>CM057340.1:795794899-800594899 GCA_030015575.1 Agapanthus africanus
CCACAATAACCCATACTGCGTCGTTACTCTTCGTGCTGCGAGGAAGGGCAGTCACGAAATCCATGGTAATGTGCTGCCATTTCCATTCTGGGATAAGTAACGGCTGAAGTAGACCAGCAGTTCTGTGATATTCAGCCTTTACTTGCTGACACACCAAACACTTGGCTACGAAATGTACCAGCAGGCACAGAGAAAAGTGCTAAGAGGCCAGACATTCATGATGCCAGTTGGAGAAGCCGAAGCCACTGGCCAAGTTATCACTATTAATTCCCAATTTTTTCGCACCTTGTCAATCCTTGTATACCATTATATTTTTCCATGTATCTAAACCAAGCTCACACAACTTAGGTACTATACTAGTAGCCACCCTTCCTGCACTAACACTATTCGACACTGGAGCGTCGCACTGCTTCATGTCCCAATGATTTGTGAGAACACATACGATTCCCGTGAAGCCACTCATTTCAAGCTGGAATGTTAGATCCGGGAATGGAGTATTGAAGGCAACTATGGGATTGGATCAGTGTCCAGTTGCAGTTTGCGGACGAGAATTCTACGTGAATTTCAAAGTACTGGACATCCCAGCCTTCGATGTATGTTGGGAATAGACTGGCTGGGAGTTTTCTATGCTACAATTGACTGCCATCAAAGGAGGGTAGTATTTGAGATACCAGATCACCCAGTCTTTTACTTCAAGAGTGAAGACAGAACTTTGGAGCCAGGAATCTTCCGTGCCAAGCCGAAAGATGCAGAAGTGTTTTCTCTCCCGGCGGTACCAAAATTTATAAGGATCTACAGCAACACTATTGGTGGCATGGAATAAAGTGTGAAGTAGTCAGAAGAGTAGCCAAGTGTTTGGTGTGTCAGCAAGTAAAAGCTGAACATCACAGAACTACCGGTCTACTTCAGCCGTGACCTATCCCAGAATTGGAAATAGCAGCACATTACCATGGACTTCGTGACTGCCTTTCCTCGCAGCATGAAGGGTAACAACGCAGTATGGATTATTGTGGATCGACTCACCAAGTCGGCTCATTTTATTCCATTTCGAGTTGGCCAATCTACCGAGACGTTAGTAAAGAAGTACAGAAACCAGCAAAAAAGTGAAGAAAATGATGTCGTCGATAATGAACAGCGATGACCGTATGCCTTATTTGTTGAAGGACGAAGATGACGAGTGGGAGGTCCTAGATTGGGACAGCAAAGCGTTAAGGCTAAAGAAACAAGTTGCTATATGGGAGATGATGGTCAGATTTCTTTATACAATTCAATATTGCACCTTTTTTTATATGCACACATGTACACACATATACGCGTATATCATAAACACACATACACACATATACACATACACATTTACTAAATTACTATAAAACACCCATACAATGATGAATTATCTCGTTTCGCAGGCTCGATTCGAGTTCTGGTGGGTTGGCGTAGAGGGCCCTCGGGGGGTTTGCGATGAACGCTCAGTTTATGATAAGATGTATAGTCATATGGCGAAGAATTGAAGAGGACATAAGAACAAGATCTTTAAAAAGCTTGAAAGCTGCGCTTCACCGGATGAGATGTATTCGATTATTGGTCCGATGAATATTAGCATGCCTTGATCGATCATTTCTTGTCCGGAGAGTTTAGGGTATGTCTTTGACGATACCTTTTTATTATTCTGTAGCAACTCAGTAAACAATATTTGATATAACTGCAGGAGAAGGACGAGCGAGGCAAAAAGCTCGCGCTCAGCTGCACGATATTTATAGGGGTGAGAGCAAAAGTTCCCAGTAACTTGCCATCGAACACATAAGTATCGTATTTCATATTAATACATTAAAATTATCTTAGAAATTTATATATGAACTTTCTAAATGTTATATACAGGGAGAAAGCCATGGTGGAGAGTCCATTGATTGTATCGAAATCTACCGGGCTCAATTTGTATGGGACGATAGCGCTTGCATCGATTGAGGCACATGGCATATATGTAAGACTCCACATATGCTAAGCATCTTAATTATTTCAGAATAATTATTGTGTAGCTTTTAGAACGACAGTAATACATTTCTTCTAAAAACACACGGCGATGGCAGCTGAGAGAGATCAGTTGACCCAGACGACAGCGACAGAGCAGGGACACCCGGTTGATGATGCGCAGAGAACATTCATCGTAGATAGGAGTTTCACGGTGTTTAGGCCAGATCGTCACAGTAGAGTACAGTGTGTATCCTCTAAGATCCGCGTTACTATAACACTCCTTTCCAGTCGACCGGGCATCCAACTCCTAGGTTTCAGCCGGCAGACGAATCGGCATCGGAGATACCGATATAGACCAGGGCCTTTAGGACTAGGACCCCTGTGTTTCATGGATCGCCCTAGGAGTTGACGCCGAAATACGGCGGTTCCTCACACTAATCGACTACCGCTGTTGCTCCCGCCGCCGATCTATTTGCTCGCTGGACTCTCGAGCAAAGCTTTAATCTTATCGACGCGTACGTCCAGGCTGGGAGGCCAGTACCTCCGGTAAGTTCGATAACCCTTACATATATACACACATACGCACATATCACACACATAATCATACACACACACACACACATACACGCACAAGCATACACACATGTGCACTTACACATACAAAAGCATATCACATACACACACATGCACAAATCACATACATGTGTGCACACACATGCATACATACACATACACACAAACAGGTGCGTGCGCACACGTACAAGCATACACACAAACAAACAGACGCGCGCGCGCGCACAAGCATACATGCAAACACGCACACAAACAGACACGCGCTCGCGCGCACAAGCATTTAATTAATTTAAAATATCCATACTAAATCATTTATGTTAAACTTTTAATCGCACGGGCTTTACCCTAGAAATCCATGAGTGCTTTCTTCGTGATCGACTCTCCTTTTCCATGTTCGTGCTCCATTGAATTTTATTTTCCATTTTTGTAATTTTATGATGTTAAGATTGTAATGGAACGCATAGTATGTATTGTAATCGTATTTGGATAATCTATATTTGAATGGAATGGATTTTGTATTAGAATCGTTATTTGAATAGAATAGAATCGATATAAAATTGAAATAGATTGGATTTGATATTTTCTTTGTTTTTTTTTATAAAAAAATTCTGTAACTCACTCTATTTCGATGGGTAATTACCGTCGAAATAGTCTATTTCGACGGGAATTTCCTGTCGAAATAGAAAAAATGATATTTAAATAATTCCATAAACCATTTTTTTAACTTAAAAACCTTATATATTTCGACGGGTTATGTTTGTCGAGAAAAAAAATATTTCGATAGGAAATAGCCGTTGAAATAGATTTGATTATTGCGACGAACGCTAGCCATGAAAATAACCTATTGTAACACAACCTGTTGCATCGGCGTTCATTCTTGGCTATTCAGGGTGTTAGTGTATATGCCCTAGAGGCCATTACTGTATCATACTAGTTTGTATATTACTTAATGGAAACTTGGGATATTCACCGGTGTATAGACAATCTTGCTCAAAATGGTAGTATGCTACTTGGTTTGTTTCTACTTCAATGTGTGTACATATATTTCTTTTAGCATATCGCCTATACACATTAGTAGAGCCCTTAGGATTTTTGCTTGATTACCAGCGTTCTGATGACAGTCACACTCGTGGGGGCTGGGTAATCCACAAGCACATCCTTATGCAGGTCCCTAGTCGTAAGAGTATCGAGACAGGGCATCGATACTCCGGAATAGACTAGCGTATGCGCTTCTCATCCTAGCAGGGGAGACGGTCTGTCCCACAGCCGTCAGTACGTCGTACTTGAGATAGTATGCGGGTGCTCGTTAGGTTATGAGTACACTGGACAGGACTCGTCGGGAACTGATTGGTTGGTACTATACCTATCGTCAGTTGTCAGTTCCCAGGTGACATGAGTACAGCTTAGTCCGCTGACTTGACACTGTCACTTCGCCTCGAGTGTGTTCCCACTGTACTTTGATTACTACCCTACCACGGCTCAAAGGAGTCGTGCGAACAGGTAGTAGTTGGGTGCAGTCCCGAAGCACTTGGAGGCAGTGACGGTTAGACAGGATTCGTCTCTCCCGGTATTGAGGGTTGATATCGCGCTGTGTCTAGGAGAGCCATTACACAAGTAGTCCCTGGCCAGGGCAAGCGAGATATACTGGTAGGTTTCCAGTGTTATCTCAGGGTGTTCTGGGCTACACTCCGACACGACTTGTACCGCTATTAGGGGACTGACGTTTACCGCCCCCCTAGGCCCGCCATGCGATATTCTCAGACGAACAGACCGGACTGTACGGAGACTGTCACATTCAGGCTCAGTAGGAGTTCAGATGGGTTTCACCTCGTCCGTCTTCTTATCGGCATCTACCTGGGGGACGTTACGCACAGCTAGTGCCGCTTGCGGTCTGTGGTTAAACCCACTGCCAGCGTAGTGTCGAGTCTTTAGAGTCCCACACAGAGAGCTATTCGCCTTTAGGCAAAAGAGTAGAGGTCGCATGGTTTTGCAACAGGGTTCGGTCACATCCGTGCACTTGTGCACGTTTAGTGTCCGGACAGTTATTACTAGCGGGATTTGGGTTAAGCCAGATCCTAGTATACGTTTTGGGATTGATTTTATCTCGTTTGCATTCGTGTTCCTCGGAACGCGGATGCGGGTGTGTATGCACGGTTGACAGAGACAGAGGCAGAGGATTCTCATTAGGGTTGTTGACTGGTGACGTTTGCTAAACCCTAATGAGAATAAGAAATATGATTAATGATAATATTAATTAAGTATTATTGTGCCATGGTTGGGTTAAAAGGTTGACTTGTTGACTTGGTTGACCGGTTGACTAGGTTGGACTAGTTGACCATCATCATTACAAAGGCTATCATTTCATGGCAAAGACTTTTGCTTGCTTGTTATGCTATACAAAATGAGTGCATGAAATGATATTGCCTTTGATATGATATGAACCATCACATAATACTCAATTACCATTATTATTATTATGCTTTTGGATTATGAGAGCAAGAAAGAAAAAAGTCTAGCTCATTCTATCATTCTTCCTCTCTCTCATGCTCAAGCTCTCCCTCTTCCTCTTGCTCTCTCTCTAGTTCATGGTTCATTTGTCTCATGTGTTGAGAAACAAGAACCATAGAGATAAAACCCAAAACACCACTCTACTCATCCTAGTTCACAAGGTCTAGCAAACCAAGTGTTCTAGTTTCTTCTAGTTTGAAGTAAAAGCCAAAAGATAGAAGCTTTCGGGTGTATCCATCTTCGGCGAGAGGAGACGACGAGGTGAGGCCGATCCGACCACCGCAAGGAGTTGAAGACGAAGGAGTTCAAGTTAAGGTATAACCCCCTAACCGAGTAAGTAAAACTCCTAGTTAGGTTGTTAGGTAGTTGTTTAACAAAGATCCGTATTTTGAGTCCATATTACCACCCAAAAAAAATCGTTTTTCACCATTTCCGCAACCCCAAAGAACCGGGGAAGGGTAGCATGGACTTACACAAGATGTCCCGACGAAATTGACATATTTCGAACAGCGAAATATTTATTTAGTGCAGTGGAAATTCATGTGATCAATTGTCTGATTCTAAAATCTTTCTAATCAATTACCCTTTTGAAACTAATAAAATGAGGAATAGAAATTTGTGATTTGAGTGCTTAATAATTCATATTAGCTGTTTGAGTCTTACACCTTTTGTATGAAAGGCTAAATTTCAACATGTTTTCATAAATTTTGGGTATTTTTTATGAATGGTATCTTGAACTTTTAAAATAATAGGTTGCTATCATGAACTTTTGGAGTATCATAAAACTGCCATAACGGCGTTAATGGAAAATCAGAAAATGGCTATGTTATCCTTTTGTATAAATTAACAAAAAAATAAATAAAAATAACTTTTTTTTGGAGTTCTTTTTGTTTATTGTTAATTTATATAAAATGGGCAGTATATTTTAGCAAAAAAAATTAATTCATTTTTTTTAAATTTATATAAATGGCAATATGATCATTTTCTAATTTTCTGTTAATGCCGTTATGGTAGTATGGTAGTTTTATGATACTTTGAAAGCTCATGGTAGCAATCCATCATTCTAAAAATGTCCAAAGTTCATGATAGTAAATTGAAATTTAGCCTGAATGAAAAATACAATACCTATTACTCTACTCACTGCACTGTACCGTTTTTACTCCCATTTTACTCTTGTTCCTTATCTAGCAATTGGAAATCATTCTAAAATACAATTAATTAAAACCGTTGGAAAGAAGAATGAAAAAAAATGAGATAACACAAAACCAAAATTAAAGGTGAAAATGGGTTTCGGTTTAGGATAAATATCTCGATTTCAACAAACCAGAGAAAGTCGAATGTTAAAGAATATCAAACTATCAAGTTCTTATCTCTGTCTGCCGCAAATGAGAAGTGGATCTGTGTTTAAAAAATGAGAAAATTAAAAATTATTTGAGATTATAGATGTGGGTGCATATCTCATTAGCTGTTGGGGTTTACGGCTACGTGGGATTGTGATTATATTCTTTTAATAAAAAGTTCTTAATATCTGACAAAGAAACAACATGAACGGTTAATCTAGACCAACTGCAATAAAGTCTCTAGAAGTGTCTTTAACGTCAAATCTGATCACACCATACAGTGCTCCAACATCGGCCATAAAACTTACATAAGCGTTGTTGGATATAGTACCCTCAGGGTCAATTATTGGATCACAGGCACGTGATTGCGATGATTGAGAGAGGACCTATACCGGTAGGACAGTCTTACTCAAGATGCTAGTATGCTATCTGATTTATTTTTATTATCGTGTACTGCTTTAGGTGACCTTACAGGTCACTATTACGCATTGATAAAGCCCCTAGGATTCTTGCTTGACTGCCAGCAGTATGAGAGCGATCATATACGTGGGAGCCGGGGTCTATAAGCACATCCTTAAAAGGTCCCTAGTCGTGGAAGTTTCGAGACAGGGCATCGATTCTCCAGAGTAGACTAGTGTATACAGTCGAGAACCCGACGAGGGGCGGTGGCCGGTCTGACAAGCCACTGGTATCAGTTCGTTCACCTAAGATGTATACATGTGCTCATTGGGTTATGAGTACACCGGACAGGACTCGCCGGGAACCTGCTAGTTGGTCTTATACATGACGTCAGATAGCAGTTCCCTGGTGACATGTGTACAGGTTAGTTCATCGACCTGAGATCGTCATTTGTCTCGTGTGAGTTCCCACTGTGCTTTGATTACTACCCTACCACGCTCAAAGGAGACGTACAAACAGGTTTTAGTTGGGTACAGTCCCGAGCCACATGGAGGCAGTGAGCGGATCTTCAGGGGTTCGTCTCTCCCGGTATTGGGGGTGAGGTCGCGTTGTGTCTAGGAGAGCCATTACACGAACTCCTTGGCCAAGACAGGAGATTTACTGGTAGGTATTCCAGTAGTATCTCAGGGTGTTCTGGACTACACTCCGACACGACTTGTACCGCTTTTGGGGGTCTGACTTTTACCAACCCTCTAGGCCCGCCATGCGATGCTCATAGACGAACGGACCGGACTGTACGGATATTGTCACTGACAGGCTCAGTAGGGTGTCAGGATGAGTTCGCTCATCGACGTCCCTTTTGGTCAATACCTGGTAGCCCGTTACGTATAGGCTAATACCTCTGACGTGCTAGTGGTTAAATCCACAACCAATGTATTGACGAGTCTTTAGAGTCCCCCACAGACCGTTTTCTCAAGTTTCGGGCGAAACGCTGTAGAGGCCATATGGAGATATGGCAGGGTTCGATCAGATACATGCGGTATTGCACGGATCATGATCGGACGGATAATACTAGCGGGCTTTGGTTTAAGCCGGATCCTAGTATTGTACAGTATAGATTTTGTCTCTTTGCATTTGTATTCAGTGGGAATACAAATGCGGGCATGTATATGCAATCGCGGGGTTTTCCTGTAATTTATTACGTGATCAGTTTTCTAAAGTTGCCAGTTTCCATTCCGTTCCGGCCAGTTTACCTTTGTTCCTTCCCGGCCGAACTTTTCCGATGGAGGGGATTATTTGCAGTTGTGCAAATTATCTTTTATGGAGGTGTTATTTGCATATGTGGCTTCATGATGGTTCCTAGCATCATGAGATTCTTTTTCCATCACTTGATTTGCTTTAAATGAGATGGGAAAGAATGAGAGTTGATGTGAGGCTTGCTTTTGGGGTGTGGTCACCATTTCCTTTCCTACACTCACCTCCCTTCTTGGTTTTGATTATTCCCTCCACCATTTGATGATAGAGGGGCCGGCCACTTTGGGTGAGTGGAGAGGCTTCATTTTTGTATGAGGGAAAAATCTTCATCTCATTCCATGCTTGGAAAAATGAGAGCCCCATTCCTTTTCAAAGATCATTTTCTTCTCTCCTCCATCATAAAAGGCAACTTCACTATCCGCAAGAGACAAAACATTCTACACTGATCCTACAGCACCCTTGGGCACGTCGGCTCGCCAACTTCGTGCCCGAGTTGCCTCGGTCCAGAGGTGGGAGCCCGTAAAAGAACCCGGCGATGTGGTGCCCGTTCCGACGAGGAGCTGAAGACTGGAGATTCCGCGAGGAGATCGGAGTGGAGGCCGAAGACCGAAGGACACGGATCGCTCGGTATAGCATTCTACCCTTTCTCGTATTTGCTAGAGTTAAGTTAATGGCCCGATCCGGGATTTTAGTGCGCGGTGGTACCGGTTTCTAGTTTAAAGTAAAGCATCGTTTCCACATTCCGGTGTCGGATTGACGGCCGGGGCGCCGCCGTCCACTTACACTGGTATCAGAGCCATGCCATTAACTTAGCCTAGCTTGCTCTAACGTGTTTAGAACTCGATCGAACAAAAATCCCAAAAACCGTATTTTCTAGTGCACAAGTTTCTGTCGATTTTATTTTGGCTCGAAAAATTTTTCAGTACGTTGCAGAAACATGTGCAGGGAATTCTAAGCAATCTGAGAAAATTTGGTCGCGTGACGTCACCTTTCCACCGCGGAACCGCGGCCAAACCCACGCATTGGCCGCGGTTCCTCCGCAGGGTTGACTGTTCATTGCACCAAATTTTCACAGCAGGCTTCTGACTTGAGAATAGGGTTTTTGGAATGTTCTATTTAGGCCCAGATTTTCTTTGAGTGCTACAGTAGTGCTTGAGGCCCACTTCGGTAAATTTGATCGATCGAAAATTTTAAACATGTTAGGTCACAGTATTTACATTATATCTGCGACCGTGAATGTCATTTGATCGGTAAATCCTGTCTAACTGCTATAGCCCTTTTAGACGGATTTGCGAACGTGACATTCACGTTGATGTTCTGTGTTGTGCTGTGATGTTGCGGATTGGTCGTGGGGGATAGCCTGGATGCAATGTTAGTACAATTTCGTTTTATATATACATTTGATATTGCGGGGCGAGCGTCCGACATGTGGACTGCCGTCACTGCCTGTTTGTATATTATTCTTTTGGGGCACGACCGGGCTGAGGTCGATGTACCCGTTGTATGTATATTTTACTTTCTGTACTAGGATTACCCCACGGAGGGGTGCACGGATAGCCGGGTTCTAGAGGGCAACGGGCCCGCATCTCATGGCGTTGAGACGTAAGGGGCTTCACTCTAGAATTGGCGGGCTATCCGCCGCTCTCGTAGGGGGTATAGGTTGACCCAGGAGGGGTGCCCAAGTTACCGGATTCCGTGAAGTGCTGGGTGGTCCATTCACGTTGTTGAAGGGGGCTGCCTCGCTTCAGGTTTTGGCGGGTAACTTACAGCGCCCGTAGGGGTCTAGGATTTCATTGCACAGGCTATCCACACGACCAGGGGAACGTCGGGTTTCAGTAGCGGCTCTATGAAACCCGGAGATCCCAGATATCTGTATTGTTCTGTGATGCTGGTTACATTTCTGTGATGTTGCATTTTATCACGCCTTGAGCGAATATTATATATTGATATATATACTAGTAGATGTTGTATATGTTTTGCATCCGCGCTAGTCCAGTCCCCGCTCTGTCGTTAGTTAAGTAACCTAACGGGTGATGACGGGACCCAGTGGCGAATGCGGATGGCATATACATCATTATTTTCGTTCTTTTGTGGTGTGATCAATTGATGGGACTATGTTGATTCGGATCAATGCAAGCTAAACAAACCTATTCTGATGCTGTTGGAACTTTTTTCAAAAAGCTGTTATTGCAAGGGCGTTCTTTTTTGTTTTGCACAGTGGTATTCGGTTATGAATATCCAGCTCCTCAGTCGACGAGGCAAGGGCCGAGATCCCTTCACCGGGAGTGACCCCTTGGACAGAAGTTTGCGTCAGGGCAATAACTTCACTATAGCCGATTACTTTTGCTTTGCATCGTGGTATTCAGTTGGAATATCCTGCACCTCATTCCACGGGGAAAGAGCCGAGATCCCTTCACCGGGAGTGACCTCTTTAGCAAAGGTTTTCGTCACTATATTTTTAAAAAGCTATCCGGTTCCTTCAACGATATTAAGTTCATTACGTTAAAGGTTTTCGCCAGAAACCATTCGTAACCCTCCGTCGTTTCATATGGATAGTCAATAAGTATTCAAGCTGTGTTTGTTGGCCAAAGTCAAGGCACAGTGATTGGTAGCTATTGGGTATTCATATGCAGCATAGATAGATGTGTTGGTTTGGGACAGTCGTACTGCCTTGTTGGCCAAAGTCAAGGATAGGAACTGGTGGGTTCAAATCAACCTGGAGAATGACGGGTAGAACTTGACATGTGACTTATGATTTGTCGGCCAAAGTCAAGGTCATAAGAGTATGGGGTAAAAATCATATCGGGAGTTTCTAAAGAAACTGAAACTTGCCAGATATGCGCATACCTTCTGGAGTGTGATAACGTGAGCGGATTCCGTCACGTTATCATGCGATAATAGTTGGATCCCGATTCCCACTGATGAGTTGGTTTACTCCTCGGGTGATCCCGACTAATTTTTCTTTCGGGTTTGGAGAAGAATTTGAGATTACAGTGGGAGGTTTCCTGATTAGATAAATTGATAACCATTCTGATCTAGGTTAGAGTGCACGCTGAGTGTTTCTTTTCTCTCTCTCTTTGGCAGCGACCATGACCCGACCCTTGACTATGACTCAGTGACCAAGTTGACCGAACCTTCTTAAACACTGGCTTTTGGATTGTCAGAGTTGCATACCTCATTGCCACTCCTACTTTTACCCTTTTCTCCAGGACACCACGTATTACTACGAACATCCACTTCCATTGAATAAAACCATCGTATGGTTATATACGAACTCGAAGGAATTTATTCGAGGATGGTTTCCGGTTCTGGAGAAAACGAATAGGACTATTCAGTTGTCTTTTCCTTTTACCTTCTCTCAGGTTGCGAGTGCTCCTTGGATTAGGACAGTACGCCTGTTACGCAAATTGGATAGTCTTCTTCCAAACCATAGGTAGGTGCCGACCGGTAGGGAATGAAGAAAACCAATCAGCCTAAACGGTGTAGAGAAGGTATTAAGTTAAGACAAATAAAGGAATTAGAAGGAGGGCAAAGTAAACTGCGACTGCTATTCACGACCAAACCAAGTATTTCTTCGCCAATCCTACATCGCCTTTGTATTTCTCCAGAACACTCCGTATCACTACGAAGATCCACAGTTTATTGGATATTCCATCGTATGGTTATATACGAACTCGAAAGGAACTTGTTCCAGTTCGGGGATGGATTCTGGTTCAGGAGAAATAGGAATAAGGTTTATTCAGGTGTCTTTTATCTTTACCTTCTCTCGGGTTGCGAGTGCTCCTAGAATTAGGACAGTACACCCATTATGCTTATTGGATAGTCTTCTTCCAAACCATAGGCTGGTGCCGAACGGTAGGGAAGGAAGAAAACCATTTGGCCTAAAGGGGTGTACAGAAAGTAATGACTAAAGACAAATAAAGGGATTGGGAGAGATGGAAAAGAAATATACGGTTACAGTTGTGAATCTGGATGATGGAAGAGGCATTTCTAGGAATACCCAGTTACCCCATCGAAACATTTCAATGTTTCAGTTTCACTGTGTACTGTTAAAAGAAAACTGATTTCCCAATTAGCCCTTACTCCAGGGTATGTATTTACCAGGTATGATTCTCACATCTGTATGATTTTACAGATGATGAGTGGGAGTAAGCTATTGGTAATTAGGTGATTATCCTCATTATATCAGAATTCGTTGTAATTGGTGATATTTGAGGAAGTCACCTGGGTTGTTTGCCGGACGGCGAATATTTGGTTTTGAATATCCGTTGTTATGCACCAATTTCAAATTGATATATCTGTACGTCTATTTTTATAGAGTGAGATATAACTTTTTGAAATTATGTCTATGACATTTACCTATATCAGTGGATGGTTAGGTAAGGAGCATTAAACAGCGGTGTAATTCTTCTTAACCATAAATACAGTTTTCAATCTACGACACACAGGGATTGAGTTATTAAACTCAGGGGACTTATACAGAGTATTGTAAATTGTTCAGTGTCCACTAGGACAGAGGGGATGGTCCCCGTACTATATTCTGTTTACTTGTGACTTCTCTAGTTCTTAGACATGTGTTTCGTAGAAATGCAAGGTCCAAGTTTTAAGAAGTTATGGGTATATGAATAAAGTAGAGAACCAGGTATTGCAAGTATCAGAATTCTTCAAAGTGATCGAAAATGTAGATACTTGTATATGGTATTCAGTTGATAGTAATGATTAAGAGAACTTGCTTCTCTTTCAGGTTACTCATAATTGGAAGTACTCCTAAGTTGAGTGGTGCTGATCGGCCTCTCTCCATTTAGTTGACATGCACTGGAGACAGATGCATGATTTGAATCTGGTTCAATTAAATCAGTGCCTCTGTTTCTGTATTGGATATCGAGCAGTTCGTATCTTAACGATGTTAAGTTACGGGGAGTTGTCCGGCTTATGCTTAAAACCAGACTCTGGATAACTCAAGGCACGTTTCTGTAATGGTTGTTTGTGGGTTGACCCAGGCTATGACGAGGGTTGACTTTCTACCATCTGGAAGATCAATAGTGATATTGTTCTTGACTCGCCACAGTTTTAATAAAAATGGATTTTTTCAGAAAACAGTAGTTGGAGTATGGTAGAACTGGAAGTGATTCCAGAACCGCATACGATTACTGAAAATTTGATAAGAACCTAAAGATTCAATCTGGTTTGACATTCCATTGGCCACTCCGCAGACATGATGGGTAACCTCAGGCACCCGAGAGGTACTCCAGTAGCCTCAAATACGGTGACAGGGAGGTTTTTGTTTACCCACACTTTCCATTGCTATTGTTCCAGACTGTGAGACCCGGCAGGAGGATGAATATAGCGTCGTTCTAAACAAGCTTTAGAAGTGCACGTCTATATAACTCTGCCAGAGGGTTGTCATAGTCAGTGGGAGCAGCGGAAGCATAGTGGAAAGATAGCTTATGTATATTTATAGACTAAAGCAGATATAGCGGAGATAGATCATCTATTTCTGATGTGACAGTCATAGGTTTGACTTCATCAGAATAGGGGATGGATCTGTTAAGAAGGTAGTAGGGTGTGATGTCCTGGTATTTGGATGACATGCACAGAGTAGGAAGTGATATTCCTATACTACGATCGGTTATACTTTGGTTGTCATACAGTAGTTTCTCCATATAAGGCTTGGATATTATATCAGACATTCTGGTTACTAGATCTATGGTTTTAGATCTAGATTTGGGTAGTTTCCCAATCTGGGTACTTAGACAACATTCTAAAGGTGTTTTAGAATGGTCGACTCCTGGCACGGTAGTATACCTACAGGTAATGGAGTCACCCTCTCTAAAGGTGTCTTATAGACTAAAGTAGAGAGGGATGTGCATGATTGGCAAATCACTTGCTTAGGCAATTGAGTCAATCATGACATGTCAAGTACCACACCAGATATTATTTTTTGCAGGAGATGCAATAAGTTGATATTAATCCAATCCTGGAGAAACGATCGGAAGCAGCTTTAGAACATAAGTGCGTGTTCTAGGGATATGATAACGACAGCCTCATTCAGGAGACAATTATCATTCCAGGCTTCCAAGGTGACCTGGACGGCAGAGTGGCTGTCAGAGTTATAGTTTTCCCTCTGATGAGGGGCAGTATTTTGGACAGGTGGTCCAGGCGGATACTGAGGGAGGCATGGCGCAGGATACTAATTAAGTTCAGTTGACGATACAGTCTAAGAAGTTTGGATTTGGAGTTCATTTATGAGCTAGGTCCCATCAGACATCCAGACACATTCTAAGACAGGTATTGCTCATTTCGGGAGATGGCTTTCTCCGCGAACTTGAGATATAGAGAGACATAGAAAGAAACATCAAGACGGATCCACTCACTGAGTCTATTCCTCGAACGCAATAGTTTCGCAAACGAGCTTTGTGAGACTGATTAGTAGAGGAGTTGGGTGTTCGGTATCACACGGGCTGTGAGTATGCGACATCGCAATAATTAGCCTTGAGTGCAAGTGGGAGATTGTTGGATATAGTGCCCTCAGAGTCAATTATTGGATCACAGGCACGTGATTGTAATGATTGAGAGAGGACCTATGCCGGTAGGACAGTCTTACTCAAGATGATAGTATGCTATCTGGTTTATCTTTATCATCGTGTACTGCTTTAGGTGACCTTACAGGTCACTATTGCGCGTTGATAAAGCCCCTAGGATTCTTTCTTGACTGCCAGCAGTATGAGGGCGATCATATACGTGGGAGCTGGGGTCTATAAGCACATCCTTAAAAGGTCCCTAGTCGTGGGAGTTTCGAGACAGGGCATCGATTCTCCAGAGTAGACTAGTGTATACAGTCGAGACCCCGACGAGGGGCGGTGGCCGGTCTCACAAGCCACTGGTGTCAGTTGGTTCACCTAAGATGTATACAGGTGCTCATTGGGTTATGAGTACACCGGACAGGACTCGCCGGGAACCTGCTAGTTGGTCTTATACCTGACGTCAGATAGCAGTTCCCTGGTGACATGTGTACAAGTTAGTTCATCGACCTGAGATCGTCATTTGTCTCGTGTGAGTTCCCACTGTGCTTTGATTACTACCCTACCACGCTCAAAGGAGACGTGCAAACAGGTTTTAGTTGGGTACAGTCCCGAGCCACATGGAGGCAGTGAGCGGATCTTCAGGGGTTCGTCTCTCCCGGTATTGGGGTTGAGGTCACGCTGTGTCTGGGAGAGCCATTACATGAAATCCTTGGCCATGGCAGGAAATTTACTGGTAGGTATTCCAGTAGTATCTCAGGGTGTTCTGGGCTACACTCCGACACGACTTGTACCGCTTTTAGGGGTCTGACTTTTACCAACCCCTTAGGCCCGCCATGCGATGCTCATAGACGAATGGACCGGACTGTACGGATATTGTCAATGACAGGCTCAGTAGGGTGTCAGGATGAGTTCGCTCATCGACGTCTCTTTTGGTCAATACCTGGTAGCCCGTTACGTATAGGCTAATACCTCTGACGTGCTAGTGGTTAAATCCACAACCAATGTATTGACGAGTCTTTAGAGTCCCCCATAGACCGTTTTCTCAAGTTTCGGCGAAACGCTGTAGAGGCCGTATGGAGATATGGCAGGGTTCGATCAGATATGTGCGGTATTGCATGGATCATGATCGGACAGATAATATTAGCGGGCTTTGGTTTAAGCCGGATCCTAGTATTGTACAGTGTAGATTTTGTCTCTTTGCATTTGTATTCAGTGGGAATACAAATGCGGGCATGTATATGCAGTCACGGGGTTTTCCTGTAATTTATTACAGGATCAGTTTTCTGAAGTTGCCAGTTTGCATTCCGTTCCGGCCAGTTTTCCTTTGTTCCTTCCCGGCCGAACTTTTCCGATGGAGGGGGTTATTTGCAGTTGTGCAAATTATCTTTTATGGAGGTGTTATTTCCATATGTGGCTTCATGATGGTTCCTAGCATCATGAGATTCTTTTTCCATCACTTGATTTGCATTAAATGAAATGGGAAATAATGAGAGTTGATGTGAGGCTTGCTTTTGGGGTGTGGTCACCATTTCCTTTCCTACACTCACCTCCCTTCTTGGTTTTGATTATTCCCTCCACCATTTGATGATAGAGGGGCCGGCCACTTTGGGTGAGTGGAGAGGCTTCATTTTTGTATGAGGGAAAAATCTTCATCTCATTCCATGCTTGGAAAAATGAGAGCCCCATTCCTTTTCAAAGATCATTTTCTTCTCTCCTCCGTCATAAAAGGCAACTTCACTACCCGCAAGAGACAAAGCATTCCACACTGATCCTACAGCACCCTTGGGCACGTCGGCTCACCAACTTCATGCCCGAGTTGTCTCGGTCCAGAGGTGGGAGCCCGTAAAAGAACCCGGCGATGTGGTGTCCGTTCCGACGAGGAGCTGAAGACCGGAAATTCCGCGAGGAGATCGGAGTGGAGGCCGAAGACCGAAGGACACAGATCGCTCGGTATAGCATTCTACCCTTTCTCGTATTTGCTAGAGTTAGGTTAATGGCCCGATCCGGGATTTTAGTGCGCGGTGGTGCCGGTTTCTAGTTTAAAGTAAAGCATCGTTTCCGCATTCCGGCGTCGGATTGATAGCCGGGACGCCGTCGTGCACTTACACGCGTTGCCACCAACCTGAGAAAGGGAAGATAAGAAAAGTCACAAATGAGGCGGGGTTCGGGTTAGCCAACCGAAGTCGTCACCCGCGTCTAAATACGGGAAAAGAGAATGAAGGGGTGGAAAACAATAGGGTAGGAGTGGTAACCAGATTAGGAGGGTAAGTCGCAAAATTCCTGTGGAAACCAAACGAAATCGGCTACCCACGAGGGAGTCCCAACCGGACACGATTCGGCTTTGCTTTGGGAAATCTCAGACGTTTAGCGTCGAAATACACCCACACGATGCAAGTGTGCGTGTATGGGGTATGAGAGACATAGAAATAGTAGAGAAGATCAGAGAAAAGCGAAACCGGTGCAAAATAAAGCTCATAGACTGTCTGGGTACGTAGACGCCTTATCAAAAGACGCCTGAGTACCTCAGGGTACCTACGCTCCTTATCCAAAGGCGTCTGGATACCCAGAAAAGGAAAACAACAAAAGATGCACGGTTTTTCCGAGTTATCCTCTATTTTTTTTTTTGCTCAAGTCTTGAAAAAAAAAAGAGGCCCATGATAGAGGGTTCTCGGATATGATCCTATCCTCTCTAGTATTCTTAACCAAAGTTTGCAAAAAGAATCAAAACCAGAGATTGATCAAAGCACAAAACCATTTTGTTTATCTTTTTGAAATCTTTTTTTGTGATTTTGGAGAGGTCTTGGTCTATGAAGAGGGTCCTAGGATGGCTCCTTCCCTCTTTATCGAATAAACCTTGGTCTTAAGTAAATAGCAAGACAATCAAAAGAGAGAAACACAAGGAAAAGAGCACTTCCACTTGTATGAACAAGGAAATAAGCTAAAAAAACACATAAAGCGAATGAAACACAAGGAGGGGATCTTGCATCCCCATTTTTTTCAAAGTTCTGGTTGTTGAAGGGTTCAAAGTTTAACTAGACCATCTCAAACCAAGAAGTAAGGCCTTCATTCCTAAATCCTAGTCCTAAAAAGGAAAGTTCATGTTAGATATAGGTGCCCTCAAGGCAATTATTGTAATTGAAAGAGGACCTATACGAGATAAGAATATTACTCGAGATGATAATATATTGTCTGGTTTGACTTTATCTTTCACGTGATGCGTTTTATTCCCTATCTCGTATTTTTTAAACATGAGATAAAGCCCTTAAGATTTTGCTTGACTGACGACGATGGAGATAATACTAGTGGGGCCTGGGTAGTCAATAAGCACATCTTTAAATGTTTCTAATCGTAGGAGTATCGAGACTAGGCACCAGTACTCCAGTTTATGCTAGTGTGTACATTTCCTGACCCGGTTGGAGGGAGATAGCTGATCTCATAACAATTGGTGTTTGACACCGATGATTGTATACAGGTGCTCATAGGATGGGTTACACTGGACAGACTCACTGAGAACTCCTAATTGGTTATATACCAATGTCAGATAGAAGTTCTCTGGTGACATAAGTACATGGCAATCCCTAGGACCTGAGATCGCCATAGTGTCTCATGTGTGTTTCCACTATACTTAGACTTCTACCCTACCACGGCTCAGAGGAGTCATGCAAACAGGTTTTTGTTGGGTATAATCTCGAAGCACGTGAAGGTAGTGAGCGGTTGAGGGGATTCGTCTCTCCCGGTATAGGGAGTTAATGTCGCACCGTGCAGGACGTGACAAAAACCACAATTCGGTGGCCACCGTAATGGAGATAAACTGATAAGTGTTATCGGTTGTATCTCCGGATGGTTATGAGTTCTCTGTCGCACGACTTATCGAGTTCTTGGGGTCTGACGAATTCCAAACCCTAGACCCGATATGCGATACTCTTAGACGAAGAGACCAGACATACGGTGATGTCACTTATAGACTTTGCAGGGCTCAGATGAGCTTACATGTTGACCTTCTTTCGATCAATATCTGGGTAGCCGTTACGTACAGCTAGTACCGCTGACGTATTTATGGGCTATGGATATGATCCTAAACTACTGCCAGCGTATTGTCGGGTCTTTAGAGTCCCACACAGAGATTTACCAGCACAAGCGAAACGATGTAGGGCACATATGAGGATACATGCAAGAGTTCTATTAAACACGTGTATGCGATACATGTATTTTAATCGGATGTTTAATGATATTAGCCAGTATATATATATATATATATATATATATATATATATATATATATATATATATAATTAAATCAAGTGTTGATTTAATAATTAAATATATATTTATATATTTATATATTTATATATTAACTAATATCATGCTCATTTTATTATTTTCTTCTCTTTATTAATTTTTATATTTGATATAAATATTGTGACATGTATGTTGATACATATGAGATGGGTGTATAAGACTCATGGTTTAGATGAGAACATTATTATTCTTTTATTAATTTCAAAAGAGACTGAGTCATGGAAATTGGATGCTTGTAGAGTTTTTTGGGTATTTTCTTTGATGACTCATTTTTGGATGTTTTTGTTCTCATCTTGAGCCTTATCTTCTTTTTCTCATCTCCATGGCCATCTTTCTTGAGATTGTTCACGTGAGAAAGTGGAAAAAAGAAAAAAGAGAAGAATTTAGTGAGCTAATTATTCTAAATCTCCTATCAATCATCCCTAGCAAGTTTAATTGGTGGGTTGTTTCATTGTGATGAGATCAATTTGAAGCTAAAGTTTGTGATGGAGTTATCTCAAGGTGGATCATCTTCGGAAAAGAGATCACCGAGCAAGATTTTTCCGGTCTTCGTGGAGGTTAGCCGGAGTTTAAGGAGAGGTGGCTAACACGCTATAAAGGTTGTTGTCTCTTCACTTTTAGTTCTCTAGTTTAGATCTTTATTCAATTACATTGTTATTTCGATAGATTCTTGTTTGGATTGAGGGTATGCTTGCTACTAATTTTTGTGTGTAATTCCGCCGCGGTCGCGAGCGTCGCGACCTTAGCCCTCATCCACTTACATGGTATCAGAGCCAAATCGAATAATTTGACTATTGTTTTTGGCCAATTTGAAATCCAAAACTATATTTCAATGTGAAGCGTTCACTGTTTTGTAACCATAGACTTAAATCGATTCTTTTCGGCTCTATTTTTGGCGCTCGGCCATTGTTGATGTGATCAAGATTGGCTAGTATCGCTATGGAACGTATCGGAGGGGTTCAACCATACCCGGGAACAGTTTGAAGTGCTCTCGGGGGGTTGATGACCCGAGAGCACCCATAAGGGTGCTCTCGGGTCTGGCAAGGCTTTTGGCCACCGTAAAGGTGGCCAAATTTCATGCCACCCCCCTGAAATATTTCAAAATGGTATCTAATTTTTTCCATGGGGTCCACATGAATTTTGGGCACGTTTCGAGTCCGTTTTGACACATTTCAGAGCCAAAAAGTGCCAATTTAGTATCGAGGTGAATAGTGTTTTCAATTTTCGAAATCTTCGCTTCGATTTAGAAAGTTGTTTGGTTGTTTAGCCATTTGCCATGGTATAAACTAGATGAAAGTGTTTAATATAGTTGTATCGTCGGTGTATGTGTTACGTGCGAATTAACGGTTTTTTCTATGTCAGAGTGAATAGTGTTTTTTCAAGTGTTGAATTAACGGTTTTGCCTCGACGTTTTTGTGATTTGTTGGCCATGGGCGATGAGTTAAATAGATTAAAGTGTTTAATTGATATAAATTTTTGGCATATGCGATATGCGGTGTTTAACGTCGATGAATTGATGTGTTCAATTCGACAGAGTTGCACAAATGAGTTTGAGATGTTGGTTTGTTGGAATGCGTTGCATTGTCGCGAAATGAATAGCCCTCGTACGGAATTGTGATGTTGCGATAAGTGTTATTTCCATTCATACTTGTTGCCATCTTGTATATTCATTTGTTCGAGACGATCTTCAACTTCTGACCACCGTTTCCGCGATATGTATATTCATTTTTAGGGTGTAGCGGTTCACATATGGCCGTAGTCACCGCTGGATATATTATTATTTATCGGGACACGATAAATTTAAGATCGTTGTCGCCGTTGTATTAATACAGGTTTAGAATTACCCCGTGGAGAAGCGCACGGATGGCCGGGTTCTAGATTGCAGCAAGTGGCCATCTTAAGGAGTTGAGATCGGGTCAATCGAGTCTAAGATTTACGGTTTGCTTGCTGCGCTTGTAGAGGGTATATGATAGACCCGCGGAGGAGTGCTCAAGTCACCGGATTCGAAAAAGTATCGGGTGGCCCCCTCATGATGGTGATGTTAGGTTGCTTCATTTCTTGGGTTGCCTGGTAGCTTGCCGCACTTGTAGGGGTCTGCTTTTGGCTACACATGGGCTATTCACACGACCGAGGAATGTCACATTTCGTTTGATGGCTCGAACGAAACACGGGATTCTTAGGTAATCCGACCATTCCTATTCTGTAATGTTCATTACTTGCTTGTGATATATTTACCTGCATGTGATGATATTTATCGCTTAGCTGTAATGATGCTTATTTGTCTAAGATGATATACTGATATATATGATACATAGAGTATATATAAATAAATGTATATACGTTTTGCACCCGCGCTGGCCCTGCCCCCGAAGCTAAGTAACCTTACGGTGAAAACCCAGGGCTCCGTGGAAAATGCTGATGGCGTATATGTCCATTCTATTTTCTTTTGATACTTTTTCTGTGATTGTGTGAAGAGATGCTAAGTAATGAGATTATCTAAATGATGGGATTGCATTGATTCGGATTAATGCAAAGACAATAAACCTAAAACACATTATAGAAACCAAATATTAGATATTGGTGTTATAGTCGATTTTTTTGCTTTGCATCGAGGTATTCGGTTAGGAATATCATGCACCTCATTCGACGAGGAAAGAGCCTAGATCTTTTCACAGGGAGTGACCTCTTTGGCAAAATATTTTGTTACTATAAATTTGCAAATTGAATAGCCGTATCCTATTGCTTTGCATAAAGGTATTCAGTTAGGAATATCCTGCATCTCATTCAATGAGGTAAAAGCCCTGAACTCTTTACGGGGAATCCACACTTAAGCAATAGTCTACGTAACTATAAATTTGCAAAACCATTTGGTTCCTACAATGAGATCAAGTTCATTACGTTAAAGGTTTTCTTCAAAACCAGTCATAGCCCTCTATTATTTCAGGAATTACAGTACCTGGTATTCATGCTGCGTTTTTTTACCATAGGTAAGGCGTAGTGTACGGTAGCTAAGTGATATCTTTCTGCTTGCATATGATGCGATTGGTTAGGACGGTCGTATGACTTTGTTGATCATAATTAAGGGTCGTGCAGGTGGGTCTAAAACAGTCACGAAATGACAGGTTGAACTTGACTAGCGACTTATGATTTGTTGACCATAGTTAAGGTCATAAGCCGTTAGGGGTAAAAACCAATATCGGAAATTTCAAGTGTTGAAACTTGTAATGAGATTGCATACCTTCTATGGAGTGGGGTGACTTGTTGACGTTAGTCAAGGTTACCACACCATGATAGTTTGGATCCAGATTCCCACTGTGAGTAATAGTTACTCTGGGTAGATTTTCTATAAATGATCCCGGCTAATTCTCCTTTTAGGGTTTGAAGGAGAATTCGACAAAACAGTGGGAGACCAGATTAGATAAATTAATTAACCAATCTAATTTAGGATAGAGTGCATGATGAGTGTTTCTCTCTCTCTCTCTCTCTCTCTCTCTCTCTCTCTCTCTCTCTCTCTGTCAGCGACCTTAGACTGACTTTAAATAAAAAAAACTCGTAAACCAAGTTAACCGAACCTTTTTATAATCAACGGCTTTAGAATGTCCTAAATGCCTTATTTCACGACATAGTCACATATATTCTTACCCCTCCCACTACCTCGTTTGCTTCTTCCAGAACACTCTGTATCCTATATAGAGATCCATATTGCATGGAAGGTCATCTCGTATAGTTACATACGAACTCAGAGAAAGTGTTTCAGTCAAGAATGGAAGCTAGTTCTGGAGAAAGTGAATTGTATATAATACAATTCATTTCTCTCTCCTCTCCACCTTATCTCAAGCTTGAGAGCTCCGTAAATAAGGAGAATATACCAGTTACACTTGTTGGATTGTCTTCGTCCAATCCCGATACTGGAGCTGAAAAGAATGATAAGAAAAAAACCAACTAGTATAAGTTCGGTATACACAAGGTAAGAAAGAGAGACAAAAATAGTGGTCAAAGTGAGCGAAAAGAAAAATGCAACTACTGTTATGATCCTGGGCAAAGAAAGAGGCATTACTTGGAATACCCAGCCACCCCTTGAAACATTTTGTTGTGTCATGTTTTCCATGTAATTGTAATCAAAAACTATTTTTCAATTAATTTTGATTCCTGGATATATAGATACCGGATTAACATCCCACATCTGTAAGTTGTTACAGATGCTGAGAAAGATTAGATTATTGGAAAGGTGATTTGTTCCTCAATATCGAAAATCGGAGCAATTGTTGAAATTGAGGAAATCACCTGGTTTTGCCTTTCGGCTTACTTTTGGTTTTGAATATCTTTTATAATGCACCAATTTTAAAAACTCATATATCCGTCTCTTTATTAGATAAAGTGGGATATATATTTTAAAAAACATATTTTGAACATTTACCTTTATCATCAGATGATTGGGTAAGGTGTATATAGATAATGGAGGAAACATTCTTAACCAAAATACAGTTTTCAAATTACAACACACACTACGAATGTGAAGGTTAAGACCTAATGTAGTGTCCCGGTCCAGAATCCCATCTTCCAAGGTCAGGAGCCACGGAGCCAGAAGACCGTTCGATGATCCATTCCCAAAGTGGATTCTAAAGGAAGGGTAGAGCCTCACCTTGCAGTAGGCGTTGCTGGGACGGGTTCTCTAGTTTGCCTTGTTTCAATCCGCCTCTGGAACTTTTTTCTTTAAAGTCTAATCCTAGTGTCAATAGAAAACATTCATCAGGATCGACCGCCCTGCTTTCTTCCACCTCCGGATCGTTCGCTCAAGATCTTTTGTCTTCACCCGGATCCGAGTATGAGTTAATGAACTCATATGACTTATATATATTGATGTATGTTGTCCGGTGTCCACATAAATAAGGGGTTGGTACTCATACTTCGTTCCATTTTCCTATAATTTCTCTGGTTTTAGACATGCATTCTTGTTGAAATGCAAAGCCCAAAGATTTTGAGAAGTTCATAGAATATAAGAATAAAGTAAAGAGCCAAATGTTGGAAGTATCTAGATTTTTCGAAGTGTTCAAAAATGTGGATACTTATACTAGGTATTCTGTAGTTAAATGATCGAGAATTTGATTCTCTCTCATTGCTCATCCATGGGTGCGCTTCATGATGAGTAATGCTGAATCACCTTTTTCAATTACGGAATGCACTGGATATAGTTGCATATTATTTGATGCTGGTTCTACCTAAATCAGTGCCTCAAATTATATATATGATATAGAATGGTTTATCATCTTAAGATTGTTGAGATATTGAGTTGTCCGGCCTATACTTAAAACTAGAATCCGGATAAACTCAATGCACGTTTTGGTAATGGCAATTTGTGGGTTATCCCGGGTATTGACGAGGGTTTAATATTCTACCATTTGCAAGATCAAAAGTGTTTTGTTCTTGA
Organism: Agapanthus africanus; assembly: GCA_030015575.1. Classification (NCBI taxonomy): domain Eukaryota; kingdom Viridiplantae; phylum Streptophyta; class Magnoliopsida; order Asparagales; family Amaryllidaceae; genus Agapanthus; species Agapanthus africanus. The sequence continues at coordinate 795,819,196 of CM057340.1, forward strand.
CTCGCCACCTCCTTGGTAAAGGAATTTCTTGCAAAAGAAATTAGCGGGAGTATGGTAGAATTGAAAGTAATTCCAGAACCACAAACGGTTACTGAAGATTTAGTAGAATTTGAAAATTCAATTGACCCTGAAAAATCTTAGCCTACTCCGCAGATTTGATAGGTGACCTCAGCCACCTGAGAGGTACTACGGTTTTCTCGTTGATGATGACAAGGAGGCTTGCATCATGTGATGATGACCCTACTAGTTATCAGCTGGCCATGGGAAGTGGTGAGTTCCGACTGATGGCTGGATGCCAAGTTATCCTAGTTGGACTCTATGCACTGCAACAAAGTGTGGACTTTGTTGGGTGCTCCTGAAAGGATAAAACCCATTGGGAGCAAATGGATCTTTCAAGATCATTGCAAATGGAAAGGTACTAATCTAATAAGACTAGACATATAGTGAAAGGTTTTCATCAAATACCCGTTGTGGATTGTGATGAAATTATTGCTTCATTGTCCGTGCTGAAATTCATACAGATATAATTTGCCACTATTGATTTTCATGAATGTGATATCTGGCAGACGGATGACTATAACGTCTTTATAAATTGGATTTAGAAGTGTACGTGTATATAACTCGGCCAGAGAGTTATCTTAATCAGTAAGAGCAGCGGTAAGTGTGCAAATTACTTAAGTCTATCTTTAGACTAAAGCAAGCATAGTGGAAATGGATCATCTATTTTGATGTCACGATCAAAGTGTTTGACTTCATCAAAATAAGAGATGAACCTGGTATTTGTAAGAAGGTGGTGGGGAGTGCTGTCAAATTCCTCATATGGTATGTGGATGACATACTCATGATAGAAAATGATGTTCCTATGCAAAAAACTGGTTAAATAATGGTAGTCATGGATGTTTCTCCAAATAATCCAATCCAAGAGAAATAGAAGCAATGAAGAATATATGAGATGTTATTGGTGTATGGCAATGAAAGCCTCTTTCGGGAGGCGATTGCCGACTCCAGCTTCCAAAAGACAAGGATGACAGAATGTCTGTCGTGCATTATAAGTTTGCCTTCTTTTAAGGAGCAGTAAATTGGAAAGAGTTACAAGTGGGATACTGAGATTGTCGTGGCGCTAGATACTGATTATGAATCAGCAAAGGATACCGTCTGAAAATTCGTTAGATATAACTGTTCATTTATGAACATGATCCCATCGTCTGTCCAGGAAAATACTAAGCCAAGTATCGCTCAGTTCAGGAGATATTTGATCTCTGTGAAGTTGAGATACATGGAGAAACAGAGAGAAGCGATGTGCCGGGTGCACTCATTGAGGCTAGTTCTCGAACATAGTTTGCGAAAATGTTAGTACAGAAGTTGGGTATGAGATACAACAATAATTGGTCTTAAGTGCAAATGGGATATTGTTGGATATAGGTGACCTCAAAGAAATTATTGTAATTGAAGGACCTATACGAGAGAACAATATTACTCGAGATGATAGTAAGCTATCTGGGTTGTCTTTATCTTACATGTGATGCGTTTTATTCACTATCACGTATCGTTTAGACATGAGATAAAACCCTTAGGATTACGCTTAACTGTCAGGACGATGATGGAGATCATACGAGTAGGGCCTGGGCAGTCGATAAGCATATCCTTAAATGTCCATAGTCGTAGGAGTATCGAGACTGGGCATCAGTACTCCAGTTTAGGCTAATGTGTACATTTCCTGACCCGGTTGAAGGACGATAGCTTATCATATACCTATTGGTGTTTGACACCGAGGATTGTATACAGGTTCTCATAGATGGGTTACACTGGACGGACTCACCGAGAACTCCTAGTTGGTTATATACCAATGTCAGATAGCAGTTCTCTGGTGACATGAGTACATGGTAGTTCCTGGGACCTGAGATCGCCATAATGTCTCATGTGTATTCCCACTATACTTAGACTTCTACCCTACCATGGTTCAGAGGAGTCATGCAAATAGGTTTTTGTTGGGTATAATCTCGAAACACGTGGAGGCAGTCAGCGGTCGAGGGGATTCGTCTATCTAGATATAGGGAGTTGGTGTCGCACTGTGCAGGAAATGACTACAGCCACAAGTTGGTGGCCACCGCAGTGGAGATAAACTGATAAGTGTTATCAGTTGTATCTCTGGATGGTTATGAGTCCTCTGTCACACGACTTATCGAGTTATTGGGGTCTGATAGATTCTAAACCATAGATCCGATATGTGATACTCTTAGACGAAGAGACCAGACTGTACGATGGTGTCATTGATAGACTTTGCAGGGTTCATATGAGCTTGCTCGTTGACCTTCTTTTGATTAATACCTGGGTAGCCGTTACGTGTAGCTAGTACCGCTGATGTGCTTGTGGGCTATGGATATGATCCTAATATATTGCCAGCATATTTTCGAGTCTTTAGAGTCTCACACAGAGGTTTTCCAGTACAGGTGAAACGATATAGGGCACATATAAGGATACGTGCAAGAGTTCGATTAAAGACATGTATGTGATACACGTATTTTAATCGGGTGTTTAATGATATTAGCCGGTAGATATATGATATAACCAGATTATTAAATCAAGTGTTGATTTAATAATTAAATGTATATTAATATATTGATATATTAACTAATATCATGCTCACTTTATTATTTTCTTCTCTTTATTAATATTTATATTTGATATAAATATTGTGACATGTATGTTGATACATATGAGATGGGTGTATAAGACTCATATGGTTTAGATGAGAACTTTATTATTCTTTTATTAATTTCAAAAGAGAATGAGTCATAGAAATTGGATGCTTGTAGAGTTCTTTGGGTGTTTTCTTTGATGACTCATTTTTGGATGTTTTTGTTCTCATATTGAGCCTTATCTTCTTGATCTCATCTCATGGCCATCTCTCTTGAGATTGTTCAAGTGAGAAAGTGGAAAAAAAGAAAGAAAGAAAAAAGAATTTAGTGAGCTGATTATTCTACATCTTTTACTAATCATACTTAGCAAGTTTAATTGGAGGGTTGCTTAATTTTGATGAGATCAATTTGACTCTAAAGCTTGTGATGAAGTTATCTCAAGGTGGATCATTTTCGGTAAGGAGATCACCGAGTAAGGTTGTTCTAGGCTTCATGGAGACTAGCCGAAGTCAAAGGAGGGGTAGCTAATGTGCTACAAAAGTTGTAGTTTCTTCTCTTTTAGTTCTCTAGTTTAGATCTTTAGTCAATTACATTATTATTTCGATAGATTATTGTTTGGATTGGGGCTATACCTGCTACTAATTTTTGTGTGCAATTTCATCGCGGTCGCGAGCGTTGTGACCCCAGCACCCGTCCACTTACAGTTCATGTCTTTCTTTCCTTAGTTTGTGGCTTATTAGATTTTTTTTTGAGTTTTTTTTTGTTTTTGGGTTTTTTTTTCTTTGCTAATCTTAGGGTGTTTTTTGCCTGAGAGGTGTGAGACTTAAGATCTTGAGGAGATTAAGAGATGATAGGTAGAAGAAGAAGCCCCCCTCATTCTTATAAGAATGATTTATTTATAGAAGAGGGGTGATTAAGATATGAAATGGAGGGTTCTAATTGATTGTAGGGGTGGAATGATTAAGATTTTGTATGGATGAAATGATCTCTAACAATACCTAAGCTTATTTCCCTCAAATGCTTGGTCACCATGCAATTTCCTATAAAAGCAAAAAAGTACAAGTTTGGTATGCTTTTAGGTAGAAAGAATACATGTTATGGTGTTAATAGGATGTAGGTTAAGCTAATGGTTCACTAGAAGGAGAATCCTATACCATGGATTTGACAAGTCAAGTGGTGATTAATTATCATTAATCAAGTGTTTGGCTTAATGGTTAGTTTAATTAACCCCTAATCGCATGAATTCAGACTTATAGAAAACGATATTCAAATGACTTGAAATTTTGCATGGAGGGTTATCTAAGTAGGTTATGAGAAATCATTGAGAAAAATTGGTAATCTTACCCTCGTGGGCCCACAATATTATTTTAATGATAAAATAATAAACAGGATTTAGTTCATCAGGTAAACATTGTTGATTTCGGTTGAAATTTTTAAGGTATGCCCTTATGAACATACTAAGATAATCTGGAAAGTTTGACATCATTTGGCTCAAAGAATTATGAGATAAAAAATCGGAACCGTTAATGGCGATTAAAGGGTGATTCGAGAAATTAACGGGTTTCGGATGAAATTGCCCATCGAAAATGGGTGCAATTGATATAAAATGGTCAAATGTGATGATCACATCATAAAAATACTCATAAATTGGTTGGAAGTAATTTTTGGGCAATTCTTGAAAATTCGAGAGGGTTTAATACAAATCTCAAGAAATTTGACAAGTCTATTCGAATTTTATATTTCGGTAATTCATGATAAATCATTAAAACCTCTTAAAAATCTTCGTGATGATTCGTGTAAGAATTCATGAGATATGGATTTTTGAGGGTCTTGAAAAGGATATTCAGGTTATTTGAACGAATCTTGAATCATGTACTTAAGTTGCGTCCATGTGTACCAAGATTTTTAGTTTTATGCAAAAAATGATATGGATGACATAATGCAGATGTATTGACATGATGAGAATTCAAGGTTATGATGCAAAAAAAATGATGCAAGCGTAAAAGGGTAAATTTGCAAATCGCTGCTTCGATGGGGTGTCTACAGATGCCCTTCTTCGACAGAGGTTGGCTACCAATGAAGGCAATCGATTAGCAAAGTCTAGAGATACCACAGAGAAGCAGAAAAATGGTTTTTTAAAATTATTTATATTCTTCTTTTGAAGATATGCTTATGTAAATACGAATGCGTGCAAAAATCCTACTTAAATAGAAAAAAAGAGCAGCCTCTCGCTTTTAGAAGGGGATTAGCCTAAGAGGAATTGTTCTGGGATAGATGGTCGATCCACTCTCAAACACCGTCTCTTGTCGGATGCCAGGATGTAGAATGCTACTAATCTATGTGGTGCACAGATGATGCGGTTATTCTATATGATGCAAAGATGCTGTAATGATAGGCCGAAACTTAGCAAGGGGAACCATCCAGTGGTAGGGGATCTATTCCTGTAACTAAATAACTGATGGGAGCTTATTGGTTCGGGGGTGCGGAGTCGGTGGCTTATCCTATGGATGGAATCTATACCTTCAAACAAATACCAACTTATTTGAATTTGACTTTTAAAAACGAACACCAACTAATTGATATAGAGAATCAACTAGTTGATACTTCATCCCATAGAAATTTTAGTGTCAAATCATAGAAAAACTTCAAAGTTTTTTTTGTTTTGGAAATAAGAGAAACAAAAAACCTTTTTTTGAAAACGTTTTTTGTAAATTATATAGTATATTCTGCTTTTTGACGTGTTGCGGTACCATGACTGTCTAACCAAGTAGAGTACTGGATCCATTTACGGCATCCAGCAAGATGAGCTCACCTAATTAAAGGCCATAGATTTATGTCTTCGGACAAACCAAGCTTTTGACAAGAACCTGTAAACCCAAAAAGTTATAGAATTCCAAACCCTTGGTTTTGAGTCCAAGAACGAATCCATGTTGGATTCAATGGAGTAGCGTCATACATCACTTATTTTTTAGACGCGTGTTGTGATTTTGGGAAATGTGCATTCGTATCATAAACAATATGTGATAGATTCATTAGTTGTCAATGTAGAGCATGTGATAAGCGTTTAACATAAAGGCGAACGAACTCGAACTCCTAATAGATGAAACTTGTTTGAAATCCACTAGTCATTCTAATCATTTCTTTATGCTGCCTCTATTCAAAAACCATGACTCGTCGAAGCGCTTTCTTCTTTGTCGACCTTATGCATTATTGGTCATGCTGGAAGAGTACTGATGATCTGACTATTGCCAGTGGTGCTAGGGCCTTTGCAGGTTTTCTCCTAGTAGCGGTATATTATTATTTTTCTTTCTTTTTTCTTCATTTTATATTTTTTTTGAAGATTCCGATCCCTTTCGGATTTTCGCAATCACATGGGCAATCCTTTTTACTCACGAAACCTTTTCAGGTTTTCATTCGTGTCCCTTTTTACTTATAAACCAACCCTTTTTTGAACTCATTTTTTCTTTTTCTTTTTTTGAAATAGTAACAAACTAAATATATACAAAGATAATACTCATACCCCTAGTTTCCTTTGAAAGATAATTCAAACACTACAAAAGCTGGGATTGGATATGTTATAATTATTATCTCTCACTATATTGCTTGTTGGATTTATGAGAAGTTTTTCGGTTGTAATAGGGCTAGGGTTGATCAAAGGATGTTGGTGAGGCTCAAGAATATCAATAATTTGCTCATCCCTTCTCTTATCACTTTCATTTTTTATCTTTTTTGTTTTTTGCTTTGTTTTTACTTTTAATGATTTTTTTTCTTTCAATTTTGCAATTTTTTTGGCATTTTTTGGACGACAACTCATTTTCAACATGTACAAGGGTGTATCAAAGAAACTAAAAGGCTCAAAATGATGTGCAAGTGGAACTAATTTGTACATGGTATTTTTAGGAAAGTGGAGGTCAAATGAATGTCTCATCCAGTAAAATTTATAATGGAGACTCGAATTTAAACGCGGTATTTCTAAAGGTATCCAGCATTTATAAGACCGATGCTATTCGTTCCATCCATGGCGATGCATAGGTAGGCATTTTCAGGGTATGCATGATCGACCACGAACGGTCCATCCTAATTTGGCGTGAATTTACCCCTGTTGGCGCTTGTTAGCCATATCTTCTTGAGGACGAGATCACCTTTCTGTAATGATCTATCATGTACTTTCTAGTTGTATGCTCTCGCCATTCTTCGTTGATAGCACCGTGAGTGACATAGAATTTTTAGTCTCCTTTCTTCTATGAAGTCCAATTTGTCGAAGCTGTTTCGGAACCATTCAAGCTCGTTGATACCTTTAGTTTCTATCAAAACTCTCATTGATAGTATCATCACTTCTACAGGGAGAACTGATTTGTTTCCATACATAAGTGAGTATGGTGTGGCTCCAGTGGAAGTTCTAATGATCATTCGGTATGCCCATAAAGCGTAGGGGAGCTTCTTGTGCCAATCCTTGTGAGTCACGACCATCTTTTCTAATATTCGTATGATATTCTTGTTAGCTGTTTCGACCGCTCCATTTGTTTGTGATCTGTAAATTGATGAGAAGCGATGGTTGATCTTTTGCTCTTCACAGAAGTCTTGAACTTTCTTCGCGGTGAAATTTGTCCCATTGTAAGTTATGATCTTGTGAAGGGGTCCGAATTGTCGAATCGGATTTTATAAGAACTTGATAATCTGGTTTGGTTTGATGTTTGTATATGATGCAGTCTCAACCCACTTAGTAAAATAATCGATTGCGACCAATATAAACTTATGACTGTTCGAAACTTTTGGTGATATATTACCGACCACATCTAGGCCCCATGTTGTAAAAGACCATGGCATAGCGCCGTGAGGTTATGAAGTTCGTCCGACGGGACGTGGATGAGATTTGAGTGTATTTGAAAATGGTTACACTTTTTTACGAGTTGATGACAATCAGCTTCCATAGTCAACTAGAAGTAATCTTGTCGTCGTATCTTCTTCGCGAGTGCATTGCCGCTTGTATGATCATCGCAGATTCTGGAATTTACTTCCTTCATCAGTTTCTGAATATCTTCTTCGTCTAAGCACCGCAACAGTATTCCTTCAAACGACCGCTTGTAAAGTTCTTCATTGCAGATTACAAAATTTCGAGCGAGATTGATGAGCGTCTTTCGATCTATTGGAGTCTCTTCCGGTAAAGTGAAATCCTATAGAAATCTCTTGATATCATAGAACCGGGGTTTCTGTCATTGTTCGGCATGACCTGGTCTGCGCTACAGCAATAGATATGAGTTTCCCTCTTAGTGATTTGGATCTTAAAGGTTCCGCTTTCTGGAATGTCACACCATGTAGCCAAAGTAACTAAAGTATCAGCGAAGCGGTTATTGGTGTGTGGTAGGAATTCGAAGTGAATTTCATCGAAGTTGTCCTTAAGCTAGATCATAAAGTCATGACAAAGGATCGGCTTTTCGTCTAAAGTTTGGAATTCTCTGGTTGTCTGAGATATTACGAGCAAAGAATCGCCATGCACATGCAGCTTCTTGATTTTGTTTTGTATCGCTATTTGTACTACCATAATACAAGCTTCATATTCTACCATATTATACGTGCATTCAAAATTGAGTTGGAAGGATGCTGGTAATTGGTTTCCCTTCGGATAGATAAGTACTGCTCCTGCACCTTTGCCATTCTTATTGACTGTGCCATCAAAATATCTGATCCACGCATCATCGTCTTCACTGTCTTCGATAGCTAATATTATGTATTCATCTAGAAAGTCTACTTTTAAAGGTTCGTAATTCTCGATAAGATGTTCTGCGAGATGGTCTGCGATTACTTGCCTTTTGATAGCCTTCTGAGTGATGAACTGGATGTGGTACTGTGTGAAAATCATTTGCCATTTTGCAATTCTTCCGATGAGGGTTGTCTTTTTGAAGATGTATCGTAGAGGATCGTGTTTGGCGATGAGTAGGATGGTATGACTGAGTGCGTAGTGACAAAGACGTTGTACCAGCGTTAGGCACAATTTCTCGATGAATGAATACTTTCTTTCATACACAGAAATCCACTTACACAGATAGTTTATTGCCTTTTTCTTTCCTTCCCATTTCATCGTGTTGCCGGAGCATGCAACCCATAGATGTGTCAAAAGTGGCTATATACATAATCAGCAGCTTTTCTGGAACTGACGGCACCAAAACTGGGGGATTGAATAGGTAATACTTGATTTTGTCAAACTCTATCAGACAATCTTCATTCCATTTTGCGGGGGCGTCTTTTCTGAGTAGCTTGTAGATGGTTTCATAAGTCGGAGCGAGCTGTGCTATAAATCGGCCGATGTGCTGGATTCTTCCGAGAAAGCCTCTGACTTTTTTTCTGTCCTTGGCGATGGAATTTCCTGTATGGATTTAACTTTGGACGGATCTACCTCGATTCCTCTTTGAGTAGCGATGAAGCTTAAGAGCTTTCCCAACGTTCTCCCAAACACCCACTTTGCTGGATTTAGACGCAACTTATATTTTCTTAAACGGATGAACAACTTCTTTAGATCGTCAACGTAGTGTCGGGTACCTTGGACTTATCGATCACGTCGTCAACGTACATCGCTAGCTCATTGTGTACCATATCATGAAACAAGGCCATCATCGCCCTCTGATATGTCGCGCCTGCATTCTTTAATCTGAATGGCATTACTTGATAACAAAATGTACCCCATAGCATGCCAAAAGTTATCTTCTCTTGATATTATGTTGCGAGCTTGATTTGATTGTAACCGGAGAACCCATCCATGAAGGATGGCATCGCATGCCCTGCGGTGTTATCTACTAGGATGTCGATTATGGGCAGAGGGAATTCATCCTTCAAACATAAGCGGTTAAGATCTCTGTAGTCAACACATACTCTTACGATTCCGTTCTTCTTCGGCACGGACACTATGTTTGCTATCCAGACTGGAAAATTCATGTTTCGGATGAACCTAAAGTTGAGCTGCTTCATGGCTTCTTCTTTGACTTGTATAAAATGTTTTTGTAGAAGTTTCCTCGGCTTCTGCTTCACTGGTTTTGCTCCTTTGGATAGTGATAGATGGTGAGTTGCGGTCGCCGGATCTAATCCAAGCATGTTCGCATATGTCCAGGCAAAGATGTCGAAATACTCGTGCAACAATGAGATCAAGCTCTCTTTGATTTTGGGGCATGTTGTGCTTCGATCTTCACGACCTTCGTTTCATCGGCCCTACCGAAGTTTACGCTCTCGGTGTCATCGAACGTCGAGTCCTTTGGTCGCTCACTTTTTCTCAAACTATCGACTAGATCGGGATCTATATCTACATCGGATTGCTCCAAGTCGATATCGATCAATTCCATTTCATAATCCGCAAGGATTTCCCGATATTGTAGCATGGATTTGAAGAACCCGTTATGGATCTCTATGGTTTTCACGGGGTGTAGTGAGCTTTTTGAAATCCCAAAATCTTTTTCAAATTCGTTTTGCAAATCTCTCTGGGGATCTTTCGCGCAATGGAGAAACATCTCCTAGGTTTTGTCGTTAATTTCTTTTGACGCAACAATACTAGTATGGATTTGACAAAAAACAGTCGGTTGGTACATATGTTCTTTTGGGGGGAAATTGTTCACGGGTGTAATGGATCTCTGAGGATAGAGATCCATAGATTCGCCATCCATGTCAATCATGGAAGAGAGGTGATTGACCCTGGTATCTCCGAGATTTTACTGCTTGAGATCAAATTGGGCCAACCATTAACTGATGTCGTCGATTTGCTCAGTGGATGCCCCAACAATGTCTTCGTCCTTCTTGTCTTCCTCGCCATTTTCAAAAAGATCTCCACTTAAAGGATGTTGACCATTGTCGAGCTTATCATTAGCGGTTCCATTCTGTTCTTATCTTTGCTCTGCTCCTTCTTCGTCATTCGAAAGAACGATGATGGGATTTCCCAAATGAAGGTTTTGTGAATCGGTGGAACTTCATCTTTTGTCTTATGTCTGCTGTGGAAATCATGGCCAGTAGGATAGTACCCGAGACCCCAAGTCTTGTTATTGGCCGGAGAGTCAATAGGCTCAATAATACCTTGGTTTCAGACACCAAGTCCTTGGTCATCTTAGTATTTCCACCGACTACACAAGGCGGAAATCATCCGATCTGGATGTGCCTCCTGAGGAAAGACAATAGGATCCTCAAACATGAATTCCTGATTATTCAAAACAGTAGTGTTGCATTCATGTTCCAATTCAACAAAGTATTGTTCGAGGAAATCGCTCTCACTATCGGAAAGTCGGACTCATATTGAAGTTGTAGAAGGATGTTGTAATTTTATTCATCTAGATCACTCAAGTTGTCACCGTCTTCAATGAGAAAAATGGATTGGTTTTCAAGAAACAGATCCTGAAAAGATGTATTAGCACACGCGGATTCCTCTCCAACAGGTATGATATAAATGTCATTCTCGAATTTGAATTTTACACATTGATGTAGGGTGAAAGGGACAACATTGGCTCTATGGATCCAAGAACGACCTAAGAGCATATTGTAGGAGGATAAGATACCAAGAACATGAAAGGTCTTGAGATATATAGCGGGACCAACTGATACCTCCATGTTCCCGCCAAAAATTTTGGCCAAAACGTGTTGTTCTTTTTATAAAAATAAAGGGCAGTGCCCCACGTGCAAAATACGTGAGCACTCATGTGCAAAGTACGTGAGTACCTGCTGCAGTTAGAATTAAATTCTATAGCAGCACCCACGTGATAAACACATGAGCACTAACATTCGAAGCATGTGAGTACCGACCTCAGATAGGATTAAATCCTATGATAAGCCCCTGCGTGTTAAACACGTGAGTTCTTTTGCCGCATTCTTTTGGCAGCGCTCGCATGCAAAGCACATGAGCGCCGCTGCCATATATGTATATGGCAGCGCTCACGTGCAAAGCACGTGAACGCACCAATTTAAATTGCTCTCGTATGATATGTAGGGTTTCCTTAACACCTCTATTAGGGTTTTGAAGCATCACACATGCTATAACAAAAAAAAATTAAGGTGCTAAGCAAACTATACTATGAATCGAACTAGAATTTATGAAGTAACTATTAATAGTATCAAAGATTAAGACTTAAGTTATACTAAGTGATGAGACTACAACCTTTGTAGACCTCTTTGGAAGACTCCTTGGCTTTGGAAGGGTTCGCTTGATCAACTCCTCGTCCACGACGATCCACCCGAAGCACTTTGCTCTAAGCTTGATGCTTCCTTCGATCTTTGAAAATCTTGAAGCACAACACCCTACACAAGATAGCAAAGGTTGTGTAGAATGATGAAGTGGTTGCTATTCTTATTTAATACCTTTTCTTTTTATTTCTCTAATTCTATTTTAACAATTAAAAGAGAGCTAGAGTGAGGAGGAAGAAGATGGCTCTCTCTTTTTCTTTTTGGAGTGAATAAAGATAAGAATGAAAAAGAAAATGAGAGAGAGAGATATATATCTTATCATAACCATAACTATAGTTAAAATAATATCTAGATATTTTAATTTGGGTTAAAGGCAAAAGGAAAAAGAACCATGGTTGAGTTAAATTCAACCATGGAAATATGTAGAAATGTGTAGAAGGAATGACTCATAAATCTTTTTCTTTTACCTTTAACTTTAATGAAAATATCCATATATGTATTTATCTACAATATAATTCTTATATTGCCATCCTCTTTGTATCATCAACCATGATACATTTCATGTATGTATGTGTGTATGCACATCATCATGTACATATACATGCATGTATCCATAAGAAGAAAAGGATTTAAATAAATAATATAAAAGTCAATATTAAATCAACACTTGATTTAATAAATCGGTCATATCTTATACGACCCGACTAATATTAAATGCCCGATTAAAATACAGTACCATATAGTTGTATTTAATCAAGCCTCCGCACATATCTCATATGTGCACCACTTCATTTCGCCTGAGCCGAGAAACTTCTATGTGGGACTCTAAGACTCGTCAATACGCCAGCAGTAGATGATGATCATATCAAACACCCACAAGCCGCAAGCGGTCAGCTAAACGTAACGGTCACCCGGGTATTGAGCGATCAGAATAAGAACAAGCGAACCTGTCAAAACTCCTGTCAATCCATCCAGCAACACTTACCGTACAGTCCGGTCTCTTCGTCAGATATGCTGCATATCGAGTCTAGGGATGGAATCGTCGACCCCAATAACTCAATAAGTCATGCCGATATATGGTCTATAACAGATCGAGAAACTTACTGATAACACTTATCAGTAATATCTCAGCAGCCATGGCCAGGGACTTCCCGTTATAGCCAATCGTGCACAGCACAGCATCAACCCCCAATACCGGGAGAGACGAAACCCCTCGTATCGCTCACTGCCTCTATATGACTCGAGACTATACCCAAAATCCACCTGTTTCTACGACTCAGTAGAGCCTCAGTAGGGTGGAGATCAAAGTACAGTGGGAGGACACACAAGACTCTATGACGATCTCGGGTCTACAGACTAACCTGTACCAGTATCACCTGAGAACTGCTATCCGACGTATAATATAATACCATATAGGAGTTCTCGGTGAGTCCGTTCAGTGTACCCAGTCTCACTGAGCACCCGTATACTATCTTCGGTGTTAACACACCAGACGGATATGGGATCATCCATCGCCCATCATATGGAACAAGAATGGTATACGCTAGTCTAAACTGGAATATCGATGCCCTATCTCGATATACCTACGACTAGGAACATTTCAAGGATATGCTTATAAACTACAGATGTCCCACTAGTATGATCCGCATCATAATCCCAGTAGTCAAGCTAATATCCTTAGGGCTTTATCAACATGCACTAAATGAATATAAACATGATCAAGTGAACATATGATAAAGTAAAACCAGATAGCATACTATCATGTCGAGCAAGACTGTCCTCTGAATATATATATGCATATCAGTACATACACTATCTCATAATGGCCTCTACGGCATACATATATCCAACATAATATAATTAAATTTTATGTGACAAAATTAAATTCTATTTGGAAAATATTTTGCTTGATCTTTCTAATATGGAAAGATCTTTCTCTAAAAAAGAATCTTTGGATTTAAAATCCAATGGTGATAAAATATCACCAATTAAACTACCAGATAAAGTTAAATTCTATGTGATAGAATTAAATTCTATTTGGGAAATATTTTTCCTGATCTTTCTAATATGGAAAGATCTTTCTCTAACAGAGAATCTTGGATTTAAAATTCAATGGTGATAAAATCACCAATTAAACCATCTGATAGAATTAAATTCTATGTGGGAAATATTTTCTTGATCTTGCTAAAATAAGAAAGATCTTCTCTGTTAAATAGAATAAAATTTTATGTTAGGAAAATATCTTCCTAATCTTGTTAAATTAACAAAATATTCATATGATAGAATATAATCCTATGGTTAGGAAAATATCTTCCTAAAAATATATTCATCCGATAGAATTAAACTCTATCTTAAGAAAATATTTTCCCAATCTTGTTAAAATAAACAAGAAATTTTCTATGTTAAATAGAGAGCCTTTAGATTAAAAATCTAACGGTGAATAAAATTCACCGTTTGATCTAAAAGATCAATTTGATTGATTATGAAATCAATCATAATCTCTCGATGAGAGATTTTATTAAATAATTGATTTTTTTTCCTTCTCCTATAAATAGGAGCAAAGAGATAAGGAGAAGGGACTGAATATAAAAAAGAAGGAGACCCCCCATAAGCTTCTATAAAAAATATACATAAGGTTCTCACAAGCTTCCATAAAACAATAGAGAATTTAATTCTCAATAAATAAGATCGTCTCCCTTCTTAAAACCTTAGGTAATGAAAATATCGAGATCAAAATATCTCCTTTATCTAACATATCTGAGGGTTTAACCCTTCTCAAACAACTTAGTTCTTTCTCTGGATCTGAGATCTACAAGACAAATCTCCCACAAGTTCATAATTTAATTCTCATCAAGAAGATCTAGTTCTTGAGAATCAAAAATTCAGAGGAGAACATGGATACAAGAATATGAAGAAGATGGAGTCCATAATACTCCAGGAACTTAGTTACTTCAAATCAAGAACTTAGTTATTAAAGAACATGATCCCATATCCTCAAAATAGTGATCCCGGTGATCGTTAATGGTCAAAATACCATTAACAGAGGTTTAACCCCTCTGAAAATATGAACAGAAGAACATGGATAAAAAAAACATAGAGAATATGGAGTCTATAATACTCTATGAACTTAGTTCCTTCAAATCAAGAACTTAGTTCTTAAAGAACCTGATCCCAGATCCTCAAAATAGTGATCTTGGTGATCGTTAATGGTCAAAATACAATTCACGAAGGTTTAAGTTCTCTAAAAATATCAACAGAGATTAAATCTCCAAAAAGCTCAGTGCCTCATGTGAAAAGTACGTGAGCACCCAAGGCCAAGTTACATAGTGCCTTATGTGAAACACACGTGAGCGCCGGAAAAAGTTAGTGCTTAGCACTATTGGAGCGCCTCACGTGAAACACACGTGGCCGCCAGAAAACAAAAAAGTTTAGTGCTTAGCACTAGTGTAGCGCCTCACGCGAAATACACGTAAGCGCTAAAACTCAATGCCTCACTTGAAATACACGTGAGCTCAAAAGAAGCCAAAGCTCAGCGCCTCATGTGAAACACACATGAGCATCACAAAAGACTAATGCTTAGCACTATTTCAGTGCCTCACATGAAACACGCATGAGCGCTATATATCTGAGTGCTTAGCACTGTTGGGTAGCATAAAAACCCAATCTTAGCCCCAAATTGGATAAGTCTGTGAAGCTTGAGCTTCCTTTTTACTTTTGAATCAACCAAGCCCATATGCTCATGATTTCCAAACCGATCTTAGTCCCATATATGACTAGTGATCTCTCATCGATGATATCTAAAATGATATTCATCTCATATCTTCTAAGTTAATTTTAGTCTCATATAAGACTAACGATTCTTAGGTCCACCATGATCTTTTCTCTCAAATACGAGATTTGGTTCAAGGGTGCATCTCTTCACACCTCTGATATATATCGTTATAATTTCTCAACGTCTTCAGAGAGTTGGCGAGTCCGGACAACCAACGGCAACTCCTCGTCCTAACTTGATGAAAGATATGAAACTTGATCAAGACAGGAAATGATACATCCCAAATTTGTGCACTTCCATATTGTTGATCAAGACAGGGAATTATGTATCCCATATTTATGCACCTCCATATTAGTGTGTACACCTCATATTGATACGCATCCCATCTAGATGCAAGTCTCATATTGAGCCTTGGCTATATACATTTACATATATGTATATCTTTGAAGGGAACATAAATACCTTCAAATTGGATAGCACCCCAAATTGGGTGCATCTCATGTCACCATCGTTCACTTCGCCACGTAACAAATACAAGTGCGTGCAAGATGAACATTGGACCGAAATGTCCTTAAACTAATATTCATCTCAAACATGGTGATGATGGACCGCGATGTCCTTAAACTAATATGTTTTGTCATGCGGACTATCTCCATACTGACTACGGTATACTATCCATAGGCTATTCATATATGATCTAATGATCAGTTGAGCCCATATGCTCACTGTTCATAAGTCAATTTTAGTCTCAAATATGACTAACGATCCTTAGATTAAACCCAAATATCTCATGAACTGATGGACCTCATTTATGTGAAATCTGCGTCCTAAGTTCATTCCCATTGGCAAAACAAGCTACCAACGTGGAACCCGTCAAGCAAATTCTTGACCCAAACCTAAATCATGAAAATATATGTACGGATTTGGACTAATCTGCGCCCTACGGGCGACGACATAAAATAGTCTCCGTATACAATCCATGGGCAACCATATCAAACAAAATAACACGACACGACATGAAATGAACTACTGGGGTAGGAGAAAGTGGTTATCGCAACGTGATGATGTAATTAACTGTAGGGGCTTGCGTCTGCAGGGAGAAACGTCCCCACAATCAAAAAACCCTCATAAAAGAGAGTGAATCTAATAAATTCTGTTACAACGGTCGCATCTATCCAGACCTCCGATATACGGTGCCATAAATCAACTTGGTATCTTCGGAGAGGTGGATAGATATGTCCAAACAGCATTTGCCCCCAAATTCAGGCAACACGATCAATCCTAGTTCGTCTCTGTTTTCGGCGGTAAACACTCCAGATTCAGTTCGCCGAGAATATCCCTTCGTACATTGTCATATCCTCTAACTCCTTCGCATGCTTTCCGTATGGGGTTCTTATTAGCTCCAAGCCTCTGCACTGTAAGTAGATGGCATAAGTTCAAACCGGATCCTCCATCAATGAGTACTCTAGGGATGTTTGATTAGTCTAAAAATTATATGTTTACCGTAATCAGAAACGGCGTCGCTTTGCAGCTAGCTGGTGAATACGGGTCGATCCATAGAGATGTGTAATTTTCTGATTTGTGTTTTTACGAGTTGATTCCGATGGTGGTTTGGTTTTTGTTGATTGATTTAAAAACTAATTTATACGATATTAAAGAACTTGTTAGGATTAGGTCTAAGGTGGGGTTGATAAGATTAATATAGCCACCTCTTTCAATACCATTTGATTAAAGCTTTTTAGAAATCATAACAATTATTAGCAAAGGGGATTAGGATGATTGGAAAGAAACGAAGTTTCTACCTCTAGATCCTTGTCCGTCCTTTCCTATTAATTGCTACAACCTTCATGGACGTTATGTATGTCCGGCCCTTTATACTACGGTTCACCGTTACCTCGTAGGTAGGGTGCCGTAGGGAGCGGATCATGCATGCGTGCATGAAGTTCTAGTTATGAAAATGTGTTGGCATTGAAGGAGATGAGAGATATTCCTCTCTCAATCCCTCCCTTGTTCCTAACCCTAACAAGCGAGGATTTTACTCGCTCATTAGGGGATCTTCTAAAAATGACATCTTTTTTTATGTTTAATGTGTTTTGTTTGGATCTAAAATTATTACTTATCTACTGCAGATTAAAAGAACTACACTAAGTTAACTAAGGCAAAGGATATCATTACTCTACTGCAAGAATTATACTAGATAGCTAGGGCAAAAATTAAATTATAACTAAGGCAGGAATTTAAAAAAAAATAAAGACTTACAAAAAATGTGCTCTTGATCTCCCAACAACTCTGAATTTTATTGATTGAAAAGATGTATCCCTTTTACAGATTTGAGATTACAATTTATAAGTAAACAGGAAAATTAGGGTTACAGATTCTCGAACACATGATTTTACAGATATGCCCACGGAAAATCCCAACACCCGCACCGACGCACCCACACTCAAAATTTCCACCGACACGGGCAACAAACGACCGCAGAACCGCGGCATTTGTTGGCTTGGGCCGCGGTTCCGCGACCCTTTGGTCAGATCAGTGGACAATTTTTCTGGGATTTATTTGTGGTCATCTGGGCTTGTTATTTCTTCATCTCATTTCTCTCTTTGGCTTCTTATTCTTCTCCAGATCTTTCAGTGAAAAACATGTAGCGATCTTTTAACCGTTTTGCTTTGACATTTTGGACCTTGCACTTTCTTGTACCCATGTGAACTGTTATTAGTCTAGGCTTGACTAGGATCCGTCAAAAGTCCCTTTTCTGTATCAACTTTCGTATTTTTCACTGTATTTGCTCCAAGAGCCTGTATCCTGTAACATGCAACAAACGTGCGTCAAGAGTACCTGTTTACTTATAAAATGAATAAGAATGGGGCGTACAATAATGCAATATTATAGTATGAACAAATACCCCCAAACTTATCTTTTTCTCGTCCTCGAGCAAACTTATTATTTTATTCTCAATAAAAGCTAACTGCACTTTCGCAGGGAAACGCGATTGCACTGAGCTCGTGCAACAAACCGTTAAACCTCTAAGTGTCCCTAGTAGGAGGAGTGTTGTCTCCTGAGGGTTTTCAGCGGATTACACCCACAAAATCCTATCAATTTGGCTCTTTCGACAATAATTCTCCAATTAGGTTTTCTAACACAGAATTCTATTATCATCGACTCATA
Source organism: Agapanthus africanus (assembly GCA_030015575.1). Classification (NCBI taxonomy): domain Eukaryota; kingdom Viridiplantae; phylum Streptophyta; class Magnoliopsida; order Asparagales; family Amaryllidaceae; genus Agapanthus; species Agapanthus africanus. The sequence continues at coordinate 795,837,925 of CM057340.1, forward strand.
AACTTTCCACCCATATTCTTCACACTTCCTCATAACTTAACTTAAAATTATATATGTTCGATAGACTCATTCAGCTTTCAGCATTTATTAGGTTTTCCTCTTAGGGTTCCATCTCCACTTAGGAATTTTTCTATCAACTCTACTAAAGATACAAGTTTTATTCTTCATTCCTTTCTCTTATTTAAACTCTAATCACATATCCCCACGTGTGTGTGTGTATCGATCACCCCTACACTTGGAAATTCAAATTAAGCAATCATACCCTTGTCCTTTGTCCAAAGCACTTATTAATTGGTGAATTTCGCTTACACATCTTTCATGCTACCGTTAATACTTCTTGAGGTACCAACGACCGATTACAAGATGTATTAGCACTTTAAAGCGTATGTCCTAGTTTTGCAACACCCAAGGCTTTAGCAGTGACTCCCAAACCAGTTGGTCTAAGGCACTAGGTGATGAAGCACCCTCGCTAGATATTTTTTTGTTTTTAGCCTTAAGTAATCACAAAACCAGTGTTCATTTTTTTCACTTTTGTATTTTTTTTTATTTTCTTCGTACTAGGGGCTTATAGACAAAAGCATTTCAAGGTCTCCTCTACTATTCCAAGCTTTAAGGTGTGTGATTGTGCAAATTGTAGGGTATACATTTTCAGAATCCATACTTAAGCCAGGAATTATTTTTCAAACTTATACTCTAATAAGAATATCAATATTTTTCCTTTATTTCAACTTAGCCCGAAAGGTGAACTCAAAATTTGCCTATTTCTAAATAAACTACAAAGACATATACTTTCTACCGTTAATTTTTAAAGAAGGTTATTTTTAGGGTTTTTAATTTACCAAGTCTAAGATCTAGTTGTTCGTAGCTAGTTAACCTATTTGTCAAACTCAAGTTAAATATGGCCAAAATTGAATACAATAATTTTTGAAATTTTTGAAATTTTTTTTTCAATTTTTATAGGTTTTCAAATAAATATGCAAATGCAAAATATGTACAAATGAATGCGAAGGAAGAAGACGTACCGAGCATACCCCCAAACTCGAACTTGACAGTGTCCTCACTGTCATACTAAACAAAGAGGGTCAAGATGTCGGCATTCCCTGTTTATTCACATTATTACAAATGATACACACCCCCAAACTTATTTGAAATAAAGTTTTGGAAAATTGATTGGAAATTCGGGGGTGAAAGTGGAGGAGGATCAATCATTGTAAATCGGCTCCTGCAAAAACAGGAGCTCCTCCGATGGGTCCGCTGTGAAGAACGGTTTCAGTCGATGCCCAATCACTTTGAATAAGGTACCGTCTTCAGAATTTTCAAGATCAACCGCACCGTGCGGATAAACGGTGCGGACTACAAAAGGTCCTCTCCATCTAGAACGGAGCTTGCCGGGGTGAAAATGTAACCGAGTGTCATAGAGTAAAACCTGTTGACCAGGTTCAAAAGTTTTTCGCAAAAGGTGTTTATCGTGGAACACCTTAGCTCGGTTTTTAGCAATTATGGCATTATCATATGCCTCATCCCGCAGCTCTTCTAGTTCATTCAATTGCAACTTTCGATCGCTGCCCGCATCTCCTAAAGATAAATTCAGTTCTTTGATAGCCCAAAATGCTTTATTCTCAATCTCCACTGGGAGGTGGCAAGCCTTCCCGTAAACAAGCCGGTATGGAGACATACCGAGATCGGTCTTATACGCAGTACGGAAAGCCCATAGTACATCTATCAGTTTAAATAACCAGTCTTTACGGTTTTTAGAAACCGTTTTCTCCAGGATTTGCTTGATTTGCCGATTTGAAACCTCGGCTTGCCCACATGTTTGGGGGTGATATGGCGTTGACAGCTTGTGGGTGATAGAATATTTGCGCATTAAGGACTCGAAAGTCCTATTGCAAAAACGAGAACCATTATCACTTATTATCGCCCGAGGGTGCCCAAATCGAGAAAATATGTGTTCTTTAAGAAATCAAACGACAACCTTATTATCGTTCGTTCGGCTGGGCACAGCCTCGACCCATTTTAAAACGTAATCAACCGCCAAAAGAATATACACATTTCCAAAAGAGTTAGGAAATGGTCCCATGAAATCTATACCCCAAACATCGAAAATGTCCACAACCAAAATTGGTTGGAGCGGCATTTCGTTTCTCCGCGATATCCGGCCCAAGTGTTGGCACCGGGAGCAGGTTTTGCAGTATTCATAAGCATCTCTGAAGAGTCGTGGCCAATAGAAACCACACTGCAAAACTTTTTCAGCTGTCTTCTTTGGGCCAAAGTGCCCGCCACATGCTTGATCGTGGCAAAAAGACAGCATGCTCTTGACCTCACTTTCAGGTACACACCGACGAATGATTTGGTCGGAACAGTATTTAAAAAGATAGGGTTCATCCCAGTAAAAATGCTTTACTTGGGACAAAAATCGAAGCTTATCCCGTTTCGACCAATCTGTAGGTATCAGGCTGGTGGCTAAGTAGTTTACAATATCGGCGAACCATGGTTCGCAAGAAACGGTCAAGAGTTGCTCATCGGGAAAAACATCCGTGATTGGAAGATCAAGCGTGGGCGAAGAAGGAAGTCGTGATAGGTGATCAGCTACTACGTTTTCATATCCTTTTTTGTCCTTTATGACAAGGTCAAACTCTTGTAGTAAAAGGATCCAACGTATGAGCCTTGACTTAGCATCCTTCTTTGCAAAAAGGTGGCGAAGAGCTGAATGATCAGTATATACAACGACTGGAGAGCCAATTAAATAAGGCCGAAATTTTTCAAGTGCAAACACAACAGATAAAAACTCTTTCTCAGTTGTTGTGTAGTTTAGTTGGGCCTCATTTAGTGTTCGGCTAGCATAATAAATCACGTGCGGCATTTTATTAATGTGCTGTTCAAGAACAGCGCCAATTGCAAAATCTGATGCATCGCACATGATTTCGAAAGGGTGCGTCCAGTCGGGAGATGAGAGAATGGGCGCAGAGATGAGGGAATGTTTCAAAGACTTGAATGCTTCAATGCATGTGGAGTCGAAAGCAAATGTTGTGTCCTTGGCCAGTAAGAGAGTCAAGGGTCTAGCGATCTTGCTAAAGTCCTTGATGAACCGTCTGTAAAAACCGGCGTGGCCAAGGAAGGCTCTGATATCTTTGACGCACTTAGGGGGAGGGAGGTTAGAAATTACTTCGATTTTAGCTCTATCAACCTCGATGCCGTTTTGCGAGATGACATGTCCTAAGACAATGCCCTCTCGTACCATGAAATGGCACTTCTCCCAATTCAACGTTAGGTTCTTATCCCTACAGCGGGTAAGAACAGCGTCAAGATGTCGTAAACACTCGTCGAAGGAGTCGCCAAAGATGGAGAAATCATCCATAAAGATCTCCAAGAACTTTTCAACCATGTCTGAAGAGATCTCCATCATACACCGCTGAAATGTTGCGGGTGCATTGCATAACCCAAAGGGCATGCGACGATAAGCAAAAGTGCCAAAGGGACAAGTAAATGTTGTCTTGTCTTGATCCTCTTTGGCGATGGGGACTTGGTTGTAACCGGAATAGCCATCTAGAAAGCAATAGAACTCGTGCCCTGCCAATCACTCGAGCATTTGGTCAATGAAAGGTAACGGAAAGTGGTCTTTCCTTGTCGCGGCATTGAGTTTTCTATAGTCTATGCAGACTCGCCACCCAGTTTGGGTGCGAGTGGGAATTAACTCATTTGCCTCATTGGTAATGACCGTAATGCCCGATTTCTTTAGCACAACGTGGATTAGGCTCATCCATTGGCTATCCGAGATAGGGTAAATGATACCACTATCCAGACACTTGACAATCTCCTTCTTAACAGCCTCTTTCATGATGGGGTTGAGGTGTCTTTGTGGATCCCTTGCCGGCTTGGCATCATCCATCAAGTGTATATGATGTTCGACTATGAGGGGACTAATCCCCTTAATGTCCGCCATAGACCAGCCGAAAGCTTGCCGATTATTATGTAAGACCATTAAAAGAGCCTTCTCTTGCTCAAGAGCTAGAGAGACCGATACAATGACGGGTAAGGTCTCATTATCACCTAGATAAGCATATTTTAGGTGTGACGGCAAAAGCTTCAGTTCGAGTTTAGGAGGTGAAACAATAGATGGTAACAATGGGGTAACTATTTCAAACTCGAAGGATTCCATCAAAGGTTCGAATCGAGTGTACGCAACAAAGTCAGATGGTTCAACTAACTCATCCGAAAAAGCAAAAGACTCCAATTCAGGTGATACGTCTTCAAAGTCGTCAACGAAGGTAAAACACTCAAAATCGTTATCCGCCGTGAAAGCTGTGTCGGATTCTAGGAGGAACGCAGTAGTGGCGTTAACATTGCTGTGATCGAACAAAAAATTCTCGAACTCACAGTCCTCCTCCGCGATCTCATTGATCGAGCAAACATCGAGTACGCTGGCATTAGGCTCAGCAGGCTGACTTCCCAACTTGAAAATATTGAGCTCAATTGTCATATTGCCGAAAGATAGGTTCATTGAACCATTACGATAATTGATCACTGCGTTGGAAGTTGCCAGAAATGGTCGACCAAGTATTACCGGAATTTGATTCCGGGGGTTAGCGACAGGTTGTGTATCCATCACAATAAAGTCAACGGGGAAAATGAAATCCCCTACTCTAATTAACACATCCTCCAGCTCTCCTCTAGGATGAGTGATTGACCGGTCGGCCATTTGGAGAGTACAGTGAGTGGGCTTAAGCTCTCCAACGCCCAATTGCTCGTACACAGAATAAGGTAGCAAATTGACACTCGCACCAAGATCTAATAGTGCTCTATTGATGTTCTTATCCCCAATTGTTATCGAAATGGTCGGACACCCGGGGTCCTTTTGCTTTGGGGGTAAAGAATTGACAAGAGCATCACTAATAGCACTAGCCACAAAAACTTTCTTTGGCACTTGCGACTTCCTCTTTTTGGTGCATAAGTCCTTTAAAATTTTTGCATATGAAGGAACTTGTTGGATTGCATCCAAAAGAGGGATATTTATGCTAACCTGTTTGAACAACTCAACAATCTTTTCCATCTGTGGAGTTGGTTTATTGGATCTCAACCGATTAGGAAAATGAACATTTTGAAAGGTGGTTGAGTCCAATTTTTACGGATCAGATTGTCGAGTTGGAACGGCACCCCGTGTAGATGTGTTCGTGTTGTGAGAAATGGGTCCGTTCGAGCTAGAAGAAGTAGAGCCGTGTGAAGGGTGGAGAATAGGCTCTGAAGAAGTAGAAGAAGAAGGTGAAGAAGATGAAGAAGGGCCACCGGCAGGGGTGTCATTGTTAATACCCACATTGTTTTGCAACACTTTTCCCGATCTCAACGTGGTCACAGCATTTACGTTATGATTCTGCTGTTGATATGCAGCATGTGCGTGACCGGGGTTGGGCAGTGGTTGAGACGGGAGTTTTCCTTTTTCGCGCTCGCTCAAAACTGCATTGAGTTGTGCAATTTGTGCCTCAATAGATTTGATACTTTGATCGTGTGAGGCACTGTTTTGCACCAAAGATTGAATAGAAGTCTCTAGTCTTGCTGTAGACTGTGTAGATTGCTTAAGGAACGCATCTAGACTTCTTTCGATTGAGCTAACCTTATCATTATTATTAGGTTGAACATAATTGTTTGGCTGGTAAGCATTGTTAGGCACAAAATTGTTCACCTGATTAGGGTAAGGTTGCTGTTGAAAAGGTTGCTGTTGAATTTGAGTTTGTGAAGGTGCTTGTTGTTGTTGTGGAGGAGGAGGTCTTTGAAAATTGTTATTTTCTTGGAATTGTTGATTTTGGTTCCAAGCGAAATTTGGATGACTCCTCCACCCCGGATTGTATGTCGAAGAGTACGGATCGTTTCTTTGTCGTTGCTGAAATGCAGCATTGACTTGATCCTGTCCTTGAGTAGATGCATTATAAGGACACTCTTCGGTTAGGTGCGATGGATCCGCACAACAAGCGCAAACAGTTCATGGAGGCATAACAGGGGCAGGAGAAGGCGATGAGATTTTGGTCTCAATCGCTTCTAGCTTTTTCGTAAGAGCGGCCATCTCGACCTTCATAGCAATCGACATCTCTACTTGATGTATGCCTGCCCTAGATTGACCACTAGAAGAAGATGATGTGGTCTTGGTACTCTCCCACTGAATTGTTTGCTCACTAAGATTCTCAAGAAACTGCCACGCTTCGTTACTAGACTTGGAGAGAAAATGACCTTGACATATGGTTTCTAGCAACTGCTTCGTTGCCGAGTTCAATCCCTCGTATAATGTTTGGCAAAGTTGCCAACTTTCGATCCCATGATGAGGGCATTGAACGAGTAGGTCCTTAAATCTCTCGAAGCACTTCCAAAATGGTTCGGAAGGAAGCTGTGAAAATTGTATTATTTTATTACGGATTCTAGCAGTTTTGTGGTAAGGATAGAACTTTTTTAGAAAAGCTTTCACAAACTCGTCCCAATTTCTAATGGAATGTGATGCGGTGCTGTATAGCCACTTCTCGGCTAGGTCACATAAGGTGAAAGGAATGACCCTTAGCCTTATAGCGTCATCACTTAATTGGGTCGTCTTCATCATAGCGCACACATTTTGGAATTTATTGATGAAGATATATGTATCTTCAGATTCCAAACCATGAAATTTTGGCAGCATATTGATGAAATGTGGTTTTATTTCAAAATTGTCCCCATTTGCCGGTGGGGGTGAAAGACAGGTAGGTAAAGAAGTGCGGACGGGGTAAAAGAGATCCTGGAGCGCAACTCGTGCGGGCGCTTCAACAGGCGGTTGATTCGGGTTATTCGCACCTAACGGAGGTGGAGTCCTTCCCGTCGGTAAGATATTGTTGGGGTTGAATCCCGACATGCCTTCGTAAGAAGAATTTGAAGGTGGGGGTAAGAAAGTGGACGGAATGTCGACTTCGGTGTCGAAGGGTTCGTCGGTCGGTACCAACGAAACACGGACTAATCGGGCGTTAGTATCCCTAGTCCAAAGTGACATACACTAAAGGGGTAGTGTAGTCAGGAAAAAAGAAAGACAGAAAGTGGAGGTAAGATAACGTCAGTGAAGGGAAGTGGTGAAAGTGAGTTGCAAGTTCCTTTAGCGACAAGTTGCAAGTTTTGAAAAGATTTTTCTTTTTTTTTTATGTGAGAGTTTTGCAAAGAGGTTTTTGAAAAGGGACTCGTGACACAAATGTATCAACCACACATGCACAATCAGGCCTAGATCTAGGGTCACCTAGGTCTGCTAGACAGCTCCTAACTAGGGCTAGAAATGGGACCTCAAACCGCCTCTTCACCGACAAGTACGGCCAGGTAAGTGGGAAGGAACCACAATAGTGGGCCTAATTAATAACCACTAGCCTAGACACCGCAAAGTCAGTTAGGATAAACGGTCGATGCCTATACTAGTCCTTTTCCTATTGAGCTCGATGTCCTTAGGTCTGAGTCTAATATTTTTTAATTAATTGTGGTCAATGCACACACTTTAAGTGTTTTCTGGGGTCCTGGGAAGGGTGATGAAATCCCCACCCAATCTGAGTTTGGTCAATTAGCCCCTTAAAGTCCGATTAAATTATGCAAAACAATAAAATTCACTTGCAATCAATTTTTAGCGCGGCGCAAAGAAACCTGCAGAAAATCTGTTATTTAGAAGGGGGAGAAAGAATTTTTTAGCGCAAAGAATTCCTGCAGAAAGTTTTTACAGAGAGATATATGTAGGTTGACAGAGGGGAGAAGGAGGAACAAACCCACAAAATTTTAGGTGCTGACGTGGCCAAAGAGCCGCGGAACCGCGGTCTGGGGGGGACTTTTGCCGTGGAACCGCGGTCAGGAAGTGGGATCAGCCTCTAGAAAAATTTGTGTATCTCCTGTTCACCAATTCTCCTCTGTTCTGATGTTCACTTTTCTGTTTAACCATCTGTAAATTTCCAGATTCGCAATCCTTCGCTGTTCCTGCAAGATTCAAACCATAAAACCCTTCAAACAGATAAAAATCGATAAAATGTTTTTGTATTTTTCTATTTCAGATTTTTATAATTTTTAAAATTTATATCAACCCGAAATTACACAGAAAGAAATTTTACGCCATCCCCAGCAACGGCGCCATTTGATTAGTCCAAAAATTATATGTTTACCGTAATCAGAAACGGCGTCGCTTTGCAGCTAGCTGGTGAATACGGGTCGATCCACAGAGATATGTAATTTTCTGATTTGTGTTTTTACGAGTTGATTCCGATGGTGGTTTGGTTTTTGTTGATTGATTTAAAAACTAATTTATACGATATTAAAGAACTTGTTAGGATTAGGTCTAAGGTGGGGTTGATAAGATTAATATAGCCACCTCTTTCAATGCCGTTTGATTAAAGCTTTTTAGAAATCATAACAATTATTAGCAAAGGGGATTAGGATGATTGGGAAGAAACGAAGTTTCTATCTCTAGATCCTTGTCCGTCCTTTCCTATTAATTGCTACAACCTTCATGGACGTTATGTATGTCCGGCCCTTTATACTACGGTTCACCGTTACCTCGTTGGTAGGGTGCCGTAGGGAGCGGATCATGCATGCGTGCATGAAGTTCTAGTTATGAAAATGTGTTGGCATTGAAGGAGATGAGAGATATTCCTCTCTCAATCCCTCCCTTGTTCCTAACCCTAACAAGCGAGGATTTTACTCGCTCATTAGGGGATCTTCTAAAAATGACATCTTTTTTTATGTTTAATGTGTTTTGTTTAGATCTAAAATTATTACTTATCTACTGCAGATTAAAAGAACTACACTAAGTTAACTAGGGCAAAGGATATCATTACTCTACTGCAAGAATTATACTAGATAGCTAGGGCAAAAATTAAATTATAACTAAGGCAGGAATTTAAAAAAAAATAAAGACTTACAAAAAATGATGCTCTTGATCTCCCAACAATTCTGAATTTTATTAATTGAAAAGAGGCATCCCTTTTACAGATTTGAGATTACAATTTATAAGTAAACAGGAAAACTAGGGTTACAGATTCTCGAACACATGATTTTACAGATATGCCCACGGAAAATCCCAACACCCGCACCGACGTACCGACAAGCAAAATTTCCACCGACACGGGCAACAAATAGCCGCGGAACCGCGGCATTTGTTGGCTTGGGCCGCAGTTCCGCGGCCCTTTGGTCAGATCAGTGGACAATTTTTCTGGGATTTATTTGTGGTCATCTGGGCTTGTTATTTCTCCATCTCATTTCTCTCTTTGGCTTCTTATTCTTCTCCAGATCTATCAGTGAAAAGCATGTAGCGATCTTTTAACCGTTTTGCTTTGACATTTTGGACCTTGCACTTTCTTGTACCCATGTGAACTGTTATTAGTCTAGGCTTGACTAGGATCCGTCAAAAGTCCCTTTTCTGTATCAACTTTCGTCTTTTTCACTGTATTTGCTCCAAGAGCCTGTATCCTGTAACATGCAACAAACGTGCGTCAAGAGTACCTGTTTACTTATAAAATGAATAAGAATGGGGCGTACAATAATGCAATATTATAGTATGAACAAATAACATTTGATTGAATGATTTAGCATGCTTGCGCTTTCTAAAAGATAGATCAAAAATATTTGTAACCGCAATTAAGAACGGCGTCGCTTTGCAGCTAGCCGGTGAGTACGGGTCGGTCCACAGGGATGTTGTGAATCTCCGATTCGTTCTTACGAGTTAATTCCGAAGGGTGTTCGGAGTTGTTATTAAATCTAAAAACCTAATTAACCTAGGGCAATTATCTAGATCTATTCTTGCTAGGGTTAGGTTTAGGGATGGTTTGGAAATGCAATTAAAAAATCTCAACGCTTTCTATACCCGAATGAAGATCTGTGAGGAGTTATGGTAATTATCAATAAAGGGGATTAGATCCATTCGGCAAGGTATTCCTTTCTCTAGGTTCTTGTCCTTCCTTTAGAGATCCTTACCTAACCTCCATAGAAAACGCGCACAACCGGGCTTTTACACTACGGTGTCATCGGTACCTCGAGGGGTAGGATGCCGTAGGGCGCGGTATATGCATGTATGCATGGAGTCCTATTGTAAATATTTGGTGGGTAAGAAAGAGATGAGAGATCTCATCTCTCAAAATCCATCCCCAAAGATAACTCTAAACAAGTTTCTAGGGCATGAAATTAAATCTACCTAGGGCAAAGAATTGAAATCTAAACTAGGGCGAGAAATTAAATCACTTACAGATGCATCCCTCCAATCATCCATGCAGGTTTGTCAGATCTGAATTTCTGAATGGAAAAGAAAATACCGATGCTCTCCAAAAGAATTTTGTATTTTATTAATGAAGGGAGGCATAAGAAATTACAATGATTAGAGTTCCTATTTATAAAGAATAGGAAACTCTAGGGTTACATTTGTTTCGCATGTCTGAAATTACAAAAATAACCCTCAGAAAATCTTTTCAGAGCCGCCAAAGTATTTTAGTAAAATTTTATACAGGTCCGGGCACTAGACGGCCGCGGAACCGCGGCATTGGTGGGCTTGGGCCGCGGTTCCGCGGCCCTTTGGAAAGCTTAGCTGCTGAAATTTTTGGGTTATGTTCTGGATCTTTTTGGGCGTCTGGTTCTTTTGTTCTTTTGTCAATTGGGCTTCTACATTAGCTCCAGATCTTCAGTGAACCATTTGCAATGGATTTTTAACCGTCCGCTTTGTATTTTTGGACCTTGAGTTGCCTTGTTAATTGTGAACTGTCTTTCGATGTAGGCTTGACTAAGATCCTCCCATTTGTTGGTCAAAAGTCCATATTTTCATCGTCTTTACATCGTTTTCACTGTTTCCTGTCCAAGAACCTGTAACCTGTAACATGTAGCAGACATGCGTCAGAAGTACCTGTTTATTTATAAAAAGAATAAGAATGGGGAATATAATAATGCAATATTATGGTGTGAACAATGTTTAAACCCTGAAATTCCAAGTCTATATGAAGGGCACGATTATGGTTTACCCCATCATACGGAAGCTCCACATCTATAAAGGTAATCCCTCTAACAGCAGATACTAGATTTATGCCCTTCTCTAAATCTTCCGGAGCGGTGTTTTTATCAGCTGAGATCTTTTGGATCGTATTGAAGAATGCTTTCTTGTGTTCGGGTAAGGTATTGATTAACTCTCACAAATAAATATTGGACAATACTTTCTTTAGCTGATTCACTATATCGTACCTGACCTCCTTTACATTTTGAGATTCAGGGGCGGCTTTCAAGGGAGAAGATATTTGAACAGGGGAATTTTTGGGAAGAAGACTGCTTGTTAAAAGTGTTTTAGATGGAATTGGCAGAGGTGCGTCATCAGTTGTCGTTTGCGAAGTTGGGGAGTGATGTTGTGTTGGTTGGCTCACCGAGACATAGGAGTGGTTTGTCGGGTTTGCGGAGGAAGACGACGACTTTTGTGCCATGACAAATTGTTGATTCTTTTGAGTTGGTGATGCTCCTTGCAATACTAATGGCTTGTACACCCTTCATGATCTATTCATGTTCCCTATCTCATGACATTCATGATTAAGCTTACTGTAATCAAAGGGTGTTTTGGCGAGGATGCTTGGAGTTACTAGTGCTAGAGAAATTTGTCCACTGGGTTCTCTTCCGGGGCGAAAACTGGTGGGGTTGGTGTTTTACGATTCTGACGTGATTAAGGTCATTCGAGGAGCTACTCTGAGAACCAACTTTGGATTTATAAAATCAAGAGTCATGATTTATCCGAATTGGATGTGGTTGACCTGGTGATGTTGTATTGGATTTTGAAGGATATTATGGCTATCAACTGCTTCTATTTTATGGTTTCGATCAAGTCCTGAAACTTGTGTCTTAGTGCAAAGCATCTATCGATCAAATGATCTGGACACTGGTGATATTCATAGTACTAGTTCATGTTCCATCACGGTGGAACTGAATTGGGTAAGGGTTTCAGGTTTAATGGCTTGATGAGTTGAGCATCGAGTATGTAGAGTGCTTTTCTCCACCTTATTGAGATAGAAATGCGCTCTCTTATTAAGCATGTACAGATTCCCCCTGCCATGGGTTGGCTGGGGTTTATTGATTATGAGGATTTTAATCTCTGGCAGCCGCGGACAAAACTGTCGTTAATTACCCCTTACTTTGAGGCGAGAGAACCTCCGATTAAAGGGTCATATGAGTCATGCGAACTCAGCATGCAATATGTGTGTGTCAAGTTTTGAAAACAATTTTGAGGATGCTTGTGCACCATTCGATCTTTGATCCCCAAATCTTTCTGTTCAAGAAAGATCTTAAGAAAGATTTTCTTTCCAAATAGAGCCTGGACTCTTTTATGAAGCGCCCGGTTCATCATAATGTGATGTTCCCCTAAAAATTAAACACAATAATAAGAGTTAAACTATGTTAAATCTAATAAGGCAGCGCCTCACGTGCTCCATACGAGAGCGCCGGCGCCGGCGCCATTCTTATAGGATTAAATCCTATAGTGGCGCAGCACGTGAAGTTCACGTGAGCGCCTGTCATATATAAGAATTAAATTCTTAAGTGGAGCCCACGTGCATAACACGTGAGTGCCAGCGCCCAAACTAAAACAGGTAGAATTAAATTCTACATGAGAATTATTTCCTAAAAGTTGGGTTATTTTCTGTTAAACAGACCCGTTGGATCAAAAATCAAGTGGTGATGATAAATTATCAAATGATAGAATTAAATTCTTTTAGGAGAAAATATCTCCCTAATTTTTCTAAGTGAGAAAGATATTCTCGGTTGGATCAAAAATCCAATGATAGAATTAAATTTTATTTTCGGGAATATATTTTTCCCATCTTTCTAAACAAAGAAAAGTTGTTCTTTGTAAAACAGAAAGCCCTTGAATTAAAATCCAATGGTGATTAAAAATCACCGTTTGACAGAATAAAATTCTGTATATGGGAAAATATTTTTAAAAACAAGAAACAAATTCTGTGAAACAAAAATCACTGGATCAAAAATCCAATGGGTAAAATCCTCCGAACAAATTTTGAGACCAATTAAATCAATTAGTATCTCTCAAATAAGAGATTTTCTCAAATGAATTAACAAATTTGCATTTCCTATATAAAAGATCTGAGACTTCAAGTCTCATATAGAGCGTTGACCCCATAAGTTTCTCCACAAAAACAAAAACAGAGAATTTAACTCTGAAAAGAAGATCTCCTTCCTTTCAAATTCTTGGTAAGGAAAAAGAAGAGATCAAAAATATCTCCTTTGCCTAGTATAAACAGAAACAAGGGTTTAACCCTTCATATAAAAACTTAGTTCTTCCTCTGATTTGAGATTTACAAATCTCCTCGCAAGTTGAGAATTCAATTCTCATCGGGGAGATTCTGTTCTTCAAACTAAAAATGTAGGGGGGAAGAACTAGGATAAAAAAAAAAGAAAAAGAAAAAGAACCTATGTTCTAGGAATTTAATTCCTCTAAATATAGGGTTTAACCCTACGAAAAGAAATCAGTTCTTATATAAAAAAAAAGAATAAGAACTTAGTTCTTAAAGAAAATTCGATCCCAGAAACAAAGATCTTAGTGATCATTAATGGTCAAAATGTCATTAACAGATATTCAATCTCTAAAAAAAGGAACTCAGCGCCACACGTGAAAAACACGTGAGCGTCCAGAAGATTCCCAAAAAAAAGGAGTCGGCGCCTCACGTGCTTCACACGTGGGCGCCCCCAAACAAAGGACTCGGCGCCTCACGTGCTTCCCACGTGGGCACTCAAAATAGAAGGCCAACGCCTCACGTAAAAGACACGTGAGCACTGATTAAAAGTGCTTAGCACTTCATATGCAGCCAAAACAGTTGAGTGCTTAGCACTGATTAGGAAGCGCCCAGCGCCTCACGTGAAACACACGTGGGCACTAAACAAAATAAATGAGACAGCGCCTCGCGTGCTCCTCATATGGACGCCATATAAAAGTGCTTAGCACTATACATATTCAGTCAAAATGACTGTTCTCCGCCGAAAGACCGGGAAGACAAACGTCTTGCCTGAATTTGGGGGTAAATGCTATTTGGTTTTATCCGTCCACCTCTCCGAAGATGCCAAGTTGATCTATGGTATCGTGTATCGTAGGTTTAGATGGATGCGGCCGTTGTAGCAGACTTCGTCAGATTCCCCCTCATTTGAGAGGTTTTTGATTGTGGGGACGCTCTTCCCTGCAGACGCAAGCCCCTGCAGTTAATTACGCTACCGCATCGTGGTAACAACTTTCTCCTTCTCCAGATGGTCACTTCGTGTCGTGTATGTTTGTTTTCTTTTTTGGTTGCCCGTAGATTGTATACGGAGACTAATTTATGTTGTCGCCCGTAGGGCGCGGATTAGTCCAAATTCGTATTTTCTTAGATTTGGGTTTTGGTTTGGGTTTAAGGATACGTTAGTCTCATTTGAGACTAAGATCAACTTAAACATTTGTTAAAGACACGTTAGTATAATTTTAGACTAAGATCAACTTAACCATTTGTTAAGGATACGTTAGTCTAATTTTAGACTAAGATCTACCTAACAAGATCGTTTAGATCCAACAAAAGAGCATTTGGGCTCTATTGTTTTAGTTTAGGGACATTGCGGTCCAGTTTAAAGACGTCATAGTCTGTAAAGTTTAAGGACATCATAGTTCATGAGTTTAAGGACCCCACAGTCCGTGGAATGTCTGGTTTTCGGGACCCGTCACCTCTCTGAAGACGTTGAAGGATTACAACGACAAATATCAGAGAAGTGAAGAGATGTACCCTTGAACCAATGTTGGTTGAAAGGCTCTGGGTTTTGCTTTGAATGTCATATGAGATGATCAATTTTGGAAGACAAGAGTGTATTTGAGGTTCAGTCAAAAGGGGGTCCTGCCTCTGGAAGATTTGGCTAATTTAGGCTAAGATTGGCTCGAATATAATGTTAAACACTAGAGTACACTCGGTTATCACATGCTCCCACGTGATGCGCTTAGAATAGTGTTAAACACTAGGGATGAAGCGCACAAAATAGTGTTAAACAAAAAAAAAGAAGCGATCACGTGGGGTCACGTGAGGCGTTTGAGTATTGGGCCACACTTCCCTTATTTTATTCTCAGAATATGCAAATAAGTGTTAAACACTTAATTTTTATGACCATCACGTGTGGACACGTGATAGTGCCCATGCATTGGGTATTAACTCCTCAGTTTTACCCCCTTTTCTCCTTTTTTTTAAAGGGGTGTTTGTCAGGGGTCACGTGGAGACACGTGAGGCGTCCAAAATCTGTTCTACCCTTCTTATTTTGAGGAGTCCGTTCAAGGGTCACGTAGGAGCACGTGACCTAATCTTATTCGTTCTCTTTTGATAATTGAAAGGGAGAGTCACGTGTTACCACGTGATCATGTTGGGTACTTGATCTTTTTACATGCATGGAGAGATAAATCCCTTTTAAAGAATTAAATTCTCTTATAGGGTTAAACCCTAATTTTATTTTTAGAGGAATTAAATTCCTATATGTTCGAAAGAATTAAATTCTTTAAACTCAATTCTCCCTCTAAGTTTTGGATCTGCATGGCAGAATCTCCCTGATGAGAATTAAATTCTCAACTTATGGGGAGATCTGCTTCTGCAGATCTATTACCATGAAGAAAAACTAAGTTCTTTATATTAAGGGTTAAACCCTATCATTGTTGGAGGAATTAAATTCCTATATGCTTTGTGGGAGAATAAAATTCTCTGAACTTAGGTCCTCACTTAGGTTTTAGATCTGCATGGCAGAATCCTCCCGATGAAAATTAAATTCTCAACTTATGGGAAGATCTGCTTCTGCAGATCTTCAACCAAAGGAAGAACTAAGTTCTTATTCAGAAGAGTTAAACTCTTAGTTTGAGAATTAAATTCTCTTTTTGTTTTGTGGAAGCTTATAGAATGATCTCTTTCCCTCTCTTACCTAGGGTTTCTTTTTTTTCTGAAGAGATCTTCTTCTTTTTAGAGAATTAAATTCTTTTCTTTTTTTCTGTTGTTGTATATCCTTCTTTTCTCTTCTTGGCTCCTATTTATAAGAGAAAGAAAAAAATCAATTTGTTTAGTCAATCTTTCATTTAAAGATTTTGATTGATTTTATAACCAACATGATCTTTTAGATCACTCGGTGAATTTTATTCACCACTGGATTTTTAATCCAAAAGATATTTTATTTGTTTTTCCTGGCAAATTTTAGGAAAATATTTGCTTGTACCATTGGATTTTTAATCCAACGGTGCTCCACTTTACAGAGTGCAATCTTTTCTGTTTGGAAAGATCTAGGGAAATATTTTTCCAGTTAGGGTTTTTGATTTCCTTTAATTAGAATTTAATTCTATTGTTCAGAGGGTTTAAGAGCTCATCACGTGTTAGCACGTGACCTTACTGATTAATCATTTAATTAGAATTTAATTCTATTAGTTCAGAGGGCTTAGAAACCCATCACGTGTTGGCATGTGACCTCACTGATAAAGCATTTAATTAGAATTTAATTCTATTAGTTCAGAGGGCTCAGAAACCCATCACGTACTAGCACGTGACCCCACTGATAAAGCATTTAATTAGAATTTAATTCTATTAGTTCAGAGGGTTTAAAAGCTTGTCACGTGTTGGCACATGACCCTACTGATTAAGCATTTAATTTAGAATTTAATTCTATTATTTCAGAGGGTTTAAGAGGTTGTCATGTGTTGGCACGTGACCCCACTGATTAAGCATTTCCAATTATTTATTTTATTCTGTGCTTATAGGCTTTGCCTGTAAAAGGTCACGTGTCTGCACGTGAGTCCTGGTCACGTGTGGGCACGTGATGCCCGGTCACGTGTGGGCACGTGATGCCTCATTTGAGGTTTTTCCTGCTGCTTTATTTGATTTTATTCAGTTCTCATGAGGGAACAAATGCCTCCACAGCGTTGTTCTCACGTGTTTGCACATGAGTGCAACGCTATAACTTCTGTGGCCGTTGAATTTGCCTAGGGAACAGGGAAGATAAACTGTTTCCTATCATATCTTATAAATGCAGGGGTCTCTTCAGAAGCGCCTCCACTTTTCTAGCATGTAATTTCGGCAAAGGTGGTCTGTGGATGAGAACAATGCATCTTACACTCTTTGTAGAGTTGCGATGGCTTAGGAACCAGTTTCAGATCTGTCGCCAAAGACTTTTCAACTTTATGAGCCGTGAGGGTCTCATAAAGACTTTTCTCCCTACGAGTCGTGAGGATCTCGTAGGTGTATTTTCTCCTTAGGAGTCGTGAGGACTCCTAAGTGTGTCTTTTCTCTTGAGAGTCGTAAGGATCTCACAAGAGAATTTTTCCCGCTTGCAAGTCGAGAGAACTCGTAAGTGGTTGTTTCCCCCCTTGTCGAGATTCGACTTTGGAGAGTGTGGCCCGTGAATAGTATGCAAGAGTCCATCTTGGACTGACTTGCAGGGCCCCAGTGCTTAGGAAACAGGTCCTTATCCCCATTGCCTAAGGCTTTTCCCTACGAGTCGAGATGAGTCGAGAAGTTCTTACAAGGACACTAATTTCCTCACGGGTCGAAACGAATCGAGAAGTTCTTGCAAGGGTTTCCTAACGTCACAGTTAACTCCTGCTAATAGAAGTCCGTTAGGGTCTGTGGTACTAGGGTTTTTTTTTACCCATTGCACCATTGCGTTGGCCGATATATTCCCCGATATGCAGTCTTGTTGTTCGGTTAGCCCTGCGACTGTCGTGTCTCTGATCCCTTCGGCGGCTGGACAAGACGTCTTTAAGTAATCTTCCAGGTAATATTACCATCGAAAGGGCAAGCATTAAGGATATTCCATGTCGCTTTTTACTTGAGGTTAGGCTTAGTTTGGGAGCCCCGATGAGTCATGACCACTCCGCGCTGGTGTGGGATGATCTCCGATAGTCTTTTCAGGTCTCATTTGAGTTGCCGTCAAGACCCTGAAGCTGGGGATTTTCCTTAGCTTCGTTGGTTGACATTGTGCCTGCAATATTGCGTCGAATGTCGAGGTTGTCTCTGGGTTGTCTGTGAACCGTCGAGATTTGGAACTAAGGGATTTTGCCGTAGCTCCGCTTTGTTAACGTTGTGTCTGCATCCGATTGGAGTACGGAGAAACGCCGGTGTTGATCTCTAGGTTGTCGATGTTAACGTCGAGACACTGAAGCTGGGGATTTTCCTTTGCTTCGTTTGTTGACATTGTGTCTACAATATTGCGACGAATGTTGAGGTTGTCTCTAGGTTGTCTATGAACCGTCGAGATTTGGAACTAGGGGACTTTGTCGTGGCTCCGTTTTGCTGACGTCGTATATTCCTGCAGAGACACTGATTTCTCTGCGAGTTGACGCGGATCAAGATGCTCTCGCCAAGAACGCTGATTTCCCTGAATCGAGGTTTTTTGCCAAGAACACAGATTTTCTCGGGGTTGAGAAGAATCGAGAGATTCTTGCAAAGACACTGATTTCTCTGCGGGTCGACGCGAATCAAGATGCTCTCGTCAAGGACTCTGATTTCCCTGAATCGAGGTTTTTGCCAAGGACACTGATTTCCTCGGAGTTGAGACGAATCGAGGTATTCCTGCAAAGACGCTGATTTCCTTGCGGGTCGACGCGAATCAAGACGCTCTCATCAAGGACTCTGATTTTCCTGAATCGAGGTTTTTGCCAAGGACACTGATTTCCTCGGAGTTGAGAAGAATCGAGGTATTCCTGCAAAGACACCGATTTCCTTGCGGGTCGACGCGAATTAAGATGCTCTCGTCAAGGATGCTGATTTCCCCGAATCGAGGTATTTGCCAAGGACGCTGATTTTCCTGGGGGTTGAGACGAATCGAGGTATTCCTGCAAAGACGCTGATTTCTCTGCGGGTCGACGCGAATCGAGATGCTCTCGTCAAGGACGCTGATTTCCCTGAATCGAGGTTTCTTGCCAAGGACACTGATTTCCCTGGAGTTGGTTGACTTGTTTCCGAGACAGAGCGTTGATCCGACGGGAAGGTCATTGGTTGACTCTAGGTTGTCAGTGGACCGTAGAGTCTTGAAACTAGGGACTTTGTCGTGGCTCCGTTTGGTGATGTTGCGTCCGAATCCTGTTGGAATGAGGAGGGTCACTGTTGCTGATTTTTAGGCTGTAGATGTTGCCGTTAAGATTTGGAACTAGGGAATTTGCCATGGCTCCGTTTCGTTGTGTCGCTTCCGTGCGCTGCTGGCATAAGAAGGAACACCGTTGTTGATCTTTTGGGATGCAGATGTTGCTATCGAGCTCTGACTTTCCCTTTTGACAGGGTCTGGTGGGGGACATGTGGTTCCCTTTTCGTTTATGCCCATGGATTGTATACAGGGGTCAGTACGGACTCGCCTGTAGGGCGAAAGTTTCATTCTTTTATTTTTTTTGTTTTCTTTCCGCGATGCTCTATCATTTCTGCTTTTTGTATCGTGAAAATCGCAACTGCCCAATCATTTCGGCTATTTTTTCTTTTTACTCATTATTTTTTATTGTGATTTGCCCAATCATTTCGGCTATTTTTGTATGCATATCTTTTACTTGCTGATTTTGTTGCAAGTTGCCCCATCATTTCGGCTATTTCATATGCATTTTTGGCTCGCTGATTTTTATCGCGAGTGTGGAACTTGGAATCTGGTGCCAATCTTAGCATCAGCATCGCTGCGACTGGAATATTGCCAGGAGCGAATCATCATTTGCCGTGAAAGGGCTTGGAATTTGATACCGATTTAGGCATCAGCATCGCTACTACTGGAACATTGTCAAGAGCGAATCATCATTTGCCTCTGTTGATATCCAACAAAGGTGGCTTAGCAAACAGGGTTAGGATCCTGTTGACTAAGGCTTTTGACTTTATGAGCCGTAAGGGTCTCATAAACGTGTTTCTCCCTACGAGTCGT
Organism: Agapanthus africanus; assembly: GCA_030015575.1. Taxonomy (NCBI): domain Eukaryota; kingdom Viridiplantae; phylum Streptophyta; class Magnoliopsida; order Asparagales; family Amaryllidaceae; genus Agapanthus; species Agapanthus africanus. The sequence continues at coordinate 795,857,797 of CM057340.1, forward strand.
GAGGATCTCGTAGGTGTGTTTTCTCCTTAAAAATCGTGAGGATTCTTAAATGTATGCTCTCTTATAAGTCGTAAGGATCTTACAAGAGTGTTTTCTCCTTATAAGTCAAGAGGATTTACAAGGGTCGTTCACCGTGTGAGCATATCCCTAGTCGTTGGTGGGACTCTGTTAGGGAAATGTTTATTCATGCTCGTGGATTGTATACAAGGGTCAATATTGAACCACTTGTAGGGCGGTCTGGGAAATGTGATGGCTTAAGAACAGGTTCAGATCCCTGTAGCTTAAGGCTTTTGAATCCTATGAGTCATGAGGGTCTCAAAGGGGAATTCTCCTTACGAGTCATGAAGATCTCGTAAGTGTGTTTTCTCCTTAGGAATCGTGAGGATTCCTAAGTGTGTTTCTCCCTTATAAGTCGTAAGGATCTCACGCAGGTATTTTCTCCTTACAGGGTTGAGAGGACCTTGCAAGTGTCTTTTAACGAGATTTCTCCCTTTCGGGTTTTCACAAACTCGCCGGTAGTCCTGCTGTTTTTATTCACGGAGCCCTTTCGGGTTCTCATCCGTGCCCATCTCACTTATGGACGTACCATTTTTTTTCCTTCTTACGAGTCTGAGCCCTTTCGGATTTTCACAAATATCGCCGGTAGTCCTGTTGTTTTTACTCACGGCGCCCTTTCGGGTTTTCATCCGTGCCCATTTTGCTTCTGGACATACCGTTTTTTTTTGTCAGCTTTAGGATGCTGCGGTCCGTAGTAGTTTATAGACGTCTCGGTCAGTTGCAAGTTTTAGGACATTGCGGTCCATTGTTAGTTTAGGGACATTTCGGTCCGTTGTTCGTAAGTCCGAGATTTTTCGGGGCAACGTACGATTACGCAGCTAGATATTCTCGCAAGTCTTCGTATCTTTCGTGTCAGAGGTATATTCCTTGAAGAGAGGGCTGAGAGCTATTTGTTCATCGGAGTCGCTTCTAAAGGTGAGAACTTGCGAACCCTTGTTGTCAACTATGTGACATTTGCCGACAGTTCTTTTGCGTTCATCTATCGTGCTTCTCTGTTTCCGACGAGCCCTGTGCTTCACTCGCTGGACGTGTTGTCGGTGGGCAACATATCCCTGCCACCAGTTTTTTAAAGGATGTGCACTCTTCGATAGGGTGTGTAATCCTCTGATGGTATAAGCAGAAGTTAGGAAGTACGTCCGCTTCATCAAGATGTATACCGCCAGGAGTATTTCCTCTAAAAGAAGGCAACTTCATTCCCATTGACAGAGCCCTAGCGAATCATTTCCTTGCTTTAAGCTTGCTTTTGCTGGTAACAGGGATGCTTCGACCCGGTTAGGGTACTCCACGATTTCTCAATACCGGAGGTTCTTCAACTTGATGCCGACACTTGGCCCTCTCGTATATGGCCGTTTCCCGTTCTCTGTCAGCTTTGCTTTTCTGAAGAGCTTCGCTTAGCAGTCTGCCAATCAATTCGTCCGATGGCTCCAGGGATTTTGATTCCGGTTCTAGATCTGCCCCCGGTTTCTCTGTATCAGGAGCTTCTTCACTATTTATTGACGAGTGAGAGATCATATGGCAGCTCACCACATAGTTCTCTGGTTCATCTGACGAGTCTTTTTCCCCATCATTGTCACCATCTCCATCCTCAAGGATGTGGTTGAGAAAGTCTTGGAACGTGACCAGGGTTCGCGCCATCTATTTATATTCCTCCAGCGCGTCGATATGTTTTTGCAGGTCCGTGCGCTTGTCATCAGGCTTCATGGGCTTTTTGGTCTTCTTTTTCTTCTTCGAAGACTTTGACGGCTGGGCTTGAGCGTTTTGATTATCACTACCAATTCTTAGAGTCAGGCGCGGCTTCAGCATTCCCTTAATGATCTCGGGTTCCAGCGGACTTTTCCACCTGATCGCCGGGCATGTGTGAAGATCTTTCAGCATTCTTTTCGTCTTAGCTGAAAGAGCGACCTCCCATGGGGCTTCTTCTATAAAAGAGCACGATGCCCTCGGTGTGTCCACCCTTTTAGAGGTATGCTGTTGTGGCGGATTTACCTTCCAGTTTTTGGACAGTGCGAACTTGCCTTACTGGTATTGATCTTCAACCCAATTTTTGAAGACGTAGCAATCTTCGAGTGGATGGCCTAATACTCGATGGTAGGGGCAGTAATTGGGATCGTTAACATCGTTCGGTTGTAGTGGGTGTCTCGGTTCCGGTAGAGTGATGAGCCCATTGCGCACTGCTAGTTCGAACAGTCTCCTTGTTTTATCCCGGGGAAACGAGTAAGGACGTCTCAACTTCTCATCGAGGGATTACCGCTTGTTGCTTAGGCGAACAACCGGTCTCGGGCCACTCGGTTGTTGTTGAGCGTTGGCGACGAAGGTTGCTTTCCCTTTCTCATTCCGAGGATCCGTCTTTAAGGAGGACGGTCTATGGCTCATCTGGTCCATTTGGGCCAGCTTGTCAATCAAGGCCTGGAAAGTAGTTGGCTTGAAGAACATCATGAACTAAGATATGGTCGCCTGCGGATCAAGAGTTCCCACAAACATGCCCACCACAGGTGCTTCTTCGATCCGCTGCTCGCACTTCGACTATAGATTCCGCCACCGTATCGCGTACTGAACCCATGTTTCACCTGGTTTCACTCTGGCGTTAATTAACGCGGTGATCGGGGTGCGCTCACTAGCGCTGGCGAAACGTTGGGTGAACAGCAATTCCATCTCCGTAAAAGTTTTGACGGAGTCGTTGGGAAGCTCTGAGTACCATTCGAACGCCGTCTCCGCCAAGCTGCCAATAAACTGGCGAAGCAGTAACCTATCATCCCCTCCAGTGTTTCCGCAGAGAGCCCTGAACTGAGCGACATGTTGATGGGGATTACCTGTCCCCTTGTACACATGGAATTTAGGAATTGTGTATCCTGGCGGGTACTTTATCTGATCGTACCATCCTGGATATGGCCGCCCAGTTCTGACGACTTGGCCGGTTGCTTCATTCACTTGATGAGCTCGTATTTGCTGAGCTATATATTCATCGAGCATGGTTTTGGAGATGGTCTCCTCCTTGGCTGCTGACAAAGACGGCGGAGGATTTGATATCTCTCCTCTATCATCTTCAATTATTACTGGAGGATTTTCGGCTGGAGGATCCGGCTAGATCATCAGGCCCACCATATTTTGGAATAAAAGGGCTATCTGTTTTATATTGGCCGCTTGTTCCGCAGCCTCTTTGTCCTTCTTCTCAAGCATTCTCCGAAAGAATTCACCATCCGTTTCCTGCTCATGACGCTGCTCCGAAGATGTCTCTGGGCCTACTTTTTTCCCGTGAGTGCGGCCATGGCTGTTAGCATCTCTTGGAGCTTTTGTTGTTGTTGCTTCTGAGCCTTAGTCACTGATCGCGTAAGCGGTCGATGACCTGTGGAGATACATCTATCCTCTTTTCCGGATGCCATATAGACGGTATGCACCACCATGCCCCCATACTTAGGGCGTTTAGGTTCAGTTCCCTTGACATTTGTCGCAGACACGGAGATCTTCTCCGGCCTTCTCTTTTTGTGGATTGGTGACGTTGAGGGGGTCGTTGCAGCGGGCACCCAGGTAGACGACACCATCTGTGGTACTACAGAGTGGTCCTTCTCTTGCCGAACCTTTATCTTCTTCGGTCGGCGGGAGTATTCTTGGTTGATCACCGAGTCTTGGACCTGTCGCCAAACCTTGTGAATTTTAGAGGACGGCCGCTGAGGGGGCTGCTCTAGCTTCTCCTTTCTAATGTTCTCTACAGGAGGAGGAGATCTTTTTAGCATGGCGGTCGGAGAATTTTTGCGCACCCTCCTAAGTGGTTCAAAGCTGTTCCCAGTTGGAACAGCAGCGTCAATTTTCATCGTTGGAGCTGGTGGGGTAAGTCCGGAAGGGGAACTGCCCCCAGCTTTCCTTACTCAGCGCCAGTGACGACGGCGAGCATGTCGTGCTGACGGGACCGGCTCAGTTATGGGGGTGGCTTCGTCATGCCCCCTGTTCTGGCGGAGGGTTGCTGCCGGCGTTAGCCTCTTGAAGACTGATGTCCGCTGAGTAGGGATGGCCAATCTATCGAAGGCAGACTTTCGTGCAGGGGGAGCAGTTTTGATGACTTTGCCTGGAACGGGAGCTGAAACGGTCAGTCTTGCAAAGACCGACTCCTTAGCAGGGAAAGTCGCTATGATGAATTCAAGAACAGGAATGACTATCCGCTTTGGGATGGCCGCTTCAGGTATCGCGGGCTTCTTCACGGGCCCACTTGAGCATTGGCCCAGTATGTTGAAAACTGAGGCACTGGACTTGGGCGACCCGTTGAAAGGGGCCACGGTAGTTGTAAGCTGATCAAAGACCGACTTCTTCGGAGCATCTTGCGATGGCAATGAGGTGTTAAAGCTCATCGGTGGGAGCATGGTCCCAAAGAATAACCCTGTGGTGGCTTGCGTCACCTGGTCCACCGGCATGGTTGAGGCCCATAGGTCACTCCTCGACGGAGTGGGAGTTGTTGCAATTAGTGCAGTTTGAACCCATTGATCTTCTGTTTTTCTGCACGGAGAAAGACACCAAATCTTAGTACCTCGAATCCAAGGGCAACCATAGCAAACCGCGATTCGTTCGCGAAACACGACACACGAAGTGTGGAGTGGAAAGAGGAAAAGGTCCCACCGGGCGTGCCAGAATCTGTTCTCCGCCGAAAGATCGGGAAGACAAACGTCTTGCCTGAATTTGGGGGCAGATGCTATTTGGTTTTATCCGTCCACCACTCCGAAGATGCCAAGTTGATTTATGGCATCGTGTATCGGAGGTTTAGACGGATGCGGCCGTTGTAGCAGACTTCGTCAAATTCCCCCTCATTTGAGGGGGTTTTGATTGTGGGGACGCTCTTCCCTGCAGGCGCAAGCCCCTGCAGTTAATTACGCTACCGCATCGCGGTAACAACTTTCTCCTTCTCCAGATGATCATTTCGTGTCGTGTGTGTTTGTTTTCTTTTTTGATTGCCCGTGGATTGTATACGGAGACTAATTTATGTTGTCGCCCGTAGGGCGCAGATTAGTCCAAATCCGTATTTTTTTAGATTTGGGTCAGATTACCCATAAGAAACGGGAGCAGAGGTGCGGTGAGCCGAAATATACAAATGCCCAGCGAAGCGCGCATCCTCTCCTCTTCTTCAAAAGTCTTAAGAGAAGCTGCGAGAGCTTCTTCGGTGGAAATGCCTGTTAAAAAAGGAAAGGTGTCAGTCAAAACATGATGATAAAAATATGATGTAATGACAAAAGATACAGCTGATGGTTACCTGATCGTGCAAGGATAGCCAGTCCCACTTCGTGGCTTTCCAATTGCTCAGATTCTGCAATGGCAGCCGCCAGATCAGTGTCATCTGGCGGCATGAATAGACCCCCGTTTGTCCCATACCCGCTCAGGCCCTCGCCATAAGGAGCGTGAGGCTCCTGACCAAGTACAACATCTGCAGAGAGGATCGACTTCTTCTTCCTCTTCTTCAAGTGAGCTCCGGTCGCCGCAAGCACAAGTTTACGTTTAGCACGCACCTTGGGGCGACGAGTCCCAATATCTGAACCCACGCCAGAATCGGGGGAGGCTACAGTCGCCTTTTCTACAGGAGCCCGGGGTATCGGTAGCTCGGGCCTGTCATGTGGGACTTCGATCACGGCAGCTTCTCTTAGCGGAGGGGGGACAATGGTCCGTTGCTTCAAAGGGACGTTTCGATCACCAGCAGGGGGTGCACCTTTGCGATCGAGCAGCAGTCGCTTCTCCTCCCTGATAACGGTGCCCATTGAATGCTGGTACCATGCCACGTACACATTAAGGACCTTTGGGATACAGCTAGGTTCGCTGATGAAGAAGCTGGACCCTGTGTTCAAGCGCATGAAATGATGCAGCGCACTCCGCATTCCCTCTTCGGTAGCAGTAGGCTCTGCCAAGAAAGCTTTAAGTTGGACGCCCTGATTGTAACTCAGCTGTTGGGAAAAACGATGCGGGTTGTATCTCATGAATAACGCCGCATCATTTTGCCTAAATACGAGAAAGCCCGGCCTAATGGAGTACAAATGAAGAATTTCCCGGGCTTTCAACACAGAGGCCCCGTCTTTAAAGATGTCTCGCAATGGCAGCACCGCTTTTGAAGTTTCTTGGCCGATCGTCAAGACCTTGTCCGTAAAATACATACCATCTCCAACAGTGCAAGGACGAAGGAGCAAGCCCCTGGCTTCCCGCGGTGACGGACTCACGATGGAGGCGTCAACCAGCCGCATTATCCGAGGGAACTTGCATCTGTCGTAAAAAGAAGGTCTTTTGTGAATACCAAAGACCCCAAGCACGTGCAGCTCCATCCATGAAGTGAAGTAATGCATTGGGAAGTTGGCAGGATGCACCCCTGGTTCAGTGGTATCCACTGCTAAGCTGAGACCGTGATATAGGTGGGCTAACCCGGCGATCCCGATGGCCACTTGTATTCCGGCAACCATGCGATGCTCGGGTAAACTGAGAAACCCAAGAAAGAACGCTTCCTCATCAATGCCTAGAGCGGCGATTTCTGACAGGGGGACGATCGCGACGTCGGGAAGAAAGAAACCCTTTTGGTCCGCTTCCAGTATTGGTCGACGGTCCAAGCCAAAACCGAAAGGATCATCAAGTGTAGCAAACTTTTCTCCTTGTCGCGATAAAATTTCTGAGCGAAGAAAATGGGCAATGAAGTCCGCAAAGCTGACCCCCCAGCCTCCGGATTCAAGAAAGAGGCTCTTATACATGTTCAACACCTTTATCAGACTTGGGAACTGGTGCTGAATTGCGTTCTCTGGGGTAAGGCCCATCACCACTGGCTTGATGGCAAAAACATATTCATCCGGAGGAAGCAGCTCCTCGTAGTGCTCCCCCCTAACTGGTAGACCGGAAACCTCGGAAAATTCTTCCAAGGAAATGGAGACCTCTCTGTCCAATAGGAGGAATATATGGGTCGGGATGTTCCACTGCTCTAGAAACGCCTTGATCCACCATGTGGGAGGTGCAGAATATTGGAACAAGGAAGCGTAGACCGCAGGGTATAAGCCAAGCTTTAGCAGCTGTGATTTATTTGCCGATAAGATATACCGGGCCCACTGCAAGTACCCGGCCGGATGATGGGGAGTTAGCCCGATGTTGTAGGGCTGTCCCTAAGGGCGCGACTCACCCTGACATATGCACCGCCCTAGGGTGTCCAAAGCCGCCGGCGGCTGCACAGGAATCGCAGCCATAGAAGGCTGAAGGAGACCCTCCGAAGTCCAATTAACCACCTCCACGGCATAGTTCACCAGGGGTGCATCTGCATACGGGATCGCCGAAATAGGTTCCGAAGGCGTCGCACAAGAAAAGCTCTGGCGGCCTCTGATAACTTGATCATACCATCTACCCTATAGGTGAAGATTCTTGAGTTCCGGGTCGTGGTCTCTAATCAGCGCGAGAACCTCTCGGTCTACAGGCGCCTCAGGAAATCCGCCTTCTGAGCGAATGAACGAGAAGGAAGTGTCGAAAGATATGGCGCCTGCGCAAAAAGGGACAAAAGTCAATTGTCAGTGCTATAATTTAAAATTCTGACATTTGGTACTTTAAAATTTGTACCACACTGCAATGCAGCGGAAAGGGGACCCAAAGGGGGGACCCACAAAATCTAGATGACAATGCATCAATTAATAAAACAATCTCATCATTTGATGAGACTGTTATTTAAATGAGGAGATCCTCAAGAAAAATCTCATTAAATGATAGATCCCTCGGGAAAAGGAGTAAATCTCCCTTTGAGAGCAATGCTCTGTGACAGAGTGACACTTATCAAACTTTGATCATGAAGGAATAAAAATTCCTCAAGAGCCTGGCTCTGTAAAGATGGAAAAAAACATTAGAAAAAAAATATAATTAAAATCAATTTTTTAAGAATAAAAAATTCTGAGATCTTCAAGATCTATGAACAAACTCTAAGAGTTCTTTATGAGCAAAGCTCTGTTCATGGATTAAGAAACCCTGAAACAAGATCTCCTTAGATCTATGGGTTCGACAGAACAAAGCTCTATTAATGAAACTCTAAAAGGGTTTTCTTTAGATCAAAGATCTATGAAGAGTAAGGCTCTGTTAATAGGTAAAACCCTAGATTATTAAAAGATTTAATCTTTACCTAAGTTTTGGCAGAGCTTTGACTCTTAAAATCTCTTAAGATGAAGAGCTATGCTCTGAATAAAAATTCTCAAAGAAAAGAGATGAACAGAATCATCTAAAGGACCAAAGGTCCTATTTATAGGCATTTGAAATGCCTCTTCAATTTCTGAGTTGATCCAATGACGCAGATGCTGCCACCGCTGCACTCACATGTAGGCCACGTGAGCGCAACGGTGGTGGGCATTTGTTTCCCCCAATCAGAGCAAGGCTCTGTTTGAAAATTCAAATTTCAAAATTGAAGCAAGGCTTCAGATGCAGCGCCAAGTGCGTTGCGCCCTAAATAGCGCATCATGAGTGCGCTAGCACTAGGCGCGCTGCGCAGCGCGCCTAGTGTCAAACACCGGTGCGCTAGCGTAGGGTGCGCTGTGCTCTGAGCAGCGCACCATGTATCAAACACAGATGCGCTAGCGCAAGGTGCGCTGCGCTCTGAGCAGCGCACCTCGTGCAAAGCACGGGTGCGCTAGCGTTGGAATTAAAAAACTCCCCACTGTTAGATTAAAAGATCTAATAATAATGATAAATCATTAATTAACTAGAATTAAAATTCTGTAATAGAAAGATTTTTTCAATCTTGTTAAAAACAAGAAGATTGCCTTCTGTAAAACAGAAGCCCTAGGATCAAAGATCCAATAGTGGGGAAACATCCCCAAATCAATCAGAGAAAGATCTCTTTAACTGATTCAACAAATCAGCTTGCCCTATATAAAGGCCTCAAGACTTCAAGTCTGATATAGAGAAACCCCCCCCCTAAACTTTGAAAAATTCAAAAGAAGAGAAGTATAGCTCTCAGCAAAAGAAGATTTTTTCTTCAAGGTAAAAGGAATGGTGATGAACAAAGAGATGAAATCATCTCATAATTAAAAAGAAGAATTATCTTCTTAAAAGATCATAAATTTACAAAGACCAAGGTCTTTTATAAAAAAATCAAAAGATCTCATCATAAAAACAAAGAAGTACTTACTTCTTTCACAGATCATAGATCTTCAAGACAAAAAGTCTTTCATAAAAGAGATCAAAAGATCTCATCATAAAATAAAAGAAGAACATAATTCTTCTCACAGATCATGGATCTATAAATGCAAAGCCTTTCATCAAAATAAGAGATTGAAAATCTCTCCTGCAAAATAAGAACTGTTGTTCTTGAATCTTGAGACAAAGTCTCTTTAAAAAAAACATAAACTTATTTTCCAGATCATAAAATTGATCAAATGCGCCTTGCGCTCTTGAACAGCGCTTCTGCGCTCTCTGGACTGGCGCTAAGCGCCAAATGTGCCACGTGTCAACCACGTATGCGCCAATTAACCACTTGTGCTTTGCGCTTCTGAAATAGCGCACTGCGCTCATGGGCTGGCGCTCAGCGCCAAGCGCACCACGTGTCATTCACATTTGCGCCACTAAATTGAAAGCGCAATGCGTTCATGGATTAGCGCTCAGCGCTCATAAACTGGTATCATGCGCTCATCATCTAGCGCCTAGCGCTGAGTGCGACACGTGTCCCTTACATATGCGCTACTTGGCAGTAGCGCACTGCGCTTTTTGATTGGCGCAAAGCGCCTAGCGCGCCACGTGTTGCGCTGACAGAACATAAATTGTTCTTTAATAAGCCCAGAGCTCTGGTGAATGCTCAGCATTCAATAAAAGACAAAAATATTGTCAGAGGGGCCAAGCCCAAATAAAGGCTCAATAGCCAGAATAAAAATGTTAAATATTTATTGGACTTAGCCCAATATTGGCCATAAGTCCTCAACTTATATTAATTGAGCCCACCTGCTCATAAATATTTCAACAGATCTTAGTCCCAAATTGGACTACAGATCTTCCAACCAACTCACATCGGTTTAAGGGTACATCTTTGAACACCTCTGATATATGTCGTTGTAATCCTTCAACGTCTTCAGAGAGGTGACGGATCCCGGCAACCATACACTTCATAGACTATGACGTCTTTAAACTGGACTGTGGGGTCCTTAAACCCATGGACTATAATGTCCTTAACCTTGGACTGTGGGGTCATTAAACCCATGAACTATGATGTCCTTAACCTCGGACTGTGGGGTCCTTTAAAACCCATGGACTATGATGTCCTTAACCTTGGACCGTAATGTCCTTAAACTAACGTTGGACCGTAATGTTCTTAAACTAATCAACCGCAATGTCCCTAAACTAAACAATAAAGCTCGAATGCTCTTTTGTTGGATCTAAACGATCCCGTTAAGTTGATCTTAGTCTAAAAATCAGACTAACGTATCCTTAACAAATGTTTAAGTTGATCTTAGTCTCAAATGAGACTAACGTATCCTTAAACCAAACCCCCAAATCCAAATCTAAGAAGATACGGATTTGGACTAATCCACGTCCTACGGGAGACAACATAAATTAGTCTCCGTATACAATCCACGGGCAACCAAAAACAAAACAAACACCCACGATATGAAGTGACCATCTGGAGAAGGAGAAAGTTGTTACCGCGATGCGGTAGCGTAATTAACTGCAGGGGCTTGCGCCTGCAGGGAAGAGCGTCCCCACAATCAAAAAACCCTCAAATGAGGGGGAATCTCGCGAAGTCTGCTATATCGGCCGCATCCGTTTAAACCTTCGATATACGATGTCATAAATCAACTTGGCATCTTCGAAGAGGTGGACGGATAGCAGCAATTAGCATCTGCCCCGAAATTCAGGCAAGACGGACCCGCGCGGTCGCGTCTCCGCGTCTTTCGGTGGGGAACACATATTCCGCTTCGTTGTTTGTTCTGGGCTCTTTCAAGGAAAGGGCGAAGCGCATTATCCCTCCTTGTGGAGTCACGAAGATGAGGCCTACCCCAGATTTGATTATGGGGGTGTTGTGCTTTTGCTTCTTCGCGGAAGATGCCCCGTCGAAATAGATTTCCCATCGGGATTCACTCTTTCCTTTCTCCCCGTCGATCATGTCGAACGCGTGCTCGTCTGGCAATTCGCAATTTAGGGGCGAGTTGGCGGGTATCGAATGCTCAGCAAGGAAGTCGGCGATGGCCTGGCCTTTCACTGTCCTGAGAGGTCGATATGTTATCGAGAACTCCATTAAGAGTGGGGCTCATTTAGCGAGCCGTCCCGTTAGAATGTCTCTTGACATCAAATATTTGAGAGGATCCACTTTTGATATGAGATGGACCTCACGCGCCAAAGCATAATGCTGAAGCTTTGTTATAGTGAAAATTAACGCCAGGCAGTGTTTTTCGATAAGGGAGTAGTTATTTTCTGCCCCTAGGAGAATTCGGCTCAAATAGTAGAGGGCTCTCTCTTTCCCTTGGTCGTTCTCCTATGCCCATAGCGCGTCCAAGGAACCTTCAAGGGCAGTTGTGTACAGGATGAGAGGCTTTCCCTTCACCAGAGCAGTCAGTACCGGCGGATTTTGCAGGTATTGCTTGATTTCGTCCAGTGCGCTTTGGCATTTGCGATCCTAAACGAACGGGGTCCCCTTCTTCATTAGATGATTGTAGGGGCGGTATTTGCCGAAGAGGTTAGCTATGAACCGCCAGATATACGCGAGCTTTCCTTGGAAAGACCGCAGTTGTTTGAGAGTTCTGGGTGGAGGCATTTCCATAATCGCCTTGTTCTTTGATGGATCTATTTCGATGCCCTGGTATCGGATGTTGAACCCCAAGAATTTACCCGAGGAAACTCCAAACGTGCATTTGAGAGGGTTCATCTTCATATTGTATTTCCGAAGACGCTGGAACACTATTTTCAAATGCTCCCAGCGTTCCTCATATGATTTGCTTTTCACCACGAGGTCGTCAATATAACATTCAACGATTTCATGTATAAGGTCATCTAAGATCTTCGTCATGGCCCTCTGATAGGTAGCGTCGGTGTTCTTCAAACCGAAAGGCATCACTTTGTAGCAGAATATGCCCAGAGGAGTCCGGAAAGTGGTATGCTTCCGGTCTTCGGGATGCATTTTTATTTGATTGTACCCTGATGAGCCGTCCATGAAGGAGAAGATTTCGTGAGTAGAAGTGTTATCTATCATCAACTCGGTAACCGGTACGGGAAAATCATCCTTCGGACAAGCTTTGTTGAGGTCCCGAAAGTCCACGCAGATGCGCACTGTCCCATTTTTCTTCATCACTGGGACGATGTTGGCGATCCAGTCAAGGTATTGAACTTCTTGGATGAAGCCGGAGTCGATTAGCTTCTTAACTTCGGCGTTGATGCTCATTTTAAGTTCGAGTCGCATTCTTCTTGGTGCTTGTTTAACTGGCTTGACGTCCGGAGATATTGCCAATTTATGCACAGCTATTTCCGGATATAGCCCCGGCATCTCGGAATGGTTCCATGTGAAGCGATCTTTATACTGCATGAGCGCATCTTTTAGCGTATCCACTTGTTCTTTAGACAGCAACTCACTGACGAACGTAGGCCGCGGGTCGTTTGCCGTCTCCAAGTCGATTTTCTTTAGGTTATCCGCCGTGGTGTGTATCCTATCTTCTAACTCTTTTGGCGCCGATGGAAATTCTGAGATCAACTCATCTTCATCCTCATTTTCGAAGTACCAGGAGAGGTCATCCATATTCTCGGGCACTCCTTCTTCCGACAGCGTTATCATGTGACAGGTACGAGATCGTTTCCAAGACCGATGTTGATCTGGTTCTACTCTCGCCATATACATTGCTTTTGGTACATGCTTTCGCAGTGGGGCTACCCTCCAACTGTTGGATAAAGCGAATCTGCAGAGTTGATATTGGTCTTCGACCCAGTTTTTGAAGGTGAAGCAGTCTTCAAGAGGATGTCCTATCGCTCGGTGATAGGAGCAATAATCCGGGTGATGAACCTCGTTTGCTTGTTCGGGGTGCTTGGACTCCGGGAGCGTAATCATCTGATTTTTCATGACGAGGTCGAATATCTAACTTGTCTTGTCTTGAGGGAAGGAATATGCTCGACCCATCTTTTTCGTTAGAGACGAATTCCGGCTGACCTTTTCTTGATTATGTGGCCTTTTGGATCCGTTTTGCCGCTGTCGAACAATTTTTCTGCTCTTTGACTTGTTTTTGCCTCTGCGTCGGGCCTTTTTCTTATCTTGGGAATGCACGGCGGGCTGACGGTGGAGGGCATCATCGTCCTCCGTAGCCTGCTGAAAGAGGCGTTGCGTTTTGGCTTTCAGCTCTTTGACGACTCGATCATCGAGGGCGATATCCTCAGGGACTCTTTCCTTCCCCTTATCTTTTTGGTTCGATCCCTTGTTTGTAGGTCTAAGATTATTTTCGGGCAACGTACGGTTGCGCAGATGAATATTCTCACAATTCTTCACCTCTTCCTCTTTTCCTAAGGTGGATTCTTTGAAGAGATGGCCGAGAGCTATTTCTTCGTCAGAATCGCTTCCGAAGGTGAGAACTTGCGATCCCCTGGAATCAACCATGTGACAATTGCCGGTAGCTCTTTTGTGCTAATCTGTCATGCTTCTCTGCTCCCGACGAGTCTTGCGCTTCAATCGCTTGACGTGGTGTCGGTAGGCAATATATCCCTGCCACCAGTTTTTAAAGGCATTGCACACTTCGGTAGGGTGCGTGATCCTCCGATGGTATAAGCAGTAGTTTAGATTCCCATCCGCTTTGTCAAGGTGTATGCTGCCAGGAGTATTTCCTTTAAAAGGTGGCAGCTTCATTCCCATCTACAGGGCTTTAGCAAACCGTTTCCTCGTCTTAAGCCTGCTTCTGTCTGCCGCGGGCGTGTTTCGATCTGGTTGGAGTGCATCAACCTTTTCATCCTGTCGCCGACATTTGGCTTTTTCGAATATGGCCATTTCGCGCTCTCGATCAGCTTTGCTCTTCTGACGGACTTCGTTCAGCAACATGTCAATCATCTCGTCTGATGGTTCCAAGAGTTCCGGTTCTGGATCTGCCCCCAGTTTCTCTGCATCGGGAGCTTCTTTGCCTTTTATTGACGAGTGGGAGATCATGTGGCAGCTCGCCACATAATCCCCGGGCTCTTCTGAAGAATCGCCTCCTTCATCAGCGTTATCGTCTTCATTCTCAATAACTTGCTTGAAGAATTCGTCCAATGTAATCGAGGTCCGTGCCCTCTGGTTATATTCTTCCAGTGCATCGATATATTTCTGCAACCTTGTACAGTTGTCGTCGGATTGGACTGGCTTCTTAGCCTTCTTATTTTTCTTTGAAGACTAGAAAGACTTGGCCTGAAGGTTTTGTCCACCATCACCAACTTTCAGCGTTAGGCGCGGCTTCAGCATCCTCTCAACAATCTCAGGCTTCAGCGGGCTCTTCCACTTGATCGCCGGACATGCTTGAAGGTCTTTCAGCATTCTTTTAGTCTTAGATGAAAAGGCCACCTCCCATGGGGCTTCCTCTATAAGTGAGCATGATGCTCCCGGCGTGTCCACCTTTTTAGAAGCGTGCGGTTGTGGCGGGTTCACCCTCCAGTTTTCGGACAGCGCGAACTTGCCCTGTTGGTACTGGTCTTCGATCCAACTTTTGAAGATGTAGCAATCTTCGATTGGGTGACCCAATATTCGGTGGTAAGGGCAGTAATTGGGGCTGTTAACGTCGCCTGATTGCGTTGGGCGTCGCGGCTCTGGCAGAGTGATGAGCCTGTTACGCAGCGCTAGCTCGAATAATCTCTTCGTCTTATCCCGAGGGAATGAGTAAGGGCGTCTCATCTTTTCTCCGAGTGATCGCTGTTTATCGTTTTGGTGAGCGACCGGCTTTGGGCCACTCGGTTGTTGCTGAGCGTTGGCGACGAAGGTCGCTTTCCCTTTCCCCTTTTCACTCTGAGGATCCGTCTTTGAAGAGGACGGTCTATGGCCCATCTGGTCCATTTGGGCCAGCTTGTCGATCAAGGCCTGGAAAGTGGTCGGCTTGAAGAACATCATGAATTGAGAAATGGTTGCCTTAGGGTCAAGGGTCCCCACGAACATGCCCACGGCAGGAGCCTCCTATATACGTTGTTCACATTTCGACCACAGGTTGCGCCACCGAATGGCGTATTGAACCCAGGTTTCTCCCGGCTTCACTCTAGCGTTAATTAGTATGGTGATCGGGATGCGCTCGCTAGTGCTCACGAATCTTTGTGTAAACAGTAGCTCCATTTCTGCAAATGTCTTGAGAGAGTCATTCGGGAGCTCGGAGTACCATTCAAATGTTGTCTCCGACAATCTGCCAATTAACTGGCGAAGCAGTAGTTTGTCGTCACCCTCAGTATTACCAGACAGAGCCCTAAATTGAGCAACGTGCTGGTGTGGATTACCCGCCCCCTTATACACATGGAATTTAGGGATCGTATATCCTGGCGGGTACTTTATTTGATCGTACCAACCCGGATAGGGTAGTCCAGTCTTGACGATTTGGCTGGCCGCTTCGCTCGCCTGATGAGCTCGTATCTGTTGAGCTATATAGTCATCCAGGGCAGCTTTGGAGATGGACTCTTCCTTGGCTGCTGATAGAGCCGGAAGAGGGTTTGATGTCTCCCATGTGTCGTCTTCAAGGATTATTGGGGGGTCTTCAGCTGGAGGATCCGGCTGTATCATCATCCCGACCATATCTTGGAACAAGAGTGCCATTTGTTTTATATTGGCCGCTTGTTCTGCGGCCTCTTTGTCTTTCTTCTCAAGCATTCTTCGGAGGAACTCGACGTCGGTTTCCTGTTCCTGGCGCTGCTCCAACGACATCTCCGGGCTTTCTTTCGGCCCAGTGAGCGCGGCCATCTTCGTTAACATCTCCTAAAGCTTTTGCTGTTGCTCTTGAGCCTTTGTCACAGACCGGGTGAGTGGTCGATGACCCGTGGAGATACGGCTATCCTCTTTCCTGGAAGCCATATAGATGGTGTACACTACCATGCCCCCAGACTTGGGGCGTTTGGATTCAGCACCCTTGAGATTTGTCGCAGACACGGGGATCTTCTCCGAACTTCTCCTTTTATGGGCGGTCGAAGTAGAGGGGGCTATTGCAGGTGATACTTTCCACGGTACGGTGGTGGGATGGTCCTTCTCTTGCCGAACTTTCATTTTCTTCTGTCAGCGGGAGTAGTCCTTGTCGATCACAAAGTCTTGGACTCTTTGCCAAACCCTGTGGATTTTGGAGGACAGCCACTGAGAGGGATGTTCCGGCTTCGCTTTAATAACGTTCTCCACAAATGGAGGAGATCTCTTCAATACGGCAGTTGGAGAGTTCTTGCGCACCCTCCTGAGCGGCTCAAAATTGTTCCCAGTTAGAACAGCGGCATCAACTCCACCATTGAAGCTAGTGGGGTAAGTCCAGAAAGAGAACTGCCCCCAGTTTTCCTCACTCGGCGCTAGTGGCGACGTCGAGCATGTCTTGCAAATGGAACTGGCTCAGTTACGGGGGTGGCTTCATCATGCCCCCTGTTCTGGTGAAAGGCTGCTGGGGTCAACCTGTCGAAGACCGACGTCCCCTGAAAGGGAACGGTCAATCTTGCAAAGACCGACTTTTTGGCAGGGGAAGCATTCATAACGACCTCTCCTGAAGCAGGAATTGGGATGTCCAGTCTTGCAAAGACCGACCCCTTAGCCGGAGAAGCCCCTCTGATGACTTCGTTTACTGGAGCCGGAATGGCTATCCGCTTCGGGATAACTCCTTCGGGTATTGCAGGCTTCTTCATGGTCCCGCTTGAGCTTTGGCCTAGTCTGTTAAAGACCAAGGCGCTGGACTTGGACGACCCGTTGAGAGGGGCCGTGGTAGTGGTAAGCCGATCAAAGACCGACTTCTTTGGAGCTTCCTATAACGGCGCCAGAGTGTCGAAGCTCATTGGCGGGAGCATGGTCCTGAAGAAAAACCCAGTGGTGGCCTGTGTCACCTGTTCCACCGGCATTATGAAGATGGAAGCCGCTTGGGGCCCATAGGTCACTCCTCCGGCGAGGACGGAGCTGGAGTTGTTGCAGCAGTTGGTGCAGTTGGAAGCCATTGACACCATCTTCTTTTCTATACGGAGCAAGACACTGAATCTTAGTACCTCGAATCCAGGGGCAACCATACTAAACCGCGATTCGTTCGCGAACACGACACACGAAGTGTGGAATGAAAAGAGGAAAAGGTCCCACCGGGCGTGCCAGAATCTGTTCGCCGCCGAAAGCCGGGAAGACAAACGTCTTTCCTGAATTTGGGGACAGATGCTATTTGGATTTATCCGTCCACCTCTCCGAAGATACCAAGATGATTTATGGCACCGTGCATCGGAGGTTTGGGCGGATGCGGCCGTTGTAGCAGATTTCGTCAGATTCCCCCTCGTTTACGAGGGGTTTTTGATTGTGGGGACGCTCTTCCCTGCAGGCGCAAGCCCCTGCAGTTAATTACATTATCGCGTAGCGATAACCACTTTCTCCTGCTCCAGAAGGTCACTTCATGTCGTGTGTATTTGTTTTGTTTTTGGTTGCCCGTGGATTGTATACGGAGACTAATTCGTGTTGTCGCCCGTAGGGCGTGGATTAGTCCAAATCCGTATTTTCTTAGATTTGGGTTTGGGTTGGTTTAAGGATCGTTAATCTTGTTTTAGATTAAGATCAACTCAAACGCTTGTTGAGGATACGTTAGTCTAATTTTAGACTAAGATCTACTCAACAGGATTTTCTTTAGTTTATAGGGACATTGCGGTCCGCAATTTAGTTTTTAGGATGTTGCGGTCCGCAATTTAGTTTTAAGGACATTACGGTCCATAATTTAGTTTTTAAGGATGTTGCGGTCCGTATGTTTAAGGACGTCATTGTCCATGAGTTTAAACACATCATAGCCTGTAAAGTTTTCTCAGTTGAAGGACATCATAGTCCATGAGGTTTAGTTTAAGGACGTCACAATCCGTTGTTAATTTAAGGACGTTACGGTCCAGAGTTAGTTTAAGGACATTACGGTCCATCATTAGTTTAAGGACGTTGCGGTCCATTATTTGGATGTAATCATGGGTTTAGAAATGCACCAGATAGTTATTGGTCGTCGGGACCCACCACCTCTCTGAAGACGTTGAAGAATTACAACGACATGTATCAGAGGTGTGAAGAGATGTACCCTTGAACCAAATGCCAAATTGAGAAGCAATGGGATAAACATTATTGTAAATGCGAAGACCTTAGCATAATTAGGGCTCGGTTAAAAACAAGGTTTTGGTTTTGGGAGACTTAGCTAACTTGGGCTAAAGTTGGACTATCATAGTATTAAACACTAGCATATGTCTGAGGCGCTCACGTGGGGTCATGTTAGGTGCCTAAGATTTGGCACAGTTTCTTTGGATTTGTTCCCTTTTTCTTTTCTGAGTGCTGAGCATTATTGGGTCACGTGGGATCACGTGAGGTGTCCCCAAAGACTGAAAGCTGCCTTTGTTTTATTCTCTTTTGAAAAGTGCTAAGCACTATTAAGGGGTCACGTGGGGTCACGTGAGGCGCCCTAAGAATGGAATCTGTCTTAAGTTTATTCCCCTTTTACAAAGGTTTGTTCAGGGGTCATGTGGGAGCACGTGATCTGCAATTATCATGTTTAGATGCTAATCTCATTTTACGTGCATGGGGATCTTAAGTTTTCAAGCCCCTTATTTAATAAGAATTAAATTCTGTTATAGGGTTAAACCCTAGTTTTATTTAGAGGAATTAAATTTCTATATGTTCTGTTGTAAGAATTAAATTCTTTGAACTCAATTCTCCCCCTAAGTTTTGATCTGCATAACAGATTTCACTGATGAGAATTAAATTCTCAACTTGTGGGGAGATTTGCTTCTGCAGATCTTCAACCAGAGAAAGAACTAAATTCTTTTCAGAAGAGTTAAGCTCTTGTGAAGGTGAAGAATAGGTAAAAAGTTCAGCGTTTGGTTCCTTTCCTTACCTAGGGTTTCTTTTTGGAGATCTTCTTCTCTCTGGAGAATTAAATTCTCTTTTCTTTTGGCTTATGAAGGGGGGTTTTCTCTCTCTTTCTGTATATTTTTCTTCTTTGCTTCTTTACTCTTATTTATAGGAGAAGAAGGGAATCAATTTGTTTAGAAAATCTCTCTTTGAGAGATTTTGATTGATTTTATAATCAACCAAAATGATCTTTTAGATCAATCGGTGAATTTTATTCACCGTTGGATTTTTAATCCAAGGACTTCTGTTTTACAGAAGATATCCCTTTTGTTGTTCTTAACAAGATTAGGAAGATATTTCTCCGTACAGAAATCTTTCTGTAGATTTGTGATTTTTACTCACCATTGGATTTTTAATCCAACGGCTTCCTGTTTTACAGAGCGTAATCTTTCTTGTTTGGAAAAATTTAAGAAAACATTTTCTAACTAGGGATTTTGATTCCTCTTAATTAGAATTTAATTCTATCGGTTCAGAAGGCATAGGAGCCCATCACGTGTAGCACGTGACCCCACCAAATTAAGCCTACCATAAAGCGTCACGTGCTATCACGTGAGTTTTTGCTCTGGCCAATTGTTTGCTTTATTCAGGCGCCTATATACTTTGTATATAGAGGTCACGTGTCTGCACATGAGGCCTAGTTTCAGCTTAGTTTTGTCAAGCGCAACGCCTATCACGTGTAGGCACGTGATACTCCATTTGGGGACTTTTTCCCATTGCTTTTATTTATTATTCATTTTTTATAGGGGAACACCGCCGGAAATGTGTAACAACCCTAAATTTTCTGTACAATTTCTTCTTCAAAAATACAGAAAGGGGTACTTGAGCCTGAGCACAAGTTATAAGTTTGATTTGCTTTTGAACAGCAAGAAAGAGCTTATAACTCACTGATAAGACCGTACACTGCTGAACCAAAGCACCAGAGTTCAAATCTCATCAGCCGCATATTCTTTTTATTTAATTTTCTTTTAACCTTTTAGAAGTCCAAGAGTCTACACGTGCAACACACGTAATAGGGTAAGTTACAGAATAAATAAATATAAGCACGAGGGAAATTGAAGCGACCCCGACACGTGGCCTAAACCCTAGCCCCATCCGACGGTACAAAACCGGCAACAAGCTTGGAAAGACCGGCGGGGTCGGGTCAAACCGTCCCAAATGCTTCCAAACTTCACCCCCTGCACCTCTTCAACTACTCCACTAACCCCGCATTGCTTGTTTACTCTGATTATTTCTAGAGAGCAATAAAATGCCCAATTAATCCAATTTTAATGCATATTTCAATACATTCTTTAAACACCCTAAACCCTAATTTTTCCCTATAATACCACCCTCATTTCACACCTCCTCACTCACAATTCCCTACCAAAACTCTCAAGAAAATTCCAAGATCCTTTTGTGTGCAAGTGGAGTTAGCAAAGGGCGAAACTTCGACGAACTTCTGGCGACAACTCAAGCAGTTTCCGACGACGAAACGACGCACCGGCACCTCCCACCTCTTCCTCTCTCTCTCCCCTCTAGTTCTAAAGCCAGTAAGTCCCTACTTCCCTTCTTTTCTCTATTCTAAAAATATTCAAAACTAAAACCCGGCGGAAGCGGATTTAATCCGACTTCCGATTCGGTTTTCTTTAAAAACTACAATTTTTCTTAATCAAGATACCTTAATATCATCACATTTGTTCATTAAACATTGATAAATATCTCTAACAAGTTTCATCACAAAAGATTATTATATGCATTTTTTATCGAATTTTACATTAAAATACCACAAACTTTAGTTTCCGACATAAACTCTATAATACCTTTATACCTTTAGATAACTCACGAGTTAATGACCTACCTCCTCACAACACACATATCTAACATAACATGATGGAAATTGGGAATATAGATTTGGGAAAATACGACTTTATATATAACTACCTTCAACTTATAAAACATTTTTCTACAAGAAGTGTATTTTAACAAATCTTTGCAATTGCGATTCTACAACCCATTTCGGGGAGCCCGTTCGGTATGGTGCGGTTTATCGCACATACTCGGGCCTAGTAGAGTGAGATACAGACCTCCGCAAGAAGCATACGATCTCGAAAGATTTTTAATACATTTTTCTTCAGAAAATATGATTTCTATTATAAATAAAACTTATATTTTTAATAAATATATATATATATGTAATTAATAGAAAAATATCTATTTTTAATATTTATAATATTCCATATTTCCAAAATGCAAGAAAAACATTCCATTTACAAGAAAATACCATACAATTCCAATATTTCAAATAAATACCTTATACTTTAAAAACTAGGTCATATTCACTAGAAATTTCACATTGAATAAAAGAAACATCTATGAAAACTCTAAAGACGATAATTAAATACTTGAGATATATTTTGAAAGTATAACAAAACTATTTTACATAATGTAGGGTGTTTTTCGTCACCCCATTGAGATGGGAATACGCGCACGCTTCTCAGGCGTACTACAGATTCCTCCTGCCTAGGGTAGGCCGGGGTTTAATGATTGTGGGGATCCGAATCTCCGGCAGCCGCGGACTAAGCTGCCGTTAATTACCCCTCGCCTTTGAGGCGAGAGAACCTCCGATTAACGGGTTAAACTGGTCATGCGAACTCAATGTGCAGTGTACGTGTGTTTTGTTTTGAAAGGGGGTTTTGGATATATCAGGAGCCACGCAGAGTTTTTACGGGGGTCCCGCTACCCGGATAGCGGGCTGGGGGTCAAGGGGGCTAGCAGCCCCCTTGCGGGGTTCGGGGCAGCGCCCCGGCCCTTAAATTTTTTGGAGGGGGAGAATGTTGCGGAGTATGTGTATGTGTACATATGTATATATATACATGTATATATAAACAAAAGGGAGGAAAAGACATCCAAAGGATGCGTGGGGCCAGCGCCTTGAGCGCTGTGCGCTTAGGTGCTGTGCGTAAGGCGCTGGAGCGCAAGCGCGCGCGCCACGTGTCGGCACGTGGGCGCTTTGCGCTCGGGCGCAGTGCGCTTAAGCGCAAGCGCGCCACGTGTCGGCACGTGGGCGCTTTGCGCTCGGGCGCAGTGCGCTGGAGCGCAAGCGCGCGCGCCACGTGTCGGCACGTGGGCGCTTTGCGCTCGTGCGCAGTGCGCTGGAGCGCAAACGCGCCACGTGTCGGCACGTAGGTGCTTTGCGCTCGAGCGCTAGCGCGCCGGCGAGGAAAAGAGGGCTTTTGACCCCAGAAACTCCCGGAAGAGAAATTAGAAAGGAGTTGGACTCCTGAGTGTGTTTTGTTTGTCTTTTTTTTTTTAATGGGAGGGGTTCTTCTTCCTCCTCTGTTAGCTGGATCTTGAAGATCAAGAGATATGGGATTTAAAAATCACTCCTTTTAGAGATCTAACGGAAGATCTGAGTTCCCCTTGATGGGTTTTGTGGTGAAAAACTAATTTGTTTTATAAAAAGGAAAGTAGAACTCTTGATTTAATTCAAGAGAAAGAAGAAGGTTTTGGAACCTTGAAGAAGGAGAAAGATCTCAGATCTGAAACCTTTTTTTTGGAGAGAGAAAAATTATTGAGATATTTCATTATCATTGCCTTTATAGGCTATACACTTTACACATAGCCCCTTGGGCTTCACAAAATGGCATTTTGCCTATCCCATGGCTCATGTGCCATTTCTTTTTGCACATAAGCCATGGGCTTCACAAAAATTTGGCTTTATGCCTATTTTTCTTATATTTATCCATAGAATAAAACAAAAGAAATACAACAGAATTGTTTATTACAAAATTTTTTATCTTGGCGTGGGGGAGGCCGGCCGCTTCATGTTCGGGCTCGACCGGGGTATGGGCCCACTGGGTCTGGGCTTAGGCCCACTTGGCTTGAGGTTGACTTGGATTTTGACTTGGTCAACCGGGGTGTAAATTTTTACCCCAACACATAAAACCTCCTCAAGTTAGACTAAATTACAATAAGGACCCTAGTAAACATAGGTTTAAGCGGGA
Organism: Agapanthus africanus; assembly: GCA_030015575.1. Taxonomy (NCBI): domain Eukaryota; kingdom Viridiplantae; phylum Streptophyta; class Magnoliopsida; order Asparagales; family Amaryllidaceae; genus Agapanthus; species Agapanthus africanus. The sequence goes on from CM057340.1 coordinate 795,880,810, forward strand.
CCAGTCTCTTGAGCCTCAGGGAGCCAGAGATATGGGTGCTTGCATATTTAAGGTAGACAACTTAACAAACAGTGTTATCAACACGATAATTGTCTTTGAAAAAGACACAAATCCTGCCGTCCATGTGCAGCAGTTACCGATAGCACCAAAACATAATTCAGGACTTCAATTTCTTTTCTAATTGTCTGACTCAGACTGAGTCTCAAAATAATCGATCTGACTTGAATATGATTCAATTATCTAACTACAATACAACATGGATCTATGAATCCGTCTTTTCAATCTAATCAATCTGACTTGAATGTGATTCAAGTACAAACTACAATACAACATGATTCAATATGAATTCATCCATTCAATCTATTCAATCTATATTGACTGAACCGAACCATGGATATATTCCATCTACATGATTCTCCAGTTACATTCATTTACTGATATCATGGTTTCGGCAAGTCATCCGTCCATATTCAATTTACAATACAACACAATATATTCCATATAATCAATACAATAAATACAATAAACACTACGGGGTTATAAAGGGGTAGACTGGTACGGAACATGTTAAAGGTGGCACGGGGTGGTCACTTAAGACGTAATTACATCCATGCCGTTGTTCCGTAATATTATCGACGGAGCCTTGTACTACGGGTTACCAAAGTCCCCGGTGTAAGTGGGACTCCTCTCGTATATGCTGGCATTTTCTGTACCAAGGTACAAACAACAGCGTTAACACTAAATACAACATTATAACAATATACTCTCTATTCTGTCTATTCTATTCTTGTCTATTTACGGGACTTACCGAGCGATTTGTTCGCTGACGACATTCTCTTTCTTTTCTTTGGAATGTTGTCGGGTGATTCGGACCTTCAGGAGATCGAGCCCACCAGCAAGGACTTGGTTCAGCTATCCTTCAACCCGGAGCTCTAGTTACTTGTACATTTCATTTCAGTATTTTCATTTCTATTATGCCATTGTTTAGGCATTGCTTTCATTCCATGTATTTTCATTTCAGTTGTATTGTAAAAAGAATGTTAATAAATAAAGTTGATGTTCATTTACATCTTGTCTCTTGTGTACATTACATTTTATATTGCTTAGATACGCTTAGCGTGTTTACTTCTGAGTAAATACGTAGCGGCCTCGTCACGTCCTCTGCCCGTATACTGGGAAGCGGGGCGTGACAAAATGGGTCTAAGACATTGGGAGGACGTCCAGCCTGAATACGGGGGCAGATGCTATATGAAACATATTCATCCACCTCTTCGAAGATACCAAGTTGATTTATGGCACCGTATATCAGAGGTTTGGATAGATGCAGCCGTTGTAGCGTGACTTGTCAGATTCTCCCTCATTTATGAAGGGGTTTTTATTGTGGGGACGCTCTTCTCTGCAAGCGTAAGCCACTGCAGTTAATTACACTATCGCAAAACGATAACAACTTTCACCTTCTCCAATTGATCACTTCTTGTCGTTATGTTTTTTTTATATGGGGTTGCCCTTGAATTGTATACGGAGACTAATATATATCATCGTCCGTAGGGCATGGATTAGTCCAAATCCATATATAATGGATTTGGTGTCTTGAACTTAGAACGCGGATCTCATATAAATGAGATCCATCAGTTCATAGGATATATGGGTTTGATTTAAGGATCGTTAGTCATTTATGAGACTAAGATCAACATAGAAATAGTGAGCATATGGGCTCAACTGATCATTAGATCATATATGCGTAGCCCATGGATAATATACGGTAGTCAATATGGAGACAGTCCGCAGGGAAAAACATATTAGTTTAAGGACATCGTGGTCTATAGGAAATATGGATGGAGTATGGCTTGTTTATGCTCATGGATTGTATATGGGGATCAATATGGAGATCGGCCATAGGGCCAAACATAAATTAGTTTAGGGATGTTTCGGTCCAACTTTCATCTTGCGCGCACGTGTATATGTTATGTAGAGAAATGAATGATGGTGACATGGGATGCACCCAATATTGGGGTGTAATCCAATTTGAAGATATTTATGTTTCCTTCAAAAATATACATATAGATATATGTATAAAGTCGGAGCTCAATATGAGATGTGCATCTATATGGGATGCGTGTCAATATGAGGTATGCACATCAATATGAAAGTGCATCAATGTGGGATGTATCGATGTGAGGGTGCGCATCTATATGTGATGCATACGACATTCCCTATCTTGATGAAATTTCATATCTTTCATCAAGTAAGGACGGAGAAGGAGTTGTTGGTTGTTGGGATCCGCCATCTCTCTGAAGACGTTGAGGAATTACAACGCTGTATATCAGAGGTGTGGAAAGATATTCCTTGAACTAAATCCCTTATATAAGGAAGGAGATCAGGTCGGAACTGAGGATTTTCAGTCTTATATAAGACTAAAATCAATGGATGAAAGATCATTAGTTATTAGTCATATATCCGACGAAGATCAATATAGATATCATGGATGAAATATCATTAGTCATAAATCCGACTAAGATCAATATAGGTATCATTGATGAAAGATCATTAGTCATGAATGAAAGATCATTAGTCATATATCCGACTAAGATCAATATGGGTGGACGATCATTAGTCGTATATGGGACTAAGATCAATTTGGACATCATTGATATGTTGATCAATGGATCGTATATGAGAAACAAAAACTTCTATACTTAGCTTATTTTAACTAAGCACTCAAGCAAAGGCTTGCTATCCATATGCGCATGTACATGTGAAGTGCGCATGTACATGTATCATCTTTAATGAGGGTGCCCATGTGAATATCATGTGGGTTGCGTTGAATATCATGTGGGTTGCGTACTTGCTTGTGATCAGGGACTGCGCACGTGCATATCACATGATGCGCATCTCTTATGGTTGGGGGCTGCATACGTGCATATCACGTGGTTGCGCACTTGCTATCAGTCATGGTGGTTGTGCATATGCACATCACGTGATTGCGCACTTGTTATCAGAAGCATTATTTTATCTAAGTGCTTATGTGCGCATTTCTGTATGGGCAAACTTCTTTTTAAATGCGACCTAAGGTCAAATGCGCATCGTTTATCAGAAAACTATGGTGCGCATCTGTATGGGAAAGTTGTTGACTTTCGAGAAAGCAAAGGCCTTCAATGAAGCAAAATCTTCAAACTCATGTCTTTCGTTCTTTTTGGAGCACGTGCATCCCATATGCGCATTTGAAGAGCACCATTGGTGTTTGTCTCCTTGCGCACTTGTATAAGGTTCACCCATTGATGAAAGCTTAACCTTTCAAGTGAAGCGTATGCTTCTATTTGGTGAAGCCTAGGTTTCAAAGGGAAGATGAAGGAGGGATATGGTCGTTGGGACTCACCACCTCTTTGAAAACGCTGAGGAATTACAGCGTCGTACATCGAAGGTGTGAAGTGATGTACCCTTAAACTAGTCTTGTTCATCAAGGTAGAGAACATATTGGAGCTGTATCTTCTGAGATGCCGAAAAGGTTTGTTTAAGCTTAGCACACATGCGTCGCACGTGTTACACTTGATGTCGGCGCACGTGCAAAGAATGTATTGCGCATGACATCGGCGCACATGCGCTGCACGTGTGCGTATATCACCGGCGCACGTACACTGCACGTGTGCGCGCGTCACCGGCGCACATGTGCTGCACGTGGCGCGCATGGCACCTGCGCTTGCGTATATTTGCACTAAGGGGACACATATGTCTAAGGAAAGCAATGGCTTTCAAAAAGAAGTAATGGTTTCTGTGAGGACGAATCCTCTCTCTTTTTTTGAAAGGTCTCCCCTCTTATTTATAGGAGAGTGGTAGAAAATTGATCTCTTTTTTTCCCGATGTGGGACTAAAGATATATCCCCCATGTGGTAGAGCATTACTTAGACCATACATGCATAGCATGTTTGCTCATAACTTTTGATTCAAGAAGAGTTATGAGGCCCGTAATATATCAAATTGAATGTGTTTTCGACACGCTTTTGATGCCATCAGAATTTATATGATTCTCAGTCAGGAGTTTGGAAAAATACAACCTAGAAAATACTGGTTTGTATTTTCTTAATCGTATTGCTACCATTTCATGCTTTGGGCTCTTTTACGCAGAAATTTTAGGCAGGAACAGGGGGTGGATAACTTCATACCCCTGATAATCTGATAAGTCATGCCGGTGTCAAGATCATCACCTACCGAGAAACTACTGATCTCCGATCAATAAATCTTATCCACCCTGGTCAGGGATTTATGGTGATAGCCAACCGAACACAACGCGACATCGAATCCCTATACCGGGAGAGACAAATCCCTTCTGATCGCTCACTGCCTCCATATGGCTCAGGACTGTACCCGACTAAAACCTGTTTTCACGACTCCTTTGAATTGTGGTAAGATAGTAATCTAAGTACAGTGGGAGCTCATGAGAAAAATGACGATTTCAGGTCTAAAAACTATCATGTACTTATGTCACCGGAGAACTGCATCTGATGATGGGTATAATACCATCTAGAATTTCTCGACGATTCTGTCCAGTGTACTCACCTCCAATGAGCACCTATATATTATCTTAAGTGCCAAAACACCAATAGCTTGTGAGACCGGCCACCACCCCTCGTTAGGGTCTAGAAACGTATACACCAATCTACTCTGGAATATCGATGCTCAGTCTCGATACTCACTCAATTAGGAAAATTTAAGGATGTGCTTAAAAACTAACCGGCTCACACATATATGATCTCCATCATAATATCAGTAGTCAAGCAATAATATTATGGGCTTTATCATTATGTATTATTGACACGTAATAGCAAGTAAAACGTATACACATAATGATAAAGACAAACCATATAGCATACTATCACCTCGAGCAAGAATGTTCTACCCGTATTGGTCCTCTCTCATTTACCATAATTGCCTACCTGCAATTACAATAATTGCCTTGAGGTCACTATATCTAACAACGTGCTTTGCACGTGGTGCACTTGCGTATGGGCTTGGTGGCTCGCACTACGTACTTTGCACGGGTGCGCATGTGCAGGCAGCTTGATGCTTTCACCTCAGCATTTTTCTTGGTGAATCTTAAGCTTCAAACATCAAATTTTGGTGGGAAAAATGGGCCATACTAACAGGAAGACTCGCCAAATGGACCCTTCTGTTAATAGAGTTCATAATCACTTATTGCCCTCTCAAAAAGATAAAAGGGCGGGCTATCTCCGACTTCCTTGTCGAGCATCCCGTCTCAGCTGACTCCCCGCTAAATTGCGAACTACTGGATGAGCATGCATTCAACAATCATCAAGCAAGAAGAAGAGAAAGAAAAGTGCAGTTGGGAACTTTACTTCGATAGAGCATCTTCATTGAAGGTGTGAAGGTAGGATACTCCTATAATCAAAGCAGGGATAGGCCTCATCTTCGTTACCCCGCAAGGCGGAATAATGCATTTCACAATCTCATTGACAGAACTCAGAACCAACAACGAGGCGGAATATGAAACTCTCATAACCGGTCTCCAAATCGCGATCGACATGAACATTAAGGATCTTCATATATACGAGGATTCTCAACTGATCGTCAGTCAAGTCAATGGCAATTACAAAGCATGCAAGCCTGAGTTAATCAGGTATGGCACAAAAGTGCAGGAGATACTAAAGCTAGTTCCATCATACCAGCTGGAAGGCGTACCATGAGCGGAAAACAGCAAAGCGGACACACTTGCCAAATTGGCAAAAGAGCTAGCAGATGAAAATCTCAAAGACGTAAGGATCATCGTACAAAGTCGAAAGATCCTAACGCCTGCAGAAATACCTTTGGAGTCTCCAATGGAAACATCCGGAAAAAAATTCCTTCAAGTAAAAGAAGAATAAGACTAGCGAGAAGTCTTCACCGGCTACTTTGGGCTCAACGAGTATCTGAAGATGCGTCATAAAGACATCAGCTCATAAAATGAGCTCTTTCATTCGCCTTCATCGATGGCACTCTATACAAAAGGTCCTTCGACCCATTATGGCTAAGATGCTTAGGTCCAAAAGAAGCAAAGAAAGTCGTTCAAGAAATCCATGACGTACTTTATGGATCCCATCAAGCCGGTCCGAAGATAAAGATGAAATCAAAAGAATAGGGTACTATAGGCCCACAATGATTCAAAACTGCATAGAGTACACCAAAAGATGCCACATAGAGACTTCATCCATCAACATCCCAATCCTTTGCACCCGACCGTAGTCATTGGCTTTTCGAGATGTGGGGGACCGACATAATTTGCTCTATCGTACCAGTATTGTCCAGAGAACATCGATTCATCTTAGCGACTACCGACTACTTCTCCAAATGGGCAGAAACAGTGCCGTTGAGAGAAGTGAAGATGGAGAAAATCCTACGCTTCTTCAAAACTGATTAGTGCCACATTTTTATATCACATTTATCATTTTATATTTCATATTTTATGCTAATTTGGGTGTTCTTGTGAATAAATGCAGATAACAGGGCTTAAACGCAACAAGACGGAAAAGTGCGCTAAAATGAAGATCACGTGCGTGGAATGTACTTCATGGAGATAATCAGAAAAATAGAGAAACGTTTCACGGTATTGAAAAAAACTTTGGAAATCTCGAGATCAAATCACAGAAGATGAAAAAAACCAGAATATCAAAAAGAGCCAAAATTTTCGAAGCAATGAAGTCGAGATTTTTTCCAGTATTTTGTATCTTCTGGTTATTTTGTAAAATCTGTTCCTATTTTCCAAAACTGTATCAAAGTACTATAAAAAGCTCTATATAATCTAGAGTTTAGATATTTCTTTGATAGCTTCAAATTTAAGGTTTTTTAAGGAGAAGAGATCGTGTAATTTGTAAATTATCTTATGAATTTTAATAAAGATTTAGTTTTTTATCATATCATGAGTAACTAATCTTCTTCTAGGTTTTTATTTGTAATTATTTTTATGGTTGGATAATTTTTTGTCTTCTTTTGTATATTTATAACATGAATGTCTTGTGTTTAATTTTATTATCTTAATAGTTTTCATCAAATAAACTAATCTAATAATGAAAGATGACATCTAAAATTAGATTAGGGAATGGTGATAACACAGATAATTCAATTAAGTTGATGATAGTTGACACCTAAAAACTTAATTAGGGAAGTTATGAAATTAAGAGAATAATTTAAATATAAGATATTCAATAAAAATAGTTACAAGAGATCTAGATTAATCGATAAGTTAATAATTTTAAATTGCCTACAAATATTTTGGAAGATTAAAACTATGTTGCTTTTAATTAACTAGAACTAGGGTTTTAATATGAATCTAGATGTTATATGCTTGATAGGCAATGTTTAACAATTTAAATATAACATATGCTTTCATATAATTAATGGTAACATATTAAATCTAGATTATAAAAGAAGATAATCATTTAAACCAACCATAAAAAGAAGGCAAATAAAACCCTAGATCATTCTCTCTTTTGAAAACCAACTTTTTATTTTTATTTTGCGCTTTTAAATTTTTTAGACTTTAAAACAAACAACTTTTTGAAACTTAATTAAAATTAATTAAGCACACCTCTTCGTGGGAACGATCCTCAAGTACTACTGCAATATACCTATATACTTGCGGTTTAATTTGAAGACTAATAAAATCCTCATCAAATTTTTTGCGTCGTTACCGGGAAGGTGTGGTTTAATTACTTTAAAATTCAAGTTTTATTTTTTTATTTAATTTAAATTAGATTTATATTACTTTATTTGATTCTATGGATTTTCTATTTTTTATTTCAGGAAATGAGACGAACTTTCAGCGACCGAAGATCGTGACGAGCAGGAGGAAATTTGGCGACAAAACCAGGGCTTCAAAATTTCGGCCGAAACCCCATAAATATCAAAATCGGCCGAAATGTTTTTAGGGTTTTGAAATTTTCTTGTTGTTGTTTGTTTAACTTCTTGCATATTTTAATAAAGTTTGTTTTATTTTTGATGAACTGTCGGTATTGCAACAAAAACGAGGCAAATCCCCAACGATTTCACCTACCTGTTTGCAGCAACACGTGCTTCAACCATCTTTGGTCTAGAATCCTCGTCCACAAACAGATCTTAGATCTAGACTTTAGGTGAGTTCTCGTTCTTCCCTAATCTTGATTTTTCCAACTAACAGTTTTTGCAGAATTCTTTGCCCCGCACAAAAAAAATTAGTTTTTATTGTTTTAGATTTTGTTTGATCTTATTTTTGCATATTTAAAAAGATTTTAAGAGGCAACAACTCAAACAAGATTAGGTGGGGATTTCATCACCCTTCCTAGACCCTACAAATCACAACCGAGTATCTGCATTCAACCCACATTAATTAAAATGCCGCATAAAAAAATAAAAATAAAAATTAGTTTTTATAGTTTTAGATTTTTTTATCTTATTTTTGCATATTAAAAAGGATTCTAATGGGCAACAACCCAATCAAGATTAGATGGGGATTTCATCACTCTTTCTAGGCCCCACAAATTACAACCGAGCATCCACATTCAATCCATATTAATTAAAAAATATCTAGACTCAGACCCCTAAGGACATTCGCGCTCAATAGGACAAAAGGAGATTGTAGGTAATCTAACGGTTATCCGATTCAATTTTGAGGTATCTAAGTGATATGTGACTAAGTTGTGGCTATTTAATTAAGGTCTGCTATTTCAGTGATTCGTATAACGGAACCCTCCCACTTAACTGTCAATGATCTATCTTCAAGGTTGATAAAGAGCTGTTAGAGAATCTATCCCGCAATTTGTCTCTTGGCAGTTAGGAGCGGGTCTAGTAACTTGACTTAGGTAACCCTAGATATAGGTTTGTTTGCGCATTTTGTTGGTAATTTCTTAGAATCTATAGTTTATTTTTTGCTTTTTTTCAAAAATACCATAACTTAGATGAATATAACCTATATTTTTTTCTTACGGTGTATGCACATGTAGGATCGAGACAAAACAAACCGTTTAACTCGTCTTAATTTTATAGATGCTATGGTTGATCTTGTCCCCGCTACACCTACGCTGTAAGATAGATGCTATCCTGCACATACTTTACTCCCATCTTACATGGTCTTAGCAATTGCTGCCGGTGACTATGAAATTAAACCTGTTTTCATAAACTCACTTCCCAAATTTTATGGTCTAGAATCGGAAGACGTCTATGTCGTTATAAGGGAATTTGAGGAGTTATGCCATATGTTTAAAATGAAGCAATTAAACCAAGATGCAGTTAAACTTAGACTTATACCCTTTGCCCTTACTGATAAAGCTAAGTATTAATTTTATAGTGTGCCGGCAAATAATATTAGGATATGGGAGGGGGTATACTAAAACCTTCCTTAAGAAATTCTACCTGTATTTTAAAACAGCTAGATTTCGCAATGAAATTAGAACTTTTTCGCAAAAACCGGGAGAGTTCTTTTGGAAATATTTTGAACGCTTTAAAGACCTCCTCATAAAATGCCCATACCATGGTATAGCTAAGTAGGAACTATGTCAAATAGTATATGTCGGTATGGAATTGGAATTTATGATAGAGTCTATGTATCAAGAGGACTTTATGCTAAAGAAGGAGAATGATGCATGGGACTTTCTAGAAAAACTATCTGATAAGACCATGCAGTGGGAGAGCACTAGTGAGAGAGGGACAACTAATTCTAGGGGTGGGATACACGCAGTGGAAGCAACTATTGGCATGCAAGCTGAGCTAGCTGCCATTAGAAAATAAATGGAAAATCTTACAACCGCTACCGCTCCATTCAACCAAGTTAGTCAACCTTCTCCTTATCTTAACTGCCAAGACTCTTTCCACCTTTCAAAAGAACGTCCAATTCTTAGCGGACCTCAAAGGAAAGAAATCGCTAATACTGCATATCAATGTAATAACTATAATAACGCTTATTCTCAAATTTATAACCAAGGATGGATGAACCGTCCTAACTTAGATTGGAATCAAAGCAACACTGGCCAACAGTTCCACAATCAAAGACAAGGTCCTCCATCCAATCCTACCCAACCTAACACTTATCAAAGGGGTAGGAATGAGAATAATCCTATTAACGTTGAAAAGCAAATGGCTATCTTTTTTGCAAAATGAGATACACCACTTAAACAATCTATCTCTAATATAGAAAGGCAAATTGGTCGGTTAGGAGCAGTATTAGGCGGACGTGAACAAGGAACCCTACCTAGTCAACCTATTATGAATCCTAAAGATGCACGTGCAAATCCCGCGCAAGAAAATGCTATAACGATCTTGAGATCGGGTAAACAAGTTAATAATCAAGTTAGGATGTCCGATGATGACACTGTTGAGATACCAGCTAATTAGAAGCAACATGCTTCTGATTCACCTACACAGACGGAATCTATTTCTACACCCACCTCTCCATCCCAACCATCTTCTATAGATACCTCTCTTGAGCCTAGAGCATCATATCCAAAGCGTTTAAAGGCCAAGAAGTAAGCTGCTAAGGTAGAGAAGATGGTGGAGATATTTAGACAAGTCAAGATCAATGTTCCTCTTTTAGACATAGTTGACCAAGTTCCATCCTTTGCTAAATTTTTGAAAGACCTATGCACTAAAAAGAGGCAAATACAAGTGCCTAAGAAGGTTTTTCTACCCAGCAATGTTACTGATGTACTCCGTAATGAAATACCCATAAAGTATAAGGACCCCGACTGTCTTACAATTTCTTGCATTATAGGTGCCAAGGTCATAAACCGAGCTTTACTTGATCTAGGCGCTAGTGTGAACCTTCTACCTTTTTTGGTTTATGAACAGCCAGGATTGGGTGATCTTTAACCTGCGAAGGTTACTTTACAATTGGCATACCGATCCATTAAGACACCGAAGGGTGAGATTAAAGATGTGTTACTTAAGATAAAAGAATTTATATTCCCTATAGATTTTATTGTTTTAGAAACACAACCTATATCGAACCCTAGGAACCAAATTCCGGTGATCTTGGATCGACCATTCTTAACCACTTCAAACATGTTGATCAACTGTCGTAATGGTTCATGCAGCTTATCTTTAAGAACCTAAAAATGGAATTGAATATTTTTAACCTAGAAAGCTAATAAAGCGACATATATGATCAAAATCGCGAAATCAATATGATTCAAGGAGTTTCTCACGATAAGATGTTTGACTTTAAGGGTGGTGGGTTAGAAGATTTAATGAAAACATCTAGGAAGGATGTGTTCAGATTCAACGATGGAAGTTTTGAAAATGGTAGTTTTGAAGAAATTTTTGAGAAGGAACTCACTATTGTGGGTAGAGATGAATGTATTGTTGGTAACTTTGAGTATCGTGAGCCAACTTTTGAGGAATTATTTGAGGATGAACTCTTAATTTTAGATGAATCTAGCGCACCGTATTTGTACACATTGCATGTAAAAGAGGAACATCCTGTTGAACATCAATTAAACCCTTCAAATTTTGATACTATTTCTTGTCACGTAGATAATATACAAAAATCTACTACTGTTAGGATTAAATTACAAATTTTTAAAACTTTCGATTCCGGACAATAATTTAATTTTTGTAATTTTAAACATGATAAAATTATAGATTTTACTTCACTTATATTTTATTGTGAGCTTCATACTCATATCGTGTTTTCCAAAACCCACGGGTATATCGATAAACTCTTTGAGTAGTTAATTCTCATTTTTGGAATTTCTATAGCATGGGCTAAAATGTTTTAAAAATAAAAACAAATCAAGAGAAGCCCATGGTTTTCCATGGGCCGGGAATATTTCATATAAAAATTTTAACTCCTCATTTGTACATTATGTATTATATTATGATGCTAACTTTTGAAGGACTTTTGTGCAAAATTACCTAACCTTTTTATGTAGTCAAATTGTGCCTTATTCTCCAAAACAAAGAAAGAAGGCAGCCCTTGAAATTTGAAGGCATATAAACTCCTCCCAGATTTCTGGGGGAGGTAAATCTTTCTTTCTCTTTTCTCATTGAAGTATTTATTTGAGGTAGAATAGGGGCTAGGAGACAGTGAGGACACTGTAAAAATCAAGAATCAAGTGTGGGGGATGGTTTGTACAAAGTTTTTAGTTTTGAAAAATTTCCTTCTCTTTTTAGGGTTTTTTATCTTTCTTTCTTTTTCATTTATTTTTAGATTTTTCATAGTTTCTTTATTTTTCATTTTTAGGTTTTCTTTCGGAAAACAAATCAAAAATTTATTACAAAATTTTGAAAACAAAAATTAGAGAGTGAAAAATGTATATAAAAGAGAGAAAGAGAGAGAGAGAGATTTGAGAAAGGCAAGAAAATTAGATATTTTAAAATAAAGCTAGTAATACGTGATTATGAGTTGTTGTTCCAAGAGTTAGTAAAATGAAGAATCACTACTCTACGGATAGAAATAAGTCTGAAAAATAGTCTCTATTCTTGAGTCTAAACATTTGAACGTTGATACCCTATTATATGCACATGCACACCACTTAAAACTTGGGATAGGAGACCTTGAAATACTCTTGTCTAGATGCCTTAGTATGAAGGAAAAATATAATTATCAACAAAAGATAAATGACATGGAAAAAAAATTTTGAATATCACCAAAATAATGAACAATGTCTTGTAATTACCAAGGTAGAAATAAAAAAATTCGGCGAGAGTGCTTCATCACTTAGTGTCTTAGATCAACTGGTTTGGGATCACTTGTTATGCCTTAGGTGTTGAAATATTAGGATATTGCTATTTACTCCAATTAAGCAAACACAATTGTGTTGGCAAATCCATCAATTTGATCATCGAGTAAAAAATACTTAGGAACTATGGGCAAGGGTACGATTGCTTGAATTGAACTCTTTGAGTGCAGGGGTGACTTTACATACAAGTAGGGGTATATGATCGATATTTGAAAGGGGTGTAGGGAGAATGACTAAGACGGTGTTTTATTGAGAGAGGATGTGATTTCCGACTTCTTTAACTATTAAGATAGGGCTAATGAAAACAAAAAATCTAGTGTAGTTCGAAACTCTTATTTTCAATTTTTTCTTTTATATGTTCCTATCTTTGTATATAGTTTTCAATTTCCTATTTTTGTTTCCTTTGTTTTCTTTTATCTTTTTGGAATTTTGTGGGTAGTATTCGCTGAAAACCCTCAGAAGACACAACTTCTCCTACTAGGGCCACCTAGAGGATTAAAAGCTTGTTGCATACTCAATGCAATCACCCGTGAAAGCTGCATAGGGGTAGGATTTAGTTAGATGTTAGTTTAGTTTAGTTGATATAGTGAAACCTTAGATTTTGCTCGAGGACTAGCAAAAGATAAGTGTGAGGGTATTTCATTAGTGCAATTTATTGCACATTTTTATATCACGTTTATCATTTTATATTTCATATTTTATACTAGTTTGGGTGTTCTTGTGAATAAATGCAGATAACATTGCTTAAACGCAAAAAACGGAAAAGTGCGCTAAAATGAAGATCACGTGTGTGGAATGTACTTCATGGAGATGATCAAAAAAATAGAAAAACATTTCGCAATATTGAAACAAAGTTTGGAATTCTCTAGATCAAATTACAGAAGATGAAAAAAACCAGAATATCAAATCTTCCAAAATTTAGGCTCATTTCACCATAATATTAAAAGGAGCTGAAATTTGGAAGCAATGAAGTCAAGATTTTTTTCCAGTATTTTGTATTTTCTGGTTATTTTGTAAAATTTGTTCCTATTTTCCAAAACTGTATCGAAGTACTATAAAAAGCTCTGTATAGTTTAGGGTTTAGATATCTCTTTAATAGCTTCAAATTTAGGGTTTTTTAAGGAGAAGAGATCGGGTAATTTGTAAGTTTTCTTATGAATTTTAATAAAAATTTAGTATTTTATCATATCATGCATAACTAATCTCTTCTAGGTTTTTATTTGCAATTCTTTTTATGGTTGGATATTTTTTTACGTCTTGTTTTCTATGTTTAAAACATGAATGTCTTATGTTTAATTTTATTATCTTAATAGTTTTCATCAAATAAACGAACCTAATAATGAAAGATGACACTTAGAATTGGATTAGAGAATTGTGATAACACGGATAATTCAATTAAGTTGATGATAGTTGACACTTAGAAACTTAATTAGGAAAGTTAAGAAATTAAGAGAATAATTTAAACATAGAATATTCAATCTAGATAGTTACAAAAGATCTAGAGTAATCGATACGATAATAATTGTAGATTGCCTATAAATATTTTAGAAGATTAAAACTAAGTTACTTTTAATTAACTAGAACTAGGGTTTTAATATGAATTTAGATGATGTTATATGCTTGATAGGCTATGTTTAACGATTTAAATATAACATATGCTTTCATATAATTAATGGTAACATATTAAAACTAGATTAGAAAAGAAGATAATCATTTAAACCAACCATAAAAAGAAGACAAATAAAACCCTAAATCATTCTTTCCCTTGAAAACCAACTTTTTATTTTTAATTTGCGCTTTTAAATTTTTTAGACTTTAAAACCAACAACTTTTTGAAACTTAATTAAAATTAATTAAGCACACATCTTCGTGGGAACGATCCTCCAGTACTACTGCGATATAGCTGTATACTTGCGGTTTATTTTAGAGACTAATAAAATCCCTATTAAAAACTCATGTTATTTACCGGTTCGGAGTCCCACGACGAATAATCTCGGACAATGGACCAGTATATAGAAGCCACAAAATAAATCGCTTCACACAGCAACACAAAATAGACGGGAGATATTCTTCTGTCTACAATTTCCGAGCCAATAGTCTAGCTGAAGCCTTTAACAAGACTTTGACCAAGATCAACAAAAAGATGGTGTCCAAGAACAAGAAAAATTGGCACGAAAGTCTACCAGAAGCTCTTTGGGCATACTGAACAACGTTCAAGACGGCCGCAGAGACAACGCCTTACTTACTAGTGTTCGGCGCTGAAGCGATGCTTCCACTAGAAATCGAACTCCCGTCACTACGAATCGCGATCCAATATGAACTCACTGATGAGGAAAATGCCCATCTTCGGCTTGAAGAACTCGACACTCTCGATGAAACCCACCTGGTGGCACCGCAAAGTCTGGAAGCTCATAGGGAAAAAATGACGCAAGGGTATGATAAGCTTAAGACCAAGAGCATTTTGCAAAGGTGAACTGATATTGGTCGTCAAGAGGCCAATAATCCCCAACCGTGCAAAGTGCGAGAAGTTTGAACCAAACTACAAAGGCACGTACATAATAGACAAAGTCTATCAAGGCGGGGCCTACATGCTGATGAATATGTATGGAGAAAGGCCATTTAGACCGTTAAATGGTCGCTTTCTTAAGAAGTATTATGCTTAAAGAGTTTTTGACTTGGTTCAACAACAGATGACGATGCTCATGTCCGCTCTCTGTCTTCCTAAGTCAAGACCCTAAAAACCTTACACTCTTAGAAGTTGTGGTGAGCAATGCTCCCCAAGTATCTGTTGCCCAACGGCTGATCTTCAAAATGACTACCGTATACTATCCATAGGCTACTTGCAGTAAAACCGTGCTCAAAATGATCCATATTGGCAAACCAAGCTACCATCGTGGAAAATACCTACCTATGCGGCTTTACGACACATGAGGAGAACGGCGCTTACGAGATCCTCTCGACTCATAAGAAGAAAACAATCTTGCGAGATCCTTATGACTCATAAAGGAAAAGGACACTTAGGTATCTTCACGACCCCTAAGGAGAAAATACACTTACGGTATCCTCTCGACTCATAGGGAGAAAATACATTTATGGACCCTCTCGGCTCATAAAATTGAAAAGCCTTAGGTGACAGGGACCTAAACCTATCTCCTAAGCTATTGGCCTGCGGCCGGTCTCCAAATTGACTACCGTATATAATTCATAGGCTACTCGCAACAAAGTTGCATCCCAAAGTCCCACCGAAGGCGATCAAATGCTCCCTATGTATCCGTCTGTTGGTCTCTAAATTGACTACCGTATACGATCCATGGGCTACTCGCAACAAAATTGCATCCAAAAAGGGAAAGACCCACGCATGCGTCCTTACGACACATGAGGAGAACGGCGCTTACGAAATCCTCTCGACTCATAAGAAAAACATATCTTCGTGGGATCCTTACGACTCACAAAGGAAAACTCACTTAGGGATCCTCATGACCCTAAAAGAAAAAATACGCTTACGAGATCCTCTCGACTCGTAGAGAGAAAATACTTTTATGAAACCCTTATGGCTCATAAAATTGAAAAGCCTTAGGAGACAAGGACCTAAAACCTGACTCCTAAACCGTCACTTTCCAACGAGTAACGACAAATGATGATTCGCTCCTGGCACTATTCCGGTGTAGCGATGCTTATGCCAAACCAAAACCAAAGTTTCGGGTTTTCCCAAGGTAAATGATGAATTGCTCCTGGCATTCATATTCCAGTGTTAGCAACGCTTATGCTGAAAGGAGTGCCAACTCGCAATAAAAATCAGCAAGTAAAAATTAAAAAAAATATAAAAACAGCAGAAATGATGGGGCAGCTCGCAATAAAATTAGCGAGCAAAAATAAAAGAAATAGCCGAAATGATGGGGCGGCGCGAATAAATAACCGAAATCATGGGGCATCCATGAATAAATAACCGAAATGATAGGGCAATCGCGACCTTCGCAATAAGAAAAGCTGAAATGATAGAGTAATCACTGTAAAAAAAATAATACAAATAAAAAAAATCGTGTGATGGTATCAACCTAGCACCTAGTCTTGACGGCAACACATACAGCCTAGGGACTACCTGAACGTCTATTTTACTCTAGAAGGGTATAGACATGGCTTCAGCAAGGCTCAAGGAGTCTGAACGAAAGCGGGGTAACGGCATTTTCCTAGATCCAGATCTCAACGGTAGTACATACACACCTACTAAATTTCACCTCGTCTCAAAAAGGTGTAGAGGTGATTTCTCGGGGACTCAAAAATTCTGACCCCAAGGTAAAGTGCAATGGTGCGGCCTAACACTGAATCTCTGATGGCAATATATATATATAAATACTGGCCTAAGAAGATTACTTGGGATGCTGTATCCCGCCTCAGAAGGGCTTGGAAATGCAACAAGCGTGTGGCTACTCGAAACGGCGTTTTGAAGAAAACGCGAACCGAGAAGAAGCAATCTAACACGATGGTACGACAGACTACACCCAGTACCGCAAACCTGACAGCCTCCCATATATAATGTCACGATGAGTTTATTCATGCCTAAAATGAGAATAAACTGAACGCTCCGGAACGAGTACATAAACTAAGCTAGTACATCACAGCACCAACAAAAGGAAAGAAGTGCAACTCAGAGAAACAAACATTTAAAGCAAATATTATTTTATTTCTTCGTTCAAAATTCAAAGCGGCAATATACTAGCAGTGGTGAAAGGGTTGATAAACTCAAAAATAAAACCTTACAAGGCCTCCCAGGCATTTTCTTCCATCGCCTTATGCGCCCGTTCGCGAAGACAAGTATAGGGGTCGCCACTGATATCTTACATCCTCGCATATGAAGATATGATCGCCCTCTGCTGATAAATGTGGTGCAAGAGAGTGTTCGCACGATCTCTCATCCTTTTTGAGATCAAACCTATCAGGTAGACCGAGTGCACTTTGTCTTCGGCATGATCAAGTACATAGAGCGGCATCACCTCAGAGTTCTCGGACAAAGTATCCGAGATCGCTTTAAATATCATCTGCAGAAGAGAGGAGCGTCGAGAAAGAAATCGCCCACAATGATCCTCGAAACGACGTAGCACGGCTTCACACTGGGCGTCAGTATAGGTCGGTCCATAAAAGCGAATGCCGTCATGAGAGATGATATCCCTAACGGAGAACAGGTGACCAGCCATGAGACCTAAAAAGAAGTACAGAAGAGTATCAGCTCGAAATGCACTGGAAAGCACTATAAGATTAAAGTGGGAAGTCTTTAACTTCAGGGCTAAGAGGCCCTACCGAATCAAAGTGACCCACTAAAAGTTTGGACTTTAACCAATAGAGGGCCCAGATCTCATGCTCATTAGAAAATTAAAGGATTTTCTAATAAAAGCATAGCATGGGCTCCAAAGTCCCCAAAAGGGGTTCTCTAAATAGCGCTTGAGCTTAAGCTCCAAGAGGGAATTTAGGTTCTTACCAAAATTCCAACAAAGAAAATTCTTTATTTAAAACTTAAAACGAAGCTTAAGCTTCAGATCAGAGCGTAGGCTTTGCTAAGAACTTAAGTTCTTAAAGTGGCTGAGAAAAGAAAATGAAGGCGCAAGGCCTTCCCCTAGAGCTTAAGCTCTATTTATAGGGATTCTGAGTCGGTTCAGATTCCCCGGATCTCTAGGTAGATTTGACGGCGCTCAGCCTGACACCACTCCACCCATGTGCAATGCACATGGGCGAAGTGGTAGGAGCATTTGTTCCCGCCAAAAATGTTAGTGCTCAGAAGCATAAACTCCACACTTTGGCGTAAGCACACATGCAAAGCATGTGGCGCAAGCGCCAGCGCCAGACGTGTAATTCACGGGCGCAAGGGCAATACGCAAATACGTCGCATTCAATACATGTGACGCAAGCGCTAATCTCTTGCACCAGCGCCAAACATGCAGTGCATGTGGCGCAAGCGCATGGTGAAGCGCATGCTTCAGTTTAAAGCCAAAACTCTATTTAAGAAAATATTTCTCATGCCTTTCTAAAACAAAAGATTAACCTTTCAAAACAACAAAAATCCCTAGATCAACGATCTAATGATACTTAAGCACCACCAATTGATCAAAGATCAATTTGGAGATCTCTCAATGAGAGATTCTCTCAACTTTTCCCGACTATCTCCCCTCCTATAAATAAGAGCCTAGAAGATTAATCTCAAGATACACAGAGACACCCATAAGATTCACAAGAAGACTTGAGCCTTCATCATCAAAGAAGAAAACTCTTCTCGAGAAAAGCCCTAACCGTACTAGATAAAAACCCAAGGAGAAAATTCTCATATGCCCTTCTCCTTCCTCTATAAGGCTTAAGCTTCTAAAGAATTAAGGTTTTTCCTTTGGATCAATGATCCATGAGAGAAATCTCCATTGGCCGAAATCTTAAGCTCTTGTGGGAGACCCAATCTCTAGATCTGAGATCTTGGAGAAAGTACTTCGGTATTCCCCCACCAGAAAATGAAAAAGATCATCAAGATTGTTCGAAAGCTGAAACTTTGGCTTCATGAAACCCAGATTTTCATCAAGAACACATACCGTCCTCTAGAACACGACCTAAAAAATAAAACATAAGTTCTAAAGATCATAAAATTCTGATCTTTAGGAATTTCAATGATCAAAAGATCATCTTTTTTGCAGAAAGCCTAAGTCTTAAAAGGTTAACCTTTCTGATAGAAGAAGGCAGAGCTAAAGCTCTAAAACCCTAGCGTTGCGCCACGTGCAATGCACGAGCGCCGGCACCAATAGCATTTCTGCTAGGTTGTGCCAGAGATTATGCTCTTAATATTGCGTTGCGCCACGTGCAATACATCTGCGCCTGCACTAGATCCAGCGCCATGCACAATACAAGACCGCAAGCGCACATTGCCCTAGCGCCTGCGCTAATTATGGAACCAAGCGCCACGTGCAAAACACGGGCGCAAGCGCACCTCACTCCTGAGCGCCACGCACAACGCACATGAGTCAGGGCCATGCGTAAAACAAAAGCATAGGCGCACATCACTCCCAAAGCCATGCGCACTCCCAAAACCATGCGCACATTAGCGCTAAACCAGAGATTAAAGCTTAGCAAAACTGGCTAAGTGTTGAACCATAGGCTTTCCCAATGATCTTATGATCAGCAAAAAGCAAATCTCTAAACATTCAACCAAGATATCTAGGTTGACCTGGTTTTCAAATGAGACTAAATGTCCCTAGATGATGCTTATGCTTCCTCAAGGATCTAAAGACAGCGAATAAAATTCTCAACACTAAGTAGACATAGTTCTCAAATGAGACTAAGTGTCCTAGGCAAATACTATGCTTCCCAATTGGAAACCAAATCAAAAGACATGGCTGGAATTTCAGTTCCCAATCCCAATAAAAGCTTATGCCTTCACAATTAGAAGAGCTTATAGATCTCATAATATGAGAATGGACATAAGTCCACCCTCATTGGCAAACCAAGATACAAATGTGGGCACAATCAAGCAATACTTGACCAAAATATGAGGTGGATAACCAAGATACCAACAGAGCCCTTGGAGCTCACTGTTCCCAAGGTGATCTCTCCTCTTATTAACGTGGCGTGGTTTAAGGTACTTCCCTTCACATCTCCGATATACGGCGATGTAATCTCTCAGTACCTTCGGAGAGGTGGCTGGGTCTTTGTGACTAACGATCTCTCATTCTCTTCCCGTCCATCTCCCGGTTTTCGGCGGTTGGGAGGGGAAAAAAAATTGAAGAAGAAAAAAAATTGAAGAAGAAGAAGAAGATGATGATGATGGGGGCAGTGAGGAGGAAAGGGATGGCAAAAAGGGACAGGGGACGGTGCCGAAGAAGGAGGGGATCCGGCAAAAGGGATGGAGGTGGTGGTTGTGGGTGGTGATGATGCCGATGATGGAGTTATTGTTGTTGACGACGACGGGGAAGGGAGGCACCGATGGTGGTGGTTGGAAAGAGGAGGCGCCAGGGGATGCGCCGGAGAGGGGAGGCGCCGGTGGCGGTGAGAAGAAAGGAGGGAGAAGGATATTTATTTTAATTATTTTGTTTATTTTTAAAAATTAGGGTTAGGATTAGAATAGGGATATTTTGGGGTTTTGAAAATTTGCTTGCTGACATGATGACTTAAGTGACGTGGCGCAAACGGTGCTGACGTGTTACCATTAAATTTGATAGTTTCTTAATCATTTTAAAGGTAACGGTGGCTTTGTTAAAATGGCTCAAAGTTGTTGGGAGTTTTCAATAAATAAGCCATTAACTTAAGATGTATAACTAAAACAGGAAAAAAATAAAAGCGAAACCAAACAACAATATTTGTTACGGATGACCAGCGTCATGAACCGACAAAACCTAAAAATTTAGTTTGTTAAGTTGTTGGGTTGTGGATTGTGCGATAACAGCGCAAATCAAACTGATAAGTGAAGACAAACATGTTCCTAGATTACAGACCAAAGACGACCCGGAGAGACTAGAAGACAAAGAGACAATTTTGGAGGAAGAGGACATGTAGGTGGAGAATGTAGCTTGAGCGCGGTTTAATTGATGCCTTGAAAGGTGAAAAGAGCGCTGCCATGACTTTTGGAGCCCAGACTGGTGGTACGTCACTCGAAAAATTGAGAAGCAAAGACACGTATACTAAAAGGAGACGAGTGTAGGGCTCGTTGGGAGACCATCTGAGATTTGGAAAGCGGGCCATCAGGGTTTAGATGTGAGATATAGAGAGAGAGAGAGAGAGTGAGTGACTTGATCAATAATCGGAAGGGGAAAACAAAAGGTAAAGAAAATGTTGAGCAATTATAACAATTAAGTTATGGACAAATCGAGGATGGAATATGTTCTATTTTGCTCTCACCTGTCAACTATAATTATACCTTACAGTTGAACACGATTTCATATAGCAAATACATTATCTTTTAACTTTTCTTTTAGACATTTTCATAATCTAGGATTACTTGAAAATTGTCAACAGGTTACCTAAATCTTGAGATCAAGCTGACAACCGGTTGTAAAATTATGTCAAATATTTACCAAAGATTTACTTCATAACCGGCCTATCAGAGGAACAGGTGGTTATAATGATTATAACAGTTGAGGTAATTTGATTTGATATCACACAGCCAACAAGCGCTTCACAAATCCACAAACTGATCTAACAAAAAGGAACCCAAAAGATTCATACAGGTCACAGCGTTTCTTTATCAATGTGAGCTCGAAATTACAAAATTCTCAACTTGAAAGGGCCGCCAGTAAAGGACGATAAACTGACACAAAATCCAATATTCATTAGTAACTATAACGTAATGATACTTGAAAAAATACGAGCATCCATCATAATAACACAATTCAACACTGCTTGCAAAGTCCACTGATACCATGATACGTCATATAGTAATGGTACGTCATATAGTATATAAGCATTTTACTGGCAAGCAATTGCCCGCATATAACATTCAAACTCTCACCAGAATTCCCCATACAGGGACAAATACGGCAAACTTCTTGTGATAGAGAAATGACAGCAATAGTTAGCTCTTCACTTCAACATGATTACAAACGATGAAACAGATTTTGCCCCTGCTCATTCAATGCATAGAATCCTCAACGGCCCTTAGCAGCGATATTTGAATCCCAAAAAAAATCTCTTACGGTACAAAATACCTCTTCTCATCCTGCTAGCCACATATACAGCATAAATGTGATCCAAATAACTGTAGTGAGCAAAATATAAGTAAATCAAAACTACCACATCCAATGCAGTAAAACATGCATTTGTTCTCTAATTAGTCGTCAACGCATAACACAAAAACAGGATATGCACTGGATAATAGGGTTACACAAAATAATATTTTAATATATAATGTCAAAATATTCTGAAAATATTTTTTTTTAAAATCTAAGATATCGATTGGGGTTGTCATTGTTAAAACCAAGGTTTAAAAGGCATTATTAATCTGCCGTTGAAATGTTTAAAAATCTAAGATATCGATTGGGAGAAAAAGGAAAGAATTGAGCCTTAATTTAGTGATAGTGATTTCGGATAGTGTTATTGAAATTGAGTGGGTTATGTGTATAATATATGTGCCGATTATTGGGCTGTTTGTCCATGTATTCGCCCTAATAAGACAAATTATGCGGTTATTCGTCCTTCTAGCCGAAAACAAATCGAAAGGAAGATTAATAATGCCTTTTAAACCTTGGTTTTAACAATGACAACTCCTGTAGTCATTCAGTAGGATGATGAAACAACATCGTCGCTCTTCGGGTTCAGGTTCGTACTGTTTATACACAGGTAAAGTTTAATCAAATCAGGTTTGATCTGATTGACTATAGCTCACGGGCTTCTAGTTTAATATCAGAACAAAATCGTGAGTAAAGATTTTGCTGTGGATTAGGCCCCAATCAGGTCATGCTCTTGATACTGAGGCATGACCAAACACGTTAGCACAGAACTACGCGTAAGGGATGCATCTGCTACTATTTTAACTCAAAATGGGAGGGGGTCTAGGTCTCAAATTAAATCCTAATTTGTTTCTCATCATGACATCTGCTACTATTTTTCCCACACGTCTAACTATGTATTACTGCATTGCACATGCAAAATACCAATATTTATAAAGAGGATTTACCAAAATTGTAGAACTGAATTGAGAAAATGGGATCTACCAAAAATGTTTAAGCAAATGCTGTGTTTCCTGAAGGTGGAAGCCCAACAACTTTCCCAACAGCAATTGTTTTTCCTACAGGAAGTAAAAACCAATTATACCTTATACTGTCATGTAATCCAAAAACTAAGATTAATCGTAAAGAGTTCCCGTGATACCTTCAGTGCGGAGGGTAAACCTTCCAAGTTGTGCAAAATCTAAAAAGTTCTCGATACATATCAAATTATTCACCTGGAACGAAATTTCAAAACATCATTGTACTACCAAGGAAAAAACACAGGATGGCATTTTATTAAGTAAATAACCCAGGAATAACCTGAATGCGGCACTTCACAACAGCACCATTTTTAACGAAAAGAGGCTTCCGCTTTCTTTTCTTTGGATCAGCATCTTTCTTCTTCTTCAAGTCAATTTCTTCAATCAGCTCAACAATCTCGCACTCCTCAACTACTGCATGAATGTGCAGTACTGCCTTGTAACCAGCAGTAAAAATAGCCTAGCACATTAACAGAGCATTGATGTTGGTTTACTTGGTTTCAAAAACAACTAGCCAATAGTAGCCATAATTTCCTTATCCTTTTTTTCAGTAGAATAAAGGAATGGACAAAGAAAAAATGCTTACATTGTCGACCAACTCTAAAATCTGCAACTGAGCATCAAATTCAGAATAGACACCAATTGGATTTGCTGCAAAAACGTAATATATTCAATCCACTCAAAAACGGAAAAAAAAACTGCATGAACAATTAATGAAACAAACAACTTTTGGAAATCATCCATACAAGTAAAGCTCTTCAGTTTTAGAAAATAATTATGCATGTAAACCGCGAATAGAAATAGCCAAGTAGAGATTAAGGGCACATTGATATGGAAATTCTTCAAGACTCTACGGAGATAAAGATATGATAAGGATGTGTGCAGCATATAGCATTTCTTAACATGGTGTGCCTGCCTGTGTGAAAACAAAAATAAGGAATACCGTCATCCCAAATCTTAAAGTGGATATATACATAAGCCTTCGCCCAAATCATAGGGGTTGTTAAGTAATTGTGGTTGTTCATGGTAGGTGAAATATTAAATAATAGTACACCCAAAATAATGGTGGGTGGGTGGGTGGGTATGCATCAATACCTTTTCCAACTCGGAGCTGATAACTGATATCACATAAATTAAGTATGATTACTAAAGGAAAAGATGGACAGGCAATTAAAATTCACAGACAAATCATTTAAGACAAGTCAATCAAATATCCAAGTGACTACACAAAACGGAAGGCCTGTACGTACCGACGCTTGAAAGAACAAAGCCAGACAAAATGTCCTCTTCCTCGATCCCTGACAATTTAATACGGACATTTTCGCCAGGCCCAGCCCATCTTGCCTTGTTCTCATCACATTGTATACCAAGCACCTTCACATAAGCCTGTGGATAAGCAAGGCGAAAACATTAGAAATTAAGTTTAGCTGACAAGGAAAAAATATTAAATTATCAGGAAAAGAACCTGTACCTGATTAGTTCAAAGAAAAGAGGGTTTACCTTATTAGGCATGACCAACAAGCTATCACCTTCATGAATACTACCAGACTCAATTTTTCCCATCACACATGTTCCCATGTCTTTGTACTTGTCAATAATTGGCATCCTGCATAGATATCAAAAGAAACAACTTAAGAGAAACAACCAAGATTTATAATTTGAGGTGAAGGTTCATTAGGAATTAAAATGCGCACACAGACAACTAAAAAGAATAAAAAGAGAATGAACATCACAGTATTTAGGATAAACATATAAGATAGTTTGGAAGATATTTCAACGGCTCAAATTATGAAGGAAATGAAAGAGACATGCCAAGTACCTAAGTGGACCTTTAGGATCTCTTGGAGGAACTTCAATGATATCCAAGATCTCGAAAAGGCATGGACCATTCCACCAACTACAAACTTTTTTGTCTGCTCTAACCTTGAGGTTTGATCCCACCAAACCAGAGATTGGAAGAAATTGAACATCTGTATGTGGTGCAAGAACAAATTATCATGCTATATTGTTTCAGTTTTTAATCAAATTTAGCTCAGCTATTGCTTCCTATTGCTGCTCCATCACATAAAGCAAAATTAACTTTAATGATGTAAGAACTTTAATTATCAAAATAATGCATCGGTATCTGGAGGTGCAAATACTTCAACAAATATAAAACCGGCCCACCCAAATATAATGAGCTGTTGGTTAATACATGCTTTTACGCCAGATTAATCTTGCCCCAAAAAAACTTCTATTGGATATTGATAGCACAACATGCACAAGTTCCGCTGCTATTTTGTTTAAACAATCTAGATGTGTCCATTCCTGACACTTGATTTGAGCTTTCCAAGTGTAGGGATGGCACTATGGGAGGGTTATTGACATTATCTTTATATCGTTAGCTCGGGTCATCTGAATCGCCTATTAGCATGCACTCTTTTCGAGCCTTGGTCCTTTCCGGAAAAATCTTCAATAGGCCTTCAATAAAAGAATCAAAAGGTGGGAGAGACAAGCCCATAGACACACTTGCCTAGAAGATTTTATCACAATTATTTCTGAAAGGGAGGGGGGAGCTGCAACCCTCTGACAATCAAATATTTCATCCAGCACGAAGCAGGAAAGAAAAGGGATGTACATGGGGAAATCCATTTCCAGTAAATAGCAGGTCATGGACCATTGACGAAATTTAGTGATATGTTACTGACAGCTCATAAATAATTATGTTTTTGAGAACTATTGATTGCTCGATTGATCATTAGCAAATTTGCAAGTACCCAAAAAAAGAAGGAATAACTGATAATAGGAATCAAACGGAAATAAACTACTCCAAGCTGCAGCCCATGCATAATAAAACAATAGGGATAATAGTCTCTGAGAATTAGTAAGACAACGAAAGAAGGGGAACTAAATTCTCTTTTGAGTAATAAGGTAAAGAGTTTATTTCTAGGATGTAGACCATTCTCAACTGAGAGAGAAAAGGAAAGAAATCACGTAAGAAACCGCGCTAAGAAGCAGAAGTAGACGAAACAATAGGGTGAATTATAGCAGCATGATCTACCTTTCTTCACATTGTAACCTGAAGATCTCAGGAAAGGCGCCATCTTTGATTCTATTTCATCGTATCTGGACACAGAGAAAGCAGACAAATGATAAACCATACAAACCAAAATTGATAAGGTCAAATTACTAAACCTCCATCGACGAACATATAAATATGACAGGGATGACAATGGGGAGAACACAAAAAGAAAAACTTCACCTTTCTTTGGACCAGTCCACTGTAGGATCATCCATTTTGTTTACAACAACGACCAACTTTGAAACACCTAAAGTTTTTGCAAGCTGGACATGTTCACGCGTTTGTCCTCCCTTTTCATATCCAGTTTCAAATTCGCCCTTACGAGCAGATATAACCTTGTCACAGGTGATAGTATCAAACAGCTTACTCAATAGACTACTCAAGGAAATATTATCTGGACAAATTAGGCTTTAACGTGAATTTACCAGAACACCAACATCAGCTTGAGATGCACCGCTGATCATGTTTGGCACATAACTTTTGTGACCCTGCATAAACAAGTAATTGTATATCTATTGAAAGACGATGATGTAGTTATTAAAATCAAGAGTTACCCAATCGATGATGAACTGGAAAAGTATATGAGAATTCTACAAAAGAGCCATTACTTTACATATAGATGCATCGGAAATTTTATTTTATGCTAAACAAAAAAGAGGTACCCACATTCTTCGAACCTACATGAGCAATCCACGGATGAATAATGAGGCCAACAAAACCTAATATGGCCTTCCTACCATGATATGCCAGAGTCAAAAGAAGGTATTGACAGGTATGGAAGATAAATAGTAGACCATCAGCACCAATTAAATAAATGCGCCGAAGTTTATGATACAAAAGGACAGAAGAATGCAATTATATAGATTATTTAGAAAAATGATCCCTTGGAAGTGACTCACACTGACTTGAGATTCTAAGGAAGTCACTAGATCAGAACATAGAACAATGATAATCGCTTGATATAATAATGGTTCCATCTGTACAAGTCTCCAGAAAAACAATGAACTTCCCACGCAATATTTCACTTAACTATACAGAAAAAGGTTTTTCTAAATGGAATTGATGCCAAAATAAAGGGATTAGCTATGGCCTGTTTTAATTTTTCAGCAGATTTTTGCGCCCATTGGATAATACACACAGTCCTTGCAAACTAAATACTCATCAAACATTCTGCTGCCTCGATGATGTATTACCGTAATGGAAAAAAAGGCCGCAAATGTACAGAGCATGATATGAGAAGACAAGCCCACCATATTGCTTTCGTAAATCATCATACCTTATGGGTGCAAGTAGTTGCTAAAAGTATAGCTCTAATATATATTATACTACAAGAAACTAGGTACTTACAGGAGCATCTAAGATGGTAAACCTTGTATTTTCTGTCTCGAAATGAGCTCTCCCGACCTCCACAGTCTTTCCCTGAAGATCATTATAAGGAGTTAACAGTTAGGAAGAACTAGAAAACATGATTACCTAATGATGCTTCCTGTTCGGCTAATTTGATAGCAAGAAAAGATATCAATTGATAAGTCGGGTCCTTACTAATCAAGTTATTGAAAATCAAGGATATCCCTATAAAAATCTTCCTTTATTTACTTCAATTAAGTTGATGAACCATTTATGTTTGTAATCCAAACACAGGAGCAAGGTACTAACTAAATAAGCACAATTATAAGTACAGGTAAGACCCAGTATACACTTATTTGATGTCATAGAAGATAGAAAGCCTCGGCCTAAACAGAAAGTACATAAGAAAACCTTGACGGTATTGATAGCTAAGCATAAGCATTGTGATAAAGCTAGTCAATAAAGCATACCTTTACACGTTCTTCTTCGTTGGTGTCCATAATATAAGCCATATACCTTTAACAGAGAAAAAGAAGTAACTGCTGTATTAGAAATTAAGAATCGTATTAATCTAGCCCACTTTGAATTGTGGAGGAAAATTTTGAGTTTCTGTGGGACATATCATGTGCCGATAATAGGCGACCTTCCTACAACAGAACTCCGAAAAAGTTCAGCAGTATGATAAATAAGAGGAACAACACAACACCTATCCAGAAGCTCAAAATTCAAGATCGTGATACTCCTACAACTTATCTTAACTGTTTAGTCTTAAGTCTGCTTGAACGACCCAGTTTTGTCTTACTGAAACTAAGCTATAGTTGTCTCGTAAATTTAACACCCATCCCTTGGTACATCAATGATATATACTACTAAACCTAGTGGTGCAAACTATAGGTTTTTTGTGTTTTTTTCTTCCTTTTGTGTTTTCTTTTTGGGGCGGAGGGGGAGGGGGGTACCTTGGCGCATTTACGCTGATGGTTCATCCTAATTAGGCAATAGACTTATTTGTATCCTTCATGTGGCTTATGTCTCAAGCATTTAATAATAAAATAATTTGGTACAATTTTCCACTTTAATAAGGTTGCAAAAATACACCAATTACCTTAACCAAAAATCAATAACTAACATGGAAATGTAGGCAATGGAAGCACATATTGTTTATGCAAGTGAGCTTAGAAATAGCTATAAGACGAAGATATCTTAATAAGGTACCAAAAAGTCATGCTCTATATTTAGGCATGAAGATGCCTTCCTTAATTATAAGTTTTTTGCACATGCAATGCACGTGGATGTGATTTAAAGATGTAGGTTTAAGAATAAAGCTCTATAGATACCTCTATAATTAAAAGGGATGGCTTGAATAATGGTGCCTAAATGTATTGGAGGGTGGGGGAGGGAGGTTTTAATTTTGAATTTAAAGAAGGCATTAAAAAAATTCATTGTGATGACGATGTGAATATCTTGAACGAGAGAATATATTGGTAGATTTCTTATTTCTTGAAAAAAATTACTAAAAAATAGGCAATCAATATTATGACATTAGCTACACTCTTTGAGTTTGCATTATAATAGTAGAGATGGGATAAACATATCATCAGTTGACTAAGTGACAGAATTGGAGCATTTTTTAACCTATTCACAGAACGCACGATGAATAAAAAATTTAGAAATAAAGTTGCTTTTCTTAATAGAGGGGCAACATGAAAAATCAAAATAATTAATCATTAAGATCGGTGTTCTAAATATCGGCGATATATATCGGTTATCGGCCGATATATCGATTTTGGAGAACGCTATGATTTTTCAAAATTATAACGTTTTGTGATTTTTAGAAAACATCTGATAATGATATATCTATGATAAATCTAAATATCGGCCGATATATCAAAAAATATCATATCTATTGATTTATCGCTATATTTTATCATAAAACTTATTTTTGGTTATTGGGTCTCGGGTAGTATTCTAACGGGTCCAACCCCTCTAGAAGTAACCCATAACTCCTAAATAAAGGGAAAAAAGGAAATACCAAAGCAAGATCTCGCTTTCACTGTATTTCTTTTTCTCTCATTCAAAGTCCACGAACCCTAGATCTCTCGATCTCGCGTTTTGGAAGCTTGATTGCCTACCTCTTATCTCTAGATCGACGAACCTTATAACCTACATCGATCGACCTCTCCCCCGTCCCTGTCTTTCAATTTTTTATATACTGAGCCCAAGTATTATCTGAAATTGATTTTTCCTCTCTATTTTTCTTTTTTTATTGGAATGGGTATTTTTGAAATTGATGCCCAAACTCATGGTCAATTTTAACCCTAAGTTTTTTCTGTCAAACTTTTGCTATGTTAAACTCATTTAAGAAATCCAACTTTTTATATTAAGTTATATTTATGAAAATTAATATTACAAAGTTTTCTTTTCCAATATTTAGAATAAATCACCCGATATATCACGATATCCCGCTATCTAATATGAAAATCTTCGGGCCGATATGATCCTGATATCTGATATTTAGAACATTGATTAAGATTAATGTTGGACCAAAATATCCATAACATGTATTACTTTTTATTAATGGTACAGCACTGTGGTAAAACAGCAGCTAGTAATAAGAAATGCTCAATAATCTTGGGTGCAACATGAATATACCAGCTTTCTCGGTTTTTATCTTTGGCTTCCTTCTCATACTTTTGTATGGTTCTATCATCGACCTGACCACTAAGTAAAAGTATCTGCCCTCCAGTTGTCGACTTACCAGCATCTGCATTAATAAATATCAAAAGTTATGAAACCTGATATAGATTTATAAACTTAAATATCATAAAACATAAACTTGCGAAGTAAATATTGTTTGAAGTGCAAATTCTCAGCTGTAACTTTACATTAGCTACTATCGTACACACTAGCAACCAAATGCTTGATATAGAGATAGACTATCGATGCAGATTACTAAAACAGTTATCACCTTAGTGCTTATAAAGACAGCAAAACCAAAGAGAAAGATCAGATCTATACAATAAAATTCTTGATGGATAAAGAGATGGTAGTTCATCTCTTTACAGGGACGATACTTGATAATGCCACAGTTATGAACAAGTTAGAAATCAATGAGTTCCAGCCCAAGGCTTTAGTACCATTGAAACGATATGCTAAGGCAATCAAGTGGGTTCAAAACATACATCATGCTGTCAAGTAAATCAGAAGCATGCAGAGGCAATCTATGGTTTCAGAATATGCGTCATCCTGTTAAGTAGATCAGAAGTTCGACCTTAGAAAATACTCCGAAACATGTTTACCAAATTAATTTTCTGCTTGGCTATTATTAATCTTCATTACAGTTCAAAATGCATGCCAAACTTTAATCCATGTATGTTGTAATTGATACTCAATGCATTCTCAATGTCAAAATGAAAGCACAAGATCATAGTAAGCCAGTCTAATCGGACTTGTGAAGGCCTTGTAAGGGATAATGGAGTACAGGCATTGGTGTATTGCTTATAGCAAGACGCGTTATCTAAAAGAACCATAATAATGCAATACCAATACAAGAGGTTTAGAAGCCAACAGAAATAACCTCCATGACTTCAGAAATTGAAACTCAAATATCATAGAAGTAGAAAGAACAGTGAGATCCAAGGTGGTTAAGCATTAGATAGATACAGCACGACTACAGATAGAAATTGAAGTTCTGTAACTGTCATGAAAACAATTAGATAAGTTGATAATATCTTGTGTTCAGTTAACATACCAACATGGCCAATGAAAACAAGATTCAAATGTCGCTTCTTGTCTTCTTCAAGTTCTTCCTCTTCAGCTTCTTCAGGTGCAGTTTCCTCCTTTTCTTTACCTGAAATTGTGGAACGTGCATTTTATGTCCAGAAAGAAAAACAAGTTGAATTAGAAGTGTGTGGAAGAATCAATCTGGGGATAAGAGCAAGCAGCCAGCACTTAAATGAAATGAAGTCATGTAAAAAGAAGCTCCCACAGACCTTCTACATGGACTCGGTAAAAATGGGTTGGTGATTGGTAGACCCAAAAAAGAAAAAAAGAAAAGAAAAAAGGACAATAAAAGCAATAATTGTATCCATCTATCTTTAACAGACCAATATGAGTATTGCCCTACTTGCTCAGCCCACACTTTCAAGGTACCAATCAACATCAGAAATATTCAAGTGGAATTACCTCCATCTTCCAACTGCATTGACTGTAAGCTCGCTTGGATCTCTTCATGACCATCTGAAATGAATAAAGAAAGAGATATTATAATAAAATCATATAAAAACAGATTTTATTATGCTATTGACATTTTGAAGCACCATTATCGCCAGAATTCTTAACAAGTTAAGAACCTAGCATTAGCAGTAATGACAGGACTTCTCCGAGATAATACATTAGTTCCTAGAGAAGCATTTTTAAAAAAGAAAGAAAGAAAACAAAAAACACTACAAAATGAATTAAAAACTTATTTCAATTAGTAAAATTCTAACAGATAAAGAAACCGCAGCGAATGTCTGTGTGGGTGGAACACTATAGTAAACAATGTTATCAGGCGCCACACCTAGACAACTAATCAATTTGTTTGAGCAACCACATAGCCAGTATTAGGATACATACTGCCTAAGCAGTAACCTAGTTGGTTAGTGATTGCCCAGCCTATGTGGGCAACCAACCTGCTTTTAGAATGTATAAGTATTAGAGGTGACCAAAAATGAGAATGATAAGAATTAATAGGATGGCACGAGAATAAAAATGTGTGCATGGGTAGTAAGAAGTTATAGATAGAAACTGTTGAGGTACACAATGATGTACCTATTTAAATAGTTGGCCATGTGCAACGGAATTTCTTTGAAAAGCAGTCTATGTGAACGTCTAGACGGAAGCGGCCTTAGACCACTCCACTTTGGAACTAAGAGATGGAATTACGCAGCGTCTAGCCCGAACTTTAAATGGATTGGCCTGCCTTGGCAGGAATTAAGCGGCATATATATATTTATAAAATGCAAAGCTTCCTTGTCGGCAGCTAGGTGCTAGACAGTATTCATACTACCCGGCACCGCATAGTGCTTTTTAAGAGCTTGGCAACGAAATACTAAGTGTTCCAATTTTGAATCACAACCGGATATGGTTATTGAACCTCGGTGCAACCTTTATGCCACATTGGCAAGGTAGGTGTTAAGTGTCTCAAAGTGCTAAGTGCCTAGCTTTGCTTAATGCATCGTAAGAACTAAATAGGAAAACAGGTGCTACCTAGATATAGACAAACATAGATGAAAACGGTTTTAAAAATATGATATTTGTTAATTCAACCAAGCATATGAACCTTAAGTTGAATGGAAGCAATGATGTTTGTAATTGGCCCCAAAAGATTAGATAAAGGATTTGTATTAGTGGTAGTTGATGTGGATGAATGCAATACTATGTGGCGCACGAATTCGTGAAAACCTCTCACAAATCGAATCGGGTTTGTAAATCCAAGTGGATTTGCTATAGTTCACTCCGCTTTGCGTGTAGGAGTCCTAAATCATGTTTTTCGTAATTCGCTCCGCTTTGCGTGTCGGAATCATAAATCTTGCTTTCATTATTTAATAAACCGAAAAATAATTTGGATACTTCATGATTCGAACTGATTCGTAAATCGGATTTGCACATCAAGTTTGATTATTTAAATTGGTTTTTAGATGTAATTTGGATTAGGTTTTGAAGGTTGATATTCAAATCCACGCTCTCCTTTAATAAAACCAAACCCACAATCCCAGCAAAACACTAATAACGAAGAACTGGGACTTCTCTCTTGATAATCGCATGAGACTACCTTCTTTCCTCACAACGCCTCACTGGAGCTGCCACCTCCACCCTCTCCTTGCAAAGCCCTAACCTGTAGGCCCCTCCTTTTCTCGAAACGCCTCTAATGATCACGTCTATCGCGACTTCACTCGACAGAATTAAGGCTTCTCTCCACAAAAAATAATATTATTGGCTTAGAAATTTTACTAATATTTTTATTATTAATATGTTTATACAACAACAACTGAGCCTTTTATCCCAAGCATGTGGGGTAGGCTACATGAACCAACATGAGAATCACGCCGGGTCCAGCACATGAATCCTCCGCCTCCACTCACTCCTATCGAACAATATACTTTCATTGAGTCCTTTGGCAACCATATCATTTCGTATCACCTCCATCTATGTTTTCTTCGGTCTCTCTTTTGCCCTTTTGCCATTGCCCATATCGAGAGTATCTATTCGTTGAACCGGTGCTTCCATAGGTCTCGTCGCATATGACCAAACCATCTTAGCCGGTTTTCCCGCATCTTCTTCTCCACAGGTGCTACACCAAATTTTGCACGAATATCCTCATTTCACACCTTATCTTTTCTAGTGTTACCGCACATCCAACGAAACATGCGCATTGTTCCCTCATAGGAACTGAATAAAATCAAATAAAGCAGCAGGGAAAACCTCAAATGAGGCATCACGTGCCCCACGTGTCCGGGCATCACGTGCCCACACGTGACCTTTTACAGGCAAAGCCTATAAGCACTGAATAAAATAAATAATTGGAAATGCTTAATCAGTGGGGTCACGTGCCAACACGTGACAACCTCTTAAACCTTCTGAAACAATAGAATTAAATTCTAAATTAAATGCTTAATCAGTGGGGTCACGTGTCAACACGTGACAAGCTCTTAAACCCTCTGAACTAATAGAATTAAATTCTAATTAAATGCTTTATAAGTGGGGTCACGTGCCAGCACGTGATGGGTTTCTGAGCCCTCTGAACTAATAGAATTAAATTCTAATTAAATGCTTTATCAGTAAGGTCACGTGCCAACACGTGATGGGTTTTTGAACCCTCTGAACTAATAGAATTAAATTCTAATTAAATGATTAATCAGTAAGGTCAAGTGCCAACACATGATAACCTCTTAAACCCTCTAAACAATAGAATTAAATTCTAATTAAAGGGAATCAAAAACCCTAACTGGAAAAATATTTCCCTAGATCTTTCCAAACAGAAAAGATTGCACTCTGTAAAGTGGAGCACCGTTGGATTAAAAATCCAATGGTACAAGGAAATATTTTCCTAAAATTTGTCAGGAACAATAAATAAAATATCTTTTGGATTAAAAATCCAATGGTGAATAAAATTCACCGAGTGATCTAAAAGATCATGTTGGTTATAAAATCAATCAAAATCTTTTAATGAAAGATTGACTAAACAAACTGATTCTTTTCTTTCTCCCGTAAATAGGAGCCAAGAAGAGAAAAGAATGATAGACAAGAGAGAGAGAAAAGAAGAGAATTTAATTCTCCAAAAAGAAGATCTCTTCAGGAAAAAAAACCCTAGGTAAGAGAATGAAAGATCATTCTATAAGCTTCCACAAAAAGAGAATTTAATTCTCGAACTAAGAGTTTAACTCTTCTGAATAAGAACTTAGTTCTTCCTTTGGTTGAAGATCTGCAGAAGCAGATCTCCCCATAAATTGAGCATTTAATTCTCATCGGGGGATTCTGCCATGCAGATCTAAAACCTAAGGGAGGAGCTAAGTTCAGAGAATTTTATTCTTCCACAAAGCACATAGGAATTTAATTCCTCCAACAAAGATAGGGTTTAACCCTTAATATAAAGGAACTTAATTCTTCTTCATGGTAATAGATCTGCAGAAGCAGATCTTCCCATAAGTTGAGAATTTAATTCTCATCGGGAAGATTCTGCCATGCAGATCCAAAACTTAGAGGGAGAATTGAGTTTAAAAAATTTAATTCTTTCGAACATATAGGAATTTAATTCCTCTAAAAATAAAATTAAGGTTTAACCCTATAAGAGAATTTAATTCTTAAACAGGGAATTTATCTCTCCATGCACGTAAAAAGATCAAGTACCTAACATGATCATGTGGCAACACGTGACTCTCCTCTTCAATGATCAAAAGAGAACGAATAAAATTAGGTCACGTGCTCCCATGTGACCCTTGAACAGACTCCTCAAAATAAGAAGGGCAGAACAGATTTTGGACGCCTCACGTGTCTCCACGTGACCCCTTACAAACACCCCTTTAAAAAAAGGAGAAAAGGGGGTAAAACCGAGGAGTTAATACCCAATGCAGGAGCACTATCACGTGTCCACACGTGATGGTCATAAAGATTAAGTGTTTAACACTTATTTGCATATTCTCAGAATAAAATAAGGAAAGTCTGGCCCAATATCAAGCGCCTCACGTGACCCCACGTGAGCGCTTCTTTTTTTTTGTTGTTGTTTAACACTATTTTGTGCACTTCATCCCTAGTGTTTAACACTATTCTAAGCGCATCACGTGGGAGCACGTGATAACCGAGTATACTCTAGTGTTTAACACTATATTCGAGCCAATCTTAGCCTAAATTAGCTAAATCTTCCAGAGGCAGGACCCCCTTTTGACTGAACCTCAAATACACTCTTGTCTTCTAAAATTGATCATCTCATATGACATTCAAAGCAAAACCCAGAGCCTTTCAACCAACATTGGTTCAAGAGTACATCTCTTCATTCCTCTGATATTTGTCATTGTAATCCTTCAACGTCTTCAGAGAGATGATGGGTCCCGACAACCAGACATTCCATGGACTGTGGGGTCCTTAAACTCATGAACTATGATGTCCTTAAACTTTGCATACTATGACGTCTCTAAACTACTACGGACTGTGGGGTCCTTAAACTCATGGACTATGATGTCCTTAAACTTTACTGACTATGATGTCTTTAAACTAGACCGCAATGTCCCTAAACTAAAACAATATAGCTCAAATGCTCTTTTGTTGGATCTAAACGATCATGTTAAGTAGATGTTAGTCTAAAATTAGACTAACGTATCATTAACAAATGTTTAAGTTGATCTTAGTCTCAAATGAGACTAACGTATCCTTAAACCCAAACCAAAACCCAAATCTAAGAAAATACGGATTTGGACTAATCCGTGCCCTACGGACGACAACATAAATTAGTCTCCGTATACAATCTACGGGCAACCAAAAACGAAAACAAACACACACAACACGAAGTGAGCATCTGGAGAAGGAGAAAGTTGTTACCGCGATGCGGTAGCGTAATTAACTGTAGGGACTTGCGCCTGCAGGGAAGAGCGTCCCCACAATCAAAAACCCCTCAAATGAGGGGGAATCTAACGAACTCTGCTACAACGGCCGCATCCGTCTAAACCTCCGATACATGATGTCATAAATCAACTTGGTATCTTCGGAAAGGTGGACGGATAAAACCAAATAGTATCTGCCCCCAAATTCAGGCAAGATGTTTGTCTTCCCAGTCTTTCGGCGGAGAAAACGCATCTCCGCTACGTGCATCTTCTGTGTATGATACTTCTTAGGAGCCCAGCATTCTGTACCATATAATAAGGAAGACCGAATAGCGCTCCGATAAAACTTCCCTTTCAATTTTAACGGAAAGTTACGATCACACAAAATCCCTGTTCCATTCCTCCATTTCAACCAACCAACTTGGATCATTTGATTAACATCACTATCGATCTCCCCATTCTTTTGGATGATGGAACCTAGATATCTAAATTGGTCGCTCCGTGATATCTCTTGCCCTTCCAATGTTATACCAATATGATTTTGACTTCTCTGATTACTAAATTTGCAATGCATATATGCTGTCTTGGACCTGCTCAATCTGAATCCCCGAGATTCCAATGTTTGCCTCCATAATTCCAATTTAGCATTAACCCCTGTTTTCATCTCATTTACTAGAACAATATCATCAGCGAATAGCATACACCGAGGTAACTCATCTTGAATAGTTCTAGTAAGCTCATCCATCATGATGATAAACAGGAATGGACTTAATGCAGATCCTTGATATAAACCAATTGTAATCGGAAAATCACTCGTTAAACCGCCGCAAGTTTATACACGCATATTAAAATATATTTAATTAATTTTAAAATTCAATATAAAAATGTATCGTATATCCTATGTTTTTTGTAATATCATACATCCTAGGTTTTTCGGAAATTACAAAGCCGCAAATCCGAATCATATCATGTCCTATATCCATATCCGAATCTGTTCTACAAAGGCAATACTTATTCAGAATTAAGGTATCATAATATACTATCCGAATAAAATTAGCCTAAACGTTTGCCAATCATTTCTTCAATACCCAAGTAAATGTGATGGAAAAGATTTACTTGTTATTTTACTTGAGATATAACCCTTAACAAAGATGAATGGAAGAAATAATTGATATAGCCAAACACTGCTGTTTAAATTCATTAGATGAAGGATATGTTGGTGGTAATGGTGTATTTTAATTGTAGTGGGCTATCAATCTATCATATCGTAATCTGAATTAACACAAGTTTTTGCCATGATTTTCTCGGGTTATCAGCATCCAAGGCAATGTGAAGAATATTTGTTTCGCCACAAGAGGAAGGATTTTTGTTTTGGGGGGGAGGGGGACGGGTGGTTAGCAGTTTGGGAAAAATTTCTGTGAGCCGTGAAAAGACCTAAAGTATTTTCTTTAGGCACTCAAATTGTGGGAATTTTCTATTCCACTTGCTTTCAGCCGATTTTTGTAGTTTAGCTTAACTGAATCCAAACTAAAGTAAACAATTAAAACTCAAATTTACTCAGGTTTTCATCGTAATCCTCATGTATCAGAAAACTAAAACAAAATAATTCCTCTTGTAGTTCTCAACCTTCAACACTTCAACTGAAAACAAGAATCTAAAACCGAATATCAAACCAGTCACATCATCACCTGATCTGAACCAAAACAAAACTACATCGAGAACTAGGGTTAGCGTTAAGCACAAACCTCGAGTAGGATCTGAGGTCGGATTCTGAACAGGATGCTCCTGATCTAGGGTTTCGTGCGCAACAGCGTTCGATCGCTCTACTTCCATTTCCTCGGCGTCCGCCTTCTCGCTCCAGTCCTCGCCGTCGTCGACGGCTGGGGAGGCGGCGGCGACTCTCGATTCCTCCTCCATCGGTGGATGACGAAGGGATCGACTTCGATTTCGATCTCGATCCAATCAAGATCAAAACTCAAGGGTTTTTACTGCGGAGGAGGGAGGAAGAGTGACGGCGGGGCGCACGTTAGCGGTGTCTAAGGCTGGGATTTTTTGGTCTTTTTGTTAGGGAGCGGTAAGAGTTGAGGGAAGAGCCGGGGAAAAGGCGGTTGCTTGCTGGCAGATTCTAAGGGTCCCCCGCCCCCTAAAAAAAAGGGGTCCCGTTGATTGAAAAAACCCATGTTCCCAAGGCGCTGTCTAAACCCCGGAAAAAAATTTCGGCTGTGAAAAAATTCCGGCTGTGAAAAAATTCTTGGTGTCCGGTTTAGGAATGCTTGTCTACTGTATCTCATTATTATGTAATATCTATACAGTTGTATGCGGTATATGCGATATTAGATATAGCATGTGAGT
The DNA here is from genome assembly GCA_030015575.1 of Agapanthus africanus. NCBI lineage: Eukaryota > Viridiplantae > Streptophyta > Magnoliopsida > Asparagales > Amaryllidaceae > Agapanthus > Agapanthus africanus. The sequence goes on from CM057340.1 coordinate 795,920,050, forward strand.
ATACAATTATCATGAGAAAAAAATTTAGAAGGTTTTTGACAACCGTGTCAAGACTAGAGGGTTTTGACAGCGGAAAAACCATACGGGGGATTTTGACTATGTACCCAAAAATACCTGAAACCTCCTAAAAAAATTAACATATTTTAATTAAATTTTTTGCTTTTTAAATTTCTATTATTTCTATATTTTCTGTGTCTCTGACTTATAGTTTCTATCTCTTATAACTAGCAAGGTACCCGTGCAGATGCACGAGCCCGAAAAAAATGCTGCAAAGATTCTTTTTTAATATTTTGCATGATCTATGGTGATTTTAAATGGGCCATATAAAAGAATGTCGCATAATGCAGAAATTTTTTTACAATTAAGTATAGAATAATTTATGACAATGAAGGGAAGATATTGATGTCGTGCGCCAAAAAATAACATAAAATGTGCCTAAAATAATAGTTAAGCCATCCATATATTCTTTGGTAGTTATTTACCTATTTGAGAGGTTGAATTTTAGGCAGAAAGGCTGTAAAGTAATCCGATTCTATCACGTTTGTTTTAATACAAAAGCCTTGTAAAATATAGAGGAAAATGGTTTTCAAGTTCACTGCAGCCTCATGACTGTGATCACGTGGCCTAGGCCTGATGATGTGTACCACACCAATGAACCATTAAGACACGTTGTCTAAATGTATTTTTGAGACGCGGCAGACTGCAACTTCATGTAACTCCAAAATATCTATGTTTACAGCACTAAGATATATATATATATATATATATATATATATATATATATGGTAATAAATGAAAGTTTTTATTCATAATTGAATGCACACATCCCAAAATCAATCCAATGATGAAAAAGCGGAAAGGATTTGTTTTGAAATCCTTCAGACAGGATCTTAGTCGAAATATATATATATATATATATATATATATATATATAGAGAGAGAGAGAGAGTGTCACGCCCCGCTTCCCAGAGTACGCTAAGATCAGTACGTGACAAAGCCGACCATACTACCTGTGGTTAGGAAACATCCCTCCACAGTCACATTACGGCTGTCTATAGATATCAAGAACAGTAGAAATAATATAAACTATCTAGTACATGTCCATATGCCAGAATAAACGAGTCAAGAAATAATATGCGGAAGCAATAGATCCAATAAACAATAACAATCTGGAATGTACGTCCTAAATACGGGCTCACATCAGGAATGAAATGCTGAAAGAAAACTAAACTAAAATACTAACAGGTCCTCACTGCTCGGCCTGTTCACTGAAATACTCCTGAACGGCCTGCGGCAAAGGTAGAGGATCTGGGCCATGCAAAATCCAGACGTCAGTGTGTTATAATATCAATAATAATATAATAAGGGGGTAACAAGTCATGCAGGCATGAGTATAAACAGTGATAAAAGTATAACAGTAACATGAATAAGAAACGGTGAAGGGTATAAGCACATGTGGCGTGCGGTGAGTAATCTGAACTAAACTACTGGGTTAACTACTCTCAAGTCTCTGAAATCAATTTAATGAATCGTCGATATAACTCAATAGTATCCCGTGCGTGCCCGGGACCACGGTCCAGATTCTTGAGCTGAAACCGAGACATGCCGCTAGGCACTAAACAGGAAATATGTACAGATGAATGATGTCAGCAGCAGCATCCCAGGGCTGGCCTAGCCCATACAACTGATCAGTATAAGCATCGAACTATCGAGTTACAAGTCAGGTTTCATCATTGATTTCCCCATACCCCCAAGTTATGTGTTCAAGTCAGGTATTGATAAATCTGAAGCTAATGCCAACACAGGATCAAACAGGAACGGGTTTGTCTATACAGACAACAGGATATGTCCATCGGGACAACATGTCAGGATTGTCGGCATTAGGAACAGGATCGGGTATCAAGTCAAGTAGTGGTGTATCAGGTCATGTCAAGTATTGCACAGTGTATCAAATGGGTGCCCAACAGTACAATGTAGCAAGTATTGAATCAGGATAAAAGTACGGATGTACGATAAAAGCATGGATGCACAAATATCTATCAGGGGTTACATCATGACTATGTAGGATGCACGTTATCAAGCATGGGGTACTAATGTAATAATAATATGAGTCAATGTAATATGGCATGCAACTAAGTATATAATTAATGGTATAGATGCACAAATATCGATCAGGGGTTATATTTATAGCTCCAAGTCTAAGTGGGATGCACATTATTAAGCATGGGGTGTTACTACAACAATAACATGAATTAATATGATTTATAAATGCAGCTATATATATTTTAAATGATATGGATGCATACAGGTATCCGAAAACAATAAAACTTTAATATGGATGTACAATTCAATCAACGTGTAATATTTTTATTCATATGGATGCAAGATAAGTACTATAGCATGTAGCAAGATAAACTTGCCTCGATCGGATCACACGACGGATACGTACGGCACGTCCGACATCGGTAAATCGTCGCGACGCACATACGGCATGCGGTACGGGTCCAGACAAGGCAAGAAGGTGATCACGCGAGCAAGGGACGTTCGCTGGATCGTCTGGATCGGCAACGGCGATACGACCCCGGCGATCGCTGGAAAATCAAGATTCAAGAAAAAGAATAAAGAAAAGAAAAGGAAGAAGAGGAAGAAGAAGAGAGAGGGATTGGTGCTCACTGGGTTTGGTGCACAAGGGTCAGGGAAGACGAGGTGGTGGTGTCGGGGTCACCGACGGCGAGGTGCAGGTTGGGTTCTGGGTGCAGGGATCTTGGGTAGCGCTCGGGATTGGAGAAGATAGAGATGGAGGAGAGAAGAAGGTGCTGGCGACGACGAGGAGATGAGGGTCGTCGGCGATGGAGGGTGGAGTTGAGGAGCAAGGGTTTGGGTTTCTTGGGTGTTTGGGTGTGCATGGTTCTCGGTTGAGGAAGAAGAGGAGAGGAAGAGGGAGATGATGGAGATGAGAAGGAGAAGGAGATGATGAGAATGGAGGTGTTGGTGACGAGGTCGAGGGCAGAGGAGGCTGGGCTTAGGGTTAGGGTTTCTTTTGTGTGGGTTCTCGTAGGGGCAGCTCGGGTTAAATAGAGGAGAAGAAAGAAAGAAAGAAGAGAGGTGACCAGAACGCGGGGGCGGTGACGCGACTCGAGGAGCGAACAGTGTTCGCAAGAGGAGAGAAAGAAGGCTCGAGAGGAGAGAAAAAGGAAGAGAGAGAGTGTGTGTCCTATGTGTGAGAGAGAGATAGAGTGAGAGAGAGAAAGAGAGAGAAAGAAAGAGAAAGAGAGAGAGTGGGGTCAGCGAGATAGAGAAAGAAAGAGCGAGAGAGGAGAGAGGAGAGAGAATGTCAGTGAGAGAGAGAGAGAGATAGTGCTATTAGCTGTTAGGAAAATTGTTTAGATTTTAATTTAGAAAAATCTGTTAGTTATTTAAATTTTAAACAGTGTTAATAATAATTAAAATATTGTATTAATAAAAATTTGATATTCTGGTAAATACAAACTTACACTAAAATACGTCCAGGTCGGATTTAAAAATCCAGTTTTAAAATACAAAAAATATACGTGTTGACCAAAACTAAAATTTGATATCCGGGTAACGAAAATGCATACCCCCAAAAACGGATGCACGTACGTGCGCGTAGCCATCCAAATAAGTCCGTTTCACTGAACGGGACGAGAACAAGATGCGCGGATGCTACCACAGGGTCAGGGGTATCATGCAGGCCATGCAATATATTTTTAAACTATTTTATATGACTTAAATGTTATATTAAAATGCAGATGCCAGGTAAAATGCTAGTATACAAATGAAAGTGCACGAGTCCACGTATCAAGTCAGGATAAATCATAAACATGAATCAAGACAGGTTTCAAGCATGTGGGTCGGGTCGGATGCAAATACAGATGTCAAAATACTATTCGCACCCAAAACACAGTAAATCAAGAAACTAAAGAAATACTTGATTAGAACTGGTATAAATGAACTAGGGTGTTACATTATACCCAACTACAAAAAAAATTTCGTTCTCGAAATTCCCAAGACAAGAAAAGATAAACAATCAAGAATCTATAAGAATAGGTGTTCCCCACCGAAACACGGAGACGCGACCGTGCAGGTCCTTCTTGCCTGAATTTCGGGGCAGATACTAATTGATGCTATCCATCTACCTCTCCGAAGATGCCAAGTTGATTTATGGCACCGTATATCGAAGGTTTAAACGGATGCAGCCGATGTAGCAGACTTCGTCAGATACCCCTCGTTGAGGGTTTTTTGATTGTGGGGACGCTTTTCCCTACAGGCGCATGCCCCTACAGTTAATTACGCTACCGCATCGCGGTAACAACTTTTTCCTTCTCCAGATGGTCGCTTCGTGTCGTGTGTGTTTGTTTTGTTTTTGGTTGCCCGTGGATTGTATACGGAGACTAATTTATATTGTCGCCCGTAGGGCGTGGATTAGTCCAAATCCGTATTTTCTTAGATTTGGGTTTGGGAGTTGGGTTTAAGGATACGTTAGTCTCATTTGAGACTAAGATCAACTTAAACGTTTGTTAAGGATACGTTAGTCTAATTTTAGACTAAGATCAACTTAAACGTTTTTTAAGGATACATTAGTCTAATTTTAGACTAAGATCAACTTAACAGGATCATTTAGATCCAACAAGAGAGCATTTGGGGCTCTATTGTTTAGTTTAGGGACATTGCGGTCGATTACCAGTTTAAGGACATGGTGGTCCAGTTTAAAGACATCATAGTCCGTAAAGGTTAAAGACATCATAGTCCATGGGCTTAAAGGGACCCCACAGTCCGAGGTTAAGGACATCATAGTCCATGGGCTTAAGGACCCCACAGTCCGTAGTTTAAAGACGTCATAGTCTATAATGTTTAAGGACATCATAGTCCATGAGTTTAAGGACCCCACAGTCCATGGAATGATTGGTTATCGGGACCCGTCACCTTTCTGAAGACGTTGAAGGATTACAACGATAAATATCAAAGGAGTGAAGAGATGTACCATTGAACCAAGGTTGATTGGGAAATCTGTAGTTCAATTTGGAACTAAGATCAATTGATTAGATTATGAGCACATTGGCTCAATTAAATCTGAATTGAGGACTTATGGCCAACTTGGGCTAAGTCCACTTAGGTCAGAAATGTTGGCCCTTTACTGGACTGTTGAACATTTGTCTGAGTTCAGCCTACCCATTATTTAGCAATGCTAAACAGGGGTCTGGGGGCTCTGACAACATTTTGTCTTTTGCTGAGCATTAATTATTCATTATAGCTCTGGATTTTAAGGTTCATTTGAAGGGGAGATTTGCCTCTGGAAAATTTAACCACTTTGTGCTAAGCTTGGTTTTAAAATAGTGTTAAACACCAGCACATATTTGGCGATCACGTGTTCCCACATGATGTGCTTTTAAAACAATGTTAAACACTGGGGACAAAATGCTCAAAATAGTGTTAGACAATAAAAGTAGGGTGGTCACGTGGGGTCACGTGAGGCGCCTGAGAATTGGGCCAAACCTCCTTTATTGTACCCTCAAGTCTGCAAATAAGTGTTAAACACTTGGTCTTCAGGCCATCACGTGTGAGCCCATGAGGCATCTGAAGATGGGGCCAGACTTACTTTATTTTGTTCTCAGAATATTCAAATTAGTGTTAAACACTTTTGGTCTTCAGGCCATCACGTGTTGGCACGTGATGGGTATCCATGTATTGATTATTAAAGTGTTCATTAGGGGTCACGTGGGGACACGTGAGGGCGCCCAAAATCGATTCTGCCTTTGAGGGTCACGTGGGAGCACGTGAGGCATTGCCTCCAAGTTTTTCTTTCTCATTTTGAGGAGCCCGTTTTAGGGTCACGTAGGAGAACGTGACCTAGTCTTATTCTTTCTTTTTTACTCATTGAGGAGAAAGGTCACATGTTACCACGTGACCAAGTTCTTTACATATATGGAGAGTTTCAAGTCTTTTGTTTTAAGAATTAAATTCTCTGTAGGGTTAAACCCTGATTCTGTTTTAGAGGAATTAAATTCCTATGTATGTGGAAGAATTAGATTCTTATGTAGGGTTAAACTCTAATTTCATTTGGAGGAATTGTATTTCTATGAATTTAGGAGAATTAAATTCTCATATAGGGTGAAACCCCAGTTTCATTTAGAGGAATTAAATTCCTATGAATTTGGGGGAATTAAATTCCTCAAACCCAATTCTCCCTTTAAGTTTTGGATCTACATGGCAGAATCTTCCCGATGAGAATTAAATTCTCAACTTGTAGGGAGATCTGCTTCTGCAGATTTTCAACCAAAGGAAGAACTAAGTTCTTATTCAGAAGAGTTAAACTCTTAAATTTGAGAATTAAATTCTCTTTTATTTTATGGAGCTTACATCTCTTTCCCCTTTCCCACCCAGGGTTTCTTTTTTTCTGAAAAGATCTTCTTTTCTCTCTTGAGAATTAAATTCTCCTCTCTTTTTTCTCTCTGTTGCTGTTTTTCTCTTCAAAAATCAAAGATCATTCTCTTCTCTTCTTGGCTCCTATTTATAGGAGAAAGAAAAAAATCAATTTGTTTAGTCAATCTTTCATTGAAAGATTTTAGTTGTTTCTGTAACCAACATGATCTTTTAGATCACTCAGTGAATTTTATTCACCATCGAATTTTTAATCCAAAAGATATTCTGTTTGTTATTCTTGGTGAATTTTCAGGGAAATCTTTCCTTATATAGAATCTTTGTATAAATTGGTGATTTTTAATCACCATTGGATTTTTAATCCAACGGTGCTCCACTTTACAGAGCACAATCTCTTTTGTTTGGAAAGATTTAAAGAAATATTTTTCCATTTAGGGTCTTTGATTTCCCTTAATTAGAATTTAATTCTATTAGTTCAGAAGGCTTAAGAACCTATCACGTGTTGGCACGTGATCCCACTGTTTGATCATTTCTGTAGAATTCAATTCTATTAATTAAGGGACTTAGGAACCCATCACGTGTTGACACGTGACCCCCTTGATTAACATTTTAAACAGAATTTAATTCTGTTGTTTTAAAGAGTTAAGGAATCATCACGTGTCATCACGTGACCCTTGGTCACGTGTAGACACGTGATGCCTCATTGGGATCTTTCCTTGCCCTTTCATCATGCCTTTTAATTCCTTCAGTGGTTTCTTTAAAGGCTCATCACGTGTGGGCACGTGACTCCCCTAATTGTTTGCTTGATTGGAATTTAATTCTATTTTAACAGAATGCCTGGGAAATCATCACGTGTCAGCACGTGATCTTTGGTCACGTGTGAGCACGTGATACCCCATTGGGGTATTTCCTGATATTTTATCAGGGAACAAATACCCCCACAGCGTTGTTCTCACGTGTTTGCACGTGAGTGCAACGCTGTCACCTTTGTGACCGTTGGATCTGTCTAGGGAATAAGGAAGATGAACCGTTCCCCATCACATCCTATAAATGCAGGAGTCCCTTCAGAAGCGCCTCCACTTTCCATCTTCTTCCTTGCTTATTTTCTTCTGAGAATTTAATTCTCTCTCTTCAGAGCTTAGTTATCCGTTTCATAAATTTCCAGAGTTTAACTTTGTTAGCAAAAGATTCCCCTTTTTCAGGTAATGATCTTGAACGGCTGAAGAACTTCTTGTAGGAATTTGGATTTTAAATCCACACCAAGGGTTTTTCCCTTTAACAAGAACCCATCTTTTCCAAGTTCTTTTAAAAAAAAACTGTTCAATCTTTAAATAATAAATCCCTTTTGTTAGGGCTCTTTTGATCTCAGGGATCGATGGCGATACTTGACCTTTCTCTGGAATTTAATTCCATTCCAAAAAGTCTTTTAACTCTGAAAATGTTTTCTGGGAATTTAACTCCTCTGCTCAAAAGGAATTTAATTCTTCTAAAGAACTTAGTTCTTTAAAAGAAGACTTCTTGGGATTTCTCCTCCTGAGTTGTTCTTAGAAAAAGAATTTCAGTAAAGGTTCTGCTTGATTTTCGCAGAGTCCAAGATGGGTTTCTCTTTGGGGGAAAGTGTAGAGTCATTTGAAATCCACTGTTTATTTATTGAGAATCTTCCTTTTGTTCTCATAATGATTACCTTGCCTCATCATTAGTGAGCCACCATCTTGATTTTGTAGGGCCCTCGTATTTTGTAACCAATGGTCCCATAAAATAAGTCCTTTGTCGCTTTCTTCCACTGTCTTTTTCTATATATATATTTATGAATATATATACGTGTTGGTTTCACTTAACAGTTTCCCCTTATTTTATTTAAGGAATAATGGCTTCTCTCCCATACTTTCCCTTTACTCGCTCGGAGGCGGCTTTTCCTCAATCACCGTCGGATGAAAAGGTGATGGCGATGATCAGGACTCATGACCCGAATTGCACCAATCTACTTTTATGGGGGACTTGGTACGGTCATATCATCCGCGGTCGCCGCAGCTTTCTTTGTGAGATACCGACAGACCCTACCTATCCATTCTGCCGATGGATCGTCCACGGACTGCCTTTGCTGTGAAGATGTCGAATTGGATCCCTACGGGACGGCTTGAACCGTCTACAACTGGGATTCCGAACCACCCTGTTCCAGCTATAGACATCTTTGGGCGTCGCATCTGCCAAGGTGAAGCCCAGCTATGAGGACAGATTTACAAAATAGGGCTTACCCCTCGACATCCTACGGGCTACCTTCTCTGAGCCCGTTATATTCTGTCCGCCCATCGTGCGCGACTGCAGAGGGTCGGACTCTATCAGGCGGTATACACGTCTCTCTTCCACTATCAGTCCTCCCATGTCTGGTGGGTTAAGGCCTTCTTAAACCAATGGAATCTTCCCACCAACACCTTCTTTCTAGGGGACCGCGAAGTTTCAATTTCTCTAGAAGAGTTTCACGAGATCTCAGGGTTGCCGGTCAGGGGGACGCTCTATGAAGAACTGCTGCCTCCCGATGAGTATGTCTTCGAAACTGAGCCTGCTATGCTTGATGGCCTGTCGACTGAAAATGCCGTCCGCCACAAGCACCCAAGTTTAATCAAGACTCTGAGCATTTTTGAGAAGCTATTCACAGAGTCAGAGGAGCAGGGCGTCACTTTTAAAAGTTTTATCGCCTGCTTCCTTCGCGAAGACGTTCTATCAAAGACGGCTCCGAAGTTCGCAAATATCAACGACCTCTTTGGGTTCGATTTAAATAAGCGACCGGCTAAAGAAGAGGACTTGCCGCAGTTCTACATTCCTATCCTGTCGGCCGTATCTTTCGAGTCGATCGCAGCTCCTGGTATGGATGAGGAGACTTTCTTCGTGGGCTTCATCAGTGTTTGGCTCAGCTGGTTCGCCATTCCCATGCACCGTCATTTTATGAGAGCCTCAGTTATCTACCGTGCCCATCGTATTACCGAAGGGACGCGACTAGTTGTGGGCATTGCGGGGCGAGCGCATCTGTATCATGGGCTAAGCGCCGCGGCCAATACCTCAACTCCAGGCGTGGATGTAGTAAATTTCTCTCTTCATTACTTTACGTCCTGGATTGAGATGCACGTGCTAGGGGCATTTGCTGTGTAAGTCCACGGTAGCGCCCCGGCCGTCTAACAGACGCCAAATGCGGAACAAAAACTTTTACAACTGGCGCTATCGCGTACTATAACCCGGATCTGCCATTAAAGCTAAACTAACAAACTACAAAGTGGGTAGAAATGTTATACCGAACGATCCGAGTCCTTCGGTCTTCAACCATCATCCCACGCTTTGTTGCGGCTGCTCCGATCTTCTGAATCTCCAGTCTTCTCGTCCAGGTGGCACCACGTCGACGGATCTTTAAACGGGCTCCCGCCTCTGAACCGAGGCAACTCGGTCGTCAAGTTTGCTAAAAGAGACGACCAAGATGATGTAGAGAATGAGTAGAACACTTTGTCTCGTTACGTCCATGGCTATGGACGAACGGTTAATGAAGTTGCCTTTTGGATCAAATGGAAATGAGAAATGGATCACATCTAATTTCTATGCACCAAAACTTATATCTTTTTTCAATTAACAACCATAACCATTCACCAAGGGGTGGCCGGCCATATATAGGAGAGAGGGGGGAGTGTAGGAGGGGGAAGGTGACCACAAGATAAAGATCTTAAAGAAAATATCCTAAGCATTTCAAAACTCCATTAATGAACTAATGAATCATCACCCTTAGTCACCAAAACATTAAATGCTCATTTAAAGCACTAATGACTCACAATCCTTATCATCACTTCTAGAATCTTCTAGAAGCATGACTCACCCCCATGACTCACCCAAGAAAAAAGGATAAATCCGCATTTAACCGAATGTTAAATACGGCTAATAGAAAACTGGAAACTGGCAACTTCCAAAAGTGATCCTGAAACGAATTTCAGGATAACCCCGTATCAGTATAAACATACCCGCATTTGTATTACGACCGAATACAAATGCAACTGAGACAAAGATATTAAATCTACACAGTATAATACTCGGATCCGGCTTAAACCAAAACCGACCAGTATTATCTGCCCGAAAAATGACACGTGCGAAAACGCACGTGCATTTTCCGAACCCTGCCATAAAACCATACGGCATCTACAACGTTTCGCCCGAACTTGGGAAAATGTCTGTAGGGGACTCTAATGACTCATCAACACACTGGCACTGGGTATAACCACTAACTCGTCAGAGGTACAAGCTATACGTAACGGTTGCCTATGTATTGAAGGAAGGGGAAGCTGATGAGCGAACTCATCCATAAACCCTACTGAGCCTGACAGTGACAATGTATATACAGTCCGGTCCGTTCGTCTAAAGAGTATCGCATATCGAGTTTAGGGGAGTGGATAAAGTCAGACCCCTAATAACGCGATAAATCGTGTCGGCATGAAGCCCATCACCACCTGAGAAACTACTGATCCATATCAGTAATTCTCCACTACCTCGGCCGAGGGTTTCTAGTGATGGCCACCCGTACACTGTGCGACATCAACCCCCAATACCGGGAGAGACGAATTCTTGACGATCCGCTCACTGCCTCCATGTGGCTCGGGACTATACCCAAAAAATACCTGTTTGCACGTCTTCTTTGAGCGTGGTAGGGTATAAATCAAAGCACAGTGGGAACTCACACGAGACAAATGACGATCTCAGGTTGACAAACTAACCTGTACACATGTCACCAGGGAACTGCTATCTGACGATATGTATAATACCAACTAGCATGTTCCCGGCGAGTCCTGTCCGGTGTACTCATAACCCAATGAGCACCTGTATACATCTTAGGTGAACCTACTGACACCAGTGGCTTATGAGACCGGCCACCGCCCCTCGTCAGGGTCTCGACTGTATACACTAGTCTACTCTGGAGTATCGATGCCCTGTCTCGAAACTCCCACGACTAGGGACACTTTTAAAGATGTGCTTATAGACCCCAGCTCCCACGTATATGATCGCCATCATACTGCTGGTAGTCAAGCATGAATCTTATGGGCTCTATCATCATGCAATAGTGAACTAAAGCATATATACGATGATAAATACAAACCAGATAGCATACTATCATCTCGAGCAAGACTGTCATATTGGTATAGATCCTGCCTCAATCATTGCAATCATGTACCTGCGATCCAATAATTGACTTTGAGGGCACTATCTCCAACAATCTCCCACTTGCACTTAAGGCTAATTATTGCGATGTCGCATACTCACAGCCCGTGTGATACCGAACATCCAACTCCTCTACTAATCAGTTTCACAAAGCTAGTTTGTAAAACTCTTATGTTCGAGAAATAGCCTCAGTGGGTGGATCCGCCCTGATGTTTCTTTCTATGTCTATCTTAATCTTAAGTTCGAGGAGAAAGTCATCTCTCGAATTGAGTAATACTTGTCTTAGAATATGTCTGGACATCTGATGGGGCCTAGTTCATAAATGAACTCCAAATCCAAACTTCTTAGACTGTATCGATAACTGAACCTAATCAGTATCCAGCACCATGCCTCCCACAGTATCCTCTTGGACCACCTGTCACGCCCCGCTTCCCAGAGTACGCTAAAATGGGCACGTGACATAGCCAACCATGCTACATGTGGGTAGGAAGTATCCATCCACAGTCACATTACGGTTGTAGAGATATCAAGAACAAAGTACAACTATCTAAAACATGTCCATAATCCAAAAATAACATGAGTCAAGAATAATAAAAGTGCGGAAGCAAAAGATCCAATATACAATAACTGAAATGTATGTCCCATAATGCGGGCTCACATCAGGAATAAAATGCAGGAAATAAAGAACTAACTAACACTGACACCTCACAGCTCAGCCTACTGGCTGAAGTACTCCCGCTCGGACTGCAACAGCGGTACAGAATCTGGGCCATGCAAAACCCAGACGTCAGCACGTCATGTCGTCAATTAATAAAATATAAACAGGGTAACAGGCAATGCAGTATAAACATGAATAAAGCAAGGGTAACAATAATATAAATCAGGGCAGTGCAGGGTAGTGTGCAGTGGGTAAACTAAACTGTTCTATCAGGCTTTCTGTTCTAAAGTCTTTGAAACCAAATTGATGAATCATCGATGTAACTCAATAGTATCCCATGCATGCCCGGGACCACGGTCTAAGACTCTCGGGCTGAAACCGAGACGTGCCGCTAGGCACTAAAAGGGAAAGGATAAAGACCAACATGTCAGCAGCATCGTCACGAGGCGGGCCTGGCCTCTAAAACTGATCAGTACAAGTAGTGAACTGTTGAGTTACAAGTCAGGTTTCACCTTTGATTTCCCCATACCCCCAAGTTATATGTGTAAGTCAAGTCAGGTATCTCGAAATCTAGAAACTAATGCCAACACAGGATCAGGTAAACAGGTTTGTCTGGATAGACAACAGGAACGGTCCATGAGGACTACATGTCAGGTTTGTTGGCATTAGACACAAGATCAGGTAACGGGTCAGGTCATGGTACATCAGGTCAAGTCAAGCAGTATACGGTACCGTGTCGGGTAAATCAATATATATGTAGCAAGTCAGGTCAGGATGTAAACAATATCATGGGTGTGCTCACAATCAGTTATACAATCAAGCATGGTTATCATCAACATGATATAAGCAATGAATTAAGCAATAAGCAGATTTACTCAATTTGCAGTACCGTTATCAGTTGTGTCACAGAGATGATTTCAATGTTATGCGAATGCAGTATGACAATTATGGCCTTTTAATCATGTTAACAAGTTTAAGAACTTTAGAGGTGCAATGATTTATATAAAGGTTCAATACAGCTATTACAGGTTAAAATGCACACGAGTGTCCAAATGGAACAAAACTATAGAGATAAATGCCATAAGCTATGTCAATATTAAAAATGTGATTAAACAGGTAAATGTGGTTATTAGGTTCAATTGCAAACTGTAGGTTCCAAGTTTGAAAGATAAAATGATATATAACAATATTGTACATGAAAATGAGAAATGATCGTACCAAAGTTAAATTTACAGGTTTAGGGTGTCATTAATATGTATGTAAATATTGTTTAGCATGTAGCAAGGGGTACTTGCTTCGACGGGTCGTGAACCGGGAATACGGAACGATAAACGTCGGCGGGGAAACTCGCGACGGTCGCACGGTTCACGGAATGAACCCAAACGATGAACAGTGAAGCCACACGGGTCGGGGTACCGCGCTGGAACGTCGGGACACGTCGCCGGTACGGCCGGATTCCGGCGAACCCAAAACAGTGAAACTACGATTTCAAGAATGGTAATGGAAGAAAAGAAAAAGGAGAAGAGAGGAAGACGGATAGGTAATGCTTACAGGGGGTTGTACGAAGGCCGGGGCACGGAGGCGAGGAGTTGCCGATGGGTTTTGTCACCGGCAAAAAGTGCAGCGATGCCGCCGCCGAGGATGAGATGGGTTCTTGCAGAGGTCTCGACCGGGGAGATGGGTCTCGGGGAGATGGTCGATGGCTCTTCGGTTGTGGGTTCAAAGGAGATGGGTTTGGTTGACGGTGGTGACGAAGCGGTGGCGATGGAGACAAGGCGGTGATGGGTTTGAAGGTTCTTAGGTTGGCACAGGAAGGAGATGGTGGAGACGATGACTATAAACGAGGCAAGGCTGCGGCTAGGAGGTGCAGGAGGCTGCGACCGTGAGGCGATGCGGAGGCACCGACGGTGGAGTCAGGGTTGAAGGAGGATGGGTGCTCGGACTTTGATGGGGTGTTAGGGTTTCGAGTTGAGGAAGGATCGAAGGAGATGGGTTAAGAGGAGGCTAAGGTTCGGCTAGGTTTAAAACTTGAGGAGAGAGAAGAGAATATAGGGAGGGGGAGAGAGAGAGAGATAGAGAGAGACGGTGAGAGAGAGAGTTAGAGAGAGAGGGTGGTAAGGGGGCCCACGGGGTTAAACAGTTGTGATTGGTTGAAGATAAAAAGATTTGAAAGATTATAAGGGAACAGTAAAATGTTATATGGTTAACTTAAAAATATACGATGGTTTTAAAATATTAAAATTGGGATTTTGGCGCAAAGTAAAACATTTCCAAATTGCGCCCGGGTCGGGTCCAAAAATTTGAAATTGAATTAAGAAAATTTTAGGCGGGATCCAAAATTTAAAATGAAGTGTTTTATGATCAAAAAGCATACCCCCAAAACGGACACACGTACGTGCGCGTAGCCATCCAAACTCGTCCGTTTCACTGAACGGGACGAGAACACGATGCACGGACGCTACAACAGGGTTAGGGGTGTCAAGTAGGCCAAGATGAATATTTTTAAATTTATTTTAGATGCCATAAATTGTTATATGCAGAATTGAATTGACGGGGGTAAAATTACAATAACTAACAATCAAGCAAGATAAATGAAATAAGTGCCACACTACGTTCAAATGGTAACTGAATTCAGTAGCATTGGGCTCGGGTGTTACACCACCTGTCCATAATACTGTCCCTCGTCAGAGGGAAAACTATAACTCTGACAATCACTCTGTCATCCATGTCACCTTTGAAGCCTGGAATGATAACCGTCTCCCGAAGGAGGCTGCCGTCATCAAATCCGTAGAACATGCACTTATGTTCTAAAACTGCTTCCTTATGTTTCTCCAGGATTGGATTAATATAAACTTATTGCATCTAGTGTAAAAACAACATCTGGTATGGTACTTGACATCTCATGATTGACTCAATTGCCTAAGCAAGTGATCTGCCAATCATGCACATCCCTCTCTCCTTTAGTCTCTAAGACACCTTTAGAGAGAGTGACTCCATCACCTGCAGGTACACTACCATGCCAGGAGTCATCTATTCTAAAATACTATTAGAATACTGTCGAAGTACACACATTGGGAAACTACCCAAATCTAGATCTCAAACCATAGATCTAGTAACCGGAATGTCAGATATTATATCCATATACTGTCTGGAGAAACAACTGTGTGACGACCACAGTACAACCGATCGTAGTATAGGAATTTTACTTCCAACTCTGTGTATGTCATCCAAATACTATTATATCACACCCTACTACCTTCTTAACAGATCCATCCCCTATTCTGATGAAGTCAATCCCATGACTGTCACAACACAAAATAGATGATTTATCTCCGCTATATCTGCTCAAGTCTATAAATAGACACAAGCTTCTTGCCCACTGTGCTTCCGCTGCTCCCACTGACTACGACAATCCTCTGGCAGAATAATATATACGTCCACTTCTAAAACTAGTTTAGAACGACGCTATACATATCCTCCTGCTGGGTCTTATAGTCTGGAACAACAGTAGTGTCAAGTCTGGGTAAACAAGAACCTCCCTGTCACCGTCCTTGAGGGTACCAGAGTACCTCTCCGGTGTCTGAGGTTACCCATCATATCTGCGGAGTGGCTATTGGAATGTCAAACCTGATTGAATATATAGGTCCTATTAAATTTTCCATAATCGTTTGCGGTTCTGGAATCACTTCCAGTTCTACCATACTCCCACTACTGTTTTCTGAAAAAATCCATTTTACTAAAACTATGGCGAGTCAAGAACAATATCACTATTAATCTTCCAGATGGTAGAAATGTCAACCCTCGTCAAAGCCAGGGTCAACCCACAAACAGTCATTACAGAAACGTGCCTTGAGTTATCCAGTGTCTGGTTTTAAGCATAAGCTGGACAACTCACCATACCTTAACATTGTTAAGATATTAACCATTCTATATCCAATATAAAAACATTTGGCACATATTTAATTGGAACCAGATTCTAATCATGCAGCTGTCTCCAGTGCATATCAATTTAATGGAGAGAGGCTAATCAGCATTACTCAACTTAGGAATATATCCAATTATGAGTAACCTGAAAGAGAAACAAGTTTCTCAAAACCATTACTATCAACTGAATACCAATCACAAGTATCTACATCTTCGATTTCTTTGAAGAATCCCGATACTTGCGATACCTGGTTCTCTACTTTACCCAAAACTTCTCAAAACTTAGACATTGTATTTCTACGAAACACTTGTCTAAAAGCTAGAGAAGTCACAAGTAATCAGAACATAGTACGAGGACCTACCCCTTTGTCCTGACGGACACTGGACAACATACAATACTCTGTATAAGTCCGCTGAGTTGAATAACTCAAAACCTGTGCATCGTAGGTTGAAAACTGTATCCAAACGATTTCCTCAAATATCACCAATTACAACGAATTCCGATATAATGAGGATGATCACCTAATTCCCAATAACTTACTCCCACTCATTATCTGTAAAACCATACAGATATGAGGATGTAACCTGGTAAATACATACCCTGGAGTAAGCATGTAATCGGGAAATCAGTTTTCCTTTAACAACGCACTGAAACATGAAAATGTTTCGTAGGGGTATTCTGGTATTTGTAGTAATGCCTGTTCCATAATCCAATTCATGACTTTAACCGTATATTTCCTTGCTATCTCTCCAAATCCCTTTGTTTGTCTTTATTCATTACCTTCTGTACACCATCATTAGGCTAAATGGTTTTCTTCCTTCCCTACCTTTCGGCACCAGCCTATGGTTTGGAAGAAAACTATCCGGTAAGCATAATAGGTGTACCCTCCTAATCCTAGGAGTACTCGCAACTTGAGAGAAGGTGATGATAAAAGACAACTGAATAATACCTTATTCTATTTCTCCCGAACTGGGAAAAAAGCAAAGGTGAAATAGGAGTGGCGATGAAGTACGCGGTTTGGTCGTGAATGATAACAGTCGCAATTTACTTTGCCCTCTTTCTAATCCCTTTATTTTGTCTTTAGTTATTACCTTCTGTACACCCTACTTAGGCTAATTGGTTTTCTTCATTCCCTACCTTTCGGCATCGGCCTATGGTTTGGAATAAGACTATCCAATAAGCGTAATATGTGTACTCTCCTAAACCAAGGAGCCCTCGCAACCTGAGAGAAGGTGATAATAAAAGACAACTGAATAAACTAATTCTATTTCTCCTGAACCTGGATCCATTCTCGAAGAAGCCCCTTCGAGTTCGTATATAACCATACGATGGATCTATCCAATGGAAGTGGATATCCGTAGTAATACGGGATGTTCTGAGAAATTCAAAGGGTAAAAGAAGGAGCGGCAATGACTTATGCAACTTGGACAATCCAAAAGTCAGTATTATAAGAAGGTTCGGTCAACTTGGTCACTGAGTCATAATCTAGGGTCGGTCAATGGTCGCTGCCAAAGAGAGAGAGAAAAGAAACACTCTACGTGCACTCTAACCTAGATCAGAATGGTTATCACTTTATCTCATCAGGAAACCTCCCACTGTTTTCCCAAATTCTCCTCCAAACCTGAAAGAAGAATTAGTCGGGATCACCCGAAGAGTAAACCAACTCATCAGTGAGAATCGGGATCCAACTATCATCGCATGATAACTTGATGGAAGCCACTCAAGTTATCACACTCCAGAAGGTATGCGCATGCCTGGCAAGTTTCATGTTTGTTTGAAACTCCCGATGTAATTTTTGCCTCATGCTCTTATGACTTTGACTTTGGCCAACAAATCATAAGTCACATGTCAAGTTCTACCCGTCATTATCCAAGTTAATTTGAACCCACCCGCACATGCCCTTGACTTTGGCCACAAGGCAGAACGACTGTCCCAAACCAACGCATCTATCTATGCAACAGATGAATATTCAGCAGCTGCCAAGCACTATGCCTTGACTTTGGCCAACAAACATAGCTTGAATACTACTGACTATCCATAAGAAATGACGGAGGGCTACGGCTGGTTTTTGGCAAAAAACCTTTAACGTAATGAACTTGATCTCGTTGTAGGAAGTTGATAGCTTTTTATAAAAATATAGTGGCGAAAACCTTTTGCTAAAGAGGTCACTCCCGGTGAAGGGATCTCGGCTCTTTCCTCGTGGAATGAGGTGCAGGATATTCCAACTGAATATCACTATGCAAAGCAACTTGTAATCGACTATAGTGAAGTTATTACCCTGATGTAAATTTCTGCCCAAGGGGTCACTCCCGGTGAAGCGATCTCGGCCCTTGCCTCGTCGAATGAGGTGCAGGATATTCTAAACTGAATATCACTATGCAAAACAAAAGAAAACATCTTTGTAAAAACACCTTTTTTAAAATTTGTTCCAACAACATCAAATATAGGTTTGTTTTATTCTTGTATTGATAAGAATCAATGCAGTCCCATCAATCAATCACACCAGAAAAGAACGAAAATTGTCATGCCCCGCTTCCCAAAATACGGGATACGAGGGGTTGACAAGGCCAGCTATGCTCCTACGGTCAAGGAAATATCCTGCCGTAGTCACAATTCGGCTTCTAGCTTTACATGGTAATTAGTAAACAACGCACAGGTAATGAGTAATGCAGTATCTGAAACGAAACAAATGCAAAGAACTGACCCGATGGAGGTAGAAAGAGTATAACTCTGGATAGTTGATCAAGATGTCCGTAATGTACGTCTGGTCCTGGTCCAAGCTAGATCCACTCCTCACTCTGAGCATGCATACTCAGGTCGTCAGAGCGACACGATAGCAATATATATATATATATAGGTGCAAGTGGTAACTTGTAGAGTAATAATGGATGTATAACAGTAAACCAAGACAGTAATTATATGAACATGGAGTAACCAATGCAGTGTCTAGTAGATCAGGTGAACAGTAAAGCAGTAAAATGGTATGCCAGGTATGTCAACACAGTAAGTAATGTATATCAATGCCATTATCCCTATCAGTCTCTAAGTCTCAATGTACAGGTCACTAAGCCTATCGTCAGTCCAAGTGTGAGAGTCAACCACTCGCGAGTGTCCTCCACCCAAGGGTAGGACCCAAGGGCAAGGGACCACGGGCCCAAAATATAACTCACGGTAATAATCATGTACCATGTAAATCTCCATATATCTCCATATATATAAAGCCGGCATGGGACTCCCGAGATTCTGTTAAACTCACACTCAAACTACCCCACACACCGTGGTCTGCATCAAACGCCAACCATAACTTCAAATACCGGTCGGTCCATGACAAGTCTGCGCGAGAACTGGAGACAGGATCTCCATCAAGCACGTCCCGACTAATACCCAAGATAAATGGGCAGTGTCTGGTGCCTTATCTGTGACACCCATGCAAGAGCTTCCATAAATGTCCCATACCACTTATAGTCACACTTACACGTGTCCCACAGACGTCGACAATGCAATAGAATAATAGGGTTCACTGATTGTGTACAAATACGTGTCATTTTCACTTATCCACTCATGCACGAACACTAACGTACTTGCCACAATCACCGCTAATACGTAACACTGAGTAATGCACATGATCACTAGGTTATCAATGCAGTGACATATGTATGATATAATGAGGAAACAGTATGTAAAGCATGATTAAGATATCATAAATCAGTATTCTACCACTTGCATAATTTATCATAAATCATACGTGTACAGTTTAGCGAAACGATGATCGGGGAATAAATATTATGTGGGATTATCTATCCAGCGAATTTAGTTTCACGTCAATCGGGTTTCAGGATTACTAGATATGGCCATTTCATTTTAAGCGTTCACGGCTGGAAATCCGGTTTCAGAATCGGAAGTCCGTTTCGCAACGCATTTAAACCCCAGTTGGGATCAGAATTTAGCGACGCTACAGTTGAATGATATCTAGGGTTTTCAGTAGGGTATTCAAAGCAACAGACGGATTCTTAAACGCGTCAGTACGTCGAAAGTTACACACTGTCTATCACTAGTTTGTCACTTCTGAATCTGTTCTGGACTGTTATACGTCCAGCTCTTTTAATTTACAAATTAAATAGAAAACGACGATGAAACGGAATGAAACCACTTGTATTGTTTAGCTAACAGATTTACCTTTAATAATATGCAGGGTTACGCAACATACAAGTTCAAGAAACGAGGTGGCACGCATTACGGGACAGTAAACAGTAACCGGAGTCGCTCTGGACTGCAGTCCAGAGTCGCACTCCGATCCAAATATTGTCACAATTTAAGTACAGAAACCATTAGAAACTTGCATAGGGTTATAGTTCGTCGAGTCAGCTTTGATTTAAGCTCTCGAACGCATCATTCCAGTATGTACATAATTTATGGTAATTTTAACGGTTTTCAGATACGGGAAAGTTCTAGTTTTACAGGTATATTTGGGGGTAATCGTTTTAGTCATTAACAGTCGTATTTTCCAGTGAAATTTGTACATAGTATTCACCACTACATGGGCCAACATAAACAATCAAGTTCCGTCAAATTAGGTGAGTATTTTCATTGGGATCATGCATCGAACATGTATGTCGTTTAGTTTTATCGGGAATTGTAAAATTCATAACTTATACTTTTGAATTTGTAACAAGGGTAGATTAGCATTTAAGCAAGTAATTGAACTTGCCTGACGATGAATAGATGATTCCCAATAGAAACGATGACACGGGTGATGGATCGCACGAGCACGGCGACACAACAGCGCGGGTGCGATCACGATACGGTGCGGCGCAGCAACAACATGACGAGGCTCGGCTAGGCTTGAGCTTGCGTCGTAGGGATCGGCACCGTGGAGCTTGGCTCGGAGATGGAGACGGGCTGCTGCGGATGGCGACAACGAGCTCAGGCAATGGCCGATAGCGCAGAGGCCACAGGTGACGGCTAGGAGTTGTAGTTGGGTGGTGATGGCGGCTTTGGAGAGGGTGGCCGCCGGTGAGTCTGCGAGTTTGGGGAGCTCGGGGAGGAAGATGAGGAGAGAGTTTGAAAGGGTGAACGCTGACGATGTGGGCTGCGGTGACCGGAGGAGGGGTGTCGGGGGAGTTGGAGTTCGAGCGAGGGGTGCTCGGTGGGTTTCGAAGGTGGGGTCAATGGAAGACGATGATGATGATGGGCGGTTGTAGAGGAGAGGGGTAGGAGGCCGGAGGCTTGTAGTGACAGTGGCCGGAGCTGGCAACGATGGAGCGGTCGGCTGTTAGGGTTGGGTCGATGGAGAGAGAAGGAGGGCTTGGTGGTGGTGAGGAGGTGGTGCTCGGATCGACGAGGCGGCTCGGGGCAGTGGGGAGCTCGTCGGCGTCGTCGGTGGGGGCGGGTGTGCAGGGACTCGAGTGGGTGAGAGTTTTGAGAGGGAGAGAGAAGTGGGTTCGAGGGTGTGAGGGAGAAGGAGGAGCGAACCGTTGGGGAGCGGGTCGTAGGGGAAAAGCGCGCGTCGTGGGCGCGAGGAGCGGGGCACGGCGCGAGCGTGGGCGTGGGCGTCGTGGCCGCGAGCGTTGGCGACACGGGTGGAGGCGCAGTAATGAGCGGGAAAAACGCAACGGGAGGGAAACGTTGGGGAAGAGGAGGAGTTTTAAGAAGCGGGTCAGGTTGCTGAGTGAAGCGGGTAAGGTGAAGGCGGGCTTGGGCTGGGGTTTAAATGAAATAAATTCCTCTTAATTTTCGTGGGCTGAGGAAGAATGTGGGCCGGGGCTTGGGGTTTGAAGGAAAAAGGGAATAAGTTTATTTAAAAAAGAACGGGCTGATGAGGAAAATTTGGGCCAGGGTTTTTGAATAAATTTGAAGGGTTTTAATTAAATAGTTTTGAAAAACTTGGTTTGTTAGTGGGCTGGAGGAAGGTATGGAAAATGATGAGAATGGGCTGGGTTTGGAAATAAATAAGAATAGGGAAATTAGGGAAGAGGGGCCGGCTTGGAAATAGCAATAAAAGAATTTGGGAAGATATAAAATAGATAGGTAATAGGGTTTTTAAACTAACTAAAATAATTTTAAATATAAACTAACGAACTTGTAAGTGGCAATACAGGTATTGGTATAAAAAAAGGGGCTGGGTATTACAAAAATAAAATGTACGTATATGCCATCTGCATTCGCCACTGGGTCCCGTCATTACCCGTTAGGTTACTTAACTAACGACAGAGCGGGGGCTGGACTAGCGCGGGTGTAAAACATATACAACATCTAATAGTATATACCAATATACAATAATCGCTCCAGACGTGATAATATGCAACATTACAGAAAAGTAATAAGCATCACAGAACAATACAGATAATCTGGGATCCCCGGGTTTCACAGAGCCGCTACTGAAACCCGACGTTCCCCTGGTCGTGTGGATAGCCTGTGCAATGAAACATAGACCCCTACGGGTGCGGCAAGTTACCCGCCAAAACCTGAAGCGAGGTAGTCCCCACAGCATAGTGAATGGAACACCCGGCACTTCACGGAATCCGGTAAATTGAGCACCCCTCCTTGGGTCAACATGTACCCTCTACGAGTGCGGCGAATAGTCTGCCAATTCTAGAGTAAGGTCCCTCTGCCTCTCAAAGCCATGAGATACGGACCCGTTGCCCTCCAGAACCCGGCTATCCGTGCACTCCTTCGTGGGATAAACGTAGTACAGAAATAAAAATATGTACAACGGGTACATCGACCTCAACCCGGTCGTGCCCCAAAAGAATATTATACAAACAGGCAGTGACGGCAGTCCACATGTTGGACGCTCGCCCCGCAATATCAAATGTACAAATAAATCCAAACTGCACTACCATTGCACACTGCTATCCACCACGACATATCCGCAACATCACAGCACAACACAGAACATCAACGCGAAAGTCACGTTCGCAAACCCGTCTAAAAGAACTATAGCAATCAGACGCGGTTTACCGTTCAAATGACATTCCCGGTCGGAGATACAATGTAAATACTGTATACTAACAAATTTAAAATTTCGATCGACTAAATTTCCCGAAGTGGGCCCCACGTACATCTGCTGTACAGTAACAAAATCTGGGCCCAAAAGAACAGTACTAAAAACCATAATTTCCAATTTAGAAACAACAGGAGAAAAATTGCCAACTGAGTCACCAAAACCGCCGCGGTTCCGCGGTCAAAGCCAGGTTTTGACCGCGTTTCCGCAGTCGTATAGTCTACTCTGGAGTATCAATACCCTGTCTCGAAACTCCCACGACTAGGGACACTTTTAAGGATGTGCTTATAGACCCCAGCTCCCACGTATATGATCGCCATCATACTGCTGGTAGTCAAGCATGAATCCTATGGGCTCTATCATCATGCAATAGTGAACTAAAGCATATATACGATGATAAATACAAACCAGATAGCATACTATCATCTCGAGCAAGACTGTCATATTGGTATAGGTCCTGCCTCAATCATTGCAATCACGTACCTGCGATCCAATAATTGACTTTGAGGGCACTATCACCAACATGCTGCGCACCAAAGACCCGGCTTTTATGACGCTTACACTTTTCCGCGACTCATGCGGCTGGTGGACGCTTCTGCTCCTGACCCGACTCAGTCCGGAGCTATTCGTGTGCTGATTAATCCCTATGCCAATACGGGCGGGATGGTATTCAACGATCGAGTCCTCTCTGCTCCTTCGGGACCGATTCAACAGCTTTGCGACTCGTCGAAAGAGGAAGTACCTTCTCTGAAGCCCAAGGAAGCCATGCACCTATATTCGATCAGACCGGGTATCTGGTATTTCCTTAGAACGGTGCGGCCCTTTTTATGCGGTACAACCCACACCGCTTTGCTTGGCAACTCGGATATGACCAGGGTGTTCCCTTTGATGCATTTATAGTGGAGCCTAGCCCGTCGTCAGAAGTTGTTCGTGACGCCGCTCATCACTTCATGCGGCTGAATACCGGCTCTTGCTTCGTGATTCCTGAAATTGATTATATTCCTCGATGTGTGGGGTCCTTCACGGGCTGGTACCTCCACCGAGTTAGTCCTATTATTGCCGAGGAGAGGAGGATGCTCCTCGGATATAGGGCTACCACTCCGATCCAGGCCACGGGAGTTCCGCCTCGACCGCGTGCAACGGTTCGCCCTCCCCTGAGAGATACTAGCGTCGTACTTATTCCGGAGGCGGCGTAAGTGGATTTAACTTCCATAACTGGTATGCCTCCGTGAACTAGAGCTCAATCAAGGGCCAATAGGGCGCCAGTAGCAGTATCGTCAGCCGCGGCGTCAGCAATGGCAGTATCATCGTCGGTAGCACCGCCGAGTGAGGATATTGAAGGCGAAGTGGGTCAGCGTCGCACTAAAGCACCGAGGGGAAAGAGGCGATCGTCTTCTGCAGTTAGTTCTGGGCCCAAGAGGCGGAGGAAGACGGTCACTAATCTGCTCGACTCTTTAGTGAAATCCGAGCCTATTCTTCAAGATGAACCACTAGCCATGCAAGAATCGGATGGTGGTCTACTTTTCACGGGTTCATCTGCCGAGGAAGCCGCACAATTGGCTGAGGCTATAAGACGCTCACAGGATGAATCCGAGAATGTAAGGATCCCGAAGAGGCCTTATCCTGCCGTCATCTTTTATGAAGACCCTCCATCAATACGGCGGATATTTATAGGTCCTTTGGAAGAGGGAAGCGAGAGAGCTCTTAAACAGCCTATCTCGGCCGATGCTGAAGACGCGCTTTCGACGTGGACTGGTGGCAACGAGTCTACCCTCGAACCCCAGCGAGCATACCTCCTCAGGAAGGAGCGTTAGCTTGAACAAGCCATACTAGAAGCTCCTTTGCGCATTGGTACACTTATATATCCTTTTGTAGTATTTTGCACTGCTTATATATATAGACATATCCTTATCCACATGCAAACTTTGTAGGGACTTCGGCAATGGAGGAGGATCTGAGTTCGAGTCGCGCTTTGACTATGGACTCCGCAAATATCCACAATGAGACACTAATCAGTGTGGAGGGGGTCGATGTGTTGCTCCTGCGATGGAGCTTCCTGTCACGCCCCGCTTACCAGAGTACGCAAGATTGGGCACGTAACATAGCCAACCATGCTACCTGTGGGTAGGAAGTATCCATCCACAGTCACATTACGGTTGTAGAGATATCAAGAACAAGATAAATAAACTAATCTAATACATGTCCAAATCCATAATAACAAGAGTCAATAAGCAATAAGTGCGGAAGCAAATGATCCAATACAATAAATAAATAGTACCTCCCATAATGCGGGCTCACATCTGGAAATGAAATGAAATAAATGAACTAATCACTAAGGGACTCACAGATCAGCCTGCTGGCTGAAGTACTCCTGCTCGGTCGTCGACAGTGGTAAGGAATCTGGGCCATGCAAGACCCAGACGTCAGCGCGTCATGTCAACCAATAATATAATATAAACATGGTAATAAGCAATGCAGGGATGAACATGAATAAAGCAGTACTATGAAATAACAGTGCCGGGTAATGTGCAGTGGTAACTAAACTGTCCTATCAGGTTTCTACTCTAAAGTCTTTGAAATCAATTGGTGACTCGTCGATGTAACTCAATAGTATCCCGTGCATGCCCGGGACCACGGTCAAGACCCTCGGGGCTGAATCCGAGACGTGCCGCTAGGCAGTAAATAGGTAGCAGGATGGACGAGTGATGTCAGCATCATCACTCCCGGACTGGCCAAGCCCGTAAGACTGATCAGAACAGGTATCGAACTGTTGAGTTACAAGTCGGTTTCACCTTTGATTTCCCCATACCCCCAAGTTATGTATGTCAGGTCAGGTATTCAATAATCAAGAACTAATGCCAACACAGGATCAGTAACAGGTCAGGTTTGTCTGGATAGACAACAGGAATGGTCCATGGGGACCCCAAGTCAGGTTTGTTGGCATTAGGCATGAGATCAGGTAACAAGTCAGGTCGTGGTACAACAGGTTGAGTCGGTATGTATATATATGTCATGTGTAGCAAGGTCAGGTCAATATGTAGTGCAATCTAGTATGTGCTCTCAACAGGTTTACAAACGAACAGCAAGAATTTAAAGTAAACAGCAATAATAGTCATTTAATCACAATGGTACCTTAATCTGGTGCAGTTGTATTATATTAACAGGTTCGAGTACCCATGGGGTGCACTAATCACAGGGTAGCGCAGTTTTAAAACAGCAAGTAATGAAGATATAAGTGTACGACTATCGTCCTCTAACTAACAGAATGATTAACAGGTAGTTGTTATTAAGGTTATGGTGGCAAAATACGATTTAGATGGCAGTATTGTGATGTATATCATATTTCGTTCAATGAGACAAGTAACTATACTTAGTTAATATTGCAAGTTTTAATGAATCAAACACTTAATTAGTTTAACGTAGCATGTAGCAAGAAATCTTGCCTCGACGGTTTCGCAAACCGGAAAACACGAACGTAGCGTCGGCGGAAACACGCGACGGTTGCACGGGCCACGGATCGAGTCCAAACAGCGAACAGCGGGACCACACGGACCAGAGTACTTCGCTGGAGAGTCGGGTCCAGTCGTCGGCACGGCCGGAATCCGGCGAAATGTCAAAACGGCGACTAATTAGCAAAATACGATACACGTACACTAAAGACCAGCGAGGGGGTTAACACGAATGGAAAGGTAAAGAGATGCTTACAGGGAAGAACCAGGGGGCAACCACGACGGGTTCGACGGCGATGGGGCGCCGGCGAGGCAGCGACGGCGGCAGCGAAGGCTGAAGTTGCTGGGTTCACTGGAAAGGGATGGTGCGATGAGTAGAGGAGGGTGCTGGCCTGCTCTGGTGTTCAGGGGGAGAAGGAGGTGGTCGGCGGTGGCTCTGGCAACGACGGCGAGGGTCGACGGCGAGTTTCCCGGTGACAGGGTTGGTGTTAGGGTTGAGCTCGGGTTCTGTGGTGGTCCGGCGAGGGGAGGAGGAAGATGAGGAGGTCGGGACGAGGGTGAAAGGAGGAAGGCTCTGGCGTCGTCGGCAATGGGAGGCGGCAGCGACGGCGAGCACTGTGTGCTGGTGGTGGCGTCGGGGTTGGGTTGCAGGCGCTGAAGGAGGGAGGAGAGGAGGTAGGGGGTGCGGTTAGGCTGTGGAGGCGAGGGTGATGATGGCGAGGTCACGGGGAGGTCGGCGGCGACGGCAGGAGGTGGCTAGGGTTTGGCTTCATGGGTGCTGCGAGGTTTCTCGTGAAGACGAGGGCGAGGGACGTGGGTATATAAAAAAAGATAGAGAGAGAGAGAGAGATTGTTAAAGAGAGAGATAGAGAGAGATTGAGAGACGGAGAGAGAGAGAGTACTAAGAGGCGGGGCCCACGAGAGAGGAGCCTCGTGATTGGCTGGGATGGGTACGGGAATATTAAAAAGGAAAATTTTAAGAGATTTAAAAGATTTTAAACGTTATATATAGTAACAGAATATATTATATAGTTTAATAATATTAAATTAAAAATGGGTATTTCGGCGCTAAATGAAACATTTCCAAATCGCGCCCGGGTTGCGCCCAAATGTTTCAAATTCAAATTATAGGATTTTAAGCGAGTTCCAAATTTTAAAAAGAGATATTTTATGATTAAAATGCATGCCCCCAAGTCGGACACTTGCACGCGCGCGTAGCCGTCCAAACTTGCCCGTTTCGCCGAACGGGATGAAATCTCGACGCGCGGACGGTATCACGCGACTAGTGGCGACGAGTAGGCCAACATAGATATTTTTAATTTCATTTTAGGTGTTAAAATTTGTTATAGGCGAAAATGACTTAGCCGGTTAAAATTTAGCAAAATCACCAAACAAGCAAGATAATTGAAATGAGCAATGTATCACTCAACTAGTATCAGAATTAGTATTATTGGGCTCGGGTGTTACATCATACCCAACTACAAAAAGAATTTCGTCCTCGATATTCCAAGAATACAAGATAGCTAACTATAGGAAAAGGTGAGGAAACTTCTGCCGGATCTCGTCTTCTCGCTCCCAAGTGGATTCTCCATGCAATCGATTACCCCAAGAAACTAGCACAAGAGGGATAACCTTGTTCTTAAGAACCTTTTCTCTTCGATCCTTGATTTCAACTGGTCGCTCCTCAAAAGTTAGGTCCTCCCGTACAGTCAACTCCGAATGATCCAAGACGTGAGTTTCATCGCGAACATACCTCCGTAGTTGAGATACATGAAACACATCGTGCACTCCTGCCAATGACTGTGGTAACGCCAAACGGTACGCTACCTCTCCAACACGCTCCAATATCTCGAAGGGTCCAACGAATCGAGGACTAAGCTTTCCCCGACTCCCAAAGCGAATCACCCCTCTAGTCGGTGATATCTTCAGGAATACCAAATCACCCACGGCGAACTCTAGAGGTCTTCTTGACGTGTCAGCCCAACTTTTCTGTCTGTCTTGAGCTGCCTTCATATGCTTCCTGATTGTATTCACCTTCTCGACTGTCTGTACCACCAAATCTGGTCCTAGTAACCTTCGTTCACCAACATCATCCCAACAAACAGGTGAACGGCACTTACGACCATACAACGCTTCAAACGGAGCCATCTGAATAGTCGCTTGGAAACTATTGTTGTACGAAAACTCCACCAGGTGTAGATGATCCTCCCAAGAACCTTTGAAGTC
The DNA here is from genome assembly GCA_030015575.1 of Agapanthus africanus. Lineage (NCBI taxonomy): Eukaryota > Viridiplantae > Streptophyta > Magnoliopsida > Asparagales > Amaryllidaceae > Agapanthus > Agapanthus africanus. The sequence continues at coordinate 795,948,897 of CM057340.1, forward strand.
CAACATGCAAGCTCTCAACATATCTTCAAGAGTCTGGATCGTTCTCTCCGATTGTCCATCAGTTTGAGGATGATAAGCTGTGCTAAACTTCAATCGAGTCCCCAAACTTTCTTGTAAACTCCTCCAGAAGTGCGACAAGAACCGAGTGTCCCGATCGGACACGATGCTTACCGATACTCCATGCAATCTTACAATCTCCTGCATGTACCGCTCTGCCAAGGTCTCCGTCGATTGACCAACCCGAAAAGGAATAAAGTGAGCTGCCTTGGTCAACCGATCGACAATCACCCATACTGCATTGTTGCCCTTTGGACTCCGCGGTAAAGCTGTCACGAAATCCATGGTTATATGTTCCCACTTCCACTGAGGAATCGGAAGTGGTTGCAACAAACCAGCAACCCTTTGGTGTTCAGCCTTGACTTGCTGACACACCAAGCACTTAGCCACGAAGCGAGCAATCTCCCGTTTCATACCTTCCCACCAGAAGTGCTGTCGAATATCTCGGTACATCTTTGTTCCTCCTGGATGTACAGAGTAAGCTGAACTGTGTGCCTCCTTCATAAGCTCTTCACGCACATCCCCTTTTGGCACACACACACGGCTACCATACCTCAACGAACCGTCTTCGTGGATCAGTAAATCGGTTCGCAGTCCGGCTTCAACCTGCTCTCGAAACTTTTGCAGTCTAGGATCCTGCGATTGTGCTGCTTTAATCTTCTCAACTAAGGACGACTGTACTTGCAACTGCATCAACTGTCCCATAACATGTGGTAGCACAACCTCCAAGTCAAATCTCCGAAAATTCGCAATGATCTCCCTCTGTGCAGTCAATACCTGAATTGCTGGTAACCGACTAAGCGCATCCGGCACGACGTTAACCTTTCCCGGATGGTACTTAAGATCGAGGTCGTAGTCGGCCATCAGCTCCAACCATCTGCGTTGCCTCATGTTCAACTCCTTCTGAGTGAACACATACTTCAAACTCTTGTGATCTGTAAAGACTTCGACTCTCTCGCCCAAAAGGTAGTGTCTCCAAATCTTCAAGGCGAAGATCACGGCCGCAAGCTCCAAGTCATGAGTCGGATAATTCTTCTCATGAGTCTTCAGTTGTCTTGATGCGTAAGCTACGACCTTCCCATTCTGCATCAAAACACATCCCAATCCTTTTCCAGATGCGTCGCTGTGAATCACCAGTCCTCCTGAATTATCCGGTACGATTAGGATAGGGGCGGTTATCAACTTCTGCTTCAACGTCTCAAAGGCCAATGCACATCCATCCGTCCAAACAAACGGTACCTCCTTGCGCGTGAGCTTGGTTAACGGCTCTGCCAAACGAGCGAAGTTCTCCATAAATCTCCTGTAGTATCCGGCGAGTCCAAGAAAACTTCTTATCTCTGCAACATTCTTTGGAATAGGCCAATCTCGAACTGCTGCAATCTTTTCGGGATCGACGGCGATTCCATCGCCCGACACGACATGTCCCAGAAACTTCACTTCTTCCAGCCAGAATTCGCACTTACTCATCTTCGCGAACAATTTCTCCTGTCTCAGCGTCTGTAGTGCGATCTTTAAATGCTCAGCATGCTCCTCCGGACTCTTCGAGTACACCAGAATATCGTCAATGAATACCACAATAAACTGGTCCAAGAATGGTGAAAAGACCCTGTTCATCAAATCCATGAATATTGCCGGCGCATTCGTCACTCCGAAGGGCATCACCAGATACTCGAAATGTCCATATCGAGTTCGAAACGCCGTCTTGCAAATGTCTTCTGCTTTCACTCGGACCTGATGATATCCTGATCGCAAATCCAGTTTCGAGAATACCCTCGCGCCACTAAGCTGCTCAAAAAGTTCTCCAATGCGAGGGATCGGGTACTTGTTCTTAATAGTCACCCGGTTCAATTCTCGATAATCAATGCACATCCTTCTCGTGCCATCCTTCTTCTTTACTAAAAGAACTGGAGCTCCCCAAGGCGAGTTGCTGCTTCGAATCCAACCCTTCTCGAGTAATTCACCAACTTGTTTCTTAACTTCTTCCAATTCCACTGGTGCCATCGGATAATAAGATTTCGATACTGGCGCTGCACCAGGAATAAGGTCAATCGTGAACTCCACATCTCGCTTCGGCGGTAAGCCCGATATATCTTCAAATACATCCATAAAGTCGCGAACAACTGCCGGCTCTACATTACTATCAACTTCCATTGCTGCAAGAACACTGTTTGTCGGCCTAGGCCTAAACTCGACTGGCCCGACAGAACTGCTTCCCCCAGTGAAGGTAAACTCAGGATGTCCAGGAATCTGGAAAATTACCTTCCTTGCCCTACAGTCAATGTGGGCGTGGAAAGTGCCAAGAAAATCCATTCCCAAGACAACTTCATAGCTGCCCGTATCTATCACCAAGAAATCTGCAAAGAGCTCCCGTCCGCACACAACAACTGTACAATCTCTACATTCCTTACTAGCTATGATTTTCCCATTCCCAGTGTGTATGTCCCAAAAACTAGACAGGGTCGTGCAGGTAATCGAGTGTGTAGTTATAAATTTGGATGACATAAAACAGTGGGATGCTCCAGAATCAAATAATGCCAATGCGGGAAAACCATGAACGAGTAAAGTACCTGAAACCACTTCTCCTGATGCCTTAGCTTCCTCAGCTATCAACGTGAAAGCTCGAGCCTGATTATGTCCTTGAGTCAGCTGTTTCTGCCCTTGGAACGGTCTCTGCGGAGGCTTCTGTATATCATCTCTCGTGCGAAGCTTCGACGGACAGGCACCAACTGCGTGATCGGCTGCTCCACAAACCAGACAAAGTCCCAGTCTCCGTCGACACTCCTTATGCACGTGCCCAGGTAAATGGCAGTAGTCACAGGTCACGCTCTTCCTTCGATCAACGATCGCAGGCTTCTTCATGGGTGCTACACCTCGACGGTCCACTGGAATACTTCTGCGCCCATGATCTCGGTTAGGTACAAATGCGGGCTTCCTGGCCGCAACTGCTGTCTGCTGTAGGTTCCCTTTCATTCCCGACAAACTCTGCTGCTCCCTGGCTGCCGTAAGAACCTGCGAGAAAGTGGTCAAACCCAGGGAGATGATCTGACTCTGGATGTCCACATCCAAACCGCGCAAGAACCTTCGCGCCCTGTCTGCCTCCTTGGCGACTAAGGGTCCAGCGAAGCGGCTGAGTCTCGTCCACTCCGCTGCATGTACGTCCACAGATGCTCCATTTTGTCTCAGCCCAATAAATTTCTCTTCCATTTCCTCCCGTGCAGTCCGCGGGAAGAACTTCTCCAGGAAACTTTTAGAGAAATCCGCCCAACTGATTGGCTTGGGTAAGCGGGTCTCCTCCACAAGCCACCACTCTCGGGCGTAATCCACCAGCTGAATGCGCACCACATCAACTCTCTTGTCTTCTGGGATCTGTGCCGCAATCAGTAAATTCTCCGTGTCCACTAGCCACTGCTCGGCTGGCAACGGCTCCTCCAAACCAGTGAAAGTAGTAGGACCCAACCGTCTGAAATCTGCCACGGTCCCTACTCGGTCAACTGGCTTCGCTACAGCGGTGTTTACAGACTGCCGAATGGCCTGCATACCCTCCTGAAATGAATCTGCTTGCTGCTGGATCAGCTCAGTTTGCCTCTTCTGATTCTCCAACATCCCACGTATCACTCCTAACATGGAGGCTTCATCCATGCGCCTCTGATACGTCTTGAAATTCTTATCTGCCATGGTCCTGAAATCAAAACAAACAACATTAGCATGATGATAGATTCAATATATAAATCAAGGCTAGAACTCCAAGATACTTAAATAGAGTACCGCATTGTAGCTATGCCGCGGTATCATAGCCGCAATTACTTAACTCCACCCAAGTCGCCTAAGTCCTAGAGATAACAAGAAATTAGGTTTTCGAGTTGACAAATGCAAAGTAAGTTTGCATGTCGACATGATCCGGAAGAATGATTCAAGGATGGTAAAACGGTCAAGGTGGCAGGACATGTTTCCTAATCACGGGTATTCTGATTCGTGTATCGGGTACAATACCCAACTACAAAAGAATCAACCCAACTAACCTATGGCTCTGATACCTAAAGAACCATGTCACGCCCCGCTTCCCAGAGTACGCAAGATTGGGCACGTAACATAGCCAACCATGCTACCTGTGGGTAGGAAGTATCCATCCACAGTCACATTACGATTGTAGAGATATCAAGAACAAGATAAATAAACTAATCTAACACATGTCCAAATCCATAATAACAAGAGTCAATAAGCAATAAGTGCGGAAGCAAATGATCCAATACAATAAATAAATAGTACGTCCCATAATGCGGGCTCACATCTGGAAATGAAATGAAATAAATGAACTAATCACTAAGGGACTCACAGATCAGCCTGCTGGCTGAAGTACTCCTGCTCGGTCGTCGACAGTGGTAAGGAATTTAGGCCATGCAAAACCCAAACGTCAGCGCGTCATGTCAACCAATAATATAATATAAACATGGTAATAAGCAATGCAGGGATGAACATGAATAAAGCAGTACTATGAAATAACAGTGCCGGGTAATGTGCAGTGGTAACTAAACTGTCCTATCAGGTTTCTACTCTAAAGTCTTTGAAATCAATTGGTGACTCGTCGATGTAACTCAATAGTATCCCGTGCATGCCCGGGACCACGGTCAAGACCCTCGGGGCTGAATCCGAGACGTGCCGCTAGGCAGTAAATAGGTAGCAGGATGGACGAGTGATGTCAGCATCATCACTCCCGGACTGGCCAAGCCCGTAAGACTGATCAGAACAGGTATCGAACTGTTGAGTTACAAGTCGGTTTCACCTTTGATTTCCCCATACCCCCAAGTTATGTATGTCAGGTCAGGTATTCAATAATCAAGAACTAATGCCAACACAGGATCAGTAACAGGTCAGGTTTGTCTGGATAGACAACAGGAATGGTCCATGAGGACCCCAAGTCAGGTTTGTTGGCATTAGGCATGAGATCAGGTAACAAGTCAGGTCGTGGTACAACAGGTTGAGTCGGTATGTATATATATGTCATGTGTAGCAAGGTCAGGTCAATATGTAGTGCAATCTAGTATGTGCTCTCAACAGGTTTACAAACGAACAGCAAGAATTTAAAGTAAACAGCAATAATAGTCATTTAATCACAATGGTACCTTAATCTGGTGCAGTTGTATTATATTAACAGGTTCGAGTACCCATGGGGTGCACTAATCACAGGGTAGCGCAGTTTTAAAACAGCAAGTAATGAAGATATAAGTGTACGACTATCGTCCTCTAACTAACAGAATGATTAACAGGTAGTTGTTATTAAGGTTATGGTGGCAAAATACGATTTAGATGGCAGTATTGTGATGTATATCATATTTCGTTCAATGAGACAAGTAACTATACTTAGTTAATATTGCAAGTTTTAATGAATCAAACACTTAATTAGTTTAACGTAGCATGTAGCAAGAAATCTTGCCTCGACGGTTTCGCAAACCGGAAAACACGAACGTAGCGTCGGCGGAAACACGCGACGGTTGCACGGGCCACGGATCGAGTCCAAACAGCGAACAGCGGGACCACACGGACCAGAGTACTTCGCTGGAGAGTCGGGTCCAGTCGTCGGCACGGCCGGAATCCGGCGAAATGTCAAAACGGCGACTAATTAGCAAAATACGATACACGTACACTAAAGACCAGCGAGGGGGTTAACACGAATGGAAAGGTAAAGAGATGCTTACAGGGAAGAACCAGGGGGAAACCACGACGGGTTCGACGGCGATGGGGCGCCGGCGAGGCAGCGACGGCGGCAGCGAAGGCTGAAGTTGCTGGGTTCGCTGGAAAGGGATGGTGCGATGAGTAGAGGAGGGTGCTGGCCTGCTCTGGTGTTCAGGGGGAGAAGGAGGTGGTCGGCGGTGGCTCTGGCAACGACGGCGAGGGTCGACGGCGAGTTTCCCGGTGACAGGGTTGGTGTTAGGGTTGAGCTCGGGTTCTGTGGTGGTCCGGCGAGGGGAGGAGGAAGATGAGGAGGTCGGGACGAGGGTGAAAGGAGGAAGGCTCTGGCGTCGTCGGCAATGGGAGGCGGCAGCGACGGCGAGCACTGTGTGCTGGTGGTGGCATCGGGGTTGGGTTGCAGGCGCTGAAGGAGGGAGGAGAGGAGGTAGGGGGTGCGGTTAGGCTGTGGAGGCGAGGGTGATGATGGCGAGGTCACGGGGAGGTCGGCGGCGACGGCAGGAGGTGGCTAGGGTTTGGCTTCATGGGTGCTGCGAGGTTTCTCGTGAAGACGAGGGCGAGGGACGTGGGTATATAAAAAAAGATAGAGAGAGAGAGAGATTGTTAGAGAGAGAGAGAGAGAGAGATTGAGAGACGGAGAGAGAGAGAGTACTAAGAGGCGGGGCCCACGAGAGAGGAGCCTCGTGATTGGCTGGGATGGGTACGGGAATATTAAAAAGGAAAATTTTAAGAGATTTAAAAGATTTTAAACGTTATATATAGTAACAGAATATATTATATAGTTTAATAATATTAAATTAAAAATGGGTATTTCGGCGCTAAATGAAACATTTCCAAATCGCGCCCGGGTTGTGCCCAAATGTTTCAAATTCAAATTATAGGATTTTAAGCGAGTTCCAAATTTTAAAAAGAGATGTTTTATGATTAAAATGAATGCCCCCAAGTCGGACACTTGCACGCGTGCGTAGCCGTCCAAACTTGCCCGTTTCGCCGAACGGGATGAAATCTCGACGCGCGGACGCTATCACGCGACTAGTGGCGACGAGTAGGCCAACATGGATATTTTTAATTTCATTTTAGGTGTTAAAATTTGTTATAGGCGAAAAATGACTTAGCCGGTTAAAATTTAACAAAATCACCAAACAAGCAAGATAATTGAAATGAGCAATGTATAACACTCAACTAGTATCAGAAATAGTATTATTGGGCTCGGGTGTTACACTTCCCTCGGTGATTCCCGCTCCCCAAGTGCTTGCTCCCCCGGAAGAGGCCTCTTCGTTGGCTGCCGATTCAATGGATCTTTCTGGGGACGGCCCGGAGACTAGGGAACAGGTAATCGAGGCTACCGTCCTTCCGCTGGAGCCTGCAGTGGCGACCACTGCTCCTCGATCGGAAGTTATTATACCAGCCCACGTCCCCGATGATGTATGTGCCTGGGGGCATGGAAGAGGTCGCCGAAGCTGCTATCCCTCCAGTCCAAAGCGGGAGAAGCCTCGAAGGTATCCTTCTATATTTTATTTTGATAATCTCTCCATTATCTGAACCTTTCTTTCTTTTCAGAATTGCGCGGGTTGGCGGTGTCTATTGCTGATCTGTCTCCTAGGAAGTCTTTTCAGCGCCTGTTAGAGATGGCCGCTCCGCAGGCGATATCTCCTCAACGCATCGTCCTCTCTTTCGGGCAAGGTTAGTGTCGTTTGCCCTCTCTTCACGGCATTATTATTATTTCATATAATGACATTGATGTCTTCTACAGTTCTGGAAGCCGATGATGAGGTTGAGATTCTTGACGGGCCTGGGGAGCCTTCAGACCCTTCTTGCATGACTGTGGGTAAGTAAAGCCGTCTCAGCGTTGTTCCATCTGCTCTTTGCTTACAAGTCTCGCTGATTGTTTATAAATCTTAACAGCTTTGCCGGTTCTTACCACGCTGGAATCTCGCATCGTCATGCCACCCGGCCCCTATGCTCTACGTGCCTCGGAACGGATGGCAAAGCTAAGCCTTCACTCCCTGTCAGCCCTGATTGAAGACCTTCGTACCGGCAGTCTGATCACGGCTAAAGCGTTTGCCGCTAAAGCCAACGGTTCTCTTCCCTTTCTTGCCACTTACCATAGTGAAACATTGGTGCAAGTCTGGGTTGAGTTTTGTCGGCAGGTGGAGGCTTGCTTGCATATTCTTGAATGTACATGTCTTCCTTCAGAGGTTGTGGCCGCGAAGGCGAGCTTACAGGGGCTGATTGAGCGGTGCGCTGCGAACATGATATCATGCGAGAAGAGGCTCAGCCGCAAGTTTTCGGAGAGGGAGCTAGCTTCCAAAGCGCTGAGGGAGCTTCAAGCCAATCTTACAGCCAAGACCACTCGGGCATATGAACTTTGGTGGGTGCTTCAAGAGGCTATCAAGGATGTGGTAGCCATTGATAAGGCCGTCATTTTTACCCGCGAAATGGTCGAAGCTCATAAGATTACCGAAAAAGAGTTTGAAAGTCGGCTTGCCTCATACCAGGCTCAACAGGCTCAAGCGGAGGCCCGTCTCTTAACGATAATCAATCATGAAGCCGAGGCCCAGCGGAAAAAGGATGAACTGGCAAACCTATTGAATCGTCCGCCGGCTTGAAGAATTGTATGTACTTTTTTATTCTTTTTTTATACATACTCCTGAATGAGAGTATTTTTTTTATTCTTTCATAAATTGTACTTTGTATTCATTTTGATTCATGAATAAAAGACATATTTTGCTTCATGATGGTGTGTCCCTTTTTTGTAAGTGCATTTTGTGGATAATCTATTCTGATTTCCTTGTAGGACCACGATGGCTTAGGAGTCAGGGTTAAGATCTGCCTCCTAAGACTTTTCAACTTTATGAGCCGTAAGGGTCTCATAAAGAATTTTCTCCCTACAGGTCGAGAGGATCCCGTAGGTGCAATTTCTCCTTAAGAATCGTGAGGATTCCTAAGTGGGTTTTCTCTTGAGAGTCGTAGGGATCTCACAAAAGAGTTTTCTCCCTTACGAGTCGTGAGGACCCGTAAGTGATGGACGAGGTTGACATTATCCGCATTTCACGGAGTCAGGGGTTGCTCTGGCCATTTCCCACGGGGTCAAGATTGACTTTAGCCGTGTTCTATGGGACCAGGATTTACTCTGAATGCTTCCCACGGGGTCAGGATTGACATAGCCGTGTTCCGCAAGGACCAGGATCCGCTCTGGACGCTTCCCACGGGGTCAGGATTGACATAGGTCGTGTTCCACGTAACCAGGATTTGCTCTGGATGCTTCCCACGGGGTCAGGATTGACATAGCCGTGTTTCGCAAGGACCAGGTTCCGCTCTGGACGTTTTCCACGGGGTCAGGATTGACATAGGCCGTATTCCGCGAAACCAGGATTTGCTCTGGATGCTTCCCACGGGGTCAGGATTGACATAGCCGTGTTCTGCGAGGACCAGGCTCCGCTCTGGACGTTTCCTACGGGGTCAGGATTGACATAGGTCGTGTTCCACATGACCAGGATTTGCTCTGGATGCTTCCCACGGGGTCGGTTTGACATAGCAGTGTTCTGCAAGGACTAGGATCCGCTCTGGACGTTTCCCACGGGGTCAGGATTGACATAGGCCGTGTTCTACGAAACCAGGATTTGCTCTGGATGCTTCCCACGGGGTCAGGATTGACATAGCCGTGTTCTGCGAGGACCAGGATCCGCTCTGGACATTTCCCACGGTGTCAGAATTGACATAGGCCGTGTTCCACGAAACCAGGATTTGCTCTGGATGCTTCCCATGGGGTCAGGATTGACATAGTCGTGTTTTGCGAGGAGCAGGCTCCGCTCTGGGCATTTCCCACGGGGTCAGAATTGACATAGGCCGTGTTCCACGAAACCAGGATTTGCTGTGGATGCTTCCCACGGGGTCAGGATTAACATAGCCATGTTCTGCGAGGACCAGGATCTGCTTTGGACGTTTCCCATAGGGTCAGGATTGACATAGGCCGTGTTCCACGAAACCAGGATTTGCTCTGGATGCTTCCCACGGGGTCAGGATTGACATAGCCGTGTTCTGCGAGGACCAGGCTCCGCTCTGGATGTTTCCTACGGGGTCAGGATTGACATAGACCGTGTTCCACGAAACCAGGATTTGCTCTGGATGCTTCCCACGGGGTCAAGATTAACATAGCCGTGTTCCGCGAAGACCAAGCTCCGCTCTGGACGTTTCCCATGGGGTCAGGATTGACATAGGCCGTGTTCCACGAAACCAGGATTTGCTCTGGATGCTTCCCACGGGGTCAGGATTGACATAGCCATGTTCTACAAGGACGAGGATCCGCTCTGGATGCTTCCCACGGGGTCAGGATTGACATAGGCCATGTTCCACGAAACCAGGATTTGCTCTGGATGCTTCCCACGGGGTCAGGATTGACATATCTGTATTCTGCGAGGACCAGGATCCGCTCTGGACGTTTCCCACGGGGTCAGGATTGACATAGGCCATGTTCCACGAAACCAGGATTTGCTCTGGATGCTTCCCACGGGGTCAGGATTGATATAGCCGTGTTCTGCGAGGACCAGGCTCCACTCTGGACGTTTCCCACGGGGTCAGAATTGACATAGGCCGTGTTCCACGAAACCAGGATTTGCTCTGGATGCTTCCCATGGGGTCAGGATTGACATAGCCGTATTCTGCGAGGACCAGGCTCCGCTCTGGACGTTTCCTACGAGGTCAGGATTGATATAGGCCGTGTTCCACGAAACCAGGATTTGCTCTGGATGCTTCCCACGAGGTCAGGATTGACATAGTCGTGTTCTGCGCGGACCAGGATCCGCTCTGGACGTTTCCCACGGGGTCAGGATTGACATAGGCCATGTTCTACGAAACCAGGATTTGCTCTGGATGCTTCCCGCGGGGTCAGGATTGACATAGCCGTGTTCTGCAAGGACCAGGATCCGCTCTGGACGCTTCCCACGGGGTCAGGATTGACATAAGCCGTGTTCCACGAAACCAGGATTTGCTCTGGATGCTTCCCACGGGGTCAGGATTGACATAGCCATGTTCTGCGAGGACCAGGCTCTGCTCTGGACGTTTCCCACGGGGTCAGGATTGATATAGGCCGTGTTCCACAAAACCAGGATTTGTTGACTTTATCCGCATTTTACGGATTCGGGAGTTGACTCTCGGTTGTCTGTGCATCGTCGAGTCATAGAACTGTGAACTTCACCGCAGCTCCGATTTGTTGATGTTATGTCTGTTGAAATGAGACGAATGTTGAGATGATCTCCAGGCTGCTTTATGAACCGTTGAGACTTGGCTCTCTTTCAGGTGGAGCCTGGTGGGAAGGTGTGGTTCTCTCTTTGTTGTGCCTTTGGATTGTATACAGAGATCGATGTGATCTCACCTGTAGGGCAAAAATTCATTTTATATATTTTTCTTTCCGCGATACTCTATCATTTCAGCTTTTCTATCGCGAAAGTCGCGATTGCCCAATCATTTCGGCTATTTTTTCGCGGTGCCCAATCATTTCGGCTATTTTTCTTTTTACTCGCTGCTTTTTATTGCGAGTTGCCCAATCATTTCGGCTATTTTTGTATGCATACATTTTTACTTGCTGATTTTGTTACAAGTTGCCCCATCATTTCGGCTATTTCATATGCATTTTTGGCTCGCTGATTTTTTATCGCGAGTGTGGAACTTGGAATCTGGTGCCAATCTTAGTATCAGCATCGCTGCGACTGGAATATTTCCAGGAGCGAATCATCATTTGCCATGAAAGGATTTGGAATTTGATACCGATTTAGGCATCAGCACTGCTGCAACTGGGACATTGCTAGGAGCGAATCATCATTTGCCTCTGTCGATATTGAACAAAGGTGGCTTAGCAAACAGGGTTAGGATCCCGTCGACTAAGGCTTTTGACTTCATGAGTCGTAAGGGTCTCATAAAGGTATTTCTCCCTGAGGATCTCGTAGGTGCGTTTTCTCCTTAGGAATCGTGAGGATTCCTAAGTGTGCTCTCTTATAAGTCGTAAGGATCTTACAAGAGTGCTTTCTCCTTATAAGTCGAGAGGACTTAAGGGCTGTCCACTGTGCAAACATATCCCTAGTCACGGATGGAACTTCGTTAGGGAAATGTTTATTCATGCCCGTGGATTGTATACAAGGGTCAGTACTGAACCGCTTGTAGGGCAGCATTGGAGGTTGCGATGGCTGCTTAAGAACAGGTTCAGATCCATGTAGCTTAAGGCTTTTGAATCCTATGAGCCGTGAAGGTCTCAAAAGGAGAATTATCCTTACGATTCGTGAGGATCTCGTAAGTGTAATTTCTCCTTAGGAATCGTGGGGATCCCTAAATGTATTGCTCCCTTGTGAATCGTAAGGATCTCACGCATGTGGTTTCTCCTCACAAGGTCGAGAGGACCTTGCAAGTGTCTTTTAACGAGATTACGCCATTTCGGGTTTTCATAAAACTCGCTGGTAGCCCTGTTGTTTTTACTCACAGAGCCCTTTCGGGTTTTCATCCGTGCCCATTTTGCTTATGGACATACCGTTTTCTTTTTTTTTCTTTTTTATTTTTTGTGTCAGCCTTAAGATGCCGCGGTCCGTAGTAGTTTATCGACGTCTTGGTCAACAGCCAGTTTTAGGACATAGTGGTCCATTGTTAGTTTAAGGACGTTTCGGTCCAACGCCAGTTTTAGGAAATAGTGGTCCATTGTTAGTTTAAGAACATTTCGGTCCGAGAAAAGGAAGCCAGCTACTACTTACAGAGTTTAGGCTTAGGAAGATAGCGAGCGGACATAGGCGTCGTCATCTATCGTTGACCTAGGCCGTAACTCGTCAGGCGTAGTATTTCTTTAGGAAGCGACCGTTTATTGGCCTGAAAGGTCTTTCCCCATGCATGTCCATGATTAGCTATGCTCCACCCTGGTAGACTTTGTCTATGATATACGGGCCTTCATAGTTCGGCTCGAATTTCCCCTACTTGGCACGATTGGGGATCATAGGTCTTTTGACCACTAGCACGAGTTCGCCTTAGCAGAATGTTCTCGGCCTAGTCAATCTCTCATATGAGCGCGTCATCTTTATTTTATAAGCCTTCAGATTCTGCTGCGCCATGAGCCTGGTTTCATCAAGGGCATCGAGCTCCTCAAGCCGAAGGTGAGCGTTTTCTTCGTCTGTTAGTTCGTAGTGAACCGCCACTCGTAGAGAGGGTAACTCTATCTCGAGAGGGAGTACCACTTCTGTGCCGAACACCAATGCATACGGCGTTGTGTTTGTGGCTGTTTTGAACGTAGTTCGGTACGCCCAAAGAGCTTCATGCAGTCTCCCGTGCCAGTCCCTCTTACTTCGAGACACCGTCTTTTTCACGATATTCGTCAAAGTCTTGTTGAAAGCCTCAGCTAGACCGTTAGCTCAGGGATTATAGACCGAAGAGTATCTCCAGTCTATGTTATGCTGTTGTGCGAAGCGGCTGATCTTGTGGTTTCTATAGGCTAGCCCGTTATCGAAGATAATCCGTTGTGGAGTGCCAAACCGATAAATGACGTGTGTCTTGAAGAAATGGAGAATATTCTCCGTCTTCACTTCTCTTAGTAGTACTGCTTCTGCCCACTTGGAGAAGTAATCAGTTGTCGCCAAAATGAATCGATGTCCTTAGGACGATGTTGGTTCGATGGGCCCAATTATGTCGATTCCCCGCATTTCGAATGGCCAGCTAGCCACCGTTGGGTGTAGTGGATTTGGATGCTGGTGGATAAAGTCTCCGTGAATTTAGCACGAGTGGCATTGCCTCGCGTATTCAAGGCAATCCTGGATCATCGTGGGCCAATAGTAGCCTCATCCTTTTGATCTTCAGCTTCATTTTCGGGCCAGCTTGGTGGAACCGCAGAGTCCGTCATGAGTTTCTTGGACGACTCTCTTTGCCTCTTCAGGTCCCAGGCATCTTAGCCACAGAGAATCAAATGATCTCTTATACAGTGTATCATTGACGAAGGCAAAAGATAGAGCTCGTTTCATAAGCTGATGTCCTGAGGACGCATCTTCAGGTGTTCGACGGGATTTGAAGTAGTCTATAAAGACTTCTCTCCAATCTATAGCCTTTTCCTGGTCTTTTATTTGTAGGCCCGTTTGCTCGGTTGCTCCTTTTTCTTCGGACGACTCCGGAGATATTTCTGCCGGTGCAAGAACCCGACGGCTTTGTACCACGATTCTTACGTCATCGAGGTTCTCGTCGGCCAATTCTTTAGCAAGCTTAGCTAATGCATCCACTTTGCTATTTTCCACGTGCGGTATGCTTTCCAGTGTGTAGGCAGGGATTTGAGTCAGCAGTTGCTGTACTCTCTCGCCATACTTCACCAACTATGGCTTGCACGTCTGATAGTCGCCGTTTACTTGACTAACGATCAGTTGGGAGTCTCCGTATATAAGAAGGTTCTTGATTCCCATGTCGACAGCGATCTCAAGACCTGCTATCAAAGCTTCGTACTCGGCTTCATTGTTCATCCTCGGCTCTGTTAAGGAGAAGGCAAAGCGCATTATCCCTCCCTGTGGAGTCACAAAGATGAGGCCTACCCCGGATTTGATTATATGGGTGCTTTGTTTGCGCTTCTTCATGGAAGATGCCCCATCGAAATAGAGTTTCCACTGTCTATCATTCTCTCTTCTCCCCCCGTCGATCGTGTCAAACGCGTGCTCATCTGGCAGTTCACAGTTCAAGGGAGAGTTGGCAGGTATTGGATGCTCAGCGAGGAAGTCAGCGATGGCCTGGCCTTTCACTGCCTTGAGGGGACGATAAGTTATCGAGAACTCCATCAAGAGTAGGGCCCATTTAGCGAGCCGTCCCGTTAATATGGCTTTTGATATCAAGTATTTGAGGGGATCCACCTTTGATATGAGGTGACCTCATGTGCCAACGCGTAGTGTCTGAGCTTTGTTATTGTAAAGATCAACGCCAGGCAGTGTTTTTCGATGGGAGAATAATTGCTTTCTGCCCCCAGTAGAACTCGACTCAAATAGTAGAGGGCTCTCTCCTTCCTTTGGTCATTCTCTTATGCCCATAGCGCGCCTAAGAAACCTTCGAGGGTGGTTGTATATAGAATGAGAGGCTTTCCCTTGACCGGAGCAGTCAGCGCTGGTGGATTCTGCAAGTATTACTTGATTTCGTCCAGTGCGCTTTGGCATTTGTGATCCCAGACGAACGGGGTCCCCTTCTTCATCAGGTGACTGTAGGGGCGGCACTTGCCAGAAAGATTAGCTATAAATCGCCGGATATACGCGAGCTACCCTTGGAGTGACTGTAATTGCTTGAGAGTCCTTGGCGGTGGCATTTCCATAATCGCCTTGATCTTTGACGGGTCTATCTCGATACCTCGGTGTCGTACGATGAATCCCAGGAACTTGCCTGAGGACACTCCGAACGTGCATTTGAGAGGGTTCATCTTCAAGTTGTATTTCCGAAGGCGCCGAAACACGATCTTCAGATGCTTTAAATATTCCTCATATGATTTGCTTTTAACTACGAGATCGTCGATATAGCATTCAACGATTTCATGTATGAGGTCGTCGAAGATCTTCGTCATAGCCCTATGATAGGTGGCACCGGCGTTCTTTAGACCGAAAGGCATCACCTTGTAGCAGAATATGCCCAAAGGGGTCCGGAAAGCGGTATGCTTCTGGTCTTCGGGATGCATCTTTATCTGATTGTATCCCAATGAGCCGTCCATGAAGGAGAAAACTTCGTGAGTGGATGTGTTATCTATCATCAGCTCAGTGACTGGTACTGGGAAGCCGTCCTTCGGGCAAGATTTATTGAGATCCCGAAAGTCCACACATATGCGCACCGTCCCATTTTTCTTCATCACTGGGACGATATTGGCGATCTAGTCAGGATACTGAACTTCTTGGATAAAGCCGGAGTCGATTAGCTTCTTGACCTCGACATTGATGCTCATCTCAAGCTCAAGCCGCATTCTTCTCGGCGCTTGTTTGATCGGCTTGACGTCCGGAGATATCGCCAATTTGTGTACAACAATCTCTGGATCTAGTACTGGCATCTCGGAATAGTTCCATGCGAAGCAATCTTTATGCTGCATGAGCACGTTTTTTAGCATAGCCACTTTTTCTTCAGACAACAGCTCACTGACGAATGTCGGCCGCGGGTCACTTGCCATCCCCAAATCAATTTTCTTGAGGTTATCTGCAGTAGTATGTATTCCATCTTCCAGCTCTTTTGGCGCCGGTGGAAACTCTGAGATCACCTCGCCATCATCGTTTTCGAAGCACTAGGGGAGGTCATCCATATTCTCGGGCTCTTCTTCTAACAGCGTTATCACGTGGCAGGTACGAGATCGTCTCCGAGACCGATATTGATCTGGTTCCATTCTCGCTGCATACGTGGCTTTCGGTTCATGCTTCTGCGGCGGGATTACCCTCCAACTGCTGGATAGAGCGAACCTGCCGAGTTGATACTGGTCTTCAACCCAGTTCTTGAAGGTGAAGCAGTCTTCGAGAGGATGCCCTATTACTTGGTGATAAGAGCAATAATCTGGGTGAGAGGCCTCGTCTGCTTGCTCCAGATGCTTGGACTCCGAGAGTGTCATCATTCGATATTTCATGACAAGATCGAATATCTTCTTTGGCTTGTCTCGAGGAAAAGAATATTCTCGACCCATCTTCTTTATAAGAGACGGATCCCGGCTGATCGATTCTTGATCGCGTGGCTTCTTAGACCTGCTTGGCCGCTGTCGAACGTTTTTCCGTTCTTTTGTTTATTTTTGCCTCTGTGCCGGGTCTTTTGTATGACGGGTTGGCGATGAGGAGCATTGTTATTCTCAGCGGCCTGTTGAAGGAGGCGCTGCGTCCTGGCTTTCTCGTAAATGGCCATTTCGCGGTTATGGTCATCCCGGACCTTTTGACCTGCTTCCCTTATTAGCTTGTCCATCCGTTCTTCAAACGACGGACTCGGCATTTTGATGGCAGGACCTTATTTTGGTTCAGGGTCAGCGTCTTTTAACAGGACGTCTCCTTCTTCATCGAAGTCATGTATGACGTAGCTGCCATGGACTCGCTCCCGTTTCTTGAATTGAACATATCCAAGCCTGATCGTTTCCATCCTCCCGTTGGGCAACTTTCGCTGAGTTCCGAGGACGTCCCAGATCTTGTTGTAGAACCGAGCTTGTCGAGCAGTCTGTTTGAGGGGTACACATTAGCGTTTCAATAGCCTTTTCAAGCCTTCTGTGCAATATCTAAGCAGGTGGATGGGCTGGAGGTTGTCAAATGTAGAATCGGCACCATGCCAAATTTCTTTTTCCACTTTGGTCTCCGTTGATCGATAAAAGAGGATTGCCTTTTCATCTCTTCGCCTGGGAAGGACGTAGAACGTCTGCAGTTCCTGCACATTATAGCTATCAAGTGCGTCGAGCTCTTTGTAATACTCTTGTGGAACCATGGCAATTTGCAAACTCCGATCATCGCTAGCGAGGGCTTGCATTGATAGCCGAGCGGAAAATACAGCGTTGACCTCATCTTCCGAGTCGCTGCTGAAGATCAACATAGGGATGGACGGTCCCGGCTTGTTGCATTGGGGTGGCCCTGAATAAACTATTTCTTCTTCCTCCTCGGTATCACTCCCGAAGACCGGAATAATGATGATAGCTTTGTTCTTCGGTTTGTGACATCTTTCCATGTCCTCAAAATCTGGTAAGAAGTATTTTGCATCTTCGTACTTTCGGACTTCATTCACGGAGAATGGGTTCAACTCCCCCGTCACAGTGTACTCGAGACCATCCTTGAAATACTTCATACACTGATGTTGTGTAGAAGGGATAATGTTGTACTCGTGTAGCCAAGGCCTACCGAGCAAAGCATTATAGAAGGTCTTAGCGTCAATGACGTGAAACTTGATGTCAGTGACTAGCAGCCCAAAGCGCAGCGTTAGTATCACAGACCAGAGCGTCCGTGATGACTGGGAGTCAAATCCGAAGATGGTGATTTTATCACGAGCGAGGTGCTGAACGCTCATGCAGATTTCCTTCAACACTCTCACATTGAGGAGATTGACGGAGGACCCATTGTCAACCAGGATTTTGCCTATCTTGATATCATGACAATATCCGGAGACATAGAGGGGACGGTTATGCTTGCACGTCCCGAGGAGGAGATATTCATCACCAAAGGTGATATCGGCTGTGTGCACTTCTTCTAGCTCGTCTTTCATCTTTTCTTCAGTGAGGAAAGCTTGGAATTGCTCGGGCTCTTGCAGTGTTTTGATCAAAAAATCTCTTGCTTCTTTTGATAACAAGAGGGCATCGAGAATGCTTAGCTACGAAGGTAGCTTCCTCAAGTGTGGCAGAACATTGTAATCCACCTAGCTTTTCTTTGGCGGGTCCTTGGCTGTCAGCTCTTTAACGACTTGGTCATCTAGGGCGATATTCTCAGAGACTTTTTCTTTCCCCTTATCTTTTATATTCAACCCACTGTTCGCGGGCCCGAGATTCTTTTCGGGCAACGTACGATTGCGCAGCTGAATGTTCTCACAGCTCTTCGGTTCTTCCTCTTTTCCTGAGGTGGATTCTTTAAAGAGAGGGCCAATAGTCATTTCTTCGTCAGAGTCGCTCTCGAAGGTGAGAACTTGCGATCCCCCAGCGTCGACCATGTGACAGTTGCCGGTAGTTCTTTTACGCTCCTCGGTCGTATTTCTTTGCTCCCGACGAGTTTTGCGTTTCATCCGCTTGAAATGTTGCCGGTGAGCAACATATCCCTGCCACCATCTTTTAAAAGCGTTGCACTTTTCGGTGGGGTGTGCAATCTTTCGATGATATAAGCAGTAGCTAGGATGTATTTCCGCTTCACCAGGAGTGTTTCCTTCGGAGGGTGGCAGCTTCATTCCCATCGATATGGCTTTGGCGAACCTCTTCTTCGTCTTAAACCTGCTTTTATTTGCGGCGGATGTAATTTGATCTGGTGGGAGTGTTTCAACCCTTTCGTCCAGTCGCCGGCGTTTGGCTTTTTCAAATATGGCTATCTCACGCTCTTGAGCGGCTTTGCTTTTAAGAAGAGCTTCGTCCAGGAATGCATCAATCATTTCGTCTGATGGCCCTAGAAGTTCCGGCTCAGGATCTGCCCCCAGTTTCTCTACATAAGGAGCTTCTTCATCGTTCATTAACGAGTGGGAGATCACATGGCAGCTTGCCACATAATCTTCACGCTCATCTGACGAGTCTTCCTCATTGTCGTCGTCTCCGTCCTCAAGGACGTGGCTGAGAAATTCTTGGAGTGTGACTGGAGTCCGCGCTTTTTTATTATATTCTTCCAGCGCGTCGATATACTTTTGCAGGTCCGTGCGCTTGTCACCAGGCTTCACGGGATTCTTGGCTTTCTTCTTCTTCTTCGAAGACTTTGACGGCTGGACGTGAGCGCTTTGGCTATCAACACCAATCTTTGGAGTTGGGCGCGGTTTCAGCATTCCCTCGATGATCTCGGGTTCCAGTGGATTTTTCCACCTAATTGCCGGACATGTTTGGAGATCCTTTAGCATTCTTTTAGTCTTGGCTGAAAGAACGACCTCCTATGGAGTTTCTTCCACAAAAGAGCATGATGCCCCCGGTGTGTCCCCCTTTTTAGGAGCATGCGGTTGAGGTGGGTTTACTTTCTACTTTTCGGACAATGCGAATTTGCCCTGTTGATACTGGTCCTTAATCCAGCCTTTAAAGACGAAGCAATCTTCAATCGGATGGCCTATCGCTTGGTGATAGGGGCAATAATTGGGATTATTAGCTTCACCGAGTTGTAATGGGTGTTTTGGATTTGGCAAATTGATGAGCCTGTTGCGCATTTCCAGCTCGAACAATCTCTTCGTTTTGTCCCGGGAAAACGAATAAGGGCGCTTGATTTTCTCATTATAGAATTGCCGCCTCTCGTCCAGGCGATCAGTTAGTTTTGGGCCACTGGGCTGCTGTTGAGCATTTACGACGAAGGTCGCTTTCCCTTTGCCCTTTTCATTCCGTGGTTCCGTCTTCGAAAGAGACGGTCTATGACCCATCTGGTCCATTTGGGCCAGTTTGTCAATCAAGGCCTGGAATGTGGTCGGCTTGAAGAACATCATAAATTAGGAAATAGTCGCTTGAGGGTCGAGAGTGCTTACGAACATGCCCACTGCAGGCGCTTCTTCGATGCGCTGCTCGCATTTCGACCATAAATTCCGCCATCGTATTGCTTATTGAACCCATGTCTCTCCAGGCTTCACCCTGGTATTGATCAATGCCGTTATTGGGGTGCGTTCACCAGCACTCGCGAAACGCTGGGTGAATAGTAGCTCCATCTCTGCAAAGGTTTTGACAGAATCGTTTGGAAGCTCCGAATACCACTCGAACGCCGTTTCCGACAAGCTACCAACAAACTTGTTCCCTGATAAAATATCAGGAAATTCCCCATTGGGGTAACACGTGCTGACACGTGACCAAGGGTCACGTGCTGACACATGATGGTTTCCTGGGACTCTGTTATAACATAATTAAATTCTAATCAAGCAGGCGATTAGTGGAGTCACGTGCCACCACGTGATGGGCCTTTGAAACCCACCAAAAGGGATTAAAAGATATAATAAGACACTAAGAAAAACCCCAATGGGGCATCACGTGCTCAGACGTGACCAAGGGCCATGTGCTAACACGTGATGATTCCTTAGCTCTGATTAAAAAGGCAGAATTAAATACTGAATAAAATGTTTAATCAAGAGGGTCATGTGCCAACACGTGACAAGTTCCTAAACTCTTTAATCGATAGAATTAAATTTTATTCCAATGATCAAACATTGGGATCACGTGATGGGCTTTTAATCCTTCTGAACTAATAGAATTAAATTCTAATTAAGTGGGAATCCAGAACCTTAACTGGAAAAAGACCTTTCTAAATCTTTCCAAACAAGAAGATGGTGCTCTGTAAAGTGGAGCACCGTTGGATTAAAAATCTAATGGTGATTAAGAATCACCAATTTATGGAAAGATTTTATACAAAGAAAGATTTCCCTAAAATTCACTACGAATAACAGACAGAATATCTTTTTGATTAAAAATCCAATGGTGAATAAAATTCACTGAGTGATCTAAAAGATCGTGTTGGTTAAAAAAACAACCAAAAATCTTTCAATGAAAGATTCACTAAACAAATTGATTATTTTCTTTCTCCTATAAATAGGAGCTATGAAGAGAAGAGAAGGGAGCTTGGAATTTTGATTTTCTGGAGAAAAAACAACAGCAGAGAGAAAAGAGAGGAGAATTTAATTCTCAAGAAAAGAAACCCTGGGTGAGAAAGGGGAAAGAGATCTAAGCTTCATAAAACAAAAGAGAATTTAATTCTCAATCTAAGAGTTTAACTCTTCTGCAAAAGAACTTAGTTCTTTCTCTGTTTGAAGATCTGCAGAAGCAAATCTCCCCACAGGTTGAGAATTTAATTCTCATCGGGGAGATTCTGCCATGCAGATCCAAAACTTAGAGGGAGAATTGAGTTTAGAGAATTTAATTCTCCTAAATTCATATGAATTTAATTCCTCCAAATAAAACTAAGGTTTAACCCTATAAGAGAATTTAATTCTCTCAATTTCACAGGAATTTAATTCCTCCCAAATAAAACTAGGGTTTAACCCTATATGAGAATTTAATTCTCCCAAATTCATAGGAATTTAATTCCTCCAAAACAGAACTAGGGTTTATTGTGAATTTAATTCTTCCACATACATAAGAATTTAATGCCTCTAAAACATAATTAGGGTTTAACCCTACAGAGAATTTAATTCTTAAAAAAAAAGAAACTTGAAAGCTCTCCATGCACGTAAAGAACTTGATCACGTGGTAACACGTGACCCACATTCTCAATGAGCAGAAAAGAAAAAACAGAACTTGGTCATGTGGTGACACGTGACCCCTATCCTCAATGAACAGAAAAGAAAGAATAAAACTAGGTCACGTGACCCCACGTGACCCCTAAACAGATCCCCCAAAATGAGAAGGAAAAAAGCTTGGAGGCAATGCCTCACGTGCTCCCACGCGACTTCCAAAACAAAGGGAACAAAAGCAAAGGCAGTACTGGCTTTGGGCGCTCTCACGTGTCTTCACGTGACCCCTAATAAACGCTTTAATAATCAATGCATGGGTACCCATCACGTGCCCACACGTGATGGCCTGAAGACCAAAAGTGTTTAACACTTATCTGAATATTCTGAGAACAAAATAAAGGAGGTCTGGCCCCACCTTTGGGTGCCCTCACGTTCCCCCACGTGACCCCTTTCTTTCTAGTGTTTAACACTATTTTGAGCATTTTGTCTCCAGTGTTTAACACTGTTTTAAATACATCACGTGAGGATACGTGACCACCAGATATCCTCTAGTGTTTAACACTATTTTAAAGCCAGCTTAGCCCAAATTGGCTAAGTTTTCCAGAGGCAAAATCTCCCCTTCAAATGGACTTTAAAATCCAGAGCTACAATGTTTAATGCTCAACCAAAGACAAAAATGTTATCAGAGCCCTCAAACTCTTGTTTAGCATTGCTAAATAATGAGGGGCTAAACCCATACAAATGTTTAATAGTCCAACAAATGGCCAACATTTCAAACTTAATTGGATTTAGTCCAAATTGGCCATAAGTCCTTAATTCAGATTTAACTGAGCCAATGTGCTCACAATCTAATTAATTGATCTTAGTTCCAAATTGTACTATAGATCTTCCAATCAACTTTGGTTCAAGGGTACATCTCTGAACTCCTTTGATATTTGTCATTGTAATCCTTCAACGTCTTCAGAGAGGTGACGGGTCCCGACAACCACACATTTCACAGACTATGACGTCTTTAAACTGGACTGTGGGGTCCTTAAACTCATGGACTATGATGTCCTTAACCTCGGACTGTGGGTCCCTTTAAACCCACGGACTATGATGTCCTTAACCTTGGACCGTAATGTCCTTAAACTAACATTGGACCACCATGTCCTTAAACTGGTAATCGACCGCAATGTCCCTAAACTAAACAATAGAGCCCAAATGCCCTCTTTTCGGATCTAAACGATCCCGTTAAGTTGATCTCAATCTAAAAATAGATTAATGTATCCTTAACAAACGTTTAAGTTGATCTTAGTCTCAAATGAGACTAACGTATCCTTAAACCCAATCCCTAAACCCAAATCTACGAAAATATGGATTTGGACTAATCCACGCCCTACGGGCGACAACATAAATTAGTCTCCGTATACAATCCACGGGCAACCAAAAACAAAACAAACACGCACGACACGAAGTGACCATCTGGAGAAGGAGAAAGTTGTTACCGCGACGCGGTAGCGTAATTAACTGCAGGGGCTTGCGCTAGCAGGAAAGAGCGTCCCCACAATCAAAAACCCCTCAACAAGGGGAATCTGAGAAAGTCTGCTAAATCGGCCGCATCCGTTTAAACCTTCGATACACGGTGTCATAAATCAACTTGGCATTTTCGGAGAGGTGGACGGATATCACCTAATAGCATCTGCCCTCGGAATTCAGGCCCGGACGTCCCAACGTCCCGGTCGCGGTTTTCGGCGGAGAACAGATTCTGGCACGCCCGGTGGGACCTTTTCCTCTTTCCACTCCACACTTCGTGTGTCGTGTTCAAGAACGAATCGCAGTTTGATATGGTTGCCCTTGGATTCGAGGTACTAAGATTTGGTGTCTTGCTCTGTGCAGAAGACGAAGGATCAATGGCTTCTACCTGCACAAAATACTCCAGCTGCAACTGCAACTCCCGTTCCGCCTCATCTGGAGATGTAACTTATGGGCCCCAGGCAGCCTTCTTGTTCACGATGCCGGAGGACCAAGTAACTCAGGCCACCACTGGGCTGTTCTTTGGGACTATGATCCCACCCATGAGCTTCAATGCCCCGATGCGGCCACAAGAAGCCCCAAAGAAGTCGGTCTTTGATCGACTTACCACTACCGCGGCCCCTCTCAACGGGTCGCCCAACTCCACTACCTCAGTTTTCAGCAGATTGGGCCAGAACGCTAACAAGCCCATGATACCTGAAGCAGCCATCCCTAAGCGGATAGCCATCCCGGTTCAAGCGGACGAAATCATCCCAGAGGCTTCTTCTGCCAAGAAGTCAGTCTTCATAAGGTTGGCCATTCCGGCTCCTGCTCCAGGCGAAGTCCCCAGAGCTGCTTCCCCTGTGTAACACCCAGCCCCTTTTCATACCAATAAAACGTATCTCTCTTTAACTTATACAGTTTGTTTTTATTATTTATTTTATTTATAATTATTAATTTATTTTAAAACCTTTTAAGCCCAAACCCAAACTATAGATTTATTCTTCATCAAAATATTTTCCTATATTACTAGATCTCTAGATTTCTAACTCTAGTTGTTTTATATTCTAATCTAAAACCCTAGTTCTAAATATTATCCTAAACCCCAAGCCCATTCTTTTAAATTCGTTTTCTTTTCTTTTCTTCCAGCCCAACTTTTCTCAGCCTCGACCCCATCCCTTTTTCTTATTTATTCTTTGATTTTGCATTCATAAGCCGGTCCAGAATTTTCCTCAGCCCATTCCTTTAATTTTTATAAACTTAATCTCTTTTTAAATTTCCGGCCCGGCCCTCTTTCCTTTCCCTCATAATTCTTTTATTTTACTCCTGGCCCACACCCAGCCCAAGCCCGCTTCACTCCCCCGCTCCCGCGCTCCAACCCGACCCGGCCCACTAACCCTTCTCCTTCCCTCCAACGGCTACTTCCCAAATCCCCGTCCACTGTTCCTCGACCCGCCTCCTCCGCCTACGCCCGCGCCCTTGCCTACGACGCGCACGTTTCCCCTGCGACCCGCTCCCCCAACGTTCACTCCTCCTTACCTCCCTCACATCCTCTTCCTCATCTCGCTTGCTCTCTCTCCCTCGTTCTCTTTCCTCCTCGAACTCACCTGAACCCACTCGTGCCCCTGCACACCCGGTTCCCGTCGCCGACGACTTCGACCCCATTCATCTTCTCTCACTCTCCCCTCCACCACCGACCACCGACTCCCCTGAGCACCAACGACCCTCCTCCATCAACGACGACCCCCTCTCCCCTCATCTCTTCACCGTCGTTCCAAACACCGCCGGCGAGCCTCCCCTGCACCCTCCTCGTCAACATCATCATCTTCATCGTCGTAATCCCTATCTCTTTCTCTTGATTCCCTCACCCGACCTCCTCTCTCATCATCCCCTCTCTCTTCCTATGTTTTCTCTCTTTCTGTGCCTTTCTCACTCCCTCTCTCTCAATTTCTCACTGTCTCTCTCTTTCTCTCTCCCTCTAACTCTCTACCTCTATCTCTTTCTCACTCTCCCTCAGTTCCCTCTCTCCCTCTCTCTCTAATCCCTCCTCTCTCTCTTTTTCTCAGTTCTCTCTCTCTCTCTCTTTCTCTCTCTCTCTCTATGTCTAACACTCCCTCTCCCCCTCTCTAAATCTCACCCGTCTCTCCCTTTCTATCAACCGACTACCACCACCACGACATCGCCTGAGCTCGCAACAGCCCATCACCAAGCTCGAGCCAAGCCCAAGCCTAACCGAGACTCGTCACGTGCTTGCTACTCCGTGCCCTGGACGTGTCATTACTGCCTTCGCTGCCGCGCCATCAGTTCACCGTCTCCAGGCAAGTTTCATACTTGCTACATGCTAATTTGTATTAGTTACAAACTATAATTTTATAAATTCCATACTTAATATCCTCGATAAATTATACGACGCAACTGTTCGATGTATGTTCTCAATGGAAATCATCATTTAATTTGGCGGAACTCATTTGTATAATCTGGCCCGTATAAATGTGAATCTAGTGTGTGAATTTTATTGGAAAATACGACTATTAACGACTAAAACGACTACCCCCAAGTTTACTCGAAAAACTGGAATTTTCTTGTACCTGAAAACCGTTAAAATTACCATAAATTATGTACATACTGGAATGATGCGTTCGAGGGCTTAAATCGAAGCCGACTCGACGAACTATAACCCAATGCAAGTTTCCAAATATTTCTGTACTTAAACTGTGACAATATTTGGATCGGAGTGCAACTCTGGACTGATGTCCAGAGCGACTCTATTTACTGTGTGCTGTCCCGCAATGACCACCACTCTGTTTCCTTAACTTGTAGGTTGTGGAACTCCACTGTTTATTAAATATGAACCTGTTATCTAGATAATACAACTGGTTTCACCCTGTTTCGTCAACATTTGCTATTTAACCTATAATTTAAAAGATCGGGACGTATAACAGTCCCAACAGAATCAGAATTGATATACTAGTATTGAACAGTGTATATCTCCTGACGTACAGACGCGATTGAGGATCCGTCTATTGCGTTGAAAACCTTAATGAAAACCCTAGATTTCATCCAACTTTAGTGTCGCTAAAAACTGAACCCAACTGGGATTAAAATGCGTTGCGAAACGGACTTCCGATTCTGAAACCGGATTTCCAGCCGTGAGCGTTTAAAATGAAATGGCCATAACTAGTGATCCTGAAACCAGAATGGAGTGAAACTAAATTCGCTGGATAGATAACTGAACATACTAATTATTCCCCGTTCATCGTTTCACTAAACTGTAACCGTATGATTTATGATAAATTATGCAAGTGGTAGATTACTGATTCATGACACCCTAATCATGCTTTACATACTGTTTACACATCATATCATACACATGTCACTGCATCGATAACCTAGTGATCATGTGCATTACCCATTGTTAGGTATTAGTGATGATTGTGGCAAGTACGTTAGTGTTCGTGCATAAGTGAATAAGTGAAAGTGATACGTACTTGTACACAATCAGTGAACCTTATGATTCTATTGCATTGTCGATGTCTGTGGGACGCGTGTACGTGTAACTATAAGTGGTATGGGACACTTATAGAAACTCTTGCATGGGTGT
Organism: Agapanthus africanus; assembly: GCA_030015575.1. Taxonomy (NCBI): domain Eukaryota; kingdom Viridiplantae; phylum Streptophyta; class Magnoliopsida; order Asparagales; family Amaryllidaceae; genus Agapanthus; species Agapanthus africanus. The sequence continues at coordinate 795,975,535 of CM057340.1, forward strand.
CACAGATAAGACATCAGACTCTGCCATTTATCTTAGGTATTAGTCGGGACGTGCTTGATGGAGGTCCTGCCTCCAGTTCTCGCGCAGACTTGTCACAGACCTATTGGTATTTAGGGTTATGGTTAGCGTTTGATGTAGACCACGGGGTGTGGGGTAGTTTGGGTGTGAGTTCAACAGAATCTCGGGAGTCCCTTACCGGCTTATATATATGGAGATATATGGAGATTTACAGGGTACATGATTATTACCGTGAGTTACATGTTGGGCCCGTGGTCCCTTGCCCTTGGGTTCTACCCTTGAGTGGAGGACACTCGCGAGTGGTTGATTATCACACTTGGACTGACGATAGGCTTAGTGACCTGTGCAGTGAGACTTAGAGACTGATAGGGATGATAGCATCGATATACATACTTACTGTGTTGACATACTTGGTATAACATTTTACTGCTTTTACTGTTCCACTGCATCGATTACTGCATGTTCATACCTATACCGTCATTGATTTACTGTTATATATATTTATTATCACTGTTAGAGTTATCACTTAGATTTATATATTATATTGCTATTGTGTCGCTCTGACGACCTGTGTATGCATGCTCAGTGTGAGGAGAGGATTTAGCCTGGACCGGGACTAGACGTACATCACGGACATCTTGATTAGCTATCCAGGGTTATACCCTTTTGTTTCCCATCAGGTCAGTTCTTTATACTGTTTTGTTCTAGTTACTGCATTTCTCATTACCTGCGCATTATTTACTGATTACCATGTAAAGCTAGAAGCCGAAATGTGACTACGGCAGGATGTTTCCTTGACCGTAGGAGCATGGCTGGCCTTGTCAACCTCTCGTATTCCGTATTTTGGGAAGCGGGACGTGACATCCTGCCCAGAGGTCTGTCTTTGACAGATTGGACGTTGCTTCTCAACGGGCATCGGTCTTTAAGAAGCTGACGCCGGTGATAACCCTTCGCCCACACAGGGGGCATGATGAAGTCACCCCTACAGCTGAGACAATCCTATCCGCACGACATGCTCGACGTCGCCACTGGTGCCGCGTAAGGAAGGCCGGGGGCAAATCCCCCTCTGGGCTAACTCCGCCAACTCCGATGGTGGAAATCAATGCTGCTGTTCCAACCGGGAACATCTTTGAACCGCTAAGGAGGGTTCGCAAGAACGCTCCGACTGCCGTGCTGAAGAGATCTCCTCCACCTGTGGAATTACTACAGAAAAGAAGACGAAGTAGCCGCTCAGCGGCTGTCTTCCAAAATTTATAAAGTCTGGCGACAGGTCCAGGAATCGGTGATTAATCAGGACTACTTTCGCCGGCCAAAGAAGCTCAAAGCTCAGCAAGAAAAGAGCCATCTCATGGTACCACAAAAGACGTCATCCGTCTGGGTGCCCGCTGCAACGGCCCTCTCGACTTCGACTGTTCACAAGAGAAGGAGGCCAGAGAAAGCCCCCATGAATGCGGAAAACCGCAAGGACGTCGAATCTAAAAGCCCCAAGTCCGGGGGCATGGTAATACATACCGTTTATTTGGCTTCCGGAAAAGAAGAAAGCCGTGCTTCCGCGGGTCATCGACCGCTTACCCGATCGATAACGAAGGCTCAGGAACAACAGCAGCAGAAACTTCAGGAGATGCTGACTACAAAGGCCGCACTCACTGGGCCAAAAGAAAATCCAGAAACCTTGGAGCAGCATTGGGAACAAGAAACTGATACTGAATTCCTCCGAAGAATGCTCGAGAGGAAAGAAAAAGCGGCCGCGGAATAGGCAGCCAAGATAAAACGAATGGCTCTTTTGTTCCAAGACATGGCCGGGATGATGTTACAGCCGGAACCACCAGCTGAAGACTCCCCGATTATCATTGAAGACGACAGAGGGAAGACATCGAACCCTCCTCCGGCTCTTTCAGCGGCCAAAGAGGAGACCATCTCCAAAGCTTCCCTGGATGATTACATCGCTCAGCAAATACGAGCTCACCAGGCGAATGAAGCGGCCGGCCAAATTTTTAAAACTGGGTGACCATATCCAGGCCGGTATGACCAAATAAGGTACCCGCCGGGATATACGATACATAAATTTCACGTATATAAAGGGACGGGAAATCCGCATCAGCACGTTGCTCAATTCAGAGCCTTGTGCGGCAACACCGGGGGTGGTGATAAACTTCTGCTCTGCCAGTTTGTTGGTAGCTTATTGGAGACGGCATTCGAGTGGTATTCTGAACTTCCAAACGACTCCGTCAAGACTTCTGCAGAGATGGAGCTATTATTCACCCAGCGTTTCGCGAGTGCTAGTGAACGCACCCCAATAACTATTTCCCAATTCATGATGTTTTTCAAGCCGACCACATTCCAGGCCTTGATTGACAAACTGGCCTAAATGGACCAAATGGGTCATAGACCGTCTCCTTCAAAGCCGGAGCCACGGAACGAAAAGGGCAAAGGGAAAGCGACCTTCGTCGCAAATACTCAACAGCAGCCCAATGGCCCAAAATTAACTGATCGTCTAGACGAGAGACGACAATTCTATAATGAGAAGATGAAGCGCCCTTATTCATTCCCCCGGGATAAAATAAAAAGATTGTTTGAGCTGGCGGTACGCAACAGACTCAACAATTTGCCGAATCCAAAATGACCGTTGCAACCTGGTGAGGCTAATAATACCAATTATTGCCCCTACCATCAAATGGTAAGCCATCCAATTGAAAATTGCTTCGTCTTTAAAGGATAGATCGAAGACCAATACCAACAGGGTAAGTTTGCGCTGTCCGAGAATTGGAAGGTGAACCCACCACAGCTACACGCTCCCAAGAAGACAGACACACCGGGGGCATCATGCTCTTTCATAGAAGAAGCTCCATAGGAGGTCGCTCTTTCAGCTAAAACTAAAAGAATGCTGAAGGATCTCCAAACATGCCCGGCAATCAGGTGGAAGAATCCGCTGGAACCCGAGATTATCAAAGGAATGCTGAAACCGCGCCCAACTCCAAAAATTGGTGGTGATAGTCACAGTGCTCACGCCCAGCCATCAAAATCTTCGAAGAAGAAGAAATCCAAGAAGCCCGTGATGGCTGGTGACAGGAGCACGGACCTGCAAAAGTAGATTGACGCGCTGGAAGAGTATAACCAGAAGGCGTGGACTCCAGTCACACTCCAAGAATTTCTCAATCACGTCCTTGAGGACAGAAATGATGGAGAAGACTCTTCGGATGAATCTGAAGATTACGTAGCAAGTTTCCATATGATCTCTCACTCGTCGATAAACGATGAAGAAGCTCCTTACACAAAGAAACTGAGGGCAGGACCCGAGCCGGAACTTCTAGGGCCATCAGACGAAATGATTGATGCATTCCTGAATGAAGCTCTTCTTAAAAGCAAAGCTGCTCGAGAGCGTGAGATGGCCATATTCGAAAAAGCCAAACGCCGGCAACCAGACAAAAAGATTGAAACACTCCCGCCAGATCAAAGTGCATCCATTGCAAATAAAATAGGTTCAAGACGAGGAAGAGATTTGCCAAAGCCATATCGATGGGAATGAAGCTGCCACCCTTCGAAGGGAACGCTCTTGGTGAAGCGGAAACACATCCTAGCTACTGCTTATATCATCGAAAGATTGCGCACCCCACCGAAGATTGCAACGCTTTTAAAAGATGGTGGCAGGGGTATGTTGCTCACCGACAACATTTCAAGTGGATGAAACGCAAAATTCGTCGGGAGCAAAGAAATACGACCAAGGAGCATAAAAGAACTACCAGCAACTGTCGCATGGTCAACGCTGGAGGATCGCAAGTTCTCACTTTCGGGAGCGACTCTGACGAAGAAATGGCTCTTGGCCCTCTCTTCAAAGAATTCACGTCGGGAAAAGAGGAAGAACCGAAGAACTGCGAGAACATTCAGCTGCGCAATCGCACGCTGCCCGAAAAGAATCTTGGGCCCTCGAACAGTGGGTCAAATAGAAAAGATAAGGGGGAAAAAAAGGTCCCTGAGAATATCATCCTTGATGACCAAGCCGTCGAAGAGATGACAGCCAAAGACCCGCCAAAGATAAGTAAGGTGGACTACAACGTTCTGGCACACTTGAGAAAGCTACCTTCGCAACTAAGCATTCTCGACGCCGTTCTGCTATCCAAAGAGGCAAGAGATTCATTGATCAAGACACTACAAGAGCCAGAGCAATTCCAAGCTTTCCTCGCCGAAGAAAAGATGAAGGACGAGCTGGAAGAAGTGCACACAGTCGATATCACTTTCGGCAATGAAGATCTCCTCCTTGGGACATGCAAGCATAATCGTCCCCTTTATGTCTCCGGATACTGTCATGACATCAAGATAGGCAAAATCCTGGTTGACAATGGGTCTTCCGTCAATCTCCTCAACGTGAGAGTGTTGAAGGAAATCTGCATGAGCGTTCAGCACCTCGCTCGTGATAAAATCACCATCTCCGGATTTGACTCCCAGTCATCATGGACGCTTGGGTCTGTAATATTGACACTACGCTTTGGGCTGCTTGTCACGGACATTAAGTTTCATGTCATTGACGCCAAGACATGCTACAATGCTTTGCTCGGCAGGCCTTGGTTACACGAGTACAACATTATCCCTTCTACACAACATCAGTGTATGAAGTATTTCAAGGATGGTCTCGAGTATACCGTAACAGAGGAGTTGAACCCATTCTCCGTGAATGAAGTCCGAAAATACGAAGATGCAAAATACCTCTTACCATATTTTGAGGACACGGAAAGATGTCACAAAGCGATCACCACTATTCCGGTCTCCGGGAGTGATACCGAGGAGGAAGAAGAGATAGTTTATTCAGGGCCGCCCCAACGCAACAACCCGGGACCATCCACCCCTATGTTGATCTTCGGCAGCGACTCGGAAGATGAGGTCAACGCTATATTTTCCGCTCGGCCGTCAATACAAGCCTTCGCTGGCGATAATCAGAGTTTGCAAATTACCATGGTTCCACAAGAACATTACAAAAATCTCGACGCACTTGAAACTTATAGTGTGCAGGAACTGCAAACATTTTATGTCCCTCCCAGGTGAAGAGATGAAAAGGCGATCCTATTCTACCGATCCACGGAAACCAAAGTGGAGAAAGAAATTTGGCATGGTGCGGATTCTACAATTGACAGGCTCCAGCCCATCCTTCTATCTAGATATTACAAGGAAGGCTTGAAAAAACTATTGAAGCACCAAGGGGTACCCTTCAGACAGACTACTCGACAAGCTCAATTCTACAACAGGATTTGGGACATCCCCGGAACTCAGCGAAAGTTGCCCAATGGGAAAATGGAAACGGTCGGGCTTGGATATGTCCAATCCAAGAAACGGGAACGAGTCCATGGTAGCTACGTCATACATGACTTCGATGAAGAAAGAGATGCCCTGTTAGAAGACGCTGACCCTGAACCAAAACGAGATCCTACCATCGAAATGCCGAGTCCGTCGTTTGAAGAACGGATGGACAAGCTAATAAGGGAAGCGGGTCAAAAGGTCCGGGATGACCATAACCGTGAAATGGCCATTTACGAGAAAGCCAGGACACAGCGCCTCCTTCAGCAGGCCGTGGAGAATGACAATGCTCGTCGTCGCCGGCCCATCATACAAAAGACCCGGCGCAGAGGCAAAAATAAACCGAAGAACGGAAAAAACGTTCGACAGTAGCCAAGCGGGTCTAAGAAGCCACGCGAGCAAGAGTCGAGCAGCCGGGATCCGTCCCTTATAAAGAAGATGGGTCAGGAATATTCTTTCCCCAAGATAAGACAAAGAAGATATTGAATCTCATCGTAAAGCATCAGATGATGACACTCCCGGAGTCCAAGCACCCCGAGCAAACGAACGAGGTCTGTCACCCAGACTATTGCTCCTATCACCGGGCAATAAGGCATCCTCTCGAAGACTGCTTCACCTTCAAGAACTGGGTCGAAGACTAATATCAACAAGGCAGGTTCGCTCTATCCAGCAGTTGGAGGGTAAGCCCGCCACAGAAGCATGAACCGAAAGCGACGCGTATAACGAGAGTAGAACCAAATCAACATCGATCTTGAAAACGACCTTGTACCTGCCACGTGATAACGCTGTCAGAAGAAGAGCCTGAGAATACGGATGACCTCCCCTGGTGCTTCAAAAACGATGATGACGAGGTAATCTCAGAGTTTCCACCGGCGCCAAAAGAGCTGAAAGATGGAATACATACTACTGCAGATAATCTCAAAAAAATTGATTTAGGGACGGCAAGTGACCCGCGGCCAACGTTCGTCAGTGAGCTGTTGTCTGAAGAAAGGGTGGCTACGCTAAAGGACGTGCTCATGCAGTATAGAGATTGCTTTGCATGGAACTATTCAGAGATGATGGGGCTCGATCCAGAGATTGCTGTCCATAGATTGGCGATTTCTCCAGACGTTAAACCGATCAAATAAGCGCCGAGAAGAATGCGACTCGAGCTTGAAATGAGCATCAACGCCGAGTTCAAGAAGCTAATCGACTCCGGCTTCATCTAAGAGGTTCAATATCCTGACTGGATCGCCAACATCGTCCCGGTGATGAAGAAAAATGGGACGGTGCGCATATGTGTGGACTTTCGGGATCTCAATAAATCCTGCCCGAAGGATGACTTCCCAGTACCGGTCACCGAGCTGATGATAGATAACACATCCACTCATGAAGTCTTCTCCTTCATGGACGGCTCATCAGGATACAATCAGATAAAGATGCATCCTGAGGACCAGAAGCATACTGCTTTTCGGACCCCTTTGGGCATATTTTGCTATAAGGTGATGCCTTTCGGTCTAAAGAACGCCGGTGCCACCTATCAGAGGGCCATGACGAAAATTTTTGATGACCTCATGCATGAAATCGTCGAATGCTATATCGACGACCTCGTTGTTAAAAGCAAATCATACGAGAAACATTTAGAGCATCTGAAGATTGTGTTTCAGCGCCTTCGGAAATACAACTTGAAGATGAACCCTCTCAAATGCGCGTTTGGAGTTTCCTCGGGTAAATTCCTAGGATTCATCGTACGACATCGAGGCATCGAGATGGACCCGCCGGAGATCAAGGCGATTATGGAAATGCCCCCGCCAAGAACTCTCAAACAGCTGCGGCCTCTCCAAGGAAAGCTCGCGTATATCCGACGATTTATAGCCAATCTCTCCGACAAATGCCACCCCTACAGTCACTTAATGAAGAAGGGAACTCCGTTCATCTGGGATCACAAATGCCAAAGCGCACTGGATGAAATCAAGCAATACCTGCAGAATCCGCCAGTACTGGCAGCACCCGTTAAAGGAAAACCTCTCGTGCTGTACACAACAGCCCTCAAAGGTTCTTTAGGCGCGCTGTGGGCATAAGAAAAAGACTAAGGGAAAGAGAGAGCCCTTTATTATCCGAGTCGAGTTCTTCTGGGGGTAGAAAGCAATTACTCTCCCATTGAAAAACACTGCCTGGCGTTGATCATCGCGATAACGAAGCTCAGACACTACGCATTGGCACATGAGGTCCATCTCATATCGAAGGTGGATCCTCTCAAGTATTTGATGTCTAAGGCCATATTAACAGGACGGCTCGCTAAATGGGCCCTGCTCTTGATGGAGTTCTCCATAACTTATCGTCCCCTTAAGGCAGTGAAAAGCCAGGCCATCGCCGACTTCTTCGCTGAGCATCCGATACCCGCCGATTCTCCCTTGAACCGCGAATTGCCAGACGAACACGCGTTTGACACGATCGACGGGGAAAGAAGAAAGAATGAAACCCAGGGGGAACTCTATTTTGACGGAGCATCTTCCATGAAGAAGCGCAAACAAAGAACCCCTATAATCAAATCAGGGGTAGGCCTCATCTTCGTGACTCCACAAGGAGGGATAATGCGCTTTGCCTTCTCCTTAACAGAGCCGAGGACAAACAATGAAGTCGAATATGAAGCTTTGATAGCAGGTCTCGAGATCGCTATCGACATGGGAATTGAAAACCTCCTCATATACGAAGACTCCCAACTGGTCGTTAGTCAAGTAAACGGCGACTATCAAACGTGCAAGCCAGAGTTGGTGAAGTACGGTGAGAAAATACAGCAACTGCTGACTCAAATTCCTTCCTACTCCTTGGAAAGCATACCGCGTGCGGAAAATAGCAAAGCGGATGCGTTAGCAAAACTCGCTAAAGAACTGGCTGACGAAAACCTCGATGACGTGAGGATCATTGTGCAGAGCCGTCGGGTTCTTGCACTGGCGAAAATATCTCCGGAGTCGTCCGAAGAAAAGGGAGTGACCGAGCAAATAGATCTACAAATAAAAGACCAGGAAAAGGCTGAGGATTGGAGAGAAGTCTTTATAGACTACTTTAAATCCCGTCGAACACCCGAAGATGCATCCTCGAGACATCAGCTCACGAAACGAGCTCTTTCTTTTGCCTTCGTCAATGATACTCTGTACAAGAGGTCATTTGATTCTCTGTGGTTAAGATGCCTAGGACCTGAAGAAGCAAAAAGAGTCGTCCAAGAAACTCACGACGGACTCTACGGTTCTCACTAAGCCGGGCCGAAGATGAAGCTGAAGATCAAACGGATGGGTTATTATTGGCCCACGATGATCCAAGACTACCTCGAATACGCGAAGCAGTGTCACTCGTGCCAGATTCACGGGGACTTTATCCATCAGCATCTAAATCCACTGCATCCAACGGTGGCTAGCTGGTCATTTGAAATGTGGGGAACTGACATAATCGGCCCCATCGAGCCAGCATCGTCCAGAGGACATCGGTTCATTTTGGCGACAACTGATTACTTCTCCAAATGGGCAGAAGCAGTACCACTGAGGGAAGTGAAGACGGAAAATATACTCCATTTCTTCAGGACACACGTCATTTATCGGTTCGGCACTCCGCGACGGATCATCTCTGATAACGGGCCAGCCTACAGAAGCCACAAGATCAGCCGCTTCGCACAACAGCTTAACATAGACTGGAGATACTTTTCAGTCTATAATTCTTGAGCTAAAGGTCTGGCTGAGGCTTTTAACAAAACATTAACAAAGATCGTGAAAAAGACAGTGTCTCGAAATAAGAAGGACTGGCACGAGAGACTATATGAAGCTCTCTGGGTGTATCGAACTACGTTCAAAACGGCCATGAACACAACGCCGTATGCGTTGGTATTCGGTACGGAAGCGGTACTCCCCCTTGAGATAGAGTTACCCTCTCTACGAGTGGCGGTTCGCTACGAGCTAACAGATAAAGAAAATGCTCACTTTCGGCTTGAGGAGCTCGATGCCCTTGATGAAACCCGGCTCATAGCACAACAAAATCTGGAGGCTTATAAAGCAAAGATGACGTGCTCGTATGAGAGATTGACTAGGCTGAGAACATTCCGCCAAGATGAACTCGTGCTAGTGGTCAAAAGGCCTATGATCCCCAGTCGTGCCAAGCGGGGCAAATTCGAGCCGAACTATGAAGGCCCGTATATCATAGACAAAGTTTACCAGGGTGGAGCCTACCTACTCATGGACATGCATGGTGAAAGACCTTTCAGGCCAATAAACGGTCGCTTCCTAAAAAAATACTACGCCTAACGAGTCATGGCCTAGGCCAATGATAGATGACGACGCCTATGTCCGCTCGCTATCTTCCTAAGCCTAAACTCTGTAAGTAGTAGCCGGCTTCCTTTTCTTGGACCGAAACGTCCTTAAACTAACAATGGACCACTATGTCCTAAAACTGGCGACGGACCGAAACGTCTTTAAACTAACGATGGACCACTATGTCCTAAAACTAGTTGTTGATCGAGACGTCGATAAACTACTGTGGACTGCAGCACCCCAAGGCTGACACAAAAAAAAGAAAAAAAATAAATTAAAAAAGGAAAGAAAACGGTATGTCCATAAGCAAAATGGGCACGGATGAAAACCCGAAAGGGCTCCGTGAGTAAAAACAGCAGGGCTACCGGCGAGTTTTGTGAAAACCCGAAAGGGCGCAATCTCGTGAAAAGACACTTGCAAGGTCCTCTTGACCTTGTGAGGAGAAACCACCTACGTGAGATCCTTATGACTCACAAGGGAGTAACACACTTAGGAATCCCCACGATTCCTAAGGAGAAATTACACTTACGAGATACTCACGACTCGTAAGGAGAACCCTCTTATGAGACCCTCACGGCTCATAAGATTCAAAAGTCTTAAGCTACAGGGATCTGAACCTGTTCTTAAGCGGCCACCACAACCTCCAATGCTGCCCTACAAGCGGCTCAATGCTGACCCTTATATACAATCCACGGGCGCGAACAAACATTTCCCTAACAAAGTCCCATCTGTGACTAGGGATATGTCTACATGGTGAACAGCCCTTATAAGTCCTCTCGACTTATAAGGAGAAAACACTCTTGTAAGATCTTTACGACTTATAAGATACCACACATTTAGGAATCCTCACGATTCCTAAGGAGAAAACGCACCTACGAGATCCTCACGACTTGTAAGAAGAAATACCTTTATGAGACCCTTACGGCACATGAAGTCAAAAGCCTTAGTTGACAGTATCTTAACCCTGTCTACTAAGCCACCTTTGTTCGACATCGACGAAGGCAAATGATGATTCGCTCCTGGCAATATCCCAGTTGTAGCGGTGCTGATGCCGAAATCGGTGTCTAATTCCAAGCTTGCAGCAAAAAAACCAGCGAGCCACACATGCATACGAAATAGCCGAAATGATGGGGCAACTTGCAACAATATCAGCAAGTAAAAATGTATGCATACAAAAATAGCCGAAATTATTGGGCAACTCGCAATAAAAACCAGCGAGCAAATAAATACAAAATAGCCGAAATGATTGGGCACCGCGAAAAATAGCTGAAATGATTGGGCAATCGCAACCTTCGCGATATAAAAGCTGAAATGATAGAGCATCGCGGAAAGAAATTAAAAAAAATGAAATTTATGCCCTACAGGTGATATCACATCAAGCCCTGTATACAATCCAGAGGCGCAAACAAAGAGGGAATCACACTTTCCCTCTCCAGGCTCCATCGGAAGAAGAAGCCAAATCTCGACGGTTCACAGACAGCCTGGAGATCATCTCAACATGTGTCTCATTATAACAGACGCAACATAAAGCAAAGCGGAACTGCGGCAATTCCCAGTTCCATGACTCGGCGGAGTACAGATGACCGAGAGTCAAACCCCGACTCCGTGAAATGCGGATAAAGTCAACTATTCCTGGTCACATGGAACGCGGCTTATGTCAATCCTGACCCCGTGGGAAACGTCCAGAGCGGAGCCTGGTCCTCGCAGAGCACGGCTATGACCACGTGGGAAGCATCCAGAGCAAACTCCTGGTCACGTGGAACACGGCCTATGTCAATCCTGACCATGTGGGAAACGTCCAGAGTCGCAGAACACGGCTATGACCCCGTAGGAAGCATCCAGAGCAAATTCCTGGTCACGTGGAACGTGGCTTATGTCAATCCTGACCTCGTGGGAAACGTCCAGAGCGGAGCCTGGTCCTCGCAGAACACGGCTATGACCTCGTGGGAAGCATCCAGAGCAAATTCCTGGTCACGTGGAACACGGCCTATGTCAATCCTGACCCCGTGGGAAACGTCCAGAGCAGATCCTGGTTCTCGCAGAACACGGCTATGACCCCGTGGGAAGCATCCAGAGCAAATTCCCGGTCATGTGGAAAGTGGCTTATGTCAATCCTGACCCGTGGGAAACGTCCAGAGCAGAGACTGGTCCTCGCAGAACACGGCTATGACCCCGTGGGAAGCATCCAGAGCAAACTCCCGGTCACGTGGAAAGTGGCTTATGTCAATCCTGACCCCGTGGGAAACGTCCAGAGTAGAGCCTGGTCCTCGCAGAACACGGCTATGACCCCGTTGGAAGCATCCAGAGCAAATTCCTGGTCACATGGAACACAGCCTATGTCAATTCTGATCCCATGGGAAACGTCCAGAGCGGATTCTGGTCCTCGCAGAACACGGCTATGTCAATCAGACCCCGTAGGAAGCATCCAGAGCAAATTCCTGGTCATGTGGAACACGGCCTATATCAATCCTGACCCCGTGGAAAACGTCCAGAGCGGATCCTGGTCCTCGCAGAACATGGCTATGACCCCGTAGGAAGCATCCAGAGCAAATTCCTGGTCACATGGCACGCGGCTTATGTCAATCCTGACCCCGTAGGAAACGTCCAGAGCAGAGCCTGGTCCGTGCAGAACACGGCTATGACCCCGTGGGAAGCATCCAGAGCAAATTCCTGGTCACGTGGAACACAGCCTATGTCAATCCTGACCCCGTGGAAAACGTCCAGAGCGGATCCTGGTCCTCGCAGAACACGGCTATGACCCCGTGGGAAGCATCCAGAGCAAATTCCTGGTCATGTGGAACACGGCCTATGTCAATCCTGACCCCGTGGGAAACGTCCAGAGTGGAGCCTGGTCCTCGCAGAACACGGCTATGACCCCGTGGAAAGCATCCAGAGCAAATTCCTGGTCACGTGGAACGCGGCTTATGTCAATCCTGACCCCATGGGAAACGTCCAGAGCGAAGCCTGGTCCTCACAGAACACGGCTATGACCCCATGGGAAGCATCCAGAGCAAATTCCTGGTCACGTGGAACACGGCCTATGTCAATCCTGACCCAGTAGAAAACGTCCAGAGCGGATCCTGGTCCTCGCAGAACACGGCTATGACCCCGTGGGAAGCATCCAGAGCAAATTCATGGTCACATGGAACACGGCCTATGTCAATCCTGACCCCGTGGGAAACGTCCAGAGCGGAGCTTGGTCTTCACGGAACACGGCTATGTCAATCCTGACCCCGTGGGAAGCATCTAGAGCAAATCCTGGTTTCGTGGAACACGGCCTATGTCAATCCTGACCCCGTGATAAACATCCACAGCGGATCCTGGTCCTCGCAGAATACGGCAATATCAAACCGACCCCGTGGGAAGCATCCAGAGCAAATTCCTGGTCACGTGGAACGCGGCTTATGTCAATCCTGACCCCGTGGGAAACATCAAGAGCGGAGCCTGGTCCTCGCAGAACACGACTATGACCCCGTCGGAAGCATCCAGAGCAAATTCCTGGTCACGTGGAACGCGGCTTATGTCAATCCTGACCCTGTGGGAAACGTCCAGAGCGGAGCCTAGTCCTCGCAGAACACGGCTATGTCAATTAGACCCCGTAGGAAGCATCCAGAGAAAATTCCTGGTCACGTGGAACACGGCCTATGTCAATCCTGACCCCGTGGGAAACGTCCAGAGCGGATCCTGGTCCTCGCAGAACACGGCTATGACCCCGTAGGAAGCATCCAGAGCAAATTCCTGGTCACGTGGAACATGGCCTATGTCAATCCTAACCCCGTAAGAAACGTCCAGAGCGGATCCTGGTTCTCGCAGAACACGGCTATGACCCTGTGGGAAGCATCCAGAGCAAATTCCTGATCACGTGGAACGCGGCTTATGTCAATCCTGACCCCGTGGATAACGTCCAGAGTGGAGCCTAGTCCTCGCAGAACACGGCTATAACCCCGTGGAAAGCATCCAGAGCAAATTCCTGGTCATGTGGAACACGGATTATGTCAATCCAGATCCCGTGGGGAATGTCCAGAGCGGAGCTTGGTCCTCGCAGAACACGGCTATATCAATCAGACCCCTTGGGAAGCTTCCAGAGCAAATTCCTGGTCACGTGGAACACGGCCTATGTCAATCCTGACCCCGTGGGAAACGTCCAGAGTGGAGCCTGGTCCTCGCAGAACACGGCTATGTCAATCAAACCCCATGGGAAGAATCCAGAGCAAATTCCTGGTTACGTGGAATGCGGCCTATGTCAATTCTGACCCTGTGAGGAACGTCCAGAGCGGAGCCTGGTCCTTGCAGAACACGGCTATGTCAATCAGACCCCGTGGGAAGCATCCAGAGCAAATTCCTGGTCACGTAGAATACGGCCTATGTCAATCCTGACCCCGTGGGAAACGTCCAGAGCGGAGCCTGGTCCTCGCAAAACACGGCTATATCAATCAGACCCCGTGGGAAGCATCCAGAGCAAATTCCTGGTTACGTGGAATGCGGCCTATGTCAATCCTGACCCTGTGGGAAATGTCCAGAGTGGAGCTTGGTCCTCGCAGAATACGGCTATGTCAAACCGACCCCGTGGAAAGCATCCAGAGTAAATTCCTGGTCACGTGGAACACGGCCTATGTCAATCCTGACCCTATGGGAAACATCTAGACCGAAGCCTGGTCCTCGCAGAACACGGCTATGTCAAACCGACTCCGTGGGAAGCATCCAGAGCAAATTCATGGTCACGTGGAACACGTCCTATGTCAATCCTGACCCCGTGGGAAACGTCCACAGCGGAGCCTGGTCCTTGCAGAACACGGCTATGTCAATCAGACCCCGTGGGAAGCATCCAGAGCAAATTCCTGGTTACGTGGAACGCGGCCTATGTCAATCCTGACCCCGTGGGAAACGTCCAGAGCGGATCCTGGTCCTCGCAGAACACGGTTATGTCAATCAGACCCCGTGGGAAGCATCCAGAGCAAAATCCTGGTCCCATAGAACACGGCTAAAGTCAATCTTGACCCCATGGGAAATGGCCAGAGCAACCCCTGACTCCGTGAAATGCGGATAATCGTCCATCACTTACAGGTCCTCACGACTTGTAAGGGAGAAAACTCTTTTGTGAGATCCTTACGACTCTCAGAAGAAAACGCACTTAGGAATCCTCACGATTCCTAAGAAGAGATTACCTCTACGGGGTCCTCTCGACCTGTAGGGAGAAAATTCTTTATGAGACCCTCACGGCTCATAAAGTTGAAATGTCTTAGGAGACAGATCTTAACCCTGAATCCTAAGCCATCGCTGTCTTACAGAGAAATCAAAATAGATTATCCACAAAATACATTTACTAAAAGAGACACATCATCATGAAGCAAAATATGTCTTTTATTCATGAATCAAAATGAATACAAAGTACAATTTATGAAAGAATAAAAGAAAATATACTCTCATTGAGGATTATGTAAAAAAAAATACAATTCTTCAAGCCGGCGGACGATTTAGTAGATTTGCCAGTTCACCCCTTTTCCGCTGGGCCTCGTCTTCATGATTCATTATCGTCAAAAGACGGGCCCCCGCTTGAGCCTGTTGGGCCTGCCTCTTGAAACACCCGCCAAAGTTCATATGCCCTAGTAGTCTTGGCCGTAAGATTGGCTTGAAGCTCCCTCAGCGCTCTGGAAGCCATCTCCCTCTCCGAAAACTTTTGGCTGAGCCCCTTCTCGCATGACAGCATATTTGAGTCGCATCGTTCGATCAACCCCCGCAAGCTTGCCTCTGCAGCTACAACCTCTGAAGGAAGACGTGTACACTCAAGACTATGTAAACAAGCCTCCATTCGACGGCAATACTTGATCTACAATAAGCACAAACCACCTGATATGGGAAGCAACAAGGAAAGTCTCAGATGTATATTCTATCAAGCATGCATTTGCAACTGTATGAATGTTTAAAAGGAAATGATACCCAAAAGATGCGCATGCAACATAACGATAGCGCTCGCAATTAAATAAAATTCCCATTGGAAAAAAATATAAAGCTCATTTACGCAAGCAAGGCACACGTACGAGTATCCTACAAACATGAAAATTCAACAGAAAGCATGCAACAACCAATGATAAAAAAAAGTACATCGATTTAAACACACTACGCTACTGGGAAAAGGTCACCAAACAAAGGATCAGTGGCACAAGGGTTAACAAAACAAAATACAAAATTTTCTAACTCCCTCTCTGCCTTCTCCAATACATCGAAATGATGATTTTCACGAGGAGTGGCTCCCCACCGATTAGCGCCATGTTCATCTGCAAAGGTAGACATAATAGCCCGTCGGGCTCTTATCTGGCCCAACAGATGGACCGAGCAGTCTTTCAGAGCCTGAGTAATCAGGCACGCCTCCTAAAAACACTCGAGCTTGTCTTCAGCCGCATCAAGGATCGCCAGGGTCGTCTCTGCTGGGTGAGAGGGGATGTCAGCGAGCACGGCAAGAAGAATCATCCGGAGCCAAATGGATCCCATTGGAAGAGGGGATCCCCTACGGATCAGGAGTTCATACGTCACCGCGTCACATTCGGCATCGGTGAGAAGGGGATCCACCAGTCACATAGCAAAACGAGGAATCATCTCCTCAACGGGTACCTCCCATGGTTGTCGACAAGCATGGTGGCGGTTGCAAGCTATAGCACTTAGTTGTTTCCTCGAGATAAATCACCCTAAGTTGTAAATGGATCTCTCTGTGAAGAGAGAAAGAAAACTATGACTTCAAGTTATAAAGGGGAGCATTAAATGTTGCGCATGGAAAATGTTGCATGATGGAACTATTTCCAAGGCCCAGAAAAAGGAAAGGCATTGGAAATCAAAGAGGTGGGACTATTTCCAAAGCCCCCTCTCTGCATTCAATGTCATACACAGAAAAGATTGCATGGGAAATTAAACAACCCCATCAATAGAGTCTCACGTGCAGAGCACGTGAGCACCAACCTTGACATGCACTGAAAAGTAAAACAGTATCGCACGTGAATAACACGTGAGTGGGTGCCGATGTGAGATTGAAATCCCCAACAATGCCTCACATGCCAAACACGTGAGCAGCAACAACGATATGACAAAATGGCATAAAGAAAGCACGCGAACACAAAAGGAAAGGAAAGGCTTATCATTCATACTTTAAAAGTTCATACAAAATAAGAGAAAATATTTACAATGGTAGGACGTTAAATCCGGGACACGGATTGAGAAATTCAAAAGTGAGGCCGTCTAGAATCTTTCTGGCCTTTCTGACCATTCTCGTATGCATCCTCTCGCGATCACGAGTGTCGAGATCCTCGCCAATGTCCTCCTCCCTTTTATAAGAGGCGATTATCGTCATCTGTTGGAAAGTTTGATGCAAAATATCAACAAGGTTATCTCGTCGCTTCTTCGAGATCAAGCCCGACAGATACACTGAATGCACCTTATCTTCAGCATCATCCAGCGCATTAAGCGGCTTGGCTTCATAAAACCCAGGAAGTGCTTTCCAAATTGCTCCAACTACGATTTTCTATAAAGCAGAACGGCGAGGAAGTAGTCGACCGTTGTGTGCATACACACGATCCATAATCTCCGCACATTGGGTATCGGTAAACTCTTGGTTCTGACAACGGCCCTGTACGCGAATATCCTCATAGGAGATAAATTCGTTCAGACTATATAGATGAACAGCTATAATGCCTAAAAAGAAACATCAACGAAAGATTAGTAATGAGGAGAGTCAGACATTGAGATGTAAACAAATTCTTGGGAAGACAAGTTCTGTTAAATGACCAACAAATTCAAATTTGTGCGATTAAAGGAGAAAGCCCACTGCTAGAACTCTGCGCAAATCGAGAAGGATCTCTACAAGAACAACTCAGGGCAAGAAAGTCCCAAGAAGTACTCTGTGAAGAATTAAGTTCTTTAGAGGAATTAAATTCCTTTTGAACAGGGGAATTGAATTCCCAGAAAAACATTTTCGGAGCTAAAGCTCTTTGGAATGGAATTAAATTCCAGAGAGAAGACAAGCATCACCATCGATCCTTGAAGATCAGAGAAACCCTAAGAGGTTTATTATTTAAAGATTGGACATTATTTCAACGTAGAAAGATGGGTTCTTGTTAAAGCGAAAAACCCTTGGTATGGATTTAAAATCCAACGAAGATTTCTATAAGAAGTTCTTCAGCTGTTCAAGATCATTACCTGAAAAAGGGAATCTTTTGTTAACAGGGTTAAACTCTGGAAATTTTCGAAACAGAGAACTAAGCTCTGAGAGAGAGAATTAAATTCTCAAGGCAAAAACAAGCAAGGAAGAAGATGGAAAGTGGAGGCGCTTCTGAAGGGACTTCTGCATTTATAGGATGTGATGGGGGACGGTTCATCTCCCCTATTCCCTAGACAGATCCAACGGTCATAAAGGTGACAGCATTGCACTCACGTGCGAACACGTGAGAACAACGCTGTGGGGGCATTTGTTCCCTGATATAATATCAGGAAATTCCCCAATGGGGTATCACGTGCTGACACGTGCTGGTTTCCTGGGACTCTGTTATAACATAATTAAATTCTAATAAAGCAGGCGATTAGTGGAGTCACGTACCACCACGTGATGGGCCTTTGAAACCCACCAAAAGGGATTAAAAGATGTAATAAGACACTAAGGAAAAACCCTAATGGGGCATCACGTGCTCACACGTGACCAAGGGTCACGTGCTAACACGTGATGATTCCTTAGCTCTGATTAAAAGGCAAAATTAAATTCTGAATAAAATGTTTAAACAAGAGGCTCACGTGCCATCACGTGACAAGTTCCTAAACTCTTTAATTGATAGAATTAAATTCTATTTCAATGATCAAAGATTGGGATCACGTGCCAACACGTGATGGGCTTTTAATCCTTCAGAACTAATAGAATTAAATTCTAATTAAGTGAGAATCCAGAACCTTAACTGGAAAAAGACCTCTCTAAATCATTCCAAACAAGAAGATGGTGCTCTGTAAAGTGGAGCACCGTTGAATTAAAAATCCAATGGTGATTAAGAATCACCAATTTATAGAAAGATTTTATACAAGGAAAGATTTCCCTAAAATTCACTAAGAATAACAGACAGAATATCTTTTGGATTAAAAATCCAATGGTGAATAAAATTCACTGAGTGATCTAAAAGATCGCGTTGGTTAAAAAAACAACCAAAAATCTTTCAATGAAAGATTCACTAAATAAATTGATTTTTTTTCTTTCTCCTATAAATAGGAGCCAAAAAGATAAGAGAAGGGAGCTTGGAATTTTGATTTTCTGGAGAAAAAACAACAGCAGAGAGAAAAGAGAGGAGAATTTAATTCTCAAGAAAAGAAATCCTAGATGAGAAAGGGGAAAGAGATCTAAGCTCCATAAAACAAAAGAGAATTTAATTCTCAATCTAAGAGTTTAACTCTTCTGCAAAAAAACTTAGTTCTTCCTTTAGTTGAAGATCTGCAGAAGCAAATCTCCCCACAAGTTGAGAATTTAATTCTCATCGGGGAGATTCTGCCAAGCAGATCCAAAACTAGAGGGAGAATTGAGTTTAGAGAATTTAATTCTCCCAAATTCATATGAATTTAATTCCTCCAAATAAAACTAGGGTTTAACCCTATATGAGAATTTAATTCTTTCAATTTCACAGGAATTTAATTTCTCCCAAATAAAACTAGGGTTTAACCCTATATGAGAATTTAATTCTCCCAAATTCATAGGAATTTAATTCCTCCAAGACAGAACTAGGGTTTAACCCTATATGAGAATTTAATTCTTGCACATACATAGGAATTTAATTCCTCTAAAACATAATTAGGGTTTAACCCTATAGAGAATTTAATTCTTAAAACAAAGAAACTTGAAAGCTCTCCATCCACGTAAAGAACTTGATCACGTGGTAACACGTGACCCCCATTCTCAATGAGCAGAAAAGAAAAAACAGAACTTGGTCACGTGGTGACACGTGCCCCGTATCCTCAATGATCAGAAAAGAAAGAATAAAACTAGGTCACGTGACCCCTAAACAGATCCCCCAAAATGAGAAGGAAAAAAGCTTGGAGGCAATACCTCACGTGCTCCCACGTGACTTCCAAAACAAAGGGAACAAAAGCAAAGGCAATACTGGCTTTGGGCGCTCTCACGTGTCTTCACGTGACCCCTAATAAACACTTTAATAATCAATGCACGGGTACCCATCACGTTCCCACACGTGATGGCCTGAAGACCAAAAGTGTTGAACACTTATCTGAATATTCTGAGAACAAAATAAAGGAGGTCTGGCCCCACCTTTGGGTGCCCTCACGTTCCCCCACGTGACCCCTTCCTTTATAGTGTTTAACACTATTTTGAGCATTTTGTCTCCAGTGTTTAACACTGTTTTAAATACATCACGTGAGGACAGGTGACCACCAGATGTCCTCTAGTGTTTAACACTATTTTAAAGCCATCTTAGCCTAAATTGGCTAAGTTTTCCAGAGGCAAAATCTCCCCTTCAAATGGACTTTAAAATCCAGAGCTACAATGTTTAATACTCAACCAAAGACAAAAATGTTATCAGAGCCCTAAAACTCTTGTTTAGCATTGCTAAATAAAGAAGGGCTGAACCCAGACAAATGTTAAATAGTCCAACAAAGGGTCAACATTTCAAACATAATTGGACTTAGGCCAAATTGGCCATAAGTCCTCAATTCAGATTTAACTGAGCCAATGTACTCACAATCTAATTAATTGATCTTAGTTCCAAATTGGACTATAGATCTCACAATCAACTTTGGTTCAAGGGTACATCTCTGAACTCCTTTGATATTTGTCGTTGTAATCCTTCAACGTCTTCAGAGAGGTGACGGGTCCCGACAACCACACATTTCACAGACTATGACGTCTTTAAACTGGACTGTGGGGTCCTTAAACTCATGGACTATGATGTCCTTAACCTCGGACTGTGGGGTCCCTTTAAACCCACGGACTATGATGTCCTTAACCTTAGACCGTAATGTCCTTAAACTAACATTGGACCACCATGTCCTTAAACTGGTAATCGACCGCAATGTCCCTAAACTAAACAATAGAGCCCAAATGCCCTCTTGTCGGATCTAAACGATCCCGTTAAGTTGATCTTAGTCTAAAAATAGATTAACGTATCCTTAACAAACGTTTAAGTTGATCTTAGTCTCAAATGAGACTGACGTATCCTTAAACCAAATCCCCAAACCCAAATCTAAGAAAATACGGATTTGGACTAATCCACGCCCTACGGAAGACAACATAAATTAGTCTCCGTATACAATCCACGGGCAACCAAAAACAAAACAAACACGCACGACACGAAGTGACCATCTGGAGAAGGAGAAAGTTGTTACCGCGACGCGGTAGCGTAATTAACTACAGGGGCTTGCGCCTGCAGGGAAGAGCGTCCCCACAATCAAAAACCCCTCAACAAGGGGGAATCTGACAAAGTCTGCTATGTTGGGGTAAAAATTTACACCCCCGTTGACCGAGTCAAAGTCAAGGTCAACCCCAAGCCAGGTGGGCCCAAGCCCAGGTCAAGCGGGCCCATACCCAAGTCGAGCCCGCGGCCAGCCTCCTCCATGCCAACAACAAAAATCATGTAATAAATAATTTTTATGTAATTGTTTATGCATGAATGAAAACAAAATGGGCATAAAGCCAATATTTTGTAAGCCCATGACTTATGTGCAAAAATGAAATGGCACATGAGCCATGGGATGGCTAAAATGCCATTTTTGTAAAGCCCAAGGGGCTATATGTAAATATGTAAGCCTATAAAAGGCAACATGATGATGAATAATATAACACTTTTCATTCCCCCAAAAACTAGGGTTCTTTGTGCCTCCTGCTCCTTCTCCAAGGTTCCAAAAACCTTCCTCTTTCTTTTGAATTAAATCAAGAGTTTAACTCTTCTTTCTCCCAAAATAAATAGTTTTTCACCACAAAACCCACAAAGGGGAATTTGGATCTGTCATCAGATCTTAAAAAGGAGAGATTTTGAGATTTCACATCTCTTGATCTTCAAGATCCAGCAAGCAACAGGAGGAAGAAGAAGAACCACTTCCATTAAACCCAGAACACATTCAGGAGCCCGACTCCTCTCTGATTTCTCTTTGAGAAATCTTTTTTC
Source organism: Agapanthus africanus (assembly GCA_030015575.1). Taxonomy (NCBI): domain Eukaryota; kingdom Viridiplantae; phylum Streptophyta; class Magnoliopsida; order Asparagales; family Amaryllidaceae; genus Agapanthus; species Agapanthus africanus. Next base: position 795,997,250 of record CM057340.1, read on the forward strand.
AGGCTAAAAGCCTCTTGTCCTCTCCAGCGCGCAGCGCAAGTGCGCAAAGCGCCCGCGTGCCGACACGTGGCGCGCGCGCTTGCGCACCTGCGCGCTTGCTCAAGCGCGCAAAGCGCCCGCGTGCCGACACGTGGCGCGCGCGCGCTTGCGCACCTGCGCGCAGCGCTCTTGCGCAAAGCGCCCGCGTGCCGACACGTGGCGCGCGCGCAAAGCGCCCGCGTGCCGACACGTGGCGCGCGCTTGCGCTCCTGCGCGCAGCGCTCATGCGCAAAGCGCCCGCGTGCCGACACGTGGCGCGCGCTTGCGCTCCTGCGCGCAGCGCTCATGCGCAAAGCGCCCACGTGCCGACACGTGGCGCGCTTGCGCCTGAGCGCACAGCACCTAAGCGCACAGCGTCCAAGGTGCTTCCCCACGCATCCTTTGGATGCCTTTTCCCCTTTATTTATATATATATATGTATATATATACATTTGTATACAAATGTACACATACACATACTCCGCAACATTCTCCCCCTACAAAAAATTTTCGACCCCCGTAAAAACTCTGCGTGGCTCCCGATATATCCAAACCCCCTTTTCAAACAAAACACACGCACACCGCACATTGAGTTCGCATGACCAGTTTAACCCATTAATCGGAGGTTCCCTCGCCCCAAAGGCGAGGGGTAATTAACGGCAGCTTAGTCCACGGCTGTCGGAGATTCGGATCCCCACAATCATTAAATCCCAGCCTACCCTAGGCAGGGGGAATCTGTAGTACGCCTGACAAGCGTGCGCGTATTCCCATCTCAATGGGGTGACGAAAAACACCCTACAGATTCTGGCACGCCCGGTGGGACCATCTCTCCTCCCATATTTCGGGTTAAGCATTCATGCGAACTCAATCAATGTACATATCTGTATTTATACTAAAATAATGCTCTTTCAAGCAGGTCTTCAAGCAATCACTTTTCAACCATGTCTCCAAAGATGAACTCAGCTCTCAGCACGACTCCCGTCTCCTACACAATGAGGATAAACTCTAGGACGGTCCTTCCGGCCAGTCTCGGGCGACAATGGGAAGAGCCGCTGCTACCATTCGGCTCTATTGTGTTCATGCCAGTTGGGGCCATCCCAGCTCCTCAAGCCCCGGTGGCAGACAAACCGGTCTCGAAAGGCAGGAGACCGAATGTGGTGATCTCGAGGGCGCCCCAACCCAAACGCAAGTCGGTATCTGAACGACTTTCCTTGGCCGCAGCTGGGGGCAAGGCCATCAACACCAACAAAGCTACAACGCGTCCCGAGCAAGCTCCAGCGGTGCCCTTGACCACTGCTCGATCGGGTGTCTTCTCTAAGCTCCCCTCTGATCAACTCACAATGGCTTCCTGGGTAGCGGATGCCCGCCAAGCCTTCAAAATCGAGAAGCTGAGGCAGAAGCGGCTCAGATATAGAGCCAACAAAAAGGCTAGGGCTCTGGCCCTGTTAAAATTTATGAATTTCCAAAGCCCGGACCGCTCCGCGAAACCAACTGCCAGTGATGAAAGAATGGCTGAGTGTGTTGTCCACACTGTCTACATGGCCGAACATGAAGAAACGAACCCTCCTCTTCTTCACAGCCATGGTGATGATATGGTTGACGCTACCCAGCATCGGCTCGATCTAAATGATGAAGAGCCCGCTCAGGCCGATAAGCTAGAGGAGCCCGTGGTTCCTACGGAATGGGGCTCAGGCAATAAAGATTACCCGGTTGTCATAGCCGGAACTACAGAGCAAGCATTATTCCAATGGCTTCAAAGGCAATTTCAGGAAAGGGATGAGAAGATGGCCGAGGTCTATTCTAAAGTCGACGAGCTGGCAAACGTCGTGGCAGATCTCGCGACCCAAGTCGCCCGATTGCAATTACAGCAGAATCAAATTTTGGTTCATGAGCCAGGGATTGATACCCGGGGACAGCCAACTGATATCCCTTTCAACTTAAAAGAGGAGCGTCTTCGCAAAAAACGGCCGCAATCAGCCTCCAGTCCCTCCGATACATACACCGGGGGGGGGAATCGCCTCTGAAAGAGAAGCTGGAAAAGGTCTATTCCTTCAAAAGGGAAAAGGTCCACAAGATATTCAAGGACGCCCTGAAGAACGGTCTACAACTGCCGGAATCAAAGAGACCGCAAGAAGCGAATATGACCGACGACCCAGAATATTGCCCCTGTCACCGGGTGATCGGTCATGCCATTGAGGACTGCTTCGTCTTCAAAGATTGGGTCGAAAGGCAATATAAGATGGGAGAGATAGAACTGTCTAAAGGCGTGCTAGCAAACAGTCAAGTTACGATCGCCGATTTCATGCGAATAGAGACCGAAACCTTTCGGGAACCTAATCCTCCCAGACATGTGCCTCGAGGACCAGCATCAGTAAAGGCACCTACTCCAATGGAGGGAAAGAAGAAGGTATACTCCTTCAGGAGGGATGAAGTCCGCAAAATATTCATGGACGCCCTGAATAGCGGTCTGCAACTGCCTGTTCCAAAGAGGCCACAAGAAATGAACATGACCGGCAATCCCATATACTGCCCATATCATAGAGTGGTGGGTCATACCATCGAAGACTGCTATATTTTCAAAGATTGGGCAGAGGACCAATATAAGCTTGGAAAAACCTCACAATCCTCGGATGTATCGGCAAGCCACAGAGCTAGGTCATCAACACAGCTCCGCCAAGATCAAAGTTCAAGGAGCTGGGATAAGCAAAAAAGACCACCACGTCATTAAACTGGGAACAATCGACCGCCACGTCATTAAACTGGGAACAAAGGACCACCATGTCGTTAAACTGGGAAACAATGACCTCTACGTCTTTAAACTGGAAACAATCGACCTCCAAGTCGTTAAACTGGAAACAGATGACCTCTACGTCTTTAAACTGGAAACAGTAGACCTCTAAGTCTTTAAACTGGAAACAGACGACCTCTAAGTCGTTAAACTGGAAACAGTAGACCTCTAAGTCTTTAAACTAGAAACAGTAGACCTCTAAGTCTTTAAACTGGAAACAGACGACCTCTAAGTCGTTAAACTGGAAACAGTCGACCTCCACGTCGTTAAACCGGAAATAGCTGACCTCCACGTCGTTAAACCGGAAACAGATGACCTCCAAGTCTTTAAACTGGAAACAGATGACCTCCAAGTCGTTAAACTGGAAACAGATGACCGCTAAGTCGTTAAACTGGAAACGGTCGACCTCTAAGTCATTAAACTGGGAACGAGGGAAATCCACTCATGTGTCCTCACGATACATAAGGAGAACAAACCTTTGTGGGATCCTTACGACTCACCAAGGAAAAACACACTTAGGAGTCCTCACGACTCTTAAGGAGAACATACACCTGCGGGATCCTTACGACTCGCAGGGAGAAAATACCTTTATGGGACCCTCACGGCCCATAAAATTGAAAAGTCTTAGGTGATAGGGATCCAAACCTGTCTCCTAAGCCATCGCTCCCCAATCCCTAAGTGGCGAATGATGAGTCGCTCCTGGTGCTATATTCCAGTGCAGCGATGCAGACGCCAACCAAATTCCAAATCCCCAATCCCCAAGTGGCGAATGATGAGTCGCTCCTGGTGCTATATTCCAGTGCAGCGATGCAGACGCCAACCAAATTCCAAATCCCAATCCCCAACGGCGAATGATGAGTCGCTCCTGGTACCATATTCCAGTGCAGCGATGCAGACGCCAACAAAGCCCCGAAATGTCTTTGGCCCTACGGTCTGGATCAAACATCCTGCAAAACCGTATACAATCCACGGGCGCAAAACAATCCCGATCTCTCCAAAAAAAAAAAAGGGTATGTCCACAAGCAAAACAGGCACGGATGAAAACCCGAAAAGGGCTCCGTGAGTAAAAACAGCAGGACTGCCTGCGAGTTTGTGAAAACCCGAAAGGGCGCAAACTCGTAACAAAATAATAAAAGAAATGAAATGCACTCGCAAAGTCCTCTCGACTTTGTGAGGAGAAAATTCCCACGTGAGATCCCTACGACTCACGAAGGAGCAACACACTTAGGAGTCCCCACGACTCCTAAGGAGAAAATACACCTGCGAGATCCTTACGATCCGTAGGGAGAAAATGCTTTGTGGGACCCTTGCGGCCCATAAAATGGAAAAGCCTTAGGTGACAGGGATCTAAACCTGTCTCCTAAGCCACCAATTCCCAAATCCTCCCGGGGCACATGATGAGTTTCTCCTGGCATTATTCCAGTGCAGCAATGCAGATGCCAAACGAAAAAAAAAAAAACAAATCCAAATCCTCTCGAGGCACATGATGAGTTGCTCCTGGCATTATTCCAGTGCAGCAATGCAGATGCCAAACAAACCAAATCCAAATCCTCTCGGGGCACATGATGAGTTGCTCCTGGCATTATTCCAGTGCAGCAATACAGATGCCAAACAAACCAAATCCAAATCCTCTCGGGGCGCATGATGAGTTGCTCCTGGCATTATTCCAGTGCAGCAATGCAGATGGCAAACAAACCAAATCCAAATCCTCTCGGGGCACATGATGATTCGCTCCTAATACCATATTCCAGTGAAGCGATGCTGATGTCAACCCAAATCAAATCAAACCAACAACCTCTACGGCGGAATCATGCTCTGTCCCAGAATTTACCCCGTGTCGAAATCACGCTTCGCCTCGGGATATCTTCCTTCCCTGCCGGAATTATGCTCCGTCTCGGAATCAAATCAACCAACCAGCTCTGCGTCGGAATCAAGCTTCGTCTCAGAATGTACACCCCGTGTCGAAATGATACTTCGCCTCGGTGTACCTGCCTTCCCTGTCGAAATTATGCTTCGTCTCGGAAACAAATCAACCAACCAGCTCTGCGTCGGAATCAAGCTTCGTCTCAGAATGTGCACCCCGTGTCGAAATGATACTTCGCCTCGGTGTACCTGACTTCCCTGTCGAAATTATGCTTCGTCTCGGAATCAAGTCAACCAGCGACACTCCGTGCCGGGGAAAAGTCGATCAGCGACGCTCCGTGCCGGGGAAAAGTCAACCCGACACTCCGCGCCGGGGGAAAAGACCATCAGCGACACTCCGTGCCGGGGAAAAGTCAACCACCGACACTCCGCGCCGGGGAAAAGTCCGTCAGCGACACTCCGTGCCGGGGAAAAGTCAACCCGACACTCCGCGCCGGGGAAAAGTCCGTCAGCGACACTCCGTGCCGGGGAAAAGTCAACCCGACACTCCGCGCCGGGGAAAAGTCCGTCAGCGACACTCCGTGCCGGGGAAAAGTCAACCCGACACTCCGCGCCGGGGAAAAGTCAACCCGACACTCCGCGTCGGGGAAAAGTCGATCAGCGACACTCCGTGCCGGGGAAAAGTCAACCCGACACTCCGCGCCGGGGAAAAGTCCGTCAGCGACACTCCGTGCCGGGGAAAAGTCAACCCGACACTCCGCGCCGGGGAAAAGTCGATCAGCGACACTCCGTGCCAGGGAAAAGTCAACCTGACACTCCGTGCCGGGGAAAAGTCAACCTGACACTCCGCGCCGGGGAAAAGTCCGTCAGCGACACTCCGTGCCGGGGAAAAGTCAACCCGACACTCCGCGCCGCGGAAAAGTCCGTCAGCGACACTCCGTGCCGGGAAAAAGTCAACCCGACACTCCGCGCCGGGGAAAAGTCTATCAGCGACACTCCGTGCCGGGGAAAAGTCAACCCGACACTCCGCGCCGCGGAAAAGTCCGTCAGCGACACTCCGTGCCGGGGAAAAGTCAACCCGACACTCCGCGCTGGGGAAAAGTCCGTCAGCGACACTCCGTGCCGGGGAAAAGTCAACCCGACACTCCGCGCCGCGGAAAAGTCCGTCAGCGACACTCCGTGCCGGGGAAAAGTCAACCCGACACTCCGCGCCGGGGAAAAGTCCGTCAGCGACACTCCGTGCCGGGGAAAAGTCAACCCGACACTCCGCGCCGGGGAAAAGTCCGTCAGCGACACTCCGTGCCGGGGAAAAGTCAACCCGACACTCCGCGCCGGGGAAAAGTCCGTCAGCGACACTCCGTGCCGGGGAAAAGTCAACCCGACACTCCGCGCCGGGGAAAAGTCGATCAGCGACACTCCGTGCCGGGGAAAAGTCAACCCGACACTCCGCGCCGGGGAAAAGTCCGTCAGCGACACTCCGTGCCGGGGAAAAGTCAACCCGACACTCCGCGCCGGGGAAAAGTCCGTCAGCGACACTCCGTGCCGGGGAAAAGTCCGTCAGCGACACTCCATGCCGGGGAAAAGTCAACTCGACACTCCGCGCCGGGGAAAAGTCGATCAGCGACACTCCGCGCCGGGGAAAAGTCCGTCAGCGACACTCCGTGCCGGGGAAAAGTCGATCAGCGACACTCCGCGCCGGGGAAAAGTCCGTCAGCGACACTCCGTGCCGGGGAAAAGTCAACCCGACACTCCGCGCCGGGGAAAAGTCCGTCAGCGACACTCCGTGCCGGGGAAAAGTCAACCCGACACTCCGCGCCGGGGAAAAGTCCGTCAGCGACACTCCGTGCCGGGAAAAAGTCAACCCGACACTCCGCGCCGGGGAAAAGTCCGTCAGCGACACTCCGTGCCGGGGAAAAGTCAACCCGACACTCCGCGCCGGGGAAAAGTCCGTCAGCGACACTCCGTGCCGGGGAAAAGTCAACCCGACACTCCGCGCCGGGGAAAAGTCGATCAACGACACTCCGTGCCGGGGAAAAGTCAACCCGACAGTCCGCGCCGGGGAAAAGTCCGTCAGCGACACTCCGTGCCGGGGAAAAGTCAACCCGACACTCCGCGCCGGGGAAAAGTCCGTCAGCGACACTCCGCGCCGGGGAAAAGTCGGTCAGCGACACTCCGTGCCGGGGAAAAGTCAACCCGACACTCCGCGCCCGGGAAAAGTCCGTCAGCGACACTCCGTGCCGGGGAAAAGTCAACCCGACAGTCCGCGCCGGGGAAAAGTCCGTCAGCGACACTCCGTGCCGGGGAAAAGTCAACCCGACACTCCGCGCCGGGGAAAAGTCCGTCAGCGACACTCCGCGCCGGGGAAAAGTCCGTCAGCGACACTCCGTGCCGGGGAAAAGTCAACCCGACACTCCCCGCCGGGGAAAAGTCCGTCAGCGACACTCCGTGCCGGGGAAAAGTCAACCCGACACTCCGCGCCGGGGAAAAGCCGATCAGCGACACTCCGTGCCGGGAAAAAGTCAGCCCACGACACTCCGCGCCGGGGAAAAGTCGATCAGCGACACTCCGTGCCAGGGAAAAGTCAACCAGCGACACTCCGTGCCGGGGAAAAGTCAACCCGACACTCCGCGCCGGGGAAAAGTCGATCAGCGACACTCCGTGCCGGGGACACGTCTACCAAATCGCTTCGGATCAGAGCGTCGACCGTCTATGTCGCAAAAAGGGCAGTGCAGGCTCCCGCAAATTGGGAACCCAAATCGCTTCGTAACAGAGCGTCGACCGTCCATGTCGTAAAACGGGCAGTGCAGGCTCCCCACGAATCGGGAACCAAATCACTCCGGGTCAGGGAAACGTCTACCACAGACACTCCGTCTCGGAGACGCGTCAAGCGTCGACCGTCCATGTCGTAAAAAGGGCAGTGCATCCCAAAAAGTGGGAACCAAAACAAGTCGCCTCCACGTGAAAGAAGATCCATCAATTTCATGCACACGACCCATATATGCTGTGTGCATTTATTGATGGGGGGCACTTTGTTGGGGTAAAAATTTACACCCCCGTTGACCGAGTCAAAGTCAAGGTCAACCCCAAGCCAGGTGGGCCCAAGCCCAGGTCAAGCGGGCCCATACCCAAGTCGAGCCCGCGGCCAGCCTCCTCCATGCCAACAACAAAAATCATGTAATAAATAATTTTTATGTAATTGTTTATTCATGAATGAAAACAAAATGGGCATAAAGTCAATATTTTGTAAGCCCATGGCTTATGTGCAAAAATGAAATGGCACATGAGCCATGGGATGGCTAAAATGCTATTTTTGTAAAGCCCAAGGGGCTATATGTAAATATGTAAGCCTATAAAAGGCAACATGATGATGAATAATATAACACTTTTCATTCCCCCAAAAACTAGGGTTCTTTGTGCCTCCTGCTACTTCTCCAAGGTTCCAAAAACCTTCCTCTTTCTTTTGAATTAAATCAAGAGTTTAACTCTTCTTTCTCCCAAAATAAATAGTTTTTCACCATAAAACCCACAAAGGGGAATTTGGATCTGTCATCAGATCTTAAAAAGGAGAGATTTTGAGATTTCATATCTCTTGATCTTCAAGATCCAGCAAGCAACAGGAGGAAGAAGAAGAACCACTTCCATTAAACCCAGAACACATTCAGGAGCCCGACTCCTCTCTGATTTCTCTTTGAGAAATCTTTTTTCAGGCTAAAAGCCTCTTGTCCTCTCCAGCGCGCAGCGCAAGTGCGCAAAGCGCCCGCGTGCCGACACGTGGCGCGCGCGCTTGCGCACCTGCGCGCTTGCTCAAGCGCGCAAAGCGCCCGCGTGCCGACACGTGGCGCCCGCGCGCGCTTGCGCACCTGCGCGCTTGCGCAAGCGCGCAAAGCGCCCGCGTGCCGACACATGGCGCGCGCGCTTGCGCACCTGCGTGCTTGCGCAAGCGCGCAAAGCGCCCGCGTGCCGACACGTGGCGCGCGCAGCGCTTGCGCACCTGCACGCAGCGTTCTTGCGCAAAGCGCCCGCGTGCCGACACGTGGCGCGCGCAGCGCTCATGCGCAAAGCGCCCACGTGCCGACACGTGGCGCGTTTGCGCCTGAGCGCACAGCACCTAAGCGCACAGCGCCCAAGGTGCTGCCCCACGCATCCTTTGGATGCCTTTTCCCCTTTATTTATATATATATGTATATATATACATTTGTATACAAATGTACACATACACATACTCCGCAACATTCTCCCCCTCCAAAAAATTTTCGGGCCGGGGCGCTGCCCCGAACCCCGCAAGGGGGCTGCTAGCCCCCTTGACCCCCAGCCCGCTATCCGGGTAGCGGGACCCCCGTAAAAACTCTGCGTGGCTTCCGATATATCCAAACCCCCTTTTCAAACAAAACACACGCACACCGCACATTGAGTTCGCATGACCAGTTTAACCCATTAATCGGAGGTTCCCTCGCCCCAAAGGCGAGGGGTAATTAACGGCAGCTTAGTCCGCGGCTGCCGGAGATTCGGATCCCCACAATCATTAAACCCCAGCCTATCCTAGGCAGGGGGAATCTGTAGTACGCCTGACAAGCGTGCGCGTATTCCCATCTCAATGGGGTGACGAAAAACACCCTACATGCTATATCGGCCGCATCCGTTTAAACCTTCGATATACGGTGTCATAAATCAACTTGGCATCTTCGGAGAGGTGGACGGATAGCACCTAATAGCATCTGCCCTCGGAATTCAGGCCCGGACGTGCCAACGTCCCGGTCGCGGTTTTCGGCGGAGAACAGATTCTGGCACGCCCGGTGGGACCTTTTCCTCTTTCCACTCCACACTTCGTGTGTCGTGTTCGAGAACGAATCGCGGTTTGATATGGTTGCCTTTGGATTCGAGGTACTAAGATTTGGTGTCTTGCTCTGTGCAGAAGAAGAAGGATCAATGGCTTCTACCTGCACAAAATGCTCCAGCTGCAACTGCAACTCCCGTTCCGCCTCATCTGGAGGTGTAACTTACGGGCCCCAGGCAGCCTCCCTATTCACGATGCCGGTGGACCAATTAACTCAGGCCTCTACTGGGCTGTTCTTTGGGACTATGATCCCACCCAAGAGCTTCAATGCCCCGATGCGGCCGCAAGAAGCCCTAAAGAAGTTGGTCTTTGATCGACTTGCCTCTACCGCGGCCCCTCTCAACGGGTCTCCCAACTCCACTGCCTCAGTTTTCAGCAGATTGGGCCAGAACGCTAACAAGCCCGTGATACCTGAAGCAGCCATCCCTAAGCGGATAGCCATCCCGGTTCAAGCGGACGAAATCATCGCAGAGGTTTCTTCTGCCAAGAAGTCAGTCTTCATAAGGTTGGCCATTCCGGCTCCTGCTCCAGACGAAGTCCCCAGAGCTGCTTCCCCTGCCCAGAGGTCTGTCTTTGACAGATTGGACGTTGCTTCTCAATGGGCATCGGTCTTTAAGAAGCTGACGCCGGCGACAACCCTTCGCCAACACAGGAGGCATGACGAAGTCACCCCTACAGCTGAGATAATCCCATCCACGCGACATACTCGACGTCACCACTGGCGCCGCGTAAGGAAGGCCGGGGGCAACTCCCTCTCTGGGCTAACTCCGCCAACTCCGATGGTGGAAATCAATGCTGCTGTTCCAACCGGGAACAGCTTTGAACCGCTTAGGAAGGTTCGCAAGAACGCTCCGACTGCCGTGCTGAAGAGACACCTCCACCTGTGGAGATTACTACAGAAAAGAAGATGGAGTAGCCCCTCAGCGGCTGTCCTCCAAAATTTATAAAGTTTGGCGACAGGTCCAGGAATCGGTGATTAATAAGGACTACTTTCGGAGCAGAAGTTTATCATCACCTCCGGTGTTGCCGCACAAGGCTCTGAATTAAGCGACGTGCTGATGCGGATTTCCCGTCCCTTTATATACATGGAATTTAGGGATCGTATATCCCGGCGGGTACCTTATTTGGTCATACCAGCCTGGATATGGTCGCCCCATTTTAACAATTTGGCTGGCCAATTCATTCGCCTGGTGAGCTCGTATTTGCTGAGCGATGTAATCATCCAGGGCAGCTTTGGAGATGGTCTCCTCTTTGGCCGCTGAAAGAGCCGGAGGAGGGTTCGATGTCTCCCCTCTGTTGTCTTCAATGATAATCGGGGGGTTTTCAGCTGGAGGTTCCGGCTGTAACATCATCCCAGCCATGTCTTGGAACAAAAGAGCCATTCGTTTGATGTTGGCTGTCTGTTCCGCGGCCTCTTTTTCTTTCCTCTCGAGCATTCTTCGGAGGAATTCAGTATCAGTTTCTTGTTCCCGACGCTGCTCTGAGGTCTCTGGATTTTCTTTCGGCCCAGTGAGTGCGGCCATTGCAGTCGGCATCTCCTGAAGTTTCTGCTGCTGTTGTTCCTGAGCCTTCGTTATCGATCGGGTAAGCGGTCGATGACCCGTGGAAGCACGACTTTCCTCTTTTCCGGAAGCCATATAAACGATATGTGTTACCATGCCCCCAGACTTAGGGCGTTTAGATTCAGCGTCTTTGCTGTTCGCCGCGGTCACAGGGGCTTTCTCCGGCCTCCTTCTCTTGTGAGCGGCTGATGTTGAGGGAGCCGTTACAGCGGGCACCCAGACGGATGTCATCTTCTGTGGTACCACGGGATGGCTCTTTTCTTGCTGAGCTTTAAACTTCTTTGGCCGGCAAGAGTAGTCCTGGTTAATCACCGATTCCTGGGCCTGTCGCCAGACTTTATAAATTTTGGAGGACAGCCGCTGAGGGGGCTGCTCTGTCTTCTTTTCTGTAGTAATCTCCATAGGTGGAGGAGATCTCTTCAGCACGGCAGTCAGAGAGTTCTTGCGAACCCTCCTAAGCGGTTCAAAACTGTTCCCAGTTGGAACAGCAGCATTGATTTCCACCATGGGAGCTGGCGGAGTCAGTCCAGAAGGGGAGTTGCCCCCAGTCTTCTTTACTTGGCACCAGTGGCGACGTCGAGCATGTCGAGCGGATGGGGTTGTCTCAGTTGTAGGGGTGAATTCATCACGCCCCTTGTTTTGGCATAGGGTTGTCGCCGGCGTCAGCTTCTTAAAGACCGATGTCCGTTGAGAAGCAATGCCCAATCTGTCAAAGACAAACCTCTGGGCAGGGGAAGCAGCTTTGAGGACTCCGTCCGGAGCGGGAGCCTGAATGGCCAACCTTGTGAAGACTGACTTCTTGGCAGGAGAAGCCTCTCTGATGATTTCGTCCGCTTGAGCCGGGATGGCTATCCGCTTCGGGATGGCTGCTTCAGGTATCGCGGGCTTGTTGACGTTCAGGCCCAGTCTGTTGAAAACTGAGGCATTGAAGTTGGGCGACCCGTTGAGAGGGGCCGCGGCAGTGGTAAGTCGATCAAAGACCGACTTCTTTAGGGCTTCATGCGATAACAACGGGTCATTGAAGCTCACCGGCGGGATCATAGTCCCAGAGAACAGCCCAGTGGTGGCCTGAGTTACTTGCTCCACTGGAATTTTGAACAAGGAGGCCGCTTGGGGCCCATAAGTCACTCCCTCGGACGGGACGGAGCGAGAGTTGCAGTTACAGTTAGTGCAGCTTAAAGCCATTGATCTTCTGTTTTCTGCACGGAGCAAAAACCAAATCTTAGTACCACGAACCCAAGGGCAACCATATCAAACCGCGATTCGTTCGCGAACACGACACACGAAGTGTGGAGTGGAAAGAGGAAGAGGTCCCACCGGGCGTACCAGAATCTGTTCCACGCCGAAACACAGAGGCGCCACCGCGCAGGTCCGTCTTGCCTGAATTTCCGGGCAGATGCTAATTGGTGCTATCTATCCACCTCTCCGAAGATGCCAAGTTGATTTATGGCACCGTGTATCGAAAGTTTAAACGGATGCGGCCGATGTAGCAGACTTCGTCAAATTCCCCCTCGTTGAGGGGTTTTTGATTGTGGGGACGCTTTTCCCTGCAGGTGCAAGCCCCTGCAGTTAATTACGCTACCGCATCACGGTAACAACTTTCTCCTTTTCCAGATGGTCACTTCGTGTCGTGTGTGTTTGTTTTGTTTTTGGTTGCCCGTGGATTGTATACAGAGACTAATTTATATTGTCGCACGTAGGGCGTGGATTAGTCCAAATCCGTATTTTCTTAGATTTGGGTTTGGAGGTTGGGTTTAAGGATACGTTAGTCTCATTTGAGACTAAGATCAACTTAAACGTTTGTTAAGGATACGTTAGTCTAATTTTAGACTAAGATCAACTTAAACGTTTGTTAAGGATACGTTAGTCTAATTTTAGACTAAGATCAACTTAACAGGATCATTTAGATCCAACAAGAGAGCATTTGGGGCTCTATTGTTTAGTTTAGGGACATTACGGTCGATTACGAGTTTAAGGACATGGTGGTCCAGTTTAAAGACATCATAGTCTGTAAAGGTAAAGGACATCATAGTCCATGGGCTTAAAGGGACCCCACAGTCCGAGGTTAAGGACATCATAGTCCATTGGCTTAAGGACCCCACAGTCCGTAGTTTAAAGATGCCATAGTCTATAAAGTTTAAGGACATCATAGTCCATGAGTTTAAGGACCCCACGGTCCATGGAATGATTGGTTATCGGGACCCGTCACCTCTCTGAAGACGTTGAAGGATTACAACGACAAATATCAAAGGAGTGAAGAGATGTACCCTTAAACCAAGGTTGATTGGGAAATCTGTAGTTCAATTTGGAACTAAGATCAATTGATTAGATTATGAGCATATTGGCTCAATTAAATCTGAATTGAGGACATATGGCCAACTTGGGCTAAGTCCACTTAGGTCTGAAATGTTGGCCCTTTATTGGACTCTTGAACATTTGTCTGAGTTCAGCCTACCCATTATTTAGCAATGCTAAACAGGGGTTTGGGGCTCTGACAACATTTTTTCTTTGGCTGAGCATTAATTATTCATTATAGCTCTGGATTTTAAGGTTCATTTGAAGGGGAGATTTGCCTCTGGAAAACTTAACCACTTTGGGCTAAACTTGGTTTTAAAATAGTGTTAGACACTAGCACATATTTTGTTAGTTATATGTATGCCCTAGAGGCCATTACTGTACATAGGATGTATATTGTAGTGGATGCTGGGACATATATAGGGAGGACTTTCTTGCTCGACATGATAGTATGCTATCTGGTTACACTTTGCCTTAACGTGTATACTGATTGTCTCTCTGTTACATGTTGGTAAAGCCCTTAGGATGTGTACTTGACTACCTGGACTATGATGCGGATCATACTAGTGGGGACAAGATAGTCTATAAGTACATCCTTCAAAGTCCCTAGTCGTGGGTGTATCGAGATGGGGCATCGATACACCAGAGTAGACTAGCGTATACCTTCTCGACCCATACAGATGGGCGATGGATGATCCCATATCCATTGGTGTTTGACATCAGAGGAGATATACGGGTGCTCAGTAGAGACTAGGTACACTGGACGGACTCGCCGAGAACTCCCAGATGGTATTATACCTCACGTCAGATGGCAGTTCTCTGGTGACACTGGTACAGAGTAGTCTGTTGACCCGAGATCGTCATAGAGTCTTGTATGGTTCCCACTGTGCTTTGATTTCCATCTTACCACGTCCAAGAGGGCGTGCAAAACGGTGGTTTTTGGGTACAGTCCCGAGTCACATGGAGGCAATGAGTGATAGGAGGGGAGTCGTCTCTCCCGATATAGGGGGGTTGATGTTGCGCTGTGTTCGATTGGCTATAACAGGAAATCCCTGGCCAGGGTTGCTGAGATTTACTGGTAAGTGTTACCAGTAGTTTCTCGAAGTTTTATAGACCTCATATCGACACGACTTATCAAGCTATTGGGGTCTGACGTTTACCACCCCTAGGTGAGATATGCGACATATCAGACGATCAGACCGGACTGTACGGTAGTGTTACTGGTTGGATTCACTGGAGTGTGAGCGGGCTTGCTCGTCGATCTTCAGATCGCTCAATACCCGGGTGGCCGTTACGTTTAGCAGACCGCTTGCGGCTTGTGGGTGATTGATATGATCATCACCTGCTGCCGGCGTATTGACGAGTCTTTAGAGTCCTACACAGAGGTTTCCTGGCTCAAGCGAAACGAAATAGGAGCGCATATGAGATATGTGCGGGACCGAGAATAATGCGTGTATGTGATACTGTATTCCATTCTCGCGATAAATGTATCGATTGGTTGTATGCGATATAACCTAGTTATCGATTCAAGCATTGATTCGATAAACCGATACATAAGATACTAGTCGGTTATATGCGATATGACCGGATCGTTAAATCAAGTGTTGATTTAATGATTTAATGTATAATTATATATTTGATATATTACTTTGCATTAACTAGTATTGGTTCACTTTATATGGATTTTCTCACTCGGATGTGCGCATTATATATGCGATATATTTTTGTGCACTTGATTGTATCATGTTTGATGATATATGTTAACTTGGATTTGTGTGAAGATTAAACCATGGTTGTGAGAGTGGTTAGGGTTTTCTTTTCTTACTTATTTATTTATTTATTTATTTTGAAGAGATGAGAAAAGAATGGTTGCTAGTTTTGGAGTTTAGTTGAAGCTTCATGAAGCTTTGACTTTGTAACCATTCTTATCTTATCCTTAACCCTAACCATTCCCACTAACCCTAGTTTAGTCTCTACACATAACCATGGTTGGATTATGATAAGTTTTGATTTTCATTTTTATTTGAAATTAACTTATCATAACACTTATCATCTTCTTGCTCTTCTTCTTCTTCATTCTTCAAGAAGAAAAGCTTGACTACATCAATGGTGATTGATGAATATGAGTGAGAAATCCAAATCTAAAGTCTACCCACTTCCTATTTCTTCATCCTCTACCTCTTGCCAAGTAGTAGAGTGTGTTTTCTTCACAAGTTTCATCACTTGGTGAAGTCGGAGCTTGATTTAGCGATGCCTCGACGTAGATCATCTTCGGCATGGACATCGATGACCTAGCCCGTCCATTCTCCGATGAAGCCGACGCTAGAGCCCGGGACTTGTTATG
Source organism: Agapanthus africanus (assembly GCA_030015575.1). NCBI lineage: Eukaryota > Viridiplantae > Streptophyta > Magnoliopsida > Asparagales > Amaryllidaceae > Agapanthus > Agapanthus africanus. The sequence continues at coordinate 796,012,954 of CM057340.1, forward strand.
GACAGCGAGGAGACTTCATTGCGGAGCTATGGAGGTGGAGAACCGGATCTACAAAGGTTGTATTTCCGTATCTCTTAGTTAAGTGTTAACTAGTTTACTTTTCGCCTAGTTTTCTAGCCAACGGTCCGTAGTCGGGTTTCTCGGCACCTAGAATTTTTGAAATTGGCATGGTTGATGCCTTGTGAGACCTCATTAGGATGCCTAGGAACCCTACATATTTGGCGATCACGTGTTCCCACGTGATGTGCTTTTAAAACAGTGTTAAACACCGGGGACAAAATGCTCAAAATAGTGTTAAACACTAAAAGTAGGGTGGTCATGTGGGGTCACGTGAGGCGCCTGAGAATTGGGCCAAACCTCCTTTATTTTACCCTCAAGTCTGCAAATAAGTGTTAAACACTTAGCCTTCAGGCCATCACGTATGAGCACGTGAGTCATCTGAAGATGGGGCCAGACTTACTTTATTTTGTTCTCAGAATATTCAAATAAGTGTTAAATACTTTTGGGCTTCAAGCCATCACGTGTTGGCACGTGATGGGTATCCATGTATTGATTATTAAAGTGTTCATTAGGGGTCACGTGGGGACACGTGAGGGCGCCCAAAATTGATTCTGCCCTTGGCTTTATTCCCTTTATTTTGAGGGTCACGTGGGAGCACGTGAGGTATTGCCTCCAAGTTTTTCTTTCTCATTTTGAGGAGCCCGTTTTAGGGTCACGTGGGGGCACGTGACCTAGTCTTATTCTTTCTTTTTTACTCATTGAGGAGAAGGGTCACATGTTACCACGTGACCAAGTCTTTACGTGCATGGAGAGTTTCAAGTCTCTTGTTTTAAGAATTAAATTCTCTGTAGGGTTAAACCCTAATTCTATTTTAGAGGAATTAAATTCCTATGTATGTGGAAGAATTAGATTCTTATGTAGGGTTAAACCCTAATTTCATTTGGAGGAATTGAATTCCTATGAATTGGGGAGAATTAAATTCTCATATAGGGTTAAACCCTAGTTTCATTTAGAGGAATTAAATTCCTATGAATTTGGGGGAATTAAATTCCTCAAACTCAATTCTCCCTTTAAGTTTTGGATCTGCATGGCAGAATCTCCCCGATGAGAATTAAATTCTCAACTTGTGGGGAGATCTGCTTCTGCAGATTTTCAACCAAAGGAAGAACTAAGTTCTTATTCAGAAAAGTTAAACTCTTAAATTTGAGAATTAAATTCTCTTTTATTTTATGGAGCTTAGATCTCTTTCCCCTTTCTCGCCTAGGGTTTCTTTTTTTCTGAAAAGATCTTCTTTTCTCTCTTGAGAATTAAATTCTCCTCTCTTTTCTCTCTCTGTTGTTGTTTTTCTCTTCAAAAATCAATGATCCTTCTATTCTCTTCCTGGCTCTTATTTATAGGAGAAAGAAAGGAATCAATTTGTTTAGTCAATCTTTCATTGAAAGATTTTGGTTGTTTCTGTAACCAACATGATCTTTTAGATCACTCAGTGAATTTTGTTCATCATTGGATTTTTAATTCAAAAGATATTCTGTTTTTTATTCTTGGTGAATTTTCAGGGAAATCTTTCCTTGTATAGAATCTTTGTATAAATTGGTGATTTTTAATCACCATTGGATTTTTAATCCAACGGTGCTCCACTTTACAGAGCACAATCTCTTTTGTTTGGAAAGATTTAAAGAAATATTTTTCCATTTAGGGTCTTTGATTTCTCTTAATTAGAATTTAATTCTATTAGTTCAGAAGGCTTAAGAGCCTATCACGTGTTGACACGTGATCCCACTGTTTGATCATTTCTGTAGAATTCAATTCTATTAATTAAAGGACTTAGGAACCCATCACGTGTTGACACGTGGCCCCCTTAATTAACATTTTAAACAGAATTTAATTATGCTGTTTTAAAGAGTTAAGGAATCATCACGTGACCCTTGGTTACGTGTAGACACGTGATGCCTCATTGGGATCTTTCCTTGCCGTTTTATCATGCCTTTTAATTCCTTCAGTGGTTTCTTTAAAGGCTCATCACGTGTGGGCATGTGACTCCCCTAATTGCTTGCTTGATTAGAATTTAATTCTATTTTAACAGAGTGCCTGGGAAATCATCACGTGTCAGCACGTGACCTTTGGTCACGTGTGAGCACGTGATACCCCATTGGGATATTTCCTGATATTTTATCAGGGAACAATAGGTGTGGAAACTTCTATCGAATCTCGTCTTCTCGTTCCCAAGTCGATTTTCCGTGCGAGCGATTTCCCCAAGAAACATGTACGAGTGGAATAACCTTGTTCTTAAGGACCTTTTCTCTTCGATCAACAATCGATATCGGTCGTTCCTCAAAAGTTAAATCCTCCCTTACAGTCAGCTCCGAATGATCCAGCACGTGTGTTTCATCTCGAACATACTTACGGAGTTGAGATACATGAAACACATCATGAAGATTCGCCAAAGATGGTGGTAAAGCCAATCGATAAGCCACTTCTCCAACACGCTCCATAATCTAGAAAGGCCCCACGAATCGAGGACTAAGCTTGCCTCGACTCCCAAAACGAATTACTCCTCTAGTCGGTGATATCTTCAAGAATACCAGATCACCAACAACGAACTCTAGAGGTCTTCTCGATGTGTTGTCCCAACTCTTCTGCCGATCCCGCGCTACCTTCATATGATTCCGGATAGTATTAACCTTCTCTACTGTTTGCACGATCAAATCCGGTCCCAACAATCTTCGTTCTCCAACATCGTCCTAACAAACGGGTGAGCGACGCTTGCGACCATACAATGCTTCGAATGGAGCCATCTGAATAGTCGCCTGGAAGCTGTTATTGTAAGAAAACTCCACCAAGTGTAGATCATCCTCCCACGAACCCTTGAAGTCCAACATGCAAGCTCTTAACATATCTTCAAGAGTTTGGATCGTTCTCTCTGACTGGCCATCTGTCTGGGGATGATAAGCAGTGCTAAACTTCAATCGCGTCCCCAAACTTTCCTGTAAGCTACTACAGAAGTGTGATAAGAATCGGGTATCACGATCAGAAACAATGCTCACAGGTACTCCATGCAATCTCACAATCTCCTGCATGTACTGTTCTGCCAATGCTTCTGTTGACTAACCAACTCGAAACGGTATGAAATGAGCTGCCTTGGTCAATTGATCAACAATTACCCAAACTGCATTGTTGCCCTTTGGACTCCGCGGTAAAGCTGTCACGAAATCCATGGTTATATGTTCCCACTTCCACTGAGGAATCGGAAGTGGTTGCAATAAACCAGCTACCCTTTGATGTTCAGCCTTAACTTGCTGACACACCAAGCACTTCACTACAAAGAGGGCAATCTCCCTTTTCATGCCTTCCCACCAGAAATGCTGTCGCAGATCACGGTACATCTTCGTGCCTCCTGGATGTACGGAATATGCGGAACCGTGTGCCTCCTTTATAACTTCTTCACGAATGTCTCCTTTCGGCACACACAAACGGCTACCATAACGCAACGAACCATCTTCATGAATTAACAAGTCCGTTCGTAGTCCAGCTTCAACCTATTCTCGAAACTTCTGCAATCTTGGGTCCTACAACTGCGCTGCTTTAATATTATCGATCAACGACGACTGTACTTGCAGCTGCATCAACTGTACCGAAGAATGCGATAGCACAATCTCCAACTCGAATCTCCGAAAATCTTCGATAAGTTCCTTCTGTGCAGTCAACGTTCGAATTGCTAGCAACCGACTAAGCGCATCCGGCACAACATTAACTTTCCCTGGATGGTACTTGAGATCAAGATCATAATCATCCATCGGCTCCAACCATCTACGCTGCCTCGTGTTAAGCTCTTTTTGCGTGAACACATACTTTAGGTTTTTGTGCTCAGTGAATACTTCGACCCTTTTGCCCAATAAGTAGTGTCTCCAAATCTTCAAAGCGAAAATCACTGCTGCAAGCTCCAAATCATGAGTTGGGTAATTCTTATCATGGGTCTTCAACTGTCTCGATGCGTAAGCTATAACGTTTCCCTGCTGCATCAAAACACATCCCAAACCTTTCCTAGATACGTCGCTGTGAATCACCAATCCTCCGGAACCGTCTGGTACGGTCAAAACAAGAACGGTTATCAACCTTTGCTTCAACGTCTCAAAAGCTGACGCACACTTATCCGTCCATACAAACGGTACTTCCTTACGCGTAAGCTTGGTTAAAGGCTCAGCCAAACGGGCAAAATTCCCCACGAACCTTCTGTAATAGCCAGCAAGTCCAAGAAAACTTCTGATCTCTGCTACGTTCTTCGGAATCGGCCAATCTTGAATTGCTGCAATCTTCATGGGATCAACGGTGATTCCATCTCCGGATACGACATGCCCCAAAAATTTCACTTCTTCAAACCAAAGCTCGCACTTGCTCATCTTCGCATATAATCTTTCTTGCCTCAATGTCTGCAGTGCGATCTTCAAGTGCTCTGCATGCTCTTCAATGCTCCTCGAGTAGACCAGAATATCATCGATGAACACTACCATAAACTGGTCCAAGAACGGTGAAAAGATTCGGTTCATCAAATCCACAAATATCGCCGGTGCATTCGTGACTCCGAATGGCATCACTAAATACTCGTAATGTCCATACCGAGTTCAGAACGCAGTCTTGCAAATATCTTCTGATTTAACTCGGACCTAATGATATCCGGATCGCAAATCCAGCTTCGAGAATACCCTCGCGCCACTGAGTTGCTCGAATAATTTGCCAATGCGAGGGATCAGGTACTTGTTCTTAATTGTCACCCGGTTCAATTCTCGATAGTCGATGCACATCCTCCTTGTGCCATCTTTCTTCTTGACTAGAAGAACTGGGCTCCCCAAGGTGAATTGCCGCTGCGAATCCAACCCTTCTCTAGCAATTCAGTAACCTGCTTCTTGACTTCTTCCAACTCCACTGGTGCCATTGGATAGTACGTCTTAGAGATTGGTGCTGCACCAGGAACAAGATCGATCGCGAACTCCACATCTCTTTTTGGTGGTAAACCCGAGATGTCTTCGAACACGTCCATGAACTCTCGAACTACAGCTGGCGCTTCCTCCTTATCAACTTCTATCGTCGAAAGAACATTATTTGTCGACCTAGCCCTAAACTCGACTGGCTCGACAGAACTGCTTCCTCCAGAAAAAACAAACTCCGGATGTCCGGGAATCTGGAAAATCACTTTCTTTGCCCTACAATCAATGTGAGCGTGGAAAGTGCCGAGGAAATCCATTCCCAAAACAAAGGGATGCACCAGAATTGAATAATACTAATGCAGGAAAACATGAACAAGTAGGATACCGAAATGACTTCATCCGAAGCCAAGATACTGAAGAAGATTAAGCACGGTAAACATGATTCAAGCTGGAGATAAAACATGAACTGGAAAGCAATGAAACCGAGAGAAGCAAAGTAATATAACGACCATGAAACAAGGAAGTGAATCAAGTCTAGGACTCCAAGTTACTTAAATAGAGTACCGCATTGTAACCATGCTGCAGTTCATGGGTACAATTACATAACTCCATTCAAGTCACCCAAATCCTCGTGTCAGAATCGAAGGAATAGGATGGGAGAAACAATAGGGAACCAAAGGTTTTAAGTTGAGATGCAAAGTTTTTTGCATATCGTCAAGACAGGGGTCAGGAGAAAGATATGATTCAAGAATCACGATAACCAAGTGGCAGGACATGTTCCTAATTATGGATTTTCCGATTCATGTATTGGGTCCAATACCCAACTACAAAAGAATCAACCTGATTAACCTAAATCCTATGGCTCTGATACCAAACAAACCCTGTCACGCCTCGCTTCCCAGAGTGCGCTATGATCGGTACGTGACAAAGCCAACCATGCTACCTGTGGCTAGGAAACATCCCTTCACGGTCATATTACGGCTGTCTATAGATATCAAGAATAGTTGAAATAAAATAAACTATCTAGTACATGTCCATATGCCAGAATAAACGAGTCAAGAAATAATATGCGGAAGCAATAGATCCAATAAACAATAAAAATCTGGAATGTACGTCCCAAATACGGGCTCACGTCAGGAATGAAAATGCTGAAAGAAAACTAAACTAAAATACTAACAGGTCCTCACTGCTCGGCCTGTTCACTGAAATACTCCTGATCGGCCTGCGGCAAAGGTAGAGGATCTGGGCCATGCAAAACCCAGACGTTAGTGCATCATAATATCAACAATAATATAATTAGGGGGTAACAAGTCATGCAGGCATGAGTATAAACAGTAATAAAAGTATAACAGTAACACGAATAAAAAACAGTGAAGGGTATAAGCACATGTGACATGCGGTGAGTAATCTGAACTAAACTACTGGATTAACTACTCTCAAGTCTCTGAAATCAATTTAATGAATCGTCGATCTAACTCAATAGTATCCCGTACGTGCCCGGGACCACGGTCCAGATTCTCGAGCTGAAACTGAGACATGCCGCTAGGCACTAAACAGGAAACATGTACAGATGAATGATGTCAGCATCATCATCCCAGAGCTGGCCTAGCCCATACAACTGATCAGTATAAGCATCGAACTGTCGAGTTACAAGTCAGGTTTCATCATTGATTTCCCCATACCCCCAAGTTATGTGTTCAAGTCAGGTATTGATAAATCTGAAGCTAATGCCAACACAGGATCAAGCAGGAACGGGTTTGTCTATACAGACAACAGGATATGTCTATCGGGACAACATGTCAGGATTGTCGGCATTAGGAACAGGATCGGGTATCAAGTCAAGTAGTGGTGTATCAGGTCATGTCAAGTATTGCACAGTGTATCAAATGGGTGCCCAACAGTACAATGTAGCAAGTATTGAATCAGGATAAAAGTACGGATGTACGATAAAAGTATGGATGCACAAATATCTATCAGGGGTTACATCATGACTATGTAGGATGCACGTTATCAAGTATGGGGTACTAATGTAATAATAATATGAGTCAATATAATATGGCTTGCAACTAGGTATATAATTAATGGTATGGATGCACAAATATCGATTAGGGGTTACATTTACAGCTCCAAGTCTAAGTGGGATGCACATTATTAAGCATGGGGTGTTACTACAACAATAACATGAATTAATATGATTTATAGATGCAGCTATATATATTTTAAATGATATGGATGCATACAAGTATCCGAAAACAATAAAACTTTAATATGGATGTACAATTCAATCAACGTGTAATATTTTTATTCATATGGATGCAAGATAGGTACTATAACATGTAGCAAGATAAACTTCGATCGGATCACATGACTGATACGTACGGCACGTCTGACGTCGGTAAATCGTCGCGACGCACACACGGCTCGCGGGAGGGGTCCAGGCAAGGCAAGAGGGTGATCACGCGAGCAAGGGACGTTCACTGGATCGTCTTGATTGGCAGCGGCGATACGACTTCGGCGATCGCTGGAAAATCAAGATTCAAGAAAAAGAATAAAGAAAAGAAAAAGAAGAAGAGGAAGAAGAAGAGAGAGGGATTGGTGCTCACTGGGTTTGGTGCACAGGGGTCAGGGAAGACGAGGTGATGGTGTCGGGGTCATGACGGCGAGGTGCAGGTTGGGTTCTGGGTGCGGGGATCTTGGGTAGCGCTCGGGGTTAGAGAAGATGGAGATGGAGGAGAGAAGAAGGTGCTGGCGACGACTAGGAGATGAGGGTCGTCGACGGTGAAGGGTGGAGTTGAGGAGCTAGGGTTTGGGTTTCTTGGGTGTTTGGGTGTGTAGGGTTCTCGGTTGAGGAAGAAGAGGAGAGGAAGAGGGAGATGATGGAGATGAGAAGGAGAAGGAGATGATGAGAATGGAGGTGTTGGTGACGAGGTTGAGGGCAGAGGATGCTGGGCTTAGGGTTAGGGTTTCTTTTGTGTGGGTTCTCGTGGGGGCAGCTCGGGTTAAATAGAGGAGAAGAAAGAAAGAAAGAAGGGAGGTGACCAGAACGCGGGGGCGGTGACGCGACTCGAGGAACGAACAGTGTTCGCGAGAGGAGAGAGAGGGCTCGAGAGGAGAGAGAAAGGAAGAGAGAGAGTGTGTGTCCTGTGTGTAAGAGAGAGATAGAGAGAGAGAGAGAAAGAAAGAGAAAGAGAGAGAGAGTGGGGTCAGCGAAAGAGAGAGAAAGAAAGAGCGAGAGAGGAGAGAGGAGAGAGAATGTCAGTGAGAGAGAGAGTGAGATAGTGCGGTTAGCTGTTAGGAAAATTGTTTAGATTTTAATTTAGAAAATTCTGTTAGTTATTTAAATTTTAAACAGTGTTAATAATAATTAAAATATTGTATTAATAAAAATTTGATATTCTGGTAAATACAAACTTACTCCAAAATACGTCCAGGTCGGGTCTAAAAATCCAGTTTTAAAATACGAAAAAAATATGTGTTGACCAAAACTAAAATTTGATATCCGGGTAACGAAAATGCATACCCCCAAGAACGGATGCACGTACGTGCGCGTAGCCATCCAAACAAGTCCGTTTCACTGAACGGGACGAGAACAAGATGCGCGGATGCTACCACAGGGTCAGGGGTATCATGCAGGCCATGCAATATATTTTTAAACTATTTTATGTGACTTAAATGTTATATTAAAATGCAGATACCAAGTAAAATGCTAGTATGCAAATAAAAGTGCACGAGTCCACGTATCAAGTCAGGATAAATCATAAACATGAATCAAGACAGGTTTCAAGCATGTGGGTCGGGTCGGATGCAAATACAGATGTCAAAATACTATTCGCACCAAAAACACAGTAAATCAAGAAGCTACCATAAATAAAGAAATACTTGACTAGAACTGGTATAAATGAAATAGGGTATTACAGAGAGAGAGAGAGAGTTTTCGAGAGCGGATAATGATTTTGCATATGATTTTTATTGACTTAGAGAAAACTTACGATAGGGTACCTACAGAGGCATTGTTTCGGATAACGATGAAGAAGGGAGTCCCAATCGGGTACATTGATATAATCAAGGACATGTATGATGGAGTAGTGGAAAATGTAAGGACTTGCGGCGTCCTAATGAGAGATTTTCCGATCATAATTACCTTGCATCAAAGATCTGCATTAAGTCCGTTCTTAGTTGCCATAGCGATGGACGGGCTTACCAGAACTATTCAGGATGGGTTACCTTGATCTATGTTATATGCTGATGATATTATTCCGATAAATGAGACGAGAGCGGGGGTTAATACCGAATTAGAGTAATGGAGGCAATCGTTGGAATCTCGGGGGTTTAGGTCGAGTGGGTTCAAGACAACATATATGCAATGCAAATTCAGTAAATAGAGAAGTCGAGATCACGGTGGTACGACACTGGATGGATAAGAGATATCATCGAGCGATCAGTTTTGATATCTAGGTTCCATCATCCAAAACAATGAGGAGATCAATAACGATATCAATCAGAGGATCAAGGTTGGTTAGTTGAAATGGAGGAGCGCGGCGGGGATTTTGTGCGATCATAACTTTCCGTTAAGGTTGAAAGGGAAATTTTATCGAAGTGTTATTCAGCCTGCCTAATCATATGGTACGGAATGTTGGGCTCATAAGAAACACCATGCACAGAATATACAAGCAGCAAAGATGCGCATACTTTGTTGAATGTGTGATAACACTAGAAAAGATAAGATGCGAAATAAGGGTATTCATGCAAATGTTGGTGTGGTTTTGTCACGCCTCGCTTCCCAAAATACGTAAATACGGCACGTGACAGAGCCAACCAATGCTATCTATGGGCAGAAATAATCCCTCCATAGTCATATTACGGCTGTCAATCAGATATCAAGAATAGTAAATAAAATCTAACTAACACATGTCCTATAGCTATAAGAACAGTAACTAGAAAAGGTAGCGGAAGCAATAAAAATTCAAGAAATAACTAACCCGCATAAGAGCTATATCAATAAGGTGGTCCTCACTGATCGGCGATCCTGTCGAATTCTCGCATGCTATGTCAAATATCTGGGCCATGCAAAACCCAGACGTCAGCACGCCATAAATATCAAAATAATAGTAATAACCAGGATATGATGCAATGAATAAACATGAATATAAATAAATAACACAGGTGTAGAATAGTGAGGTGTAGGTATGTGATGTGTATCCTAAAGTCTGTACTTCTAGGTTATCTATCCTACAGGTTTTTTAAATCGATTTAATGGAATTGTCGATGTAACTCAATAGTATCCAGTGCGTGCCCGGGACCACGGTCAAGATTCTCAGGGCTGAATCCGAGACGTGCCGCTGAGCAATAAACAGGTAACATGTATAGATGAATGATGTCAGCATTATCATTCCGGGGCTGGCCGAGCCCGTATAGACTGGTCAATATCTGGAGTATCGAACTGTTGAGTTACAAGTCAGTTTTCATTATTGATTTTCTATTAATCCCAAGGTGTTATGTTCAGGTCAGGTATTGATGATATAAAACTAATACCAACACAGGATCAGGTAGGTACAGGTTTTGTCTATGTAGACAATAAGACACGTCCGTCAGGACAACAAGCCAGGATTGTCGGCATTAGCAATAAGATCCAAATAACAAGTCTGGGAGTGTGTCGTGAATATGTCATGCAATATATATTAACCAAAATAGGCACCAAAAGTAAAACTGTAACCAATATCTAAACACGGAAACCACAACTAATACCAGGATGTATATGTATCTATCTAAAATAATCGTTATACGTCCATTACCATGTATATTGCAAACTAGATAAAATATTGAACTGATATAGTATTATAATAATATCGTGATATTCCGGCATTGTAAATTCCTAATTCCGTAAATAAATTTTTTCCATATTTTTCCAAGTCCCCTTGAATATTTTTCTATTTTTTTCCATATTTTTGTATGAATTTAGATGCTTATGTTTTAAATATTAAATTTTCCTAAACAAACAAAAATCTCGGCCCTTACCCAACCCGGCCCAAGCCTATACCCGACCCGCTTCTTCCCCACTCCATCTTCCTTTCCCACTTCTTTTCCATTTCTTTCCACGTCGCTTCTCATCGCGACCACGCCCCCGCTTCTCGCCGCGACCACGTCCCCACTCCTCGACCCATGATCTCACGCGCGCCCTCACTTCCCTCCCTCGACCTCGTCTCTCTCTCTCTCTCTCTCTCTCTCTCTCATACAAGACCGAGCCTCCCTCGCCATCACACTCACGACCTCCTTCACCAAAACCCACCTCTCTCTCTCCCCCTCACTCCGTTCTTCCTCTCACTCCACTTCCCTCCTCTGCCTCCACCGACCTTGACGCCAACAGAGCCCCACTCCAAGCTCAACCCAACTACAGTAGAACACCCACAACCAAACCCACTGTATCTCCACCGCAAGCATCTCTGTACCACCCCCTGAGTCACCGCCGGCCAACCCCCTCTGCACTCGATGCCCGCTGGCCTCTCTCCCGAATCGCCACAGCCAAGCTACACCGCTACCATGTGCCGTGCACTATACCTAGTCGAGCTCGAGCCGAGGCTACAAACCCTAGTCACGCTGTTGTCGTGATCGCGCCGTTGCCGTTGCCGCTGCCGTACCGTCATCGATACGTCATCAGGCAAGTATAATGCATGCTTCATGCTAATTTTACCTATTTCAATTCAAACTACCAATAAATTCCATATATACTTTTCGTGCAAATCGATGTAATGCAAGTGTTCGATACAAAACCTGAATGGAAAACCCCCGTTAAATTGACGCAAACTAATCACATATGATGGCCCGAGTAATAACGAACGCCGTGTTATGATTTGGCTGGAAAATACGGACTTTACTGACGTGATAGGTCTTTCCCATTTAGACCCGTTAAAAACTGAAATTTTCGTACCTGAACCTTATAAAAATCACAGTTAATTGGTTATAAATCGGAATGTTGCGTTCGAGGGCTCATATCGAAGACGACTCGATGTCCTAGAACACCATAAGAGTTTTAATCTATTTCTATGCTAAAAAGGTGATGGAAACTGGTTCGGAGTGCGGCTATGGACTGCAGTCCAGAGCAGCACTGGCTGTCGATTCTAGTTTTGTAATACTTTCTCCCTGCTATATGAAAATGTTATGATGCGGAACCCTATATCATAGCGAAGATAAATCTGTTAGCTAACCATTTAAAATGGTTTCATTCGTTTTTACTGTCGTTTACTATTTAAATTATATTTTAAATCGACAAAACATATAACAGTCCTAAACAGGGACAGAACGTATACCCTTTATTGTACAACGCATAACTTCCAGTGCACCATGGATATTATTGATCCGTCTAGTGCGTTGGAAACCTAACTGATAACCCTAAATTTTGTTCAACTATAGAGTCACCTAATTTTGAACTCAACAGAGTGAAAACTGTGTTGCGAAATGGACCTTCAGTTCAGGAACTGAATTTCCAGCAACGAACACTTAAAATGAAACGACTGTAACTTACGAACCCGAAACCCGATTGACTTGAAATCAATTTTTTTGAACTTCCGACTGAGTAATTATTACCGTTTTTGTATCTTTTTGCTTAATTCTGAATGCATGATTTAATAGGAATTTTCTAGGTTCATAAGATGCATAACGACTTGTACTGCACATAAACTGTTTAGCGGCATGATTCATAGTTCTGCCCGACTACAAGACCTCTAATGATAGTGAATATTCATATTAATTCTCCGTGTATATTGCATTGTCGAACGTGTACAGTATCGGTGTGGTTGTGTCAAGTACGCCAGTGAATAGTGAGTGATTCGTGACAATGAACCATACAGTGAACAGTGAATAAAATCGTGTTACTGATGCGTACTTGTACACAACTAGCCCATATTCATGAATAGTGAAACATGGGGAAAAAGTGGAAATCGAAGTGGAAAGAGAGTTGTATTTAGCGAGATCGGTGATTTAGAGGATGATCATTCGAACAGCGACTCTTATATATATTAGGTTGGGCCTAGCGGTCCGGCTGACAGGGTTATGTCCCGGGCAACAGTGGGTCGTAGTCTCGGGTACGTACGAGACCCTCATTAAACATGATCAACCTTTCCACAACTCGATTTCAAAGACCGATAGGGACACAGATCATACATTGCATCAGCTAATGACATATTAATTACCTGCATTTTATCTCCACCGTTATTACTTTCATTTTCTTGTCGCTTGTTATCATTATATTATTGCTATTATGTCGCTTTGATGACCTGAGTATGCATGCTCAGACCTTGAGGAAGAACCAGTTCACGAGTCAGACCTGCCCTTCGAGCTTGCAGAGATTTAGACGGTTGTGCCTCTAGTACCTTTACTGTTTTCCCTAAAGAAACCTTGTATTCGCACTTGGTTAGTAGTTCTTTTCTTTGTATTGTTGCAAATTGTGAACAATGAAAGTTGATGTAATAACTAGTGATGTATTTCTTTTACTTCTGTGCTGTGTTACTGATTACCATGTAATGCTAGAAGCCGAAGTGTGACTACGGCGGGATTATTCCTTGACCGTAGGAGTATGGCTGGCCTAGTCATCCCTCGTATTCCGTATTTTGGGAAGCGAGGCGTGACATGGTTTTGTTGGTATCAGAGCCGCGTTTAGTAGTAAGGGATAACATTAACTACACTTTATTACATTATTTTCGCTTCACTATCCCTCACTTTCATCCTTGTATCTAATCATATCCGTTTAAATATCTTCCAGCGACATGACGTCCCCGAACGACCACTCCTCGGACTCAAGTTCTCAGGATCGTACGGAGAGGATCTTGAGTGCACTGACGACCCTAGCAGAAGCTCAAGAGAGAAAGACGGACCTACTCACCGAGGGACTCGAGGCAATTACCGCAGTAGGGGGACCCTCCGCTCTCATTACCGCCCTCGAGGGCACCAATTCACCGGCTTTTTCTGCCAGGGCTGGCACCGTGTCAGATTTTCGGAGGTTACATCCAGCTGTATTTACGGGACTAGCCGAACCACTCGAGGCCGAGCAATGGCTGGTCAATATGGAGAACCTACTAACGGCCGCAAGGGTATCAGATGAAGAGAAAGTGAAGGTGATAAAAATCCAGTTGGAGGACGAAGCCCGTACTTGATGGTCGGTTAAAGAAAGCAGACTTGAAGGGCCAATCGAATGGAGCAAATTTAAGGAGTGTTTCTTGGACCACTATTTTCCTTCCACCGCCAAGGCAGAGATGGAAGAAAAATTCATCGTACTGAAGCAGAATGGCCGTCCCGTGGACACATATGCGGCAGAATTCAACCGTCTGAGCCGATTTGCTCCGTATATGGTCGTTTCAGAGGCCACCAGGGCCAGGCGTTTCTTACAGGGACTTGATTTTGAGCTACAGCAGTTGATCGCGTCACTCGAGTTGCAGACTTTTGCGCAGGTGCTCAACGCAGCACGAATTCAAGAGAAGCTGATCAATAAGTTTGGGGGCCCCCAGCTCGAGTGATAGGAGGCCCCAAGTAGCCCCGCCGCATACTCACACATCGTCCCGAGGGGTTATACCAATCTACAGGCCAGGGACGACGCAGATGAAGCGTCCATTCGTGCCCCAGCATCGCCCTCAGAGTAAAGACTTAGTTTGCGGCTATTGCCACAGGGATGGGCACACCCAGAAGGAATGTCGCCGTGCCAAAGGACAGTGTTTGATTTGTGGATCCAGCCAACACCGAGTTAGTGGTTTCCCCGAGCGAACAGAATTACAGGGAGGGTCTGGACCGCAGCAGCAGAGGTCACAGGAACAGAGGCAACCCTACACAGGCCGCGGTCAAGGACGGGCTTTCACCTTGACCGCCGAGCAGGCAGAGGCTTCGGGTGAAGTTGTTACAGGTATTCTACTCGTTCATTCCATACCAGCTAAAGTATTGTTTGATTCTGGAGCATCACACTGTTTCATATCTGCGCATTTCGTTGATACACACTCCATACCACATAAACCATTAACCAAGAGTTGGGAAATACATACGGGTAATAGTGTTATAGTATCCAGTCGAGAATGTAGATCCTGTCCAGTTGTAGTGTGTGGCAGGGAATTCTATGCGAATTTCCTTTTAATCGGAATAGGCAGCTATGACGCAATTCTTGGGATGGATTGGATGAGTACATTCCATGCAATTATTGATTGCCGAGCAAGGAATGTGTCTTTCCACATTCCTAATCACCCAGAGTTTATTTTTGAAGGCGGGAGCGAGTCCTTGAAGCCGGCTAAGTTTAGAGCTAAGCCAAAAGCGTTGACAGCTATGGAGATCGGTGAGAGTCCAGCCCTAGAGATCGTTCGGGATTTTTTGGATGTGTTCCCTGAAGACTTACCAGGCTTACCACCTCCCTGCGTTTTGGAATTCTCTATTGATTTGATTCCAGGTACTGCACCAGTTTCCAAGGCCCCGTATAGAATGACACCGGTTGAGCTGGCAGAGTTGAAGAAACAAATTGGAGAACTTCTGGAGAAAAGATTTATCCACCCAAGCACTTCACCGTGGGGTGCACCAATTTTATTGGTAAAGAAAAAGGATGGATTGCTACGGATGTGCATAGACTACCGGGAGCTAAACAAAGTCACGATAAAGAACAAATACCCCATTCCGCGCATCGACGACCTATTTGATCAGTTAAGTGGAGCAAGAGTATTTTCGAAGTTGGATCTCCGTTCGGGCTATCACTAGATCAGAGTAGCGGCCGAGGATATATGCAAGACGGCTTTCAGGACCCGATACGGGCATTATGAGTTCCTTGTGATGCCGTTCGGTGTTACCAATGCTCCAGCTATATTTATGGATCTGATGAATCAAGTATTTGCGAAGTACTTGGACACGTTTGTCGTTGTATTCATCGACGACATACTAGTCTACTCTAAGACCCGGGAGGAGCATGCCGAACACTTGCGAACAGTATTACAAATTCTTCAGGAAGAGAAGTTGTACGCAAAATTGAGCAAGTGTGAGTTCTGGCTCGACAAGGTGCAGTTCTTGGGACACGTTGTTTCGAGCGAAGGCATCTCAGTGGACCCGAAAAAGATAGAATCAGTTAGAGATTGGCCAACACCGAAGTCAGTGGTCGAGATCAGAAGCTTCTTGGGACTGGCCGGATATTATCGGCGGTTCGTTTAAGACTTTGCTCGAATCGCTGAACCTTTGACAAAGCTGACACGGAAGGATGTACGGTATGTGTGGACGGAGGAGTGTACTCGGACTTTTGAAGCACTGAAGCAGAAATTGACCATGGCGCCTATTCTTACAGTGCCAGATAATTCCGGTGGTTTGGTGATACATAGCGATGCTTCAGGGAAGGGCTTAGGCTGTGTTATGATGCAGCACGGTCGGGTGGTTACTTACGCCTCACGATAGCTGAGAAATCACGAGAGGAACTACCCTACTCACGACTTGGAGTTAGCCGCAGTGGTTTTCGCATTGAAGATTTGGAGGCATTACCTGTTAGGCGAGAAGGTAGAAGTGTACACGGATCACAAGAGTCTGAAGTACGTGTTCACTCAGAAAGAACTGAATATGAGGCAGCGCCGATGGCTAGAATTAATGGCGGACTATGACTTAGACTTACAGTATCATCCGAGAAAGTAAATGTTGTACCCGATGCTCTCAGTCGCAAGCCAGCGGTCATGATGTTGACCAGCCAGAGGAGCATCATTGAGGATTTTCAGAAGCTCGAGCTAGAGGTCATTACGCCGAGTGCAATCAGGAAGTTTTGGCAACTACAGGTGCAGTCTTCTCTGGTAGATCGCATAAAGGCTGCACAACCTGATGATCCTCGATTGCAAAAGTTCAGAGAGCAGGTGGAAGCCAGGCTGAGAACAGACTTACTCATACATCAAGACGGTTCTCTGAGATTCGGTAGCAAATACTGCGTACCCAAAGGGGATGTTCGAGATGAGGTACTTGCTGAGGCTCATAGTTCAGCTTATTCTGTGCATCCAGGAGGTATGAAAATGTATCGAGATCTACAGCAACACTTTTGGTGGAATGGGATGAAGCGAGAGATTGCACGGTTTGTATCCAGGTGTTTGGTATGTCAGCAAGTGAAGGCGGAACACCAGAGAACAGCGGGACTATTACAACCGCTCCCGATACCAGAGTGGAAGTGGGAGCACATTACTATGGATTTTGTGACTGCCTTACCACGAAGCCCTGGGGGCAACAACGCCGTTTGGGTTATCGTCGACCGCCTTACGAAAGCTGCACACTTTATACCCTTCCGGGTGGGACAGTCGACAGAGTCGCCTGCGGATAAATACATGTAAGAGATAGTGCGACTTCACGGAGTTCTGGTCAGCATTGTGTCAGATCGAGACACCAGATTTGTTTCGCACTTTTGGACGAGCTTACAGGAGAGTCTGGGTACCCGCCTCAAGTTCAGCACAGCGTATCATCCACAGACGGACGGACAATCAGAACGTACGATTCAGACGCTCGAGGATATGTTGAGGGCTTGCATGTTGGACTTTCAGGGTTCTTAGAAGGATCATATGCATCTGGTTGAGTTTTCTTATAACAACAGTTACCAGGCTAGCATCCAGATGGCTCCTTTCGAAGTACTTTACGGACGTAAATGTCGATCCCCTGTTTGTTGGGACTGTTAGTTATATGTATGCCCTAGAGGCCATTACTGTACATATGATGTATATTGTAATGGATGCTTGGACATATATAGAGAGGACTTTCTTGCTCGACAT
Source organism: Agapanthus africanus (assembly GCA_030015575.1). NCBI lineage: Eukaryota > Viridiplantae > Streptophyta > Magnoliopsida > Asparagales > Amaryllidaceae > Agapanthus > Agapanthus africanus. The sequence continues at coordinate 796,030,616 of CM057340.1, forward strand.
GATAGTATGCTATCTGGTTGTACTTTATCTTAACATGTACTCTGATTGTCTCTATGTTACATGTTGATAAAGCCCTTAGGATATGTACTCGACTACTGGGACTATGATGAGATCATACTAGTGGGGCCACGATAGTCGACGAGTACATCCTATAACTGTTCCCAGTCGAGGATGGTGTACGGGTGCTCAGTAGAAACTGGGTACACTAGACGAACTCGCCGAGAACTCCCATATGGTATTATACCTCACGTCAGATGGCAGTTCTCCGGTGACACTGGTACAGAGTAGTCTGTTGACTCGAGATCGTCATAGAGTCTTGTGTGATTCCCACTGTGCTTTGATTTCCATCATACCACGTCCAAGAGGGCATGCAAAAAGGTGGCTTTTGGGTACAGTCCCGAATCACATGGAGGCAATGAGCGATAGGAGGGGATTCGTCTCTCCCGGTATAGGGAGTTGATGTTGTGCTGTGTTCGATTGGCTATAACTGGAAATCCCAAGCCAGGGTTGCTGAGATTTACTGGTAAGTGTTATCAGTAGTTTCTCGAACTGTTATAGACCTCATATCGACACGACTTATCAAGCTACTGGGGTCTGACGTTTACCGCCCCTAGACGAGATATGCGACATATCAGACGACGAGACCGGACTGTACGGGAGTGTTACTGATTAGATTCGCAGGAGAATGTACAGGCTTGCTTGTTGATCTTCTGATCGCTCAATACCTGGATGGCTGTTACGTTTAGCTGTCCGCTTGCAGCTTGTGGGTGTTTGATATGATCAACACCTACTGCCGGCGTATTGACGATTCTTTAGAATCCTACACAGAGGTTTCTTGGCTCAGGCAAAACGAAATAGGAGCACATATGTGATATGTGCGGGACCGAGAACAATACATGTATGTGATACCGTATTAGATTCTCGCGATATGAGATATCGGCCGGGTATATGTGATATAGCCGGGTCATCGGATCAAGTGTTGATTCGATGAACTGATACAGATTATATTAGTCGGTTATTTATGAAATAGCCGGATTATCGGATCAAGTGTTGATTTGATAATTTAATGTATAATTATATATTTGATATATTAAATCACATTAACTAATATAAGCTCACTAAAACATTCTTTTTATCACTCGGGTAGTACATTGATATATATGCGATATATGTTAATTGTATTATTTTATTTTTTTACAATAAATATTGTATATGTGATATATAATATTGTAACATGTTAAGGTTATTAATGCAACGTGTTTAGTGGAGATTAAACATGGTTAGGGTTTGATTTAGGTTAATCTTTTCTAGAACCTTCAAGAAGGTTTTGTTTTGTTTCTTGCAAAGATATTTGTTATGATATTTTGCAAGATATTTCCTTAACCCAACCCAACCCAACCCTTTAACCTTGGTTAAATCTCTACAATGGTTACTTGAACCATGGTTGCATTTCTAACCTTACTTTACTTTCATTATTCATCACAAAAGGATTATGATTTATTCTTCTTCTTCTTCCTTTTGCAAAGCTTTCTAGCTTTGATCTTTGTGATGAAAATGAGTGAGAATTTGATAATAAATGAGATCTAAAATCCTACTTCATCATCCTCATCTACCCTTGCCATTTAGATGAGGGTGTTCACTTCATTTAGTGAGTGAGAGCTTATGTTAATGAAACTTCAAGGTAGATCATCTTTGTTATCGAAGATCGGAAGCAAGCTTGCATCTTTCTCTTCGTGGAGCCTCTCGAGAGTCCGGAACTTGATGATCGCAAGGAAGGGACCACAACACGGAGCTTATGAAGTGAAGGACCAGATCTACAAAGGTTGTAATCCCTCTCACTTAGTGTTAAAGTGTTTAACATGCTTGTTTTCGCCTAATCTCTAGTTTAAAGATCTCGTTTAGGGTTGTTCGGCACGGCTAAATTTTAAATCGGGCATGGTTGATGCCTTGTAGAACCTTATTAGAGTGCCTAGTAACCCTACAGTAGTATCAGAGCCAAGCTAGAGCTTTAGGCGAAGTCTAGACGAAGTTTAAAGTCCGATCGAACCCCGAAACCCTAGTTTTTACTCCTTTCTGGAAATTTTCTAAAATTGTGATTTTTTCTGTATTAAAAATGCTCAAAAAAATTAGCAGGGAAATAAAAGAGTTACTGTGAAACACGTGCCCCAAATACCACTAAAGCGCCGCGGAACCGCGGCCGTACCATGGCTTTGGCGGCGGTTCCGCGGCCGAACAGTAGTGTTTTGGTTCACTGTTTGCACAGTAATAACCGTAGCTGTTTCCTGATTTTTCCGGGAATTTTTAATTCTTACTCAAGTGTTGAGTTTTCTGGGTTGTATTGGGGACTCATTGATTCGATCGGATAATTTAACTTCGTTTAGTTTGTCCGGGTATTTTTTTAGAACATGTTAAAAAGTTCGAACGGATATCAAAACTCACTTTTTCCCCTGCCGGAAAATTTCCAAGTGTTGGATTTTTCCGTAGTTTAAGAACGTTCTAAGTCGTGCAAGTAACGTGGTGGACCCTCTAGAAGAACACAAACCTTAACTCGATTATGTGACCATCTTGAACTGCCTCTAAACCTTAGTGTTTGTGACAGTACGGCGTGCCACATGTGAGGCGTTGGCTTGACCCTTCTACGGCTGGACCATTGGTACTGTGGCATGTAATGAATGTTTTTAAACTAATTTCAAGTGTTGAGAACTATTTGGGAAAACTTGGATGTTTGATTATTCGATCGGAAAGTTTAACATTGTCTATTTATCTGGAATGTGATACAATATTTGGAATCCACAAGTAGTTATGAGATAACTAATTTGAATGTTATAAATCTAGCAGTTCAGTCTCAGATGATCGGTTGCCACGGAATTTTGATGCGATCAAAAGTCCGTTGCAATCACGTAGTGTACGCGGATACTCGCCGGGTAAACTTAACAGACAGCCACGCCCCATAGCCCCGACCAAGTGACTGTAGGAGAACCCCGTCGCCAAAAGCATCCGTTCGGGTGCTCGCGGCAGCGGTGTTCCGCCTTAGTGCACTTCGTCGACGGCAACTGGGGGTGCGGCCGTCTACTAAAGTTTGCGACGAGCATTCGATCAGGTTGTCGGGAATCTTGTTGAATTGCCCGACTTGATATTGAAAAGAGTTTTCGATAATGAGACTAAAATGCGGGGTTTATAATTGTTAGGTATGCGATGTCTAAGGAATTCATTTGGTTAGGCATGCGATGTCTAAGGAGGTTACGGATTCCAACTGTTGTAGTTTTACACTTTCTTTTCTGTGACCGTAAGCGTAGTATATGGTGTATCGCCGGCTTCGTTGCTATAAATCAACGACAATCGGGATACGCATGCTTGCTTACGTTGATGATATGAGATATTATGTGTTGCTGTGATATGTTATATTGGATCGTCGCGTTCTAAATAGCCGGGGGTTTTATGTGAGATGAAAGTTTTTCTTTTTCATTCATGTAAAATTCATTTGTATATAATATTCTTTTATTGGGGCACTTCCGGGCTGAGAATGATGTCACCATTGTATATTATTTACTTTTCCGCATTAGGTAGACCCAAGACGGGGAGCACAAGTAACCGGGTTCTAGGGTCCAGTGGAAGACCATCTCGAGGAGTCGAGACCGGGTCTCCTAACCCTAGAATTGGCAGTGTTGCTTGCCGCTCTCGTAGGGGTCTAGGAATGTGGGTTTGGCTATTCATCGCGACCGTGGAATCCGTGTTTTATACAGGTTTGTACTAAAACACGGACATCCTAGTATATCCAATATTTCATATATGTTCTTCTGCTGCAATGTTCTGTGATGAGATCATATTACTGCCTGAGACGAATGTTTATATTATATATATGAGATATATGTTATATTGCAGATTTCGTTTCAAATGCAATGCTTGTGAAGCATAATAAAATGGGACTTTATTAATGAGATTAATGAAATAAAAGAAACCTAAAGATGTTGTAGAAACTTGTTTAAAAACTGGTAGTTTTAGTTCTTGCTTTGCATAGCGGTGTTCCTTGTAGAACATCCAGCACCTTATTCGATAAGGAAAGAGCCGAGATCCCTTCACCGGGAGTGACCTCTTTATTGAAACTAGCAGATGCTGCATACTCGGTTTGTCTTTTGATTGCTTCTATAGTTTTTGCTTTGCATAGTGGTATATATGATATACCCTGCACCTTATTCGATGAGGAAAGAGCCGACGATCTCTTCACCGGGAGTGACCTCTTTAGCAAAACTAGAAAAGGCCTCAAAAACAATCCATTTAAAATCACTCGATTCTACAACGATATCAAGTTCATTACGCAAAAGGTTTACTTAAAAACCTGTCATAACCCTCCGTCATTTCAGATAAATACTATTTAGTATTCGTCCTGCGTTTGTTGGCCTTTGTCAAGGCGTAGTGTGCGGTAGCTGAATAGTACTTATCTACTTAAGCATATGATGCAGATTGGATTAGGGTAGTCGTACAACCTTGTTGGCCTTTGTCAAGGGTCGTGCGGGTGGGTTTGATTCAATCAGGAAATGACGGGTTGAACTTAACTAGCAGCCTATGGTTTGTTGGCCTTTGTCAAAATCATAGGAGGCTTGGGGTAAAATATTATTGGGAATTTCAAGTGTTGAAATTTGAAAAGAGATTGCATACCTTCTATGAGATAGTTGGATCCCGATACCCGCTGCGAGTAAGAGTTACTCTTGGGAGAGTTTTACACATTACAATTAGCCGATCAAGTAGGTGTCTAGAAAGGTGTCAACGGGGTTACGCCCCTGGGAAAACGAGATTTTTTTTAATTAGGTCCGTGCGAAAGCACGGGGAACCTCTCTCAAAGTACCGGCACTGGCCTGGCTGAAAAATTGGCGAACTTGTAGCGTGTAATTAATCCCGGCTAGTCTTTCCTTTTAGGGTTTGAAGAAAGATTTGACTAAAACAGTGGGAGACATCCTGATTAGATAAACTGATAACCAATCTAATCTTGTAAAAGCGCACGCTGAGTGTTTTCTTCTCTCTCTCTCCAGGTAGCGACCATATCACGCCTTAATCAAGATAATAATACGGATGAATTGACCGAACCCGCTTGTTATACTGAGCTGGGGAACGTTGGTCCCGCTCTAACTTATAATTGTTATAAGACAGAGCAGGAAATTAGGGATTACCAGAATTCCCGTGCCGCCCAAACGAAGAAAGTGCATGCTGATGCATCATTTTCGGGTGTGTTCATTACAGAGAACTGTTTCTCAGTATCCTTTATGTCCTGGGTATGAGATACCGGATCAGGATCCCGCATATGTAATTTGTTACATGGGCTACAGATAGGTAGAGAACTGAGAACGGGTGATAAATTTCATGAGATAGAAAATGGTGCAAGTGTTGCAGCCAAGTCTGTTGGTAGTTATCACCCTATATTAGCAAATACATTGATTCTGAACGAATGTTATTAGATACCGAACCTGATATACAATATCATATCAGTCTCTTTATTAGTAAAGAAGGATATAAATTTGTATTGTTGGATAATGTTTTGAACATTTCCTATATCAAGAATTGACCGGTTCAGGCACGTTATCTAAAAGCATTGACGTTCTAAATCAAACTACAGTTCTTAGTATACAGAACACACACAAGAGGAAGAGTTCAGAAATGAACGAATCCTTCTTGAGGCATTGTAGACTAGGTCATATCAATGCGACCCGACTTGCTAAGTTACATTTAGATGCATATTTAAATTAGTTTGAACTTACATCTTGTGAAACTTGCCGGTCATGTCACAAAGATAAGATGACCATAGCTCTGTTTATTGGAAACAGAGAAAGAGTTAGTGAACTCTTGGGATTGATACATGCTGATGTATGAAGATCCCCTGTCTACACATGCCAGGACCGGTTCTTTATACTTCATTACATTCCCTGATGCTTTCTCAAGATTCAGACATATGTTCCTGTTGAAACACAAGTCCGAAACTTTTGAGATAATCACAGAATATAAGTTAGAAGTAGAGAACCAAAAACAGGTATAAGTATTATGTCCTTTGATGAGATCAGGGAGGAGAATACTTGAGCACGGAATTCCTGGATTATTCTAAAGGAGAATGAGATTCTCTCTCAGCATTACTCCTCCATATACACCATAGCACGATGGTATATCGGGGCGGAGCAATAGCACCCTATGTGATATGGTGTGCTCTATGATGAGTACTACTGAGTTTCCTATTTCCTTTTGGGAGTTATGCACTTGAGAAGCTGCATACCTATTGAATGTGGATTCAATAGTTTCCAAAAACAGGTATAAGTATTATGTCCTTTGATGAGATCAAGGAGGAGAATACTTGAGCACGGAATTCCTGGACTATTCTAAAGGAGAATGAGATTCTCTCCCAGCATTACTCCTCCATATACACCATAGCACGATGGTATATCGGGGCGGAGCAATAGCACCTTATGTGATATGGTGTGCTCTGTGATGAGTACTGCTGAGTTTCCTATTTCCTTTTGGGAGTTATGCACTTGAGAAGCTGCATACCTATTGAATAGGGTTCAAATCAAATCAGTTGCCTACCACTTCATATGTGATATGGAAAGGGAAGAGCCCATATCTTAAGTATGTTAAGATTTGGGGTTGTCCGACCTATGTTTAAAAAGCAAAATCCGGACAAGCTCGAGGCAAAGTCAGATCTGTGGAAGTTTGTTGGATATCCCAAGCATACGCAAGGGAATATCTTCTACCTAACCGAGGAACAAAAGATGTTTTGTTTATCAACATACCACCTTTGTGAAAGGGAATTTCTTGCGGAAAAATTAGTGGTCATGAGGTAGAACTGGAAGGAGTTCCAGCTATACAAACTACAGCAAATGATTTGGTAGAACCAAAGGATTCAATAGATTCTAATGAACCTTAGCCTCTCCGCCGATCTAGTAGGGTTCCTCATCCACCTGAGAGATACTTCGGTTTCTCTATGACAGTGGGAGCGAGGATTGCATCATGAGATGATGACCCAACTAGTTTCGAGCTGGCCATCAGGAGTGAGACTCTGTAAGAATGGCTGGATGCTTAGCGATCTGAGATGGAATCCTTATACACCAACAAAGTATGGACTTTGGTTGCTTTATCTGAAGGGTTAAATTCCCATCAGGAGCAAGTATATCTTGAGAAGATTACTTGGTGTACATGAAAAAGTTGAGACTTTCAAAGCTATGCTTAAGTCCATCCAGATCATACTTGCCACGGCTACATACCATGACTACGATATCTGGTGGTTGGGTGTCATGACTACTTTTCTAAATGATGATTTGGAAGAGAGCGTCTATAAGTACACAGCCAGAGGGCTTCGTAGACAGTGGGAGTAGCAGAAACGTGTGCAAGTTGTTTTATGCGATAAAGCAGGCATTGCGGAGTTGGAACGTCTGTTTTGATGTGGTAGTCAAAGAGTTTGACTTCATCAAAATGGTAGATAAACCTTGTATATACAAAAAGGTAGTAGAGAGTATGGTGGTGATCCTCGTAGAGTACGTGGAGGACATACTCTTGATAGGGAAGGAGTTTCCTATGCTACGATCGATCAATCTCCGCTTATCACAAGGATTCTCCATATAGGATCAAAATGATACCTCCTAAATCCTGGGTTTTGGATCTATGAGATAGATCTAATTGGATGTTAGGATACTCACTAATTGTAGTGAGATGGTATCAATCGATCCTGGGGAGAATCACTGGAAAGGTTCCAGGGTGATAAGGACGACTGAATGTCAGTCGCATGCATTGTCTTTACCCTCAGTGGAGGGACGGTATGTTGGAAGAGTTCCAAGCTAGATACCGTGACATACTAGACGATTAAAGGCAAGATACATCGTTACCAAGGATGCTGACCAAAAAGGCAGTCTGGATATATAAGTTCATGAGAAGAACTTCGTTCCTACCATTGTGTGACAATGGAGTTGTGGCTTTAGCCAAGGAACTACCGTCCCATCAAAAATCCAGATATAATTCTTAGGCAGTATCACCTAATCATGGAGATGGTTGATCTCCAGGGAGATCGAGGTTAGGAGAGTAGACACAGAGGATAACAGCGCGGATCCACTCACAAAGGCCTTTTTCCCAGTAGAGACTTTTATGGGATGGTTGAGTATGAGATACTTCAACCATAGCTAATTGTTGGGTATGTGATACCACAACAGATGGCCCTAGTGCAAGTGGGAGATTGTTAGTTATATGTATGTCCTATAGGCCATTACTGTACATATGATGTATATTGTAATGGATGCTTGGACATATATAGGGAGGACTTTCTTGCTCGACATGATAGTATGCTATCTGGTTATACTTTATCTTAACATGTACTCTAATTGTCTCTATGTTACATGTTGATAAAGCCCTTAGGATATGTACTCGACTACTGGGACTATGATGAGATCATACTAGTGGGGCCACGGTAGTCGACGAGTACATCCTATAACTGTTCCCAGTCGAGGGTGTATCGAGACAGGGCATCGATACACCAGAGTAGACTAGCGTATACGCATCTTGACCCATATGATGGGCGATGGATGATCCCATATCCATCGGTGTTTGACATCAAGGATGGTGTACGGGTGCTCAGTAGAGACTGGGTACACTGGACGGACTCGCCAAGAACTCCCAGATGGTATTATACCTCACGTCAGATGGCAGCTCTCGGTGACACTAGTACAGAGTAGTCTGTTGACCCGAGATCGTCATAGAGTCTTGTGTGATTCCCACTGTGCTTTGATTTCCATCATACCACGTCCAAGAGGGCGTGCAAAAAGGTGGCTTTTGGGTACAGTCTCGAATCACATGGAGGCAATGAGCGATAGGAGGGGATTCGTCTCTCCCGGTATAGGAAGTTGATGTTGTGCAGTGTTCGATTGGCTATAACTGAAAATCCCTGGCCAGGGTTGCTGAGATTTACTGGTAAGTGTTATCAGTAGTTTCTCGAACTGTTATAGACCTTATATCGACACGACTTATTAAGCTACCGGGGTCTGACGTTTACCGCCCCTAGACGAGATATGCGACATATCAGACGACGAGACCGGACTGTACGGGAGTGTTACTGATTGGATTCGCAGGAGAATGTACAGGCTTGCTTATTGATCTTCTGATCGCTCAATACCTGGGTGGCTGTTACGTTTAGCTGACCGCTTGCAGCTTGTGGGTGTTTGATATGATCAACACCTACTGCCGGCGTATTGACGATTCTTTAGAGTCCTACACAGAGGTTTCTTGGCTCAGGCAAAACGAAATAGGAGCACATATGTGATATGTGCGGGACCGAGAACAATACGTGTATGTGATACCGTATTAGATTCTCGCGATATGAGATATCGGCCGGGTATATGTGATATAGCCGGGTCATCGGATCAAGTGTTGATTCGATGAACTGATACAGATTATATTAGTCGGTTATTTGTGAAATAGCCAGATTATCGGATCAAGTGTTGATTTGATAATTTAATGTATAATTATATATTTGATATATTAAATTACATTAACTAATATAAGCTCACTAAAAGATTCTTTTTATCACTCGGGTAATACATTGATATATATGCGATATATGTTAATTGTATTATTTTATTTTGTTACAATAAATATTGTATATGTGATATATAATATTGTAACATATTAAGGTTATTAATGCAACATGTTTAGTGGAGATTAAATATGGTTAGGGTTTGATTTAGGTTAATCTTTTCTAGAACCTTCTAGAAGGTTTTGTTTTGTTTCTGGCAAAGATATTTGTTATGATATTTTGCAAGATATTTCCTTAACCCAACCCAACCCAACCCTTTAACCTTGGTTAAATCTCTACAATAGTTACTTGAACCATGGTTGCATTTCTAACCTTACTTTACTTTCATTATTCATCACAAAAGGATTATGATTTATTCTTCTTCTTCTTCCTTTTGCAAAGCTTTCTAGCTTTGATCTTTGTGATGAAAATGAGTGAGAATTTGATAATAAATGAGATCTAAAATTCTACTTCATCATCCTCATCTACCCTTGCCATTTAGATGAGGGTGTTCACTTCATTTAGTGAGTGAGAGCTTGTGTTAATGAAACTTCAAGGTAGATCATCTTTGTTATCGAAGATCGGAAGCAAGCTTGCATCTTTCTCTTCGTGGAGCCTCTCGAGACTCCGGAACTTGATGATCGCAGCGAAGGGACCACAACACGGAGCTTATGAAGTGAAGGACCGGATCTACAAAGGTTGTAATCCCTCTCACTTAGTGTTAAAGTGTTTAACATGCTTGTTTTCGCCTAATCTCTAGTTTAAAGATCTCGTTTAGGGTTGTTCGGCACGGCTAAATTTTGAATCGGGTATGGTTGATGCCTTGTAGAACCTTATTAGAGTGCCTAGTAACCCTACAGGGACGACGTGGGTGAACAAAGATTACTGGGCCCCAAACTCATTGTTCAAACGGTAGACAAAGTCCAAATGATCAGACAACGCATTAAGACGGCTCAGGATCGACAGAAGAGTTGGGCGGATGCCAGCAGGAGAGTGCTAGAATTTGAAGTCGGAGATCACATATTCCTGAGGATTTCCCCTACCCGCGGAGTTATCAGGTTTGGAGGTCGCGGGAAACTCAGTCCCCGTTTCATCGGACCTTTTGAGGTGCTAGAGCGAGTAGGAGAGGTGGCCTATCGACTTGCCTTGCCTCCGTCGCTAGCTGGTGTGCACAATACTTTACACGTATCTCAGTTGCGGCGTTATGTTCGGGATGACAGCCATGTTCTGGACCATTCGGAGTTAGCTTTGGGCACTGACCTGTCTTACGAGGAGCAGCCCACCACTATCCTCGCCCGCAGAGAAAAGTGCTGAAGAATAAAGTCATTCCGTTAGTCCGAGTGTCTTGGGGCGGTCGTTCCCCAGAGAATCTACCTGGGAGCATGAGGAGGATATTCATGCACATTTTCCACATCTGTTTGTGTAGTGTTGTTGTTTCGTTGTCTCTTTTTAAATTTCGAGAACGAAATTTTGTAAGGAGGGTATGATGTAAATTCCCAGTTCCGTAAATAAAATTTTTCCATATTTTTCCAAGTCCCCTTGAATATTTTTCTATTTTTCTCCGTATTTTTGTATGAATATAGATGCTTATGTTTTAAATATTAAATTTTCCTAAACAAACAAAAATCCTGGCCCTTACCCAACCCGGCCCAAGCCCATACCCGACCCGCTTCTTCCCCACTCCCTCTTCCTTTCCCGCTTCTTTTCCATTTCTTTCCACATCGCTTCTCGTCGCAACCACACCCCCGCTTCTTGCCACGACCACGTCCCCACTCCTCGACCCACGATCTCACGCGCGCGCTCACTTCCTTCCCTCGACCTCGTCTCTCTCTCTCTCTCTCTCATACAAGACTGAGCCTCCCTCGCCATCAACCTCACGACCTCTTTCACCAAAACCCACCTCTCTCTTTCCCCCTCACTCTCGTTCTCCCTCTCACTCCACTTCCCTCCTCTGCCTCCACCGACCTCGACGCCAACAGAGCCCCATTCCAAGCTCAACCCAACTACAGCAGAACACCCATAACCAAACCCATTGTATCTCCACCGCAAGCATCTCCATACCACCCTCTGAGTCACCGCCGGCCAACCCCCTCTGCACTCGAAGCCCGCTGGCCTCTCCCCCGCATCGCCACAGCCAAGCTACACCGCTACCATGTGTCGTGCACTAAGCCTAGTCAAGCTCGAGCGGAGGATACAAACCCTGGTCACGCTGTTGTCGTGATCGCGCCGTTGCCGCTACCGCTGTCGTACCGTCGTCGATACATCATCAGGCAAGTATAATGGTTGCTTCATGCTAATTTTACCTATTTCAATTCAAACTACCAATAAATTATATATATACTTTTCGTGCGAATCGATGTAATGCAAGTGTTCGATGCAAAACGTGAATGGAAAACCCCCGTTAAATTGACGCAAACTAATCACATATGATAGCCCGAGTAATAACGAACGCTGTGTTATGATTTGGCTGGAAAATACGGACTTTACTGACGTGATAGGTCTTTCCCATTTAGACCCGTTAAAAACTGAAATTTTCGTACCTGAACCTTGTAAAAATCACAGTTAATTGGTTATAAATTGGAATGTTGCGTTCGAGGGCTCATATCGAAGACGACTCGACGACCTAGAACACCATAAGAGTTTTAATCTATTTCTATGCTCAAAAGGTGACGGAAACTGGTTCGGAGTGTGGCTCTGGACTGCAGCCAAGAGCAGCTGGCTGTCGATTCTAGTTTTGTAATACTTTCTCCCTGCTGTATGAAAATTTTATGATGCGGAACCCTATACCATAGCGAATATAAATCTGTTATCTAACCATTGAAAGTGGTTTCATTCATTTTTACTGTCGTTTACTATTTAAATTATATTTTAAATCGACAGAACATATAGCAGTCCCAAACAGGGACAGAACGTATATCCCTTTATTGTACAACGCGTAACTTCCAGTGCACCATGGATATTATTGATCTGGTGCATTGGAAACCTAACTGATAAACCTAAATTTTGTTCAACTATAGCGTCGCCTAATTTTGATCCCAACAGGGTGAAAACTGTGTTGCGAAATGGACCTTCAGTTCAGGAACTGAATTTCCAGCAGCGAACACTTAAAATGAAACGACTGTAACTTGCGAACCCGAAACCTGATTGACTTGCAATCAATTTTGCTGAACTTCCGACTGAGAGTACTTATTACCTCTTTTGTATCTTTTTGCTTAATTCTGAATGCATGATTTAATACGAATTTTCTAGGTTCATAAGATGCATAACGACTTGTACTGCACATAAACTGTTTAGCGGCATGATTCATAGTTCTGCCCGACTATAAGTCCTCTAGTGATAGTGGATATTCGTGTTAATGCTCCGTGTATATTGCATTATCAAACGTGTACAGTATCGGTGTGGTTGTGTCAAGTACGCTAGTGAATAGTGAGTGATTCGTGACAATGAACCATACAGTGAACAGTGAATAAAATCGTGTTACTGATGCGTACTTGTACACAACTAGCCCATATTCATGAATAGTGAAACCTGGGGAAAAAAGGGAAATCGAAGTGGAAAGGGAGTTGTATTTAGCGAGGTCATTGATTTAGAGGATGATCATTCGAACAGCGACTCTTATATATATTAGGTTGGGCTTAGCGGTCCGGCTGACAGGGTTATGTCCCGGGCAACAGCGGGCCGTAGTCTCGGGTACGTACGAGACCCCCTTTCCACAACTCGATTTCAAAAGTGACTTAGAGACCGATAGGGACACAGATCATACATTGCATCAGCTAATGACATATTGATTACCTGCATTTTATCTCCACCGTTATTACTTTCATTTTCTTGTCGCTTGTTATCATTATATTATTGCTATTATGTCGCTCTGACGACCTGAGTATGCATGCTCAGACCTTGAGGAAGAACCAGTTCAGAAGTCAGACCTGCCCTTCGAGCTTGCAGAGATTTAGACGGTCGTGCCTCCAGTACCTTTACTGTTTTCCTTAAAGAAACCTTGTATTCGCACTTGGTTAGTAGTTCTTTTCTTTGTTTTGTTGCAAATTGTGAACAACGAAAGTTGATGTAATAACTAGTGATGTATTTGCTTTACTTCTGTGTTGTGTTTACTGATTACCATGTAATGTTAGAACCCGAAGTGTGACTACGGCGGGATTATTTCTTGACCGTAGGAGCACAGCTGGCCTAGTCATCCCTCGTATTCCGTATTTTGGGAAGCGGGGCGTGACAGGCATGCAACTGGATAACCCGCTATCAGTACAGATACTATAAAACTATAACTTGGTACTACTTGCTGAATATGAAAATGTATGTACTATAGTCAAGCATATAAATATCGATATAATCAAAATAATATGTTGTAAGTTTAGAACTTGCCTGATCAAATCTCACGTCGAGATATGGATGTCACGTTCCGACGCCGAAATAAAGCCACGACGCAAAAATTACGCACGCAAGACTTGACCTGGCTGAGCAGCTGCGTGACGTGATAACTGGACTAGACGACGACGGTGACTGGGTCGTCTGGATCGTCGGCAACGTGCGCAGCTCCGGCGAAAAACTGATCGGGGATCAAGAAAAGAGAAGGAAAAGAAAAAATAAGAAGAGAAGAAGAAGAAGAAAATAATGGGCTGCTGGGGTTCTCTGGATTTGGCGAGGGCAAGGAGAAGGAAGAGGCGATCAACGGCGAGGGGACGACGACTGCAAAAGGTGAGGGGTCATGGCTGATGGGGTTGGTGTGGTCGGGGATTGAGCAGGAGGTCAGTGGTGGTTATGTGCGGGTGCTCTGAAGATTGCTGGCGAGACGAGGAGGTGATGGAGGTGGTCAGTTTCCGGCGACAAGGGTGATGAGTTCTTGGTGTCGGGTTATGGGGTTGGGCTGCGTTCGGGAAAAGGAGAAAAAGGAGGTGATGTCGGATAGGTAGAGGTGAGGACGAGGACGAGAGGATGACGACGACGACGAGAGGGGCAGCAATGAGAGTTTGAAGGTGGGTTCTTGGTGTGGTGGTTCGGAGCTCCGGCGAGGTTTCGAAGAAGAGGAGGAGGTGCGGGTGACGACGACGACGAGATAGGATCGACGGCGACGAGGTGGGGACGTCGACGGCGTAGGTTTGCTACGGTTAGGTTAGGGTGAGAGACAAAGAAAGAGTTGGAGAGAGAGACGAGAATAATTAATATAATATATATTTATATATAACTGTATATATATTATTAGTTATAAGGAATTATATATATGATAGGATTTTACAGATAATACCGGATCTCTCCAAATATTACCCGTATCTCTCTAAAAATCTAGTTTTTAATATGAAGAATATACGTAAGGATTTAAACTATGATGCAAATGTTTATAATTAAAACATATACTCCCAAATAAAGATCTACGTAAATATATGCAGCGATCCAAATACTGGTCTGTCTAACCCTCAGGATATGAACACAATATATGGGCGCAACCACCTGACATGGGGGTAATATGCCATATAAGGCTAGATAAGTGTCATGCCCCGCTTCCCAGTATACAGGCAGAGGACGCGACGAGGCCGCTACGTATTTACTGTGAAGTAAATACGCTAAGCGTATCTAAGCAATATAAAAGTAAATGCACAAGAGACAAGATATAATAAAACAAAAACTTTATTTATTCACATTCTTTCTGTACAATGTATGGAAATGTAAATACAACTGAAATAAGCAATGCCTAAACAATGGCATAAAAGAAAAGGAAAGGTACTAAAATAAAAGTGTACAATGAACTAAAACTCTGGGTCTTCAACGAAATGGTTTAAGTCTTCAGCGCTGGGCTCGATCTCTGACGTGTCCAGATCACCCGACGACATTCAAAGAAGAAAGAAGAGAATGTCGTCAGCGAACAGATCGCTCGGTAAGTCCCAAAGATAAGGGAGAAGTAGAAAAGAAGAAAGAGAGAGTGTAGCTTTTAAAGTTGTATTATATTGTTATAATATTGTGTTAACGCTGTTGTTTGTAACTTGGTACAGAAGGATGCCAGTGTATACGAGAGGAGTCTCACTTGCCCCGGAGACTAAGGTATCAGAAACTCAAGGAACCGTTGGGCCACAGTACAACAGCAACGGAATATAGGTTAGGTGTCTTATGGTTGCAGTCTCGTGCCGCTTCTAACACCTTCCGTACCAATCTACCCCTTAAACCCCGTAGTGTTTTGATTGTATTGTTTGTCTTGTATTGTAACTGTATAGATTGTATAATTGGATGACTGACCGAAACCATAATATCAGTAAACGGATGTAACTGGAGAATCATGTAAAGGGATGTAACTGGAGAATCATGTAAATGGAAGTATATCCATGGTTCGGTTCGGTCAATACAGATCGAATAGTTTGAACAGATTGAATATATGGATTCATGGATTCATATTGAATTGTAATATTGTAGATTGTAGATTGTGCTTGAATCATATTCAAATCAGATTATTAAAGAGACTCATCTGAGTCAGATAATTAGAAAAGTAAATTGAAGTCCTGATTGTTTTGATGTTATCGGTAACCGCTGCACATGGGCGGCAGGATTTGTGTCTTTTTCAAAGATTCTTACCGTATTGATAACACCGTTGTTAAGTTGTCTACCTTAAATAGGCAAGCACCCACTTCTCCGGCTCCCTGAGGCTCAAGAGATTGGTCCCGCTTAAACCTATATTTACTAGGTTCCTTAGGGTAATTTATAGAACTTGAGGGGGTTTTATGTAAAAATACTATTATATACTTTTCAATGAATTAAAGTGTTATTTTATAAAAAAATAATCGGGAAAAATCGGATAGCACCTCCGTAAATTTTGAATAAAATTCATGTACAAGTATAGTAAAATAATAGCATTCACAGATGGAGCTAACTTAACGTCCAAACAGTGGAGACACAATCCACGCACAATATACGACGCCGAACGGCGTAGAACAATAAGCTACAAACAATAAACAATATAAAATAAATAACGAATTCATCGCAACATATCACAACACAGACACTCCGTGCAATCTAACGAAGTCGTCGCACCATCCCGGGTGTCCTCTTCGCTATAGAACGTCGAGACAGTGACGATCCGGCTTCGTCGGCGGCAGGCGGCTGAGATGGCTCTGACTATGATGGTCTATGCTCGTACTCATCGGGATGCTGAGACGGCTCCGGCTGTGCCCGTCTACGTCTTGTTTGTGAATACGTGATAGGAATGCAGGTGCGGACATAGCTGGTAGAGGCACAGGTGGTGCAGGGACGGGTAGCGGAGGCACGGGTGGTGCATGGACGGGTGGCGGAGGCACGGGTAATGCAGGCACGACCAGTAGACGAGTGAATTTATGCCTCGTCATCACACTCCTGTTCAGGGACTTGATGTTCAAAAAGCAGCTCGCTGAGTCCCTGGTGCCACTAATACTCTCATCAACTATATCCTCTAACGCGTAAATGGTTTAGATATGTATTGATGGTAAATAAGATAATGAATTTCATAAAAATAAGATTTTAGTTTTAAAAGGTATGATATAAACTTATCAAATCTTTCTCTATCGGTACTTGAGGCGTATATGAGGTGGGCAGAGGGACGGATGTGATTATGAATCTACGGGTAATCATCTAATATTAGAAAATGTACTGATCTATCGGTATACCTGGCTGTATCTTATCGGCTATGTGGTGTACCCGATCGTACCATCGACCTACCCAAATTTGATACTCCACGAGCCAAGCATCCCCAACTAGCGCTCCACCCTGTCGCGGTGTCTGCTCCACCGTATCTGGTATGTGCTGCCTCAAATTGAAATGGCGAAGGACACGGTCTGGCACGTGCATCTGAATAACATCGTTGCAGATGATCGGCGTCCGCGCACGCTAGAAGCCGACGCCTGCCAAGCATAATGGATGCAGAGTGCCCATCAGGTCATGTGTGTACGGTGTCCACGTAACTGCTGCCTCCTCTATAACATCAAACTCATTGCGATAGAAGCGGAGGCTGCGATCCGGTGTCACATCCCATGACCTGGGCACATTCCACATGCGTAGAGATTACACACAAGTTAATATTCCAAAAAAATTGAAATTTGAAATATGCATATAGTTTCAATTACTTACTGGCATCCATAAACGACCATGTCGTAATGGTCGGATGACCAATATAGAGATATGTCCATGACCATATCTGAGATACAATATGATAAAATTACGTTTTACATTAAATATCAATTTAATTATGCAAAATTAGTAGAATGCGGTTTTAAGCATTGTATACATGAAGAAGCGTCAAACAACCCCAAAACTCTTCTGCTCCATCAATGCAGCCATCCTCAGCAAGCTGTAGAAAAATGACAAAACTGCACTCTCCCACGATAAAGTGGCACACTGGTCGAGATCAGCTAAAAGAGGCAGCAAGTCAAGACTAACTCTTCTTTTGCTCCTATCCGGAAACAAGCGAACCTCTATCTGATGTAAAATGTAGGCTCGTGCGTGCTGCTCGATCGCCACGGGGTAGCATCAATAGCAGGCTCAGCACTAAACGCCTCCCGCAGCCAATTCAAGTTAATGCTACCGCCTCTCCTCTGTCCAACAGGCGGAATCTTACTGTAACGTCTTCAAAATAATAAAATATGATTTTTGGGAAATTTTATAATTTAATATTATTTTAATGAATATTTTAATATTCTGGTATAATTAAATACAGATAAATGGGGAAAAATTATGGAAAATTCTAAAATAAGGTATTTTAAGGAATTGCCTCGTTTTCTGTGCATGCCCCCATTTCCTCTAGTTTTGACCCTGAGTATGTCTAGTTTTGACTGATTCCATCTAGGGTGAAATCTGGGTTGATTTTCCTATGTTGGTGTATAATTTGGGACTTGTTTTAGCATGGATTTTGGTATTTGGTGATTCATTCCTGTCGGGTGGCGTTTGGACGTCAACGACAAGTGGATTTTGATTGTGTTTACATGCGAGTCGATAGGTTTTTACCTATGCGGGTAGCGTGTGCTATTTTGGTTTCCGATGTGATTTTCATGTGCTTTAGCATTGTGATATACTTGTAGGTACCCCGCGTGATGTTGAGGCAAAAGAGGTGAAGATAGCGACATCGGCTTTGGCACATGAGAAGCAAGGTGAGTAGATTTATATCTACGGGGAGAAGTCGGGTGGATGGCGTATAGCACCCCCGCAGTCCGTGGTGATGTATACGAATACGTATACACATGAATATTTATTATGTGTTGTTTAGGGTTATTGATGGTAATAATGATATTTTGATGATAAGAATATATTGGTTTAGTATAGTGCGAACCCTAGAGTAGTGGTTGCACTCACACATACATTTACACACATACTTGCATTCATTCTTTCATTTATTAGAGTGCATATGATGGTGCGTATATCTACACATGGGTATGGGACTATGTGTTTATATACGGGATTGGAGGATGATACGTGGTTTGAGATGATACTTGATGTGAGGCCGTGAGATCGGCGATGTGACATAGTTTGCCCTTGAGGTGCGATATGATAGTTTTAGCGGGCCTTTGGACATGTGCTTTATCCGCATTCATATTTTATAGATGGTGTCGATTTGTACTAGACTTACAGTAGTACCCCAGATTGTGTGATCTGATGATAAGTGATACCTGATATGTGATGAGATAGTGTGATATTGACCCCTACCCAGCTATTGGGATGCCGTACGACGATTTACCGTACGAGCCGATATTGATGATAGATCCGCACTCATGACTCGAGGATATCATACGATATGTTATTGAGGCGAGATCACCGACTATCATATCTATATATTTTGACTCAGATTAGGTGGTTTCTTACCCCTCCTGTCTAGATTACTTAGTAGACATTAGACTGGACCGAGTCATACCTATTTCAAACTAACGAATCGGGGATATTTTAAAGATAGGCAGAAGGGTCATACGGATATTTTCAAATGATGTATCTTTTCTTAAAATACCGTAGCCCTTGTTTTTCCAAAAGCCCTGATTCGTCTTATTTCAAATGGCACCCCTGCATGACTTGTACAGATTGGTGTAGATTCTTTACTTTTGCGTTGATTATTCGATTCCGCATATTCATGCTATTTGCATTGCATCGCTTGTACTGTGGTTATATTTCAGTCATGCTGCTAGGACACCAGCACCATTATCGATGATGCATATGTTCCACGTACACTTGTTGCCGGCTCACACACTCATCATCGATAATTGCCATGTCACTACACTATAGTACTATTGCATTCATGATATGATTCTGACATGGCATATTGTACACTTATACCTGTACACATATATAGATGATTCTAGCTTGATTGGGGATTTGGGAACCGCAAGATACTCTTTAAAAACAGATTCCTTTTAAAAGAGCGGTCTCCCTCGACATGTGCACATTATTATTCCATGTTGCATGACTTACTGATATGCTTGCATTATTGTTACATGCCGCATACATCATGCTTTGACTGTACGCATTGAGATATGTTGTTTCTATGATATTTCTGGATTTGGGAACCGAGGGTATTTCAAAAGAGAATATGTCATTTCTTTAAAAACCCGGTTACCCTTGATATGATATTTCAGTACGTCCACCATGTGTTTTCTCGGTGCTGAGAGCGACATGTGTAACCCGAATCGAGGCGTGGATGAGCCGATTGCGGGTACATGGTGGACCCGGTATGGTTCCCCTCGGCAAGATGATCGATGAGCTTTGCCGATTGAGCCTGGAAGCGGGCGAGTACCTACCGGTGATTGGTTGGACCTGGGGGTTATCCGGAGGATACCGACCAGAGTCGATAGATGTTTTGGGCATACTGCCGGGGCCGAGGGCCGATACCGCAGACAGAGCCGCGGGCCGATCCGGACTGACGGAGCCCGATATATGAGGATTTACGTGCCGATGCTGGGCACAGTTTTCATGATGTTTTCGGGTGTCGATGCTGGGCACCCTGGTTCTATGATTTTGATGTGTCGCGAGGGACACGGGTGGTTATATCCTCATATTATTTCCCATGCACATGATTCATGATATTTACATGCATGGTGGTTATTGTCAGTGGGTGACGAGTGGACGGGATCCACGAGTGTGCAGATTTGATTACATTGGTTATACCTCTTATTCATGACATGCTATTACCTGAGGCACTAGCACGAGCACTTGGCACTACACTCATGTATAGAGATTACATTGCCAGTTTAGCATGCTTCAGCTTTATTCATATTGAGGTTTATGTATATCTGATCGTTTTGACCTAGGATGGGTCATGCATTCGATTTCTGCTTGTAGATATTTTCTATTCACGAGTTGGCAACTCACCCCCGTTGTGCCCCAGTTCTTGCAGGTTTTTGCCGTACAGATTCCATAGCGGCATTTCTGGCACACTGCTTCCTATGGGTGACTTGCTTGGTTAGGTGGGTTCTTTGTATCAGAACCGTCATTGTTCATGTATTTTTATTGTATCTAGAATTGTCCATCAACCAAAACTTGTAGTTTGTTTCAGACTTAGAAATCAGTGTTGTATTGTTTCGACCTTAGAGTCGCGCTTGTAGTATTGCGGTTTTCTGGCTGTTTTTGAGTTTCTTTTCAGTTTTGATCCTCGCCCCTTGGCGTTGTATATTATTATTGCTTGCGTGGTTGTGACCGTCGATTGACGAAGAGCTAGCTCCCGCTTGGGGATGCCTTTTATCATGTCATATATATTATTCTTGTTGTACCCCGTTCGGGGCCAGTTTTTACAAAGGAAACTCTGCCGAAATTTTCAGGAAAAATTACACATTTTAAAAAATTCATATTCGGCTTAGTTATTTAAAAACTTGATTTTCAAACATGTTTTCTTTACCTCTTAAAACTAATTTTCCCTATTTACTCCTTAAATGGTTTTAGATTTCTGGGCTTTTGGCTTACTTGGATCAGATGGAGTCCTATAGACTTCATATGGTTCGAGGGCCAGTCACGTGCTCTTTCGGGTCGTGACAAAGTTGGTATCAAAGCGCTAGGCTGACCTTGGTTCGAGTCTAAGTTTGACTATGTGGAGCCTAAGGCGTTACTTATATACGGAACTTAGGCTTGACCTTACGGAACTTAGACTTGGTCGAGGGGGTATTAGACCCGAACTTTCTTCGCGTAGGATGACCCTTGGTTGATGGAATAGGTGACTAAAGTAGAGTGACGTACCGTTGGTATGTTCCGCGGCATACTTACGACACGCCACTCCGCTTAAGAAACCTTAGGTTGTACATTTCCTTGCATTGTGTCATATTCCTTCCTATGATCTATCTTCATCGATACTGGTTGTGGTTTTGCTGCCGCGATTGCACGGGCAGAGTGAGCTACGGCTCGAGTTGTCAGCATGAGCTCGTCGCAGACGAGGGCTGACCGGGGCGTGATTCCAGAGACATACGGTTGCATTGAGGCTTCGTATTTTGTGTTTCCGCACTTTGAGCGTTTGACAGATCGCTGTTGCGAGATTTCTAGGACATACCGGTCGGTACCAGAGGATTAAGCCACTGATAGAGGCCAGCCAGGATGTGATGACTGCTGATATATCGCTTATTCATGATGGTTGAGGCGCTGCTTAGCGTACCGACGAATGAGCCAGTTGTTGCTGCGAGTGATGAGATATCGCCCAGATGATTGGAGCTACTGCAGCATGAGCATATTCTTAGAGATGTGATAGTGAGTCGCTAGTCACCGAGGATTAATGACTAGGACATGTGGTTCGTTCGCTTACCCCGATGCGAGGTCATCAGATAGATTGATTCCAGCTAGAGACGACTTCACGCAGATTCGTCGAGAGTCGATTGAGACGATCGAAGGTCAGGAACCCATTTTCCAAGTTTAAAGTATACGGAAAGACATGCAGGTGATTCTATGGACCCTCTAGAAGAATGAAACCCTAACTCGACTTAATGACCGTGTGAAAGCCTTTGAACCTTAGGGTTTGCGGCAGTTCCTCGGCGCCATTAATGAGGCTTGGGTTTGCCCTTCTACGGCTGGACCACCGACGCTGTGGTATGTACTCGATACTATTAAACTGTACCCGAGATGTTGAGCTCTTGGGGGATTGTGAGGTTCTGACGAGTCGATCGGATGATTTGACATCATTCGGATATCATGTGATGGGACACTGCTTGGGAGACTCCAGATACGAGCATAGCCGTCGGAGCGCAGTCTGTGTAGCCATGATGAGATGAGTCCGAATCAGTCGATAGTGGAGCAAGGTGGAGTAAAGAGTTTGCACGACATTTCGACGGGATGACGTTCCACTCCGCTGACATCAGAGATGCGATATGCACGCTGAGGACGTGTTCGGCTAGATATCTTCTACTGAGTGATGAAGATACTGAGTTCATGATTTCGAGTCCGTGTTAGAGACTTCGGGTGGACCGTAGCCGAGGACATTGCAGTGTGCAGATAAAGACGCGACGTCGAATGGTCGATGATACAGACAAGCGGGACAAGAAGTTCGTGCGAGAGGCAGACGAGCTGTTACTACACCCCGTTAAGATTAAAGGCCGGACATGCATACAGAGGTGCAGAGATGCGACCAGCTTCCGAGGAGATGTTGTACTAAGGACGCAGAGGTCCAGAGAGCGAGAAAAGATTACGCCAGAGTACCAGCCTCCTTACAGTTTGGCTTAGGCAAGATCAGAAGAGACCTTGAGTAGGATTCCTTCCACTACACTGCTGCAATAAGAGTTGCACCCAGGATCGGATGTGTGATATGCATTCAGAGGACCCGAGGTCGGCGCCAGAGATGTGCTGCTTTATGAGCGGTCGTGAGGATTGACCGAGAGATGACCAGGGAAGTGCAAGAACGGAATCGTTCCTGTCAGCACACCTGACCGGGCCGATGAGCCGATGGATTGTGAGTTGGTAATCTACAGAAAAGATCAGGAACCAGAGGCAGAGGACGCCAGCCGCGAGCAAGAGGCAAGTAGATATCTTGCGCCGCTAGCATCGGATGTACCGGTACCTTCTCGACCCTGAAGGAGGGTATACCGACGACGGTAATTATGATTTGTGATTTTGTGATTTGATTATCACGTATCCGTTGCTTTGGATTTCGGTATTTTGGGCGATCTATTCGCATGATTTAGTCTTGATGACTGAGTTTCATGATATTTGATTTTGTGCACCATGGTTGCACCTACTGGGTATTTATACCTTGTACATAGTTATTACTCTTGAGCTGTTGATTGCGATTTCATGCCTATTTTATGCTGGTGATTTGATTTACGCTTCCAGCAGAGTTTCATGTAATTTTAGTGTTTTGATTTTGCACTCGGTATAGCTTATATGTGCTTGTAGTGCATCGATATGTGTTTTGTGCCCGCAGCTGCACACGTTTATGATTTTCTTCATATCTGGATACACTTGGTGTTGCTGTTTACGTATTTGAGTTATTGCTTGGTATTTGTGCATGGGATGCACCAGTTCTATACTTCGTGCATTTGTCGCACCAGTTTTATGTTTCTTGCGTTTATCGCATCAGATTTATATTTCGTGCCTTTGTTGCACCGGATTTATATTTTGTGCATTACGATTGCACCTGACTTCGATTTGATGCCTTTCGGTATGTCGATTTTGATTGTGATATTGATGTGGATTCTTGCACTCCGTGCTTTTGACTGGACTTACGCATATTCGACGTTGCTATTGGATTTTGTGATTCCGTGCATATTGAGTGCGCAGGGTTTAGATTTTCATTCGTGCATGATGGATGCACCGATTTGGATTTTCGCGCATGTTGGGCGCATGTTTTGAGATACGATTTTGGGGCACACCAGATGCACTAAATCGAGATTCTTCGTGCATGTCAGATGTACCTGTTTTGGCTGTCAGGCACACATGTTGCCTATGACTGATGCTTCGTGCACACCCGTTGCACCTAGATATTGTTTTGTGCACATGTTTAGCGCATATATGGATTTTGATTTCCGTGCGCGTCAGACGCACAGGGTGGTGTTATGTGCATTTTTGGAATTTATTCCTTTTGGAGCAGTACATTTTTATGATGTGGGATATTTGCTTTCATACTGAGCAGGACTAGTCAGTGGACAGTGCCTGGATATATTTTGCATGCATCGATAGTTATCGAAGGGATTTCCGAAAAGCGAGTTATAGTCTCAGTATATACCTACGTGTCCGATATGACACGAAACGTTTTAAAAAAACAAGGAAACCCTTCTGATTGTTTTCAAAACGGCGGAACGTGCTTATTAAACAAAGGATATATATATACATATATAGTTACTTTCTTATGAAAAACGTCCGCCACTGTGTAGTGTTATGCGCATCGCACAGCGACTTAAAAAGGATTTGGCATGCTTTTTCATCAGCTATTCACATGTATAGATTAGATGTCTGCATGTGTAGTTCTGATCCATATCATATCGGTTTTGTATTGGATTTGACATTGTGTCCTTACCTTGACTCCGATGATTGCGGGATGCTTGATGGAGCGTTGTTTTTGAGTTATCTGCTCAGTACTCATGCGCATGCATTGCGCTGTGACGTTTTATGTGTTGATGATTTCGGAGCCCCGACGACTTGGAATTCGTATCGAAATGTTTTAGAATTTGGGGTTTTAAATTTAAATTCGGGGACCGAATTTCTTTAAGGGGGGTAGATTGTAACGTCTTCAAAATAATAAAATATGATTTTTGGGAAATTTTATAATTTAATATTATTTTAATGAATATTTTAATATTCTGGTATAATTAAATACAGATAAATGGGGAAAAATTATGGAAAATTCTAAAATAAGGTATTTTAAGGAATTGCCTTGTTTTCTGTGCATGCCCCCATTTCCTCTAGTTTTGACCCTGAGTATGTCTAGTTTTGACTGATTCCATCTAGGGTGAAATCTGGGTTGATTTTCCTATGTTGGTGTATAATTTGGGACTTGTTTTAGCATGGATTTTGGTATTTGGTGATTCATTCCTGTCGGGTGGCGTTTGGACGTCAACGACAAGTGAATTTTGATTGTGTTTACATGCGAGTCGATAGGTTTTTACCTATGCGGGTAGCGTGTGCTATTTTGGTTTCCGATGTGATTTTCATGTGCTTTAGCATTGTGATATACTTGTAGGTACCCCGCGTGATGTTGAGGCAAAGGAGGTGAAGATAGCGACATCGGCTTTGGCACATGAGAAGCAAGGTGAGTAGATTTATATCTACGGGGAGAAGTCGGGTGGATGGCGTATAGCACCCCCGCAGTCCGTGGTGATGTATACGAATACGTATACACACGAATATTTATTATGTGTTGTTTAGGGTTATTGATGGTAATAATGATATTTTGATGATAAGAATATATTGGTTTAGTATAGTGCGAACCCTAGAGTAGTGGTTGCACTCACACATACATTTACACACATACTTGCATTCATTCTTTCATTTATTAGAGTGCATATGATGGTGCGTATATCTACACATGGGTATGGGACTATGTGTTTATATACGGGATTGGAGGATGATACGTGGTTTGAGATGATACTTGATGTGAGGCCGTGAGATCGGCGATGTGACATAGTTTGCCCTTGAGGTGCGATATGATAGTTTTAGCGGGCCTTTGGACATGTGCTTTACCCGCATTCATATTTTATAGATGGTGTCGATTTGTACTAGACTTACAGTAGTACCCCAGATTGTGTGATCTGATGATAAGTGATACCTGATATGTGATGAGATAGTGTGATATTGACCCCTACCCAGCTATTGGGATGCCGTACGACGATTTACCGTACGAGCCGATATTGATGATAGATCCGCACTCATGACTCGAGGATATCATACGATATGTTATTGAGGCGAGATCACCGACTATCATATCTATATATTTTGACTCAGATTAGGTGGTTTCTTACCCCTCCTGTCTAGATTACTTAGTAGACATTAGACTGGACCGAGTCATACCTATTTCAAACTAACGAATCGGGGATATTTTAAAGATAGGCAGAAGGGTCATACGGATATTTTCAAATGATGTATCTTTTCTTAAAACACCGTAGCCCTTGTTTTTCCAAAAGCCCTGATTCGTCTTATTTCAAATGGCACCCCTGCATGACTTGTACAGATTGGTGTAGATTCTTTACTTTTGCGTTGATTATTCGATTCCGCATATTCATGCTATTTGCATTGCATCGCTTGTACTGTGGTTATATTTCAGTCATGCTGCTAGGACACCAGCACCATTATCGATGATGCATATGTTCCACGTACACTTGTTGCCGGCTCACACACTCATCATCGATAATTGCCATGTCACTACACTATAGTACTATTGCATTCATGATATGATTCTGACATGGCATATTGTACACTTATACCTGTACACATATATAGATGATTCTAGCTTGATTGGGGATTTGGGAACCGCAAGATACTCTTTAAAAACAGATTCCTTTTAAAAGAGCGGTCTCCCTCGACATGTGCACATTATTATTCCATGTTGCATGACTTACTGATATGCTTGCATTATTGTTACATGCCGCATACATCATGCTTTGACTGTACGCATTGAGATATGTTGTTTCTATGATATTTCTGGATTTGGGAACCGAGGGTATTTCAAAAGAGAATATGTCATTTCTTTAAAAACCCGGTTACCCTTGATATGATATTTCAGTGCGTCCACCATGTGTTTTCTCGGTGCTGAGAGCGACATGTGTAACCCGAATCGAGGCGTGGATGAGCCGATTGCGGGTATATGGTGGACCCGGTATGGTTCCCCTCGGCAAGATGATCGATGAGCTTTGCCGATTGAGCTTGGAGGCGGGCGAGTACCTACCGGTGATTGGTTGGACCTGGGGGTTATCCGGAGGATACCGACCAGAGTCGATAGATGTTTTGGGCATACTGCCGGGGCCGAGGGCCGATACCGCAGACAGAGCCGCGGGCCGATCCGGACTGACGGAGCCCGATATATGAGGATTTACGTGCCGATGCTGGGCACAGTTTTCATGATTTTTTCGGGTGTCGATGCTGGGCACCCTGGTTCCATGATTTTGATGTGTCGCGAGGGACACGGGTGGTTATATCCTCGTATTATTTCCCATGCACATGATTCATGATATTTACATGCATGGTGGTTATTGTCAGTGGGTGACGAGTGGACGGGATCCATGAGTGTGCAGATTTGATTACATTGGTTATACCTCATATTCATGACATGCTATTACCTGAGGCACTAGCACGAGCACTTGGCACTACACTCATGTATAGAGATTACATTGCCAGTTTAGCATGCTTCAGCTTTATTCATATTGAGATTTATGTATATCTGATCGTTTTGACCTAGGATGGGTCATGCATTCGATTTCTGCTTGTAGATATTTTCTATTCACGAGTTGGCAACTCACCCCCGTTGTGCCCCAGTTCTTGCAGGTTTTTGCCGTACAGATTCCATAGCGGCATTTCTGGCACACTGCTTCCTATGGGTGACTTGCTTGGTTAGGTGGGTTCTTTGTATCAGAACCGCCATTGTTCATGTATTTTTATTGTATCTAGAATTGTCCATCAACCAAAACTTGTAGTTTGTTTCAGACTTAGAAATCAGTGTTGTATTGTTTCGACCTTAGAGTCGCGCTTGTAGTATTGCGGTTTTCTGGCTGTTTTTGAGTTTCTTTTCAGTTTTGATCATCGCCCCTTGGCGTTGTATATTATTATTGCTTGCATGGTTGTGACCGTCGATTGACGAAGAGCTAGCTCCCGCTTGGGGATGCCTTTTATCATGTCATATATATTATTCTTGTTGTACCCCGTTCGGGGCCAGTTTTTACAAAGGAAACTCTGCCGAAATTTTCAGGAAAAATTACACATTTTAAAAAATTCATATTCGGCTTAGTTATTTAAAAACTTGATTTTCAAACATGTTTTCTTTACCTCTTAAAACTAATTTTCCCTATTTACTCCTTAAATGGTTTTAGATTTCTGGGCTTTTGGCTTACTTGGATCAGATGGAGTCCTATAGACTTCATATGGTTCGAGGGCCAGTCACGTGCTCTTTCGGGTCGTGACACTTACCCAACAAGCTGGGAGACAAGTCTGACCAATCATGGCAGTACTCTACAAGAACCACCTCTCCATCTATAGGCAGACCAAGCAGCACAGCGACGTCGTGAAGGGTGATAGTCATCTCACCAACTCTAAAATGAAATATACAGGTCTCTGGTCTCCATCTATCTACCAAAACCGTAATGAAGGCTCTATCTAGACGTATATACTCTAATCTAAATAGAAAATGAAAGCCTGTCCGTTGCAGCTCGGCCTACATATGGGCATCTCCAGCTGGGATTCAGCTGCTCTGGATTGGATGGTCAATGCATGTAATCACCTGATCATTCTGCCAATTACAAAAAGAGGACTTGTATCAGTAGTAACGTATAAATAACATGTAATTAAAGAAAATAAAATTACAAAGTTTTACCTGTACTACTGCAGTGTTGGCCAACTTGTGGTCAACCTGCGAGTACAGAACACTCGTATCTATAGGTCTAGGATTCATAGGTATATCCGCACAATGAAAAAGTCGAGTTATATTATCTTTGAAAAAATTAGCATGTATAACAAAGAACATATATGTGCGTGTATGTGTGTGTAGATGTATGTTTGTTTTTTGTGTTTGGACGTGTGTATGTGTGTGTATGCACGCGTGTATTTCAAAATATAGGTCGTGATTACCAATGGTGACGTGGGGCTGGAGGATTTTTGGATCGTGCCTTATTATGACCATACTCATTGCAGATACCGCATCTATTTTTCCTACGTCCTTCTCGTGAATCATCCATAACACTATTGATACGAGTAGAACGTGATCATCCTGATTGTCTTCTACCGATGAGTGGTAATATAATTAGACCGTTGTATACCTCTCAATATCGATTATCAAGTATAGTCTCAATATCGGTTATCGAGTATAGGATGGAACAATGGGATATAAGTAGCTTTGTATTTGGGGACAGAATACCACTTCGAAGCAAGATCGTGATGTGCAATGTTCCCCCATTCTCTGCTCGTGTGCATGCTGAAATTATATAGGAACAAGGCAACTTTTGCAACTTAGGAATATTGCACGTACAACTGCAGTTCCTACTATCGATGACTACGCCGTAATTTTTTCCATCTTTGTCAGTCATCTGCCATTCGGATTGGCTGAACCTCACGATCCAAGTATGTCTAGCATCAGCAGCCCTCATTATTATTAATTGTTCGAACTTAGAACATAACTTTGTCATCTATTCTTGTCCCTTCCGACGTCGTGCAAAGAAGTATTTGTTTGCCCTGTAAAAAGTCCAAGTCCGTTTTATTAAGGCCTGGATAGGCAAAGATCGAGATCCTTTTAAGACCCTGTTAAAGCTTTCTGAAGTATTCGTAGTTATCATGCAAAATCGCCTACCATCATCTTTCGAAAGAGCTCATATTTTTTCTTCATTTTTTAGACGACTATCAATCCAAGTATCTGCTCTTGGACATATACGTTTAATTTCCTCTCTCAGCTCTGTATAGCTCAGGTCATCTGATGCACATGCAATTTGAGAGAACAAACTCTGTAAGATTTTGCCACTAAATCCAGTAATTAAGAAGCTGGCTCTGATATGTCGCATACAATAACGATGAGTATGAAGTTCTGGCCATGATTTTCGTAGTGCAGTCGGAATCCTTTTCATCCGGTCAGATATAAAAGTAGTGTATCTTCCCCGCACGGATGGAATGTAGAGATGAATGCAAGTAATGAATCACTCCTAATTTTCAGTGGTTTCGCCTCCAACTACAGCACATGCCAAAGGATAAAGGCCATCATTTGCATCGTCACTGGTAGCAATGTGTAAAATCCCTTTGTATCTGCCGTATAAGTAGATTCCATTAATACTGAGAACGGAGCGGCAATAAGCGAAACCATCAATGGCCGGTCCAAATGCCCAAAATACACTGGTAAATATTCCCATTCTTTCTGTCTTTGAAACGCCGGTTATCTTGAAGACAGTCTCGAAATTAGTAGATTTGATCGTGGCAAGATATCGTGGCAAATGTTCATACGAATCCTTCCCAATCTCCGTATATTTTAGACAATGCCATGTTCAACGCATTCTATGCCTTCATATAATTTATTTCAATGAATAATGTATCTTTTATAAGCACTTGAATTGTTTTGGGGGTCAAATCGACATCCGCTCTCACAAAAGACAATATCTTATTACATATAAATATAGAAGTGGTATGTTTATAATTTGAATTCATTATAGAATTCACACAAGTATGATTACCCACATACTTCTTTAACTGCCAGAATCTTGTCGGTGATTTCTTTGAGATATATGCATGAAGCCTCCATGGACAGTTCGCGTCTGTTTTACAAACGACGGTGTATTTGGTTGTGTTAGTCTTGATTGGTTTAAAAGAAACTCCGTGTTTAATTGACCAAACGCTGACTGCTTGAACTAACTTCTCTTTATTATCGAACAAATCGCCCATCTTCAACCCACTTTCAATAACGACTGCCAAAAGTCTATCCGCACGAAAGTTGACATTCTCTATTACCGATATAGATAACATGTGAGAGTCTGTCATGTTATCGGCAAGTGGATCTTCAAACTCAACAAAATCATTGTTAACATGCGAATTAGTAATTACTGCCTATCATTCTCATCAGTAAGGACATGCGCAATTTGCATGCTATCTTGTGCTTGAATCTCGCCCTCATCACTAGCATCATCATCACTTTCATCTCCATTATGTTCTAACACCGCTGGATCCGTAGCATGTACATCGGTTGGATGCGCGGAACCAATATTGGGAACTTGCATGGTACTTGATATTCCGGCTTCGTACCGACGAAATCTAGACCTATCGTTTATAAACGGTGTCCATCCCGTATTGTATTCCGTATTGTATGACTGTATGTGCTTGGTATTTTGGGGCATAATATTGAAGCCGAAGCTTGGCGTTGATATGCAATTAAAATCGAAACTTTTCGGTGACATGCAATTATAATCGGGCGGCGGTACATAAGAACTGTACACAAATTTTTGAATACTTAGTAACTATAGCATACCTCTACTATCAATAAATAGCGATCCGCTAAATGTATATGCAGTATAAAGATATTCAAGGTAATACTTACTTCGTAAACTGCCAATTCACTGGCATCCCGCTTGATGTGCTTTCATCTACGTAATTTTGATCTATATATTGTTTATCATTGGTGGGTGACATAAATCCTGTAGAATCAGCATTCATATTGAGCATGCGTGTCATTTCTCCTTACGGGTAATGCTCGGATACTCGAAAAGAAGAATCAGGCACTTCAGAATAAGGTTCGGGCAGTTGAACGGACGTCAATATCTCATTCTTCACAAACAACTCGATTGATTTCGAATTTATGACTTGTGTATCCTCATCATCGGATACTTCAATGGCGGTATATTCATGCTCTGTAAGTCATTTGCATATTAAGGAGATATTGAATTCTAACGGATTGATTTTGGTAGTTTTGTACATTACTTGGCACAGCTCGTTGTATGTGCTAGGCTTCTTGACTCTAATCATCTTAGTTTTTCCATCGACATATTCATGAATATTATTTTTCCCAATCGTTAATTGGCCACCGAAATAGCAAACTAGATGGATATAATTATCCGTCATTTTTCCACCTGGCAGAAATATTGACACATTTTGAGAGTTCTTATCAAACAACCTACTTATTTATCTTCACAATTATACTAAACTAATTATATAAAATTACAATAAAATCCATATTTATAGCATGTAACAAATTGTGAGAACTTGCATCCTATTCATGGATCCGTCACAAGTAAAATTGGGGAAACCCTAATATATACTCTAATATGTTCGAATTGCTTACCCACTATGAAATTTTAACCAATTTTTTTAAAAAAATTTTTAAAATAAAATTAGGGTTTAGCTAACCTTCGAGATGCTCATAGTGGCAACGACGATGGCGAGGATGAAGCTAATTGTTTGTCCGTGAATTTCCACCTAAACTTGCACAAGTGAGAGACTGTAAGATCGAGACAGCTGAGTGAGCCAGAGAGATGAGAGAGACAGAAGGAGAGATATGAGAGAGAGAGAGCAGAAGAGGCTCGGGGGGAGAGGTCGGGGAAGAGAGAGATCGAGAGAGGGAGAGAGCAGAGAGAAAGATCGAGAGAGGGAGAGAGCAGAGAGAAAGATCGAGAGAGGGAGAGGGGGAGAGAGATGAGAGAGAGTGAAGTGAGGAATGAGAAAAGTTAGCGTAAAATTGATTTAAGTAGGGGAATGTGCGCACTTCGAAAGTGCGCCCCATTATTTTAGACTTAAACATATGGGCGCAGTTTGAAACTGCGTCCCTAATTTTTTTTATTTGACGTCAGCGCTGAGTGCTGACGTGGCGCCTACAAGACAGAAAGTGGTATCTTTTTATAAGTATTTTTGAAACTGATTTTAAAAAATATATATATTTTAATATGATTTAATATAAAAAGTTATCCATAAAATTTTTATCGGTGAATTGCTGCTATTATTATCGATAATTTATGCAATTTTTAATTAGAATTATTTTCTTCATGTTATTTTAATATGATTTAATATAAAAAAATTATCCATAAAATTTTTATCGGTGAATTTCTGCGATTATTATCGATAATTTATGCAATTTTTAATTAGAATTATTTTCTTCATGTAAATCATCAGAGAAAAGCTCTTAACTTTATGAAAATCTCAAAACCTTATTACTAGCGAAGAGTGAAGCATTTTGTCAGAGCATTTTTTCCTTTGCTAGTAGTCCACATGAAAAAATGTTGCTTTTAAGTGGAAGTATGAAGCATTCTTGTTTAGATTTTTTAGGTTTAGATAGCGTTGAGGCTGAAGCACTGCTGTTTTTTCAAACTGACTTTGAAATACCCAAGTTTATCTTATTTGGACATGACAAAAGATAAACTCACATTCTTAAGGTTAACTCAAAAAAGGACAATCTTTTAAAATAAGCTTATTTTATAAAATAATAATAAAAACATGCCACTTTCAAAAATTATTACAAATGTAAGCCATTTTTGGCCACGTAGACGTTAGGTCAGCGCCTGGCGCTGTGCTGTTTAATTTTTTTTTTCAATAGGACGCAGTTGGGAACTGCGTCCTATTTCAATATGTATGGGGCACACTTTCGAAGTGCGCCCAATACATTCTTCTTCTTCTTCATTCCCCCATCCCACCCTGCGGCCCCCCTCCTCCGACCCTGCCCCTTCTTTTCCTCCTCGACCGACACCACCTTCAATTTCTTCTTCTCCTTCTTCATTCCCCCCACCACCCTCGTGCCCCTCCTCCCTCCTCCATCACCTCCATCTCAACTCCGGCCCTGCCTTTCCAATTACCCTCCATCACCACCGCATCGTCCTCTCTGGCTCCTCCCTCGCCACCCTCCGCCTCCTTCCCCCGCGGTGATGATGAGGGAAAGCGGAGGCCAGAGAGGCAGATGAGGCAACGGGGTGAGATCGATGAGGGCGACGGTGGTGAGGGATCACGATCAGGGAGTGGGCGACGAGGCAAAGAGAGGCAACGAGGGCAGCGGCGGTTGGCGGTTGGGGACGATGAGGGCATCGAGGGATCCCTATGAGGGAGGGGGCGATGAGGGCAGCAAGGGATCACGATGAGGGAGGGAGCGACGAGGGCAGCGAGGACGATGAGGGGAAAGGAATGAAGAAGGAGATGGAGAAAGAGATTTTTTTTCCATGGGACGCGCTTGCCAAGTGCATCCCATACATTTTCAAATGCCCCATTGGGACGCACTTGGCAACTGCACCCCATTGATTTTTTTTTAAAATAGCACAGCGCCCAGCGTTCACTTGGCACATACGTGGTCAAAAGTGATCTACATTTGTAATATTTTTTGAAAGTGGCTTATTTTTATTATTATTTTATAAAATAAGCCTATTTTTAAAACTTGTCCAAAAGAATCCATGTTTGGAATCCATCATCAATTTTGGTACAACCAAACAAGGAATGGAAACTTTTAGATTCATCATCTTTGATTTGATACAAAACAAACAAAAAAATCCTAAATCTATATATTTACAATTGTAAGGATTTGAGATTCCACGTTCTGTGGTCAAGCAACCGAACAACCCCTATATGAATTGATTGAGGTACCTCCGTCGATTGATGCCTTTTGATCCAAACGAATACCTTGATTTCTTCGCATCTGTTTTTGTTTTTCTATTTAAAGTGACAAAAACTTCCCAATTCGAATTCCTCCCTGCCCTAGAAAGAATTTTATTTTTTTACTCTATTTTGCTTTCTGGGTTTATTAGAAACCTGTGAGAATTTTCCTTTTGCACTATAAAATTAGAAAATTTTATTACACGAACCAGGAAATTTTGAAGGTAGGGCTGTACCTAACAATCTAATGATCATCTTTCATTGCCATAATGAGACTTTTTTCACATCAAAATAGGGTTGTGGTCCATTCTGTTGTCAACCTAACATCAAACCCTTACTAAAATGGCGACATGCTATAGGAAACTATGTTCAAATCCAGCGCAAAATAGTTACTTTCAGCGTAATTTATAGTGCCATAACAAAAAGGCGTTTTTTTTGTTATACCTTTGACACTTCGTTGTCAGACTGAGTATTATCATTGGAATACTATAATAGCTGCCAGGCATGACAGCGATCCCATGAATCCCTCAAATATGCAATGTTTATAATATTTTTCCAATGCAATTGGTCGTTAAGCATGCATTAAATAAAAGGCCATGTTTTAGGCACCAATGTCAATATGAAGCCGTAGTAACAAGCAGGACATAAAGAAGAATTTGTCCCAAAAGTTAAATTCTAAGGCAGTCAATGATGTAGCAAATGAAGCACCTTGCTACCACATTCAATAAAAGGCCGGTATAAGTAAGACCATAGGGCATAGGGTCCCTCGTTTATCGTAAGGCTTATCTGAATGATAAGCCCCTTATCACACTCATGCAATAAAATTAACAGCTATGGTGCATTTTTACCTTGTGATTTGTCTTCCTCAAGAAGCCAAAGGACCGATGTCCCAAAATGTACACCATTTCTCCAATCTACAGTTATTATGCGAAGAATGTACTTTTATACATCACTATGGCAGCTTAGGTAATCTCCATAATCCTTTATATGGTTTTTAGTAGTGAGCTAACTCTCCGTAATAGATTCCTAAATATTGATTAGGACACCAGTGGATATATTCAGTTATAAAATTAGACAAGATTTGGATTGTAAGAGCATCAAGTATTGAAATTAAGGATTGTACATGGTTGTATACCAATATTTTAATATTTCTCAGTCAATATGCTATAACAACAATTGGCTGCTAGTATACCGGCTGGAGCTCACCCGAGCCTTCTCTTTAGATAGCTTTTGGCTTCGAAGCCAAGAATCAACCAAAATTCAGAATGCCAACGCAAAAACCAAAAGATACGGCTCATTCTCTCTCTGCTCCCTTTTATCTTTTCTTTGTTGCACAGTCAAGTGCTCCGAAGTTTATATCTGATAAGTTGGCTTGATTTTTCAGCATGCCATAGTTGTTGGAAAATTGGAATATGTTCATACTTCAATTATATTGCATTAACTAGTTGTTTTCTCATTCTATAAGGATCTCCTAAATCTGTTCAGCTCACTTGCAATGGTGTAACGCGTGATTAAAAGTATTGCAGTTTCCCCCTTCATCCTAGTTAAACTAAAGTATTATCATGAGAATTCACATAGAATCAGGGAATATTGTCCATTTTTCCTTCCGGTGTAAGTTGATAGCAAATGCTAAAATAGTATATTTTCTTTTAATTTATCGAAAATATCGACGGAGTTCTCCTACTTCCGTCTCTCTTCTTATTGTTTCTTCTCTAATTTGTTGAATCTAATATCGTTGTTTAATTTAATATATCAAAGCCTTTGCATGCGATGTGCTATTTTCTTCTTTAATGAGCGAAGCTGCAGCTTACCCTGGCCACTAATCTTCACATTGTCCTTGTTGTGAGCGACAAACAATATTCTTTTTTTTTTTTTAGAGTTTTATTAATATAGAGGAAATCATGATAAGTTATTATCTTTTGGCTTTTGTAGATGTCTTTAGTTCTCCTTAATTTGTCTCTATAATTTTATTACACTTGGTGCGGCAATTAATCAAAGCTAAACCCAGAATTTTAATTAGGCTACAATTTTCACTTTAACTTTTTTCCCAGGCAGCTTACCTTGCAATCCATTTTCACACTACCGTATGTTTAGTTGGATATGATCTATTAACTTATCATTTGCTTAACATTTCTTTTAGGCCTGAAAAGTTTTTTTCTTTTTGTGTGGGGTTGCAAAGAAGAATATCCTCTGCATTGATTTTGTTCTCATAATCCTTTTGTCTTCAGAGGCTTTATACATGGCGTTGCAGGAGAGCCTAAACAAATTTAAGCAACAACAAGAGAAGTGTCAGTCCACTCTCACAGTCTCACTAGCATCGCAGCATGTGCTGCACCTTCACGAGCATCCCATAGTCATAAAACGACTAAAGCAAGCACTGCTTCAGCTCTACCCAAACCCCCTCCACCTGCAGCGAAATTTTCTAATGATACACAAAGGCTTCAACACATCAATAACATTAGGAAGTCCCCCGTCGGTGCACAAATAAAGCTTGTTATTGATCTTCTCTATGAGGCATGGGCTTATCTCTTATTATTTCGCATAATGTTGCTCTTTCTCTCTGTTCCTATAAAGTATTATTGTGTTAATGACGACGTGACGTCAATGTCTTGGAGTATTTAAGATTATTATGTATAAGAAGCAAGGTTCTTAGTAGTAGCGGCCCAGAATCAGTCTAGTGGTGTATGTAATGTAGATGTTATCTTTAGAAGCAATACATAATCGTACAAATAAATTGAACGATGAGAATGTATGAACTCTTGCTACTACTTTATGAATCTATAATACAAAAAGGGTGTGAGGGTTGCTAGGAATAGAGTATACCATAGCTTTATCCAAATAGAGGTAGGAGAATTAAGTCATGTGGGAGTAAATTATGGAGAGAAGTGCTTAAGGGACTTCGGTCTAGGAGGAAAGGGCAGAGAGAAAAATCTGATTCAGGCCTCTGACCAGTTTAAAAGTTTGCATCAGTTCTACTAAATTTCAAGCTCCTTTATAAGAAAAGTGGTACAAGTGCATTTTACAGGACGAAGTAGAGGAGAGTTAGGTGTTCTTTTGACTTGCAATGATTGAAAAACAAAAGAAAAAAAGAACCAAGCGTGTTGCGGAGGAAAGGTCCTAGACAGCACTTAATGTTTATTCTCCTGTGTGTGCGCAAGTCACATAAAACAGCAAAAAGGAAAAGGAAAAATATGTAAGAAATTTACTAAATCTTTTTTAAAATACCACATTATGAGAAAGTTGATTAAGAAATATTGTATAGTATATGTGGCATTGAGGGTTTATAATAGTAATATATGTGACAGTAGTTGGATACCTGCGTAGACCATCTTAATTTCCGGCTATGGCTGTTTGCTTCCCATACGGAAATCCACCAGGCTAAAAAACTAGTCTGGGTGCTGTAATCATATAATTTAAGCATCTAGCCCTCAACCACTAAGGACTGAGCTCACTTTAGCCCAGAAGGCTGCGCAAACCGCTTCATAAAAAAATTGTGGAAAGTAGTCAATAAGTTTCTGCTACTTAGATTTCAATCTGGCTAAGGTGAGAAAACCAAAGTAGTCTTGTACTTGTGTGATTGTGATCTTTGATATTGGTCGCCTGTCCTCTATAAATCTGTGCTGAACCTTGAATAGAACAATCTTGGCAAACTTGTTTCTTGTTAATTAGATTAGCATTTTATTAGCCTCTATTGGTATGAGAATATGATTTTAATTGCTAGTATCTCTTTCCCTTCAGAGTTCAAGTGGCGGAGGCCTAAGTCTGATTAGGGGTCTAGGACAATGGTATTATTACCTTTCCCTGCTTGTACTGATTAAAAATTCTTTTTCTTTTTGATTTTTTTCAGGCAAGGCAAGCGCTCACACCAGAAGAGATAAATGATGCAACTTATGTTGATATAAAAGGCAACAAGGCCGTGTTTGACAGTTTGAAGAATAACCATAAAGTGAGCTATGATGGGAGGCGCTTCGCTTACAAGGTGAACCAACTCTTTAAATTTGTAAGGATTGAATATCAAATTTCAGATATAAGTTAATTTGTCTACACTACCTCTAGAAAATTATAAAATGTAAAGTTAGCTGCTACTTCATGTACCAATCTGGAGGTTGCTTGTTGGAGGTTTTCTCCTTCCCCTGAAAATTTTGTTCTTTTTCTTATGAGTGAAATTTATAATAAAAAAAGTGGGATCATTGGGCAGTTGTTTGGTTGTAGAAATTAGAGAAGGAATAATAGTTGCTCAAGAGAATATGGATCATAATCTCTGAGAATTATAATCCAGATAG
The DNA here is from genome assembly GCA_030015575.1 of Agapanthus africanus. Taxonomy (NCBI): domain Eukaryota; kingdom Viridiplantae; phylum Streptophyta; class Magnoliopsida; order Asparagales; family Amaryllidaceae; genus Agapanthus; species Agapanthus africanus. The sequence continues at coordinate 796,069,586 of CM057340.1, forward strand.
CCATTACTAATTCATGATTTTCTGTGTTTAGGTTTTTGTACTAATATCTAAACATCTGTCGTGTGTGTGTTAATGGGTGTGCACACATATGTGAAGTTGTAAATAGGATACAATTGAAATGAATTGTGAATGTGGTTCATATGTTCATCCAGAATTGAGCCTTTGCATCTTTGCAAACATCTATAAATTATAGTTTCCATGACTTCTCCATTTTATGAATTTCCTGTTGATAAAATGCAAGGTTCACATTCAAAATGTTTGGTCAATATTATTCCGCGGTCTGCAACCACCAAAAAGTGTCTTATAATGGTACTTTTAACTCCATTATTGCCTCGGTCATCATACATTCGGACGCCAAAATTTCATTAGTAACATGTTATATAAGATCCATGTTTCCACGCGCACAACCAAAAAGGAAAAGAAAACAAAGGAAAACAGATAATTGTTTACAGCAAGATAATTGGGATAAACCTAAAATCTTGATATTTAGAGCCATGTTTTGACATTGAGGAATATTGTCTCGGTTTCATATCAAGAGAGGAATTAACAGTAGAATATTTAGCTGTCCACAAAACACAGTTAAATATAGTTTTTTGATAAACGTGGCTAGACCTCCCATATTAGATGTGTCTATACTCTTGACAGATCTCTTTCTATTACACGCCATTTGAGCGGTTCATGTTTATAGGTAGCTTCCAGTGGAATTGATATCTGTCAAATGAGAAGGCGGAAATGCATGGAACTTAAATTAAGATCAGCCTCTGATTGCTTTCAAATTATCAATTGTAGGGATTGGTGGTTTTCCATCATATTATTGCCCAATCTCATTTTTTGTGCTTGGTTTACTTGATTATTGTTTTCTCTCTTTTTTGTACACTGCATTGTAGTAGCCATTGCCTGTGGTACCCATGTCTGTCACTTAACTAGTTTTCTTAATTTGCAGAGGTCTTATGTTGTATAGTTATTTTCAACTATATGTCTAAAAGTCACAAAGAAAGAATTCTCAACTATGCACTTAATATTGATCGAATAATCATCGTGCTTCCTCCTATGCGGAAAGCTTGCAATGCTTCCATAAAAAAGAAAAGCAACAAGCACGATATATTTTTCTTAATTTTACAAGGTCCTTAAGTTGTTTATTGCTTTTCAACTATATGTCGTGATGTTACAAAGAATGGATTCTTGATGACGCACGTGGTATTAATCTTGTAATTGTCATGCTTGTTTCCATGTAGAAAGCTAATAAAATTGTGGAACGTTCCCAACAAAAAAGAAAAGCAACAAGCACAATATATATTGGTTTTGACTTTTTAAGAAACATTCTTTTATTTCCTTTTTCTGATCTCTTTTTTCTAATTATGTTCAAAGTTCAATATGTAATAGCTTGATCTCATATACTGAATCATATATGACGTCAATCTTCAATATATATATATTTTAAAGTAGCTTCAGTTAACTTACATGGTGGTGATACCAGATCAGATCTTGTTTTGAGTTAAAACTCTCCTTTCAGTCAAATTTTGTGAACATTGGTGACCATAGCGTAGTATTTGTATGGTTTTTGAAGTTCAAACCAGAGTTGTAAGGTACCGAATCAACCCAGTTGGAACCTAAGGTGAATTCGAAGGTATGCTAAACTGATAGAATAAGGTGTGCCGAACTGATGCAATTACTTCTGTTTGGTCTGTTTTCAAAGCCCAAGTCTTCTCTTTGCCTTTCGATAAAAACCTTTCAACCAAAATAATTCACAATCAGTGAGAGAGAGAAAAGAATCAGCCCATTTGAAAGCTTTTTACAAGGGATTGCATCAAAACAACTAAATTGTGCTAAAATAAGTAAATAAAATTCATTTCATAGATCTATACATCTTTGTCTCAAACATCTCTTTTCTTCATGCGTTATTAGGGTTGCATCCAGATCGTACCATATATGTATTTGTCTTCTATTGACAAATACGGATACAAATACGAATAGAGTTCTGCAATAAATAGTCATATCCGTATTAGACAATGTCGGATACGGATACGAAACAGATATCAAAGAGATACGGATACGAATCGGGAATGGGAAATTAGATTTAAGATAACAAAATATATGGATACAAAGTGTATGCAATCGATACATTTTATTAAACATGTATATAATATGAGTACTTCAAATATTTGATAAAGTCAAATATGCATGCAAATGAATATTACATGATTGAATAATAAATATTAACTATTTTCATTTTTCAGTAAAATACCTTATAGTTTATAAATCAAGAACATATACCTTAAAGTTTACTTTTATCAAATAGGTCTATGACGTTAACAGAGGTAGGTGTTTTACCACTCTACCCTTAAAATTAAAACAAGCCCTTACCTAACTCTCGTATTAGTTTAAAATTAAAATCTAAGTCCATCTTCTTCACCATCTCATCTTCCCGCTTCCATTGACTTAAGTCTAAGCTTTAAACCACAACCGCTTTCAAGAATACTCGACAAAAATGAAGACGCCATACCAAAACTTCATAAAGAGAAAAAAGGTGAGCAAAGAAGATGGAAGCAGATGTTGCGAATTAAGGGAAAGAAGAGAGTATTAAGTAGTAAAAGAAATGGCAGGAAGCAATAATGGGGGGACAGGGGAAATGCTACATAAACAATGCGGCAAGGGTGTTTTCGTCTTTGAAGAAGCCACATCAGCAGCAATCTGGCAATCTAATAGGCTAAATGAAAATTGACTGAGGGTATTTAGTGAAGTCGGGGAGGGTTTAAGGTATATATCTGTAATTTACAGACTTTAAGGTATTTTTGTGAAAAATGCCAATACTTAAGCGTATTTAAGTGAAATTTACCCAGTATTATATATATTACTAGTTTATTTTGAAACAAACATGATATATTATTATGTCAAAATATTCCTTTAAATGCATAGCATATAAAATGAGCAAAAATGTGTACGGGTTTAAACAAGCATTATTAACCAAAAACGAATTTAAAATGATATATTTTCTTATATTTGTATCCCTGTATGTATTCGGATAATTTTGGTACAACCATATCTGTATCTGTATTCGAGAAAATATTTATTCAATGGGAAATTGTTTCCAAGCCAAGAACTGGAAGTTGATTTATTTTTAAACCCAGTATATTGGTATTCAATTATTCTTAAACCCACGGGTCCACTTTTAGTATATGTATTTCCATTTCATGCTAAATTTTAAAGCTAAATTTACACAATTATCCTTCATCCTCTTTAGATTCCAAATTAAAATTCATCTCACCAATTTTGCTTCATCAAATTAAGAACTTATGGCATCACAACTTATAAAAATTATAATCTAGTTAATATTTCATGAAGTCTTTCAGTCATAATTGAACAAGTTTTGTTCGCAAAGAAAAACTAATCAAAGGAAAAAAAAGGAAAATCTATACCTTGCATTAGATTGATCTAGGCGAGACAAAAGTTAATGTTTCACAATAAAATAAATTACATCGATGTAGAAGTCAAGGTGATGGCGGGCGTCGGCTTGTGAAAAATCATTATACTTTATTTAGAGGAATAGAGAGAAATCAATTAGGGTTTTGATGAGTTTGGAAATGGTTCAAGATAGAAGATGAGGGTTTGGTATTTTAAAAATATCAATGCACTACACCGTATTTGTATTCCTTGAGAGTATTTTGGGTTTAAAACAAATTTGTTTAAAGGCATAGGTTTTTTGGCATTTATGGAAGTTTGTGAGTTTGGTTTAAAAACAAGTCACTTTTGATTAACGGGGCAAGAAGCAAATTTTCCTTATTTAATATATATTCATATCCGTATACGACTGGATCCGAGAAACCAAATCCCCATTTGAAAAATATCTGGATCCAGATGCAACCTTACTCGTTATGCAAACATGTGGAGCCTTCTTCCCTTCATGGTATGAAAGCAGCATGAGCAATATAACTTCTTTCATCTTGCCTCCCTTTTTGTCTCTACCTCTTCTTTTGCCTTCTCTTCTCGTTCCGACTTTTTTGTCATGTCTGTAAGCTTAAAGAACCATGATTCAACTAAGATACTAAGATTTTAATTGTGCATACTTGTTTTTAAGTGCCATATAAGGCCCATAAATGCCAAATTATAGGTAATGGTGCAACTAGGATAGTGCTATAGTGGTAGACTTTACATGGTACCCCACACACAGACACACACAGACACACACACATGGGCCATGGAATGTCCTTGTTGGGTGTACCCTACAGAGAAGCATATGTGATATTTTTCCATTGGATTTTGCACGGTGCTTTTGTACTTGAATTCTTCTTTTCATTAGGTTTTGCTCTTAAGTGCAAAAATACTATGCAAAGTCTAATGAAGTGATGTCACATATGCCCTACTGTATGGTGCATCATTTTCTTACGATTAGATCCACTTTGGTATGTGTGCAATCAATTGTAAATAAAAGCTTACATTTTTTTCCAATCATGACATAATTTCACAAATCCAAAACCAAATCTAATGGTAAAAAAATAGGTAGTATTTGATATCAAATTGGAAGGAGCCTAGTCAAACTATATATATATATATATATATATATATATATATATATATATATATATTTGTGTGTTGGGGGTAAGGCTAATTTACTCTTAGGGTATAACCAGCTTAATTATGCCATATTGGATAATTATTTTATTTGCCCTTCATTCATGATAAAGTAAGGATAGTTATTATCATTTTCAAGATTAGAGAGAAGGTAGAGAATTTTGTAATTAATAAAGGAATTGATTAATAGGAGAGAGAATATCTCATAGAATTTTTATAACATCATCTACTTTCTCTCTCCTTGAAAATGACAAAAACTATCCCCACTGTATGCATGAATGAAACGAAATGAATTAATTATTCAAAAGGTCATAACAAAGCCGGTTATGCCCTGAGAGTAAATTAGCCTTGCCATATATATATATAATGAAGAAAAGAGGTCCTATGAGATTTTTTGTTAGGTGGCATCAAATATCTACATCCTCCATGATTTTTTTCGACCATCGGCACACATCATCTTCATCCTTATCATCGAAGATGTAGATACACCAAATTTCATATGATTCCACCACTTTTCACCGTTGGATTAGCAATGTAAAAAGTCATATTGCTGGTAAACCGTTAATTTTGGACCCACTAAATCAATGGTGAAAGAACGGTGGAATTGCATGAAATTTGGTGTATCCATATCTTAGATGATAATGATGAGGATGATGGGTGCCGATCGACGAAAAAAATGGAGGGTATTTTTTCGACGCCATAAAAGGAAATTCCCTCCTATGGCCTCTTTCCTACATTACTCTCTCTATCTATATATAAAGAGAGAATAATGAAGAAAAGATGCTTTATGGGGATTTTTCGTTAGGTGGTATCAAAAATCATTATTATCCACGATTTTTTTCTGACGATCGACACCCATCTTTATCATGTAAGATGTGGATATATCAAATTTCATGTGATTCCACCACATTTTCACTGTTGAATTAGCAACGTAAAATGTTTTATTGTCAGTAAACCATTAATTTTGCACCCACTAAATCAACGGTGAAAAGGTGATGAAATCACATGAAATTTGGTGTATCCATATTTAGATGATGATGACAGGTGCCGATCGTCGGGAAAAATCGTGAAAGGCTATACGAGGAAATTCCTTCCTATGGCACATTTCCTCCATTATCCTTACACACACATACATATACATATAGTGGAGTGATCTATTGTAAATCGGTCAGTATTTTTTAAAATGGGAACTCTCGATCCATAACATATTTGAACGATTTGAACCGTTCAAGTTGATCACTCCACCTTCGAGTCAATACGTATGAAAAATCAAAAGGTTTGAAGACATTTATCCCATGCCTCGACTGAGTGCAAAATGAACGTCTTTCAATATAGCAATATATGCTTCATATGATGCATGTGTTAGATGTCTTCAAATCTTTTGATTTTTCATACACATAGACTCAAAGTTAGGATGATCAACTTGAACGGTTCGGATCGTTCAAATAGGTCATGAATCAAGAGTTCCCGTTTTTTTAAAAACGCGGATCGGTTTGCAATAGGGCGCTCCCATATGTGTGTGTGAGAAAGAGACCGTGCTCCACTCAATAGGATATGGAAACAAATCTATCAAATTTATAGCCATTAGATTTTCTTTAAGATTTGTGGAAACACTGATATCATGATTGAAATAAATGAGAGCTTTTCCTCATAGTTGAATGCACAAATCTCAAAGTGAATCTAATTGTTAAAAGTTGATAGGACATGTTTCTAAATCCTATCAGTTTGGAGCTTAGTGTGTGTGTATATACAATGGAGGAAAGGTGTCATAGGAGGGAATTTTCTTCTATGGCGTCGAAACGATCGGCGCCTGTCATCATTATCTTTATCATGTAGGATGTTGATACACCAAACTTCAAGTGATTCCATCACATTTTCACCGTTGATTTAGTGATGCAAAATTAACGGTTTACCGACAATCGAACTTTTTACATTGCTGATTCAACGGTGAAAAAGTGATGGAATCACATAAAATTTGGTGTATCCGCATCTTACATGATAAAGATGATGATGGGCTCCAGTCGTCGAAAAATCGTGGAGCATATACATATTTGGCGCCACCTAACAAAAAATTCTCCTAGGGTATCTTTTAGGCCCTAGGAGGCTTTTTTGTTAGGTGACGCCAAATATGTATATGCTCCACGATTTTTTTCGACGACTGGAGCCCATCATCATCATCTTAATCAATGGTGAAAATGTGATGGAATCACATGAAATTTGGTGTATCCGTATCCTACATGATAAAGATGATGACGGGTGCCGACCGTCGAAGAAATCGTGGAGGGTGTTCCCTCATATGGCACCTTTCCTCTATTATATATGTGTGTGTGTCAAGTGGCCCTAGGCCCTTAAGATGACTCCTTAGGATGCAATCTAAGGAGTCACCTATTTCGCACTTCGTAAATGTGTTTAGCTCATAAATGCACGGTCCTTCATTGATTATATTGGCATTTATTTATGAGATATGGACTCTCATGAAGTGCCACATAGGCGACTCCTTAGGTTACATCCTAAGGTGTGTATATATATTCCTTAACAGTGCGGAATGGAATAAAATGATTCATATAACCAACCCAAAAGTTTAGGATATGGGCTTGTTGTTGCTGTTTAACTGTTGTGTTTGCTTGATATACCTCACAACTCAGCACCTTAAACTTGTTGGTCAAGTGGTTCATACATGGTATTCAAGTTTCAATATGTCCAATAGGTTCAAATCTCATCAAGTTAATTTAAAATAAGTCTTACATGGGAGTGTTTTTGCACGAGGGCTTTCTACTGAAGGGAGAGTGTCAAGTGATGCTAGCATAATACCCATTATCATTGTTAGCCCACCACCCGTTTTTGGGTATCAGGCCATGAAATTGCGGTTATGCAGGCTCTGAAGTCTGAAAGGCGCAGGACAAGTATGGCTCCTCTTAAATATGGACTCGCAAGAGGACATCGTGTACCCGAACGACCTTAAACAGCTGTTCCGGAGCATCGAGCTTCCTCGGGACATGGTGGACGTCGAGAAGGACCTTCAGAAAAACGGAATGAAGCCAGCTACAAACACTGCCAAGCGAAGGGCCCAGGCTCAAATCCATGGCGTCCCCACGAAGCCCAAGAAGCAAAAGAAGAAGCAGAAAGAGATCACCAAGAGGACCAAGCTCACCAACGCCCATCTCCCCGAGCATTTCAACCACTTGAACATTCCATAAGCTTGGTCATTGTCTAAGAAATTGAGGGTTGATCTATGATGGCTGTGGTTAAACTTTATTTCCATGTAATTGTTATAATTGTATGTTTCAGTGGAAGTATAACTAAAACAATTTGTATCAGAAAATAAAGTGCATTTTATTGTAGTAATTTGCCAATATTTGTTTGGAATTGTGTGTGTGTGTGTGTGGTGGTGGGTGGGTGGGTGGGGGGTGGGGGCTGTCGGGTTAAATATGTTTATTAGATTGCAAGTTTTAGCTTATGTATGAGACTACCAGAAGACAAGTACTGGATCAAATAGGGCTGTATAGTCGCTCTTATCTTGATATAAGTTTATGAAATTACATATATATTTATTTTTGTTGCAACTCCTGAAACTTGAACAAGGTTTCTTTGATATAAGAACATTTTAGGTTGGTTTATGTTGAGTGTGGTGGAGGTGTAATGTTTATAAACTGTTTGTTGTAATGGAAATATGACTCCTATGAAACAGGAATTTTCTGTAAAGCAGTGTTGTTGTAATCTGCGAGCATTTGTTGGCACAAGTCAGTAATTTTATAGATTTTTTTTGGAAAAATGAGTCCCAGGTTCCTGGCCCCAAAAATTGTTAACAAGCTTTCTTAATATATAAGGGGATGTCATTTCTTGGTCTGGACCAGGATAAAAGTGGTGTTATTATTCTCAATGGTTATAAGGAAAACATTAAAAAATCATTAACTAATGCTTCAGATCTTCCAAAATTAGAATAGATTCTACTAAATTCCTTAATAAATTATATTATTTTAACTAATATTCATTGAAATTCTTCTCATATATTACACACAGGATACATTGAAAACTAAACACAGTTCAACTGATGAGCATCAAAAGAAAGTTTTTGTCCCAAACCGTCGGCCAGAATTTTTTTCTTCCTCCTGAACAAAAGGCGTATGCTCTTCAAGCACAAAATTCCATTTCACCAAACTGCATGCTTTGCATAATTTACTAAATAAAAATCCATGTCAACAACTGTAATCACACAAGAAGTAAATAAATGAAGGAAACCTAAATAAACAAAAACCAGAATCGACTGGCAGAACTAATTTTTCCACAAATCCTTGCTAAATAAACCTTGCAGTATTGGCAAAATAAGGCATAATTTAAAAGTGCTGCCGATCAGTTTTTCTCTGAATATGCGGCGATGCAGATAGTTCGAGCTAATTAAACAACATCAAACATAGCCACCGAGAAAAAAGATTTCCAAAATTTGAAGAAGTCGTTAATAAACTAAGACATAAATTTTATGACTCATTCGGCCTTCACATAGCCCTGAACGATATGAAGACCCTCAGACTCCTCTCCATAGTCCTGCATAGTAACAAAAAAGGAAACAGATTTAATTACAAACATATAGAACCAAAGATGATGAAATAATTTGGTTCGAGGCAATTTTCAATACGACAGGCTTAACTATCATTGTTTTCAACCTTTATTATATTACAGTGAACTTCCTCAAGCTTTGTTTTCAAAAGAGTTATATTTTCTTTGCTAAAATACTCTTTAATGTAACTCTTAAATGAGCTTACTGTAATTAAAAACAAAGCTTTAAGGTAGCTTAGTGAAAATCAATGATAGTTAAGTCTACTTTTACCAAAGTTTTGATATATCCAGGATAACATCGTACCTTGATAACTAGGCAAGAGCATCCAACAACCTTTCTTGCTTTGCCCTCGGAATCAATCTTGCAAAGCTGTACCATAAACCAACAAACAAAATTGGACAGAATTGAATTAGAGAATGACAAAATATATAAAACTATAAATCATTTCAAATACATGTATAAATTAGTGACTTCATAAAACATAATCAAAATTGAAGTACACTTGCAAGATGCAAGATAGAAATAGATAAGACAGCCTTTTCTTTGTATATTCGATCGGGAGGAACATCATGGTCCTGACATTTAGTTGCTGTGTTAACTCTTTGTTCAATTAGATATAAAATTAAGCATAATTCGTTCATCAGATGTCTGATAACCCAATGTTTTAGATAAAGTTGAAAATTCTCTGCAAACACCAGCCCTGAATTTTTCCCCAACTTAGAAAGGTATCTGATGGGGTGTGCCATTCTCTAGAAAATAAAGAAAACACCAAAGCCACGGATGAATACAACAGAAGCGCTATTCATATTGACAAGCAGAATCATATTATTTGGTCTTGATCTTTATATAAAACACAACAAAAACAAACAAACAAAAACCAGTAGCAATGGATAAGATGAGTTTCAACATGCACAGTATATAGTTATTATCGGGCATTCTTGGGAAGATTGCAGTTATTCCATGGAATCATACAATCACACCCGAAAATGAACAAAAGCGCCACTGGATAAGTCCATTCAGTAGCTACAAGGAACAACAAAGGGGAAAAGAACATAATGGCATTGAAATCAGCACCAAGCACACCAAGCACTCTTTGATCAGTGTATATATCGGTCAAAATCAAATGAGTCACTATTTGCTAAATGAGGTATAGGCATTCATCCCATGGGGGAGGTTCCGATATAGTTCGATGTTTTTTTATAAGACTAATTATCTGCATGGAGTTAAAGGTTCATACGGCCTTCTAGATTTTCACAGACACAGCAAGAAAAGAAAGTAGGAAAGATGATCATAATGTAGTTGATACTAAGGAAATTTGTAAGAGATGTGGGATGAATGTAAGAGATCAACAATACATGCTGAACAGCCTGAACCAAAATTTTCAATAAAAACGTTAAATGACAGTAAAATATGAATTTAAGGTATATAAGCTCTATTCACAATTGGAAATTAGATATTATAATATCTGAAGACACAGCCTGATACATACAGAAAGCAGTGTAAAATCAGGAGTGGCAACCAAAAAAAGAGAGCGCTGAGTTCAGCGTTTGGAAGATAAGAGCGCGCAAAGTTTAAACCCTTGCAAAAGAATAAATTGGAGAAGTGCCACACATAAATTCTAGAAGCTCATAAAAAATTTATGTTAGAAGAACTAATGTATCATGAGATCATTAGTACTTTTTGTTTGTCGGTGTAATAAATTATTAATTAGGCTGCTCGAAAATTGTTGATGCTTCTTATGGAAAATTGTTGATGCATTGATGATGATTTCAACGTTTTATTGGGTTATATCCATTATTTCAAGTGATACGAGTCACATACGACATCTCTCTCGGAAGAATATCGGATTCATTTTTTATCACATCTGTTTAAATAATGGATCTTCCAAGATAATTCTGCCATGCTGGCATCAACATAGAGTGCACCCTGCAGAGACACTTCATGCACAGTTTCCAGTTGGAAAACCCGTTAAAACAACAATATATTTGTGAGCGAATCTCGCGTTAAAATGCAGCTTCTAGATTGTAAACAGTGACGAGCTTCCTCAACAACGAAAACATATGTTGTATTTGAAAACATGGTTAATGGTATGCTAAGCCAGGATATCTAGATATTTCAAAACGTTACATGATGAACTTAGGAGTACGAAACTATATTGTGTTGTCAAGATAAGCCACACAGCGTGATATCAATTTTATTTCCAGCGATGTTCACACCAATGGAGGCGTGAGATCAATTTTCTTTCCGGCGATTGATATTACTGATTCAATTGGAACATTCGATCAATTGCGATTCCATCATACATCAAGATTTTAACTTCAGTCCTGCTACCTAAATTCTTATATCGTCAATGGATTCATCAAAGATAGCAGAATATTTATTCGTGCAGCACCAATAATTTCAGGCTGTAGACAATCCTTAACCGAGCATAATGGATGAAAAGGATTAATGTAGCCAACCCAAAAACTTTGGGGTATTACTCGTTGCTGCTGTTTTCAATTCAGTTATTCATTGGCCAAGAGTTTGAACAGCAAAATAGTAAGAGTTTTTATCACAGCTGCAATTAACACTTCATAAATGCATCAAAATTCAAACTTCAACAAGAATTCAAGGATGAACAAACTACACCATTAGAAACCAACATCAAAATACAAAGGTAATGAAGCTTGTACGCTTTCAGATCAGCTACAAAACGATTACAACAAAGAAATCAAAGGGAAAATAGAAGCGTTAGAAATCGATGGTCTTTGATGGAGGTCCTTTTCGGGTCTCCGTCAGATGTTGTCTTCCGCTGATCTCCTGGTGGGCTCGGACGGTTACCTTCTGTTGCGTGTGGGTCTCAATGGGTTTTTGATGGAAGAGATGGTATGAGGAGTTTGGTGCCGAGTACCTGCAAAGAAGTCCCGGGATGGTTTGGTACCACCAAGGACCCTCCGACGATCAAGTTAGTGGTGAGAGCCGAGCAGAGTAACGGCTTAAAAGAGTAAAGAATGGCTTACTTGACCCCTTTGTGATGGGGTTTTTTATAGTGGCGGCAGCACGCAGTAGAAGGCGCGAGAATCTCGCCGGCGGTTACGCTCCCGACGTCACGCTCGCGTAAAGAGCGGATCGCCAATTAATGGGGATCGTGATGGCGTGGAACGTGGGATGTTGCTGGCGGAGAATCTGCGCATGGCGAGATTTGCGGAGCGACGGTTACGCCTGTGAGTGGTGGAGTTGGTCGGTCGGAGGGACCGAGGAAGATGGCCTCGACGGGAGAGCTCGGGAACGAGCGAGAGGGCCGAGGTATCTTGGTCCTGCGGTAGCTCGGAGGCGAGCTGAGAGGCCGAGGAGGCCAATTTGCAGGGGGCTCTGAGGTGAGCCAGCTTTGTGCTTGTAGGTCGGATATAGGGGTGGCCTGATCGGCCCCTGTGGGCTCTCTCTTCTGAGTTCTGGGACACGTCATCCGCCACGTGTCCTGATCTGGAAGGTCGCTAATATAGAGCATCATCATTAGCCCCCCACTCTTGTCCCGACCAGCTGGCGGGTCGGGCCAAGAGTGGACTGCCGGGCCGCCCGGGGAGAGCTCCCTCCTAAGATTTCGTCAGGACGCGTCCCCGGGCTGTCAGCTGCCTTTCCTGCCAGCGAATCAGGACGAAATCTCTGCATTTAAGGAAGGTGCGCCGGTTTGTGTATCCTGTCACTGAAGCGACTGTCTGCGTGTCAAGCGTCGGTTGACTGACGCGACGTGTGCAGACATGTGGCGTCTGATGGGGCGCGGTCCAGTGCGAGAACGACAAGTGGAGCAATCGGTCGTCGAGTTGACTTCGATCACCTGATGTCTTTTGTCGGGGCTTCGGGTCCGCTGCATGTGATAGGCTCGGTGGCCTCGTTATGAGGGCTACAAACCTGCAGCGTCTGTTGGGCAGGAGGATGCCCGCTGGGGATGACCGAGCAGGGAAGCTGCTCGGTTGATCTTGGCGAGGTCCTTGATCCCTGGCGTTGCAAGTAGGGAAGCTACCGGCCAGGGATAGCCGAGCAGGGAAGCCGCTCAGCTGCCTCTACTTTGATCCTTAGCGTTGGAGGGGCTGTAAGAAGCCCACTCAGGATGAACAGGCAGTGAAGCTGCGCGGTTGCCCTTAGCGAGGGCTTTGATCTCTGACGTCGTGGGTAGGCAACCGCCAACCTGGGACAACCGAGCAGGGAAGCCGCTCGGCTGCCTCTAAGGAGGATTTTGATCCTTGTCTTTATTGGGTAGGAAGCTACCAGCCGGGATGCGCCGAGTAGGAAGGGGCTCGGCGGCCTCACGAAGAGGGCTTCAGATCCTCAGCGTCTGATGAGCAGAAGGACGCCCACTAGGGATGCGCCGAGCAGGAAGGAACTCGGCGGCCTCACGATGAGGGCTTCAGACCATCAGCGTCTGATGGGCAGAAGGATGCCCGCTGGGGATGCGCCGAGCAGGAAGGAACCCGGCGGCCTCACAATGAGGGCTTGAGATCCTCAGCATCAGATGGGCAGGAGGATGCCCGCTGGGGATGCGCCGAGCGGGAAGGAACCCGGCGGCCTCACGATGAGGGCTTGAGATCCTCAGTATCTGATGGGCAGGAGGATGCCCGCTGGGGATGCGCCGAGCGGGAAGGAACTCGGCGGTCTCGCGATGAGGGCTTCAGACCATCAGCGTCTGATGGGCAGGAGGATGCCCGTTGGGGATGCGCCGAGCAGGAAGGAATTCGGCGGCCTCGCGATGAGGGCTTCAGACCATCAGCGTCTGATGGGCAGGAGGATGCCCGCTGGGGATGCGCCGAGCAGGAAGGAACTCGGCGGCCTCGCGATGAGGTCTTCAGACCATCAACGTCTGATGGGCAAGAGGATGCCCGCTGGGGATGCGCCGAGCAGGAAGGAACTCGATGGCCTCATGATGAGGGCTTGAGATCCTCAGCACCTGATGGGCAGGAGGATACCCGCTGGAGATGCGCCGAGCAGGAAAGAACATGGCGGCCTCATGATGAGGGCTTGATCCTTGGCGTTGTGGGGTAGGGAAGCTACCAGCCAGAGATAGTCAAGCAGGGTAGCTGCAGGGCTGCTCCTTCGTGAGGGCTTTGATCCTTGGCACTGGAGGGGCCTAGAGAGGCCTATGAAGGATGACCGGGCAGTGAAGCTACGCGGTTGCCTCTTGGCGGGTGTTCCCCTCCGAACCTCAGGCAAGACGTCTCCGCCGTCGCGCCGTCGTTCGGAGGGGAACAGATTCTGGCATGCCCGGTGGGACCTTTTCCTCTTTCCACTCCACACTTCGTGTGTCGTGTTCGCGAACCAAACACGGTTCGCTAATGGTTGCCCTTGGGTTTCAAGGTACTAAGATTCGGCGTCTTGCTTATTGCAGAAAGCAAAGAATTAATGGCTTCCGCTTGCGCGACATGCTCCAACTGCAATTGCAACCAACGCTCTGCCTCACCAGGAGGTATAGCCTACGGACCCCAAGCTGCTTCGCTATTCACAATGCCCATGGAACAGGTCACTCAAGCCACCACAAGGTTGTTTTTTGGGACCATGCTCCCGCCGACAAGTTTCACCGCTCCGGTGCTGACAGCGGAAGCTCCCAAGAAGTCGGTCTTCTCCAAAGTAGGCCAGAGCTCCTGTGAAACCACGATGGGGCCTACAATCCCAGAGAAGGCTGCTCCTAAGAAAATAACTAGTCCTGCTCCTGAAATCGTCAAGGCGGCTTCTCCTTCCAAAAAGTAGGCCTTTACAAGATTGACTGTTCCAACTCCCGCTCCTGCTACCCGAAGGACATCAGTCTTTAACAGGCTGGCACCAGCAGCGACCCCCACCTACATAGGGGGCAGGATGAGGCTATCGCCATCACCGAGCCGATGCCATCAGCACAACACGCTCTACGTCGTTACTGGCGCCGAGTGAGGAAGACCGGAGGCAACTCCCCTTCTGGGCTAACTCCTCCAGCCCCGACGACAGAAGTTAATGCTGCTGTTACAACTAGGAACAGCTTCGAGATGCTAAATAAGGTGCGTAGGAATTCTCCTACCGCGGTGCTAAAGAAGTCTCCCCATCCGCTGAAAAGGGCTATAGAAGTAAAGCCATAACAGCCCCAATCTCCTCAACGGCTGTCCTTCCAAATTTATAAAGTCTGGCGGCAGACCCGAGACTCGGCGATCGATCCAAATTTCTCCCGCCGGCACAAGAAGCTGAAAATTCAACAGGAAGTCAGTCATCACGTTAAGCCACGAAAAGCTGTCTGGGTGCCCACCTCAACGGTCCCCTCAACTTCCACTGCTCATAAAAAGAGGAGGCCGGAGAAGATCCTCGGGCCGGCGACGAGGGCTAAAGGCGCTGAGCCCAGGTACCCTAAGTCTGGAGGCAGGATGGTCCATACTGTATACATGGTATCGGGGAAGGAAGACAGCCGTGCGTCTGCAGGTCATAGACCGCTTACACGGTCGGTGACCAAAGCTCAGGAGCAACAACAAAATCTCCAGGAAATGATGATCGCAATGGCCGCGCTTACTGGGCCGAAAGAAAGCCCCGAGGCGTCCTTGGATCAGCAACAAGAACAGGAAACCGATGCTGAGTTCCTCCGGAGGATGTTGGAAAAGAAAGACAAAGAGGCTGCAGAACAAGCGGCCAATATAAAGCAAATAGCCCACTTATTTCAAGACATGGTTGGGATGATGATTCAACAGGATCCTCCCGCGGAAGATCCCCCGATCGTCATCGAAGATGATAGAGGAGAAATATCGAATCCACCACCTGCTCTTTCAACGGCCAAGGAGGAGACAATCTCCAAAGCTAACTTGGACGACTATATAGCCCAGCAGATCCGGGTTCATCATGCGACTGAAGCAGCTGGTCAAGTCGTAAAAACGGGGCGACCATATCCGAGCTGGTACGACCAAATCAAATATCCGCCGGGTTATACAATACCAAAATTCCACGTGTATAAGGGGACCGGCAATCCCCACCAACATGTTGCCCAGTTCAGGGCCCTTTGCGGTAACACCGGCGGTGATGATAAACTGTTGCTTCGCCAGTTCGTGGGCAGCTTATCAGAAACAGCGTTCGAATGGTATTCGGAACTCCCGAACGATTCCGTCAAGACGTTCGCTGAAATGGAGTTGCTATTCACTCAGCGATTCGCAAGCGCCAGCGAACGCACTCCAATAACGGCGTTGATTAATGCCAGGATGAAACCAGGCAAAACGTGGGTCCAGTATGCTATACGCTGGCGAAATTTGTGGTCGAAATGCGAGCAACGCATTGAGGAAGCGCCCGTGGTGGGCATGTTCGTGGGTACCCTAGACCCTCATGCAACTATCTCCCAGTTTATGATGTTCTTTAAGCCAACCATATTCCAGGCTCTAATCGACAAGTTGGCCCAGATGGACCAGATGGGTCACAGGCCGCCTCCCTCGAAACCAGAACCTCGGAATGACAAGGGTAAAGGGAAGGCAACCTTCGTTGCGAACGCACAGCAACAACCCAGTGCCCCAAAGCTGGCAGATCAGCTGGAAGAAAGGCGGCGGTATTACAACGAGAAGATGAAGCGCCCTTACTCGTTCCCGCGGGATAAGACGAGACGGTTATTCGAGTTGGCAGTACGCAACAGACTTATAAACCTGCCAAATCCAAGACGACCGCCACAACCCATTGAGGTGAACAACCCCAACTATTGCCCCTACCATCAAACGGTAAGCCATCCGATTGAGAATTGCTTCGTTTTTAAAGGATGGATTGAAGATCAATACCTCCAGGGGAAGTTTACATTATCCGAAAAGTGCAAGGTGAACCCGCCACAGCCGCATACTCCTAAGAAAGCAGATACACCGGGGGCAACCTGTTCCTTTATTGAAGGAGCTCCATGGGAGGTCGTGCTGTCAACTAAAACCAAAAGAATGCTGAGAGACCTTCAGGCGTGCCCGGCGGTCGAATGGAAAGACCCGCTTGAACCTCAAATCATCGAAGGGATGTTGAAGCCGCGCCCAACTACGAAGACTCATGGCGATGGCCCGAATACTCACACCCAACCGTCAAAATCTTCGAAGAAAAAGAAGAAGGAATCCAAAAAGCCCGTGAAGCCTGGAGACAAGCGCACGGATTTACAGAAACAGATTGATGCGCTGGAGGAGTACAATCAAAAGGCGCGGATTCCCGTCACACTGCAAGAGTTCTTCAACCACGTCTTTCAGGAGAAAGATGATGGAGAAAGCTCGTCAGATGAATCTGAGGGATATGTGGCAAGCTGTCATATGATCTCCCATTCGTTTACGGACGATGAAAGAACTCCTGGCACTGAGAAACTGGGGGCACAGCCTGAGCCAGAACTTGTATGGCCAACAGATGAAATGATCGACGCCTTTCTAGACGAGATTCGTTTGAAGAGTAAAGCCGATCAGGAGCGTGAGAGGGCCGCATTGGAAGAAGCCAAACGCAAGCGACCAAACGAAAGAGTCGGAGCACTCCCACCAGATCAAAAGATATCCGATGCGAATAAAAACGTGTTCAAGACGAGAAAAAGGTTTGCCAAAGCCATGTCAATAGGGATGAAACTACCACCTTCAGAAGAGAACACGTTCGATGGGGCGGAGAGGCACCCTAATTATTGCTCATATCATCGGAAAATTTCGCACCCCACTGAGGAGTGCGACGCTTTTAAGATGTGGTGGCAAGGATATGTTGCTCACCGGCAACATTTTAAGCGCATAAAACGCAAGACTCGTCGGGAACGAAGAAATACGGCCGAAGAACATAAAAGAACTGCCGGCAATTGTTACACGGTTAACGCCGGAAGGTCACAAGTTCTCATCTTTGGAAGCGACTCGGATGAAGAAATGGCTCTGGGCCCTCTCTTTAAGAAATCCGTTTTAGGGAAAGAGGAAAAACCAGAGGCCTGCGAAAACATTCAGCTGCGCAATCGCACGCTCCCGGAAAAGAATCTCGGACCCGTGAATAGAAAAGATAAGGGAAAGGAGAAGGCTACTGAGGATATCACCTTAGATGATCATGTCACGAAGGAGTTGGCTGCCAAAGATCCTCCCAGGAAGGGTAAAATGGACAACAACATCCTAGCGCACCTAAGAAAGCTACCTTCTCAGCTCAGCATTCTCGACGCCCTCCTATTATTAAAAGAAGCGCGAGATTCATTAATCAAGGCGTTACAAGAACCCGAGCAATTCCAAGCCTTCCTCGCCGCGGAAAGGATGAAGGATGAACTGGAAGAAGTGCACACGGCCGACATCACTTTCGGTAACGAAGACCTTCTCCTCGGGATGTGTGACCATAACCGTCCCCTGTACATCTCCGGATACTGCCACGATATCAAGATAGGCAAAATCCTGGTTGATAATGGATCCTCCGTCAATCTCCTTAATGTTCGGGTGTTAGAAGGAAATTTGCATGAGCGTGCAGCACCTCGCTCGTGACAAAATTACCATCTCCGGTTTCGATTCCCAGTCGTCACGGACTCTCGGATCCGTGATACTAACATTACGCTTTGGACTACTCGTCACGGACATCAAATTTCACGTCATTGATGCCAAGACCTGCTACAACGCCTTGCTCGGTCGTCCTTGGTTACATGAGTACAACACCATCCCTTCTACACAGCATCAGCGTATGAAGTACTTTAAGGATGGCTTCGAATATACCGTAACAGGTGAGCTGAACCCATTTTCCGTGAACGAAGTCCGCAAGTACGAAGATGCGAAGTACTTTTTGCCGGATTTCGAGGATACAGAAAGGTGTCGCAAGCCGGAGAACAAAGCCGCTGCCACCATCCCTATTTTCAGGAGCGATACCGAAGAAGGAGAAGAGATAGTTTATGCGGGTCCGTCCCGACGCAACAACCCGGGACCGTCCGCCCCCATATTGATTTTCGGAAGTGACTCGGAAGATGAGGTTAATGCCGTGTTCTCCAGTCGGCCGTCAATACAAGCATCCCCTGGCGATGATCAGAGTTTGCAAATCACCATGGTGCCACGGAAACACTACAAGGATCTCGACGCACTTCAGGCTCACAATGTGCAGGACCTGCAGACGTTTTACGTCCCTCCCAGACGAAAGGGTGAAAAGGTGATCCTATTCTACCAATCCACAGAAACGAGAGTGGAGAAAGAGATATGGCATGGCACGGATGTTACACTTGACAGGCTCCAACGCATCCGTTTGCCCAGATACTATACAAATGGACTAAAGAGGCTATTGAAGCGCCAAGGGGTACCCTTAAAACAGACTATTCGACAAGCTCGATTCTACAACAGGATTTGGGATGTCCCTGGAACTCAACGCAAATTGCCCAATGGGAGAATGGAAACGCTCGGCCTTGGATACGTGAGATCCGGTAAACGGGAGTGAATCCACGGTAGCTACGCCGTATATAACTTCGATGAGGAGGAAAACGCTCTGCCCAGCAATGCCAACCCCTCGTCAAAACTGGATCCTACGAGCGAAATGCCGAGTCCGTCATTTGAAGAACGAACGGGCAGGCTTATCAGGAAGGCGGGTCAAACGGCTCGGGAAAATCACGACCGCGAGATGGCCATCTACGAGAAGGCCAGGACACAACGTCTGTTTCAACAGGCTGCAAAAGACAAAGGTACTCCTCCCTGTCAACCCGTTGTACAAAAGGCCCAACGCAGAGGCAGAAGTAAGTCAAGAGGCGGAA
The DNA here is from genome assembly GCA_030015575.1 of Agapanthus africanus. Lineage (NCBI taxonomy): Eukaryota > Viridiplantae > Streptophyta > Magnoliopsida > Asparagales > Amaryllidaceae > Agapanthus > Agapanthus africanus. Next base: position 796,089,361 of record CM057340.1, read on the forward strand.
AAAGAAGTCAACAACAGCGACGCAGGATTAGAGAGTCGTGTGATCGGGCATTGCGCGGTCCGGATTTGTCCCTCATGAAGAAGATGAGTCGAGCGTATTCCTTCCCTCGAGACAAGACGAAGAAGCTACTCGAGCTCGCTATAAAACATCAAATGATCGCACTTCCGGAGTCTAAGCACTCTGAGCAAGTTAACGAGGTTTCTCATCCGAGCTATTGCTCTTATCACCGAGCCATAGGACACCCTATCGAAGACTGCTTCACGTTCAAGAACTGGGTCGAAGACCAGTACCAGCAAGGCAGATTTGCTTTATCCAGCAGCTGGAGGGTAACGCCGCCACAAAAGCACGAACCCAAAGCCGCAAGAGCAGAGCCAGATCCACATCAGTCTTGGAAGCGGATTCGCACTTGTCACATGATTACAATATTAAAAGAAGAGCCCGAGAACATGGATGACCTTCCCTGGTGCTTTGAGAACAGCAATGATGAGGTGATCTCAGAATTTCCACCAGCTCCGAAAGAACTGGAAGATGGCATACATACGACTGCGGATAACATCAAAAAGATTGAGTTGGGATCGGAAGACGATCCGCGACCAACATTCGTTAGCGAGCTACTATCTGAGGAAAGGGTGGCGGCGTTAAGAGACGTGCTTCTACAGCATAGAGATTGCTTCGCGTGGAACTATTCCGAGATGCCGGGATTATATCCAGAGATTGCTGTGCATAAATTAGCAATATCCCCGGATATCAAGCCAGTCAAGCAGGCGCCGAGACGGATGCGGCTTGAGCTTGAAATGAGCATTAACGCCGAAGTCAAGAAACTAATCTATTCCGGGTTTATCCAGGAGGTACAGTATTCTGATTGGGTCGCCAACATCGTCCCAGTAATGAAGAAGAATGGGACAGTGCGCATATGTGTGGACTTCCGAGATCTCAATAAAGCCTGCCCGAAGGACGATTTTCCGGTACCGGTCACCGAGCTGATGATAGACAATACGTCCACTCATGAGGTATTCTCCTTTATGGACGGTTCATCAGGGTACAATCAAATAAAAATGCATCCCGAAGACCAGAAGCACACCGCTTTTCGGACTCCTTTGGGTATATTCTGCTACAAAGTTATGCCCTTCGGTCTAAAGAACGCCGGTGCTACCTATCAAAAGGCCCGATAAAGATCTTCGATGATCTCATATATGAAATCGTCGAGTGCTATATCGATGACCTCGTAGTGAAAAGCAGGTCATACGAAGAGCATTTAGAGCATCTGAAGACCGTATTTCAATGCCTTCGGCAATATAATTTGAAGATGAATCCCCTCAAATGCGCGTTCGGAGTCTCCTCGGGTAAATTCCTGGGATTCATCATCCGACACTGAGGTATCGAAATAGATCCATCTAAGATCAAGGCGATCATTGAAATGCCACCCCCAAGGACTCTCAAACAGCTGCGGTCTCTCCAGGGGAAGGTTGCGTACATCCAGCGGTTTATCGCCAACCTGTCAGGCAAGTGCCGTGCTTACAGCCACCTGATGAAGAAGGGAACCCCGTTCGTCTGGGACCAAAAATGCCAGAGCGCGCTAGATGAGATCAAGCAGTACCTGCAGAACCCGCCGGTGTTAGCTGCTCCAGTCAAGGGAGAGCCTCTCATTCTTTATACAACCGCCTTAGAAGGTTCTTTAGACGCATTATGAGCGCAAGAAAACGACCAAGGGAAGGAGAGAGCGCTCTACTACTTAAGTCGAGTTCTGCTGGGGGCAGAATGAAATTACTCCCCAATCGAAAAACATTGCCTGGCGCTAATCTTTGCGATAACAAAAATCACGCACTATGCATTGGCATATGAAGTCCGTCTTATATCAAAGGTGGACCCCCTAAAATATCTAATGTCAAAGGCCATATTGACGGGGAGGCTCGCTAAATGGGCCTTACTCTTGATGGAGTTTTCAATAACCTATCAGCCTCTCAAGGCGGTGAAAGGCCAAGCCATCGCCGACTTCCTTGCTGAGCATCCAGTACCTGCCGGTTCACCTCTAAACTGCGATTTGCCGGACGAACATGCATTTGACGCGATCGACGGTGGTGATACCCGATGGGAAATTTATTTCGATGGAGCATCCTCCGTAAAGAAGTGCAAACAAAGTATCCCATTGATCAAATCAGGGGTAGGGCTCATCTTCGTAACGCCACAAGGAGGGATAATGCGCTTTGCTTTCTCCTTAACGGAACCGAGGACAAACAATGAAGCCGAATACGAAGCTTTGATAGCAGGCCTCGAGATTGCCATTGACATGGGAATTGAAAACCTCCTCATATACGGGGATTCTCAACTGGTCGTTAGTCAAGTAAACGATGACTACCAAACATGCAAACCGGAGTTGGTGAAATACGGTGAAAAGGTGCAACAACTGTTGACCCAATTTCCCTCCTATACTTTGGAGAGCATACCACGCGCGGAAAATAGCAAGGCAGACGCGTTAGCTAAGCTCGCTAAAGAACTGGCTGATGAGAACTTCGACGACGTCAGAATCGTGGTACAAAGCCGTCGAGTGCTCGCCCCAGCGGAAATATCTCCGGAATCATCCGAAAAAAAGGGAGCGATTGAGTAGACGACTCTACAAATAAAAGACCATGAGAAGGATGAGGACTGGAGGGAAGTCTTCATAGACTACTTTAAGTCCCACCGAATACCCGAAGAAGCGTCCTCAAGACATCAGCTCATGAAACGAGCTCTATCTTTCGCTTTCGTCAATGATACTCTATACAAGAGGTCATTTGACTCTCTGTAGTTGAGATGCTTAGGACCTGACGAAGCAGAAAGAGTCGTTCAGGAAGTTCATGACGGAATCTGTGGTTCTCATCAAGCAGGCCCGAAGATGAAGTTAAAAATTAAACCGATGGGTTACTACTGGCCCACGATGATCCGGGACTGCCTTGAGTATGCGAAGCAATGCCACTCATGCCAAATCCATGGGGATTTCATCCACCAGCATCCGAATCCACTACATCCAACGGTGGCTAGCTGGCCATTCGAAATGTGAAGAACTGACATAGTCGGCCCCATCGAACCGGCATCGTCCACGGGACACCGTTTCATCCTGGCGACGACTGATTACTTCTCCAAATGGGCGGAAGCAGTTCACTGAGGGAAGTGAGGACGGAGAATATCCTCCACTTTTTCAAGACGCACGTCATTTATCGGTTTGGAACTCCACGGCGGATTATCTCCGATAACGGGCCAGCCTATAGAAGCCATAAGATTAGCCGCTTCGCGCAACAACATAATATAGACTGGAGATACTCCTCAGTTTATAATCCACGAGCTAACGGTCTGGCCGAGGCCTTCAATAAGACCTTGACAAAGATCATAAAAAAGACGGTGTCCCGAAATAAGAGGGACTGGCACGAGAGACTGCAGGAGGCTCTTTGGGCATATCGAACTACGTTCAAGACGGCCACGAACACGACGCCGTACGCATTGGTATTCGGTACGGAAGCGGTACTTCCCCTAGAGATAGAGCTACCTTCTCTACGAGTGGCAGTCCACCATGAGTTGACAGGCGAAGAAAATACTCACCTTCGGCTTGAGGAGCTTGATGCCCTTGATGAAACATGGCTCGTAGCACAACAAAACTTGGAGGCTTATAAAGCAAAGATGACGCGTTCATATGAAAGATTGACCCGACCGAGGACATTCTGCCAAGGCGAACTCGTGCTAGTGGTCAAGAGGCCTATGATCCCCAACCGCGCCAAGCGGGAAAAATTCGAGCCGAACTATGAAGGCCCGTACATCATAGACAAGGTCTATCAGGGTGGAGCCTATCTACTCATGGATATACACAGTGAAAGTCCTTTCAGGCCGATAAACGGCCGCTTCCTAAAGAAATACTACACTTGATGAGCCACAGCCTAGGTTAATGATAGATGACGACGACTATGTCCGCTCGCTATCTTCCTAAGCTCAAGCTCTATAAGTAGCAGTTGGCCTTCTCCACGACGGACCGAAACGTCCTTAAACTAACGACGGACTGAAACGTCCTTAAACTAATGACGGACCGAAACGTCCTTAAACTAACGACGAACCGAAACGTCTTTAAACTAATGACGGACCGAAACATCCTTAAAACTACTACCGTAGCATTCTTAGGCTGATGAAATGAATAAAATAAAATAAAATAAATAATAAAAAAAAAAACAAAAAAAAACGGTATGTCCATAAGCAAGAAGGACACGGATGAAAACCCGAAAGGGCTCCGTGAGTAAAAACAGCAGGGCTACCGGCGAGTATTCGTGAAAACCAGAAAGGGCGCGACCTCGTAAAAAAATAATAAAATAAAAAGAATAAAAAAAACGGTATGTCCATAAGCAAAAAGGGCACGGATGAAAACCCGAAAGGGCTCCGTGAGTAAAAACAGCAGGTCTACCGGTGAGTGTTTGTGAAAACCCGAAAGGACGCAATCTCGTTAAAGGACACTTGCGAGGTCCTCACGACCCTGTAAGGAGAAACCACCCGCGTGAGATCCTTACGACTCACAAAGGAGCAACACACTTAGGAGTTCTCAGAATTCCTAAGAAGAAAATACACTTGCGAGATCCTCACGACTCGTAAGGAGAACTCTCTTATGGGACCCTCACGGCTCATAAGATTTGAAAGTCTTAAGTCACAGAGACCTAAACCTGTGCTTAAGAGAAATCCCCCATACCCTTCGACAATGCCCTACAAGCGGCTCATACTAACCCTTGTACACAATCCACGGGCACGAATGAGCATTTCCTCAGCAAAGTCCCACCCGTGACTAGGGATACGTCCGTATGATGAGCAACCCTTATAAGTCCTCTCGACTTATAAGGAGAAGCCCTCTTGTAAGATCCTTACGACTTACAGAGGAACATACACTTAGGAATCCTCATGATTCCTAGGGAGAAAATACACCTACAAGATCCTCACGACTTGTAGGGAGAAATACCTTTGTGAGACCCTTACGGCTCATGAAGTCAAAAGGCTTAGTTGACAGGACCCTAACCCTGTTTGCTAAGCCACCTTTGTTCAACATCGACAGAGGCAAATGATGATTCGCTCCTGGCCATATCCCAGTTGTAGCGTTGCTGATACCGAAATCGGTGTCTAATATCAGATTTACGACGAAAAGCCAGAAAGCCACACATGCATACGAAATAGCCGAAATGATGGGGCAACTTGCAATAAAAACAGCAAGTAAAAATGTATGCATGAAAAATAGCCGAAATGATGGGGCAACTCGCAATAAAAAGCAGCGAGTAAAAATGAAATAAATAGCCGAAATGATTGGGCACCGCGAAAAATAGCCGAAATGATAGGACAATCGCGACCTCCGCTATATAAAAGCTGAAATGATAGAGCATCGCGGAAAAAGAAATAAAAAAAAGTTTTAATTTATGCCCTACAGGTGATGTTCCATCACACCCCGTATACAATCCAAGGGCGTAAACAAAGAAGTGATCATACTCCTCCCCCAGGTTTCATCAAAGAAAGAAGCTAAGTCTCGACGGGCCGCAAGCGACCTAAAGATCATCCCAACACTCGTCTCGTAACAACGGACACAACTTCAAACAAAGCGGAGCAGCGGCAACCTCTAGTTCCATGGCTCGGCGATATACATGTCACCAACAGCCAAACCTCCATTCCGTGAAATACGGATACAATCAGCAAAATTCCTGGTTACGTGGAACGCGGATAACGTCGCTCTTTGATCCCGTGGAAAACGTCCAGAGCGGATCCTGGTCCTCGCAGAGCACGGCAGTGAACCCGTGTGAAGCATCCAGAGCGGAGCCTAGTCCTCGCCGAACACGGCAGTGAACCCGTGTGAAGCATCTAGCGTAAAATTCCTGGTTACGTGGAACGCGGATAACGTCACTCTTTGACCCCGTGGAAAATGTCCACAGCGGATCCTGGTCCTCGCAGAGCACGGCAGTGAACCCGTGTGAAGCATCCAGAGCGGAGCCTAGTCCTCGCCGAACACGGCAGTGAACCCGTGTGAAGCATCTAGTGCAAAATTTCTGGTTACGTGGAACGCGGATAACGTCACTCTTTGACCCCATGGAAAACGTCCAGAGCGGATCCTGGTGCTCGCAGAGCACGGCAGGGAACCCGTGTGAAGCATCCAGAGCGGATCCTAGTCCTCGCCGAACACGGCAGTGAACCCGTGTGAAGCATCTAGTGCAAAATTCCTGGTTACGTGGAACGCGGATAACGTCACTCTTTGACCCCGTGGAAAACGTCCAGAGCGGATCCTGGTCCTCACCAAGCACGGCAGTGAACCCGTGTGAAGCATCCAGAGCGGAGCCTAGTCCTCGCCGAACACGGCAGTGAACCCGTGTGAAGCATCTAGTGCAAAATTCCTGGTTACGTGGAACGCGGATAACGTCACTCTTTGACCCCGCGGAAAACGCCCAGAGCGAAGCCTGGTCCTCGCCAAGCACGGCAGTGAACCCGTGTGAAGCATCCAGAGCAAACACCGGACTGTGGAGTCCTTAAAATCCACGGACTATGATGTCCTTAACCTCGACCGTAATGTCTTAAAACTAACGATCAACCATCCTGATTCTGTACTGATTCTACCTTGGTTTAAGGGTACATCTCTTCACTCCTTTGATACCTGGCGTTGTAATTCCTCAATGTTTTCAAAGAGGTGACGGGTCCCCGCAACCACACATCGGACTGTGGAGTCCTTAAATCTACGGACTATGAGGTCCTTAACCTTGACCGCGATGTCTTAAAACTAATATCGGACTGTGGAGTCCTTAAATCCACGGACTATGAGGTCCTTAACCTTGACCGCGATGTCTTAAAACTAACGCCGGACTGTGGAGTCCTTAAATCCACGGACTATGAGGTCCTTAACCTTGACCGTGATGTCTTAAAACTAACATCGGACTGTGGAGTCCTTAAATCCACGGACTATGACGTCCTTAACCTTAACCGTGATGTCTTAAAACTAACATTGGACTATGGAGTCCTTAAATCCAAGGACTATGACGTCCTTAACCTTGACCGCGACGTCTTTAAACTACGATACTTTGAGCAACCCCTGACCCCGTGAAATACGGATAAGGGCGACCACATCCATCACTTGCAGGTCCTCACGACCTGTAAGGAAGAAAACTCTCTTGTGAGATCCTTACGACTCTCAAGGGAAAACCCGCTTAAGAATCCTCACGATTCTTAAGAAGAACTTACACCTATGGGATCCTCTCGACCTGTAGGGAGAAAAACTCTTTATGAGACCCTCGTGGCTCATGAAGTGCAAAAGTCTTAGGAAGCAGATCTTAACCCTGAATCCTAAGCCATCGCTGCCCTGCAAGGAGATCAAGATAAATTGTCCGCAAAACACATTCAATGAAAAGAGACACACCATTGAGAAGAAAAATGTACTTTTTATTCATAAACCAAAATGGATACAAAGTACAATTCATGAAAGAACAAAAAGAAGATACTCTCATTCATGAGTATGTACAAAAACAGAAAAGAAAGGAAAAGATACAAGTCTTCATGCCGGCAGGCGATGTAGCAACTTTACCAGCTCATCCTTCTGTTGCTGAGTCACGGCTTCATGATTCAAAATCTCCAGAAGACGAGCCTCCGCCTGAGCCTGCTGAGCCTGATAGGAAGCGAGCCGGCCTTCAAGCTCTTTCTCGGTGGCCTTGTGTGCCTCGACCCTTTCACGAGTGAATATGACAGCTTTATCAAGAGCCACCACCTCTTCGATAGACTCTTGAAGCACCCGCCAGAGCTCATACGTTTTATTGGCTTTAGCTGTAAGGCTGGTCTGAAGCTCGCTCAATGCCTTGGAGGCCAGTTCCCTCTCCGAGAATTTACGGCCAAGCCTCTTCTCACACAACAATGTGTTCGCCACGGCAACCTCGGAAACAGGACGTATACGCTCAAGGCCGTATAAACGAGCCTCCAGTCGACAGCAACAGTCGATCTGAAACGCGCTCATATCACTTGGTATGGGAAGCAACAAAAAGTTCTCGGTGTAAATCCTATCAAGCATGCATTCGCAACTATATGAATATCTGAAAAGAAATAATACCCGAAGCTCGGATATGCATGCAACATAGTAACAGTGTTCGCAATTAAAGAAAATTCTCATGGGAAGAACACAAAGTTCATTTATGCAAGCAAAAACATACATACGGATACCCAACACACATTAAAGTTCTACGTAAAGCAAGCGAAAACTAATTTGAAGCTACTACATTAGCGGGAAAAGGTCGTCGAATAAAGGATCGGTAGCGCAAGGGTTGACAAAACAAAAGACAAAATTCTCCATCTCTCTCTCCGCTCTCTCCAACACGTCAAAGCGCCGGTTCTCGCGAGGAGTTGCTCCCCACCGATTGGCGCCATGTTCATCTGCAAAAGCAGACATAACAGCCCGACGGGCTCTTATTTCGCTCAAAAAGTGAACCGAGCGATCTTTCAAAGCTTGAGTGATTAGGTACGCTTCATGAAAGCCCGCGAGCTTTTCTTCGGCCGCGTCAAGCATCGCCAGGGTCATCTCCGCCGGGTGAGGAGGGACGTCGGCAAGCACGGCAGCAAGAATTATCCGGAGCCAGAGGGAGCCCATTGGGAGAGGAGACCCCCTGCGGATCGAGAGTTCATACGCCGCGGAGTCACATTCATCGTCGGTAAGGAGGGGATCCACCAATCGGGCGGCGAAGCGGGGGATCATCTCCTCGATAGGAACTTCCCATGGCTGTCGGCGAGCATGAGGGCGATTGCAGGCCATGGCGCTCGGTTGTTTCTCAAGACAAATCACACCAAAATGAAAATAAATCTCTTTGTGAAAAGAAAAGAAGGCTATGGCCTCAGATATAAAAGAGGTGCATTAAGTGTTGAACGCAGAAAATTTTGCATGTTAAAGCTATTCCCAAGGCCTAAAAAAGGAAAGGCATCGGAAATCAAGGAGATGGAACTATTTCCAAGGCTACTTTTCTGCATCTGATATTGTGCACTAAAAATATGGCGTTGGAAAGTTTTTTGAACAGTCTCATCAAAAGGACCCCACGTGTGGAGCACGTGAGCCCCAAACTCGACGTGCACTAAAAAATGGATTAGCACCATGCGTATTAGAAGCGCCAACAACAACAACAGCAAAATGATAAAATTCCACAGAAAGGCATGCAAACATACAAAGACATAATAGAACCTATCATTCATACTTTAAGAAGTTCATACAAAATAAAGAGAACACGTTTACAATGGTAAGACCTCAGATTTGATTTGCATTCATCATTCATCTGGTCCTTTGGATTATTAGGTGAATTTTATTCACCATTGGATTTTAAATCCAGAGATTTCCCTTTGTTATTTCGGTTAGATTTTAAGGGGAAATCTTTCCAAGTTCAAGATTTTTCCATAAATAGGTGATATTTAATCACCTTTAGATTTTTAATCCAATCGGTTCCAAATAATCATTCTCCTTTGGAAAGATTTGAGAGATCTTTCCACAGAATTTAATTCTGTCATAAAAATAAGGCTCTTGAAGCTGGTCACGTGTGGCCACGTGACCGTTGGTCACGTGTGCGCACGTGACCCCTGGTCACGTGTAGGCACGTGACCCCCACGGAATGGGCTTCCCTTCCTTCTGCGCTCTGTTCTTTGCCGCTGCTTGGTCATCACGTGCCAACACGTGACCACTGGTCACGTGTGCACATGTGATGCCTTTTCTGGAGCTTTTTTCTTTATTTACTCAGGGAACGAATGTGCCTTGTGCCGCTGCTTTTACATGTCACGTGTCAACACGTGACCGCTGGTCACGTGCTAGCACGTGATGCCTTCTCCGTAGGTTTTCCTGATTTTAAATCAGGAAACAAATGCCCCCATAGCGTTGTTCTCACGTGTCAGCACGTGAGTGCAACGCTGTCACTTTTGTGACCGTTGGATCCATCTAGGGAATCAGGGAGATGAAGCGTTTCCATCACATCCTATAAATGCCCGTCCTTTTCAGAAGAACCTTCACTTTGCTCATCTTCTTCCTTTGAGAACTTTTTCCCTTGAGAATTTAATTCTCGTTTCCAGAGCTTAGTTCTCTGTATCAAACATTTTCCAGAGTTTAACTCTGTTGAAGGATCCTTTTTCCTCAGGTAATGATGTTGAACGGTCGAAGCACCTTCATTTTAAAAGAACTCTCTGTATTTTAAATCCACATTAGGGGTTTTACCTCTTTTAATATGAACCCATTTTTTTCGAATTTATCAAAGAAAATAGAGAACCATTTAATCTTCGAACAATGGATCTCCTAGGGTTCACTTGATGCTTTTAGGGAGATGATGAGATCCGTTGCCTCTTTTTAAGGAATTTAATTCCGTTTGAAGAAAATGTTTCTGGGAATTTAATTCCCTTCTCTTAATAAGGAATTTAATTCCTATGAAGAACTCAATTTCTTCACATGGAGGCTTCTTAGGGTTTCCTTACCCTAGGTTGTCCTTCTGTACTCAACGGAGAAGATGCTTGCAATGATGTCTTGTCTGGGAATTTAATTCTCTTGATCCTGTGTAATTTGTTGCAGAGTCCAAGGTGGATTTTTATTAGGAGAATGTGTAGGGTCATTTAATGTCCGCTGTTTATTTAATCAGAATATCCCCCTTGTCTCATTATAATTGCTGTGTCTCATCATCAACCGGCCGTCATCTTGATTTCGTGGGACCCCCATGTTTTGTAACTAATAGTCCTACCGAACAAGTCCTCTATCGCTTTCTTTAACTGTCTTCATATATCTATGCTCATATGTATGTGTGGATACATATATATATGTATATATATACACATATATACATATTGCTGGCTCCACTTTTAACAGTTTTCCTTTACTTTGTTTCAGGTGCGATGGCTTCTGTTTCGTGCTTTCCCTTCACTCGCTCGGAGGCTGTTTTTCCTCAGTCACCATCTGATGAGGAAGCGATGGCGATGATCCGGGCTCATGACCCGAACTGCACCAACTTACTTCTATGGGGAACTTGGTACAGCCATATTATCCCGGGTCGCCGGAGTTTCCTCTGTGAAGTGCCGACAAAGCTCACTTTCCCATTTTTGCCGATGGATCCTCCGAGGACGGTTTTCGCTGTGGAGATGCCAAATTGGACCCCGACGGGACGGCTTGAGCCTTCGACGGCCGGTATCCCGAACCATCCAATCCCCGCTATAGATATCTTGGGACGACGCATTTGCCAGGGTGAGGCCCACCCATAGGGGCAAATTTATAAGATAGGGCCCACTCCTCGACACCCTACGGGCTACCTCCTCTGGGCTCGCTATATCCTTGCTACCCATCGTGCGCGGCTGCAGAAGGTCGGGCTTTACCAGGCAATATATGCGTCACTCTTCCATTATCAGTCCTCGCAAGTCTGGTGGGTTAAGGCGTTCTTGAATCAATGGAATCTCCCCACCAACACTTTTCTTCTGGGGGACAGGGAAGTCTCGATCTCTTTGGGGGAGTTCTATGAGATCTCGGGACTGCCAATTCGAGGGGCGCTTTATAAGAAGTTGCTGTCCTCTGATGAATACGTCTTTGAACCCGAGCCCGCACCGCTTGAGGGCTTGTCTGCTGAGAACGCCGTCCGCCACAAGCGTCCCAGCTTAATCAAGGTGCTGGGTATCTTTGATCGTTTATTCACCGAATCTGAAGAGCAGGGTGTTACTTTCAAGAGCTTCATTGCTTGTTTCCTTCGCGAGGGCGTCTTGTCGAAGTCAGCTCCGAAGTTTGCAAACATTAAAGACCCCTTTGGGTTTGGTCCGAAGAAGCTGCCGACTAATGAATCGGATCTACCGCAATATTACATCCCCATAATGTCACCGACGTCTTTCGAATCCATTGCAGCTCCCGGCATGGATGAGGAGACGTTCTTTGTTGGGTTTATCAGCGTCTGGCTCAGCTGGTTCGTCATTCCTATGCACCGCCGCTTTATGAGAGTTTCGGTCATTTATCCGGCTCACTGTATTGTTGAGGGAACGCGGCTGGCCATTGGCATACCGGCATTGGCGCATCTTTACCACGGGTTGGGTACTGCAGCTAACACTTCCACCCCCGGCGTAGATGTGGTAAATTTTTCGCTTCATTACTTTACGTCTTGGATCGAAATGCACGTCTTGGGTGCTTTCGCCATGCATCAAAGGCCCGCATTCTACGATGCCTATACCTTCCCGTGGCTTATGCGATTGGTGGATGCATCTGCTGCTGACCCGACTCAATTCGGGGCTATTCGGACGTTGATTTCTCCTTACGCTACTGCTGGCGGGTTGGTATTTAATGATCGGGTGTTATCTTCTTCCGCGGGTTCGGCCCAACCGCTTTGGGACCAGTCGATAGACAACGCGCCCTCTTTGAAGCCCCGGGAGGCTGCGCGCTTATACGTAATCAGACCGGGTTACCTGGTATTCCGTCAAGACAGCGCGGCCCTTTTCATGCGGTACAATCCGCACCACTTTGCCCGGCAGTTTGGCTATGATCAGGTGTCCCATTTGAGGCTTTCATAGTCGCGCCGGTTCCTTCGCTCGGGGCCGTTCGAGATGCCGTCCATCACTTTATGAAGCTGAACACCGGCTCTCAGTTTATGATCCCTGATGGTGATTACATGCCCCGATGCGTGGGGGCGTTTACGGGCTGGTATCTCCATCGGGTGAACCCGATTATTATTGAGGAGAGAAGGGTGCTTCTTGGCCACGGTGCCTCTATTCAGGTTCCGGCCACGGGAGCTGCGCTGCGACCGCGTGCCCCGGTCCGCTTTCCCCTGAGGGATACCGGCGCTGCGCTTATTCCTGGAGAGTCGGGAGTAGATCTTACTCCAATAGCTGGTATGCCCCTGGGTACTCGATCGCGGGGTAGACGGGCTCCGGTAATAGTACCACCACCTGAGGCAGCACCGCTCTCCGTGGCATCGACGATGGCAATGTCATCTCCAGTTGTGGCGCCGAGTGAGGGTGGCAGGGCTGAGGTTGTTGAGGGTGTTGAGGGCGATGTGGGTCATCGCCGTACTAAGGCTCCACGGGGAAAGAAGCGGTCGTCCTCGGCGACCGGATCTGGGTCCAAGCGTCGAAGGAAAGTTGCTACTAACTTGCTCGACTCTTTAATAGAGTCTGAGCCCATTCTTGAAGATGAACCGTTGGCCCTGCAGGAATCAGATGCTGGGCTACTTTTCCCAGGTTCGGCCGCTGAGGAAGCCGCACAGTTGGCTGAGGCTATAAGGCGTTCCAAAGACACGTCTCATAATGCCAGGGTTCCGAAGAAGCCCTACCCCGCTGTAATCTTTTACGAAGACCCCTCATGGATTCGGCGGCGGTTTATCGGTCCTTTGGAGGAATGGGGGGAACGGGCCCTGAAGCAGGCCGCTTCAGAAGACGCAGCGGACGCACTTTCTTTATGGACCGGCGGTCATGAGCCTACCCTTGAACCCCGGCGAGCACGCCTCCTTGAGAAGGAGCAGCGGCTTGAAGAAGCCATATTGAGGGCTTCTTTGCGCATCGGTACGTTGTTTTTTTTGTAGTTTTTCAGATTATTTACGCCTGTATATGTGTATCCTTATTCTTATTTGAATTGTGCAGAATCTTCGACGTTGGGGGAGCTCCCTACGGGCTCATTGAAGCTGAAGCCTGCTGAAATTCCCGATAAAGCATTGCTCGATGTGGAGGGGGCTGATGAGGCTGCTCCTCTTATGATAGAGCCTCCAGCGGCGGTTCTTGATCAGGGAGTGCTTGCCCCTTTGAGGAAGGCTCCTTTGGAGACTACCGCTCCAACGACTCTTCCCGAAGGCGGCCCAGAGGCTGAGATGGAGGTAGTCGGGACTACCCCCCCTCTTTGTTGGAGCCTGAGGTCACGACATAGGCCGCTGAAGCTGCTATCCTCCCGGTTCAGAATGGGAGGAGTGTCGAAGGTAACCTTCCACGTTTTGAGATAGTAATCTTTCTGTTATCTGAACTCTTTTGTCTTTTCAGAATTGCGTGGACTGGCGGCCTCCATTGTCGATCTGTCTCCTCGGCAGTCCTTCCAGCGTCTTTTGGAAATGGCCGCTCCGCAGGCGACATCTCCTCAACGCATCGTCCTCTCGTCTGGACAAGGTGAGTGTTGTTCATCATTTCTCATAACATCGTTGTTATTTTGCGTATTGACATTGATGTTCTCTACAGTTTTGGAGGCCGATGATGAGGTCGAGGTTCTCGAAGGGCTAGGGGAACCCTCAGCTCCTACTTGCATGACCGTAGGTAAGTGACATTCCGGTATAGCCTCACTTGTTCCTTTGCTTAAGAGTCTTACTAATATTTTTCAACTCTGAACAGCCTTGCCAGCTCCGATAGCGTTGGAATCGCGTGTCATCATGCCACCTGGCCCTTATGCTTTGCGAGCTTCAGAACGCTTGGCCCGATTGAGCCTTGTCTCCCTGTCGTCTTTGATCGAGGAGCTTCGTGCTGGCAGTGCAACCACAGCTGAAACATTTGCCGCCGAGGCTAACGGTTCTCTTCCTTTTCTTGCCACCTACCATAGCGAAGAGGTGGTGCGAGTCTGGTGGAGTTCTATCGGCAGGTGAAGGCTTGCTTGCACGCACTTGAATGTTCCCGTCTTTCCTCGGAGGTCATGGCTGCAAAGGCGGACTTGTGGGGGCTGATAGCACGGTGCGCGGCAAACATGACATCGTGCGAGAAGAGGCTCGGTCGCAAATTCTCGGAGAGAGAGCTGGCTTCTAAAGCGCCGAGCGAGCTTCAGGCAAGTCTTACTGCCAAGGCCAACAAAGCGTATGAACTCTGGCGGGTGCTTCAAGAGTCTATCAGGGAGGTGGTGGCTCTTGATAAAGCTGCGACGTTCACTCGCGAAAGGGTCGAAGCCCATAAGGCCACCGAGAAAGAGCTTAAAGTTCGACTTGCTTCATATCAGGCCCAGCAGGCTCAGGCGGAGGCCCGTCTTTTGGCGATCTTAAAGGCCGTGGCCCAGCAAAAGCGGGATGAGCTGACCAAGCTGCTAAATCGCCCACCGGCTTGAAAACTTGTATCTTTTCCTTTCTTTTCTGTTTTTGTACATACTCATTACTGAGAGTATCTTCTTTTTGTTCTTTCATGAATTGTACTTTGTATCCATTTTGGTTTGTGAATAAAAGATGCATTTTTCTTCTCAATGGTGTGTCTCCTTTCATTGAATGAGTTTTGCGGACAATTTATCTTGATCTCCTTGGGGGGCAGCGATGGCTTAGGATTCAGGGTTAAGGTCTGCTTCCTAAGACTTTTGCGCTTTATGAGCCACGAGGGTCTCATAAAGAGTTTTTCTCCCTACAGGTCGAGAGGATCCCATAGGTGTAAGTTCTTCTTAAGAATCGTGAGGATTCTTAAGCGGGTTTTCCCTTGAGAGTCGTAAGGATCTCACAAGAGATTTTTCTTCCTTACAGGTCGTGAGGACCTGCAAGTGCTGGATGTGGTCGCCCTTATCCGTGTTTCACGGGGTCATGGGTTGCTCAAAGTATCGTAGTTTAAAGACGTCGCGGTCAAGGTTAAGGACGTCATAGTCCGTGGATTTAAAGACTCCACAGTCCGATGTTAGTTTTAAGACATCACGGTCAAGGTTAAGGACGTCATAGTCCATGGATTTAAGGACTCCACAGTCCGATGTTAGTTTTAAGACATCACGGTCAAAGTTAAGGACCTCATAGTCCGTGGATTTAAGGACTCCACAGTCCGGCGTTAGTTTTAAGACATCGCGGTCAAGGTTAAGGACTTCATAGTCCGTGGATTTAAGGACTCCACAGTCCGATGTTAGTTTTAACACATCGCGGTCAAGGTTAAGGACCTCATAGTCCGTGGATTTAAGGACTCCACAGTCCGATGTGTGGTTGCGGGGACCCGTCACCTCTTTGAAGACGTTGAGGAATTACAACGCGATGTATCAAAGGAGTGAAGAGATGTACCCTTAAACCAAGGTAGAATCAGTACAGAATCAGGGTGGTTGATCGTTAATTTTAAGACATTACGGTCGAGATTAAGGACATCATAGCCCGTGGATTTTAAGGACTCCACAGTCCGGTGTTTGCTCTGGATGCTTCACACGGGTTCACTGCCGTGCTTGGCGAGGACCAGGCTCCGCTCTGGGCGTTTTCCGCGGGGTCAAAAAGTGACGTTATCCGCGTTCCACGTAACCAGAAATTTTGCACTAGATGCTTCACACGGGTTCACTGCCGTGTTCGGCGAGGACTAGGCTCCGCTCTGGATGCTTCACACGGGTTCACTGCCGTGCTCTGCGAGGACCAGGATCCGCTCTGGACGTTTTCCACGGGGTCAAAGAGTGACGTTATCCGCGTTTCACGTAACCAGGAATTTTGCACTAGATGCTTCACACGGGTTCACTGCCGTGTTTGGCGAGGACTAGGCTCCGCTCTGGATGCTTCACACGGGTTCACTGCCGTGCTCTGCGAGGACCAGGATCCGCTCTGGACGTTTTCCACGGGGTCAAAGAGTGACGTTATCCGCGTTTCACGTAACCAGGAATTTTGCACTAGATGCTTCACACGGGTTCACTGCCGTGTTCGGCGAGGACTAGGCTCCGCTCTGGATGCTTCACACGGGTTCACTGCCGTGCTCTGCGAGGACCAGGATCCGCTCTGGACGTTTTCCACGGGGTCAAAGAGTGACGTTATCCGCGTTCCACGTAACCAGGAATTTTGCTGATTGTATCCGCATTTCACGGAATGAAGGTTTGGCTGTTGGTGACATGTATATTGCCGAGCCATGGAGCTAGGGGTTGCCGCTGCTTCGCTTTGTCTGAAGTTGTGTCCGTTGTTACGAGACGAGTGTTGGGATGATCTCTAGGTCGCTTGCGGCCCGTCGAGACTTAGCTTCTTTCTTTGATGAAACCTGGGGGAGGAGTATAATCACTTCTTTGTTTACGCCCTTGGATTGTATACGGGGTGTGATGGAACATCATCTGTAGGGCATAAATTAAAACCTCTTTTTTTTTATTTCTTTTTCCGCGATGCTCTATCATTTCAGCTTTTATATCGCGGAGGTCGCGATTGCCCTATCATTTCGGCTATTTTTCGCGGTGCCCAATCATTTCGGCTATTTATTTCATTTTTACTCGCTGCTTTTTATTGCGAGTTGCCCCATCATTTCGGCTATTTTTCATGCATATATTTTTACTTGCTGCTTTTTATTGCAAGTTGCCCCATCATTTCGGCTATTTCGTATGCACGTGCGGCCTACTGGCTTTTCACCATGAACCTGAAATTTAGACACCGATTTCGGCATCAGCACCGCTACAACTGGGATATGGCCAGGAGTGAATCATCATCTGCCTCTGTCGATGTTGAACAAAGGTGGCTTAGCAACAGGGTTAGGGTCCTGTTGACTAAGGCTTTTGACTTCATGAGCCGTAAGGGTCTCACAAAGGTATTTCTCCCTACAAGTCGTGCGGATCTTGTAGGTGTATTTTCTCCCTAGGAATCGTGAGGATTGCTATGTGTATGTTACTCTGTAATTCGTAAGGATCTTACAAGAGGGCTTTCTCCTTATAAGTCGAGAGGACTTATAAGGGTTGTTCACCATAGGGACATATCCCTAGTCACGGGTGGGACTTTGCTGGGGAAATGCTCATTCGTGCCCGTGGATTGTATACAAGGGTCAGTATAAGCCGCTTGCAGGGCATTGTCGAAGGTTATGGGGGATTTCACTTAAGCACGGGTTTAGGTCTCTGTGACTTAAGACTTTCAAATCTTATGAGCCGTGAGGGTCCCATAAGAGAGTTCTCCTTACGAGTCGTGAGGATCTCGCAAGTGTATTTTCTCCTTAGGAATTGTGAGAACTCCTAAGTGT
Source organism: Agapanthus africanus (assembly GCA_030015575.1). Taxonomy (NCBI): domain Eukaryota; kingdom Viridiplantae; phylum Streptophyta; class Magnoliopsida; order Asparagales; family Amaryllidaceae; genus Agapanthus; species Agapanthus africanus. Next base: position 796,107,181 of record CM057340.1, read on the forward strand.
GTTGCTCCTTTGTGAGTCGTAAGGATCTCACGCGGGTGGTTTCTCCTTACAGGGTCATGAGGACCCCGCAAGTGTCCTTTAACAAGGTTGCGCCCTTTCGGGTTTTCACAAACACTCGCCGGTAGCCCTGCTGTTTTTACTCACGGAGCCCTTTCGGGTTTTCATCCGTGCCCTTTTTGCTTATGGACATACCGTTTTTTTTTGTTCTTTTTATTTTATTTTTTTTTACGAGGTCGCGCCCTTTCGGGTTTTCACGAATACTCGCCGGTAGCCCTGCTGTTTTTACTCACGGAGCCCTTTCGGGTTTTCATCCGTGCCCTTCTTGCTTATGGACATACCGTTTTTTTTTTGTTTTTTTTTTATTATTATTATTTTTTTATTCATCTCATCAGCCTAAGAATGCTGCGGTAGTAGTTTTAAGGACGTTTCGGTCCGTCATTAGTTTAAGGACGTTTCGGTCCGTCGTTAGTTTAAGGACGTTTCGGTCCGTCGTTAGTTTAAGGACGTTTCGGTCCGTCGTGGAGCAGGACAATTACTACTTATAGAGCTTGAGCTTAGAAAGATAGAGAGCGGACATAGTCTTTGTCATCTATCGTTAACCTAGGCTGTGGCTCATCAAGTGTAGTATTTCTTTAGGAAGCGGCCGTTTATCGGCCTGAAAAGCCTTTCACCGTGCATATCCATGAGTAGATAGGCTCCACCCTGATAAACCTTGTCTATGATGTACGGGCCTTCATAGTTCGGCTCGAATTTTCCCCGCTTGGCGCGGTTGGGGATCATAGACCTCTTGACCACTAGCACGAGTTCGCCTTGGCGGAATGTCCTCGGTCGGGTCAATCTTTCATATGAGCGCGTCATCTTTGCTTTATAAGCCTCCAAGTTTTGTTGTGCTACGAGCCGTGTTTCATCAAGGGCATCAAGCTCCTCAAGCCGAAGGTGAGCATTTTCTTCGCCTGTCAACTCGTGGTGGACTACCACTCGTAGAGAAGGTAGCTCTATCTCGAGGGGGAGTACCGCTTCCGTACCGAATACCAATGCGTATGGCGTCGTGTTCGTGGCCGTCTTGAACATAGTTCGATCTGCCCAAAGAGCCTCCTGCAGTCTCTCGTGCCAGTCCCTCTTATTTCGGGACATTGCCTTTTTTATGATCTTTGTCAAGGTCTTATTGAAGGCCTCGGCCAGACCGTTAGCTCGTGGATTATAAACTGAGGAGTATCTCCAGTCTATATTATGTTGTTGCGCGAAGCGGCTAATCTTATGGCTTCTGTAGGCTGGCCCGTTATCGGAGATAATCCGCCGTGGAGTTCCAAACTGATAAATGACGTGCGTCTTGAAAAAGTGGAGGATATTCTCCGTCCTCACTTCCCTCAGCGGTACTGCTTCCGCCCATTTGGAGAAGTAATCAGTCGTCGCCAGGATGAAACGGTGTCCCCTGGACGATGCCGGTTCGATGGGGCCGACTATGTCAGTTCCCCACATTTCGAATGGCCATCTAGCCACCGTTGGATGTAGTGGATTCGAATGCTGGTGGATGAAATCCCCATGGATTTGGTATGAGTGGCATTGCTTCGCATACTCGAGGCATTCCCGGATCATCGTGGGCCAGTAGTAACCCATCCTTTTAATTTTTAACTTCATCTTCGGGCCTGCTTAATGAGAACCACAGATTCCGTCATGAACTTCCTGAACGACTCTTTCTGCTTCGTCAGGTCCTAAGCATCTCAACCACAGAGAGTCAAATGACCTCTTGTATATAGTATCATTGATGAAAGCGAAAGATAGAGCTCGTTTCATGAGCTGATGTCTTGAGGACGCTTCTTCGGGCATTCGGTGGGACTTAAAGTAGTCTATGAAGACTTCCCTCCAGTCCTCAGCCTTCTCACGGTCTTTTATTTGTAGAGTCGTCTGCTCAATCGCTCCCTTTTCTTCGGATGATTCCGGAGATATTTCCGCTGAGGCGAGCACTCGACGGCTTTGTACCACGATTCTGACGTCGTCGAGGTTCTCATCAGCCAGTTCTTTAGAGAGCTTAGCTAACGCGTCTGCCTTGCTATTTTCCGCGAGTGGTATGCTCTCCAAAGTATAGGAGGGAATTTGGGTCAACAGTTGTTGCACCTTTTCACCGTATTTCACCAACTCCGGTTTGCACGTTTGGTAGTCCCCGTTTACTTGACTAATGACCAGTTGAGAATCCCCGTATATGAGGAGGTTTTCAATTCCCATGTCAATGGCGATCTCGAGGCCTGCTATCAAAGCTTCGTATTCGGCTTCATTGTTTGTCCTCGGTTCCATTAAGGAGAAAGCAAAGCGCATTATCCCTCCTTGTGGCGTTACGAAGATGAGGCCTACCCCTGATTTGATCAATGGGGTACTTTGTTTGCGCATCTTTACGGAGGATGCTCCATCGAAATAAAGTTCCCATCGGGTATCACCACCGTCGATCGCGTCAAATGCATGTTCGTCCGGCAAATCGCAGTTTAGAGGTGAACCGGCAGGTACTGGATGCTCAGCAAGGAAGTCGGCGATGGCTTGGCCTTTCACCGCCTTGAGAGGCTGATAGGTTATTGAAAACTCCATCAAGAGTAAGGCCCATTTAGCGAGCCTCCCCGTCAATATGGCCTTTGACATTAGATATTTTAGGGGGTCCACCTTTGATATAAGACGGACTTCATGTGCCAATGCATAGTGCCGGAGTTTTGTTATCGCAAAGATTAGCGCCAGGCAATGTTTTTCGATTGGGGAGTAATTGCTTTCTGCCCCCAGCAGAACTCGACTTAAGTAGTAGAGCGCTCTCTCCTTCCTTTGGTCGTTTTCTTGCGCCCATAATGCGCCTAAAGAACCTTCTAGGGCGTTTGTATAAAGAATGAGAGGCTCTCCCTTGACTGGAGCAGCTAACACCGGCGGGTTCTGCAGGTACTGCTTGATCTCATCTAGCGCGCTCTGGCATTTTTGGTCCCAGACGAACGGGGTTCCCTTCTTCATCGGGTGGCTGTAAGGACGGCACTTGCCTCACAGATTGGCGATAAACCGCCGGATGTACGCAAGCTTCCCCTGGAGAGACCGCAGCTGTTTGAGAGTTCTTGGGGGTGGCATTTCAATGATCGCCTTGATCTTAGATGGATCTATTTCGATACCTCGGTGTTGGATGATGAATCCCAGGAATTTAACCGAGGAGACTCCGAACGCGCATTTGAGGGGATTCATCTTCAAATTATATTGCCGAAGGCGTTGAAATACGGTCTTCAGATGCTCTAAATGCTCTTCGTATGACCTGCTCTTCACTATGAGGTCATCGATATAGCACTCGACGATTTCATGTATGAGATCATCGAAGATCTTTGTCATGGCCCTTTGATAGGTAGCACCGGTGTTCTTTAGCCCGAAAGGCATAACTTTGTAGCAGAATATACCCAAAGGAGTCCGAAAAGCGGTGTGCTTCTGGTCTTCGGGATGCATTTTTATCTGATTGTACCCTGATGAACCATCCATAAAGGAGAAGACCTCATGAGTGGACGTATTATCTATCATCAGCTCGGTGACCGGTACCGGAAAATCGTCCTTCGGGCAGGCTTTATTGAGATCTCGGAAGTCCACACATATGCGCACTGTCCCATTCTTCTTCATTACTGGGACGATGTTGGCGACCCAATCAGGATACTGTACCTCCTGGATAAACCCGGAATCGATTAGTTTCTTGACTTCGGCGTTAATGCTCATTTCAAGCTCAAGCCGCATCCGTCTCGGTGCCTGCTTGACTGGCTTGATATCCGGGGATATTGCTAATTTATGCACAGCAATCTTTGGATCTAATCCCGGCATCTCGGAATAGTTCCACTCGAAGCAATCTCTATGCTGTAGAAGCACGTCTCTTAACGCCGCCACCCTTTCCTCAGATAGTAGCTCGCTAACGAATGTTGGTCGCGGATCGTCTTCCGATCCCAACTCAATCTTTTTGAGGTTATCCGCAGTCGTATGTATGCCATCTTCCAGTTCTTTCGGAGCTGGTGGAAATTCCGAGATCACCTCATCATTGCTGTTCTCAAAGCACCAGGGAAGGCCATCCATGTTTTCGGGCTCTTCTTTTAATATTGTAATCATGTGACAAGTGCGAATCCGCTTCCAAGACTGATGTGGATCTGGCTCTGCTCTTGCGGCTTTGGGTTCGTGCTTTTGTGGGGGCGTTACCCTCCAGCTGCTGGATAAAGCAAATCTGCCTTGCTGGTACTGGTCTTCGACCCAGTTCTTGAACGTGAAGCAGTCTTCGATAGGGTGTCCTATGGCTCGGTGATAAGAGCAATAGCCCAGATGAGAAACCTCGTTAACTTGCTCAGGGTGCTTAGATTCCGGAAGTGCGATCATTTGATGTTTTATAGCGAGCTTGAGTAGCTTCTTCGTCTTGTCTCGAGGGAAGGAATACGCTCGACTCATCTTCTTCATGAGGGACAAATCCGGACCGCGCAATGCCCGATCACACGACTCTCTAATCCTGCGTCGCTGTTGTCGACTTCTTTTTCCGCCTCTTGACTTACTTCTGCCTCTGCGTTGGGCCTTTTGTACAACGGGTTGACAGGGAGGAGTACCTTTGTCTTTTGCAGCCTGTTGAAACAGACGTTGCGTCCTGACCTTCTCGTAGATGGCCGCGGCTGTGATTTTCCCAAGCCGTTTGACCCGCCTTCCTGATAAGCCTGCCCATTCGTTCTTCAAATGACGGACTTGGCATTTCGCTCGTAGGATCCAGTTTTGACGAGGGGTTGGCATTGCTGGGCAGGGCGTTTTCCTCCTCATCGAAGTTATATACGGCGTAGCTACCGTGGATTCGCTCCCGTTTACCGGATCTCACGTATCCAAGGCCGAGCGTTTCCATTCTCCCGTTGGGCAATTTGCGCTGAGTTCCAGGGACATCCCAAATCCTGTTGTAGAATCAAACTTGTCGAACAGTCTGTTTTAAGGGTACCCCTTGGCGCTTCAATAGCCTATTTAGTCCATTTGTGTAGTATCTGGGCAAACGGATGGGTTGGAGCCTGTCAAGTGTAACATCCGCGCCATGCCATATCTCTTTCTCCACTCTCGTTTCTGTGGATTGGTAGAATAGGATCACCTTTTCACCCTTTCGCCTGGGAGGGACGTAAAACGTCTGCAGGTCCTGCACATTGTGAGCCTGAAGTGCGTCGAGATCCTTGTAGTGTTTCCGTGGCATCATAGTGATTTGCAAACTCTGATCATCGCCACGGGATGCTTGTATTGACGGCCGACTGGAGAACACGGCATTAACCTCATCTTCCGACTCACTTCCGAAGATCAATATGGGGGCGGACGGTCCCGGGTTGTTGCGTCGGGACGGACCCGCGTAAACTATCTCTTCTCCTTCTTCGGTATCGCTCCCGAAAATAGGGATGGTGGCAGCGGCTTTGTTCTCCGGCTTGCGACACCTTTCTGTATCCTCGAAATCTGGCAAAAAGTACTTCGCGTCTTCGTACTTGCGGACTTCGTTCACGAAAAATGGGTTCAGCTCACCTGTTACGGTATATTCGAAGCCATCCTTAAAGTACTTCATACGCTGATGCTGTGCAGAAGGGATGATGTTGTACTCATGTAACCAAGGACGACCGAGCAAGGCGTTGTAGCAGGTCTTGGCGTCAATAACGTGAAATTTGATGTCCGTGACGAGTAGTCCAAAGCGTAATGTTAGTATCACGGATCCGAGAGTCCGTGACGACTGGGAGTCAAAACCGGAGATGGTAATTTTGTCACGAGCGAGGTGCTGCACGCTCATGCAAATTTCCTTCAACACCCGAACATTAAGGAGATTGACGGAGGATCCATTATCAACCAGGATTTTGCCTATCTTGATATCGTGGCAGTATCCGGAGACGTACAGGGGACGGTTATGGTCGCACGTCCCGAGGAGAAGGTCTTCGTCACCGAAAGTGATGTCGGCCGTGTGCACTTCTTCCAGTTCATCCTTCATCCTTTCCGCGGCGAGGAAGGCTTGGAATTGCTCGGGTTCTTGTAACGCCTTGATTAATGAATCTCGCGCTTCTTTTGATAATAGGAGGGCGTCGAGAATGCTGAGCTGAGAAGGTTGCTTTCTTAGGTGCGCTAGGATGTTGTAGTCCATTTTACCCTTCCTGGGAGGATCTTTGGCAGCCAACTCCTTCGTGACATGATCATCTAAGGTGATATCCTCAGTGGCCTTCTCCTTTCCCTTATCTTTTCTATTCGCGGGTCCGAGATTCTTTTCCGGGAGCGTGCGATTGCGCAGCTGAATGTTTTCGCAGGCCTCTGGTTCTTCCTCTTTCCCTAAAACGGATTCCTTAAAGAGAGGGCCCAGAGCCATTTCTTCATCCGAGTCGCTTCCAAAGGTAAGAACTTGTGACCTTCCGGCGTTAACCGTGTAACAATTGACGGCAGTTCTTTTGTGTTCTTCGGCCGTATTTCTTCGTTCCCGACGAGTCTTGCGTTTCATGCGCTTAAAATGTTGCCGGTGAGCAACATATCCTTGCCACCACATCTTAAAAGCGTCGCACTCCTCAGTGGGGTGCGAAATTTTCCGATGATATGAGCAATAATTAGGGTGCCTCTCCGCCCCATCGAACGTGTTCTCTTCCGAAAGTGGTAGCTTCATCCCTATTGACATGGCTTTGGCAAACCTTTTTCTCGTCTTGAACACGTTTTTATTCGCATCGGATATCTTTTGATCTGGCGGGAGTGCTCCGACTCTTTCGTTTGATCGCTTGCGTTTGGCTCCTTCCAATGCGGCCCTCTCACGCTCCTGATAGGCTTTACTCTTCAAACGAATCTCGTCTAGAAAGGCGTCGATCATTTCATCTGTTGGCCATACAAGTTCTGGCTCAGGCTGTGCCCCCAGTTTCTCAGTGCCGGGAGTTCTTTCATCGTCCGTAAATGAATGGGAGATCATATGACAGCTTGCCACATATCCTTTAGAATCATCTGACGAGCTTTCTCCATCATCTTCCTCCTGAAAGACGTGGTTGAAGAACTCTTGCAGTGTGACGGGAATCCGCGCCTTTTGATTGTACTCCTCCAGCGCATCAATCTGTTTCTGTAAATCCGTGCGCTTGTCTCCAGGCTTCACGGGCTTTTGAGATTCCTTCTTCTTTTTCTTCGAAGATTTTGACGGTTGGGTGTGAGTATTCGGGCCATCACCATGAGTCTTCGTAGTTGGGCGCGGCTTCAACATCCTTCGATGATTTGAGGTTCAAGCGGGTCCTTCCATTCGACCGCCGGGCACGCCTGAAGGTCCCTCAGCATTCTTTTGATTTTAGTTGACAGCACGGCCTCCCATGGAGCTTCTTCAATAAAGGAACAGGTTGCCCCCGGTGTATCTGCTTTCTTAGGAGTATGCGGCTGTGTTGGGTTCACCTTCCATTTTTCGGATAGTGCAAACTTCCCCTGGAGGTATTGATCTTCAATCCATCCTTTAAAACCGAAGCAATCCTCAATCGGATGGCTTTCCGTTTGATGGTAGGGGCAATAGTTGGGGTTGTTCACCTCAATGGGTTGTGGCGGTCGTCTTGGATATGGCAGGTTTATAAGTCTGTTGCGTACTGCCAACTCGAATAACCGTTTCGTCTTATCCCGCGGGAACTAGTAGGGGCGCTTCATCTTCTCATTGTAATACCACCGCCTTTCTTCCAGCTGATCCGCCAGCTTTGGGGCCTGGGTTGTTGCTGTGTGTTCGCAACGAAGGTTGCCTTCCCTTTACCCTTATCATTCCGAGGTTCTGGTTTCGGGGGAGGCGACCTGTGACCCATCTGGTCCATCTGGGCCAACTTGTCGATTAGAGCCTGGAATGTGGTTGGCTTAAAGAACATCATAAACTGGGAGATAGTTGCATGAGGGTCTAGGGTACCCACGAACATGCCCACCGCGGGCGCTTCCTCAATGCGTTGCTCGCATTTCGACCACAAATTTCTCCAGTGTATAGCATACCGGACCCACGTTTCGCCTGGTTTCACCCTGGCATTAATCAACGCCGTTATTGGAGTGCGTTCGCTGGCGCTTGCGAATCGCTGAGTGAATAGCAACTCCATTTCAGCGAACGTCTTGACGGAATCGTTCGGGAGTTCCGAATACCATTCGAACGCTGTTTCTAATAAGCTGCCCACGAACTGGCGAAGCAACAGTTTATCATCACCGCCGGTGTTACCGCAAAGGGCCCTGAACTGGGCAACATGTTGTTGGGGATTGCCAGTCCCCTTATACACGTGGAATTTTGGTATTGTATAACCCGGCGGATATTTGATTTGGTCGTACCAGCTCGGATATGGTCGCCCCGTTTTTACGACTTGACCAGCTGCTTCAGTCGCATGATGAACTCGGATCTGCTGGGCTATATAGTCGTCCAAGTCAGCCTTGGAGATTGTCTCCTCCTTGGCCGTTGAAAGAGCAGGTGGTGGATTCGATGTTTCTCCTCTATCATCTTCGAGGACGATCGGGGGATCTTCCGCGGGAGGATCCTGTTGAATCATCATCCCAACCATGTCTTGAAATAAGTGGGCTATTTACTTTATATTGGCCGCTTGTTCCGCAGCCTCTTTGTCTTTCTTTTCCAACATCCTCCGGAGGAACTCAGCGTCGGTTTCCTGTTCTTGTTGCTGATCCGAGGATGCCTCGGGGCTTTCTTTCGGCCCAGTAAGCGCGGCCATTGCGATCATCATTTCCTGGAGCTTTTGCTGTTGCTCCTGAGCTTTGGTCACCGACCGTGTAAGCGGTCTATGACCTGCAGACGCATGGCTGTCTTCCTTCCCCGATGCCATGTATACAGTATGGACCATCCTGCCCCCAGACTTAGGGTATCTGGGCTCAGCGCCTTTAGCCCTCGTCGCCGGCCCGAGGATCTTCTCCGGCCTCCTCTTTTTATGAGCAGTGGAAGTTGAGGGGACCGTTGAGGTGGGCACCCAGACAGCTTTTCGTGGCTTAACGTGATGACTGACTTCCTGTTGAATTTTCAGCTTCTTGTGCTGGCGGGAGAAATTTGGATCGATCACCGAGTTTCGGGTCCACCGCCAGACTTTATAAATTCGGGAGGACAGCCGTTGAGGAGATTGGGGTTGTTCTGGCTTTACTTCTATAGCCCTTTTCAGCGGATGGGGAGACTTCTTTAGCACCGTGATAGGAGAATTCCTACGCACCTTATTAAGCATCTCGAAGCTGTTCCTAGTTGTAACAGCAGCATTAACTTCTATCGTCGGGGCTGGAGGAGTTAGCCCAGAAGGGGAGTTGCCTCCGGCCTTCCTCACTCGGCGCCAGTAACGACGTCGAGCGTGTCGTGCTGATGGCATCGGCTCGGTGATGGCGATAGCCTCATCCTTCCCCCTGTGTAGGTAGAGGGTCGCTGCTGGTGCCAGCCTGTTAAAGACTGATGTCTTTCGGGTAGCAGGAGCGGGAGCTGGAACAGTCAATCTTGTAAAGACCGACTTTTTGGAAGGAGAAGCCGCCTTGACGACTTCAGGAGCGGGACTGGTTATTTTCTTAGGAGCAGCCTTATCTGGGATTGTAGGCCCCATTGTGGTTTCACAGGAGCTCTGGCCTAGTCTGGAGAAGACCGACTTCTTGGGAGCTTCCGCTGTCAGCACCGGAGCGGTGAAGCTTGTCGGCGGGAGCATGGTCCCAAAAAACAACCCTGTGGTGGCTCGAGTGACCTGTTCCATGGGCATTGTGAATAGCGAAGCAGCTTGGGGTCCGTAGGCTATACCTCCTGGTGAGGCAGAGCGTTGGTTGCAATTGCAGTTGGAGCATGTCGCGCAAGCGGAAGCATTTGATTCTTTGCTTTCTGCAATAAGCAAGACGCCGAATCTTAGTACCTTGAAACCCAAGGGCAACCATTAGCGAACCGTGTTTGGTTCGCGAACACGACACACGAAGTGTGGAGCGGAAAGAGGAAAATGTCCCACCGGGCGTGCCAGAATCTGTTCCCCTCCGAACGACGGCGCGAAGGCGGAGACGTCTTGCCTGATGTTCGGGGCAGAAGCTAATTGGTGCTATCCGTCTACCTCTCCGAAAATGCCAAGTTGATTTATGGCACCGTGTATCGGAGAGGTAGACGGATAGCACCAATTAGCATCTGCCTCAGACATCAGGCAAGACGTCTCCGCCGTCGCGCCGTCGTTCGGAGGGGAACAGATTCTGGCACGCCCGGTGGGACCTGCATGCCAGTGGACAAGACGCCCGGTTCGGAGGAATCTGTTCGGAGGGGAACGCAGCAGAATCTGCATACAGAAGAACAGAATCTGTTCCCCTCCGAACGACGGCGCGACGGCGGAGACGTCTTGCCTGAGGTTCGGGGCAGATACTAATTGGTGCTATTCGTCTACCTCTCCGAAAATGCCAAGTTGATTTATGACACCGTGTATCGAAGGTTTAGACGGATACGTCCGATGTAGCAGACTTCGTCAGATTCCCCCTCGCTTGAGGGGTTTTTGATTTTGGGGACGCTCTTTCCTGTAGGCGCAAGCCCCTGCAGTTAATTACGCTACCGCATCGCGGTAACCACTTTCTCCTTCTCCAGATGGTCACTTTGTGTAGTGTGTGTTTATTTTGTGTTTAGTTGCCCGTGGATTGTATACGGAGACTGAATTATGTCGTCGCCCGTAGGGCGTGGACTAGTCCAAATCCGTATTATCTTAGATTTGGGTTTGGGGGTTTGGGTTTAAGGATTCGTTAGCCTCATTGGAGAATAAGATCGACTTAAACGTTTGTTAAGGACACGTTAGTCTAGTTTTTAGACTAAGATCGACTTAACGGGATCGTTTAGATCCAACAATAGAGCCATTAAGGGAGCCCTGTTGTTTAGTTTAGTGACGTTGCGGTCAATAGGTAGTTTAAGGACATTGCGGTCCAGTGTTAGTTTTAAGACGTTGCGGTCAAGGTTAAGGACGTCGTAGTCCGTGGATTTTAAGGACTCCACAGTCCGATGTTAGTTTTAAGACATCACGGTTAAGGTTAAGGACCTCATAGTCCGTGGATTTAAGGACTCCACAGTCCGATGTTAGTTTTAAGGCATCGCGGTCAAGGTTAAGGACCTCATAGTCCGTGGATTTAAGGACTCCACAGTCTGATGTTAGTTTTAAGACATCGCGGTCAAGGTTAAGGACCTCATAGTCCGTGGATTTAAGGACTCCACAGTCCGATGTTAGTTTTAAGACATCGCGGTCAAGGTTAAGGACCTCATAGTCCATGAGTTTAAGGACCCCACAGTCCGTATCAATATGTGGTCATCGGGACCCGTCACCTCTTTGAAGACGTTGAGGAATTACAACGCCAGGTATCAAAGGAGTGAAGAGATGTACCCTTAAACCAAGATAGATTAAACAGTCTTTGGCCCAATTTGGAACCAAGACCAATTAATTATATTATGAGCCCATTGGCTTAGTTGAATTTGAATTGAGGACTGATGGCCATCTTGGGCTAAGTCCAATCATATTTAGGATATTGGCCCTCTGTTGGTCCATTAGAGGAGAGGATTTGCCTCTAGACACTTAGCCAATGGGGCTAAAGTTAGTGTTAAACACTAAAGATCAATCAGTGTTGAACACTGAGAAAGTTAATATTAAACTCTGTTAACAGAGATTTAGTTTAGTGTTAAACACTCAAAAATTCAGTGTTAAACACCGCAAGTAAAGCTCTTTAATTAATGTTGAACACCGAGGCAAAACAGTGTTAAACACTGGGTTCAGAGGCTCCAATTTAGTGTTAAACACTAAGGCAAGAGGGGTCACTTGGTAGCACGTGAGGGCGCCCTCCCTTTATTTGTTCTGCTGAGAATATTGAATACTTTGGAGCATCACGTGTTGTCACGTGATGGGCATTTAAGTGTTTGTGCGTTAAAGCTTCTGCCAAGGGTCACGTGGGTCACGTGAGGCATTGCCTCAAAAGCCCTTCTCTGTGGATCTTTTCGGGGGTCACGTGGTAGCACGTGACCCTGCCTCTTTGCAATTTCTGATTAAATTCTTCATTAAATCCCCATTTTCCTCTGAAGAATTATATTCTCTGATAGAGTTGAACTCTGATTTTCCTGTAGGAATTAAATTCCTCCTATATGTGAAGAACTGAATTTTATCATAGGGTTAAAGCCTAACAAAAGCTTTAGAGGAATTATATTCCCATTCCCTTTTAGAGAATTATTCTTAAATAGGGTTAAACCCTAATTTATATTCTGAGGAATGAGATTCTGTCATAGGGTGAAACCCTAATTTCTTCTTTCTTAAGAGAATTAAATTTCTGTTATTTTGACAGAACTAAGTTCTTAACTAGGGTTAAACCCTGATTCTGTTCATTCTGAAGGAATTAAATTCCTATAGCATAGGGTTAAACCCTATTTTTATCTCAAAGGAATTAAATTCCTATAATTCTGTGAGAATTAAATTCTCAAATTTCCATTCCCTCTCTATGCTTTGGATCTGCATGGCAGGATCTCAACCCAATGAGAATTAAATTCTCAATTCATGGGGAGATGTGCACTTTGCAGATCCTCTACTAAAGAGAGAACTATGTTCTTCTTTTAATATAAGAGTTGAACTCTTTTGAGAATTAAATTCTCTTTTAGAGGCCTTCCCTTTCTTACCTAAGATTTTCTTCTGCAGAAGATCCAATTCTTCCAAAGTCTCAAGGCTCTATATTTCTCTTTTTCTATCTCTCTTCTTCTGTATATCCCCCCCTCTCTCTCTGTATATCTGTTGGCTCCTATTTATAGGAGAAGGAGCAGAATCAATTAGTCTTAGTGAATCTTTCGTTGAGAGATTTGATTCGCATTCATTCAGAGATCTGATTTGCATTCATCATTCATCTGGTCCTTTGGATTATTAGGTGAATTTTATTCACCATTGGATTTTAAATCCAGAGATTTCCCTTTGTTATTTCGGTTAGATTTTAAGGGGAAATCTTTCCAAGTTCAAGATTTTTCCATAGATAGGTGATATTTAATCACCTTTAAATCTTTAATCCAATCGGTTCCAAATAATCGTTCTCCTTTGGAAAGATTTGAGAGATCTTTTCACAGAATTTAATTCTGTCATAAAAATAAGACTCTTGAAGCTGGTCACGTGTGGCCACATGACCGTTGGTTACGTGTGCGCACGTGATCCCTGGTCACGTATAGGCACGTGACCCTCCTGGAATGGGCTTCCCTTCCTTCTGCGCTCTGTTCTTTGCCGCCGCTTGGTCATCACGTGCCAACACGTGACCACTGGTCACGTGTGCATACGTGATGCCTTTTCTGGAGCTTTTTTCCTGATTTACTCAGGGAACGAATGTGCCTTGTGCCGCCGCTTTCAAATGTCACGTGCCAACACGTGACTGCTGGTCACGTGCTAGCACGTGATGCCTCCCTCGTAAGCTTTCCTGATTTTAAATCAGGAAACAAATGCCCCCACAGCGTTGTTCTCACGTGTTTGCACGTGAGTGCAACGCTGTCACTTTTTGTGACCGTCGGATTCCTTTAGGTACTCGGGTAGATGAAGCGTTTCCATCACATCCTATAAATAGAGGGGTCATTTCAGAGACGCCTCCACTTTGCCTGTCTTCCTCCTTTGAGAACCTTTTCCCTTGAGAATTTAATTCTCGTTTCTAGAGCTTAGCTCTTTGCTTCGAACTCTTCAGAGTTTAACTCTGTTCAAGTGAACCTTCTTCCTCAGGTAATGGTGATCGAAGCACCTTCATTTTGACAAAACTCTCTGGATTTTAAATCCATGTCAAGGGTTTCACTCCCTTTTTTTTAACAAAGAACCCATTTTTCTTCAAGCTTTTTAACCAAAGTGTGAAACCACTTAACCTTCAACGGTAGATCTCTTAGGGCTTAGACGATGATCCATGGAGTTTAACTCCCTTCACAGAAAAAATGCTCTTGGGAATTTAATCCCCTTTTTTTTCTTAATAAGGAATTTAATTCCTATGAAGGACTAAGTTCTTCCTATGGAGGCTTCTTAGGGTCTCTTTGCCCTAGGTTGTCATTCTGTAATTAATGGAACAGCAGCTTTATAACAATTCTCATGACCTTTATTTCAGGTATTATGGATGCCCATATGTACGGTCTTGACGAAATCATTTCCTATGGGAACATTCGTGCACTGGGCCGCAGTCAGAACCAGGAGTTCACCAATGCTCAGTGTGCTGAGATTATGAGCCGCTTTGACGAGTACAACCATCGGCTGCTCCCCCATCGCTCTCCTCTTTTGAGACTCATCGTGCTGGCGATTTGGGAGGCGCTTCCTCTCTTCTGCGCCGGTGTACCGCTCAGGGCATTGGACGCTGCCGAGGACAAGATACATTCGGTGTATCTGATGAGTCTAATCTCGAAGAGAAGGCACGACAACTTCATTGATCTCTTGCACCAGGCATTTCAGCAGTCGGCCGTACTTGCCGCCTATCGAAGGGTGGAGGACATTCGCGAGGACCCCGACGCTTGTGATCGTGAGAGAAAACATACTCGGGAGGTTCGAAATGCTTAGAGGATCTTGGACAAAGTTAATCTGGAGTTTCTCAATCCGTGCCCCGCGTCTGAGGTCTTACCATTGTAAATGTGTTCTCTTTATTTTGTATGAACTTCTTAAAGTATGAATGATAAGTTCTATTATGTCATTGTATGTTTGCATGCCTTTCTGTGGGATTTTATCATTTTGCTATTGTTGTTGTTGACGCTTCTAATAGGCAGGGTGCTAATCCATTTTTTAGTGCACGTCGAGTTTGGGGCTCACGTGCTCCACACGTGGGGTCCTTTTGATGAGACTGTTCAAAAAACTTTCCAACGCCATATTTTTAGTGCACAATATCAGATGCAGAAAAGTAGCCTTGGAAATAGTTCTATCTCCTTGATTTCCGATGCCTTTCCTTTTTTAGGCCTTGGGAATAGCTTTAACACGCAAAATTTTCTGCGCTCAACACTTAATGCACCTCTTTATATCTGAGGCCATAGCCTTCTTTTCTCTTTACAAAGAGATTTATTTTCATTTTGATGTGATTTGTCTTGAGAAACAACCGAGCGCCATGGCTTGCAATCGCCCTCATGCTCGTCGACAGCCATGGGAAGTTCCTATCGAGGAGATGATCCCCCGCTTCGCCGCCTGATTGGTGGATCCCCTCCTTACCGATGATGAATGCGACTCCGCGGCGTATGAACTCTCGATCCGCAGGGGGTCTCCTCTCCCAATGGGCTCCCTCTGGCTCCGGATGATTCTTGCTGCCGTGCTTGCCGACGTCTCTCCTCACTCGGCGAAGATGACCCTGGCGATGCTTGACGCGGCCGAAGAAAAGCTCGCGGGCTTTCACGAAGCGTACCTAATCACTCAAGCTTTGAAAGATCGCTCGGTTCACCTTTTGAGCGAAATAAGAGCCCGTCGGGCTGTTATGTCTGCTTTTGCGGACGAACATGGCGCCAATCGGAGGGGAGCAACTCCTCGCGAGAACCGACGCTTTGACGTGTTGGAGAGAGCGGAGAGAGAGATGGAGAATTTTGTCTTTTGTTTTGTCAACCCTTGCGCTACCGATCCTTTATTCGACGACCTTTCCCCACTAATGTAGTACCTTCAAATTAGTTTTCGCTTGCTTTACGTAGAACTTTAATGTGTGTTGGGTATCCGTATGTATGTTTTTGCTTGCATAAATGAACTTTGTGTTCTTCCCATAAGAATTTTCTTTAATTGCGAACAATGTTACTATGTTGCATGCATATCCGAGCTTCGGGTATTATTTCTTTTCGGATATTCATATAGTTGCGAATGCATGCTTGATAGGATGTACACCGAGAACTTTTTGTTGCTTCCCATACCAGGTGATATGAGCGCGTTTCAGATCGACTGTTGCTGTCGACTGGAGGCTCGTTTATACGGCCTTGAGCGTATACGTCCTGTTTCCGAGGTTGCCGTGGCGAACACATTATTGTGTGAGAAGAGGCTTGGCCGTAAATTCTCGGAGAGGGAACTGGCCACCAAGGCATTGAGCGAGCTTCAGACCAACCTTACAGCCAAAGCCAATAAAACGTATGAGCTCTGGCGGGTGCTTCAAGAGTCTATCGAAGAGGTGGTGGCTCTTGATAAAGCTGTCGTATTCACTCGTGAAAGGGTCGAGGCACACAAGGCCACCGAGAAAGAGCTTGAAGGCCGGCTCGCTTCCTATCAGGCTCAGCAGGCTCAGGCGGAGGCTCGTCTTCTGGAGATTTTGAATCATGAAGCCGTGACTCAGCAACAGAAGGATGAGCTGGTAAAGTTGCTACATCGCCTGCCGGCTTGAAGACTTGTATCTTTTCCTTTCTTTTCTGTTTTTGTACATACTCATGAATGAGAGTATCTTCTTTTTGTTCTTTCATGAATTGTACTTTATATCCATTTTGGTTTATGAATAAAAGGTACATTTTTCTTCTCAATGGTGTGTCTCTTTTCATTGAATGTGTTTTGCAGACAATTTATCTTGATCTCCTTGCAGGGTAGCTATGGCTTAGGATTCAGGGTTAAGGTCTGCTTCCTAAGACTTTTGCACTTCATGAGCCACGAGGGTCTCATAAAGAGTTTTTTTCCCTACAGGTCGAGAGGATCCCATAGGTGTAAGTTCTTCTTAAGAATCGTGAGGATTCTTAAGCGGGTTTTCCCTTGAGAGTCGTAAGGATCTCACAAGAGAGTTTTCTTCCTTACAGGTCGTGAGGACCTGCAAGTGCTGGATGTGGTCGCCCTTATCCGTGTTTCACGGGGTCAGGGGTTGCTCAAAATATCGTAGTTTAAAGACGTCGCGGTCAAGGTTAAGGACGTCATAGTCCGTGGATTTAAGGACTCCACAGTCCAATGTTAGTTTTAAGACATCACGGTCAAGATTAAGGACGTCATAGTCCGTGGATTTAAGGACTCCACAGTCCGATATTAGTTTTAAGACATCACGGTCAAGGTTAAGGACCTCATAGTCCGTGGATTTAAGGACTCCACAGTCCGACGTTAGTTTTAAGACATCGCGGTCAAGGTTAAGGACCTCATAGTCCGTGGATTTAAGGACTCCACAGTCCGATGTTAGTTTTAAGACATCGCGGTCAAGGTTAAGGACCTCATAGTCCGTGGATTTATGGACTCCACAGTCCCACCGGGCGTGCCAGAATCTGTTCCCCTCCGAACGACGGCGCGACGGCGGAGACGTCTTGCCTGAGGTTCGGGGCAGATGCTAATTGGTGCTATCCGTCTACCTCTCCGAAAATGCCAAGTTGATTTATGGCACCGTGTATCGAAGGTTTAGACGGATGCGTCCGATGTAGCAGACTTCGTCAGATTCCCCCTCGCTTGAGGGGTTTTTGATTGTGGAGACGCTCTTCCCTGCAGGCGCAAGCCCTGCAGTTAATTACGCTACCGCATCGCGGTAACCACTTTCTCCTTCTCCAGATGGTCACTTTGTGTCGTGTGTGTTTATTTTGTGTTTAGTTGCCCGTGGATTGTATACGGAGACTGAATTATGTCGTCGCCCGTATGGCGTGGACTAGTCCAAATCCGTATTATCTTAGATTTGGGTTTGGTGGTTTGGGTTTAAGGATTCGTTAGCCTCATTGGAGACTAAGATCGACTTAAACGTTTGTTAAGGACACGTTAGTCTAGTTTTTAGACTAAGATCGACTTAACGGGATCGTTTAGATTCAACAATAAAGCCATTAAGGGAGCCCTGTTGTTTAGTTTAATGACGTTGCGGTCAATAGGTAGTTTAAGGACATTGCGGTCCAGTGTTAGTTTTAAGACGTTGCGGTCAAGGTTAAGTACGTTGATTAGTGCAAAAATATATGTTAACCGTAATCAGAAACGGCGTCGCTTTGCAGCTAGCCGGTGAATACGGGTCGATCCACAGGGATGTGTAATTTTCCTAAATGTTTTCACGAGTTGATTCCAATGGTTGTTTGGTTTTGTTGATTGATTTTAAAAACTAAGTTGTACGATGGTTAAAGAACTTGTTAGGGTTAGGTCTAAAGTAGGGTTGATAAGATTGATATTAACATCTCTTTCAATGCACTAGATTAAAACTTTTTTAGAACTAATAACAATTATTAGTAAAGGGGATTAGGATGATTGGGAAGAAATGAAGTTTCTTCCTCTAGATCCTTGTCCGTCCTTTCCTACTAATTGCTATAACCCTTATGGACGTCATGCATGTACGGTCCTTTATACTACGGTTTCACCGTTACCTCGTGGTGGGGTGCCGTAGGGAGCGGATCATGCATGCGTGCATGAAGTTCTACTTATGAAAAATTATCGGCATTGAAAAAGATGAGAGATATTCATCTCTCAATCCTTCCTTTATTCCTAACCCTAACAAGCGAGGAAATTACTCGCTCATTAGGGGATCTTCTAAAAATGACATTTTTGTTATATGTTTTGTTTTTGATCTAAAAAACTAATTATCTACTGCAGATTAAAAAATTCTATACTAGAATTACTTAGGGCAATGAAAGGATTTATCTAAGGAAATAATTAAATTAGAGCTAGGGCAAGAAATGAATTATCAACTAGGGCAGAAATTTAAAAGAACTTACAGTAAGTGATGCTCTTCAATTCTCAAAACATTCTGAAATTTTATTGATTGAAAAGAAGCATAGGGTTTACAATATTTTGATTACAATTTATAAGTAAATAGGGAAAACTAGGGTTACAGATTCTCGCGCATGTGATTTTACAGATATGCCCACGAAAAATCCCAACCCACGCACCGACGCACCGTCACGAGAAAATTGCACCGACACGGGCTTTAAATGGCCGCGGAACCGCGGCATTAGTGGGCTTGGGCCGCGGTTCCGCGGCCCTTTGGTGAGATCATCTCACCAAATTTCCCGGGCTTCATTATAATGTCTTGTCCTCTCTATTTCTTCAGTACTTTTCTCTATTTGGATTCTGGATCTTCTCTAGAATTTTCAGTGAAATTTGTAGTGGTCTTTTAACTGTTTCCTTTGACATTTCGGACCATGCATTGCCTTGTGAATTGTTCTTCGTCTAGGCTTGAGTAGGACCCTTCTACTTGCTTGTCAAAAGTCATTCTTTTGTATCAACTTTCGTTTTTTTCACTGTATTAGCTCCAAGAACCTGTATCCTGTAATATGCAGCAGTCATGCGTCAAAAGCACCTGTTTAGTTATAAAACGAATAAGAATTGGGGAATATGAATTGCAATATTATGATATGAACAAATACCCCCAAACTTATCTTTTGCTCGTCCTCGAGCAAACTTATTATTTTATTCTCGATAGAACCTAACCGCACTTTCGCAGGGAAACGCGATTGCACTGAGCACGTGCAACAACCCGTTAAACCTCTAGGTGTCCCTAGTAGGAGGAGTGTTGTCTCCTGAGGGTTTTCAGCGGATTAAACCCACAAAATTCTATCAATTTGGTTTTTTTGACAATAATTCTCCAATTAGGTTTTCTAACACAGAATTCTATTATCATCGACTCATAAATTATCCGCCCATATTCTTCACACTTCCTCATCGATTAACTTAAGAATATATATGTTCTATAGAATCACTCAGCTTTCGGCATTTCTTAGGTTTTCCTTTTAGGGTTCCATCTCCACTTAGGAATTTTTCTATCAACTCTACTAAAGATACAAGTTTTATTCTTCATTCCTTTCTCCTATCTAAATTCTAATCACTTATCCCCAAGTGTGTGTAGATATCACCCCTACACTTGGAAATTCAAATCAAGCAATCGTACTCTCGTCCATTGTCCAAAGCACTTATTAATTAGTGAATTTTTAAATGAAATTTGCTTACGCATCCTTCATGCGACCGTTAATACTTCTTGAGGTACCAACAGCCGATTACAAGATGCGTTAGCACTTTAAGGCGTACTTCCTAGTTTTGCAACACCCAAGGCTTTAGCAGTGACTCCCAAACCAGTTGGTCTAAGGCACTAGGTGATGAAGCACCCTCGCTAAATATTTTTCTATTTTTTTACAGCCTTGAGTAATCACAAAAACCAGTGTCCATTTTTTTTCTTTATTCACTTTTTTTTCTTTTATTTTCTTCGTACTAAGGACTTTAGACAAGAGCATTTCAAGGTCTCTTCTACTATTCCAAGTTTCAAGGTTCGTGATTGTGCAAATTGTAGGGTATACGTTTTCAGAATCTAGACTTAAGCTAGAAACTATTTTTCAACTTATACTCTAATAAGAACATTAATACTTTTCCTTTGTTTCGACTTAGCCCAAGAAGTGAACCCAAAATTAGCCTATTTCTAAATAAACTACAAAAACATATACTTTCTACCGTTAATCTTTAAAGACGGTTATTTTTAGAGTTTTTAATTTACCAAGTCTAAGATCTAGTTGTTCGGAGCTAGTTAACCTATTTGTCAAACTTCAAGTTAAATATGGCCAAAATTGAATACAATAATTTTTTAATAAATTTTTTGAAATTTTTCAATTTTTATGGGTTTTCAAATAATATGCGAATGCAAAAATATGTACAAATGAATGCGAAGGAAGAAAACGTACCGAGCATACCCCCAAACTTGAACTTGACAGTGTCCTCACTGTTATGCTGCACCAATAGGGTGAAAATGTCGGCACTCCCCTGTTTATTTATTTATTTTTTATTGTTAAAGGAAAAACAAAAATATATACAGAAAGGCCCCCCCAAACTTCAGTGAAACAATGTTAGACATTACTGCCAGACTTTGCACAGACCAAACATCAACACAACCAGTCGAAAAATTTATCTGTAAAGAGTGTCGGTTGGCGGAAGAACATGTTGTACCGACCCAAAAAGAATTGGGGAAGATAGGAGTGATGGTCGTGAAAGTGTGGAAGTGAATAGATATAATGTGGTGATGAATCAAAATGAGAATGAGAATGATTAGCAGTCAGTGGAATATTGGCATTCTCATAGCTTATTAAAAGAAATGGGGGTGGTTCAACTTCTAAAGGAGGAGGTTGACTCACCACAATACCCCAAAATGTTTCTATGGGTCCTTTATTGACTTGGCATCATCCATCAATTACATATGATATTCAATTATGAGGGAACTAATCCTCTCGATGTCCGCCATAGTCCAACCGAAAACTTGCCGCCTATCTTGAAAGACCTTTAAAATAGCGTTCTCTTGCTCGAAAGCTAGAGAGGCTGATATTATAATGGGAAAAGTCTCATTCTCACCTATGTAAGCATATTTAAGGTGAGGCGGCAAGGACATGCGTTCGAGTTTCGGAGTCGAAAGAATTATTGCGGAATCTACCTCGAACTCAAAGGACTCCAACACAGGTTCGAAATCACTGCAAACAACCGATTCGGATGGTTCAACTAACTCATCCAAAAATTCAAAAGACTCATATTCGGGCTGTGAGTCGTCATCATCCGAAAAAGTGAAACTTTCATAATCAATATCGGTTGTGTCGACTGTGGTAGGCTTAAGGAGGGACGCACTAGTGGCGTCAAAACTGTTCTCATCAAACAAGAAACTTTCAAACTCACAGTCCTCCTGCGTGATTTCGTGAATAGAGCAAACTTCTCGTGTACAAATATTAGGCACGGGGGGCAGACTTCCTGACTTGTAAATATTGAACTCACTAGACGTCTTCCCGAAGGATAGAGTCATGGAGCCATTGCGACAGTTTATTACGGCATTGGAAGTGGCCAAAAATGGTCGACCGAGAATCACCGGAATTTGGTTCCGTGAGTTAGCAACAGGTTGTGTATCCATAACAATAAAATCAACGGGGAATATGAACTCCCCAACTTTGATCAACACATCCTCTAGCTCACCCCTTGGATGGGTGATTGATCGATCAGCCATTTGGAGAGTACAGTGAGTGGGTTTAAGCTCTCCAACGCCCAATTGCTCGTACACAGAATAAGGTAGCAAATTGACACTAGCACCAAGATCTAATAGTGCTCTATTGATGTTCTTGTCCCCAATTGTTATCGAAATGGTAGGACAACCGGGGTCCTTTTGCTTTGGGGGTAAAGAATTGACAAGAGCATCACTAATAGCACTAGCCACAAAAACTTTCTTTGGCACTTGTGACTTCCCCTTTTTGGTGCATAAGTCCTTTAAAATTTTTGCATATGAAGGAACTTGTTGGATTGCATCCAAAAGAGGGATATTTATGCTAACATGTTTGAACAACTCAACAATCTTCTCCATCTGTGGAGTTGGTTTATTGGATCTCAACCGATTGGGAAAAGGAACATTTTGAAAGGTTGTTGAGTCCAATTTTTGCGGATCAGATTGTCGAGTTGGAATGGCACCCTGTGTAGATGTGTTCGTGTTGTGAGAAATGGGTCCGTTCGAGCTAGAAGAAGTAGAGCCGTGTGAAGGGTGGAGAATAGGCTCTAAAGAAGAAGGTGAAGAAGAAGAAGAAGGGCCACCGGCAGGAGTGTTATTGTTAATACCCACATTATTTTGCAACACTTTTCCCGATCTCAACGTGGTCACAGCATTTACGTTATGATTCTGCTGTTGATATGCAGTATGTGCGTGACCGGGGTTGGGCAGTGGTTGAGACGGGAGTTTTCCTTTTTCGCGCTCGCTCAAAACTGCATTGAGTTGTGCAATTTGTGCCTCAATAGATTTGATGCTTTGATCGTGTGAGGCACTGTTTTGCACCAAAGATTGAATAGAAGTCTCTAGTCTTACTGTAGACTGTGTAGATTGCTTAAGGAACGCATCTAAACTTCTTTCGAGCGAGCCAATCTTATCATTATTAGGTTGAACATAATTGTTTGGCTGGTAAGCGGTGTTAGGCACAAAATTGTTCACCTGATTAGGGTAAGCTTGCTGTTGAAATTGAGTTTGTGAAGGTGCTTGTTGTTGTTGTGGAGGAGGAGGTCTTTGAAAATTGTTATTTCCTTGGAATTGTTGATTTTGGTTCCAAGCGAAATTTGGGTGACTCCTCCACCCCGGATTGTATGTCGAAGAGTACGGATCGTTTGTTTGTCGTTGCTGAAAGGCAGCATTGACTTGATCATGTCCTTGAGTAGATGCATTATAAGGACACTCTTCGGTTAGGTGCGATGGATCCGCACAACAAGCACAAACAGTTCGTGGAGGCATAACAGGGGCAGGAGAAGGCGATGAGATTTTGGTCTCAATCGCTTCTAGCTTTTTCGTAAGAGCGGCCATCTCGGCCTTCATAGCAATCGACATCTCTACTTGATATATGCCTGCCCTCGATTGACCACTAGAAGAAGATGATGTGGTCTTGGAGCTCTCCCACTGAATTGTTTGTTCACTAAGATCCTCAAGAAACTGCCACGCTTCGTCACTAGACTTGGAGAGAAAATGACCTTGACATATGGTTTCTAGCAACTGCTTCGTTGCCGAGTTCAATCCCTCGTATAATGTTTGGCAAAGTTGCCAACTTTTGATCCCATGATGAGGGCATTGAACGAGTAGGTCTTTAAATCTCTCGAAGCACTTCCAAAATGGTTCGGAAGGAAGCTGTGAAAATTGTATAATCTCGTTATGGATTCTAGCAGTTTTGTGATGAGGATAGAACTTTTTAAGAAAAGCTTTCACAAACTCATCCCAATTTCTAATGGAATGTGATGCGGTGCTGTATAGCCACTTCTCGGCTAGGTCACATAAGGCAAAAGGAATGACCCTTAGCCTTATAGCGTCATCACTTAATTGGGTCGTTTTCATCATAGCGCACACATTTTGGAATTTATTGATAAAGATATAAGCATCTTCAGATTCCAAACCATGAAATTTTGGCAGCATATTGATGAAATGAGGTTTTATTTCAAAATTGTCCCCATTTGCCGGTGGGGGTGAAAGACAGGTAGGTAGAGAAGTGCGGACGGGGTAAAAGAGATCCTGGAGCGCAACTCGTGCGGGCGCTTCAACAGGCGGTTGATTCGGGTTATTCGCACCTAACGGAGGTGGAATCATTCCCGTCGGTAAGGTATTGTTGGGGTTGAATCCCGACATGCCTTCGGAAGAAGAATTTGAAGGTGTAGGTAAGAAAGTGGACGGAATGTCGACTTCGGTGTCGAAGAGTTCGTCGGTCGGTACCAACGAAACACGGACTAATCGGGTGTTAGTATCCCTAGTCCAAAGTGACATACACTAAAGGGGTAGTGTAGTCAGAAAAAAATTGAAAAACAGAATGTGGAGGTAAGATAACGTCAATGAAGGGAAGTGGTGTAAGTGAGTTGCAAGTTTTCTTTAGCGACAAGTTGCAAGTTTTGAAAAGATTTTTCTTTTTTTTTATGTGAGAATGTTTGCAAAGAGATTTTTGAAAAGAGACTTGTGACACAAATGCTATCAACCACACATGCACAATCAGGCCTAGATCTAGGGTCACCTAGGTCTGCTAGACAGCTCCTAACTGGGCTAGAAATAGGACCTCAAACCGCCTCTTCACCGCCAATTGCGGCCAGGTAAGTGCCAGGTAAGTGGGAAGGAACCACAATAGTGGGCCTAATTAATAACCACTAGCCTAGACACACTTGCCTAGACACCGCAAAATCAGGTTAGGATAAACGGTCGATGCCTATACTAGTCCTTTTCCTATTGAGCTCGATGTCCTTAGGGCTGAGTCTAGTATTTTTTAATTAATTGTGGTCAATGCAAATGCTTTAAGTGTTTTCTGGGGTTCTGGGAAGGGTGATGAAATCCCCACCCAATCTGAGTTTGGTCAATTAGCCCCTTAAAGTCCGATTAAATTATGCAAAACATTAAATTCACTTGCAATCAATTTTTAGCGCGGCGGAAAGAAACCTGCAGAAAATCTATTATTTAGAAGGGGAGAGAAGATTTTTAGCGCAAAGAAATCCTGCAGAAAATTTTCACAAAAGATATATGGAGGTTGACAGAGGGGAGAAGGAGAAACAAACCAAGAAAATTTAAAGCGCTGACGTGGATAAAGGGCCGCGGTTCCGCGGTTTTGAACGCTATAAGGCCGCGGTTCCGCGGTCAGTTGAGGAGATCAGTGGCTCAGAAAATTTGTGGTGCTCTGTTGGTTCAATCTACCTCTGTTGTGATGTGCACTTTACTGATTTGCCTTCTGTAAAATTCCAGATCCGCGATTCTTCGCTGTTCCTGCAAGATTCAAACAATAAACCTTTCAAGCAGATAAAAATTGATAAATTTTTTTATACTTTTTTATATTTTCAGATTTTTATGATTTTTTTTAAAAAATTTATATCAACCCGAAATTACACAAAAGAAATTGTACGCCATCCCCGGCAACGGCGCCATTTGATTAATGCAAAAATATATGTTAACCGTAATCAGAAACGGCGTCGCTTTGCAGCTAGCCGGTGAATACGCGTCAATCCACAGGGATGTGTAATTTTCCTAAATGTTTTCACGAGTTGATTCCAATGGTTGTTTGGTTTTGTTGATTGATTTTAAAAACTAAGTTGTACGATGGTTAAAGAACTTGTTAGGGTTAGGTCAAAAGTAGGGTTGATAAGATTGATATTAACATCTCTTTCAATGCACTAGATTAAAACTTTTTTAGAAGTCATAACAATTATTAGTAAAGGGGATTAGGATGATTGGGAAGAAACGAAGTTTCTTCCTCTAGATTCTTGTCCGTCCTTTCCTACTAATTGCTATAACCCTTATGGACGTCATGCATGTCCGGTCCTTTATACTACAGTTTCACCGTTACCTCGTGGTGGGGTGCCGTAGGGAGCGGATCATGCATGCGTGCATGAAGTTCTACTTATGAAAAATTATCGGCATTGAAAGAGATGAGAGATATTCATCTCTCAATCCTTCCTTTATTCCTAACCCTAACAAGCGAGGAAATTACTCGCTCATTAGGGGATCTTCTAAAAATGACATTTTTGTTATATGTTTTGTTTTTGATCTAAAAAACTAATTATCTACTGCAGATTAAAAAGTTCTATACTAGAATTACTTAGGACAATGAAAGGATTTATCTAAGGCAATAATTAAATTAGAGCTAGGGCAAGAAATGAATTATCAACTAGGGCAGAAATTTAAAAGAACTTACAGTAAGTGATGCTCTTCAATTCTCAAAACATTCTGAAATTTTATTAATTGAAAAGAGGCATAGGGTTTACAATATTTTGATTACAATTTATAAGTAAACAGGGAAAACTAGGGTTACAGATTCTTGCGCATGTGATTTTACAGATATGCCCACGAAAAATCCCAACCTACGCACCGACGCACCGTTACGAGAAAATTGCACCGACACGGGCTTTAAATGGCCGCGGAACCGCGGCATTAGTGGGCTTGGGCCGCGGTTCCGCGGCCCTTTGGTGAGATCATCTTACCAAATTTCCTGGGCTTCATTATAATGTCTTGTCCTCTCTATTTCTTTAGTACTTTTCTCTATTTGGATTCTGGATCTTCTCTAGAATTTTCAGTGAAATTTGTAGTGGTCTTTTAACCGTTTCCTTTGACATTTCGGACCATGCATTGTCTTGTGAATTGTTCTTCGTCTATTCTTGAGTAGGACCCTTCTACTTGCTTGTCAAAAGTCACTCTTTTGTATCAACTTTCGTCTTTTTCACTGTATTTGCTCCAAGAACCTGTATCCTGTAATATGCAGCAGTCATGCGTCAAAAGCACATGTTTAGTTATAAAACGAATAAGATTTGGAGAATATGAATTGCAATATTATGATATGAACAGACGTCGTAGTCCGTGGATTTAAGGACTCCACAGTCCGATATTAGTTTTAAGATATCACGGTCAAGGTTAAGGAGCTCATAGTCCGTGGATTTAAGGACTTCACAGTCCGGCGTTAGTTTTAAGACATCACGATCAAGGTTAAGGACCTCATAGTCCATGAGTTTAAGGACCCCACAGTCCGTATCAATATGTGGTCATCGGGACCCGTCACCTCTTTGAAGACATTGAGGAATTAGAACGCCGGGTATCAAAGGAGTGAAGAGATGTACCCTTAAACCAAGGTAGATTAAACAGTCTTTGGCCCAATTTGGAACCAAGACCAATTAATTATATTATGAGCCCATTGGCTCAGTTGAATTTGAATTGAGGACTGATGGCCAGCTTGGGCTAAGTCCAATCATGTTTAGGATATTGGCCCTCTGTTGGTCCATTAGAGGAGAGGCTTTGCCTCTAGACACTTAGCCAATGGGGCTAAAGTTAGTGTTAAACATTAAAGATCAATCAGTGTTGAACACTGAGAAAGTTAATATTAAACTCTGTTAACAGAGATTTAGTTTAGTGTTAAACACTAAAAAATTCAGTGTTAAACACCGCAAGTAAAGATCTTTAATTAATGTTGAACACCGAGGCAAAACATTGTTAAACACTGGGTTCAGAGGCTCCAATTTAGTGTTAAACACTAAGGCAAGAGGGGTCACGTGGTAGCACGTGAGGGCGCCCTCCCTTTATTTGTTCTGCTGAGAATATTGAATACTTTGGAGCATCACGTGCTGTCATGTGATGGGCATTTAAGTGTTTGTGCGTTAAAGCTTCTGCCAAGGGTCACGTGGGTCACGTGAGGCATTGCCTCAAAAGCCCTTCTCTGTGGATCTTTCCGGGGGTCACGTGGTAGCACGTGACCCTGCCTCTTTGCAATTTCTGATTAAATTCTTCATTAAATCCCCATTTTCCTCTGAAGAATTATATTCTCGGATAGAGTTGAACTCTGATTTTCCTGTAGGAATTAAATTCCTCCTATATGTGAAGAACTGAATTTTATCATAGGGTTAAACCCTAACAAAAGCTTTAGAGGAATTATATTCCCATTCTCTTTTAGAAAATTATTCTTAAATAGGGTTAAACCCTAATTTATATTCTGTGGAATGAGATTCTATCATAGGGTGAAACCCTAATTTCTTCTTTCTTAAGGGAATTAAATTCATGTTATTTTAACAGAACTAAGTTCTTAATTAGGGTTAAATCCTGATTCTGTTCATTCTGAAGGAATTAAATTCCTATAATATAGGGTTAAACCCTAATTTTATCTCAAAGGAATTAAATTCCTATAATTCTGTGAGAATTAAATTCTCAAATTTCCATTCCCTCTCTATGCTTTGGATCTGCATGGCAGGATCTCAACCCAATGAGAATTAAATTCTCAATTCATGGGGAGATGTGCACTTTGCAGATCCTCTACTAAAGAGAGAACTATGTTCTTCTTTTAATATAAGAGTTGAACTCTTTTGAGAATTAAATTCTCTTTTAGAGGCCTTCTCTTTCTTACCTAAGATTTTCTTCTGCAGAAGATCCAATTCTTCCAAAGTCTGAAGGCTCTATATTTCTCTTTTTCTATCTCTCTTCTTCTGTATATCCCCCTCTCTCTCTCTGTATATCTGTTGGCTCCTATTTATAGGAGAAGGAGCAGAATCAATTAGTCTTAGTGAATCTTTCATTGAGAGATTTGATTTGCATTCATTCAGAGATCTGATTTGCATTCATCATTCATCTGGTCCTTTGGATTATTAGGTGAATTTTATTCACCATTGGATTTTAAATCCAGAGATTTTCCTTTGTTATTTCGGTTAGATTTTAAGGGGAAATCTTTCCAAGTTCAAGATTTTTCCATAAATAGGTGATATTTAATCACATTTAGATTTTTAATCCAATCGGTTCCAAATAATCATTCACCTTTGGAAAGATTTGAATGCCTTTCAGAATTTAATTCTGTTAAATAGAGAGGCTTTGCAAGCCGGTCACGTGTGACCATGTGACCCTTGGTCACGTGTAGGCACGTGACCCCCTGGAACGAGCTTTCTTCTCCTTTCTGCGCTCTATTTTCTAGCCGCTGTTCAACCGTCACGTGCCAACACGTGACCCCTGGTCACGTGTGAGCACGTGACCCTTTCTGGAGCCTTTTCTTTGATTTAATCAAGGAGCTGAATCTGCCTTTGCCGATGCTTTTAAATGTCATGTGCCAACACGTGACTGCTGGTCACGTGCTAGCACGTGATGTCTTCTTCGTAAGCTTTCCTGATTTTAAATCAGGAAACAAATGCCCCCACAGCGTTGTTCTCACGTGTCTGCACGTGAGTGCAACGCTGTCACTTTTTGTGACCGTTGGATTCCTCTAGGGATTTGGGGAGGTGAAGCGTCTCCATCATATCTTATAAATATAGGGGTCATTTCAGAAGCGCCTCCACTTTTGCTTATCTTCCTCCTTGCAAATTTTTTCTGAGAATTTAATTCTCTTCTTCCAGAGCTTAGTTCTCTTCGTTGAAACATTTTTAGAGTTTAACTCTGTTCAAAAAGACTCTTTTCTTCAGGTAATGCTCTTGAATGAACGATGAACTCTCACATTCCTCTGGATTTTAAATCCAAAACAAGGGTTTTTACCCTTTTTGAATATGAACCCATTTTTTCTTCAATTTTTTCAACCAAAGTATGAAACCATTTAACCTTCAACAGTAGATCTTTTTAGGGTTCATATGATCTTTAGGGAGATAATGGTGATAATCCATGGAGCTTACCTCCGTTCACAGAAAAAATGTTGATGGGAATTTAATTCCCCTTTTCAAAAGGAATTTAATTCCTGTGAAGAACTAAGCTCTTCCCATGGAGGCTTCTTAGGGTTTCCTTGCCCGAGGTTGTCCTTCTCAACCGAGAGGAAGAAGTTCGTAAAAAAAAATTTGATTGTTATTTCAGGTATCATGGATGCCCATTTGTATGATCTTGACGAAATCATTTTCTATGGGAACATTCGTGCACTGGGCCGCAGTCAGAACCAGGAGTTCACCAATGCTCAGTGTGCTGAGATTATGAGCCGCTTTGACGAGTACAACCATCGGCTACTCCCCCGTCGCTCTCCTCCTTTGAGACTCATCGTGCTGGCGATTTAGGAGGCGCTTCCTCTCTTCTGCGCCGGTGTACCGCTCAGGGCATTGGACGCTGCCGAGGACAAGATACATTCGGTGTATCTGATGAGTCTAATCTCGAAGAGAAGGCGCGACAACCTCATTGATCTCTTGCACCAGGCATTTCAGCAGTCGGCCGTACTTGCCGCCTATCAGAGGGTGGAGGACACTCGCGAGGACCCCGACGCTTGTGATCGTGAGAGAAAATATACTCGGGAGGTTCGAAATGCTTGGAGGATCTTGGACAAAGTTAAGCTGGAGTTTCTCAATCCGTGCCCCGCGTCTGAGGTCTTACCATTGTAAACGTGTTCTCTTTATTTTGTATGAACTTCTTAAAGTATGAATGATAAGTTCTATTATGTCTTTGTATGTTTGCATGCCTTTCTGTGGGATTTTATCATTTTGCTATTGTTATTGTTGGCGCTTCTAATACGCAGGGTGCTAATCCATTTTTTAGTGCACGTCGAGTTTGGGGCTCACGTGCTCCACACGTGGGGTCCTTTTGATGAGACTGTTCAAAAAACTTTCCAACGCCATATTTTTAGTGCACAATATCAGATGCAGAAAAGTAGCCTTGGAAATAGTTCTATCTCCTTGATTTCCGATGCCTTTCCTTTTTTAGGCCTTGGGAATAGCTTTAACATGCAAAATTTTCTGCGCTCAACACTTAATGCACCTCTTTTATATCTGAGGCCATAGCCTTCTTTTCTCTTCACAAAGAGATTTATTTTCATTTTGGTGTGATTTGTCTTGAGAAACAACCGAGCGCCATGGCCTGCAATCGCCCTCATGCTCGTCGACAGCCATGGGAAGTTCCTATCGAGGAGGTGATCCCCCGCTTTGCCGCCCGATTGGTGGATCCCCTCCTTACCGACGATGAATGCGACTCCGCGGCGTATGAACTCTCGATCCGCGGCGTATGAACTCTCGTAAGGGTGCCAGAATCTGTTCCCCTCCGAACGACGGCGCGACGGCGGAGACGTCTTGCCTGAGGTTTGGGGCAGATGCAAATTGGTGCTATCCGTCTACCTCTCCGAAAATGCCAAGTTGATTTATGACACCGTGTATCGAAGGTTTAGACGGATGCGTCCGATGTAGCAGACTTCGTCAGATTCCCCCTCGCTTGAGGGGTTTTTGATTGTGGGGACGCTTTTCTCTGCAGGCGCAAGCCCCTGCAGTTAATTACGCTACCGCATCGCGGTAACCACTTTCTCCTTCTCCAGATGGTCACTTTGTGTCGTGTGTGTTTATTTTGTGTTTAGTTGCCCGTGGATTGTATACGGAGACTGAATTATGTCATCGCCCGTAGGGCGTGGACTAGTCCAAATCCGTATTATCTTAGATTTGGGTTTGGGGGTTTGGGTTTAAGGATTCGTTAGCCTCATTGGAGACTAAGCTTGACTTAAACATTTGTTAAGGACACGTTAGTCTAGTTTTTAGACTAAGATCGACTTAACGGGATCGTTTAGATCCAACAATAGAGCCATTAAGGGAGCCCTGTTGTTTAGTTTAGTGACGTTGCGGTCAATAGGTAGTTTAAGGACATTGCGGTCCAGTGTTAGTTTTAAGACGTTGCGGTCAAGGTTAAGGACGTCGTAGTCCGTGGATTTTAAGGACTCCACAGTCCGATGTTAGTTTTAAGACATCACGGTCAAGGTTAAGGACCTCATAGTCCGTGGATTTAAGGTCTCCACAGTCCGATGTTAGTTTTAAGATATCGCGGTCAAGGTTAAGAACCTCATAGTCCGTGGATTTAAGGACTCCACAGTCCGATGTTAGTTTTAAGACATCGCGGTCAAGGTTAAGGACCTCATAGTCCGTGGATTTAAGGACTCCACAGTCCGATATTAGTTTTAAGACATCGCGGTCAAGGTTAAGGACCTCATAGTCCATGAGTTTAAGGACCCCACAGTCCGTATCAATATGTGGTCATCGGGACCCGTCACCTCTTTGAAGACGTTGAGGAATTACAACGCCAGGTATCAAAGGAGTGAAGAGATGTACCCTTAAACCA
This sequence comes from Agapanthus africanus, assembly GCA_030015575.1. Taxonomy (NCBI): domain Eukaryota; kingdom Viridiplantae; phylum Streptophyta; class Magnoliopsida; order Asparagales; family Amaryllidaceae; genus Agapanthus; species Agapanthus africanus. The sequence goes on from CM057340.1 coordinate 796,138,948, forward strand.
AGGTAGATTAAACAGTCTTTGGCCCAATTTGGAACCAAGACCAATTAATTATATTATGAGCCCATTGGCTCAGTTGAATTTGAATTGAGGACTGATGCTCATCTTGGGCTAAGTCCAATCATATTTAGGATATTGGCCCTCTGTTGGTCCATTAGAGGAGAGGCTTTGCCTCTAGACACTTAGCCAATGGGGCTAAAGTTAGTGTTAAACATTAAAGATCAATCAGTGTTGAACACTGAGAAAGTTAATATTAAACTCTGTTAACAGAGATTTAGTTTAGTGTTAAACACCGCAAGTAAAGATCTTTAATTAATGTTGAACACCGAGGCAAAACAGTGTTAAACACTGGGTTCAGAGGCTCCAATTTAGTGTTAAACACTAAGGCAAGAGGGGTCACGTGGTAGCACGTGAGGGCGCCCTCCCTTTATTTGTTCTGTTGAGAATATTGAATACTTTGGAGCATCACGTGCTGTCACGTGATGGGCATTTAAGTGTTTGTGCGTTAAAGCTTCTGCCAAGGGTCACGTGGGTCACGTGAGGCATTGCCTCAAAAGCCCTTCTCTGTGGATCTTTCCGGGGGTCACGTGGTAGCACGTGACCCTGCCTCTTTGCAATTTCTGATTAAATTCTTCATTAAATCCCCATTTTCCTCTGAAGAATTATATTCTCGGATAGAGTTGAACTCTGATTTGCCTGTAGGAATTAAATTCCTCCTATATGTGAAGAACTGAATTTTATCATAGGGTTAAACCCTAACAAAAGCTTTAGAGGAATTATATTCCCATTCCCTTTTAGAGAATTATTCTTAAATAGGGTTAAACCCTAATTTATATTCTGAGGAATGAGATTCTGTCATAGGGTGAAACCCTAATTTCTTCTTTCTTAAGGGAATTAAATTCCTGTTATTTTGACAGAACTAAGTTCTTAACTAGGGTTAAACCCTGATTCTGTTCATTCTGAAGGAATTAAATTCCTATAACATAGGGTTAAACCCTAATTTTATCTCAAAGGAATTAAATTCCTATAATTCTGTGAGAATTAAATTCTCAAATTTCCATTCCCTCTCTATGCTTTGGATCTGCATGGCAGGATCTCAACCCAATGAGAATTAAATTCTCAATTCATGGGGAGATGTGCACTTTGCAGATCCTCTACTAAAGAGAGAACTATGTTCTTCTTTTAATATAAGAGTTGAACTCTTTTGAGAATTAAATTCTCTTTTAGAGGCCTTCCCTTTCTTACCTAAGATTTTCTTCTGCAGAAGATCCAATTCTTCCAAAGTCTCAAGGCTCTATATTTCTCTTTTTCTATCTCTCTTCTTCTGTATATCCCCCCCTCTCTCTCTGTATATCTGTTGGCTCCTATTTATAGGAGAAGGAGCAGAATCAATTAGTCTTAGTGAATCTTTCATTGAGAGATTTGATTCGCATTCATTCAAAGATCTGATTTGCATTCATCATTCATCTGGTCCTTTGGATTATTAGGTGAATTTTATTCACCATTGGATTTTAAATCCAGAGATTTCCCTTTATTATTTCGGTTAGATTTTAAGGGGAAATCTTTCCAAGTTCAAGATTTTTCCATAGATAGGTGATATTTAATCACCTTTAAATCTTTAATCCAATCGGTTCCAAATAATCGTTCTCCTTTGGAAAGATTTGTGAGATCTTTTCACAGAATTTAATTCTGTCATAAAAATAAGGCTCTTGAAGCTGGTCACGTGTGGCCACGTGACCACGTTGGTCACGTGTGCGCACGTGCCCCCTGGTCACGTGTAGGCACGTGACCCCCCTGGAATGGGCTTCCCTTCCTTCTGCGCTCTGTTCTTTGCCGCTGCTTGGTCATCACGTGCCAACACGTGACCACTGGTCACGTGTGCACACGTGATGCCTTTTCTGGAGCTTTTTTCTTGATTTACTCAGGGGACGGATGTGCCTTGTGCCGCCGCTTTCAAATGTCACGTGCCAACACGTGACTGCTGGTCACGTGCTAGCACGTGATGCCTCCCTCGTAAGCTTTCCTGATTTTAAATCAGGAAACAGCGGGGGCTTTGATCTCTGGCGTCGTGGGTAGGCAACTACCAGCCTGGGATGACCGAGCGGGGTAGCCGCTCGGATGCCTCTTGTGAGGGCTTTGATCCCTGGCGTCGTGGGTAGGGAGCTACCAGCCGGAGATGACCGAGTAAGGGTCGGGCTCGGTTGCCTCTTGCGAGGGCTTTTGATCCTTCAGGACGAGGATCGAGCAGGGTTACTGCCCAGTGCCTCTTGGCGAGGACTTTGATCCCTGTCGGTCGTGGTAGGAAGCTACCAGCCGGGGATAGCCGAGCAAGGACTCGACTGCCTCTGGGAGGACTTTGGTCCTTAGCGCGGGAGGGGTTATAAGAAGCCTACCAAAGACCCTTGGCCGGGCAGGGTTACTGCCCGGTGCCTCTTGGCGAGGGCTTTTGTCCTGAAGGATGGCCGAGCGAGGGATCCTCGGGATCGACTGCCTCTGGGAGGGCTTTCTGATCCCTGGCGTTGCGGTAGGGAAGCTACCCTCCAGGGATAGCCGAGCGAGAGATCCTCGGGCTCGACTGCCTCTGGGAGGACTTTCTGATCCCTGGCGTTGCGGTAGGGAAGCTACCCGCCACGGATAGCCGAGCGAGGGATCCTCGGGCTCGATTGCCTATGGGAGGACTTTCTGATCCCTGGCGTTGCGGTGGGGAAGCTACCCGCCAGGGATAGCCGAGCGAGGGATCCTCGGGCTCGACTGCCTCTGGGAGGACTTTCTGATCCCTGGCGTTGCGGTAGGGAAGCTACCTGCCAGGGATAGCCGAGCGAGGGATTCTCGGGCTTGACTGCCTCTGGGAGGACTTTCTGATCCCTGGCGTTGCGGTAGGGAAGCTACCCGCCACGGATAGCCGAGCGAGGGTCGGGCTCGATTGCCTCTGGGAGGGCTTTCTGATCCCTGACGTTGCGGTAGGGAAGCTACCTGCCAAGGATAGCTGAGCGAGGGATCCTCAGGCTTGACTGCCTCTGGGAGGACTTTCTGATCCCTGGCGTTACGGTAGGGAAGCTACCCGCCAGGAATAGCCGAGCGAGGGTCGGGCTCGACTGCCTCTGGGAGGGCTTTCTGATCCCTGACGTTGCGGTAGGGAAGCTACCCGCCAGGGATAACCGAGCAGGGTAGTTGCTGGGCTGCCTCTTAGTGAGGGCTTAGATCCTTGGGCGAGGTGGCCCTCGAGCCGCCGTGGCGAGCCCCCTCTGTGCAACCCCGTTAAGGGAAGGGGTGTCGGTCTATTCGGTCGGGGAGGACGTTGATGACGGTCGCCGGAGGAGGTTCACCCGCACCTCCAGTGAGGGGTAGGCGGCGGCTGGTATCTGGATCTTCAGGGTGATTGCTTGCCATGGGATGAATATCGGAAGGCCAACTTTGTTTTTTGTGGAGTTTCGATTCCCACAGACGACGCCATCTGATGGAGGTCCTTTTCAGGTCTCCGTCAGATGTTGTCTTCCGCTGATCTCCTGGTGGGCTCAGACGGTTACCTTCTGTTGTGTGTGGCTCTCAATGGGTTTTTGATGGAAGAGATGGTATGAGGAGTTTGGTGCCGAGTACCTGTAAAGAAGTCCCGGGGTGGTTTGGTACCACCAAGGACCCTCCGACGATCAAGTTAGTGGTGAGATCCGAGCAGAGTAACGGCTTAAAAGAGTAAAAAATGGCTTACTTGACCCCTTTGTGATGGTTTTTTTTATAGTGGCGGCAGCATGCAGTAGAAGGCGCGAGAATCTCGCCGGCGGTTACGCTCCCGACGTCACGCCCGTGTAAAGAGCGGATCGCCCATTAATGAGGATCGTGATGGCGTGGAACGTAGGATGTTGCTGGCGGAGAATCTGCGCATGGCGAGATTTGCGGAGCGGCGGTTACGCTTGTGAGTGATGGAGTTGGTCGGTCGGAGGGACCGAGGAAGATGGTCTCGGCGGGAGATCTCGGGAACGAGCGAGAGGGCCGAGGTATCTTGGTCCTGCGGTAGCTCGGAAGCGAGCTGAGAGGCCGAGGAGGCCAGTTTGCAGGGGGCTCTGAGGTGAGCCAGCTTTGTGCTTGTAGGTCGGGTACAGGGGTGGCCTGATCGGCCCATGTGGGCCCTCTCTTCTGAGTTCTGGGACACGTCATCCGCCACGTGTCCTGATATGGAAGGTCGCCAATATAGAGCATCATCAGTCTTAGAGTGTTTGAATGCTTACGCCATTGTGTTGGGGATTGGATCGGGCGAAATGGGGGAAGAAGCGGCGCAGCTCTAGGGTTTGGAGTTTGCGAGGAGAACGCAGGTGAGAGGGATGGAAGTTTATAAATTCCCATCTCTGCCATCGGTGATCTGTTTGAGCTTCGTCTTACCCGTCCATTTTGTACCCGACCCGTTAATGAAAACAGGTTCGGATCCAATATACTTTGTAGGATACCAGGATGTTTTGATTTTGGTCCCTTCGGGCGTGTTTAGCAATTGGAATGTAATAAAGTATCAATTTTTGTTTGTTTTTGTTAAAAAAAAGAGAGTGAAGCCGAGCTGACACTCATGTGGCAATATAAAGTGAATTTAAGTTGTTTAATTGAAATGATAGAAAGTATAAATAAGTCATATAAAGTAAGAAGTATAAATGAAAAGAATAAGATATAATTCTTTTCACACTTTTTTTCGCTCCTCGTTTTCCGTTGTTTTGAAGAGAAAACGCGATGGAGAGTATAAGCATTAGGTGACAATAAAGTATATTTTACAGTATATCGTTTCTCTAATTCATTCAAACGAGAAAGGTTGGAAATTAGAAATCGCTTTTCTTTGCTTTTTAGTGACCAAACATGTCACGCCGTTTGTACTGTTTATTTACATCTTATCTTAAAAATAAAAACCCTCCGGAAGCAATGGTTTAACCCAGTTTTTCGCCTTATGCCGTTTTGATACCGTTGAATTAATAAATTCAGAGTGGCCGCTTTTACCAGTACTCCTCTGCTATTAGTACAAGTGGTGAGCTAGTGGGCAATTCAGGGGATCCATGTGTTTGGGTTTTGTTGAATCTTTGATGTGTGTCCAGGATCTAATAATTGCATGAAATATAGTAAATACTGTCCGCAGATGTTCCCAGCCTTGATCTAGGATTTTGTCTATTCGAATAGGCCCTCAAATAATTTAGGTTGTTTAGGTTTAAGGGATTTTCTCATGCATCGCCCCCAAAGCTTTGGTATTCCATTAGTATGTTTCAGCCCTAAAATATTATTCCTGATTACTTTAAATTGCATTAAATGAGAAATTCGGTAACTGCATCTTGGGGATAGATTAATAATGATTAGATGTGTGGATCGGGGTTAAAAGCTTGTCTCCGGCTTTAAATTAAAGGCTTGTTCTTTTTGCCCGTGGCTTTTCTTCAAAGCGTGTATATTTTTTCATCGTTATGGAATTAAGATTCAATCCCAAACAAGAAAAACAAGAAGATAACAAACCCTAGCTTTTAAGAATTCAGGTATAAACTTTTCAGTGGGTTGGTTAAGATTGGTAAACTAAAAACACCTTAAATGAACGGGTTTCTCAATGCTTTAATAGAACCGCCGAACATGGAGTAAAATTTTATATTCTGTACAAGAACAGTTTTGCTTTTTGTTCCTGAAGTTGGTCTGCATTGAGACGCGGACCATATTCGGTTTAAGGGGTTTGTAAAAGTGCTTCAATATGAACGAAGAAAATGGACCAAATAAGAAAAAAGATGAGGATCAAGAGAAAACAAGCTAGCAAAGGAGGTAAGTTTTCAACAGGATTTAGTTGTAGATTAAAGGCCGAGCAAAACAGAAAAAGTAACAGTTGTATTAGATGTCATCGTATGTTAGTATGAACATATGTTCCCAAACCGAACTTTAAATTTTTTAAAAATACCTTTGTCAAACATTAAATGCTCTAACGCCACAGCAAAATGGTGGAATATCCGGAAAACGCAGCGAGAGCACATACCAAAAAACATGGCAAGACATTATCGTCTAATTGTTTGAGCTGGAACCATTTCGCAAGAAATAGTTCGACGGTCAAGATAAATACGAGGACATGGACTTGAATGCCTTTGAAGAATGCATACGCTTATGTTTCATTTGCAGCCAAACACCAATTGATATGGATGATGCCAGCAGGGAAAAAAACCGACCATAACCCTAGAAAATTTTGTAACTCAGGTTTTTTCGCAAAAGAGGTTTGCTAATAAAAGTTCTTTTAAACATACATACCATGCACATGTACGAAAAACATAATTGGCACGCATTGTCTGCATTTATTGTTCTTCTATCAAATCAAGCTTTGCAGGAAGCATGCTTTGCTTTAAGAAACGTGGTCGCTGTAAAATTATACAACTTCTTTAATTTGAATTTGACAAAGGACGTAAAGATAATACATCTGAAGAATTGTATGTTTGATCTAGAGCTTGAATCAAATCATGAGAAACTTTTTGTGCATGTCGCCATGAGTTGAGCAACACCATGGTTCTTTAAACAAGGGTCTAATAAGATATATCACTAGCCTAAGGGACTCCTGGATACAAAACTCAAGCCAAGACATCAGGTCCGTAGAAAAGTGCCATCTTCCTCAAATATCCACCGTCAAAATCCGTGGTCCCTTTTCTCCTCTTCGTCCTCGAACCTCGATCTCCGCCTTTCTCGTCTTTATCTCTTTGATTCGAATTTCTCTCACAATTTCCCCCCACTTTTTTCTCCTCCAAAATTCCCCCCTTTCTCAGTATTTTGATCCCCATCAATCAATCAATCGATCGATAGAACGCAGAATCATTCGAACAATTTGCGTCACTGATCAACTTCACTCTATGGTGCGCCCATTTTAATCTTTTGTTTTTTTGGCGCATTTTCTTGTTTAATTGGACAGTTTTGGTTGATTTTCTAGGTGATTGTGCTCAATTTGTGTAAATATACGTTTTTTAAAAATTGATTTTGGATAGATTTATGCGGAGAAATTGGGATTAGGGTTCCTGTTTCATGTGATGTAAATTGGGGGTTTCTTGTCAGTGTTAAATGTCACTCCTTTTTGGGTTGATCTTAGTTTTGACATAATTCCGATGCTTTTGCTGTAAAATCACATCACTTTCACATGGTTTTGTTCTAGAAAATGCAGTGTTTTATGTCAAATTTTGATTTTTAGGTTATTTTATATATGAGATTGTTTCGTAAGACTTTAGGATTATGTTTTATTACGATTTGTTATTTTCTTTTACTTAAATACATTACTTTGTGTTGGCTTTTTCCACTTGGATGTTAGTTTGTTCCATTGGTTTGCATGTGGTGGATACATGGGTGCATTGGTTGAAGCTGAGGGAAATTGTGGGAAGGGTACTCAGAAAAGTAACACCGGGAAGATTTCTGCTTCAAACCCTGTCGTTTACCAACTTGTTCGGGTAAGTATTGTGATTTCATGTGTTGGCGAAATTTACCTTTAATGCAGGTCAACATACTTTATAGGTATCTTTGAGCTGGTGCTTTTATTTATAACAGACGCATTGTAGATTAAATACATTCCAATTGTATCTTTCGTGTATCAGGCCTTTGGTATGAGACTATATAGCAATGCTTGTATGGAAACTTTTGTTATGCAGTGAAAGCCGAGCTGAAGATTGAATGTCAACTTCATAGATTATTCTTATTGGTACCAAAATTAAATCCTTATCTCATCGCCACACCCTCATTAGGAAACTGCTGACATCCGATGAGGAAATGTGGCAATCATCAAATACGGAGGAGACCTTTCCAGTCAAAAGATTAAATGCCTGTTCCATTATGCTGAGTAAAACCATTAATTATAGCAGTGGTACAACACCGAAAGGAATCGTTTGATGGCACATTTTAACTGCGCAAACAAAGGCGATTCTTATACCCCGTGTTATGATCAGCAATAATGAAAGAGTTTGGAAAGCAAGGACCTCCATTTATTTGTACCAGTAGCCTACAACTTTTGCATGTTTATACATGTTAGATATTATAAATACTAAATATTTTTTGTTAAAATAGTGATATTTTGAAGGTTTTCTTAAACTATCTTAAAGTTTTGAGATGATTTGATCCTGGGCAATTATCAATGAAATGTTTTAAAATTTAATATTTCTTAAAGTTATTAATGTGCTTGCAAAGAATTACATTGAAATTTCAATTTGAAATCCCCCCTCTTAAATTCTAAATGTCACATGTCCCCCCTGTGCACTAGTTATTATAGTAGAGATTATTAACATCATCACAACTATTATGTTGTTGTCTTTAATGTTGATTCATTATATGTCACATGGACCAAGAAGCAGATGAAGTATAGGTGCTTTGGTAGCATGTTCTGTTAATTTTGTCCATGCAGACAAATAGTTGCGGTATTCTTGATTCTTGTAAAACGTTGTATTACACAAACAGATCATACTTTGTATAATCAGATTACATTAAATTATACAAATATACTTCAATATGTAGATACGGAATAACAAAAACCTAAAGTGAGAAAAGAGAAGCAAATGTGTCAACTGGGAGAAGGAGACTAGGTCTTTATTAAGTGGATATTGAGTTTGCTCATTAAGATTTTGAATATTTGGTGGGTTATGCACATTGTTGATGGGCCAGTCAAATGGTCTTTCACCTGCATTCTTTGCATATGATCAATTATGCGATCCCTCGACCTTCTAATATTATTTGAAGCAGTTTCTAGCCAAAAACATCTCTTAGAAAAGCATTATTTGCATACCATATACATGGAAGTAAATTGTTGAAGCAATGTGACAATGGCTGAAGAGATTAATCTATGCGATGACACTTATTATACGCAGAGGACATTCTATTTTTGTCAATAAATAATATGCGCTAAATTATTGGAAAATGTGATCCGAACGACTTTAGTTTAAATTGAACAGTTCCTTACACTTCTTCATTTAAAGATTCCAAACTGATCAGGCCCTGTTTGGGAATGGAGTTTAGATAACCATGGTTTATTTTTAAGTGGAGGTAGAGAGATTCAAACCGTGGTCTGCAAGCCTCAAACTCCAAAAATGGAGTTATTTAAACTTTGATTAGATTGGAGTTTAGATAATTGTAGTTTTCTCACTTTCAAAGGTGAGACAACTGTAGTTATCTCAACTCCAAAATGAGCCCCAACAGGACAATGTCAGTACATTAGAGTTAAGTCTTTCTAGCTTTATGAAACCACAGTTTAGAAAACTTAACTTCATTCCTAAACAGGGCCTTAAATTTCTAATTGTTTCTTACTTTTAGTAATTTCAAATTGATGAGATTATCATTGTTGGCTTGGCATATATTTAATTCTTGAAGCTAGTATGTTGTGTAAAGTGTGAACCAGGTTCTCTTTTTCCAAAGGCCAGCAGCTTTACAAATTTAGCTAATTTTACCAAAAAACAAAGAAGTAATTGTAGCTCTCTTGGAATCTTTTTATGGTTGGAACTTGCCAAAATAATTATCTGTACCCAATATACGAAATATTGAGAGTTGTATCAACTTAGACCTCTTTTCCTTTAACCAGAGTTATCTCAAAGTCAAATATTCTTAGTACTGTACTTTCCAAACTTGGATTTATGCATTAGGTTGACCTTGGTTCATTGCAGAAATGTACAAGCTCTTGATCACATCTCATGCTCCCACTAATAAATTTACATATGCTACTCTCATGACTCACCTTGCGCTATCTATTTATTATATATATTTAAAATTTCAAGATCTCCTGGCCCCCCCTCCCCAAGAAAAAGAATGCTGTTGATCTCTTACTCAGCTATTTAATTGATTGTTGATATTCAGGAGTTGTTTTACCTTTTTATTGTAATATCTTTTATTTTCCTTAAATTTAGGTTGAAGTTGATGGAAGGCTAGTTCCTGCTACAGATGATGAACTTATGGAGGTTGAGCACTTGCTTCAAGATGATAAGAAGCTACAGCCGGTTGAATTCCATAGACACTCTGAACAATGCCCTTCCAATGAATGTTCATTGCCAACGACTTCTAACTTAGAAGGTACCGAAGGCCACATTTTGTGGTCATTCATTTTTACAATAGCTCAACTTACAAGATCCGGAAGGTTCTTCTAATAATAATGGATTTAGCATAAGTGCGCACATACCTTACCTGTAAATGCATGTGTACATTTGCCTTCTGAGTGTGTACATGTGTAGCATTGTAGTTGAACCACAACATTGAAGTATTATAATTGAACCATAGATTTTAGAAGAATTGTAATATTTTAAGCATTCGTTAAATTCTGCACTTGAATGGATGCATTCATGCACTTTCAACCTGGTTAAATTAAGGGATATTTGAATTTGAAAGTAAACTTAACAATAAAGTTTGTTTAATTGTGTTGTAGAACTAAACATAAAGTGTATAGTCAAGTTGATACACATACAGGATACACATAGTTAAATTTTAATTGTTTTGTGGGCACATATTTGGATTTTGTTTCTATATGGTGCACACACTAGTAAATTTTCCAACTACAAGCTATATGGTGGGCCATCCATTTGCTTGACTTCTATTGATTTCAGTTAGTGATTAAGCCTAGAATGCATATAGAAATTGCAGTTCCAATAATTAATTTGCTTCTCATTTTTGCTTCCTTACAAATAAGCCAACTTATTATAGAAAGCTTCTTTTTGTATACCAGTATAAAGTAAATAATTCATGCTTTGTTACAAATAAACCAACTTTATCATAGAAAGCTTCTCTCGTATGCCAGTTTAAAGTAAATAATACACTTCTCAGTTTTGCTTACTTACAAATAAGCCAACCCTATCATAGGAAGCTTCTCTTGTAGACCGACATATGCTTTCTCTATATTTGTTTAAAATCAGGTCAATTTCTAGATTTTTTTTTTGCTTAGCAGGCGGCTTTTTTTGAATAAAATTATTTCTTCTTGAGTTGTTTGTCTCAGGACTTTTACAGCCTGAAGGCATGGGAGTTGATCCTTTGAAGTTGGATGCTGGGGTTGAGGTGCGGCATTGAGTTTTTTCTGTGTGCCTTACCCATTTATGCTTTGTTAATTAATCTTGCATGCTGTAATTTTAATAATATTTAGTTCATATGATATCTGATATTTTCTTTTTGTAACATGATTTGACCTTTTGCATCAAGTATCATGCTGTGGTATGTGTTTATATTGTGGTATTTACACCTCATAGTGGATATAGATGAAGAGGGGTGCGTGTGCACTGCACATATGTGTGTGTGTGGAGGGCAAGGTTGTAAAAAGCGCTAGGCAAGGCTGAGCGGTTGGGGTACCCCCTAGTGCTTAGCCGCCTAAGCGCCACTTAAGTGCTGCCTAGACGGTAGTTTTTAAAATTTTAATAAAAATTATATTTCATACACACAAATCTCAGAAAATTCTAAAAACAATGTAATTAGAAAATATACTAAATTTATTTAGCAGCTTGAGAGTTGAGTGACGAAAACCCACCGTTGTCGGTCCCAAGTTCGGATGAGAAAGGGTGAGGGTTGTGGTAGACTTGTGACAGCCAACGTAAAACTTTGTCACATTCTATGACATGAACCATAATAAGAATATCGTTGGGGCGTCCCCTACTCAGCGACGTGCTATATTGGATCCCGGGTGTAGTGTTAAGTATGCAAGGGCTTCTAGGTTGTCGTTCAGAAACGGCGAGCTACATCGGACCCTGGGTGTAGTGTTAAGTATGCAAGGGCTTCTAGGTTGTCGTTCAGAAACGGCGCGCTACATCGGACCCCGGGTGTAGTGACAAATAAGCAAGGGTTTCATAGGATCCGTCTAGCTTCCTGGAACATAAGTTCCCTTACGGGTAGACTAATAGAATTAGTGGATGTGATGACTAGGAGGAGAGTTGGTATTATGTGTTTGCAAGAAACTAAGTGACTAGGTGAAAAAAGTAGAGTCATAGAGCCTTGAGCTTATAAGCTTTGGTATACGGGTAGAGATAAAAATCGTAATGGGATAGGCATAATCATAGATAGACGGTTGCTTGAGAATGTAGTTGAGATTAGGAGAAAATGTGATAGAATTTTACTGGTTAAGTTTATTCTAGGTGGAAAGATCCTTAATGTTATTAGTCCTTATGCACCACAGATAGGTCTTGATGACGCTAGCAAACGTCTATTCTGGGAGGATTTAGACGAGATGGTGCAAAGTATACCTAGTGAAGAGAAGTTATTTATTGTATTTATTGGTGGTGATCTCAATGGACATGTAGGTACTAGTCGTAGTGGGTTTGATACTATCCATGGAGGTTTTGGTTTTGGATAAAGGAATGAAGTAGGTGGCTCGATTCTAGATTTTGCCTTATCACTTTTAGGAGCGGATCAAGTGCTAGTCAAATAGACTTTTTTCTGACGAGAAGAATAGATAGAGATTGTTGTATCGACTGTAAGGTAGTGCCAGGTGAGAGTGTAACCACCCAACATAGACTTAGTTCTAGATTTTCGATTTAGAAGAGGATCTAGAAAGATTAGACGTAAGGTAGAGCTTAGAATTAAATGGCGGCGATTGAAAGAAGTTAACCAAAAGGCTTTTATAGATCGTGTAGTCCAAGAAGCGGATTGGCAGTCGGAAAATGATTTAGACAGAATATGGAATAAAATGACTAGTTGTATCAAGAGGGTAGCTAGAGATCTACTTGGTGAGTCGAGAGGTGATGCTCCACCATCTAAGGACACATCATGGTGGAATGAAGAAGTAAATGCTGCTATTAAAATTAAAAGGGATTATTATGAAGATTTGAAGAAAAGTAGAGATGTGGAGAGATTTGAGAAGTATAAAATGGCTAAAAAGGAAGTTAAGAAAGCTGTTCGGGAAGCTAAATCTAAGGTCTACAAGGAGGTGTATGAGAAATTAGACACTAAAGAGGCTGAAAATGATATATACCAGATTGCTCGGATGCGGGAAAGGAAGACCAGAGACTTATGTGCGGTGAAGTGTGTCAAAAATGAAAATAAGAATGTTTTAGTTCGAGATGAGGATATCAAGAAAAGGTGGAGAGATTATTTTGACAAATTGTTCAATGAGAGCTTTACCAAGAATTTGGATGGACTTGTTATTCAATCTCAAGATATAAACCGTGATTTCATGCGTAAAATAAAACTACCTGAGGTTAAAGAAGCTTTTAACAGAATGAGTTCAAGAAAAGCGGTTGGTCCTGACGGATTCCTATCGAGATTGGGAGATGCTTAGGAGAAATAGGTGTTAAATGGCTGACAGATATGTTTAATAAGATTTGGCAGACAAAAAAGATGCCAGATGAATGGAGGAAAAATATCCTTGTACCTATCTACAAGAACAAGGGTGACATTCAAAGTTGCTCAAACTACCATGGAATAAAACTTATGTGTCATACCATGAAACTTTGGGAGAGATTGAACACAGGCTAAGGAAGAATATTAAGATAATAGAGAACCAGTTTGGGTTTATGCCTGGACGATCGACGACAAAGGCTATTCATTTGCTTCGTCAACTTGTCGAGCGTTTTTGAGAGAGGAGAAGAGATTTGCATATGATATTTATTGATTTAGAGAAAGCGTACGACAAGGTATCTAGAGAGCTATTATGGGGGACAATGATGAAGAAGGGGGTCCCCGTCAAGTATATTGACATAATTAAGGATATGTACGATGGAGTAGTGGCAAATGTCAGAACTTGCGGCGGCCTAACGGGTGATTTTCCGATTACAATTGGTTTACATCAAGGATCTGCATTAAGTTCATTCCTGTTTACCATCGTGATGGATGAGCTTACTAGAACTATCCAAGATGAGGTACCTTGGTGTATGATATTCGCCGATGATATTGTTCTAGTAAATGAGATGAAAGCAGGGGTTAATGCCAAATTGGAATTATGGAGGCAAACGTTGGAATCTCGGGGATTCAGATTGAGCAGGTCCAAGACAGCATATATGCATTGCAAATTTAGTAAACAGAGAAGTCAACCATATTGGTATAACATTGTAAGGACAAGAGATATCACCGAGCGATCGGTTTAGATATCTAGGTTCCATCATCCAAAAGGATGGGGAGATCGATAGTAATGTTAATCAAAGGATCCAAGCTGGTTGGTTGAAATGGAGGAGTGCAACAGGGATTTTGTATGATCGTAGCTTTCCGTTAAAATTGAAAGGGAAGTTTTATCGGAGCGCTATTCGGCCTGCCTTATTATATGGTACAAAATGCTGGGCTCATAAGAAGCATCATACACAGAAGATGCACGTAGCGGAGATGCACATGCTTCGTTGGATGTGCGGTAATACTAGAAAAGATAAGGTGCGAAATGAGGATATTCGTGCAAAAGTTGGTGTAGCACTTGTGGAGGAGAAGATGCGGGAAAACCGGCAAAGATGGTTTGGTCATGTGCGACGCATATCTATGGAAGCACCGGTTCGACGAATAGATACTCTCGATATGGGCAATGGCAAAGGGCAAAAGGGTGACCGAAGAAAACATGGATGGAGGTGATACGAAGCGATATGGTTGCCAAAGGCCTCAATGAAAGTATATTGTTCGATAGGAGTGAGTGGAGGCGGAGGATTCCTGTGCTGGACCCGGCATGATTCTCATGTTGGTTCAAGTAGCCTGTTGGGGTCGAAAATTGCACCCCGGTTGACCAAGTCAAAATCAAGGTCAACCCCAAGCCAGGTGGGCCCAAGCCCAGATCAAGTGGGCCTATGCCCGAGTCGAGCCGGAACATGAAGCGGCTGGCCTCCCCATGCAAATCATGTAAAAAAAAATAATAATAATTTTAATGTAATTTTTATGGGCATAAAGCCAAGTTTTTGTAAGCCCATGGCTTATGTGCAAAAAGAAATGGCTCATGAGCCATGGGATGGGCAAAATGCCATTTTGTAAAGCCCAAGGGGGCTATATGTAAATATGTAAGCCTATATAAAGCAACATGATGAAAATATCTAATATACTTTTTCATTCCCCCAAAAATTAGGGCCCGTGCCTCTTTCTCCTTCCTCAAGGTTCTAAAACCTTCTTCTTTCTTTTGAATTAAATCAAGAGTTTCTCTCCCTTTTTCAAAACTAAATAGTTTTTCACCATAAAATCCACAAAGGGGAACTCAGATCTGCCATCAGATCTCAGAAAGGAGAGATTTTTAAAATCTCATATTTCTTGATCTTCAAGATCCGGCCAACAAAAGAAGAAGAAGGGGACCCATCTCCAGAAACCCCACTTTAGGGAAGAACTAGGGCTTATGGGGAGAAGCCTCTTCATCAGCTTCAAAATATCCTAGGAGTTTAACTCCTCGTATATATATACACACAAAATAATAAGTGCTCCTTTCTGGAGTACAACTCCCATTGCAGGGACCAAGTCCCCTTTGCCGCTAGCGCCCAAACGTCCACGTGCTGACACGTGGTGCGCAACGCTTTTGCGCTCAGAGCGCTAGCGCCCAAAGCGCTAGCGTCCGAGCGTCCACGTGCTGATACGTGGTGCGCTAGCGCTCAGAGCGCTAGCGCCCGTGCGCCCACGTGCTGACACGTGAGGCGCTAGCGCTCAAAGCGCTAGCGCTCAAGCGCTCAGAGCGCCAAAGCGCTAGCGCCCGAGTGCCCACGTGCTGACACGCGGTGCGCTAGCGCTCAGAGCGCTAGCACCTAAAGCGCTAGCGCCCGAGCGCCCACGTGCTGACACGTGGTGCGTTAGCGCCCAAAGCGCCGGTGCTTTTTCCCATGTATCCTTTGGATGCCCTTCCCCCTTTTTTTTTATATATGTATATATACAGACACACATACTCTGCAAAATTGTCCCCCTCAAAAATTTTTTTGGGCCGGGGCGCTGCCCCGGACCCCGCAAAGGGGCTGCTGACCCCCTTGAACCCCAGCCCGCTATCTGGGTAGCGGGACCCCCGTAAAAACTCTGCGGGGCCCCCGATACATCCAACCCCCCTTCAAAACACAACACTGCACATTGAGTTCGCATGACCAGTTTAACCCGTTAATCGGAGGTTCTCTCGCTCCAAAGGCGAGGGGTAATTAACGGCAGCTTAGTCCGCGGCTGCCGGAGATTCGGATCCCCACAATCATTAAACTCCAGCCTACCCTAGGCAGGGGGAATCTGTAATGCGTCTGACAAGCGCGCGCATTCCCATCTCAATGGGGTGACGAAAAACACCCTACAGATTCTGGCACGCCCGGTGGGACTTTTCTCTCCCATATTTCGGGTTAAACGTTCATGCGAACTCAATCGATATACATATCTATATTTATACAAAAATAATGCTCTTTCATACAGGTTTTCAATCAATCACTTCTCAACGATGTCTCCAAAGATGAGCTCAGCTCTCAACACGGCTCCCATCTCCTACACGATGAAGATGGACGCCAGGACAGTCCTTCCGGCCAGTCTCGGGCGACAATGGGAAGAGCTGCTGCTACCATTCGGCTCTATCCTGTTCGTGTCAGCTAACGCCATCCCAGCTCCTCAAGCTCCGGTAACAGACAAACCGGTCTCAAAAGGGAAAAGGCTGAATGTCATGGTCTTGAGGGCGCCCCAACACAAACGCAAGTCGGTGTTTGAACGATTTTCCTTGGTCCCAGTTGGGGGCAAGGCCATCAACACCAACAAAGCAACAAGGCATCTCGGGCAAGCTCCAGCGGCGCCTCTGACAACTGCTCAATTGGGTATCTTCTCTAAGCTTCCCATCACTCAGCCTATGGCGGCTTCCCGAAGAGCAGAAGCTTGCCAAGCGCTCAAGACAGAGAAGCTGAGGCAGAAGCGGCTCAGATACCGAGCTAACAAAAAGGCTAGGGGTTTGGCTATGTTAAAATTTATGAATTCCCAAAGCACGGACCGCTCCGCGAAATCAGTCGCCAAACATAAAGAGATGGCTGGGTATGTGGTTCGCACTGTCTACATGGTCGAACATGAAGAAACGTATCCTCCCATGCTTCACAGCCATGGTGATGATATGGCGGACGCTACCCAACGTCCACTCGGTCTAAATGATGAAGAGCCCGCTCAGGCCGATAGGCCAAAGGAGCCCGTGGTGCCTGCGGAATTGAGCTCAGATAATAAGGATGACCCGGTTGTCATAACCGGAACTACAGAACAAGTATTCTTCCGATGGCTTTAGAGGCAGCTTCAGGACAGGGATGAGAAGTTAGCCAAGGTACAGTCCAAGGTCGACGAATTGGCAAACGTCGCGGCAGATCTCGCGACCCAAGTCGTCCGATTGCAATTACAGCAGAATTAAATTTTGGTTCATGAGCCAGGGATTGATACCCGGGGGCAGCCAACTGATACCCCCTTCAATCTAAGAGCGGAGCGCCTTCACGAAAAACGGCCGCGAGAAGCCTCCAGTTCCTCCGATACATACACCGGAGGAGAATCTCCACAGAAAGAGAAGCTGGATAAGGTCTATTCCTTCAGAGGGGACAAAATCAGTAAAATATTCAAAGACGTCCTGAGGAACGATCTACAATTGCCAGAATCAAAAAGACTGCAGGAAGCGAATATGACCGACGATCCCAAATACTGACCCTATCATAGAGTGATAGGTCATGCCATTGAGGACTGCTTCGTCTTCAAAGATTGGGTCGAAAGGCAATACAAGACGAGAGAGATAGAACTGTCTAAAGGCGTGTTAGCAAACAATCAAGCTACGACCGCCGATTGCATACAAATGAAGACCGAAGCCTTTCGGGAACATAATCCTCTCAGACATGTGCCATTATCTGAAAAGGGCGAACCAAAGTCTGATCGGCCTCAAGGACCGGCATCAGTAAGGGCACTTACTCTAATGGAGAGAAAGGTGTACTCCTTCAGGAGGGATGAGGTCCGCAATATATTCGAGGAAGCCTTGAACAACGGTCTGCAATTGCCTATTCCGAAGAGGCCACATGAAATGAATATGACCGGCAATCCCGTATACTGTCCATACCATAGGGTGGTGAGTCATGCCATTGAAGACTGCTGTGTTTTTAAAGATTGGGCAGATGACCAATACAAGCTTGGAAAAACCTCACAGTCCTCGGATGTGTCGGCAAGCCACAGAGCTGCGGTCATCAATACAGCTCCGCCAAGATCAAAATTCAAGGAGCTGGGATAAGTAAAGATGACCACCACGTCGTTAAACTGGAAACAATCGACCAAGTCATTAAACTGGGAATAATGACCACCCCGTCGTTAAACTGGGAACAATCGACCACCATGTCATTAAACTGGGAATAATCGACCTCTAAGTCGTTAAACTGGGAATGTAAATATATATATATATATAAATAAACAAAAAATGTGTAAATAAAAGAAAAATAAAAGCTGAAATGATGGGGCAACTCGCAATAAAAATCAGCGAGTAAAATAAAAATGAAAATAAAGTCGAAATGATGGGGCAACCGCGAATAAATAGCCGAAATGATAGGGCAATCGCGACCTTCGCGATAAGAAAAGCTGAAATGATAGAGCAATCGCGGTAAAACAAAAACAAAAACAAAAACAAACAAAACAAAGGTGAATGATGAGTCGCTCTTGGTACCATATTCCAGTGCAGCGACGCAGACGCCAACAAAAATCCAACTTTCCAAAATTCTTCCAGCCCTACGGCCAGTCCCCAAATTGACTACCGTATACAATCCACGGGCTCAAATAATTCTAATCATACCCATGCCCCACCGTAATCACCAGTTACGCGGCTGGTCTCCGCCTTTGGAATTATGCTCCATTAAGAAGACCCACTCATGTGTCCTCACGTTACATGAGGTGAACAAACCTTCGTAGGATCCTTACGACTCACAAAGGAAAAATACACTTGGGAGTCCTCACGACTCCTAAGGAGAAAATATACCTACGGGATCCTTACGACCCGTAGGAAGAAAATGCTTTTATGGGACCCTTACGGCCCATAAAATTGAAAAGCCTTAGGTGATAGGGATCTAAACCTGTCTCCTAAGCCATCGCTCACACGCGAACAAAGTCCTGAAATGTTTTCGACCCTACGGTCTAGAACATACATCCTGCAAAACCGTATACAATCCACGGGCGTAAAATGATCCCAATCTCTCCCAAGTCCTACCGGTGAGACCACATTCATAGTCCCACCAAAAATAAAAATAAAATAAAATAAAAATAAAATAAAATAAAAAAATGGTATGTCCACAAGCAAAATGGGCACGGATGAAAACCCGAAAGGGTTCCGTGAGTAAAAACAGCAGGATTGCCGGCGAGTTTGTGAAAACCCAAAAGGGCGCAAACTCGTAAAAAAAAAAGAGATGAAATGTACTCGCGAAGTCCTCTCGACTTTGTGAGGAGAAAATTCCCGCGTGAGATCCTTACGACTCACAAAGGAGCAACACACTTAGGAGTCCCTACGACTCCTAAGGAGAAAATACACCTACGGGATCCTTATGACCCGTAGGGAGAAAATGCTTGTGAGACCCTTACAGCTCACAAAATTGAAAAGTCTTAGGTGATGGGGACCTAGAACCTGTCTCCTAAGCCATCACTTCTTGATAAGCAAGCGCAAATGATGATTCGTTCCTGGTACCATATTCCAGTGTAGCGATACTGATGCCAAGCAAAAACCAATTCCCAAATCCTCCCGGAGCAAATGATGAGTTGCTCCTGGTATTATTGTAGTGTAGCAATGCAGATGCCAAACAAAAACCAAAATCCCAAAATCCTCTCAAAGACAGATGATGATTCGCTCCTGGTACTATATTCCAGTGTAGCGATGCTGATGTCAACCCAAATCACAATCAACAAGTCAACTTCAACTCCGACACCGCAGAAAGCGGAGCAAGTCAGAATCCAAACTCGACACCGCAAGAAGCGGAGCAAGTAAAGTCCACCCCTGACACTGCAAGAAGCAGAGCAAGTCAAATCAAGTGTCGACCGTCCATGTCGTAAAAAGGGCAGTGCAGGCTTCCCACAAATCGGGAACCAAATCTCTCCGGATCAGAATGTCGACCGTCCATGTCGCAAAAAGGGCAGTGCAGGCTTCCCACAAATCGGGAACCAAATCGCTCCGGATCAGAGCGTCGACCGTCCATGTTGCAAAAAGGGCAGTGCAGGCTTTCTACAAAGCAGGAACCAGATCACTCCGGGCCAGGGAAACGTCTACCACAGACACTCCGTCTCGGAGACGCGTCGAGCGTCGACTGTCCATGTTGCAAAAAGGGCAGTGCAGGCTTCCCACAAATCGGTAACCAAATCGCTCCGGATCAGAGCGTCGACCGTCCATGTCGCAAAAAGGGCAGTGCAGGCTTCCCACAATTCGGGAACCAAATTGCTCCGGATCCGAGCGTCGACCGTCCATGTCGCAAAAAGGGCAGTGCAGGCTTCATACAAAGCAGGAACCAGATCACTCCGGGCCAGGGAAAAGTCTACCACGGACACTCCGTCTCGGAGACGCGTCGAGCGTCGACCGTTCATGTCGCAAAAATGGCAGTGCAGGCTTCCCACAAATCGGGAACCAAATCGCTCCGGATCAGAGCGTCGACCGTCCATGTCGCAAAAAGGGCAGTGCAGGCTTCCCACAAATCGGGATCCAAATCGCTCCGGATCAGAGCGTCGACCGTCCATGTCGTAAAAAGGGCAGTGCAGGCTTCCCATAAATCGGGAACCAAATCGCTCCGAAAGCAGATTACTCTAGGCCAGGAAAACGTCTACCACGGACACTCCGTCTCGGAGACGCGTCAAGCGTCGACCGTCCATGTCGTAAAAAGTGCAGTGCATCCCAAAAAGGGGGAACCAAAGCAAGTCGCCTCCACGCGAAAGAAGATCCATCAATTTCATGCACACGACCCAAATATGTGGTGTGCATTTATTGATGGGGGCACTTTGTTGGGGTCGAAAATTGCATCCCGGTTGACCAAGTCAAAGTCAAGGTCAACCCCAAGCCAGGTGGGCCCAAGCCCAGGTCAAGTGGGCTCATGCCCGAGTCGAGCCGGAACATGAAGCGGCCGGCCTCCCCATGCAAATCATGTAAAAAAAATAATAATAATTTTGATGTAATTTTTATGGGCATAAAGCTAAGTTTTTGTAAGCCCATGGCTTATGTGCAAAAAGAAATGGCACATGAGCCATGGGATGGGCAAAATGCCATTTTGTAAAGCTCAAGGGGGCTATATGTAAATATGTAAGCCTATATAAGGCAACATGATGAAAATATCTAATATACTTTTTCATTCCCCCAAAAATTAGGGCCCGTGCCTCTTTCTCCTTCCTCAAGGTTCGAAAACCTCCTTTTTTTTTGAATTAATCAAGAGTTTTACTCTTCCTTTTCCAAAACTAAATAGTTTTTCACCATAAAACCCACAAAGGGGAACTCAGATCTGCCATTAGATCTCAGAAAGGAGAGATTTTTAAAATTTCATATTTCTTGATCTTCAAGATCCGGCTAACAAAAGAAGAAAAAGGGGACCCATCTCCAGAAACCCCACTTTGGGGAAGAACTAGGGCTCATGGGGAGAAGCCCCTTCATCAGCTTTAAAATATCCTAGGAGTTTAACTCCTCATATATACACACACACACAAAATAATAAGTGCTTCTTTCTGGGAGTACAACTCCCATTGTAGGGACCAAGTCCCTTTTGCCGTTAGCGTCCGAACGCCGACTTGCTGACACGTGGTGCGCTAGCGCTCCCGCACTCAGAGTGCTAGCGTCCGAGCGCCCACGTGCTGACACGTGGGGCACTAGCGTTCAGAGCGCTAGCGTTCCTGCGCTCAGAGCGTTAGTACCCGAGCACCCACGTGCTGACACGTGGTGCGCTAGCGCTCTTGCGCTCAGAGCGCTAGCACCTAAAGCGCTAGCGCCCGAGCGCCCAAAGCGCTGGCGCTTTTTCCCATGCATCTTTTGGATGCCCTTTTTCCCACGCATCCTCTGCGGGGCCCCCGATACATCCAAACCCCCTTCAAAACACAACACTGCACATTGAGGTCGCATGACCAGTTTAACCCGTTAATCGGGGTTCTCTCGCTCCAAAGGCGAGGGGTAATTAACGGCAGCCTAGTCCGCGGCTGCCGGAGATTCGGATTCCCACAATCATTAAACCCCAGCCTACCCTAGGCAGGGGGAATCTGTAATGCACCTGACAAGCGCGCGCATTCCCATCTCAATGGGGTGACGAAAAACACCCTACATAGCCTACCCCAAATGTTTGGGATAAAATGCTTAATTGTCGTTGTTGTTGTTGAGAGTTGAGAGGAAAGTGCCTCCGACGATCCTTTAATAGAAGAGACGAGATCGGCAGAAGGAGAGCGATAATACTTTATGGTTTCTTTGTTCGAATAATTTGAATATTGACCGGGACATTATTGTATTTTAAAATGGGTTTTGGGTCATGTATTTTTAGAAAACCTTAAACGTGACCCATGAAACTTGTATTTAACCCACTTAATCTCCCACCTAGGCGTGGAGGACCATTTAATAGCTCAAAGCACGGTTTAATGCAACCGCTTAGGGGCAAAGCAAAACGGCCTGGGGCCGCTTCTACTTAGACGGCCGTCTAGACCGCTTTTTACAACATTGAGGGAGGGAGGGACCAGGATCATGTCAATAGGATTCGGGGTAACATCCTTTTAATTCTTTAGCCTTTAGATTTGCACTGTGATGTGTGTTGGCAATCATTTGATTCTTGAAAAGAATGAAAGCTTCCCTTCATGATTGCTAACACACATCCTAGGGCAACTCTAAACGCATAGGATTTGTTTCTAGATCTTTTTGATAGGATTATAGTCAATTCTCTCTCTCTCTCTCTCTCTCTCTTTCTCTCTCTCTGTGCATGCACTCACATACAGAGCTCCCAAGCGCAAATTATTTTGCAGGTTGTTTGTTCTCCATTTTGTTTTTGGTTTTAAGGTGTCATTCATATGGGACCCACCCTCCCCTATTTATAAATCGAGTTGGTCCTTCTGTCTCCTTATGTTGGTTGCATTCCTTGAACTTGTGACCTCTTTTTCATAATTTACATGTTCCCACCCTTTGGGACTTTGTTTGTTCGCCATATACATGAATGAATTTCAGTGTTGATTACAACACTGCATATTTGTCTTAATTGGATGTCTATAATATGCTTTTCCAGAGTTAATAAAAAGGTTAGGAATAGTTGAAATGGATTTTCATTTCGACATGATGTTTGTCCTACAATGTCTGGTATGCATGGCATGTTTTTCACACCTTGTATATTGATAGCAGATTTTACTTATCACACATCTGAAGATATTAGAATTTAGAGGTTGAAGACAAAAGGAAAGAATTTATTTTATCGTTGAGTTCTTGACATTACACCTGGTGGCTGATACAAGATAAGGTCGGCCTAAATTTTATTTTTGGTTTAGGTTTGTTAATTGCTAATATAACAATGCATTAAGTCATTATCAATAGCTGGTTTGGGCTTAAAGTTGCATTACTCAATCTTTTAACCAGTTGTAAGTTGTAATACGTTTCCTACTTCTCATGACTTATTCCTACTTCTCATGACTTAATAGGGAGTGCCAGGTAACTCTCATGTTGCATTTTAATTTAATTGATTCGGCATATTGTGTTATTGACTTATTGTCTTCATCCAGGTTGTGCTATTCTTTATCTTTTCTTCATGCTTTACTATGATATACTTCATGAAAATAATATTTTTATTTACTAGAGTGATCTTGCATGTTGTTGAGCAGGATGAGACTCTTAGTTCTTCACTTGGAGATGTAATTGTGAGTGGTAATTCAGTTGACCATCCTAATCATTCGCAATCATGTGATGACGAACTCCAACCAGGGAGGACTTCAGTAGAACCTATTTCGAGTCCAACTCAGTTAAATGGCAACTGTTCTGCTCAAATAGCGAATTTAGGTTCTGTTTCAGAACCTGCAAATGACACTGTTGCAAGCAGATCACCAATTTCTGAAACACTTACGAGTTCAGAACCTGATTTTTCTATCTTGAAAGGGGAACTATGCTTGGATGATCTCACAATCCGAGAGCTGCAAGAAGTTTTCAGGGTGACTTTTGGGCGTCAAACTTCTGTGAAGGACAAGTTGTGGCTTAAGCGGCGTATTACCATGGGATTAACGAATTCTTGTGAAGTCCCAACTACAAGCATCATAATAAAAGATAATCAAGTAATTCAGAAAAATGTGAAAGAAGAACCTAGCAGGGCTCTACAAGTTATTTCCAACACAGGTTTCCTTCCTGGCAATCAAATCAGTGGTTTGATAGATGCCAACAGTGGGGACTCTCTAAACGTCCGTACCAATCAGATAAAAAATCAGCAGGTATTATCTAGCAAGAGGTCAAGGAAACCTCTTCTGGAATTTGATGCCAAGAATGAAAGTATCCGAATGGAGCCATGTTCTACTAAAAGGGCCAGAAAACCCACCAAAAGGTATATCGAGGAACTTTCAGACATTGAAACCAAAGAGTGTAATGGAAGATCGGTTTCTTCTGTGAAGGATTCTGGATCTTATCAAGTGCATTCAAAATCTCAGGTCGATCCAGATTGTGATTTTGATTCCCAAGGCACACCTTTTGTCACTAGGAAGGACTCAATTGGTGGATGTGGCATTCAAATACCATATGTATCTAGGACGAGGAGAGGACGACCTAGAAAAGATTTCTATGCTCTCATGGTATGTTCAATCTACTTTAGCACTGCATATAAGTTGAACATTTACCATTTTTTTAACAGCAACATTAAGTTATGATTGTTCATTAGAATGTCATTTTCTAGTCCATGGTTCTGATGAACAATTATAGATTTATGCGTCGGTTAAAATTGAGCCTTGTATAATGTATAGTCATTATGGTTTTCATGGCTGGCAGTTCCTCTAGTATGTGTATCTATCAAGAGTCCAATATTTTCAGGTTCTTTTATAGATACAGTTGTTTGATATGTGAAGAAAGGCGAATGAAGTTGCATGTGTTTAGTGGGTTGCATATCTGATCACCACATCACTCTGATGTTCCCAACCAACTAAAGTCCTAATATGGGATTGTAGATTGGCAACAACTTGCAATGTTGCATGGATATGGTACCTCCTTATAGGCTTTAGTAGAACCCTCCTGAGATAAGCCGATCCTGATCATAGTTCGATCTTGTGTATACACTTGGGTCAAGAATACCACAGTTTAGATATGCATTTATCCATCCTCAGGCACACCTCAATGCTCCGAACCTCCTAGATGCTTTGATTTTACATTCTGATAATCTATTTTTAATTTCAAAGAAATGAAGACATGCTTGAGAACAAGAAACCAAGAATTTTCCTGGACTGCTACTTCTGTCCTCCCTTGAAAAGAAGAAGGAGAAATAACATACTTGGTTATTTTTGCGTACTGCGAGAGCCGAGAAGTTCTGCTGACTGACTTTGTGAACTCCAACCCAGTTCTCCCATCCTTAATCCGTCTTCTCTTTCTAATGGAAAATCACCTTTTGACCTCATCCCATTTGAATCAGTGTACTAATAACATCAACAACCATATTTCATATTTTCATTGCACAATCATACCAAATGGTTTAGCTAATGAACTACCAACAAATAGTCTTAACTTGGCCATGATATCCCATGAACAAGGTTCTATTTGTTCTCTCTATAGTTACCAGGTTTATTGACAACATGTACATTACTTTTGAGGTACTATTATTTGAATTTAACAATCTTTTTATGGTTCATGTAGTAGCGTGATATGAGAGATCTATTTCATGTTAGGTACACTTACACTGGTACATCATCAAGAAATACAAGTACTAGCTTTATTTGCTCCTTTTTGCCTTTCCAAGACATGGAAATTTTTTATGTGTTCTCTTTTCTTTAATGTAAAACAAGTACATCCAAATTTTACTTGTGTACTTCTATAGAGATTCAAATGATGGAACCGTAGCAGCAATTCTCAGGTGTATCATGTGTGACTAGGTCGAGCTTGAGCACTCATTACTTTGGCTCATTTAGCTATATCCAGATCCTGTAGTTATATTCTTGAACCATGAAGAAATATCAGCATTTATAACTTCCATATGCTTCCATTTGTGTAACATCCCAATTCCCGGAATACGGAAATATAGGCCGAAACCGTTAGTGCTCTTAGACAAGGGGAAATCGCCTTGCCATAGTCACACCTAAGGCTCTAGCTAAACATGTACGACAATATCCAAGATATAATACTAATATCATGCTGTATAAATAACAAATAATACTAATGAATCCACGAGATAGATAGAGTCAATAAAAAATCTAAATACCAAAGAGATCTGAATAAACGAAATACAAGATCCAAAAAGAAAGATTATTCCTAACATCTCGCGAGGGCGCACATTCTAATAACAATCGAAATAAAATAGAAATAAACCTATAAATATCACTAATTTTCGCCTAACTTCTAATAGTCACTTTGATCCTGCTCTGTTTGTGAATCGGTCTTTAAACCTGAGATGACAAGTCCCAGAAATGTCAGAATTTCCCAACAAGTACTTAATCGTAATAGTATGTGCATGTGTGTGATAGCATGAATATGTGAGTGTAGTGAAACCCGCATGCATATGTAGATATAGATATGGCAGTAATATGAAGCAAGCATGTAAACAGATTAAGTCGGTCAAGTCATATCCTAGTTGGTCGCTAAAAGGGGTAATCTGTTCTATCGTGAGTTCGAGTGTGTACATCAATCTCTGCAGGAGTATTCTTAACCCAAGGATAGGGCCCAGGGGCTAGGAAACACGGGCCTGTTGGGGTCAAAATTTGCATCCCAGTTGACCAAGTCAAAGTCAATGTCAACCCTAAGTAAGCGGGCCCAAGTCCAGCTCAAGTGAGCCCATGCCCAAAGCGAGCCCCGCGGCCAGCCTCCTCCATGCTAAAATAAAAATCATGTAATAAATAATTTTGATGTAATTTTTTATGCATGAATGTAAGCAAAATGGGCATAAAGCTAAATTTTTTAAAGCCCATGGCTCATGTGCAAAAGAAATGAGCACATAAGGCATGAGATGGGCAAAATGCCATTTTGTAAAGCCCAATGGGCTATATGTAAATGTGTAAGCCTATATAAGGCAACATGATGATGATAAAAAACAATTGATTTCTCCCCAAAAACTAGGGTTTGTGCCTCCATCCTCTCTCTTTCAAGTTCTTCCTCTTCCATTTCATTTTTCAATTAAATCAAGAGCTTAGCTCTTTTTTTTTAAAACTAACTAAAATTTTACCATAAACCCACCTAACAAGACTCCATCAAGAGAAGAAAAATGGTCTTTTTTTTATCATCTAAGATCTAGATCTTGAAGTTTCAAGAGAACCCATTTTGGATTTCTTCTCGAAAGATGAAGGAGAAAATCTTTTGGAGTACAACTCCACATTAAAATTCTTTTTGGGGAGTTTAACTCCATTTAAAATTCTTTTGGAGTTCAACTCCACAATAAAATTCCTTCTGGAGTTTAACTCTACAATAAAAATCTTTTTAGGAGTTTAACTCCATTTAAAATTCTTTTGGAGTTCAACTCCACAATAAAATTCCTTTTGGAGTTAAACTCTCTCTAAAATTCTTCTGGAGTTTAACTCCACAATAAAAATCTGTTTGGAGTTGAACTCCACATTTAAAGTTTAAAAGAAAAAAAAGAGAGAAAAGAAGAAGAAAGAATAATGGGAGCCCTTTTGCCCCCCTCACGTGGTGCCACGTGAGGGAAGGGGCTCCCATTTAAATGGAAGCCCGCCCTTTCTGCCCCCTCCTTCACGTGGTGCCACGTGAGGGAAGGGGCTCCCATTTAAATGGAAGCCCGCCTTTTCTGCCCCTTCCTTCACGTGGTGCCACGTGAGGAAATGGGCCCTCATTAAATAGGAGTCCTCTTTACCCCAGGGGAAGGCTCCCTTTTAATGGGAGCCCCTCGGCCCCCCTCATGCGAGGACACATGAGGGGGAAGGCTCCCATTTTATGGGAGACTCCTTCGGCCCCTCCCTCACGTGCCCTCACGTGAGGGGGAAAGGCTCCCATTTAATGGGAGCCCTTTTTCCTCTATCACGTGAGGGCATGTGAGGTTCCCATTAAATGGGAGCCTCTCTCCTTTCCCTGACGTGAGTGGGAAAAAGCCCACAACAAAAATTCTTTTGGAGTTCAATTCCACAATAAAATTCTTTTTGGGGAGTTTAACTCCACATTAAATCTTTTGAGGAGTTTAACTCCATCTAAAAACTCTTTTGGAGTTTGACTCCACAATAAAATTTCTTCTGGAGTTTGACTCCACAATAAAATTTCTTCTGGAGTTTTAACTCTACAATAAAATCTTCTTGGAGTTGAACTCCACATTCAAAAAAAACAAACAAACAAAAAAATACAACAATGCATATTGAGTTCTCATGACTTGTTTGACCCGTCAATCGGAGGTTCTTTCGCTTCAAAGGCGATGGGTAATTCACGGCAGCTTAGTTCGCGGCTGCCGGAGATTCGGATCCCCACAATCATTAAATCCCGGCCTACCCTAGGTAGGGGGAATCTGTAGTACGCCTGACAAGCGCGCGCGTATTCCCATCTCAAATAGTGTTACGGAAAACACCCTACAGATTCTGGCACGCCCGGTGGGACGTTTTCTCACCCATATTTCGGGTTAAACGTTCATGCGAACTCAATCAACATACATATCGATTGCCTGAATATCCCCAAGGACAAGCTCAGCTTTCGGCACAGCTCCCATCTCCTACACGATGAAGATGGACTCCAGGACGGTCGTTCCGGCCAGTCTCGGGCGACAGTGGGAGGAGCCGCTGCTACCATTTGGCTCTATTCTGTTCGTGTCAGTTAACGCCATCCCAGCTCCTCAAGCTCCGGTAACAGACAAACCGGCCTCGAAAGGTAAGAGGCAAAATGTGATGATCTCGAGGGCACCACTACCCAAACGCAAGTCGGTGTTTGAACGACTTTCTTTGGCCCCAGCCGGGGGCAAGGCCATCAACACCGACAAGGCAACAAGGCGTCTCGAGCAAGCTCCAGCGGTGCCCTTGACAACTGCTCATTCGGGTATCTTCTCTAAGCTCCCCGTCAATCGACCACCACGTCGTTAAACTGGGGAACCGCTGACCACCATGTCATTAAACTGGGAATAATCGACCTCTAAGTCGTTAAACTGGGGATGTAAAAATATGTAAATAAAACAAAAATTAAAAAAATAAAAATAAAATAAAAAGCCGAAATGATGGGGAAACTCGCAATAAAAATCAACGAGTAAAAATAAAGATGAAAATAAAACCGAAATGATGGGCAACCACGAATAAATAGCCGAAATGATAGGGTAATCACGACCTTCACGATAAGAAAAGCTGAAATGAAAATGATGAGTCACTCCTGGTACCATATTCCAGTGCAGCGATGCAGACGCCAACCAAAACTCAAATCCCTGAATATCCCAATGGCGAATGATGAGTCGCTCCTGGTACCATATTCCAGTGCAGCAATGCATACGCCGTCCAAAACTCAAATCCCCAACGACGAAACGAATGATGAGTCGCTCCTGGTACTATATTTTAGTGCAGCGATGCAGACGCCAACCAAAATCCAAATCCCCAAATGGCGAATGACGAGTCGCTCCTGATACAATATTCTAGTGCAGTGATGCAGACACCAACCAAAATTTCAAATCCCTGGATGTCCCAACGGCGAATGATGAGTCGCTTCTGGTACCATATTTCAGTGTAGCGATGCAGACGCCAACCAAAATCCAATTTCCTAAAATTCTCCTAGCTCTACGGTTGGTCCCCAAGTTGACTACCGTATACAATCCACGGGCTCAAATAATTCTCGTCATACCCATGCCCACTGCAATCACCCGTCCAGCGGTCGGTCTCCGCCCTTAGAATTATGCTCCATTTGGGAAGACCCACTCATGCGTCCTCACGATGCATGAGGAGAACAAACCTTACGGGAACCTCACGACTCGTAAAAAAACACCTTTGTGGGATCCTTACGACTCACAAAGGAAAAAACACACTTGCGAGTCGTCACGACTCCTAAGGAGAAAATGCACATATGGGATCTTTACGACTCGTAGGGAGAAAATGCTTTTATGGGACCCTTATGGCTCGTAAAATTGAAAAGTCTTAGGTGATACGGACCTAAACCTATCTCCTAAGCCATCGCTCCCCAACAGGCAAAGACAAATGATGAATTGCTCCTGCCACCTGTGCTTCTGTGTTAGCAACGCTGATGCCGATCCTTACCCCAAAATTCCAAGCTTCCGATCCAATAGACCCCTAAGTCTTTAAACTGGGAACAGATAACCTCTAAGTCGTTAAACTGGGAACAGATGACCCCTAAGTCGTTAAACTAGAAACGAGGGAGATCCCCTCATGGCAAATGATGATTCGCTCCTGGTACCATATTCCAGTGTAAGCGGTGCTGATGCCAAACCAAAACCAAAATCCCTAAATCCTCTCACAGCGAATGATGAGTCGCTCCTGGTACCATATTCTAGTGCAGCGATGCAGACGCCAACCAAACTCTGAATGTCCCGACGGTGAATGATGAGTCGATCCTGGTACCATATTCCAGTGCAGCGATGCAGACGCCAATCAAATTCCAGATCCCATACCCCAATGGCGGATGATGAGTCGCTCTTGGTACCATATTCCAGTACAACGATGCAGACGCCAACAAAGTCCCAAAATTCTTCCGGCCCTACGGTCTGGATCATACATCCTGCAAAACCGTACACAATCCACAGGCGTAAAACGATCCTAATCTCTCCCAAGTCCTACCGGCGAGACCACATTCAAAGTCCCACTAGCGATGAAGATTCCCAAACAAAAAAGAAAAAAAGAAGAAAAGGGTATGTCCACAAGCAAAATGAGCACGGATGAAAACCCGAAAGGACTCCGTGAGTAAAAATAGCAGGACTGCCGGCGAGTTTGTGAAAACCCGAAAGGGCGCAAACTCGTGAAAAGAGATGAAATGCACTCGCAGGGTCCTCTCGACTTTGTGAGGAAAAAATTCCCGCGTGAGATCCTTACGACTCACAAAGGAGCAACACACTTAGGTGTACCCATGACTCCTAAGAAGAAAATACACCTATGAGATCCTTTCAACTCGTAGGATGAAAATGCTTTTATGGGACCCTTACGGCTCATAAAATTGAAAAGTCTTAGGTGATAGGGAGCTAAACCTGTCTCCTAAGCCATCGCTCTCCAACGGGCAAAAGCAAATGACGATTCGCTCCTGGTACCATATTCCAGTGTAAGCGGTGCTGATGCCAAACAAAACCAAAATCCCCAAATCCTCTCATGACAGATGATGATTCGCTCATGGTACCATATTCCAGTGTAGCGATGCTGATGTCAACCAAAATCAAATCAAACCAACAATCTCTGCGGCGGAATCATGCTTCGTCCCAGAATATACCCAGTGTCGAAATCATGCTTCGTCTCGGGATATCTATCTTTCCTGCCGGAATTATGCTCCGCTTCGGAATCAAGTCAACCAGCGACACTCCGTGCCGAGGACAAGTCGACCAGCCAGCGACACTCCGTGCTGGGGACAAGTCGACCAGCCAGCGACACTCCGTGTCAGGGACAAGTCGACCAGCGACACTTCGTGCCGGGGACAAGTCGAATAGCCAGCGACATTCCGTACCGGGGACAAGTCGACCAACCAGCGACATTCCGTGCCGGGGGCAAGTCGACCAGCGACACTCCATGCCTGGGAAACGTCGACCAGCGACACTCCGTGTCGGGAACAAGTCGACCAGCAACAATCCGTGCCGGGGACAAGTCGAACAGCGACACTCCATGCTGGGGAAATGTCGAACAGCGACACTCCGTGCCGGGGACAAGTCGACCAGCCACATTCCGTGTCGGGGACAAGTCGAACAGTGCGACACTCCGTGCCGGGGACAAGTCGACCAATGACCTCCATGTCGGAATCATGCTCTGCCTCGGAATCAGGTCAACCAGCGACACTCCGTGCCGGGGACAAGTCGAACAGCCAGCAACACTTCGTGCCGGGGACAAGTCGAACAGCCAGCGACATTCCGTGCCGGGGACAAGTCGAACAGCCAGCGACACTGTGCCGGGGAAACGTCGATCAGCCAGCGACACTCCGTGTCGGGGACAAGTCGAACAACCAGCGACACTCCGTGTCGGGGACAAGTCGAACAACCAGTGACACTCCGTGTCGGGGACAAGTCGAACGACACTCCGTACCGGGGATAAGTCGAACAACCAGTGACACTCCGTCTCGGGGAAACGTAAGCGTCGACCGTCCATGTCGTAAAAAGGGCAGTGCTGGCTTCCCACAAAGCGGGAACAGCTTCCTACAAAACAGGAACCAAATTAAGTTGCCTCCACGTGAAAGAAGATCCATCAATTTCATGCACACGACCCACATGTGCGATGTGCATTCATTGATGGGGGCATTTTGTTGGGGTCAAAATTTGCACCCCAGTTGACCAAGTCAAAGTCAAGGTCAACCCCAAGTAAGCGGACTCAAGCCTAGCTCAAGTGGGCCCATGCCTAAGGCGAGCCCCGCGGCCAGCTTCCCCCATGCCAAAATAAAAATCATGTAATAAATAATTTTGATGTAATTTTTTATGCATGAATGTAAGCAAAATGGGCATAAAGCCAAAATTTTGTAAAGTCCATGGCTCATGTGCAAAAGAAATGAGCACATGAGGCACGGGATGAGTAAAATGCCATTTTGTAAAGCCCAATTGGTTATATGTAAATGTGTAAGCCTATATAAGGCAACATGATGATGAAAAAAACAATTGATTTCTCCCCAAAAACTAGGGTTTGTGCTTCCATCCTCTTTTCCAAGTTCTTCCTCTTCCATTTCATTTTTCAATTAAATCAAGAGCTTATCTCTTCTTTTTTTTTTAAAAACTAAATAAAGTTTTACTATAAACCTATCTCCCAAGACTTCATCAAGATAAGAAAAAGGGTCTTTTTTTTATCATTCAAGATCTAGATCTTGGAGTTTCAAGAGAACCCATTTTGGGTTTCTTCTCGAAAGAGGAAGGAGAAATTCTTTTGGAGTTCAACTCCACAATAAAATTCCTTCTGGGGTTTAACTCCACAATTAAAATCTTTATAGGAGTTTAACTCCATTTAAAATTCTTTTGGAGTTCAACTCCACAGTAAAATTCCTTTTGGAGTTAAACTCGCTCTAAAATTCTTCTGGAGTTGAACTCCACAATAAAAATCTGTTTGGAGTTGAACTCCATATTTAAAGTTCAAAAGAAAAAAGTGAAAAGAAGAAGAAAGAATAATGGGAGCCCTTTTGCCCTTCTCACGTGGTGCCACGTGAGGGGGAAGGCTCCCCTTTAAACGGGAACCCCCCTCACGTGGTGCCACGTGAGGGAAGGGGCTCCCATTTAAATGGAAGCCCCCTTTGCCCCCTTACGTGAGGACACGTGAGGGGGAAGGCTTCCTTTTAACGGGAGCCCCCCGGCCCCCCTCACGTGAGGGGGAAAGGCTCCCATTTAATGAGAGCCCTTTTGCCTCTTTCACGTGAGGGTATATGTGAGGCTCCCATTAAATGAGAGTCTCTCTCCTTCCCGTGACGTGAGTGGGGAAAAACCCACAACAAAAATTCTTTTGGAGTTCAACTCCACAATAAAATTCTTTTTGGGGAGTTTAACTCCACATTAAATCTTTTGAGGAGTTTAACTCCATCTAAAAACTCTTTTAGAGTTTAACTCCACAATAAAGTCTTCTTCGAGTTGAACTCCACATTCAAAAAACAAAAAAAGACAACACTGCATATTGAGTTCGCATGACTTGTTTGACCCGTCAATCGGAGATTCTCTCGCTCCAAAGGCGAGGAGTAATTAACGACAGTTTAGTTCGCGACTGCCGGAGATTTGGATCCCCACATTCATTAAACCCCGGCCTAGCCTAGGCAAGGGGAATCTGTAGTACGCCTGACAAGCGCGCTCGTATTCCCATCTCAATGGGGTGACGAAAAACACCATACAGGGCCCAACTGTGGAATGAACAAGTGACCGATAAAGCCCGGTACCGGAAATAGTAACATATGACTGCATAAAACCTGAGATCCCGTTGAACGAACGCACACTTAAATTAATCCAACACCCTGCGTATTTATAACTAACATGGCAGTAAACTGAATCACTAATTAGAAATGCTGACTGGACGATCACTTATAATATCATGTTAATTGTACGGAAATGGAACTTGTAACAATATAGATTGTGTCATGGCATATAATTCAGCATTCTAATTAGAGACCCCGTTTTAATATGAGTATACTGGAACAATGAATAGTCATGGCATGTCAAGTACCATAGTTATAGTATGATAGTGTCCATAAACAAGAATAGCATGTTAGGGTTGTTAAAGCATGTCGACAATAATAATTTCAACTAAAATGTTAAATATAGGCGATATGATATGATAAAGTCAAAAATATTAACGAGACTCTACATAAATATGCAAACATCTGTATTTAACATCCGGGTTTATTTATTGCATGGGATATAATCTAGAACATGATTTACTGGGATAATCATAGTTAAAAAGGAATGCTAAATTACAGATACATAAAGCGGATAGTGATAATAATATAATTACGAGATAGTGGTATGATAAAATAAGTGATAGATTGACTATTTATCATATAAGCGTCGGTAATAAGTTATAATCATGCAATAACAAAAAATATTAATACAAATTATAGTGTCAATATAATTTATATGACTAGGGTACATAGAGTGCAGTGATGTTTTAAGGAGTGGTAATGTAGAAAGTTCAATTTTTATATATTAAATATTAAGCCCAGAGTATTTATTGATTAATATTAATAATTGTATATTTTTATGTTTTAAATTAGGATATAAGTGTTGACATTTTGCATACTGATGTATACCAATGTGGTTGCAACAGAAACATATAATTACTTATAAAATTTTTTATATATTACACCACATCTACATATTAATAATTATTTTATTACGCTTGCACTCTTACAGTTCACGTGATGAATGGATTAATGCGTGCTCAAAATCCTAGGGATTTCATCATGTGTACAGGTATTATAGGATATATTAATGAAGCGGCATAATATTACAATTTTTTTTAAACATTGTAAGTTAATAATTTATTTAAAGAATTGCCGATATTGTATCCACTAAATTAGAGAGCAAAGGTACTTGTCTTGGAGACGAAAAACACGACGACACGAAGCAAATCTCCAAATTTTGATGACTCGGTTAATTTTGAAGAAGAAAATATTGTGATGGGAAAGAGAGAGTTATGTTATATATATATATATATATATATATATATATATATATATAGAGAGAGAGAGAGAGAGAGAGATGATTCTATTAGAAAGCGAGAGTTTGCGATTGTAGAGAGAAACAGAATTTGGAAAGAGAAATTATGAAAGTGAGAGCTTTGGGGTGTGTTAGTTTAGGGATATAATATATATGGAGAGAGATAATGTTGATTTATATGAGAACGGGAAAGATAATGAATATATGTATAGTTATAAGGTAGGAGAATAAAATATTGAGGGAGAGAATTGATAGGGGGGAGAGATAGAAATAGTTGTTGTAAAGAGATAGGAAAATATTGGGGAGAGAATTATATTTAAAAAGAGATCCAAATACTGTTAAAAAGATTAAATTATGTTGGAGTTTGTAAAGGTTGTTTGGTGTGTGTGTATATATATATTAGTTTAAATATGTATATGATTAAAATAGGTATATGTTTGTTTGGGGAGATAAAATATATAGATTAGTTTAAAATATGATATGGTTGTATAAATAGATTAAGGTTGGTTTAAAAGAGATAAAATAATATTAGATTTAGCAAAACAATTTTCTAAATGTTAAATATCATAACTACTTAGACAACCATAATATTTTGGTTACATAAACTAATATTGGAAAATATATTAGATGCAAATTAAAATAAGAGATTAATAAGTTATCAAACAAACTTAAATACTAAATATATTTTGCTAAAACAATCATACTATAATTATCTATTTAGTTACAAAACTAAGGTAGACAATAAAATATTATAAGCATATTAAAATATGATACTGCTTGATTAGAAAACAATTTTTAAATACTAATTATCATTTAATTAACAAACGTAGAAAACCTTAATTATATGTTTTATCTTAACTAAAAATATTAAACTCTAATAATAAAAATAATAATTTTATTTGAGAAAAAAATTAAATTGATACTATTATTATACTGTACCGAAGTTCTAGTGTGTTACAATTTGTTCCTATTGGAGTCTCCTTCAAATATTTTTGAGTTATCCCACCAAGAACGATATATAATCTAATTCTCAATTTTATCTTATTAAGATACTCTCTTCTCCATATTTGATTATGTTTCTTGGGAAATTATTTCCTTGGAGTTTTTCTTCTTAACAGGATTATGTTCATACTAAGGTATGTTCTGATCAAAGATGATCTTTGAATCCTATTCATTGCCTCACACGAGTAATGTTATGCATGTCACAGAATAGGCTCCTAATATTATATTACTCACTTGTGTTCTGCACACAAAATGCTTAATAAGTTGTTGAATATGAGTCCTGCATTAAATTTGAGTTCAAAATTTATGTTAGGCGTGCACACTACAGGAAGCTAGATGCTAAAAGAACAAACCTAGATATCATAAGAATCATTATGCTTGAGAAGTTAGTCCTTTCATAATACATTTCCCAATGAATGAGAACTTTAGGTTTTAGTAAACTGACATTAGGCAGAATAAAATGGTCTACCGTCTCCAATAACTGTAAAAGCGTCATCCCAGAAAATTCACAATATCCGCATTACCCATTTTCATCCCCATTTATGTTTATAGTCTTCGTTACTTGTGTCAGTTGATGGTAGCACCCCCGCTAAGGGGCTTGGAGTGAATCTGATAATTGCTATTTAATTTGATTGCCATGAAATATTATTTAAAGTGGATGCAGAAAATTTGCTTTTGAATGCTGATACATATACATAGCTCGATTTTAGAAATTAAAATTTTGATTACAACATGTTCATTCCTACATCACATGAGAACTCCATGTAGGACATATTGACACATGATCTTGCAATAAACTTTTTTCCCTTCTCAAATTCAATCAGAACTTTGGTATTATGAAGAGCGACAAAAAGGGCACAGAAACATCCTATGGTGAGGAGCAAGATCTGGATCATGAAAACATAAATACTGTGGGCGACACCTCCTCAGACAACAATGGTGATACAATGCATCATACTGATAAAGCGAGAAGAGTAAAAGTTGGTGGCAAAAGAAAACATCACCGAGCTTGGACTCTCTGTGAGGTATTGAAACTAGTTGAAGGAGTGGCTCGATATGGAGCTGGAAGGTGGTCTGAGATCAGACGAGTGGCCTTTTCATCATATTCTTATCGCACCTCCGTTGATCTGAAGGTAAATTTGATGGATTAAAGCTGGAAACTTCTGAAATGTGTGATAATAATTTTACTGGGAAACATAGCTTGTACCTCATATTAATTCTTCAATTTTCTTCAGAAACATAGCTTATACCTTGAATTAAATTTTCTCCGACTTTTCATCAGGATAAATGGAGAAACCTCATCAGAGCTAGCTTTGCGCAGGAGCCTTCAGATAAAGGGGTGAGAATATTGTTCATCTCTCTTTCAATTTGGTGTCGGGTGTAGTGCAAAAACAAATCGAAAACCAAAAGATTCGGTGTTTATGAACCGGACAAATCTGAAAAATTGAACTGAAAACCACAAAAAATTCAAGAAGAATTAAAATATTTAACTAATGTGTGTATCATATATCATTTTATTTAAGGGTAATTATAATATTTTGAATTATATATTGCACACGGATCTCATGATTCTGTACGCCCTCCCTCTCTATTTAATTTTTTCTATATCCCCCAAAAAATATAAAACCAAAAAATTTCATATTTATTAGAATCTCCTTCAAATCTTCAATATTTTAAACCCCCAAAAAAATCCGTTAGTTTGCTGTTAAATGTAACAGAGGGAAAAATGACCAAATTACTCCCATAGGGTTAC
This sequence comes from Agapanthus africanus, assembly GCA_030015575.1. Taxonomy (NCBI): domain Eukaryota; kingdom Viridiplantae; phylum Streptophyta; class Magnoliopsida; order Asparagales; family Amaryllidaceae; genus Agapanthus; species Agapanthus africanus. The sequence goes on from CM057340.1 coordinate 796,176,901, forward strand.
GACCCTACCAAAACTTGTGTTTAAATCCCCATTAATGATACTAGTTTTTGGCTCGTGCATTATATTAAAAGCATTATGCAAATTTGATAAACAAATGGATCAATATTTGTATGTACACATGAAATCTTTAAAATATAATTATTTGTGTCATGAGGTATACAGATATGAATATGAAGTTTGATGTTTGAGTGAAATTAGGATGAATGTTTGTATATCTTTGCAAAATAGTCTATCTTATTCACAAATATCAAAGAGAAAAATCAAAAGTAACCATAGTTATGAATAATTGGAGATAAACTTTAAAATGTGAAAGAATCAAGAAGAAATTTTGTAAACATGAGAAAATTAATTAGGGGTCATATGTGCTAAACATTGCTTCAAGTACGTGTCTCGTCGTTTTTCCTCTCCAATATATTTGCTACTACTTATAACTTAGACAAAAATCTTAAGTTGTAGTTTTAAATAAAAAATCCATCCGTTGTGGGTTGTGAAATAGAGAGTTCTTTGGAGTAACTTCTTTTGCGTGTGACATATCATCAATTTTTGTTCCTAGTGTCTTATTTGCATGAAAGTTTCTTGAGGCACCTGACACAGAAAGAGAGATTGTCAATTTGGCATACCCCTCATTTTCTAATTATAATAGTAATTACTAAAGATGTAGAAATAAGTTAAGCCTAACTGATCGACACTCTGATCAATCACTCATTAATAAGAAGCCATTTGGGTTTTATAGTTTATTTAACCAATATTTATTTTTACGTGGAGGTATAGGTTATGCAAGTTATAGAATACCTCTACTTATCTGATGATGAGTTGTTTGGTTTTAGATCATTGTTGAAAATATCAATAGCATAAACGTAGCATTCCACAACAATATAGCGAAAACGCAAATAGCTACATAGTTTACTAACATTTCAGTATTTAAAAACTACAAATATAGTTAGATTAATATAAAAAAATAGGACATTTTATATGATAAAAAATCAGGCATACCAAAATTTGCGTAATGTTTAATCCATGAGTTCACACTTGTAATCCATCATCAATACTTCATAAAAAATCGTAATATACCAATCCACAATATATAAATAGATAATCAACGTAAGTATTTAAAGAAACGATTAACATAAGCAAATGACTACTAGGACACCGTAAGTCTTATAAAAAGTAATTAAACAAACTTTGACGGCACACAAATGCCGAATAGAATATCTTGAAGACATTAGAAGTTTAGAAACTAAAGTCATCTTCATTGGCTTATCATTCCAAATCAAAAGCGTTCTTTTCCACGATGAAGTTAGCGTCATTCTGGTCAATGTACATATCACTTGCCGTAGCATCATCATCAACAATTCTTTTTTCTTTTTGCGCCAAAGTTACTGTAAAAATATAATAAAAAAAAAAAATAAGCTTTTTGTATTGGAAATTTCTTTTAGGATAAGACTTTATGTATATCATTTATTTTGCTCACCAGAATAATCATTAACCTATTGTTGCTTTCATTTCTATTTTCTGTCTTCAATAACGTATTCATATTTATTGCGAACACATCAAGAAAGTTGATTTTCTCTTCCCCATTCTTCTCGTTAACCATCCAAGCTCGGTGGTAGGTAGACAAGGGTCTTCTTCCTAAACAATCCAATCATCATCGGGAGATACCTCTTCAACTGAAACTAGATATTTCCTTTTAGTTTTCTTTTATAAATTTCACCCCCTTAGGTATATATTGTACATAACATAAACAACAAAGTTCAATCTTTTTTGCATCAAATGACTTCTTTTCCTCGAGTGGATCTAGAACAATTTATATCATTATTTTTATTAATTCAAAATATCCTCAATTTATAATAATTTGCAATTTTACTTGAATGTGCTTCAATTGCATTCGCAACTGGATGCTCTAGTAAGAGTCCATTATAACCATAAATTTTTGGAGAAGGGGTTTACTCGCCAAATCTCTCCTATCAAGAAGCTATCAATGGAATTAAAAAAACTATGTTAAATAATTAAATATAAATTGATTAATTATGATATTTTAAGTTCTCTAAATAATTTAATAACTGGACTTCGAGAACTAGTGGTCATTTGTTTTAGGCCGCTGCTGAGTTTTTCAAATCTTGTCTTTGCAATTATCTAACTCAATATCGGTTTATTCATTTACACGTATATATGAAATAGACACACTATATTCTCACGAAGTTTTCTTTAGACTTAAACTATAGAATTTTTTTGGATTGAAATAATTCGCTGCTGAATGAATAGGTCTATGCTTCATATCCATTCATCTTTTATCGATCAATATCGAATAAGGCATGCTTTCTCTTACTCCCATGGTCTCACCATATGCTCACATGCCTCCATAATTCTCTTATGTGCTATCCATCATCTCGTATAGATACGCATAGAAGCCCTCACATCTGAATCCACTTCTTGAATAACAAACAATGAAAGTGTAGTGGTGATGAAGCAAAACAAAACACAACTTTAAAATGCTTTGTCATATAGCATCGCCTCCTTCGTTTTCATCTTATTTTCACTCCTAGCCTAATTAATTCTAGTGAACTCATTGGAAGAAAACATATTCCTTAGCTGTTGCTTTAACCTGTACAATCTTTGCAAAGTCAAAAAAGAGGCGACAAAACAAGTCATGGCTGGTCTAAGAAGTTATGCTCAATCGATATATTTTCTCATCAAACCGAGGACCCAACAATGGTTATATATACATCGAGCAATCTTTCTTCCTAAGCCAAGTGTCTAATGAATTTTCATCCTCCAGATATTTTCAAGCATCAAATCTATAAATTAACCATAAAATTTGTCTAATAAGCATCTTTCGTATTTCATTAGTTTCTTACTGGCATTCAATTCAAATAAGGAGTGATTATCCGTAACAACTTGGAGAACCTTTTCCTCCTATCTTATTAACCATTTCATCAAGACACTTAAACAAAAAATTGCCTTTTTTGATATTTTTCTATGCGTCGATAGATTTATGAAAGGAAGTCCTTTATGGAGAGTTGACTACGAAATTATTTAAGCCTTTTCTCTTCTTGTCGGATCATTTATCCGACATCAATTATATACATACTATAGAAAGCTATATGCAACCCAGAATCCGGCAATTTTTTGTCATTTTTTGTGGAAAATTAGCCTTAGCTCCCTGGGTTTTTAGGTGATTCGCATGTGGCCCCTCAAGCTTTCCCAGGAAATTTTGGCTAGACCCTTGGAATTCAGGTGAATTTTCTTTTGGCCCTTTTTTCGGCCCAACTCATCTCTGGGCAAATTTAACTTACCCCCCTACATTTATGGGAAATTGGCGTTTGCCCCATGCATGTGCGTGAGGCACCTTGCTAGTGTACAAGTATATTACTCCCACACCATCATGAGTTGCTTTTATAGCATCAATCCAATCCATTTCGATCTTAAGAACACGCGCTCTTATCTCATATGACGATGGTTGTTTCAATTCCAGGCCAAATCTTCCACGCCTTGAATTATCCTTTCACCAATACGGGTTATTAAGAATATTACAAGACAAACCATCCATGTAAGTACACCTTCCGATCTTCTATATGACATCCTCACTTGCCCTCTTGTATCTATTTTCATGTGTAATTTGCGGAGCATTAATTTTTTCAAATTAGTCAAATGGACCAAATGTTTGAGCTTGCGAATTGCTTTCGGTTTCACTCTAGTTCTTGACTCATTGCATCAATTTAAGGCCCCCTTTCTAATTTTTGAATTAGCGTGTCTTTCTGTCTTTTGCATATCCACAATTTTCAAAGCTTGACATTTCTTTTTAGCTTTCACAGTGCATTTAATGCATGGCTTCATTTCTTTGTGAGCACCGGCCAAACAATGCTCTAATCTTGTAATTCCCTCGGTTATATTATGAGCACAAAAAATACAAAAACAATATTCACTTTGTTCATCTGTCTCGTATCTTGTCCATACCCTTGTCGGTTCTAAGCTCTAGAAACATCACTACTTATTTCACATTTCCCCCCATTGCAGTCGCAATCTAAGGCAAGCGATAATGAGAATTTTAGAATTTGGATATAATCCCTCAAACAATTTGATCAACTAACTTAAAAGGCTAACTTTCATAAAATGAAAATCCAAATTTCTTAACCTTGTATCAAACATGCATACAATGTAAAACCTCATATTCCGGAATTAGAAGAAAAAAGCAAAGAAAAAACTTCTTATAGCATCAAGACCTTAATTCATTGAAACAAATAACACCATCTTATTTTTCATAAGAATAGGAATCAACCAAACCAAAATCAACAAGAAAATACTCAATCGTCACTAGAGAATTAAACATAAAGTTAAAATCGATATAAATCAAACTGTAAACTAGGGTTTTTTTTTGGTTTGTCTGTCGAAATTGGTTGTAGATGGCAGCGAAGTGGTCTCAGGCTATGCAAAGACGCCGTGAGTTGCTTGAAGAGGATGGACATGGTCATTGATGGCAGGAAGGTTGTTTGAGTGGCACACAGTTGCCGAAAGTGCTTACGAAGTGTCGATTTGGGGGTGAAGTGCCTTCGAAGTGTCAGTTTGGGTGGTTGATCTAGGGGCGAAGCCTCGATTTAAGGTGCCCTATAGGCGAGATGTTAGGGAAAGTGACCTGATTGAGGTTTTTGGTATTTTTAGGGTATTAAGGGTTTCAGGTCAGGTTTCCCATTAAAATAACTGTTGCACTGTAGCTTAAAATTAAAATAGCCTAGTATTGTGGTGTAAATACCGTAGCTTACGTTATTTTCAAAATAGCCTAAGAACACTCTGAAAATAAAACCCTCTGTTCTAAAGCATGCTGTTTTGCGATATAGAGTGCGCTATTTTAACTTTTCTTTAGAGCTATCTGAACTCTGAAATGGGAGTTTTCGTCTATTATTTTGGAGTTTAGGAAAAAGAGGCTGGATTGGATTTTAGATTACTCTGGTTTATCTCTACTTTAAAGCTAAGATAGAAATCCAAACGGTGTATGCACCTAGCAGATTGGAGTTGAGATTAGATTACTCTGTAAAACTATGTCTATTGTAACTCAACTCCACAGCCAAACAAACCCTAACAATTAATTATTAACTGCTACTACAGTCAATTAAAGTCATTTCGTTTGGTCTAATTTCATACTTTGAGGTTTGAGCTTATGGTTTAAAGATCACTGAGGCCCAACACCAGTTGAAAGTTTCTTTAAAGCTTAGGTTTGCCCGCTGTTGCTGGCTTTGAAGCATTAATTTGTTAACAGCTGGCTTTGAAGCATTAATTTGTTACACGTATGTGGGTCCTAATTATAAATCATCTTTCTTTCTTGTAAGATTTCTTTGTATAATTATATAATTATCGTAATTTTCTTTCATTGTGTTCATAGGCCAAGAACTGCAGAAAACCTACTTCAGTGCCCATACCAACACCGATTCTACTAAGGGTAAGGGAATTGGCAGAAATGCACTCACAAGCTGGAATTGAGTTCACGCCAAGTAAATTTTCAGTTCATAGTGCCCGAATTGTACATGAAAAAGGATCCGGGTTTCTATGACCGTCGTTTTAGGTTAGAAGAAAACTTTAACTAAAAGAAAAAAAGTTGTGATGTCAGTTTATGTACAGTATGTGAGCAGCTGTATCATCTAATGTTCATTTATATGCGTTTTAGAGTTTTGCATTCTGGTTGGAATGTGTAAAATGAATGTAGCGGAAGCAGATTCAAATCCCAGAATTCCTTATGAAAGTGTGAGGGGGTGGGAGTTTTAAACTGCAGTCGAGAGCTTGTTAGAATATAAAACTACCAATCTTTGGCACTATGAGTTGTGTGTGTAAAATGCGTGATTCAAATTTAGAGATGGGGATATGCAAATTTAGCCTTTTCATAAAAATATCCTCTTTCAACCTTCCTGGCTAGTACCCTCATTTAATTCATGGGAAGAAAGCAAACATTCCTCTTATCCTCCTGCTCATAGTCACAAATTCGCCGTTCGGGAATAATTCGGCGAGGTCGAAAATTCGGATTCGGAGAACTATTCGGAAAAAATCGGCAGGTATTCGGGAAAGATTCGGTAAGTGTTCGGGAAATGTTCGGGAAGGATTTCGAGCAATAAATTAATATATGAGACGCTAGGTTTTGATTTTGTGAATTATTTACAGTTTTTTGAATTATTCGCTGTTTTATCACATAATTCGGGAATAATTCGTGAATTATTCGCGAATAATTCGCGAATTATTCGGCCAGTTCGGCAATGACGAATAATTCGGCGAATAATTCGTTTGATCAAAAATTCGCGAATTATTCGCGAATTCGGCGAATAATTCGCGAATTCTGTGACTATGCTCCTGCTCCAATTGCACGAAAACTGCAAATTGCATAGAATGCCCAACAAGCAGCCATCTTCAGCCAAATTGAGGATCTATTCAGATTCTTGAAGGTCTCCTGTCCTCGTTGAAGGTTTACCCATTGCAAAGCACTCCATGGTGGGTAAGGGGAAATTGCGTAAACGATTAGAAAAAGGAGGGGAGGGGCGCGGCCATTTTGAAAACCGAAGCGAGAGGATAAATTTGGAAGAACATGAAGTTATTTGATGAATCCACAATTTAAGTCGACATTTGCAAATGTCCTCAAAATCAGAATGTGTGTGTAGTCTAGGGTGATAGCTTAAGTGTGTTTTCTCTAATAAAATTAGACATGCTCATCTATAGCAAAAAAAACTCGATAGTTTGAGGCATTTATTAGCAGTTAGCCACTGCCAACAAATTTTCAAACGTTATCGATTTGTTTTTTATTCCTTTTCCTTGAAAAAAAATGATAGAATGACACGTGCCCTTTTTATTATGGCTGGGATGTGGTAATGATGTTGAGGTGGTCATGATCCATGCACCCCACAAAATTAATAATTAATTAGACACAAAACCCAATGCAACTGCTGCAACCAGCTTTTGATTTTGCAAAAGAAACCTCCATATGCTGCTGCTGCAATAAATGTCATCTCATGGGAGAAATCAATAAAAGTCCAGAGATACATAAAAACGGATTTCGAACCCCTGCCATTTTACTGCCTAATATTATGGTGTTTTAGGAGCAACCTAACCGCACATCGAACGTGCAAAGCATGTGAAAAATATCAATATCAAAACTCTCTATTTTACACTGTTTGGCAGCTGATAATGCTCGATATCGGCCACCTCCAAGATCGGGACGCGTAGTAGATGACGTGTCTCGAGACTCTGAAGGAGGGGCCCATAGGGGCTGACCAGGCCATCCTGCACCCGACCTGACCTCCCTCGGGGCCCCCTGCAAATCAACTTCCTCGGCCCCTCAGGTCGCCCAGAGCTGCCGCAGGACCAAGACTCCTCGACCTCCTCGCTCGTTCCCGAGCACCCGGCCGAGGCCGTCTCCTTCGGCCCTCCGACCAACTCCACCGCTCACAAGCGTAACCGCCACTCCGCGAATCTCGCCGTGCGCAGAATCAACGCTAACAACATCCCACGTTCCACGCCATCAATCCCCATTAATGGGCGATCCGCTTTCTACGCGGGCGTGACGTCGGGGGCGTAACTGCTGGCGAGATCCTCGCACCTGCTGCTGCGTGCTCCACCGCTATATAAACCCCCTCACAGAGGGGTCAAGTAAGCCATTCTTTTACACTTACGCCGTTACTCTGCTCGGATCTTGTCACTGACTTGAGCGTCGGAGGGTCCTCAGTGGTACCAAACCACCTCGGAACTTCTTTGCAGGTATACGGCGGCAGCCTCCTCATCCCACTTTGTCCTCTCAAAGCCCATTGAGACCCACACGCAACGAAGGACAATCAACCCAGTTCACCTCGAGATCAACGGAAGACAACATCTGACGGAGGCTGTAACACCCGAGTTCATTTATACCAATTCCAGTTTCCGTATTTACTTATCCATGGTCTATTCTTGATTTATCGTGTTTGGGTACGAATGGTAGTTTCTTGGTACATTGCATTCGACCCGACCCTCTTGCTTGAACTTATTTGATTTATATTTATAGTTTATTCTGACTCGTTGCTTTGACACGTGCATCTAGTATAAACTGCATATCGGCATTTCATCTGGTATCGCATATTTTAACATATAACTTTTAGTCACTGGAAATATTTATTAAAATACATTGCATGGCCTGCTTGGTACCGCTAACCCTGTGGTAGTATCCTTGCATCGCGTTCTCGTCCCGTTCAGCGAAACGGACGTGTTTGGATGGCTATGCGTACGTACGTGTGTCCGTTCTTGGGGGTATGCCTTTTGATACAAAATCCTTCATTTTGATTCTTTGGAATTTGCTAATAATTTTCATATTTCAAATTCAAATTTTTGGACCCGACCCGGACGCAATTCTGAAATATTTTTGTATTACGCTAAATCCTATTTATTTCTTTCTAAATTTAATCAGTTGGAAAATATTCTTCAAACTTACAATATTTCTCAGGTTATTCTTTAAACTGAAAATCTTTAATAAATTTTTCCTAAAACAAATCTTCCTAAACCCCACGAGCCAATCCCCTCTCTTCCCTATGCCGGGCCCACACCCCTCTCTCCTTCTCTCTCATCTTTCCTTTCTCCCTCTTTCTTCTTCTCACAGCCACATATCTCTCTCTCTCTCCCCATCTCGTAACTTCTCCTCTTTTCTCTCTTCCTCCCCCCTAGAAAACGATAACTTTCTTTCTCCTCCCCCCCCTCTCTCTCCTCTCGCTCTCTCCCTATCTCTCTCTTCTCGCGTCTCTCACTCTCTCTCTCTCCTCTCGCGGTAAACTTAGGTCCCGTCACCGCTGCTTCCCTACCGTCACCTCCCTTCAATCTCTTCTTCTTCTCTTCTTCAAAACCCCGAGCACCCATGAGAACCCTAGCCGCCTTCTTCTTCCTCGACCATTCCTCGGCCCCGTCTCGCTTCATCGACGTCGTCTCCTTTCTCACCCCTTCCACATCACCTTCTTCTCCTTTCATCTCCCCGAGCAACCTGACAACGATGACCCACAGCCTTCACCGGACTCGAGCCCTGCAACCCCTCACCAGAGCTCGCCTCGCCACCAATCAACTCGTCGTCCTTTCCTCGTCCTTACCTCCTCAACCTCACCCTCGTGCTCACCCCACACATTACTCTTCTCCCGAGCACCACAACCACCTCCACTTGCATCCTACCTTACACTGACGCCCTAACCTGCGCTAACTCGTCGCCGTCTCATCGCCGGTGACCTCCTCTTCACCACAACCCTCTCCTGTCCTCGCTTCCTCTGCCAGCGACTCCAGCCAACAAGAACCTCACACACTTGCACACTTAAACCCTCAAGCCGAGCTCTGCACCCTCTCTTATCGCCGGAGTCCCTCCGACCATCGCGGTCGACGCCATCATTCCTCTGAATACCCAGTGAGAAATTCTTCTTGCCTCATGCTCATTCCTCCTTTACATTCTCCATTCTTTTCTTTCTTTCTATGACATTTCTTTACTGTTAATTTTAGTGTTCACTGTTCGTTGATCGCCGGAAACCGGTCGGGCCGACGACGATCCCGACGACCTAGCGAGGATACCTGACCCGTGTGACTCCATCGTGCGTTGTTTGGACTCGTTCCATGTACCGTGCGCGCGTCGCGACTTTTCCCGCCGACGCGTAACGTTCCGTTTTCCGTATCGCGACCCGTCGAGGCAAGTGAAACTTGCTACATGCTATTCATACTATTCCTATATTAATTTATCTATTTTCCTATTAAATCTATAGATAAAACCTAAAGTCTTGAGTTACAAGTTAACAATATGATGTTCCGTTTACATATTGCAGATCTAGAACTTGAAACCTAACTGTTGCAATTAGTTTACTAAACCTAATAACTACATTTATATGTTAGATCTCATAATAACCATTGTACATAGCCTGTGATACCATTTTCCTCTAGTTTTACTCTATCGGACATCCGCGCATATTTTTAACTGGTTTTAGTTATAATTGCATCCATTGAACATATTATACATGTCATCGCATCCCTAAATAACTTAATACTTATTAACCTGATTTTAACATTCATATCTGTCATACTGTATTCATATAATGTTGGAACTATCTCTTAAACACAAATAGATAACCGTACAGCAAAGTAGTTTAATATGCACATATTGCTTAACCTATTACATGTGCCAATTTATTATGTTGTTGATACCCATACTTGTTTATTTATAACCATGATTATGTTAGTTGATTATGAGCACCCACACGATATCTCTTACACCGTGACATGACTTGCTACACACATATTACTTGACCCGACATGGTACCGTACACTACTTGACCTGACCTGATGTACCATGGCTTGACATGTTACCTGATCTTGGGTCTAATGCCAACAAACCTGACATGTAGTCCTTACGGACCGTTCCTGTTGTCTATCCAGACAAACCTACACCTACCTGCTCCTGTGTTGGCATTAGTCCTTGATTTCTTAAATACCTGACTTGAACACTTATAATTTGGGGGTATGGGGAAATCAATGATGAAACCTGACTTGTAACTCAACAGTTCGATACCTGTTCTGATCAGTCTTACGGGCTAGGCCAGTCCCGGAGTGATGATGCTGACATCACTCATCTGTACATGCTACCTTCTACTGCCTAGCGGCAAGTCTCGGATTAAGCCCGAGAATCTTGACCGTGGTCCCGGGCACGCACGGGATACTATTGAGTTATATCGATGATTCATCAAATTGATTTCAAAGACTTGAGAGTAGATAACCCAATAGACCAGTTTAGTTTACTCACTACACACTACCCTTCACTGCCCTGATTTATATTGCTGTTACACCTGATTTATCATTCATGATTATATTTGCATTTCCTGTTACCCTGTTATATTTTATTGCTTAATGGCATGACGCGCTGACGTCTGGGTTTTGCATGGCCCAGATTCCGTACCTTTGCTGCAGTCCGAGCAGGAGTACTTCAGCCAACAGGCTGAGCAGTGAGGATTCAGTAGTAGTTAGCTCTTTTACTTTCAGCATTTTTTTCCTGATGTGAGCCCGCATTATGGGACATACATTCCAGTTATTTTTGTATTGGATGTTTTGCTTCCGCATTTTTATTCTTGACTCATTTTATCTTGGCTTATGGACATGTATTAGATAGTTATATTTTGTTCTTGATATCTCTACAGCCGTAATGTGACTGTGGATGGATACTTCCTACCCACAGGTAGCATGATTGGCTATGTCACGTGCCCATCTTAGCGTACTCTGAGAAGCGGGGCATGACATGGTTCTTTTGGTATCAGAGACATAGGTTAATCGGGTTTGATTCTTTTATAGTTGGGTATTGGACCCAATACACGAATCAGAATACTCGTGATTAGAAACATGTTGTCACGTCCCGAAAGTACGGAACATGACCGACACTTAGACTACGAACGTCTCGAGGCGTACGTATTCTAAGTAAGCCGAGCCCAGAAATCCAAACCAAGGAAAGTAGCAGAGCGTAGGAAAAACCAATTTAAAATCAACCAGTATGCAACAGAATATACAACGCCTAAAAGTGAGGATCACAACAGAAAAGAAACCCAATCAGCATGAAACCCAGAGACATGTAACACACGACTCTAAGATCGAAAGAATAAACATCACTGGTCTATATCTCAAATAAGTACATGTTTGGTTGATGGAACTTCTAGATACAACTGAAATATAATATACAATGTATAATGATGGGTATGATACAAATAACCCACCTACTAGCAAGTCACCTGAAAGAAGCTGTGCCCGCAAAGCCGTAATGAAACCCGTACGGCAACATCTGCAAGAAACTGGGGCACAACGGGGGTAAGTTGCCAACTCGTGAGTAGAAAAAGATCTACGAACAGAAAATCGCATGTATGACGCAATCCTAGGTCATACGATCAATATATATAATCCTCAAATATATAACCAGTAATCTAAGACCATGGCTAGGGTAAATATCTAATCCAAGTGTAATCCCATGTGCCCGTGTCAGTGCATCAGGTGGCAATATATCATAAGAATGATGTATGAATGCATGAAACAGAATGCATGTACTGAAGAAAACTGCTTTCATAAATTTGTGAGATTTCTGTATTTTAAAATGAGGTATCATAATGAAATCAGCATAAAACAGTGCCTAGCATCGGCGCAAGACATAATCTCAATATCTCGATATCTCTGAATCACAATCTCTGTACCTCAATATCTCAAATCTCAATATCTCAATCATAAAATCCAGGGCGCCGTCAGTCCAGATCGGCCCCTACCATCCATCTCATGACTACGACGGTATCCTCCGGATATCCGACGTGTCGGGTAATATCACCGGTCGGTAGTGCTCCCCTGTCAGGCTCAACGCCATCTCCTGCGATCTTCTTATCCCGGGGTACCGCACCGGGCCCACCATGTACCCGAAACGGTTCATCCGCCTCCTCGAATCGGGTCTCGAAATCCATCAGCAAAACTCATGAAATCATAAACATGTGAAACCAAGGCACGAAAACGATATCAAGTGCAACAACTGGGCGAAAATCGCAAATACTCAGTAAGTGCGACCATGGTGCATGACAACGTCATGAAACTCAATCATCAAAATCAGTCATGTGAATAGATCGCCTAAAACATCGAAATCAAGTATGGCGGAATAGTCCCGCTCAAGCGCATCCTCCAAGAATCTCTGGCCAACTGTCGTGATCACTCATAGCATATCCCGTCGGCGATCCTGAACTCTGGCCTGCTGGTGTGCGTAACATGACCACTCCTGGGTCCAAGTCTTCTCGTAATTTATCCCCGAAAAGTCCTTATCTCCTCTGTGAATTTCCAATCTCACGATCCATCGGCTCATCGGCCCTGTTAGGTATGCTAACGGGGACGATTCTGTTTTGGAACTTCTCTGGTCATCTCTCGGTCAATCATCGCGACCACTCATAAAGCAGCATGTCACTGGCGTCGGCCTCTGGCTCTCTGAATGTACGTGACACATCTGATCCGAGGTGCAAGTATCATTGCAGCAGTGTCCTGGAAGGAATCCTGTCCAAGGTCTTTTCCGAGTCTTATCTCTGCCGAACTGTCCGGAAATCATCGTCCTTTACTATATTTGTTTCTTGCTCCGGAGCGGCTGCATACTCATCGCGACTCTTTCTGGAAGGTATATCCAAGTACTATGCCTCGGCATGCGCATCGCATCTCTGATGTCGGCGGAGTGGAACGTCGTCTCATCAAGACCTCGTATGAATCTCTTACTCCACTTTTCTCTAATGTCAACTGCTTCGGACTCGTCTCGTCGTGGTTGCATGGACTGAGCTCCAACGGCTATCCTCGTATCTGGAGTCTCCCAAGAAGTGCATCTCACTACTTAGCATCCGAATTAAGTCGAGCCATTCGATCGAGTCGTCGAAACCTCATAATCCCCCAAGAGCTCAACATCTTGGGTACAGTATAATAGTATCGAGTACATACCCCAGCATCGGTGGTCCAGCCGTAGAAGGGCAAACCCAAGCTTCACTAATGGCGCCCCAGAACTGCCGCAAACCCTAAGGTTCAAAGGCTTTCATACGGTCATTAAGTCGAGTTAGGGTTTCATTCTTTTAGAGGGACCATAGAATTGCCTGCATGTCTTTCCGAATACTTTAAACTTGGAATAATAGGTTCCTGATATTCGATCGTCTCTGTCGACTCTCAACGTCTCCACGTGAAGTCGTCTCTAGCTGGAATCAATCTATCTGATGACCTCGCATCGGGGTAGCAAACCATCCACACGTCCTAGTCATTCATCCTTGGTGACTAGCGACCTTCTATAATCTCTTAGTACAATCTTGTACTGCAATAGCTCCAACATCTGGGGCGATATCTTGTCATTCGTAGCAATAACCATAGTCACAAATTCGCCGTTCGGGAATAATTCGGCGAGGTCGAAAATTCGGATTCGGAGAACTATTCGGAAAAAATCGGCAGGTATTCGGGAAAGATTCGGTAAGTGTTCGGGAAATGTTCGGGAAGGATTTCGAGCAATAAATTAATATATGAGACGCTAGGTTTTGATTTTGTGAATTATTTACAGTTTTTTGAATTATTCGCTGTTTTATCACATAATTCGGGAATAATTCGCGAATTATTCGCGAATAATTCGCGAATTATTCGGCCAGTTCGGCAATGACGAATAATTCGGCGAATAATTCGTTTGATCAAAAATTCGCGAATTATTCGCGAATTCGGCGAATAATTCGCGAATTCTGTGACTATGGCAATAACTGGCTCACTCGCCTGCACGCTGAACGGTGCCTCAATCGTCATGAATAAGCCATACATCAACGGTCATCAAAATCTGGCTGGCCTCTGTTAAGGGCTCAATCCTCTGGTGCTAATCTGCACGTTCGAGTAACCTTATACAGCGATCCATCCAACGCTCATGGCGCGAAAACATCATAAAAAGACACATCTCCGCAATCGTGTGTCGCCGGAATCACGCCCTGGTCAGTCCTCGTCCGTAACGAGCTCGTGCTGACCGCAACTCTAGCCGTAGCTTTCCCTGCCCGTAATCATGGCAGCAAAACCATAACTGGTACCGATGAGGCTAGATCAGGAATGAATATAATACTGAGCAAAGAAATGTACATCCTAAGGCTTCTTAAGTGGAGTGGCGTGTCGTAAATATGCCGCGGAACATACCAACGGTACGTCACTCTACTTTAGTCACTTATTCCATCAACCAAGGGTTATCCTACGCTCCGAAGGTAAAACCTAACGCTCTGATACCAACTTTGTCACGTCCCGAAGGTACGGAACATGACCGGCACTTAGGCTACGAACGTCTTGAGGTGTACGTACTCTAAGTAAGCCGAATCCAGAAATCCAAACCAAGAAGAGTAGTAGAGAGTAGGAAGAACCATATCAAAACAACCAGCTAGCAACATAATATACAACGCCTAAATGCGAGGATCACAACAGAAAGAAAACTCCAACAACAAGAAATCCACAGAATAAAACGTGCGATTCTAAGGTCGAAAGAATAAACATCACTGGTTTCTATCTCAAATAAGTACATGTTTGGTTGATGGAACTTCTAGATACAACAGAAATATAATATACAGTGTATAAAGATGGGTACGATACAAATAACCCACCTACTAGCAAGTCACCTGAAAGAAACTGTGTCCGCAAAGCCGTAATGAAACCTGTACGGCAACACCTGCAAGAAACTGGGGCACAACGGGGGTGAGTTGCCAACTCGTGAGTAGAAAAAGATCTACGAACAGAAATCGCATGTATGACGCAATCCTAGGTCATACGATCAATATATATATAAACCTCAAATATATATAACCAGCAATCTATAACAAGACTAGGGTAAATATCTAACCCAAGTGTAAACCCATGTGCCTATGTCAGTGCATCAGGTGGCAATGTATCATATGAATGATGTATGAATGCATGAAACAGAATGCATGTACTGAAGATAAAAAAGAATGTAGAAACTAGTAAGAATTATCCTTTCCTTTTCAATTTGTTTTAAATCCAAAATTAAATAAAAATCCATCACATAATCTATGGTGTGAGTCTTATATTGCCACCATTTCCATGTGCTAACAACCATGATAGATGGGTGTATGTATGTATGCATGTATGCACATCCACATGTGCATGAAACTTGAATGAAAGAAAGAAACACATGCATGCATGCATACATCCATCAAATACTAGAAAGGTTTTAAGTGAGAAAACTAATGGTTAAATGATAAATCAACACTTGATTCATCAATCCGGCCATATCACATATGACCCTACCAAAAGCAAGCCGCCCGATCAATGTTCGGTATCCTATACGCGCAATTTAATCGGGTGCATGCGCATATCGCATACGCGCACCACAACGTTTCGTCTGGACTGGGTAACTCCTTTGTGGGACTCTAAGACTCGTCAATACGCCGGCAGAGGGTGATGATCATATCAGGTACCCTCAAGCCGCAAGCGGTCAGCTAAACGTAACGGCCACCCGGGTATTGAGCGATCAGAAGACAACAAGCGAACCTGCTACAACTCCCGTCGAGCCAACTGGCAACACTACCGTACAGTCCGGTCTCTTCGTCAGATATGCTGCATATCGAGCCTAGGGATGGTCACGTTGACCCTGATAACTCAATAAGTCGTGCCGGTGAATGGTCTATAACAGATCGAGAAACTACTGATAACACTTAT
The DNA here is from genome assembly GCA_030015575.1 of Agapanthus africanus. Taxonomy (NCBI): domain Eukaryota; kingdom Viridiplantae; phylum Streptophyta; class Magnoliopsida; order Asparagales; family Amaryllidaceae; genus Agapanthus; species Agapanthus africanus. The sequence goes on from CM057340.1 coordinate 796,193,083, forward strand.
CAGCAATTCTCAGCAGCCCTGGCCAGGGACTTACTGATATAACCAGTCGGGCACAGTGCAGCATCAACTCCCAATACCGGGAGAGACGAAACCCCTCCTATCGCTCATTGCCTTCGTGTGTCTCGGGACTGTACCCAACGGCCACCTGTTTGCACGACTCAGTAGAGCCGTGGTAGGGTGGTAATCAAAGTACAGTGGGAGAACACACAAGACTCTATGATGATCTCGGGTCTACAGACTAACCTGTACCAGTGTCACCTGAGAACTGCTATCCGATGATAGATATAATTCCATATAGGAGTTCTCGGTGAGTCCGTCCAGTGTACCCAGTCACCACTGAGCACCCGTATATGATCTTGATGTCAAACATCGATGAATGTGGGAACATTCATCGCCCATCGTATGGGTCTAGTATCATATACGCTAGTCTACTCTGATATATCAATGCCCCGTCTCGATATACCAACGACTAGGGACTTTCTAGGAAATGCTTATAGACTACAGATGTCCCACTAGTATGATCTCCATCATAATCAGAGCAGTCAAGCCAATATCCTCAGGGCTTTATCAGCATGTATGAGTGAATAATAAGCATGATCAAATCAACATGTCAGATAAAGAAGAACCAGATAGTATACTATCATGTCGAGCAAGAATGCATACTGAATATATATACATGTATAGATACATCCACTATCACATAATGGCCTCTAGGGCATACATATATTCAACAATCTCCCACTTGCACTAAGGCCAGTTATTGGCGTATCTCATACCCAACATCTCAAAAAGTCGCTCATGCTGCGGCTGAGGAAGGGCCTTGGTGAATGGATCCGCGGCGTTATTCTTTGTGTCTACCCTCCTAATCTCGATCTCGCGGCGATCAACAATCTCCCGGATCAAATGAAAATGCCTCAGGATGTGTCTGGACCGCTGATGGGATCTGGGCTCCTTGGCTAACGCCATAGCCCCATTATTGTCACAATACAAAGGTATTGGATCAATAATGGTTGGAACTACTCCTAGCTCCGAGACGAACTTCTTCATCCAGACGGCTTCCTTGGCGGCATCATTTGCAGCAATGTACTCAGCTTCCATCGTAGAGTCTGCAACGGTATCTTGTTTGGAACTCTTCCAACTCACCGCCCCTCCATTGAGGGTAAATACAAACCCAGAGATAGATTTGCTGTCGTCCTTATCACTCTGGAAGCTCGAATCGGTAAAGGTCTCCATTTGGAGATCTCCATTACCATACACCAAGAACAATTCTTTAGTCCTTCGCAAGTACTTAAGAATGTTCTTCACAGCTATCCAGTGATTCTCCCCTGGGTTGGATTGATACCTGCTTACTACACTAAGTGCATAAGCTACATCTGGACGTGTACATAACATCGCATACATTATAGATCCTACTGCCGAAGCATAGGGTATAATACTCATGCGAGCTCTCTCTTCATCGGTCTTTGGATAAGAATCCTTGGAGAGAGTGACCCCATGGCAAGCGGGTAAGGCACCCCGCTTGGAGTTTTCCATACTAAACCTTTTTAGGATGGTGCCAATGTACCTGGTTTGGGACAATCCCAATAACCTTTTGGATCTATCCCTATAGATCCTTATGCCCAGAATGTACGTGGCATCACCCAGGTCCTTCATGGAGAACCTCAGTGATAAGAAAGATTTGACCGACTGTAGCATAGGAATATCATTTCCTATCAGAAGAATGTCGTCCACGTACAATACGAGGAATGTGACAGCTCTCCCTACAGCCTTCTTATAAACACAAGGTTCATCTGGATTTTTGATGAAATCAAACTCTTTGATGACATCATCGAAACAGATGTTCCAACTCCGTGATGCCTGCTTTAACCCATATATGGATTTAAGCAATTTACATGCTTTCCCGCTGCTCCCACTGTCAATGAAGCCCTCTGGCTGATCCATATAAACGCATTCTTCTAAATTTCCATTTAGAAATGCGGTTTTAACGTCCATCTGCCAGATTTCATAGTCGTAGTGAGCAGCAATAGCAAGTAGGATCCGAATGGATTTAAGCATGGCTACGGGAGAAAAGGTCTCGTCATAGTCCAAACCTGGTCTTTGACGAAAACTCTTCGCCACAAGTCTTGCCTTATAGGTCTCCACCTGCCCATCTACACCAATCTTTCTTTTAAAGATCCATTTGCACCCCACAGGTTTTACCCCAGGGGGTACAACATCCAAAGTCCATACTTTGTTGGTGTACATAGACTCCATTTCGGATCTCATGGCATCCAGCCACTTCACAGAGTCTCTACTCGTGATAGCTTGCTGAAAACTGGTAGGATCATCATCATCCATGATACAGTCTTCTCTGTCACCATCAATGAGGAAACCGTAGTACCTCTCCGGTGGGCGAGAAGTCCTACCAGACCTACGGAGTGGCCGAGGTTCCTGAGTTTCTATTGCAACAGCCGGTTCAACCAAATCGTCATTTGTAGTTTGCGTCTCTAGAACCTCTTCTAGATCCACCACCTTGCCATCATCTTTATCTGCGAAAAACTCCTTTTCCAAGAATGTGGCATGTTGAGAAACAAACACCTTTTGTTCCTCTTTGTGGTAAAATAGATATCCATAAGAATTCTTTGGATATCCCACAAAGCTACACATGACTGACCGTGTCTCGAGTTTGTCCGGATTTTGCTTTTTAACATAGGCCGGGCAACCCCAAATCTTAATTCTCTTAAGAGATGGTCTCTTCCCATGCCATATCTCATATGGTGTGGTAGACACGGCTTTGGTTGGAACCCTGTTTAGTAGAAACGCTGCAGTCTCCAATGCATGCCCCCAAATTGAGACTGGTAACTCAGCGTCACTCATCATGGACCGGACCATATCTAATAGGGTCCTATTCCGTCGTTCTGACACACCGTTGTGCTGTGTTGTGTAAGGAGGAGTGAGCTGAGAGAGAATCCCATTCTCTTTTAGGAAGTATGCAAATTCTGTACTGAGATACACACCACCTAGATCTGATCGAAGTATTTTGATACTCAAGCCGGTTTGTTTTTCTACTTCTTGTTTATATTCAATGAATTTCTCGAAAGCTTCGGACTTGTGCTTTAATAAAAATACATGACCGAATCTTGAGAAATCGTCATTGAATGTAATGAAGTATGAAAAACCGCCTCTAGCCTGTGTAGACATTGGCCCGCATACATCACTATGTATGAGGCCTAGGAGCTGAGTAGCTCTTTCTCCGTGTCCGGTAAACGGAGTTTTGGTCATTTTACCCTTGATACAAGACTGGCAAGTCGCATAAGATTTATATTCAAAAGAGTTTAAATATCCATCTTTGTGTAACTTGTTTAGTCTTGTTTCGTTAATATGACCAAGTCTACAATGCCAAAGAAAAGCTTCATTTAATTCTGAAAGTTTTCTTTTATTAGTGTGTTGTATACTGAAAACTGTGTGTTGATTTAGGACATATATTCCGTTATTAAGCGTACCATACCCAACCAACATTTGATTTAGGTGAATGTTCATAACATTGTTCTGCAACACAAAATTATATCCTTCATTGTCCAACAAAGAAACGGATATTATATTACATAGCATACTTGGTGCAAAATAACATGGATTCAAAATCAAAATACATCCAGATGGCAACCCCAAGTGATACTCTCCCACTGCGACTGTATGTACATTGGAACCATTTCCAACGCGGAGAGTATGGTCACCTGTCTTCAAAACCTTGCTATTTCTCAGCCCCTGCATAGAATTGCAAATGTGAGAATCTGAACCGGTATCCAATACCCAGGAAGCAGAGTTTATTGAAAAACAGTTTTCTGTTACAAACGCACCTGAAGCAGAAGCATCACCATGCTTCTTCTTGAGACTTAAGTACTCCGTGCAGTTGCGCTTCCAATGTCCTGTCTTGTGGCAATGAAAACATTCGCCCTTCCCCGGGTCTCCAGCTTTGGACTTTCCCTTTCCCTTCACCTTTTGAACTCCACCCTTAGGATTGGTGGGTTTCTTCTTTTTCTTTCCCTTGGCCTTAGCCTTCGGGCGAGAAGAGGAAGACTGTCCAACAGTCATAACGGGAGTTCTTGCTGACTTCATAGTGCTCTCTGCACTCCTTAACATATTAAGGAGTTCAGGGAGTTTCTTCTCCATGCCGTGCATGTTGAAGTTCACTATGAACTGAGTAAAGGTGGAGGGGAGGGACCGCAGAATAATATCTATATATTGGTCATTGTCCATTGTCCATCCAAGGTCCTCAAGCTCTTGTATAAGAGCTATCATCTTCAAAACATGGTCTCCTACTGGTGTGCCAGGGGCCATTCGCATCTGAAACAGTTTCTTTGATGCTTCGTATCGTAATACGCGGGATTGCTCTCCATACAACTCCTTTGTATGGAGCAATATACCGTGAATGTCCATGTCCTCGTGCTGCTTTTGATGTGTGTTATCCATCGATGCAAGCGCGAGGCATTTGGCCGTGGCACAGTCAGCGTCCCATGTCTTGCGGACTTCAATGTCTGCAACTGAGGATTTTGGACCTGGGACGGGCGGGGCTGAAGCCGTGAGGACATATGATACTTTATCATAAGTCAAGGCGATTTTCAGATTCCTCAACCAGTCTTTATAGTTGGTCCTATTCAGTTTGTTTTTATCTAGTAAAAGCTTGAGTCCAGTCATGGGTATCTGCCATTAAGAGAGAGAAAAGAATACACTCAGCGAAAGCTCTTGCATAGATTAGATTGGTTATTATCTTGTCTAATCGATATTTCCCACTGCTTTTATCGAGTTTTTCTTTCAAACCTTAAAAAGTTTTGGAGATAGTGCCCTCAGAGTCAATTATTGGGTCACAGGCACGTGATTGCAATGATTGAGGGAGGACCTATCCCGGTACAACAGTCTTACTCGAGATGATAGTATGCTATCTGGTTTACCTTTATCATCGTGTACTGTTTCAGGTGACCTTACAGGTCGCTATTACACGTTGATAGAGCCCCTAGGATTCTTGCTTGACTTCCAGCAGTATGAGGGTGATCATATAAGTGGGAGCTGGTAGTCTATAAGCACATCCTTAAATGGTCCCTAGTCGTGGGAGTTTCGAGACAGGGCATCGATTCTCCAGAGTAGACTAGTGTATACAGTCGAGACCCCGACGAGGGGCGGTGGCCGGTCTCACAAGCCACTGGTGTCAGTTGGTTCACCTAAGATGTATACTGGTGCTCATTGGGTTATGAGTACACCGGACAGGACTCGCCGGGAACATGCTAGTTGGTCTTATACCTGACGTCAGATAGCAGTTCCCAGGTGACATGTGTACAGGTTAGTTCATCGACCTGGGGATCGTCATTTGTATCGTGTGAGTTCCCACTGTACTTTGATTACTACCCTACCACGGCTCAAAGGAGTCGTGCAAACAGGTTTTAGTTGGGTACAGTCCCGAGCCACATGGAGGCAGTGAGCGGATCTTCGGGGGTTCGTCTTTCCCGGTATTGGGGGTGAGGTCGCGCTGTGTCTAGGAGAGCCATTACACGAAGTCCTTGGCCAAGGCATGAGATTTACTGGTAGGTATTCCAGTAATATCTCAGGGTGTTCTGGGCTACACTCCGACACGACTTGTACCGCTTTTGGGGGTCTGACTTTTACCCACCCCCTAGGCCCGACATGCGATGCTCATAGACGAACGGACCGGACTGTACGGATATTGTCACTGACAGGCTCAGTAGGGTGTCAGGATGAGTTCGCTCATCGACGTCCCTTTTGGTCAATAGCTAGTGGCCCGTTACGTATTGGCTTATACCTCTGACGTGCTAGTGGTTAAATCCACAGCCATAGTATTGACGAGTCTTTAGAGTCCACCACACTTTCAGTTACTCAGCTTTCGGGCGAAACGCTGTAGAGGCCGTATGGAGATATGGCAGGGTCCGATCAGATACGTGCGGTATTGCACGGGTCAGGATCGGACGGTTTGTACTAGTGGCCGTATGGATATATGGCAGGGTTCGATCTGATACGTGCGGTATTGCACGGATCAGGATCGGACAAACATTACTAGCCGGCTTTGGTTTAAGCCGGATCCTAGTTTAGTACAGTGTAGATTTTGTCTCTTTGCATTTGTATCCGGACGGAATACAGATGCGGGTGTGTATGCACAGTATCGGGGTTTTTCCTGTAATTTATTACGGGACCAGTTTTCTGGAGTTGCCAGTTTGCATTCCGTTCCGGCCGGTTTTCCTTTGTTCTTTCCCGGCCGGACTTTTCCGATGGAGGGGGTTATTTGCAATTGTGCAAATAACATTTGTGGAGGGGGTTTCTTGCAATTGTTTTGATTATGATATCTTTCTTCCATCACTTGCATTAAATGAGATTTGAAAGGATTTGATTTGGATATGGGTTTTGTTATCATGATGTTTGTTTGTGGTCACCCCTTGCTTTCTACTACACTCACTCTTCTTCATGGTTTATGTATGGTTAATTTCATTTTTCCTCCACCATTCTCTTGATGAGGGGCCGGCCACATTTTAGGAAGAGGGGAGAAAAAAAAATGAGAGTGTTTCATTTGAGTGTTGCATTCATTATTCATCTCATTTTCATGCTAGAAAAATGCAAGCACCATTTTTCTTATCTTGATTCCTCCATCATCTTCAAAGGCAACAAAACCCCAAATGAGACACAACCCTACACATTCTACAGCATATCTTGGGCATGTCGACTTGCCAGCTTCATGCCCGAGTTGCCTCGGTATTGAGGTGGGAGCCCGTAAAAGATGCAGGCGATGTGGTGCCTTTCCGGCGAAGAGGCGACGACCGGAGTTTCCGCGAGAGATCGGGATGACGACGAGAAGACCGGAGGACTCGGATCACTCGGTATATCTCTTCCCATCTTGTAGCTAGCTAGAACTAGTTTAATGGCCCGATCCGGGGTTTAGTGCACGGTGGTGCCGGTTTGCAAAGTTCGCAAAATTAAAGTTTATCACCATTTCCGCATTTGGCCGTCGGATTGACGACCGGGGCGCCGCCGTGCACTTACAGTGGTATCAGAGCCTCGCCATTAACTTCGTCTAGCTTTGTTTGATGTGTTTTTCAGTTCCGATCGACCAAAATTCCAAAAACCCAATTTTAGCTCACATCAGTTTTCTGTCGATTTTTTCCTTGCTCTAAAAATTTTTCAGGTGGTAGAAAATTGATGTACATAAAATTCTAAGAGATCTGGGAAAATTCGACAAATTGATCTGCTAAGTGGAGCGCGGAACAGCGGCCAAACCCCACCTCCGGCCGCGGTTCCGCCGCACTATGGTATGGTCAATTGGTCAAATTTCTCCAGTGGGCTTCTAGGTTAATTTTAGGGGTTTTGGAATATTAAAATTGGGCCCAGAATTTCTGTGAGTGCTACAGTATTGCTTGGGGGACCACTTGTTAATTTTTGATCGATCGGATATTTTAAACACATTTTTTCACAGTATTTACATTATATCTGCGACCGTGAATGTCACTCGATCGGTAAATCCGGTCTAACTGCTATAGCCCGGTTAGACGGATTTGCGAACGTGACTTTCACGTTGATGTTATGTGTTTTGCTGTGATGTTGCGGATCGGTCGTGGGGATAGCCTGGATGCAATGCTAGTACAGTGTTGTTGTATTATGTACATTTGATTTTGCGGGGCGAGCGTCCGACATGTGGACTGCCGTCACTGCCTGTTTGTATTATTCTTTTGGGGCACGACCTGGTTGCGGTCGATGTACCCGTTGTATGTATATTTTACTTTCTGTACTAGGTTTACCCCGCGGTGGGGTGCACGGATAGCCGGGTTCTAGAGGGCAACGGGCCCGCATCTCAGGGCATTGAGACGGAGGGGCTTCAGTCTGGAATTGGCGGGCTATTCGCCGCACTCGTAGGGGGTACAGGTTGACCCAGGAGGGGTGCCCAAGTTACCGGATTCCGTGAAGTGCTGGGTGTTCCATTCACGGCGCTGAAGGGGGCTGCCTCGCTTCAGGTTTTGGATGGTGACTTGCCGCGCCCGTAGGGGTCTAGGTTTTCATTGCACAGGCTATCCACACGACCAGGGGAACGTCGGGTTTCAGTAGTGGCTCTGTGAAACCCGGGGATCCCAGATATCTGTATTTTTCTGTGATGCTGTACATTTCTGTGATGTTGCATTTTATTCACGCCTTGAGCGAAATATAATATATTGGCATATATATTAGTAGATGTTGTATATGTTTTTCATCCGCGCTAGTCCAGTCCCCGCTCTGCCGTTAGTTAGCTAACCTAACGGGTGATGACGGGACCCAGTGGCGAATGCGGATGGCATATACGTACGTCAGTATATTTTCGTTCTTTGTGGTGTGATCAATTGATGGGACTGCGTTGATTCGGATCAATGCAAGTTAAAACAAACCTATTCTGATGTTGTTGGAACACTTTTCAAAAAGCTGTTATTGCAAGGACGTTCACTTTTGTTTTGCATCGTGGTATTCATTTAGAATATCCTGCTCCTCAGTCGACGAGGCAAGGGCCGAGATCCCTTCACCGGGAGTGACCCCTTGGACAGAAGTTTGCGTCAGGGCATTAACTTCACTATAGCCGATTGCTTTTGCTTTGCATCGTGGTATTCAGTTGGAATATCCTGCACCCCATCCTATGGGGAAAGAGCCGAGATCCCTTCACCGGGAGTGACCTCTTTAGCGAAGGTTTTTCGTTACTATATTTTCTAAAAAGCTATCCGTTCCTTCAACGATATCAAGTTCATTACGTTAAAGGTTTTCGCCAGAAACCATTCGTAGCCTCCGTCGTTTCATATGGATAGTCAATAGTATTCAAGCTGTGTTTGTTGGCCATAGTCAAGGCACAGTGTTTGGTAGCTGTTGGTTATTCATATGCAGCATAGATAGATGCGTTGGTTTGGGACAGTCGTATAGCCTTGTTGGCCCTAGTCAAGGGCTTGTACGGGTGGGTTCAAATCAACCTGGATAATGACGGGTAGAACTTGACATGTGACTTATGATTTGTTGGCCATAGTCAAGGTCATAAGAGCATGGGGTAAAAATCCGCATCGGGAGTTTCAAAAGAACTGAAACTTGCCAGATATGCGCATACCTTCTGGAGTGTGATAGCGTGAGCGGATTCCGTCACGTTATCATGCGATGATAGTTGGATCCCGATTCCCACTGATGAGTTGGTTTACTCCTCGGGTTACCCCGACTAATTCTTCTTTCAGGTTTGGAGGAGAATTTGAGGTACAGTGGGAGGTTTCCAGATTAGATAAATTGTTAACCATTCTGATCTTGGTTAGAGTGCACGCTGAGCGTTTCTTTTCTCTCTCTCTTTGGCAGCGACCATTGACCCGACCCTAAGACTATGACTCAGTGACCAAGTTGACCGAACCTTCTTAACACTGGCTTTTGGATTGTCAGAGTTGCAGACCTCATTGCCACTCCTACTTTTACCCTTTTCTCCAGGACACCCCGTATTACTACGAACGTCCACTTCCATTGGACAAAGCCATCGTATGATTAGATACGAACTCGAAGGAATTCGAGGATGGTTTCCGGTTCTGGAGAAAACGGATAAGGTTTATTCAGTTGTCTTTTCCCTTTTACCTTTTCTCAAGTTGTGAGTACTCCTTGGTTTAGGAGATAGTACACCTATTACGCAAATTGGATAGTCTTCTTCCAAACCTTAGGCTGGTGCCGACCGGTAGGGAATGAAGAAAACCAATTAGCCTAAACGGTGTGCAGAAGGTATTAAGATTAAGACAAAGCAAGGGATTAGTAAGAGGGCAAAGTAAATTGCGACTGATATTCACGACCAAGCCAAATATTTCTTCGCCAATCCTAAATCACCTTTGTATTTCTCCAGGACACTCCGTATCACTACGAAGATCCACAGTTTATTTGGATACTCCATCGTATGGTTATATACGAACTCGGAAGGAACTTGTTCCAGTTCGGGGATGGATTCTGGTCCAGGAGAAATAGGAATAAGGTTTTTTCGGTTGTCTTTTATCTTCACCTTCTCTCGCATTGCGAGTGCTCCTAGGATTAGGACAGTACACCCATTATGCTTATTGGATAGTCTTCTTCCAAACCATAGGCTGGTGCCGAACGGTAGGGAAGGAAGAAAACCAATTGGCCTAAAGGGGTGTGCAGAAGGTAATGACTAAAGACATATAAAGGGATTTGGAGAGGTGGCAAAGAATTATACGGTTATAGTTGTGAATCTGGATAATGGTAGAGGCATTACTAGGAATACCAGGATACCTCATCGAAACATTTCAATGTTTCAGTTCACTGTGTACTGTTAAAAGAAAACTGATTTCCCAATTAGACACTTGCTCCAGGGTATGTATTTACCAGGTTGGATTCTCACATCTGTATGGTTTTACAGATGATGAGTGGGAGTAAGTTATTGGGAATTGGGTGATCATCCTCATTATATCGGGATTCGTTGTAATCGGTGATATTTGAGGAGATCACCTGGGCTGTTTGCCGGTCGGCAAATATTTGGTTTTGAATATCCGCTGTTGTGCACCAATTTCAAATTGATATATCTGTACGTCTATTTTCATAGAGTGAGATATACCTTTTGATATTATGTCGATGACATTTACCTACATCAGTGGATGGTTAGGTAAGGAGCATTAAACAGCGGTGTAATTTTTCTTAACCATAAGTACAGTTTTCAACCTACGACACACAGTGAAAGAGTTGTTAGACTCAGCGGACTTATACAGAGTATTGTATGTTGTCCAGTGTCCATTAGGACAGAGGGGTTGGTCCTCATACTATATTTTGTTTACTTTTAACTTCTCTAGTTCTTAGACATGTGTTTCATAGAAACACAGGGTCTAAGTTTTGAGGAGTTATAGGTATTTGAATAGAGTAGAGAACCAGGTATAGCAAGTATCGGGATTCTTCAAAGTGATCGAAGATGTAGATACTTGTATATGGTATTCATTTGATAGTAATGATAAAGAGAAATTGCTTCTCTTTCAGGTTACTCATAATTGGAAGCATTCTTAAGTTGAGTAACGCTGATCGGCCTCTCTCCATTTAGTAAACATGCACTGGAGAAAGCTGCATGATTTGAATCTGGTTCAATTAAATCAGTGCCTCTGGTTCTATATTGGATATAGTACAGTTCATATCTTAACATTGTTAAGGTACGGGGAGTTGTCCGGCTTATGATTAAAACCAGACTCTGGATAACTCAAGGCACGTTTCAGTAATGGCTGTTTGTGGGTTGACCCAGGCTATGACGAGGGTTAACTTTCTAGCATAAGAAAGATCAATAGTGATATTGTTCTTGACTCGCCACAGTTTTATTAAAAATGGATTTTTTCAAAAACAGTAGTGGGAGTATGGTAGAACTGGAAGTGATTCCAGAACCGCAAACGATTACTGAAGATTTGATAAGGAACCTAAAGATTCAATCTGATTTGACATTCCATTGGCCACTCCGCAGATAAGGTGGGTAACTTCAGGCACCCGAGAGGTACTCCGGTAGCCTCAAGGACGGTGACAGGGAAGTTCTTGTTTACCCACACTTGCCATTGTTGTTGTTCCAGTCTGCGAGACCCGGCAGGAGGATGAGTATAGCGTCGTTCTAAACTAGCTTTAGAAGTGCGCGTCTATATGACTCTGCCAGAGGGTTGTCGTAGTCAGTGGGAGCAGCGGAAGCATTGGTGGACATCAGGCTTATGTCTATTTATAGACTAAAGCAGATATAGCGGAGATAGATCATCTGTTTCTGATGTGACAGTCATAGGGTTGACGTCATCAGAATAGGGGATGGATCTGTTGAGAAGGTAGTAGGAAGTGATATTCATATACTACGATCGGTTATACTTTGGTCGTCACACAGTGTTTTCTCCACATGGGACTTGGACATTATATCAGACATACTGGTTACTAGATCTATGGTTTTAGATCTAGATTTGGGTGGTTTCCCAATCAGGGTACTTCGACAACATTCTAAGAGTATTTAGAATGGACGACTCCTGGCACGGTAGTGTACCTGCAGGTGATGGAGTCACCCTCTCTAAAGGTGTCTTATAGACTAAAGTAGAGAGGGATGTGCATGATTGGCAGATCACTTGCTTAGGCAATTGAGTCAATCATGAGATGTCAAGTACCACACCAGATGTTGTTCTTGCACTAGATGCAATAAGTTGACATTGATCCAATCCTGGAGAAACAGTCGGAAGCAGTTTTAGAACATAAGTGGAAGTTCTAGGGATATGATAACGCCAGCCTCATTTGGGAGACAGTTATCATTCCAGGCTTCCAGGGTGACATGGACGACAAGGAGGTTGTCAGAGTTATAGTTTTCCTTCTGACGAGGGGCAGTATTCTGGACAGGTGATCCAGGCAGATACTGAGGGAGGCATGGCGCAGGATACTGATTAAGTTCAGTTGACGATACAGTCTAAGAAGTTTGGATTTGGAGTTCATTTATGAACTAGGTCCTATCAGACATCCAGACATTCGAAGACAGGTATTGCTCATTTCGGGAGATGGCTTTCTCCGCGAACTTGAGATAGAGAGAGACATAGAAAGAAACTTCAAGGCGGATCCACTCACTGAGGCTATTCCTCGATTGCAAGAGTTTCGCAAACAGGCTTTGTGAGACTGACTAGTAGAGGAGTTGGGTGTTCGGTATCACACGGGCTGTGAGTATGCGACATCGCAATAATTAGCCTTGAGTGCAAGTGGGAGATTGTTGGAGATAGTGCCCTCAGAGTCAATTATTGGGTCACAGGCACGTGATTGCAATGATTGAGGGAGGACCTATCCCGGTACAACAGTCTTACTCGAGATGATAGTATGCTATCTGGTTTACCTTTATCATCGTGTACTGTTTCAGGTGACCTTACAGGTCGCTATTACACGTTGATAGAGCCCCTAGGATTCTTGCTTGACTGCCAGCAGTATGAGGGCGATCATATAAGTGGGAGCTGGTAGTCTATAAGCACATCCTTAAATGGTCCCTAGTCATCGGAGTTTCGAGACAGGGCATCGATTCTCCAGAGTAGACTAGTGTATACAGTCGAGACCCCGACGAGGGGCGGTGGCCGGTCTCACAAGCCACTGGTGTCAGTTGGTTCACCTAAGATGTATACTGGTGCTCATTGGGTTATGAGTACACCGGACAGGACTCGCCGGGAACATGCTAGTTGGTCTTATACCTGACGTCAGATAGCAGTTCCCAGGTGACATGTGTACAGGTTAGTTCATCGACCTGGGGATCGTCATTTGTCTCGTGTGAGTTCCCACTGTACTTTGATTACTACTCTACTACGGCTCAAAGGAGTCGTGCAAACAGGTTTTAGTTGGGTACAGTCCCGAGCCACATAGAGGCAGTGAGCGGATCTTCGGGGGTTCGTCTCTCCCGGTATTGGGGGTGAGGTCGCGCTGTGTCTAGGAGAGCCATTACACGAAGTCCTTGGCCAAGGCAGGAGATTTACTGGTAGGTATTCCAGTAATATCTCAGGGTGTTCTGGGCTACACTCCGACACGACTTGTACCGCTTTTGGGGGTCTGACTTTTACCCACCCCCTAGGCCCGACATGCGATGCTCATAGACGAACGGACCGGACTGTACGGATATTGTCACTGACAGGCTCAGTAGGGTGTCAGGATGAGTTCGCTCATCGACGTCCCTTTTGGTCAATAGCTGGTGGCCCGTTACGTATTGGCTTATACCTCTGACGTGCTAGTGGTTAAATCCACAGCCATAGTATTGACGAGTCTTTAGAGTCCACCACACTTTCAGTTACTCAGCTTTCGGGCGAAACGCTGTAGAGGCCGTATGGAGATATGGCAGGGTCCGATCAGATACGTGCGGTATTGCACGGGTCAGGATCGGACGGTTTGTACTAGTGGCCGTATGGATATATGGCAGGGTTCGATCTGATACGTGCGGTATTGCACGGATCAGGATCGGACGAACATTACTAGCCGGCTTTGGTTTAAGCCGGATCCTAGTTTAGTACAGTGTAGATTTTGTCTCTTTGCATTTGTATCCGGACGGAATACAGATGCGGGTGTGTATGCACAGTATCGGGGTTTTTCCTGTAATTTATTACGGGACCAGTTTTCTGGAGTTGCCAGTTTGCATTCCGTTCCGGCCGGTTTTCCTTTGTTCTTTCCCGGCCGGACTTTTCCGATGGAGGGGGTTATTTGCAATTGTGCAAATAACATTTGTGGAGGGGGTTTCTTGCAATTGTTTTGATTATGATATCTTTCTTCCATCACTTGCATTAAATGAGATCTGAAAGGATTTGATTTGGATATGGGTTTTGTTATCATGATGTTTGTTTGTGGTCACCCCTTGCTTTCTACTACACTCACTCTCCTTCATGGTTTATGTATGGTTAATTTCATTTTTCCTCCACCATTCTCTTGATGAGGGGCCGGCCACATTTTAGGAAGAGGGGAGAAAAAAAAAATGAGAGTGTTTCATTTGAGTGTTGCATTCATTATTCATCTCATTTTCATGCTAGAAAAATGCAAGCACCATTTTTCTTATCTTGATTCCTCCATCATCTTCAAAGGCAACAAAACCCCAAATGAGACACAACCCTACACATTCTACAGCATATCTTGGGCATGTCAACTTGCCAGCTTCATGCCCGAGTTGCCTCGGTATTGAGGTGGGAGCCCGTAAAAGATGCAGGCGATGTGGTGCCTTTCCGGCGAAGAGGCGACGACCGGAGTTTCCGCGAGAGATCGGGATGACGACGAGAAGACCGGAGGACTCGGATCACTCGGTATATCTCTTCCCATCTTGTAGTTAGCTAGAACTAGTTTAATGGCCCGATCCGGGGTTTAGTGCGCGGTGGTGCCGGTTTACAAAGTTCGCAAAATTAAAGTTTATCACCGTTTCCGCATTTGGCCGTCGGATTGACGACCGGGACGCCGCCGTGCACTTACAAAAAGAAAAACTAGCCAGGATTAATTACAGTCTACAACTTCGCTAACCGTTCAGCCAGGCCAGTGTCGGTACTTTGAGAGAGGTTCCCCGTGCTTTCGCACAGACCTAATTAGAGTAAACCTCGTTTTCCCAGAGGCGGAGCCCCGTTAAGACCTTTCTACACACCTAATGAGTTAGCTAATTGTAAACTGTAAAACTCTCCTAGGAGCAACCATTGCCTACAGTGGTATCAGAGCTACTAGGCATTGGATGTCGACCTATGGGGGGTTCTCACTCTAGCTAATTGTAAACTGTAAAACTCTCCTAGGAATCCTCAGGGCTTTATCAGCATGTATGAGTGAATAATAAGCATGATCAAATCAACATGTCAGATAAAGAAGAACCAGATAGCATACTATCATGTCGAGCAAGAATGCATACTGAATATATATACATGTACAGATACATCCACTATCACATAATGGCCTCTAGGGCATACATATATCCAACAGAAGAAAACTGCTTTCATAAATTTGTGAGATTTCTGTATTTTAAAATGAGGTATCATAATGAAATTAGCATAAAACAGTGCCTAGCATCGGCACAAAACATAATCTCAATATCTCGATATCTCTGAATCACAATCTCTGTACCTCAATATCTCAAATCTCAATATCTCAATCATAAAATCCAGGGCGCCGTCAGTCCAGATCGGCCCCTACCATCCATCTCATGACTACGACGGTATCCTCCGGATATCCGACGTGTCGGGTAAAATCACCGGTCGGTCGTGCTCCCCTGCCAGGCTCAATGCCATCTCCTGCGATCTTCTTGCCCAGGGGTACCGCACCGGGCCCACCATGTTCCCGAAACGGTTCATCCGCCTCCTCAAATCGGGTCTCGAAATCCATTAGCAAAACTCATGGTGGACGACTTATACATCATGGGAAAACCGCATTTTTATTTAAAAAGAGTGAAAGCAGTTTATATATGTTTTGCGGTTTTCCTCCAAATCCAGAAAATATCATGGAAATCCGAATCATCAATAGCATGTAAACCATGAATATAAGCATGAGAATCCATGAATGCAGCATATAATGAATAACAGTATGCATGAAGTGACAAGTAATAACTACAATGTCAAGCTGGCATATAAGGCAAGTACACTAATATCATGTCAAACTACTAGCTAACAAGCTAAATCAGGCAATGATATTCTCTAAGTGTACGTGACATGGCAATTACCGATGAAGATGTGTGTGAGCCGGCAAATATGTGTACGTGGTACATACGCATCATCGGTAATGGTGCTGGTGTCCTAACATCATGATATCAAAATGGAATATAAATCACAACAGTATGCGATGCGGAGCAACAATAATAATATGCGGGAGCTGAAATAATGAACACCATGATCGCTAAACTGCATCTAATGTCATAAAAGTCATATAGCTACACCACTATAAGGCTGAGCTAAAGCTAACAGTAGGTAAGGGAAACCGCCTAACCTCTGAGTCGATACATATATATACATATATATATAGAGTCGGTGATCCCGCCTCGATAATATCACATCCGATAACATATCTCTATAATCCGTTATTCCCAAATCAAGAGTGCAGATCAAATATCAAATTATAGCTCGTACGTAAATCCGTCGTACGGCATCCCAAATCTGGGTACGGGTCAATATCACATCTGTCATATCATTCATCTAGTATTCTCTTTATCAACATCATAATCTGGGTACTGACCTATGTCTAGTACAATGCTAACATCATCACTATAATCAAGATCTGACTACTGATCGACAGTCTAGTATAAAACGATGTCATCATCATATATCATCACAAGGAGTATACATCGCCGAATGTGGCCTATCATAATTATCTTGTCATATCATATCATATCATATCATATCATATCTCGTAACATAATCACATGTTGATCATTATATATATAGGTCACAACTCCTATGGCATCATTATTCCTAAAATGCTCTAAAGCATCAAGACGTATCTCAATTGTGAATTTTTATCATATCACCGATATCATAACCTCAGATCAAACTCATCGACTCATCTCAATCCCATGTATCATCCTCAAATCCGTATGTGAGCACATAGTCCCATACCCATATGAACACATATCTATATAGAATCCCGTCCATGCACATATGAAGTAAGGATGTATGCAAGTATGTATGTGTGGGAGTGTGTATGTGTAGTGCACCCACTATTCTAGGTTTTCGCGACACTAAATCATCCAAGTCCACCAATTATCCATCCTAAACATCAATAATTTCCCAAACAACATATAATAATTATAGGTGTGTATACGCATCCGTATACGTCACCACGGACTGCGGGGGTGCTATATGCCATCCACCCGACTTCTCCCCGTAGATATAAATCTACTCACCTTGTTTATGTGTGCCGGTGCCGATGTCGCCATTTGCATCTCTAACGCTTCGACGCCACGTGGGGTACCTACAAGGATATCACACGCTAAAACACATAAAAACCATGTCGGAAACCAAAATAGTGCACGCTACGCCCATAGGTAAAAACCTGTAGCCGTGCGTGCAAACACAGCCAATGCTCACTGGTCGTTGGTGTTCAAACGCCACCCGACGAAAAAGAATCATCGAATACCAAAAACCCATGCTAAACAAGTCGTAAATCATATGCTAACTCATGAAAATCAACCCAGATTTTACCCTAACAGGAATCAGTCAAAACTAGACATACCCAGGGTCAAGTTTACATGAAATAGGGCCGTCACGCAAAACGAGGCAATTTCACCCAGGCCTGGCCGCAATTTACGAGGCAATTTCACCCAGGCCTGGTCGCAAATTGCGGCCAGGGGGATTAAATTTGCGGCCGGAAAAATGAGGTGGGGGCTAGGGTTTTGGGTGTTGGTTTCTATCTGCCTGCACATCCTAATGCCAAGTCAATTTTATTTTAGGAGGTCCGGGTTGATAGCAGTTTCCAGAAAGGTCAAAAAGTCGACAAAATCGCTAAATTTCATCGATTCTAACTATCTGGTATTTTGGTGAAAACCTGGGACAAATCTTGTTTCTACTGGTCTCAACAGCATCTAGTAAGGCTATACTAACATTCAAAACCAACTCTTGGCCAAATCTCACTCAAAATCACTAAACTAGCACTAAACTACATAGCAAACACTAAATTTTCAGCTAAATAACCATATATTTGCAAGCTAGAAGTCGGGTTAAGGGGTTATACCTCTGGATATCCTAAGATATAGGAGAAGAGAGGAAGAAGAGGGATGGTTGCTGCTGGAGAGTTGCTGCAGTTGCTCCTGTAGCAGCTGCTGCTGATGTTGCTGTTTTTGTAAGTGCACGGCGGCGCCCCGGCCGTCAATCCGACGCCGGAATGCGGAAGCGGTGATAAACTTAAATTTTGCGGACTTTCCAAACCGGCACCACCGCGCACTTTAACCGGATCGTAACCATTAAACTAGTCTAAGCTAACTAGAAGATGGGTTAGAGATATACCGACGATCCAAGTCCTCCGGTCTTCTCGTCATGGTCCCGATCTCCTGCGGAAAAGTCCCGTCTCCTCCTCGTCGCCGGAAGTGCACCACATCGCCTTCTTCGTTTACGGGCTCCCACCTCAATGCCGAGGCAACTCGGGCGCGAAGCTGGCGAATCGACGCGTCCAAGATTTGCTGTAGGAAGTGTAGTGTAGAATCGTAGTCTCTTTTTGGGGTCTTAGAGTTGCCTTTAGATGGAGGGAAGAATGAAACTTTGGAGGCAAATGATGCTATCAATTTTTGCAAGCCAAATGAGATGATAAAAATGCAACACACAAAAAATCAACCTCTCTCATTTTCTCTCCTCAAGAAGTGGCCGGCCAATCTTGTTGGAATGGTGGAGGGAAAAGCAATTTTTATCCATGAAGGGAGGTGATGGTAGGAGAAGAAAAGAGAGTGACCATAAACAAACATACACCATTCTTCACACTATTAAAACCATGCCCACTCAAATCACAAGTCAAAGCAAGTCATGGTGCAAAGAAAAGAAAGCTATCATAATCAATATATATGCAATAAAACCCTCCACAAAGTGTTATTTGCGAACTTGCAAATAACCCCCTCCATCGGAAAAGTCCGGCCGGGAAAGAACAAAGGAAAACCGGCCGGAACGGAATGCAAACTGGCAACTCCAGAAAACTGGCCCCGTAATAAATTACAGGAAAACCCCGATACTGTGCATACACACCCGCATCTGTATTCCGTCCGGATACAAATGCAATGAGACAAAATCTACACTGTACTAAACTAGGACCGGCTTAAACCAAAACCGGCTAGTAATATCTGTTCGATCCTGATCCGTGCAATACCGCACGTATCTGATCGAACCCTGCCATATAACCATACGGCCTATAGTACAAACTGTCCGATCCTGATCCGTGCAATACCGCACGTATCTGATCGGACCCTGCCATATCTCCATACGGCCTCTACAGCGTTTCGCCCGAAACTTGAGTAACTGAAAGTGTGGCGGACTCTAAAGACTCGTCAATACAATGGCTGTGGATTTAACCACTAGCACGTCAGAGGTATAAGCCAATACGTGACGGGCCACCAGCTATTGACTAAAAGGGACGTCGATGAGCGAACTCATCCTGACACCCTACTGAGCCTGTCAGTGACAATATCCGTGCAGTCCGGTCCGTTCGTCTATGAGTATCGCATGGCGGGCCTAGGGGGTTGGTAAAAGTCAGACCCCCAAAAGCGGTACAAGTCGTGTCGGAGTGTAGCCCAGAACACCCTGAGATACTACTGGAATACCTACCAGTAAATCTCCTTGCCTTGGCCAAGGACTTTGTGTAATGGCTCTCCTAGACACAGCACGACCTCACCCCCAATACCGGGAGAGACGAACCCCTGAAGATACGCTCACTGCCTCCATGTGGCTCGGGACTGTACCCAACTAAAACCTGTTTACACGACTCCTTTGAGCCGTGGTAGGGTAGTAATCAAAGTACAGTGGGAACTCACACGAGACAAATGACGATCCCCAGGTCGATGAACTAACCTGCACACATGTCACCAGGGAACTGCCATCTGACGTCTGGTATATGACCAACTAGCATGTTCCCGGCGAGTCCTGTCCGGTGTACTCATAACCCAATGAGCACCTGTATACATCTTAGGTGATCCAACTGACACCAGTGGCTTGTGAGACCGGCCACCGCCCCTCGTCGGGGTCTCGACTGTATACACTAGTCTACTAATGGAGTATCGATGCCCAGTCTCGAAACTCCCACGACTAGGGACCTTTTAAGGATAAGCTTATAGACCCCCAGCTCCCACTTATATGATCGCCCTCATACTGCTGGTGGTCAAGCAAGAATCCTAGGGGCTCTATCAACGTGTAATAGCGACATGTCAGGTCACTTAAAGCAGTACACGATGATAAAGGTAAACCAGATAGCATACTATCATCTCGAGTAAGACTGTCCCACCGGGATAGGTCCTCCCTCAATCATTACAATCACGTACCTGTGACCTAATAATTGACCCTGAGGGCACTATCTCCAACAATCTCCCACTTGCACTCAAGGCTAATTATTGCGATGTCGCATACTCACAGCCCGTGTGATACCGAACACCCAACTCCTCTACTAGTCAGTCTCACAAAGCTCGTTTGCGAAACTATTGCGTTCGAGGAATAGCCTCAGTGAGTGGATCCGCCTTGATGTTTCTTTCTATGTCTCTCTATGTCTCATGTTCGCGGAGAAACCCATCTCCCGAAATGAGCAATACCTGTCTTAGAATGTGTCTGGATGTCTGATGGGACATAGCTCATGAATGAACTCCAAATCCAAACTTCTTAGACTGTATCGTCAACTGAACTTAATCAGTATCCTGCGCGCCATGCCTCCCTCAGTATTGCCTTGGATCACCTGTCCAAAATACTGCCCCTCATCAGAAGGAAAAATATAACTCTGACAACCTCCTTGTCGTCCATGTCACCTTGGAAGCCTGGAATGATAACTGTCTCCTGAATGAGGCTGTCGTTATCGTATCCCTAGAACATCCACTTATGTTCTAAAACTGCTTCCGACTGTTTCTCCAGGATTGGATTAATGTCAACTTATTGCATCTAGTGCAAGAACAACATCTGGTGTGGTACTTGACATCTCACGATTGACTCAATTGCCTTAGCAAGTGATCTGCCAATCATGCACGTCCCTCTCCCCTTTAGTCTGTAAGACACCTTTGGAGAGGGTGACTCCATTACCTGCAGGTACACTACCGTGCCAGGAGTCGTCCATCCTAAATACTCTTAGAATGCTGTCAAGTACCCTGATTGGGAAACCACCCAAATCTAGATCTAAAACCATAGATCCAGTAACCAGTATGTCAGATATAAAATCCACTTCCTTTGTGGAGAAACCACTGTGTGACGACCAAAGTATAACCGATCGTAGTATAGGAGTTTCTTTTCCTACTTTGTGTATGTCATCCAAATACCATGACATCACACCCTACTACCTTCTCAACAGATCCATCCCCTATTCTGATGAAGTCAAACCCATGACTGTCACGTCAGAAATAGATGATCTATCTCCGCTACATCTGCTTTAGTCTATAAATAGACATAAGCTCCCTGTCCACCAATGCTTCCGCTGCTCCCACTGACTACGACAACCCTCTGGCAGAGTCATATAGACGTACACTTCTAAAATTAGTTTAGAACGACGCTATACTCATCCTCCCGCCGGGTCTCGTAACCTGGAACAACAGAAATGGCAATTGTGGGTAAACAAGAACTTCCCTGTCACCGTCCTTGAGGCTACCGTAGTGCCTCTCGGGTGCCAGAAGTTACCCACCTTATCTGCGGAGTGGCCAATGGAATGTCAAACCAGATTGAATCTTTAGGTTCCTTATCAAATCTTCAGTAATCGTTTGTGGTTCTGGAATCACTTCCAGTTCTACCATACTCCCACTACTGTTTTCTGAAAAAATCCATTTTTTAATAAAACTGTGGCGAGTCTAGAACAATATCGCTATTGTTCATCCAGATGGTAGAAAGTCAACCCTCGTCATAGCCTGGGTCAACCCACAAACAGCCATTACAGAAACGTGCCTTGAGTTGTCCAGTGTCTGGTTTTAATCATAAACCGGACAACTTCCCGTACCTTAACATCGTTAAGATATGAACTGTTCTATATCCAATATAGAACCAGAGGCACTGATTTAATTGAACTAGATTCAAATCATGCAGCTGTCTCCAGTGCATGTCAACTAAGTGGAAGAAGGCCGATCAGCGTTACTCAACTTAGGAATACTTCCAATTATGAGTAACCTGAAAGAGAAGCAAGATCTCTTAATCATTACTATCAACTGAATACCATATACAAGTACCTACATCTTCGATCTCTTTGAAGAATCCCGATACTTGCTATACCTGGTTCTCTACTCTATTCAAATACCTATAACTTCTCCAAATTCGGACCCTGTGTTTCCACGAAACACTTGTCTAAAAACTAGAGAAGTCATAAGTAAACCGAATATAGTATGAGGACCACCCCTCTGTCCTGATGGACCCTGGACAACATACAATACTCTGTAAAAGTCCCTTGAGTCTGATAACTCATTCACTGTGTGTCGTAGGTTGAAAACTGTACTTATGGTTAAGAAGAATTACACCGCTGTTTAATGCTCCTTACCTAACCATCCACTGATATAGGTAAATGTCGTAGACATAATTTCAGAAAGGTATATCTCACTCTATGAAAATAGACGTACAGATATATCAATTTGAAATTGGTGCATAACAGCGGATATTCAAAACCAAATATTTGCCGACCGGCAAACAACCCAGGTGATTTCCTCAAATATCACCGATTACAACGAATCCCGATATAATGAGGATAATCACCCAATTCCCAATAACTTACTCCCACTCATCATCTGTAAAACCATACAGATGTGAGAATCGTACCTGGTAAATACATACCCTGGAGTAAGTATCTAATCGGGAAATCAGTTTTCCTTTAACATTACACAGTGAAACTGAAACATTGAAATGTTCCAATGGGGTATCCTGGTATTCCTAGTAATGCCTCTTCCAGATTCACGACTGTAACCGTATAATTCTTTGCCACCTCTCCAAATCCCTTCATATGTCTTTAGTCTTTACCTTCTGCACACCCCTTTAGGCCAAATGGTTTTCTTCCTTCCCTACCGTTCGGCACCAGCCTATGGTTTGGAAGAAGACTATCCAATAAGCATAATGGGTGTACTGTCCCTATCCTAGGAACACTCGCAACACGAGAGAAGGTGAAGATAAAAGACACCTGAATGTACTTTATTCCTATTTCTCCTGAACCAGAATCCATCCCCGAACTGGAACAAGTTCCATTCGAGTTCGTATATAACCATACGATGGAGTATCCAAATAAACTGTGGATCTTCGTAGTGATACGGAGTGCCCTGGAGAAATACAAAGGTGATGTGGGAGTGGTAACGAAATATTTGGTTTGGTCGTGAATATCTGTTGCAATTTACTTTGCCCTCTTACTAATCCCTTGCTTTGTCTGAACTTAATACCTTCTGCACACCATCGTTATGCTAATTGGTTTTCTTCATTCCCTACCGGTCGGCACCAGCCTAAGGTTTGGAAGAAGACAATCCAATTTGCGTAATAGGTGTACTACCCCTAAACCAAGGAGTACTCATAACCTGAGAGAGGGTAAAAGGAAAAGACAACTGAATAATCCTATTCGTTTTCTCCAGAACCTGAAACCATCCTCGAATAAATTCTTTCGAGTTCGTATATAACCATACGATGGTTTTGTCCAATGGAAGTGGACGTCGTAGTAATACGGGGTGTCCTGGAGAAAAGGGTAAAAGTAGGAGTGGCAATGAGGTCTGCAACTCTGACAATCCAAAAGCCGGTGTTTAAGAAGGTTCGGTCAACTTGGTCACTGAGTCAAAGTCTTAGGGTCGGGTCAATGGTCGCTGCCAAAGAGAGAGAGAAAAGAAACACTCAGCGTGCACTCTAACCTAGATCAGAATGGTTACCAATTTATCTAATCTGGAATCCTCCCACTGTACCTCAAATTCTCCTCCAAACCTGAAAGAAGAATTAGTCGGGGTCACCCGAGGAGTAAACTAACTCATCAGTGGGAATCGGGATCCAACTCTCATCGCATGATAACGTGACGGAATCCGCTCACGTCATCACACTCCAGAAGGTATGCGCATATCTGGCAAGTTTCAGTTCTTTTGAAACTCCCGATGTGATTTCTACCCCATGCTCTTATGACCTTGACTAAGGCCAACAAATCATAAGTCACATGTCAAGTTCTACCCGTCATTGTCCAGGTTGATTTGAACCCACCCGTACAAGCCCTTGACTAAGGCCAACAAGGCTATACGACTGTCCCAAACCAACGCATCTATCTATGCAGCATATGAATACCCAATAGCTACCAAACACTGTGCCTTGACTAAGGCCAACAAACACAGCTTGAATACTATTGACTACCCATATGAAACGACGGAGGGCTACGAATGGTTTCTGGCGAAAACCTTTAACGTAGTGAACTTGATATCGTTGAAGGAACGGATAGCTTTTTAGAAAATATAGTGACGAAAACCTTTACTAAAGAGGTCACTCCCGGTGAAGGGATCTCGGCTCTTTCCCCGTAGAATGGGGTGCAGGATATTCCAACTGAATACCACGGTGCAAAGCAAAAGTAATCGGCTATAGTGAAGTTAATGCCCTGACGCAAACTTCTGTCCAAGGGGTCACTCCCGGTGAAGGGATCTCGGCCCTTGCCTCGTCGACTGAGGAGCAGGATATTCCAAATGAATACCACGATGCAAAACAGAAATGAACGTCCTTGCAATAACAGCTTTTTGAAAAGTGTTCCAACAACATCAGAATAGGTTTGTTTAACTTGCATTGATCCGAATCAATGCAGTCCCATCAATTGATCACACCACAAAGAACGAAAATATACTGACGTACGTATATGCCATCTGCATTCGCCACTGGGTCCCGTCATCACCCGTTAGGTTAGCTAACTAACGGCAGAGCGGGGACTGGACTAGCGCGGATGAAAAACATATACAACATCTACTAATATATATACCAATATATAGTATTTCGCTCAAGGCGTGAATAAAATGCAACATCACAGAAATGTACAGCATCACAGAACAATACATATATCTGGGATCCCCGGGTTTCACAGAGCCACTACTGAAACCCGACGTTCCCCTGGTCGTGTGGATAGCCTGTGCAATGAAATCCTAGACCCCTACGGGCGCGGCAAGTCACCCGCCAAAACCTGAAGCGAGGCAGCCCCCTTCAGCTCCGTGAATGGACCACCCAGCACTTCACGGAATCCGGCAACTTGGGCACCCCTCCTGGGTCAACCTGTACCCCCTACGAGTGCGGCGAATAGCCCGCCAATCCTAGAGTGAAGCCCCCTCCGTCTCAATGCCATGAGATGCGGGCTTGTTGCCCTCCAGAACCCGGCTATCCGTGCACCCCTCCGCGGGGCAATCCTAGTACAGAAAGAAAAATATACATATACCGGGTACATCGACCGCAACCAGGTCGTGCCCCAAAAGAATAATACAAACAGGCAGTGACGGCAGTCCACATGTCGGACGCTCGCCCCGCAATAACAAATGTACATAATACAACTACACTGTACTAGCATTGCATCCAGGCTATCCCCACGACCGATCCGCAACATCACAGCAAATACATAGAACATCAACGTGAAAGTCACGTTCGCAAATCCGTCTAACCGGGCTATAGCAGTTAGACCGGATTTACCGATCGAGTGACATTCACGGTCGCAGATATAATGTAAATACTGTGAAAAATGTGTTTAAAAAATTTCCGATTGATCAAACAATTAACAAGTGGGCCCCAAAGAAAACTGTAGCACTCACAGAAACAATTGGCCCAACTTTAATATTCCAAAGCCCATATTTTAAGCCCAGAAGGCCTCTGTAAAAAAATGGTGAAGTGATGTGAATAGTGCGCGGCGGAAGGGCCGCACAAAGGTGGTTTTCGCGGCGGTTCCGCGCTCCAACTGTGGAGTTACTTCATCGAATTTTTACAGAGCTCTTAGATTTTCCAGTACATCAATATTTTACAACCTGAAAAATTTTTAGAGACTGAAAAATTTCAACAGAAACTGTTGTGGGCAAATACGGGTTTTTGGACATTTTTGATCGATCGGAACTGAAAAACACATTACACAAAGCTAGACTAAGTTAATGGCGAGGCTCTGATACCACTGTAAGTGCACGGCGGCGCCCCGGCCGTCAATCCGACGCCGGAATGCGGAAGCGGTGATAAACTTAAATTTTGCGGACTTTCCAAACCGGCACCACCGCGCACTTTAACCGGATCGTAACCATTAAACTAGTCTAAGCTAACTAGAAGATGGGTTAGAGATATACCGACGATCCAAGTCCTCCGGTCTTCTCGTCATGGTCCCGATCTCCTGCGGAAAAGTCCCGTCTCCTCCTCGTCGCCGGAAGTGCACCACATCGCCTTCTTCGTTTACGGGCTCCCACCTCAATGCCGAGGCAACTCGGGCGCGAAGCTGGCGAATCGACGCGTCCAAGATTTGCTGTAGGAAGTGTAGTGTAGAATCGTAGTCTCTTTTTGGGGTCTTAGAGTTGCCTTTAGATGGAGGGAAGAATGAAACTTTGGAGGCAAATGATGCTATCAATTTTTGCAAGCCAAATGAGATGATAAAAATGCAACACACAAAAAATCAACCTCTCTCATTTTCTCTCCTCAAGAAGTGGCCGGCCAATCTTGTTGGAATGGTGGAGGGAAAAGCAATTTTTATCCATGAAGGGAGGTGATGGTAGGAGAAGAAAAGAGAGTGACCATAAACAAACATACACCATTCTTCACACTATTAAAACCATGCCCACTCAAATCACAAGTCAAAGCAAGTCATGGTGCAAAGAAAAGAAAGCTATCATAATCAATATATATGCAATAAAACCCTCCACAAAGTGTTATTTGCGAACTTGCAAATAACCCCCTCCATCGGAAAAGTCCGGCCGGGAAAGAACAAAGGAAAACCGGCCGGAACGGAATGCAAACTGGCAACTCCAGAAAACTGGCCCCGTAATAAATTACAGGAAAACCCCGATACTGTGCATACACACCCGCATCTGTATTCCGTCCGGATACAAATGCAATGAGACAAAATCTACACTGTA
The DNA here is from genome assembly GCA_030015575.1 of Agapanthus africanus. NCBI lineage: Eukaryota > Viridiplantae > Streptophyta > Magnoliopsida > Asparagales > Amaryllidaceae > Agapanthus > Agapanthus africanus. Next base: position 796,220,237 of record CM057340.1, read on the forward strand.
CTAAACTAGGACCGGCTTAAACCAAAACCGGCTAGTAATATCTGTTCGATCCTGATCCGTGCAATACCGCACGTATCTGATCGAACCCTGCCATATAACCATACGGCCTATAGTACAAACTGTCCGATCCTGATCCGTGCAATACCGCACGTATCTGATCGGACCCTGCCATATCTCCATACGGCCTCTACAGCGTTTCGCCCGAAACTTGAGTAACTGAAAGTGTGGCGGACTCTAAAGACTCGTCAATACAATGGCTGTGGATTTAACCACTAGCACGTCAGAGGTATAAGCCAATACGTGACGGGCCACCAGCTATTGACTAAAAGGGACGTCGATGAGCGAACTCATCCTGACACCCTACTGAGCCTGTCAGTGACAATATCCGTGCAGTCCGGTCCGTTCGTCTATGAGTATCGCATGGCGGGCCTAGGGGGTTGGTAAAAGTCAGACCCCCAAAAGCGGTACAAGTCGTGTCGGAGTGTAGCCCAGAACACCCTGAGATACTACTGGAATACCTACCAGTAAATCTCCTTGCCTTGGCCAAGGACTTTGTGTAATGGCTCTCCTAGACACAGCACGACCTCACCCCCAATACCGGGAGAGACGAACCCCTGAAGATACGCTCACTGCCTCCATGTGGCTCGGGACTGTACCCAACTAAAACCTGTTTGCACGACTCCTTTGAGCCGTGGTAGGGTAGTAATCAAAGTACAGTGGGAACTCACACGAGACAAATGACGATCCCCAGGTCGATGAACTAACCTGCACACATGTCACCAGGGAACTGCCATCTGACGTCTGGTATATGACCAACTAGCATGTTCCCGGCGAGTCCTGTCCGGTGTACTCATAACCCAATGAGCACCTGTATACATCTTAGGTGATCCAACTGACACCAGTGGCTTGTGAGACCGGCCACCGCCCCTCGTCGGGGTCTCGACTGTATACACTAGTCTACTAATGGAGTATCGATGCCCAGTCTCGAAACTCCCACGACTAGGGACCTTTTAAGGATAAGCTTATAGACCCCCAGCTCCCACTTATATGATCGCCCTCATACTGCTGGTGGTCAAGCAAGAATCCTAGGGGCTCTATCAACGTGTAATAGCGACATGTCAGGTCACTTAAAGCAGTACACGATGATAAAGGTAAACCAGATAGCATACTATCATCTCGAGTAAGACTGTCCCACCGGGATAGGTCCTCCCTCAATCATTACAATCACGTACCTGTGACCTAATAATTGACCCTGAGGGCACTATCTCCAACAGTTTTTACTGATGCTGAAGCTGTTATCTGGGCTGAAGTTGCTTGCTGCAAATTGTTGTGATGGTTTTGTGGTTGGGGTGTTGTGTTGGTGTGTTGCTGAGTTGGGGGTTGATGTGGTGGTATATGATGGTGTAGGGCTGTTTCAAATGAAGTTGTTGCTGATGCTAGAATTGGGGCTGATGGGTTGATATTGGGGGCTGATGTTTTGCCTCAGCTGCAGTTGCAGCTATAATGATGCTGCTGATGTGAGTGTTGAGGCTGGTGTGGCTGCTGAAGCAGCAGGTGTAGGGGGCTGAAGTGTTGGGCTGATGTAGCTGTCGTTATTGATATTGGGGCTGCTATTAGGTAGGGTTTGGGCTGCTGATGCAGCTGCTGCTGCAGGTGTAGTGAGATGTGTGAGAGTGAGTGATGTGAGGAAAGATGTGATAAATGAGAGGGAGTGGTATGAGTGAAAGGGGGGTGAAAGAACACAAGGGATTATGGAATGAGATGGATCATGGAACACCCTAGCTACCTCTGTCTTTCTCTCTCTTACTAAGTATTGCAAGCTCAAGCCATCATGGCTCTCTCTCTCCTTAAAACAAGTCAACCCCTACTCTAATCGCCCTTAATTAAGCTCAATTATCCTAATCAAATGGTTAGACCACCATGGTCATCTAAGCATGGTTTAACGCTAGGCTACTAAGAATCCAAAACATGAAACAAGTGTAACAAGTGTAGAAATGTTATGTGCACATTTTTGCGCAAAAGGCCAAAAATCCCAATTAATGATTTTTAATCGCGCTTAACACTAAAATATCATAACTTAACCATAAAACTTAAAAATGACATATTTCCACAACATACCCTATTTTAGAATTTTCCAAAATTTTCTCCAGAATTTTCACCATTTATCGGTATTTAATTATACCGACTATTAAAATATTCATTAAAAATTAATATTAAATTATGAAAATTCCCAAAAATAATATTTTATTTTTTTTGAAATGTTACACATGTCCTGCCACCTTGTTATCGTGATTCTTGAATCATCTCTTTCTCTTGATCCTTGTCTTAACGATATGCAAACGACTTTGCATCTTGGCTTGAAACCTTTTGGTTCTCTATTGTTTCTCCCTGTTCTTTGATTCTGATACTAGGATTTGGACGACTTGACTGGAGTTATGTAATTGCACTCATGAACTGTGCAGCATGGTTACAATGCGGTACTCTATTTGAGTAACTTAGAGTCCTGGTCTTGATTCACTTCCTTGTTTCATGGTTGTTATATTACCCTGCTTCTCTCGTTTTTATTGCTTACAAGTTCTTGTTTTATCTCCAGCTTGAATCATGTTTACCGTTCTTGATCCTCTTCAGTATCTTGACTTCGGATGAATTCATCTCGGCATCCTACTCGTTCTTGTTTTCCCGTATTAGGATTATCCAATTCCGGTGTATCTCTTGTTTGTTGTTGTCTTGGGAATGGATTTTCGCGGCACTTTCCACGCTCATATTGATTGTAAGGAAAGGAAAGTGATTCTTCAGATTCTCGGACATCTGGAGCTTGTTTTGCTGGAGGAAGCTGTTTCGTCAGGCCAGTCGAGTTTAGGGCTAGGCTGACAAACAATGTCCTTTCGTCGATGGAAGTTGATAAGAAAGAAGCGCCGGCTATAGTTCGAGAATTCATGGACGTGTTCGTGGACATCTCGGGTTACCGCAAAACAAGATGTGGAGGTTGCGATTGGTCTTGCTCCTGGTGCAGCATCAATCTCATGGGCGTATTATCCAATGGCACCAATGGAGTTGGAAGAAGTCAAGAAGCAGGTGACTGAATTACTTGAGAAGGGTTAGATTCAAAGTAGTAACTCACTTTGGAGAACTCCAGTTCTTCAAGTAAAGAAGAAAGATGGCACAAGGAGGATGTGCATCGGCTATCGAGAATTACACCGGGTGACTATTAAGAACAAGTACCCGATCCCTCGCATTGGCGAATTATTTGAGCAGCTTAGCGGCGCGAGGGTATTCTCGAAACTAGAGTTGCGGTTCGGATATTGTCGGGTCCGAGTTAAATCAGAAGATAAACTCAGTATGGGCATTACGAGTATTAGTGATGCCTTCGGAGTAACGAATGCACCGGCGATATTTATTGGGCTTGATGAACCGAATCTTTTCATCATTCTGAACCAGTTCATAGTGGTGTCCATTGATAATATTCTGGTCTACTCGAGAAGTATTGAAGAGCATGCGGCACACTTGAAGATCGCACTGCAGACATTGATGCAAGAAAGATTGTATGCAAAGATGAGCAAGTGCGAGTTTTGGCTTGAAGAAGTAAAGCTTTGGGGCATATCGTAGCTGGAGATGGAATCACCGTTTATCCGGGGAAGATTGTAGCAGTTCGAGATTGGCCGATTCCAAAGAACGTCGTAGAGATCAGGAGTTTTCTTGGACTTGCGGGATACTATAGAAGGTTGATGGAGAAGTTTGCTCGTTTGGCTAAGCCTTTGACCAAGCTTTCGCGCAAGGAAGTACCGTTGGTATGGACGGATAAATGTGCGTCAGTTTTGAGGCATTGGAGCAGAGTGATAACCGCACTTGTTTTAACCGTGCCAGACAGTTCCGGATGAGTGGTAATTCACAGCGACGCATCTGGAAAAGAATTGGGATGTGTTTTGATGCAGCATGGGAAGGTTATAGCGTACGCATCAAGACAGTTGAAGACCCATGAGAAGAATTACCCAACTCATGACTTGGAGCTTGCGGCTGTGATCTTCGCTTTGAAGATTTGGAGACACTACCTTTTGGGCGAAAGGGTCGAGGTTTTCACAGATCATAAAAACTTGAAGTATGTGTTCATGCAGAAGGAGCTTATTATTAGGCAGCACAGATGGTTGGGGCTGATGGCTGACTACGATTTTGATCTTAAGTACCATCCGGGGAAGGTTAATGTCGTGCCGGATGCGCTCAGTCGGTTACCAGTAATTCAGACGTTGACTGCACGGAAGGAACTCATTGAAGACTTTCGAAAATTTGATTTGGAGGTTGTGCTACCGCATTCTTCGGGACAGTTAATGCAGCTGCAAGTACATTTGTCGTTAATTGAGAATATTAAAGCAGTGCAATCGCAGGACCCTAGATTGCAAAAGCTTCGAGAACAGGTTGAAGCTGGACTTCGAACGGACTCATTGGTCTTGATGAGGGTTCGTTACGTTGTGGTAGTCGTTGTGTGTGCCAAAGGGAGACATCCGCGAAGAAGTTATGAAGGAGGCTCACAGTTCCGCATATTCCGTACATCCAGGAGGCATGAAGATGTACCGAGACCTGCGACAGCAATTCTGGTGGGAAGGCGTGAAACTGGAGATTGCCGCTTAGTGGCAAGGTGCTTGGTGTGTCAGCAAGTTAAGGCTGAACATCAAAGGGTTGCTGGTTTATTGCAACCACTTCCGATTCCTCAGTGGAAGCGGGAACATATAACCATGGATTTCGTGACTGCTCTACCGCGGAGTCCAAAGGGCAACAATGCAGTTTGGATGATTGTTGATGGATTGACCAAGACAGCTCATTTCATCTCTTTTCGAGATGATCGATCAACAGAAGGTTTGGCAGAACGGTGCATGCAGGAGATAGTAAGATTGCACAGAGGACTGGTGAGCATCGTGTGCGATCGTGACACCCGATTCTTATCGCACTTTTGGAGGAATTTACAAGAAGGTTTGGGGACTAGTTTGAAGTTTGGTATAACTTATCACTCTCAGACAGATGGCCAATTGGAGAACGATCCAAACTCTTGAAGACATGTTGAGAGCTTGCATGTTGGACTTCAAAGGTTCATGGGAGGATCATCTACATTTGGTAGAGTTTTTCTTACAGCAACAGCTTTCAGGTGACTATTCAGATGGCTCCATTCGAAGCATTATATGGTCGCAAGTGTCGTTCACTTGTTTGTTGGGATGGTGTCGGTGAACGAAAATTGTGGGGATCAGTTTTGGTTGTGCAGACAATTGAGAAGGTTAATACTATCCGAAATCGTATGGAAGCAGCACAAGACCGACAGAAGAGTTGGGCAGATACATCGAAGAGATTTCTGGAATTCGGGGTTAGTGATTCGGAAATTTGAAGATATCATCAACTAGAAGAGTTATTCGTTTCGGAAGTCGAGGAAAACTTAGTCCTCGATTTGTTGGAATTTTTTAGATCTCGGAACACGTTGGAGAAGTGGCTGATCGTTTGGCGTTACCGCAATCCTTGGCGAATGGTCGTGACGTGTTTCTCGTACCTCAACCCCGTAAGTATGTTCGAGATAAAACACATGCGTTGAATCATTCGAAACTGACTGTACGAGAAGATTTAACCTTTGAGAAGTGACCGATGTCAATTGTGGATCGAAGACGAAATGTTCGTATAATCAAAGTTATCCCTTTTGTACTTGTTTCTTGGAGTAATCGCTCGCGTGGAGAACCAGGTTGGGAACGAGATGATGAAATTCGACAGAAGTTTCCATATCTATTCTTGAAATTTCTTGTTTGTTTATCCTATCTTGTTCTTGGAATTTCGAGGACGAAATTCTTTGTAGTTGGGTATAATGTAACACCCGAGTTCATTTATACCAATTCCAGTTTCCGTATTTACTTATCTATGGTCTATTCTTGATTTATCGAGTTTGGGTGCGAATGGTAGTTACTTGGTACATTGCATTCGACCCGACCCGCTTGCTTGAACTTGTTTGATTTATATTTATAGTTTATCCTGACTCGTTGCTTTGACACGTGCATCTAGTATAAACTGCATATCGGCATTTCATATGGCATCGCATATTTTAACATATAACTTTTAGTCACTGGAAATATTCATTAAAATACATTGCATGGCCTGCTTGGTACCCCTAACCCTGTGGTAGCGTCCTTGCATCGTGTTCTCGTCCCGATCAGTGAAACGGACGTGTTTGGATGGCTACGCGCACGTACGTGCGTCCGTTCTTGGGGGTATGCCTTTTGCTACAAAATCCTTCATTTTGATTCTTTGGAACTTGCTAATAATTTTCATATTTCAAATTCAAATTTTTGGACCCGACCTGAGCGCAATTCTGAAATATTTTTGTATTCCGCTAAATCCTATTTATTTTCTTTCTAAATTTAATCAGTTGGAAAATATTATTCAAACTTACAATATTTCTCAGGTTATTCTTTAAACTGAAAATCTTTAATAAATTTTTCCTAAAACAAATCTTCCTAAACCCCACGAGCCAATCCCCTCTCTTCCCTGTGCCGGGCCCACATCCCTCTCTCCTTCTCTCTCATCTTTCCTTTCTCCCTCTCTCTTCTTCTCACAGCCACAGATCTCTCTCTCTCCCCATCTCGTAACTTCTCCTCTTTTCTCTCTTCCTCTCCCCCCCAGAAAATGAAAATCTTATTCTCGCGTCTCTCACTCTCTCTCTCTCCTCTCGCGTCTCTCACTCTCTCTCTCTCCTCTCGCGGTAAACTTAGGTCCCGTCACCGCCGCTTCCCTACCGTCACCTCCCTTCAATCTCTTCTTCATCTCTTCTTCAAAACCCCGAGCGCCCACGAGAACCCTAGCCGCCTTCTTCTTCCTCGACCGTTCCTCGGCCTCGTCTCGCTTCATCGACGCCGCCTCCTTTCTCACCCCTTCCACATCAGCTTCTTCTCCTTTCATCTCCCCGAGCAACCTGACAACGATGACCCACAGCCTTTACCGGACTCGAGCCCTGCAACCCCTCACCAGAGCTCGCCTCGCCACCAATCAACTTGTCGTCCTTTCCTCCTCAACCTCACCCTCGTGCTCACCCCACACATTACTCTTCTCCCGAGCACCACAACCACCTCCACCTGCATCCTACCTCACACCGACGCCCTAACCTGCGCCAACTCATCGCCGTCTCATCGCCGGCGACCTCCTCTTCACCATAACCCTCTCCCGTCCTCGCCTCCTCTGCCAGCGACTCCAGCCAACAAGAACCTCACACACTTGCACACTTAAACCCTCAAGCCGAGCTCTGCACCTTCTCTTATCGCCGGAGTCCCTCCGACCATCGCCGTCGATGCCATCATTCCTCTGAATACCCAGTGAGAAATTCTTCTTGCCTCATGCTCATTCCTCCTTTACATTCTCCATTCTTTTCTTTCTTTCTATGACATTTCTTTACTGTTAATTTTAGTGTTCACTGTTCTTTGATCGCCGGAAACTGGTCGGGCCGATGATGATCCCGACGACCTAGCGAGGATACCTGACCCGTGTGACTCCATCGTGCGTTGTTTGGACTCGTTCCATGTACCGTGCGCGCGTCGCGACTTTTCCCGCCGACGCGTAACGTTCCGTTTTCCGTATCGCGACCCGTCGAGGCAAGTGAAACTTGCTACATGCTATTCATACTATTCCTATATTAATTTATCTATTTTCTTATTAAATCTATAGATAAAACCTAAAGTCTTGAGTTACAAGTTAACAATATGATATTCCTTTTACATATTGCAGATCTAAAACTTGAAACCTAACTGTTGCAATTAGTTTACTAAACCTAATAACTACATTTATATGTTAGATCTCATAATAACTATTGTACATAGCCTGTGATACCATTTTCCTCTAGTTTTACTCTATCGGACATCCGTGCGCATCTTTAACCGGTTTTAGTTATAATTGCATCCATTGAACATATTATACATGTCATCGCATCCCTAGATTACTTAATACTTATTAACCTGATTTTAACATTCATATCTGTCATACTGTATTCATATAATGTTGGAACCATCTCTTAAACACAAATAGATAACCGTACAGATAAGTAGTATAATCTGCACATATTGCTTAACCTATTACATGTGCCAATTTATTATGTTGTTGATACCCATGCTTGTTTATTTATAACCATGATTATGTTAGTTGATTATGAGCACCCACACGATATCTCTTACACCCTGACATGACTTGCTACACACATATTACTTGACCCGACATGGTACCGTACACTACTTGACTTGACCTGATGTACAATGGCTTGACCTGTTACCTGATCTTGGGTCTAATGCCAACAAACCTGACATGTAGTACTTACGGACCATTCCTGTTGTCTATCCAGACAAACCTACACATACCTGCTCCTGTGTTGGCATTAGTCCTTGATTTCTTAAATACCTGACCTGAACACTTATAACTTGAGGGTATGGGGAAATCAATGATGAAACCTGACTTGTAACTCAACAGTTCGATATCTGTTTTGATCAGTCTTACGGGCTAGGCCAGCCCCGGAGTGATGATGCTGGCATCACTCATCTGTACATGCTACCTTTTACTGCCTAGCGGCACGTCTCGGATTCAGCCCGAGAATCTTGACCGTGGTCCCGGGAACGCACGCGATACTATTGAGTTACATCGATGATTCATCAAATTGATTTCAAAGACTTGAGAGTAGATAACCCAATAGATCAGTTTAGTTTACTCACTGCACACTACCCTTCACTGCCCTGATTTATTTTGCTGTTACACCTGATTTATCATTCATGATTATATTTGCATTGCCTGTTACCCTGTTATATTTTATTGCTTGATGACATGACGCGCTGACGTCAGGGTTTTACATGGCCCAGATTCCGTACCTTTGCTGCAGTCCGAGCAAGAGTACTTCAGCCAGCAGGCTGAGCAGTGAGGATTCAGTAGTAGTTAGCTCTTTTACTTTCAGCATTTTTTTCCTGATGTGAGCCCGCATTATGGGACATACATTCCAGTTATTTTTGTATTGGATGTTCTGCTTCCGCATTTTTATTCTTGACTCATTTTATCTTGGCTTATGGACATGTATTAGATAGTTATATTTTGTTCTTGATATCTCTACAGCCGTAATGTGACTGTGGATGGATACTTCCTACCCACAGGTAGCATGGTTGGCTATGTCTCGTGCCCATCTTAGCGTACTCTGGGAAGCGGGGCGTGACAGAGGCCCGAAAAGGAGCTCCATCAGTTGGCGCCGTCTGTGGGAAACTTAAGTTCCATAAAATACAAAGTCGACCTTCCTATCTCCTCCCTCATGGCAGACGACCATCATGGGGATCCCAGTACCAGCCGCCGCCTTCCGCTCACCGAAGGCGGGGATGAACCTCCCCCCATGACCATCATCAACGCCCTCGCAGGCAGGATAGATCGCCTGCAATCCCTCCTGGAGGCCCTCGTTCGCGTCCAAACGACCGCGCCCGGGCCCCCGGTCGCTGTCCCTCCGCCTCCAGAAGACTCCGTCCCTTCTTGGACGGCCAACTACCAGCGGGCTGCATCCCCTCGCCACCGGTCCCTCGAGCCGGTACTCCCCGAACCCGTTGGGCGCTCCAGGGCTCCATGCCGAGATCCGCTGCCAGGGAGCCTCGCCCCGAGCCTCCTCGCGACCCTTACCCCCCAGAGGAAATGTCAGTCACCTCTCCTATCCGTGAGAGTGATCGGCCCCACCATGTTCGGCGGGAACACACAGAAGGGGTCCACCCCGGCGACTCAAGAGTTAACCCATCCCGGGACCTGAGGCACCTTATCGAGAGGAACCGGGGCCGCTCCCAGACACAGTCCACCCGCAGCGGGGCCCGGGAATCCCGAGGCGCCGATTCCTCAAGGTACCACGGTCGGCTCGACGCCCTCGAAAAGAAGATCGAGGGCATGCGCCGAGAAGCTCACCTCTCAAGCGACGGGGCTAAATACGCCTCCGACTCGCTCGCGAAGCCATTCACCGAGGACTGCTCGCCGTGCGCGTCTCCTCGCGTAATAAGCTCCCGAAGGTCTCTCTGTTTGACGGGAAAACTGACCCGAAGGACCACTTGGACGCTTTCACCGCGGGAATGAGCTTCCAAGATCACTCCGACGCCGCCCAGTGCAGGGCCTTCCCGGCCACCCTCATCCGCGCGGGTCGGGACTGGTTCCGAGGGCTTGAGCCCCGCTCAATTTCAACCTTCGACGAGCTGGCTATCCAGTTCCTCGGCCACTTCGTGGGGAACCGTCGACAGAAGCGCACGGTCGACTATCTCTGAAGGGTCCCGGCAGCGCCCCAGCCGTCAAAACGCGGCCAAAATGCGGAACGAAAATTTTCTAAACCGGCGCTACCGCTACTCGATTCCCGGATCGACCTTAAACCCTAAACTAGCATGCTTAACTAAGAGTTAGAATCTTTATACCGAGATGATCCGAGTCCTTCGGTCTTCATTCCAAGCTCCTAGCGATTCCTTGATGTCGTTTGATTGCCGGTCTTCCTTCGTCTCCGATGATCCACCCGAGGGAAACGGCGCAAGCTCCAACCTCGACAAACGAGGTAACCGACGCTCCAAAGTCGCTAGCGATGGAGAGTGGGGGTGTACTAGTGTGTCACTATGATTTTCTCTCATCCCTTGAGCTCAAGAGAGCATCCATGGAAGATGAATGAAGGTGGTGAAGCTTTTTGGCATGAGCATAAGAAAATGGCTATGTTTCTTTGTGTGAATAATCAAGTGAGAGAGAGAGAGCTAGCATGTTAATTATCTAACCAAATGAAAACCCCATCCTAAATTATGGCCGGCCCCCCCTCTCTCTCTCCAATCAACAAAAATCATTTTCTTTTCCCATTATTGCAATAAAATAATGCAAACCATACTTTGAACCATGCTATGTTCCATGTTCATGCCATACCTCCTTTTCCACCTCATTTAAAAAAACAAATGAATTTCCATAAATGGAAAAACATATAAATGAGGTGGCATCTTCTAGAAGCTATTCCGTATAAAATACGGAATACTTCCCGGTACATGTATCGAAATACATATACGCGTATTCGTACCAAAATACGAATAGCCGAGAGAGAAAACGAATAGTGAACAATAATACTAGAATACGTATATTCAAATACATATATCAATTATTAAATTAAAACCTGATTTAATAAACTGGCTTAATCCTAAGCCGCTAGTATTATCAACCGTCCAATTAAAGTCTGCGCAGCACTTGCACATATTTAATCGGACGCCTGTATGTATCAACATACCTCATGTACACCATATCGCCTGAACCGTGAAAAACCCTCTGTGTGGGACTCTAAAGACTCGTCAATACGCTGGCAGTGGGTTTAACCACAAACACATCAGCGGCACTAGCTGTACGTAACGGCTACCCAGGTATTGAGCGAAAGGGAGGCCGACGAGCAAACTCATCCTGAACCCCTACTGAGCCTGTTAGTGACAATATCCGTACAGTCCAGTCTGTTCGTCTAAGAGTATCGCATATCGAGTCTAGGGGAGTGGATAAAGTCAGACCCACAACAATGCGACATTTAGTGCCGGTATGAAACCCATCATCACCTGAGAAACTATCGATCCTGGATCGGTAATTCTCGTCCACCGTGGCCACGGATTTATGGTGATGGCCATCCGTACACAACACGACATCAACCCCCAATACCGGGAGAGACGAATCCCCGACGATCCGATTACTGCCTCCATGTGGCTCGGGACTGTACCCAACTAAAACCTGTTTGCACGACTTCTTTGAGCCGTGGTAGGGTAGTAATCAAAGCACAGTGGGAACTCACACAAGACAAATGACGATCTCAGGTCGACAGACTAACCTGTACACATGTCACCTGGGAACTGCTATCTGACAATAGGTATAATACCAACTAGCAGGTTCCCGGCGAGTCCGTCCAGTGTACTCATAACCCAATGAGCACCTGTATACTATCTTAGGTAAACAAACTAACACCAATGGCTTGTGAGACCTGGCCACCGCCCCTCGTCGGGGTCTCGATCAGTATACACTAGTCTACACTGGAGTACCGATGCCCGGTCTCGATACTCCTACGACTAGGGACATTTAAGGATGTGCTTATAGACCCCCAGCTCCCACGTATGTGATAGCCATCACAATGCTGGCAGTCAAGCAAGAATCCTATGGGCTCTATCAACATGTATATGATGATAAAGACAAACCAGATAGCATACTATCATCTTGAGTAAGACTGTTTTATCGGTATAGGTCCTCACTCAATCATCATAATCACAAGTCCGCGACTATGATAATTGCCTTAAGGGCACTATAGCCAACAATCTCCCACTTGCACTTAAGGCCAATTATTGCGATGTCGCATACTCACAGCCCGTGTGATACCGAACACCCAACTTCTCTACTAATCAGTTTCGCAAAGCCTGTTTGCGAAAATGATTGCGTTCGAGAAATAGCCTCAGTGAGTGGATCCGCTCTAATGTTTCTTTCTGTATCTCTCTTAATCTCAACTTCGCGGAGAAAACTATCTCCCGAAATGAGCAATACTTGTCTTAGAATTTGTCTGGATATCTGATGGGACCCACTTCACAAAGGAACTCCAAATCCAGCAAACTACTTAGACTGTATTGTCCACTGAATTTAATCAGTATCCTGCGCCATGCCTTTCCTCAGTATCCGCTTGGACCACCTGTCCAACAAACTGTCCCTCAAAAGAGGGAAAACTATAACTCTGACAGTCACTCTGTCATTCAGGTCACCTTAGAAGCCTGAAATGATAACCGTCTCCTGAAGGAGGCTGCCGTAATCATTTCTCGAGAACATTCACTTATGTTCATTAACCGCTTCCCAATGTTTCTCCAGGATTGGATTAATATATCTGCATATTGCATCTAGTGCAAAAACAATATCTGGTGTGGTACTTGACATTTCATGGTTAACTCAATTGCCTAAGCAAGTGATATGCTAATCATGCAGATCCCTCTCCACTTTAGTCTGTAAGACACCTTTAGAGAGTTTGACTCCATCACCTGCAGGTACACCACCATGCCAGGAGTCGTCCATTTAATGTCAAAGTACCCAGATTAGGATACTTCCCAAATCTAGATCTAAAACCATAGGTCTAGTGACCAGAAAACCTGATATTTTATCCATATCCTATGTGGAGAAACAACTTTGTGACAACCAAACTACAACCGATCGTAGTATAGGAATATCTCTTCCTATCAAGTGCATGTCATCCCGAATCCTCGGACATCACACCCTACTACCTTCTTATCAGATCCATCTCCTATTCTGATGAAGTCAAGACTTATGACCGTCTCATCAAAATTAGATGATCTATTTCCGCTATAGCTGCTTTAGTCGATGAATAGACATAAGCTACTTGCCTACTATGCTTCCGCTGCCCCCACTGACTACAACAACCCTCTGGCAGAGTCATATACACGTGCACTTCTAAAGCTAGTTTAGAACGATGCTATACTCATCCTCCTGCCGGGTCTTATAGTCCAGAACAACAACAATGGCAAGTCTGGGTAAACAAGAACCTCCCTGTCACCGTCTCTGAGAAGACCGAAGTACCTCTCGGGTGCCTGAGGTTACCCACCAAAATCTGCGGAGTGGCTAATGGAACATCACATCCAATTGAATCCTTATGTTCTATTAAATTTCCAGTAATCGTTTGTAGTTCTGGAATAACTTCCTGTTCTACCATACTCCCACTTGTGTTTTCTGAAAAAGTCCATTTTATTAAAACAGTGGCGAGTCAAGAACAATATAAATATTGATCTTCCTGATGGTAGAAAGTTATCCCTCGTCAAAGCCAGGGATAACCCACAAACAGCCATTACTGAAACGTGCCTTGAGTTTATCCGGATTCTGGTTTTAAGTATCAGCCGAACAACTCCCTATACCTTAACATCGTTAAGATATAAATTGATTCTATATATACCTAATATAGAAACAAAAGCACTAATCTAATTTGAACTAGATTCAAAATTATGCAGCTGTCTCCAGTGCATATAAACCAAATGGAAAGAGGACAATCAACATTACTCATCTAGGAGTACATCCACATATGAGTAACCCGAAAGAGAAGCAAGTTCTCAAAACCATTACTATCAGCGGAATACCAAACACAAGTATCTACATCTTCGACTTCATCGAGAAATCCTGATACTTCCAACAAATGGTTCTTTACTTTATTCTTATACCTATAACTTCTCAAAATCTGGACCATGCATTTCAACGAAATACTTGTCCAGAACTGGAGAAGTCACAAGTAAACAGAATATAGTATGAGTACCTACCCCATTGTCGTAATCGACACTGGACAACATACAATACTTTGTACAAGTCCACTGAGTTCAATAACTCAAACTCTGTGCGTTGTAGGTTGAAAAACTGTACTATGGTTAAGAAGAATTACACCGCTGTTGAATGCACCTTACCCAATCACCAACTGATATAGGTAAATGCCATAGACACAATATCAAAAAGTTATATCTCACTTTATAAAATAAATGTACAGATATATCAGTTTGAAATTGGTGCATAACAACGGATATTCATAACCAAATATTTGCCATCCGGCAACATCCAGATGATTTCCTCAAATATCACTAATTACAACGAATTCCGATATAATGAGGATCTAATCACCCAATTCCTAATATCTTACTCCCACTCAGCATCTATAATATCATACAGATGTGAGAAACTGATCTGGTAAATACATACCCTGGAGTTAGATTCCAACTGGGAAAACAGTTATTAATTAACATCGCACAGTGAAACTGAAACATGAAAATGTTTGAAAAGGGTTAACCCGGTATTCCTAGTAACGCCTCTTTCATTATCCTGATTCATGACAGTAACCATATACTTAGCTGCCCTCACTCCAATCCCTTTATTATGTCTTTACTTATTACCTTCTGTACACCTTCTTTACGCTAATTGGTTTTCTTCATTCCCTACCCTTTGGCACCAGCCTAAGGTTTGGAAGAAGACTATCCAATAAGAATAGTAGGTGTACTCTCCTAATCCTAGGAGCCCTCGCAACCTGAGTGAAGGTAATGGGAAAAGACATCTGAATAATCCTATTCAATCTCTCCAGAACCAGAATCCATCCTCGAAAAAGTTCCTTCGAGTTCGTATATAACCATACGATGGATTTATCCAATGGAAGTGGATGTTCGTAATAATACGGGGTGTTCTGGAGAAAAGCAAAGGTGATATAGAAGTGGCAATGATGTATGCGACACCGTGACATTCCAAAATCTAAAGTGTTTTAAGAAGGTTCGGTTAACTTGGTTTCATGAGTTTTAGTCAAAGGTCGGGTCATAGTCGCAGCCAGAGAGAGAGAAAAGAAACACTCAGCATGCACTCTAACCTAGATCAGAATGGTCGATCATTTTATCTAATCTGGATGGCTCCCACTGTTTCCTCGAATTCTCCTCCAAACCTAAAAGGAGAATTAGTCGGAATCACCCGAGGAGTAATCCTACTCATCAGTGGGAATCGGGATCCAACTATCATCGCATGATAACTTGATGGAAGCCACTCAAGTCACCACACTCCAGAAGGTATGCGCAAGACTGGCAAGTTTCCTGTATGTTTGAAACTCCCGATATGATTTTACCCCAAGCGGTTTATGACCTTGACTTTGGCCAACAAATCATAACCCGCAAGTCAAGTTCTACCCGTCATTATCCTGATTGATTTAGACCCACCCGCACACACCCTTGACTTTGGCCAACAAAGTGGTACGACTGTCCTAAACCAATGCATATCCATGCAACGGACAAGCAATACACAGCTACCGCACACGATGCCTTGACTTTGGCCAACAAACACCGCACGAATACTATGCACTATTTATCCGAAATGACGGAGGGCTACGGCTGGTTTTTGGCAAAAAACCTTTAACGTAATGAACTTGATATCGTTGAAGGAATCCAAGTGGTTTTATAAATATATAGTGGCGAAAACTTTTGCTAAAGAGGTCACTCCCGGTGAAGAGATCTCGGCTCTTTCCCCGTAGAATGAGGTGCAGGATATTCCAAATGAATACCACGACGCAAAGCAAAAGGAAACGACTATAGTAAAGTTATTACGTTGACGCAAACTTTTACCCAAGGGGTCACTCCCGATGAAGGGATCTCGGCCTTTGCCTCGTCGAATGAGGTGCAGGATATTCCAAATGAATACCACGATGCAAAGCAACAGTGTACGTCTGCAATGTCAGTTTTTAAAAACTTGGTTCCAACAACATCATATAAATAGGTTTGTTTTATCCTTGCATTGATAAGAATCAATGCAGTCCCATCAATTAATCATACCAGAAAAGAACGAAAATAAAATGTACATATATGCCACCCGCATTCGCCACTGGGTCCCGTCATCACCCGTTAGGTTACTTAACTAACGACAGAGCGGGGACTGGACTAGCGCGGGTGCAAAACATATACAACATCTACTAGTATATATAAATATATATATAACATTCGTCCCAGGTATGATATAAAGCAACATCACAGAAACATCACAGAAGCAATACAGAATGGTGGATAATCTGGAGCCCCGGGTTTCACTTGAGCCGCAAGTGAGACCCGACGTTCCCTGTCGTGTGGATAGCCTGTGCAATGAAACCTAGACCCCTACGAGCGCGGCAAGTTACCCGCTAAAACCAGAAGTGAGGCAGCCCCCTTCAGCAACGTGAATGGACCACCCAGCACTTCACAGAATCCGGTAACTTGAGCACCCCTCCTGGATCACCTATACCCCCTACGAGTGCGGCGAATAGCCCGCCAATTCTAAAGTAAGGTCCCCTCCGTATGAATGCCTTGAGATGCGGACCAGTTGCCCTCTAGAACCCGGCTATTCGTGCACTCTACCTCGGGGTAATCCTAGTACCGAAAATAAAATAATATACAAGGGTGAAATCGACCTCAGCCCGGTCGTGCCCCAAAAGAATAATATACAAACGGGCAGTGACGGCAGTCCACATGTCGGACGCTCGCCCCGCAATATCAAATGTACAAATGAAATGAAACTGTACTATCATTGCATCATTGCTATCCACCACGACGATCCAACCAACATCACAGCACATTACAGAACATCAACGTGAATGTCACGTTCGCAAACCCGTCTAAAAGACATATAGCAATTAGACGAGTTTACCGATCAAATGACATTCACGGTCGCAGATAGAAATGTAAGTACTGATAAACGCACACTTAAATATCGATCGACAAAGTTCCAAATTGGCCCCAATAGTAAAACAATACTTCACAGAAACCTGGGCCAAAAAAAAGAATATCAAAAAAATCACAATTCCAAGTCTCTGGGCTACAGTAAAAATTTGGAAGCCCGTCGCCACTAAACGGCCGCGGATCCACCGCCAAATGGGGGTTAGTGCGGCGGTTCCGCGGCGCTTTAGAGGCTTCAGGGGCTCAAATTTTTCCAGTATCCTTAAAATTGCCTGCACGGATTTTTAAGATGTGTGAAATAGTTTTTTGACCACATTTGAAAATCGACAGCAACTGCATAAATGAAATCGTGATTTCGGTAAAATCCGTCGATCGATCTTTTAAGCACGTCTAACCAAGCTAGTAAGGGGTTTAAAAGGTGGCTCTGATACCATGAAGGGTCCCGGCAGCGCCCCGGCCATCAAAACGCGGCCAAAATGCGGAACGAAAATTTTCTAAACCGGCGCTACCGCTACCCGATTCCCGGATCGACCTTAAACCCTAAACTAGCATGCTTAACTAAGAGTTAGAATCTTTATACCGAGATGATCCGAGTCCTTCGGTCTCCATTCCAAGCTCCTAGCGATTCCTTGATGTCGTTTGATTGCCGGTCTTCCTTCGTCTCCGATGATCCATCCGAGGGAAACGGCGCAAGCTCCAACCTCGACAAACGAGGTAACCGACGCTCCAAAGTCGCTAGCGATGGAGAGTGGGGGTGTACTAGTGTGTCACTATGATTTTCTCTCATCCCTTGAGCTCAAGAGAGCATCCATGGAAGATGAATGAAGGTGGTGAAGCTTTTTGGCATGAGCATAAGAAAATGGCTATGTTTCTTTGTGTGAATAAACAAGTGAGAGAGAGAGAGCTAGCATGTTAATTATCTAACCAAATGAAAACCCCATCCTAAATTATGGCCGGCCCCCTCTCTCTCTCTCCAATCAACAAAAATCATTTTCTTTTCCCATTATTGCAATAAAATAATGCAAACCATACTTTGAACCATGCTATGTTCCATGTTCATGCCATACCTCCTTTTCCACCTCATTTAAAAAAACAAATGAATTTCCATAAATGGAAAAACATATAAATGAGGTGGCATCTTCTAGAAGTTATTCCGTATAAAATACGGAATACTTCCCGGTACATGTATCGAAATACATATACGCGTATTCGTACCAAAATACGAATAGCCGAGAGAGAAAACGAATAGTGAACAATAATACTAGAATACGTATATTCAAATACATATATCAATTATTAAATCAAAACCTGATTTAATAAACTGGCTTAATCCTAAGCCGCTAGTATTATCAACCGTCCAATTAAAGTCTGCGCAGCACTTGCACATATTTAATCGGACGCCTGTATGTATCAACATACCTCATGTACACCATATCGCCTGAACCGTGAAAAACCCTCTGTGTGGGACTCTAAAGACTCGTCAATACGCTGGCAGTGGGTTTAACCACAAGCACGTCAGCGGCACTAGCTGTACGTAACGGCTACCTAGGTATTGAGCGAAAGGAAGGCCGACGAGCAAACTCATTCTGAACCCCTACTGAGCCTGTCAGTGACAATATCCGTACTGTCCAGTCTGTTCGTTTAAGAGTATCGCATATCGAGTCTAGGGGGGTGGATAAAGTCAGACCCACAACAACGCGACATTTAGTGCCGGTATGAAACCCATCACCACCTGAGAAACTATCGATCCTGGATCGGTAATTCTCGTCCACCGTGGCCACGGATTTATGGTGATGGCCATCCGTACACAACGCGACATCAACCCCCAATACCGGGAGAGACGAATCCCCGACGATCCGATCACTGCCTCCATGTGGCTCGGGACTGTACCCAACTAAAACCTGTTTGCACGACTTCTTTGAGCCGTGGTAGGGTAGTAATCAAAGAACAGTGGGAACTCACATGAGACAAATGACGATCTCAGGTCGACAGACTAACCTATACACATGTCACCTGGGAACTGCTATCTGAAAATAGGTATAATACCAACTAGCAGGTTCCCGGCGAGTCCGTCCAGTGTACTCATAATCCAATGAGCACCTGTATACTATCTTAGGTGAACAAACTAACACCAATGGCTTGTGAGACCTGGCCACCGCCCCTCGTCGGGGTCTCGATCAGTATACACTAGTCTACACTGGAGTACCGATGCCCGGTCTCGATACTCCTACGACTAGGGACATTTAAGGATGTGCTTATAGACCCCCAGCTCCCACGTATGTGATCGCCATCACAATGCTGGCAGTCAAGCAAGAATCCTATGGGCTCTATCAACATGTATATGATGATAAAGACAAAGCAGATAGCATACTATCATCTTGAGTAAGACTGTTTTATCGGTATAGGTCCTCACTCAATCATCATAATCACAAGTCCGCGACTATGATAATTGCCTTGAGGGCACTATAGCCAACAATCTCTTCACGGTTAAAAACGGGGACAAGGAAACCTTCAAGGCCTATATTGCCCGCTTCTACAACGCCCTCCTCGAGGTGCCCGAGCACCGGGACGAGACCGTCGAAACGGCACTCAGATCCGGTCTGAGGCACAAAGAATGGTTGCGTTCCTTCGCGCTGGCTCAACCTAAGACCATGGCCGAAGTCAAAGCGTGGACCGAGCGCGAGGTCCAGCTGGAGTCCGCAGTGAATGCTAACCCTCCCCGGGCAGATCGGCCCGACCAGAAGAAAAGGATTCGGGAGGACTGGCCGGAGCGTCAGTAGCCCTACCACCTGAAGTTCCAAAAGTATACCCTCCTCAAAGTCTCCGTCGCGGTGTTGCTGGAGGAGTCCCAGAATGAGGGGTTCTTCAAGTTCCCCCCGGTCCCATGTCAGGCCACTAAGAGAACCTGGGGTCCCTACTGCGCTTTCCACCGGGTACTGGGCCATGCTACGGAGGACTGCAAACAATTGAGGGACTACGTCGAGGAGCTCATCCGGTCTGGGCACCTCGCCACCTACCTAAGGGACAAACGGCAGGCCGACCGCGAGCGAGAGCAGCCTCGCCCTTCCACCGGCCTGACCATCGGCTAGATCATGCTCGTCTCAGCGGACAGCCGTCCCGGGGCTCAGGGGGCCCCACGTCCTATGCCAACCGCCGGGGCCGACAGCCTTTCGGGAAGCTCGACCCAAGCCGACTAAGTCATCCTTTAACCTGTACCTATCCTTTTTCTTTCCCTTTTCTAAAAGCAATGTAAATTCTTCCTAGGATCTACTGTTGACTAAATAAAAAGATCAATGGAACATTGCGAAAAAGAGAGGAAACCTTTGTTCATTCAAAAGGGTATTATGGGCTCCCCAGCCATACATGCACAAAAAAAGGGTGTTACAATAGCGGGGGTAAGGGGTGCACCGAGCACTGCTCGTAGTACTCGGCGAAGATCTCCGCCAACCGGGGGCGCGCGAGTTCCAGCCTCTGCTCCCGGTTCCCCCCACGGGTGTCAACCCCGAGCCTTAGCCCGTAGCATTCCTGGATGAGCGCCTTCGAGCGCGCCAGTCGGTTTGCGGAGATCAAGCCAAAGCGCCTCAAGGACCGCAGCTTGCCCACGGCCTCGTCGAAGAGCTGCTCTGACAGGGGGTTGTAAAGCCCCGGCGACGCCCTCCAGATGGAGTACAACAATAGCTGCAGCAAGGAGGAGCACCTAGGGAGCAGCCGACCGAAGTGCTCCTCAATGCGAGCAACCACCAACTGCACCGTGTTCTCGGTGCGGTCGCGGTCATAGAGATACACGTCTGCGGAACTGATGATTTCGGTGATGGTGAATGGGAAATCCTCCATTTTGAATGGCCTATCTGCGAAGGGGAAGAACCAGTGCCCCTTATATAGCCCGCTGTGCAGCCCAACGGCCGCCACACGGCGTCCATCAAGTGTCGCCCGGTCGGAACGAAGCGACGCGCCACATGGCGTCCATCGCTGGTTACCCGGTGGAAACGAAACGACGCATCCCTGCCGCTTCACCTCCCCCGGCATTCAATGCGCTAGATGCATGCACCGTTGCCCCGCCCGTTCCCATTCCCTGCACCTACAGCCGGACGACCAGGCCGTGCTTCGTGAAATATTTAACTCAGCAGCCGCCCTGATCAAACATCCCCGGCCGGCAGCTCCCCTGCCACAAGGCCGGGGATTAAAAAGCTTTCCCAGAGGCGGCCGAAGGCCAGAGGTTCCCTCACTCGGCTATCCACCATGGGCAGCTTCCCTGCCATAACGACGGTGATCAAAAAAGCCCTCCCAGAGGCAGTTGACGCGCGAGGTTCCCTCGCTCGGCTATCCCCCGCGGGCAGCTTCCCTGCCACAATGTCGGGGATCAAACAAGCCCTCCCAGAGGCAGTCGAGGCCCGAGGATCTCTCGCTCGGCTATCCCCCGCGGGCAGCTTCCCTGCCACAACACCGGGGATCAAACAAGACCTCCCAGAGGCAGTCGAGGCACGAGGATCCCTCACTCGGCTATCCCCCACGGGCAGCTTCCCTGCCACAATGCCGGGGATCAAAAAGACCTCCCAGAGGCAGTCGAGGCACGAGGTTCCCCCACTCGGCTATCCTTCAGGACAAAAGCCCTCGCCAAGAGGCACCGGGCAGTAACCCTGCCCGGCCAAGGGTCCTTGGTGGCTTCCTACAGCCGTATAGCTTTCCTCGCGCCAAGGGCCAAAGTCCTCCCAGAGGCAGGTCCTTGCCCGGCTATCCCCGGCTGGTAGCTTCCTACTACAACCGACAGGGATCAAAGTCCTCTCCAAGAGGCACTGGGCAGTAACCTTACTCGGTCCCCATCCTGAAGGATAAAAAGTCCCTCCTAGAGGCAGTCGAGGCCCGAGGTTCCCTCGCTCGGCTATCCCCCGCAGGCAGCTACTCTGCCACGTCGCCGGGGATCAAAAAGCCCTCATACTGAGGCACCCGAGCAGCTACCCTGCTCGGTCAAACAACGGCTCCTACCCTCTACACCAGGGATCAAAAGACCTCACAAGAAGCATCAGAACAACTACCCCGCCCAACCCCTAAAGCTGGTAGTCGCCTACACACAACTCTAACGAACCGAGCCTTCGAAATATACGACCGAGCAGCTACCCCGCCCGGTCACCCCCAGATGACGGCTAATACTCTAATTCAAAACCGAGGTCAGGGATGTTCAAATCTAAACGATCTCCTCTCGACTCCGGGGCCCAAAAAGTCCTCCTCGGAAACGCTCGTCGGCAAGCGATTGCAGTCAACTCGACGGACGATCGTTAGACAGAGGGTCAACCTGACAGAAAAGCACGACGGCGCAAGATAAATATCCCAAAACGAGTATTCGTCGCGAACAGATGGCAAAAAGGAAAATTTTATCACATCTGAAGAAGAAAAAATTTACTACTACTGCCAAAGATAAGTTTTTTTTACAAAGGTATTCTCTTGCTCCTCAGCCTTACAAAATTCAAAAGAAAACAAGATAGATACAGGAGGGCGGGGGCTTTATGCCTCGGGCCCGGGCATGGCCTCGAGGTCCTCAACCTCCACCACTAGGGGCACTGGGTCCTCGGCCCCCTCCCCGCCGGGAGCCTCTCCCCTTTGCACGTCGACGCCCGTGAGGGGGAACTCGGCTCGCAGATCTGAGTCGTCGAACTCCGGCAACCTAGACTTGACGGCATCAAGGGCGTCGTGCCAAATGCGAGTCGTGGCCATGGCCAAGTCGTCATAAAAGTCCCTCGACCCCTTGTAGCTCGCCACGACCCTCGATTCCGCGGACTTACAGGACTCGGCCGTCGCCCCCAGCTCCCTCCGGAGGGTCTTCACCGTCTTCTTAAGGTTGCCGGTGAGCACCTGGGAGTCCTCGAACTTGCCCTCGGCGATGCGGCGGCCTCGCGATGCCGGGCGACCTCTCTCTTCCCGGCATTCACCTCGCCCTCCAGGGCGGCAATCCTCGCCGACATCGCCTCCTGCTCCCGTCTGGAGCTCTCTTGCAGTGCGGCAAGCTGGCCCGTGGCCTGCACCACCGGTGCTACCACCTCGGTCTCCATGTGAAAGGCAAGGGCTACGTGCTGGAGAGTCTGGGAAGACACAAAAAGGGGAGGGATAAGGAATATGAAGGAGAACACTAAATCTTGCCGCGCACTGGGGGCTTACCTGCACGGCTTCCTGGGCGATCGACGCCAGCTGGGCCTTGAAGATTCCCCCAGGAACCCAACCCCCAGCTGAGGTCTCTATCTTGTGGAGGAGGCTGTCCGTGACCGACAGCCCAGATGGAACTGTGAACTGGAGCCCCCTTCCTCCACCACGGTTGGAGAAGACCGGCCCCGGGAAACTCTTCGGGAACTCCTCCTAAGCGGCTCCGAGGGGGAGCCAATATCCTCTTCCGAGGCCGTGTCCTCCACAATCAGGGCCCGCTTCCGGCTCGACACTCTGCTGGGGCCAGGGGCGGGATCCGCCACTGGGCGTCTTCGAAGCACCGCCACCGGGGCGGCGGGAGCGGGGGCAGCCTGCGCCCGGGAAGAGCTGGCGTCGCCGGCCCCAGCGGGCTGTCTCGGTTGGCGCATAGCGTTTCGAAGAATGCCAAAGTCCATAGATCCCGCACAAAACAAACACCCCACTTATCAGCAACACGGGTAAAGCATAAACCCAGAAACGCAAGCCTAACTCACCAACAAACTTGACGGGGCTAAGCCCGGCCCAGCTCAGAACTCTCTCGGACAGCAGCACGTCGTATCGAGGGATAGGTTCCCACGACGCCACTCTCACCGCGGCGGGGTCATCGGACAGGTTCCCCGGCAGACTCTTCTCCCTCGACCACTTGGTGGGCACCGGCCAGTCCTCGCCCTCGGGAGGGGAGGCGAAGAAAAACTTCTTCTTCCAGTCGTGAATGGAGGAGGGCAAGGCCACGACCCCAGCCCCGGCGGCGACCCCGGGCCGCTTCCTAAAGGTAATATAGACCCACCTCGGGTCGCCAGCTCGACCGTCGGGATGACTCTTAACAGCAAGGGAAGAATTGAGAAGGGTAAGGCTGAAAGGAACCGCCTGCAGTTTCAGGCGGATCAGGAACCCGAGGAGGATCCTCCACGCGTTCGGCACTAACTGGCCGGGGGCCAAGCCGAAGAAATTCAGAGCGACGACGACCTCAGGAGAGAAGGGCAGGCGCATTCCACCCCAAAAAGCTTCCAAATACAAGGCAATCTCCCTGCCCTATACCTGGTCTGCCCTTTCTCCCTCCTTGGCTAGACGAAGCACGTAATGCAGAGGAATGTGAAAGCAAGCTCGAGCATTGGCGAGCTCGTCCTCGTGCCTCACCCAGCACGGGGTGCTGGGGGCTACATTTACCGCCTCCTCCCTGGAGGCGGCCCCCGCTTCACGGCATCGGGGAGAGGGCCCAGCCCCCGCTCCCCGAGGGGACTCGGACACATCTAAAGGAACCCTAACATCTACTCCTACGACATGCACTGATTCTACAGAGGAAGACATCTAACCTGGGAAGGAAACTCTTCAAGGGTTGGGAACGAGAGAGGGGAGAGACGAGCGCCGAGCAGCTGGGGCTTGAGTATGAGGAATATGAGAGAGTAAGGGCCCCAGGGCAGGCCCCACCCGTATTTATTACCGCATACGGCCTCATCCAATGGCGCCTATCATCTCCCGCCGAAACGGCCCTTCGCGTCCAGCGGCTCCGATCGCTTCACGTGGCAGCCCAACGATCGCCCGCGTCCCGTTAGACGCCGCAGACCTGCGCACCTCACGTCAGCCAGTTGGCGCTCGACACGTGGACCGTCGCTTCAACTGCAGAGTGCACGAACCGGCGCACCCTCCTTAAATGCAAAGATCCCGCCTCGATTCTCTAGCAGAAAAGAGAACCGACAGCCTGAGGACTCATCCCGGCATAACCCTGAGAATGAGCTCACCTCAGGAGGCCCAACAGTCCACTCCTGGCCCGACCACTAGCTAGTCGGGACAAGAGTGGGGGGCTAATGATAATGCTCAATATCGGCCACCTCCAAGATCAGGATACATAGCAGATGATGTGACCCGAGACTCGGAAGGAGGGGCCCACAGGGGCTGACCAGGCCATCCTGCGCCCGACCTGCAAGCCCGAACTGACCCCTCTCAGGGCCCCCTGCAAATCAGCTTCCTCGGCCCTTCAGGTCGCCCCGAGCAGCCGCAGGACCAAGACTCCTCGACCTCCTCGCTCGTCCCTGAGCTCCCGGTCGAGGTCGTCTCCTACGGCCCTCCGACCAACTCCACCGCTCACAAGCGTAACCGCCACTCCGCGAATCTCGCCGTGCGCAGATTCAACGCCAACAACATCCCACGTTCCACGCCATCAATCCCTATTAATGGGCAATCCGCTTTCTACGCGGGCGTGATGTCGGGGGCGTAACTGCCGGCGAGATCCTCGCACCTGCTGCTGCGTGCTCCACCGCTATATAAACTCCCCCACAGAGGGGTCAAGTAAGCCATTCTTTTACACTTACGCCGTTGCTCTGCTCGGATCTTGTCACTGACTTGAGCGTCGGAGGGTTCTCGGTGGTACCAAACCATCCCGGGACTTCTTTGCAGGTATACGGCGGCAGCCTCCTCATCCCACTTTGTCCTCTCAAAGCCCATTGAGACCCACACGCAACGAAGGACAATCAACCCAGTTCACCTCGAGATTAACGGAAGACAATATCCGACGGAGGCCCGAAAATGAGCTCCATAAGTAGCAGATCGTGACTGTTGATTTTAAAATTAAAAAATTCTGGATCGCTGATCTTAATAGCATGAAACAGTAGAGGGTTGAAAACAGAGGCACACCTGATCCCATAAAAACACCCATCATTTCTCAAAAAATTACCAATATTTTTTAGGCACTAAGGGAATAAAATAAAGGGTAAATTATCAAAATGCCTCCAGCCAGCTCAGGAGTTGTCTAAAGACCCCTGATATTTTCAAAATTGTTGCGAAATGTCTACCGTTCAAAATCTTTATGAAAAAACATCGGGACCGTATTTTCTATAGGATTTTATTCCCTCCAACTTTTTAAATATTACAGACAAATTTTTAGATATTACACACAATGTATAAAGAGTGTTTTAGTTGGGCCCATGGATTTTATTTTAACAATAGCGAATGACCCAGCTGTTCTTACACTAGTTTGAAGCGGGCTAGGGGCTTTTTTTATAATTTACCCTAAAATAAAGGAAAGGGCATAATTTTGGCAATTTGCTTCCATATCTACTAGATTCATCCAGCTAGAGTTTCAACTTTCCTCTCTCCCTCTCCCTCTCCCTCTCCCTCTCAATATGAAAAAGGACTAAGCTTTAGCTTTAGCTCTATCTCCTCTCTCTCAGTATCTCTCAGAATCTAGGGTTTTTGGTGAGCGTTAAAAGCTTTGGGAAGGTATGCTTCTCTTCACACTATCAGTTCTTGCAAAGCTCAAAATTTTATGCCTTTTTGTAGTGTTTACACTAGTTTATTCAGCTTAAGTGGTGATACACACTCAAGACTTATGTTTAGGTTTAGTTGCTTGATCCATTGTTGAATTGCTTAGATTAAGATTTTGGAGCGGTTTATGATAGGCTATATACGAAGCTATAATATTTCCATGGACAATTTTTTATATTAAGCAATATTAAAACAATATTTTAAAAAAAAACCACTTTCAAAACATATTTAAAAAACATACTACTTTTTGTTTCGGAGGCGCAGCGCCAGCTCAGCGCTGACGCTGACGTGAATAATTTTTTTTTATGAAACCGCGTCCCATATATTTATAATGGGCGCAGTTTCAAACTACATCACTTAAACGTAGCAAAATAATATGAATCATTTTCATTGTTGGGACTTTTTTTTTTGGGCGCAATTGCAAACCGCGTCTCAAAAAAAAATACCCCTTCACGGGTCTGTGTTTTTTTATGGCATAGTTTGCAGGTGCGTCCCAAACTGTTGATAAAACCCTTAGGATATTAGCTTGACTATCAGGACTATGATGCAGATCATACTAGTGGGGCTTGCGTGGTCCACAAGCACATCCTTTAACAGCTCCTAGTCGAGCGAGTATCGAGATAGAGCCTCGATATTTCAGAGTAGACTAATGTGTACGTTTCTTGACCCTGTATGGGACGATGGTTGATCCCACAATCATTGGTGTTTGACATCAAAGATTGTACACGGGTGCTCATTAGAGAATGTGTACACCGAACATGACTCAAGGAAATACTATCATTCACAGGTAGAATTTGTTTTTTTGGGCACAGTTGCAAACCGCATCCCAAAAATAAATACTCATTTACGGGTCTGTATTTTTTTATGGCGCAACTTGCAGGTGCGCCCCAAAAGGAAACACCATCATTCACGGGTAGACTTTGTTTTTTATGGGCGCGGTTGCAAACCGCGTCCCAAAAAGAAACATACTCGTTCATGAGTCTATGTTTTTTTATGGTGCGGTTTGCAGGTGCTCCCATAAGGAAACACCATCATTCACGAGTATGTATTTTTCTGGGGCACGGTTACCAACTGCGCCCTCAAAAAACACATACCCGTGAATGATTGTGTTCCTTATATGAAGAGTTCAATCTCTTCTTCTCTATCTCGAATCTCACTCTCTGTGCCGAGCTCTCTCATACTCTTTCAGATTTCATCTCCATCACATTCTCTATTTCTCTCTCTCAGTTCTCAGTCTCGCTCTCTCTCAATATCGGGATCTTCATCTGCAGAATTGCCATCAATCAATGAAATTAAGAATTGCATCCCTTACACCGTCGTGAAATCTGTATACACGATAATAGACTACTCTAATTATGAAGGCATTCTCTATCGATTACGGGGGGTATGAACTAGGCGATGAAAATCGATCGTGAAGTCATGCGGCTCTTGCACTTGACCGTATTAGATGCGCTATCGTCTCCCCTTGAAGGAGTAACCCATGACCATCATGGGGAAGCAAATCGTCGTTTTCACTTCTTTCATTCTATGAGTTTTCTTTCTGTTCGCAATATCGAGTGCTCCACAAGCTCTCTCTACCATATTTTTATACACCATCGGATTTTAAACCATCTCGAACTCACTCGAGATTCCACGGTAGATGATGAAGCCATTAATGCAATTACAGAGCGGATTAATTCTGTTGTTGCGGAGCTGAGTAAAGTAGATGATTTATTTCTGAAATTTTAGTGATGAATTATGGTGTTGTTACTGTTCTTGCTATCTATTTTGTTTGCGTCATTCTCGTCTATGTTGTGGATGTGTGTACCATGTGTGTATAATATATCGTGTATGAACATGTGTTTGTGTGAGAGAAACAACGTTTGAATTAAAATGAATTAAAGTGTTTTTTGTAAGGAAATAATGTTTAAAAACCGGACATCACCTCCTTCGTAAATTTTGAATAAAATTCATGTACAAGGATATTAAAATAATAACATTCATAGACGGAGCTAACTCAACGCCCAAACGGCGGACACACAATCCACGCAAAATATATGACACCCAAACGGCGAAGACCAATAAGCTGAAAACAATAAACAATGTAAAATAAATAACGAAGTCATCACAACACAATACAATACAATACAATACAATACAAACAATCCGTGCAATCTAACGAAGTCGTTGCACCATTCTTGGTGTCCTCCTCTTCGCTACAGGACGCCGAGACTGTGACGGTCTGGCTTTGTTTGCGGTAGGCGGCTAAGACGGCTCCGGATGTAATGATTCATGCTCGTACTCATCGAGATGCTGAGACGGCTCAGACTGTGTCCTTCTACGTCTTGTTCGTGCATATGTGATAGGAATGGCAAGTGCGGACACAACTGGTGGAGGCACGGGTGGTGCAGACATAGGTGGTGGAGGCACGGATGGTGCAGGCACGGCTGGTGGACGTGTGAATCCGTGCCTCGTCATCACACTCCTGATGAGGGGCTTGATGTTCATAAAGCAGCTCGCTGAGTCAGTGCCACTAATTCCCGCATCAGTTATATCCTCTAACGCGTAAATGGTTTGGACATATATTGATGGTAAATAAGATAATGAATTTTATAAAAATAAGATTATAGTTTAAAAAGATTTGATATAAAGCTACCAAATCTCTTTCTATCGGTCCTCGAGGCATATATGAGGTGGGCGGAGTGGCGGCTGTGACGAATCTGCGGGTAATCATCCAATACTAGGAAAGATACCGGTATATCAGTATACCCGACTGTATCTCATCGGCTATGTGGTATACCTGACTGTACCATCGATCCACCCAAATTTGATACTCCATGAGCCAAGCATCCCCAACCAGCGCTCCTCCCTGATGCGGTGTTCGCTCCACCGTGCCTGATATGTGTTGCCTCAAGCCGAACTAGCGAAGGACACGGTCTGACACATGCATCTGAATAATATCGTTGCAAACGATCGGCGTCCCTACACACCAGAAGCCGACGCCTGCCAAGAATAATGGTTGCAAAGTGCCCATCAGGTCATGTGTGTATGGTGTCCACGTAACTGATGCCTCCTCCGTGACATCGAACTCATTGCCGTAGAAGCGGAGGCTGCGATCCGGTGTCACATCCCATGACCTGGGTACATTCCACCTGTATAGAGATTACACACAAGTTAATATTCCAAAAAAACTAGAAATTTGAAATATGCTCATAGTTTCAGTTACTTACTGGCAACCATATGACCTTTGGCCATCTAAAGCGAACTGTGTCGTAATGGTCGGACGACCAATAGAGAGATATGTCCAAGACCATATTTGAAATACAATATGATAGAATTATGTTTTATATTGAATATCAATTTAATTACACAAAATTAGCAGAATGAGATTTTAAGTATTTTATACCTAAAGAAGCGTCAAACAACCCCCAAAACTCTTTTTCTATATCAATGCAGCCATCCTCAGCTTGCT
Source organism: Agapanthus africanus (assembly GCA_030015575.1). Classification (NCBI taxonomy): domain Eukaryota; kingdom Viridiplantae; phylum Streptophyta; class Magnoliopsida; order Asparagales; family Amaryllidaceae; genus Agapanthus; species Agapanthus africanus. Next base: position 796,250,321 of record CM057340.1, read on the forward strand.
GTAGAGGAATGACAGAACTGCACTCCCCACGATAAAGTGACACACTGGTCGAGATCAGCTAAAAGAGACAGCCAGGCAAGACTAACTCTGCTCTTGCTTCTATCCAGGAACAAGCGAACCCCTATCTGATGTAAAATATAGGCTCGTACGTGCTGCTCGATCGCCGCAGGGACGTCATCCATAGCAGGCTCAGCACTAAACGCCTCCCGCAGCAATTCAAGTTAATACTACTACCTCTCCTCTGCCCAACAGGCGGAATCCTGCTAGGACACAAATCTGCCCAATCGTGGCTGTACTTCACAGCAACCACCTCTCCGTCTATAGGCAGATCAAGCAGCACAACGACGTCCTGAAGGGTGATAGTCATCTCACCAACTCTAAAATGAAATGTGGAGGTCTCTGGTGAAAGGTTACGCTAGTGCCCTGGCCAACTACCGTGGCCAAATGCGGAACACATTTTTTCCTAACGATTAGAACATGGCACTAGAATAAATTTTAATCCGGATCTTACCATAAACCTAACTAGCTAAATAAACAGAGCTATCTACTATGATGAAGAAATCTCACCAAACGAACCAAGTCCTTCGGTCTTCTTTCCTCATCTTTAGCTCCAAGTGGCCATCTTGAACATGCTTGATCTTCTTTGTTGGCTCCTTTGGTTCTCCGTGATCAATCTTGATCTTCGGTCCTCCTTTTTCGTAGATGATCCACCCGAGGGATATGATCCATGGCTCTAACTCCTCACAATATGTCAAGTGGAGCAACTAGAGAACTTGGGTTGCTAAACCAAGTAATCTAGGATGTAGCGTAAAGATCTAAGTGTTTGCTATCTTTTTCTTGCCTCTTCACTTGTTTTTCAACTCATGAGAAGGGTAGTGAAGAGGAAAATGATGAAGGTGGAGGAAACTCAAGAGGAGGGAGGAGATGAAGAAAAATGGGAGCTCAAGAAAATAATGAAGCATGCATGAGAAAGAAAATCAACACTACGGTTTTGTGTATGAATTCTCATGAATAAATAAGTGTAGCCATGCTTAATAGTAACCACAAATGAATAAAGAATTCATTTGTGAACTATTGAAGCCATGCCACTCACCATGCCTCCCTCTCCTTAATTTCCACCTCATTTCCATTTATCAATAAATGGAAAAGTCCATGATGAGGTGTCCACCTTCTAGAAGGTAATCTGTAATAAAATACAGACTACAGTCTGCTGTATATACATATCTGCATTTGATAAAAACACGAATGACCAAAGAGAAAGAATAACACGAAGAACGTAATACTACAATATACATATCGAAATACATATATGTAAACTATTAAATCAATACCTGATTTAATAATCCGGCTCAAACCCGAGCCGGCTAGTATTACCAACTGTCCGATCGAAAGTCCGAGTACAAAGTACATCAATCGATCGAGACCCTGCACGTATCCAATACGGTTACTACATCATTTCACCTGAACCAGGGAAACCCTCTGTGTGGGACTCTAAAGACTCGACAGTACGCCGGCAGTGAGTTACTGGATAAATCCATAACCACAAGCACGTCAGCGGCACTAGTTGTACGTAACGGCTACCCGGGTACCTGTCGAAAAGGAAGGCCGATGAGCAAACTCATCCGGATCCCTACTGAGCCTATCTGTGACAATTTCCGTACAGTCCGGTCTTTTCGTCTAAGAGTATCGCATATCGGGTCTAGTGGGTGGTAAACGTCAGACCCTGATAACCTGGTAATTCGTGCTGATACGGCTCAAGACCAATCCGAAAAACTACTGACCAGCCTATCAGTAAATCCCAACTGCCTTGGCCAAGGTCTTATGGTCCTGACCAATCAAACACAGTGCGATATCGACTCCCAATACTGGGAGAGACGAATCCCCGACAATCGCTCACTGCCTTCATGTGGATCGGGACTGTACTCAACCAAAATCTGTTTGCACGACTCAGTAGAGTCGTGGTAGGGTAGTGATCAAAGCACAGTGAGAACTCACACGAGACAAATGACGATCTCAGGTTTAAATACTATCCTGTACTCATGTTGAAAGGTTCCTAGGCACTCTCAAGAGGTCTCACAAGGCATCAACCATGCCAATTTCAAAAAATACGGTGCCGAGAAACCCTAATACGGATCGTTGGCTAGAAGTTTAGGCGACAAAGCAACTAGTTAACTACTTTAACTAAGAGTACGGAAATACAACCTTTGTAGATCCGGTCCTCCACCTCCACGGCTCCGTGATGAAGTCCTCTCCGCTGTCCAAATGAAATCCCGGGCTCAAGCGTCGGCTTCATCGGAGAAATGGGCGGGCAAGGTCGTCGGCTTCGTGCCGAAGATGATCTACGTCGAGGCATCACAAGATCAAGCTCCCACTTCACCAAGTCATGAAACTTGTGAAGAAAACACACTCTACTACTTGGCAAGAGGTAGAGGATGAAGAAATAGGAGGTGGGTTCACTTTAGAATTGGATTTCTCACTCATTTTCAAGAGTTGCCATTGATGGAGGCAAGTTTCTTCATCTTGAAGATGAAGAAGAAGAAGAAGATATATTATGATAAGTTCTTTTGAAAAAGAAAAGAAAATCAATACTTATCATAATACAACCATGGTCAAGTGTAGAGAATAAACTAGGGTTAAATGGAGTGGTTAGGGTTAAGCATGAGACAAAATGGTCACTTTGGTCAAAGGTTCAAGAAGCTTCAACTAGAAAACAAAGATAGCAACCATTTTCTCTTTATGCTTGAGTTGGGGTTTCGGGTCGATCGGACTTCAAACTCCGTCTAGAATTTTTCTGAATTTGTGGATTTTTGAGTATTAAAAATATGCAGAAAACTAAGAAGGAGATTCTAAGAATTACTGTACAAAACGGGACTCATGATTCCTCCAAAGAGCGGCGGAACCGCGGCATAAGCATGGCTTATGCGGTGGTTCCGCGGTCAACAAGTCTCATCAGTCAACGATTTTGGCACAGTAACTTCTTTATTTTAATGCTGAGTTTTCTGGGAATTTTTAATATTTATTCAAGAGTTGGATTTTCTGGGGTTGTTTTGGGGATTCGGTGTTTCGATCGGAGTATCAGATTTTGTCTATGTGGCTTTCCGGATAAATTTTAGAATATGTTAAAAAGTTTGACCGGATATAAATACCCAATTTTTTCCCTGTCGGGAAATTTCCAAGTGTTGGATTTTTCCGTAGTTTAAAGACGTTCTAAGTAGTGCAAGTAACTCGATGGACCCTCTAGAAGACAACAAACCTTAACTCGATTATGTGACCGTCTTGAACTGCCCTTTGAACCTTAGGGTTTGGGGCAGTACGGCGTGCCACATGTGAGGCGTTGGCTTGACCCTTCTACGGCTGGACCGTTGGTACTGAGGCACGAACTGAATGTTGTTAGACTTATTTCATGTGTTGGACTGTATCGGGAAAACTTGGGTGTTTGACTGTTCGATCGGAAAGTTTAACATTTTCCACTTATCTGGAATGTGATACAATAATTGGAATTCACAAAAAGTTATGAGATAACTGAATGAATGTTATAAACATAGCACTTTAGTCTCACTTGATCGGTTGCCACGGAATTTTGATGTGATCAAAAGTCCGTCGCAATCACGTAGCGTACGCGGATACTCGCCGGGTAAACTTAATAGACAGCCTCACTCCATAGCCCCGACCAAGTGACTGTAGGAGAACCCCGTCGCCGAAAGCATCCGTCCGGGTGCTCGCGGCAGCGGTGTTCCGCCTTGGTGCACTTCGTCGACGGTATCGGGGGTGCGGCCGTCTACTGAAGTTTGCGACGAGTATTCGATCAGGATGTCGGGAATCTTGTTGAATTGCCCGACTTGATATTGAAAAGTGTTTTCGATAATGAGACTAAAATGCGGGGTTTATAATTGTTAGGCATGCGATGTCTAAGAAATTCATTTGATTAGGCATGTGATGTCTAAAGAGGTTGCGGATTCCAACTGTTGTAGTTTTACACTTTCTTTTCTGTGACCGTAAGTGTAATATGTGATATCGCCGGTTTCGTTGCTATATGTCAACGACAATTGGGATGCGCATATTTACTTACGTTGATGACATGTGATGTTATGTGTTGCTGGATATGTTATATTGGATCGTCGTGTTTGAATAGCCGGGGGGTTTTTTATGTGAGATGAGTGTTTTTCATTTTCATTCATGTAAAAACTTGTATGTAATATTCTTTTATTGGGGCACTTCCAGGTAGCGGAAGATGTCACCCTTTGTATATTATTTACTTTTCCGCACTAGGATAGACCCAAGGAGGAGGGCACAAGTAACCGGGTTCTGGAGTCCAGTGGGAGCCAACTCGAGGAGTCGAGTCCGGGTCTCCTAACTCTAGAATTGGTAGGATTGCTTGCCGCTCTCGTAGGGGTCTAGGGGTGTGGGTTTGGCTATTCATCACGACCGTGGAATCCGTGTTTTATACTGGCTCGTATTGAAAACACGGACGTCCTAGTATATCCAATATTTCATATGTTTCTTCTGCTGCGATATCTGTGATGTGATCATGTAATGTTCTGTGATAGATACAGTATATAGTATATATGATATATTATATAGACGTTACTTATGTTTTACACCCGTGCTAGCCCTGCCCTGCTCTGCCGTTAGTTACCTAACCTAACGGTGCACGAGGGGACATCGAGGCGAATGCGGATGGCATAAGTGTACGTCGTATTTATCTGTGATGTTTAGGTACTTAAATGATGGGACTTCATTAATGAGATTAATGATATAAAAGAAACCTAAGATGTTGTAGAATTGAATTTCAAAATAAAACAGGTAGCTACAGTTTTTGCTTTGCACAGCGGTATATATGATATATCCTGCACCTTATTCGATAAGGAAAGGACCGAGATCCCTTCACCGGGAGTGACTCCTTTAGCAATAACTGGCAGATGCTACACACTCGGTTTGTCTTTTGATTGCTTTTAAGTGTTTTTGCTTTGCACAGTGATATATATGATATATCCCGCACCTCATTCGACGAGGAAAGGACCGACGATCCCTTCACGGGGAATGACTCCTTTAGCAAAACTAGAAAAGCCTCAAAAGCACTCCATTTTAAAATCATTTGATTCTACAACGATATCAAGTTCATTACGCAATAGGTTTTCAGAAAAACCTGTCGTAGCCCTCCGTCATTTCAGATAAGTACTAGTTAGTATTCGTGCTACGTTTGTTGACTATGTTAAGGTGTAGTGTGCGGTAGCTAATTAGTGCTTATCTGCATAAGCATATGATGTGATTGGATTAGGGTAGTCGTGCGACTTTGTTGACTATGTTAAGGGCCGTGCGGGTGGGTTTAATTCAATCGGGAAATGACGGGTTGAACTTGACTAGCACTTATGATTTGTTGACTATGTTAAGGTCATATAGCTGCTAGGGGCAAAATATTATCGGGAATTTCAAGTGTTGAAATTTGCAATGAGATTGCATACCTTCTATGAGATAGTTGGATCCCGATACCCGCTGCGAGTAAGAGTTACTCCTGGGAGAGTTTTATACATTACAATTAGCCGATCAAGTAGGTGTCTAGAAAGGTGTCAACGGGGTTACGCCTCTGGGAAAACGAGGTTTACATTAATTAGGTTCGTGCGAAAGCACGGGGGACCTCCCTCAAAGTACCGACACTGGCCTGGCTGAAAGATTGGCGAACTTGTAGTGTGTAATTAATCCCGGCTAGTCTTTCCTTTTAGGGTTTGAAGGAAGATTTGATAAAAAGCAGTGGGAGCCATCCTGATTAGATAAAATAATAACCAATCTTTTCTTGACAGAGCGCACGCTGAGTGTTTTCTTCTCTCTCTCTCCAGGTAGCGACCATGTCACGCCTTAATCAAGATAATAATACGGAATTTTGACCGAACCCGCTTGTTATACTGAGCTGGGGAACGTTGGTCCCGCTCCACCTTATAATTGTTATAAGACAGAGCAGGAAATTGGGGAATACCAAATTTCCCGTGCCGCCCAAACTAAGAGAGTGCATGCTGATGCATCATCTTCGGGTGTGTTCGTTACAAAGAATTGTTTCTCAGTATCCTCTGCATCCTGAGTATATGATACCGGATCAGGATCCCAGATATGTAATCTGTTACATAGGGCTACAGATAGGTAGAGAACTGAGAACGGGTGATAAGTTTCATGAGACAGAAAACGGGGCAAGTGTTGCAGCCAAGTCTGTTGGTCACTGTCACCCTGTATTACCAATACATTGATTCTGAACGAATGTTATTAGATACCGAACCTGATATACAAAATCATATCAGTCTCTTTATAAGTAAAGAAATGATAAAATTTTGTATTGTTGGATAATGTTTTGAACATTTCCTATATCAAAAGTTGATCGGTTCAGGCACGTTATCTAAAAGCATTGATGTTCTAAATCAAACTACAGTTCTTAGTATACGGAACACACACAAGAGGAAGAGTTCAGAAATGAACGATTCCTTCTTGAGGCATTGTAGACTAGGTCATATCAATGCGACCCGACTAGCTGAAGTTACATTTAGATGCATATTTAAATCAGTTTGAATTTACATCTTGTGAAACTTGCCAGTCATGTCACAAAGATATAATGACACAAGCTCTGTTTATTGGAAATAGAGAAAGAGTTAGTGAACTCTTGGGACTGATACATGATAATGTATGTAAGGTCCCCAGTCTACACATGCCAGGACTGATTCTTTATACTTCATTACATTCTCTGATGATCTTTCGAGTTTCAGACCTATGTTCCTGTTGAAACACAAGTCCGAACCTTTTGAGATATTCACAGAATATAAGTTAGAAGTAGAGAACCAAAATACGGGTATAAGTATTATGTCCTTTGATGTGATCAAGGAGGAGAATACTTGAGCACGGAATTCCTGGATTATTCTAAAGGAGAATGAGATTCTCTCTCAGCATTACTCCTCCGTATACACCATAGCACGATGGTATATCGGGGCGGAGCAATCACACCCTATATGATAAGGTGTGCTCTATGATGAGTACTACTGAGTTACCTATTTCTTTTGGGGGTTATGCACTTGAGAAGCTGCATACCTATTGAATAGGGTTCAAATCAAATCAGTTGCCTACCATTTCATATGTGATATGGAAAGGGAAGAGCCCATGTCTTAAGTTAGTTAAGATTTGGGGTTGTCCGGCCTATGTCTAAAAGCAAAATCCGGACAAGCTCGAGAAAAGGTCAGTTATGTAGAACTGGAAAGGTTTCAGCTATACAAACTACAGCAAATGATTTGGTAGAACCAAAAGATTCAGTAGATGCCAACGAACCTCAGCCTCTCCGCCGATCTAGTAGGGTTCCTCAGCCACCTGAGAGATAATTCGGTTTCTCGATGACAGTGGGAGCGAGGATTGCATCATGAGATGATGACCCAACTAGTTTCGAGCTGGCCATCAGGAGTAAGACTCTGTAAAAATGGCTGGATGCTTAGCGATCTGAGATGGAATCCATGTACACCAACAAAGTATGGACTTTGGTTGCTATATCTGAAGGGTTAAATCCCCATCAGGAGCAAGTATATCTTGAGAAGATTACTTGGTGTAGATGGAAAGGTTGAGACTTTCAAAGCTGGACTTGTTAAAGGTTTTCGTCATCGACCAGGCGTGGATAATGATGAAACCTTTTCCAGTGCCTATGCTTAAGTCCATCCAGATCCTACTTACCACGGCTACATACCATGACTACGATATCTGGTGGTTGGGTGTCATGACTGCTTTTCTAAATGATGTTTTAGAAGAGTGCGTCTATAAGTACACAGCCAGAGGGCCTCGTAGACAGTGGGAGCAGCGGAAACGTGTGCAAGATGCTTTATAGGATAAAGCAGGCATCGCGGAGTTGGAACATCTGTTTTGATTAAGTAGTCAAAGAGTTTGACATCATCAAAATGGTAGATGAACCTTGTATAAATAAAAAGGCAGTAGGGAGTATGGTGGCGATTCTCGTAGAGTACATGGATGACATACTCTTGATAGGGAAAGAGTTTCCTATGCTACGCTCGATCAATCTCCGATTATCACTATGATTCTCCATATAGGATCAAACTGATGCCTACTAAATCCTGGGTTTTGGATCTATGAGATAGATCTAAATGGATGTTAGGATACTCACTAGTTGTAGTGAGATGGTATCAATCGATCCTGGGGAGAATCACTGGAAGGGTTCCAGGGTGATAAAGTTGACTGAATGTCAGTCACAGGCATTGTCTTTACCCTAAGCAGATGGACGGTATGTTGGAAGAGTTCCAAGCTAGATACCATGGCATACTAGACGATAAAGGCAGGATACATCGCTACTTAAGATGCTACCAAAGAGGCTGTTTGGGTGTATATTGGTTCATGAGATGAACTATGTTCCTCCCATTGTGTGACAATGGAGTTGTGGCTTATGCCAAGGAACGCAGGTCCCATCAGTGATCCAGACATATTCTAAGGCAGTATCACCTGATCATGGAGATGGTTGATCTCTAAGGTATCGAGGTCAGGAGAGTAGACTCAGAGGACAACACGGCGGATCCACTCACGAAGGCCTATTCCCAGACAGAGACTTTTATGGGATGGTTGAGTATGAGATACTACAACCACTGCTATCAGATGGCCCTAGTGCAAGTGGGAGATTGTTAGTTATATGTATGCCCTAGAGGCCATTACTGTACATTGGATGTATATTGTAGTGGATGCTGGGACATATATAGGGAGGACTTTCTTGCTCGACATGATAGTATGCTATCTGGTTACCCTTTACCTTAACGTGTATACTGATTGTCTCTCTGTTACATGTTGGTAAAGCCCTTAGGATGTGTACTTGACTACCTGGACTATGATGCGGATCATACTAGTGGGGACATGGTAGTCTATAAGTACATCCTTCAAGGTCCCTAGTCGTGGGTGTGTTGAGAAGGGGCATCGATACACCAGAGTAGACTAGCGTATACCTTCTCGACCCATACAGATGGGCGATGGATGATCCCATATCCATTGGTGTTTGACATCAGAGATGATATACGGGTGCTCAGTAGAGACTGGGTACACTGGACGGACTCGCCGAGAACTCCCAGATGGTATTATACCTTACGTCAGATGGCAGTTCTCTGGTGATACTGGTACAGAGTAGTCTGTTGACCCGAGATCGTCATAGAGTCTTGTGCGGTTCCCACTGTGCTTTGATTTCCATCTTACCACGTCCAAGAGGGCGTGCAAAATGGTGGTTTTTGGGTACAGTCCCGAGTCACATGGAGGCAATGAGCGATAGGAGGGGATTCGTCTCTCCCGGTATAGGGGGTTGATGTTGCGCTGTGTTCGATTGGCTATAACAGGAAATCCCTGGCCAGGGTTGCTGAGATTTACTGGTAAGTGTTACCAGTAGTTTCTCGAATTGTTATAGACCTCAGATCGACACGACTTATCGAGCTATTGGGATCTGACGTTTACCACCCCTAGGCGAGATATGCGACATATCAGACGACGAGACCGGACTGTACGGTAAGTGTTACTGGTTGGATTCACAGGAGTGTGAGCGGGCTTGCTCGTCGTTCTTCTGATCGCTCAATACCCGGGTGGCCGTTACGTTTAGCAGACCGCTTGCGGCTTGTGGGTGTTTGATATGATCATCACCTGCTGCCGGCGTATTGACGAGTCTTTAGAGTCCTACACAGAGGTTTCCTGGCTCAAGCGAAACGAAATAGGAGCGCATATGAGATATGTGCGAGACCGAGAATAATGCGTGTATGTGATACCGTATTCCATTCTCGCGATGAATGTATCGATATGGTTGTATGCGATATAACCTAGTTATCGAATCAAGGATTGATTCGATAAGCCGATACATTGGATACTAGTCGGTTATATGCGATATGACCGGATCGTTAAATCAAGTGTTGATTTAATGATTTAATGTATAATTATATATTTGATATACTACTTTGCATTAACTAGTATTGGTTCACTTTAAATGGTTTTTCTCACTTGTTTGTGCACATTGTATATGTGATATATTTTTGTGCACATGTTTGTATAATGTTTGATGATGCATGCTTACTTGGGTTTATGTAAAGACTAAACCATGGTTATATGAATGGTTAGGGTTTCATTTTCTTATTCATTTATTTATTTATTTGTTCTTTTTGGAAAATGAAACCCTAACCATTCATATAACCATGGTTTAGTCTTTGCACAAACCCAAGTAAGTATGCATCATCAAACATGATACAAACATGTGCACAAAAATATATCACATATACAATGTGCACAAACAAGTGAGAAAAACCATTTAAAGTGAACCAATACTAGTTAATGCAAAGTAGTATATCAAATATATAATTATACATTAAATCATTAAATCAACACTTGATTTAACGATCCGGTCATATCGCATATAACCGACTAGTATCCAATGTATCGGCTTATCGAATCAATCCTTGATTCGATAACTAGGTTATATCGCATACAACCATATCGATACATTCATCGCGAGAATGGAATACGGTATCACATACACGCATTATTCTCGGTCTCGCACATATCTCATATGCGCTCCTATTTCGTTTCGCTTGAGCCAGAAAACCTCTGTGTAGGACTCTAAAGACTCGTCAATACGCCGGCAGCAGGTGATGATCATATCAAACACCCACAAGCCGCAAGCGGTCTGCTAAATGTAACGGCCACCCGGGTATTGAGCGATCAGAAGAACGACGAGCAAGCCCGCTCACACTCCTGTGAATCCAACCAGTAACACTTACCGTATAGTCCGGTCTCGTCGTCTGATATGTCGCATATCTCGCCTAGGGGTGGTAAACGTCAGACCCCAATAGCTCGATAAGTCGTGTCGATCTGAGGTCTATAATAATTCGAGAAACTACTGGTAACACTTACCAGTAAATCTCAGCAACCCTGGCCAGGGATTTCCTGTTATAGCCAATCGAACACAGCGCAACATCAACCCCCTATATCGGGAGAGACGAATCCCCTCCTATCGCTCATTGCCTCCATGTGACTCGGGACTGTACCCAAAAACCACCGTTTTGCACGCCCTCTTAGACGTGGTAAGATGGAAATCAAAGCACAGTGGGAACCGCACAAGACTCTATGACGATCTCGGGTCAACAGACTACTCTGTACCAGTGTCACCAGAGAACTGCCATCTGACGTAAGGTATAATACCATCTGGGAGTTCTCGGCGAGTCCGTCCAGTATACCCAGTCTCTACTGAGCACCCGTATATCATCTCTGATGTCAAACACCAATGGATATGGGATCATCCATCGCCCATCTGTATGGGTCGAGAAGGTATACGCTAGTCTACTCTGGTGTATCGATGCCCCGTCTCAACACACCCACGACTAGGGACCTTGAAGGATGTACTTATAGACTACCATGTCCCCACTAGTATGATCCGCATCATAGTCCAGGTAGTCAAGTACACATCCTAAGGGCTTTACCAACATGTAACAGAGAGACAATCAGTATACACATTAAGGTAAAGAGTAACCAGATAGCATACTATCATGTCGAGCAAGAAAATCCTTCCTATATATGTCCCAGCATCCACTACAATATACATCCAATGTACAGTAATGGCCTCTAGGGCATACATATAACTAACACATGTCACCTGAGAACTTCCATCTGACGATAGGTATAGTACCATCTGGAAGTCCTCGGCGAGTTCGTTCGGTGTACTCACCCCAAGTGAGCACCTGTATACGATCTTAGGTCTAAAGACCAATGGTTGCGGGACCAAACCATCGTCCCTCGTCGGGGTCTAGAAACGTATACACTAGTCTACTCCAGAATATCGATGCCCAATCTCGATACTTCTATGACCAGGGACCATTTAAAGATGTACGTACCGACTACCCAGCTCCCACAAGTATGATCGTCATTACAACGCAGGTAGTCTAGCAATGATCCTACGGGCTTTATCAACATGTATAAAAGATATGTAATAGCAAGTAAAACATACACATGTTAAGATAAAGTCAAACCAAATAGCATACTATCATATCGAGCAAGACTGTCCTGTATATATATATGTCCAAGCATCCATATGTATACATATACAATAATGGCCTCTAGGGCATACATATCCAACAATCTCCCACTTACATTAAGGCCATATATATTGGCATACCGAGTATCCAACGTCTGCTCTAGGGCCAGCTGTTGGTGTACCGCATACCCAACATCTCAAAAAGTCTCTCGAACTGTGCTTGAGGAAGGGCCTTGGTGAATGGATCCGTAGTGTTGTCTTTTGTATCCATTCTCCGGACTTCGATCTCTTGGCGATCTACGATCTCCCTGATCAGATGATACCGCCTTAAGATGTTCCTGGATTTCTGATGGGACCGTGGTTCCTTCGCTAAGGCTATAACCCTATTGTTATCGCAATACAAATGTATTGGGTCAACAATGGACGGAACTACCTAAAGTTCATTAATGAACTTCTTCATCCAGATCGCCTCTTTTGCGGCATCGCTTGCGATGATATTGTTAGTGTATATGCCCTAGAGGCCATTACTGTATCATACTAGTTTGTATATTACTTAATGGATGCTTGGGATATTCACCTTGTATATACAATCTTGCTCAAAATAGTAGTATGCTACTTGGTTTGTTTCTACTTCAATGTGTACATGTGTTTATTTTTGTATATCGCCTATACACATTAGTAGAGCCCTTAGGATCTTTGCTTGATTACCAGCGATGTGATGGCCGTCACACTAGTGGGGCTGGGTAATCTATAAGCACATCCTTATGCAGGTCCCTGGTCGCAGGACTATCGAGACAGGGCATCGATACTCCGGAGTAGACCAGCGCATGCGCTTCTCATCCCAGTGTGGGAGACGGTATGTCCCACAGCCGTCAGTACGTCGTACTTGAGATAGTATGCGGGTGCTCGTTAGGTTACGGGTACACTGGACAGGACTCGTAGGGAACTGACTAGTTGGTATTATACCTATCGTCAGTTATCAGTTCCCAGGTGACATGAGTACAGCTTAGTCCGCTGACTTGACACTGTCACTTCGCCTCGGGTGTGTTCCCACTGTACTTTGATCACTACCCTACCACGGCTCAAAGGAGTCGTGCAAACAGGTGGTAGTTGGGTGCAGTCCCGAAGCACTTGGAGGCAGTGACGGTTAGACAGGATTCGTCTCTCCCGGTATTGGGGGTTGACATCGCGCTGTGTCTAGGAGAGCCATTACACGAGTAGTCCCTGGCCAGGGCAAACGAGATATACTGGTAGGTTTCCAGTGTTATCTCAGGGTGTATTGGGCTTCACTCCGGCACGACTTGTACCGCTATTGGGGGACTGACGTTTACCGCCCCCTAGGCCCGCCATGCGATGTATCAGACGAACAGACCGGACTGTATGGAGAATGTCACACTCAGGCTCAGTAGGAGTTCAGATGGGTTTCGCCTCGTCGGTCTTCTTGTCGGCATTACCTGGGGACCGTTACGCACAGCTAGTGCCGCTTGCGGTCTGTGGTTAAACCCACTGCCAGCGTAGTGTCGAGTCTTTAGAGTCCCACACAGAAAGCTTTTCGCCTTTAGACAAAAGAGTAGAGGTCGCATGGTATTGCGACAGGTCGCATGGTTTTGCGACAGGGTTCGGTCACATCCGTGCACTTGTGCACGTACAGTGTCCGGACAGTTTACACTAGCGGGCTTTGGTTTAAGCCAGATCCTAGTGTATCTTATGGGATTGGATTTATCCAGTTTGCATTCGTGTTCCTCGGAACGCGGATGCGGGTGTGTATGCACAGTTGACAGGGAGGCAGAGGCAGCGGATTCTCATTAGGGTTGTTGACAGTTGACCGTTGACTTTTTGACTTTATGCTCAACCCTAATGAGAATATGATATGTGATTAACTATTATATTAATTAAGTGTTATGGTGATATGGTTGTTGACTTGTTGACTTTTGTTGACTTGTTGACTTTGGTGACTTGTTGACTTTTGTTGACTTGTTGACCGGTTGACTAGGCTTGACTAGTTGACCATCATGATAACCATGGTTATCATTTCATGCCAAAGACTTTTTCTTGCTTGCTCATTTGAGTAAAATGAGTGCATGACATGATAAGCTTATGGTTGCTTCAAACCATCACATAAGACTTTTTTGATATGATGAGTTATGATCACTTTGGATTATGAGAGGGTGAAAGACAAAAGAGTTGCTCATTCTTTCTTGCTCATTCTCTCTCTTGTTCTTGAGCTCTCCTCTTGCTCTCACCCTCAACCTCTTGCTCCCTCTCTTGATCTATGGTTCTCTTGTCTCATGAGTTGAGAATCAAGAACCATAGATAAAATCCCATTCTATTTCCTCTCTACTCATTCTAGTTCACTAGGTTTAGCAAACCAAGTGAACTAGTTTCTTCAAAGAACGAAGAAGGAGCTAAAGGTTGGAGCTTTCAAGTGGATCTATCTTCGGCGTACGGAGACAACGAGAAGGAGCCTTCGAACCACCATCGGAGCTTGAAGAGAAGGAGTTCAAGTTTAGGTATAACCATCTTCATCCGAGTAGCTAAATATCTTTAGCTTAGTTTGCTAGTTTTAGTTTAGGTAAAGATCCCGACCTAGCTTAGTCCATGTTGCCTCTTGCGTTAAAATTTTGATTTTATACCGTTTCCGCCTCCCCGTAAGAACCGGGGGTCGCAACGTGGACTTACAGTGGTATCAGAGCCTAACTAAACTTAAACTAGCTTGGTAGTGAAGTGTAACGAAGTTCGGAACCGGAAAAATCCAAAAACCAAACTTTACAAAAACCTGAGTTTCTGTTGAAATATTTTCTGGTCAAAATGAAAAACTTTATACTTGTAAATTCGGCTCAGGGTTTTGTGTGAACACCCAAGAAAAACGATACAGTGACTCGTCTAAACTGCCGCCCTTCCGCCGCGTGAGCCTTCTTAGCCGCCGCGGAACCGCCGCGAGTTGTTGTCTTCTCTGCATCTTTTTTCGTGCAGTGTGTTTGTGTGTTGGTTTTGGGATTTTTAAAATATATTATATGTGCCCAGATTGTCCAGAAAAGAAATTTCCTTTTGGGGTCCTATAATTCCGTATTTTTTCCGAACTTCACTGCACTTTGACTTTGATGGTTATATCTGTGATGTTTGCATGTATTGAACGTCGGCTAATCGCTATAAGTCGATTGGTCGGGGTTATACATGATCTGTAATGTGCTGGAATGTGTATATAAATATGTTGGATTGTCGCGGGTGAATAGCCGGGGGGTTGTGAGACGAGAGTTTTCTTTTCTTGCAATTCATGTAAATTTGTAAATTGATGTAATAATTATTTGTATGGCCGCACAACCGGGTCGGGGTTGTAGCCGTCATTGTATAATTTCTTTTTACTATTTTTGCTCCTAGGATAGACCCATGGAGGGGTGCACAAACTACCGGGTATGCCGAAGTGTCGAGTGGCCTACTCATGGAGATGAGGGAGGTTGCTACGCTTCGGGTACTTGACGGGTAGTTTGCCGCACCCGTAGGGGTCTTGGGTGGGGTTTTGGCTATTCACCGCGACCGTGTTATCTGTTTTTGTTACAGGCTCGTACAAATTACAGATTGCTAGTATATCCAATGTATTTATCTGTGATCTGAAATGTTTATCATTGCAGTATATCTATATATGATATTATTTAGGCGTTGCTTATGTTTTACAGACGCGCTAGCCCAGCCCCCGCTCTGTCGTTAGTTAAGTAACCTAACGGGTAATGACGGGGCCCCGTGGCGAATGCGAATGGCATAAGCGTACGTC
This sequence comes from Agapanthus africanus, assembly GCA_030015575.1. NCBI lineage: Eukaryota > Viridiplantae > Streptophyta > Magnoliopsida > Asparagales > Amaryllidaceae > Agapanthus > Agapanthus africanus. The sequence goes on from CM057340.1 coordinate 796,266,103, forward strand.
ATATTTTGGTTGTTTTCTGCAATGGTAGGATTAAATGATGGGACGCATTAAAAGAACTAATGCAAGGATATCACGCATTAAAAGAACTAATGCAAGCAAAACATGCATTAAAAGAACTAATGCAAGAAAATAAACCAAGTACAAGTCGTTGGAACACTTTCGAAAAACCACTCGGTTCTTTTCAAAACAAACTTTTAAAAATGCGGAGTTTGAGCCACTCCATTTAAAAGCTATCTCGTTCCATCGACTAAATCAAGTTCACTACGTTCACGGTTTCGCCAAAACCATTCGTAGCCCTCCGTCGTTTCATATGAATATTCAACAGTATTCAAGCTGTGTTTGTTGGCCTTAGTCAAGGCACAGTGTTTGGTAGCTGGTGGGTATTCATATGTTGCATAGATAGATGCGTTGGTTTGGGACAGTCGTATTACTTTTTTGGCCTTAGTCAAGGGTATATACGGATGGATTCAAATTAACCTGGACAACGACGGGTAGAACTTGACATGTGACTTATGATTTGTTGGCCTTAGTCAAGGTCATAAGAGCATGGGGCAAAAATATACATCGGGAGTTTCATAAGTACTGAAACTTGCTAGATTTGCATACCATTTGGAGTGTGATGATTCTGGTAGGATTCCTTCAGTTTCGTCACGCGATGATATTTGGATCCCGATCCTACTGTGAGTATATGCTACTCCTCGGGAAATTTCTCACTAAACGATCAATGCTATAAACCTAGTAGGTGCCTAGAAAGGTGTTAGCGGGGCTACGCCCCCAGGGAAAAGAGGTTCTTTAATTAAGGAACTTCGCGAAAGCGTTGGAAAACCTCCCTCGAAGTACCGACACCGGCCTGGCTGAACGGTTAAGCAAGTATTGTACGGTGGGATTGATCCTGACTAATTCTTCCTTTATGGTTTGAGGAGGGATTCGAGAAACAGTGGGAGCCATCCTGTTTAGACAAACTAAAAACCACTCTAAACTTGCAAGAGCATCATGCTGAGTGTTTCTTCTTCTCTCTCTTAATTGCAGCGACCCTGTGACCACGCCTAGGTTACATCTAGATAATAATATGACTGAACCTGACTGTTATGACTGGCAAAGGTCTGTCCAGATGTCCATTGCCCATGACAAGCTGGAACGCCTCTTAACTAATCAAAACCCTGCTGTCTCAGGTCCAGTTTCCCCTGTCACGGATGTTCACATCCGCAGGACATCGGAAAAGGATTGTGCGAAAGCCAAGTGCCTCGTGTTAGCCTCAGTTGATGGTGCAAACCAGAGGCAGCACGAGAAGATGGACTCAGTTTCTATCTTCCTCCATAACAAAGTTTTATATGGAGAGCAATCTCGTATCGCAAGATATGAGACCTCGAACGAATTGCTTCAAGCGAGGTTGGCAGTCGGGTCATCTGTAAGGGGCAACGTCCTTACAGAGACCAGCTATATTGAGCTCACGGACCTGGAGACCACGTTGGCGAATGGGTCAAGTACTGACCTAATTCAACAGTCCCTGCCCTCTGCTTATACCCTGAAAGAAACCAGGGAAGAAAAAGGAAAAACAAGGGCAAAAGTTTCAGGACTGGATATAGTAAAAGAGGGACGTTCCTATTGTAACGGGAATGAACTATGGCAGAAAGATTGCAGGGCTTGTATAGCCAGTAGCCAGAATTCGAAGCATGTTGTGGCTTCGGCTTCGAGTGTGTTTGTAATTGAGAACTGTTTGTCAGTTAACCCTACTTCCTGGGTATTGGATACCGGATCAGGATCTCATATCTGTAATTCGTTACAGGGTCTGAGAAACCGTGGGGTTATCAGGAAAGGTGATATGACTCTCAGGGTTGCTAACGGAATGAGCATGGATGCTGTATCCGTAGGGGAATATCACCTAGGACTGACAACTGGGCAGATATTGATTCTGCGTGACTGTTTGTATGTACCAGGTGCGACTTGCAATATCATATCTGTATCCTTACTTTCTAAGGAAGGATATGATTTTGCTTTTGTAAGCGATGTAGTAAACATCCACCTAAATCAAGCACTGATTGGGTCAGGTACATTAAATAATGGTATATACGTATTGAATCAAGCTCAGATATTCAGCGTCCAGAACACACTTAAAAGAAAGTCTCCAGAATTAAATCAGGCTTTCTTATGGCATTGTAGACTGGGTCACATCAATGAGACACGGTTGACTAAGTTACATAAAGAAGGATACTTGGATCCGTTCGAGTACCAGTCTTATGCCACTTGTGAATCCTGTCTCATGGGAAAGATGACAAAGACTCCGTTCACTGGACACGGAGTAAGAGCGAGCGAGCTCTTGGGACTTATACACAGTGACGTGTGTGGTCCAATGTCTACACATGCGCGAAGCGGTTATTCATACTTCATTACTTTCACAGATGATTTCTCTAGGTTTGGACATGTCTTCTTAATGAAGCACAAATCCGAGGCCTTTGAGAAATTTCGAGAATATAAGAATGAAGTAGAAAAACAAACAGGCAAAAGTATCAAGATCCTAAGATCGGATCGAGGTGGAGAATACTTAAGTGCCGAGTTTCTGTACTACTTAAAAGAGAATGGAATTCTCTCTCAGCGTACTCCTCCATACACACCACAACACAATGGTGTATCGGAAAGAAGGAATCGAACCCTATTAGATATGGTTCGTTCCATGATGAGTAAGGCTGAGTTACCGCGATCTTTCTGGGGTTATGCACTGGAAACAGCTGCACATCTCTTGAACCAAGTTCCTACTAAGACAGTGCCTACCACACCATACCAGATGTGGAGTGGGAAGAGACCCTGTCTTAAATCCTTTAAGACATGGGGATGTCCGGCTTTTGTAAAAAAGCAGCATGCGGACAAGCTCGAGGCACGCTCAGTACAGTGCAAGTTTGTGGGATACCCAAAGAACTCCAAGGGGTATCTTTTCTATTACGCAGAGGAGCAAAAAGTCCTTGTTTCTCGTCATGCCCGCTTCTTGGAAACTGAGTTTTTAGAAAATCAGATAAGTGGGAGCGCAATAGAACTGGAAGAAATTCCAGAACCACAAGCTATTACTGAAACCTTAGTAGAACCAGAAGGTTCAGGGGAACCGGACATTCCTACGCCGCTCCGCAGGAGTAGTAGGCAGTCTCATCCGCCCGAGAGATACTACGGTTTTCTCATAGACGGGGATAGAGAGGATTGCATCATAGATTATGATGAGCCTACTAGCTTCCAGCAAGCCATTCAGAGCGGTGACTCGGTAAAATGACTGGATGCAATGCGGACCGAGATGGAGTCCATGTACACCAACAAAGTTTGGACTTTGGACTTTGCTCCAGAAGGGGTAAAACCCGTAGGCTGCAAATGGATCTTCAGAAAGAAGATTGGTGTAGATGGGCAGGTTGAAACCTATAAAGCTAGGCTCGTTGCAAAGGGTTTTCGTCAAAGACCTGGTTTGGACTATGACGAGACTTTTTCTCCGGTAGCCATGCTTAAATCCATTCGGATCCTTCTTGCCATTGCTGCCTTCCACGATTATGAGATCTGGCAGATGGACGTTAAGACGGCTTTCCTAAATGGAAATTTAGAAGAGTGCGTCTATATGGATCAGCCAGAGGGTTTCAATCAGAGTGGGAGCAGCGGTAAAGTATGCAAGTTGCTCAAGTCCATCTATGGACTTAAGCAGGCATCGCGGAGTTGGAACATCTGCTTTGATGATACTGTCAAAGAATTCGACTTTGTCAAAAACCCAGATGAACCATGCATTTACAGTAAGATTGTAGGGAGAAATGTGGTATTCCTCGTCTTGTACGTCGATGACATTCTCCTAATAGGAAATGATATTCCTATGCTACAGTCAGTCAAAGGATTCTTGTCACAGAGGTTCTCCATGAAGGACCTGGGCGATGCCAACTACATTCTGAGGATCCAGATCTATCGTGATAGATCTAAAAGGATGTTGGGACTTTCACAGTCAAGGTACATCGACACCATACTGAAACGATTCAGTATGGAGGATTCCAAGCGCGGTAATCTACCGGCTTGTCACGGAATCACCCTCTCCAAAGAGATGTCTCCCAAGACTGATTTGGAAAGGGCTCGCATGTCATCAATACCCTACGCATCTGCGGTAGGCTCTATTATGTATGCGATGTTATGTACCAGACCAGATGTAGCATACGCATTGAGCGTTGTAAGCCGGTATCAGTCGGACCCAGGGGAGAAACACTGGATAGCAGTAAAGAACATTCTCAAGTACCTGAGAAGGACTAAGGAGATGTTCTTGGTGTATGGCGGAAAAGACCTCCAGATTGAGGCCTTTGCTGACTCCAGCTTCCAGAGTGACAAGGATGACTCCAAGTCCATGTCGGGTTATGTCTTTACCCTCAATGGAGGGGCGGTTTGCTGGAAGAGTTCCAAGCAGGAAACCGTTGCTGACTCAACCATGGAAGCGGAGTACATAGCTGCTTGCGATGCCGCAAAGGAAGCTGTCTGGATGAAGAAGTTCCTCACGGAACTTCAGGTGGTTCCTACCAGTGTTGATCCAATACCGCTATATTGTGACAACAACGGCGCTATAGCTTTAGCGAAGGAACCAAGGTCCCATCAGAAGTCCAGGCACATTTTGAGGCGGTTCCACCTGATCAGGGAGATCATTGATCGCCAGGAGATCGAGGTAAAGAGAGTAAAATCAGAAGATAACACTGCAGATCCATTCACCAAGGCCTTGCCCCAGACTCAGTTCGAGCGGCTGATCGAGATGATAGGTCTTCGATACGCCAGTACATGGCCTTAGTGCAAGTGGGAGATTGTTAGTGTATATGCCCTAGAGGCCATTACTGTATCATACTAGTTTGTATATTACTTAATGGATGCTTGGGATATTCACCTTGTATATACAATCTTGCTCAAAATAGTAGTATGCTACTTGGTTTGTTTCTACTTCAATGTGTACATGTGTTTATTTTTGTATATCGCCTATACACATTAGTAGAGCCCTTAGGATCTTTGCTTGATTACCAGCGATGTGATGGCCGTCACACTAGTGGGGCTGGGTAATCTATAAGCACATCCTTATGCAGGTCCCTGGTCGCAGGACTATCGAGACAGGGCATCGATACTCCGGAGTAGACCAGCGCATGCGCTTCTCATCCCAGTGTGGGAGACGGTATGTCCCACAGCCGTCAGTACGTCGTACTTGAGATAGTATGCGGGTGCTCGTTAGGTTACGGGTACACTGGACAGGACTCGTAGGGAACTGACTAGTTGGTATTATACCTATCGTCAGTTATCAGTTCCCAGGTGACATGAGTACAGCTTAGTCCGCTGACTTGACACTGTCACTTCGCCTCGGGTGTGTTCCCACTGTACTTTGATCACTACCCTACCACGGCTCAAAGGAGTCGTGCAAACAGGTGGTAGTTGGGTGCAGTCCCGAAGCACTTGGAGGCAGTGACGGTTAGACAGGATTCGTCTCTCCCGGTATTGGGGGTTGACATCGCGCTGTGTCTAGGAGAGCCATTACACGAGTAGTCCCTGGCCAGGGCAAACGAGATATACTGGTAGGTTTCCAGTGTTATCTCAGGGTGTATTGGGCTTCACTCCGGCACGACTTGTACCGCTATTGGGGGACTGACGTTTACCGCCCCCTAGGCCCGCCATGCGATGTATCAGACGAACAGACCGGACTGTATGGAGAATGTCACACTCAGGCTCAGTAGGAGTTCAGATGGGTTTCGCCTCGTCGGTCTTCTTGTCGGCATTACCTGGGGACCGTTACGCACAGCTAGTGCCGCTTGCGGTCTGTGGTTAAACCCACTGCCAGCGTAGTGTCGAGTCTTTAGAGTCCCACACAGAAAGCTTTTCGCCTTTAGACAAAAGAGTAGAGGTCGCATGGTATTGCGACAGGTCGCATGGTTTTGCGACAGGGTTCGGTCACATCCGTGCACTTGTGCACGTACAGTGTCCGGACAGTTTACACTAGCGGGCTTTGGTTTAAGCCAGATCCTAGTGTATCTTATGGGATTGGATTTATCCAGTTTGCATTCGTGTTCCTCGGAACGCGGATGCGGGTGTGTATGCACAGTTGACAGGGAGGCAGAGGCAGCGGATTCTCATTAGGGTTGTTGACAGTTGACCGTTGACTTTTTGACTTTATGCTCAACCCTAATGAGAATATGATATGTGATTAACTATTATATTAATTAAGTGTTATGGTGATATGGTTGTTGACTTGTTGACTTTTGTTGACTTGTTGACTTTGGTGACTTGTTGACTTTTGTTGACTTGTTGACCGGTTGACTAGGCTTGACTAGTTGACCATCATGATAACCATGGTTATCATTTCATGCCAAAGACTTTTTCTTGCTTGCTCATTTGAGTAAAATGAGTGCATGACATGATAAGCTTATGGTTGCTTCAAACCATCACATAAGACTTTTTTGATATGATGAGTTATGATCACTTTGGATTATGAGAGGGTGAAAGACAAAAGAGTTGCTCATTCTTTCTTGCTCATTCTCTCTCTTGTTCTTGAGCTCTCCTCTTGCTCTCACCCTCAACCTCTTGCTCCCTCTCTTGATCTATGGTTCTCTTGTCTCATGAGTTGAGAATCAAGAACCATAGATAAAATCCCATTCTATTTCCTCTCTACTCATTCTAGTTCACTAGGTTTAGCAAACCAAGTGAACTAGTTTCTTCAAAGAACGAAGAAGGAGCTAAAGGTTGGAGCTTTCAAGTGGATCTATCTTCGGCGTACGGAGACAACGAGAAGGAGCCTTCGAACCACCATCGGAGCTTGAAGAGAAGGAGTTCAAGTTTAGGTATAACCATCTTCATCCGAGTAGCTAAATATCTTTAGCTTAGTTTGCTAGTTTTAGTTTAGGTAAAGATCCCGACCTAGCTTAGTCCATGTTGCCTCTTGCGTTAAAATTTTGATTTTATACCGTTTCCGCCTCCCCGTAAGAACCGGGGGTCGCAACGTGGACTTACAGATATATTTAGCCTCCATCGTCGAGTCTACAACGGTATCCTGTTTGGAGCTCTTCCAACACATCGCCCCTCCGTTGAGGGTAAGCACAAAACTGGAGACAGACTTGCTGTCATCCTTGTCATTCTGGAATCTTGAATCGGTAAAGGATTGGACCTTTAGGTCTCCATTACCGTAAACCAAGAACATCTCCTTAGTCCTTCTCAGGTATTTGAGAATGTTCTTTACTGCTGTCCAGTGGTCCTCATCTGGGTTCGACTGATACCGGCTCACCACGCTTAGCGCATAAGCTACATCCGGTCTTGTACATAGCATCGCATACATTATAGATCCTACCGCCGAAGCGTAGGGTATAGTGCTCATGCGAATCCTCTCCTCGTCAGTCTTGGGAGATATCTCCTTGGAAAGGTGATTCCGTGCAATGCGGGTATGTTACCGTGCTTGGAATCTTCCATACTAAATCTCTTTAGTACGGTCGCTATGTATCCGGACTGTGAAAGTCCCAGTAATCTCTTGGATCTATCTCTGTAGATCTTAATTCCCAGAATGTACAAGGCATCACCCAGGTCCTTCATGGAGAACCTTTGTGATAAGAATCGCTTGACTGATTGTAGTATAGGAATGTCATTTCCTATCAAAAGAATGTCGTCTACGTACAAGACTAGGAACACGACAGTTCGTCCTACAATCTTCTTATAAATACAAGGCTCATTATCGTTCTTAATGAAGTCAAATTCCTTGACTGTTTCATCAAAATAGATGTTCCAGCTCCGCGATGCCTGATTTAATCCATAAATATTTAAGCAACTTGCACACCTTCCTATTGCTCCCACTATCTACGAAACCTTCCGGCTGATCCGGATAAACGTATTCTTCTAAACTTCCGTTTAGAAATACCGTTTTACGTCCATCTGCCAGATCTCATAGTCATGGAAGGCAGCAATGGCAAGTAGGATCCGAATGGATTTGAGCATAGCCACTGGAGAAAAGGTTTCGTTATAGTCCACACCTGGTCTTTGACAAAAACCTTTATTTACCGTCGGAAGACGCGACCGGGACGTTGGGACGTCCGGGCCTGAATTCTGGGGACAGATGCTATTAAGTGCTATCCGTCCACCTCTCCAAAGATACCAAGTTGATTTATGGCACCCTATATCGAAGGTGTGAGCGGATACGACCGTTGTAGCAGACTTCGTCAGATTCCCCCCATTTGAGGGTTTTTTTGATTGTGGGGACGCTCTTCCCTACAGGCGCAAGCCCCTGCAGTTAATTACGCTACCGCATTGCGGTAACAACTTTCTCCTTCTCTAGATGGTCACTTCGTGTCATGGGTGTTTGTTTTGTTTTTGGTTGCCCGTGGATTGTATACGGAGATTAAGTTATGTTGTCGCCCGTAGGGCGTAGACTAGTCTAAATCCGTATCATCTTAGATTTAGGTTTGGGGTTGGGTTTAAGGATATGTTAGTTTCATTTTAAACTAAGATAAACTTAAACGTTAGTTAAGGATACGTTAGTCTAATTTTTAGACTAAGATTTACTTAACGAGGGGATTTTAGGTTAAGGACACGTTAGTCTAATTTTAGACTAAGATCAACTTAACGGGACCATTTAGATCCAACAAAAGAGCATTTAGGCTCTATTGTTTAGTTTAGAGACATTGCAGTCAATTAGTTTAAAGACATTGCGGTCGATTGTTAGTTTAAGGACATTGCGGTCGATTGTTAGTTTAAAGACATTGCGGTCGAGGTTAAGGACATCATAGTCCGTGAGTTTAAAGACCTCACAGTCAAGGTTAAGGACATCATAGTCCGTGAGTTTAAGGACCTCACAGTCCATGGAATGTCTGGTTATCGGGACCCGTCACCTCTCTGAAGACGTTGAAGGATTACAACGACAAATATCAAAGGAATGAAGAGATGTACCCTTGAACCAATGTTGGTTGAAGAATCTACAGTCCAATTTGGGACTAAGATCAAAGATTTATGAGCATATGAGCTCAATCAATCTGAATTGAGGACTTATGGCCAATTTGGGTTAAGTCCATACAATTAAAATGTTTAACATTTCTTTCTGGGCTATTGAATATTTATTTGAGCCCAATCCCTTAACAATGCTGAGCATTGGTTTGGCCTCTGACAATGTTTTGTCTTTTATCGAGCGCTGAGCGCTTATCATAGTTCCGAGGTTTATTTAAAGAACAATTTATGTTCTAGCAGAGTGCACATAAGGAACATGTAGCACACTTGGCGCTAGCACCAGCTAATGAGCGCAGTGCGCTATGTTTGAAGCACTGATGCGCTTAGCGTAAGTCAATGAGCGCAGTGCGCTAGATGTGGTGCACTGATGCGCTTAGCGCTAGATATGGTGCGCTGATATGCTTAGCGCTTTGCGCTAGATGTGGAGCGCACACGTGAGAAGCACATGGTGCGCTTGGCGCTGAGCGCAAGTCAATGAGCGCAGTGCGCTATTATTTGAAGCGCTAGGGCACTGCAGCGCTTTGCGCTAGTTGTGAAGCGCATTGCGCTACTAAATTGGGAGCGCTAAGGCTCTTTTAAGTTAAGAACGCTAAGAATTTGTTCTGTATCTTAGTGATTTTTAATCACCATTGGATCATTGATCCAACGGTGTTCAAAATTCAAGGCACAATCTTTTCTGTTTGGAAAGATTCAACAGAATTACATTCTTGTTAATTGATGATTTAATCATATCCGTTGGATATTTGATCCAACGGTGAGGAACATTTAGTTCCAGAGCCAGCGCTTATGCGCACTGTCCGTGGTGCATTACTTAGAGCGCAACGCACCTAGCGCTATCGCATATGTGCTTTGCACGGGGTGCTGCTTCAGAGTTTTTAATTCTTCAGCGCTGGCGTTTTTGGCGCTAGCGCTTTTATAAAGCGCAGCTTTGTTGTTGAAGGTGGCTTTTCAACTCCCTTTTAAGTCAACTTATATTCCCCAGAACTTATATTTCCCAGATCTTGGAAATAGCTCCATTACGCACACAATTTTCTGTGCCGAGACTTTGATTGTCTGTCTTTATAATTTGAAGCAATGCTTCTTTCTTTTCTCATTTCCAGAGAACCATCTTAATTATGGCTTGTAACCGCCCTCATGCCCGTCGGCAACCATGGGAAGTGCTCATTCAGGATATTGTTCTTCGCTTCACTGCGCTCTTGGTGAATCCTGTTCTTACAGATGACCAATGCGACGCAACGCTGTACGAGCTCTTGACTCGTGTAGGGTCTCCTCTCTCCCCACACTCTATTTGGCTTCGGATGATCCTTACGTCCGTGCTCGCTGATATTCCCCTCCTCCAGCAGAGATGACCTCGGCAATGCTCGATGCTGCCGAAGACAAGATCGAGTGCTTCTTCAAGGCGCATTTGATCACTAAAGCCCTGAGGGATTGCTCTATCCATTTGCTGAGCCAGATACGGGCTCGTCGGGTCGTTATCTCCACTTTCTCTGGTGAGTGCGGCGCTGATCGATGGGTGGCTACTCCTCGAGAAGATCGCCGTTTTGACATGGTGGAGAAGACAGAGAGGGAACTAGATAATCTCATTCTTAACTTTGCAAACCCCTGTCCTTTTGATCCCATGTTTGGCGATCTGTTTATATTGTAATAAAAATGTCTAATTAAGTATTTTATTATCTGCCAAGTGCTCCTCTTATTTTTAATTCTTTGTTATTCCTTTGTCAGGCGCTTATGCGCCATATAACCTAACTTGTCATAACCAGGTGCAAGTAATGAAGCGCTCTTGGCGGTTAGCGCACTTGGTGCTTAGCGCTCCCGTGCTTTGCACGTGAGCACCGTTTCAGAGTCTTTGACTCTCAGTGTTGGCGCATTCAATGCTGATGCTTTTCACGAAGCATTGCTTCATTTCAAATCTCAGAATTTGAACAGAGCTCTGCTCTGATTGGGGAAACAAATGCCCCCCACCGTCGCGCTTACGTGGCCCACACGTGAGTGCAGCGGTGGTAGCATCTCGGTCGTTGGATCAACTTTTGAAAATTGAAACGGCTCTCAATGCCTATAAATAGGGCATTTGGCCCTCTGAGATGACCACTATTCATCTTCTTTCTGAGAATTATCTCTTCTTCAGAGCATTGCTCTCTTTTTTAAAGAAAGTTAAGAGTTTAAACTCTGTCAGATTTTTTATTTAAAGATTAATCTTAGAAGGGATTAGGTAATAATCTAGAGTTTCACTCGTTATCAGAGCTTTTGCTCTACTTAGATCATAGATCTTCAAGAAAACCTTTTTAGGGTTTCTTGACAGGGCTTTTCCCTTGTCAGATCTTAGATTTTAAGAGATTCTTTTAGGGTTTTCTTAACCTATTAACAGAGTTTTGCTCTTTCAAATCATCTAGATTTGTTAATCTTTTATAAAGAACTCTTAAGAGTTTGTTCATGGATCTTGAAGATTATGAAATTAAACACTTTACTTTAAGTATTCTGATGGGTTATTCCATCATCTTTACAGAGCATGGCTCTTAGAATTCTCGGGGAATTTTTAATTCCCTTCATAATTTACTTTGACAGGTGTCATTCCTGTTTGCAGAGCATTACTCTTGAGGAGTTTACCTCCTTGGCCCGAGGGGTCTTTAAATGAGAAATCCTTTTTAGGATTCCCTCCTTGATTGCACAAAATTAGATTCATTGGGTGATTTAATTAGTACTTGTTTTAAATTCCCTTACTTGTTTCGATCAGCCTGTTTACTAACCCTTATTGATCTTTTTTCAGTTGTCATGGCCGCTCATTTGTATGACCTCGATGAGATTATCTCTTACGGAGACATCCGCTCACTCGGCCGTTCTCAAAACCAAGAATTCACCAACGCCCAGTGTGCCGAAATCATGGGTCACTTTGGCGCGTATAATGGTCGGCTGCTTCCTCGTCGTTCCTCTCTCTTGAAGCTTATCGTGAGGGCGATCTGGGAAATGCTGCCCCTGTTCTATCTTGGCATGCCGCTCAAGGCATTGGACGATGCCGAGGATAAGGTGCACTCGGCGTATCTGATGGGCCTAATCTCAACGAAGAGGCGAGACCATCTTATCGACATTATGCATCAAGCCTTTCAACAGGCGACGATACTCTCTGCTTATCAGAGGGTGGAGGACATTGGTGAGGATATCGATGCTCGCGATCGCGAAAGGATGCATACGAAAATGATGAGGAAAGCCAAAAAGACTCTAGATGGCCTATCCATGCCCTGAATATGAGGTTTTACCCTTGTAAACATCTCGATAATGCTGCTTTTGTTTATTGTCTTTATTGATATAAGAATTTCCCGAGTATGAATGACAAATCTTTTGCTTCCTTTCTTTTATTTTCTGCTTTGTTATTGGCATATTCCTTGAGTAAGCGTAGCCTGTAGGTGATATAGAACATTCTATATCGACCTCTCCGAGGGATAACGATAGCTTAGGAAACAGGTTCAGGTCTGCTTCCTAAGAATTTTCAATTTTGTGAGCCGTGAGGGTCCCACAAAGACCCTTCTTCCTACGAGTCGAGAGGATCTCGTAGGCGCATATTCTCCTTAGGAATTGCGAGGATTCCTAAGTGTATTCTTCTCTTGAGAGTCGTAAGGATCTCATAAGAGAGTCTTCTTTTTATGAATTAAGGTGTTCGTGGGTTGGTTTATTCCCGTGACGGAGCATTGATCTATGACGGGGAGATTATGTATTAATGTATTTTTTTAAGACAGAGTATTGCTCTGGTTAAGAGGGTTATGAGTTGATATTTTTCCGTGTCAGAGTTTTGCTTGACGACAGGGAGTGTTGGAGCATTGCTCAATGACCGGGGCTGACATAAGGTCCAAGTCGGAGTTTTGCTTAACGACGAGGAAGTGTCAGAGCATTGCTTAACGACAGGGGCTGACTTAATCCGCATTTCACGGAATCAGGGGTTGACTAAATCCGCATTTCATGGAATTAGAGGTTGGCGTTGTCCGCATTTCACGGAGTCAGGGGTTGACTAAATCAGCGTTTCACGGAATCCACATTTCATGGAGTCAGGGGTTGGCGTTGTCCACGTTTCACGGAGCTAGGGGTCGGCGTTGTCCGCATTTCACGGAGCCAAGGGTCGGCGTTGTCCGGATTTCACCGAGCCGGGGTCGGTGTTGTCCACATTTCACGGAGTCGGGGGTTGGCATTGTCTGCATTTCACGGAGCTAGGGGTCGGCGTTGTCCGCATTTCACGGAGCCAGGGGTTGACTAAATCCGCATTTCACGGAGCCATATGGGGTCAAAATTGACATAATTCATATGATGTCAGGGTTGACTCTTGGTTGTTTGTGCACCGCAGAGTCAGGGGTTGGCGTTGTCCGCGTTTTACGGAGCCAGAGGTTAGCGTTGTCCGCGTTTCAAGGAGCCAGGGGTTGGCGTTGTCTTCATTTCATGAAGCCAGGGGTGATCTGTGGGTTGTCTGTGAACCGTTGAAATCTGGAACTAGGGACTTTTCCATGGCTCCACTATGGATTGTCGCGTCTGAATCCTGCTGGAATGAGGAGGGACGCTGTTGGTAACCTCTAGGCTGTCGAAGCGGCCGTCGAGACTTGGCTCTCTTTCTGATGAAGCCTGGTGGGAAGGTATGGTTCCCCCCTTTGTTTGTGCCCCTGGATTGTATACAGGGATCGATATGATCTCACCTGCAGGGCATAAAAAAAATTTCATTTTATATTTTTCTTTCCGCGACGCTCTATGATTTCAGCTTTTATATCGCGAAAGTCGCGATTGCCCAATCATTTCGTCTATTTTTCGCGGTGCCCAATCATTTCGGCTATTTGTTTTATTTACTCGCTGCTTTTTATTGCGAGTTGCCCAATCATTTCGGCTATTTTGTATGCGTACATTTTTACTTGCTCATTTTGTTGCAAGTTGCCCCATCATTTCAGCTATTTCGTATGCCTTTGTGACTCACTGGCTTTTCGCTGCGAGTTTGGGATTGGATACCGATTTCGGCATCAGCATCGCTACAACTGGGATATTGCCAGGAGCGAATCATCATTTACCTCTGTCGATGTTGAACAAAGGTGGCTTAGCAAACAGGGTTAAGATCCTGTCAACTAAGGCTTTTGATTTCATGGGCCGTAAGGGTCTCATAAAGGTATTTCTCCCTACGAGTCGTGAGGATCTCGTAAGTGCGTTTTCTCCTTAGGAGTCGTGAGGATTCCCAAGTGTATGGCTTCTTATAAGTCGTAAGGATCCTACAAGAGTGTTTTCTCCTTATAGGTCGAGAGGACTTACAAGGGTTGTTCACTACGTGAGCATATCCCTAGTCACTGGTGGGGCTTTGTTAGGGAAATGTTTATTCGTACCCGTGGATTGTATACAAGGGTCAATGTTGATACGCTTGTAGGGCAAAAAGATGGGAAATAATGGCTTAAGAACAGATTTAGATCCCTGTAACTTAAGGCTTTTGAATCCTATGATCCGTGAGGGTCTCATAAGAGAATTTCCTTGCGAGTCGTTAGGATCGCGTAAGTGTATTTTCTCCTTAGGAATCGTAGGGATTCCTAAGTGTATTGGTTCCTTATGAGTCGTAAGGATCTCACGTGGGTATTTTCTCCTTAACAAGGTCGAGAGGACCCTGCAAGTGTCTTTTAATGAGATTGCACCCTTTCGGGTTTTCACAAAAACTCGCCGGTAGCCCTGCTGTTTTTACTCACGGAGCCCTTTCGGGTTTTCATCCGTGCCCATTTCTCTTGTGGACATACCGTTATATATATATATATACGAGTCTGTGCCCTTTCGGGTTTTCACAAAAACTCACCGGTAGCCCTGCTGTTTTTACTCACGGAGCCCTTTCGGGTTTTCATCCGTGCCCATTTCGCTTGTGGACATACCGTTTTTTATATATATATTTATTATTATTATTTATTATTATTTTTTTTGTCAACCTTGGGATGCTGCTGTCCGTAGTAGTTTATCGACGTCTCGGTCAATGGCCATTTTTAGGACATAGTGGTCCATTGTTAGTTTAGGGACGTTCCGGTCCAAAAGCCGGCTACTACTTATTGAGTTTGGGCTCAGGAAGATAGCAAGCGGACATAGGCGTCGTTATCTATCGTTGACCTAGGCCGTGGCTCGTCAGGCGTAGTATTTTTTCAGGACGCGGCCATTTATTGGCTTAAAAGGTCTTTCACCATGCATGTCCATGAGGCTCCACCCTGGTAGACCTTTTCTATGATGTACAAGCCTTCATAATTTGGCTCGAACTTCCCCCGTTTGGCACGATTGGGGATCATAGGTGTTTTGACCACTAGCACGAGTTCGCCTTGGCGGAATGGTCTCGGTCTGGTCAATCTTTCGTATGAGCGCGTCATCCTTGCTTTGTAAGCTTCCAAGTTTTGCTGTGCTATGAGCCGGGTTTCGTCAAGGGTATCAAATTCCTCGAGCCGAAGACGAGCATTCTCTTCGTCCGTTAGCTCGTAATGAACTGCCACTCGTAGAGAGGGTAGTTCTATCTCTAGAGGGAGTACTGCTTCAGCACCGAATACTAGCGCATACGGCGCTGTGTTTGTGGCCGTTTTGAAAGTTGTCCGGTATGCCCAGAGAGCTTCGTGCAGTCTCTCGTACCAGTCCTTCCTGTTTCTAGACACTGTCTTCTTTATGATCTTCGTCAAGATCTTGTTGAAGGCTTCTGCTAGACCATTAGCTCGGGGATTGTAAACTGAAGAGTATCTCCAGTCTATGTTATACTGTTGTGCGAAGCGGCTGATCTTATGGCTTCTGTAGGCTGGCCCGTTGTCGGAGATAATTCGCCGCGGAGTACCGAACCGGTAGATAACATATGTCTTGAAGAAATGGAGAATGTTCTCTATCTTCAATTCTCTTAGCGGCACTGCTTCTGCCCATTTAGAGAAGTAATCAGTCGTCGCTAGTATAAACCGGTGTCCTCTGGACGATGCTGGTTCGATGGGTCCGATGATGTCAGTTCCCCACATTTCGAATAGCCAGCTGGCCACCGTTGGATGTAGCGGATTTAGATGCTGGTGGATGAAGTCCCCGTGAATTGGGCACGAGTGGCACTGCTTTGCATATACGAGACAATCATGGATCATTGTGGGCCAATAGTAGCCCATCCTCTTGATCTTCAGCTTCATCTTTGGCCCGGCTTGATAAGAACCGCAGAGTCCATCGTGAGTTTCTTATACGACTCTCTTTGCTTCTTCAGGTCCCAAGCATCTTAACCACAGAGAATCAAATTATCTCTTATACAGAGTATCATTGACGGAGGCAAAAGATAAAGCTCGTTTCATGAGCTAATGTCTTGAGGACGCATCTTTAGGAGTCCGACAGAATTTGAAGTAGTCTATGAAGACTTCCCTCCAATCCCGAGCCTTTTCTCGGTCCTCTATTTGTAGAGTTGTCGACTCAGTTGCTTCCTTCTCCTCAGACGACTGTGGAGGTATTTCTGCCGGTGCTAGAACCCGACGGCTTTGCACAACGATCCTCACGTCATCAAGGTTTTCGTCATCTAATTCTTTGGCGAGTTTAGCTAATGCACCCGCTTTGCTGTTTTCTGCTCGCGATATGCTTTCCAGAATATAGGCGGGGATTTGAGTCAGCAGCTGTTGTACCCTTTCTCCGTATTTTACCAACTCCGGTTTGCACGTTTGGTAATCGCCGTTCACTTGACTAACGACTAGCTGGGAGTCTCCGTATATAAGGAGGTCTTCAATTCCCATATCGATAGCGATCTCAAGACCTGCTATCAGAGCTTCGTATTCGGCTTCATTATTCGTCCTCGGCTCTGTTAAGGAGAAGGCAAAGCGCATTATCCCTCCTTGTGGGGTCACGAAGATGAGGCCCACCCCTGATTTGATTATGGGGGTGCTTTGTTTGCGCTTCTTCATGGAAGATACTCTATCGAAATAGAGTTCCCACCGGGTATCATCTTCTTTTCTCTCTCCGTCGATTGTGTCAAACGCGTGTTCGTCTGGCAATTTGCAGTTCAAGGGAGAGTCGGCAGGTATCGGATGCTCAGCGAGGAAGTCGGCGATGGCCTGGCCTTTCGTTGCCTTGAGAGGACGATAAGTTATCGAGAATTCCATCAAGAGCAAGGCCCATTTAGCGAGCCGTCCCGTTAATATAACCTTTAACATCAAATATTTGAGAGGATCCACCTTTGATATAAGATGGATCTCATGTGCCAACGCATAGTGTCCGAGCTTCATTATTGCGAAGATCAACGCCAGGCAGTGTTTTTCAATGGGAGAGTAATTGTTTTATGCCCCTAGGAGAACTCGACTTAAATAGTAGAGAGCTCTTTCCTTCCCTTGGTCATTCTCTTGTGCCCATAACGCGCCTAAAGAACCCTCGAGGGCGGTTGTATACAGAATGAGAGGCTTTCCCTTGACCGGAGCGGTTAGTACTGGCGGATTCTGCAAGTATTGCTTGATTTCGTCCAGTGCGCCTTGGCATTTGCGATCCCAGACGAAAGGAGTCCCTTTCTTCATTAGGTGACTATAAGGACGGCACTTGCCGGAGAGATTGGCTATGAATCGCCGGATATACGCAAGCTTTCCTTGGAGAGACTGCAGCTGTTTGAGAGTTTTCGGCAGAGGCATTTCTATGATTGCCTTGATCTTCGATGGGTCTATTTCAATGCCTCGACGTCGTACGATGAATCCTAGGAATTTGCCCGAGGAAACTCCGAAGCACATTTGAGAGGGTTCATCTTCAGATTATATTTCCGAAGGCGCTGGAACACGATCTTCAGATGCTCTAAATGCTCCTCGTATGATTTGCATTTAACTACGAGGTCTTCGATATAGCATTCGACGATTTCATATATAAGGTCATCGAAAATCTTCGTCATGGCCCTCTGATAGATGGCACCGGCGTTCTTTAGACCGAAGGGCATCACCTTGTAGCAGAATATACCCAAAGGGGTCCGAAAAGCGGTATGTTTCTGGTCCTCAGGATGCATATTTATCTGATTGTATCCTGATGAGCCATCCATGAAGGAGAAAACTTCGTGAGTGGACGTATTATTTATCATCAGCTCATGACCGGTACTGAAAAGTCGTCCTTCGGGCAAGCTTTGTTGAGATCCCGAAAGTCCACACATATGCGCACCGTCCCATTTTTCTTCATCACCGGGACGATGTTGGTGATCCAGTCAATATGTCGAACCTCTTGGATGAAGCCGGAGTCGATTAGCTTCTTGACCTCGGCGTTGATGCTCATCTCAAGCTCGAGCCGCATTCTTCTCGGTGCTTGTTTGATCGGCTTGATGTTTGGAGAAATCGCCAATTTATGGACGGCAATCTCTGGATCCAATCCGGGCATCTCGGATAGTTCCATGCAAAGCAATGTTTATACTGCATGAGCACGTCTTTAAGCGTAGCTACCTTTTCTTCAGATAACAGTTCACCGATGAACGTTGGCTGTGGATCATTTACCATCCCTAAGTCGATTTTTCTGAGGTTATCTGCAGTATTATGTATCCCATCTTCCAGCTCTTTTGGCGCCGACGGAAATTCTGAGATCATCTCATCATCATTGTTTTCGAAGCACCATGAGAGGTCATCTTTACTTTCGGGCACTCCTTCTTCTGTCAGCGTTATTACATGACAGGTACGAGATCGCTTCCAAGACCAATGTTGATCTGGTTCTAGTCTCTCTGCATATGCGGCTTTCGGTTCATGCTTCTGTGGTGGGGTTAGACAAAGCGAACCTGCCTTGCTGATACTGGTCCTCGACCCAGTTTTTGAAGGTGAAGCAATTTTCAAGAGGATGTCCTATCGCTCGGTGATAGGAGCAATAGTCTGAGTGAGAGACCTCGCCTTCTTGCTTGGGGTGCTTGGACTCCGGGAGGGTAAGCATCTAATGTTTCATGGTAAGATCGAATATCCTCCTTGTCTTGTCTTGAGGGAATGAATACGCTCGACCCATCTTCTTTATAAGAGACGGCTTACAGCTGCTTAGTTCTTGATCGCGTGACTTCTTGGATTCGCTTTGCCGGTGTCGAACGTTTTTTTCCGTTCTTCGGTTTATTTTTGCCTCCGAGTCGAGTCTTCTTTGTGACAGGCTGGGGAAAAAGGGCATCCTCTTTCTTTGTAGATTGCTGAAGGAGGCGCTGCGTCCTGACTTTCTCGTAAATAGCCGTTTCGCGATTGTGGTCCTCTCGGACCTTTTGACATGCTTCCCTTATTAGCTTGTTCATCCGTTCTTCGAACGACGGGCTTGACGCTTTCATAGTGGGATCTTGCTTTGGTTCAGGGTTAGCGTCTTTTGACGGAGCAGCTCCTTCTTGATTGAGATTAATTACGACATGGCAGTCGTAGGATCGCTCCCGTTTCTTGGATTGAATATATCCAAGGCCGTTAGTTTCCATCCTCCCGCTATGCAATTTGCACTGAGTTCTGGGGACGTTCCAGATCTTGTTGTAGAACTGAGCCTGTCGCGTAGTTTGCTTGAGGGGTACGCCTTGATGCCTCAACAGCCTTTTTAGTCCATCTATATAATATCTGGGCAGACGGATGGGCTGGAGCCTGTCAAGCGCAGCATCAGCACCATGCGAGACCTCTCTCTCCACTTTAGTTTCCGTGGACTGATAAAAGAGGATCGCCTTTTCGCCTCTTCGCTTGGGAGGGACGTAAAACGTCTGCAGCTCTTGTACACTATAGATATCAAGTGCATCGAGCTCTTTGTAGTGATGTTGCGGAACCGTGGTGATCTGCAAACTCTGATCACTTCCCATAAGGGTTTGCGCTGATGGACGAGCCGAGAATACTGCGTTGACCTCGTTTTCAGAGTCGCTACCAAAGAATGGAATAGGGGTGGACGGTTCCTGCTTAGTGTATTTGAAAACTATCTCCTCTTCCTTTTCGGTATCGCTTCCGAAGACTGGGATGGTAGTGATAGTTTTCTATTCATTCTTTGGTTTGCGGCATCTCTCTGTGTCTTCAAAGTCCGGCAGGAAATACTTTGCATCCTCATATTTACGAACTTCGTTCACAGAAAACGGGTTTAGTTCTCCTGTCACAGTATACTTGAGACCATCCTTGAAGTACTTCATACACTGATATTGTGTAGAAGGGATGATATTGTACTCGTGTAACCAAGGCCTGCCGAGCAAAGCGTTGTAGCAAGTCTTTGCGTTAATGACGTGGAACTTGATGTTGGTGACAAGCAACCCAAAGCACAGAGTCAGAATCACGGACCCTTGCGTCCGCGATGACTGGGAGTCGAATCCGGAAATGGTGATCTTATCCCGAGCGAGGTGTTGAACGCTCATGCAGATTTCTTTTAAAACCCTTACATTCAGGTGATTGACAGAGGACCCATTGTCAACGAGAATCTTTCCTATCTTGATATCGTGGCAGTATCCAGCGACATACAAGGGGCGATTGTGTTCGCATGTCCCAAGGAGGAGATCTTCATCGCCAAAGGTAACGTCGGCAGTGTGCACTTCTTCTAGCTCATCCTTCATCTTTTCTTCAGCGAGGAAAGCTTGAAACTGCCCAGGATCCTGTAACGCTTTGATTAAGGAATCTCGCGCCTCTTTAGATAGCAGAAGGGCATCGAGAACGCTCAACTGCGAGGGTATCTTTCTTAAATGCGCAAGAACATTGTAGTCCACCTTGTTTTTCTTGGGCGGATCCTTTGCTGCGAGCTCTCTGACGACTTGGTCATCGAGGGCGATATCTTCGGGGATTTTCTCCTTCCTTTTGTCTTTCCTGCTTGAACCTTGGTTGACGGGTCCGAGATTCTTCTCCGGTAGCGTGCGATTACGCAGCTGGATATTCTCGCAGGTCTGTGTCTCCTCCTCTTTTCCCGAGGTGGATACTTTGAAGAGTGGGCCAAGGGCTATTTCTTTGTCAGAGTTGCTTCCGAAAGTGGGAATTTGCGATCCCCCAGAATTAACCATGTTACAGTTGCCTGCGGTTCTTTTGCGCTCATCTATCATGTTTTTCTGCTCCCGACGCGTTTTGCGCTTCATCCGCTTAAAATGCTATCGATGAGCCACGTATCCCTGCCACCAATTTCTAAAGGCCGTGCACTCTTCAGTGGGGTGCGCAATCCTCTGATGGTACGAGCAATGGTCTGGATGTACATCTGCTTCATCGAGGTGTGTCCTGCCAGGAGTGTTCTCCGCCGGAAGACGCGACCGGGACGTTTGGATGTCCGGACCTGAATTTTGGGGGCAGATGCTAATTGGTGCTATCCGTCCACCTCTCCGACGATGCCAAGTTGATTTATGACATCGTGTATCGAAGGTTTAAACGGTTGCGGCCGATGTAGCAGACTTTGTCAGATCCCCCCTCATTTGAGGGGTTTTTGATTGTGGGGATGCTCTTCCCTGCAGGCGCAAGCCCCTGCAGTTAATTATGCTACCGCATCGCGGTAACAACTTTCTCCTTCTCCAGATGGTCACTTCGTGTCGTGGGTGTTTGTTTTGTGTTTAGTTGTCCGTGGATTGTATACGGAGACTAATTTATGTTGTCGCCCGTAGGGCGTGGACTAGTCCAAATCCGTATCTTTCTTAGATTTGGGTTTGGGGGTTGGGTTTAAGGATACGTTCTCCTCATTTGAGATTAAGATCAACTTAAACGTATGTTAAGGATACGTTAGTCTAATTTAGACTAAGATCAACCTAATGGGATCGTTTAGATCCATCAAAAGAGCAGTTTTAAATTAAGGATACGTTAGTCTAATTTTAGATTAAGATCAACTTAACGTTTGTCAAGGATACGTTAGTCTAATTTTAGACTAAGATCGACTAGACGGGATCATTTAGATCCAACAACAGAGCATTTGGGCTCTATTGTTTAGTTTAGAGACATTGCGGTCAATTAGTTTAAGGATATTACGGTCCATTGTTAGTTTAAGGACGTTTCGGTCCGTTATTAGTTTAAAGACATCACGGTCGAGGTTAAGGACATCATAGTCCATGGGTTTAAGGACCCCACAGTCCAATGTTAGTTTAAAGACATCACGGTCGAAGTTAAGGACATCATAGTCCATGAGTTTAAAGACCGCACATTCAAGCTTAAGGACATCATAGTGGGTTTTAAAGGACCCCACAGTCCGTGGAATGTTTGGTTGTTGGGACCCGTCACCTCTCTGAAGACTTTGAAGGATTACAACGACAAATATCAGAGGAGTGAAGAGATGTACCCTCGAACCAAAGCTGATTGGGGATCTGTAGTCCAGTTTGGAAGTAAGATCAATTAATTAAATTATGAGCACATTGGCCCAGTTAAGTCTGAATTGAGGACTTATGGCCAACTTGGGCTAAGTCCAATTAAATTTGAAATATTGGCCCTTTGCTGGACCATTAAACACTTGTCTGGGTTCAAGCCCACAAGAGTTTGAGGGTTTTGATAACATTTTTAACTTTGACTGAGCATTAAACATTATAGCTCTGAATTTTTCTCCATTTTGAGATTCAGTTGAAGGGGAGTCTTTTGCCTTTGGAAAATTAGCCAATTTGGCTAAAAGTAGTGTTAAACATTAGAGAACAGTGGTGTTAAGCACTAGAAATAAAGCTCTCAAATTAGTGTTTAAACACTAGAAAACAACAGTGTTAAACACTGGAAATAAGATTTTCAAATTAGTGTTAAACACTAAAAGATAATTAGTATTAAACACTAAAAATAAAGCTCTCGAATTAATGTTAAACACTAGAGAAGAAGGGGTCACGTGGGGACACGTGAGGACGCCCAAAGGTGGGGCCAGATCTTCTTTTACTCTGTTATGCAAATAAGTGTTAAACACTTTTTTTTGTTTTTAACCATCACGTGTGGGCACGTGATAGGCACTCATGCACTGATTTGTTAAAGCATTTATTAGGGGTCACGTGGTAATACGTGAGAGCGCCCAAAGGTGGGGCCAGATCTCCTTTTACTTTTGTTCTGCAAATAAGTGTTGAACACTTTTTTTTGTTTTTAGCTATCACGTGTGGGCACGTGATAGGCACTCATACACTGATTTGTTAAAGCATTTATTAGGGGTCACGTAGTAACACGTGAGAGCGCCCAAAGCCCACATTTCCTTTTCTTTTATTCTCTGTGTTTTGGAGGTCACGTGGGAATATGTGAGGCATTGACTCAAAGCTTTTTCCTTTTCATTTTGGGGGATCTTTTCAGGGGTCACGTGGGGCCACGTGACTTTAGTTCTTTGCATGCATGGAGATCTTTTAAGTCTCCTAATTTTTAAGAATTAAATTCTCTGTAGGGTTAAACCCTAATTATGATTTTGGAGGAATTAAATTCCTATTGTGAAAGAATTAAATTCTTATGTAGGATTAAACCCTAATTTCTTTTAGGAGGAATCAGGTTCCTGTGAATTTGAGAGAATTAAATTCTCAATTAGGGTTAAACCCTAGTTTCATCTTGAAGGAATTAAATTCCTGTAATTTTAGAAGAATTGAATTCTCATATAGGGTTAAACCCTAGTTTCATCTTGAAGGAATTAAATTCCTGTGAGTTTGGGAGAATTAAATTCTCATATAGGGTTAAACCCTAGTTTTGTTTTGGGAGAATTAAATTCTCTAAACTCAATTCCCCCTCTAAGTTTTGGATCTGCATGGTAGAATCTCAACCCGATGAGAATTAAATTCTCAATTTATGGGGAGATTTGCTTCTGCAGGTCTTCAACCAGAGGAAGAACTAAGTTCTTTTGCAGAAGAGTTAAACTCTTAGATTGAGAATTAAATTCTCCTTTTGAAGTTTTGAAGCTTTGATCCCTTTCTCACCTAGGTTTTCTTTCTTGAGAATTAAATTCTCCTTTCTTTTCTCTCTGCTTTTTGCTGTTTGAAAATTTCAAGATCCCAAAATTCTCTCCCTAAATTCTTCCTCTTGGCTCCTATTTATAGGAGAAGGAAAAGAATCAATTTGTTTAGTAAATATTTCATTGAAAGATTTTTTTTGTCTTCATAACTAATATGATTCTTTAGATCCTACAGTGAGTTTTATTCACCGTTGGATTTTTAATCCAAAAGATATTCTGTTTGTTATTTTCGGTGAGATTTTAGGGAAATCTTTCCTTGTCTAAAATCTTTCCATAAATTGGTGATTTTTAATCATCTTTAGATTTTTAATCCAACGGTTCCCCATAATCCTTTTTCGTTTGGAAAGATTTAGCGAAATTTAGAATTTAGAATTTAATTCTGTTAAGTGTGGGCACGTGACCCCCAATTGGGGTCTTTTTTCATCCGCTTGTTTATGATTTTTCTTGCTTAGATTTTAACTCTGTAAATAGATCACGTGTCAACACGTGACCCTTGGTCATGTGTGAACACGTGATGCCTCATTGAGGAAATTCCTGATTTTTAATCATGGAACAAATGCCCCCACAGCGTTGCTCTCACGTGTCTGCACGTGAGTGCAACGCTGTCACTTTTGTGACCGTTGGATCTGTCTAGGGAATAGAGGAGATGAACTGTTCCCCATCACTTCCTATAAATGCAAGAGTCCCTTCAGAAGCGCCTCCACTTTTTCCATATTCTTCCTTGCCTGTTCTTGCCTTGAGAATTTAATTCTCTCTTTCAGAGCTCAGTTCTCTGTTATGTACGTGGGCTCTGCTGATGGGGTCGTTTTGTCTCCTTGCACTGATTTCAACGAGTCACCTCTTTTCATTTTCAACGCTCTCCCCTTTTTCCGGACTTTGGGAATAGTTCCACCGTGCACAACATTTTCTGTGCATAGCATTGAATGCTCCCCTTTATAAACCGAAGTCGCGCCTTTCTTTCTCACTTCGAAGAGAAACCCATTTAAACCTTAAGGTGATCATCTTTGAGAAACCGATCAAGTGTTATGGCTTGCAACCGCCCCCACGCTCGTCGACAACCATGGGAGGTGCCTGTCGAGGAGATGATTCCTCGTTCTGCTGCGCGGTTAGTGGATCCTTTTCTCACTGATGCCGAATGTGACGTACGAACTCCTAACTTGTAGGGGCTCTCCCGTTCCCATGGGTTCCATTTGGCTGCGGATGATCTTTTCGTCCGTTCTTGCCGATATTCCTCCTCATCCGGCAGAGATGACCCTGGTGACCCTTGATGCGGCCGAAGACAAGATTGGGTGTTTCTATGAGGCATGCCTGATTACCCAGGCTCTGAAAGATCGCTCGGTTCATCTGTTAGGTCAGATAAGAGGCCGGCGGGTTATCATGTCTGCTTTTGCTGATGAACATGGCACTAACCGGTGGGGATCAACCCCTCGCGAAGACCACCGCTTCGATGTGGTGGAGAGGGCCGAGAGGGAAATGGAGAACTTCACATTTTGTTTTGTTAACCCTTGTATTTCTGATCCCGTGTTTGGTGATCTTTTTCCCCTAGAGTAGTATATCTCGATCAATATATCTCTCTTATCATCAAATGTCGAATGCTTCCTGTTGAATTTTCATGTTTGTCGTATACTCGTACGTGTATCCTGCTTGTTTGAATGAGCTTTATATTTTACCCATGGGAATTTTCTTTAAATGCAAACATTATCATTATGTTGCCGAAGACTTTCTTTGTCGCCTCTCACAGCACATGGTTTATGTGTGTTTTGGATCGAGTATTGCCGTTGAGTGGAAGCTTGCTTGCATAGTCTTGAATGTACACGCCTTCCTTCAGAGGTTGTGGCCGCGAAGGCGAGCTTACAGGGGCTGATTAAGCGGTGTGCTGCGAACATGATATCACGTGAGAAAAAGGCTTAGCCGCAAGATTTCGGAGAGGGAGCCGGCTTCCAAAGCGCCGAGGGAGCTTCAAGCCAACCTTACAGTCAAGGCCACTAAAGCATACGAACTTTGGTGAGTGCTCTAAGTGGCCATCAAGGAGGTGGTAGCCATTGATAAGGCTGCCGTGTTTACTCATGAAATGGTTGAGGCTCATAAGGTTACTGAAAAAGAGCTTGAAGGCCGGCTTTCCTCATACCAGGCCCAACAGGCTCAAGCGGAGGCCCATCTTTTAACGATACTAAATCATGAAGGCGAGGCCCAGCGAAAAAGGGATGAACTGGCAAATCTACTAAATCGCCCGCCGACTTGAAGAATTGTATATACACATTTTTTTTCTTTTGTACATACTCCTGAATAAGAGTATATTTTTTGGTTGTTTCACGAGTTGTACTTTGTCTTCATTTTGATTCATGAATAAAAGACATATTTTTTCTTCACGACGGTGTGATCCTTTCATCAAATGTACTCTGTGGATAGTCTATCTTGATATCTTTGCAGGACAACGATAGCTTAGGATTCAGGGTTAAGATCTGCCTCCTAAGACTTTTCAATTTTATGAGCCGTGAGGGTCTCATAAAG
This sequence comes from Agapanthus africanus, assembly GCA_030015575.1. Classification (NCBI taxonomy): domain Eukaryota; kingdom Viridiplantae; phylum Streptophyta; class Magnoliopsida; order Asparagales; family Amaryllidaceae; genus Agapanthus; species Agapanthus africanus. The sequence continues at coordinate 796,292,332 of CM057340.1, forward strand.
AATTTTCTTCCTACCGGTCGAGAGGATCCTGTAGCTGTAATTTCTCCTTAAGAACTGTAAGGATTCCTAAGTGTGTTTTTCTCTTGTAAGTCGTAAGGATCTCACAAGCGAATTTGCTCCCTTACGAGTTGTGAGGCCCGCAAGTGATGGGTGAGGTTATCATCATCCGCATTTCACGGAATCAGAAGTTGCTCTGGATGCTTCCCACGGGTTCACTGCCGTGTTCTGTGAGGACCGGGCTTCGTTCTGGATGCTTCCCACGGGGTCAGGATTGACATAAGCCGCGTTCCACGTAGCTAGGAATTTTGCTCTGGATGCTTCCCACGGGTTCACTACCGTGTTCTGCGAGGACCAGGCTCCGCTCTGGATGCTTCACACGGGGTCACTGCCGTGCTCTGCGAGGACCAGAATCCGCTCTGGATATTTTCCACGGGGTCAGGATTGACATAAGCCGCATTCCACGTAGCCAGGAATTTTGCTCTGGATGCTTCCCACGGGTTCACTGCCGTGTTTGGCGAGGACCAGGCTCCGCTCTGGATGCTTCACACGGGGTCATTGCCGTGCTCTGCGAGGACCAGGATCTGCTCTGGACGTTTCCCACGGGGTCACGATTGACGTAAGTCGCATTCCACGTAGCCAGGAATTTTGCTCTGGATGCTTCCTACGGGTTCACTGCCGTGTTCGGCGAGGACTAGGCTCTGCTCTGGATGCTTCACACGGGGTCATTGCCGTGCTCTGCGAGGACCAGGATCCGCTCTGGACGTTTCCCATGGGGTCAGGATTGACATAAGCCGCGTTCCACGTAGCCAGGAATTTTGCTCTGGATGCTTCCCACGGGTTCACTGCTGTGTTCGGCGAGGACCAGGCTCCGCTCTGGATGTTTTCCATGGGGTCAGGATTGACATAAGCCGCGTTCCACTTAACCAGGAATTTGCTCTGGATGCTTCCCATGGGTTCACTGCCGTGTTCTGCGAGGATCAGGCTTCGCTCTAGATACTTCACACGGGGTCATTGCCGTGCTCTGCGAGGACCAGGATCCGCTCTGGACCCTTCCTACGGGTCCAGGATTGACGTAAGCCGTGTTCCACGTAACCAGGAAAGGTTGACTTTATCCACATTTCACGGAGTCGGGGTTTGACTCTCGGTCATCTGTGTACCGCCGAGTCATGGAACTGGGAGTTGCCGCGGTTCCGCTTTACTTGATGTTGCCTCTGTTGTAATGAGGCGAATGTTGAGATGATCTCCAGGCTATCTGTGAACCGTTGAGATTTGGCCTCTTCTTTTGATGAAGCCTGGGGAGGAAATGTGTGATTCCCTCTTTATTTGCGCCCCTGGATTGTGTACAGGGATTGATGTGATATCACCTGTGGGGCATAAATTTCATTTTTTTTATTTCTTTCCGCGATGCTCTATCATTTCAGCTTTTATATCGCGAAAATCACGATTGCCCAATCATTTTGGTTATTTTGCATGCATATATTTTTACTTGTTGATTTTGTTTGCAAGTTGCCCCATCTTTTCGGCTATTTCGTATGCATGTGTGGCTCGCTAGCTTCTTTGCTGCAAGTTTGGAATTAGACACCGATTTCGGCATCAGCACCGCTACAACTGGGACATTGCCAGGAGCGAATCATTATTTACCTCTGTCGATATTGAACAAAGGTGGCTTAGCGAACAGGGTTAGGATGTCGATGTTGAACAAAGGTGGCTTAGCGAACAGGGTTAGGATCCTGTCGATTAAGGCTTTTGACTTCATGAGCCGTAAGGGTCTCATAAAGGTATTTCTCCCTGCGAGTCATGAGGATCTCGTAGGTGCGTTTTCTCCTTAGGAATCGTGAGGATTCCAAAGTGTATGGCTTCTTATAAGTCGTAAGGATCTTACAAGAGTATTTTCTCCTTCTAAGTTGAGAGGACTTAGAAGGGATGTTCACCGTGCAGACATATCCCTAGTCATGGATGGGACTTTGTTAGGGAATGTTTATTCACGCCCGTGGATTGCATACAAGGGTCAGTATTGAGCCGCTTGTAGGGTAGTATCGGAGGTTGTGGTGGCTGCTTAAGAACAGGTTCAGGTCCCTGTAACTTAAGACTTTGAATCTTATGAGCCATGAGGGTCTCATAAGAGGGTTCTCCCTACGAGTCGTGAGGATCTCGTAAGTGTAGTTTCTCCTTACGAATCGTGGGGATCCCTAAGTGTGTTGCTCCCTTATGAGTCGTAAGGATTTCACGCAGGTATTTTCTCCTTACAAGGTCGAGAGGACCTTGCAATGTCTTTAACGAGATTGCGCCCTTTCGGATTTTCACAAAACTCGCCGGTAGCCCTGCTGTTTTTACTCACGGAGCCCTCTCGGGTTTTCGTCCGTGCCCTTTTCGCTTGTGGACATACCGTTTTCTTTTTCTTTTTATTTTCTTCTTTTTTTATATCAGCCTTGGGATGCTGCAATCTACAGTAGTTTATCGACGTCTCGGTCAACAGCCAGCTTTATGACATAGTGGTCCATTATTAGTTTACGGACGTTTCGGTCCGTCGTTAGTTTACGGACGTTTCGGTCCGTTGTTAGTTTAAGGATGTTTCGGTTCGTTGTCGGTTACTACTTATAGAGTTTGGGCTTAGGAAGATAGCGAGCGGATATAGGCGTCGTCATCTATCATTAACCTAAGCCGTGACTCGTCACACGTAGTACTTCTTCAGGAAGCGACCGTTTATTGGCCTGAAAGGTCTTTCACCATGCATGTCCATGAGTAGATAGGCTCCACCCTGGTAGACCTACGAGCCTTCATAGTTCGGCTCGAATTTCCCCCGTTTGGCACGATTGGGGATCATAGGTCTTTTTACCACTAGCACGAGTTCGCCTTGGCGGAATGTTCTCGACCTGGTCAATCTCTCATATAAACGCGTCATCTTCACTTTATAAGCCTCCAGATTTTGTTGCGCTATGAGCCGGGTTTCATCAAGGGCATCGAGTTCCTCAAGCCGAAGGTGGGCATTCTCTTCGTCAGTTAGCTCGTAATAAACTGCCACTCGTAGAGAGGGTAGCTCTATCTCGAGGGGGAGTACCGCCTCTGTGCCGAACACCAATGCGTACGGCGTTATGTTCGTGGCCGTTTTGAACGTAGTTCGATATGCCCAGAGAGCTTCATGCAGTCTCTCATGCCAGTCCTTCTTGTTTCGGGACACCTTCTTTTTCACGATCTTCGTCAAGGTCTTGTTGAAAGCCTCAGCCTGACCGTTAACTCGAGGATTATAGACTGAAGAGTTTCTCCAGCCTATGTTATGCTGCTGTGCGAAGCAGCTTGTCTTGTGGCTTCTATAGGCTGGCCCGTTATTGGAGATGATCTGTCTCGGAGTTCCAAACCGATAAATGACGTGTATCTTGAAAAAATGGAGGATATTCTCCGTTTTCACTTCCCTCAGTGGTACTGCCTCTGCCCATTTGGAGAAGTAGTCAGTTGTCGCCAAAATGAATCGATGTCCTCTGGAGGATGCTGGTTTGATGGGACCGATTATTCCAGTTCCCCACATTTCGAACGGCCAGCTAGCCACCGTTGGATGTAGAGGATTTGGATGCTGATGGATGAAGTCCCTGTGAATCTGGCACGAGTGGCATTGCTTCGCGTAGTCGAGACAGTCCTGAATCATCGTGGGCCAATAGTAGCCCATCCTTTTGATTTTCAGCTTCATTTTCGGGCCGGCTTGGTGAGAACCGCAGAGTCCGTCGTGAGTTTCTTGGACGACTCTTTTTGCTTCTTCAGGTCCCAGGCATCTTAACCATTGTAATAACTCCAATTTTTGTATACATAAAATTTATTTAAATTTGAAGTATACTTAGGGTATTTAATGTTACTGTTACCACTTTAAGTATTTATTTTCCCATAATAATTACAAGAAGGAGCTTGTAGCTCATCGGTAATACCTTGCACTGCTGAACCAAGCCACCAGAGTTCAAATCTCCTGCCCCACATTATTTTTTAGATTGTTTTTGTTTTAAATCCTTTGGAAGCCCAACTGTCCACAGAGCATAACTCCCAAACTTTGAACTTCACCTAAAATCCTAAAAATACCAGGAGCCACGTCTGACGACCTCCCACCCACCGACCACCAGACTCGGCCGGGATCGGCCGAGTTGGCCGGCGGACCGACCGACTCGGGCCGGCGCCGCCGGCCGGATCGCCGAGTCCTCTGAATGAAAATTTCACCTCTTCGCCTTCCCAAATCCCATGCACACACCATTTAATTGGATCGGTTCCCGAAACTTAATTATCCGCCATTTACTGCAATTTTTAATGAATTTCTACATTTTTTAAACATTTTTTTAATTAAAAACTCTTCACCTACCCTACCCTAGTCTACCCTATAAATACACCCCCTACCCTCTACCCTCTCATCCCAAAACCCTAAGCTCACTCTCTCAAAATCTTCTCAAGGGTTGTGTACTTTGAAAACAAGTTCGCGGCGAAGCTCCGACGAAATTCCGGCGGAAATTCCGGCGACGTTTTTAGGAACAAACAGCGACGAAGCAACGCCTCGGCAACCTCTCTAGTCTCCCTTCACTCCTTTGCTTAATCGAAACCCGTAAGTCCCATTCTATCACTCTTTCTTATTCTCTAAAATACGAAATTACAAAACCCGACGGAATCGGAACAAATCCGATTTCCGATTCGGTTTTCTATAAAATTTCACTTCTCACCAATACATTCATGCTTAAACATCTTTATATTGACTATTAAATATGTAACAAACAATTTGAATAAGTTTCATCACATGAAATGATAGCCTTTCCAATTTATCGTATTTTTCACTTTAATACCACAATATTTCGATTTCATATTTAACCCCTTAACCTTACTATACATTTAAAGTAGAGCACGAGGTAATGACCTACCTCCACACACATGCAAATACAACCCTAAACGACATCATCAAAAACTTAGAATATGATAAAACAATACTTTCATTTAAATACCATATTCTTAATAAAATCATTTCTAAAAGTTTTAGCCTTGATACACTTTTAAATAAATACCTCTTATTAGAAAAACACGATAAGTTGTGGATATCGATCGTTTATCTAAACCTGACTTTGTGGTGTCTAGGCTAGGCAAGTGAGAAAAGGTAACTTTAAAAGGCCCGTCTCACGGTGATTCGTGAGCGGATCCCTCCTTTCCTCATTTGTACTTACCTGGCCACAATTGGCGGTGAAGAGACGATTTGAGGTTTCTAACGACTTGTCGTTTAAACCATTTAGAAATATGCTAGTTGACTTAGGAAACCCTAGAATCTAAAATACGGAAAATTTACACCTTTGCAAATAAATACCTTTTAACTTATAAAACCGTTTTCTAAAGGATTAGTATTTTACAATCTTTGCAAAGCGCTGCTACAACCCATTTTTGGGGAACTCGTTCGGGATTGTGCGGCTTATTGCGTACCCTCGGGCTTAGTAGTGCGAGATTCAGACCCCCACAAGGAGCATTCGGACTCGAAAGGTTTAAAATACGACATCTTAAGAAAATGAGATTTTTGGAATATAAAATATTTATTAAAATTAGTTTTGTATAAATATATGTATATTTATCATTTAAATAGTTATTTTATTATAATATAAATTTTCCACCTTTTTCTAAAAATCACAATAATAAATTTTACACTAAAATACCATGAACTTCAAATAATCAATATTATAGATAAATACCTTTATAAAACTAGGATATTTTCACTAGAAATGTCACAATATAAAATCCACCCTCATTACAACTCTAAAGACGAGTAATAAATACTTGCGGTGTATTTTGAAAAGTATATAAAAGTATTTTTACGTAAAACCCCCTCAAGTTTTATAAATTACCCTAAGGACCCTAGCAATTATAAGACCTCGATTCACATTTCTGATTGTCTGACTCAGGTTTGAGTCTGATTAATCTGACTTGAATATGATTCAAGTCAATCTATAATCTACAAGATTCCAATTCAATGTGAACATATGAATCCATGAATACAATTATCAATTTATACAACTTGACTGAACCGAACCATGGATATATATTCCTTTTACATGATTATCAGTATTCCATTTACATGACTCTACGGTTACAACCGTTTCCTGATATCATGGTTTCGGTCAGTCAGTCAATCAATCATACAACCAATACAATATACAAGATAACGATACAAACAAGATATCGCGGGGTTTAATGGGTAGATTGGTATGGAAGGTGTTAAAGGTGGCACGAGGTGGTCAGATTAAGACACCTAACCTATATTCCGTTGCTGTTGTACCGTGGCTTAACGGTTCCTTGTACATTCCGTTGCCCTGGTTTCTGACATATAGAGACTCCCCTCGTATACACTGGCATCCTTCTGTACCAATCTACAAACAACAGCGTTAACACAACATTACAACAATAGTATAGAACTTTAAAAGATATTTTCTTATTCTGTCTATTCTACTTTCCTCTTACCTTTGGCACTTACCGAGCGACCTGTTCGCTGACGACATTCTATTTCTTTCTTCTATGAATGTCGTCAGGTGATTTGGAACCGGCAGAGATCGAGCCATCTGCAGAAGACTTGGAGCAGTTTGCCGAAGACCCTGCACTTTAGTTTCATTATACACTTTTCCTTTCTGTACTTTTTATTTCCTGTTATGCCACTGTTTAGGCATCTTTTATTTCAGTTGTATTTCCTTTCATGCATTGTACAAAGAATGTTAATAAATAAAAGTTGCTGTTCTTTTTATTTCTTGTCTCTTGTGTATTTATTTTATATTGCTTAGATACGCTTAGCGTATGTACTTCTGAGCATATACGTAGCGGAGCTCGTCGCGTCCCCTTCGCCGTACACTGGGAAGCAGGGCTTGACAGGTTTTGTTGGTGGCCCATGTAGGTCAGAGCTGTATGAATCCCTATCATGTAGTTCTGTTCTGCGTGAATAACCTAAGTAATATAACACAAGAACCAACAACTAAAACATTCTTTACAATTCATGTTCCTTGAATCTTACAATTTCATATTTCTTGAATCTTATCATTTCATGTACTCGAATCTGTCCTAACCCAAATTTTTCTTCAGGGTTATGGATTCACCGAACAACACCAGCACCAACGTCAACAATACACCTCCAGCACTATCTCTCATACCAGCTGTTCCTGCGCCACCCACTGAGCAAACAGTGCTACTTGAGGCGATCCGCAGCCTCCTCGAGGGACAGCAACAACTCCCGAACCGTCCCGAGAATGACGCACCGGGGGTAAAGCAATTCAGGACTTTACATCCGAAGCAGTTTTCCGGAAAAGGAAGCCCTCTTGAAGCTGAAGAATGGGCACAAAGCATAAAAGATGATCTGGCAGCAGCTCAAGTGCCAGACATAGCTTAGGTCCGTGTGGCGAAACTACAGCTCACAGACAATGCTCGCACTGGTGGAAGGCGGAAGAAAGCCCTCTTGTACAACCTATTGAATGGAAGACTTTTCGCGAGAAGTTCGACACGAAATACTTTCCTGTGACTGTCAGGTTTGCCATGGAGCAGCAGTTCATTCATCTACAACAAGGATCGATGTGGGACAAATCAGTAGATGAATACGACGCTGAATTCACCATGTTAAGCCGATAAGATATGTCGCAATAGTTCAATTTTTAAATATCACATACTACACAGCTAACATCATCCTTAAACAGATTCGCGGCACATTTGATACCGACGGACGAGATCAAAGCCCGTCGCTTTCAACAAGGACTGGACACGGAGATTCAGGCTGCTCTAGCTACAGGAAAATTTTTGACTCATGAGGATGCTCTGGAAGCTGCTCGCAGTTATGAGGCAGTGATAAAAGCAAGGGGCAGACCTCAGTCTGCAGGAGTCAAGCGCCCTGCCAACCAGATGGCAGGTGGAGCCTCGTCCAGACCACCTTTTGTGCCAAGGCGACCCGGAGTACCGAACCATCGTCCCAGCCCAGCCTTTTGTAACTACTGCAAGAGAGCTGGACATATGATGAAAGACTGCCGGTGAGCCAACCGCCTTTGCTTAGTCTGCGGCTCAGTTACCCATGATATTGGGTCTTGTCCCCAAAGGCAAAACCCAGTTGTTGCACCCAGGCCAGGAAACAATTACCCACATCGCCCAGTCATCTAAGCACCCTCTCCAAGACTTGCACTACCTGCACCACCCAGAGGACCACAAGCTGCACCACCTCCTCATCAGTTCCATCAAGCTCAAAGGAACGTTCCGAGGAATGCTCCTCAGGCCAGGAGGAATGTGCCAAAGCGCCAGGCTTTCACGATGTCCATGGAAGAAGCTGAGGCCATTGGCCAAGTCATCACTGGTAAACTTTCCTTCTCAAACTTATCTTTTAGTCTTGGTTATCTACACACTTCCCTATATCTAAAACATATCCCATATACCTCAATCCTAGTAGCCTCATTACCTGCACTTGCACTGTTTGATACTGGAGCATCCCACTGCTTTATGTCGCAACGGTTCGTCCGAACCCATGCGATTCCAGTCTCACCGCTTGTATCCAGTTGGAATGTCAGTTTAGGAAATGGCATTCTAAAGGCAACTATGGGATACATTTTGTGTCCAGTCGTCGTCTGCAGCAGAGAGTTTTATGCTGACTTCAAAGTACTGGACATACCGAACTTCGATGTGGTTCTAGGAATGGATTGGCTTGGAAATTTTTATGCTACCATCGACTGTCGTCAAAGGAAGGTAGTATTTGAGATTCCAGACCATCCAGTCTTCTATTTCAAGAGCGGAGACCGTACTCTGGAGCCAAGTACCTACAAAGTGAAGCCAAGAGAAGCAGTAGTTGCAACAGCTCAAGCAGAAGAAGAATTAAGACCAGAGGTAGTTTGAGAGTTCGACTATGTATTTCCTGACGATATATCAGGTTTGTCTCCCAATCGAGCTCTTGAATTCAGTATTGATTTAGTACCAGGAGCACAACCGGTGATCAAAGCACCTTATAGACTGAGTCCGGAAGGTTTGAAGGAAGTCCGAACACAGTTGGACGAATTATTGGAGAAAGGATGGATTCGTCCCAGCACTTCAAGTTGGGGAGCACCTGTACTACTAGTGAAGAAGAAGGAAGGTTCATACAGAATGTGCATCGACTATAGGGCCTTGAATGAAGTCACTATAAAGAACAAGTATCCACTCCCGCGCATCGATGATTTATTCGATCAGCTAAGTGGATTTTGTATTTTCTCTAAATTGGATCTTCGTTCAGGTTATCATCAAGTGAAGGTCAAGACAGCTGATATTCACAAAACAGCTTTCAGAACTCGCTATGGACATTACGAATTTCTAGTGATGCCATTTGTAGTGACCAATGCACCGGCAATATTCATGAACCTAATGAATCAAGTTTTCCGAAAGTACTTAGACAAGTTTGTTGTCATCTTCATCGGCGACATCCTGGTGTATTCTAAGAGTCCGAAAGAGCATGCAAAACACCTACGAATTGTCTTGGAAACTCTTCGACAACATAAGCTTTATGCCAAGTACAGCAAGTGCGAGTTTTGGCTAAATCAAGTTGGTTTTCTTGGACATATTGTATCAGGAGAAGGAATTTCTGTGGATCCAGCAAAAGTTTCAGCAGTTAGCGAATGGCCTACACCAAAGTCAGTGAAGGACATTCGGAGTTTCTTGGGTTTAGCTGGATATTATAGAAGGTTCATTGAAGGATTTTCAAAGATAGCAACACCTTTGACCAAGCTCACATGAAAAGATGAAGAATTTGTGTGGTCAGAAGCATGCGAACAAGCTTTCGTAGAACTCAAGTCAAGATTGACATCTGCACCCATTCTCGTAATACCAGATCAATTTGGAGGATTCGAAGTGCATTGTGATGCATCCGGTAAGGGATTATGATGTGTTCTACATCAGCACGGTAAGGTTGTGGCTTATGCTTCAAGACAACTGAAGAATCATGAGCGCAATTATCCGACGCATGATCTGGAGTTGGCAGCCGTCATCTTTGCTCTCAAGTTTGGCGCCATTATTTACTTGGTGAACGAGTGAACATCTACACAGATCATAAAAGTCTGAAGTACGTGTTTACTCAGAAGGAGTTGAATATGCGGCAGAGAAGATGGTTAGAACTCATGGCGGACTTTGACATCAACTTACAATATCATCCAGGGAAGGTGAACGTAGTACCTGATGTTCTTAGTCGCCAACCATTATCGATGAATCTCACCGCTCAGTGGAAACTTCAACAAGACTTGCATCAGATGGAGATTGAAGTAGTCATGCCAGGTAATACTTCAAGTTTGATGAATCTACAAGTTCAATCAACCATTGTCAATCAGATCAAAGCAGCTCAAGTAAGTGATGCTAAGTTGCAAATGATCAGAGAACAAGTGGAGAATGGACTTAGAACAGACTTCATCATCCATGAAGACGGATCTTTGAGATACGGCAGCAGATTGTGTGTACCAAAAGGTCCTGTTCGGGATGAGTTAATGAAAGAAGCTCACAGCTCTCCCTACTCAGTACATCCTGGAGGTACCAAAATGTACAAGGTTCTACGTCAGAATTATTGGTGGCATGGAATGAAGCGTGAAGTAGCCAGAAGCATTGCAAAATGTTTGGTGTGTCAGCAAGTAAAGGCTGAACATCACAGGACAGCTGGACTACTTCAACCGTTACCAATCCCAGAATGGAAGTGGCAGCACATCACGATGGACTTTGTGACTGCTCTTCCTCGCAGCACAAAGGGTAACGATGCCATATGGGTCATTGTGGATCGACTCACAAAATTGGCCCACTTCATCCTATTTCGGGTTGGCCAATCAACTGAGACACTAGCAAAGAAGTACATGGAGGTAATAACCTATTTAAGATTTAAACTCTTCATAATGTACTATCTCTGATACCCATGAACTCATACAGGAAATTGTGAGACTTCATGGAGTACCGGTCTGCATTGTCTCCGATCGTGACACCAGGTTCCGATCGTAATTTTGGCATAGTCTGCAAGCTAGCTTGGGAACAAGTCTGAACTTCAGCACGGCTTATCATCCACAAACAGATGGTCAGTTGGAACGAACTATTCAGATCTTGGAGGATATGCTCAGAGCGTGTATGCTAGACTTCAAAGGATCGTGGGAAGATCACCTGCATCTTGTGGAGTTCGCGTACAATAACAGCTACCAAGCAAGCATAGGAATGGCACCTTTTGTAGCATTGTATGGAAGGAAGTGTCGATCACCATTAAGTTGGGATGACATCGGAGATAGGGAACTTCTTGGACCAGAGATGATAGTAGCGACCGTTGATGTGGTTCATACTATCTGGGAAAGAATGCGCATAGCCCAAGATCGACAGAAACACTGGGCTGATGCGAAGAGACGACACTTGGAGTTCCAGCCAGGAGACCATGTATTCTTGAAGATATCTCCGAACCGCGGAGTAATCCGATTTGGAAGACGGGGTAAATTGAGTCCGAGATATATTGGACCGTTCGACATACTCGAACGAGTCGGTGAAGTGGCATACCGCTTAGCGCTTCTACCCTCATTGGAAGGAGTGCATAACGTGTTCCATATATCCCAACTTAGAAAGTATGTGAGTGACCCCAACCATGTTCTTGATCATTCCGAGCTCACTATACAGCCCGACTTGTCTTGTGAGCAACAGCCTGTGGAGATCCTGGACAGGAAAGTGAAGACACTTCGGAACAAGGAAGTTAACTTGGTCCGGGTAATGTGGAGGAAAGACACTCCAGGAGAATCCACTTGGGAAAGGGAAGATTGAATACCTACAAGATATCCTCACCTCTTTGTAAACGAGTCCTCAAATAAAAGTTGTAAATTTCGAGGACGAAATTTTTGTAAGGAGGGTAGATTGCAACAACTCCAATTTTTGTATACATAAAATTGATTTAAATTTGAAGTATACTTAGGGTATTTAATGTTGCTGTTACCACTTTAAGTATTTATTTTCCCACAATAATTACAAGAAGGAGCTTGTAGCTCATTGGTAATACCTTGCACTGCTGAACTAAGCCACCAGAGTTCAAATCCCCTGCCCCACATTATTTTTTAGATTGTTTTTGTTTTAAATCCTTTGGAAGCTCAACAGTCCACAGACCATAACTCCCAAACTTTGAACTTCACCTAAAAATCTAAAAATACCAGGAGCCACGTCTGACGACCCCCCACCAACCGACCACTGGAGTTGGCCAGGATCGGCCGAGTCGGCCGGCGGACCGGCCGACTTGGGCCGGCGCCGCTGGCCGGACTCGGCCGGACCGCCGAGTCCCCTGAATGAAAATTTCGCCTCTTCGCCTTCCCAACTCTCCTGCACACACCATTTAATTGGATCGGTTCCCGAAACTTAATTATCTGCCATTTACTATAATTTTTAATGAATTTTTACATTTTTTTACAATTTTTAATTAAAAACTCTTCACCTACCCTACCCTAGTCTACCCTATAAATACACCCCCTACCCTCTACCCTCTCATCCCAAAACCCTAAGCTCACTCTCTCAAAATCTTCTTAAGGGTTGTGTACTTTGAAAACAAGTTCGCGGCGAAACTCCGACGAAATTCCGGCGACGTTTTTAGGAACAAACGGCGACGAAGCAACGCCTCGGCAACCTCTCTAGTCCCCCTTCACTCCTTTGCTTAATCGAAACCCGTAAGTCCCATTCTATCCTTTTTTCTTATTCTCTAAAATACGAAATTACAAAACCCGACGGAATCGGAACAAATCCGATTTCCGAACCATGGAACACATGAATCCATGAATATAATTATCAATTTATACAACTTGACCGAACCGAACCATGGATATATATTCCTTTTACATGATTCTCAGTATTCCATTTACATGAATCTACGGTTACAACCGTTTCCTGATATCATGGTTTCGGTCAGTCAGTCAATCAATCATACAACCAATACAATTTACAAGATAACAATACAAACAAGACATTGCGGGGTTTAAGGGGTAGATTGGTACGGAAGGTGTTAAAGGTGGCACGAGATGGTCGGATTAAGACACCTAACCTATATTCCGTTGCTGTTGTACCGTGGCTTAACGGTTCCTTGTACATTCCGTTGCCCTGGTCTCTGGCATATAGAGACCCCCTTCGTATACACTGGCATCCTTTTGTACCAAGCTACAAACAATAGCGTTAACACAATATTACAACAATAGTATATAACTTTAAAAGATATCTTCTTATTCTGTCTATTCTACTTTCCTCTTAACTTTGGGACTTACCGAGCGACCTGTTCGCTGACGACATTCTATTTCTTTCTTCTTTGAATGTCGTCAGGTGATTTGGAACCGGCAGAGATCGAGCTATCTGCAGAAGACTTGGAGCAGTTTGCCGAAGACCCTGCACTTTAGTTTCATTGTACACTTTTCCTTTCTGTACTTTTCATTTCTTGTTATGCCACTGTTTAGGCATCTTTTATTTCAGTTGTATTTCCTTTCATGCATTGTACAAAGAATGTTAATAAATAAAAGTTGCCGTTCTTTTTATTTCTTGTCTCTTGTGTATTTATTTTATATTGCTTAGATACGTTTAGCGTATGTACTTCTGAGTATATACGTAGCGGACCTCGTCGTATCCCCTTCGCTGTATACTGGGAAGCGGGGCGTGACAACCATAAAGAATCAAATGACCTATTGTACAGAGTATCATTGACGAAAGCAAAAGATAAGGATCGCTTCATGAGCTGATGTTTTGAAGACGCATCTTCAGGCGTTCGACGGGATTTGAAGTAGTCGATAAAGATTTCTCTCCAGTCCTCAACCTTTTTCTGGTCTTTTACTTGGAGAGCCATTTGTTCGGTCGTTCCCTTTTCCTCGGACGACTCTGGAGATATCTCTGCCGCTGTAAGAACCCGACGGTTTTGTATAATGATCCTCACGTCATCGAGGTTCTCGTCAGCCAGTTCCTTAGCGAGCTTGGCTAATGCATCCGTCTTGATATTTTCCGCACGCGGTATGCTTTCCAAGGTGTAGGAAGGAATTTGGGTCAGCAGCTGCTGTACTTTCTCGCCGTACTTTACAAACTCTGGCTTGCACGTTTGATAGTCACCGTTTACCTGACTAACGACCAGTTGGGAGTCTCCGTATATGAGGAGGTTTTCAATTCCCATGTCGATGGCGATCTCGAGACCTGCTATCAAAGCTTCATACTCGGCTTCATTGTTTGTCCTCGGCTCTGTTAAGGAGAAGGCAAAGTGCATTATCCCTCCTTGTGGAGTTACGAAGACGAGGCCTACCCCTGATTTGATTATGGCAGTGCTTTGTTTGCGCTTCTTCATGGATGACGCTCCATCAAAATAAAGTTCCCACCGGGTATCGCCCCTGTCGATCGTGTCAAACACATGTTCGTCTGGCAGTTCACAATTCAAAGTAGAATCGGCAGGTATCGGATGCTCAGCGAGGAAGTCGGCGATAGCCTGGCCTTTCACTGCCTTAAGAGGCCGATAGGTTATCGAGAATTCCATCAAGAGTAGGGCCCATTTAGTGAGACGCCCCGTTAATATGGCCTTCGACATCAAATACTTGAGAGGATCCACCTTTGATATGAGATTGACTTCATGCGCCAACGCGTAGTGTCTGAGCTTCGTTATCGCGAAGATCAACGCCAGGCAGTGTTTTTCGATGGGAGAGTAGTTGCTTTCTGCCCCCAGGAGAACTCGACTTAGATAATAAAAGTCTCTCTCTTTTCCTTGGTGGTTCTCTTGTGCCCACAGCGCGCCTAAAGAACCTTCGAGAGCTGTTGTATACAGAATGAGAGGCTTTCCCTTGACCGGAGTGGCCAGCACTGACGGGTTCTGCAGGTACCGCTTGATTTCATCCAGTGTGCTTTGGCATTTGTGATCCCAAACGAAAGGGGTCTCTTTCTTCATTAGTTGACTATAAGGACGACACTTGCCGGAGAGATCGGCTATGAATCGTCGGATATACGCAAGCTTTCCTTAGAGAGACCGCAGTTGCTTGAGAGTCTTTGGTGGAGGCATTTCCATAATCGCCTTGATCTTTGACGGATCTATCTCGATGCCTCGGTGTCGGACGATGAATCCGAGGAATTTACCCGAGGACACTCCGAACGCGCATTTGAGAGGGTTCATCTTCAGGTTGTATTCCCGAAGGTGTTGAAATACGACCTTCAGATGCTCCAGATGTTCCTCATATGATTTGCTTTTAACTACGAGGTCGTCGATATAGCATTCGACGATTTCATGTATGAGGTCATCGAAAATCTTCATCATGGCCCTCTGATAGGTAGCCCCGGCATTCTTTAGACCGAAGGGTATCACCTTGTAGCAGAATATCCCTAAAGGGGTCTAGAAAGCGGTGTGTCTCTGGTCCTCGGGATGCATCTTTATCTGATTATATCCTGATGAGCCGTCCATGAAGGAGAAAACTTCGTGAGTGGACGTGTTATCTATCATCAGCTCAGTGACTGGTACCGGGAAGTCGTCTTTCGGGCAGGCTTTATTGAGATCCCGAATGTCCACACATATGCGCACCGTCCCATTCTTCATCATCACCGGGACGATGTTGGCGATCCAATCAGGATATTGAACCTCTTGGATGAAGCCGGAATCGATTAACTTCTTGACCTCGGCGTTGATGCTCATCTCAAGCTCGAGCCGCATTCTTCTCGGTGCTTGTTTGATTGGCTTGGCGTCTGGGGATATTGCCAATTTTTGTACAACAATCTCTGGATCTAATCCTGGCATCTCGGAATAGTTCTATACGAAGCAATCTCTATGATGCATAAGCACGTATTTTAGCGCAGCCACTCTTTCTTCAGACAACAGCTTACTGACGAATGTCGGTCGCGGGTCACTTGCCGTCCCCAAATCAATTTTCTTAAGGTTATCTGCTGTAGTATGTATCCCATCTTCCAGCTCTTTTGGTGCCAGTGGAAATTATGAGATCACTTCGTCATCATTGTTTTCGAAACACCAGGGGAGGTCATCCATATTCTCAGGCTCTCCTTTTGATTGCGTTATCATATGACAGGTACGAGCTCGCTTCCAAGACCGATGTTGATCTGGTTCTACTCTTGCTGTCTGCGCGGCTTTTGGTTCGTGCTTCTGCGGCGGAGTTACTCTCCAACTGCTGGATAGAACGAACTTGCCGAGCTGATATTGGTCTTCAACCCAGTTTTAAAATGTGAAGCAGTCTTCAAGAGGTTGTCCTATTACCCTATGATAGGAGCAATAGTCTGGGTGATTACCTTCGCCTGCTTGATCGGGGTGCTTGGACTCCAGAAGTGTGATCATTTGATGTCTTATGGCGAGGTCAAGTATCTTCCGTGTTTTGTTCTGAGGAAAAGAGTATGCTCGACCCATCTTCTTTATAAGAGACGAATTCGGATTGCTTGATTCCCGATCGCGTTGCTTCCAGACCCGCTTGGCTGCTGTTGAACGCCTTTCCCACTCTTTGATTTATTTTTCACCTTCTTCATCGAAGTCATATATGACGTAGCTACCATGGACTCGTTCCCGTTTCTTGGATTGGACATATCCAAGCCCGACCGTTTCCATTCTTCCGTTGGGCAACTTTCGCTGAGTTTCGGGGATGTCCCAAATCCTATAGCAGAATCGAGCTTGTTGAGTAGTCTGTCTGAAGGGTACCCCTTGGCGCTTCAATAGCCTTTTCAAGCCTTCTGTGTAATATCTAGGCAGACGGATGGGCTGGAGCCTATCGAGCGTAGAATTAGCGCTATGCCAGATTTCTTTCTCCACTTTGGTTTCCCTGGATCGGTAGAATAGGATCGCCTCTTCACCCTTTCGTCTGGGAGGGACGTAGAATGTCTGCAGTTCTTCCACCCTATAAGCTTCAAGTGCATTGAGCTCTTTGTAATGCTCCCGCGGAACCATGGTAATTTGCAAACTCTGGTTATCAATAGCGAATGCTTTATTGACGGCGGAGCGGAAAATATAGCGTTAACTTCATCTTCCGAGTCACTGCCGAAGATCAACATAAGGGCGGACGGTCCTGGGTTATTGCGTTGAGGCTGCCCTGAATAAACTATCTCTTCTTCTTCCTCGGTATCACTCCCGAAGACCGGAATAGTGGTGATAGCTTTGTTATTCGGTTTGTGACATCTTTCCGTGTCCTCAAAATCTGGTAAGAAGTATTTTGCATCTTCGTACTTTCGGACTTCGTTCACGGAGAAGGGATTCAGCTCCCTCATCACAGTGTACTCGAGACCATCTTTGAAATACTTCATACATTGGTGTTGTGTAGAAGGGATGATGTTGTACTCGTGTAACTAAGGTCGACCGAGCAAAGCGTTATAGCATGTCTTAGCGTCAATGATGTGAAATTTAATATCCGTGATGAGTAGCCCGAAGCGCAGTGTCAGTATCACAGACCCGAGGGTCCATGATGACTGGGAGTCAAAACCGGAGATGGTGATTTTATCATGAGTGAGGTGCTGAATGCTCATGCAGATTTCCTTCAACACTCTCACATTGAGGAGATTGACGGAAGACCCATTGTCAACCAGGATTTTGCCTATCTTGATATCGTGACAGTATCCGGAGACATAAAGGGGACGGTTGTGTTCACACGTCCCAAGGAGGAGATCTTCATCTCTGAAGGTGATATCGGCTGTGTGCACTTCTTCCAGCTTGTCCTTCATCTTTTCTTCAGCGAGGAAAGCTTGGAATTGCTCTGGCTCTTGTAGCACCTTGGTCAATGAATCTCTCGCCTCTTTGGATAGCAGAAGGGCGTCGAGAATGCTGAGCTGTGAGGGTAGCTTCCTCAAGTGTGCCAGAACGTTGTAGTCCACCTTGCTCTTCTTTGGCGGGTCCTTGGCGGTCAGCTCTTTGACGACTTGGTCATCTAGGGCGATATCTTCAGGGACTTTTTCTTTTCCCTTATCTTTTCTATTTGACCTACTGTTCGTAGGCCCAAGATTCTTTTCGAGCAGCGTATGATTGCGCAGCTGAATATTTTCATAGGCCTTCGGTTCTTCCTCTTTTCCCGAGGCGGTTTCTTTGAAGAGAGGGCCAAGAGTCATTTCTTCGTCGGAGTCGCTTCTGAAGGTAAGAACTTGTGATCCTCCGGCATTAACCATGCGACAGTTACCAGTAGTTCTTTTACGCTCCTCAGTCGTACTTCTCCGCTCCCGACGAGTTATGCGTTTCATCCGCTTAAAATGTTGCCGGTGAGCAACATATCCCTGCCACCATCTTTTAAAGGCGTTGCACTCTTCGGTGGGGTGCGCAATCTTCCGATGATATAAGCAGTAGCTAGGATGCATTTCTGCTTCACCAAGAATATTTCCTTCGAAGGGTGGCAGCTTCATCCCCATTGATATGGCTTTAGCGAACCTCTTCCTCGTCTTGAGCCTGCTTTTATTTGCGGCGGATGCACTTTGATTTGGCGGGAGCATTTCAACCCTTTCGTCCAGTCTCCGGCGCTTGGCTTTTTCAAATATGGCCGTCTCACGCTCTCGAGTAGCCTTGCTTTTAAGAAGAGCTTCATTCAGGAATGCATCAATCATTTCGTCTGATGGCTTTAGAAGTTCCGGCTCAGGACCTGCCCCCAGTCTCTCTGTGTAAGGAGCTTCTTCATCGTTTATCGACGAGTGAGAGATCATATGGCAACTTGCCACGTAATCTTCAGATTCGTCCGACGAGTCTTCTTCATCATCTCCATCCTCAAGGACGTGATTGAGAAATTCTTGAAGTGTGATTGGAGTCCGCGCCTTCTGGTTATATTCTTCCAGCGCGTCAATCTGCTTTTGCAGGTGTTGGATATGTATGCCTTAGAGGCTATTATCGTATAGTACTAGTTTGTATAATATATTTTGGAGGCTTGGGATATATATACGGGTTTACGACAGTCTTTCTCGATATAGTAGTATGCTACTTGGTTTGTTTCTATCTTAATATGTGTATATGTTTCTTTTAACATATCGCTAAAAACATATTGATGGAGCCCTTAGGATCTTTGCTTGACTACCGGCGTTGTGATGGCGATCACACTAGTGGGGGCTGGGTAGTCTATAAGCACATCCTTATTTTGGTCCCTAGTCGTAGGATTATCGAGACAGGGCATCGATACTCCAGAGTAGACTGGTGCATACGCTTCTCGTCCCAACAGGGGAGATGGTCTGTCCCACAGCCATCAGTACGTCGTACTGGAGATAGTATGCAGGTGCTCGTTAGGTTACGAGTACACTGGACAAGGCTCGTCGGGAACTGTTGGTTGGTCTTATACCTATCGTCAGTTAACAGTTCCCAGGTGACATGAGTACAGCTTAGTCCGCTGACTTGACACTGTCACTTCGCCTCGAGTGTGTTCCCACTGTTCTTAGATTACTACCCTACCACGGCTCTATTGAGTCGTGCAAACAGGTGGTAGTTGGGCACAGTCCCGAAGCACTTGGAGGCAGTGATGGTTAGACAGGATTCGTCTCTCCCGGTATTGGGAGTTGATATCGCGCTGTGTCTAGGAGAGCCATTACACACAGTCGTCCCTGGCCAAGGCAAGCGAGAATTACTGGTAGTGTTTCCAGTAGTTTCTCAGGGTGTTCTGGGCTACACTCCGACACGACTTGTACTGCTATTAGGGGACTGACATTTACCGCCCCCTAGGCCCGCTATGCGATACTCTCAGACGAACAGACCGGACTGTACGGAGATTGTCACATTCAGGCTCAGTAGGAGTTCGGACGGGTTCACCTCATCAGTCTTCTTATCGGCATCTACCTGGAGACCATTACGTACAGCTAGTACCGCTTGCAGCCTGTGGTTAAACCCACTGCCAGCGTAGTGTCGAGTCTTTAGAGTCCCACACAGAGGGTTATTCGCCTTTGAGCAAAACAGAGTACAGATCGCATGGTTTTGCGACGGGGTTCGTTCACATCCGCGCACTTGTGCACGTTTGGTGTCCGGACAGTTATTACTAGCGGGCTTTGGTTTAAGCCAGATCCTAGTATTTGTTTTGGGATTGGTTTTGTCTCATTGTATTCGTGTTCCTCGGAACACGGATGCGGGTGTGTATGCACAGTTGACAGAGGCAGAGGATTCTCATTAGGGTTATTGACCGTTGACTTTTTTCAAACCCTAATGAGAATGAGAGATATGATTAATGATATTAATTAAGGATAATTGTGCCATGGTAAGGTTGACCATTTGACTGTTGTTGACCTTTTGACTTTGGTTGACCGGTTGACTATTGTTGACATTTTGACCATCATCATTTCACATGAAAGATGCTTCTTGATTCTTGCAAATTTCATTTAATGTGAAATGATAATGGTCATTTCAAAACTAACCATCACATTTTCCCTTAATTATTATTATTAATATTATTTCTCTCATACGAGAGATGGTTGTATTATTCTTATCATACTCTCTTGCTCTTTCTCTCTCATGTTTTTGAGCTCTCCCTCTTCCTCTCAAATCTCCCATCTCTCATGTGTTGAGAACCATGAGCTTGTGAGATAAAACCCTCAAAACTTTACTCTACTCATTCTAGGGTTCCAGGTTTAGCAAGCCAAGCACTTTAGTTACCTCTTGGTTGAGGTAGGAGCTCAAGGTAGAGGCCTTCGGGTGGATCTTTCTTCGGCAAAGAGAAAACGACGAGGAGGAGCCGTTCACACCACTCCAAGGAGCAAGAAGAGAAGAAGTTCAAGACCTAGGTATAACCATTCTACATAGTAGCTAGGACTTGTAGTTAATATGTTAGTTTTTGTTTAGCAAAGATCCTTCATGGATGGTCCATGTTAACTTGTGAGAAAAAATTGATTTTTACCTATTCCGCCTTCCCGAAAGAACCGGGGTGGGTAACGTGGACCTAACAGTGGTATCAGAGCCTAGCTAAACAACAACTAACTGTTAGCAAAGTGTTTAGAACTTCGATCCGTGAAAAAATCGCAAAAAGCACCGAAATCACATACTTTCTGCCGATTTTTAAAACAGCCCTAAAAATATTTCTACACACCTTAAAAATCCGTGCAGGGTATTTTAGGAACAGCCAAGAAAAACGAGCCGCTGACTCGTTCAATGCGCCCGGAATCGCGGCGAAACCAAGCGTTTCGCCGCGGTTCCGCGGCCGAGTTGACTCGGCCGCGACTCGGATTTCCTGCAGTTTGTTCAGTATGTGGTTTTGTGATTTTTTTAGATATTTTATTTCTGCTCAGATTATCCAGAGAACAATGTTGTGTTTGGGGTAGTTACAAATTGGTATTTTGATCGGAGTTTTACAAACTTTGGCTAAATGGTTATATCTGTAATCTGATATGTGCATTGAATGTCGGCTAATCGCTATATGTCGATTAGTCGGGGTTGTGCATATATGTGATATGTAATGTTGTTGGATTGTGTATATGAACTTGTTGGATTGTCGCGGATGAATAGCCGGGATTTTGTGAGATGAGAGTTTTCTTTATCTTTCATTTGATATAATATGTAAATTGATGTAATATTATTTTTATGGCCACACATCCGGGATGAGGTTGTAGCCGCCATTGTATATTATTTCTTTTACTGTTTTTGCTCTTAGGATAGACCCAAGGTGGGGTGCACAAACTACTGGGTACTTTGAAGTGCCGAGTGGCCTACTCACGTTGTTGAGGGAGGTTGCTTCACTTCGGGTACTTTGCGGGTAGTTTGCCGCACCCGTAGGGGTCTAGGGTGGGGTTTGGCTATTCATCGCGACCGTGTAATCCGTCTTTCGTTGCAGGCTCGACCGAAACTCGGATTTCTAGCATATTCAATGTGTTCATCTGTGATCTGGAATGGCTATCATTGCATCTGACGAATGTATATATCTACATATGATATCTAGTAGGCGTTGCTTATGTTTTGTATCCACGCTAGTCCAGCCCCCGCTCTGTCGTTAGTTAAGTAACCTAACGGGTGATGACGGGGTCCCATGGCGAATGCGGATGGCATAAGCGTACGTCATATTTTTGTTGTTTTCTGCAATGGTAAGATTAATTGATGGGACGCATTATATTAATGCAAAGAAAATAAACCAAAAAGATGTTGTTGGAACAATTGTCAAAAATCTGTTATTGCAACGACGTTCTCTTTTATTTTGCATAGAGGTATTCGGTTATGAATGCCCAGCACCTCATTCGACGAGGCAAGGGCCGAGATCCCTTCATCGGGAGTGACCCCTTGGACAAAAGTTTGCGTAAGGGTAATAACTTCACTATAGTCGATTATTCTTGCTTTGCATCGAGGTATTCAGTTTGGAATATCCCGCACCTCATTCGACGAGGGAAGAGCCGAGATCCCTTCGCAGGGAGTGACCTCTTTAGCAAAAGTTTTCGGCACTATATTTTTAAAAAAAAAGGCTATCATGTTCCTTTAACTATATCAAGTTCATTGCGTTAACGGGTTTTCGCCAAAAACCCAGCCGTAGCCCTCCGTCGTTTCAGATAATTAATACTTAGTATTCGTGCTGCGTTTGTTAATTATTCGTCAAGGCACAGTGAATAGTAGCTAAGTAATAATTCTCTGTTGCACTGATAGATGCGATTGGTTAGGACGGTCGCATGATTTTGTTGATTATTCGTCAAGGATCATGCGGGTGGGTCTAATGCAATCCTGAATAAAAACGGGTTGAACTTGACTAGGACCTTTTGATTTGTTGATTATTCGTCAAGATCACTTGGGTCCTAGGGGAAAAAATTACATTGGGAGTTTCAAATATACAGGAAACTTGCAGATTCAGCATACCTTCTGAAGTGTGGTGACTAGAGTGGATTCCATCTAGGTCATCGCACAATGATAGTTGGATCCCGATCCCACTGATGAGTTGGATTACTCTCGGGAGATTGTTTCACTTAACAATCAATGCTATAATCCAAGTAGGTGTCTAGAACGGTGTTAGCGGGGCTACGCCTCCAGGGAAAAGAGGTTATTTAATTAAGGACTTCGCGAAAGCGTTGGAAAACCTCCCTCGAAGTACCAACACTAGCCTGGCTGAAAGGTTAAGCAAGTATTGTGACGTGCAATTAATCCTGACTAGATCTTCTTTTAAAGGTTTAAAGAAGAATTTGAGGAAACAGTGAGAGCCATCCTGATAAGATAAATTAATAAACCAATCTAATCTTGCAAGAGCGCACGCTGAGTGTTTCTTTTCTCTCTCTCCAGGTAGCAACCATTTCACGCCCTAATCAAGATAATAAAATGTATCGCTTGACCGATTCGAATTCTTATTCAGGGCTGGGGAACGTCGGTTCGGCTCTAACTTATGACAACAGTCATAAATATGAGCAAGGGAAAGAGAGTTGTATGGATTCCAAGATGACCCAGTTGAAGAAGAAGTATAGTTTTGCATCTACTTCAGGTGTTCTTGTAATTGAGAACTGATTTACGGTCAGCCCTACCTCCTGAGTACTTGATACCGGATCAGGATCTCATATCTGTAATTTATTGCAGGGACTGAGAAAAAGTAGGAAAGTTGTACCTGGTGATATGTCGCTCAGGATAGCGAATGAAGCACAAGTTAATGCTGCAGCCGTCGGTGAATATCACCTAGTTTTGTTAAATGGCAATACTATGATTTTGAACGATTGCTACTATGTACCTTCCATGGTTTGCAACACCATATCCATTTCTTTACTCAATAAAGATGGATATAACTTTGTTCTTGATAGAAATATCATGAACATTTACCTTCATAAGGTACTGGTTGCAGAAGGTACACTGTGTAATGGTATCTATGTTCTAAATCAGAATACAGTTCTCAATGTACAAAACACAAGCAAGAGGAAGAATTCAGATACGAATGAATCCTACTTGTGGCATTGTAGACTTGGTCATATCGGAGAGAAAAGACTAAGTAAGTTGCATAAAGATGGACTCTTGAATACGTTCGAGTTTTCATCTTAGGAAATGTTAGTTATATGTATGCCCTAGAGACCATTACTGTACATACGATGTATATTGTAATGGATGCTTGGACATATATAGGGAGGACTTTCTTGCTCGACATGATAGTATACTATCTGGTTGTACTTTATCTTAACATGTACTCTGATTGTCTCTATGTTACATATTGATGAAGCCCTTAGGATATGTACTCGACTACTGGGACTATGATGAGATCATACTAGTGGGGCCACGGTAGTCGACGAGTACATCCTATAACTGTTCCTAGTCGAGGGTATATCGAGACAGGGCATCGATACACCAGAGTAGACTAGCGTATACGCATCTTGACCCATATGATGGGCGATGGATGATCCCATATTCATCGGTGTTTGACATCAAGGATGGTGTACGGGTGTTCAGTAGAGACTGGGTACACTGGACGGACTTGCCGAGAACTCCCAGATGGTATTATACCTCACGTCAGATGGCAGTTCTCCGGTGACACTGGTACAGAGTAGTCTGTTGACCCGAGATCGTCATAGAGTCTTGTGTGATTCCTACTGTGCTTTGATTTCCATCATACCACGTCCAAGAGGGCATGCAAAAAGGTGGCTTTTGGGTACAGACCCGAATCATATGGAGGCAATGAGCAATAGGAGGGGATTCGTCTCTCCCGGTATAGGAAGTTGATGTTGTGCTGTGTTCGATTGGCTATAACTAGAAATCTCTGGCCAGGGTTGCTGAGATTTACTGGTAAGTGTTATCAGTAGTTTCAGAACTGTTATAAACCTCATATCTGTTGGAGATAGTGCCCTCAGAGTCAATTATTGGATCACATGCGCGTGATTGCAATGATTGAGGGAGGACCTATCCCGGTAGGACAGTCTTGCTCGAGATGATAGTATGCTATCTGGTTTACCTTTATCATCGTGTACTGCTTCAGGTGACCTCACAGGTCGCTATTACACGTTGATAGAGCCCCTAGGATTCTTGCTTGACTGCCAGCAGTATGAGGGCGTCATATACGTGGGAGCTGGTAATCTATAAGCACATCCTTAAAAGGTCCCTAGTCATGGGAGTTTCGAGACAGGGCATCGATTCTCCAGAGTAGACTAGTGTATACAGTCGAGACCCCGACGAGGGGCGGTGGCCGGTCTCACAAGCCACTGGTATCAGTTGGTTCACCTAAGATGTATACAGGTGCTCATTGGGTTATGAGTACACCGGACAGGACTCGCCGAGAACATGCTAGTTGGTCTTATACCTGACGTCAGATAGCAGTTCCCTGGTGACATGTGTACAGGTTAGTTCATCGACCTGGGGATCGTCATTTGTCTCGTGTGAGTTCCCACTGTACTTTGATTACTACCCTACCACGCTCAAAGGAGACGTGCAAACAGGTTTTAGTTGGGTACAGTCCCGAGCCACATGGAGGCAGTGAGCGGATCTTCAGGGGTTCGTCTCTCCCGGTATTGGGGGTGAGGTCGCGCTGTGTCAAGGAGAGCCATTACACGAAGTCCTTGGCCAAGGAAGGAGATTTACTGGTAGGTATTCCAGTAGTATCTCAGTGTGTTCTGGGCTACACTCCGACACGACTTGTACCGCTTTTGGGGGTCTGACTTTTACCAACCCCCTAGGCCCGACATGCGATGCTCATAGACGAACGGACCGGACTGTACGGATATTGTCACTGACATGCTCAGTAGGGTGTCAGGATGAGTTATCTCATCGACGTCCCTTTTGGTCAATAGCTGGTGGCCCGTTACGTATTGGCGTATACCTCTGACGTGCTAGTGGTTAAATCCACAGCCATAGTATTGACGAGTCTTTAGAGTTCACCACACTTACAGTTACTCAAGCTTTCGGGCGAAACGCTGTAGAGGCCGTATGGAGATATGGCAGGGTTCGATCAGATACGTGCGGTATTGCACGGATCAGAATCGGACGGATTATACTAGCCGGCTTTTGTTTAAGCCGGATCCTAGTATAGTACAGTATAGTTTTGTCTCATTGCATTTGTATCCGGTAGGAATACAGATGCGGGTGTGTATGCACAGTATCGGGGTTTTTCCTGTAATTTATTACGGGACCAGTTTTCTGGAGTTGCCAGTTTGCATTCCGTTCCGGCCGATTTTCCTTTATTCTTTCCCGGCCGGACTTTTCCGATGGAGGGGGTTATTTGCAAGTTTGCAAATAACACATTGTGGATGGGTTTATTGCAAATGCATTGATTATGATGGCATCTTTTCTTTTCCACCATCATTTGATTCTCTTTACATCACTCACTTGCATTAATTGAGATTAGAAAGGATTTGAGGTTGATTTGATATTGTTATCATGGTGTTTGGATGTGGTCACCTCTTGCCTTTTACTACACTCACCTTCCTTCTTGTATTGCATTATTCCTCCACCATTTTGAGATTTTGGGGGATAAGGGGCCAGCCACATATTGAGGGGGAGAGAGAGAGTTTCATTTTTGAGCTTGTGGCAATTTTCTTCATCTCAATTTCCTTGCATGAAAAATGAAAGCACCATTTTTCTTAACCTCATTCCTCCATCTACAAAGGCAACAAAAACCCCAAATGAGATACAACCCTACACATTCTACAGTAAACCTTGGGCATGTCGACTCGCCAGCTTCATGCCCGAGTTGCCTCGACATAGAGGTGGGAGCCCGTAAAAGATGCAGACGATGTGGTGCCCTTCCGGCAAGGAGGCGGCGATCGGAGTTTCCGCAGGAGATCGGGACGACGACGAGAAGACCGGAGGACTCGGATCACTCGGTATATCTCTAACCCGTCTTGTAGTTAGCTAGGACTAGTTAATGTTTCGATCCGGGTGTTTAGTGCGCGGTGGTGCCGGTTTGCTAGTTTGCAAAATTAAAGTTTTTCGCTTCCGCATTTTGGCGTCAGATTGACGGCCGGGGCGCCGCCGTGCACTTACAGTGGTATCAGAGCCTCGCCATTAACTTAGTCTAGCTTTGCCTAATGTGTTTTACGTTTCCGATCGAACAAAATCCCGAAACCGCGTTTTCAAGTACTATCAGTTTCTGTCGAAATTTTTTGGGGTTCAAAAATTTTTCAGGTTATCTCAGAATGATGTACAGGGAGTTCTAAGAACACTGGAAAAATTTGATGACCCGATCCCTCCGTACGACCGCGGAACCGCGGCCATAATCCCTCTTTGGCCGCGGTTCCGCCGCAGGAATGTGGGTTCATGTCATTATTTCTTTGCAGTGGGCTTTTGGGATGAAAATAGGGGTTTTGGTACACTTTGTTTGGGCCCAGATTTTTCAGTAATGATTGGGGGCCCACTTGGTAAATTTTGTTCGATCGAATATTTAAACACATTAGTTTCACGGTATTTACATTATATCTGCGACCGTGAATGTCACTTGATCGGTAAATCCTGTCTAACTGCTATACCCCGGTTAGACGGATTTGCGAACGTGATTTTCACGTTGATGTTCTGTGTATTGCTGTGATGTTGCGGATCGGTCGTGGGGGATAGCCTGGATGCAATTCTAGTACAGTTTTGTTGTATTATGTACATTTGATATTGCGGTGCGAGCGTCCGACATGTGGACTGCCGTCACTGCCTGTTTGTATTATTATTTTGGGGCACGACCAGGTTGCGGTCGATGTACCCGTTGTATGTATATTTTACTTTCTGTACTAGGATTACCCCGCGAAGGGGTGCACGGATAGCCGGGTTCTAGAGGGCAACAAGCCCGCATCTCATGGCATTGAGACGGAGGGGGCTTCACTCTAGGATTGGCGGGCTATTCGCCGCACTCGTAGGGGGTACAGGTTGACCCAGGAGGGGTGCCCAAGTTACCGGATTCCGTGAAGTGCTGGGTGGTCCATTCACGTTGCTGAAGGGGGCTGCCTCGCTTCAGGTTTTGGCGGGTGACTTGCCGCGCCCGTAGGGGTCTAGGGTTTCATTGCACAGGCTATCCACACGACCAGGGGAACGTCGGGTTTCAGCGGCTCTGTGAAACCCGGGGATCCCAGATATCTGTATTGTTCTGTGATGCTGTACATTTCTGTGATGCTGCATTTTATCACGCCTTGAGCGAATATAATATATTGGTATATATATTAGTAGATGTTGTATATGTTTTGCATCCGCGCTAGTCCAGTCCCCGCTCTGTCGTTAGTTAGCTAACCTAACGGGTAATGACGGGACCCAGTGGCGAATGCGGATGGCATATACGTACATCAGTATATTTTCGTTCTTTGTGGTGTGATCAATTGATGGGAATGCGTTGATTCGGATCAATGCAAGTTAAAACAAACCTAATCTGATGTTGTTGGAACACTTTTCAAAAGCTGTTATTGCAAGGACGTTCACTTTTGTTTTGCATCGTGGTATTCAGTTGGAATATCCTGTTCCTCAGTCGACGAGGCAAGGGCCGAGATCCCTTCACCGGGAGTGACCCCTTGGACAAAAATTTTGCGTCAGGGCATTAACTTCACTATAGCCGATTACTTTTGCTTTACATCGTGGTATTCAGTTGGAATATCCTGCACCTCATTCTACGGGGAAAGAGCCGAGATCCCTTCACCGGGAGTGACCTCTTTAGCAAAGGTTTTCGTCACTATATTTAAAAAAAAAAGCTATCAGTTCCTTCAACGATATCAAGTTCATTACGTTAAAGGTTTTCGCCAGAAACCATTCGTAGCCCTCCATCATTTCAGTTAAATATTCGGTAGTATTCAAGCTATGTATTTTTACCTCACGCCAAGGCATAGTGTTTGGTAGTTGCCGGGTATTTATCTGTTGCATAGATAGATGCGTTGGTTTGGGACAGTCGTACTACTATTTTGGCCTACGTCAAGGGTATGTACGGGTGGGTTCAAATTAACCTGGACAATGATGGGTAGAACTTGACATGCGACTTATGATATTTTGACCTCACGCCAAGGTCATAAGAGCATGGGGCAGAAATCACATCGGGAGTTTCAAAAGAACTGAAACTTGCCAGATATGCGCATACCTTCTGGAGTGTGACACCGTGAGCGGATTCCGTCACGTTATCATGCGATGATAGTTGGATCCCGATTCCCACTGATGAGTTAGTTTACTCCTCGGGTGACCCCGACTAATTCTTCTTTCAGGTTTGGAGGAGAATTTGAGGTACAGTGGGAGGTTTCCAGATTAGATAAATTGGTAACCATTCTGATCTAGGTTAGAGTGCACGCTGAGTGTTTCTTTTCTCTCTCTCTTTGGCAGCGACCATTGACCCGACCCTAAGACTATGACTCAGAGACCAAGTTGACCGAACCTTCTAAAACACTGGCTTTTGGATTGTCAGAGTTGCAAACCTCATTGCCACTCCTACTTTTACCCTTTTCTCCAGGACACCCCATATTACTACGAACGTCCACTTCCATTGGACAAAACCATCGTATGGTTATATACGAACTCGAAGGGATTTATTCGAGGATGGTTTCAGGTTCTGGAGAAAACGGATAGGATTATTCAGTTGTCTTTTCCTTTTACCTTCTCTCGAGTTGTGGGTATTCCTTGGTTTAGGAGATAGTACACCTATTACGCAAATTGGATAGTCTTCATCCAAACCTTAGGCTGGTGCCGACCAGGTAGGGAATGAAGAAAACCAATTAGCCTAACGATGGTGTACAGAAAGTATTAAGTTAAGACAAAGCAAGGGATTAGTAAGAGGGCAAAGTAAATTGCGACTGATATTCACGACCAAACCAAGTATTTCTTCGCCAATCCTAAGATCACCTTTGTATTTCTCCAGGACACCCCGTATCACTACGAAGATCCACAGTTTATTGGATATTCCATCGTATGGTTATATACGAACTCGAAAGGAATTTGTTCCAGTTCGGGGATGGATTCTGGTTCAGGAGAAATAGGAATAAGGTTTATTCGGTTGTCTTTTATCCTCACCTTCTCTCGCATTGCGAGTGCTCCTAGGATTAGGACAGTACACCCATTATGCTTATTTGATAGTCTTCTTCCAAACCATAGGCTGGTGCCGAACGGTAGGGAAGAAAGAAAACCATTTGGCCTAAGGGGTGTGCAGAAGGTAATGACTAAAGACATATGAAGGGATTTGGAGAGGTGGCAAAGAGATATACGGTTACAGTTGTGAATCTGGATAATGGAAGAGGCATTACTAGGAATACCAGGATACCCCATCGAACATTTCAATGTTTCAGTCTCACTGTGTACTGTTAAAGGAAAACTGATTTCCCGACTAGGTACTTACTCCAGAGTATGTATTTACCAGGTACGATTCTCACATCTGTATAGTTTTACAGATGATGAGTGGGAGTAGGTTATTGGGAATTAGTTGATTATCCTCATTATATCGGAATTCATTGTAATTGGTGATATTTGAGGAAATCACCTGGGCTGTTTGCCGGTCGGCAAATATTTGGTTTTGAATATCCTCTGTTATGCACCAATTTCAAATTGATATATCTGTACGTCTATTTTCATAGAGTGAGATATAGCCTTTTGAAATTATGTCTACGACATTTACCTATATCAGTGGATGGTTAGGTAAGGAGTATTAAACAGCGGTGTAATTCTTCTTAACCATAAGTACAGTTTTCAACCTACGACACACAGTGAATGAGTTGTCAGACTCAAGGGACTTATACAGAGTATTGTATGTTGTCCAGGGTCCATCAGGACAGAGGGGTTGGTCCTCGTACTATATTCGGTTTACTTATGACTTCTCTAGTTTTTAGACAGGTGTTTCGTGGAAACACAGGGTCCGAATTTTGAGAAGTTATAGGTATTTGAATAGAGTAGAGAACCGGGTGTAGCAAGTATCGGGATTCTTCAAAGCGATCGAAGATGTAGATACTTGTGAATGGTATTCAGTTGATAGTAATGATAAAGAGATCTTGCTTCTCTTTCAGGTTACTCATAAATGGAAGCATTCCTAAGTTGTGTAACGCTGATTGGCCTTCTTCCATTTAGTTGACATGCACTGGGGACAGCTGCATGATTTGAATCTGGTTCAATTAAATCAGTGCCTCTGGTCCTATATTGGATATAGAACAGTTCGTATCTTAATGATGTTAAGGTACGGGGAGTTGTCCGGCTTATGATTAAAACCAGACACTGGACAACTCAAGGCACGTTTCTGTAATGACTGTTTGTGGGTTGACCCAGGCTATGACGAGGGTTGATTTTCTACCATCTGGAAGATCAATAGTGATATTGTTCTTGACTCGCCACAGTTTTATTAAAAATGGATTTTTTCAGAAAACTAAAGTGGGAGTATGGTAGAACTGGAAGTGATTCTAGAACCACAAATGATTACTGAAGATTTGATAAGGAACCTAAAGATTCAATCTGGATTGACATTCCATTGGCCACTCCACAGATATGGTGGGTAACCTCAGGCACCCGAGAGGTACTTCGGTAGCCTCAAGGACGGTGACAGGGAGGTTCTTGTTTACCCAAACTTGCCATTGCTGTTGTTCCAGACTGTGAGACCCGGCAGGAGGATGAGTATAGAGTCGTTCTAAACTAGCTTTAGAAGTGTATGTCTATATGACTCTGCCAGAGGGTTGTCGTAGTCAGTGGGAGCAGCGGAAGCATTGGTGGAAAGGTAGCTTACGTCTATTTATAGACTAAAGCAGATGTAGCGGAGATAGATCATCTATTTCTGATGTGACAGTCATATGTTTGACTTCATCAGAATAGGGGATGGATCTGTTAAGAAGGTAGTAGGGTGTGATGTCCTGGTATTTGATGACATACACA
Source organism: Agapanthus africanus (assembly GCA_030015575.1). Taxonomy (NCBI): domain Eukaryota; kingdom Viridiplantae; phylum Streptophyta; class Magnoliopsida; order Asparagales; family Amaryllidaceae; genus Agapanthus; species Agapanthus africanus. The sequence continues at coordinate 796,323,914 of CM057340.1, forward strand.
GAGTAGGAAGTGATATTCCTATACTACGATCGGTTATACTTTGGTCGTCACACAGTGGTTTCTCCGCATCGGACTTGGACATTATATCTGACATACTGGTTACTAGATCTATGGTTTTAGATCTAGATTTGGGTGGTTTCCTAATCTGGGTACTTAGACAGCATTCTAAGAGTATTTAGAATGGACGACTCCTGGCACGGTAGTGTACCTGCAGGTGATGGAGTCACCCTCTCTAAAGGTGTCTTACAGACTAAAGGGGAGAGGGATGTGCATGATTGGCAGATCACTTGCTCAGGCAATTGAGTCAATCATGAGATGTCAAGTACCACACCAGATGTTGTTCTTGCACTAGATGCAATAAGTTGATATTGATCCAATCCTGGAGAAACAGTCGGGAGCAGCTTTAGAACATAAGTAGATGTTCTAGGGAAATGATAACGACAGCCTCATTAAGAAGACAGTTATCATTTCAGGCTTCCAAGGTGACATGGACGACAAGAAGGTGGTCAGAGTTATAGTTTTTCCTTCTGACGAGGGGCGGTATTTTGGACAGGTGGTCCAAGGCAATACTGAGGGAGGCATAGCGCAGGATACTGATTAAGTTCAGTTGTCGATACAGCCTAAGAAGTCTGGATTTGGAGTTCATTTATGAGCCAGGTCCCATCAGACATCCAGACATTCTAAGACAGGTATTGCTCATTTCGGGAGATGGCTTTCTCCGCGAACTTGAGATATAGAGAGACATAGAAAGAAACTTCAAGGCGGATCCACTCACTGAGGCTATTCCTCGAACGCAATAGTTTCGCAAACGAGATTTGTGAGACTGACTAGTAGAGGAGTTGGGTGTTCGGTATCACACGGACTGTGAGTATGCTTCATCGCAATAATTAGCCTTGAGTGCAAGTGGGAGATTGTTGGAGATAGTGCCCTCAGAGTCAATTATTGGATCACAGGCGCGTGATTGCAATGATTGAGGGAGGACCTATCCTGGTAGGACAGTCTTGCTCGAGATGATAGTATGCTATCTGGTTTACCTTTATCATCGTGTACTGCTTCAGGTGACCTTACAGGTCGCTATTACACGTTGATAGAGCCCCTAAGATTCTTGCTTGACTGCCAGCAGTATGAGGGCGATCATTTACGTGGGAGCTGGTAATCTATAAGCACATCCTTAAAAGGTCCCTAGTCGTGGGAGTTTCGAGACAGGGCATCGATTCTCCAGAGTAGACTAGTGTATATAGTCGAGACCCCGACGAGGGGCGGTGGCCGGTCTCACAAGCCACTGGTGTCAGTTGGTTCACCTAAGATGTATACAGGTGCTCATTGGGTTATGAGTACACCGGACAGGACTCGCCGGGAACATGCTAGTTGGTCTTATACCTGACGTCAGATAGCAGTTCCCTGGTGACATGGGTACAGGTTAGTTCATCGACCTGGGGATCGTCATTTGTCTCGTGTGAGTTCCCACTGTACTTTGATTACTACCCTACCACGCTCAAAGGAGACGTGCAAACAGGTTTTAGTTGGGTACAGTCCCGAGCCACATGGAGGCAGTGAGCGGATCTTCAGGGGTTCGTCTCTCCCGGTATTGGGGGTGAGGTCGCGTTGTGTCAAGGAGAGCCATTACACGAAGTCCTTGGCCAAGGCAGGAGATTTACTGGTAGGTATTCCAGTAGTATCTCAGTGTGTTCTGGGCTACACTCCGACACGACTTGTACCGCTTTTGGGGGTCTGACTTTTACCAACCCCCTAGGCCCGACATGCGATGCTCATAGACGAACGGACCGGACTGTACGGATATTGTCACTGACAGGCTCAGTAGGGTGTCAGGATGAGTTCTCTCATCGACGTCCCTTTTGGTCAATAGCTGGTGGCCCGTTACGTATTGGCGTATACCTCTGACGTGCTAGTGGTTAAATCCACAGCCATAATATTGACGAGTCTTTAGAGTCCACCACACTTACAGTTACTCAAGCTTTCGGGCGAAACGCTGTAGAGGCCGTATGGAGATATGGCAGGGTTCGATCAGATACGTGCGGTATTGCACGGATCAGAATCGGACGGATTATACTAGCCGGCTTTTGTTTAAGCCGGATCCTAGTATAGTACAGTGTAGTTTTGTCTCATTGCATTTGTATCCGGTAGGAATACAGATGCGGGTGTGTATGCACAGTATCGGGGTTTTTCCTGTAATTTATTACGGGACCAGTTTTCTGGAGTTGCCAGTTTGCATTCCGTTCCGGCCGGTTTTCCTTTGTTCTTTCCCGGCCGGACTTTTCCGATGGAGGGGGTTATTTGCAAGTTTGCAAATAACACATTGTGGATGGGTTTATTGCAAATGCATTGATTATGATGGCATCTTTTCTTTTCCACCATCATTTGATTCTCTTTACATCACTCACTTGCATTAATTGAGATTAGAAAGGATTTGAGGTTGATTTGATATTGTTATCATGGTGTTTGGATGCGGTCATCTCTTGCCTTTTACTACACTCACCTTCGTTCGTGTATTGCATTATTCCTCCACCATTTTGAGATTTTGGGGGATAAGGGGCCGGCCACATATTGAGAGAGAGAGAGAGAGTTTCATGTTTGAGCTTGTGGCAATTTTCTTCATCTCAATTTCCTTGCATGAAAAATGAAAGCACCATTTTTCTTAACCTCATTCCTCCATCTACAAAGGCAACAAAAACCCCAAATGAGACACAACCCTACACATTCTACAGTAAACCTTGGGCACGTCGACTCGCCAGCTTCGTGCCCGAGTTGTCTCGGCATAGAGGTGGGAGCCCGTAAAAGATGCAGACGATGTGGTGCCCTTCCGGCAAGGAGGCGACGATCGGAGTTTCCGCAGAAGATCGGGACGACGACGAGAAGACCGGAGGACTCGGATCACTTGGTATATCTCTAACCCGTATTGTAGTTAGCTAGGACTAGTTAATGGTTCGATCCGGGTGTTTAGTGCGCGGTGGTGCCGGTTTGCTAGTTTGCAAAATTAAAGTTTTTCGCTTCCGCATTTTGGCGTCAGATTGACGGCCGGGGCACTGCCGTGCACTTACAATATCGACACGACTTATCAAGCTACTGGGGTCTGACGTTTACCACCCCTAGGCGAGATATACGACATATCAGACGACGAGACCGGACTGTACGGGAGTGTTACTGATTGGATTCGCAGGAGAATGTACATGCTTGCTTGTTGATCTTCTGAGCGCTCAATACCTGGGTGGCTGTTACGTTTAGCTGACCGCTTGCAGCTTGTGGGTGTTTGATATGATCATCACCTACTGCCGGCGTATTGACGATTCTTTAGATTCCTACACAGAGGTTTCTTGACTCAGGCAAAACGGAGTAGGAGCACATATGTGATATGTGCGGGACCGAGGATAATGCGGTATGTGATACCGTATTGTATTCTCGCGATATGAGATATCAGCCGGGTATATGTGATATAGCCGGGTCATCATATTAGTCGGTTATATGCGATATAGCCGGATTTTCGGATCAAGTGTTGATTTGATAATTTAATGTATAATAATATATATGATATATTAATTTACATTAACTAATATTAGCTCACTAAAAGATTCTTTTTCTCACTCGGGCAATACATTGATATATATGCGATATATGTTAATTGTATTATTTTATTTTGTTACAATAAATATTATATATGTGATATATAATATTATAACATGATATGATTACTAATGCAACTTGTTTAGTGAAGATTAAACAGGGTTAGGGTTTGAATTGGGTTAGTTCATTCTTGAACTTTCTAGAAGCTTTCTTTTTTTGTCATGGAAAAGATATTTGTTTTGTGTTATGATATTTTCAAGTGACTCATACTTATCCCAACCTAAACCCTAGCCCTAGTTAAATCTCTACAAAAGTTTGGTTAACCATGGTTGCATTATTCATCATTATCAACTTTTCATTATTCATCACAAATGATTATTCATTCATCTTCTTCCTTGAGTTCTTCATCGAAAAAGTTTTCTAGTTTTTCCTAAGTGATGATTATGTGTGAGAAAAAGAAAATAAATGAGAGCAAAAATCCTACTTCATCATCCTCATCTATCCTTGCCATTTAGATGAGGGTGTTCACTTCATTTTGTGAGTGAGAGCTTGTGTTAATGAAACTTCAAGGTAGATCATCTTTGTTATCGAAGATCGGAAGCAAGCTTGCATCTTTCTCTTCGCGGAGCCTCTCGAGAGTCCGGAACACGATGATTGCAGCGAAGGGATCTCAACATAGAGCTTAAGAAGTGAAGGACCGGATCTACAAAGGTTGTAATCCCTCTCACTTAGTGTTAAAGTGTTTAACATGCTTGTTTTCGCTTAATCTCTAATTTAAAGATCTATTTTAGGGTTGTTCGGCACGACTAAATTTTAAATCGGGCATGGTTGATACCTCGTAGAACCTTGTGCATGTGTCTAGCAACCCTACAGTGGTATCAGAGCTAAGCTAGAGTTTTAGGCGAAGCCTAGACGAAATTTAAAATCCGATCGAACTCCGACACACCCGTGTATACCTCTCTCTGGACATTTTCTAAAAATGTGATTTTTTCTGCATTAAAAATACTCAGAAAAACAAGCAGGAAAAACTAAGAATTACTGTGAAGTACGGCCAATTAATGCTCTAATTTGGCCGCGGAACCGCCGCCAAACCCATGGTTTGGCCGAGGTTCCGCGGCCAAAATTTTGATTTAGTCCCTGATACTTTATATATTTATTCTTAGGTCCTTTATTTTTATTTTTTTCTGGGAATTTTTAATTATACTCAAGTGTTGAGTTTTCTGGAATGTATTGGGGACTCGTTGATTCGATCGGATAATTTAACTTCGTTTAGTTTGTCCGGGTAATTTTTAGAACGTGTTAAAAAGTTCGAACGGATATCAATAACTCACTTTTTTCCCTGCCGGAAAATTTCCAAGCGTTGGATTTTTCCGTAGTTTAGGAACGTTCTAAGTCATGCAAGTAACGCGGTGGACCCTCTAGAAGACAACAAATCTTAACTCGATTATGTGACCGTCTTGAACTACCTCTAAACCTTAGGGTGTGAGGCAGTACGACGTGCCACATGTGAGGCGTTGGCTTGACCCTTCTACGGCTGGACCATTGGTACTGATGCATGTGATGGATATTTTTAAATTAATTTCAAGTGTTGAGAACTATTTGGGAAAACTTGGGTGTTTGATTATTCGATCGGAAAGTTTAACATTGTCTATTTATCTGGAATGTGATACAATATTTGGAATCCACATATAGTTATGAGATAACTAATTTGAATGTTATAAATCTAGCGGTTTAGTCTCAATTGATCGGTTTCCACGAAATTTTGATGTGATCAAAAGTCTGTCGCAATCACGTAGCATACGCGGATACTCGCCGGGTAAACTTAATAGACAGCCACGCCCCATAGCCCCGACCATGTGACTGTAGGAGAACCCCGTCGCCAAAAGCATCCGTTCGGATGCTCGCGGCAGCGGTGTTCCGCCTTAGTGCACTTCGTCGACGGCATCTGGGGGTGCGACCGTCTACTAAAGTTTGCGACGAGCATTCGATCAGATTTTCGGGAATCTTGTTGAATTGCCCGACTAGATATTGAAAAGAGTTTTTGACAATGAGGCTAAAATGCGGGGTTTATAATTGTTAAGCATGCAATGTCTAAGGAATTCATTTGGTTAGGCATGCGATGTCTAAGGAGGTTGCGGATTCCAACTGTTGTAGTTTTACACTTTCTTTTCTGCGACCGTAAGTGTAGTATGTAGTTGTATCGCCGGTTTTCGTTGCTATACGTCGACGACAATCAACGTATGCATACTTAATTACGTTGATGACATGTGATATTATGTGTTGCTGTGATATGTTATATTGGATCGTCGTGTTTGAATAGCTGGGGGTTTTATGTGAGATGAGAGTTTTTCATTTTCATTCATGTAAAATTCTTTTATATGTAATATTCTTTTATTGGGGCATGATTGGTTGTAAAATTCAAGACTGTGTAAATCACATCAAATGATTCCCGATAACGGTTTCATTTGATCGATAAGAGTTTCTTTGTGTTGGTAATTAGAAAATTGAATAAAATTCACAATCAAAGAATTATATTTGACCGTAATCAATTACGGTGTCGGTTGTAGATCGTAAGCGAGTGCGGATCGTCCACAGGGATTATGCGATTCGTTTTTATATTTGATTTGTTTGAATTGAAAAGTTAATCGAAAAGAAAACAAAACATGATTCAAGATTTTATCGATTGATTCAAGTGTCACTAATCTAATCAAGAATCAAGAAACTGATAAACAATCGAGAATCGGGTTTCGATGATATTTCCAACCAAATGTCAAGAATCTAAATGAGGCTCGTAGGAATCGATCGGATCTATAGACGTGATGTAATATCAAGATATCGTGTTCTTGTCCTTCGAAGGATTGATACTAGATCGATGATGATCGACGAGAGTTAGGGGTTTCTCGTGAAACCAGGGTTTCATCGTTTAACCCTTGTTCTTTCGTCGATATCATTCACATTCTAGCCTCTAGCAATTTCAAGAAACGATCGTAACTCCCCAATCTCGAGCGATATCAATTAAGAAAGCATCGCAACGAATTGGGTCGTCGATTCTTGAACTTGCTAGGGTTTACAAAACTCGTAGGACTCAAGAATCGATTTAAGATATATTACATCACCATTCTATTGATCGCCTCGACTCCTCGACGAGCGGAGTATTACTCAAACATCACAACAAGAATTACAACTAGAAATTTAGATTGAATCATGATGCAAGAATTTAAAGAAAACAAGATAAAAGAATATCACATTTTATTTATATCAACAATTTGATTACAGTCGCTCAAGAACTACAAGAGGAAGAACTAAATTGTCGAATTGGCTTCGCTCGGCTCCGTGAGTCGCGGGTCGGATTGGACCACTTGTTCTGTTGAAGATCGGCTCAGCTCATAAAAGGCTGCAAGGCTTCTTGCTTGATGGAGTACTCGGGATCTTGGCTTTTGATTGGAATTAGGGTTAGGATTTCACACAAGCCTTGTCACTAGACTTGTGGAAGAAGAAGATGAAGAAAGAGAGTGAATGGATCTATTGAATGAATAGAATTCCAAGAGATGATTTTTTTTACAAGTGAGTCTAGGGTCTTATTTATAGCTCTCTCAAACCCTAGGCCTTGAGTTTGAAATAGAAGTTCCCTCCAAAAGTTTGTTGAAAGACTTCTAGAAGTAGTTAGTTAGGCTTAGCTTAGGGTTTAAGCTAGGGTTTAAGGAGAACTTTCTAGAATACAAGGCTAGTTTAGTGTAGGAACAAGGGTTTGCTGATCTGGCAGAAGCCTCTGGAGTTTTCTAGAACTTGGAGTACATTTCTGAACTGTAGTAGCTGACATAGGAGTTATGGCCCAAAATTGAGGAGGTGACGTCGACAAACTGCCGCGGAACCGCGGCACAAGGCGGCTTAGGCCGCGGTTCCGCGGCCATGTTGGCTCTTTGGGACTTGGTTCTTCTGGTGTGGTCTTGTGATGATATTTGGGGCTTCATCTGATATGTTGAATTGTATTTGTCCCTTGGGATTGATACCAGAACTGAAATTATTGAGTTGGCATAATGTTTGATCGGTACCATGTAAATTTTGGCCTTTCTTCTGGATTTTCCTGCACAGACCTCAAAACAAGTGTTGCGCAATATAGGGATGATGCGATGCCATGAAATGCGGTCAATTTCCCTAGAAATGCCGGTTTTAAGGTCTAACACATGTAATCTGATATTTTACGACTGATTTGCTAATATTTGAAATATGAATGCCGAACATTTCTAAATGAATGCAAAAGATAGGGAAATTGCCGTGTTAAAAATACATTATTTTCGACTAATCGAATTCCCCCAAACTTAATTTCGATCGTCTCGAGCGAACTTTTTTTTATTAAAAAGAGAAGGAGAAAATAAAGAAAGAGAAAAACTAACTAGCACACTTTCATAGGCAACACGATTGCACTGAGCACGTGCAACAAGCCTTTAAATCTCTAGGTGTCCCTAGTAGGTGGAGTGTTGTCTCCTGAGAGTTTTCAGCGGATTGCACCCACAAAATCCAATAATAAAAGAAAGATCATGAATATTACATTTAAAGAAAAGAGTTGTAAAAGAAAAGCCTTGAAAATTAGGGTTTCCAACTAAGCTAGCTTTTCGGTTGTCATGAGCTCTATCTTAATGGTCATGAAAAGATGTCAGAAATCACGTCCTCCCTCAATAAAACAATGTCTTATTCTTCATTCCTATCTTTATTCCAAACATCGATCATATAACCCTGCGTGTGTGTAAAGACATCCCTACACCCGGAGAATTCAATTCAAGCTATCATACTCTTGCCCATCAGCCTCAGTACTTTTTAATTAATGAATATTTAGACGAAATTGCTCACACACTTTCATGCGACCGTTAATATTTCTTGAGGTACTAACCGACCGATTACTCCTGTGCTTGCTTACTTGGTGTATTTTCCTCGTCTTGCACCACCTCAGGCATAGCAGTGACTCCCAGACCAGTTGGCCTTAGGGCACTAGGTGAAGAGGCACCCTAGCTATAATTTTTTTTATTGCCCTTGGTGATAACAAAATCAGTGTCCATTTTTCTCACCACTTTATATTTTCTTCATTTTTTTATTTCCTTCATACTTTTGGCTTAAAGACAAGAGCATTTCAAGGTATCCTCTACTATCCCAGGCTTCAAGACGTGTGTAAGTGCGAATAGCAGGGTAGCAACGTTCAAAATGTTTGGCTTCCAGAATAGAAACTATTTTTCAGACTTATTTTTATCCTCAGATTAGTGACGTCCTTCATCTTACTAACCCTTGGGACAACGGCTCATAACTACTTATTACTAGTTCGTATAAGAAAACTTCTAATTTTCTTAGTTTTCTTAAAATTTTTCTAATCTCATTGATGTAATTGTTCACCATCTAAACTTTTATTATCTTATTTATGTACAAAAAAGTGTAAATATTAAAATTATTTTTTACTTGAAATTTTTTAAATTTTTATGGGTTTTGAAAAATTTTAAATTTTTATAGATTTTTAAAAGAAATATTTTGTGCTTATGCAAATGATATGTAAATGATGCGAAAATAAGCACAAACCTCCCCCAAACTTGTTTTCAACAGTGTCCTCACTGTTGCCAAACGCTATACCTATAAAACCTGTAAATCTGGGAGGAATTATTAGTGGGGGCAAAATATATAAGTGAAGAACTTCCCCCAAACTTACTCTTTTCACTCACTTTCATTCAAAAAATGATGCAGTGATATACAGGATATGATGGTGAGACGGAAGAATTTTAATCCAAATAAACTGGCTCTTGTAAGAACAAGAGCTCCTCCGTGGGGTCAGTGGAAAAATACGACTTTAGTCTATGTCCATTCACTTTGAAAAAGGTGCCGTTTTTGACATTTTCTACTTCTACTGCCCCGTGCGAGTATACAGACCGCACAACAAAAGGTTCCTTCCATCGAGATCGGAGCTTACCCGCGTGAAGGTGTAATCGTGAATCATAAAGAAGGACTTGTTGACCAGGTGAAAATGTTTTCCTCAAAATGTTTTTATCGTGAAAACCTTAGTCTTATTCTTTGTGATTACAGTGTTATCATAAGCTTCATCGCGGAGTTCGCTTAGCTCATTTAGTTGCATCTTCCAAAAGTTGCAAGCTAAGTTTAAATCAAAATTTATTTCTTTAATAGCCCACAATGCTTTATGCTCTATCTCAACTGGTAAATGACATGCTTTTCTAAACACTATCCTATATGGAGACATTCCTAGGTCGGTCTTATATGCAGTTTGGAATGCCTAAAGAGCATCCATCAGTTTGGTCGACCAGTCTTTTCTATTTTTAGCAACAGTTTTCTCCAGGATAAGTTTGATTTGTCTGTTTGAGATTTCAGCCTGCCCGCTTGTTTGGGGATGATAGGGTGTAGAAAGTCGGTGGTTGATTGAGTATTTCCGCATCAAAGTCTCGAAAGACCTGTTGCAGAAATGTGTCCCATTATCGCTAATAATAGCGCGTGGGTGTCCAAATCGCGAAAAGATATTCTCTTTTAAGAACTTAATGACAACTTTCCTGTCATTAGTGCGACATGGAATGGTTTCAACCCACTTTGAGACATAATCAACCGCCAGCAGTATGTACAAATTCCCAAAGGAGTTGGGAAAGGGACCCATAAAATCAATGCCCCAAACATCGAATATTTCAACAACCAAGATGGGTTGCTGAGGCATTTCATTCCTCTGGGAGATTCTACCCGTGTACTGACATTGTGTACAGGTTTTGCAATGGTCAAATGCGTCCTTGAATAAGGTCGGCCAATAAAATCCACATTGCAAAACCTTTTCCGCCGTCTTTTTAGGACCAAAGTGACCCCCACAGGCCTGATCATGACAAAAAGAAAGAACACTCTTGAACTCTTCATTCGGGACACATCGGCGAATGATCTGATCAGGACAATATTTAAACAAATAGGGCTCGTCCCAGTAAAAGTGTTTTACTTGGGATAGAAAACGGTATTTGTCCTGTTTTGACCAATCGCTGGGTATCAGTCCCGTGGCATGATAGTTCACAATATCTCTGAACCATGGTTCATTGGATATGCTCAAGAGTTGTTCATCTGGGAACGAATCATTGATCGGCAGGGTCACAGGGGAAGAAGAGATGCGTGAAAGATGGTCAGCTACTACGTTTTCACATCCTTTCTTATCTTTGATAACAAGATCAAATTCTTGTAACAGAAGGATCCAACGTATTAGTCGACCTTTTGCATCTTTCTTCGCTAGAAGATGTTTTAAGGCGGAATGGTCCGTGTACACAACTATAGGTGAGCCAATTAAGTAAGGCCTGAATTTTTCTAATGCAAATACAACCGCTAAAAGTTCTTTTTCTATGGTTGTATAATTGATTTGCGCATCATTCAGGGTCTTACTTGCATAGTATATTACGTGTGGCATCTTTTCGATGTGCTGTCCTAAGACTGCACCTACTGCAAAGTCGGATGCGTCACACATCAGCTCAAAGGGGTAGTCCCAGTTTGGTGATGATAAAATGGGGGCTGAAGTGAGTGAGTGTTTAAGTGAGTCGAAAGCTGTCTCGCAGTCCGAGTCAAAATGGAAGGTCGAATCCTTGGCCAGGAGAAGAGTTAAAGGTCTAGCAATTTTGCTAAAGTCCTTAATGAATCTTCTATAAAAGCCCGCATGGCCAAGCAAAGATCGAATATCTTTGACGCTTTTGGGATGAGGGAGGTTCTGAATGACATCTATCTTAGCTCTGTCAACCTCAATACCTTTCTGTGAAATGACATGTCCAAGAAAAATTCCTTCTTGGAACATAAAATGGCATTTTTCCCAGTTCAAAATTAAATTCTTCTCTTTGCAACGAGTAAGAACAGCGTCAAGATTCGCTAGGCAATCGGAAAAAGAGTCTCCAAAAATTGAGAAATCGTCCATAAAGATCTCCAGAAAATTCTCTACCATATCAGAGAATATCCTCATCATACACCGCTGAAAAGTAGCGGGAGCATTGCATAACCCAAAGGGCATGCGACTGTAAGCAAAGGTACCAAAAGGACAAGTAAAAGTGGTTTTATCTTGATCCTTTTTGGTGATGGGGACCTGATTATAGCCTGAGTATCCGTCCATAAAACAATAATACTCTCGTCCCGCTAAGCGTTCCAGCATTTGATCAATGAATGGTAGAGGAAAGTGGTCTTTTCTCGTGGCAGCATTGAGTTTTCTATAATTGATACATACACGCCACCCAGTTTGGGCGCGTGTCTGAATCAACTCATTTGCCTCATTGGTTATAACAGTGATGCCTGATTTCTTAGGAACGACATGTATAGGACTCACCCATTGGCTATCGGAGATGGGGTATATAATACCATTATTTAAGCATTTGACGATCTCTTTCATCACAGCTTCCTTCATGACGGGATTCAACCGTCTCTGTGGTTCTCGGGGTGGTCTGGCATCATCCATCACATGTATATGATATTCAACTATCAAGGGACTAATCCCTTTGATGTCCGCCATACTCCAACCAAACGCCTCTTTGTCAGATCTCAATACCGATAAAAGTGCATTCTTTTGCTCTGATACTAGAGAAGCGGAAATTATAACCGGTAAAGACTCCTTCTCACCTAAATAAGCATATTTTAGATGAGACGGTAAAATTTTGAGATCTAATTCGGACGGAGAGATGATAGAAGGAGGGATCATTGAGTGATTTTTGGATTTACAAAGAAGCTCAGAGCCTGTGAAAGATACAGACTCGGATGGAGAAAAGTCAGGAGTGCAGGACTCAAGTGTAGAAAAAGTGTCCTCACTAAGATTTTGTGTAAAGTCAAACAGAGATGTGGTAATGTCATCGAGATCAGTAAAGCAAAGTTCCTCAGCTCCACAACTATCGGGAGCGATCTCATGGACAGAGCACACATCTAAAATATGAGCAGAGGGTTCTGATGGCTGACTTCCAACTTTGTAGATATTTAGTTCAATGGTCATATTTCCAAATGATAAGTTTATTGAACCGTTTCTACAGTTTATAACAGCGTTGGAAGTGGCAAGGAAAGGACGACCCAGAATCACCGGAATTTGGCCCCATGGGTTTGCTACAGGCTGTGTGTCGAGCACAATGAAGTCTACAGGGAAAACAAATTCTCCGACCTTTATCAACACATCCTCTAATTCACCCCTTGGTTTGGTGATTGATCGGTCTGCCATCTGGAGAGTACAGTGAGCAGGTTTCAGCTCTCCAATCCCTAATTGCTCATATACAGAATATGTAAGTAGGTTAACACTTGTGCCAAGGTCTAAAAGAGCACGATTTATGTTTTTACCCCCAATAGAAATCGATATTGTAGGACATCCTGGGTCTTTTCGTTTCTTTGGTAGCTGTGGGATAAAAGCAGTGCTGATATTATTAGCCATAAAGACCTTCTTCGGCACTTGGGTCTTCCTCTTCCTAGTGCACAAGTCCTTAAGAATTTTCGCATATGCGGGGACTTGTTGAATCTCATTTAGGAGAGGGATATTTATGTTAACCTGTTTGAACATTTCCAAAATTTTCTCCATATGAGGACTCGTTCTATTACCTCTTAACCGATTCGGGTAAGGAGCTTTCGCAATAAGCTCCGGGTCCATCATAGGAGAAGGAAGAGGGGGTAGACGAGGTCCCAAAAGAGGTATGGGGACCGTCTGTGGAGAACTATAAGGGTTGGGTTCAGGTGTTGAGCCTAATGGGAAATGGAGAATAGGCTCGCGAGAAGGTGGTGTGGTAGAAGAAGAAGGATCAGAAGGAGAAGTGTGTGTGTGTGGAAAGGTCTCAGCCGGGGTGTTAATATGATTTTCAATATCATCAATACCTTCCCCGACATGATTATTCAGCACTCTTCCCGATCTCAACGTTGTGACGGCATTTATATTGTAATGCCCAGGATTCTGTAGGGGTTGAGAGGAAAGTTTCCCTTTTTCTCTCGCACTCATTTCGGCTTTAAGGCGAGCTATTTCAGCTTCCATCGATCTGATACTCTCAGCTTGAGACGCTGAGTTTTTCTTTATCCTACTGACGGAAGATCTAACCTCAGTCGACATCTCTATGAAATTTGATAAAAGTGGTTTCATGGTTTGAGTGAATTGAGAGAATTTGTCAGAACAGGACAACTGCATAGGATTAGACTGTGCAGGAGTGTTGACTTGGTTTTGGAAATTTTGTGACTGGTAGGGGTGCTGAGTGAGTTGAAGGGGTTGTTGTTGTAGGGTTCCTAGGCACCCTAATGAGGTCTCACAAGGCATCAACCATGCCAATTTCAAATTTTAACGGTGCCGAGAAACCCGACTACGGATCGTTGGCTAGAAGTTTAGGCGAAAAACAAACTAGTTAACACTTAACTAAGAGAATACGGAAATACAACCTTTGTAGATCCGGTGCTCCACCTCCATAGCTCCGCAACAAAGTCCCCTCGCTGTCCAAATGAATTCCGAGGCTCTAGCGTCGGCTTCGTCGGAGAAATGGCGAGCTAGGTCGTCGATGTCCATGCCGAAGATGATCTACGTCGAGGCATCGCTAGATCAAGCTCCACCTTCACCAAGCCATGAAAACTTATGAAGGAAACACCCTATACTACTTGGCAAGAGGTAGAGGATGAAGAAATAGGAAGTGGGTTCACTTTAGAATTGGATTTCTCACACTTTTCATCAATCCACCATTGATGAAGTGAAGCTTTCTTGAATGAAGAAGATGAAGAAGAAGAAGAAAGTGTTATGATAAGTTAATTAATTTTGAAAAGAAAATCAATACTTATCATATAATGAACCATGGTCAAGTGTAGAGATTAAACTAGGGTTAATGGAGTGGTTAGGGTTAAGCATGAGACAAAATGGTCACTTTGGTCAAAGCTTCATGAAGCTTCAACTAGAAAACAAACAAAGCCACCATTTTCCTTTATGCTTTTCATTTTTCCAAAAAGAATAAATAAATAAATAAAGGAATAATAAAATGAAAACCCTAACCAATCTACAACCATGGTTTAATCTTCACACAAACCCTAGTTAGCATGTATCATCAAACATGATACAAACTTGTGTACAAAAGTATATCACATATACAATGTGCACAATCCAAGTGAGAAAATCCATTTAAAGTGAACCAATACTAGTTAATGCAAAGTAATATATCAAATATATAATTATGCATTAAATCATCAAATCAACACTTGATTTAACGATCCGGTCATATCGCATATAACCGACTAGTATCCAATGTATCGGTTTATCGAATCAACCCTCGATTCGATAACTAGGTTATATCGCATATAACCATTCGATACATTCATCGCGAGAATAGAATACGGTATCACATACACGCATTATTCTCGGTCCCGCACATATCTCATATGCGCTCCTATTTCGTTTCGCTTGAGCCAGGAAACCTCTGTGTAGGACTCTAAAGACTCGTCAATACGCCGGCAGCAGATGATGATCATATCAAACACCCACAAGCCGCAAGCGGTCTGCTAAACGTAACGGCCACCCGGGTATTGAGCGATCTGAAGATCGACGAGCAAGCCCGCTCACACTCCAGTGAATCCAACCAGTAACACTACCGTACAGTCCGGTCTGATCGTCTGATATGTCGCATATCTCGCCTAGGGGTGGTAAACGTCAGACCCCAATAGCTCGATAAGTCGTGTCGATATGAGGTCTATAACAATTCAAGAAACTACTGGTAACACTTACCAGTAAATCTCAGCAACCCTGGCCAGGGATTTCCTGTTATAGCCAATCGAACACAGCGCAACATCAACCCCCTATACCGGGAGAGACGATTCCCCTCCTATCGCTCATTGCCTCCATGTGACTCGGGACTGTACCCAAAAAC
Organism: Agapanthus africanus; assembly: GCA_030015575.1. Lineage (NCBI taxonomy): Eukaryota > Viridiplantae > Streptophyta > Magnoliopsida > Asparagales > Amaryllidaceae > Agapanthus > Agapanthus africanus. The sequence goes on from CM057340.1 coordinate 796,339,336, forward strand.
CACCGTTTTGCACGCCCTCTTGGATATGGTAAGATGGAAATCAAAGCACAGTGGGAACTACACAAGACTCTATGACGATCTCGGGTCAACAGACTACTCTGTACCAGTGTCACCAGAGAACTGCCATCTGACGTAAGGTATAATACCATCTGGGAGTTCTCGGCGAGTCCGTCCAGTGTACCCAGTCTCTACTGAGCACCCGTATATCATCTTTGATGTCAAACACCAATGGATATGGGATCATCCATCGCCCATCTGTATGGGTCAAGAAGGTACACGCTAGTCTACTCTGGTATATCGATGCCCCGTCTCGATACACCCTCGACTAGGGACTTTGAAGGATGTACTTATGGACTACCATGTCCCCACTAGTATGATCTGCATCATAGTCCAGGTAGTCAAGTACAGATCCTAAGGGCTTTACCAACATGTAACAGGGAGACAAACAGTATACACGTTAAGGTAAAGAGTAACCAGATAGCGTACTATCATGTCGAGCAAGAAAGTCCTCCCTATATATGTCCCAGCATCCACTGCAATATACATCCTATGTATAGCAATGGCCTCTAGGGCATACATATAACTAACAATCTCCCACTTGCACTAGGGCCATCTGTAGCAGTGGTTGTAGTATCTCATACTCAACCATCCCATAAAAGTCTCTCTCTGGGAATAGGCCTTCGTGAGTGGATCCGCCGTGTTGTCCTCTGAGTCTACTCTCCTAACCTCGATCCCTTAGAGATCAACCATCTCCATGATCAAGTGATACTGCCTTAGAATATGTCTGGATCACTGATGGGACCTGCGTTCCTTGGCATAAGCCACAACTCCATTGTCACACAATGGGAGGAACATAGTTCATCTCATGAACCAATATACACCCAAACAGCCTCTTTGGTAGCATCTTAAGTAGCGATGTATCCTGCCTTTATCGTCTAGTATGTCACGGTATGTAGCTTGGAACTCTTCCAACATACCGTCCCTTCACTGAGGGTAAAGACAATGCCTGCGACTGACATTCAGTCGTCTTTATCACCCTGGAACCCTTCCAGTGATTCTCCCCAGGACCAATTGATACCTTCTCACTACAACTAGTGAGAATCCTAACATCCAATTAGATCTATCTCATAGATCCAAAACCTAGGATTTAGGAGGTATCATTTGGATCCTATATGGAGAATCATTGTGATAAGCGGAGATTGATCTAGCGTAGCATAAGAAACTCCTTTCTTATCAAGAGCATGACATCCACGTACTCTACGAGGATCATCACTATACTCCCTACTACCTTTTTGTATATACAAGGTTCATCTACCATTTTGATGATGTCAAACTGTTTGACTACTACATCAAAACAGATGTTCCAACTCCGCGATGCCTGCTTTATCCTATAAAACATCTTGCATACGTTTCCGCTGCTCCCACTGTCTACGAAGCCCTCTGGCTGTGTACTTATAGACGCTCTCTTTTAAAACATCATTTAGAAAAGCAGTCATGACACCCAACCACCAGATATCGTAGTCATGGTATGTAGCCATGGCAAGTAGGATCTGGATGGACTTAAGCATAGCCACTGCAAAAGGTTTCATCATTATCCACGCCTGGTCGATGACGAAAACCTTTAACAACTCTATCTTTGAAAGTCTCAACTTTTCCATCTACACCAAGTAATCTTCTCAAGATATACTTGCTCCTGATGGGGATTTAACCCTTCAGATATAGCAACCAAAGTCCATACTTTGTTGGTGTATAAGGATTCCATCTCAGATCACTAAGCATCCAGCCATTCTTACAGAGTCTTACTCCTGATGGCCAGCTCGAAACAAGTTGGGTCATCATCTCATGATGCAATCCTCGCTCCCAATGTCATAGAGAAACAGAAGTATCTCTCAGGTGGGTGAGGATCCCTACTAGATCGGCGGAGAGGCTGAGGTTCGTTGGTATCTACTGAATCGTTTTGGTTCTATCAAATCATCTGCTGTAGTTTGTATAGCTGGAACCTTTCCAGTTCTACATAACTGGCCTTGCCTTAAGTTTGTTCGGATTTTGTTTTTAGACATAGGCCGGTCAACCCCAAATCTTAACCATCTTAAGATATGGGCTCTTTCCTTTCCATATCACATATGAAATGGTAGGCAACAGATTTGATTGGAACCCTATTCAATAGGTATGCAGCTTCTCAAGTGCATAACTCCCAAAAGGAAATAGGTAACTCAGTAGTACTCATCATAGAGCACACCTTATCATATAGGGTGTTATTGCTCCACCCCGATATACCATCGTGCTATGGTGTATACGGAGGAGTAATGCTGAGAGAGAATCTCATTCTCCTTTAGAATAATCCAGGAATTCCGTGCTCAAGTATTCTCCTCCTTGATCTCATCAAAGGACATAATACTTTTACCCGTATTGGTTCTCTACTTCTTACTTATATTCTGTGAATATCTCAAAAGGTTCGGACTTGTGTTTCAACAGGAACATATGTCTGAATCTTGAGAGATCATCAGAGAATTTAATGAAGTATAAAGAACCGTGCTTGGCAAGTGTAGACAGGGGACCTTACATACATCATCATGTATCAGTCCCAAGAGTTCACTAACTCTTTCTCTATTTCCAATAAACAGAGCTATGGTCATCTTATCTTTGTGACATGACTGGCAAGTTTCACAAGATGTAAATTCAAACTGATTTAAATATGCATCTACATGTAACTTCAGCTAGTCGGGTCGCATTGATATGACCTAGTCTATAATGCCTCAAGAAGGATTCGTTCATTTCTGAACTCTTCCTCTTGTGTGTGTTCTGTATACTAAGAACTGTAGTTTGATTTAGAACATCAGCGCTTTTAGATAACGTGCCTGATCCAATCAACTTTTGATATAGGAAATGTTCAAAACATTATCCAACAATACAAAATTTTATCATTTCTTTACTAATTAAGAGATTGATATGATTTTGTATATCAGGTTCGGTATCTAATAACATTCGTTCAGAATCAATGTACTGGTAATACAGGGTGACAGTGACCAACAGACTTGGCTGCAACACTTGCCCCGTTTTCTGTCTCATGAAACTTATCACCCGTTCTCAGTTTTTCTACCTTTCTGTAGCCTTATGTAACATATTACATATCTGGGATCCTGAACCGGTATCAAATACTCAGGATGCAGAGGATACTGAGAAACAGTTTTTTGTAACGAACACACCCGAAGATGATGCATCAGCATGCACTCTCTTCGTTTGGGCGGCACGGGAAATTTGGTATTCCCCAATTTCCTGCTCTGTCTTATAACAATTATAAGTTGGAGCGGGACCAACGTTCCCCAGCTCAGTATAACAAGCGGGTTCGGTCAAATATCCGTATTATTATCTTGATTAAGGTGTGATATGGTCGCTACCTGGAGAGAGAGAGAAGAAAACACTCAGCGTGCGCTCTAGCAAGAATAGATTGGTTATTATTTTATCTAATCAGGATGGCTCCCACTGCTTTTTATCAAATCTTCCTTCAAACCCTAAAAGGAAAGACTAGCCGGGATTAATTACACACTACAAGTTCGCCAATCTTTCAGCCAGGCCAGTGTCGGTACTTTGAGGGAGGTCCCCCGTGCTTTCGCACGAACCTAATTAATGTAAACCTCGTTTTCCCATAGGCGTAACCTCGTTGACACCTTTCTAGACACCTACTTGATCGGCTAATTGTAATGTATAAAACTCTCCCAGGAGTAACACTTACTCGCAGCGGGTATCGGGATCCAACTATCTCATAGAAGGTATGCAATCTCATCGGGAATTTCAACACTTGAAATTCCCGATATTATTTTGCCCCTAGCGTCCTATGACCTTGACGGAGGTCAACAAACCATAGGCTACTAGTCAAGTTCAACCCGTCATTTCTTGATCGAATTAAACCCACCCGCACGACCCTTGACGGAGGTCAACAAGGTCGCACGACTACCCTAATCCAATCTGCATCATATGCATAAGCAGATAAATACTAGTTAGCTACCGCACACTACGCCTTGACGGAGGTCAACAAACGTAGCACGAATACTAAGTAGGACTTATCTGAAATGACGGAGGGCTACGACAGGTTTTTCTGAAAACCTATTGCGTAATGAACTTGATATCGTTGTAGAATCAAATGATTTTAAAATGGAGTGCTTTTGAGGCTTTTCTAATTTTGCTAAAGGAGTCACTCCCGGTGAAGGGATCGTCGGTCCTTTCCTCGTCGAATGAGGTGCGGGATATATCATATATATCGTTGTGCAAAGCAAAAACTTTTAAAAGCAATCAAAAGACAAACCGAGTGTGTAGCATCTGCCAGTTATTGCTAAAGGAGTCACTCCCGGTGAAGGGATCTCGGTCCTTTCCTTATCGAATAAGGTGCAGGATATATCATATATACCGCTGTGCAAAGCAAGAACTGTAGCTACCTGTTTTATTTTGAAATTCGATTCTACAACATCTTAGGTTTCTTTTATTTCATTAATCACATTAATGAAGTCCCATCATTTAAATTACCTAAACATCACAGATAAATACGACGTACACTTATGCCATCCGCATTCGCCTCGATGTCCCCTCGTGCACCGTTAGGTTAGGTAACTAACGGCAGAGCGGGGCAGGGCTAGCGCGGGTGTAAAACATGAGTAACGCCTATATAATATATCATATATACTATATACTGTATCTATCACAGAACATCACATGATCACATCACAGATATCGCAGCAGAAGAATCATATGAAATATTGGATATACTAGGACGTCCGTGTTTTCAATACGAGCCAGTATAAAACACGGATTCCACGGTCGTGATGAATAGCCAAACCCGCACCCCTAGACCCCTACGAGAGCGGCAAGTAACCCTACCAATTCTGGAGTTAGGAGACCCGAACTCGACTCCTCGAGTTGGTCTCCCACTGGACTCCAGAACCCGGTTACTTGTGCTCCCCTCCTTGGGTCTATCCTAGTGCGGAAAAGTAAATAATATACAAGAGGTGACAACTTCCGCTACCTGGAAGTGCCCCAAATAAAAGAATATTACATACAAGTTTTTACATGAATGAAAATGAAAAACACTCATCTCACATAAAAAACCCCGGCTATTCAAACACGACGATCCAATATAACATATCCAGCAACACATAACATCACATGTCATCAACGTAAGTAAATATGCGTATCCCAATTGTCGTTGACATATAGTAACGAAACCGGCGATATCACATATTACACTTACGGTCACAGAAAAGAAAGTGTAAAACTACAACAGTTGGAATCCGCAATCACCTCAGACATCGCATGCCTGACCAAATGAATTACTTAGACATCGCATGCCTAACAATTATAAACCCCGCATTTTAGTCTCATTATCGAAAACACTTTTCAATATAAAGTCGGGCAATTCAACAGGATTCCCGACATCCTGATCGAATGCTCGTCGCAAACTTTAGTAAGCGGCCGCACCCCCTGACGCCGTCGACGAAGTGCACCAAGGCAGAACACCGCTGCCGCGAGCACCCAAACGGATGCTTTCGGCGACGGGGTTCTCCTACAGTCACTTGGTCGGGGCTATGGAGCGAGGCTGTCTATTAAGTTTACCCGGCGAGTATCCGCGTACGCTACGTGATTGCGACGGACTTTTGATCACATCAAAATTCCGTGGCAACCGATCAAGTGAGACTAAACTGCTATGTTTATAACATTCATTCAGTTATCTCATAACTCTTTGTGAATTCCAATTATTGTATCACATTCCGAATAAAATAGAAAATGTTAAACTTTCCGATCGAACATCCAAACACCCAAGTTTTCCCGATACAGATCAACACATGAAATAAGTCTAACAACATTCAGTTCGTGCCTCAGTACCAACGGTCCAGCCGTAGAAGGGTCAAGCCAACGCCTCACATGTGGCACGCCGTACTGCCCCAAACCCTAAGGTTCAAAGGGCAGTTCAAGACGGTCACATAATCGAGTTAAGGTTTGTTGTCTTCTAGAGGGTCCATCGCGTTACTTGCACTACTTAGAACGTCGTTAAACTACGGAAAAATCCAACACTTGGAAATTTCCCGACAGGGGAAAAATTGGGTATTTATATCCGGTCGAACTTTTTAACATATTCTAAAATTTATCCGGAAAGCCACATAGACAAAATCTGATACTCCGATCGAAACACCGAATCCCCAAATCAACCCAGAAAATGAAACTCTGGAATAAATATTAAAATATTCCCAGGAAAACCAGCACAGACAATTATTGATTATGGTGCAAATTTCGATGAACAATACGACAAAATGGCCGCGGATGCGCCGCACGAGCCATGCTCGTGCCGCGGATCCGCGGCGGAATAATGGAATTAGGTAATCAAAATTCACCGTAACTCTTAGAATTTCCTGCTGATTTTTCTGCATATTTTTAATGTTGAAAAATCCACGATTTTAGAAAATGTCCAGAGAGCATGGAAATTTTAGGGTTTCGGTTCGTTCGGACTTCAAATTCCGTTTAGACTTCGCCTAAGGCTCTAGCTAGGCTCTGATACCACTGTAGGGTTCCTAGGCACCCTAATGAGGTCTCACAAGGCATCAACCATGCCAATTTCAAATTTTAACGGTGCTGAGAAACCCGACTACGGATCGTTGGCTAGAAGTTTAGGCGAAAAACAAACTAGTTAACACTTAACTAAGAGAATACGGAAATACAACCTTTGTAGATCCGGTGCTCCACCTCCATAGCTCCGCAACGAAGTCCCCTCGCTGTCCAAATGAATTCCCGGGCTCTAGCGTCGGCTTCGTCGGAGAAATGGCGAGCTAGGTCGTCGATGTCCATGCCGAAGATGATCTACGTCGAGGCATCGCTAGATCAAGCTCCACCTTCACCAAGCCATGAAAACTTGTGAAGGAAACACCCTATACTACTTGGAAAGAGGTAGAGGATGAAGAAATAGGAAGTGGGTTCACTTTAGAATTGGATTTCTCACACTTTTCATCAATCCACCATTGATGAAGTGAAGCTTTCTTGAATGAAGAAGATGAAGAAGAAGAAGAAAGTGTTATGATAAGTTAATTAATTTTGAAAAGAAAATCAATACTTATCATATAATGAACCATGGTCAAGTGTAGAGATTAAACTAGGGTTAATGGAGTGGTTAGGGTTAAGCATGAGACAAAATGGTCACTTTGGTCAAAGCTTCATGAAGCTTCAACTAGAAAACAAACAAAGCCACCATTTTCCTTTATGCTTTTCATTTTTCCAAAAAGAATAAATAAATAAATAAAGGAATAAGAAAATGAAAACCCTAACCAATCTACAACCATGGTTTAATCTTCACACAAACCCTAGTTAGCATGTATCATCAAACATGATACAAACTTGTGTACAAAAGTATATCACATATACAATGTGCACAATCCAAGTGAGAAAATCCATTTAAAGTGAACCAATACTAGTTAATGCAAAGTAATATATCAAATATATAATTATGCATTAAATCATCAAATCAACACTTGATTTAACGATCCGGTCATATCGCATATAACCGACTAGTATCCAATGTATCGGTTTATCGAATCAACCCTCGATTCGATAACTAGGTTATATCGCATATAACCATTCGATACATTCATCGCGAGAATAGAATACGGTATCACATACACGCATTATTCTCGGTCCCGCACATATATCATATGCGCTCCTATTTCGTTTCGCTTGAGCCAGGAAACCTCTGTGTAGGACTCTAAAGACTCGTCAATACGCCGGCAGCAGATGATGATCATATCAAACACCCACAAGCCGCAAGCGGTCTGCTAAACGTAAAGGCCACCCGGGTATTGAGCGATCTGAAGATCGACGAGCAAGCCCGCTCACACTCCAGTGAATCCAACCAGTAACACTACCGTACAGTCCGGTCTGATCGTCTGATATGTCGCATATCTCGCCTAGGGGTGGTAAACGTCAGACCCCAATAGCTCGATAAGTCGTGTCAATATAAGGTCTATAACAATTCGAGAAACTACTGGTAACACTTACCAGTAAATCTCAGCAACCCTGGCCAGGGATTTCCTGTTATAGCCAATCGAACACAGCGCAACATCAACCCCCTATACCGGGAGAGACGAATCCCCTCCTATCGCTCATTGCCTCCATGTGACTCGGGACTGTACCCAAAAACCACCGTTTTACACGCCCTCTTGGACGTGGTAAGATGGAAATCAAAGCACAGTGGGAACCACACAAGACTCTATGACGATCTTGGGTCAACAGACTACTCTGTACCAGTGTCACCAGAGAATTGCCATCTGACGTAAGGTATAATACCATCTGGGAGTTCTCGGCGAGTCCGTCCAGTGTACCCAGTCTCTACTGAGCACCCGTATATCATCTCTGATGTCAAACACCAATGGATATGGGATCATCCATCGCCCATCTGTATGGGTCGAGAAGGTACACGCTAGTCTACTCTGGTATATCGATGCCCCGTCTCGATACACCCTCGACTAGGGACTTTGAAGGATGTACTTATGGACTACCATGTCCCCACTAGTATGATCCGCATCATAGTCCAGGTAGTCAAGTACAGATCCTAAGGGCTTTACCAACATGTAACAGGGAGACAAACAGTATACACGTTAAGGTAAAGAGTAACCAGATAGCGTACTATCATGTCGAGCAAGAAAGTCCTCCCTATATATGTCCCAGCATCCACTGCAATATACATCCTATGTATAGCAATGGCCTCTAGGGCATATATATAACTAACAACTGTTGTGGTGGAGGAAGAGCCCTTTGAAATTGATTCGTGTTTGGAACCGTGTTTTGAGATTGGTTTTGGTTCCAAGCGAAATTCGGGTGATTCCTCCAACCCTGATTGTACGTGGAAGAATATGGATCGTTTCTAGGTCTTTGAAATGCGGCATTAGAATGCTCGTGACCTTGAAACGCAGAGTTTAATAGACATTCTTCCGTTAAATGAGACGGATCAGAACAGCACCCACAAACAGTTTTGGGCAGCGACACTGGGTTTAGGGAGGCTGCTGCAAATTTGTGTTCCATAGCGTCGAGCTTCTTTTGCATTGCTGCCATCTCAGCTCGAACACCTATGGACACATCTATTTGGTGTACGCCACCCCTATTCAATGGTTGGGTTCCACTCTCCCACTGTAGTGGTTTTTCTACGAACTCTTCTAAATACTTCCACGCTTCCCCATCATCCTTGGTCATAAAAGTACCTTGACACATGTTTTCAAGGCTCTGTTTAGTGTTTGGGTTAATGCCCTCATAAATGATTCGGCACAATTCCCATCTCGGGATGCCGTGATGAGGATACTGAACCAATAGATCCTTGAAACGTTCAAAGTATTTTGAAAATGGTTCAGTAGGGAGCTGGGTAAATTGATTCAGTTCGCTACGGATTCGAGCTGTCTTTTGTATTGGGTAAAATTTCTTAAGGAATGCAGCGACGAATTCTTCCCAATTCGTAATAGAGTGTGCGGTAGTGTTATATAGCCACTTCTCGGCTATATCGCACAATGTAAATGGAAGAAGTCGTAGACGTATCGCATCTACTGAAAGTTGTGACGTACCCATCATTGCGCATACGTTTTCAAATTTTGTGATGAAAACGTAAGCGTCCTCAGTCTCGAGTCCGTGGAATTTGGGTAAAAGGTTGATGTACTGGGGTTTAATCTCAAAGTTATCCCCATTGGCTGGTGGTGTGGATAAGCAGGTCGAAAGAGGACCTCGCAGTGGATAGCACCTCTCTTGGAGAGAGATGCGGGGTGGATTCTGCGCACCAACGCACGGCGGCAGATTAGGGTTAAAGAAGTTTGATGGAGTCGGATCCATCGGTGTGGGTGTGGTAGTGGGTAAAAGAAAGGTAAATGGAGAAATATCGACTTCGGAGTCGATAAAGGGTACGCGAACTAAACGGGCACTAGAATCCCGTGTCCAGCCTATCTTGTACTAAAAAGGGTTAGTACAAGTGGCAGCGTTGGCTTATAATTAGGGGTAATGAATTAATGCGGTGCTTGCTTTGAAAAAGGGACGGATTTTTAAAAAAATGATGCGACACAACAAATGCAGCACACAAATCCTAGAATCTAGTGGTCACCTAGGTCCGGCTCTAGACCGCTCCTAACTGCCAAAAGACAAGTCGCAGGATAGAATTCTCCACTGCCTCTTTGTTCCCCTGTGGCCAGGTAAGTGCCAGGTAAGTGGGAAGGTACTCCACTACGTAAGTAGTGGGCCTAATTAATAACCACCAGCCTTCGACACACTTGCCTTAGACACCACAAGAAAACGCGGATAAGCAATGAATTACCCACGGCCTTCTTCTGTCCTAAGTGAGCGCGACGGTCCTTAGAGTCATCTCTAGATATTTTTTTAGTTAATGTGGGTCAATGCGGATGCAAGTTTTACGATTTTCGGGGCCTAGGAAGGGTAATGAAATCCCCACCTAATTTGGATTTGGCCGTGCCCCTTAATATCCGTATTTAGAATGCAAACAACCAAGAAACAAAATTACGCACAAATTTAATTTTGCAATTTGCGAGCTGCGATTATTTGCAAAGAATCCTGCAGAAAATTATTAGTTGGAGCTAAAAAGAGGAGAGAGGAGAAGGTAAAGAATCACCTGAGGAATTTTGGCACAAAGAGGGCTTCACCAAGCCGCGGTTCCGCCGCAATAGGGCGCTCCCACCGCGGAATCGCGGTCTTCTGTGCAGATCACTGCACAAAACTTCAACAGCAGCTTGCTGTTGATAACTCTAGCTCTCTGGAATTTTCCAAATTTTTTTTCAATTTCCCAGCAAGCTCCAGATCTCCTTGCAATGAACCACAACAAATTGTTTAGGGTTTGCACGAATTTTGATTACAAAAATTACAATGGAATAAATCTTTCAATTCAAACTTTAATATGAAACGAATTAGCGCGTAATCCCCGGCAACGACGCCATTTGATTGGTTGTAAAATTCAAGGCTGTGTAAATCACATCAAATGATTCCCGATAACGGTTTCATTTGATCGATAAGAGTTTCTTTGTGTCGGTAATTAGAAAATTGAATAAAATTCACAATCAAAGAATTATATTTGACCGCAATCAATTACGGTGTCGGTTGTAGATCGTAAGCGAGTGCGGATCGTCCACAGGGATTGTGCGATTCGTTTTTATATTTGATTTATTTGAATTGAAAAGTTAATCGAAAAGAAAACAAAACATGATTCAAGATTTTATCGATTGATTCAAGTGTCACTAATCTAATCAAGAATCAAGAAACTGATAAACAATCGAGAATCGGGTTTCGATGATATTTCCAACCAAATGTCAAGAATCTAAATGAGGCTCGTAGGAATCGATCGGATCTATAGATGTGATGTAATCTCAAGATATCGTGTTCTTGTCCTTCAAAGGATTGATACTAGATCGATGATGATCGACGAGAGTTAGGGCTTTCTCGTGAAACTAGGGTTTCATCGTTTAACCCTTGTTCTTTCGTCGATATCATTCACATTCTAGCCTCTAGCAATTTCAAGAAACGATCGTAACTCCCCAATCTCGAGTGATATCAATCAAGAAAGCATCGCAACGAATTGGGTCGTCGATTCTTGAACTTGCTAGGGTTTACAAAACTCGTAGGACTCAAGAATCGATTTAAGATATATTACATCATCATTCTATTGATCATCTCGACTTCTCGACGAGCGTAGTATTACTCAAACATCACAACAAGAATTACAACTAGAAATTTAGATTGAATCATGATGCAAGAATTTAAAGAAAACAAGATAAAAGAATATCACCTTTTATTTATATCAACAATTTGATTACAGTCGCTCAAGAACTACAAGAGGAAGAACTAAATTGTCGAAATGGCTTCGCTCGGCTCCGTGAGTCGTGGGTCGGCTTGGACCACTTGCTCTGTTGAAGATCGGCTCAGCTCATAAAAGGTTGCAAGGATTCTTGCTTGATGGGGTACTCGGGATCTTGGCTTTTGATTGGAATTAGGGTTAGGGTTTCACACAAGCCTTGTCACTAGACTTGTGGAAGAAGAAGATGAAGAAAGAGAGTGAATGGATCTATTGAATGAATAGAATTCCAAGAGATGATTTTTTTTACAAGTGAGTCTAGGGTCTTATTTGTAGGGTTGCTATGCACGCGCACAAGGGTCTACAAGGCATCAACCATGCCCGATTAAAAATTTAGCCGTGCCGAACAACCCGAATACGGATCTTTAAACTAGAGATTAGGCGAAAACTAATATGTTAACAACTTTAACACTAAGTGAGAGGGATTACATCCTTTGCAGATCCGGTCCTTCACTTCATATGCTCCGTGTTGTGGTCCCTTCGCTGCGATCATCGGGTTCCGGACTCTCGAGAGATTCCACGAAGAGAAAGATGCAACCTTTGCTTCCGATCTTCGATACTAAGATGATCTACCTTGAAGTTTCGTTAACACAAGCTAACACTCATGAAATGATGTGAACATCCTCATCTAAATGGCAAGGGAAGATGAGGATGATGAAGTAGGATTTTTGCTCTCTTTATTTATCTTTTTCTCACATTTATTCATCACTTGAAGAAAATCTAGAAAGCTTTTTCATGAAAGAATGAAGGAAGAAGAAGATGAATAATGATAATAGAATTTCTTTTGTGATGAATAATGCAAAGATGATAATGATGAATTATGCAACCATGGTTATCCAAACCATTGTAGAGATTTAACCAAGGGTGTAGGGTTTGGGTTAGGTTAAGGATGAGTCATAACAAAATATCTTTCACAAAACAAAACTAAACCTTCTAGAATCATCTAGAAAGCATTAACCCAAATCAAACCCTAATCTTGTTTAATCTCTACTAAACATGTTGCATTATTTATCATATCATGTTACAATATTATATATCACATATATAATATTTATTGTAACCAAATAAAATAATACATATATCGCATATATATCAATGTATTATCCGAGTGAGAAAAAAGAATCTTTTAGTGAGCTAATATTAGTTAATGTCATTTAATATATCATATATATTATTATACATTAAATTATCGAATCAACACTTGATCCGACAATCCGGCTATATCGCATATAACCGACTAATATTTATCCGTACCGATTCATCGAATCAACACTTGATCCGATGACCCGGCTGATATCAAATATCGCGAGAATAGAATACGGTATCTCATATCGTATTATCCTTGGTCCCGCACATATCACATATGTGCTCCTACTCCGTTTTGCCTGAGCCAAGAAACCTCTGTGTAGGACTCTAAAGAATCGTCAATACGCCGGCAGTAGGTGATGATCATATCAAACACCCACAAGCTGCAAGCGGTCAGCTAAACGTAACAGCTACCCAGATATTGAGCGCTCAGAAGATCAACAAGCAAGCCTGTACATTCTCCTGTGAATCCAAACAGTAACACTCCCGTACAGTCCGGTCTCGTCGTCTGATATGTCGCATATCTCGCCTAGGGATGGTAAACGTCAGACCCCAGTAGCTTGATAAGTCGTGTCGATATGAGGTCTATAATAGTTCGAGAAACTACTGATAACAATTACCAGTAAATCTCAGCAACCCTGGCCAGGGATTTCCGGTTATAGCCAATCGAACACAGCACAACATCAACTCCCTATACCGGGAGAGACGAATCCCCTCCTATCGCTCATTGCCTCCATGTGATTCGGGACTGTACCTAAAAGCCACCTTTTTGCACGCCTTCTTAGACGTGGTATGATGGAAATCAAAGCACAGTGGGAATCACACAAGACTCTATGACGATCTCGGGTCAACAGACTACTCTGTACCAGTGTCACCGGAGAACTGCCATCTGACGTGAGGTATAATACCATCTGGGAGTTCTCGGCGAGTCCGTCCAGTGTACCCAGTCTCCACTGAGCACCCGTACACCATCCTTGATGTCAAACACCGATGGATATGGGATCATCCATCGCCCATCATATGGGTCAAGATGCGTATACGCTAGTCTACTCTGGTGCATCGATGCCCTGTCTCGATATACCCACGACTAGGAACAATTATAGGATGTACTCGTCGACTACCGTGGCCCCACTAGTATGATCTCATCATAGTTCCAGTAGTCGAGTACATATCCTAAGGGCTTTATCAACATGTAATATAGAGACAATCAGAGTGCATGTTAAGATAAAGTACAACCAGATAGCATGCTATCATGTCGAGCAAGAAAGTCCTCCCTATATATGTCCTAGCATCCACTACAATATACATCGTATGTACAGTAATGGCCTCTAGGGCATACATATAACTAACATTATTTATAGATCTCCCAAACTCTAGGCCTTGAGTTTGAAATAGAAGTTCCCTCCAAAAGTTTGTTGAAAGACTTCTAGAAGTAGTTAGTTAGGCTTAGCTTAGGGTTTAAGCTAGGGTTTAGGGAGAACTTTCTAGAATACAAGGCTAGTTTAGTGTAGGAACAAGGGTTTGCTGATCTGGCAGAAACCTCTGGAGTTTTCTAGAACTTGGAGTACATTTCTAAACTGTAGTAGCTGACATAGGAGTTATGGCCCAAAATTGAGGAGGTGACGTCGACAAACTGCCGCGGAACTGCGGCATAAGGCGGCTTAGGCCGCGGTTCCGCGGCCATGTTGGCTCTTAGGGACTTGGTTCTTCTGGTGTGGTCTTGTGATGATATTTGGGGCTTCATCTGATATGTTGAATTGTATTTGTCCCTTTGGATTGATACTAGAACTGAAATCATTGAGTTGGCGTAATGTTTGATCGGTACTATGTAAATTTTGGCCTTTCTTCTGGATTTTCCTGCACAGATCTCAAAACAAGTGTTGCGCAATATAGGGATGATGCGATGCCATGAAATGCAGTCAATTTCCCTAGAAATGCCGGTTTTAAGGTCTAACACATGTAATCTGATATTTTACGACTGATTTGCTAATATGTGAAATATGAATGCCGAACACTTCTAAATGAATGCAAAAGATAGGGAAATTGCCGTGTTAAAAATACATTATTTTCGACTAATCAGGGCACTTCCGGGCTGAGGATGATGTCACTATTGTATATTATTTACTTTTCCGCATTAGGTAGATCCACGGCAGGGAGCACAAGTAACCGGGTTCTGGGGTCCAGTGGGAGACCATCTCGATGAGTCGAGACCGGGTCTCCTAACCCTAGAATTGGCAGTGTTGCTTGCCGCTCTCGTAGGGGTCTAGGGATGTGGGTTTGGCTATTCATCACGACCGTGGAATCCGTGTTTTATACAGGCTCGTATTAAAAACACGGACGTCCTAGTATATCCAATATTTCATATATGTTCTTCTGCTGCAATGTTCTGTGATGAGATCATATTACTGCTTTAGACGAATGTTTATATTATATATATGAGATATATATTATATATTGTTGATTTCGTTTCATATCTGATGCTTGTGAAGCATAATAAAATGGGACTTCATTAATGAGATTAATGAAATAAAAGAAACCTAAAGATGTTGTAGAAACTTGTTTAAAAACTGGTAGCTCTAGTTCTTGTTTTGCATAGCGATGTTCCTTGTAGAACATCCAGCACCTTATTCGATAAGGAAAGAGCCGAGATCCCTTCACCGGGAGTGACCTCTTTAGCGAAACTAGCAGATGCTACAAACTCGGTTTGTATTTTGATTGCTTCTATACTTCTTGCTTTGCACAGTGGTATATATGATATATCCTGCACCTTATTCGATGAGGAAAGAGCCGACGATCCCTTCACCGGGAGTGACCTCTTTAGAAAAACTAGAAAAAGGCCTAAAAAACACTCCATTTAAAATCACTCGATTCTACAACGATATCAAGTTCATTACGCAAAGGGTTTTCTTAAAAACCTGTCGTAGCCCTCCGTCATTTCAGATAAGTACTACTTAGTATTCGTGCTGCGGTAGTTTGGCATTCGTCAAGGCGTAGTGTACGGTAGCTAACTAGTGCTTATCTGCTTGCATACGATGCGATTGGATTAGGGTATTCGTACGGCGTTGTTTGGCATGCGTTAAGGGTCGTGCGGGTGGGTTTAATTCAATCAAGAAATGTACGGGTTGAACTTGACTAGCGGACTATGGGTTGTTTGGCATGCGTCAAGGTCATATCACGCTAGGGGTAAAATATTATTGGGAATTTCAAGTGTTGAAATTTGCAATGAGATTGCATACCTTCTATGAAATAGTTGGATCCCGATACCCGCTGCGAGTAAGAGTTACTCCTGGGAGAGTTTTACACATTACAATTAGCCGATCAAGTAGGTGTCTAGAAAGGTGTCAATGAGGTTACGCCCCTGGGAAAACGAGGTTTACTTTAATTAGGTTCGTGCGAAAGCACGGGGAACCTCCTTCAAAGTACCGGCACTGGCCTGGCTGAAAGATTGGCGAACTTGTAGCGTGTAATTAATCCCGGCTAGTTTTTCCTTTTAGGGTTTGAAGGAAGATTTGACTAAAACAGTGGGAGACATCCTGATTAGATATATTAGATAACCAATCTAATCTTCCAAGAGCATACGCTGAGTGTTTTCTTCTCTCTCTCTCCAGGTAGCGACCATATCACGCCTTAATCAAGATAATAATACGGATATATTGACCGAACCCGCTTGTTATACTGAGCTGGGGAACGTTGGTCCCGCTCCAACTTATAATTGTTATAAGACAGAGCAGGAAATTGGGGAATACCAGATTTCCCGTGCCGCCCAAACGAAGAAAGTGTATGTTGATGCATCATCTTCAGGTGTGTTCTTTACAGAGAACTGTTTCTCAGTATCCTTTACGTCCTGGGTATGAGATACCGGATCAGGATCCCACATATATAATTTGTTACATAGGCTACAGATAGGTAGAGAACTGAGAACGGGTGATAAGTTTCATGAGATAGAAATGGTGCAAGTGTTGCAGCCAAGTCTGTTGGTCACTATCACCCTGTATTATCAGAATACATTGATTCTGAGCGAATGTTATTAGATACCGAACCTGATATACAACATCATATCAGTCTCTTTATTAGTAAATAAAGTATATAATTTTGTATTGTTGGATAATGTTTTGAACATTTCCTATATCAAGAGTTGATCGGTTCATGCACGTTATCTAAAAGTATTGACGTTCTAAATCAAACTACAGTTCTTAGTATACGGAACACACACAAGAGGAAGAGTTCAGAAATGAATAAATTCTTCTTGAGGCATTGTAGACTAGGTCATATCAATGCGACCCGACTAGCTAAGTTACATTTAGATGCATATTTAAATCTGTTTGAATTTACATCTTGTGAAACTTGCCGGTCATGTCACAAAGATAAGATGACCACAGCTCTGTTTATTGGAAACAAAGAAAGAGTTAGTGAACTCTTGGGATTGATACATGTTGATGTATGTAAGGTCCCCTGTCTACATATGCCAAGACTGGTTTTTTGTACTTTATTATATTCACTGATAGTCTCTCAAGATTCGCACATGTGTTCCTGTTGAAACACAAGTCTGAACATTTTGAGAAATTCAATGAATATAAGTTAGAAGTAGAGAACCAAAAATGGGTATAAGTATTATGTCCTTTTATGTGATTAGGGAGGAGAATACTTAAGCACGGAATTCCTGGACTATTCTAAAGGAGAATGAGATTCTCTCTCAGCATTACTCCTCCGTATACACCATAGCACGATGGTATATCGGGACGGAGCTGTTGGATATATATGCCCTAGAGGCCTACATTGTATAGGATGCTTGGGATATGTATGTACATGACAGTCTTGCTTGATATGATAGTACGCTATTTGGTTTGACTTTGTCTTAACGTATAATATATTTTACTTGGTATTTATATATATATGTTGATAAAGCCCATAGGGTGTTTGTCTGACTACCGGCGTTGTGATGGCAGTCATACTAGTGGGAGCTGGATAGTCAATAGGCACACCCTTAGATGTCCCTGGTCGCAGGAGTATCGAGATTGGGCATCGATACTCCGGAGTAGACTAGTGTATACATATCTAGACCCTGACGAGGGGCGATGGATTGGTCCCGCAACCATTGGTGGTGTTCACCTAAGATTGTATACAGATGCTCACTGGGTGTGAGTACACCGGACAGGACTCGCCGAGAACTGACTGGATGGTATTATACCTAACGTCAGATAGCAGTTCTCAGGTGACATGTGTGCAGATAGTCCGTTGACTTAAGATCATCATTTGTCTCGTGTGAGTTCCCACTGTGCTTTGATTATTACCCTACCACGGCTCAAAGGAGTCGTGCAAACAGGTTTCAGTTGGGCACAGTCCCGAGCCACGTGGAGGCAGTGAGTGACTGTTAGGGATTCGTCTCTCCCGGTATAGGGAGTTGATATCGCACGGTGATCGGTTGGTCATTACCATAAGTCCCTGGCCAGGGCTGATTGAGAATTACTGATGGAAGGATCAGTAGATTCTCGGGTGGTCTTGAACCATACTGACACGACTTGTACGGTTATTAGGGGTCTGACGTCCACCACCTCCCTAGACCGTACATATGATACTCTCAGACGAACAGACCGGACTGCGCGGATATTGTCACAGACAGGCTCAGTAGGATTTCAGATGGGTTGCCTCATCAGCTTTCTTATCGACAACTACCTGGGGACCGTTACGTACTGCTAGTGCCGCTTGCGGTCTGTGGTTAAACCCACTGCCAGCGTAGTAGTTGAGTCTTTAGAGTCCCACACAGAGATTTCCCAAACCCAGGCGAAAAGATATAGAGGTCGTATGGTTTTACGACAAAGGTTCGGACGCATACGTGTTTGAACGCACGTACGACATTCGGACAGTTTTTACTAGTCGGCTTTGGTTTAAGCCAGATTCTAGTATCAGGTTATTGGATTTATACAGTCTAAAGTTTTTCCGTGTTTTCACGGATGAGAAGGGCGTTCTCGTAATTTTCCGAGAAGCTTCTAGAAGGATGTGACATGAAGGGAGATGTGGCATTTTCATTTATTGAATTAGTGACTCATTGTGAGTGATTCATCATGTCATTAATGCATCATTAATTGCTTAATGACTCACATGATGAATCACCCACTTGAATTAATGAAACATGATGAATAATCTCTTTTTATTCATTTCTTTTAATTCATTATGTTTCATATATATCAAGTGAGAAGCTTTTTCTTTATTTTTAATATTATCATTATCATCTTCTCACTCTCTCTCTTCAAGTTCTCTCTCCTTCACCAAGCCTAATCCTACCCCTCATGAGTTGAGAACAAGGATTAGGAAAGACTAATTACTCCATAACCTATCTCTACATCACCTTAGCTACTCTATTTAGCAACTAGAGAAACTAAGTAACCTCAAGTTTAGAGGTTATAGCTTGGATTAGGGTTCTCGGGTGGATCGTCTATCACGGAAGAAAGCCGAAGAGGACGTGGAGATCCAAAGAGGCCGTAGACAACATCAAGACGAAGGACTAGAACCGTTTGGTATAATCTCTTGGCATAGTAGTTTAAAACTCTATAGCTTTTGTTAAAACTTGTTTAGCAAACGATTCATACGGTTAATCGATGTTTGATCATAGAACTTGATTGTTATTCATATTTCCGCCTCCCCACAAGTATTGGGGTGTTGAACATCGACTTACAGTGGTATCAGAGCCTAGCTAAACAATATTTAATTTACTTGCAAATTTGTACGAATTTCGAACGAAAAAAAACGAAACCGGAAAACCCTGAAAATATCAGTTTCTGTCGATTTTTAAATGAAGTCCAAAAATTTTTCAGGGATGTTCAGAAAGCTTGTATTGACACCAGAAGAACACCCAAGAAAATTGGGGTCATGATTCGACCAAAAGGCCGCGGATCCGCGGCGGATCCCACACGATCCGCCGCGGTTCCGCCGCCGATTTGGCGAGTCATGAACCCAAATTTCTTGGGTGGGTTCTCTGTAATATTTGGGATTTTCTGGAATATTTAATTTTTGCTCAGGTTTCAGATTTGCAGAGAAGTATTGGAGCAAGATTAAAAGTGTTTAATCGATCGAAATTGTACAGTATTTGCATATTGGATTATATCTGTGATTGTATAATGTGTTCGTAAACCTCCCCTAACTGCTAGTATGTCAGTTGGCAGGGGGTTGCACATTTCTGAAATGGATTTTAACTGTTTGTGTATATAAACTGTATTGGACTGTTGTGGTGATTAGCCGGGTTTTGTGATGGGTTATTGTATTAATTCATTTGATGTAAATGTAACAAGTTGTAATATTATTTTGCGGGGCACATCCAGATTGCGGTTGTAGCCACCGTTGTATTATTTCATTTTACTGTTTTTGCTCCTAGGAAAGACCCAAGGTGGGGTGCATAAACTGCCGGGCGGGTAGTTTGCCGCACCCGTAGGGGTCGTGGGTGGGGTAATGGCTATTCATCACAACTGTGTAATTCGTCTTTCATTGCAGGCTCAAATGAAATGCGGATTGCTTGCAAATCCAATATTGTTTATCTGTGATCTGGAATGCCTATTATTGCGTCTGACGAATGTACAATATCTATATATGATAGCTATTTAGACGTCGCTTATGTTTTACACCCGCGCTAGCCCAGCCCCCGCTCTGTCGTTAGTTAAGTAACCTAACGAGTGATGACGGGACCCCGTGGCGAATGCGGATGGCATAAGAGGACGTCATATTTTCGTTGTTATCTGTAATGATAGGTTAAAGATGGGACGCATTATCATTAATGCAAAGAAAATAAAACCTAAACTGAATCGTTGGAACAATTTCTAAAAACCACTCGGTTTTCTTGAAAAAGCAAATTTTAAATGCGGAGCTTAAACCACTCCTTTTAATAAAAGCTATCTTAGTTCTTTCGATCAAATCAAGTTCATTACGTTAACGGTTTTTTGCTAAAAACCAGCCGTAACCCTCTGTCGTTTCAGATAGACAGCACATCGTATTCATGCTATGCTTGTTGGCCTACGTCAAGGCATAGTGAATGGTAGTAGTGTGTGTGCCTATTTGTTGCATAGATAGATGCATTAGTTTAATACAGACGTACACCTTGTTGACCTACGTCAAGGGCTTGTACGATGTATTTAAATTGATCAGGACAACGACGGGTAGAACTTGACTTGCGTCTTATGACTTGTTGGCCTACGTCAAGGTCTATAAGAGCTTGGGGTAAAAATCACATCGGGAGTTTCAAACATAAAGGAAACTTGCAGATTTAGCTTACCTTCTGGAGTGTGGTGACTAGAGTGGCTTCCATCTAGGGCATCATGCAATGATAGTTGGATCCCGATCCCACTGATGAGTAGGATTACTCTCGGGAATTTCTCTCACTTAACAATCAATGCTATAAACCAAGTAGGTGCCTAGAAAGGTGTTAGAGGGGCTACGCCTCCAGGGAAAAGAGGTTATTTAATTAAGGAACTTTGCGAAAGCGTTGGAAAACCTCCCTCGAAGTACCAACACCAGCCTGGCTGAAAGGTTAAGCAAGAATTGTGACGTGTGATTAAATCTTGACTAGTTCTTCTTTTAGGTTTTGAAGAAGGATTTGAGGAAACAGTGGGAGCCATCCTGTTTAGATAAATTAATAAACCAATCTAAACTTGCAAGAGCATATGCTGAGTGTTTTCTTTTCTCTCTCTCTGGCAGCTACCATGACTGGACTAAAACTATTACTTGAAAAGAATATACTAACCGGGCAGAACTATAAAGACTGGCTGAGAAACGTCAATATTGCGCTGACCTATGACAAAGTTGCATATGTTACCACCGCTGTTCCTCCCCTTATCCCAGGACCAGATTCCTCAGTTGCGGACAAGGAAGTTCGTAAAACCTGGGATCTAGACTGTGAGCGAGCTAAGTGTATCGTGCTGGCGTCCATGAATAATGAACTCCAGAAACAGCATGAGAGTATGGATATTGCATCCATATTCCTCCATTGCAAGGAATTGTATGGTGAACACTCCCGTATCGCGAGGTACGAAACCTCAAGGAAACTCTTCCAGATGAGGTTAGCTCCAGGATCGCCTGTTGGAGAGCACGTCCTCAAAATGATCATCCTCATTGAGGAACTCGCAAACCTGGGATGCGTGCTAGAGAATGATTTGTATATCGACTTGATTTTGCAGTCCCTTCCCCACACCTTCTCTCAGTTCGTGCTGAACTTCAACATGCACGAAATAGAAGCGGATCTTCCAAAGCTCCTCAATATGTTGAGGGTAGCAGAGACCTCCTTGAAAAAGGAGAAGACCCCCGTTCTGTATGTTGGCCAATCATCTTCTTCTAAAACTAAAGCGAAAGCTAAAGGGAAGAAGAAGATGAAAGCCACCAAACCGAAGGGTGGGGTCAAGAAGGTGCAGGGAACGAACAAGGCAGGAAGGGTGAAGGCAGAAAAGAACGAATGCTTCTATTGTCACAAGCAAGGGCACTGGAAGAAGGATTGTCAGGCCTTCAAAGCCAAGGACATGAAGCAAGCAGTTGCTTCTACTTCAGGTGTGTTCGTAATCGAAAATTGTCTTTCAGTAAACTCTACTTCATGGGTACTTGATACCGGTTCTGGTTCTCACATCTGTAATTCTTTGCAGGATCTGAGAAATAGTAGAGTACTGGGGGCAGGTGATATGACTCTCCGGATGGGCAATGGAATGCATGTAGATGCAGTTGCAATAGGGGAATATCACCTAGGGTTGAATAGTGGAAACATTTTGGTATTGTATAACTGTTTTTGTATTCCCAGTATGTTGTGTAATATTATATCAGTATCTTTATTGTCTAATAAAGGATATAATTTTGTGCTTGAAAGAAATGTCATGAACATTCTCCTAAATCAAGAACTGATTGGTTTTGGCACACTGGAAAACGGCATATACATACTAAATCAACCTCAAATTTTCAATATTCAAAACACGCGTAAAAGAAAGGCTCCAGATTCAAATCAAGCCTTCCTTTGGCATTGTAGACTTGGTCATATAAATGAAACAAGGCTGACTAAGTTACATAAAGATGGATATCTAGATTCGTTTGAATATTCATCATATGCAACTTGTCAATCATGTATCAAAGGAAAAATGACCAAATCTCCGTTCACCGGACACGGAGAAAGAGCCACTGAATTCTTGGGACTAGTACACAGTGATGTATGTGGTCCGATGTCTATACATGCACGAAGTGGTCACTCCTACTTCATCACTTTTACTGATGACTTCTCTAGGTATGGACATGTGTTCTTAATAAAGCATAAATCCGAGGCTTTTGAGAAGTTTAAGGAGTATAAAAATGAAGTAGAGAAACAAACTGGTAAAAGCATCAAGACACTTCGATCTGATCGAGGTGGAGAATACTTAAGTACCAGTTTCCTTGAATACTTGAAAGCAAATGGAATACTCTCCCAGCTTACTCCACCTTATACACCTCAGCATAATGGTGTATCAGAAAGAAGGAATCGCACGCTATTAGATATGGTGCGTTCAATGATGAGTAGTGCTGAGTTGCCACTTTCCTTCTGGGGATTTGCTCTAGAATCAGCCGCATATCTATTAAATAGAGTTCCAACTAAGTCTGTACCTACCACTCCATATGAAATGTGGTGTGGGAAGAGACCATATCTCAAGTATATCAAGATATGGGGGTGTCCGGTATATGTTAAAAAGCATAATCCGGACAAGCTCGAAGCACGATCGGTTTTATGCAAGTTTGTAGGATACCCCAAGCATTCAAGGGGGTACATGGTCTACCACACTGAAGAACAAAAGGTGTTTGTCGCTCGTCACATTGTCTTCTTAGAAAGCGAATTTCTTGCAAAAGAAATTAGTGGGAGCGCGGTAGAACTGGAAGAAATTCCAGAACCTCAAACTGCAACCAAAGACTTAGAAGAATCTCAGATTTCAATAGAACATGACGAACCAACGCCACTCCGCAGATCTAGTAGGCTTTCTCATCCTCCTGAAAGATACTATGGTTTTCTTCTTGATGGGGATCGAGAGGATTGCATCATCGATGATGATGAACCTACTAGTTTTCAGCAGGCTATCATAAGTAGCGACTCAGTAAAGTGGCTGGATGCAATGAGATCCGAAATGGAATCCATGTATACCAATAAAGTATGGACTTTAGAAGTTGCTCCTCCTGGGGTAAAACCAGTTGGGTGCAAATGGATCTTCAAAAAGAAGATTGGTACATTTGGACAAGTGGAAACCTACAAAGCTAGACTAGTAGCAAAAGGTTTTCGTCAAAGACCAGGATTGGACTATGATGAAATCTTTTCACCAGTAGCTATGCTTAAATCCATTCGAATCATGCTTGCCATTGCTGCCTTCCATGACTATGAAATCTGGCAAATGGATGTAAAAACAGCTTTTCTAAATGGACATCTAGAAGAGAGTGTTTACATGGATCAACCAGAAGGTTTCTTAGACAGTGGGAGCAGCGGAAGAGTGTGCAAATTGCTTAAATCCATTTATGGGTTAAAGCAAGCATCGCGGAGTTGGAACATCTGTTTTGATGAAACAGTCAAGGAATTTGACTTTATCAAAAATATAGATGAACCATGTATTTATAGGAAGATTGTAGAAGGAGCAGTAGTCTTCCTCGTTTTATACGTCGACGACATACTACTAATAGGGAATGATATCCCTATACTACAATCAGTAAAGCTCTTCTTGTCACAGAAATTCTCTATGAAAGACTTGGGAGATGCATCATACATTCTGGGCATTAAGATCTATCGAGATAGATCTAATAGAATATTGGGACTTTCACAGTCCAGGGATATAGACACTATACTAAAGAGATTTAGTATGGAAGATTCCAAGCGCGGCAATATGCCCGCTTGTCACGGAATCACCCTCTCCAAAGAGATGTCTCCAAAGACTGATGAAGAGAGGGCTCGCATGGGCATTATACCCTACGCTTCGGCGGTAGGATCAATAATGTATGCGATGTTATGTACCAGACCAGATGTAGCTTACGCACTTAGTGTGGTAAGCAGGTATCAATCGGACCCAGGTGAGAAACATTGGATAGCGGTAAAGAACATTCTCAAGTACCTGAGAAGGACTAAGGAGATGTTCTTGATTTATGGTAATGGGAACCTCCAGGTAGAGGCTTTTACCGATTCCGGCTTCCAAAGTGACAAGGATGATTCTAAATCTATTTCGGGTTTTGTGTTTACCCTCAATGGAGGAGCGGTATGTTAGAAGAGTTCCAAACAAGATACCGTCGCAGACTCAACTATGGAGGCTGAGTATATAGCTGCTAGTGAAGCCGCAAAAGAGGCTGTCTGGATAAGGAAGTTCATTTCTGAACTTCAGGTGGTTCCGTCCATTGCTAATCCAATACCTTTGTATTGCGATAACAATGGCGCTGTAGCTTTAGCGAAGGAACCAAGGTCCCATAAAAAATCTAGGCATATCTTAAGGCGGTTTCACCTGATCAGGGAGATCGTGGATCGTCGGGAGATCGAGATACGGAGAGTAGACACAAAAGACAACACGGCAGATCCATTCACCAAGGCCATTCCTCAAGTACAGTTCGAGAGGCTTTTTGAGATGTTGGGCATGCGGTACACAAGCAAATGGATCTGGTAGAGACAGTGGGTACTCATTGCGCCAATTATAGGCCTTAGTGCAAGTGGGAGATTGCTGGATATATATGCCCTAGAGGCCTACATTGTATAGGATGCTTTGGATATGTATGTACATGACAGTCTTGCTTGATATGATAGTACGCTATTTGGTTTGACTTTGTCTTAACGTATAATATATTTTACTTGGTATTTATATATATGTTGATAAAGCCCGTAGGGTGTTTGTCTGACTACCGGCGTTGTGATGGCAGTCATACTAGTGGGAGCTGGATAGTCAATAGGCACACCCTTAGATGTCCCTGGTCGCAGGAGTATCGAGATTGGGCATCGATACTCCGGAGTAGACTAGTGTATACATATCTAGACCCTGACGAGGGGCGATGGATTGGTCCCGCAACCATTGGTGGTGTTCACCTAAGATTGTATACAGATGCTCACTGGGTGTGAGTACACCGGACACGACTCGCCGAGAACTGACTGGATGGTATTATACCTAACGTCAGATAGCAGTTCTCAGGTGACATGTGTGCAGATAGTCCGTTGACTTAAGATCATCATTTGTCTCGTGTGAGTTCCCACTGTGCTTTGATTATTACCCTACCACGGCTCAAAGGAGTCGTGCAAACAGGTTTCAGTTGTGCACAGTCCCGAGCCACGTGGAGGCAGTGAGTGACTGTTAGGGATTCGTCTCTCCCGGTATAGGGAGTTGATATCGCACGGTGATCGGTTGGTCATTACCATAAGTCCCTGGCCAGGGCTGATTGAGAATTACTGATGGAAGGATCAGTAGATTCTCGGGTGGTCTTGAACCATACCGACACGACTTGTACGGTTATTAGGGGTCTGACGTCCACCACCTCCCTAGACCGTACATGTGATACTCTCAGACGAACAGACCGAACTGCACGGATATTGTCACAGACAGGCTTAGTAGGATTTCAGATGGGTTGCCTCATCAGCTTTCTTATCGACAACTACCTGGGGACCGTTACGTACAGCTAGTGCCGCTTGCGGTCTGTGGTTAAACCCACTGCCAGCGTAGTAGTTGAGTCTTTAGAGTCCCACACAGAGATTTCCCAAACCCAGGCGAAAAGATATAGATGTCGTATGGTTTTACGACAAAGGTTCGGACGCATACGTGTTTGAACGCACGTACGACATTCGGACAGTTTTTACTAGTCGGCTTTGGTTTAAGCCAGATTCTAGTATCAGGTTATTGGATTTATACAGTCTAAAGTTTTTCCGTGTTTTCACGGATGAGAGGGGCGTTCTCGTAATTTTCCGAGAAGCTTCTAGAAGGATGTGACATGAAGGGAGAGGTGGCATTTTCATTTATTGAATTAGTGACTCATTGTGAGTGATTCATCATGTCATTAATGCATCATTAATTGCTTAATGACTCACATGATGAATCATCCACTTGAATTAATGAAACATGATGAATAATCTCTTTTTATTCATTTCTTTTAATTCATTATGTTTCATATATATCAAGTGAGAAGCTTTTTCTTTATTTTTAATATTATCATTATCATCTTCTCACTCTCTCTCTTCAAGTTCTCTCTCCTTCACCAAGCCTAATCCTACCCCTCATGAGTTGAGAACAAGGATTAGGAAAGACTAATTACTCCATAACCTATCTCTACATCACCTTAGCTACTCTATTTAGCAACTAGAGAAACTAAGTAACCTCAAGTTTAGAGGTTATAGCTTGGATTAGGGTTCTCGGGTGGATCGTCTATCACGGAAGAAAGCCGAAGAGGACGTGGAGATCCAAAGAGGCCGTAGACAACATCAAGACGAAGGACTAGAACCGTTTGGTATAATCTCTTGGCATAGTAGTTTAAAACTCTATAGCTTTTGTTAAAACTTGTTTAGCAAACGATTCATACGGTTAATCGATGTTTGATCATAGAACTTGATTGTTATTCATATTTCCGCCTCCCCACAAGTATTGGGGTGTTGAACATCGACTTACAGGAGCAAACTCACCCTATTAGATATGGTGTGCTCTATGATGAGTACTACTGAGTTTCCTATTTCCTTTTGGGAGTTATGCACTTAAGAAGCTGCATACCTATTGAACAGGGTTCAAATCAAATCAGTTGCCTACCACTTCATATGTGATATGGAAAGGGAAGAGCTCATATCTTAAGTTTGTTAAGATTTGGGGTTGTCCGGCTTATCTCTAAAAAGCAAAATCTGGACAAGCTCGAGGCAAAGTCAGTTCTGTAGAAGTTTGTTGGATATCCCTAGCATTCGCAAGGGAATATCTTCTACCAAACCTAGGAACAAAAGATGTTTTGTTTCTCAACATGCCACCTTTGTGAAAGGGAATTTCTTTTGGGAAAATTAGTGGTCATGAGGTAGAACTGGAATGAGTTCCAGCTATACAAACTACAGCAGAAGATTTGGTAGAACCAAAAGGTTCAATAGTAACCAACGAACCTCAGCCTCTCCGCCGATCTAGTAGGTTTCCTCACCCACCTGAGAGATACTTCGGTTTCTCTATGACAGTGGGAGCGAGAATTGCATCATGAGATGATGACCCAACTAGTTTCGAGCTGGCCATCAGGAGTAGGACTCTGTAAGAATGGCTGGGTGCTTAGTGATCTGAGATGGAATCCTTATACACCAACAAAGTATGGACATTGGTTGCTTTATCTGAAGGGTTAAATCCCTATCAGGAGCAAGTATATCTTGAGAAGATTACTTGGTGTACATAGAAAAGTTGAGACTTTCGAAACTATGCTTAAGTCCATCCAGATCCTACTTGCCACTGCTACATACCATGACTACGATATCTGGTTGTTGGGTGTCATGACTGCTTTTCTAAATGATGTTTTAGAAGAGAGCGTCTATAAGTACACAGCCAGAGGGCTTTATAGACAGTGGGAGCAGCAGAAACGTGTGCAAGATGTTTTATGCGATAAAGCAGGCATCGCGGAGTTGGAACGTCTGTTTTGATGTGGTAGTCATAGAGTTTGACTTCATCAAAATGGTAGATGAACCTTGTATATACAAAAAGGTAGTAGAGAGTATGGTGGTGATCCTCGTAGAGTACGTGGATGACATACTCTTGATAGGGAAGGAGTTTCCTATGCTACGCTCGGTCAATCTCTGCTTATCACAAGGATTCTCCATATAGGATCAAAGTGATACCTCATACATCCTGGGTTTTGGATCTATGAGATAGATCTAATTGGATGTTAGGATACTCAGTAGTTGTAGTGAGATGGTATCAATCGATCCTGGGGAGAATCACTGGAAAAGTTCCAGGGTGATAAGGACTGAATGTCAGTCGCAGGCATTGTCTTTACCCTCAGTGGAAGGACGGTATGTTGGAAGAGTTCCAAGTTAGATACCGTGACTTACTAGACGATTAAAGGTAAGATACATCGTTACCAAGGATGCTATCAAAGAGGCAGTCTGGATATATAAGTTCATGAGATGAACTTTGTTCTAACCATTGTGTAACAATGGAGTAATGGCTTTTGCCAAGGAACCCCCCTTCCCATCAGAAATCCAGATATAATTCTTAGGCAGTATCACCTGATCATGGAGATGGTTGATCTCCAGGGAGATCGAGGTTAGGAGAGCAGACACAGAGGACAACAGCGCGGATCCACTCACAAAGGCCTTTTTCCAGTAGAGACTTTTATGAGATGGTTGAGTATGAGATACTTCAACCCCAGCTAATTGTTGGGTATGCGATACCATAACAGATGGCCCTAGTGCAAGTGGGAGATTGTTAGTTATATGTATGCCCTAGAGGCCATTACTGTACATACGATGTATATTGTAATGGATGCTTGGACATATATAGGGAGGACTTTCTTGCTCGACATGATAGTATGCTATCTGGTTGTACTTTATTTTAACATGTACTCTGATTGTCTCTATGTTGCATGTTGATGAAGCCCTTAGGATATGTACTCGACTACTGGGACTATGATGAGATCATACTAGTGGGGCCACGGTAGTCGACGAGTACATCATATAACTGTTCCTAGTCGAGGGTATATCGAGACAGGGCATCGATACACCAGAGTAGACTAGCGTATACGCATCTTGACCCATATGATGGGCGATGGATGATCCCAAATCCATCGGTTTTTGACATCAAAGATGGTGTACGGGTGTTTAGTAGAGACTGGGTACACTGGACGGACTCGTCGAGAACTCCCAGATAGTAGTATACCTCACGTCAGATGGCAGTTCTCCGGTGACACTGGTACAGAGTAGTCTGTTGACCCGAAATCGTCATAGAGACTTGTGTGATTCCCACCGTGCTTTGATTTCCATCATACCACGTCCAAGAGGGCGTGCAAAAAGGTGGCTTTTGGGTACAGTCCCGAATCATATGGAGGCAATGAGCGATAGGAGGGGATTCGTCTCTCCCGGTATAGGGAGTTGATGTTGTGCTGTGTTCGATTGGATATAACTAAAAATTCCTGGCCAGGTTTGCTGAGATTTACTGGTAAGTGTTATCAATAGTTTCTCGAACTGTTATAGACCTCATATCGACACGACTTATCAAGCTACTGGGGTCTGACGTTTACCACCCCTAGGCGAGATATGCGACATATCAGACGACGAGACCGGACTGTACGGGAGTGTTACTGATTGGATTCGCAGGAGAATGTACATGCTTGCTTGTTGATCTTCTGAGCGCTCAATACCTGGATGGCTGTTACGTTTAGCTGACCGCTTGCAGCTTGTGGGTGTTTGATATGATCATCACCTACTGCCGGCGTATTGACGATTCTTTAGAGTCCTACACAGAGGTTTCTTGACTCAGGCAAAACGGAGTAGGAGCACATATGTGATATGTGCGGGACCGAGGATAATGCGGTATGTGATACCGTATTGTATTCTCGCGATATGAGATATCGGCCGGGTATATGTGATATAGCCGGGTCATCGTATTAGTCGGTTATATGCGATATAGCCGGATTGTCGGATCAAGTGTTGATTCGATAATTTAATGTATAATAATATATATGATATATTAAATTACATTAACTAATATTAGCTCACTAAAAGATTCTTTTTCTCACTCGGGCAATACATTGATATATATGCGATATATGTTAATTGTATTATTTTATTTTGTTACAATAAATATTATATATGTGATATATAATATTGTAACATGATATGATTACTAATGCAACATGTTTAGTGGAGATTAAACAAGGTTAGGGTTTGAATTGGGTTAGTTCATTCTTGAACTTTCTAGAAGCTTTCTTCTTTTGTCATGGAAAAGATATTTGTTTTGTGTTATGATATTTTCAAGTGACTCATACTTGACCCAACCCAAACCCTAGCCCTAGTTAAATCTCTACAAAGGTTTGGTTAACCATGGTTGCATTATTCATCATTATTAACTTTTCATTATTCATCACAAATGATTATTCATTCATCTTCTTTCTTGAGTTCTTCATGGAAAAAGCTTTCTAGTTTTTTCTAAGTGATGATTATGTGTGAGAAAAAGAAAACAAATGAGAGAAAAAATCCTACTTCATCATCCTCATCTATCCATGCCATTTAGATGAGGGTGTTCACTTTATTTTGTGAGTGAGAGCTTGTGTTAATGAAACTTCAAGGTAGATCATCTTTTTTATCGAAGATCGGAAGCAAGCTTGCATCTTTCTCTTCGCGGAGCTTCTCGAGAGTCCGGAACATGATGATCGCAGCGAAGGGACCTCAACACGGAGCTTAAGAAGTGAAGGATCGGATCTACAAAGGTTGTAATCCCTCTCACTTAGTGTTAAAGTGTTTAACATGCTTGTTTTCGCTTAATTCCTAGTTTAAAGATCTAGTTTAGGGTTGATCGGCACGGCTAAATTTTAAATCGGGCATGGTTGATGCCTCGTAGACCCTTGTGCGTGTGCCTAGCAACCCTACAGGAAACTTGTCAGTCTTGTCTTAAAGGAAAGATGACCAAATCTCCGTTCACCGGACATGGAGAAAGAGCAACAGAGCTCTTGGGACTCATACACAGTGATGTATGCGGTCCAATATCTATATATGCAAGGGGTTGGTTCTCGTACTTCATCACATTCACTGACGATCTCTCTAGGTTCGGATATGTGTATCTGATGAAACACAAATCTGAAGCTTTTGAGAAATTCAAGGAATTCAGAAACGAAGTAGAGAACCAGACTGGCAAAAGTATCAAGATCCTTCGATCGGATAGAGGAGGGGTGTACTTAAGCACGGAATTCCTAAATTACTTAAAAGAGAATGGTATTCTCTCTCAGCTTACTCCCCCTTCTACACCACAACACAACGGTGTATCGGAGCGGAGAAATCGTACCCTATTGGATATGGTTCGCTCCATGATGAGTAGTGCTGAGTTGCCTCTTTCATTCTGGGGACTTGCGCTTCAGACAGCGGCATACCTTTTGAATCAAGTTCCATCCAAATTTGTGCCTAAAAATCCGTATGAAATATGGAGCAGTAAGAAACTATGTCTTAAATTTATTAAGATATGGGGTTGTCCGGCCTATGTGAAAACACAGAAACCGGACAAACTAGAGGCACGGTCAGTTATATGTAAATTTGTGGGATATCCTAGAGATTCACTAGGATATCTTTTCTACCACATTGAGGAACAGAAGGTGTTTGTATCTCGCCATGCTACCTTTTTAGAAAGGGAGTTTCTTGCAAAAGAAACTAGTGGGAGTTCGGTAGAACTGGGAGAAATCCATGAACCACAAAATATAACTGAAAATTTGGAAGAACCACTGGATTCAATAACCCCAGACGAACCTCAGCCACTCCGCAGATCTGGTAGCATTTCTCATCCGTCCGAGAGATACTACGGTTTTCTCATAGACGGAGATCGAGAGGATTGCATCTTGGAAGAAGATGACCCTACCAGTTTCAGGCAGGCCATTATCAGTAGAGACTCTGATAAGTGGTAGGATACTATGCAATCCAAAATGGAGTCCATGTATACCAATAAAGTGTGGACCTTGGATATTTCTCCACATGGGGTAAAACCCGTTGGATGCAAATGGATCTACAAAAGGAAAATTGGTGTAGATGGGCAAGTGGAAACCAATAAGGCTTGACTCGTTGCAAAAGTTTTTCGTCAAAGATCTGGTGTGGACTATGACGAAACTTTTTCTCCAGTGGCTATGCTCAAATCCATTCGGATCCTACTTGCCATTGCTGCCTTCTATGACTATGAAATCTGGCAGATGGACGTTAAAACGGCTTTTCTAAATGGCTGTTTGGAAGAGTTCGTTTACATGGATCATCCAGAAGGTTTCGTAGACAGTGGGAGCTGTGGGAATGTGTGCAAGTTGCTTGAATCCATTTATGGATTAAAGCAAGCATCACGGAGCTGGAACATCTGTTTTGATGAGGCAATCAAGGAATTTGATTTCATCAAGAACGAAGATGAACCTTGTGTCTATAAGAAGATTGTAGGACGAACTGTTGTATTCCTAGTCTTGTACGTGGATGACATTCTTTTGATAGGAAATGACATTCCTATGCTACAATTGGTCAAGCTATTCTTGTCAAAACGGTTCTCCATGAAGGACCTGGGTGATACCTCGTACATTCTAGGGATCAAGATCTACAGAGATAGATCCAAGAGATTACTGGGATTTTCGTAGTCCAGGTACATAGAGACCGTACTAAAGAGATTTAGTATGGAAGATTTCAAGTACGGTAATATACCCGCATTGCACGGAATCACCCTCTCCAAGAAGATGTCTCCTAAGACTGACGAGGAGAGGGTTCACATGAGCACTATACTCTACGCTTCGGCGGTAGGATCTATAATGTATGCGATGCTATGTACAAGACCAGATATAGCTTACGCGCTGAGCGTGGTGAGCCGGTATTAGTCAGACCCAGGTGAGGACCAGTAGACGGCAGTGAAGAACATTCTCAAGTACCTGAGAAGGACTAAGGAGATGTTCCTGGTTTACGGTAATGGAGACCTCAGGGTCGAGTCCTTTACCGATTCAAGCTTCCAGAGTGACAAAGATGACATCAAGTCTGTCTCGGATTTTGTGTTTACCCTCAACAGAGGGGCAGTATGTTGGAGGAGTTCCAAACAGGATAACATCGCAGACTCGATGATGGAGGCTGAATACATTGCTGCAAGCGATGCCGCAAAAGAGGCAGTCTGGATGAAGAAGTTCATTAGCGAACTTCAGGTGATTCCGTCCATTATTGACCCAATACCATTGTATTACGATAACAATGGGGCTATAGCTTTAGTGAAGGAACCAAGGTCCCATCATAAGTCCAGACACATCTTATGGCGGTATCACCTGATCAGGGAGATCATTGATTGCCAGGAGATCGAGGTACGGAGAGTGGACACAAAAGACAACACGGCGGATCCATTCACAAAGGCCCTTCCTTAAACACAGTTTGAGCAACTTTTTGAGCTATTGGGTATACGGTACGCCAGCAACTGGCCTTAGTGCAGACGTTGGGTATGCGGTACACCAATTACTAGCCTTTAGTGAAAGTGGGAGATTCTTGGATATGTATGCCCTAGATGCCATTATTGTATAGTACTAGTTTGTATAATACATTTTGGAGGCTTGGGATATATATATACGGGTTTACGACAGTCTTTCTCGATATAGTAGTATTCTACTTGGTTTGTTTCTATCTTAATATGTATATATGTTTCTTTTAACATATCGCTAAAAACATATTGATGGAGCCCTTAGGATCTTTGCTTGACTACCGGCGTTGTGATGGCGATCACACTAGTGGGGGCTGAGTAGTCTATAAGCACATCCTTATTTTGGTCCCTAGTCATAGGATTATCGAGACAGGGCATCGATACTCCAGAGTAGACTGGTGCATACGCTTCTCGTCCCAGCAGGGGAGATGGTCTGTCCCACAGCCATCAGTACGTCGTACTGAAGATAGTATACAGGTGCTCGTTAGGTTACGAGTACACTGGACAGGACTCGTCGGGAACTATTGGTTGGTGTTATACCTATCGTCAGTTAACAGTTCCCAGGTGACATGAGTACAGCTTAGTCCGCTGACCTGACACTGTCCCTTCGCCTCGAGTGTGTTCCCACTGTTCTTAGATTACTACCCTACCACGGCTCTATTGAGTCGTGCAAACAGGTGGTAGTTGGGCGCAGTCCCGAAGCACTTAGAGGCAATGACGGTTAGAAAGAATTCATCTCTCCCGGTATTGGGAGTTGATATCGCGCTGTGTCTAGGAGAGCCATTACACATAGTCGTCCCTAGCCAAGGCAAGCGAGAATTACTGGTAGTGTTTCCAGTAGTTCTTAGGGTGTTCTGGGCTACACTCCGACACGACTTGTACCGCTATTAGGGGACTGGCATTTACCGCCCCCTAGGCCCGCCATACGATACTCTCAGACGAACAGACCGGACTGTACGGAGATTGTCACATTCAGGCTCAGTAGGAGTCCGGATGGGTTCACCTCATCAGTCTTCTTATCGGTATCTACCTGGGGACCGTTACGTACAACTAGTACCGCTTGCGGCCTATGGTTAAACCCACTGCCAGCGTAGTGTCGAGTCTTTAGAGTCCCACACAGAGGGTTATTCGCTTTTGGGCAAACAGAGTAGAGGTTGCATGGTTTTGCGACGGGGTTCGTTCACATCCGCGCACTTGTGCATGTTTGGTGTCCGGGCAGTTATTACTAGCGGGCTTTGGTTTAAGCCAGATCCTAGTATTTGTTTTGGGATTGGTTTTGTCTCATTGTATTCGTGTTCCTTGGAACACGGATGCGGGCATGTATGCACAATTGACAGAGGCAGAGGATTCTCATTAGGGTTATTGACCGTTAACCTTTTCCAAATCCTAATGAGAATGAGAGATATGATTAATGATATTAATTAAGGATAATTGTGCCATGGTTAGGTTGACCATTTGACTTTTGTTGACCTTTTGATTTTGGTTGACCGGTTGACTATTGTTGACATTTTGACCATCATCATTTCACATGAAAGATGCTTCTTGATTCTTGCAAATTTCATTTAATGTGAAATGATAATGGTCATTTCAAAACTAACCATCATATTTTCCCTTAATTATTATTAATAATATTATTTCTCTCATATGAGAGATGGTTGTATTATTCTTATCATACTCTCTTGCTCTTTCTCTCTCATGTTTTTGAGCTCTTCCTCTTCCTCTCAAAGCTCTCATCTCTCAAGTGTTGAGAACCATGAGCTTGTGAGATAAAACCCTCAAAATTTCACTCTACTCATTCTAGGGTTCTAGGTTTAGCAAGCCAAGCACTTTAGTTACCTCTTGGTTGAGGTAGGAGCTCAAGGTAGAGGCCTTCGGGTGGATCTTTCTTCGGCAAAGAGAAGACGATGAGGAGGAGCCGTTCACACCACTCCAAGGAGCAAGAAGAGAAGGAGTTCAAGACTTAGGTATAGCCATTCTACATAGTAGCTAGAACTTGTAGTTAATATGTTAGTTTTTGTTTAGCAAAGATCCTTCATGGATGGTCCATGTTACCTTGTGAGAAAATTTTGATTTTTACCTATTCCGCCTCCCCGAAAAAACCGGGGTGGGTAACATGGACCTAACAGCAGGTCCGTGCGCTTGTCACCAGGTTTCACGGGCTTTTTGGTCTTCTTTTTCTTCTTTGAAGACTTCGACGGCTGGGTGTGAGTGTTTTGAATATCACCACCAATTTTTGGAGTTGGGCGCGGTTTCAGCATTCCCTCGATGACCTCAGGTTCAAGTGGATTCTTCCACCTAATTGCCGGACATGTATGGAGATCGTTCAGCATTCTTTTGGTTTTAGCTGAAAGAACGACCTCCCATGGAGCTTCCTCAACAAAAGAGCACGATGCCCCCGGTGTATCCGTCTTCTTAGGAGTGTGCGGTTGTGGTGGGCTTACTTTCCACTTCTCAGACAGCGCAAACTTGCCTTGCTGGTACTGGTCCTCGATCCAACCTTTAAAGACGAAGCAATCATCAATTGGATGGCTTACCGTTTGGTGGTAAGGGCAATAATTGGGATTATTCGCTTCGCCGGGTTACAATGGTCGCTTTGGATTCGGCAGATTTATAAGCCTGTTGCGCATCGCCAGTTCGAATAGTCTCTTCGTTTTGTCCTGTGGGAACGAGTAAGGACGCTTCATTTTCTCATTATAATAGCACCGTCTTTCTTCCAGTCGATCCGTTAGTTTTGGGGCACTGGGCTGCTGTTGAGTATTCACGACGAATGTCGCCTTCCCTTTACCCTTTTCGTTTCGCGGCTCCGGCTTCGGAGAAAACGGTCTATGACCCATCTGGTCCATTTGGGCCAGCTTGTCGATTAAAGCTTGGAACGTGGTCGGTTTGAAGAACATTATGAACTGTGAAATAGTTGCATGTGGGTCTAGGATGCCTACGAACATGCCCACCGCTGGTGCTTCTTCGATATGCTGTTCGCATTTTGACCACAGATTCCGCCATCGGATTGCATACTGAACCCACGTCTCGCCTGGCTTCACCCTTGCATTGATCAATGCCGTTATTGGGGTGTGTTCACTAGCACTCACGAATCCCTGGGTGAAAAACAACTCCATTTCTGCGAAAGTCTTGACGGAGTTGTTTGGAAGTTCGGAGTACCACTCAAATACCGTCTCCCACAAGCTGCTGACGAATTGGTGGAGCAAAAGCTTGTCATCACCACCGGTGTTGCCACAAAGAGCCCTGAACTGAGCGACATATTGATGGGGATTGTCTGTCCCCTTGTACACATGGAATTTGGGGATCGTGTAGCCCGGCGGGTACTTTATCTGATCATACCAGCCTGGATATGGTCGCCCAGTTTTAACGACTTGGCCGGCCGCTTCATTTTCCTGGTAAACTCGTATTTGCTGAGCAATATAGTCATACAGAGCGGACTTGGAAATAGTTTCCTCTTTGGCTGCTGAAAGAGCCGGAGGAGGATTCGATGTCTCTCCTCTGTCGTCTTCAATGATGATCGGAGGGTTTTCAGCTGGAGGTTCCGGCTGTAACATCATCCTGACCATCTCTTGGAAGAGAAGTGCCTTTCGTTTTATGTTGGCAGCTTGTTCTGCTGCTTCTCCGTCCTTCATCTCGAGGACTCTGCGTAGGAAGTCAGCATCGGTTTCTTGTTCGTGACGCTGCTCCGATGACACCTCCGGGCTTTCTTTTGGTCCGGTGAGTGCGTCCATTGCAGTCAGCATCTCCTGAAGCTTCTGCTGTTGTTGTTCTTGAGCCCTTGTTATTGATCGGGTGAGCGGTCGGTGGCTCGTCGAAGTGCGGCTTTCTTCTTTTCCGGAAGCCATGTAGACAGTATGTACCATCATGCCCCCAGACTTGGGGCGTTTGGGCTCAGCGTCTTTATGATCTGCCGTAGTCACAGGGGCTTTCTCTGGCCTCCTTCTCTTTTGAGCAGTTGACGTCGAGGGGGCCGTTGCAGCGGGCACCTAGGTGATTGTCGTCCTTCGTGGCTTGCCAGGACGGTTCTCTTCCTGCTGGACCTTCGCCTTTTTCTGTCGGTGAGGGTAATCTTGATCAATTACCGAGTCCTGAACCTGTCACCAGACCTTGTATATTTTAGAGGACAGCCGCTGAGGGGACTGTTCTAGCTTCGCTTCTGTAACCTTCTCCAGGGGTGGAGGAGATCTTTTCAGTACGGCGGTAGGAGAGTTCCTGCGCACCTTGTTCAACAATTCAATGCCGTTCCCAATTGGAACAGCAGTATTGACTTCCACCGTTAGGG
This sequence comes from Agapanthus africanus, assembly GCA_030015575.1. Classification (NCBI taxonomy): domain Eukaryota; kingdom Viridiplantae; phylum Streptophyta; class Magnoliopsida; order Asparagales; family Amaryllidaceae; genus Agapanthus; species Agapanthus africanus. The sequence continues at coordinate 796,377,629 of CM057340.1, forward strand.
CTGGTGGAGTTAGCCCAGAGGGAGAGTTGCCCCCAGCTTTCCTTACTCGGCACCAGTGGCGACGTCGAGCGTGTCGAGCCGTTGGGATTATTTCAGCTTTAGGGGCGACTTCGTTATGCCCCCTGTTTTGGAGAAGGGCTGTTGCTGGCGTCAGCCTCTTGAAGACTGATGTCCGTTGAGTAGCAGTATTTAATCTGTGAAAGGCAGACTTTGGAGCGGAAATGGGAGTCGGAGTGGGAGCCGGAACAGTCAGTCTTGTAAAGACTGACCCTTTGGCAGGAGAAGTCACCTTGACGACTTCAGGAGTAGGGATGGCTATCCTCTTCGGAAAAACCCCTTCTTGAATTATAGGCTTCATCATGGGCTCACAAGAACTTTGGCTCAATCTGGCAAAGACCGAGTCGCTGGAGCTAGACGACCCGGTGAGAGGGGGCGCAGTAGTTGCAAGCCGATCAAACACCGACTTTTTGGGAGCTTCTTGTGTTGGTATAGGAGCGTTGAAGCTTGTTAGCGGGAGCATGGTCCCGAAGAGTAAACCAATGGTGGCCTGAGTGACCTGTTCCACCGGCATCGTGAACAGAGAGGCCGCTTGGGGCCCGCAAGCTATGCCTTCAGATGAGGCGGAACGTGAATTGCAGCTGCAGTTGGAACACCTTGCGCAAGTGGACGCCATTGATCCTTCGTTTTTTGCACCAAGAAAAATGCCAAATCTCAGTACCTCGAACCCAAGGGCAACCATTAGCAAACTGCGATTCGTTCGCGAACATGACACACGAAGTGTAGAGTGGAAAGAGGAAAAGGACCCACCGGGCGTGCCAGAATCTGTTCTCCGCCGGAAGACGCGACCGGGACGTTTGGACTTCCGGGCCTGAATTTCAGGGGCAGATGCTAATTGGTGCAATCCGTCCACCTCTCCGAAGATGCCATGTTGATTTATGACATCGTGTATCGAAGGTTTAAACGGATGCGGCCGATGTAGCAGACTTCGTCAGATTCCCCCACATTTAAGGGGTTTTTGATTATGGGGACGCTCTTCCCTGCAGGCGCAAGCCCCTGCAGTAAGTTACGCTAACGCATCGCGGTAAAAAATTTCTCCTTCTCCAGATGGTCACTTCGTGTCGTGGGTGTTTGTTTTGTGTTTGGTTGCTCGTGGATTGTATACGGAGACTAATTTATGTTGTCGCCCGTAGGGCGTGGACTAGTCCAAATCCATATCTTTCATAGATTTGGGTTTGGGGGTTGGGTTTAAGGATACGTTAGCCTCATTTGAGACTAAGATCAACTTAAACGTATGTTAAAGATACGTTAGTCTAATTTAGACTAAGATCAACTTAACGGGATCATTTAGATCCAACAAAAGAGCAGTTTTAAGTTAAGGATACGTTAGTCTAATTTTAGACTAAGATCAACTTAACGTTTATCAAGGATACGTTAGTCTAATTTTAGACTAAGATCGACTTGACGGGATCATTTAGATCCAACAACATAGCATTTGGGCTCTATTATTTAGTTTAGAGACATTGCGGTCAATTAGTTTAAGGACATTACGGTCCATTGTTAGTTTAAGGACGTTTTGGTCCGTTGTTAGTTTAAAGACGTCACGATCGGGGTTAAGGACATCATAGTCCATGGGTTTAAGGACCCCACAGTCCAATGTCAGTTTAAAGACATCACGGTCGAGATTAAGGACATCATAGTCCGTGAGTTTAAAGACCTCACAGTCAAGGTTAAGGACATTATAGTCCATGGGTTTTAAAGGACCCCACAGTCCGTGGAATGTTTGGTTGTCGGGACCCGTCACCTCTCTGAAGACGTTGAAGGATTACAACGACAAATATCAGAGGAGTGAAGAGATGTACCCTCGAACCAAAGTTGAATGGGGATCTGTAGTCCAATTTGGAACTAAGATCAATTAATTAAATTATGAGCACATTGGCCCAGTTAAGTCTGAATTGAAGACTTATGGCCAACTTGGGCTAAGTCCAATTAAATTTGAAATATTGGCCCTTTGCCGGACCATTAAACACTTGTCTGGGTTCAAGCCCATAAGAGTTTGAGGGCTTTGATAACATTTTTTACTTTGACTGAGCATTAAACATTATAGCTCTGAATTTTTCTCCATTTTGAGATTCAGTTGAAGGGGAGTCTTTTGCCCTTGGAAAATTAGCCAATTTGGCTAAAAGTAGTGTTAAACACTAGAGAACAGTGGTGTTAAGCACTAGAAATAATGCTTTCAAATTAGTGTTTTAACACTAGAAAACAACAGTATTAAACACTGGAAATAAGATTCTCAAATTAGTGTTAAACACTAAAAGATAATTAGTGTTAAACACTGAAAATAAAGCTCTCAAATTAGTGTTAAACACTAGAGAAGAAGGGGTCACGTGGGGACACATGAGGACGCCCAAAGGTGGGGCCAGATCTCCTTTTACTCTGTTCTGCAAATAAGTATTAAACACCTTTTTTTTGTTTTTAGCCATCACGTGTGGGCACGTGATAGGAACTCATGCACTGATTTGTTAAAGCATTTATTAGGGGTCATGTGGTAACACGTGAGAGCATCCAAAGGTGGGGCCAGATCTCCCTTTACTTTTGTTCTGCAAATAAGTGTTGAACACTTTTTTTTTGTTTTTAGCCATCACGTGTGGGCACGTGATAGGCACTCATGCACTGATTTGTTAAAGCATTTATTAGGGGTCACGTGGTAACACGTGAGAGGTCCCAAAGCCCACATTTTCTTTGCTTTTATTCTCTGTGTTTTTGACGTCACGTGGGAGCTCGTGAGGCATTGCCTCAAAGCTTTTTCCTTTTCATTTTTGGGGATCTTTTCAGAGGTCACGTGGGGCCACGTGACTTTAGTTCTTTGCATGCATGGAGATCTTTTAAGTCTCCTTATTTTTAAGAATTAAATTCTCTGTAGGGTTAAACCCTATTTATGATTTTGGAGAAATTAAATTCCTATTGTGAAAGAATTAAATTCTTATGTAGGGTTAAACCTTAATTTCTTTTAGGAGGAATCAGGTTCCTGTGAATTTGAGAGAATTAAATTCTCAATTAGGGTTAAACCCTAGTTTCATCTTGAAGGAATTAAATTCCTGTAATTTTAGGAGAATTGAATTCTCATATAGGGTTAAACCCTAGTTTCATCTTGAAGGAATTAAATTCCTGTGAGTTTGGGAGAATTAAATTCTCATATAGGGTTAAACCGTAGTTTTTTTTGGGAGAATTAAATTCTCTAAACTGAATTCCCCTTCTAAGTTTTGGATCTGCATGGCAGAATCTCAACCCGATGAGAATTAAATTCTCAAGTTATGGGGAGATTTGCTTCTGCAGATCTTCAACCAGAGGAAGAACTAAGTTCTTTTGCAGAAGAGTTAAACTCTTAGATTGAGAATTAAATTCTCTTTTTGAAGTTTTGAAGCTTTGATCCCTTTCTCACCTAGGTTTTCTTTCTTGAGAATTAAATTCTCCTTTCTTTTCTCTCTGCTTTTTGCTTTTTGAAAATTTCAAGATCCCAAAATTCTCTCCCTAAATTCTTCCTCTTGGCTTCTATTTATAGGAGAAGGAAAAGAATCAATTTGTTTAGTAAATCTTTCATTGTAAGATTTTGTTTGTCTTCATAACTAATATGATCCTTTAGATCACACAGTGAGTTTTATTCACCGTTGGATTTTTAATCCAAAAGATATTCTGTTTGTTATTTTCGGTGAGATTTTAGGGAAATCTTTCCTTGTCTAAAATCTTTCCATAAATTGGTGATTTTTAATCACCTTTGGATTTTTAATCCAACGGTTCCCCATAATCCTTTTTCGTTTGGAAAGATTTAGCGAAATTTAGAATTTAATTTTATTAAGTTACAAGGCTTTCAAAGCCTGTCACGTGCGGGCACGTGACCCTTGGTCACGTGTGGGCACGTGACCCCCAATTGGGGTCTTTTTTCAGCCGCTTGTTTATGATTTTACCTCTGTGACCCTTGGTCACGTATCAACACGTGACCCTTGGTCACGTGTGAACACGTGATGCCTTATTGAGGAAATTCCTGATTTTTAATGAGGGAACAAGGAGTATCTTCTTTCAAAAGTGGTAGCTTCATTCCCAGAGACAGGACTTTGGTGAACCGCTTCTTTGTTTTAAGCTTGATTTTGTTGGCGACAGAAGTGCTTTGATCTGGTGGAGGCGTTTTCATCCTTTCATCCAGTCTTTGGCGTTTGGCTTTTTCGAATATGGCCATTTCGCGCTCTCGATTAGCTTTGCTTGTCTAAAGAGCCTTGTTTAGAAACGCGTCAATCATTTCGTCTGACGGCCATAGGAGTTCAGGCTTGGGATATGCACCTAGCTTCTCCGCATCTGAAGTTTCTTCGTTATTTATCAACGAGTGAGAGATCATTTGGCAGCTGGCCGCGTAATCCCCAGGTTCATCTGCTGAGTCTTCTCCCTCGTCTTCATCACCATCTCCATCTTCAAGGATGTGGTTGAGGAATTCTTGGAGCGTGACTGGAGTTCGCGCCTTCTGGTTATATTATTCCAGCGTGTCAATATGTTTTTGTAGGTCCGTGCGCTTTTTATCGAGCTTCATGGGCTTTTTGGTCTTCTTTTTCTTCTTCGAAGACTTTGACGGCTGGGCTTGAGCATTTAAACTGCCGTTATCATTTCTCGGCGTTGGGCGCGGCTTTAGCATTCCCTTAATGACTTCAGGTTGCAGTGGACTCTTCCAATTAATCGCCGGGCATGTCTGAAGGTCTTTCAGCATTCGTTTTGTTTTGGAGGAAAGAACGACCTTCTATGGAGCTTCTTCTATAAATGAGCACGATGCCCCCGGTGCTTCTCCCTTCTTAAGAGTATGCGGCTGAGGCGGGTCCACCTTCCAATTTTCAGACAGTGTGCATTTGCCCTGTTGATATTGGTCTTCAATCCAGCCCTTGAAGACGAAGCAATCCTCAATTGGATGGCCTATCGCTTAATGATAGAGACAATAATTTAGATTATTGGTTTCACTGGGTTGCGACGGGCGTCTTGGATTTGGCAAATTAATGAGCCTGTTGCGCACTGCCAGTTCGAACAATCTTTTGGTCTTATCCCGGGGAAACGAATACGGGCACTTCATCCTTTCGCTGAAGAATTGCTGCTTATCCTCTTGGTGAACAATTGGCTTCGGACCACCTGTTTTCTGTTGAGCATTGGCGACGAAGGTCGCTTTTGCCTTTCCCTTTTCATTTCGGGGCTCTATCTTTGAAGAGGAAGGTCTGTGACCTATTTGATCCATCTGAGCCAGCTTGTCGATCAAGGCCTGAAAAGTAGTTGGCTTGAAGAACATCATGAACTAGGAGATGGTCGCTTGCGGATCAAGAGTTCCTACAAACATGCCCACTGCCCCCGCTTCTTCAATGCGCTGCTCACATTTTGACCACAGGTTCCGCCATCGTATCGCGTACTGAACCCATGTCTCGTCTGGCTTTATCCCGGCGTTGATCAGTGCTGTAATTGGGGTTCGCTCGCTAGCGCCCGCGAACCGTTGAGTGAATAGCAACTCCATCTCTGCAAATGTCTTGATAGAGTCATTCGGGAGTTCTGAATACCACTCGAATGCTGTCTCCGACAAGCTGCCAACAAATTGGCGGAGCAGTAGTTTATCATCACCTCCGGTATTACCACATAAAGCCCTGAACTGGGCAACATGTTGATGCGGATTCCCCGTCCCTTTGTATACATGGAATTTAGGGATCGTATATCCCGGCGGGTTCCTTATTTGGTCATACCAGCCTGGATAGGGTCGTCCAGTTTTAAAAACTTGGCCGGCTGCTTCATTCATTTGATGAGCTCGTATTTGCTGGGCTATGTAGTCGTCCAGAGCGGTCTTGGAGATGGTCTCCTCCTTAGCTACTGAAAGAGCCGGGAGAGGGTTCGATGTCTCCTCTCTGTCATCTTCAATAATCATCGGGGGGTCTTCAGCTGGAGGTTCCGGCTATAATATCATTCCGGCTATGTCTCGGAACAACAATGCCATTCGTTTTATATTAGCTGCTTGTTCCGCGGCTTCCTTTTCTTTCCTCTCGATCATTTATTGGAGGAATTCAGCATCAGTCTCTTGTTCTCGACGCTGCTCTGAAGTTTCTGGACTTTCTTTCGGCCCAGTGAGTGCGGCCATTGCTATTAGCATCTCCTGGAGCTTTTTTTATTGTTGCTCCTGAGCCTTAGTCACCGATCGCGTAAGCGGTCGATGACCAGTGGAGATACGGCTGTCCTCTTTTCCGGATGCCATATAGACGGTATGCACTATTGGGGCCCTAGACTTGGGGCGTTTGGGTTCAGCGCCCTTGCGGTCCGCCGTGGTCACAAGGGCTTTCTCCGGCCTCCTTTTCTTGTGAGCGGTAGAAGTTGAGGGGGCCGTTGCAGTGGGCACCCATATAGCTGTCGCCTTATGTAACTTGACATGATGGTTGTCTTCTCGCTGAAGTTTCACCTTTTTCTGTCGGCGAGAGTAATCTTGATCAATCACCGAATCTTGGACTTGACGCCAAACCTTGTAAATTTTAGAGGACAGCCGTTGAGGGGGCTGCTCTAGCTTTGTCTTTGGGGCATTCTCCACAGGTGGAGGGATCTTTTCAGCACAGCAGTGGGTGAATTCCTGTGCACCTTGTCAAGCAGCTCGAAGCTGTTCCCAGTTGGAACAACAGCATTGATTTCCACCATTGGAGCTGGCGGAGTTAACCCAGACAGAGAGCTGCCCTCGTCTTTCCTTACTCGACGCCAGTGACGACGGCGAGCATGTCGTGCGGAGGGTGTTGGTTCAGTTATGTGGGTAGCTTTGTCATGCCCCTGTCTTGATGAATGGTTATCGCCGTAGTCAGCCTGTTGAAGACCGATGTCCATTGGGAAGCAATGTTCAATCTGTCAAAGATAGACCTCTGGGCAGGAGCGGGAGCCGGAGTGGCCAGCCTTGTAAAGACTGATTCTTTAATAGGAGAAGCTTCTTTGGCGACCTCGAGAGCAGAAATGGCGATCCGTTTTGGGATGCCCGCTTCAGGTATCGCGGGCTTCTTCATGGGCCCACTTGAGTTCATGCTCAGCCTATCAAAGACCGATGCCGTTTGCTTGGAATTGGACGACCCGTTGAGAAGGGCCGTGGTAGTGATGAGTCGATCAAAGACCGACTTCTTTTGCGCTTCTTGCGGCAGTGGGATGTTAATGCTCACTGGTGGGAGCATGGTACCGAAGAACAACCCGGTGGTAGCTTGCGTTACCTGCTCTACCGGGATTGTGAACATGGGGGCCACTTAAAGGCCGTAGGTTATTCCTCCGGATGAAGCGGAACGGGAGTTGCTGCTGCAGCTGGAACAGTTAGAGGCCATTGATGTCCTTTTTCTGCACGGGAGCAAAAGTAAATCTTAGTACCTTGAATCCAGGGGCAACCATAGCAAACCACGATTCGTTCGCGAAACACGACAAACAAAGTGTGGAGTGGAAAGAGGAAAAGGTCCCACCAGGCGTGCCAGAATTTGTTTACCGCCGGAAGACGCGAATGGGACGTTGGGACGTCCGGGCCTGAATTCTGGGGGCAGATGCTATTAAGTGCTATTCGTCTACCTCTCCGAAAATGCCAAGTTGATTTATGGCACCCTATATCGAAGGTGTGAGCAGATGCGACCGTTGTAGCAGACTTCATCAGATTCCCTTTCATTTGAGGGTTTTTTTTTATTGTGGGGACGCTCTTCCCTGCAGGCGCAAGCCCCTGCAGTTAATTACGCTATCGTATTGCGGTAACAAATTTCTCCTTCTCCAGATAGTCACTTCGTGTCCTGGGTGTTTGTTTTATTTTTGGTTTCCCGTGGATTGTATACGGAGACTAAGTTATGTTGTCGCCCATAGGGCGTGGACTATTCTAAATCCGTATCATCTTAGATTTGGGTTTGGGGTTGGGTTTAAGGATACGTTAGTCTCATTTTAGACTAAGATCAACTTAAACGTTAGTTAAGGATACATTGGTCTAATTTTTAGACTAAGATCTACTTAATGAGGGGATTTTAGGTTAAGAATACGTTAGTCTAATTTTAGACTAAGATCAATTTAACAGGACCATTTAGATCCAACAAAAGAGCATTTGGGCTCTATTGTTTAGTTTAGAGACATTGCGGTTAAATAGTTTAAGGATATTGCGGTCGATTGTTAGTTTAAGGACATTGCGGTCCATTGTTAGTTTAAAGACATTGCGGTCGATTGTTAGTTTAAAGACATCGCGGTCGATTGTTAGTTTAAAGACATTGCGGTCGAGGTTAAGGACATCATAGTCCGTGAGTTTAAAGACCTCACAGTAAAGGTTAAGGACATTATAGTCCATGAGTTTAAAGACCTCACAGTCAAGATTAAGGACATCATAGTCCGTGAGTTTAAGGACCTCACTGTCCATGGAATGTCTGGTTATCGGGACCTGTCACATCTCTGAAGACATTGAAGGATTACAACGACAAATATCAAAGGAATGAAGAGATGTACTCTTGAACCAATGTTGGTTGAAGAATCTACAGTCCAATTGGGGACTAAGATCAAACATTTATGAGCATATGAGCCCAATCAATCTGAATTGAGGACTTATGGCCAATTTGGGCTAAGTCCATTCAATTAAAATGTTTAACATTTCTTTTTGGGCTATTGAATATTTATTTGAGCCCAATCCCTTAACAATGCTGAGCATTGGTTTGGCCTCTGACAATGTTTTGTCTTTTATCGAGCACTGAGCGCTTATCATAGTTCTGAGGTTTATTTAAAGAACAATTTATATTCAAGCACATCGCACATAAGGAACATGTAGCACACTTGGCGCTAGCGCCAGCCAATGAGCGCAGTGCGCTATGTTAGAAGCGCTGATGCGCTTAGCGCAAGTCAATGAGCGCAGTGCGCTAGATGTGGTGCACTGATGCGCTTAGCGCTTTTGCGCTAGATATGGTGCGCTGATGCGCTTTGCGCTAGATGTAGAGCGCACACGTGAGAAGCACATGGTGCGCTTGACGCTGAGCGCAAGTCAATGAGCGCAGTGCGCTATTATTTGAAGCGCTAGGGCACTGCAGCGCTTTGCGCTAGTTGTGAAGCGCATTGCGCTACTAAATTGGGAGCGCTAAGGCTCTTTTAAGTTAAGAACGCTAAGACTCTTTTAAATTAGGTTTTGCGCTTTGAGAATTATATTCTCTCTGATAAGAGACTTTGTATCAAGATTCTAAGAACAAAGTTCTTAATTTATAGGAGATATTTCAATATCTTTTTGATGAAAGGCTTTGCCTTTATGGATCTGTGATCCTAAAAGAATTGAATAATTCTCCCTCCTTTTTATAATGAGGTGTTCATAATCTCTTTTGTGAAAGACAATTTGTCTTATAGATCTATGATCTGTTAGAAGAAGTAAATTTTTCTTCTTATTATTTTTATAATGAGATCTTTCGATCTCTTTATAAAAGACTTTTAGTCTTATAGATCTTATGATCTCAGAAAAGAAGTAAATTCTTCTTTGAATAATAAGACGATTTCGTCTTTCTGTTCTTTTTATCTTGGAAAGAATTTTCTTCTTTTGTCGAGAGTTTGCTCTTCTTCTTGAGATTTTCTCAAAGTTTGGGGTGGGGGTGGGGTTTCCTCTCTTTTAGAGTTGAAGTCTATGGTCCTTTTTATAGTGAAGGGCTAATTTGTTCAATCAGTTATAGAGATCTTTTCTCTAATTGATTTGGGGAAATTTTCCCCCGTTGGATTTTTGATCCACAGGCTTCTGATTTACAGAAGGCAATTTGCTTGTTTTTAACAAAATTGGGAAATCTTTTTTCCTTTACAGAATTTGTTCTATATCTTAGTGATTTTTAATCACCATTGGATCATTGATCCAACGGTGTTCCAAATTCAGGGCACAATCTTTTCTGTTTGGAAAGATTCAACAGAAATTCATTCTTGTTAATTGATGATTTAATCATATCCGTTGGATATATGATCCAACGGTTAGGAACATTTAGTTCTAGCGCTAGCGCTTATGCGCTCTGCCCGTGGTGCGTTACTTGGAGCGCAGCGCCTTTAGCGCTAGCGCACACGTGCTTTGCACGTGGTGCGCTACTTGGAGCGCAGCGTACCTAGTGCAAGCACATATGTGCTTTACATGGGGTGCTGCTTCAGAGTTTTTAATTCTTCAGCGCTGGCGCTTTTGGCGCGAGCGCTTTTATAAAGCGCAGCTTTGTTGTTGAAGGTGTCTTTTCAACTCGCTTTTAAGTCAACTTATATTCCCCAGAACTTATATTTTCCAGATCTTGGAAATATCTCCATTACGTACACAATTTTCTGTGCCGAGATTTTGATTGTCTGTCTTTATAATTTGAAGCAATGCTTCTTTCTTTTCTCATTTCCAGAGAACCATCTTAATTATGGCTTGTAACCGCTCTCATGGCCGTCGGCAATCGTGGGCCTATTAAGAATATTGTTCCTCGCTTCGCTGCGCGCTTGGTGAATCCTGCTCTTATGGATGACCAATGCGACACAACGCTGAACGAGCTCTTGACTCGTGCAGGGTCTCCTCTCCCCCCGCACTCTATTTGGCTTCGGATGATCCTTACGTCCGTGCTCGCTGATATTCTCCCTCCTCCAGCAGAGATGACCTCGGCAATGCTCGATGCTGCCGAAGACAAGATCGAGTGCTTCTTCGAGGCGCATTTGATCACTAAAGCCCTGAGGGATTGCTCTGTCCATTTGCTGAGACAGATACGGGCTCGTCGGGTCGTTATCTCCACTTTCTCTGGTGAGTGCGGCGCTGATCGATGGGTGGCTACTCCTCGAGAAGATCGCCGTTTTGACATGGTGGAGAAGACAGAGAGGGAACTAGATAATCTCATTCTTAGCTTTGCAAACCCCTGCCCTTTTGATCCCATATTTGGCGATCTGTTTATATTGTAATAAAAATGTCTAATTAAGTATTTTATTATCTGCCAAGTGCTCCTCTTATTTTTAATTCTTTGTTATTCCTTTGTCAGGCGCTTATGCGCCATATAACCTAACTTGTCATAACCGGGTGCAAGTAATGAAGCGCTCTTGGCGGTTAGCGCACTTGGCGCTTAGCGCTCCCGTGATTTGCACGTGAGCGCCGTTTCAGAGTCTTTGACTCTCAGTGTTGGCGCATTCAATGCTGGCACTTTTCACGAAGCGTCGCTTCATTTCAAATCTCAGAATTTGAACAGAGCTCTGCTCTGATTGGGGAAACAACCTTTTGCAATGAGTCTAGCCTTATAGGTTTCCACCTGTCCATCTACACCAAGTTTCCTTTTGTAGATCCATTTGCATCCAACGGGTTTTATCCCTGGTGGAGCAATATCCAAGGTCCACACTTTATTGGTGTACATAGACTCCATTTCCGCATAGCATCCAGCCACTTATCAGAGTTCCTACTGATAATGGCCTGCCTAAAACTAGTAGGATCATGTTCTTCTAAGATGCAATTCTCTCGATCCCCGTCTATGAGAAAACCGTAGTATCTCTCGGGCGGATGAGAAATCCTACCAGATCTGCGGAGTGGCTGAGGTTCGTCTGGGAACACTGAATCTAGCGGTTCTACCAAATCTTCAGTTACATTTTGTGATTCAGAAGTTTTTTCCAGTTCCACCGTACTCCCATTAGCTTCTTTTGCAAGAAACTCCCTTTCCAAAAAGGTAGCGTAGCGAGATACAAACACCTTCTGTTCCTCAGTATGGTAGAACATATATTCTAGTGAATTCTTAGAATATCCCACAAATTTGCATAGAACTGATCCTGCCTGAAGTTTGTTCGATTTTTGTGTTTTCACATAGGCCGGACAACCCCATGTCTTAATGAATTTAAGACATGGTCTTTTCCCACTCCATATTTTATATGGAGTCTTAGGCAAAGATTTGGAAAGAACTTTATTCAAAAGGTATGCCGCTGTTTGAAGAGCATGTCCCTAGAATGAAAGAGGCAACTCAGTGTTACCCATCATGGAGCGAACCATATCCAAAAGGGTACGATTTCTCCGCTCCGATACACCGTTGTGCTGTAGCGTATACGAATGAGTAAGCTGAGAGGGAATTCCATTCTCTTTTAGGTATTCTAGGAATTCTGTGCTTAGGTACTCCCCTCCTCTATCAGATCGGAGGATCTTAATACTCTTGCCAGTCTGGTTCTCTACTTCATTTCTGAATTCTTTGAATTTCTCAAAAGCTTCAGATTTGTGTTTCAAAAGATACACATACCCGAACCTAGAGAGATCGTCAGTGAATGTGATGAAGTATGAGAACCCACCCCTTACTTGTATAGACATTGGACCACATACATCACTGTGTACGAGTCCCAAGAGCTCTGCTGCTCTTTCTCCGTGTCCTGTGAACGGATATTTAGTCATCTTTTCTTTGAGACAAGACTGACAGGTTTCATAAGATGAAAATTCGAACGTATCCAAAAGTCCATCTTTATGCAACTTACTTAGTCTTTTAATTCCGATATGACCAAGTCTACAATGCCACAAGTAGGATTCGTTCTGCTCTGAACTCTTCCTCTTGCGTGTGCTTTGTATATTGAAAACTATATTTTGATTTAGAACATAGATACCATTAAACAGTGTACCTTCTGCAACCAATACCTTATCAAGATAAATGTTCATGATATTCTATTAAGAATAAAGTTATATCCATCTTTATTAAGTAAAGATACTGATATGATGTTGCAAACCATGGAAGGCACATAGTAACAATTGTTCAAAATCATAGTGTTGCCATTTGGCAACACTAGGTGATATTCATCGACGGTAGCAGTATCAACTTGTGCTCCGTTCCCTACTCTGAGAGACTTATCACCTGGTCCAACTATCCTACTTTTTCTCAGTCCCTATAATAAATTACAGATATGAGATCTTGATCCGGTATCTAGTACCCAGGAGGTAGGACTGACTGAAAAACAGTTCTCAATAACAAATGTACCTGAAGAAGACGCAATAGTGTAATTCTTCTTCGTTGTGGTCAATAAGGAATTCATGCAATCCTCTTTCCCTAGTTCATACTTATGACCGTCATCATAAGTTAGAGCTAAACCGACGTTCCCCAGCCCCGAATAAGAATTCGGATCGGCCAAGCGATACATTTTATTATCTTGATTAGAGCGTGAAATGGTTGCTACCTGGAGAAAGAAAAGAAACAGTCAGCGTGCGCCCTTGCAAGATTAGATTGGTTATTAGTTTATCTAATCAGATGGCTCCCACTGTTTCCTCGAATTCTTTTTCAAACCTTAAAAGAAGAATTAGTTAGGATTAATCGCACATCACAATACTTGCTTAATCTTTCAGCCAGGCTGGTGTCGGTACTTCGAAAGAGGTTTTCCAACGCTTTCGCGAAGTTCCTTAATTACATAATCTCTTTTCCCAGGAGGCATAGCTCCGCTAACACCATTCTAGACACCTACTTGGTTTATAGCATTGATTGTTAAGTGAGAAAATCTCCCAAGAGTAATCCTACTCATCAGTAGGATCGAGATGCAACTATCATCGTGTGATAACCTAGATGGCAGCCACTCTAGTCACCACACTCCAGAAGGTATGCATAATCTGTAAGTTTCCTGTATATTTGAAACTCCAGATGTGGTTTTTGCCCCTAGGACCGAAGTGACCTTGACGAATAATCAACAAATCAAAAGGTCCCAGTCAAGTTCAACCCGTCGTTATCCAAGATTCCATTAGACCCATCCGCATGATCCTTGACGAATAATCAACAAAACCATGCGACTGTCCTAACCAATCGCATCTATCTGTGCTACAGAGAATCATCACTCAGCTACCCTTCACTGCGCCTTGACGAATAATCAAAAAATGCAGCACGAATACTAAGTACTGACTATCTGAAACGACGGAGGGCTACGGCTGGGTTGTTGGCGAAAAACCCGTTAACGTAATGAACTTGATATCGTTGAAGGAATCTGAGCAGTTTTTAAAAGGAGTGGTTTAAGCTCCGCTTTTGAAAGCTTATGGTTTTGGAAAAACCGAGTAATCTACAGTATAGACCTTTGCTCAAGAGATCACTCCTCACGAAAGGATCTCGGCTCTTGCCTCCTGGAATGAGGTGCTGGATATTCATTATCGAATACCACTATGCAAAGCGAAAGAATATAGTTATAGTTTTTCAAAATTTGTTCCAACAATATCTTTTAGGTTTATTTTCTTGCATTAATCAAAATTAATGCAGTCCCATCAGTTTAATCCTATCACACCAGAAAAGAACGAAAATACGATGTACGTATATGAAATCCGCATTCGCCATGGGGCCCCGTCATCACCAATTAGTTTACTTAACTAACGACAGAGCGGGGGCTGGACTAGCACGGGTGCAAAACATATACAACATATACTTGTATATATATAAGTATATATAACATTCGTCCCAGGCATGATAATAAGCAACATCATAGAATCTTAGCCAACAATACAGAAAGGTGGATAATCTTGGAACCCCGGGTTTTATTAGAGCCGCAAATAAAACCCGACGTTCCCGGTCGTGTAGATAGCCCGTGCAATGAAAACCTGGACCCTTACAAGCGCGGCAAGTTACCCGTCAATCCCAGAAGTGAGGTGACCCCCTTCAACGAAGTGAATGGGTCACCTAGCACTTCACGGAATCCGGAAACTTGTGCGCCCCTCCGTGGGTCATCCTATACCCCCTACGAGTGCGGCGAATAGCCCGCCAATTCTAGAATGAAGCCCCCTCCGTCTCAACGCCATGAGATGCGGGTTTGTTGCCTTCTAGAACCCGGCTATTCGAGCACTTCACCGCGGGGTAATCCTAGTACAGAAAATGAAAATAATATGTACAAATGCTGATGTTCATACCAGAATATTACATTTAATACCGCCCATTCTTATGCTGGTTTGTTTATAGGCAGGTGCTTTTAATCCGTGTTTGCTACATATTTAAAGGATACAGGTTCCTAGTCCAAAATAACGCAAATGATACAAAATCTCCACTGTTACACCAAATTACAGAACATCTGTTGTCAACAGATAAAACCCGCGTTCCGGTCATCTGTATCCGTCCAGTACCGTGTACCAGTTCCAGAGACAAGACAAATGACAGCGGTCATTCGTATCTCGGACAAGCACAGAGCACGAGGGGGGGCAGCACAAGAATCAATGGGTGCACGGAGCTCGAGATAGATAAGACCAAAAGAATTATTTTTGAAGCCATTTTGGACTGTTGTAGATCTAAAGAAATTATGGAAGCAATTTGCAATTTGGAACATGTAGAACAACTGAACATAGCAACAGAAGAAACCCCAGAAAAAACGACATTCCAATTCCACCAAAGAGCTACGGATCCGCGGCCAATATGGCGAATCGGCGGTGGATCCGCGGCCGAGTTGACTTAGTGTCAACTCGGATTTTGGGGTTAGTTTGGTAACTTCATAGTGTAAGTCCACGTTGCCCACCCCGGTACTTGCGGGGAGGCAGAAAACGGAATAAAAATCGGATTTTTATGAGCTTAGGCAACATGGACTACACTATGAAGGATCTTTGCTAAACAAAAACAAGCTAAAGCTAACTAAAAACTAGCTAAGTGCTAGAAAGGTTATACCTTGGGCTTTATGTCCTTCTCTCCTTGCTCCTTGGAGTAGTAGAAGGAGGTCACCTTGTCGTCTTCTCCCGTCAAAGAAAGATCCACCCGAAAGCCTCAACCTTTGGCTTCAACTCCAAGCTAGAAGTAACTAGGGTGCAAGAAGTGCTAGTCCTTGAACCCTAGATGAGATTAGAGATTATCAAGAGAGGGTTTTTCTCAAGCTCAAGTGTTTCTCAACACATGAGAGGGGAGAGCTTGAGGGAGAGGAAGAACAAGAGAGAGAAAGGAAATGATAGAATGAGAATAATATGAACCATTCTCACTTATATGTGTATATTATTTTAATTAAATAATTAGCTAGATAATTGTCATGGTTAATCATGACATGACCATTATCATTTCAATTTGCAAGGATCAAAAAGCATTTTCCAAAAGAAATGATGATGGTCAAAGTGTCAACCTAGGTCAACAAGTCAAGGAGGTCAAATGGTCAACAACCATAACCATGCACAATTATTAAACTAATTATCAATTAACTATAATACACACATAAGCATTAAGGTTAATAAAATGACAATAGCCATTAACCCTAATCAAGGTTCTCTACCTCTGTCTCAAACAACTGTGCATACGCACCCGCATTCGTGATCTGAGGAACACGAATACAATGAGAAAAACCAATCCCAAATCATATACTAGGATCCGGCTTAAACCAAAGCCCGCTAGTATAAACTGTCCGGACAGCAAACGTGCACAAGTGCGCGGATGCGAACGAACCCTGTCGCAAAACCATGCGACCTCTACTCATTTTGCCTAAAGGCGAATAGCTCTCTGTGTGGGACTCTAAAGACTCGACACTACGCTGGCAGTGGGTTTAACCACAGACCGCAAGCGGCACTAGCTGTACGTAACGGTCCCCAGGTAGATGTCGATAAGAAGACTGACGAGGTGAACCCCATCTGAACTCCTACTGAGCCTGTATGTGACAGTCTCCGTACAATCCAGTCTGTTCGTCTGATACATCGCATGGCGGGCCTCGGGGGGCGATGAACGTCAGTCCCCTAATAGCGGTACAAGTCGTGTCGGAGTGTAGCCCAGAACACCCTGAGATAACACTGGAAACCTACCAGTATATCTCGCTTGCCCTGGCCAGGGACTACTCGTGTAATGGCTCTCCTGGACACAGCGCGATGTCAACCCCCAATACCGGGAGAGACGAATCCTGTCTAACCGTCACTGCCTCCAAGTGCTTCGGGACTGCACCCAAAAACTACCTGTTTGCACGACTCCTGTGAGCCGTGGTAGGGTAGCAATCAAAGTGCAGTGGGAACACACTCGAGGCGAAGTGACAGTGTCAAGTCAGCGGACTAAGCTGTACTCATGTCACCTGGGAACTGATAACTGACGATAGGTATAATACCAACCAACAGTTCCCGACGAGTCCTGTCCAGTGTACTCGTAACCTAACGAGCACCCGTATACTATCTCAAGTACGACGTACTGACGGCTGTGGGACAGACCGTCTCCCACACTGGGATGAGAAGCGCATACGCTAGTCTACTCCGGAGTATCGATGCCCTGTCTCGATAGTCCAACGACCAGGGACCTGTATAAGGATGTGCTTATAGATTACCCAGCTCCTACGAGTGCGAGCGCCATCACAACGCTGGTAATCAACCAAAGATCCTAAGGGCTTTACTAATATGTATATCAGCGACATGCTAAAAGAAACACATGCACATATTGAAGTAGAGACAAACCAAGTAGCATACTACCATTTCGAGCAAGATTGTATATACAACTGTGAATATCCCAAGCTTCCATTAAGTAATATACAAACTAGTATGATACAGTAATGGCCTCTAGGGCATATACACTAACAATCTCCCACTTGCACTAAGGCCATGTACTGGCGTATCGAAGACCTATCATCTCGATCAGCCACTCGAACTGAGTCTGGGGCAAGGCCTGGGTGAATGGATCTGCTGTGTTATCTTCTGAAGCAACTCTCCGGACCTCGATCTCCTGGCGATCCACGATCTCCCTGATCAGGTGATACCGCCTCAAGATATGTCTGGATTTCTGATGGGACCTGGGTTCCTTCGCTAAAGCTATAGCCCCGTTGTTGTCGCAATACAGAGGTATTGGGTCAACAATGGACGGAACCACCTGAAGTTCTTTCAAGAACTTCCTTATCCAGACAGCTTCTTTTGCGGCATCGGATGCAGCGATGTATTCCGCTTCCATAGTCGAGTCCGCAACGGTTTCCTGTTTGGAACTCTTCCAACACACCGCCCCTCCATTGAGGGTGAAGACAAAACCCGACATGGACTTGGAATCATCCTTGTCACTCTGGAAGCTGGAGTCAGCAAAGGCCTCAATCTGCAGGTCTTTTCCGCCATACACCAAGAACATCTCCTTAGTCCTTCTCAGGTACTTGAGAATGTTCTTTACTGCTATCCAATGTTTCTCCCCAGGGTTTGACTGATACCTGCTTACCACACTCAGTGCATAAGCCACATCTGGTCTGGTACACAACATCCGAACATCGCATACATTATAGAGCCTACCGCAGAAGCGTAGGGTATAATAGACATGCGATCCCTCTCTAAATCAGTCTTGGGAGACATCTCTTTATAGAGGGTGATCCCGTGACAAGCCGGTAGATTACCGCGCTTGGAATCTTCCATACTGAATCTCTTTAGTATGGTGTCGATGTACCTGGACTGTGAAAGTCCTAATATCCTCTTGGATCTGTCACGGTAGATCCGGATACCCAGAATGTATGAGGCACCACCCAGGTCTTTCATGGAGAACCTGTGTGACAAGAACCCCTTGACAGATTGTAGCATAGGAATGTCATTTCCTATTAAGAGAATGTCATCCACGTATAAAACGAGGAATACTACAGTTCTCGCTACAAATCTACAATAGATGCATGGTTCATCTGGATTTTTGATAAAGCCAAATTCCTTGACCGTCTCATCAAAACAGATGTTCCAACTCCGCGATGCCTGCTTTAGTCCATAAATGGACTTGAGCAACTTGCACACCTTTCCGCTGCTCCCACTCTGAATGAAACCCTCTGGCTGGTCCATATAGACACACTCCTCTAAATGACCATTTAGAAAAGCTGTCTTTATGTCCATCTGCCAAATCTCATAATCGTGGAAGGCAGCAATGGCAAGAAGGATTCGAATGGATTTCAGTATAGCCACTGGAGAAAAGGTTTCGTCATAGTCCAAACCAGGTCGCTGACGAAAACCCTTTGCTACCAGTCTAGCTTTATAGGTCTCAACCTGTCCATCTACACCAATCTTCCTTTTAAAGATCCACTTGCATCCTACGGGTTTTACCCCATCTGGAGCAATGTCCAACGTCCATACTTTGTTGGTGTACATGGACTCCATCTCGGTCCGCATTGCATCCAGCCATTTTACCGAGTCGACGCTCTGAATGGCTTGCTGGAAGCTAGTAGGCTCATCACAGTCTATGATGCAATCCTCTCTATCCCCGTCAATGAGAAAACCGTAGTATCTCTCGGGCGGATGAGACTGCCTACTACTCCTGCGGAGTGGCGTGGGAATGTCCTGATCTTTCGAACCCTCTGGTCCTACTAAGCTTTCAGTAATAGCTCGTGGTTCTGGAATTTCTTCCAGTTCTATTGCGCTCCCACTTGATTCTTTTTCTATGAACTGGTGTTCTAGAAAGTGGGCATGGCGAGAAACAAGGACTTTTTGTTCCTCTTCGCAATAGAAGTAATATCCCTTGGAGTTCTTTGGATATCCCATAAACTTGCGCTGTACTGAGCATGCCTCGAGCTTGTCCGCATGCTGCTTTTTTATAAAAGTTGGACATCCCCATGTCTTAATGTGATTAAGATAGGGTCTCTTCCCACACCACACCTGATATGGTGTAGTAGGCACAGCCTTAGTTGGAACTCGGTTCAAAAGGTATGCAGTTGATTCTAGCGCATATCCCCAGAACGATCGCGGCAACTCAGCGTTACTCATCATGGACCGCACCATATCCAATAGGGTTCGGTTCCGTCTCTCCGATACACCGTTATGTTGCGGAGTGTATGGAGGAGTAAGCTGAGAGAGAATTCCATTCTCTTTTAAGTAACCCGGAACTCGGCACTCAAGTATTCACCACCTCGATCAGATCTCAGTGCCTTGGTACTTTTGCCTGTTTGTTTTTCTACTTCATTCTTATATTCCTGGAATTTTTCAAAAGCCTCGGATTTATGTTTCATTAAGAAGACATAACCGTACCTTGAAAAGTCATCCGTAAAAGTAATGAAGTAAGAATAACCGCTTCGTGCATGTGTAGACATTGGACCGCACACGTCGCTGTGTATGAGTCCCAATAGCTCGCTCGCTCTTTCTCCGTGTCCAGTGAATGGAGTCTTTGTTATCTTTCCTTTGAGACAGGATTGACAAGTTGCATACGATTGATATTCGAACGGATCCAAATATCCTTCTGCATGTAACTTAGTCAACCTTCTCTCATTGATGTGACCCAGTCTACAATGCCATAAGAAAGTTTTATTGATTTCTGGAGACTTTCTTTTGTGTGTATTCTGGACATTGAAAATCTGTGGTTGGTTTAATACGTATATACCGTTGTTCAATGTACCCGACCCAATCAAAACTTGATTAAGGTGAATGTTCACTACATTACTTACAAATGCAAATTCATAACCTTATTTAGACAATAAAGATACAGAAATGATATTACAGGTTGCATTTGGTACATAATAACAACTACGCAAAACCAAAAAATGTCCATCCGACAATCCCAGGTGATAGTCCCCCACGGCCTCAGCATCCATGCTAGCACCGTTTGCAACTCTGAGGGTCATGTCACCTGCCTTCAAAACTCTACGCTTTCTCAACGCCTGCAAAGAATTACAGATATGAGATCCTGATCCGGTATCCAATACCCAGGATGTAGAGTTTATTGATAGACAGTTTTCAATAACATACACACCTGAAGCTGAAGCCGCAACTCGCTTCAAATCCTGTGTTCTGGCCTTCCAAGCCTTGCAATCCTGTTTCTAGTGACCACTTTTGTGACAATAGAAGCATTCTTCCTTCCCCACTAGGTTCCCCGCCATCTTTGTTGCTTTTCCTTTTCCCTTCGTATCCACTTTACCGACACCGCCTCTTGGTTTGGCGGGGGCTTTCTTCTTCTTACCCTTGGCTTTCGCCCTGGATCTAGAAGAGGAAGATCCTCCTACAAACAAAGTGGATGTCTCCCTATATTTCTGTAGGGTGCCCTCAGCACTCCTCAACATGTTCAGAAGTTCGGAAAGTTCAACCTCTTTTCCTTGCATGTTGAAGTTAAGGATAAACTGGGCGTAAGTGGAAGGAAGGGACTGGAGAATCAAATCAGTATAGAGTTCATTCTCCAACATGGTCCCAAGGTCCGCGAGCTCCTCAATGTAGCCAATCATCTTAAGCACGTGTTCCGCTACCGATGATCCGACGGCCAACTTTGCCGAAAAAATCTTCTTCGACACTTCGTATCTTGCGATACGAGACTGCTCTCCATACAGTTCTTTTGTATGGAGAAATATGGACTCTAGGTCCATATTCTCGTGCCTCCTCTGATGTTCGTTGTCCATCGAGGCAAGTACGAGGCATTTGGCCTTCGCGCAATCTATCTCCCATGTCTTACGGATTTCCTTGTCCGCGACGCTGGAGGTGGGACCTGGGACAGGGGGATCTTTGGTGGTAAGTACATACCCCAACTTGTCGTAAGTGATTGCCATCTTGACATTCCTGAGCCAATTTTTATAGTTTGGCCCTGTCAGTATATTTTTATCTAGTAATAACTTAAGTCCGGTTATGTTGAATGGTCGCTGCAATTAGGAGAGAGAAAAGAAACACTTTAGCATAATGCTCTTGCAAGTTTAGAGTGGTTTTTAGTTTGTCTAAACTGGATGGCTCC
The DNA here is from genome assembly GCA_030015575.1 of Agapanthus africanus. Lineage (NCBI taxonomy): Eukaryota > Viridiplantae > Streptophyta > Magnoliopsida > Asparagales > Amaryllidaceae > Agapanthus > Agapanthus africanus. The sequence continues at coordinate 796,399,147 of CM057340.1, forward strand.
CACTGTCTCTCGAATCCCCTCTCAAACCGTAAAGAAAGGATTAGTCAGGATCAATCTCACCGTACAATACTTGCTTAACCGTTCAGCCAGGCCAGTGTCGGTACTTCGAGGGAGGTTTTCCAACGCTTTCGCGAAGTTCCTTAGTTAAGTAACCTCTTTTCCCTGTGGGCGTAGCCCCGCTAACACCTTTCTAGACACCTACTAAGTTTATAGCATTGATCGTTAAGTGAGAGTTTTCCTGAGGAGTAGCATATACTCACAGTAGGATCGGAATCCAAATATCATTGCGTGATAAAACCGAAGGAATCCTACCAGAATTATCACACTCCAAATGGTATGCAGCGCTAGCAAGTTTCAGTACTTATGAAACTCCCGATGTGGATTTTTGCCCCATGCTCTTATGACCACGACTTTGGCCAAAATATCATAAGTCACATGTCAAGTTCTACCCGTCATTCTCCTGGTTAATTTGGACCCACCCGTACCTACCCTTGACTTTGGCCAAAATGGCAGCACGACTGTCCCAAACCAATGCATCTATCTATGCTGCACATGAATACCCAATAGCTACCAATCACTATGCCTTGACTTTGGCCAAAATACATAGCTTGAATACTTTTTGACCATTCATGTGGAATGACGGAGGGCTACGGATGGTTTTGGCAAAACCGTGAACGTAGTGAACTTGATATAATCGATGGAACGAGATAGCTTTTAAAAGGAGTGGTTCAAGCTCCGCGTTTAAAAGTTTAGTTTTGAAAAGAACCGAGTGGTTTTCAAAGTGTTCCAATCGACTTTTACTTTGTTTATTTTCTTGCATTAGTTCTTTTAATGCGTCCCATCATTTAATCCTACCATTGCAGAAAACAACCAAAATATGACGTACGCTTATGCCATTCGCATTCGCCACGGGGCTCCGTCATCACCCGTTAGGTTACTTAACTAACGACAGAGCGGGGGCTGGGCTAGCGCGGCTGTAAAACATAAGCAACGCCTAAATAGTTATCATATATATAAGTATATATAGCAATGATAGACATTACAGATCACAGATGAATACATTGGATATACTAGGAATCCGCAATTCGTTCGAGCCTGCAACGAAAAGCGGATTACACGGTCGCGGTGAATAGCCAATATCCCACCCAAGTCCCCTACGGGTGCGACAAACTACCCGCCAAGTACCCGAAGCGAAGCAACCTCCCTCAACACCGTGAGTAGGTCACTCGGCACTTCGAGATACCCGGTAGTTTGTGCACCCCCTCCATGGGTCTATCCTAGGAGCAAAAACAGTAAAAAAAATTATACAATGACGGCTACAACCCCGACCCGGTTGTGCGGCCATACAAATAATATTATTACATCAATTTACATATTACAATGAATGGAAGAAAAAGCAACACTCATCTCACATCCACCCCGGCTATTCACCCGCGACAATCCAACCCATTCATATACACATACCAATCATCAATCACAGATCACAGATATGTATAACCCCAACTAATCGACATATAGCGATTAGCCGACGTTCAATACATACAAACATCACAGATATAACCTTTTAGTCAAAATGTATTGAAGTTCGGAAAAAAATACGGATTTATAGGCCCCCAAAAACAAATTTCTATTCTGGAAAACCTGGACACATATAAACCATCTTAAAAATCCCAAAACCAAGTAATAGGAAAACTGCACCAAACTCGACTCAGTGATGAGTCAAAACGGCGGCGGTTCCGCGGCAATAGCTTGCTATTGCCGCTGAACCGCGGCGGTTTAGACGAATCACTGGACCGGGTTTGCTGTGTTTCTTAAGAAAACCCTGAGATGATTTTTGGAGTATGAAAAATTTTATTTTGAACAGAAAAAATTTTAACAGAAACTTAGGGTTTCGAAAACTTGGTTTTTCGATTTTTATGTTTCGAACTTCGATACACTTCACTACCTAACTAGTTTATGTTTAGTTAGGCTCTGATACCACTGTAAGTCCACGTTGCCCACCCCGGTACTTGCGGGGAGGCGGAAAACGGAATAAAAATCGGATTTTTATGAGCTTAGGCAACATGGACTACACTATGAAGGATCTTTGCTAAACAAAAACAAGCTAAAGCTAACTAAAAACTAGCTAAGTGCTAGAAAGGTTATACCTTGGGCTTTATGTCCTTCTCTCCTTGCTCCTTGGAGTAGTAGAAGGAGGTCACCTTGTCGTCTTCTCCCGTCAAAGAAAGATCCACCCGAAAGCCTCAACCTTTGGCTTCAACTCCAAGCTAGAAGTAACTAGGGTGCAAGAAGTGCTAGTCCTTGAACCCTAGATGAGAGTAGAGATTATCAAGAGAGGGTTTTTCTCAAGCTCAAGTGTTTCTCAACACATGAGAGGGGAGAGCTTGAGGGAGAGGAAGAACAAGAGAGAGAAAGGAAATGATAGAATGAGAATAATATGAACCATTCTCACTTATATGTGTATATTATTTTAATTAAATAATTAGCTAGATAATTGTCATGGTTAATCATGACATGACCATTATCATTTCAATTTGCAAGGATCAAAAAGCATCTTCCAAAAGAAATGATGATGGTCAAAGTGTCAACCTAGGTCAACAAGTCAAGGAGGTCAAATGGTCAACAACCATAACCATGCACAATTATTAAACTAATTATCAATTAACTATAATACACACATAAGCATTAGGGTTAATAAAATGACAATAGCCATTAACCCTAATCAAGGTCCTCTCCCTCTGTCTTAAACAACTGTGCATACGCACCCGCATTCGTGATCCGAGGAACACGAATACAATGAGAAAAACCAATCCCAAATCATATACTAGGATCTGGCTTAAACCAAAGCCCGCTAGTATAAACTGTCCGGACAGCAAACGTGCACAAGTGCGCGGATGCGAACGAACCCTGTCGCAAAACCATGCGACCTCTACTCATTTTGCCTAAAGGCGAATAGCTCTTTGTGTGGGACTCTAAAGACTCGACACTACGCTGGCAGTGGGTTTAACCACAGACCGCAAGCGGCACTAGCTGTACGTAACGGTCCCCAGGTAGATGTCGATAAGAAGACTGACGAGGTGAACCCCATCTGAACTCCTACTGAGCCTGTATGTGACAGTCTCCGTACAGTCCGGTCTGTTCGTCTGATACATCGCATGGCGGGCCTCGGGGGGCGGTGAACGTCAGTCCCCTAATAGCGGTACAAGTCGTGTCGGAGTGTAGCCCAGAACACCCTGAGATAACACTGGAAACCTACCAGTATATCTCGCTTGCCCTGGCCAGGGACTACTCGTGTAATGGCTCTCCTGGACACAGCGTGATGTCAACCCCCAATACCGGGAGAGACGAATCCTGTCTAACCGTCACTGCCTCCAAGTGCTTCGGGACTGCACCCAAAAACTACCTGTTTGCACGACTCCTGTGAGCCGTGGTAGGGTAGCAATCAAAGTGCAGTGGGAACACACTCGAGGCGAAGTGACAGTGTCAAGTCAGCGGACTAAGCTGTACTCATGTCACCTGGGAACTGATAACTGACGATAGGTATAATACCAACCAACAGTTCCCGACGAGTCCTGTCCAGTGTACTCGTAACCTAACGAGCACCCGTATACTATCTCAAGTACGACGTACTGACGGCTGTGGGACAGACCGTCTCCCATACTGGGATGAGAAGCGCATACGCTAGTCTACTCCGGAGTATCGATGCCCTGTCTCGATAGTCCAACGACCAGGGACCTGTATAAGGATGTGCTTATAGATTACCCAGCTCCCACGAGTGCGAGCGCCATCACAACGCTGGTAATCAACCAAAGATCCTAAGGGCTCTACTAATATGTATATCAGCGATATGCTAAAAGAAACACATGCACATATTGAAGTAGAGACAAACCAAGTAGCATACTACCATTTCGAGTAAGATTGTATATACAACTGTGAATATCCCAAGCTTCCATTAAGTAATATACAAACTAGTATGATACAGTAATGGCCTCTAGGGCATATACACTATCACATAGGGGCTCAGAATCTTGCCCTAGGGTTTCAGCACTCAGCCTATAAATAGCCCAGTTTTGTGCCAAGCCAAAGGTCTTCAATTCTCATGCTTCTTTTTGTTAGGATTTAGTTTAGTTTTAGTTTAGCTTCTTCTTCTTCTTCATGTCTTCCTCCATTAAAATGTAGTGAGAGTATTGAGTGGATGATGAAATGAAGATGTGGGTTTTTATTATCTTGTCTCTTTAATTTCTTGTCTTGTAATTTTATTATCTAGTATTTTAATTTCAATTCTAGTTGTTAATTAGCTGTTGATATTTCTTTGCTTGTTCTCTTTTCTTTTCTTCTCTATTTCGTATTATTTTCTAGCGATGATACTCGACGGAGTTCTTTGCTAAGGTGAGGACCCAAGAGTTATATTGCACCATTTGTAAAACCGTATTTTCCTTTTCTCTCTTTTCTTCCATTTTGTTTTGTTTTATTTTCATTTACCATGTGCGAATAATTCCACACTTGTTAAGGCTAAGGAAGGTGGTATGAGGGACGAAAAAACCCCTTGTGCTTCTCTTCGCCATACATCTTGAAACGAACCCCGACCAAACAAACGTAACCCCCTCACTTAGGCGCGCTATACGTGACATGTAGCCGTGACCTAAGTCGAGAAGTCCTTTAAGCGCACTACAACGTGACATGTAGTTGTGACTTAATTGGATACATTGTTGCGGGTGTTTGGCCGAGGGCTAGGATAAGCGTATTTAGCGGACGGACAAGGGGCACTAGGAATGGATTTAGCATTGGAAAGCTCTCTTAAACTCGCAAATCCCATTCCTATGTCCTCCTAATCCGCGCTACTTTCGATTATCCCAACATCGTCTTAAGAACGGCAAAAGAAAAGCAGGAGACTAGTCCTAACTCTACTAACCAACCTTAATCTTAACAAGCTTACTTGAACACAAATACAAACACTTAGGATAGATTTGAACAGAACACATATACATTCTTTATTAATTCGTCTAAGACTCAAACGGATATACAACCATCTCCCTGCAGATCAACCCGTGCTTAACTGGCTAGTTGCATAGCGACACCGTCCTTGATCGCGGTTAACTTTAGAATTTTGAATACACGACACGCCAAAAGCGTGCGATCACGTGACATCGACCTCAACCCGGTCATGCCCTAAACAAATAATATACAATCCGGCAAAGACGGAAGTTCACATGTCGGACGCTCGCCCCGCAATAATAAATGTACAAATGAATACAAACCGTACTACTAACATTGCACCATATGCTATCCACCATGACTATCCAACCACAATCACAGCACAAGTAAAAAACATCAACGCGAATGTCATGTTCGCAAACTCGTCTAAAAGGACATATAGCAGATAGACGGGTTTACCGATCAAATGACATTCACGGTCGCAGATACTAATCTAAGTACTGATAACAATTGAACAATTGTTAAAATATAACGACTTTGAAACACTCCAAATTGCCTCACACTGAAAAGCAATAGAACATCAAACTTGGGCAAAAAACAAACAACACCTGAAACCCAAGCTTCAAGAGATAAGAACCCAAACCAAAACACGAGGCAATCCACCATGAGAAAACCGGTGAGGCTGGATTTTTGCGTGATGTGGCCGGCCAAAACTTGGTGGAATTGCATCGTTTTTGTTCTGGGTTCATTTCATAGTCAAAGGATCATTCTGCACTTGCTTAAAGTTTTTTTTGATGCCTTTGAAAAATCGACAGAAACTTGAAGTTTGGTTTCAAAGTTACGGAGTTGTTTCGGTTTTGTTATTTTAACATTGTTTAAATTTGCTAGTGTAGGGTTTATGGGCTGGCTCTAATACCATGAAAAGTTACGCTAGTGCCTCGGCCAACACCGTGGCCAAATGCGGAACAAATTTTTTCTAACGATTAGAATATGGCACTAGAATAACTTTTAACCCGGATCTTACCATAAACTTAACTAGCTAAATAAAGAGAGCTATTTACTATGATGAAGAAATCTCACCAAACGAACCAAGTTCTTCGGTCTTCTTTCCTCATCTTTAGCTCCAAGTGGCCACCTTGAACATGCTTGACCTTCTTTCTTGGCTCCTTTGGTTCTCCGCGATCGATCTTGCTCTCCGGCCGTCCTTTGTTGTAGATGATCCACCCGAGGGATATGATCCATGGCTCTAGCTCCTCATAATATGTCAAGTGGAAAAACTAGAGAACTTGGGTTGCTAAACCAAGTAATATAAGATGTAGTATGAAGATCTAAGTGTTTGCTATCTCTTTCTTGCCTCTTCACTTGTTTCTCAACTCATGAGAAAGGTAGTGAAGAGGAAGATGATGAAGGTGGAGGAAACTCAAGAGGAAGGAGGAGATGAAGAAAAATGGGAGCTCAAGAAAATAATGAAGCATGCATGAGAGAGAAAATCAACACCAAGGTTTTGTGTATGAATTCTCATGAGTAAACAAGTGTAGCCATGCTTCAATAGTAACAACAAATGAATAAAGAATTCATTTGTGAACTATTGAAGCCATGCCACTCACCATGCCTCCCTCTCTTTAATTTCCACCTCATTTCCATTTATCAATAAATGGAAAAGTCCATGATGAGGTGTCCACCATTTAGAAGGTAATCTGTAATAAAATACGGATTACAGTCTGCTGTATATATATACCCGCATTCGGATAAAAATACGAATGCCCAAAGAGAAAGAATAATACGAAGATCGTAATACTAGAACATACATATCGAAATACATATATATAAACTATTAAATCAATACCTGATTTAATAATCGGGCTTAAACCCGAGCCGGCTCGTATTACCAACTGTCCGATCGAAAGTCCGAGTACATAGTACATCAATCGATCGAGACCCTGTACGTATCCAATACGGCTACTATATCATTTCGCCTGAACCAGGGAAACCCTCTGTGTGGGACTCTAAAAACTCGACAGTACGCCGGCAGTGAGTTACTGGATAAATCCATAATCACAAGCACTTCAGCGGCACTAGCTGTACGTAACGGGTACCTGGGTACCTGTCGAAAAGGAAGGCCGACGAGCAAACTCATCCAGATCCCTACTGAGCCTATCTTTGACAATCTCCGTACAGTCCGGTCTCTTTGTCTAAGATTATCGCATACCGGGTCTTGTGGGTGGTAAACGTTAGACCCTGATAACCTGGTAATTTATGCTGATATGGCTCAGGACCAATCCGGGAAACCACTGATCAGCCTATTAGTAAATCCAACTGTCTTGGCCAAGGTCTTATGGTCCTGATCAATCAAACACAGTGCGATATTGACTCCCAATACCGGGAAAGACGAATCCCCGAAAATCGCTCACTGGCTCCATGTGGCTCGGAACTGTACCCAACCAAAACCTGTTTGCACGACTCAGTAGAGCCGTGGTAGGGTAGTGATCAAAGCACGGTGGGAACTCACACAAGACAAATGACGATCTCAGGTTTAAAGTCTATCCTGTACTTATGTCACCTGAGAACTTCCATCTGACGATATGTATAGTACCATCTGGAAGTCCTCGGCGAGTCTGTTCGGTGTACTCACCCCCAGTGAGCACCTGTATACGATCTTAGGTCTAAAGACCAATGGTTGCGGGACCAAACCATCGCCCCTTGTCGGGGTCTAGAAACGTATACACTAGTCTACTCCGGAATATCGATGCCCAGTCTCGATACTCCCACGACCAGGGACCATTTAAGGATGTGCGTACTGACTACCCAGCTCCCATAAGTATGATCACCATCACAACGCAGGTAGTCTAGCAATGATCCTACGGGTTTTATCAACATGTATAAAAGATATGTAATAGCAAGTAAAACATACACATATTAAGATAAAGTCAAACCAAATAGTATACTATCATATCGAGCAAGGCTGTCCTGTACATATATATGTTCAAGCATCCATATGTATACATATACAATAATGGCCTCTAAGGCATACATATCCAACATCTGGTCGCCATCTATCTACCAGAGCAGTAATCAAGTCTCTATCCAGACGTATATAATCTAATCTGGAAAGAAGATGAAAGCCATCTGGTACACATTCAATTCAAGTATCTGCTCTTGGATATATACGTTTAAGTTCCTCTCTCGGCTCTGCATATGTCAAGTCATCTGGTGCACATGCAATTTGAGAGAACAAACTCTGCAAGGTTTTGCCATTAAATCCAGCAGTTGAGAAGTTGGCTCTGATATGTTGCATATAATAACGATGACTATGAAGTTCCGGCCATGATTTTCTTAGTGTAGTCGGAATCCCTTATTAGGAATATGTATGCCCTAGAGGTCATTATTGTATGATATTGTAGATACTTGGACATATATATAAAGGAATTTCTTGCTCGACATGATAGTATGCTATATGGTTGCTTTTTATCTTAACATATACACTTGTATTATTATACCGTCTCTCTGATACATGTTGATAAAGCCCTTAGGATATTGGCTTGACTACCAGGACTATGATGCAGATCATACTAGTGGGCTTGTGTGGTCCACAAGAACATCCTTTAACAGTTCCTAGTCGAGAGAGTATCGAGGCAGGGCATTGATATTCCAGAGTAGACTAGTGTGTACGTTTCTTGACCCTGTATGGGGCGATGGTTTATCCCACAACCATTGGTGTTTGATATCAAAGATTGTACACATGTGCTCATTAGAGAATGGGTACACCAAACAAGACTCGCCGAGAACTCCTAGATGATACCATACCTATCGTCAGATAGCAGTTCTCTGGTGACACTTGTACATGTTAGTCTGTAGACCCGAGATCGTCATAGTGTCTTGTGTGGTTCCCACCGTGCTTTGATTTTCTTCCTACCACGGTTCAAAGGAGTCGTGCAAACAGGTGGATTTTGGGTACAGTTCCGAATCATATGGAGGCAGTGAGTGACATGAGGGGTTTCGTCTCTCCAGGTATTAGGAGTTGATGTTGCGCTATGCTCGATTGGCTATAACAGCAAGTCCCTGCCCAGGGCTGATGAGATTTACTGGTAAATGTTATCAGTAGTTTCTCGAATGGTTATAGGCCATACATCGACATGACTTATCAAGTTACTGGGGTCTGACAATTCCACCCCCAGACTCGATATGTGACATATCAGACGAAGAGACCGGACTGTACAGTAAGTGTTGCTTATAGGCTCTATGGGAGTTTGGACAAGTTTGCTTGTTGATCTTCTATTCGTTCAATACCTGGGTAGCAGTTACGTCCACCGCCGACGGCTTGTGGGTATCTGATGTGATCATTACCTACTGCTGGTGTATTGACGAGTCTTTAGAGTCCTACACAAAGGTTTCCTAGCTCAACTGAAACGAAGTACGACATATATGGTGATATGTGCAGGAGCTTGATTAAATACGAGTATGTGATACCGTATTCTAATCTAGCAATATTTGATATCGGTTAGGTTATATGTGATATAACCAGATTATTGAATCAAGTGTTGATTCAATGATTTGTTATATATATATATATATGATATTAGACGGTTATATGTGATATAATCAGATTATTGAATCAAGTGTTGTTTAATAATTTGATATACATACATACATACATATATATATATATATATGATATTAGTCGGTTATATATGATATAACCGGATTATTGAATCAAGTGTTGCTTTAATAATTTTATATTGTATCATGGTAGATGATACATAGAATATGGGTGTATGAGAATCACACTTGAAGTGAGATGAGTAGATAATGATTTAATTAATGAATTAAAAGGAAAATGAAATGAGTCATTCCTTGTGATACTTGTAGAAGCATTGAGAAGTTATGACTCATCACTTCTCCTTTGGCATTATTCATTGATATTTATCACTATCTCATTCTCATCAAATCATTTCACCTCTTGGTTGCCTCTCTCATCCAAGTTCATCTCCTCCTTCTTGCTCTCTAGAAAATTCTTGAGGTGAGAAAAAGAAAAGGGAAAATTATTTAAAGTGAGCAAAATTCCTACTTCATCAACCTACACTTTACTATCCTTTTAGTTTAGGTTGTTTGCTTGACTAATTCTTTGGTTAGTGAAGAGTGAGCTTGAGATAGAGAGATTTCAAGATGGATCATTTTCGGTTTCGAAGACTACAAAGCAAGCTCGTTCTTTTCACCAAGTGGAGTCTAAGAAGAGTTATAGGGACTACTACTTGGAGCTTTAGAAGTGAAGGACCAGTCTACAAAAGGTTGTATTCTCTTTTCACTTAATGTAGAACTTGTTTGCTTACACTAAAACCCTAATTCTCTAGTTCGATTCTAGGTTAGTATAGCTTAGACCTCTAGATTTTTTAAAATTGCATATTTGATGCTTGTATACACCCAGTAGAGGTGCTAAGACATACTTTCATGGTATCAGAGCCAAGCTAGAGCCTTAGGCGTAGTCTAAACGACGTTAAAATGTTCGATTGAAGTTTCGAAACCCTAATTTTCATAGTTTCTGTCCATTTTTCCAAATGTTGGATTTTCAAAATTAAAAATTCTCAGAAAATTATGCAGGTAATTATAGGAAGGCTCAAGAAATACGAGAACGTAACTCCACAACTTGGCGGCGGAATCGCCGCGAATACCATGTATTGGTGGCGGTTTCGCCGCGCAATAGTAGAGTTAGGATCTCGTTTTCTTGTGCTGCTTCATTTTCATATTTTGGACTTTCTGGGTATTTTTAATGAGACTCAAGTGGTTGATCTCTCTATGAATTGGTGGTAGTTGAAACGTCGATCGAAATGTTTAATATCGTTTAGATATTATGGATATGTGATACAATTTTTGGAATCCACATTGATTAGTTTTGTGAAAACTAGTTAGCGTAAATTTATCATTTTAGTCTCATTTGATGGATTGCCATAGAGTTTCGATTCGGATCAAAACTCCGTCACAGTCTCGTATTGTACGCGAATAGTCGTCGGGAGAAACTAATAGACAGCCACGCCCCATAGCCCCGACTAAGTGACTATAGGAGACCCCGTGGCCAAAAGCCTCCACTCGGGTGCTCACGGCTGCGGTGTTCCGCCCAAATGCACTTCGTTGACGGCCTCGGGGGTGTGGCCATCTACTAAATGTTCTCGACGAGCATTCGAAATAATTGGGAATCTTGTTGAATTGCCCGACTTGGTTTTTGAAAAGTGTTTTAAATTCGAGACTTAAATGCAAGGTTTATAGGGTTAGTTATAAACTCCGAAATATATGATATTCCGGGTTTATGATGCCTGAGGTTGATGCGGATTCTAATTATTGTAGTTTTTATTTCTTTTCTGCGACCGTAAGTGTAATATGTGGGTATCCCCGATCTCATTGCTATACGTCAACGACATTAGGGACACGCATATTTATTTACGTTGATAACATGTGATGTTATTATGTTGCTAGTTGATATGTTATATTGGATCGTCATGATTGAATAGCCGGGGGCTTTTACGTGAGATGAGAGTTTTTCAATTTTCATTCATATAAAAATTATGTATGTAATATTATTTTATTGGGACACTTCCGGGTTGAGGTTGTTGTCTCCATTGATGTATATTATTTACTTTTCCATATTAGAATAGACCCAAGGCGGGGAGCACAAGTAACCGGGTTCTAGAGTCCAGTGGGAGACCATCTCGAGGAGTCGAGACCGGGTCACCTAACTCTAGAATTGGCAGGGTTGCTTGTCGCTCTCGTAGGGGTCTAGGGATATGAGTTTGGCTATTCATCACGACCGCGGAATCCGTGTTTTTCATTATTGGCTTAATCAAAAATACAGACCTCCTAGTATATCCTATATTACATATGTTTGCTCATGCTGGATTCTTTGATATGATGTGATTATATAACTGCATGAGACGAATGCTACTTATATATATGATATATTAGTAGACACTATATATGTTTTGCATCCGTGCTAGTCCTGACCCGTCCCGCGTAAGTTAAGTAACATTACGGTGAAGACCCGGATCCCTATGGCGAATGCGAATGGTATATATGTGTATTTTATTTTCGTTTCTTCTGTGATGTTTATGAAACATAAATGATGGGACGTCATTAATGAAATTAATGAAAAGAAAAGAAACCTAAAGATGTTGTAAAATCAAATTTTTCAAAAAGGTAGCTCTAGTTCTTGCTTTGCATAGCGGCATTCCTTTATAAATATCCAGCACCTCATTCGGTGAGAAAAGAGCCTAGATACCTTCACCGGGAATGACCTCTTTCGAAAAACTAGCTTATGCTACAACCCATTCGGTTTACTTTGAAAACTACTCGATTTTAAAAGCGGAGTTTAAACCACTCCTTTTCAAATCACTAAATTCTACAACGATATCATGTTCATTACACTAAAAGTTTTCTTCAAAACCAGTCATAACCCTCTGTCATTTCAGATAAGTGCTATTTAGTATTTGTGCTGCGTTTGTTGACCTTGTCAAGGCGTAGTGTGCGGTAGCTGATTAATGCTTATCCGCCATATATGATGCGATTGGATTAGGGTAGTCGTATGGCCTTGTTGACCTTGTCAAGGGTCGTGCGAGTAAGTTTAATTCAATCACGAAATGACGGGTTGAACTTGACTCGCGGTTTATGGTTTGTTGACCTTGTCAAGGTCATAAACCGCATGGGGGTAAAAACAGATATTGGGAATTTCAAGTGTTGAAATTTGCAATGAGATTGCATACTTTCTATATGATAGTAGGATCCCGATACCCACTGCGAGTAAGTGTTACTTCTGGAAGAGTTTTCCACTTTACAATTAGCTGATCCAGTAGGTGTCTAAGAATAGTGTTAACGGGGTTATGCCACTGCAGAAACGAGATTATTTAATTAGTTCCATTCGAAAATATGGGGAGACTCTCTCGGAGTACCAATACCTGCCTGGCTGAACGATTGGCGAACTTGTAGGGTGTAGTTAATCCCGGCTAATCTTACCTTTTAGGGTTTGAAGAAAGATTTGATAAAAACAGTGGGAGTCATCCTGATTAGATAAGATAATAACCAATCTAATCTTGCAAGAGCGCACGCTAAATTTTTTTTCTTCTCTCTCTCCAGGTAGCGACTATGACACGCCTTAATCAAGATAATAAAATGGATGCATTGACCGAACCTGCTTATTACACTGAGCCGGGGAACATTTATTCCACTCTATCTTATAACTGTCATAAGTTTGAGTATGGGATAGGGGAATGCAAGAATTCCCATGCAACCCGAACGGAGAAAGAGCATGTTGATGCATCTTCTTTGGGTGTGTTAGTTACCGAGAACTGTTTCTCAGTCTGCTCTACGTCCCGGGTATTAGATACCGGATCAGAATCCCACATTTGTAATCTTTTACATGGGTTAAAGAGAAGCAGAGAACTGGGAAATGGTGACATGTCTCTCAGAGTAGGGAATGGAGCAACTGTTGCAGCCAAAGCGGTTGGCGAATATCACCTAGTATTACCAAATGGTAATACATTGAATCTGAACGACTGTTATTTTGTACCAAAGATGATGTGCAATTTAATATCCGTTTCTTTACTATATAAATAAGGATATAATTTTGTATTAGAGGATAATTTTATGAACATTTTTCTAAATCAAGTGCTGATTGAGTTTAGTACATTGTGTAATAATATATACGTTCTAAATCAAAATACAGTTCTAAATATACAGAACACACACAAGAGGAAAAGTTCGGAAATGAACGAAACCTTCTTGTGGCATTATAAACTTGGTCATATCAATGCGACAAGACTAGCTAAATTGCATAAAGATGGATATTTGAATCCGTTTGAATTTATAACTTATGAAATTTGCCAGTCATGTCTCAAAGGCAAGATGACCAAAACTCCGTTTATTGGACATGGAGAAAGAGCTACCAAACTTTTGGGACTGATATATAGTGATGTATGCGGTCCTATGTCTACACATGCCAGAAATGGTTCCTTGTATTTCATTACATTCACCGATGATCTCTCAAGATTCGGACATGTGTTCTTGTTGAAAAACAAATCTGAAGCTTTTGAGAAATTCAACGAATATAAGAACGAAGTAGAGAACCAGACGGGTAAAAGTATTAAAATCTTTCAATCTGATCGAGAAGGAGAATACTTAAGCATGGAATTCCGAGACTATCTAAAAGAGAATGTGATTCTCTCTCAGCTTACTCCTCCGTATACACTACAACATAATAGAGTATCGGAACAGAGGAATCACACCCTATTAGATATGGTGCGCTCTATGACGAGTGTTGCTGAGTTACTTATTTCCTTTTGGAATTATGCATTTGAGATAGCTGCATACCTATTGAATCAAGTTCCATCAAAATCTGTGCCTAAAACACCATATGAGATATGGAGTGGAAAGAGACCATATCTTAAACGAGTTAAGATATGGGGTTGTCCGGCCTATGATAAAAAACAGAATCCAGACAAATTCGAAGCACAATCAGTTCTTTTCAAGTTTGTAGGATATCCAAAGAATTCACATGGATATCTATTCTACCACAGTGAGGTACAAAAGGTGTTTGTTGCTCAGCATGCCACCGTTTTAGAAAATGAATTTCTTGTGAAAGAAATTAGTGGTAATGAGGTAGAGCTGGAAGAAGTTCCAGATATACAAACTGCAACTGATAATTTGGTAGAACCGGAGGATTCAATAGTTCCTGACGAAGCTCGTCCACTCTGCAGATCTAGTAGGGCTCCTCATCCACCTGAGAGATACTACGGTTTTCTCGTTGACGGTGGGAGCGAGGATTGCATCATGGAAGATGATGACCCAACTAGTTTCAAGCATGCCATTACAAGTGAGGACTCTGTGAAATGGCTGGATACTATACGATCTGAGATGGAATCCATGTATACCAATAAAGTATGGACTTTGGAAGTTGTTCTTAAAGGGGTAAAACCCATTGGGAGCAAGTGGATTTTTAAGAAGAAACTTGGTGTAGATGGAAAGGTTGAGACCTTCAAAGCAAGATTTGTAGCAAAAGGTTTCTGTCAACGACCAGGTGTCGACTATGACGAGACCTTTTCTTCAGTAGCTATGCTTAAGTCCATCAGGATCCTACTTTGCATTACTGCATATCATGACTATAAAATCTGGCAGATGGACTTCAAGACAGCTTTTCCAAATGGTAATTTAGAAGAGAGTGTGTATATGACACAGCCAAAGGGCTTCGTAGACAGTGGAAGCAGCGGAAAGGTGTGCAAGCTACTTAAATCAATCTACGGATTAAAGTAGGTATCACAGAGCTGGAACATCTGTTTTGTTGTAGTAGTTAAAGAGTTTGACTTCATCAAAAATGTAGATGAACCTTGTATATATAAAAAGGTTGTAGAGAGTAAGGTTGTCTTTTTTGTATTGTACGTGGATGACATAATCTTGATAGGAAATGATGTTCCTATACTGCACTCGGTCAAACTTTTGTTATCATAGAAGTTCTCCATGAAAGATCTGGGTGATGTCTCTTACATCTTGGGGATAAAGATCTATAGGGATAGATCTAAAGGTATGTTGGGATTGTCCCAATCCAGATACATAGACACCATACTAAAGAGATTTAGTATAGAAAATTCTAAGCATGGTTATTTACCCGCTTGTTCTGAAATCACTCTCTCCAAAGAGATGTCTCCTAAGAATGATTTGGAGAGGGTTTGAATGCAAGGGATACCCTATGCTTCTGCAGTTGGGTCTATCATGTATGCAATGTTATGCACTAGACCGGATGTAGCTTACGCACTTAGTATAGTAAGTAGGTATCAATCAGACTCAGGGGAAAAGCACTGGACAGCTGTGAAGAACATTCTTAAGTACTTAGGAAGGACTAAAGAGATGTTCTTGGTGTATGTAACGGTGAACTTCTGGTGGAGTCCAGAGTGATAAGGACAACAACAAGTCGGTCTCGGGTTTTGTCTTCACCCTTAATGGAGGGGCGGTATGTTGGAAGAGTTCCAAGCAAGATACCGTAGCGGACTCGACGATGGAGGCTGAATACATTGCTGCCAACGATACTGCCAAAGAGTCTGTCAGGATGAAGAAATTCATTGCTGAACTTGGTGTGGTTCAATCCATTGAGGATCCAATACTCTTGTATTGTGATAACAATGGAGCTGTGGTTTTGGCCAAGGAACCCTGGTCCCATCAGCGATCCAAACATATTCTGAGGCGGTATCACCTAATCTGGGAGACAGTTGATCGCCGGGAGATCGAGGTCAGGAGAGTTGATACGAAGGATAACACGGCGGATCCACTCTTGAAGGCCCTTCCCCAGACACAGTTTGAAAGACTTTTTAGGATGTTGGGTTTGAGATACTACAACAACTGGCCTTAGTGCAAGTGGGAGATTGTTAGGAATATGTATGCCCTAGAGGCCATTATTGTATGATATAGTGGATGCTTGGATATATATAGAGGACTTTCTTGCTCGACATGATAGTATGCTATCTGGTTGCTTTTTATTTTAACATGTATGTTCACCGCCGGAAACAGAGACGAACCAGGATGGACCGTCTTGCCTGAATCTGGGGGTAGATGCTATTTGGATTTATCCATCCACCTCTCCGAAAATACCAAGTTGATTTATGGTACCGTATATCAGAGGTTTGTATGGATACGGCCGGTGGCGTGACCTTTTCAGATTCCCTCTCGTTTGTGAGGGGTTTTTGATTGCGGGGACGCTTTTCCCTGCAGGCGCAAGCCCCTGTAGTTAATTACGTTACCTTGCGATAACCACTTTCTCTTGCTCCAGAAGTTCACTTCGTGTCGTGCGTGTTTTTGTTTGTTTGGGTTGCCCGTGGATTGTATACGGAGACTAGTTTCCGTTGTCGCCTGTAGGGCGTGGATCAGTCCAAATCCGTATATTTTAGATCTGGGTTTGGTTTATTTAAGAACTATTAATCTGGTTTGAGATTAAGATCGACTTAAACATATGAGCATTTGGGCCTAATTATTTTAGTTTAAGGACATCGCGGTCCATTACCTCCGTGTTTGGGGCAGATATTAGTTTAAGGACATTTCGGCCCATCATTCATCTTGTGCGCACGCGTTTTTGTTATGTGGTGGAGTGAACGATGGTGACATGGAATGCGCCCAATTTGGGGTGCGATCCGATTTGAGGTGTGCACATCAGTTTGGAAGTGCATTAATGTAGGGTGTATAATTCCCTATCTTGATGAAATTTTACATCAAGTTGAGACGAGGAGTTGTTTTTGGTTGTCGGGACCCGCCACCTTTCTGAAGACATTGAGGAATTACAACGACATATATCAGAGGTGTGAAGAGATGTACCCTTAAACCAAATCCTGTATTTTGAGGGAAAGATCGTGATAGATCATCTAAGAATCATTAGCCTTATTTGAGACTAAGATTAACTTAGGAGATATGGGATGAATATCTTTTTGGATATCATTGATGAGAGATCATTAGTCATCTTTGAAAGTAAGATCAGTTTGGAAATCAAGAGCATATGGGCTCGCTTGGGCTAAGATTAGGTTTCAGCAGTGCTAAGCACTTAGTTGTATATAGCACTCCCGTGTATATCACATGAGGCGCTCCAATAGTGCTAAGCACTAACTTTTCCCGGCGCTCATGTATGTTTCACGTGAGGCGCTATGTACCTTGGCCTTGAGCGCTCACGTAGTTTTCACGTGAGGCGCTGAGTTCTTTTGGAGATTTAATCTCTGTTGATATTTTTAGAGAATTTAAATCTCTGTTAATGGTATTTTGACCATTATCGATCATCAAGATCATTATTTTGAGGATATGGGATCATGTTCTTTAAGAACTAAGTTCTTGATTTGAAGGAACTAAGTTCCTGGAGTATTATGAACTCCATGTTTTCCATGTTCATGTTTTCAGAGAGGGTAAACCCTTTTTAATGGTGTTTTGACCATTAAGGATCACCAAGACCACTATTTTGAGGATCTGCGATCAGGTTCTTTTAAGAACTAAGTTCTTGATCTGAAGAAACTAAGTTCCCGGAGTATTATGAACCTCATCTTCTTCATGTTCTTGTATCCATGTTCTCTTCTGAATCTTTGATTCTCAAGAACAAGATTTTCCCGATGAGAATTAAATTCTCAACTTGTGGGAGGCTTGTCTTGTGGATCTCAGATCCAAAGAAAGAACTAAGTTCTTTGAGAAGGGTTAAACCCTTTTAATAGGTAAAGGAGATATTTTTTTTGATCTCTTCTTTTTTCTTTACCAAGAGTTTTTTAGGAGGGAAATTTTCTTCTTTGAGAGAATTAAATTCTCTGTTATTTTGAGAGCTTTCTGTATTTTTACAGAAACTTATCGAGGGTCTCCTCTTTCCTTTTCCTCTTCCTTTTTTGATTAATCTCTTTGCCCTTATTTATAGGAGAAGAGAAAAATCAATTTGTTGAGAAAATTTCTCATTGAGAGATCATGATTGATTTCATGATCAATCAAAATGATCTTTTAGATTCATAGGTGAATTTTATTTACCGTTAGATTTTTAATCCAAAGGCTCTAAACAGATAAGATTTCTTGTTTATTTAACAAGATTAGGAAATATTTTTCTCAGATAGAATTTTATTTTATCGTATGAATATCTTGTTAGTTTAATAAGATTAAAATTTTATTCCAACATAGAATTTATTCTATCACATAGAATTTTATTCTATCATATGAATATCTTGTTAATTTAACAAGATTAGAATTTTATTCTATTATATGAATATCTTGTTAGTTTAATTTAACAAGATTAGGAATATATTTTCTTAATATAGAATTTAATTCTATCATATGGATATCTTGTTAGTTTAACAAGATTAGAAAAATATTTTTCTAAGATAGAATTTTATTCGATCAGATGATCGATGAGTGATTTTATAATTACCGTTGGATCAGAGAAGATCTTTTTAGTTTGAGAAAGATCAGGGAAATATTTCCTACATAGAATTTAATTTTATCAAATGGTTTAATTGGTGATATTTTATCACCATTGGATTTTAAATCCAAGATTCTCTGTTACAGAAAGATCTTTCAATATTAGAAAGATGAAGGAAAATATTTCCCAAATAGAATTTAATTCTATCACATAGAATTTAATTCTATCAGATAGTTTAATTGGTGATATTTTATCACCATTGGATTTTAAATTCAAGATTCTCTGTTAGAGAAAGATCTTTTCATATTAGAAAGATCAAGGAAAATATTTCCCGCATAGAATTTAATTCTATCTGATAGTTTAATTGGTGATGTTTTATCACCATTGGATTTTAAATCCACGATTCTCTGTTAAAGAAAAATATTTCCACATTAGAAGGAAAATATTTCCCAAATAGAATTTATCATCTGATGATTTATTATCATCATTGGATTTTTGATCCAACGGCTCTGTTTAACAGAGAATATCCCAGTTTTTAAGGAAGTATCCTCGTGTAGAATTTAATTCTACTTGTTTTAAATTTGGGCACCGGCATTCACGTGTTGTGCACGTGGGCGCCACTTAAGAATTTAATTCTTATTTATAATAGGCGCTCCTGTGCTTTGCACATTGGTGCCCATGTAAGGGAACAGCAAGCTTCGAGCCAAAAAATTTTGGCGGGAACAAATGCCCTCCGCTATTTTGCCCATGTAAGCTTATATGTGGGTTAAGTAGTGCAAAATAATGCATTACCATAGAATTGATGGCTTAGGAGACAAGTTTAGGATCCCTGTCGCCTAAGACCTTTTCATCTTCATGAGCCGTAAGGGTCTTAAGTAGGTTTTTCTTCCTATGAGTCATGAGGATAGTGCATATTCTCCCTAAAAATTGTGAGGATTCCTAAGTGTCTTTCACCTCAGTGAGTCGTAAGGATCTTACGCAGGTATTTTCTTCTTATGAGTCGAGGGGACCCGCAAGTGGCTTCTTCACTTCATTGGCATGTAATTTTGACGAATGTGGCCTATAGATAGTATACAAGAATCAGTTTGGACCTTCTTGTAGGGCAGCGATGGCTTTGGAAATAGGTTTAGATCTGTCACCTAAGACTTTTCAACTTTATGAGCCGTGAGGGTCTCATAAAGATTTTTCTTCCTACGAGTTGAGAAGAACTCGTAGGAGTATTTTCTCTTTAGAAGTCGTGAGGTCTCTTAAGTGCGTTTTCTTTTGAGAGTCGTAAGGATCTCACAAGAGAATTTTCTTCTTAGGAGTCGAGATGACTCGCAAGTGGTTTTTCCTCCTTATCGGTATGCGATTTTAGAGAATGTGGCCCATGGATAGTATACAACAGTTTGTTTGGACGTACATGTAGGGCAACGATGGCTTAGGAAATAGGTTTAGATCTGTCATCTAAGGCTTTTCAACTTTATGAGCCGTGAGGGTCTCAAAAAGATATTTCTCCCTACGAGTTGAGCGGATCTCGTAGGTGTATTTTCTCTTTAGGAATCTTGATGGCTTCTAAGTGTGTTTTCTCTTGAGAGTCGTAAGGATCCCACAAGAGAATTTTCTCCTTACGACTCACATATGGTTTTTCCTCTTCATCGGTATGCATCTTTAGAGAATGTGGCCCGTAGATAGTATACAAGAGTCAGTTTGGACCTAATTGTAGGGCAACGATGGCTTAGAAAACAGGTTTAGATCTGTTACCTAAGGCTTTTCAACTTTATGAGCTGTGAGAGTCTCATAAGGATATTTCTCCCTACGAGTTGTGAGGATCTCATAGGTGTATTTTCTCCTTAGGAGTTGTGAGTGCTCCTAAGTGTGCTTTCTCTTGAGAGTCGTATGGATCTCACAAAAGAATTTTCTCCTTACGAGTTGAGAGGACTCGCAAGTAGTTTTTTCTCCTCATCGGTATGCGACTTTGGAGAATTTGGCCCGTGGATAGTATACAAGAGTCAGTTTGGACCTACTTGTAGGGCCACACTGCTTAGGAAAACAGGTTTATATCCCTGTCGCCTAAGGCTTCACCTTCATGAGCCGTGAGGGTTTCATAAAGATATTTTTCCCTATGAGTCGAGATGAGTCGAGAGAATCTCGCAGGTGTATCCTTACGTAAAATATAGATAACCCCTATTCTTTATGACAGGGGTCCGTTAGGTTTATGGTACTAGGGTTTTAGTCCGTGGTACCATCGCATTGACTGATGTATTCCTCGATATGCAGTCTTTAGGCTGCCGTTCGAGTAGCCCCGCGACTGTTGTGTCTCTGATCCCTTCTGAGGCTGGACAAGACGTCTTCAAGTAATCTTCTTTGATTATATTACCTGTTGGAGGAGCAAGCGTTAGAAATTTTCCATGATACTTTTTACTTGAGGTTAAGCTCAATTTGGAGCCTCGATGAGTCATAACTACTCCGCTCTGGTGTGGGATGATCTCCGATAGTCTTTTAGGCTTTATATGAGTTGCCGTCGAGACCCTAAGCTTGGAATATGCCATCGCTTCATTTTTTTTTTGACGATGTCGTGCCGTTTCTTTGCTGATGTTGGATAGACATCTGTAGGACCTCTATACTGTATCTATTGCAATTGAAGTCCGAAGCTAGGAATATGCCATCGCCCCACGACTGTCGTGTTTCTGATCCTTTCGGAGGCTGGACAAGACGTTTTCAAGTAATCTCCTTAGGTTATATTACCGTTAGAAGAGCAAGCGTTAGGAATTTGCCATGACGCTTTTTACTTGAGGTTAGGCTCAATTTGGAGCCCCGATGAGTCATAACTACTCCGCTATGGTGTGTGATGATCTTCGATAGTCTTTTAGGCTTTATATGAGTTGCCGTCGAGACCCGAAGTTGGGAATATGCCGTCGCTTCATTTTTTGCTCTGACGATATCATGCTGTTTCTTTGCTGAAACAGGATAGATATCTGTAGGACCTCTATGCTGTATGTATTGCAATTAAAGTCCAGAGCTAGGAATATGGCATTGCTCCAATTTCATTTGATAGTTGCGTCCGCATCCTGCTGAAATGAGAGGGAACGTCGAGATAGTCTATGGGTTGTATATGAACTGTCAAGACTTGAAGCTAGGATTTTGCCGTGACTCCATTTTGCTTTGACCCTTGGGTCTTTTGTTGACATTGCATCTGCATCCTGCTGGCATGAGAAGCACATCGAGCTGGAGTTTACAATTTTGCCATCACTCCTATTTGATTTGTCTTCTTGGAGCCTTTGTTGACGTCGCATCTGCATCGAGAAAGAATGTCTTTGATGATGTTGCGTTTATGTCCTGCTGGCATGAGAAGCACATCGAGCTGGAGTTAGGATATTGCCATCGCTCCTTTTTAATTTAGCTTCTTGGAGCCTTTGTCGACGTCGCATCTGCATCCTGTTGGCATGAGGAGCACGTTGAGCTGGAATTAGGATTTTGCCGTCACTCCTGTTTGATTTGGCTCCTTGGATCCTTTGTTGACGTCGCATTTGCATCCTGCTGGCATGAGAAGCACGTCGAGCTGGAGTTAGGATTTTACTATCACTCCTTTTTTTTGTTTTGGCCCTTGAGTCTTTTGTTGACGTTGCGTCTGCATACTGCTGGCATGAGAAGCACGTTGAGCCGGAGTTAGGATTTTGCCATCACCCCTTTTTTGTTTTGGTCCTTGGGTTTTTTTGTTGACGTTGCGTCTACACCTAGCAAGAATGAGAAGGAACGCCGACAGTCTCTGGGTTGTATATAAACCGTCAAGACTTGGCTCTCCCTTTGACGGAGCCTGGTGGGAAAATATGGTTCCCTTTTCATTTATGCCCATGAATCGTATACAAGAGTCTATGGACATACTTGTAAGGCAGAGGAAATTTTATTTTATTTTATTTCTTATTGCCGCAATACTCTATCTTTTCAGCATTTCATATCGCGAAAGTCGCATTTGCCCAATCATTTTGGATTTTTATCAGCGATGCCCAATCATTTTGGCTAATTTTAAAATATTTTTATCCGTTGCTTTTTATTGCGAGTTGCCCAAATATTTCATCTGTTTTTATATGCATATTTTTTGCTCGCTGATTTTTATTGCGAATTGCCCCATCATTTCGGCTATTTCATATGCAATTTTTTTGCTACTCGCTACTGTTTTTATTGCGAGTTTGGAATCTTATAGCAACCTTGGAATCAATATCGCTACGACTGGGATATTTCCAGGAGCGAATCATCATTTTCCGTGAAAGGACTTGGAATTTGACACCTGATTAGGCATCAATATCGCTGCAACTCAGATATTATCAGGAGCGAATCATCATTTATTTTGAGAGGAATTGAAGTTTGATACCTTTTTAGGCATCAACATCGCTACGACTGGAATATTGCCAGGAGCGACTCATCATTTTCCTTTGTTGATTTGAACAAAAGTGGCTTAGCAAACAGAGTTAAGATCCCGTCGACTAAGGCTTTTTGACTTTATGAGCCGTAAGAGTCTCATAATGGTATTTCTCTCTATGAGTCGTGAGGATCTCGTAGGCGTATTTTCTCCTTAGGAATCGTGGGGATTCCTATGTGATATTTTCTCTTGTAAGTCGTAAGGATCTTGCAAGAGTGTTTTCTTCTTATAAGTCGAGAGGAATTACAAGTGTCGTTCACCATATGGGGACATTTCTTGCTATTGGTGGAATTTGGTGGGGAAATGTTTATTCGTGCCCGTGGATTGTATGCAAGGGTCAATATTGGACCGCCTGTACCACAGTGCTTAGTAAACGGGTTTAAATCTGTTGCCTAAGACTTTTGAATCTTATGAGCCGTGAGGGTCTCATAAGGGGAATTGTCAAGCCCCGCTTCCCAGTGTATGGGCAGAGGACGCGACGAGTCCACTACGTATTTACTCTGAAGTAAATATGTTAAGCGTATCTAAGAAATATAAGTAAAATGCATAAGAGATAATGACAATAGATATATATTGAACATCAACTTTATTTATTAGCATTCTTTTTACAATACATCTGAAAAGTAAATACATGGAATGAAAAGCAATGCCTAAACAGTGGCATAACAGAAATGGAAAGTACTGAAACGAAATGTACGAGTAACTAGAGCTCCGGATCGATGACTAGCTGATCCAAGTCCTCGCTGGTGGGCTCGATCTTCTGAAGGTCCGAATCACCTGACAACATTCCAAAGAAGAAAGAGAAGGAATGTCGTCAGCGAACAATCGCTCGGTAAGTCCCAAAGATAAGGGAAAAGTAGAATAGAAAGAGAGAAAGAGTGTGTGTGTGTAGATTTTAAAGTTGTATTATATTGTTATAATGTTGTATTTAGTGTTAACGTTGTTGTTTGTAGTTTGGTACAGAAGAGGCCAGCGTATACGAGAGGAGTATCAATAGACCAGAGATTACGGTGGACAGAATATAAGGAACCGTTCAGCCACGGTACAACGGCGATTGAATTCAGGTTAGGTGTCTTAATGGTTGCAGTCTCGTGCAACTTCTAACACCTTCTGTACTAATCTACCCCTTAAACCCCGCGATGTCTTGATTGTATTGTAAATTGTATTGTCTTGTATTATAGATTGTATAGATGGATGACTCGCCGAAACCATGATATCAGTAAATGGATGTAACTGGAGAATCATGTAGATGGATGTATATCCATGGTTCGGTTTAGGCGATACAGATTGAATATATTGAACAGATTGATTATATGGATTCATGGATTCATATTGTAATGCCGTTTTATACTTGAATCTCATTCAAATCAGATTGTATATATTGAGACTCAGTCTGAGTCAGAAAATTAGTAAGTAAATTGAAGTCCTGAATTAGTTATAGTGTTATCGGTAACTGCTGCACATGGACGGCATGATTTGTGTCTTTCTCAAAGGCAATTACCGTATTGATAACACCGTTATTTAGGTTGTCTAGCTTAGATAGGCAAGCACCCATATCTCCGGTTTTCAGAGGCTCAAGAGACTGGTTTCGCTTAAACCTATATTTACTAGGGTCCTTATTGTAATTCATAGAACTTGAGGGGGTTTTATGTAAAAAATAATTTTTATAATTGTCAAAATACACCTCTAGTCTTTAATTATCATCTTTAGAGTTTTCATAGAAGTAGATTTTATATATGTGACATTTCAAGTGAATAAAATCTAATTTCATAATATATGGTATTTAATTGTAAAGTATTGAACTTGTATGGAATTGCATGTTATTTTCATGTAAAGTGATTCTTTTGATTTAGAAAAGTTGGAATATTTATATTACAGAAAAAATTAGATATTTTGATGATACATATACATATATATATTTATATAAAATAATTTTAATTTATTATTTTTCTAGAAATATCATTTTCTTAAAAATGATATTAAAATTTCTATCGGAATCCGAATGCTCCTTGCGGAGGTCTGAGTTCTGCTCTACTATACCCAAGGATGTGTGATAAACTGCACCATCCCGAAAACAGGGCTCCCCATAAATGGGTTGTAGAGGTACAATTTCATGGAAAATTAAATACCCTTTTGTAGAAAATGGTTTTGTAGTTTATGGTATTTATTTGTAAAATCGTATTTTCGTATTCTATGTTTCCAAAAGAAATTGTGCTATGATAAAGATGTGTGTTGTGAGGAGGTAGGTCATTATCTCGTGAACTATCTAAATGTATATTAAGGAATTATAAGATTTATGTCGAAACTAAACTATATGGTATTTTTCTGTGAAAGTGCTATAAAAATTGAAATATGAATTCTTTTGATATGAAACATGTCAATATGTTTTGTTAATATTTAATAATCATGATGTGAGAGTTTTGTATTATTGTGTTTAAGAAAAATATGATTTTTAAGGAAAAACCGAATCGGAAGTCGGATTAACTCCACTTTCGTCGGGTTTTAGAATTCTAAGTTTTTAGAATAGTAAAAAGAAGGGGACAAAGGGACTTATAGGTTGATTGTGTAGAGGAGAGGAAAAGGAAGAAGTAGGAGGTGCCGATGTGTCGTTTCGTCGCCGGAATCTTCTCGGATCACCGCCGGAACTTCGTAGGAGTTTCTCCCTTTGCTAACTCTACTTGCACACAAAAGACTTGAGATTTTGCTTAAGAGTTTGGGCAGGGATTTGTGAGTGAGGGGGGTGATTTGAGGTGTGGTATTTATAGAAAAAATTAGGGTTTAGGGTAATGAAAGGGTGTATTAAAATTTTGTATTAAAAATGGATTAAATGGGGGTTTTAATTTGCTCTGTAAATGTGCAGAGAAATTAAATAATACAGGGGTTATGGGGTAGGCCAAAGGTTTCAGAGGAAAGAAGAAAAAATGGGATCGGGCCGAGTTGACCCGGCGGTGCCGGCCGAGTCAACCGTTCCGCCGGCCCGAGTCTGCCAAGTCGGGGTCCATCTTCTTGCCATGTGTCCCCGACGCTTGGACTTGACTCATGGACCCGTTTGTTTAAGCTGTGACTCTTGGTTTTACGGGTTGTGCACATGTAGACTCTTGGGCTTCTAAAAATATTAAAAGAAATTAATTTAAAAAGAATATGTGGTTGATGAGATTTGAACTCTGGTGCTTTGGTTCAGCAGTGCAAGGTCTTATCAATGAGCTACAAGCTCGTTCTTGCTGTTCTAAAGCAAAACAAACTTATAACTTATACTCAGGCTCAAGTATCCCTTACTGTATTTTCTGAAAAAATTGTACAGAAAGTTTAGGGTTGTTACTGGAATTCTCTTTACGAGTCATGAGGATCTCGTAAGTGTAATTTCTCCTTAGGAATCATGAGGATTCCTAAGTGTGTTGCTCCTCTGTGAGTCGTAAGGATCTCACGCGGGTATTTTATCCTTACAAGGTTGTGAGGACTTTGCAGGTGCACATGAATTTTTTTATTTTACAAGTTTGCGCCATATTCGGGTTTTCACAATCTCGCCGGCAGTCCTGCTGTTTTTACTCACGGTACCCTTTCGGGTTTTCATCCGTGCCCATTTTGCTTGTGGACTTACCGTTTTTCTGTTTTGTTTTTTTAATGAGATTGTGCCCTTTCTGGTTTTCATAAGCTCGCCGGTAGCCCTGCTGTTTTTACTCACGGCGCCCTTTTGGATTTTCATCCGTGCCAATTTCGCGTGTGGACATACCTTTTTTTTGCGAAAATCTTGGAAGTAGTTTCGTCACAGGTGACCCATCTGTTTGCCGGTGGGATTTGAGGGTGGCTTCATTGCTGGAGTAGCTGTGTAGCCGGTAGGGTTTGAGTTGCAATCCTCGCCGTCGAGATTTCGATTGCAATATAGATCTCAAGGGAGCGTATTGCCATATTTAGGGCGATGCGCTAGTTTGGGGACGTTTTGGTCCTATATCGCCATGTTCGAGGGAAATTTTAGTATAGGGATATCTCGGTCCTGTATTGCCATGTTTGAGGCGAGTAATTAGTTTAAGGAATTTTCGGTCCAGTATCGCCATATTTGAGGTAAGTAATTAGTTTAAGGATATTTCGGTCCGGTACCGTCGTTTTTGAGATGAAGTTTTAGTTTAAGGACATCTCGGTCCGTTGTTAGTTTAGGGGCTTCTCGGTCCGTACTGCTATGTTTGAGGAAGATAATCAGTTTTAGAACTTCTCGATCCTATATTGCCATATTTGAAGCGAGGTTCTAGTTTAGAGACATCGCGGTCCGTTATCGCCCTGTTTGAGGCGGATTTTTAGTTTAAGGACATCTCGGTCCGTCGTCACCATGTTTGAGGCGAATTTCTAGTTTAAGGACATCTCGGTCCTTTGTCGCCATGTTTGAGACAACGGAACTTCTTTGTATACCACTCTCAGAGTCCTGACTTAAGAAGATAGCGAGCGGACACGGGCGTCGTCATCTATCATAGACCTAAGTCATGATTTATCAAGCGTAGTATTTTTTGAGGAATCAGCCGTTTATTGGCCGGAAGGGTCTTTCGCCATGCATATCCATGAGCAGGTAGGTTCCATCTTGGTAGACTTTTTTCATGATGTACGGGCCTTCATAGTTCGGCTCGAATTTCCCCCGTTTTGCACGATTGGGGATCATTGGTCTTTTGACGACCAACACGAGTTCGCCTTGGCGTAATGTTCTCGGCCTGGTCAGTCTTTCATATGACCGTGTCATCCTTGCCTTATAAGCCTTCAGGTTTTGCTGTGCTTTAAGTCAAGTTTCATCGAGGGCATCGAGCTCCTCAAGCCGAAGATGAGCGTTTTCTTCATCTGCCAGCTCGTCTCGAACCGCTACTCGTAGAGAAGGGAGTTATATTTCTAAGGGAAGCACCGCTTCCGTGCCGAACACCAACGTATATGGTGTTGTATTCATGGCTGTTTTGAACGTTGTTCGGTACGCCCAGAGAGCTTCATGCCGCCTTTCGTGCCGGTCTCTTCTGTTTCTTTATAATCTTCATCAAGGTCTTGTTGAAAGCTTCAGCTACACCGTTGGCCCTAGGATTATGGATTGAAGAGTATCTCTAATCTATTTTATGTCGTTATGTGAAGTGGCTAATTTAATGGCTTCTATAAGCTGGTCCATTATCCGAGATAATTCATCGTGGAGTTCCGAACAGATAGAAATGGAGGATATTCTCCGTCTTCACCTCCCTTAGTGGTACTGTTTCTACCAACTTAGAGAAGTAGTCGGTCGTTGCCAATATAAACCGATATTCTTTGGACGACGCCGGTTCAATGGGGCCAATTATATCGGTTCCCCGCATTTTGAACGGCCAGCTAGCTACTGTTGGATGTAGCGGGTTTGGATGTTGGTGGATGAAGTCCCCGTGGATTTGGCACGAGTGACACTGCTTCGCATATTCGAGGCAGTCCTGAATCATTATGGGTCAATAGTAATCCATTCTTCTGATCTTCAGCTTCATCTTTGGCCCAGCTTGGTGAGAACCGTAGTGTCCGTTGTGAATTTCTTGAACGACTTTCTTTGCTTCCTCCGGCCCCAGGCATCTTAGCCATAGACAGTCGAACAATCTCTTATATAGAGTATTATTGACAAAAGCGAAAGACAAAGCTCGTTTTATGAGCTGATGTCGAGACGACGTGTTTTTGGGCGTTCGTTGGGATTTGAAGTAGTCTATGAAGGCTTCCCTCCAATACTTGACCTTTTCTTTGTCCTATATTTGAAGGGCTACTTGTTCAGTTGTTTCTTTTCCTTCGAATGGCTCTGTTAAGTCCCCCGAAGATATTTCTGTTGGTGCGAGGATCCTTTGTCGATAAGGATTTTTCCTATCTTAATGTCGTGGCAGTACCCAGTGACGTATAACGGGCGATTATGTTTGCATGTACTGAGGATGAGGTTTTCATCGCTGAATATAATGTCAGCTATGTGAATCTCTGCCAGCTCATCCTTTATCTTCTCTTCTTCGAGAAAAGCTTGGAACTGATCGGGCTCTTGTAATGCCTTGATCAGAGACTCTCGTGCCTCTTTGGACATGAGGAGAGCATCCAGTATGCTCAGTCATGAGGGTATTTTCCTCAAATGTGCTAGGACATTATAATCCATATTGTTTTTCCTAAGCGGGTCCCTTACCGCGAGCTCTTTGACAACTCCACCGTCGAGGGCAATTTCCTCAGAGATTTTTTCTTTCCCCTTGACCTTTTTCCTCGAACCTTTGTTTGTAGATCCGAAGTTCTTTTCAGGCAGCGTGCGGCTACGCAGCTGAATATTCTCACAGTTCTTCTTCTCCTCTTCATTTTTGGAGGTGGAGTCTTTGAAGAGAGAGCTGAGAGGCATTTCGTCTTCAGAATCTCTCCTGAAAGTAAGAACTTGGAGTTTCTCCCCTTCTGAACTGGTACAAACCATATGACATTTGCCAGTCATTTTCACGCACATTTGTCGCACTCTTTTGCCGTCGATGAGCTTCTCCCTTCATCTTCTTGAAGTGTTTTTGATGAGCAATATATCCTTACCACCACTTCTTGAAGGTACTGCATTCTTCGGTGGGGCGGGCAACCCTCTGATAATATAGGCAGTAGTTTGGATGTGAATCCTCTCCGTCGAGATATATGACCCCGGGTGTGTTTCCTACCAGAGGTGGCGGCTTCATTTCCATTGACAGGGCTTTGGCAAACCGCTTCTTTGCCTTGATCCTTCTCTTATTTGTTGCAGGTATGCTTTAATTTGGTTGGAGTACTTTACGACTCCATCTTACCGCAGCTTCTTCATCCTGACGCTGACGCTTAGCTTTTTTGTATATGGCTATTTTGCGTTCTCAGTCAGCTTTACTTTTTCGAAAGGCTTCTTTTAACAGTCTATTGATCGGGTCTTCTGGTAGTTCCGGGGATTTTAGCGCCGATCCTGCCTTCAGTCCCTCCTTGTTGTTTTCTGACGCTGAGGGAGTTTCTTCGTCATTTAACAACGAATGGGAGACCATGTGGCAACATGCTACATAGTCTTCGGTTTCTTCTGATGAGTCATTTTCCTCATCGTTGTCACTATCTTCATTCTTAAGAATATGCTTGAGGAACTCTTCAAGCGTGACCGGTGTCCGCACCTTCTGGTTGTACTCCTCCAGCACGTCAATGTATTTTTGTAGGTCTGTGCGCTTGTCGTCATACTCGGCAGGCTGCACAGGATTCTTAGTCTTCTTCTTTTTCTTCGAAGACTTTGAAGGCCCGACTTGGGGATTTTGCCCTTTGTCAACAATTTTTGGTACGTGATGCGGTTTCAGCATCCCTTCGATAATTTCAGGTTCAAGTGGGCTTTTCCACCTGACTGCCAGACATGCCTATAGATCCTTCAGTATTTTTTTGGTTTTAGCTGAAAGAACAACTTCCCATGGAGTTTCTTCCACGAGAGAACATGATCCCCCTGGTGCATCCACTTTTTTGGGAGTGTGCTTCTGTGGTGGATTTACCCTCCAGTTTTCAGACAGCACAAACTTCCTCTGTCGATACTGGTCCTCGACACAGTTCTTGAAGACGTAGCAATCTTTAATTGGGTGGCTCACCATTCTGTGATAGGAAGAGTAATTAGGGTTATTGACGTCACCGGGTTGCGGTGTACGCCGCGGGTTTGGCAATGTGATGAGTTTGTTACGCATCGCCAATTCAAATAGTCTCCTTGTTTTATCACGGGGAAACAAATAAGCGCGTCCTAATCTTTCCTCCAAGGATGGGCGCGGACACGCGTTGTTTTGGCGAGCAGACGGTTTTGGACCACTCGGTTATTGTTGCGTGTTGGCAACGAAGTCCGCTTTCCCTTTACCCTTGTTATTTCGAGGGTCATTATTCGAGGAGGAAGGCCCGTGGCCCATCTGGTCCATTTAGGCCAGTTTATCGATCAGAGCCTGGAAGATCGTTGGTTTGAAGAATGTCATGAACTGGGACACAGTCGTTTGAGGATCTAGGGTCCCGATGAACATGCCTACGGCGGGGGATTCTTCGATGCGCTGTTCGCACTTTGACCATAGGTTCCGCCACCGGATCGCGTATTGGACCCAGGTTTCTCCCAGCTTCACCCTGACATTGATTAATGTCATGATCGGGGTGCGCTCGCTTGTGCTGGCGAACTGCTGTGTGAACAGCAGTTCCATCTCTGTGAATGTCCTCACGGAATCATTTGGGAGCTCCGAGTACCATTCAAAGACCGTCTCTGACAGGCTGCCAACGAACTGTTGTCCGCACCTTCTGGTTGTACTCCTCCAGCACGTCAATGTATTTTTATAGGTCTGTGCGCTTGTCGTCATACTCGGCAGGCTGCACAGGATTCTTGGTCTTCTTTTTCTTCGAAGACTTTGAAGGCCTGACTTGGGGATTTTGCCGTTTGTCAACAATTTTCGGTACGGGACGCGGTTTCAGCATCTCTTCGATAATTTTAGGTTCATGTGGGCTTTTCCACCTGACTGCCGGACATGCCTATAGATCCTTCAGTATTCTTTTGGTTTTAGTTGAAAGAACAACTTCCCATGGAGTTTCTTCCACGAGCGAACATGATCCCCCCGGTGCATCCACTTTTTTGGGAGTGTGCTTCTGTGGTGGGTTTACCCTCCAGTTTTCAGACAACGCGAACTTCCTCTGTTGATATTGGTCCTCGACCCAGTTCTTGAAGACGTAGCAATCCTTAATTGGGTGGCTCACCATTCTGTGATAGGAAGAGTAATTAGGGTTATTGACGTCACCGGGTTGCGGTGTACGCCGCGGGTTTGGCAATGTGATGAGTTTGTTACGCACTGCTAATTCAAATAGTCTCCTCATCTTATCGCGGGGAAACAAATAAGCGCGTCCTAATATTTCCTCCAAGGATAGGCGTGGACGCGCGTTGTTTTGGCGAGCAGACGGTTTTGGACCACTCGGTTGTTGTTGCGTGTTGGCAACAAAGTCCGCTTTCCCTTTACCCTTGTTATTACGAGGGTCATTATTCGAAGAGGAAGGCCCGTGGCCCATCTGGTCTATTTGGGCCAGTTTATCGATCAGAGCCTGGAAGGTCGTTGGTTTGAAGAATGTCATGAACTGGGACATAGTCGTTTGAGGATCTAGGGTCCCGATGAACATGCCTACGGTGGGGGATTCTTCGATACTCTGTTCACACTTTGACCATAGGTTCCACCACCGGATCGTGTATTGGACCTAGGTTTCTCCCAGCTTCACCCTGTCATTGATTAATGCCATGATCGGGGTGCGCTCGCTTGCGCTGGCGAACCGCTGTGTGAACAGCAGCCCCATCTCTGTGAATGTCCTCACGGAATCATTTGGGAGCTCCGAGTACCATTCAAAGGCCGTCTCTGACAGGCTGCCAATGAACTGGCGAAGCAACATTTTGTCATCGCCTCCAGTGTTACTGCACAAAGCTCTGAACTGTGCGACGTGCTGATGGGGATTACCTGTCCCTTTGTATACATGGAATTTAGGGATCGTATATCCCGACGGGTACTTGATTTGGTCATACCAGCCTGGGTACGGTCGCCCGGTTCTGACGATTTGGCCAGCCGCTTCATTTGCTTGATGAGCTCGTATTTGTTGAGCTATCTAATCATCAAGAGCAGCCTTGGAGATCGTATTTGTTGAGTTATCTAATCAAACCGAGCCTTCAATTTCTTCAGTCGATGAGAGTAGTTTTGATTAATCATAGAGTCCTGGACTTTTCGCCAGACCCTGTGAATTTGCAAGAAGAGCCATTGATGGGGGCGCTCCGTCTTTGCCTGCACTATGGTTTCTGCGGACGGGGGCGATTTCTTTAGCACCGCCGTTGGAGAGTTCTTGCATACCTTCCTGAGTAGATCAAAGATATTCCCGGTTGGAACAACAACGTCAATTTCCATCGTTGGAGCTGGTGGAGTAAGTCCAGAGGGAGAATTGCCCACAGCTTTTCTCACCCGGCGCCAGTGGCGACGTCGAGTGTGTCTTGCAGACGGGACCGCCTCAGTTTTGGAAGCGGTTTCTTCGTGCCCCCAGCTTTGGTGAGGAGCTGCTGTTGGTGTCAGCCTGTTGAAAACTGACGTCCTTGGCAGAGTTTGAGGATGGTCGACCAATCTTTCAACGACCGACTTTCTGGTAGGGGTAGCACCATTGACGACTTCGCCCGTAGCAGGAGTTGGGAGGGCTATCCATTTTAGGGTAGCTCCTTTAGGTGTCACAAGCCTCTTTGCGGGTCCGTTTAGGTTCTTGCCAAGCCTATTGAAGACTGAGATGTCTTCTTTGGACGGCCCGTTGTGGTCGCCAGTCGGTCGAAGACCGACCTCTTGGGAGCTTCCTCTTGCGGCGCCAAGGCACCGACACCCACTTGTGGGAGCATGGTCCCGAAGAACAACCCAATAATGGCTTGCATTACTTGCCCCACTGGCGTTGAAAAGATGGAGGCCACGTTCGGCTCGTAGGTCACTCCTCCAGTTGGGGTGGAGCGAGAGTTGCTGTTGCAAGAGGTGCAGTTGGAAGCCATTGATTTTCTTCTTCTTCTGCACAGGAACAAGACTCCAAATTTTAGTACCTCAAATCCAAGGGCAACTATAGTGAACCGCGATTTTGTTCGCGAAACACGACACATGAAGTGTGGAGTGGAAAGAGGAAAAGGTCCCACCGGACGTGCCAGAATCTGTTCACCTCCGGAAATGGAAACGAACTGGGATAGATTGTCTTGCCTGAATCTGGGGGCAGATGCTATTTGGATTTATGCTTCCACCTCTCCGAAGATACCAAGTTGATTTATGGTACCGTATATCGGAGGTTTGGATGGATGTGGCCGTTGTAGCGTGACTTTATCAGATTCCCTCTCGTTTGTGAGGGGTTTTTGATTGTTGGGACACTCTTAACTGCAGGTGCAAGCCCCTGCAGTTAATTACGTTACCGCATTGCGATAACGACTTTCTCCTGCTCCGGAAGTTCACTTCGTGCCGTGTGTATTTTTGTTTGTTTGGGTTGCCCATGGATTATATATGGAGACTAGTTTCTATCGTCGCTTGTAGGGCATGGATCAGTCCAAATCCGTATATTTTAGATTTGGGTTGGCTTATTTAAGGACCATTAATCTGGTTTGAAATTAAGATCGACTTAAACATATGAGCTTTGGGCCCAATTATTTTAGTTTAAGGACATCGTGGTCCATTACCGCCATGTTTGGGGCAGATATTAGTTTAAGGACATTTATGTCCATCATTCATCTTGTGCGTACGTGTTTTTGTTACATGGCTGTCACGCCCCGCTTCCCGGTGTATGGCGAAGGGGACGCGACCAGACCGCTACGTATTTACTCTGAAGTAAATACGCTAAGCGTATCTAAGCAATATAAAAGAAATGTACACAAGAGACAAATGTAATGAAACATCAACTTTATTTATTAACATTTTTTTGTACAATGCATGGAAAAGTAAATACATCTGGATGAAAGCAATACCTAAACAGTGGCATAACAGAAATGAAAAGTACTGAAATAAAAATGTGTACAATGAAGCTAGAGCTCTGGGTTATAGGCAAGCTGATCCAAGTCCTCGCTAGTAGGCTCGATCTCCTAAGTGTCTACATCACCTGACAACATTCCAAAGAAGAAAAGAAGGAATGTCGTCAGCGAACAATTGCTCGGTAAGTCCCAAAGATAAGGGAGAAATAGAAAAGACAAAGAGTAAGAGAGAGAGTGTAGCTTTTAAAGTTGTATTATATTGTTATACTGTTGTATTCATTAACGCTGTTGTTTGTAGCTTGGCACAGAAGGATGCCAGTGTATACGAGAGGAGTCTCTATATGCTAGAGACTAATGCAAATGGAAGTACAAGGCTCCGTCGATAATACCACGGAACAACGTCATGGATGTAATTACGTCTTATGGTTGCTGTCTCGTGCCACTTCTAACACCTTCTGTATCAATCTACCTCTTAAACCCCGCGATGTCTTGTTTGTATTGTATTGCAACTTGTATTGTCTTATAATATAGTTTGTATAATTGGATGACTTGCCGAAACCATGATATCAGTAAATGGATGTAACTGGAGAATCATGGATGTAACTGGAGAATCATATAAATGGAAGTATATCCATGGTTCGGTTCAGTCAATATAGATTGAATATATTGAAAATATGGATTCATGGATTCATGTTGAATTGTTATATTGTAGATTGTACTTGAATCATATTCAAGTCAGATTATTTATAATGAGACTCAATCTAAGTCAGAACAATTAGAAAAGAAATTGAAGTCCTGATTGTTTTGATATTATCGGTAACCGCTGCACATGGGTGGCAAGATTTGTGTCTTTTTCAAAGACAATTACCGTGTTGATAACACCGTTTGTTAAGTTGGCTGTCTTAGATAGGCAATCACCCATATCTCCGGCTCCCTGAGGCTCAAGAGACTGGTCCCGCTTAAACCTATATTTACTAGGGTATTTAGGGTAATTTATAGAACTTGAGGGGGTTTTATGTAAAAATACTTTTGTATAATTTTCTAAATACACCCTAAGTATTTAAAGTTTTCATAAATGTAGATTTTATATATGTGATATTTCTAGTGATTAAAGCCTAATTTCATAATACATGGTATTTATTTGTAATATTGAACTTGTATGGAAATTTATGGTATTTTAATGTAAAGTGATTATTGTGATTTTTAGAAAAAGTTGTAATATTTATATAATCACAAGAATAGATATTTTAATGATACAGATATATATATTTATATAAAAATAATTTTAATATATATTATATTTCTAGAAATCTCATTTTCTTAAGGTATTTGTATTTTAAATCTCTCGAGACCGAATGCTCCTTGCGGAGGTCTGCATCTCGCACTACTAAGCCCAGAGATGTGCGATAACCCGCACCATCCCAGTCGGGTTCCCCAAAATGGGTTGTAGCGGCGCTTTGCAAAGATTTATAAAATACGTAATCTTATGGAAAACTGTTTTAATAGCTAGTGATATTTATATGTAAAGTTTCGTTTTCCCGTATTCTATGTTTCCGAAAGGTATTTTGCTATATTGCATATGAGTGTTCTAAGGAGGTAGGTTATTACCTCGTGGTCTACTTAAAAGTATAGCAAGATTAATGATGTTTTAAAGTCGAAAGTATACTACATGGTATTTTACTGAAAAAGTATGATAAAAATTGAAATATACATTCATTTGAAATGGAATTTATTCTATATGTTTTGTTAATGATTAGTAGTCAAGATGTAAGAGTTTTGTATGGTTGTTTTAAGGAAAATTGAACTTTACAAAGAAAACCGAATCGGAAGTCGGATTTAACTTCGCTTCCGTCGGGTTTTAGTAAAAGAATTTTTAAGGATAGATTAAAAAAGAGGGAGGTGGGACTTACTGGCTTAGAATCAAGAGAAGAGGTATAGGAGGAAGTAGGATTCGCCGGTGCGTCGTTTCGTCGCCGGAAACATCTAGGGTCGTCGTCGGAAGTTCGCCGGAGTTTCACCCTTCGCTAACTTCACTTGTACACAAAAATTCTAGGGATTTTCTTGAGAGTTTTGGACAGAAATTTGGAGTGAGGAGGGTGTGTTTAGGGTTGATATTTATAGGGAAAGATTAGGGTTAGGGTAGGTGAAAGGTTGAATTGAAAAATTGTATTAAAAATGTATTAAAAATAAAGTAAATAGGGTTTTAAAGCGGTTCTGTTACTGTGCAGGATATTTAAAGTGTACAGGGATAATGGGGAGGCCAAAAGACACCCTTTTCCTGTTGAAAACTCGGCGATCTGGCTCAACTCGGCTGGCGGCGGTGGGCCGAGTCGCCGGCCCGAGTCGGCTGAGTCGGGCCGGGGCTCGCTGCCACGTGTCCTATATCGTATGGTGTAGCTCCTAGGTCAGTTTGTTTTATGTGTAGTGGGTTTTTTTACGATTTATGCACGTGTAAACCCTTGGACTTCTAAAAATTTAAAAGAAAACAATATTAAAGATAATATGGGGGATGAGATTTGAACTCTGGTGCTTTGGTTCTGCAGTACAAGGTCCTACCAATGAGCTACAAGCTCCTTCTTGCTATTAAAAAGCAAAAAAAATTTATAACTTGTGCTCAGACAAAAATACCCCTTTCTGTATTTTTTGAAAAATTTGTACAGAAAGTTGTACAGGAAGTTTAGGTTTGTTACAGCGGGGTGAACGATGATGACATGGAATGGTGAACGATGGTGACATGGAATGTGCTCAATTTGGGTTGCGATCCGATTTGAGGTGTGCATGTCAGTTTCGAAGTGCATCAATATAGGGTTTATAATTCCTTATCTTGATGAAATTTTACATCAAGTTAGGATGAGAAGTTGTTGGTTGTCGAGACTCGACACCTCTCCGAAGACGTTGAGAAATTACAATGACATATATTAGATGTGTGAAGAAATGTACCTTTGAACCAAATCCCGTATTTTAAGGGAAAAATCGTGATGGATCATCTAAGAATCATTAGCCTTATTTGAGACTAAGATTAATTTAGGAGATATGAGATGAATATCATTTTGGATATCATTGATGAGAGATCATTAGTCATGTTTGAGACTAAGATCAGTTTGGAAATCATGAGCATATGAGCTCGCTTGGGCTAAGATTGGGTTTCAGCAGTGCCAAGCACTTAGTTGTATATAGCACTCCTGTGTATATCACGTGAGGCGCTCCAATAGTGCTAAGCACTAACTTTTCTCGGCGCTCACGTGTGTTTCACATGAGGCGCTATATACCTT
The DNA here is from genome assembly GCA_030015575.1 of Agapanthus africanus. NCBI lineage: Eukaryota > Viridiplantae > Streptophyta > Magnoliopsida > Asparagales > Amaryllidaceae > Agapanthus > Agapanthus africanus. The sequence continues at coordinate 796,437,084 of CM057340.1, forward strand.
GGCCTTGAACGCTCACGTGCTCTTCATGTGAGGCGCTGAGTTCATTTGAAGATTTAATCTCTGTTGATATTTTTAGAGAATTTAAATCTCTGTTAATGTTATTTTGACCATTAACAATCATCAAGATCATTATTTTAAGGATCTGGGATCATGTTTTTTAAGAACTAAGTTCTTGATTTGAAGGAACTAAGTTCCTGGAGTATTATGAACTCCATATTTTCCATGTTCATGTTTTAAGAGAGGTTAAACCTCTTTAAATGGTGTTTTGACCTTTAAAGATCACCAAGACCACTATTTTGAGGATCTGGGATCAGGTTCCTTTACGAAATAAGTTTTTGATTTGAATAAACTAAGTTCCCGGAGTATTATGAACTCTATCTTCTTCATGTTCTTGTATCCATGTTCTTCCCTGAATCTTTGATTCTCAAGAACAAGATCTTCCCGATGAGAATTAAATTCTCAAGTTGTGGAAGACTTGTCTTGTGGATCTCAGATCCATAGAAAAAACTAAGTTTTTTGAGAAAAGTTAAAACCTTTTAATAGGTAAAGGAGATGTTTTTTTGATCACTTCTTTTTTCTTTGCCTAGAGTTTTTTTAGGAGGGAAATATTCTTCTTTGAGAGAATTAAATTCTCTGTTATTTTGAGAGCCTTCTGTATTTTTACAGAAGTTTATGGGGGGTCTCCTCTTTTCTGTTCTTCCTCCATTTTTAATTAATCTCTTTGCTTCTATTTATATGAGAAGAGAAAAATCAATTTCTGAGAAAATCTCTCATTGAGAGATCATGATTGATTTTATGATCAATCAAAATGATCTTTTAGACTAATCGGCGAATTTTATTCACCGTTGGATTTTTAATCCAAAGGTTCTCTGTTTAACAGAGAAGATTTCTTGTTTATTTAACAATATTAGGAAATATTTTACTAAGATTGAATTTTATTCTATCATATGAATATCTTTTAGTTTAACACGATTAAAATTTTATTCCAATATAGAATTTAATTCTATCACATAGAATTTTATTCTATCATATGAATATCTTGTTAGTTTAACAAGATTAGAATTTTATTCTATCATATGAATATCTTGTTAGTTTAGTTTAACAAGATTAGGAATATATTTTCCTAATATAGAATTTAATTCTATCATATGGATATCTTGTTAGTTTAGCAAGATTAGGAAAATATTTTCCTACGATAGAATTTTTTTTCTATCAGATGATCGATAAGTGATTTTATAATCACCGTTGGATCAGAGAAGATCTTTTTAGTTTGAGGAAGATCGGGAAAATATTTCACACATAGAATTTAATTCTATCAGATGGTTTAATTGGTGATATTTTATCACCATTGGATTTTAAATTAAAAATTCTCTGTTAGAGAAATATCTTGCAATATTAGAAAGATGAAGGAAAATATTTCCCAAATAGATTTTAATTCTATCACATAGAATTTAATTCTATCAGATAGTTTAATTGGTGATATTTTATCTCTATTGGATTTTAAATCCAAGATTCTCTGTTAGAGAAAGATCTTTTCATATTAGAAAGATCAAGGAAAATATTTTCCGAATAGAATTTAATTCTATCACATAGAATTCAATTCTTTCAGATAGTTTAATTGCTGATATTTTATCACTATTGGATTTTAAATCCAAGATTCTCTGTTAGAGAAAAATCTTTTCATATTAGAAGGAAAATATTTTCCAAATAGAACTTATCATCTGATGATTTATTATCACCATTGGATCTTTGATCCAATGGATCTGTTTAACAGAGAATATCCCAGTTTTTAGGGAAGTATCCACATGTAGAACTTAATTCTACTTGCTTTTAATTTGGGCGCCGGTGCTCACGTGTTGTGCACGTGGGCACCACTTAAGAATTTAGTTCTTATTTATGATAGGCACTCCTGTGCTTTGCACATTGGCGTCCACGTGAGGAGCACGTGCGGGGCCACCATAGGATTAATCCTACAAGATTGGCAGTGGCGCTGGCGCACTCGCGAGGGGCACGTGAGGCGCTGCCTCAACAAAATTTTAACAGAGTTTAGCTCTTTTATTATGTTTAAATATTAGGGGAACATGCGCTCCTGTACTTTGCACAATGGCGTCTACGTGAACTTCACGTGCGGCTCTACCTGAGGTGATAGCTACATGCTTTGCATGTAGGTGCATGCATTTAACACGTGGAGTTTTCCTTTTATTTTTATAAGGGAACACAAGCTCTGACCCAAAAATTTTTAGCGGGAACAATGTACCCTTGTATTATTATACCGTCTCTTTAATACATGTTGATAAAACCCTTAGAATATTGGCTTGACTACCAGGACTATGATGCAGATCATACTAGTAGGGCTTGTGTTGTCCAAAAGCACATCCTTTAATATTTCCTAGTTGAAAGAGTATCAAGACAGGGTATCGATATTCTAGAGTAGACTAGTGTGTACGTTTCTTGACCTTGTCTGGGGTGATGGTTGTTCCCACAACCATTGGTGTTTGACATCAAAGATTGTACACATGTGCTCATTAGAGAATGGGTACACCGAACAGGACTCCCCAAGAACTCCTAGATGGTAACATACCTATCTTCATATAGCAGTTCTCTGGTGACACCTGTACGTGTTAGTCTGTAGATCAGAGATCGTCATGGTGTCTTGTGTGGTTCCCACTGTGCTTTGATTTTCTCCCTACCACGGCTCAAAGGAGTCGTGCAAACAGGTGGATTTTGGATACAGTCCCGAATCACAGTGAGCGACATGAGGGGTTTCATCTCTCTCGGTATTAGGAGTTGATGTTGCGCTATGCTCGATTGGTTATAACAGTAAGTCCCTGGCCAGGGCTGATGAGATTTACTGGTAAGTGTTATCAGTAGTTTCTCGAATGGTTATAAGCCATACATCGGCATGAACTATCAAGTTACCGGGGTCTGATGATTCCATCCCATACTCGATTTGCGACATATCAGACGAAGAGACCGGAATGTACGGTAAGTGTTGCTTATAGTCTCTATGGGAGTTTGGACAAGTTTGCTTGTTGATCTTCTATTCGTTCAATACATGGGTAGCCGTTACGTCCAGCTAGTACCGCTGACGGCTTGTGGGTACCTGATGTGATCATTACCTACTGCTGGCGTATTGACGAGTCTTTAGGGTCCCACACAGAGGTTTCCTAGCTCAAGCGAATCGAAGTAGGGCATATATGGTGATATGTGCGGGAGCTTGATTAAATACGAGTATGTGATACCGTATTCTAATCTAGCGATATTTGATATCAGTCAGGTTATATGTGATATAACCGGATTATTGAATCAAGTGTTGATTCAATGATTTGTTATCTCTCTCTCTCTCTCTTTCTATATATATATATATATATATATGATATTAGACGGTTATATGTGATATAACCGGATTATTGAATCAAGTGTTGATTTAATAATTTGATATATATATATATATATATATATGATATTAGTTGGTTATATATGATATAACCGGATTATTGAGTCAAGTGTTGATTTAATAATTTGATATATATATATCAACTAATATAGCTCACTAAAGATTTTATTCTCTTCTAATACATTTAATATATTTGTGATATATATTAATACATGTATTTAAATATTGTATCATGGTAGATGATACATAGAACATGGGTGTATGAGAATCACACTTGAAGTGAGATGAGTGGATAATGATTTGATTAATGAATTAAAAGGAAAAGGAAATGAGTCATTACCTGTGATGCTTGTAAAAGCCTTGAGAAGTCATGACTCATCACTTCTCTTTTGGATTAATTCATTGATATTTATCACTATCTCATTCCCATCTAATCACTTCTTCTCATGGTTGCCTCTCTCATCCAAGTTCATCTCTTCCTTGCTCTCTAGAAAATTCTTGAGGCGCGAAAAAGAACAGAGAAAAATATTTAGAGTGAGCAAAATTCATACTTCATCAACCTACACTTTACTAGCCCTTTAGTTTAGCTTGTTTGCTTCACTAATTCTTTGGTTAGTGAAGAATGAGCTTGAGATAGAGAGGCTTCAAGGTGGATCATCTTCGACTTCGAAGACTACAAAGAAAGCTCGTTCTTTTCACCAAGTGGAGTCTAAGAAAAGTTCTAGGGACTACTACTTGGAGTTTTAGAAGTGAAGGACCGGTCTATAAAGGTTGTATTCGTTTTTCACTTAATTTAGAACTTGTTTACTTACACTAAAACCCTAATTCTCTAGTTCGATTCTAAGTTAGTATGGCTTAGACCTCTAGATTTTTTAAAATTGCATACTTGATACTTGTATAAACCTAATAGAGGTGCTAAGACAAACTTTTATCCCTTTCATCCGGTCGGATATGAATGTAATGTGTCTTCCCTGAACGGATGGAATGTATAGATGAATGTAAGTAATGAACCACTCTCAATTTTCAGTGGTTTCACCTGCAACTACAGCATATGCTAAAAGATAAAAGCCATCGTTTGCATCATCACCGGTAGAAATGAGCAAAGTCCATTTGTATTTGTCGTATAAGTGTGTCCCATCAATACTGAGAATGGGACGACAATAAGTGAAACCATTAATGGCCAGTCCGAATGCCCAAATTGCATCGGTAAAATATCCCATTCTTTCTGACATTGAAGCGTCGGTTATCTTGAAGACAATACCGGAATTAGTAGATTTGATGACGATAAGATATCATGGAAAATGTTCATACAAATCTTTCCATTCTCCGTATATTTTAGACAATGCCATATTCAATGCATTCCATACATTCATATAATTTATCTTAATGAATAATATATCTTTTATAAGAACTTGAATCGTTTTGAGGGTTAAATTGACATTCGCTTTCACAAAAGGAAATATCTTGTTATATATGAATGTAGAAGTGACCTATTTATGATTTGAATTCACTATAGAATTCACACAAGTATAATTACCCGCATACTTCTTTATCTGTCAATGTCCCGTTGGTGATTTCTTCGATATATATGCACGAACTCTCTATGGGCAGTTCACGTCTATTTTACAAATGACGGTGTACTTGGTTGTGGTAGTCTTGATTGGTTTAAAAGAAACTCCGTATTTAATTGACCAAACACTGACTGTCTGAATTAACTTCTTTTTATTCTCGAACAAATCGCTGACCTTCAATCCACTTTCAATATTGATTGTCGAAAGCTTATCAGCACGAAAGCTGATATTCTCCATTACCGCTGTAGATAACATATGAGCATCTGTCATGTTATCGGCAAGTGGATTTTCAAATGCAATAAAGTCATATTAACACATGAATTAGTAATCTACTGTCTATCATTCTCATCGTCAAGGACATGTGCAATTCGCATGCTATCTTGTACTTGAATCTCGTCCTCATCACTAGCATCATCATCATCATCACTTTCATCTCCATTATGTTCCAACACCGCTGGATCCGTAGAAGGTACATCGGTTGGATGTGCGAAACCAACATTAGGGACTTGTATGGTACTTGATATTCTGGCTTCATACCGATTAAATCCCGACCTATCGTCTGCAAACATTGTCCATTCCGTATTGTATCCCGTATTGTATGACTGCATGTGCTCGGTATTTTAGGGCGGAATATTGAAGCTGAAGTTTGGCATTGGCATGCAATTAAAACCGAAGTTTGGCGTTGATATGAAATTATAATGGACCGGCGGTACATAAGAACTGCATACAAATTTTTGAATACTTAGTAACTATAGTATATCTCCACTCTCAATAAATAGTGTTCCACTAAATGTACACGCGGTATAAAGATATGCAATGTAATATTTCGTAAACTGCCAATTCACTGTCGTCCTGCTTGATATGGCTTCACTTACGTAACTTTGATCTCTATACTGTTCATCATTGGTAGGAGACATAAAGTCAGTATAATCAGTATTCATATTGATCATGCGCGTCATTTCTCCTTGCGGGTAATACTCGGATGCTCGAAATGAAGGATCATGCACTTTAGAATAAGATTTGGGCAGTTTAGCGGATGCCAATATCTCATTTTTCACAAATAGCTCGATCGATTTCGATTCCGATGCAAGCATGACTTGTGTATCCTCGTCATCGGATACTTCAATGGTGGTATATTCATGCTCCGTCGGCCATTTGCATATTAAGAATATATTGAACTCCAACGAATTGATTTTGGAAGGTTTGTACATTACTTGGCACAGCTCGTTGTATATGCTAGACTTCTTGACTCTAGTCATCTTAGTTTTTCCACCGACAAATTCAGGAATATTATTTTTTCCAATCGATAATTGGCCATCGAAATAGCAAACTAGATGAATGTAATTATCCGTCATTTTTCCACCGGCCAGAAATATTGACGCACTTTGAGAGTTCTCATGTAACGGCTCTGAATTTACTGTACGGAAATTTTTCAGTTTAATATACAGAAAGGAGTTTACAAGCCTGAATACAATTTAAAAGTTAATTTTGTTTAAGAACATCAAGAATCAACTTGTAGCTCACTGGTAAAATCTTGCACTGCTGTGACGTAGCCCCTGTGTTCGAACCCCGTCAGACACATTATATTTTTCTTATTTTTCTTTTAAACTTTTTGGAAGCCCAAAAGTTTACACGTGAAATGCACATAAAAATGAAAAGTCTGGAAAAATAAACATGTGGAAAAGGGTTTAAATACATAAGTGTGCACATATCCAAAATCCAAACCCTACATTTTGATCGGCGAGATTGGACTTTTGGCCGGCACCGACGGTCTATCCGTAGGTGATGGTGCCCGGGTTTTGCACACGAGTCTTTTCCCATACCCTTATCACCCCTGCACTGTTTGATTGCTCTGCAATCAAACAGAGACCTCTCAATTCCTCAATTTATCAAATTTTAATGCATTTTAATCCACTCTTTTAATCCCAAAACCCTAATTCCACACTATAAATACTATTCCATGCCCTAGCCCTTCCTCATTCTGAAAATTCTAGCCAAAACTCTCAAATTTTCTCAAGTACAAGTGGAGTAGAAGAGGAGTTAACCTACGACCAACTTCCGGCGAGGAATCGAGGCTATTCCGGCGACCCCGCGACGTCACGACTACCAATCTCTTTTCTTCTACTTTCTCTTAACCTAATTCACTTGTAAGTCCCTATCAATCCCTTTTCTTCTTCTTGAAAAATCTTTTTTCAAAACATGTCGATAAGTGGAGTTAATACCGACATCTTATTCTAAACCCTAAAAATTTCACTATTTCTTCCATATCATTCATCCAAATTCTTATCCTATATTTATAACCATAAAACTAATATTTAGAACCAACTTTCACGCAAAAACATTATGCTAATTAACTTTCATCTAACTTTTACATGAAAATACTATGAACTTTATATACGTCATCTTTTATTCCTTTGTTTGAACATACCTTTAGAAAACTTTATGGGGTAATGACCTACCCCTCACATACACACATGTTTTCATAGCACGATATCCCTTGAACATATTTTTGTTACTATATTACATCAAAATACCATGTACTATAAAAAACGGTTTTCTTTTAGATTGTATTTAAAATCCCTTTGTGATTGTACCTCAACAACCCACTTTAGGTGACCCGCTATTGGATGGTGAGGATTATCGCACATTCATGGGCTAGTAGAGCGAGATGCAAACCTTCTTACTGAGCATTCGGTTTTGAAAGGTTTTTAATACGACTTTTAAGAAAAAACGAAATTTCTACTTAATAATCAAAATTAATATTTTATAATTATATAAATAATACAGATCCATATATTTTCAAAATATAATAACTTATATTCTTTTAAATAAAAGAATTACAAGTTTCATCAAAATACCATATCGATACAAGACAAGTTTACAGTAAAATACCATGAACTATTCAAGTTAAGGTAGTTATCACTAAAATACCTTAAATCCATAAAATACACATCCATAGAAACCCTAAATAATATAAATAATTTCTCGAGATTATTTTGAACTATATCTTAAAAATATTTTTCATAAAACCCTCTCGAGTTATATAAAATTACATTTAAGGAATTTAGTAAATATGGGTTTAAGCGGGATCAGTTCTCTTGAGCCTCAGGAAGCCGGAGAAAGTGAGTGCTTGCCTATTTAAGGTAGAAAACTTAACGGTGTTATCAATGGTATTTGTCTTGGAAAAAGGCACAAATCCTGCCGTCTATGTGCAGCAGTTACCGATAACTCCCGAACATAATTCAGGATCCAAATCAGTTATAAGTGTCTGACTCAAGTCTGAGTCTAAATCAAACTTGAATTCAAACTCAAACAGAATCCGATTCAAACATGAATCCAAATTATAACATGTATACTTGAACCTGAACCTGAACACCAGAATAATATCAACATGCAAACATGACTTGATTTGACCGAGCCATGGCTATAACTTGACTTGATTACATGACTACTTATTTACATCCTGAACCTTATTACACGAACAACTTGTATCCATGGTCTCGGCAAGTCTGATAATTATAATCTATATAAAACATTATACGGGGTTAAAGGGGTAGATTGGTACGGAATGTGTTAAAAGTAGAACGAGATGATCACTAAAAGACACCTACATGAACTCTCGTGCCGTTGTCCCGTGGGTTTTGACGGGCCTTGTACTACATGTTACCATAGTCCACGAGGTAAGATGGACTTCTCTCGTATACACTGATACCTTCTGTACCAAGCTACAAACAACTACGTTAGAATAATAAGCTGATACTTGTATAATTTAACAGTTTCCTTCCACATTACATTTTGTATTCCTTCCTTTCTTTTGGGACTTACCGAGCGCTAGTTCGCTGAAGACATTCCTGTCTATTTCTTTCTTTTGATTGTTCGTCAGGAGGACATGACTCTCAGGAGACTGAGCCCAGTCAGGAGTACTTGGATCAGGTTGAAGTACAGCCAGACTACTAGTTTTACTTGTACTTATCTTCCAGTTTGTATGCCACTGTTTAGGCATTGCTTTTATCATTGTACTTTTCCTTTTCAAATCAGTTGTATTGTAAAGATGAATATTAATAAAAGTTGCTGTTTATATTATATCTCTTGTCATTTCTTATGCATTTCATATATTGCTTAATTACGCTTAACGTATTTATTTCTGAGTAAATACGTCGCGTGCCTGCCACGTCTCCGTCTCCATATACTAGGAAGGGGGGCATAACAGGTTTTGTTGGCGGTCCATAAAGGTCAGTTCTGCATGGATCCTAAGCAATATATCACAAGAATTATAAGAGTCAGCAACTATACATTCCTTACAATTCAAATTCCTTGAATCTATCATAACCTTTTCTTTTCTATCAAGGTCATGGATTCTCCCAACAAAACGAGTACCAACGTCAATGGAAACACTCCACCTCCTACTCCACCACCACCACCACCACCACCTACCATTGCAGCTCCCATCAACGAGCAAACGGTATTGCTTGAGGCGATCAAGATCCTCCTGGAGGGTCAACAACAGCAGACTGCTATCCTCATGTACCGCCCAGAGGTTGAGGCACCCGGAGTCAAGAAATTCCAGGCATTGCACCCGAAACATTTCTCTGGGAAAGAGAGCCCACTGGAGGCGTGGGTTCAGTCTATCAAAGACAACCTGGCAGCAGCATAAGTACCAGAGATTGCTTGGGTGAGAGTTGCGAAGCTGCAACTAATGGATAACACCAGAGTCTGGTGGAAGGCTGAAGAAAGCCGACTCGCCCAACCTATTGAATGGAGGATATTTCGTGATATGTTCGATGCGAAATATTTCCCTGAGACTGCCTGTTTCGACATGGAACATCAGTTCATCCACTTATAACAAGGCTCGATATGGAGAAAATCTGTGGATGAATACGATACTGAGTTTACCATGCTTAGCAGGTAAGATATGTCTTAATATTCAATTTCCTGATATCACATACTGTACTGCTAACATAAGGTCGTAAAAGGTTTGCGGCACACCTTATCCCAACTGCTGAGATCCGGGCACAAAGATTTCAGCAAGGGTTAGACCTGGAAATCCAAGCTGCACTAGCTACAGGAGATTTCCAACCCATGATCTTGCTCTGAAGGTTGCCCGACGCTATGAGGCGATGGTAAAGAAGAAGGGCAAACCTCACAGTGCCGGTGTGAAATACCCTGCCACTTAGATGGCAGGAGGAGGCTCTTCTAGGCCAACTTTTGCATCTAGGAGACTGGGAGTAACTTTTAACCGGCTCAGTCCAGACTTTTGCTTCTATTGCAAGAGGAATGGACACCTAGCGAAAGACTGCAGGCATGCAAATGACCTGTGTTTGGTTTGTGGCACATCCATTCACGCCATCGGAGCTTGTCCATATCGTCTCAACCCAGCTCCCGCACCCCGACTAGCAATCACCGTTCCGCAGCGGACAGTTATTTAGGCTCCTGCACCTCATTTAGCCCTATTTGCTCCACCTCCACATGGACCTCCTGCACAGCCTCTTCATCAATTCCATCAGGCACAGAGGAACATGCCTCAAGGGCAGAGGAACATACCCCAGGGACAGGGGAATGTGCCTCCAGTAAGGAGGAATGTATCCCAGTGTCAGGTTTTCACCATGACCGTTGAGGAAGCCGAAGTCACTGGCCAAGTTATCACTGGTAATTCCCAATCCTTTCATCTTTTCAAATCCTTGTATATCTCTATATTTTTCCCTGTATTTAAACCAATCTCACACAACTTAGGTACTATACTAGTAGCCAATCTTCCTGCACTAGCACTGTTCGACACTAGAGCGTCACACTGTTTCATGTCCCAACGATTTGTGAGAACACATGCGATTCCCGTGAAGCCACTCATTTCAAGCTGGAATGTCAGTTTCGGAAATGGAATATTGAAGGCAACTATAGGATTGGATCAGTGTCCAGTTGTAGTTTACGGATGAGAATTCTACGCGAATTTCAAAGTACTGGACATCCCAAACTTCGATGTTGTGTTGGGAATGGACTGTCTGGGAATTTTCTATGCTATAATTGACTGCCGTCAAAAAAGGGTAGTATTTGAGATACCAGATCACCCAGTCTATTACTTTAAGAGTGGAGACAGAACTTTGGAGCCAGGAATATTCCGTGCCAAGCCGAAGGATGCAGAAGTATTTATTCTACCGGCGGAAGAAGAAAAGCCAGAGGTAGTCCGAGAGTTAGAGGATGTGTTCCATGAAGATATAACAGGTTTTCCTCCTGATCGAGCTCTTGAATTCAACATTGAATTACTATCTGGTTTGCAACCGGTAATCAAAGCTCCGTACCGGTTAAGTCTAGAAGGATTGAAGGAGATCCGTACTCAGTTGGACGAACTTCAGAAGAAAGGTTGGATTCGTCCTACTACTTCAAGTTGGCGATCTCCAGTTTTGCTTGTGAAGAAGAAAGAAGGTTCATACAGAATGTGTATAGATTACCGAGCTCTGAACGAAGTGACAATAAAGAACAAGTATCCACTACCGTGCATCGATGATCTATTCTATCAGCTAAGTGGGTCTTGCGTATTCTCAAAGCTAGATTTTCGTTCGGGTTATCATCAGGTGAAAGTCAAAGAGTCTGATATTCCAAAAACGGCGTTCAGGATTTGCTATGGTCATTAAGAATATTTTGTGATGCCATTTGGAGTGACTAATTCACCTGCTATATTTATGAATCTGATGAACTAAATTTTCCGAGAGTACTTAGATATTTTCGTTGTTATTTTCATCGACGACATCCTGGTGTATTCAAAGAATCGGAAAGAGCACACCGAGTATCTGCGGATTGTCCTGGAGACATTGCGACAGCATCAACTCTATGCCGAGTACAGCAAGTGTGAATTTTGGCTAGATCAAGTCGGATTTCTCGGACATATTGTTTCAGGCAAAAGAATATCAATAGATCCAGCTAAGGTGTCAACTGTCAGCGAATGGCTGACACCAAAGACGGTGAAGGATATTCGAAGTTTCTTGGGATTAGCAGGATACTACCGAAGATTTCTCGAAGATTGCAGCACTCTTGACCAAGCTCACACGTAAAGATGAAGCATTCGTGTGGTCAGAAGTATGCGAACAAGTTTTTGTAGAACTCAAGTCAAGATTGACATCAGCTCCTATTCTCGTTGTTGGGGTCAAAAATTACACCCCGGTTGACCAAGTTAAAGTCAAAGTCAACCCTACGTAAGCGAGCCCAAGCTCAGGTCAAGTGGGCCCATGCCCAAGTCCCGCCTCGCGTGCAAAGCACGCAATGTGCTGGCGTCCGGCGCCCAGCGCTCGCGTGCCAAGCACGCGAGGCGCTGGCGTCCGGCGCCCAGAGCCCGCGTGCCAAGCACGCGAGGCGCTGGCGTCCGGCGCCCAGAGCCCGCGTGCCAAGCACGCAAGGCGCTGGCACCCACGCGTCCTTTGGACGCTATTTCCCCCCTTTTTTTATATATATACACACTCCACAACACTTTCCCCGGTAGAAAAAAATTCTAACGGGGCACTGCCTCGCACCCCTATAAACTCTGCGAGGCCCTCGATATATCCAAAACCCCCCAAGACACACATACGCACACCGCACACCAAGTTCACATGACCAGTTTGACCCGTTAATCGGAGGTTCCCTATCTCCAAAGGCGAGGGATAATTAACGGCAGCTTAGTCTGCGGCTGCTAGGCAGGGGGGATTTGTAGTACGCCTGACAAGCGACGCGTATTCCCATCTCAATGGGGTGACGAAAAACACCCTACAGATTCTAGCACGCCCGGTGGGACCTTTTCTCTCTTCCCATGCTTCGGGTTAAACGTTCATGCGAACTCAATCAACATACATATCGATATTTATACTAAAATAATGCTCTTCTATGCAGGATTTCAAGCGATTAAGCCTTAACAATGTCTCCAAGGACAAATTTAGCTCTCGACACTGCTCCCATCTCCTACATGATGAAGATGGACGTCAAGACGGTCCTCCCAGCCAGTCTCGAGCGACAGTGGAAGGAGCCGTTGCTACCATTTCACTCTATTTTGTTCGTGCCAGCTAATGCCATCCCAGCTCCTCAAGCTCCAGTAACAGACAGACCGGTCTTGAAAGGCAGGAGGCCTAATGTGGCGATCTCTAAAGCACCACTACCCAAACGCAAGTCGGTGTTTGAACGACTTTTCTTGGCCCCGGCTGGGGGCAAGGCCATCAACACCAACAAAGCAACAAGGCATCTCGGGCAAGCTCCAGCGGTGTCCCTGACAATTGGTCAATCAGGTATCTTCTCTAAGCTCCCCGCCAATCGAATCATGATGGCTTCTTGGATGACGGATGCCCATCAAGCCCTCAAAATCGAGAAGCTAATACAGAAAAGGCTCAGACACAGAGCCACCAAAAGGGCTAGGGCTCCTGCTACGCTGAACTTCATGAGGTTCCAAAAACAAGGTTACCCCGCAACAACAGCTGAGTCGGCTGTAAAGCTCGCTAATTCTTTTGAACCACTGAAATTGGTCCAGAAGAATGCCGTGACTGTAAGAGTCAAGAAAACTGCGAGTCGGACAGTGCCACCCAAAGACCCAGTCAGGCCAACCGTCTTCAGCTGCCTATCCTTTCCAGAAAAGGAAGGGCCATGAAGACAGTTCAAAAAGTCAGCCGCCAAAGATAAAAAAGATGGCTGGATATGTGGTCCACACTGTTTACATGGCGGGCACGCGTCCCAGCGACAACCTTCGCAAAAAGAGCAAGGATGGGGCCACCATATCTCAAATCCAATCTGGTGTGAATGTGGCTGCTATTTTCCAAGACCAGCCTCCTCTGGAAGGTAATGAAAATCCTTCCATTGAGGTTGATAAGCAAAGATATCCCTCGGTTAATGAGGATTCGGCCTCGGAAAGTGAAGAGGAGCCAATCTTCCGTCTTAAGATTGTAGAGCAGCAACTTCTCCAAGAGCTCCAGAAGCAGCTCAGAAACAAAGACAAAGAGATGGCCAAGCTCTACTAAAAAATTAATGACTTGACGAATGTCGTCTTACAGCTCACGGCCCGACTTGCCTCTTAGCCACCCAATCAAGCGCAAGGCTCTGCTCATGAACCGGGAAACGTTGTCCCGAGGCAGCCGACGCCTATTCCCTCAAATTCAAAGATGGGCGAGCTGCATGAAAGTCGGCCGCATCTCATCTCGGTAAATGTCTTGACTACCGATGATAGCAAACCGCTAACTCAAGATCAAATCATGGATTTAGTTTCCAACAAAGTCAAAACATTGGTAGCCGAAGCCGAAGTGCAAAAAAATATCAGCGGTAGTGGAAGACCGTATCCTGCTCGGTATGATCTGGTGGAGTTTCCTGGAGGCCATCTCATCCCCAAATTCAGAAGATTTGATGGGACGGGAAATGCGAATCAGCACATCACCCACTTTAAAGCTTCATGCAGGAATACTGGGGACAATGATGCGCTTCTCCTCCATCGGCTCGTTAATAGCTTAACCGTTGTCGCTTTCGACTGGTACGCTAGCATACCGGATGGCTCCATTACTACTTTCGTCCAAATGGAATCTTTGTTTCGACAAAGGTTCATGAGTGTCAGCGATAAGATCATCATCGTCGACCTCGTAAGGACCAAGCCAAAGAACAACGAAAGTAGCACGGATTTTATAACTCGATGGCGCAATCTCTCCATCAAATGTGAACCGCCGATAGAGCAGGACCAATCTGCCAGCCTCCTCATCGGAAATCTCAACAATTGGATAGCCCCGTTTCTATGCACCGCGGGTCTCAAAACATTTCAAGAGCTGACTAAGAAAGTCCAGATGTTGGAGCGCTCAAAGCAGGAGTTCTCTTCTGATTCCAAAAATAATAATAGGTCCTGGAGAAACCGAAAGGACGATAATCGCAAAGGCGGAAATTCCGACGATATTGAATCTTTTACACATCAGCTAACCGAAATAAGCGAGGGATGAGCGAGCCTAATGCCAACCAGTCTCGGAAGCCAGTGTTCGGAGAGGGAGGAGAATTTCCTCTGAAAGAGAATCTGGATAAGGTCTATTCCTTCAGAAAGGACAAAGTCCATGAAATATTCAAAGACGCATTAAGAAACGGTCTACAATTGCCGGAATAAAAAAGACCATAAGAAGCGAATATGACCGACGACCCCAAATATTGCCCCTCTCACAGAGTGATAAGTCATGCAATTGAGGACTACTTCGTCTTCAAAGATTGGGTCGAAAAATAATACAAGAAAGGAGAGATAGAACTGTTTAAAGGCGTGTTAACAAACAGTCAAGCTGCGACCGCCAATTTCATACAAACAGAGATCGAAGCCCTTCGGGAACCTGATTCTCTCAGACATCTGCTTTTCTCTGAAAAGAGCGGACCAAGGCAACAAGCTAAGAACCAAACGAGCAATAATTCCAATAAAGAAGCGGTAAATGGGTACACAACCCATACATTCTACATGATGGAGCCCAGAGGAACAAGTCCTCCTATGCCTTATAGCCATGACGATGACATGGTTATTGCCATCCAACACCGGCTCGGTCTAGATGATGAAGAACCCGCTTATGCAATTAAGCCAAAGGAGCCATTGGTTCTTGCAGAATCGAGCCCAGACTCCAACAGTTGACCACCACGTTGTTAAACTGGGAACAGTTGACCACCACATCGTTAAACTAGAAACAATCGACCATCACGTCGTTAAACCGGGAACAGTTGACCACCACGTCGTTAAACTGGGAACAATCGACTTCTAAGTCGTTAAACCGGGGATGTAAAAAATGTGTAAATAAATAAATAAATAAAAGCCGAAATGATGGGGCAACTTGCAATAAAAATCACCGAGTAAAATAAAAATGAAAATAAACAGCCGAAATGATGGGGCAACCGCGAATAAATAGCCGAAATGATAGGGCAATCGCGACCTTCGTAATAAGAAAAGCTGAAATGATAGAGCAATAGCAGTAAAAAAATAACCTCCAAATGGCGAATGATGAGTCGCTCCTGGTACCATATTCCAGTGCAGCGATGAAGACGCCACCCAAAATTTCAAATCTCTGAATGTCCCAATGGAGAATGATGAGTCGCTCCTGGTACCATATTCCAGTGCAGCGATGCAGACGCCAACCAAAATCCATATTCCAACGGCGAATGATGAGTCGCTCCTAATACCACATTCCACTGTAGCGATGTAGACGCCAACCAAAATTCAAATTCCCAAAATTCTCCCTGCTCTACGGGTGGTCCCCAAATTGAATACCGTATACAATCCATGGGCTCAAATAATTCTCATCACATCCATGCCCCACCACAATCACTAGTCACGCGGACGGTCTCCGCCCTTGGAATTATGCTCCATTTGGGAAGATACACTCATGTGTCCTCATGATACATGAGGATAACAAACTTACGAGATCTTCTCGACTTGTAAGAAAACACTTTCGTGAGATCCTTACGACTCACAAAGGAAAAACACACTTGGGAGTCCCCACGACTCTTAAGGAGAAAGTACACTTACGAG
Source organism: Agapanthus africanus (assembly GCA_030015575.1). Classification (NCBI taxonomy): domain Eukaryota; kingdom Viridiplantae; phylum Streptophyta; class Magnoliopsida; order Asparagales; family Amaryllidaceae; genus Agapanthus; species Agapanthus africanus. The sequence goes on from CM057340.1 coordinate 796,453,528, forward strand.
ATCCTTTCGACTCGTAGAGAGAAAATGCTTTTATGAGACCCTTACGGCTCATAAAATTGAAACGCCTTCGGCGATAGGGACCTAAACCTGTCTTCTAAGCTACCGCTTCCCAACAAGTAAAAGAAAATGATGAATTGCTCCTGGTACTTGTGCTTCAATTTTAGCAACGCTGATATCGACCCTAGCCCTAAAATTCCAAATTTTTGATCTAGAAGACCCCCAAGTCTATAAACCGGGAACAGATGACCTCTAAGTCGTTAAACTGGGAACAGATGACCCCTAAGTCGTTAAACTGTGAATGAGGGAAATCCCCTCATGGTAAATGATGATTCGCTCCTGGTACCATATTCCAGTGTAGCGGTGCTGGTGCCAAACCAAAACCAAAATCCCCAAATCCTCTCATGGCAAATGAGGATTCGCTCCTGGTTCCATGTTCCAGTGTAGCAATGCTGATGTCAACCCAAATCAAATCAAGTCAGCAATACAACCAATGATCTCCCTGGCGGAATCAAGCTCCACCTCGGAAACAAGTCTAATCTTGACACCACAAGAAGCAGAGCAAGTCAAATTAAGCACCGACCGTCCAAGTCGCAAAAATGGCAGCAATGACCTCCTCGTCGAAATTATGCTCCATCTTGGAATCAAGTCAACCAGTGACCTCCCTGTCGTTATTATGCTCCGTATTGGTGTAACAACCTAAACTTTCTGTATATTTTTTTCAAAAATACAGAAATGGGTACTTGATCCTGAGCATAAGTTATAAATTTATTTTGTTTTTGAACAGCAAGAAAGAGCTTGTAGCTCATAGGTATGACCTTGCACTGCTGAACCAAAGCACCAGAGTTCAAATCCCATCAGCCACATTAATTTTTTAATTAGTTTTCTTTTAATCTTTTTAGAAGCCCAAGAGTCTACGCATGCATAAATCGTAAACTGAAGAGTCACAGCTTAAACAAACGGGTCCACGAGGTAGACCAAGAAGCAAGGGACACGCGGCGTCAAGACTCGGCCGAATCAGGCTGGTGGCGCGGCTGACTCGGCCGGCGCCGCCAGGCCAGCTCGGCTGAAACCCTAATTTTTTTTTGTTTCTTCTGCAACTCTTTAACTCCCCATAACCCCTGTATTGTTTAATTTCCCTACACATTTACAGAGCAATTTAAATCACACATTTAATCCATTTTAATACAATTTTTATCACACCCTTTCATCTACCCTAAACCATAATTTTTTCTATAAATACCACACCTAAACTCACCCCTCCTCACTTCCAAATCTCTGTCCAAATTCTCAAGAAAATTCCATAGACTTTTTGTGTGCAAGTGGAGTTAGCAAAGGGCGAAGCTCCGGCAATCTTCTGACGACGATCCGGGGAGATTCCGGCGAAGAAACGACGTACCGGTACCTCCTACTTCTTCCATTTCCTCTCCTCTCCACTACAATCCAGTAAGTCCCTTCTTCCCCTTCTCTTTACTATTATAAAAACTTAGAATTCTAAAACCCGACGGAAGTGGAGTTAATCCGACTTTTGATTTTGTTTTTCCTTAAAAATCATATTTTTCTTAAGCACAATAATACTAAACTCTCACATCATGATCATTAAACATTAACAAAACATCTTGACAAGTTTCATATCAAAAGAATTCATATTTCAATTTTTATCGCACTTGTACAGAAAAATACCATACAGTTTAGTTCGATATAAATCATTATAATTCCTTGCTATACCTTTAGATAGTTCGCGAGATAATGACCTACCTCCTCACAACACTCATATGTAACATAGCACGATAATCTTTGGGAACATAGTTTTGGGAAAATACGATTTTACACAAAACTACCTCAAACTTATAAAAACCTTTTTCTACATGATATGCACTTTTAACAAATTTTTGCAATGTGCCGCTACAACCCATTTCGGGAAACCCGTTCAGGATGGTGCGAGTTATCGCACATCCTCGAGCTTATTAGTGTGAGATGCATACCTCCGCAAGGAGCATACGGTCTCAAAAGATTTTAAAATACAAATATCTTAAGAAAATGAGATTTTTAGAAAAATAATAAACTAAATTATTTTATAAATATATATGTATCATCAAAATATCTATTTTTGATATAGTATAAATATTCCAACGTTTCTAAATAAAAACGAATCACTTCACATGAAAATACCATATAATTTCAATATTACAAATAAATACCATATATTATGAAATCAGGTTTTATTCACTAGAAATGTCACATTAATAAAATATACATTCATGAAAATTCTAAAGACGATAATAAAATACTTGAGGTGTATTTTGAAAACTATACAAAATTATTTTACATAAAACCCCCTCAAGTTATACTAAACTACAATTAGGACCCTAGTAAACATAGGTTTAAGCGGGACCAGTCTCTTGAGCCTCAGGGAGCCCGAGATATGGGTGCTTGCCTATTTAAGGTAGAAAACTTAACAAACGGTGTTATCAACACGGTAATCATCTTTGAAAAAGACACAAATTCTGCCGTCCATGTGCAGCGGTTACCGATAACACCAAAACCCAATTCAGGATTCAATTTCTTTTCTAATTGTATGACTCAGACCGAGTCTCAATATAATCAATCTGACTTGCATGAGATTCAAGTATATATAAAAATTCAGTATGAATCCATATATTCAATCTGTTCAATCTATACAACTTGACCGAACCGAACCGAACCATGGATATACATCTATCTACATGATTCTCCAGTTACATCCATATACTGATATCATGGTTTCGGCAAGTCATCCATCTATACAATGTATAATACAAGACAATACAATTTATAATACAGTACAAACAATACAATCAAGACATCGCGGGGTTTAAGGGGTAGATTGGTACGGAAGGTGTTAGAAGTGGCACGAGACTGCAACCATTAAGACACCTAACCTGAATTCAATTGCCGTTGTACCGTGGCTGAACGGTTCCTTGTATTCCGTCCACTGTAGTCTTTGGTCTAACGAGACTCCTCTCGTATACACTGGCCTCTTATGTACCAAGCTACAAACAATAACGTTAACACTAAATACAACATTATAACAATATAATACAACTTTAAAAGCTACACTCTCTCTCTGTCTATTCTACTTTTCCCTTACCTTTGGGACTTACTGAGCGATTGTTCGTTGACAACATTCCTTCTCTTTCTTCTTTGGAATGTTGTCAGGTGGATCAGACCTTCCAGAGATCGAGCCCACCAACGAGGACTTGGATCAACTAGCCTTCGACCCAGAGCTCTAGATACTTGTACATTTCATTTCAGTACTTTCCATTTCTGTTATGCCACTGTTTAGGCATTGCTTTTCATTCCATTTATTTACTTTTCAGATGTATTGTAAAAAGAATATGAATAAATAAAGTTGTTGTTCATTACATTTGCCTCTTGTGTATATTTCTTTTATATTGCTTAGATACTCTCAGCGTATTTACTTCAGAGTAAATACGTAGCGCCCAGTCACGTCCTCTGCCCGTATACTGGGAAACGGGGCGTGACACTCGGAATCAAGTAAACCAGTGACCTCCGCGTAGGAATTATGCTCCGTCTCGGAATCAAGTCAACCAGTGACCTCCCCAACGGAATTATGCTCTGTCTCGGAATCAAGTCAACCAGAGACCTCCCCGTCAGAATTATGCTCCGACTCGAAATCAAGTCAACCAGTGACCTCTACGGCGGAATCATGCTTCGTCTCAGAGTGTACCCCGTGTCGAAATCATTCTTCGCCTCGGAGTACCTGCTTTTCCCGTTGGAATTATACTTCGCCTGGGAATTGACCTCTGCGTTGGAATTATGCTTCGTCTCAGAGTGTACCCCGTGTTGAAATCATGCTTCGCCTTGGAGTATCTGCCTTCTCTGTCAGAATTTTGCTCCGACTCAGAATCGACCTCTGAATTGGAGCTATATTTCATTCAGAATGTCTGCCTTATGCTGGAACTAAGCTTCGTCTCAGGATACACCTGTCCGGTCCCTGGAATTATGCTCCGCTCTTCGGAATTATGCTCCGATCCCTGAAATCATTCTCCGATCCCCGGAATTATGCTCACTGAATGATGCTCCGCCCCCGAAATGATGTTCTACCTCGAAGTCCAACTCCAAGATCCATCAATTTCATGCACACAACTCATATACGCGGTGTGCATTTATTGATGGGGGGCACTTTGTTGGGATCAAAAATCACATCCCGGTTGACCAAGTCAAAGTCAAAGTCAAATTCAACCATAAGTAAGCGGGCCCAAGCCCAGGTCAAGTGGGCCCATGCCCAAGTCGAGCCCCGTGTGCTAAGCACGCAAGGCGCTGGCGTCCGGTGCCCAGCGCCCGCGTGCTAGGCACGTAAGGCGCTGGCATCCACGCGTCCTTTAGACGCTATTTCCCTATCTTTTTTTATATATACACACACTCCACAACATTTTCCCCGTAAATTCTGCGAGGCCCCCGATATATCCAAAACCCCTCAAGATACACATACGCACACTGCACATTGAGTTCGCATGACCAGTTTGACCCGTCAATCGAAGGTTCTCTCGCTCCAAAGATGAAGGGTAATTAACGACACCTTAGTCTGCAGATGTCGGAGATTCGGATCTCCACAATCAATAAACCCCCGTCTACCCTAGGCAGGGGGAATCTGTACTACGCCTGACAAGCGACGCGTATTCCCATCTCAATGGGGTGACGAAAAACACCCTACACTCGTAATACCGGATCAATCTGGAGGTTTCGTCATACATTGTGATGCATCCGATAAGGGATTAGGATATGTTCTACACCAGCATGGAAAATTTATGGCTTTTGCGTCGAGACAACTGAAAGTTCATGAGCACAACTATCCAACACATGACTTGGATTTGGCAGTCGTTATCTTTGCACTTAAGATTTAGCGCCACTATCTTCTGGGAGAACGAGTGGATATATACACTAACCATAAGAGTCTGAAGTATGTATTTACTCAGAAAGAGTTAAACATGTGGCAGAGAAGATGACATGGCGGACTTCGACATCAATCTACAATATCATCCTGAGAAGGTGAATGTAGTTCCTGATGCACTTAGCCGTCAACCATTATCAATGAATCTCATCGCATAGTGGAAACTGCAGCAAGAATTGCATGGGATGGAGATCGAGGTAGTTATGCCAGGTAATGCTTCAGAGTTGATGAACTTACAAGTCCAGTCTACTATTGTCAATAAGATCAAAGCAGCTCAAGCAGATGATGTCAAGATGCAAAAGATTCGAAAACAGGTAGAAAATGGACTTTGAACAGACTTCATTATCCATGAAGAAGGATCCTTAAGATATGGAAGTAGATTGTGTGTACCATAAGATCCTGTTCGAGAAGAGTTGATGAAAGAAGCCCATAGCTCTTCTTACTCAGTACACCCCGGTGGTACCAAAATGTATAAGGATATACGACAACACTACTGGTGGTATGGAATGAAGCGTGAAGTAGCCAGAAGTATAGCCAAGTGTTTGGTGTGTCAGCAAATAAAGGCTGAACAACACAGAACTGCCGGTCTACTTCAACCGTTACCAATCCCAGAATGGAAATGCCAGCATATTACCATGGACTTTGTGACTACCCTTCCTCGCAGCACGAAGGGTAACGATACAGTATGGGTTATTATGGATCGACTCACCAAGTCGGCTCACTTTATTCCCTTTCGAGTTGGCCAATCTACCGAGCTTCTGCTTGAGAGCCTTGGATTGCTTTCGGCGTTAGCAAAGAAGTACATGGAGGTAATCTTGAATCTAAAGTAAGATTTAACCTCAAAGTGTACTATTTTTAATACCCATGAACTCATGCAGGAGATTATGAGATTAGATGGAGTACCAATTTGCATCGTCTCCGATCGTGACACCAGATTCCGATCACAGTTTTGGCAGAGTTTGCAAGCTAGCCTGTAAACGAGTCTGAACTTCAGCACGGCTTACCATCGACAAACGGACGGACAGTCCGAGCGGACAATTCAGATTCTGTAGGACATGCTAAGAGCTTGTATGTTTTACTTCGGAGGTTCGTGGGAAGATCATCTACACCTTGTGGAGTTTTCATACAACAACAGCTATCAGGCGAGCATTAGAATGGCACCATTTGCAGCTCTCTATGGAAGGAAATATCGTTCACCACTAAGTTGGGAAGACATCGGAGATCGTGAACTTCTAGGACAGAGATGATCGTGGCAACTGTGGACATAGTTCGCACGATTAGGGAAAGAATGCGCATAGCCCAAGACTGATATAACCATTGGGCTGATGCAAAGCGTCGACACCTGGAGTTCCAACCTGGAAATCATGTTTTCTTAAAGATCTCTCCAAACCGATGAGTAATCCGTTTTGGCAAGAGGGGTAAGCTCAGTCCGAGATATATAGGACCGTTCGACATTCTCAAACGAGTCGGAGAAATGGCATATCGTTTAGCATTACCACCCTCATTGGAAGGAGTGCACAACATGTTCCACATATCCCAGCTCCAAAGATATATGAGAGACCCCAGCCACATCCTTGATCACTCTGAGCTCACTGTACAGACTGACCTGACTTGCGAGCAACAACCTATTGAGATCCTGGAAAGAAAAGTGAAGACACTGCAGAATAAGGAAATAAACTTGGTCCGAGTGATGTGGAGAAAAGTTTCACCAGGAGAATCAGTGTGGGAACGAGAAGATGACATGCGTGCAAGATACCCTTACTTATTTGTAAATTAGTCCTTATGTAATTGTAAATTTCGAGGACGAAATTTTTATAAGGAGGGTAGAATGTAACGACTCTGAATTTACTGTACGAAATTTTTTCAGTTTAATGTACATAAAGGAGTTTACAAGCCTGAGTACAATTTAAAAGTTAATTTTGTTTAAGAACAGTAAGAAACAACTTGTAGCTCACTGGTAAAGTCTTGCACTACTGTGACGTAGCCCCTGTGCTCGAACCCCATCAGACACATTATATTTTTCTGATTTTTCTTTTAAAATTTTTGGATGCCCAAAAGTTTACACGTGTAATGCATATAAAAATGAAAAGTCTGGAAAAATAAACATGTGGAGAATGGTTTAAATACAGAAGTGTACACGTGTCCAAAATCCACCGGCCTAACCCTGCATTTCGATCAGCGAGATTAGACTTTTGGCCAGCACCGACGGTCCATCCATAGGTGATGGTGCCCGGGTTTTGCACACGAGTCTTTTCTCCTACCCCCATCACCCCTGCACTGTTTGATTGCTCTGTAATCAAACACAGACCTCTCAATTCCTTAATTTATCATATTTTAATGCAATTTAATTCACTATTTTAATCCCAAAACCCTAATTCCACACTATAAAAACTATCCCAAAACCCTAATTCCACACTATAAATACCATCTCATGCTCTAACTCTTCCTCATTCTGAAAATTCTAGCCAAAACTCTCAAATTTTCTCAAGTACAAGTGAAGTAGAAGAGGAGTTAACCAACGACCAACTTCCGGCAAGAAATCGAGGCTACTCCGGCGATGCTACGACTACCAATCACTTTTCTTTTACTTTCTCTTAACCTAATTCACTTGTATGTCCCTCTCAATCCCTTTTCTTCTTCCTGAAAAATCTTTTTTCAAAACATGTCGGTAAGTGGAGTTAATACCGACATCTTATTCTAAACCCTAAAAATTTCACTATTTCTTCCATATCTTTCTTCCAAATTCCTACTCTATATTTATAACCATAAAACTAATGTTTAGAACCAACTTTCACTCAAAAATATCATGCTAAATAAGTTTAATCTAACTTTTACATGAATATACCATGAACTTTATATACGTTATCTTTTATTCCTTTGTTTGAACATACCTATAGAAAACTTCACGGGGTAATGACCTACCCCTCACATACACACATGTTTCCATAGCATGATATCTCTTGAACATATTTTTGTTACCATATTACATCAAAATACCATGTACTAAAAAAACGGTTTTCTTTTAGATTGTATTTAAAATCCCTTTGCGATTGTGCCTCTACAACCCTCTTTAGGGGACCCGCCATTGAATGCTGCGGATTATCGCACATCCTTGGGCTAGTAGAGCGAGATGCAGACCTTCTCACGGAGCATTCGGTCTTGAAAGGGTTTTAATACGATTTTTAAGAAAAAAACAAAATTTCTACTTAGTAATCAAAATTAATTTTTATAATTATATAAATAATACAAATCCATATATTTTCAAAATATAATAACTTATATTTTTTTTAAATAAAAGAATTACAAATTTCATCAAAATACCATATCAATACAAGGCAAGTTTACAGTAAAATAGTATGAACTATTCACATCCATGGAAACCCTAAATAATATAAATAATTTCTCGAGATTATTTTGAACTATATCTTAAAAATATTTTTCATAAAACCTCATCGAGTTATATAAAATTATATTTAAGGACTTTAGTAAATATGGGTTTAAGCGTGATCAATTCTCTTGAGCCTCAAGGAGCCGAAGAAAGTGAGTGCTTGCCTATTTATGGTAGAAAACTTAACGGTATTATTAATGGTAATTGTCTTGGAAAAAGACATAAATCATGTCGTTCATATGCAGCAGTTATCGATAACTCCCAAACATAATTTAGGATCCAAATCAGTTATAAGTGTCTGACTCAAGTCTGAGTTTAAATCAAACTTGAATTCAAACTCAAATCAGAATTCGATTCAAACATGAATCCAAACTCTAACATGCATATTTTAACCCGAACCTGAATACCGGAACAATATCAACATGCAAACATGACTTGACTTGACTGAACCATGGCTATAACTTGACTTGATTACATGACTACTTGTTTACATCCTAAACCTGATTACATGAACAACTTGTATCCATGGCCTCGGCAAGTCTGATAATTATAATCTATATAAAACATTATACGGGGTTAAAGAGGTAGATTGGTACAGAATGTGTTAAAAGTGGAATGGGATGATCACTAAAAGACACCTACATGAACTCTCGTGCCGTTGTCCCATGGGTTTTGACGGGGCCTTGTACTACATGTTACTATAGTCTACGAGGTAAGATGGACTACTCTCATATACACTGATACCTTCTGTACCAAGGTACAAATAACTACGTTAGAATAATAAGCTGATACCTATATAACTTAACAGTTTCCTTCCACATTACTTGCTGTATTCCTTCCTTTTTTGGGACTTACCGAGCGCTAGTTCGCCGATGAAATTCCTGTTTATTTCTTTTTTTGGAATGTTCGTCAGGAGGACAGGACTCTCAGGAGACTGAGCCCAGTCAGGAGTACTTGGATCAGATTAAGGCACAACCAAACTACTAGCTTTACCTGTACTTATCTTCTAGTTTGTATGCCACTGTTTAGGCATTGCTTTTATCATTGTACTTTTCCTTTTCAAATCAGTTGTATTGTAAAGATGAATGTTAATAAAAGTTGTTGTTTATATTATATCTCTTGTCATTTCTTGTGCATTTCATATATTGCTTATTTACGCTTAACGTATTTATTTCTGAGTAAATACGTCGCATGCCTGCCACGTCTCCGTCTCCGAATACTGGGAAGCGGGGCGTGACATCTCATCAAACAACCTACTTATTTATTTTCACATTTATACTCATCTAATTACATAAAATTACAATAAAATCCATATTTATAGTATGTAATAAGTTGCAAGAACTTGTATTCTACTTATTGATCCGTCACAAGTAAAATAGGGAAAAACCCTTAATATGTACCCAATTTGTTCGAATTGCTTACCCAATACGAAATTTTAACCAAATTTTTTTATGAGTTATTTTTAAATAAAATTAGGATTTAGTTAACCTTCGTGATGCTCACAGTTGTAATGACGATAGTGAGGATGAAGGTGATTGTTCATCTGTGAATTTTCATCTAAACCTGAACAAGCGGGAGACTGTGAGATCGAGAGAGCTGAGTGAGACAGAGCGATGAGAAGAGACCAGAGAGGGAGAGATTGCCGATGAGGGAAATGAGATCGTCGCGGAAGGGGCAGAGAGGTCAGGGGGGAGGTGGGGGGACAAAAGAGGTCTCGGGGGAGGTTGAGAGGGAATAGAGGTTTCGGGGGGGGGATTGAGAGAGAGAAAGTACCTGAGATAGAGAGAGTGACCGAGAGAGAGAGAGGGATGGGATAAAGAGAATAGTGAGGAACGAGGAAAGTTAATACATCGTATTGATTTAAGTAGAGAAATGGACGCACTTTGAAAGTGTGCCCCATTATTTTGGACTAAAATATATGGACAAAGTTTGAAACTGCGTCCCTAAATTTTTTTTATTCACATCAGCGCTGTGATGACGCTGACGTGGCGTCTGCGAGGCAGAAAGCAGCCTATTTTTGTAATATGTTTTGAAAGTGGTTTTTTCAAAAAACATATTATTTTAATATGGTTTAATATAAAAAATTATCATATTTCCATTTTAATTCGTCAACAAAAAAAGAAGAAGAAAAGAAAAGGCTATAATATTTCCATGGATCAAAACAAAGAATCCACAAAGAAGAAACAAAATGAAGTAGTGGTGATGATCTCAGGAGAGGAAAACCTTGATACCAAAAATCGAAAGCTTGAAACTTTAGAAGAATAAATTAACAATAAACCCCAATCCCCGTGATGGAGCTCTGGATCTCTTTCAGATGTTGTCTTCCGTTGATCTGCTGCAAGCGCTGATGGACGGCTGAGATTGAGTTGGAGGGTTGACTCTTGGAGCGTGTGGAGCTCAATGGGTTTTGTGTGATGAGGCCGAGCTACCTGCAAAGAAGTCCCGGGGTGGTTGTGCCACCGAGGACCCTCCGAGGATCAAGTTAGACGGGGTATTTTTGTAGGGTTCCTAGGCACTCTAAAGAGGTCTCACAAGGCATCAACCATGCCAATTTTAAATTTTACGGGTGCCGAGAAACCCTAATACGGATCGTTAACTAGAAATTTAGGCGAAACAAGTAACTAGATAACAACTTAACTACAAGAACGGAAATACAACCTTTGTAGATCCGGTCCTCCACCTCCATAGCTCCGCAATGAAGTCCTCTCCGCTGTACAAATCGAATCCATGACTCTAGCATTGGCTTCATCGGAGAAATGGGCGGGCTAGGTCGTCGACGTCGATGCCGAAGATGATCTACGTCGAGGCATCACTAGATCAAGCTTCCACTTCACCAAGTCATGAAACTTGTGAAGAAAACACCTTATACTACTTGGCAAGAGGTAGAGGATGAAGAAATAGGAGATGGGTTCACTTTAGAATTGGATTTCTCACTCTTTTTCTCACTTTGCCATTGTTGGTAGCAAGCTTCTTCATGTGAAGAAGAAGAAGAAGAAGATGAAAAGAATATTATGATAAGTTAATTAAAAAAGGAAATGAAAAAGAATACTTATCATAATAATAACCATGGTCAAGTGTAGAGACTAAACTAAGGTTAAGTGAATGGTTAGGTTAGGTATGAAGACAAAAAATGGTCACTAGGTCAAAGCTTCATGAAGCTTCATGAATGAATGCAACCATTTTCTCTTTTCATGCCTTAAAAGGAAATAACCTAAATAAATAGTTAAGATAATCAAAACCCTAACCATTTAAACAACCATGGTTTAATCTTTACACAAACACAAGTGAGCATGTATCATCAAACATGATACAATCAAGTGCACACAAAAATATATCACATATACAATGTGCACATCAAGTGAGAAAATCCTTTTAAAGTGAACAAATATTAGTTAATGTAAAGTAATATATCAAATATATAATTATACCTTAAATCATTAAATCAACACTTGATTTAACGATCCGGTCATATCGCATATGACCGACTAATATCCAATGTATCGGCTTATCGAATCATTCCTCGATTCGATAACTAGGTTATATCGCATACAACCAATCGATACATTCATCGCGAGAATAGAATACGGTGTCACATACACGCATTATTCTCGGTCCCGCACATATCTCATATGCGCTCCTATTTCGTTTCGCTTGAGCCAGGAAAGCTCTGTGTAGGACTCTAAAGACTCATCAATACGCCGGCAGCAGGTGATGATCATATCAAACACCCACAAGCCGCAAGCGGTCTGCTAAACGTAACGGCCACCCGGGTATTGAGCGATCAGAAGATCGACGAGCAAGCCCGCTCATACTCCTGTGAATCCAACCAGTAACACTTACCGTACAGTCCGGTCTGATCGTCTGATATGTCGCATATCTCGCCTAGGGGTGGTAAACGTCAGACCCCAATAGCTCGATAAGTCGTGTCGATATGAGGTCTATAACAATTCGAGAAACTACTGGTAACACTTACCAGTAAATCTCAGCAACCCTGGCCAGGGATTTCCGGTTATAGCCAATCGAACACAGTGCAACATCAACTCCCTATACCGGGAGAGACGAATCCCCTCCTATCGCTCATTGCCTCCATGTGACTCGGGACTGTACCCAAAAACCACCGTTTTGCACGCCCTCTTGGACGTGGTAAGGTGGAAATCAAAGCACAGTGGGAACCATACAAGACTCTATGACGATCTCGGGTCAACAGACTACTCTGTACCAGTGTCACCTGAGAACTGCCATCTGACGTAAGGTATAATACCATCTGGGAGTTCTCGACGAGTCCGTCCAGTGTACCCAGTCTCTACTGAGCACCAGTATATCATCTCTGATGTCAAACACCAATGGATATGGGATCATCCATCGCCCATCTGTATGGGTCGAGAAGGTATACGCTAGTCTACACTGGTATATCGATGCCCCGTCTCGATACACCCACGACTAGGGACCTTGAAGGATGTACTTATGGACTACCATATCCCCACTAGTATGATCCGCATCATAGTCCAGGTAGTCAAGTACACATCCTAAGGGCTTTACCAACATGTAACAGAGAGACAATCAGTGTACACGTTAAGGTAAAGATCAACCAGATAGCATACTATCATGTCGAGCAAGAAAGTCCTCCCTATATATGTCCCAGCATCCACTACAATATACATCCTATGTACAGTAATAGCCTCTAGGGCATACATATAACTAACAATCTCCCACTTGCACTAGGGCCATCTGTATAGCAGTGGTTGTAGTATCTCATACTCAACCATCCCACAAAAGTCTCTCTCTGGGAATAGGCCTTCGTGAGTGGATCCGCTGTGTTATCCTCTGAGTCTACTCTCCTAACCTCGATCCCTTAGAGATCAACCATCTCCATGATCAGGTGATACTGCCTTAGAATATGTCTGGATCACTGATTGGACCTGCGTTTCTTGGCATAAGCCACAACTCCTATTGTCACACAATGGGAGGAACATAGTTCATCTCATGAACCAATATACACCCAAACAGCCTCTTTGGTAGCATCTTCAGTAGCGATGTATCCTGCCTTTATCGTCTAGTATGCCACGGTATCTAGCTTGGAACTCTTCCAACATACCGTCCCTTTACTGAGGGTAAAGACAATGCCTGTGACTGACATTCAGTCGTCTTTATCACCCTGGAACCCTTCCAGTGATTCTCCCCAGGATCAACTGATACCATCTCACTACAACTAGTGAGTATCCTAACATCCACTTAGATCTATCTCATAGATCCAAAATCCAGGATTTAATAGGTATCACTTTGATCCTATGTGGAGAATCATTGTGATAAGCGGAGATTGATCGAGCGTAGCATAGGAAACTCTTTCCCTATCAAGAGTATGTCATCCACGTACTCTACGAGAATCGCCACCATACTCCCTAGTACCCTTTTGTTTATACAAGGTTCATCTACCATTTTGATGATGTCAAACTCTTTGACTACTTCATCAAAACAGACGTTCCAACTCCGCGATGCCTGCTTTATCACATAAAACATCTTGCACACGTTTCCGCTGCTCCCACTGTCTACGAGGCCCTCTGGCTGTGTACTTATAGACTCCCTCTTCTAAAACATCATTTAGAAAAGTAGTCATGACACCTAACCGCCAGATATCGTAGTCATGGTATGTAGCCGTGGCAAGTAGTATCTGGATGGACTTAAGCATAGGTACTGGAAAAGGTTTCATCATTATCCACGCCTGGTCGATGACGAAAACCTTTAACAAGTCTAGCTTTGAAAGTCTCAACTTTTCCATCTACACCAAGTAATCTTCTCAAGATATACTTGCTCCTGATGGGGATTTAACCCTTCAGATATAGCAACTAAAGTCCATACTTTGTTGGTGTATAAGGATTCCATCTCTGATCGCTAAGCATCCAGCCATTCTTACAGAGTCTTACTCCTGATGGCCAGCTCGAAGCTAGTTGGGTCATCATCTCATGATGCAATCCTCGCTCCCACTGTCATAGAGAAACAGAAGTATCTCTCAGGTGAGTGAGGAACCCTACTAGATCGGCGGAGAGGCTGAGGTTCATTGGTATCTACTGAATCCTTTGGTTGTACCAAATCATCTGCTGTAGTTTGCATAGCTGGAACCTCTCAAGAGGCGAACCGGGGGGTGGTCTGGAAAGCCACTGAAGGTCGGGATGAACCTCAGGCCAGAGGCCTGATGTGTAATCCTAACTGAAGCTCTTGATCCTTTTTTGTAGGTTCTGGGATGCGTCATCTACAATGTGTCAGCATCTTGAGAGTCACCGATATTGAGCATCATCATTAGCCCCCCACTCTCGTCTTGACCTGCTCCTGGGTCGGGTCGAGAGTGGTCTGGCCGATCACCCGGGGTGAGCTTTCACTCGAAGATATCGTCGGCGTGCATTCCCGAGCAAAGAGTAGTATTTTTTTGATGACGTCAGCGGATCAGGGAAGAGATCTCGCATTAAAAGGGAAGCGTCGGATCGGGTGTACGTTCGTCGAAGCGATAACCCACGTGTCTGGCGCTGGCTGGCTGGCGAGATGTGCCGCAGGCGTTCCCGCGCTCGAAGGGATGCGCCCAATGTGAGTGCGATAGGTGGAACGTTGTCGGCCGTTGGTTGCGAAACGTTGTTTTGGCGGGAGGCGACCGGAGACGTACGATGCGTACGCCGGCAGCTATAAATAGAGGTGGGATCCTCATTAGAGCTGATACCTCTTCATAATTTCATCGTCCCTAGTCGTGTTAGCTCGGCCTCTTCTCCTCAGGTAGGATTCCTTGCGTTTGATTCCCGAGGACACCTCCTTTTGATCAGGTTAGATGTCTTCTTCCGAGGAGTCTGTAGATGTAGTCCGGGTAGAGTCTAGGGAGTCTTCTGAATATTCCTCTTCTACTTCTTCATCTTCCTTCTCTGAGTCGGAGTCCCCCTGGGGAGTTAGAGATAGTCATGCTCCCCGGGGTCGTGCGACGGGGGTGGTCCCCAGAGCGCAAGTCACGGGTGTTCATGGCGCTTCATCTACGTTGAGGCATGCGGATGAGCTCGCCACCATCCAGACTCGTTTCCACATTCCTCCCGGCTATTCTCTTTGTCTGCCTGAGGAGGAGGAGAGGGCAGACCAGGTACGGGGTAAGAAGATTGCCTTGTACCCGGAAGCCTTTTGGGCTGGGATTCGCCTGCCCTTCTCCCCTGAGGTAAGAGCGGCGTTGAACTGTTTTGAGTTAGCCCCGGGCCAGTTAGTGCCGAACTCTTGGAGGATTCTTCTTGGGTTCCTGGTCTGGTTGAAATTACTTTCGATCCCTTTCCGCCGGAGTCTTCTGGTTTCTTCTCTCTGTTACAAAAACCACCCTGACGCTCGCAAAGGCGAGCTGAGCTGGGTATACATCTTTTTTAGGAAACAACGGGGGACGCTGCCGGGTCAGGGGTCGTCGTAGTACTTTCTTCCATTCATGAATGGAAGAAGAAGTTTTTGTTTATTGCGCCGTCTGAGGGTGAGGATTGGCCTGTGCCCACCCAGTGGCATGGGGCCACCTGTTTGCGGGTGAGTTGATCGAATGATCTCGATGCGGTGGCGGTTTCGGAGTGGGAGCCCATCCCCCGGGATGATGTGCTGCTGTCTGAGCGGGCCCTCAGTTGGGTCGGGCTCAGCCCCGCCCAGTTCGCGGGTAAGTCAGGAGTTTTGAGGCGATCTCTTTAGACTTGTGCATTCTTTTACTTTTCTGGCATTGCTGACTCCTCTGTATTTTGTCTTATGCAGAACCCATGGACCTAGGTAAATTATGGGCGACCCTGGTTGATATGAAGAAGGGGAAGAAGGCCGGAGGTGCCGGCCCTTCTCGCCTGTCGTCGGCTCTGGCTCCACCGACGGCCGCTCCATCCAGGCGCCAAAGTGCACCCCGGGCCCCTGAGTCCAGCCGTGCACCGACCCGAAAGCGTGCTCGGGAGCAAGAGCCCCGGGCTCTCGAGGTGGGAGGCGAGACTGGTTCTCCCGTGTCGCTCCTCAAGAGGTTTCATAGGATGGCGCCCCGCTCCCTGGCTTCTTCGATCCTCATGGAAGATGGGGAGCTTCACTTCGAGGTGCCCTTGGGGCTTTCCGTCGTTGACAGCTTGCTCTCGGAGATGGAAAGGTCGGCCGGAGGCAGAATTCCTCGGGGGACCCTCCAGGCCAAAATGGCGGCCATAGCCCAAAAGGCCGTGCAAGTTAGTGTTCGCACCCCATTTGGTTTTTCATTCAGCATTTTTGTTCGTGTGATTGGGTGCCTCCCTTTTGTTTTTAACCCTCTTTCTTTTCTTCAGGTCCTCCAGCACGCCGCCCTCGTCGTCAACATGGAGGACGAGGAGATAGCCCCGGCGATGTGGGCTGCGGGTGCGTTCTCCTCACGGGAGGAGAGCTCGAGGCTGGAGCTAGAGGCGGCGATGGAGAGGGTCGCCGCCCTTTAAGACCGGGTGGCGGCCGAGAATCGGGAGGTCTCCAGATACCGAGAGGCCGCCCATGCCGCCGAAGCCCAGTTGGAGGACTCCCAGGTGCTCGTCGCCACCTTGAAGAAGACGGTAAACACCCTCCGAAAGGATAATGCAGCGGCGAAGGAAGGGACGAGGTGTGCCGAGCTTCGGGCATCGAAGGCTGAGTTTCTGGCATCGAAGGCGGTAGAGAGCTACAAGAAGTCGGAACGGTTCTACGCCGGACTCTGTCACGCCCCGCTTCCCAGAGTGCGCTAAGATAGGCACGTGACAGAGCCAACCATGCTACCTGTGGATAGGAAATATCCCTCCACAGTCAAATTAAGGCTGTCTATAAGAAATCAAGAATAAGAGAAATAAAATAACTATCTATTACATGTCCATGAGCCAGAATAAACGAGTCAAGAAATAATATGCGGAAGCAATAAATCTAAGTAAAATAACAATCTAGAAAGTAAAACGTAACTAAACTGGATACTAACTGGATCCTCACTTGTAACAACCGAGTTCAGTTATACCAACTTCTGTTGCCGTATGTGTTGTTGGTGGTATTTATTTCATTTATCGTGTTTGGATGCGAGTGGTAGTTTACTTTATACTCGACCCACTTGCTTAAGCTTGCTGTTTCATAGTTATAGAATACTCTAACATCACACATTTTGCATATAACAATTTAAGTCACTTAAAATAATTTAAAAATACATAACATGGCCTGCATGTTACCCCTAACCCTGTGGTAGCGTCCTTGCATCGTGTTCTCGTCCCGTTCAGTGAAACGGACGTGTTTGGATGGCTACGCGCACGTACGTGCGTCCGTTCTTGGAGGTAGACATTTCTGTTACATAATCCTTCATTTTAAATTTTGGAACTTACAAATAATTTTCGTATTTCAAATCCAAAATTTTGGACCCGACCCGGGCGCATTTCTGAAATATTTTGTAGTCCGCCTAAATTCAAATTGATTATTTTTATTTATTTATTTTAGATTTTCTGTTAAAAAAAATTGAGGAGCTGAGTGAATCTTTTAGTTGTAGAGTATAAAAATCTTTTATAAAATTTTTATCAATTTTTCCCTTCGAGCCAATGAGATTTTGGCTATTGCACTTGGACCCCACCACCGAGCCATCTCTCTCTTTTATTTTTCCTCCGCCAATCAGGATCTTTCTCTCCTACTCGCTGGGGCCCCACGCAATCCTCTCTCTTCTTTCCCTTTCTCTTTCTCTTTCTTCTACGCAGCTCTCTCTCTCTCCTCTCGCGCCCTCTCTCTCTCTTCTCGCGATTACTGTACACTTCTCGATTTCCGTCACCGCCACGTGATCTCGTCACCTCCCTTCACTCCTTCTTCTTCTTCTGTTTCTTTTAAACCCATGCACCCTCGCCACGAGAACCCACCGGAGAAAACCCTAACCCTATTTTCCTCCTCTCCCCAGCTCTCGTCGACATCATTCTTGCCTCCTCGTCACCCTTCTCGCCTCCTCGTCACCCTCATCTCCATCACCTCCTTCTCCTTCTTTCTCCCTCGAACGAACCCACTACAACCAAGAAACCCGAGCACCTTTCTCCACCACCACCACCACCTTCTCATGTCGCCGACCATCCCTCATTGCCATCGCCATCGCCATCTCCACCCTCTCCTCTGCTCTCCCTCCAGCACCCAAAACCCTGCACATAAAACCCCAGCAACTTCAGAACCGAGCCCAAACCCTTTCTCTTCAAAACCCTTTCACCGGCGCCCCTCGCCGCCGTTGGTCTCGCCGCCACCGCTAGCTCACCCCTCTGCAACCCAGTAAGGCACTCATCCCTCCTCCATTCTCTCTCTTGCTTTCTTTCTTCTTTCCTTTCTTTCTTTCTTTACCTTCCTTAAATATTCTCTGTTCTGTCTAGATCGCCAGAATTGGCCGCGACGTAGACGATCCCGATGACCCAGCGAGGATATCTGACCCATGTGATTCCATCGTGCGTTGTTTGGACTCATTCCGTGTACCGTGCGCGCGTCGCGACTTTTCTCGCCGACGTGAGACGTTCCGTTTACCGTATCGCGACCCGTCAAGGCAAGTGAAAACTTGCTACATGCTATCTATAATATTTTTTATACCTATTAAACTGCATAGTAAAACTGTAGATTACTTATAGCACCACCTGTTCCATTTTTCTCCTTTCGATGTTCCGTATATCATATTAGATATGGATCTTGAAGTGTGACTCGTTGCATGTTAGAGTACAATATCGTGTTCCCACATCCGTGTTTAAATTACTTAATAATTATCTGCATAACCCATAGCACTTTTAAATAGTTTCTACCCCCGAATACCCAGTTGCATCCATTGAACCTATTTTATATATCATTGCATCCCTAGATCATTTAACCCATAACAATGAGATTTAACAATTCCATACTGGTTTAAGTGTATTTTACTTAACGTTGGAACCACAACCCTAACTCTAATCTATCACTGTGAATCCCTATGCTGTAATCTGTACCCTTGCATATATCATCACCATGTTTCCGAGAGTCATAGACCGTGATCCTGGGCACGCACGGGATACTATTGAGTTACATCGATGATTTATCAAATTGATTTCAAAGACTTGAGAGTAGTTAACCCAATAGACCAGTTTAGATTACTCACTACACATTACCCCACCGTCCTTACTTATATCATTGTTATGCTTGTTTTATCATTTATACTCATACTTGCATGTATTGCTACCCCTGTTTATATTATTACTTGATGTTATGACGCGCTGACGTCTGGGTTTTGCATGGCCCAGATCCTCTACCTTTGTTGCAGACTGATCAGGAGTATTGCCGCTGTTAGACCAAGCGGTGAAGATCCTGTTGGTATGCAGTTTTACTTTCCAGGTGTTTCATTTATTGTATCTTTTGCTTCCGTATATTATCATTTCTTGACTCATTTATTCTGGCTCATGAACATGTACTAGATAGTTTAGTTTACTTTCCTGTTCTTGATATCTCTACAGCCGTAATGTGACTGTGGAAGGATATTTCCTATCCACAGGTAGCATGGTTGGTTATGTCACGTGCCCATCTTAGCGTACTCTGGGAAGCGAGGCGTGACATGGTTCTTTTGGTATCAGAGCCATAGGATATAGGTTAATCGAGTTTGATTCTTTTGTAGTTGGGTATTGAA
This sequence comes from Agapanthus africanus, assembly GCA_030015575.1. Taxonomy (NCBI): domain Eukaryota; kingdom Viridiplantae; phylum Streptophyta; class Magnoliopsida; order Asparagales; family Amaryllidaceae; genus Agapanthus; species Agapanthus africanus. The sequence continues at coordinate 796,473,469 of CM057340.1, forward strand.
CCCAATACACGAATTAGAATACTCGTGATTAGGAACATGTCCTTCCACCTTGTTATCGTGATTCTTGAATCATATCTTTCTTTTATCCTTCGTCTTGACGTTATACAAACAACTTTGCATCTCGGCTTGAAACCTTTTTGGTTCACCATTATTTCTCCCCGTTCCTTGATTCTGATACTAGGATTTGGGCGACTTGAGTGGAGTTATGTAATTGTATCCTTGAACCACAGCATGGTTACAATGCGGTACTCTATTTAAGTAACTTGGAATTCTAGTTTTCATTCATTTCCTTGTTTCATGATCGTTATATTACCTTGCGTCTCTCGGTTTCATTGCTTACCAGTTATTGTTTTATCACCAGCTTGAATCATGTTTACCGTGCTTAATCCTCTTCAGTATCTTGATTTCGGATGAAGTCATCTCGGTATCTTACTTGTCTTTGTTTTCCCCGCATTAGAATTTTTCAATTCTGGTGCATCCCTTTGTTTGTTGTCGTCTTGGGAATGGATTTTCGCGGCACTTTCCACGCTCATATTGATTGTAAGGAAAGGAAAGTGATTCTCCAGATTCCCGGACATCCAGAGCTTGTTTTGCTGGAGGAAGCAGTTCTGTCGGGCCAGTCGAGTTTAGGGCTAGGCCGACAAACAATATTCTTTCGTTGATGGAAGTTGTTAAGGAAGAAGCGTCGGCTATAGTTCGAGAATTCATGGACGTGTTCGAAGACATCTCGGGTTTATCGCCAAAATGAGATGTGGAGTTTGCGATTAATCTTGTTCCTGGTGCAGCGCCAATCTCAAAGGCGTATTATCTAATGGCACCAGTGGAGTTGGAAGAAGTCAAGGAGCAGGTTGCCGAATTACTTGTGAAGGGTTGGATTCGCAGCAGTAACTCACTTTGGAGAGCTCCAGTTCTTCTAGTAAAAAAAATGGCACAAGGAGGATGTGCATCGATTATTGAGAATGTACACCGGGTGACTATTGAGAATAAGTACTCGAGCCCTCGCATTGGCGAATTATTTGAGCAGCTTAGTGGCACGAGGGTATTCTCGAAGCTGGATTTGCGATCCGGATATCATCAAGTCCGAATTAAATCAGAAGATATTGGCAAGATTGCGTTCCGAACTCCGTATGGACATTACGGGTATTTAGTGATGCCATTCAGAGTCACGAATCCACCGGCAATATTTATGAACTAGATGGACCGAATCTTTTCACCGTTCTTGGACCAGATTATAGTGGTGTTCATCAATGATATGCTGGTCTACTCGAGGAGCAAGGAAGAGCAGGTAGAACACTTGAAGATCGTACTGCAGACATTGAGGCAAGAAAGATGGTAGGCAAAGATGAGTAAGTGCGGGTTTTGGCTTGAAGGAGTGAAGTTTTGGGAGCATGTTGTATCCGGAGACGAAATCGCCATTGATCCTGAGAAGATTGTAGCAGTTCAAGATTGGCCGATTCCGAAGAACGTAGCAAGGATCAAAAGCTTTCTTGGACTTACCAGGTATTACAGAAGGTTCGTGGAGAATTTTGCCCGTTTGACAGAGCCTCCGACCAAGCTTACGCGCAAGGAAGTACCATTTGTGTGGACAAATAAGTGTGCGTCAGCTTTTGAGGCGTTGGAGCAAAGGTTGATGACCGCTCTTGTTTTAACCGTGCCAGACAGTTCCGGAGGATTGGTGATTCACAGCAACGCATCTGGGAAATGATTGGGATGTGTTTTGATACAGCATGGGAAGGTTATAGCTTACGCATCGAGACAGTTGAAAACCCATGAGAAGAATTACCCAACTCCTGACTTGGAGCTAGCAGCTGTGATGTTCGTTTTGAAGATTTAGAGACACTACTTATTGGGTGAAAGGGTCGAAGTATTCACCGATCACAAAAGCCTAAAGTACGTGTTCACTCAGAAGGAGCTAAATATGAGAAATCGAAGATGGTTGAAGTTGATTGCTGACTACGATCTTGGTCTTAAGAACCATCCGGGAAAGTTAATGTTGTGCCGGATATTCCTAGTCGGCCGCCAGCAATTCAAATGTTGACTGCACTAAAGGAACTTATTGAAGATTTTCGGAGATTCGATTTGGAGGTTGTGCTACCACAATCTTCAAGGCAGTTGATGTAGCTGCAGGTACAGTCATCGTTGATCGAGAATTTTAAAGCAGCGCAATTGCAGGACCCAAGATTGCAGAAGTTTCAAGAACAGGTTGAAGTTGGACTTCGAACGGACTTATTGGTTCATGAAGATGGTTCTTTGCGATATGGTAGTCGTTTGTATGTGTCAAAGGGAGACATCCGCGAAGAAGTTATGATGGAGGCACACAATTCCGCATATTCCGTACATCCAGAGGGCACAAAGATGTACCGAGATCTACGACAGCATTTCTGGTGGGAAGGCATGAAATGGGACATTGCCCGCTTTGTAGCAAAGTGCTTGGTGTGTCAGCAAGTTAAGCCTGAACATCAACGGGTTGCTGGTTTATTGAACCACTTCCGATTCCTCAATGGAAGTGGGAACATATAACCATGGATTTCGTGACGGCTCTACCGAGGAGTCTGAAAGGCAATAATGCAGTTTGGGTGATTGTTGACCGTTTGACCAAGGCAGCTCATTTCATTCCTTTTCGGGTTGGTCAATCAACAGAAACTTTGGCAGAACGATACATGCAGGAGATTGTAAAATTACATGGAGTACCGGTGAGCATCGTGTCCGACCGTGAAACTCGGTTCTTATCACACTTCTGGAGGAGCTTACAGGAAAGTTTGGGGACTCGATTGAAGTTTAGCACAGCTTATCATCCTCAAACAGATGGCCAGTCGGAGAGAACGATCCAAACTCTTGAAGATATGTTGAGAGCGTGCATGTTGGACTTCAAGGGTTCATGGGAGGATCATCTACATTTAGTGGAGTTTTCTTACAACAACAGTTTCCAGGAGACTATTCAAATGACTCCATTCGAAGCTTTATATGGTCGCAAGTGTCGTTCACCGGTTTGCTGGGACGATGTCGGTGAACGAAGATTTTTGGGACCAGATTTGGTTGTGCAGACAGTTGAGAAGGTTAACACTATCCGGAATCATATGAAGGCAGCACAAGACCGACAGATGAGTTGGGCAGATACGTCGAGAAGACCTCTAGAGTTCGCCATGGGTGATTTGGTATTCTTGAAGATATCACCGACTAGAGGGGTGATTCGTTTCGGAAGTCGAGGAAAGCTCAGTACTCGATTCGTCGGACCTTTCGAGATTTTGGAGCGTGTTCGTGAGGTAGCATATCGATTGGCGTTACCGCAATCCTTGGCGAATGTTCATGATGTGTTTCACGTATCTCAACTTCGTAAATATATTCGAGATGAAACACATGTGTTGGATCATTCGGAGCTGACCGTCCGCGAAGACCTGACTTTTGAGGAGCGACCGATTGCGATTGTGGATCGAAGGGAAAAGGTTCTTAAGAACAAGGTTATCCCTCTTGTACTTGTTTCTTGGGGTAATCGCTCATATGGAGAGTCAACTTGGGAACGAGAAGATGAAATCCAGCAGAAGTTTCCCCATCTTTTCTTGTAGTGTTGGTCGTTTATCCTTTTTTGGTGTTCTTGGAATTTCGAGGACGAAATTCTTTTTGTAGTTGGGTATAATGTAACAACCGAGTTCAGTTATACCAATTTCTGTTGCCGTATGTGTTGTTGGTGGTATTTATTTCATTTACCATGTTTGGATGCAAGTGGTAGTTTACTTTATATTCGACCCATTTGCTTGAGCTTGCTGTTTCATAGTTATAGAATACCCTAACATCACACATTTTGCATATAACAATTTAAGTCACTTAAAATAATTTAAAAATACATGACATGGCCTGCATGTTACCCTTAATCCTGTGGTAGCGTCCTTGCATCGTGTTCTCGTCCCGTTCAGTGAAACGGACGTGTTTGGATGGCTACGCGCACGTACGTGCGTCCGTTCTTGGGGGTAGACATTTCTGTTACATAATCCTTCATTTTAAATTTTGGAACTTACAAATAATTTTCGTATTTCAAATCCAAAATTTTGGACCCGACCCAGGCGCATTTCTGAAATATTTTGTAGTCCGCCTAAATTCAAATTGATTATTTTATTTTATTTATTTTAGATTTTCTGTTAAAAAAAATTGAGGAGCTTAGTGAATCTTTTAGTTGTAGAGTATAAAAATCTTTTATAAAATTTTTATCAATTTTTCCCCTCGAGCCAATGAGATTTTGGCTATTGCGCTTGGACCCCACCACCGAGCCATCTCTCTCTTCTCTCTCTCTTTTATTTTTCCTCCGCCAATCAGGATCCTTCTCTCCTACACGCTGGGGTCCCACGCAATCCTTTCTCTTCTTTCCCTTTCTCTTTCTCTCTCTTCTACGCAGCTCTATCTCTATCTTCTCTTTCTCTCTCCTCTTGCGCCCTCTCTCTCTCTCTTCTCGCGATTATTGTACACTTCTCGATTCCCGTCACCGCCGCGCGATCTCGTCACCTCCCTTCACTCCTTCTTCTTCTTCTTCTGTTTCTTTTAAACCCATGCACCCTCGCCATGAGAACCCACCAGAGAAAACCCTAACCCTATTTTCCTCCGCTCCTCAGCCCTCATCGACATCCTTCTCGCCTCCTCATCACCCTCATCTCCATCACCTCCTTCTCCTTTTTTCTCCCTCGAATGAACCCACTGCAACCAAGAAACCCGAGCACCTTTCTCCACCACCACCACCTTCTCACGTCGCCGACCATCCCCCATCGCCATCACCATCTTCTCCCTCTCTTCTGCTCTCCCTCCAGCACCCAAAACCCTGCACATAAAACCCCAGCAACTTCAGAACCGAGCCCAAACCCTAACCAAACCCTAGCTCTTCAAAACCCTTTCACCGGCGCCCCTCGCCGACGTTGGTCTCGCCGCCACCGCTAGCTCACCCCTCTGCAACCCAGTAAGGAACTCATCCCTCCTCCATTCTCTCTCTTGCTTTCTTTCCTCTTTCCTTTCTTTCTTTCTTTCTTTCTTTACCTTCCTTAAATATTCTCTGTTCTGTCTAGATCGCCGGAATTGGCCGCGACGTCGACGATCCCGACGACCCAGCGAGAATATCTGACCCGTATGATTCCATCGTGCGTTGTTTGGACTCATTCCGTGTACCGTGCGTGCGTTGCGACTTTTCTCGTCGACGTGAGACGTTCCGTTTACCGTATCGCGACCCGTCGAGGCAAGTGAAAACTTGCTGCATGCTATCTATAATATTTTTTATACCTATTAAATTGCATAATAAAACTGTAGATTACTTATAGCACCACCTGTTCCATTTTTCTCCTTTCGATGTTCCATATATCATATTAGATTCGGATCTTGAAGTGTAACTCGTTGGATGTTAGAGTACAATATCGTGTTCTCACATCCGTGTTTAAATTACTTAATAATTATCTGCATAACCCATAGCACTTTTAAATAGTTTCTACCCCCGAATACCCAGTTGCATCCATTGAACATATTTTATATATCATTGCATCCCTAGATCATTTAACCCATAACAACGAGATTGTCACGACCCGAAAGAGCACGTGACTGGCCCTTGAACCATATGAAGTCTATAGGACTCCATCTGATCCAAGTAAGCCAAAAGCCCAGAAATCTAAAACCATTTTAAAAGTAAGTAAAGAAAACTGGTTTAAAGAAGTGAAGGAAAACATGTTTGAAGTCAAGGTTTTTAAAATAACTAAGCCGAATATGCATTTTTAAATGTCAAGTCGTTTCTAAAAATTTCGGCAGAGTTTCTTTTGTAAATACTAGCCCCAAACGGGGTACAACAAGAACAACAATATATGCAATGATAAAAGGCATCCCCAAGCGGGAGCTAGCTCTTCGTCAATTGACGGTCACAACCACACAAGCAATAATAATATACAACGCCGAAAGGCGAGGATCAACCAAAAGAACTCAAAAAGCATGAAAACCGCAATATTACTAAGCGCGACTCTAAGGTCGAATAATACATCACTAGTGTCTAAGTCTGAAACAATATACAAGTTTTGGTTGATGGAAATTCTAGATACAATGAATAATACAAGTATAATGGTGGTTCTTGATGCAAAAGAATCCACCTACCCAATGCAATTCACCCGCAAGGAAGCAGTGTGCCAGAAATGCCGCAATGAAACCTGTACGGCAGAACCTGCAAGAACTGTGGCACAACGGGGGTGAGTTGCCAACTCGTGAATAGAGAATATCTACAAGCAGAAACCGAATGCAAGACATAATCCTAGGTCAATACGATCAGTATATAAACCTCAAAGAATAAGCCTGATACATGATAAGGTGGCAAAGCAACATCTAAACAGGTATGTAGTGCCAAGTACTCAGGTAATAACATGTCATAGATGTAAGGTATGTCTGCATGAAGTAAAAATGATGAAGTATCAATACACATATATTAGCGTCCCATACCACTAATATTGGTATAAGGGTATATATAACAGCGCCCTCATACCCTGTTATATATACAAATGAAGTATGATCAATGTAAATCCAGTTTGTATGTGATCCATGCCTGTATATATACGTGGAACCCGTCCACCCGTCACCCAATGACAATAAGCATCATGTATGCAAATATGAGGATATAAACAAAATCATGGAAAAACATCATGAAACCCGTGCCTAGCATCGACACGTAAATCCTCATCCATATGGGGCTCCGTCTGCGGTATCGGCCCTCGGCCCCGGCAGTACGGGTCAGCCCATGTCCATCTCTAGGCTCCGTCTGCGGTATCGGCCCTCGGCCCCGGCAGTACGGGTCAGCCCATGTCCATCTCTCAACTCAGGTCGGTATCCTCCAGATATCCGCCAAGCTCAAATACAATCACCGGTAGGTAGTAGTCCCTCTGCCAGGCTCACCGTCTACTACACAGCAAAACCGTTCTCGCCCCGGGGTACCATACCGGGTCCACCATGTACCCGCAATCGGCCTCATCCGCCTCCTCGAATCGGGTTTCACATGTCGCTCTCAGCACCGAGAAAACACATGGTGGACGTACTGAAATATCATATCAAGGATAACCGAGTTTTTAACACAATTATATATTCTCTTTTGAAATACCCACGGTTCCCAAATCCAGAAATATCATAGAAACAACATATCTCAATGCGTATAATCAAAACATGATGTATGCGACATGTAAGAAAGGTAAGCATATCATAAGTCATGCAACATGGAATAGTAATGTGCACATGTCGAGGGAAACCGCTCTTTTAAAACGAATCAGTTTTGAAGAACATCTTGCGGTTCCCAAATCTCTAATCAAGTCAGAATCATCTATGTTTGTGTATAGGTATAAGCGTACAATATGCCATGCAAGAATCATATCATGAACGCAACAGTACTACAGTGTAGTGGCATGGCAATTATCGATGATGAAGTGTGTGAGCCGGCAAATAGTGTACGTGGAACATACGCATCATCGATAATGGTGCCGGTGTCCTAACAGCATGATAATAGTATAGCAATAAACATATGCAAAGCAATGTGAATAGCATGAATATGCGGAAATCAAATAATCAACACCACAGTGAAGAATCTACATCAATATGTATATATCATGCAGTTATGTCGTTTGAAATGAGACGAATCAGAATTTTTAGTAAAATAAGGGCTACAGTATATTTTAAGAAAGATACGTCCTTTGAAAAATACCCGTAGAATCTCTTTACTTGTCTTTTAAGATATTCCTGATTCGTAATTTTTGAAATAGGTATGACTCAGGTCTAATCTAACATCTACTATGCAAACTACAGATCTAAGTATCAAGTAAACCGGGAGGGGTATGGAAACCACCTAAGTCTGAGTCGAGCTATATATATAGATATAATAGTTAGTGATCCCGCCTTAATAATATCGTGAACGATATAGTATATCCTATGACATCCTCAAGTCATGAGCGCGGATCTATCATCAATATAGGCTCGTACGGTAAATCATCATACGGCATCCCAATAGCTGGGTACGGGTCAATATCACACTAGCTCATCACATCTCAGGTATCACTATCATCATATCACATATCTGGGGTACTGATCTAAGTCTAGTACAACCGATACCATCAATATACTACGTGTGCAAGCACACGTCCCAAGGCCCGCTAGAGATCACGTATCTTATCCCAAATACGAATCACATCAAATCACCGATCTCGCGGCACAATGCCTAACATCATCGACTCATCTCCAATCTCATCCAATATCATCAACACAGTGCAAGTATAATGAATATGCAAGGGTATGCGTGTAGGTGTAAATCTATTCTAGGGTTCGCGACTATGAACTACAGTAGTCACTTTTAACCCTACACTATCCATAGTACACTTAACTATCATATCCACGACACACTATAACTATCAAGCATAATATATAGTATACCAACTACGGACTGTGGGGGTGCTATACGCCATCCACCCGACTTCCCCCAGTAGATATAATCTACTGACCCTGCGTCTCCATCTTTCGATGTCACCACGCATTTGCTTGTCGTCCCGTAGTCTTCATGGGGTACCTACACATCAAAGTGTCGTATATGCGCATTAAAACCAAATGAAAGCTAAAACGGCACACGAAACCCAAAACGATACGACAAGAGGCCTATAGGTTAGAACCTATGGCACGCCTTCAAAACCATCAATAAATCCTCTATATCGTCGTATAAACGCCAAATAGTCGAGGTAAAACACAAGACACAATTTCAGACTTAAAAATACGGAACACGGAAACATGAATCCAAAACAGCAACTTAGGAAATATGTTCCAGATTTCACCCTAGGTCCAATTAGACAAATCTATACATACCAAGGGCCTAATCTACTGCTAAGGGAACACCAAAACCAAAACGAGCCAGTTTGGTGGGGTCCAGGCCGCAAATTGCGGCCAAACGGGATTAATTTGCGGCCGGCTTGATGAGTTAGGGGTTGGGGTCTTGGTGGTAGCTTCCTGGGTGCCTGCACATACTACTGTCCAATCAATTTCATTTTCAGGTGTCTCGGGTGATAGCGGATTCAATATACCCTTCGCAGATTCCACAATTTCTCCAATATCGGTTTCTAAAATCCGTATTCTGGGTTAAATCTTCAGGTTAGGGTCTCAATTCATACACTAGGGTGTTGGTGTAGCCTCTATTGAACTTAATTTCACATTACAACTCATAATTCTCCACAACCCTATCTAGGTTTTACCTCAAGTCACCAAATCACACAATATCGGTTCAATCATAACACGGGGGTGAAAGTAATGCTAAAACTAAGCTAAGGGTTCAGTAAATACCTCATTTGGCAACTCAAGAATTTTCTTGAGTTGCCTCAAGTTGCCAAAATCATTGCTTTCTTGGTCCGATATGTAGATCTTGAGCTTATGCACACATTTAATGAAATGAGAGTGGGGTTTTGGAGTTGTTTTGGATGTGTTTAGAAGGCTTTGAAGAGGGGAGGGAAGTGAGGAGCAGCAGCAGCAGCAAGGATGAAGAGGGTGAGAGAGATGAGTGAAGGAAATGAAGGAGATGGCTAAGTCTTGGTCAAAGAAGCCCATACCTCTCTTTCTCACCAAACCTCATTCTTTATTCTAAAACCCTTTTCTTTTCCTTTTCAATTCTTTCTCTTTTCTTAAAACCCTTCTCACTCAAATAGTAACTCCAAAGCAAACCATGGTGAAAATGCACAAGTGTAGGAAAAAGGATGTGTGCATGTTTTACACAAAAACGCCAAAAATCCGATTAGCAAATTTTTAATCGCGATTAACACTAAATTAGTATATAACTAATCAATTAAACTTAGAAATGGCATACTTCTCTAATTTACCCTATTTTAGATTTTTCCATAATTTTTCTCAAATTTTTCCTATTTATTTGCATTTAATAATACCAAAAATATTAAAATATTCAATAAAATAATATTAAATTATAAAAATTCCTAAAATTAATATTTTATCTTTTTGAAATGTTACAGAGATTTAACAATTCCATACTGGTTTAAGTGTATTTTACTTAACGTTGGAACCCCAACCCTAACTCTAATCTATCATTGTGCATCCCAATGATTTAATATGTACCCTTGCATATATCATCACCATGTTTCATTTTATTGTTTCATTAGTACCTATGCTTGTTTATATATGTTAGTGTATATGCCCTAGAGGCCATTACTGTATCATAGTAGCTTGTATATTACTTGATGGAAGCTTGGGATATTCACAGTTGTATAGACAATCTTGCTCAAAATAGTAGTATGCTACTTGGTTTGTCTCGACTTCAATATGTGCATGTGTTTCTTTTAGCATATCTCTTATATACATATTAGTAGAGCCCTTAGGATCTTTGCTTGATTACCAGCGTTGTGATGGCGCTCACACTCGTGGGGGCTGGGTAATCCATAAGCACATCCTTATACAGGTCCCTAGTCGTAGGACTATCGAGACAGGGCATCGATACTCCGGAGTAGACTAGCGTATGCGCTTCTCATCCCAGCGGGGGAGACGGTCTGTCCAACAGCCATCAGTACGTTGTACTTGAGATAGTATGCGGGTGCTCGTTGGGTTACGAGTACACTGGACAGGACTCGTCGGGAACTGTTGGTTGGTATTATACCTATCGTCAGTTATCAGTTCACAGGTGACATGAGTACAGCTTAGTCCGCTGACTTGACACTGTCACTTCGCCTCGAGTGTGTTCCCACTGTACTTAGATTACTACCCTACCACGGCTCAAAGGAGTCGTGCAAACAGGTAGTAGTTGGGTGCAGTCCCGAAGCACTTGGAGGCAGTGACGGTTAGACAGGATTCGTCTCTCCCGGTATTGGGGGTTGACATCGCGCTGTGTCTAGGAGAGCCATTACACAAGTAGTCCCTGGCCAGGGCAAGCGAGATATACTGGTAGGTTTCCAGTGTTATCTCAGGGTGTTCTGGGCTACACTCCGACACGACTTGTACCGCTGTTAGGGGACTGACGATCACCGCCCCCTAGGCCAGCCATGCGATGTATCAGACGAACAGACCGGACTGTACGAAGATTGTCACATACAGGCTCAGTAGGAGTTCGGATGGGTTTACCTCATCGGCCTTCTTATCGACATCTATCTGGGGACCGTTACGTACAGCTAGTGCCGCTTGCGGTCTGTGGTTAAACCCACTGCCAGCGTAGTGTCGAGTCTTTAGAGTCCCACACAGAGAGTTTCCCTGCACCGAGCGAAACGTGTAGAGGCCGTATGGTTTTACGGCAGGGCTACGATCACTTACGTGCACTTGTGTGCGTATGCTGTTCGGGCAAGCAATACTAGTGGGCTTTGGTTTAAGCCAGATCCTAGTATTGCACAGATGGATTTGATTTGTCTTCTGTGCATTCGCATTCTAAGGAATGCGGATGCGGGTGTGTATGCACAGTTTTGAGGAGCGATGAAGGAGGAGGTGCCCCATTAGGGTTTTGGCAGTTGGTTCGGCCAAAACCGTAATGTGGCACACTCATTAGGGTTTTGACAATTCGTTTGGTCAAAACCGTTATGAGCCGAAGACATTGTTTACTAATCCTTTTAATGATAGATTAGTGATAGCTAATTGCATTGACCATTTGACCACTTAGACCTCTCTTGACTTTGTTGACCCGTTGACCGTGTTGACCATTGACCTTCAAGAGAGATCTACACTCTTCTTTCATTTTCTTTTTAATTCTTGAGTTATGATAATGGTCAATTCAATGTGCCATCAACTTTATCATGATAGGATTAGTAATGATGATTTTAGTGTATTATTGCAACCATGGTTCATTTCATTTGGGTTAATCTTTTCATTATTCTTTTCTCATTCTCTCTCTTGAAGTGAGAAGAAAAAGAAAAGCTCCATGGTTGCTAAGTTTCTCCTTCTTCTTCCTCCTCTTGATCTCATCTTTTGATCTCATGTGTTGAGAGAAAAAGATCCCACAAAGACAAGCACATCCATACATCTCCTCTACACATCCTAGGGCTTCTTGACTAGCAATCTTTTTGCCCTAGTTTCCTCGGCTTGAGGTGGAGTTCGGTGTACATCTCTCGGGTGGATCGTCTTCGACTCAAGAAGGCCGCGGAGGTGCCCAAGGTCCGGATCGACGCTTGGAGCTTGGATGGATGAGCGGGACAGCGGAATGATGACCCGAAGGACCGGTTCCGTGAGGTATACTTTCTACAGTATAGTAGTTAAAACCTCTAGTAGTTTACTAGTTTCTTGTTTAGCCAAGATTCTTTCTTTTGAGTCCATGTTGCCTTGAGCCAAAATTATTGTTTTTCGCCGTTTCCTCCCCCGTAAGAACCGGGGTGAGCAGCGTGGACTTACAGTGGTATCAGAGCCTAGCTAAACATAAACTAGTAAGTTAGCAAAGTGTTTAGAGTATCGATCGGAAAAAAGTCGCAAAACACATCCGCAAAACCTCAAGTTTCTGTCGATTTTCATACTGCTCAAAAAGTGATTTAAAATATATGAAAAATCATCTCAAGGTTTTGTAAAAACACTGCAGAAAAACGATCCAGTGACTCGATCAAACGACCGCGGTTCCGCGGCAATAACATGCTCATTGCCGCGGTTCCGTGGCCGATTTGACTCGGCAGTGGATCGGGTTTTGTGCAGTGTTTTAGTTTGGCTGTTTTGGGATTTTTAATACATGTTTTTTCTACCCAGATTTTCCAGAGAGCAAATTGACTTTTAGGGTGGTTAAAAATCCGTATTTTGATCGATATTCCGTAGACTTTGGCTAATGCATATTTTCTGTGATGTGATATATGTATTGAATGTTCGCTAATCGCTATACGTCGATTAGTGGGGGTTATACATATCTGTGATCTGTAATGTTGATGGTTTGTGTATATGAACTCGTTGGATTATCGCGGATGAATAGCCGGGAATGGGTGTGAGATGAGAGTTTCTTTTTCTTTCATTCATTTTAAAATTTGTAAATTGATGTAATATTATTTGTTTGGCCGCACAACCGGGTCGGGGTTGTAGCCGCCATTGTATAATTTCTTTTTATTGTTTTTGCTCCTAGGATAGACCCAAGGTGGGGTGCACAAACTACCGGGTATCTCGAAGTGCCGAGTGGCCTACTCACGGTGTTGAGGGAGGTTGCTTCGCTTGGGGTACTTGGCAGGTAGTTTGCCGCACCCGTAGGGGTCTAGGGTGGGGTTTGGCTATTCATCGCGACTGTGTAATCCGTTTTTCGTTGCAGGCTCGAACGAATCGCGGATTCCTAGTATATCCAAAGTGTTCATCTGTGATCTGGATTGGCTATCATTGCTATATATCTATATATGATATCTATTTAGGCGTTGCTTATGTTTTTCAGCCGCGCTAGCCCAGCCCCCGCTCTGTCGTTAGTTAGGTAACCTAACGGGTGATGACGGGGCCCCGTGGCGAATGCGAATGGCATAAGCATACGTCATATTTTGGTTGCTTTCTGCAATGGTAGGATTAAATGATGGGACGCATTAAAAGAACTAATGCAAGAAAAATAAACCAAGTAAAAGTCGTTGGAACACTTTCAAAACCACTCGGTTCTTTTCAAAAACCAGCATTCTAAACGCGGAGTTTGAACCACTCCTTTTAAAAGCTATCTCGTTCCATCGATTATATCAAGTTCACTACGTTAACGGTTTCGCCAAAACCATTCATAGCCCTCCGTCATTTTGGTTAAATATTCAGTAGTATTCAAGCTATGTATTTTGACCTTCGCCAAGGCATAGTGATTGGTAGCTGCTGAATATTTATCTGTAGCATAGATAGATGCGTTAGTTTGGGACAGTCGTACTACTATTTTGGCCTTCGTCAAGGGTATGTATGGGTGGGTTCAAATTAATCTGGATAATGACGGGTAGAACTTGACATGTGACTTATGATATGTTGGCCTTCGTCAAGGTCATAAGAGCATGAGGCAAAAATCCACATCGGGAGTTTCAAAAGTACTGAAACTTGCTAGCGCTGCATACCATTTGGAGTGTGATGATTCTGGTAGGATTCTTTCGGTTTTGTCACGCGATGATATTTGGATCCCGATCCTACTGTGAATATTTGCTACTCCTCGGGAACCTTCTCATCAATGCTATAAACCAAGTAGGTGTCTAGAAAGGTGTTAGCGGGGCTACGCCCACAGGGAAAAGAGGTTACTTAATTAAGGAACTTCGCGAAAGCGTTGGAAAACCTCCCTCGAAGTACCGACACTGGCCTGGCTGAACGGTTAAGCAAGTATTATACAGTGAGATTGATCCTGACTAATTCTTCCTTTATGGTTTGAGGAGGGATTCGAGAGACAGTGGGAGCCATCCTGTTTAGATAAATTCAAAACCAATCTAAACTTGCAAGAGCATCATGCTGAGTGTTTTCTTCTCTCTCTCTTAATTGCAGCGACCCAGTGACCGCACCTAGGTTACATCTAGATAATAAAACGACTGAATCTGACTGTTATGACTGGCAAAGGTCTGTCCAGATGTCCATTGCCCATGACAAGCTGGGACACCTCTTGACTGATCCAACCCCTGCCGTCTCAGGTCCAGTTTCCCCTGTCATGGATATTGATATCCGTAGGACATCGGAAGAAGACTGTGCGAAAGCCAAGTGCCTAGTGTTAGCCTCAGTTGATGGTATATACCAGAGGCAGCACGAGAAGATGGACTCGGCTTCTATCTTCCTCCATAACAAAGTTTTATATGGAGAGCAATCTCGTGTCGCAAGATATGAGACCTCGAACGAATTGCTTCTAGCGAGGTTGGCTATCGGGTCATCTGTAGGGGGCAACGTCATTACAGAGACCAGCTCTTTTGAGCTCTCGGACCTGAAGACCACGTTGAAGAACGGGTCAGATGCTGACTTAGTTCAACAGTCTCTACCTACTACCCTGAAGGAAACCAAGGAAGTAGAAAGAAAGGGAAAGGCAGAAGTTTCCGGAATGGATGCAGTAAAAGAGGGATGCTCCTATTGTTACGGGAATGAACATGGGAAGAAGGATTGCAGGGCTTGCAAAGCCAGTAGCCAGAATTCGAAGCATGTTGTGGCTTCGGTTTCGGGTGTGTTTGTAATAGAGAACTGTATGTCAGTTAACCCTACTTCCTGGGTATTGGATACCGGATCAGGATCTCATATCTGTAATTCGTTACAGGCTCTGAGAAACTGTAGGGTAATCAGGAAAGGTGATATGACTCTCAGGGTTGCTAACGGAATGAGCATGTATGCTGTATCCGTAGGGGAATATCATCTAGGACTGACAACTGGGCAGACATTGATTCTGCGTGACTGTTTTTATGTACCAGGTGCGACTTGTAACATCATATTTGTATCCTTACTTTCTAAGGAAGGATATGATTTTACTTTTGTAAGCGATGTAGTAAACATCCACCTAAATCAAGTACTGATTGGGTCAGGTACATTAAAATACGGTATATACGTTTTGAATCAAGCTCAGGTCTTCAGTGTCCAGAACACACTTAAAAGAAAGCCTCCGGAATTAAATCAGGCTTTCTTATGGCATTGTAGACTGGGTCACATTAATGAGACACGGCTGACACAGTTACATAAAGAAGGATACTTAGATCCGTTCGAGTACCAGTCTTATGCCACTTGTGAATCTTGTCTCATAGGAAAGATGACAAAGACTCCGTTCACTGGACACGGAGAAAGAGCAAGTGAGCTCTTGGGACTCATACACAGTGATGTGTGTGGTCCAATGTCTACACATGCGCGAAGTGGTTATTCATACTTCATTAATTTCACAGATGATTTCTCTAGGTATGGGCATGTCTTCTTGATGAAGCACAAATCCGAGGCCTTTGAGAAATTTCAGGAATATAAGAATGAAGTTGAAAAACAAACAGGCAAAGGTATCAAGACACTGAGATCTGATCGAGGTGGTGAATACTTGAGTGCCGAATTTCTGGGCTACTTAAAAGAGAATGGAATTCTCTCTCAGCTTACTCCTCCATACACACCACAACACAACGGTGTATCAGAAAGGCGGAATCGAACCCTATTGGATATGGTTCGTTCCATGATGAGTAAGGCTGAGTTACCGCGATCCTTCTGGGGTTATGCACTAGAATCAGCTGCATATCTCTTGAACAAGGTTCCCTCCAAGACTGTGCCTACCACACCATATCAGATGTGGTGTGGGAAGAAACCCTGTCTTAAGTATATGAAGATATGGGGATGTCCAGCTTTTGTAAAAAAGCAGCATGCGGACAAGCTCGAGGCACGCTCAGTACTGTGTAAGTTTGTGGGATACCCAAAGAACTCCAGGGGGTATTTTTTCTATTACGCAGAGGAACAAAAGGTTTTTGTTTCTCGTCATGCCCACTTTCTGGAAGATCAGTTTTTAGAAAAAGAAGCAAGTGGGAGCGTATTAGAACTGGAAGAGATTCCAGAACCACAAGCTATTACTGAAAGCTTGGAAGAACCAGAAGTTTCAAGAAAACCGGACATCCCTGCGCCACTCCGCAGGAGTAGTAGGCAGTCTTATCCGCCCGAGAGATACTACGGTTTTCTCATAGACGGGGATAGAGAGGATTGCACCATGGATTATGGTGAGCCTACTAGCTTCCAGCAAGCTATTCAGAGCGGCGACTCGGTAAAATGGCTGGATGCAATGCGGGCCGAGATGGAGTCTATGTACACCAACAAAGTTTGGACTTTGGACTTTGCTCCAGAAGGGGTAAAACCCGTAGGCTGCAAATGGATCTTCAGAAAGAAGATTGGTGTAGATAGGCAGGTTGAGACCTATAAAGCTAGACTTGTTGCAAAGGGTTTTCGTCAAAGACCTGGTTTGGACTGTGACGAGACCTTTTCTCCAGTGGCTATGCTGAAATCCATTCGGATCCTTCTTGCCATTGCTGCCTTCCACGATTATGAAATCTGGCAGATGGACGTAAAGACGGCTTTCCTAAATGGAAATTTGGAAGAGTGCGTCTATATGGATCGGCCAGAAGGATTCATTCAGAGTGGGAGCAGCGGTAAAGTGTGCAAGTTGCTAAAGTCCATCTATGGACTTAAGCAGGCATCGCGGAGTTGGAACATCTGCTTTGATGATACTGTCAAGGAATTCGACTTTATCAAAAACCCAGATGAACCATGCATTTACAGTAAGATTGTAGGGAGAACTGTTGTATTCCTCATCTTGTACATGGATGACATTCTCCTAATAGGAAATAATATTCCTATGCTACAGTCAGTCAAAGGATTCTTGTCGCAGAGGTTCTCCATGAAGGACCTGGGCGATGCCAACTACATTCTGGGGATCCAGATCTATCGTGATAGATCTAAGAGGATGTTGGGACTTTCACAGTCAAGGTACATCGACACCATACTGAAAAGGTTCAGTATGGAAGATTCCAAGCGCGGTAATTTACCGGCTTGTCACGGGATCACCCTCTCCAAAGAGATGTCTCCCAAGACTGATTTGGAAAGGGATCACATGTCTATTATACCCTACGCTTCTGTGGTAGGCTCTATAATATATGCGATGTTATGTACCAGACCAGATGTAGCATACGCATTGAGCATTGTAAGCCGGTATCAGTCGAACCCAGGGGAGAAACACTGGATAGCGGTAAAGAACATTCTCAAGTACCTGAGAAGGACTAAGGAGATGTTCTTGGTGTATGGCGGAAAAGACCTCCAGCTCGAGGCCTTTGCTGACTCCAACTTCCAGAGTGACAAGGATGACTCCAAGTCCATGTCGGGTTATGTCTTTACCCTCAATAGAGGGGCGGTTTGCTGGAAGAGTTCCAAGCAGGAGACCGTTGCAGACTCAACTATGGAAGTGGAGTACATAGCTGCTTGCGATGCCGTAAAGGAAGCTGTCTGGATGAAGAAGTTCCTCATGGAGCTTCAGGTGGTTCCTACCATTGTTGATCCAATACCGCTGTATTACGACAACAACGGCGCTATAGCTTTAGCGAAGGAACCCAGGTCCTATCAGAAGTCCAGGCACATTTTGAGGCGGTACCACCTGATCAAGGAGATCGTAGATCGCCGGGAGATCGAGGTGAAGAGAGTAAATACGGAGAACAACACTGTAGATCCACTCACGAAGGCCCTACCCCAGACTCAGTTCGAGCGGCTGATCGAGATGATAGGTCTTCGATACGCCAGTACATGGCCTTAGTGCAAGTGGGAGATTGTTAGTGTATATGCCCTAGAGGCCATTACTGTATCATACTAGCTTGTATATTACTTGATGGAAGCTTGGGATATTCACGGTTGTATAGAAAATCTTGCTCAAAATAGTAGTATGCTACTTGGTTTGTCTCTACTTCAATATGTGCATGTGTTTCTTTTAGCATATTGCTTATATACATATTAGTAGAGCCCTTAGGATCTTTGCTTGATTACCAGCGTTGTGATGGCGCTCACACTCGTGGGGGCTGGGTAATCCATAAGCACATCCTTATACAGGTCCCTAGTCGTAGGACTATCGAGACAGGGCATCGATACTCCGGAGTAGACTAGCGTATGCGCTTCTCATCCCAGCGGGGGAGACGGTCTGTCCCACAGCCGTCAGTACGCCGTACTTGAGATAGTATGCGGGTGCTCGTTGGGTTACGAGTACACTGGACAGGACTCGTCGGGAACTGTTGATTGGTATTATACCTATCGTCAGTTATCAGTTCCCAGGTGACATGAGTACAACTTAGTCCGCCGACTTGACACTGTCACTTCGCCTCGAGTGTGTTCCTACTGTACTTAGATTACTACCCTACCACGGCTCAAAGGAGTCGTGCAAACAGGTAGTAGTTGGGTGCAGTCCCGAAGCACTTGGAGGCAGTGACGGTTAGACAGGATTCGTCTCTCCCGGTATTGAGGGTTGACATCACGCTGTGTCTAGGAGAGCCATTACACAAGTAGTCCCTGGCCAGGGCAAGCGAGATATACTGGTAGGTTTCCAGTGTTATCTCAGGGTGTTCTGGGCTACACTCCGACACGACTTGTACCGCTGTTAGGGGACTGACGTTCACCGCCCCCTAGGCCCGCCATGCGATGTATCAGACGAACAGACCGGACTGTACAGAGATTGTCACATACAGGCTCAGTAGGGGTTCGGATGGGTTTACCTCATCGGCCTTCTTATCGACATCTACCTGGGGACCGTTACGTATAGCTAGTGTCTCTTGCGGTCTGTGGTTAAACCCACTGCCAGCGTAGTGTCGAGTCTTTAGAGTCCCACACAGAGAGTTTCCCTGCACTGAGCGAAACGTGTAGAGGCCGTATGGTTTTACGGCAGGGCTACGATCACTTACGTGCACTTGTGTGCGTATGCTGTTCGGGCAAGCAATACTATTGGGCTTTGGTTTAAGCCAGATCCTAGTATTGCACAGATGGATTTGATTTGTCTTCTGTGCATTCGCATTCTACGGAATACGGATGCGGGTGTGTATGCACAGTTTTGAGGAGCGATGAAGGAGGAGGTGCCCCATTAGGGTTTTGGCAGTTGGTTCGGCCAAAACCGTAATGTGGCACACTCATTAGGGTTTTGACAATTCGTTTGGTCAAAACCGTTATGAGCCGAAGACATTGTTTACTAATAATCCTTTTAGTGATAGATTAGTGATAGCTAATTGCATTGACCATTTGACCACTTAGACCTCTCTTGACTTTGTTGACCCGTTGACCGTGTTGACCATTGACCTTCAAGAGAGATCTACATTCTTCTTTCATTTTCTTTTTAATTCTTGAGTTATGATAATGGTCAATTCAATGTGCCATCAACTTTATCATGATAGGATTAGTAATGATGATTTTAGTGTATTATTGTAACCATGGTTCATTTCATTTGGGTTAATCTTTTCATTATTCTCTTCTCATTCTCTCTCTTGAAGTGAGAAGAAAAAGAAAAGCTCCATGGTTGCTAAGTTTCTCCTTCTTCTTCCTCCTCTTGATCTCATCTTTTGATCTCATGTGTTGAGAGAAAAAGATCCCACAAAGACAAGCACATCCATACATCTCCTCTACACATCCTAGGGCTTCTTGACTAGCAATCTTTTAGCCCTAGTTGCCTCGGCTCGAGGTGGAGTTCGGTGTACATCTCTCGGGTGGATCGTCTTCGACTCAAGAAGGCCGCGGAGGTGCCCAAGGTCCGGATCGACGCTTGGAGCTTGGATGGATGAGCGGGACAGCGGAATGATGACCCAAAGGACCGGTTCCGTGAGGTATACTTTCTACAGCATAGTTGTTAAAACCTCTAGTAGTTTACTAGTTTCTTGTTTAGCCAAGATCCTTGCTTTTGAGTCCATGTTGCCTTGAGCCAAAATTATTGTTTTTCGCCGTTTCCGCCTCCCCGTAAGAACCGGGGTGAGCAGCGTGGACTTACAATATATACCCATGCTTATGTTAGTTTGACTATGAGCACCCACATGACATTTTTGTGCATCCTGACACGACTTGCTACACTTCCTACTTGACACGATATGGTACCGTGCACCTCTCAACATGACATGATACCTATATACTACCTGACTTGACCTGATGTACCATGGCTTCACCTGTTACCTGATCTTGTGACTAATGCCAACAAACCTGACCTGTTGTCCTTGCGAACGTTTCCTGTTGTCTATCCAGACAAACATGTACGTGCCTGATCCTGTGTTGGCATTAGCTCCAGATTATTTAATACCTGACTTGAATACATATAACCTGGGGGTATGGGGAAATCAATGATGAAACCTGACTTGTAACTCAACAGTTCTATACCTGTTCTGATCAATCTTACGGGCTAGGCCAGCCCCGGAGTGATGCTACGGACATCACTCGTCATTACCTACCATCCTTTACTGCCTTGCGGCATATCTCGGGTTCAGCCCGAGAGTCATAGACCGTGATCCCGGGCACGCACGGGATACTATTGAGTTATATCGTTTATTCATCAAATTGATTTCAAAGACTTGAGAGTAGTTAACCCAATAGACCAGTTTAGATTACTCACTACACATTACCCCACTGTCCTTACTTATATCATTGTTATGCTTGTTTTATCATTTATACCCATACTTGCATGTATTGCTACCCCTGTTTATATTATTGCTTGATGTTATGACGCGTTGACATCTGGGTTTTGCATGGCCCAGATCCTCTACCTTTGTTGCAGACTGATCAGGAGTATTGCCGCTGTTAGACCGAGCGGTGAAGATCCTGTTGGTATGCAGTTTTACTTTCCAGGTGTTTCATTTATTGTATCTTTTGCTTCTGCATATTATCATTTCTTGACTCATTTATTCTGGCTCATGAACATGTACTAGATAGTTTAGTTTACTTTCCTGTTCTTGATATCTCTACAGCCGTAATGTGACTGTGGAAGGATATTTCCTATCCACAGGTAGCATGGTCGGCTATGTCACGTGCCCATCTTAGCATACTCTGGGAAGCGGGGCGTGACATCACTGCTCTGCCTGACGGCAGAAGTACTCCTGATCAACCTGCGACAAAGGTAGAGGATCTGGGCCATGGAAAACCCAGACGTCGGTGCGTCATAATATCAACAATAATACAATCAGGAGGTAACAAGACATACATGCATGAGTATGAACAGTAATAAGAGTATAACAGTATCACGAATAAGGAATAGTGAAGGGTATAAGCACATGTGATGTACAGTGAATAATCTGAACTAAGCTACTGGATTAATTACTCTTAATTCTATGAAATCAATTTAATGAACCGTTGATATAACTCAATAGTATCCCGTGCGTACCCGGGACCACGGTCCAGACTCTCGGGGCTGAATCCGAGACGTGCCGCTAAGCATAAACAGGAAATATGTACAGACGAATGATGTCAGCAACATCATCCCGGGACTGGCCTAGCCCACAAAACTGATCAGTATAAGCGTCGAACTGTTGAGTTACAAGTCAGGTTCCATCCTTGATTTCCCCATACCCCTAAGTTATGTGTTCAAGTCAGGTATTGATAAGTCTGAAGCTAATGCCAACACAGGAATCAAGCAGGAACATGTATGTCTATATAGACAACATGATATATCCCTCGGGACAACATGTCAGGATTGTCGGCATTAGAAACAGGATCAGGTAACATGTCAAGTAGTGATATATCAGGTTATATCAGGTAGTGTACATGTATCAAGTCATGTCAAGTAGTGGTGTATCAGGTCATGTCAAGTAGTGCACATGTATCAAACGGGTGCTCATAATCAAACTGTAGCAAGTATTGAATCACGGTAAAAGTACGGATGCATAATGTCCATCAGGGATCACATCTACAACTCCATGACTACGTATGATGCGCATTATCAAGCATGGTACACTAATACAACAGTAACATGAAATAATATGGTCTCGGCGTGTAACTAGATATGTAATAAACCGTACGGATACAGATGGATACTATAAAACTGTAAATCGGTAAAATTTGCTGAATATTAAAACACAAGCACTATTATTTATTAAATAGATATTGATATAATAATATTAATATGGATAATATATTCAAACCGATTAATAACTATAAAATTGGTATTGATTAACCATGCACAAGAAAGTTCTGTTCAAAAATTCAGCGTCACTCTTATTTGTAAAATAACTTAAAAATAACAACCGTTCTCCAAAAGGGCCGTGTATTATACCAAAATAAAGATAATTCAATAAGGTTTTCATTTTAATAAGTTTAAGTATCTCAGGTTGTTCCTACAAAAAGTTATGAACATTCGAAATTGAAAGTTTGCTGCTGGAATTTCCCTGGACAGCAGTTTAGAGATATTTTCATTTGCATTTTACGTTATTTAAAAAATTTATTTTGCAAGTAAATATTTCATAGAGTTATAGTATTCTGAGTTAGCTTCGTAACAAACTAAATAACATATACTAATAATTTTTCTATGATTTATAATGAATTTTATAAGGTAAGGTATACAGTAAATTTCAGATTTGTCGTATCCGCTTTGCAACGACGTTTCGTGTGTAAAGTATAATATTTTCAAACTATATTTTGTATAACTTTATAAAATGCAGATTATAAACTAATTAAAGATAATAATAAGAAATATTTCGACGATATAAATTTTATAGATATAATTATAGCATGCCGCAAGTTGTAAACTTTCATACATTTTATATTATAAAACCGATTAACGTTAAATAACTACGGTGTATAAATTATATAGATGTAGCTGTATGATGATGATGATGATGATGATATAGAAACATATAAATAAATTACATAAAGCATAGCATGTAGTAAGTTGTAAACTTGCCTCGATCGAATCACGCGACGGATACGCACGGCACGTCCGACGTCGGTAAATCATCGCAACACCCACGCGGGACGGGTCCAGGAAAGATAAGAGGGTGATCACACAGGCAAGGTACGTTCACTGGATCACTCGGATCGTCAGCGATGAGCACGGCTCCGGCAGTGATCACCGGAATCAAGAAACAAGATCAAGAAAAAGAAAGAAGAAAGAAGAAGAAGAAGAGGCTGTGTATTAAATAAGGAAAGAAAAAAATAAATAAATAAATTATATATAAATATATATATATATATATGCAAAGGGGAGAGAGAGAGAGAAATGGGTTGTTATTAAGGTTTAGATTTTAATTTAAAAAGATTTTGTAAGTTATAAATATTTTAAACTGTTAAATTTTAATAAAGATATTAAATGAAATAAAATTGGATTTTCTGGTAAATAAAAATTTAGTCTAAAATACGCCCGGGTCGGGTCTAAAATTCAGTTTCAAAAATATAAAATATATACATGTCGACCAAAACTCAAATTGGATGTCTGGATAACGAAATGCATACTCCCAAGAACGGATGCACGTACGTACGCGTAGCCATCCAAATAAGTCCGTTTTACTGAACGGGACGAGAACAAGATGCGCGGATGCTACGACAGAGTTAGGGGTATCATGCAAGCCATGCTAGATATTTTTAAAATATTTTACTTGACTTTAAATGTTATATTAAAAAAATACAGATGGAACATAAAATGCCAGTATGCAGTAAAAAATGAAAATGCACGAATCCATGTAACAGGTCAGGATAAATCATAAACATGAATCAAGACATGTTTCAAGCAAGCGGGTCGGATAAAATGCAAATACAAATGTCAAAATACTATTCACACCAAAAACACAGTAAACTAAGAAACTACCATAAATAAGTAAATACTTGAATTGGAATTGGTATAAATGAACTAGGGTGTTATATTATACCCAACTACAAAAAGAATTTCGTCCTCGAAATTCCCAAGGCAAGAAAAGATAGACAATCATGAAACTACAGGAAGAGATCTGGAAACTTCTTTCGAATCTCGTCTTCTTGTTCCTAAGTCGATTCTCCGTGCGAGCGATTCCCCCAAGAAATAAGTACGAGAGGGATAAGATTGTTCTTAAGGACCTTTTCTTTTCGATCAACAATCGACATCGGTCTTTCCTCAAAGGTCAAATCCTCTCTTACAGTCAGCTCCGAATGATCCAGCACGTGTGTTTCATCTCGAACATACTTACGGAGTTGAGATACATGAAACACGTCATGAACATTCGCCAAAGATTGTGGTAACGCCAATCGATAAGCCACTTCTCCAACATGCTCCAAAATCTCGAAAGGCCCTACAAATCGAGGACTAAGCTTGTCTCGACTCCCAAAACGAATCACTCCTCTAGTCTGTGATATTTTTAAGAACACAAGATCACCAACAGCGAACTCTAGAGATCTTCTCGATGTGTCGGCACAACTCTTCTGCCGATCTTGTGCCGCCTTCATGTGGTTTCGGATAGTATTAATTTTCTCAACTGTTTGCACGATCAAATCCGGTCCCAACAATTTTCGTTCTTCAACATCGTCCCACCAAACAGGTGAACGACACTTGCGACCATACAATGTTTCGAATGGAGCCATCTGAATAGTCTCCTGAAAGCTGTTATTGTACGAAAACTCCACCAAGTGCAGATGATCCTCTCACGAACCCTTGAAGTCTAACATGCAAGCTCTCAACATGTGTTCAAGAGTTTGGATCATTCTCTCCGACTGTCCATCTTTCTGAGGATGATAAGCTGTGCTAAACTTCAATCTCGTCCCCAAACTTTCCTGTAAACTCCTCCAGAAGTGCGATAAGAATCGGGTGTCACGATCAGATACGATGCTCACGGGTACTCCATGCAATCTCAAAATCTCCTGCATGTACCGTTCTGCCAAGGCTTCCGTTGATTGACCAACTCGAAATGGTATGAAATGAGCTGCCTTGGTCAATCGATCAACAATCACCCAAACTGCATTGTTGCCCTTTGGACTCCGCGGTAAAGCTGTCACGAAATCCATGGTTACATGTTCCCACTTCCATTGAGGAATCGGAAGTGGTTGCAATAAACCAGCAACCCTTTGATATTCAGCCTTAACTTGATGACACACCAAGCACTTCGCTACAAAGTGAGCAATCTCCCTTTTCATGCCTTCCCACCAGAAATGTTGTCTTAGATCGCGGTACATCTTCGTGCCTCCTGGATGTATGGAATACGTGGAACTGTGTGCCTCCTTCATAACCTTTTTACGAATGTCCCCTTTCGGAACACACAAACGGATACCATATCGCAACGAACTATCTTCATGAATCAACAAGTCCGTTCGAAGTCTAACTTCAACTTGTTCTCGAAACCTTTGCAATCTTGGGTCCTACGACTGCGCTGCTTTAATATTATCGATCAACGACGACTGTACTTGAAGCCGCATCAACTGTCCCGAAGAATGCTATAGCACAATCTCCAACTCGAATTTCCGAAAATCTTCGATAAGCTCCTTCTGTGCAGTCAACATTCGAATTGCTGGCAATCGATTAAGCGCATTCGGCACTACATTAACTTTCCCCGGATGGTACTTAAGATCAAGATCGTAGTCAGCCATCAGTTTCAACCATCTACGCTGCCTCATGTTAAGCTCTTTCTGCGTGAACACATACTTTAGGCTTTTGTGATCAGTGAATACTTCGACCCTTTCGCCCAATAAATAGTGTCTCAAAATCTTCAAAGTGAAAATCACAGCTGCTAGCTCCAAATCATGAGTTGGGTAATTTTCCCCATGGGTCTTCAACTGCCGTGATGCATAAGCTATAACTTTCCCATGCTGCATCAAAACACATCCCAAACCTTTCCCAGATGCATAGCTGTGAATCACCAATCCTCCGGAACCGTCTGGTACGGTCAAAATAGGAGCGGTTATCAACCTCTCCTTCAAAGCCTCAAAAGCTGACGCACATCTATCCGTCCATACGAACGGTACTTCCTTGCGCGTAAGCTTAGTCAAAGGCTCAATTAAGCGAGCAAAATTCTCCACAAACCTTCTGTAATATCCGGCAAGTCCAAGAAAACTTCTGATCTCTGCTACGTTCTTCGGAATCGGCCAATCTTGAACTGCTGCAATCTTTTCGGGATCAACGGAGATTCCATCTCTGGATACGACATGTCCCAAAAACTTCACTTCTTCAAACCAAAACTTGCACTTGCTCATCTTTGCATATAATTTTTCTTGCCTCAATGTCTGCAGTGCGATCTTCAAGTGTTCCGCATGCTCTTCAATGCTCCTCGAGTAGACCAGAATATTATTGATGAACACCACTATAAACTGGTCTAAGAATGGTGAAAAGATTCGGTTCATCAAGTCCATAAATATCGCCGGTGCATTCGTGATTCCGAATGGCATCACTAAATACTCGTAATGTCCATACCGAGTTCGGAACGCAGTCTTGCAAATATCCTCTGGTTTAACTAGGACCTGATGATATCCGGATCACAAATCCAGCTTCGAGAATACCCTCGCGCCATTAAGTTGCTCGAATATTTCGCCAATGCGAGGGATCGGGTACTTGTTCTTAATAGTCACCCAGTTTAATTCTCGATAATCGATGCACATTCTTCTTGTGCCATCTTTCTTCTTTACTAGAAGAACTAGAGATCCCCAAGGTGAATTGCTGCTGCGAATCCAACCCTTCTCAAGCAATTCGGTAACCTGCTTCTTGACTTCTTCCAACTCCACTGGTGCCATTGGATAGTATGCCTTTGAGGTTGGCGCTGCGCCAGGAACAAGATCGATCGCGATCTCCACATCTCGTTTTGGCGGTAAACCCGAGATGTCCTCGAACACGCCCATAAACTCTCGAACTACAGCTAGCGCTTCCTCCTTATCAACTTCCATTGACAAAAGAACATTGTTTTTCGGCCTAGCCCTAAACTCGACTGGCCCGACAGAACTGCTTCCTCCAGCAAAA
Organism: Agapanthus africanus; assembly: GCA_030015575.1. Lineage (NCBI taxonomy): Eukaryota > Viridiplantae > Streptophyta > Magnoliopsida > Asparagales > Amaryllidaceae > Agapanthus > Agapanthus africanus. The sequence goes on from CM057340.1 coordinate 796,500,710, forward strand.
ACAAACTCCGGATGTCCTGGAATCTGGAAAATCAATTTCTTTGCCCTACAATCAATATGAGCGAGGAAAGTGCCGAGAAAGTCCATTCCCAAGACAACATCATAACTGCCGGTATCGATCACCAAGAGATCTGCAAAACATGAAATGGTAAGCAATGAAACTGAGAGAACCAAGGTAATAAAACGACCATGGATCAAGGAAATGAATCAAGACCAGGACTCCAAGTTACTTAAATAGAGTACCGCATTGTAACCATGCTGCAGTTCATAGTTGCAATCACATAACTCCGTTCAAGTCGCCCAAATCCTAGTATTAGAATCAAAGGAATAGGACGGAAGAAACAATAGGGAACCAAAAGAATTTCAACTCGAGATGCAAAGTTGTTTGCATATCGTCAAGAAAAGGGTCAAGAAAAAGATATGATTCAAGAATCACGATAACAATGTGGCAGGATATGTTCCAAATCACGGATTTTCTGATTCGTGTATTGGGTCCAATATCCAACTACAAAAGAATCAAACCCGATTAACCTAAATCCTGTGGCTCTGATACCAAACAAACCCTGTCACGCCCCGCTTCCCACAGTGCGCTAAGATAGGCACGTGACAGAGCCAACCATGCTACCTGTGGATAGGAAACATCCCTTCACAGTCACATTACGGCTGTCTATAAGATATCAAGAAAAGGAGAAATAAAATAACTATCTATTACATGTCCATGAGCCAGAATAAACGAGTCAAGAAATAATATGCGGAAGCAATAAATCTAAGTAAAAATAACAATCTATAAAGTAAAACATAACTAAACTGGATCCTCACTGCTCGGCCTAACGGCAGAAGTACTCCTGATCAGCCTGCGACAAAGGTAGAGAATCTGGGCCATGCAAAATCCAGACGTCAGTGCGTCATAATATCAACAATAATACAATCAAGAGGTAACAAGACATACAGGCATGAGTATGAACAGTAATAAGAGTATAACAGTATCACGAATAAGGAATAGTGAAGGGTATAAGCACATGTGATGTACAGTGAATAATCTGAACTAAGTTACTGGATTAATTACTCTTAATTCTGAGAAATCAATTTAATGAACCATCGATGTAACTCAGTAGTATCCCGTGCGTACCCGGGACCACGGTCCAGATTCTCGGGGTTGAATCCGAGAAGTGCCTCTAAGCAGAAACAAGAAATATGTACAGACGAATGATGTCAGCAACATCATCCCGGGACTGGCCTAGCCCCCAAAACTGATCAGTATAAGCGTCGAACTGTTGAGTTACAAGTCAGGTTCAATCATTGATTTCCACATACCCCCAAATTATGTGTTCAGGTCAGGTATTGATAAGTCTGAAGCTAATGCCAACACAGGAATCAAGCAGGAACAGGTTTGTCTATACAGACAACAGGATATGTCCCTCGGGACAACATATCAGGATTGTCGGCATTAGAAATAGGATCAGGTAACATGTCAAGTAGTGATATATCAGGTCATGTCAGGTAGTGTACATGTATCAAGTCATGTCAAGTAGTGGTGTATCAGGTCATGTCAAGTAGTGCACATGTATCAAACGGGTGCTCATAATCAAATTGTAGCAAGTATTGAATCACGGTAAAAGTACGGATGCACAATGTCTATCACGGATCACATCTACAACTCCATGACTACATATAATGCACATTATCAAGCATGGTGCACTAATACAACAGTAATATGAAATAATATGGTCTCGGCGTGCAACTAAATATGTAATAAACCGTACGGATACATACGGATACTATAAAACCGTAAATCGGTAAAATTTGCTGAATATTAAAACACAAGCACTATTATTTATTAAATAGATATTGATATAATAATATTAACATGGATAACATATTCAAACCGATTAATATCTATAAACGTGGTATTGATTAACCATGCACAAGAAAGTTCTGTTCAGAAATTCAGCGTTATCCTGATTTGTAAAATAGCTTAAAAATAATAAACATTCTCCAAAAGGGACGTGTCTTATACCAAAACAAAGATAATTCAATAAGGTTTTCATTTTTATAAGTTTAAGTATCTCAGGTTATTTCTACAAAAAGTTATGAACATTCGAAGTTGAAAGTTTGCTGCTGGAATTTCCCTGGACAGCAGTTTAGAGATATTTTCATTTGCATTTTACGTTATTTAAACAATTTATTTTGCAAGTAAATATTTCATAGAGTTATAGTATTCTAAGTTATCTTCGCAACAAACTAAATAACGCATACTAATGATTTTTCTATGATTTATAATGAATTTTATAAGATAAGGTGTACAGTAAATTTCACATTTGTCGTATTCGCTTTGCAACGACGTTTCATGTGTAAACTATAATATTTTCAAACTATATTTTTATAACATTATAAAATGCAGATTATAAACTAATTAAAGATAATAATAAGAAATATTACGACGATATAAATTTTATAGATATAATTATAGCATGCCGCAAGTTGTAAACTTTCATACATTTTATATTATAAAACCGATTAACGTTAAATAACTACGGTATATAAATTATATAGATGTAGCTGTATGATGATGATGATGATGATGATATGGAAACATATAAATAAATTACATAAAGCATAGCATGTAGTAAGTTGTAAACTTGCCTCGATGGAATCACGCGACGGATACGCACGGCACGTCCGACGTCGGTAAATCATCGCAACACCCACGCGGCACGCGGGACGGGTCCAGGAAAGACAAGAGGGTGATCACACAGGCAATGTACGTTCACTGGATCACTCGGATCGTTAGCGACGAGCACGGCTCCGGCAGTGATCACCGGAATCAAGAAACAAGATCAAGAAAAAGAAAGAAGAAAGAAGAAAAAGAAGAGGCTGTGTATTAAATAAGGAAAGAAAAAAATAAATAAATAAATAATATATAAATATATATATATATATGCAGAGGAGAGAGAGAGAGAGAGAGTGAAATGGGCTTTTTTATTAAGGTTTAGATTTTAATTTAAAAAGATTTTGTAAGTTATAAATATTTTAACCTGTTAAATTTTAATAAAGATCTTAAATGAAATAAAATTTGATTTTCTGGTAAATACAAATTTAGTCTAAAATACGCCCGGGTCGGGTCTGAAATTCAGTTTCAAAAATATAAAAATTATACATGTCGACCAAAACTCAAATTGGATGTCCGGGTAACGAAAATGCATACTCCCAAGAACGGATGCACGTACGTGCGCGTAGCCATCCAAACAGGTTCGTTTCACTGAACGGGACGAGAACAAGATGCGCGGATACTACGACAGGGTCAGGGGTATCATGCAGGCCATGCTAGATATTTTTAAAATATTTTACTTGACATTAAATGTTATATTAAAAAAATGCAGATACCAAATAAAATGCCAGTATGCAGTAAAAAATAAAAATGCACGAATCTATGTAACAGGTCAGGATAAATCATAAATATGAATCAAGAAAGGTTTCAAGTAAGTGGGTCGGGTAAAATGCAAATACAAATGTCAAAATACTATTCGCACCCAAAACACAGTAAACCAAGAAACTACCATAAATAAATAAATACTTGAACTGGAATTGGTATAAATGAACTAGGGTGTTACAAACTCGCTGGAGCCGCCGCCGTCTTTTGGCACGACGCTCTCGACGCCGTCAAGCCCCAGATGCCAGAGTTCCCTGACGGCAAGCTCCGGGAGGAGTACCTTCTCAAGGATGACGCGCAGGGGAATGTCCCTGGGAATGCTGCAGGGGAAGAGGTCCCCGGTGGGAGTGTAGGGGATAAGTCAATCGCCCTGGCTGCCGGCACCGAGGTTCCTGCCGTGGGTGCCGACCCTGAAGATGCCACCCCGGTGGTCGTAGTGGACGTGCGGCTCATCGAGGTTCTCCCCGGCCCTGAGGCCTGAACTTCTTCGCCCCCTTATTTTCTTTGCGCCAAAATTTTGTAAGCCTCCGAGCGTTTTTGTAAAGTCGGGGAGCCCAAAATACCTCTGTAAGACTTCTGATTTTTATGAATAGAAAATCCATTTTGCTGCGTTCTTTTGTTTGTGGTAAACACTTATATTTGCACAGTACTGCTTTTATCTTTAGGTCGATTTTTCGTCTAGCGATTGCGCATCGAGTTGAGAGTTGAAGTCGACCATTTGCCAAGTGTGCAAAGACCGGTGAAAGGTCGGTATCTCCATGGCCCCGAAGTCGAGAGGGAGATCGCTTAGACGTGGATGGACCGAGCAGGGTAGCTGCTCGGTGGCCTCTTGGTGAGGGCTTTTATCCTTGGCGTCGTGGGGTAAGAAATTACCAGCCAAGGATGGACCGAGTAGGGTAGCTGACCGGTTGCCTCTTGGTGAGGGCTTTGATCCTTGGCATCGGTGGGTAAGAAATTACCAACCAAGGATGGACCGAGCAGGGTAGCTGCTCGGTGGCCTCTTGGTGAGGGATTTGATCCTTGATGTCGGTGGGTAAGAAATTACCAGCCAAAGATGGACCGAGCAGGGTTACTGCCAGGTTGCCTCTTGGTGAGGGCTTTGATCCTTAGCGCGGGAGGGCATTGGGAGGCATGCTAAGGATGGACCGAGTAGGGTTGCTTCTCCGTGGCCTCTTGATGATGGCTTTGATCCTTGGCGTCGGTGGGTAAGAAATTACTAGCCAAGGATGGACTGAGCAGGGTTACTGCCCGATTGCCTCTTGGTGAGGGCTTTGATCCTTACCGCGGGAGGGCATTGGGAGGCCTACTAAGGATGGACCGAGCAGGGTTGCTGCTCGGTAACCTCTTGATGAGGGCTTTGATCCTTGGCATCGGTGGGTAAGAAATTACCAGCCAAGGATGGACCGAGCAGGGTTGCTGCTCGGTGGCCTCTTGATGAGGGGTTTGATCCTTGGCGTCGGTGGGTAATAAATTACCAGCCAAGGATGGACCGAGCAGGATTACTGTCCGGTTGCCTCTTGATGAGGGCTTTGATCCTTGGCGTCGGTGGGTAAGAAATTACTAGCCAAGGATGGACCGAGCAGGGTTACTGCTCGGTTGCCTCTTGATGAGGGCTTTGATCCTTGGCGTCGTGGGGTAAGGAATTATCAGCCAAGGATGGACCGAGCAGGGTAGCTGCTCGGTGGCCTATTGACGAAGGCTTTGATCCTTAGCGTCGTGGGGTAAGGAATTACCAGCCAAGGATGGACCGAGCAGGGTAGCTGCCCGGTGTAGGGCGCTTTTCGTCACCCCATTGAGATGGGAATGCGCGTACGCTTATCAGGCGCATTACAGATTTCCCCTGCCTAGGATAGGTGGGGGTTTATTGATCATGGGGATCCGAATCTCCGGCAGCCGCGGACTAAGCTGTCGTTAATTAATCCTCGCCTTTGGAGCGAGGGAACCTCCGATTGACTGGTTAAACTGGACATGTGAACCCAACGTGCAGTGTTGTGTTTTGAAGGGGTTTTAAATATATCGGGGGCCTGGCAGAGTTTTTACAGGCATCTTGCTTACATTTATGCACGAAAAATTACATCAAAATTATTTGTTACATGATTTTTATTTTTGCATGGGGAGGCCGGCTACGGGACTTGACTTGGGCATGGGCCCACTTGACCTGGGCTTAGGTCCACCTGGCTTGAGGTTGACTTTGACTTTGACTTGGTCAATCGGGGTGCAATTTTTGACCCCAACAAAGTGCCTCCCATTAATAAATGCACACCGCGTATATGAGTTGTGTGAATGAAATTGATGGATCTTGAAGCTGGACTTCGAGGTGGAACATCATTCCAGGGGCGGAGCATCCCTCGGGGAGCATGATTCCCGGGGATTGGAGCATCATTCCTATTTGTGGAGCATAATTCCAGGGTCGGAGTATCATTCCGAAGAGTCGGAGCATAATTCCGAAGGGTCGGAGTATAATTCCAAGGATCGGAGCATAATTCCGAAGAGTGGAGGCATGATTCCAGGGATTGGAGCATGATTTCGAGGAGCGGAGCATGGTTCCAAAGGGGTCGGAGCATAATTCCGACGAGCGGAGCATGATTCCAAAGGGGTCGGAGCATAATCCCGATGGGCGGCAGACATTCTGACCGAAGCATAATTTCGATACAGAGGTTGATTCCCAAGCAAAGCATAATTCCGATAGGGAAAGCAGATACTCCGAGACGAAGCTTGATTTCGACACGGGGTACATTCTGAGACGAAGCATGATTTCGACACAGAGCTTGTTAGTCGACTTGATTGCGAGGCGGAGCTTAATTCCGACGGGGAGGTCGGCGGTTGACTTGATTCCAGGGCGGAGCATAATTCCGACGAGGAGGTCGCTGCTTGACTTGATTCCGAGTCGAAGTATAATTCCAACGAGGAGGTCGCTGGTTGACTTGATTCCGATTCAAAGCATAATTCCGACGAGGAGGTCGCTGGTTGACTTGATTCTAGGGCGGAACATAATTCCGACGAGAAGGTTGCTTGTTGACTTGATTCCAGGGCGGAGCATAATTTCGACGAGGAGGTCGGTTGTTGACTTGATTCCTGGGCGGAGCATAATTCCGACGAGGAGGTCGCTGGTTTTGATGTAGAGGATGATTCCTAGGTGAAGCATAATTCGGACAGGGAAGGTGGATACTCCGAGACGAAGCATGATTTTGACATGGGGTACATTTTGAGATGAAGTATGATTCCGCCGCAGAGGTTGTTGGTTTGATTTGATTTGGGTTGACATCAGCATTGCTACACTGGAATATGGTACCAGAAGTGAATCATCATTTGCCATGACAGGATTTGGGAATTGGTGGCTTAGGAGACAGGTTTAGATCCCTATCACCTAAGGCTTTTCAATTTTATGGGCCGTAAGGATCCCATAAAAGCATTTTCTCCCTACGAGTCGAAAGGATCTCGTAGGTGTATTTTGTCCTTAGGAGTCGTGGGGACTCCTAAGTATGTTGCTCTTTTGTGAGTCGTAAGGATCTCACGCGGGAATTTTCTCCTCACAAAGTCGAGAAGACTTTGCGGGTGCATTTCATCTCTTTTTCATGAGTTTGCGCCCTTTCGGGTTTTCACAAACTCGCCGGCAGTCCTGCTGTTTTTACTCACAGAGCCCTTTTGGGTTTTCATCCGTACCCATTTTGATTGTGGACATACCCTGTTTTTTTTTTAATCTTCATCGCTGGTGGGACTTTGAATGTGGTCTCACCGGTAAGACTTGGGATAGATAGGGGTCGTTTACGCCCGTGGATAGTATACGGTTTTGCAGTATGTATGATCCAGACCGATGGACCGGAAGAATTTCGGGACTTTGTTGGCGTTTGCATCGCTGCACTGGAATATGGTATCAGGAGCAACTCATCATTCGCCTTGGGACATTCAGAGTTTGGTTGGCGTCTGTATCGCTGCACTGGAATATGGTACCAAGAGTGACTCATCATTCGCCGTGAGGGGATCTCCTGTAGGGTTGCTAGGCACACGCACAAGGGTCTATGAGGCATCAACCATGCCCGATTTAAAAATTAGCCGTGCCAAACAACCCGATACGAGATCTTTAAACTAGAGTTTAGGCGAAAACTAGTATGTTAAACACTTTAACATTAAGTGAGAGGGATTACAACCTTTGTAGATCCGGTCCTTCACTTCTTAAGCTCCGTGTTGAAGTCCCTTCGCTGCGATCATCGTGTTCCGGACTCTCGAGAGGTTCCACGAAGAGAAAGATGCAGTCTTGCTTTCGATCTTCGATACAAAAATGATCTACCTTGAAGTTTCGTTAACACAAGCTAACACTCATAATATGAAGTAGCAAGGATAGATGAGGATGATTTTTGCTCTCTTTTATTATCTTTTTCTCACACTCATTCATCACTTGGAAAAAAACTAGTAAGCTTTTTCATGAAAGAAAGAAGAAGGAAGAAGATGAATCAAAAAATTAGAATCCTTTTGTGATGAATAAAGCAAAGGAGATGATGATGAATAATGCAACCATGGTTGACTAAACCATTGTAGAGAATTAACTAAGGCTAGGGTTTGGGTTAGGTCAAGGAATGAGTCATAACAAAATATCTTTCACAAAACAAAACTAAACCTTCTAGAATCATCTAGAAAGCATTAACCTAAATCAAACCCTAATCTTGTTTAATCTCTACTAAACATGTTACATTAGTTATCATATCATGTTACAATATTATATATCACATATATAATATTTATTGTAACCAAATAAAATAATACAATTAACATATATCGCATATATATCAATGTATTACCCGAGTGAGAAAAAGAATCTTTTAGTGAGCAAATATTAGTTAATGTAATTTAACATATCATATATATTATTATACATTAAATTATCCAATCAACACTTGATCCGACAATCCAGCTATATCGCATATAACCGACTAATATTTATCCGTACCGATTCATCGAATCAACACTTGATCCGATGACCCGGCTGATATCAAATATCGCGAGAATAGAATAGGTATCTCATATCGTATTATCCTCGGTCCCGCACATATCACATATGTGCTCCTACTCCGTTTTTCCTGAGTCAAGAAACCTCTGTGTATGACTCTAAAGAATCGTCAATACGCCGGCAGTAGGTGATGATCATATCAAACACCCACAAGCTGCAAGCGGTCAGCTAAACGTAACAGCCACCCAGGTATTGAGCGCTCAGAAGATCAACAAGCAAGCTTGTACATTCTCCTGTGAATCCAATCAGTAACACTCCCGTACAGTCCGGTCTCGTCGTCTGATATGTCGCATATCTCGCCTAGGGGTGGTAAACGTCAGACCCCAGTAGCTCGATAAGTCGTGTCGATATGAGGTCTATAACAGTTCAAGAAACTACTGATAACACTTACCAGTAAATCTCAGCAACCCTGGCCAGGGATTTCCGGTTATAGCCAATCGAACACAGCACAACATCAACTCCCTATACCGGGAGAGACGAATCCCCTCCTATCGCTCATTGCCTCCATGTGATTCGGGACTGTACCCAAAAGCCACCTTTTTGCACGCCCTCTTGGACGTGGTATGATGGAAATCAAAGCACAGTGGGAATCACACAAGACTCTATGACGATCTCGGGTCAACAGACTACTCTGTAACAGTGTCACCGGAGAACTGCCCTCTGATGTGAGGTATAATACCATCTGGGAGTTCTCGGCAAGTCCGTCCAGTGTACCCAGTCTCCACTGAGCACCCGTACACCATCCTTGATGTCAAACACCGATGGATATGGGATCATCCATCGCCCATCATATGGGTCAAGATGCGTATACGCTAGTCTACTCTGGTGCATCGATGCCCTGTCTCGATACACCCTCGACTAGGAACAATTATAGGATGTACTCGTCGACTACCATGGCCCCACTAGTATGATCTCATCATAGTCCCAGTAGTCGAGTACATATCCTAAGGGCTTTATCAACATGTAACATAGAGACAATCAGAGTACATGTTAAGATAAAGTACAACCAGATAGCATACTATCGTGTCGAGCAAGAATGTCCTCCCTATATATGTCCAAGCATCCATTACAATATACATCATATGAATAGTAATGGCCTCTAGGGCCTACATATAACTAACAATCTCCCACTTGCACTAAGGCCATCTGTTGTGGTATCACATACCCAACAATTAGCTGTGGTTGAAGTATCTCATACTCAACCATCCCATAAAAGTCTCTACTGGGAAAAAGGCCTTTGTGAGTAGATCCGCGCTGTCGTCCTCTGTGTCTACTCTCCTAACCTCGATCTCCCTGGAGATCAACCATCTCCATGATCAGGTGATACTGCCAAAGAATTATATCCGGATTTCTGATGGGACGGGAGTTCCTGGGCATAAGCCACAACTCCATTGTCACACAATGGTAGGAACGAAGTTCATCTCATGAACTTATATATATCCAGACTACCTCTTTGGTAGTATCCTTGGTAACGTTGTATCTTGCCTTTAATCGTCTAGTAAGTCACGGTATCTATCTTGGAACTCTTCCAACATACCGTCCCTCCACTGTGGGTATAGACAATGCCTGCGACTGACATTCAGTCATCCTTATCACCCTGGAACGTTTCCAGTGATTCTCCCCAGGATCGATTGATACCATCTCACTACAACTAGTGAGTATCCTAATATCCAATTAGATCTATCTCATAGATCCAAAAACCCAGGATTTAGGAGGTATCACTTTGATCCTATATGGAGAATCCTTGTGATAAGCGAAGATTGACCGAGCGTAGCATAGGAAACTCCTTCCCTATTAAGAGTATGTTATCCACGTACTCTACGAGGATCACCACCATACTCTCTACTACCTTTTTGTATATACAAGGTTCATCTACCATTTTGATGAAGTCAAACTCTTTGACTACCACATCAAAACAGATGTTCCAACTCCGCGATGCCTGCTTTATCATATAAAACATCTTGCACACGTTTCCGCTGCTCCCACTATCTACGAAGCCCTCTGGCTGTGTACTTATAGACGCTCTCTTCCAAATCATCATTTAGAAAAGCTGTCATGACACCCAACCGCCAGATATCGTAGTCATGGTATGTAGCCGTGGCAAGTAGGATCTGGATGGACTTAAGCATAGCTTTGAAAGTCTCAACTTTTCCATGTACACCAAGTAATCTTCTCAAGATATACTTGCTCCTGATGGGGATTTAACCCTTCAGATAAAGCAACCAAAGTCCATACTTTGTTGGTGTATAAGGATTCCATCTCAGATCGATAAGCATCTAGTCATTCTTACAGAGTCTCACTCCTGATAGCCAGCTCGAAACTAGTTGGGTCATCATCTCATGATGAAATCCTCGCTCCCACTGTCAGAGAGAAACCGAAGTATCTCTCAGGTGGGTGAGGAACCCTACTAGATCGGCGGAGAGGCTGAGGTTCGTTGGTTACTATTGAATCCTTTGGTTCTACCAAATTATCTGCTGTAGTTTGTATAGCTGGAACTCCTTCCAGTTCTACCTCATGTCCAATAATTTCTTCATAAGAAATTCCCTTTCACAAAGGTGGCATGTTGAGAAACAAAACATCTTTTGTTCCTCGGTTAGGTAGAAGATATTCCCTTGCGTATGCTTGGGATATCCAACAAACTTCCACAGATCTGACTTTGCCTCGAGCGTATCCGGATTTTGCTTTTTAGACATAGGCCAGACAACCCCAAATCATAATAAACTTAAGATATGGGCTCTTCCCTTTTCATATCACATATGAAGTGGTAGGCAACTGATTTGATTTGAACCCTATTCAATAGGTATGCAACTTCTCAAGTGCATAACTCCCAAAAGGAAATAGGAAACTCAGTAGTACTCATCATAGAGCACACCATATCACATAGGGTGCTATTGCTCCGCCCCGATATACCATCGTGCTATGGTGTATACGGAGGAGTAATGTTGAGAGAGAATCTCATTCTCCTTTAGAATAGTCCAGGAATTACGTGCTCAAGTATTCTCCTCCTTGATCTCATCAAAGGACATAATACTTATACCCGTTTTTTGGTTCTCTACTTCTAACTTATATTCTGTGAATATCTCAAAAGCTTCGGACTTGTGTTTCAACAGGAATATATGTCTGAAACTTGAGAGATCATCGGAGAATGTAATGAAGTACAAAGAACTAGTCTTGGCATGTGTAGACAGGGGACCATCATACATCATCATGTATCAATCCCAAGAGTTCACTAACTCTTTCTCTGTTTCCAATAAACAGAGCTATGGTCATCCTATCTTTGTGACATATCCGGCAAGTTTCACAAGATGTAAATTCAAACTAATTTAAATATGCATCTATATATAACTTTTTCCAGTCGGGTCGCATTGATATGACCCAGTCGACAATGCCTCAAGAAGGATTCATTCATTTCTGAACTCTTCTTCTTGTATGTGTTCTGTACGTTAAGAACTGTAGTTTGATTTAGAACGTCTATGCTTTTAGATAACGTGCCTGAACCGATCAACTCTTGATATAGGAAATGTTCAAAACATTATCCAACAATACAAAATTATATCCTTTGTTTACTAATAAAGAGACTGATATGATGTTGTATATCAGGTTCGGTATCTAATAACATTCGTTCAGAATCAATGTATTCTGGTAATACAGGGTGACAGTGACCAACAGACTTGGCTGCAACATTTGCACCGTTTCTATCTCATGAAACTTATCACCCGTTCTCAGTTCTCTACCTTTCTGTAGCCCATGTAACAGATTACATATGCGGGATCCTGATCCGGTATCTCATACCCAGGACGTAAAGGATACTGAGAAACAGTTCTCTGTAATGAACACACCCGAAGATGATGCATCAACATGCACTTTTTTCGTTTGGGCGGCACGGGAAATCTGGTATTCCCCAATTTCCTGCTCTGTCTTATAACAATTATAAGTTGGAGCGGGACCAACGTTCCCAGCTCAGTATAACAAGCGGGTTCGGTCAATATATCTGTTTTATTATCTTGATTAAGACGTGATATGGTCGCTACCTGGAGAGAGAGAGAAGAAAACACTCAGCGTATGCTCTTGCAAGATTAGATTGGTTATCTAATATATCTAATCAGGATTTCTCCCACTGTTTTAGTCAAATCTTCCTTCAAACCCTAAAAGGAAAGACTAGCCGGGATTAATTACACTCTACAAGTTCGCCAATTTTTCAGCCAGGCCAGTGTCGGTACTTTGAGGGAGGTCCCCCGTGCTTTCGCACGAACCTAATTAAAGTAAACCTCGTTTTCCAAAGGGCGTAACCCCGTTGACACCTTTCTAGACACCTACTTGATCGGCTAATTGTAATGTGTAAAACTCTCCCAGGAGTAACTCTTACTCGTAGTGGGTATCGGGATCCAACTATCTCATAGAAGGTATGCAATCTCATTGCAAATTTCAACACTTGAAATTCCCAATAATATTTTACCCCTAGCTCCCCATGACCTTGACGCAGGCCAACAAACCACAGTGCGCTATTCAAGTTCAACCAGTCATTTCTTAATTGAATTAAACTCACCAGCACGACCCTTGACGCAAGCCAACAAAGTCGCACGACTACCCTAATCCAATCTGCATCATATGCATAAACAGATAAATACTAGTTAGCTACCGTACACTACGCCTTGACGCAGGCCAACAAATGTAGCACGAATACTAAGTATGACTTATCTGAAATGACGGAGGGCTATGACAGGTTTTTATGAAAACCCTTTGCGTAATGAACTTGATATTGTTGTAGAATCGAGTGATTTTAAATAGAGTGTTTTTTAGGCTTTTCTAGTTTTGCTAAAGAGGTCACTCCCGGTGAAGGGATCGTCGGCTCTTTCCTCATCGAATAAGGTGCAGGATATTTCACAAATACCACTATGCAAAGCAAGAACTATAGAAGCAATCAAAAGACAAACCGAGTTTGTAGCATCTGCTAGTTTCACTAAAGAGGTCACTCCCGGTGAAGGGATCTCGGCTCTTTCCTTATCGAATAAGGTGCTGGATGTTCTACAAGGAACACCGCTATGCAAAGCAAAAACTAGAGCTACCAGTTTTTAAACAAGTTTCTACAACATCTTAGGTTCTTTTATTTCATTAATCTCATTAATGAAGTCCCATTTTATTATGCTTCACAAGCATCTCTTTTGAAACGAAATCTGCAATATAACATATATCTCATATATATAATATAAACATTCGTCTCAGGCAGTAATATGATCTCATCACAGAACATTGCAGCAGAAGAACATATATGAAATATTGGATATACTAGGACGTCCGTGTTTTTAATACGAACCTGTATAAAATACGGATTCCATGGTCGCGATGAATAGCCAAACCCACATCCCTAGACCCCTACGAGAGCGGCAAGCAACTTTGCCAATTTCAGGGTTAGGAGACCCCGTCTCGACTCCTCGAGATGGTCTCCCACTGGACCCTTGAACCCGGTTACTTGTGCTCCCTGCCTTGGGTCTACCTAATACGGAAAAGTAAATAATATACAATGATGACATCATCCTCAGCCCGGAAGTGCCCCAATAAAAGAATATTATATACAAATGAATTTTACATGAATGAAAAGAAAAAACTCTCATCTCACATAAAACCCCCGGCTATTCAGAACGCGACGATCCAATATAACATATCACAGCAACACATAATATCTCATATCATCAATGTAAGCAAGTATGCGTATCCGGATTGTCGTTGATGTATAGCAACGAAGCCGGCGATACACCACATACTACACTTACGGTCACACAAAAGAAAGTGTAAAACTACAATAGTTGGAATCCGCAACCTTCTTAGACATCACATGCCTAACCAAATGAATTCCTTAGACATCGCATGACTAACAATTATAAACCCCGCATTTTAGTCTCTTTATCGAAAACTCTTTTCAATATCAAGTCGGGCAATTCACAAGATTCCCGACATCCTGATCGAATGCTCATCGCAAACTTTAATAGACGGCCGCACCCCCGGATGCCGTCGACGAAGTGCACTAAGGAGGAACACCGCTGCCGCGAGCACCCGAACGGATGCTTTTGGAAACGGGGTTCTCCTACAGTCACTTGGTCGGGGCTATGGGGCGTGGCTGTCTGTTAAGTTTATCCGGCGAGTATCCATGTACACTACGTGATTGCGACGGACTTTTGATCACATCAAAATTCCGTGTCAACCGATCAATTTGAGACCGAACTGCTAGATTTACAACATTCAAATTAGGTATCTCATAACTACCTGTGGATTCCAAATATTGTATCACATTCTAGATAAATAGACAATGTTAAACTTTCCGATCGAATAATCAAACACCCAAGATTTCCCCAATATATCTCAACACTTGAAATCAGTTTAAAAACATCCATCACATACCACAGTACCAATGGTCCAGCCGTTGAAGGGTCAAGCCAACGCCTCATATGTGGCACGCCGTACTGCCGCAAACCCTGAGGTTTAGAGGCAGTTCAAGACGGTCACATAATCGAGTTAAGGTTTGTTGTCTTCTAGAGGGTCCACCGCGTTACTTGCATGACTTAGAACGTTCTTAAACTCGAGAAAAAAATCCAACTTTTGAAAATTTTCCGACAGGGGAAAAAGTGAGTTATTGATATCCGTTCGAACTTTTTAACACGTTCTAAAAATTACCCGGACAAAATAAACGAAGTTAAAATATCTGATCAAATCAACGAGTCCCCAATACAACCCTATAAAACTCAACACTTGAGTGGAATTAAAAAATTCCCAGAAAAAAAAATGACAAGAAAGGACCTAAGAATAAGTATATGAAATATGAGGGACTAAGTCCAAATTTGGCCGCGGAACCGCCGCCAAACTCTTGGTTTGGCCGCGGTTCCGCGGTCACGTGAGAGACTTAGTGGACCGTACTTCACAGTAATTCTTAGTTTTTCCTGCTTGTTTTTCTGAGCATTTTTAATTCATAAAAAATCACATTTTGAAAAATATCCAGAGAAGGGTATTCGTCAGGGTTTCCGGGTTCGATCGGACTTTAAACTTTACTCAGACTTCGCCTAAAGCTCTAGCTTAGCTCTGATACCACTGTAGGGTTGCTAGGCACACGCACAAGAGTCTACGAGGCATCAACCGTGCCCGATTTAAAAATTAGCCGTGCCGAACAACCCGATACGAGATCTTTAAACTAGAGTTTAGGAGAAAACTAGTATGTTAAACACTTTAACATTAAGTGAGAGGGATTACAACCTTTGTCGATCCGGTCCTTCACTTCTTAATCTCCGTGTTGAAGTCCCTTCGTTGCGATCATCGTGTTACGGACTCTCGAGAGGTTCCACGAAGAGAAAGATGCAGTCTTGCTTTCGATCTTCGATACAAAGATGATCTACCTTGAAGTTTCGTTAACACAAGCTAACACTCATAATATGAAGTGAACACCCTCATCTAAATGGCAAGGATAGATGAGCATGATTTTTTCTCTCTTTTATTATCTTTTTCTCACACTCATTCATCACTTGGAAAAAAGCTAGTAAGCTTTTTCATGAAAGAAAGAAGAAGGAAGAAGATGAATCAAAAAAATTAGAATCCTTTTGTGATGAATAAAGCAAAGGAGATGATAATGACTAATGCAACCATGGTTGACTAAACCATTGTAGAGACTTAACTAGGGCTAGGGTTTGGGTTAGGTCAAGGAATGAGTCATAACAAAATATCTTTCACAAAACAAAACTAAACCTTCTAGAATCGTCTAGAAAGCATTAACCCAAATCAAACCCTAATTTTGTTTAATCTCTACTAAACATGTTGTATTAGTTATCATATCATGTTACAATATTAATATCACATATATAATATTTATTATAACCAAATAAAATAATACAATTAACATATATCGCATATATATCAATGTATTACCCGAGTGAGAAAAAGAATCTTTTAGTGAGCAAATATTAGTTAATGTAATTTAATATATCATATATATTATTATACATTAAATTATCGAATCAACACTTGATCCGACAATCCAGCAATATCGCATATAACCGACTAATATTTATCCGTACCGATTCATCGAATCAACACTTGATCCGATGACCCGGCTGATATCAAATATCGCGAGAATAGAATAGGTATCTCATATCGTATTATCCTCGGTCCCGCACATATCACATATGTGCTCCTACTCCGTTTTTCCTGAGTCAAGAAACCTCTGTGTAGGACTCTAAAGAATCGTCAATACGCCGGCAGTAGGTGATGATCATATCAAACTCCCACAAGCTGCAAGCGGTCAGCTAAACGTAACAGCCACCCAGGTATTGAGCGCTCAGAAGATCAACAAGCAAGCCTGCACATTCTCCTGTGAATCCAATCAGTAACACTCCCATACAGTCCGGTCTCGTCGTTTGATATGTCGCATATCCCGCCTAGGGGTGGTAAACGTCAGACCCCAGTAGCTCGATAAGTCGTGTCGATATGAGGTCTATAACAGTTCGAGAAACTACTGATAACACTTACCAGTAAATCTCAGCAACCCTGGCCAGGGATTTCCGGTTATAGCCAATCGAACACAGCACAACATCAACTCCCTATACCGGGAGAGACGAATCCCCTCCTATCGCTCATTGCTTCCATGTGATTCGGGATTGTACCCAAAAGCCACCTTTTTGCATGCCCTCTTGGACGTGGTATGATGGAAATCAAAGCACAGTGGAAATCACACAAGACTCTATGACGATCTCGGGTCAACAGACTACTCTGTACCAGTATCACCGGAGAACTGCCGTCTGATGTGAGGTATAATACCATCTGGGAGTTCTCGGCGAGTCCGTCCAGTGTACCCAGTCTCCACTGAGCACCCGTACACCATCCTTGATGTCAAACACCGATGGATATGGGATCATCCATCGCCCATCATATGGGTCAAGATGCGTATACGCTAGTCTACTCTGGTGCATCGATGCCCTGTCTCGATACACCCTCGACTAGGAACAATTATAGGATGTACTCGTCGACTACCGTGGCCCCACTAGTATGATCTCATCATAGTCCCAGTAGTCGAGTACATATCCTAAGGGCTTTATCAACATGTAACATAGAGACAATCAGAGTACATGTTAAGATAAAGTACAACCAGATAGCATACTATCGTGTCGAGCAAGAATGTCCTCCCTATATATGTCCAAGCATCCATTACAATATACATCATATGTACAGTAATGGCCTCTAGGCCATACATATAACTAACATCTCCCTCGTTTCCGGTTTAACGACTTAGGGGTCATCTGTTCCCAGTTTAACGACTTAGAGGTCATCTGTTCCCAGTTTAATGACTTAAGGGTCTATTGGATTGGAGTTTGGAATTTTAGGGTTAGGGTAGTCATCAGAGTTGCTAACACTGAAGCACAGGTGCCAGGAGAAATTCATCATTTGTCGTTCCCTGTTGGGGAGTGATGGCTTAGGAGACAGGTTTAGGTCCCTATCACCTAAGACTTTTCAATTTTATGAGCCGTAAGGGTCCCATAAAAGCATTTTCTCCCTACGAGTCGAAAGGATCTCGTAGATGTACTTTCTCCTTAGGGGTCGTGTGTGTTTCCCCCAATCAGAGCAAAGCTCTGTTTGAATTTCAAAATTCAAAAATTGAAGCAACGCTTCAGATTCCTTGCGCTGCGCACAGCGCGCCACGTGTCAAAAGCAGACATGCCAGCGTAAGGAGCGTTGCGCCCAAGACAGCGCACCCCCAATCAGAGCAAGGCTCTGTTTTAAAATTCAAATTTTAAAATAAATGAAGCAACGCTTCAGATCTTTTGTGCTCTGCGCTGCGCGCCACGTGTCAAACAGTTGCGCTCTGCGCTGCGCGCCACGTGTCAAGCGCAGGTGCGCTAGCGCAGTTGCGCTGCGCTGCGCGCCACGTGTCAAGCACAGGCGCGCTAGCGCCAATTACGCCAGCACTAGAATTTAAATAATAAATTATTAATTAAACAGAATTAAAATTCTAGAAAGATCTTTCCAATCTTATTAAAATAAGAAGATTGTCTTCTGTAAAACAGAGGTCTTAGGATCAAAGATCCAACGGTGGGGAAATATCCCCAGATCAATCAGAGAAAAATATCTATAACTAACTTAATAAACCAATTGGCCCTATATAAAGGCCCCTAGACTCCAAGTCTCACAGCTATAGACATACAGAAAAGAGATAACCCTCTAAAAAATTTGAAAGGCAAGCCTTTGAAGAAAGAAAATCAGCTTCTTCATCTTTGAAGGTAAAGAATTTGATTCTTGAAGAATAGAGATGAAAATACCTCACTAAAAAAGAAGAATTCTCCTCTAAAAAGATCAAAGATCTAAGAGCAAGATCAAGATCTTCAATAAAAAAAAAAAGATCAGAAAGATCTAATCATAAAAAATTTAAAGAAGTATTACTTCACAGATCATTTGATCTATATAAAGACACAGCCTTTTGATAAGAATAAGAACCATTAGTTCTTGAATTTTGAGGTAGAACCTCTTTCATGAGAACAAGAAAAATTTGTTTCTTTGATCTGAATTGGATTAAGATGCGCTTTGCGCTATTGGACAGTGCCTTGCACTTTTAAAATGCGCCTTTGCGCTCCTTGGAATGGCGCACTGCACCAGAGCGCGCCACGTGTCGTTCACTGGCACAATCTGCGCTTTGCGCTCTTGGAATGGCGCACTACACCAGGACGCGCCATGTGTCAGCAGCGCACTAGCGCAGCGCACTGGCGCAGCGCAGTGCGCTAACAGACTTGCGCTTAGCGCAGAACGTGATACGTGTCATCTGCGCATGCGCTAGCGCATTGCGCTCTTTAATTGGCGCAAAGCGCCTGACAAGCCACATGGCACACTGTCAGACCACTAAATGCTATGCATTATTAAAGAAGGGCAGAGCCTAAGTAAAGGCCTAACAGGCCAAATATAAATGCTAGGCATTTAATTACAGAGCCTAAATGCTATGCATTTAATTACAGAGCCCAATGCTATGCATTATAAAAGAGCCAAGCCCAAATAAAGGCTCAACAGCCAGAGCAATAAAATGTTCAACTCATATCAACTGAGCCCATATGCTCATAAACCTTCAAACAGACTTTAGTCCCTAATTGGACTATAGATCTCCCAACCAACATTGGTTCAAGGGTACATCTCTGAACTCCTCTGATATTTGCCGTTGTAATCCTTCAACATCTTCAGAGAGGTGACGGGTCCCGACGGCCATACATTCCATGGACCACCATATCCTTAAACTGGTAATCGACCGCAATGTCTCTAAACTAAACAATAGAGCCCCCAATTGCTCTCTTGTCGGATCTAAACGATCCCGTTAAGTCGATCTTAGTCTAAAATTAGACTAGCGTATCCTTAACGAACGTTTAAGTTGATCTTAGCCTCAAATAAGGCGAACGTATCCTTAAACACGCCCCCAAACCCAAATCTAAGAAAGATACAGATTTGGACAAATCCACGTCCTACGGGCGACAACACAAATTAGTCTCCGTATACAATCCACGGGCAACCAAACACAAAACAAACACCCACGACACGAAGCGACCATATGGAGAAGGAGAAAGTTGTTACCGCGATGCGGTAGCATAATTAACTGCAGGGGCTTGCGCCTGCAGGGAAGAGCGTCCCCACAATCAAAAACCCCTCAAGCGAGGGGGAATCTGACGAAGTCTGCTACATTGGCCGCATCCGTTTAAACCTTCGATACACGGTGTCATAAATCAACTTGGCATCTTCGAAGAGGTGGACGGATAGCACCAATTAGCATCTGCCCCGAATTTCAGGCAAGATGTCTGTCCTGCGAGTCTTTCGGCGGGGAACAGATTCTGGCACGTCCGGTGGGACCTCTTCCTCTTTCCACTCCACACTTCGTGTGTCGTGTTCGTGAACGAATTGCGGTTTGCTCTAGTTGCCTGTGGATTTGAGGTACTTAGATTTGGGGTCTTGCTCTGTGCAGAAAAAAGAAGATCAATGGCTTCAAACTGCACCACATGCAACTGCAACTCCCACTCCGTCCTTGCTGGAGGAGTGACTTACGGGCCCCAAGCGGCCTCCCTTTTCAAGATGCCAGTGGAGCAGGTAACTCAAGCCACCACTGGACTATTCTTCGGGACCATACTCCCACCCATGAGCTTCAACGCCCTTGTACCGTCACAAGAAGCTCCCAAGAAGTCGGTATTCGATCGGCTTGCTAGTACTGTGGCCCCTCTCAACGGGTCACCCAACTTCACTGCCTCGGTTTTTAACAGACTAGGCCAGAGCTCCAACAGGCATATGAAGAAGCCTGCAATACCAGAAGGCATTATCCCGAAGCGGATAGCCATCCCTGTTCCCAAAATCGTCAAGGCGACTTCTCCTACCAAAGGGTCGTTCTTCACAAGACTGACTATTTCTGCTCCTGTTCCAGGCGAAATCACCAAGGTTGTTTCCTTACTCGGAAGTCTGCTTTTGATAGGTTGGCCGTCCCCATTCAACGGACGTCGGTCTTTAAAAGGCTGATAACAGCGAATTCTGACCAACACAGGGGGCATGAGGAGGTCACCCCTACGGCTAAACCAACTCCAATCGCACGACATGCTCCCCATCGTCTCTGGCGCCGGGTAAGGAAGGCTGGGGTCAACTCCCCCTCTGGGCTAACTCCGCCAGCTCCGATGGTGGAAATCAATGCTGCTGTTCCTACCGGGAATAGCTTTGAACCGCTAAGAAGGGTGCGCAAAAACTCGCCAACTGCCGTATTGAAAATATCTCTTACACCTGTGAATAATGCCCTAAAGGTAAAGCTGGAGTAGCCCCCTCAACGGCTGTCCTCTAAAATTTACAAGGTCTGGCGTCAAGTCCAAGACTCCATAATGGATCAAGAATATCTCTGCCGACAGAAAAAGATGAAGGTTCGGCAAGAGAAGGACTACTCTGTCAAGCCAGAAAAAGCAACAGCTACTTGGGTGCCCACTACAACGGCCCCCTCAACTTCGACCACTCACAAAAGAAGGAGGTTGGAGAAGATCCCTGTGTCTTTGGCAAATCACAAAGACACTGAATCTAAACGCCCCAAGTCTAGGGGCATGGTGGTGCACACTGTCTATATGGCATCCGGGAAAGAGGATAGCCGCGCTTCGACGAGTCACCGACCGCTCATCCGATCCGTAACAATGGCCCAGGAGAAGAAAAAAAAGCTTCAAGAAATGCTAACGCAAATGGCCACACTCACCGGGCCAAAAGAAAGCCCGGAGGCGTCATCAGAGCAGCGCCGTGAGCAAGAAACGGATGCCGAGTTTCTTCGGAGAGTCCTCGAAAAGAAGGACAGAGAAGCAGCAGAATAAGCTGCCCACATAAAACAAATGGCGCTTCTCTTCCAAGACATGGTAGGAATGATGTTACAGCCGGACCCTCCAGCTGAAGACTCTCCGGTCATTATTGAAGACAATGGAGTGGAGACATCTAATCCTCCTCCGGCTCATTCAGCAGCCAAGGAGGAAACCATTTCCAAAGCTGCACTAAACGACTATATAGCTCAGCAGATACGAGTTCATCAGGCGAATGAAGCGGCTGGGAAAATTGTTAGAACCGGATGGCCCTATCCAGGCTGGTATGACCAAATCAGTTACCCTCCGGGATATACGATCCCTAAATTCCATGTGTACAAGGGGACAGGGAATCTACATCAGCATGTCGCTCAATTCAGGGCCTTATGCGGCAACACTGGAGGTGACGACAAACTGTTGCTTCGCCAATCGTCGGCAGCTTAGCAGAAACGGCCTTTGAATGGTATTCGGAGCTACCTAACGACTCTGTCAAAACATTTGCAGAGATGGAGCTACTATTTACACAAAGATTCGCGAGTGCTAGTGAACGCACCCTAATAACGGCACTGATTAATGCCAGGGTGAAGCCAGGCGAGACGTGGGTCCAGTACGCTATCCGATGGCGGAATCTGTGGTCAAAATGCGAACAACGGATCGAAGAAGCGCCGGCGGTGGCCATGTTCGTGGGCACTTTTGACCCTCAAGCAGCCATCTCCCAGTTCATGATGTTCTTCAAGCCAACTACCTTCCAGGACTTGATTGACAAGTTGGCCCAAATGGACCATATGGGACATAAACCATCTCCTCAAAAGATGGACTCTCGAAATGAAAAAGGGAAAGGGAAAGGAAAAGCAACTTTCGTCACCAATACTCAACAACAGCCGAGCAATGCAAAGCCGGTTGTTCGCCAAAATAACGTGCGTCTACGCCCATCCCTCGAGGAGAGACTGGGACGTCCTTACTCGTTTCCTCAGGATAAAACGAGGAGACTGTTCGAGCTGGCAGTGCGCAACAGACTCATCAATCTGCCGAGTCCGAAACGTCCGTTGCAGCCAGGAGATGTCAACGATCTTAATTACTGCCCATACTACCGAGCAGTAAGCCATCCAATCGAAGATTGCTTCGTCTTCAAAAACTGGGTTGAAGACCAATACCAACAAGGCAAGTTCGTGTTATCCGAAAACTGGAAGGTGAACCGGCCACAGCCTCATGCTCCTAAAAAGGTGGACACGTCAGGGGCGTCGTGCTCTTTTGTTGAAGAGGGCCCTTGTGGAGTGGCCCTTTCGTCCAAAACCAAAAAGATGTTGAATGATCGCCAGACATGTCCGGCGATTAGATGGAAGAACCCATTGGAACCTGAGATCATCAAGGGGATACTGAAGCCGTGCCCAACTCCAAATATTGGTAGGATAGCCACAGCATTCACACCCAGCCGTCGAAATCTTCGAAAAAGAAGAAGAAATCCAAGAAGCCCGTGAAGCCTGGCAACAAGCACACAGACCTACAAAAGCAGATGGACGCGCTGGAAGAGTATAACCAGAAGGCGCGGAATCCAATCATGCTCCAGGAGTTCCTCAGCCACGTTCTTGAGAATGGAGATGATGGAGAAGAATCATCGGACGAATCTGAGGATTACGTAGCAAGTTGCCATGTGATCTCTCATTCATCACTAGACAATGAAAAGGCTCCTTGCACAAAGAAAATGGGGGCAGACCCTGAACCAGAACCTCTGGGGCCGTCAGATGAAATGATCGACGCATTCCTAAACGAAGCTCTCCTGAGAAGTAAAGCTGATCGGAAGCGTGAGATGGCCATATTTGAAAAGGCCAAACGCCGGCGACTGGACAAAAGGGTCGAAACACTCCCACCAGATCAAAGTACATCCGCCGCAAATGAAAGCAAGATCAAGACAAGGAAACTATTCGCCAAAGCCATATCGATGGGGATAAGGTTGCTCTCTTTCAGAGAAAATTCTTCGGGTAGTATACATCTTGATGAAGTGGACGTACATCCTAACTTCTCCTTATATCATCAGAAGATCACACATCCTACTGAAGATTGCAACTCCTTTAAGCGTCGGTGGCAAGGGTATGTCGCACCCAGGCAACACTTCAACAAGACAAAGCGTGAAGCTCGTAGACAGCAGGAAAATGCGACAGATGAGCATATAAGAATTGCCGACAACTGTCATAGGGTTGATCCCGAGGGACCGGGAGTTCTCACCTTCGGAAGCTAATCCAACGAAAAAGTAGCCCTCAGCCCTCTCTTCAAGGAATCCATTTCTAAAACAAAAGAATTGAGAAGTTACGAGAACATTCAGCCGTGCAATCGCACGCTACCCGGAAAGAATCCCGGACCCGTAAACAAGGAATCGAAGAAAAAGGATAAAGGGAAGGAAAAAAACGGCCTTCGTCGCCAACGCTCAACAACAATCGAGTGACCCTAAACCGGTTGTTCGCCAAAGCAACAAGCGGGAACCCCTCTATGAGAAGTTGAAATGTCTTTACTCATTTCGCCGGGATGAAACAAGGACGCTGTTCGAACTAGCAGTGCGCGACGGGCTTATCACTCTACCAGAGCCGAAATGCCAACTACAACTGAATGAGGTCAACAATCCTAATTACTATCCTTACCACCAAGTATTGGGCCATCCGATCGAAAACTGCTGCGTCTTCAAAAATTGGGTTGAAGACCGATACCAACAAGGCAAGTTCACGATGTCCGAAAACTGGAAGGGGAGCCCACCACAACCACACGCTCCGAGAAAGATGGATATGCCGGAGGCATCATGCTCATTCATAGGGAAGGCCTCATGGACCAAAAAGTCCGTAAACTAAAAATCCGCCTCAATTACGGTAACGACGGACCGAAACTTCTTTAAACTAATGACGGACCACTATGTCCTAAAACTAGCTGTTGACCGAGATGTCGCGAGACTACGGTGAATTGCGGCATCCCACAGCTGATAAAAAAAAGAGAAAACGGTATGTCCATAAGCAAAATGGGCACGGATGAAAACCCAAAGGGCTCCGTGAGTAAAAACAACAGGGCTACCGGCGAGTGTTTGTGAAAACCCGAAAGGGCACAAACTCGTTATATATAAAAAAAAAGAAGAGAAAGAATAAAAAAACGGTATGTCCATAAGCAAAATGGGCACGGATGAAAATCCGAAAGGGCTCCGTGAGTAAAAACAGCAGGGCTACCAGTGAGTGTTTGTGAAAACCCGAAAGGGCGCAACCTCGTTAAGAGACACTTACAAGGTCCTCTCGACTTTGTAAGGAGAAACCACCCATATGAGATCCTTACGACTCACAAGGGAGCAACACACTTAGGGATCCCCACGATTCCTAAGGAGAAATTACACTTGCGAGATCCTCACGACTCGTAAGGAGAACTCTCTTATGGGACCCTCACGGCTCATAAGATTTGAAAGTCTTAAGTTACAGAGACTTGAACCTGTTCTTAAGCAACCCCCACAACCTTCGATATTGCCCTACAAGCGGCCCAATACTGACCCTTGTATACAATCCACGGGCGCGAATAAACATTTCTCTAACCGAGTCACATCCGTGACTAGGGATATGTTCGTACGGTGAACAACCCTTGTAAGTCCTCTTGACTTATAAGGAGAAAAAAACTCTTGTAAGATCCTTACGACTTACAAGAGAGCATACATTTAGGAGTCCTCACGATTCCTAAGGAGAAAACACACCTACGAGATCCTCACGAATCGCAGGGAGAAACACCTTTGTGAGACCCTTACGGCTCATGAAGTCAAAAGCCTTGGTCGACAGGATCTTAACCCTGTTTACTAAGCCACCTTTGTTCGACATCAACAGAGGCAAATGATGATTCGCTCCTGGCAATATCCCAGTTGTAGCGGTGCTGATGCCGAAATCGGTGTCTAATCCAAAGCTTGCGGCGAAAAGCCAGCAAGCCACACATGCATACGAAATAGCCGAAATGATGGGGCAACTTGCGACAAAATCAGCAAGTAAAAATGTATGCATGCGAAATAGCCGAAATGATTGGGCAACTCGCAATAAAAAAACAGCGAGTAAAAATAAAACAAATAGCTGAAGTGATTGGGCACCGCAAAAAATAGCCGAAATGGTGGAGCAATCGCGACCTTCGCGATATAAAAGCTGAAATGATAGAGCATCGCGGAAAGAAATAAGATAAAATAAAAGTGAAATTTATGCCCTACGGGTGAAATCATATCGATCCCTGTATACAATCCAGGGGCGCTAACAAATAGAGGATCATATCATCCCACAAGGCTCCATCAGAAAGAGAGCCGAGTCTCAACGGTCACATCTGCATCCTAGAAGACCAACAATAGAGTTCCTCCTTATGCCAGCAAGGCATGGAAGCGACATCAAACAAACGGAGCCACGGCAAAATTCCTAGTTCCAAACCTCGACGGTTCATCAGCAACCTAGGGACAACCGCGACATTCGTCTCGATACAGCAGACGTAATGCCGGCAAACGAAGCGAAGGCCAAATTCCTAGCTTCAAGATCTTGACAGCAACTCATATAAAACCATAAAGACCATCGGAGATCATCTCACACCAGCATGGAGTGATCACCACCTCGACGGTCGTCTTGATACAGCAGACGAGACGTCACCACAACGTTCTTCCTCCAGCAGGATCCAGACGCGACGATCAAACAAACGGAGCCACGGCAAAATCACTAGTTCCAAACCTCGACGGTTCATCAGCAACCTAGAGACAACCGCGAGATTCATCTCGATACAGACGTAATGCCGGCAAACGAAGCTAAGGCCAAATTCCTAGCTTCAGGGTCTTGACGGCAACTCATATAAAACTATAAAGACCATCGGAGATCATCTCACACTAGCATGGAGTGATCACCACCTCGACGTTCGTCTCGATACAGCAGACGAGACGTCACCACAGCGTTCTTCCTCCAGCAGGTTCCAGACACGACGATCAAACAAACGGAGCCACGGCAAAATCCCTAGTTCCAAACCTCTTAAAGTTCTTGGAAACGAGAGCAAGGCTCTGAAAATAAAGTTCTTGAAGGAGATGATAATCATCTGAGGAGGACTAAGGGTCCAATTTATAGGCGCTCAAGCGCCTCTTCAACTCCTGAATTGATCCAACGGTTCAGATGTTGCCACCGCTGCACTCACGTGTACGCCACGTGAGCGCAACGGTGGGGGACATTTGTTTCCCCCAATTAGAGCAAAGCTCTGTTTGAATTTAAAAATTCAAAAATTGAAGCAACGCTTTAGATTCCTTGCGTTGCGCGCAGTGCGCCACGTGTCAAAAGCAGATACGCCAGCGCAAGGAGCGCTGCGCCCAAGGTAGCGCACCCTCAATCAGAGCAAGGCTCTGTTTTAAAATTCAAATTTTAAAATAAATGAAGCAACGCTTCAGATCTCTTGCGCTCTGCGCTGCGCGCCACGTGTCAAGCAAAGGCGCGCTAGCGCAGTTGCGCTGCGCTCTGCGCTGTACGACACGTGTCAAGCGCAGGCGCGCTAGCGCAGTTGCGCTGCGCTCTGCGCTGTACGACACGTGTCAAGCGCAGGCGCGCTAGCGCAGGCGCGCTGCGCGACACGTGTCAAGCGCAGGCGCGCTAGCGCCAATTGCGCCAGCACTGGAATTTAAATAATAAATTATTAATTAACCAGAATTAAAATTCTAGAAAGATCTTTCCAATCTTATTAAAATAAGAAGATTGTCTTCTATAAAACAGAGGCCTTAGGATCAAAGATCCAACGGTGGGGAAATATCCCCAGATCAATCAGAGAAAGATCTCTGTAACTAACTTAACAAACCAATTGGTCCTATATAAAGGAACCTAGACTCCAAGTCTCACAGATATAGACATAAAAAAAAGAGAGAACCCTCTAAAAAATTTGAAAGGCAAGTCTTTGAAAAAAGAAGATCATCTTCTTCATCTTTGAAGGTAAAGAATTTGATTCTTGAATAACAGAGATGAAAATACCTCATTAAAAAAGAAGAATTCTCTTCTAAAAAGATCAAAGATCTAAGAATAAGATCAAGATCTTCAATAAAAAGAAAAAGATCAGAAAGATCTAATCATAAAAAATTTAAAGAACTATTACCTCACAGATCATTTGATCTATATAAAGGCACAGCCTTTTTATAAGAATAAGAACCATTGGTTCTTGAATTTTGAGGTTGGACCTCTTTTATGAGAACAAGAAAAACTTGTTTCTTTAATCTGAATTGGATCAAGATGCGCTCTGCGCTATTGGACAGTGCCTTACACTTTTGAAATGCGCCTTTGCGCTCCTTGGAATGGCGCACTGCACCAGAGCGCGCCACGTGTCGTTCACTAGCATAATCTATGCTTTGCGCTCTTGGAATGGCGCACTGCACCAGGGCACGCCACGTGTCAGCAGCGCACTGGCGCAGCGCAGTGCGTTAACAGACTTGCGCTTAGCGCAGAACGTGACACGTGTCACCTGCGCATGCGCTGGCGCATTGCGCTCTTTAATTGGCGCAAAGCGCCTGACAAGCCACGTGGCGCACTGTCAGACCACTAAATGCTATGCATTATTAAAGAAGGGCAGAGCCCAAGTAAAGGCCTAACATGCCAAATATAAATGCTAGGCATTTAATTACAGAGCCTAAATGCTATGCATTTAATTACAGAGCCCAATGTTATGCATTATAAAAGAGCCAAGCCCAAATAAAGGCTCAACAGCCAGAGCAATAAAATGTTCAACTCATATCAACTGAGCCCATATGCTCATTGTAACACCTTAGGATGCGATTAGTGGCTAGTTATATTTAAATAAAGGGTTTTTAATAAAATGTTTACCAAATTTGGTTTCAAATATTTTTTCAAATTTAATAAATATTTTTTCTAGAATTTTCCTAGGCTTGCACACACATGTGCATGTAAACTAGGGTTTTAAAATGAGGTAATACCATGATTAGCAACCATGGTGGGTTTAATCATGGGAATTAAGTCTTTTTGGTTTTAATTAAGTTTAATTAGTTAATTGAGGGTTGCTTTAATTTGAATTTCCTTTTTGGAGTGTTGACTTGGTGAGAATGAGAGAGAGAGAATGCATCATGGCAAAAGCCATGCTTGCATTTAATGAAGAGAAAGAGTGGAGGGGTTGACATTGGGAGTTATGATTCCCTCTCATTCTTATGTTCATTTCTCTCAACCTCACTCTCACACTCACACACTTACCTCTCCATAGCAGCAGCAGCAAGCAAGCACAGCAGCAGTGAGCAGCAGCAGCAGCAGCAACAACTCCAACTACAGCTCCTTCACTCTACTCCTTCTTCTTCCTCCAGCTCCTTAGGGTCGAGTGTGGGGTATACTTCTTGAACTTACCCCCTAGTTTGCTTAATTAGTGTAGCTTAGCTTTGATTAGTGGTTATTGGTGCGTTTTAGTGCGATATGTGGTGATTAGTGGGAACTTTGATCAAGTGAAGTATGAATTGGTTTTAGCAGGTTGATGGAGTGTTGTTAGGGCCCTGTTAACCTAGCTTAACCCCCTATTGCACTAAAATACCACCAGCTTCCTAATTGATGCAAATTCTTCGTTTTTGAGCAAAAACTAGCTTTCTGCAAACTGTTATCGACCCGGTGAGTTCAGAATAATTTTGAGAAGACTGCAGTATAGTTGTTAGGTGCTGATCCCCCAGGTAGAACCCAACCCCCATACATCATGTGCAGGCCGCCGGAATATTGATTCTGGCCGCAAATTGCGGCCAGATGGGGAGGGTTTGGGTTGGGGTTTGTCTCTATTGGTGTCTGCTGCTACTATTAGACTCATGGCATGTATAATTTTATTTGATTCTTGCTGCAGAAAAATCTGGAGCTCAATACCCTATTTCTCGTATTTTAAACCTTCGCGACACGCGTGATACGTGTGTGGGTTTGGGGTTTCTGCGTATCGCGACGCGTCGGGGTAGTTTCAGGCGCGTAATCACACGTTTTAGCGTATCGCGCACACGTGCGCTTGGTTTGCGACGCGGGTTTCTAGTTTGACCTTAATATCATGTTTTTATGGATTTGAGCTTATATGTGATATATTGTGTGATTCTAGGTTCGCAGGCGAGCGAGGCGGACGCTGCGAAGAAGGGGAAGCAAGTCGTCGGCTATACTTAGCGCGCGACTTTGGTGAGTAGATTTAACATCTATGGGGATATCGCCCGCATGGCGTTATGCGTCAGGGCTGATAGGACCTTATAGTTATATATTGCATTTACCTACATTGACTGTCATGTATACTATTGTTACAAACTGCATTCCCTGCTATATGTATGTAAACTTAGAATTGATAGAACACCGCACTATTACTAACGGTTCATGTTGCACGAGCACTAATCTGCATGTTACACACACACCGTTAGTAATTGCCATGACACACTCACTGTAGAATTGCCATGATTATATTGCTGTAGTTCATTTCATATATGATTCGTTATGATTTTCATAGAAATTGGGAGCTGCAAGATGTCTTTGAAAACTGAAACTATTTTAAAAAGCGGTTCTCCCTTGTAGTTACATTATGACTTGATATACATAGCACATCGCATTTGATTTACTCATTGGTGTTGGATTTCCATGTGATTTTTGGTTTTGAGGACCGTGGAATTAATTAAAGAAAAGATGCACTATTTGAAAACCCGGTTCCTCGTGATATGATATTTTGGTGCATCCACCACGCGTTTTCTCGGTGCTGAGACGTGTGCTTGAAACCCGATTCGAGGAGTTGGATGATCCGTTTGCGGGTTCGTGGTGGACCCGGTATGGTTCTCCGGGGCGAGAAATGTTTTTCGTGGAGTAGACGATGAGCCTGGCAGGGTGGCGAGTACCTACCGGTGATTGGTTAGACCTGGCGGTTATCCGGAGGATACTGACCAGAGTCGAGAGATGGATGCGAGATGATCCGTACTGCCGGGGCCGAGAGCCGATACCGCAGACGGAGCCCGTGGGCTGATCCGGACTGACGGAGCCCGATATATGAGGATTTGCGTGTCGATACTGGACACGAGTATTTTATGATATTTTGAGTGCCGATGTTGGGCACTCGTGATTCTCAGAGATTTACAGGATTTGAGGGTCGAGGAGAGTGCCGGCGCCTGAGTTTATTTGGGATTTGGGTGCAGTTTGGGGCACCGATTATTTTTCCATGTTGATATTTCCATGTAAATGTTGTTTATCCCATGCTCAGCATTGTTTATCATGAATTTCATCCTGTAGTTGTTTTACCAGACAGAGTATTTGCATGATTATTGCACCTACTTCTTGTCGCATATAGATCTTACTTGCTGGCATATGATAGAGTAGCGCAGTACGTGCATGCTCGCGATTACCTTTATATGTTATTTCTATTCACGAGTTGGCAACTCACCCCCGTTGTGCCACAGTATTTGCAGGTTTCCCCTCGGAGTAGTCGCGGCAGGCTGCCTTTTGCATCTTTTGGCTACAGATACCACTACAGTTAGTGCGAGAGCTGTTTTGCTTTTAGGTGGGTTGTGGTATCTGATTACTTTCATTGTACCCCTTTTGTATCTAGTATTCTCCATCTACCATATATGTACTGGACTTAGAGACACTGTGAGGACGATGATGTATATTTTTGTATTCTGGTGTCAAGCTCGTGGGTGCCGACTGTTTATATATGCAGTTTATTATTTTGTGATGTTTACTTATTGCTCATTCTTCGCTACGGCGTCGTATATTACTCTTGTGTTGATGGTTTCCGCCGTTGGGCGTGATTGCTCCCGTTTGGGAATGATTTGTTTCATTATATCTCATTTTCACTCATATCCTGTTTATACCCGATTTCGGGGTTACTTTTACAAAGGAAATGCTGCCAAAATTATTTAAATGATGACGTAACTTTAAAAGAACTTATTGAAATATTTAAGCTTTTCTAAATGTTTTAATTAAATGTTTTCAACACTCGCTACTTATATATAGTTTTGATTTCTGGGTTCGGCTTACTTAGCCGCGTTACGCCTGTAGACGTAGCGGGGTTAAGTGCCGGTTACGAGTCGAAATATTCGGGTCGTGACAAATTTGGTATCTGAGCGTAGGTTTTACCTTTCGGAGTATAGGATGACCTTGGTATGATGGAGTAGGTAGCTGAAGCAGAGTGGCGTAGCGTGTGTATGTTCAGTGGCATACTCACGACACAGTACTCCGCCAAGACGACCTTAGGACTTATTGATTTAAATTCCTTCTTGAGTGTATATATTCTTGTGATTCGATTTCTGCATTCTTATCGAATCCTAATTTCCTTTCAGCCATTATGCCGCCAAAGACTACGAGGGCGCAGAGAGCGGCCGTGAGGGCCGTGATTCGAGTTGATTCGTCTGAGACGAGGACTGATCCGGGCAGTACACCGGTTGTTCCCGAGCAGGTTGTTCCTCCCGTGACAGATCAGATCGCCACACTAGGGGCTAGTATGCAGGAGATGCGCCAGACGGTGGGATCCAGCATGCAGAAGATGCGCCAGATGATAGGATCGCTAGTTGAGACGCTTCGAGCGCAGCGACCGGAGGTAGCTCCACCCGTTCTAGAGACCGCGATGGTACCTACCACACAGCCAGTTGCCCCTGCAGCCACGGAGGTGATTACAGTATCGCTATCAGAGTTCATGAGGCTGAAGCCTCCGGTCTTCACAGGCACCGATACAGCTGAGGACCCACAGTCTTTCATTGATAGGATGGCCCGGATATGCCGTTCCCTCAGATGCACAGATGCGAGATAGGTTGAGTTCGCGAGCTTTCGCCTAGAAGGACTTGCGCAGAAGTAGTACGATTCAGTTGAGAAGGGCAGAGCGGCAGGTCTTCCTCCTATGACCTGGACGGAGTTTGTGACAGTATTTCTAGCCCGTTTCCTTCCCCAGAGTGTTGGGGATGCCCGAGCACGCAGATTTGAGTCCTTGCGCCAGACGCCAGAGATGACAGTGGCAGAGTATGACGTGCTGTTTACAGAGCTAGCAGTTTATGCCCCGTATTTAGTGGCTACCGAGGAGTTGCGAGTCAAGAGATTTGTTCGAGGCTTGCTTACACCACTGTTCCTTGCGATCAGCGCGCAGCATTACGAGACATATGCAGCAGCTGTAGACACAGCCCTATTAGTCGAGGAGCGCCTTGCTGAGACTTCGGTAGTTCCAGAGCCGAAGAGAGTTCGTACTAGTATATCCGCACGGAGACAGCCATTCAGACGCCGCGACAGGTATCGTTCTGGTACGAGGAGTAGCAAAGATTCGGGACGAGGCCAGATGTTTAGCTCATATCCATGAGAGAGCCAGCAGTCGCCGCAGGGTTGCTTTAGATGCGGCAGTCTACTTCACCTCGTTAAAGATTGTCCTGAGATACACCGGAGGAAGGCAGCAGCACCGCATGTTACCTTACCACCTTCACCACCCCAGAAGACGTTGCCTGTTGTACCTACCGTTGCTCCGCGTCAGACTCATACACAGAGAGGTCGTGGGCGTGGAGGAGTTGCTCCGAGAGGGCGAGATGACTGAGGCAGAGGGCAGTCAGTCACAGGTGGGGGACAGGCGCGGGTCTTTACTTTGACGCATCAGGACGCACAGGCATCCAATGCGGTGGTTTCAGGTATCCTTCCAGTATGTTCTGTTGATGCACATGTGTTGTTCGATCCCGGATCCACGAACTCGTACGTATCCACACACTTTATGCCGAGTTTGGGTAGAGAGTCCGGTTTGGTTGATCAGCCGCTTGTGGTGACTACTCCTGTGGGAGAGTCGTTTATTGCTAGGCACGTGTTCCGATCTTGCACCGTCTGTATTGGCGAGAGAGAGTTGCCTGTCGACTTGATCCTTCTTGAGATGTTGGACTTCGACGTTCTTTTTGGCATGGATTGGTTAGCCACGTGCTATGCTTATGTGGACTGCCGTAAGAAGACGGTTAGATTCTGTTTTCCCGGCGAGTCGGTTTTTGTTGTGTTGGGGGACCGTGGTGCCTCCCCTCACAGTGTGATTTCTACTTTTCGCGCCGGACAACTTTTGAGGAAGGGATGTCAGGGATTTCTTGCCTATGTTTGTGATGCGAGCGCTACAGGGGTTCCGTTGGATCAAGTTCCGGTTGTTAGTGAGTTTCCTAATGTGTTCCCTGACGAGCTTCCTAGGCTACCGCCCGAGCGCGACATTTCTTTCTGTATTGATTTGGTTCCTGGCACGGGGCCTATTTCCATACCGCCTTATCGGATGGCCCCGGCGGAACTTCAAGAATTGAAGGGTCAATTGCAAGATTTGTTGGATAAGGGACTTATTCGACCCAGTGTTTCTCCTTGGGGTGCTCCAGTCCTGTTCGTCAAGAAGAAGGACGGAAGTTTGCATCTGTGTATCTACTACCGCCAGCTGAACAGGGTGACAGTGCGGAACAGATATCCCTTGCCACGTATCGACGATTTGTTCGACCAGCTTCAGGGGGAAGGATACTTTTCGAGGATCGATTTATGATCGGGCTATCATCAGCTTCGGGTTCGACAGGAGGGCATTCCTAGGACAGCTTTCCGTACGCGCTACGGCCATTATGAGTTTTTGGTGATGTCGTTCGGACTCACCAATGCGCCAGCAGCATTCATGGACTTGATGAACCGTATTTTCCGGACATATTTAAATCTGTTTATCATAGTGTTCATTGACGATATCTTGGTGTATTCCCGGAGTAGTGAGGAGCACGAGCAGCACCTGCGGATTACACTGCAGACTTTGAGGGAGCACCAGCTTTACGCGAAATTCTCCAAGTGTGCTTTCTGGCTGGACAGCGTAGACTTCTTGGGGAATGTGATTTCACGAGACGGTATATGTGTAGACCCGAGGAAGATCGAGGCCGTTCAGCATTGGCCCAGACCCATATCGGTTACGGAGATTCGCAGCATTTTGGGGTTGGCCGGTTACTACAGGCGATTT
This sequence comes from Agapanthus africanus, assembly GCA_030015575.1. Lineage (NCBI taxonomy): Eukaryota > Viridiplantae > Streptophyta > Magnoliopsida > Asparagales > Amaryllidaceae > Agapanthus > Agapanthus africanus. Next base: position 796,535,375 of record CM057340.1, read on the forward strand.
GTGCAGGATTTCTCCAGTATTGCTACACCTTTGACCGGGTTGACCCAGAAGGGAGTTCCTTTCGATTGGACGGAGGAGTGCGAGCACAGTTTTCAGCAGCTACGGACTCGGCTGACTATGGCACCGGTATTATCATTACCTTTAGGATCAGGAAGATTTGTGGTCTATTGTGATGCCTCTCGAGTGGGACTAAGGTGCGTATTGATGCAGCATGACAGGGTGATCGCGTATGCTTCGCGACAATTGAAGAAACATGAACAGAACTACCCCACTCACGATTTGGAGATGGCTGCAGTGGTCTTTGCACTTAAGATCTGGCGACATTACCTATACGGCGAGTCGTGCCAGATATTCACCGATCACAAGAGTTTAAAGTATATATTTCAGCAGCGAGACCTGAACCTTAGACAGCGCCGATGGATGGAATTAGTGAAGGATTACGACTGCGAGATCTTGTATCACCCGGGCAAGGCGAATGTAGTGGCGGATGCTTTGAGCAGGAGGCCCGGGGGTAGTCTATCTTGTTTGAGCGCAGTACAGGGGCAGTCATCGGCAGATTGGAAGATTTTATGCGACAGCCGAGTGCAGTTCGAGTTCACGCCAATCGGAGGACAGATTGCGCATGTTCGTGCACGCCCACAGTTGCTTGACCGTATACATGAGGCACAGCACAGTGATGATCGATGTTCGGAGATCAGGACGCAGATTGGACAGAGCAGATTTTCCGAGTTCGTGATCGATGATCAGAGGATGCTGAGATTTGGTACTAGACTATTCATACCAGATGCTGAGGGGCTGCGGCGTGAGATTCATGAGGAAGCACATCGATCGGTATACAGCGTCCATCCCGGTTCTACCAAGATTTATCATGATATGAGAGATGTTTACTGGTGGGACAGAATGAAGAGGGACATCGCAGATTTCGTGTCGAGATGCCTGACTTGTCAGCAAGTCAAGGCCGAACACTAGAGGCCCGCGGGAGAGCTACAGCCGTTACCCATTCCGGAGTGGAAATGGGAGCAGATTTCGATGGATTTCGTTGTGGGTCTACCCAGGACTAGGCGAGGGTATGACTCCATTTGGGTGATCGTAGATTGTTTGACGAAAACGGCTCACTTCCTGCCAGTGAAGACGACTTTCGGATTTGCTCAGTACGCCCAGATTTACATCGACGAGATAGTACGACTGCATGGAGTCCCGACATGTATCGTGTCCGACAGAGGCACCCAGTTTACCAGCCGACTATGGAAGAGACTTCAGGAGGCTTTGGGCATACGCTTGAGTTTTAGCACAGCATTTCATCCGCAGACCGACGGCCAGTCAGAGCGGACGATTCAGACTCTTGAGGACATGCTCCGAGCGTGCATTTTAGACTTTGGTGGTAGCTGGGATCATCATTTACCCTTGGTGGAGTTCTCCTATAACAATAGTTTCCAGGATACTATTCAGATGGCGCCTTTCGAGGCTCTGTATGGAAGGAGATGTAGATCGCCCGTCTGCTGGACAGAGCTCAGTGAGAGCAGTATTTTGGGGCCTCAGATCGTACAGGAGACGACCGAGAAGATACAGCTGATTCGAGACAGGATGAGGACAGCTCAGAGCAGGCAGAGATCGTATGCTGACAGGCGCCGCCGCAGATTAGAGTTCGCAGTTGGAGATCACGTTTTTCTGAGGGTCTCTCTGATGAAGGGAGTGATGAGGTTTGGACAGAAGGGGAAGTTTAGCCCCAGATTCATAGGTCCCTTCGAGATCCTCGAGCGTGTAGGCGCAGTGACTTATCGTTTGTCTCTTCCACCTGAATTCACAGATTCACCCCGTGTTCCACGTGTCGATGCTTCGCAGATACCTACATGACCCTTCGCACATGATTCGGCATCAGACCGTTCAGCTCGAGCGCGACCTTTCGTTCACCGAGCAGCCAGTCGTGATATTGGGCCGGCAGGTGAAGAAACTTAGATCGAGGGTCTTGCTATCAGTGAAGGTGCTTTGGCGCAGCCCGAGTGGCGAAGAGATCACTAGGGAAGCCGAGGGCGAGATACGGAACAAGTTCCCTCGTCTCTTTGAAGGTATGCGTAGCTTTATATTTTCAAATTCGAGGACGAATTTCTTTTAAAGGGGGAGATTGTAACACCTTAGGATGCGATTAGTGGCTAGTTATATTTAAATAAAGGGTTTTTATTAAAAAGTTTACCAAATTAGGTTTCAAATATTTTTCCAAATTTAATAAATATTTTTCTAGAATTTTCCTAGGCTTGCACACACATGTGCATGTAAACTAGGGTTTTAAAATGAGGTAATACCATGATTAGCAACCATGGTGGGTTTAATCATGGGGATTAAGTCTTTTGGGTTTTAATTAAGTTTAATTAGTTAATTGAGGGTTGCTTTAATTTGAATTTCCTTTTTGGAGTGTTGACTTGGTGAGAATGAGAGAGAGAGAATGCATCATGGCAAAAGCCATGCTTGCATTTAATGAAGAGAGAGAGTGGAGGGGTTGACATTGGGAGTTATGATTCCCTCTCATTCTTGTGTTCATTTCTCTCAACCTCACTCTCACACTCACACACTTACCTCTCTACAGCAGCAGCAGCAAGCAAGCACAGCAGCAGTGAGCAGCAGCAACTCCAACAACTCCAACTGCAGCTCCTTCCCTCTACTCCTTCTTCTTCCTCCAGCTCCCTAGGGTCGAGTATGGGGTATACTTCTTGAACTTACCCTCTAGTTTGCTTAATTAGTGTAGCTTAGCTTCGATTAGTGGTTATTGGTGCGTTTTAGTGCGATATGTGGTGATTAGTGGGAACTTTGATCAAGTGAAGTATGAATTGGTTTTAGCAGGTTGATGGAGTGTTGTTAGGGCCCTGTTAACCTAGCTTAACCCCCCATTGCACTAAAATACCACCAGATTCCTAATTGATGCAAATTCTTCGTTTTTGAGCAAAAACTAGCTTTCTGCAAACTGCTATCGACCCGGTGAGTTTAGAATAATTTTGAGAAGACTGCGGTATAGTTGTTAGGTGCTGATCCCCCAAGTAGAACCCGACCCCCATACATCAGGTGCAGGCCGCTGGAATATTGATTCTGGCCACAAATTGCGGCCAGATGGGGAGAGTTTGGGTTGGGGTTTGTCTCTATTGGTGTCTGCTGCTACTATTAGACTCATGACATGTATAATTTTATTTGATTCTTGCTGCAGAAAAATCTGGAGCTAAATACCCTATTTCTCGTATTTTAAACCTTCGCGACACGCGTGATACGTGTGTAGGTTTGGGGTTTCTGCGTATCGCGACGTGTCGGGGTAATTTCAGGCGCGTAATCACACGTTTTAGCGTATCGCGCACAAGCGCGCTTGGTTTGCGACGCGGGTTTCTAGTTTGACCTTAATATCGTGTTTTTGTGGATTTGAGCTTATGTGTGATATATTGTGTGATTCTAGGTTCGCAGGAGAGTGAGGCGGACGCTGCGAAGAAGGGGAAGCAAGTCGTCGGATACACTTAGCGCGCGACTTCGGTGAGTAGATTTAACATCTATGAGGATATCGCCCGCATGGCGTTATGCGTCAGGACTGATAGGACCTTATAGTTATATATTGCATTTACCTACATTGACTGTCATGTATACTATCATTGCATACTGCATTCCCTGCTATATGTATGTAAACTTAGAATTGATAGAACACCACACTATTACTAACGGTTCATGTTGCACGAGCACTAATCTGCATGTTACACACACACCGTTAGTAATTGCCATGACACACTCACTGTAGAATTGCCATGATTATGTTGTTGTAGTTCATTTCATATATGATTCATTATGATTTTCATAGAAATTGGGAGTCGCAGGATGTCTTTGAAAACTGAAACTATTTTAAAAAGCGGTTCTCCCTTGTACCTACATTATGACTTGATGTACATAGCACATCGCATTTGATTTACTCATTGGTGTTGGATTTCCATGTGATTTTTGGTTTTGAGGACCGTGGAAATAATTAAAGAAAAGATGCACTATTTGAAAACCCGGTTCCTCGTGATATGATATTTTGGTGCATCCACCACGCGTTTTCTCGGTGCTGAGACGTGTGCTTGAAACCCGATTCGAGAAGTTGGATGATCCGTTTGCGGGTTCGTGGTGGACCCGGTATGGTTTCCCGGGACGAGAAATGTTTTTCGTGGAGTAGACGATGAGTCTGGCAGGGTGGCGAGTACCTACCGGTGATTGGTTGGACCTAGCGGTTATCCGGAGGATACTGACCAGAGTCGAGAGATGGATGCGGGATGATCCGTACTGCCGGGGCCGAGGGCCGATACCGCAGACGGAGCCCGTGGGCTGATCCGGACTGACGGAGCCCGATATATGAGGATTTGCATGTCGATGTTGGACACGAGTATTTTATGATATTTTGAGTGCCGATGTTGGGCACTCGTGATTCTCAGATATTTACAGGATTTGAGGGCCGAGGAGAGTGCCGGCGCCTGAGTTTATTTGGGATTTGGGTGCAGTTTGGGGCACCGATTATTTTTCCATGTTGATATTTCCATGTAGATGGTGTTTATCCCATGCTCAGCATTGTTTATCATGCATTTCATCCTGTAGTTGTTTTACCAGACAGAGCATTTGCATGATTTTTGCACCTACTGCTTGTCGCATATAGATCTTACTTGCTGGCATATGATAGAGTAGCGCAGTACGTGCATGCTCGCGATTACCTTTATATGTTATTTCTATTCACGAGTTGGCAACTCACCCCCGTTGTGCCACAGTATTTGCAGGTTTCCCCTCGGAGTAGTCACGGCAGGCTGCCTTTTGCATCTTTTGGCTACAGATACCACTACAGTTAGTGCGAGAGCTGTTTTGCTTTTAGGTGGGTTGTGGTATCTGATTACTTTCATTGTACCCTTTTGTATCTAGTATTCTCCATCTACCATATATTTACTGGACTTAGAGACAGTGTGAGGACGATGATGTATATTTTTGTATTCTGGTATCGAGCTCATGGGAGCCGACTGTTTATATATGCAGTTTATTATTTTGTGATGTTTACTTATTGCTCATTCTTCGCTACGGCGTCGTATATTACTCTTGTGATGATGGTTTCCGCCGTTGGGCGTGATTGCTCCCGTTTGGGAATGTTTTGTTTCATTATATCTCATTTTCACTCATATCCTGTTTATACCCGATTTCGGGGTTACTTTTACAAAGGAAATGCTGCCAAAATTATTTAAATGATGACGTAACTTTAAAAGAACTTATTGAAATATTTAAGGTTTTCTAAATGTTTTAACTAAATGTTTTCAACACTCGCTACTTATATATGGTTTTGATTTCTGGGTTCGGCTTACTTAGCAGCGTTACGCCTGTAGACGTAGCGGGGTTAAGTGCCGGTCACGAGTCGAAATATTCGGGTCGTGACACTCATAAACCTTCAAACAGACTTTAGTCCCAAATTGGACTATAGATCTCCTAACCAACATTGGTTCAAGGGTACAACTCTGAACTCCTCTGATATTTGCCGTTGTAATCCTTCAACGTCTTCGGAGAGGTGACAAGTCCCGACGGCCATACATTCCATAGACCACCATGTCCTTAAACTGGTAATCGACCGCAATGTCTCTAAACTAAACAATAGAGCCCCCAATTGCTCTCTTGTCGGATCTAAACGATCCCGTTAAGTCGATCTTAGTCTAAAATTAGACTAATGTGTCCTTAACGAACGTTTAAGTTGATCTTAGCCTCAAATAAGGCTAACGTATCCTTAAACACACCCCCAAACCCAAATCTAAGAAAGATACGGATTTGGACTAATCCACGTCCTACGGGCGACAACACAAATTAGTCTCCGTATACAATCCACGGGCAACCGAACACAAAACAAACACCCACGACACGAAGCGACCATATGGAGAAGGAGAAAGTTGTTACCGCGATGCGGTAGTGTAATTAACTGCAAGGGCTTGCGCCTGCAGGGAAGAGCGTCCCCACAATCAAAAACCCCTCAAGTGAGGGGGAATCTGACGAAGGCTGCTACATCGGCCGCATCCATTTAAACCTTCGATACACGGTGTCAAAAATCAACTTGGAATCTTCGAAGAGGTGGACGGATAGCACCAATTAGCATCTGCCCTGAATTTCAGGCAAGACGTCTGTCTTACGAGTCCTTCGGCGGGGAACAGTGGGGACTCCCAAGTGTGTTTTTCCTTTGTGGGTCGTAAGGATCCCACGAAGGTGTTTTCTTATAAGTCGAAAGGATCTTGTAAGTTTGTTCTCCTCATGTATCATGAGGACACATGAGTGGGTCTTCCCAAATGGAGCATAATTCCAAGGGCGGAGACCGGCCGCTGGACTGATGATTGTGGTGGGGTATGAGTATGATGAGAATTATTTGAGCCCGTGGATTCTATACGGTAGTCAACTTGGGGACCAACCGTATGGCTGGGGGAATTTTGGAAAATTGGATTTTGGTTGGCGTCTGCATCGCTGCACTGGAATATGGTACCAGGAGCGACTCATCATTCGCCGTTTTTTTGTTTTTGTTTTTTTTACCACGATTGCTTTATCATTTCAGCTTTTCTTATCGCGAAGGTTGCGATTGCCCTATCATTTCGGCTTTTTATTCGCGGTTGCCCTATCATATCGGCTTTATTTCTTTTTTTTATTTACACACACATTTTTTTTACATTCCCAGTTTAATGACTTAGAGGTCGACTGTTCCCAGTTTAATGACGTGGTGGTCGAATGTTCTCAGAGAAAGGTAGATGTCTAAGAGAATTAGTTTCACAAAAAACCTTGTTCTCTGTGTGTATGAAATTGGCGGTCGCAGCTTCACTGTTTGTTAACACGCCTTTAGACAGTTCTATCTCTCCTGCCTTGTATTACTTTTCGACCCAATCTTTGAAGACGAAGCAGTCCTCAATGGCATGACCTATCACTCTGTGATAGGGGCAGTATTTGGGGTCATCGGTCATATTTGCTTCTTGCGGTCTTTTTGATTCTGCCAATTTTAGACCGTTTCTTAGGGCGTCCTTGAATATCTTGTGGACTTTGTCCCTTCTGAAGGAATAGACCTTATCCAGCTTCTCTTTCAGTGGAGATTCTCCTCCCTCTCCGAACACTGGCCTTCGAGGCTGGTTGGCATTAGGACCGCTCATCCCTCGCTTATTTCGGTTGAAAGATTCGGTATCGTCGGAATTTCCGCCTTTGCGATTTTCGTCCTTTCGGTTTCTCCAGGACCTATTGTTATTTTGGGAGTCAGAGGAGAACTCCTTCTTTGAGCGTTCCAACATCTGAACTTTCTTGGTCAGCTCTTGAAATGTTTTGAGACCCGCGATGCATAGAAACGGGGCAATCCAATTGTTGAGATTTCCGAAGAGGAGACTGACAGATTGGTCCTGCTCTATCGGCGGTTCACATTTGACGGAGAGATTGCGCCATCGGGTTATAAAATCCATGTTGCTTTCGTTGTTCTTTGGCTTGGTCCTTACGAGGTCGGCTATGGTGATCCAATCGCTGACACTCATGAACCTTTGTCGAAACAAAGATTCCATCTGGACGAAAGTAGTAACGGAGCCATCCGGTATGCTCGCGTACCAGTCGAAAGTGACATCGGTCAGGCTATTAACGAACTGGCGGAGGAGAAGCACATCATTGCCCCCAGTATTTCCGCATGAGGCTTTGAAGTGGGCGATGTGCTGATTCGCATTTCCCGTCCCATTAAATCTTCCGAATTTAGGGATGACATAGCCGCTGGGAAATTCTACCAGATCATACTGAGAAAGATATGGTCTCCCGCTACTGCTAACATCTTTTTGTGCTTCGGCTTCAGCTACCAATGTTTTGACTTTGTTGGCAACCAAATCCATGATTTGATCTTGAGTTAGCGGGCTACTGTCATCGGTAGCCAAGACATTATCCGAGATAGGGTGCGACTAATTTTCATGCAGGCCGCCCACTTTTGGATTTGAGGGAATAGGCGTTCTCGGGACATCGTTTTTCGGTTCATGAGCAGAGCCCTGCGCCTGATTGGGCGGCTGAGAGGCAAGTTGGGCCGTAAGCTGTAAGACGACGTTTGTCAAGTCATCAATTTTTGAGTAGAGCTTGGCCATCTCCTTGTCTTTGCTTCTGAGCTGTTTTCGGAGCTCTTAGAGAAGTTGCTGCTCTGCAATCTTGGGACGGAAGATTGGCTCATCTTCTCTTTCCGAGCCCGACCCCTTATGAACCGAGGGATCTCTCTGCTTATCAGCCTCACTGGAAGGGTCTTCATTACCTTCCAGAGGAGGCTGGTCTTAGAATGTGACAGCCGTATTCACATCAGATTGGATTTGAGATGCGGTGGCTCCATCCTTGCTTTTGCTGCGAAGGTTGTCGCTGGGACGCGTACCCACCATGTAAACGATGTGGATAACACATTCAGCCATTCTTTCATTACTGGCAGCTGGTTTTGCGGAGCGGTCCAGGCTTTGGAAATTCATAAATTTTAACATGGCCAGAGCCCTAGCCCTTTTGTTGGCTCTGTATCTGAGCTGCTTCTGCCTCAGCTTCTCTGCCTTGAGCGCTTGGCAAGCTTCGGCTCTTCCGGAAGCCGCCATAGGCTGAGTGATGGGGAGGCTTGAGAAGACATTCGCCAGCGTATTTGTTGAAGGTATCGCCTGGGCTTGCCCACGACGTCTGGCAACTTCTTTTGTTCTGACGGCTTTGCCCCCAGCTGGGGCCATGGAGAGCCATTTGAACACCGACTCGCATTTAGGTTGGGGCGCCCTCGAGATCACCACATTTGGCCTTTTGCCTTTCGAAGCTGGTTTGTCGGTTACTGGAGCTTGAAGAGCAGGGACGGCGTTAGCTGGCATGAACAGAATAGAGCCAAATGGTAGCGGCGGCTCCTCCCATTGTCGCCCGAGAGTGGCCGGGAGGACCATCCTAGCGTCTATCTTCATCGTGTAGGAGATGGGAGCTGAGTTCATCTTTGGAGACATTATTGAAAAGTGATTGCTTGAAAACCTGCATGAAAGGGCATTATTTTAGTATAAATATAGATATGTATATTGATTGAGTTCGCATGAACATTTAACTCGAAATATGGGAGGATAAGAGAGTCCCACAGGGCGTGCCAGATGTTCCCTCATTAAAAAATCAGAAAAAACTTCAAAAAGAGGCATCACGTGCTCACACGTGACCAATGGTCACGTGTTGACACGTGATGATTAAAGCAGCGGCACAAAATAGAAGAAGTCCATTCGGGTTACGTGCTCACACGTGACCGGGGGTCACGTGTCAACACGTGACTGGCTTTAAAAGCCTCACGGTTTAATAGAATTGAATTCTAAAAAGATCATTTAAATCTTTCCAAAATAGAAAGGAGAACCGTTGGATTAAGAATCCAAGGGTGATTAAATATCACCAATTTATGGAAAAATCTTGGACAGGGAAAGATTTGACCTAAATCTCACCGAAATAACAAATAGAATATCTTTGGATTAAAACATCCAACGGTGAATAAAATTCACCTAATAATCTAAAGGCCCAGATTAATGATGAAAACAAATCAAATCTTTCAATGAGAGATTTACTAAACAAGCTGATTCTTTTCCTCCTCCTATAAATAGGAGTCGAGAAAGGAGAATTGAAAAAAAAAAGAGATAGAGAATTTTGGAGAAAAAAACTTGACAGAGAATTTTGGCATCTTGAAAATTCAGAAAGAAAACCCTAGGTGAGAAAAAGAAAGGGGATCAAAACTTCAGAAAAAGGAGAATTTAATTCTCAAAAATCTAAAAGTTTAACTCTTTTGCAAAGAACTTAGTTCTTCTCCTTATTGAAGATCTGCACAGAGCACATCTCCCCATAAGTTGAGAATTTAATTCTCATCGGGTCGAGATCCTGCCATGCAGATCTAAAACTTAGAAGGGGAATTGAGTTTAGAGAATTTAATTCTCTCAAAACAAAATTAGGGTTTAACCCTATCTGAGAATTTAATTCTCCTAAGTTTACAGGAATTTAATTCCTTCATGTTGAGATTAGGGTTAAACCCTATCTGAGAATTTAATTCTCTTAAAACTTTAGGAATTTAATTCCTCCAATGTGGACAAAGCTAGGGTTTAACCCTAATTGAGAATTTAATTCTCTAAATTCACAAGAATTTAATTCCTCTTAAAATGATGAAATTAGGGTTTTTACCCTATTTAAGAATTGAATTCTTTTACATATGTGGGAATTTAATTCCTCTAAAAGAAAATTAGGGTTTAACCCTATATAAGAATAAAATTCTTCCAAAGAAAATAGGAATTTAATTCCTCTGGAGTTATAGTTGAGATTAAACCCACAGAAAATTTAATTCTTTAAAGTTGAAGGGATCTTCATGCATGCAAAAAACTCGGGTCACGTGTCCCCACGTGACCCCTGTAAAGATCCACAGAATTAAGAAGGAAAGGACTCAGAGGCAATGCCTCACGTGCTCCACGTGACCCCTGAAGCATAAAAAGAAAAAAGCAAAAGAAATAAGAGCTCTGGGCGCTCTCACGTGTTACCACGTGACCCCTTGGCAAAAGCTTTAACAATCAGCACACAAATCCCCGTCACGTGTCAGCACGTGATGCTCCAAAATAAAATATGAAAAGTATTCAACACTTTTTGCAGAGCAAAATAAGGGGAATCTGGGCGCTCTCACGTGTCCACACGTGACCCCTTTTTCTTTAGTCTTTGACACTAATTCGAGATCTTTGTTCCCAGTGTTTAACACTGATTTTCTTAGTGTTTAACACTGATTTGAAAATCCTATTTGCAGTGTTTAACACTATTATTTTCTAATGTTTGACACTAAATCGAGAACTATACTTCCAGTGTTTAACACTGATTGTACTCTTAGTGTTTAACACTAGTTTGAGAATTCTATCTTTAGTGTTTAACACTTTTTGATCTCTAGCGTTTAACACTACTCTTAGCCAAGTTGGCTGATTTTTTTATAGGAAAAGCCTCCCCTTCAATGGACCAACAGAGGGCCAATATTCCAAACTTGATTGGACTTAGCCCAAGAAGGCCATAAGTCCTCAATTCAAACTTGACTGAGCCAATGGGCTCATAATATAATTAATTGGTCTTGGTTCCAAATTGGGCTACAGATCATATAATCTACCTTGGTTCAAGGGTACATCTCTTCACTCCTTTGATATTTGTCGTTATAATTCCTCAACGTCTTCAAAGAGGTGACGGGTCCCAACGACCATACATTTCATAGACTGTGGGGTCCTTAAACTCATGGACTATGATGTCCTTAAACTTGACCGTGATGTCTTAAAACTAACAACGGACTGTGGTGTCCTTAAACTCATGGACTATGATGTCCTTAACCTCGACCATGATGTCTTAAAACTAACACCGGACTGTGAGGTCCTTAAATTCATGGACTATGATGTCCTTAACCTTGACCGCGATGTCTTAAAACTAACGATGGACTGTGGAGTCCTTAAATCCACGGACTATGATGTCCTTAACCTTGATCGCGATGTCTTAAAACTAATGATGGCCTGTGGAGTCCTTAAATCCACGGACTATGATGTCCTTAACCTTGACCGCAATGTCTTAAAACTAACATGGGACCACAATGTCCTTAAAAACTAACTATCGACCGCAACGTCACTAAATTAAACAATAGAGCCCCCAACTGCTCTCTTGTCAGATTTAAACGATCCCGTTAAGTTGATCTTAGTCTAAAATTAGACTAACGTGTCCTTAACTAACGTTTAAGTTGATCTTAGCCTCAAATAAGGCTAACGTATCCTTAAACACAAAACCCCCCAAACCTAAATCTAAGAAAGATATGGATTTGGACTAGTCCACGCCTTACGGGCGACAACATAACTTAGTCTCCGTATACAATCCACGGGCAACCAAACACAAAACAAACACCCACGACACGAAGTGACCATTTGGAGAAGGAGAAAGTTGTTACCGTGATGTGGTAGCGTAATTAACTGCAGGGGCTTGCGCCTGCAGGGAAGAGCCTCCCCATAATCAAAAACCCCTCAAACGAGGGAGAATCTGACGAAGTCTGCTACATCGGCCGCATCCGTTTAAACTTTCGATACATGGTGCCATAAATCAACTTGGCATCTTCGGAGAGGTGGACGGATAGCACCTATTAGCATGTGCCCCGAATCTCAGGCAAGACGTTCTGTCGCGCCGTCTTTCGGAGGGGAACAGATTCTGGCATGCCCGGTGGGACCTTTTCCTCTTTCCACTCCACACTTCGTGTGTCGTGTTCGCGAACCAATCGCGGTTCGCTAATGGTTGCCCTTGGGTTTCGAGGTACTAAGATTTGGCATTTCGCTTGCTGCAGAATGGAAAGGATCAATGGCTGGCACCTACTCAAAGTGTTCCATATGCAACTGCAACCTACGCTCCGTCTCGACTGGGGGCATAACCTACGGGCCCCAAGCGACCTCTTTGTTCACGATGCCCGTGGAGCAGATTACTCAAGCCACCATAGGGCTGTTTTTCGGGACCATGCTCCCGCCAGCGAGCTTCACCGTCCCTGTACTCGTATCGGAAGCTTCAAAGAAGTCGGTCTTCGATCGACTTGCTACTACCACGGCCCCTCTCAATGGGTCGTCCGATTCCAACTCCTCGGTCCTCACCAGGCTTAACTCGAGCTCCAAAGGGCCTACCAAGAAGCCCATAATACCTGAAGTGGCCATCCCAAGAAAGATAGCCATCCCTACTCCTGAAGTCGTCAAGGCGGATTCTCCTGCCAGAGGGTCGGTCTTTGCAAGACTGACTGCTCCCATTCCTGCTCCCGCTCAGAAATCTGTTTTTGACCGGTTGGACACGGCTTCTCAATGGACGTCAGTCTTCAAGAGGCTGACACCAGCGACAGCCCCCCACCTGAACAAGGGGTAAGACAAAGCCGTCGCTGAGCCAATCCCAACAACTCCTCACGCCCGACGTCGCCACTGGCGCCAGATAAGGAAGGCTGGGGGCAACTCCCCCTCTGGGCTAACTCCACCAGCTCCAACGGTGGAAATTAATGCTGTTGTTCCAACCAAGAACAACTTTGAGCTGCTGAACAGGGTACGCAGGAATTCGCCAACTGCTGTGCTCAAAAGATCTCCTCCACCGGTAGAGACCGTCGTAGAAACAAAGCCGGAGCAGTCCCCTCAACGGCTGTCTTCCAAAGTTTACAAAATTTGGCGACAAGTCCGAGAATCCGTGATTGATCCGAATTTCTCCCGCCAGCATAAGAAGTCGAATGTCCGACAGGAAGAAAACCGTCCTGTTAAACCACAGAAAGCAACGGCTACCTGGGTGCCCACTGCAACGGCTCCCTCAACTTCGATCGTCCACAAGAGAAGAAGGCCGGAGAAAGTCCCCACGCCAGCGAAAAATGTCAAAGGCGGTGAGCCTAAACGCCCTAAGTCCGGAGGCATGGTGGTACATACCGTCTACATGGCGTCCGGAAAAAAGGATAGCCGTATATCCACAGGTCATCGACCGCTTACGCGATCAGTGACTAAGGCTCAAGAGCAGCAGCAGAAGCTCCAAGAGATGATGACCGCGATGGCCGCACTCACCGGGCCAAGAGAAAGCCCAGAAGCATACTCGGATCAGCGCCAGGAGCAAGAAACCGATGCCGAATTCTTTCGGAGAATACTTGAAAAGAAGGACAGAGAGGCTACGGAACAAGCATCCAATATAAAAAGAATGGCCTTTCTGTTGCAGGACATGGTGGGTATGATGATCCAGCCGGGTCCTCCAGCTGAAGATCCCCCGATTATCCTCGAAGACGACAAAGGAGAAACGTCAAATCCACCTCCGGCTCTTTCAACAGCCAAAGAGGAAACAATCTCTAAGGCCGCCCTGGATGATTATATAGCTCAGCAGATACGAGTTCACCAGGCGAACGAAGCAGCTGGACAAGTTGTTAGAACTGGGCGACCGTATCTAGGCTTGTATGATCAGATAAAATATCCGCCGGGCTACACGATCCCGAAGTTCCATGTCTACAAGGGAACAGGCAATCCCCATCAACATGTCGCCCAGTTCAGGGCTCTTTGTGGTAACACCGGCGGCGATGATAAGCTCTTGCTTCGCCAATTCGTCGGCAGTTTATCGGAGACAGCATTTGAGTGGTATTCCGAACTTCCAAATGACTCCGTCAAAACTTTCGCTGAAATGGAGTTGTTGTTTACCCAGCATTTTGCAAGAGCCAGCGAACGCACCCCAATAACAGTATTGATTAATGCGAGGGTGAAGCTGGGCGAAACTTGGGTCCAATATGCAATCCGATGGCGGAACTTGTGGTCGAAGTGCGAACAGCGCATCGAAGAAGTACCAGTGGTGGGCATGTTCGTGGGCACTCTAGATCCTCATGCAACTATTTCACAGTTCATGATGTTCTTTATGCCGACCACGTTCCAGGCCCTAATCGACAAGCTAGCCCAGATGGATCAAATGGGTCACAGACCGTCTCCCCCCAAGCCGGAACCTCAGAACGATAAGGGTAAAGGGAAGGCAACCTTCGTTGCAAACACCCAACAGCAGCCCAGTGCTCCAAGACTAGAGGATCAATTGGAAGAGAGACGGCGCTATTACAATGAGAAAATGAAGCACCCCTACTCATTCCCGTAGGATAAAACGAAGAGTCCGTTCGAGCTGGCAGTGCGCAACAGGCTTATCAACTTACCGAATCCAAGGCGACCGCCGCAACCCAGTGAGGTAAATAATCCCAATTATTGCCCTTACCACCAAACGGTAAGTCACCCGATCGAGGATTGCTTCGTCTTCAAGGGATGGATCGGGGATGGATCGGGGATCGATACCTGCAAGGCAAGTTTGCGCTGTCCGAGAAGTGGAAGGTAAACCCACCACAACCGCACACTCCTAAGAAGACAGACACACTGGGGGCAACTTGTTCTTTTGTTGAAGAAGCTCCATGGAAGATCGTGCTGTCAACCAAAACCAAAAGGATGCTGAATGATCTCCAGACATGCCCAGCGATCAAGTGGAAGAACCCGCCGGAACCTCAGATCATCGGAGGGATACTGAAGCCGCGCCCAACTCCAAAGATTGGTGGTGATGGCCCAAGCACTCACACCCAGCCGTCAAAATCTTCAAAGAAGAAGGAGAAGAGATCTAAAAAGCCCGTGAAGCCTGGCGACAAGCGCACGGACCTGTAGATACAAATCAACGCACTGGAGGAGTATAATCAGAAGGCGCGGACTCCCATCACGCTCCAAGAATTCCTCAGCCACGTCTTTCAGGAGGAAGATGATGGAGAAAGCTCGTCGGATGAATATGAGGATTACATAGCAAGCTGTTATGTGATCTCTCACTCGTTTATAGACGATGCAAAGGCTCCTTGCACAGAGAAGATGGGGGCAGACCCTGGACCAGAACTTCTGGGGCCGTCAGATGAAATGATCGACATATTCCTCAACGAAGCTCTCTTGAAAAGTAAAGCTGATCGGAAGCGCGAGACGGCCATATTTGAAAGAGCCAAACGCCGGTGACTAGACGAAAGAGTCGAGACACTCCCGCCAAATCAAGAGACATCCATCGCGGATAAAAGTAAATTCAAGACGAGGAAGAGATTCGCTAAAGCCATATCAATGGGAATGAAGCTACCACCCTCTGAAGGAAACTTTCCCGGCGAAGCAAAAACACATCCTAGCTACTGCTCATATCACCGAAAGATTGCACACCCCATTGAAGAGTGCAATGCTTTTAAAAGATGGTGGCAGGGATATGTTGCTCACCGGCAACATTTTAAGCGGATGAAACACAGAACTCGTCGGGAGCAAAGAAGTATGATCGAGGAGTACAAAAGAACTACCAATAACTGTCGCACGGTCAGCGCCGGAGGATCGCAGGTTCTCACTTTCGGGAGCGACTCTGACGAGGAAATGGCTCTGGGCCCTCTCTTTAAAGAATCCATCTTAGGGAAAAAGGAAGAACCAAAGGCCTGCGAAAACATTCAGCTGCGCAATCGCACGCTTCCAGAAAAGAATCTCGGACCCACGAGTAGAAAAGATAAGGGAAAGGAAAAGGTCGCTGAGGATATCGCCTTAGATGACCAAGTCCTGAAAGAGCTGATTGCCAAAGACCCGCCAAAGAAAAGTAAGGTGGACTACAACGTCCTAGCGCACCTGAGGAAGCTACCCTCTCAGCTCAGCATTCTCGACGCCCTCTTATTATCAAAAGAAGCAAGAGATTCATTAATCAAGGCACTGCAAGAGCCCGAGAAATTCCAAGCCTTCCTCGCCGAAGAAAAGATGAAGGATGGGCTGGAAGAAGTGCACACATCCGATGTCACTTTCGGTGGTGAAGACCTTCTCTTCGGGACGTGCGACCACAACCGTCCCCTATATGTCTCTGGATACTGCAAAGATATCAAGATAGGTAAAATCCTGGTCGATAATGGATCCTCCGTCAATCTCCTTAATGTACGGGTGTTGAAGGAAATCTGCATGAGCGTTCAGCATCTCGCTCGCGATAAAATTACCATCTCCGGTTTCGACTCCCAGTCATCACGAACTCTCGGATCTGTGATACTAACATTACGCTTCGGACTACTCGTCACAGATATTAAGTTTCACGTCATTGACGCCAAGACCTGCTACAATGCTTTGCTCGGTCGTCCTTGGTTACACGAGTACACATTATCCCTTCTACGCAACATCAGTGTATGAAGTATTTCAAGGATGGTCTCGAGTATACCGTAACAGGAGAGCTGAACCCATTCTCCGTGAACGAAGTCCGCAAGTACGAAGATGCAAAATACTTTTTTCCATATTTTGAGGACACGGAGACATGTCGCAAACCGGAGAACAAAGCTGTCGCCACCATTCCTGTCTTCGGGAGTGATACCGAAGAAGAAGAAGAAGAGATAGTTTGCTCTGGGCCGTCTCGACGCAACAACCCGGGACCGTCCGCCCCCATGTTGATCTTCGAAAGCGACTCGGAAGATGAGGTTAATGCGGTGTTCTCCGGTCGGCCGTCAATACAAGCATTCGCTGGTGATAATCAGAGTTTGCAAATTACCATGATTCCGTAGGAGCACTACAAAGATCTCGACGAACTTGAAGCTTATAGTGTGCAAGACCTGCAGACATTTTACGTCCCTCCCAAGCGAAAAGGTGAAAAGGCGATCCTATTCTATCGGTCCACGGAAACAAGAGTGGAGAAAGAAATCTGGCACGGCGCGGATTCTACACTTGACAGGCTTCAGCCTATCCGTACACGAACGGACTAAAAAGGCTATTGAAGCGCCAAGGGGTACCTTTCAAACAGACCCTTCGAAAAGCTCGGTTCTACAACAGGATTTAGGATTTCCCTGGGACTCAGCGCAAGTTGCCCAACGGGAGAATGGAAACGCTTGGTCTTGGATATGTGAAACCCGAGAAACGGGAACGAGTCTATGGTAGTTACGTCATATATAACTTCGATGAAGAAGAGGATGCCCTGTCAGAAAATGCTGACCCCGCGCCAAAACAAGATCCTCCAATCAAAATGCCGAGTCCGTCATTTGAAGAACGAATGGACAAGCTTATCAGGGAAGCGGGTCAAAAGATCCGGGATGACCATAACCATGAAATGGCCATGTATGAGAAAGCCAGAACGCAACGCCTTCTTCAACAGGCTGCGAAAGATGAAAATGCTCCGCCCTGTCAACCTGTTGTGCAAAAGGCCCGACGCAGAGGCAGAAACAAGTCAAAGAGCGGAAAAGGCATTCGACAGCGACAAAGCGGGACTAAGAAGTCACGCTGTCGGGAATCAAGCGGTCCGGATTTGTCCCTTATAAAGAAGATGAGTCGAGCATACTCTTTTCCTCAAGATAAGACAATGAAGATACTTGATCTCGCTATAAAATATCAAATGATTACACTTCCGGAGTCTAAACACCCCGAGCAAGCAGGCGAAGTCTCTCACCCAGACTATTACTCTTATCACCGAGCAACAGGACACCCTCTCGAAGATTGCTTCACCTTCAAGAACTGGGTCGAAGACCAATAACGGCTCGGCAAGTTCGCTCTATCCGACAGTTGGAGGATAACTCCACCGCAGAAGCATGAACCCAAAGCTACGAGAGTAGAACCAGATCAACATCGGTCATGGAAGCGAGCTCGTACCTGTCATATGATAACGACACCAAAAGAAGAACCCGAGAATATGGCTGATCTCCCCTGGTGCTTCGAAAACGATGATGACGAGGTGATCTCAGAGTTTCCACCAGCACCAAAAGAGCTGGAAGATGGAATACATACCACTGCAGATAACCTCAAGGAGATTTATTTGGGGACGACAAGTGACCCGTGACTAACATTCATCAGCGAGCTACTATCTGAAGAAAGGATGGCTGCGTTAAAAGACATGCTTATGCAGCATAGAGATTGCTTCGCATGGAACTATTCCGAAATGCCTGGATTAGATCCAGAGATCGCGGTCCACAAACTAACGGTATCCCCGAACATCAAGCCAATCAAACAAGCACCGAGAAGAATGCGGCTTGAGCTTGAGATGAGTATCAACGCCGAGGTCAAGAAGCCAATCGACTCCGGCTTCATCCAAGAGGTTCGGTACCCTGACTGGATCGCCAACATCGTCCCGGTAATGAATAAAAATGGGACGGTGTGCATCTACGTAGACTTTCGGGATCTCAATAAAACTTGTCCGAAGGACGACTTCCCAGTACCGGTCAACGAGCTGATGATAGACAACACATCCACTCACGAAGTCTTCTCCTTCATGGACGGCTCATCAGGATATAATCAGATAAAAATGCATCCCGAAGACCAGAAGCACACTGCTTTCCGGACCTCTTTGGGCATATTCTGCTACAAGGTGATGCCCTTCGGTCTAAAGAACGCTGGTGCCACCTATCAGAGGGCCATGACAAAGATCTTCGATGATCTTATACATGAAATTGTCGAATGTTATATCGACGACCTTGTGGTGAAAAGCAAATCATACGAGGAATATCTCGAGCATCTGAAGATCGTATTTCAACGCCTTCGGCAATACAACTTGAAGATGAACCCTCTCAAATGCGCATTCAGAGTTTCTTCAGGCGAATTCCTAGGATTCATCGTCCGACACCGATGTATCGAGGTAGATCCGTCAAAAATCAAGGCGATCATGGAAATGCCCCCGCCAAGGACTCTCAAACAGTTGCGGTCTCTTCAAGGAAAGCTCGCATACATCCGGTGATTTATAGCCAATCTTTCAGGCAAGTGTCGCCCCTATAGTCACCTGATGAAGAAAGGAACCCCGTTCGTCTGGGATCATAAATGCCATGGCGCGCTGGACGAAATCAAGCAGTATCTGCAGAACCCGCCAGTGCTAGCCACTCCGGTCAAGGGAAAACCCCTTATTCTTTATACAACAGCCCTCTAAGGTTCCTTAGACGCATTATGGGCACAGCAGAATGACCAAGGGAAAGAAATAGCTCTTTATTACTTGAGTCGAGTTCTCCTGGGGGCAGAAAGCAATTACTCTCCCATCGAAAAACACTGCCTGGCGTTGATCTTCGCAATAACAAAACTCAGGCACTATGCGTTGGCGCATGAGGTCCGTCTCATATCGAAGATAGACCCTCTCAAATATTTGATGTCAAAGGCCATATTGACGGGGAGACTCGCTAAATGGGCCTTGCTCTTGATGGAGTTCTCAATAACTTATCAGCCTCTTAAGGCAGTGAAAGGCCAAGCCATCGCCGACTTCCTCGCTGAGCATCCGATACCGGCCGATTCCCCTTTGAATTGCGAACTTCCAGACGAACATGCGTTTGACACGATCGACGGTGGTGATGCCCGATGGGAGCTCTATTTCGATGGAGCATCCTCCATGAAGAAGCGCAAACTGAACATGCCCATAATCAAATCAGGGGTAGGCCTTATCTTCGTAACCCCACAAGGAGGGATAATGTGATTCGTCTTCTCCTTGATAGAACCGAGGACGAACAATGAAGCCGAATACGAAGCTTTGATAGCAGGCCTCGAAATCGCCATCGACATGGGAATTGAAAACCTCCTCGTATACGGAAACTCCCAACTGGTCGTCAGCCAAGTAAACGGCGACTACCAAACGTGCAAACCAGAACTGGTGAAATACGGCGAAAAGGTGCAGCAACTGTTGACCCAAATTCCTTCCTACACTCTGGAAAGCATACCGCGTGTGGAAAATAGCAAAGCAGACGCATTAGCCAAGCTCGCTAAAGAGCTAGCCGACGAGAACCTCGATGACGTAAGAATCGTGGTACAAAGCCGTCGAGTTCGTGCTCCGGCAGAAATATCTCCGGAATCATTCGAGGAAAAGGAAGTAACCGAGCAGACGACCCTGCAAATAAAAGACCAAGAAACGGTTGAGGATTGGAGAGAAGTTTTTATAGACTACTTCAAATCCCGTAGAACGCCTGAAGATGCGTCCTCAAGACATCAGCTCATGAAGCGATCTCTATCTTTCTCCTTCGTCAATGACACTCTATACAAGAGGTCATTTGAGTCTATGTGGTTGAGATACCTGGGACCTGAAGAAGCAAAAAGAGTCGTTCAGGAAGTTCACGACGGACTCTGCGGTTTTCATTAAGCTGGCCCTAAGATGAAGTTGAAGATTAAACGGATGGACTACTACTGGCCCACGATGATCCAGGACTGCCTCGAATATGCGAAGCAATGCCACTCATGCCAGATCATGGGGACTTTATCCATCAGCATCCAAATCCACTACATCCAACAATGGCTAGCTGGCCATTCAAAATGTGGGGGACTGACATAATCGGCCCCATCAAACCGGCATCGTTCCGAGGACATCGATTCATTTTGGCAACGACTGACTACTTCTCCAAATGGGCGGAAGCAGTACCACTGAGGGAAGTGAAGACGGAGAATATCCTCCATTTCTTCAAGACACACGTTATTTATCGGTTTGGAACTCCGCGGCGGATTATCTCCGATAACGGGCCAGCCTACAGAAGCTACAAAATCAGCCGCTTCACACAACAGCACAACATAGACTGGAGATACTCCTCAGTTTATAATCCCCGAGCTAACGGTCTAGCCGAGGCTTTCAACAAGACCTTGACGAAGATCGTAAAGAAGACGGTATCCCGAAATAAGAAGGACTGGCACGAGAGACTGCAAGAAGCTCTCTGGGCATATCGAACTACGTTCAATATGGTCACGAACACAACGCCGTACGCGTTGGTACTCGGTACAGAAGCAGTACTCCCTCTCGAGATAGAGTTACCCTCTCTACGAGTGGCAGTCCATTACGAGCTGACGGACGAAGAAAATGCTCACCTTCGGCTTGAGGAGCTTGATGCCCTTGATGAAACCCGGCTCATGGCGCAACAAAATCTGGAGGCTTATAAAGCAAGATGATGCGCTCATATGAAAGGTTGACCAGACCGAGGACATTCCGCTAAGGCGAACTCGTGCTAGTGGTCAAAAGACCCATGATCCCCAATCGCGCCAAGCGGGGAAAATTTGAGCCGAATTATGAAGGCCCATACATTATAGACAAGGTCTACCAGGGTGGAGCCTATCTACTCATGGACATGCATGGCGAAAGACCTTTCAGACCGATAAACGGCCGCTTCCTGAAGAAATACTATGCCTAACGAGTTACGGCCTAGGTCAATGATAGATGGCGACGACTATGTCCGCTCGCTATCTTCCTAAGCCCAAAAATCTATAAGTAGTAGCTAGGTAACGGACCGAAACGTCCTTAAACTAACAGAGGACCGAAACGTCCTTAAACTAACAGCGGACCAAAACGTCCTTAAACTAATGATGGACCACTATGTCCTAAAACTGGCCGTTGACCGAGACGTCGATAAACTACCGTGGATTACAGCATCCCAAAGCTGATACAAAAAAAATAATAATATAAAATAAAAAAGAAGAAGAACAAAAAAAAAGAGAAAACAGTATGTCCGTAAGCAAAATGGGTACGGATGAAAACCCGAAATGGCTCCGTGAGTAAAATCAGCAGGGCTACCGGCGAGTGTTTGTGAAAACCAGAAAGGGCGTAACCTCGTTAGAAAAAAAAAGGGGAAGAATAAAAAAAAAGAGAAAACGGTATGTCCATAAGCAAAATGGGCACGGATGAAAATCCGAAAGGGCTCCGTGAGTAAAAACAGCAGGGCTACCGGCAAGTGTTTGTGAAAACCCGAAAGGGCACAACCTCGTTAAAAGACACTTACAGGGTCCTCTCGACCTTGTGAGGAGAAACCACCTGCGTGAGATCCTTACGACTCATAAGGGAGCAACACACTTAGGGATCCCCACGATTCCTAAGGAGAAATTACGCTTGCGAGATCCTCACGACTCGTAAGGAGAACTCTCTTATGAGACCCTCACGGCTCATAAGATTTGAAAGTCTTAAGTTACAAAGACCTGAACCTGTTCTTAAGCAACCCCCCACAACCTTCGATATTGCCCTACAAGCGGCTCATACTGACCCTTGTATACAATCCACGGGCGCGAATAAACATTCCCCTAACCGAGTCCCATCCGTGACTGGGGATATGTTCGCACGGCGAACAACCCTTATGAGTCCTCTCGACTTATAAGGAGAAAACCCTTTTGTAAGATCCTTACGACTAACAGGGGAACATGCACTTAGGAATCCTCACGATTCCCAAGGAGAAAACACACCTACGAGATCCTCACGACTTGTAGGGAGAAATACCTTTGTGAGACCCTTATGGCTCATGAAGTCAAAAGCCTTAGTCGACAGGATCTTAACCCTGTTTACTAAGCCACCTTTGTTCGACATCGACAGAGGCAAATGATGATTCGCTCCTGGCAATATCCCAGTTGTAGCGGTGCTGATGCCGAAATCAGTGTCTAATCCAGAGCTTGCGGCGAAAAGCCAGCAAGCCACACATGCATACGAAATAGCCGAAATGATAGAGCAACTTACAGAAAAAATCAGCAAGTAAAAATGTATGCATAAAAAAATAGCCGAAATGATTGGGCAACTCGAAATAAAAAAACAGCGAGTAAAAATGAAATAAATAGCCGAAATGATTGGGCACCGTGAAAAATAGCCGAAATGATAGGGCAATCGCGACCTTCGCGATGTAAAAGATGAAATGATAGAGCATCGCGGAAAAAGAAATAAAATAAAAACGAAATTTACGCCCTACAGGTGATGTTACATCAATCCCTGTATACAATCCAAGGGCGCAAACGAAGAAGGAATCACACTCCTCCCCTCCCCCCCAGGTTTCATCAGAAGAAGAAGCCAAATCTCGATGGTTCAAAGATCATCTCAACACCCATCTCATTACAGCAGACACAACATCAAGCAAAGCGGAACAGCGGCAACTCCCAGCTCCGTGACTCGGTGGCATATAGCCGACAGAGAGTCAAATTCCGACTCCGTGAAGTACAGAAAAAAGCAAAATTCCTGGTTACGTGGAACGCGGATAACGTCACTTCTAACCCCGTGGAAAATGTCCAGAACGGAGCCTAGTCCTCGCCGAACACGACAATGAACCCGTTGGAAGCATCTAGTGCAAATTCCTGGTCACGTGGAACGCGGATAACGTCACTCTTTGACCCCATGGAAAATGTCCAGAGCGGATCCTGGTCCTTGCAGAGCACGGCAGTGAACCCGTGTAAAGCATCCAGAGCGGAGCTTGGTCCTTGCCGAACACGGCAGTGAACCCGTGGGAAACTTCCAGAGCAAAATTCCTGGTCACGTGGAACGCAGATAACGTCACTTCTGACCCCGTGGAAAACGTCCAGAGCAGAGCCTAGTCCTCCCCGAACACGAAAATGAACCCGTGGTGTAACATCCTAGTTCATTTATACCAATTCCAGTTCACGTATTTCCTTAATTGTGGTATTTTCCTGATTTATCGTGTTTTGGGTGCGAATAGTATTTTACATTTTACATTATATTCGACCCGACCCGCTTGCTTGAACCTATTTGATTAATATTTATAGATTACCCTGAGTTGTTACATAGACACGTGCATCTCATGTATACTACATACTGGCATTTTACCTGGCATTGCATATTTTACCATATAACATTTTAGGTCATGTAAAATAATTTAAAATTGCATTTCATAGCCTGCATGAAATCCCTAACCCCGTGGTAGCATCCGCACATCTTGTTCTCACCCCGTTCAGTGAAACGAACGTGTTTGGATGGCTATGCGCATGTACGTGCATCCGTTCTTGGGGGTATGCATTTTCGTTACCTGAGCATTCATTTTGAATTTTGAAAGTCGCACATATTTTTCGTATTTTAAATCTGAAATTTTAGACCCGACCCGGACGCGTTTTGAAATATTTACTTGGAAAATAAATTGTTTAAATAACGTAAAATGCAAATGAAAAAGTCTCTAAACTGCTGTCCAGGGAAATTCCAGCAGCAAAGTTTCAATTTCGAATGTTCATAGCTTTTTGTAGGGACAACCTGAGATGCTTATACTTATAAAAATGAAAACCTTATTGAATTATCTTTGTTTTGGTATAAGACACGTCCCTTTTGGAGAACGTTTGTTATTTTTAAGCTATTTTACAAATTAGGGTGACGCTGAATTTCTGAACGGAACTTTCTTGTGCATGGTTAATCAATACCACTTTTATAGTTATTAATCGCTTTGAATATACTATCCATATTAATATTATTATATCAATATTTATATCACATATTGCTTAGTTGTACATCTCACATTACCATTTTATAGTTTTATAACTTTTCGGATACCCATTTGCATCCATCGCATTTAAGATACATATAATTGCATCCATAGATCACATTACTACATAATACTGTGATATTAACACTCCATGTTTAATAAATTGCATCCTAATTAATATTGGAACTATAATATAACCCTAATCGATAACTATGCATCCATATCCTTGAAATTATATCTATTTGCATATCATATTACATGTTCCAGTTTATTGTTCTGATAGTACCCATGCTTGTTTATTTATACACATGCTTATGTTAGTTTGATTATGAGCACCCACATGACATCTTGTGCTTCCTGACATGACCTGTTACACTTCCTACTTGACATGACATGGTACCGTACACTCTTGACATGACATGACACCTTTATACATTACTTGACTTGACCTGTTGTACCATGGATTGACCCGTTACCTGATCTTGTGTCTAATGCCAACAAACCTGATATGTATTCCTCACGGACCATTTCTGTTGTCTATCCAGACAAACCTGCTCTTACCTGATCCTGTGTTGGCATTAGTTCTTGATTACTGAATACCTGACTTGACATACACATATAACTTGGGGGTATGGGGAAATCAATGATGAAACCTGACTTGTAACTCAACAGTTCGATACCTGTTCTGATCAATCTTACAGGCTAGGCCAGCCCCGGAGTGATGATGCTGACATCACTCGTCTGTACCTGCTACCTGTTACTGCCTAGCGACACGTCTCGGTTTCAGCCCGAAAGTCTGTAGACCGTGGTCCCGGGCATGCACGGGATACTATTGAGTTACATCGATGACTCATCAAATTGATTTTAAAGACTTGAGAGTATTTAACCCAATAGACCAGTTTAGATTACTCACTGCACACTACCTGTCACTGCCCTGATTTACATTGCTGTTACACTTGCTTTACCTTTTATGATCATACTTGCATGTCTTGCTACCCTGTTTATATATTATTGCTAGATGTTATGACGCGCTGACGTCTGGGTTTTGCATGGCCCAGATTCTTCTACCTTGTTGCAGACTGATCAGGAGTATTGCCGCTGTTAGACGAGCGGTGAAGTTTCTGTCGGCATGTAGTTTCACTTCCAGGTGTTTCATTTATTGTATCTTTTGGCTTCCGCATATTGTTATTTCTTGACGCTTTTACTCTGGCTTATGGACATGTACTAGATAGTTAGTTTACTTTCCTGTTCTTGATATCTCTACAGCTGTAATGTGACTGTGGAATGATTTTTCCTATCCACAGGTAGCATGGTTGGCTATGTCACGTGCCCATCTTAGCGTACTCTGGGAAGCGGGGCGTGACATTGTAACGTTTTGAAAATCGTTTCGGTGAAATTTCGAAAAAATCGGTAAAATAAGGGTTTTTCTGTAAAAAGTCAAAAATATAAATATCTTATTATAAAAATTAAATATACATATTCTAGCTATGTAATTGCTATTATTTGG
The DNA here is from genome assembly GCA_030015575.1 of Agapanthus africanus. Classification (NCBI taxonomy): domain Eukaryota; kingdom Viridiplantae; phylum Streptophyta; class Magnoliopsida; order Asparagales; family Amaryllidaceae; genus Agapanthus; species Agapanthus africanus. Next base: position 796,561,522 of record CM057340.1, read on the forward strand.
TGTTTATTGAGCCGCTGGTGAAATTTCAAATTTTCTGAAAAAAAATATTATTTTATTATTATTTAAGCCGTCACTAATACATTTAATTAGGAAAAATTACAAATTGGAATGAGTTGAAACAAATTTTGTGCATCATAAAACACTAAATAAAATTTTATCATGTGGTATTTGGAACGAAATTATTTGCCAAAACGGTTTAGAAATTATTGAAGAAAAAAGGCTTTTTTTAGCGTAAATGGATGTTTGGGGTATTGTATTTATCATTTTTCATCACCCCACATCCGTACCCACACCCACACACACCCACTTACTCCTCCCCATGGCTGAATTCAGCAGCCCTCCCCAAAGTTTTCCCCCACTTCTTTTGGTAAAAGAAAAGAAAAGAATAGAATAAAGAGAGAAGGGTTGTGTGTTGACTTGGGGTATCTTTTCTTGACTTGGACTTTCTCACCAAAACTCACACCTCACTCTCTCTCTTCCCTTCATCTTGTGGCTGAGCAATCCCATGGGCTGCTGTCCAAAAAAATCCCCCACTTCATTCACCTCCAAAATCATCACAAAATTCACTAAATCCACACAAATTTCCATCAAAACTCAAATCCAACCTTGACCCATTATTTCTTGCCCATGCTAGCTTGAATCCTTGGAGCAAGATGGCATTTTGGGGGCTATATTTTGGCATGTGTGGATCTCATTTCAAACTAGTTTGAGGTATAACCCTTTTCCAAATGATACTTGTTCTAATCTAAGATTTTAATTAAGTGTTTAATTAAGTTTTGATTGCAAGCTTGGAATTCAAGAAAGGTTTTGAATTAATATTAGCATCTTGATCTATAGATTATGGTTTCAATGGGTAATCTAACATCTAAAGAATGCAAAATGTAATCTAGTTGTTAATTTGCATATTGTTTCTTGTAATTTGTAAAAAAAAATTGGAATTTTATGCAAACTAGGTTTTTCAATTTAATTGCAAATGTTAGATTAAAAATCTAATTAGGTTATTCAAGACATTATTAACATTATTAAGTGTAGTTTAATACTTTAGTTCGTGAAAATCCAAGCTAAATTGTTGTTCGTGCATTTTTGCTATAAAATTGTTAAAATTTGGTTATATTGTAAACTAGAATTTTAGGGTTAATGGAATTTAATGAGATTAAATTGTGGAAATTGTTTTTATGACTTATTTAAGATATTTAATAAGTATCATGGCCGCTAGATTTATTTAAACGTCGAGTTTTGTACTAAAACGGGTAATATTCGCTTGCTAGATTTTCGGAAAAATGGCTTTTAAAGTGAATTTGGGGTTTTTACGAATTTTAACCTATTTTATATTAAAATCAGTATTCGTGAATGTGAAAATGGGAGTGTTTGGGTTTTTCATGATGGTTTGACGTTTGTACGTCGACATCGAGGGTTGGTTTCGCTATTCTTGCATGCGTAGGCGATAGGTTTTGACCTATGCATGATATGCATGCCGATTTGATTTTCGTATGCCGTTTCGATTTCGAATTTGGTTTTAATGCGATACGGTGCATTATGATATGTAGGTACCCCATGTAGACTTCGAGACGACAAGCAAGCACGTGGCGACGTCGGCACCGGCGAGCGAGGACCAGGTGAGTAGATTTATATCTACGGGGAGAAGTCGGGTGGATGGCGTATAGCACCCCCGCAATTCGTGGTGATGTATACGAATACGTATACACACATATATATATTGTTTATATATTGTTTGAGTATATTGATGATAATATGGATATTTGGTGTTCTTGGATGATTTAGTGTCGTGAAACCCTAGAGTAGTGGTCGCTATACACATGCACACACCAACCCATACTTGCATACTTTCTTCCTTCTTTTGTGCTTTACGGAAAATATAGTTATGTGTTCACATGGGTATGGGACTATGTGTTCACATACGGATTTGAGGATGATATTTGGGTTTGAGATGAGTCGATGAGATTTGTATTGAAGTTGTGAATTCGGTGACCTAGCAGGGTTCGTATTTGAGATACGACATGACGTTGTAGCGGGTCCTTGACGTAGTGTTTCACACACGTCCATGCATACTTAGGCGGTATCAGTATTGTGCAAGACATAGGTCAGTACCCTAGACTATGATCTTGGATAAAGAGGATACTAGGTGAATAGTAGGATGAATATGATATTGACCCGTACCCAGATTGGGATGCCGTACGACGGACTTACGTACGAGCTATATTGATGATTGATCCGCACTCTTGACTTGGGATGCCTGATTATAGATATGGTATCGGTTATGATATTATTGAGGCGGGATCACCGACTATACATATACAGGTATGTATATGTATCGACTCAGATGATAGGCGGTTTCCTTACCTGTAGTTCAGCTTGTTAGTTCAGCCGTATAGTTTAGTGTAGTTATTAGATTTGATTAGACTTCTTACCTATTTCAAAAACTAACGAATCGTGGGCATTTTTAAAGACAGCTCAAAGGAATCTACGGATATTTCAAAAACGACGTATCTTTTCATAAAAACACCGTAGCCCCTATTTTCAAAACCCCATGATTCGTGTTATTTCAAAAGGCACCATTCGTAGGACTTATATTAGATTATTGCAGATTAGTTATCGTTGTGTCTAGTATTCAGCTCCCGCACATTATAGCTGTTCGCTCTGCCTCGCATATTTATTTTGCTGCATATTCCATTATTGATATCATGCTGTTAGGACACCAGCACCATTACCGATGATGCGTATGTACCGCGTACACCTACTTGCCGGCTCACACACATCTTCATCGGTAATTGCCATGTCACGTACACTTTAGAGAATATAATTGCTTGACTTAGATTGTTAGCTGGTAGTTTTGACATGATATTAGTGTACTTCCCTTATATGCCATATTAGACATTGTAGTTATTACCTACCACTTCATGCATACTGTTATTCAGTTGTTCATGCCTAGTTCATTATCATTGACATATGCACTTGTGATGATTTCTTGAGATTTATGATATTTCTTGATTTCGGGGAAAGCCGCAAAATTTACAACTTATGATCTTTTAAAATATAAAATGTTGCGGTTTTCTAGTGATGTAAAGTGTCGTCCACCATGAGTTTGCTGTGGTTTTGGAGATCCGTGTCGAGGAGTGGAGGAACCGTCACGGGTACATGGTGGGCCCGGTATGGTACCCCGGGGCAAGAGGAATGTGGTGTTGACGTTGAGCCTGGCTGGGGAGCACTACCTACCGGTGATATTACCCGACGCGTCGGATATCCGGAGGATACCGTCGTGGTCTTGAGATGGATGGTAGGGGCCGGTCCGGACTGACGGCGCCCTAGATATTGAGCTTGAGACATTGATATTTCGAGACAGTGAGATTTATGTTTTGTGTCGATGCTAGACACTGTTGATACTGATTTCATTATGATACCTCAGTTTAAAAATACGAAGGAAATCTCACTAATTTATGAAAACAGTTTCTTCATTTACATGTATTCTGTTTCATGCATTCATACCTCATTCATATGATATATTGCTACCTGAGGCACTGACACGGGCACATGAAATTATACTCGGGTTAGATATTACCCTAGTCATTGTTATAGGCTGCCTGTTATACTTATATTTGAGGATATATTATGATCATTGACCTAGGTTGCGTTATTTATGCGATTTCTGTGCGTAGATGTTTTTCTATTCACGAGTTAGCAACTCACCCCCGTTGTGCCCCAGTTTCTTGCAGATTTGCCGTACAGGTTTCTTTACGGCTTGCGGGCTCAGTTTCATTCGGGTGATTTGCTAGTAGGTGGGTTTACTTGTATCATACCCCCATTATATATCTTGTATATCATTATTCTGTTGTATCTAGAAGTTCCATCAACCAAACATGTATCTATTGAGATAGAGACCAGTGTTGTTTATTCTTTCGACCTTAGAGTCGCTCGTTATATTTCTGGTGGTTTTGAGTTCCCTTTTGAGTTTTTGATCCTCGCCGTTGGCGTTGTATATTATATTGCTTGTGTGGTTGTGACCGTCGATTGACGAAGAGCTAGCTCCCGCTTGGGGATGCCTTTTTCTTGATTTCGTATACTATTCATGTTGTATCCCGTTTGGGGGCCAGTATTTACAAAGGAGACTCTGCCGAAATTTTCAGTAAAATTTTGATGTTTTAAAAACCGCATAATTCGGCTTATGCTATTGAAATTACTTGCTTTAAGTTGGTTTTTCCTGCACTCTACTACTTTTCTTGGTTTGGATTTCTGGGTTTTCGATTTACTTAGATTACGCACGTCTCGAGACGTTCGTAGTTTAAGTGCCGGTCATGTTCCGTACTTTCAGGTCGTGACAGACATGGTCTTTTGGTATCAGAGCCATAGGATATACGTTAATCGGGTAGATTCTTTTGTAGTTGGGTATTGGACCCAATACACGAATCAGAATACTCGTGATTAGGAACATGTCCTGCCACCTTGATTATCGTAATTGTTGAATCATAGCCTTCTCTTGATCCTTTGTTTGAGCGATTTGCAAACCACTTTGCATTTCGACCTGAAATCTTTTTGATTCTCTATTGTTTCTCCCTGTTTCTTGATTCTGATACTAGGATTTGGGCGACTTGGGTGGAGTTATGTAATTGTGCCCATGAACTGCAGCATGGTTGCAATGCGGTACTCTATTTAAGTAACTTGGAGTCCTGGTCTTGATTCACTTCCGTATTCCATGATCGTTATAGTACCTTGCTTCTCTCGGTTTCATTGCTTACCAGTTTTTGTTTCATCGCCAGCTTGAATCATGTTTACCGTGGTTAACCCTCTTCAGTATCTTGACTTCGGATGAAGTCATCTTGGTATTTTACTGGTTCTTGTTTTTCCTCGCGTTGGAATTATTCAATCCTGGTGCATTTCCTTGTTTGTTGTTGTCTTGGGAATGGGATTTCGCGGCACTTTTCACGCTCATATTGATTGTAAGGAACGGAAGGTGATTCTCCAGATTCCTGGGCATTCGGAAGTTGTTTTGCTGGAGGAAGCAGTTCTGTCGGGCCAGTCGAGTTAGGGCTAGGCCGACAAACAAGGTTCTTTCGTCAATGGCAGTGGATAAGGAAGAAGCGCCGGCTATATTTGAGAGTTTCATGGAAGTATGAAGACATATCAGGTTTACCGCCGAGGCGAGACGTGGAGTTCGCACTTGAACTTGTTCCTGGTGTAGCGCCAATCTCAAAGGGCATATTACCCGATGGCACCAGTGGAGTTGGAAGAAGTCAGGAAGTAGGTTGCTGAATTAGTTGAGAAGGGTTGGTTTCGCCGCAGCAACTTAACTAGGGAAGCTCCAGTTCTTCTAGTAAAGAAGAAAGATGACACAGAGAAGGCGTGCATTGATTATCGAGAATTAAACCGAGTGATTATTATGAACTAGTACCCGATCCCTCGCATTGGCGAAGTGTCTGAGCAGTTTAGTGGCGCGAGGGTATTCTCGAAGCTGGGTTTGCGGTTCGATATCATCAGGTCCGAGTTAAGTCAGAAGATATTTGCAAGATTGCGTTCCGAACTCAGTATGGACATTACGAGTATTAGTGATGCCCTTCGGAGTAACGAATACACCGGCAATATTTATGGACTTGATGAACGGAATCTTTTCACCATTCTTGGACCAGTTTTAGTAATGGTCATGGAAGATATTCTGGTCTACTCGAGGAGCATTGAAGAGCATGCAGAACACTTGAAGATCGCACTGCAGACTTGGAGGCAAGAAAGATTATATGCAAGGATGAGCAAGTGCAAGTTTTGGATTGAAGAAGTAAAATTTTGGGACATATCGTAGCTGGAGATGGAATCGCCGTTGATCCTGAAAGATCATTGTAGTTCGAGAATGGACGATTCCGAAGAATGTTGCGGAGATAAGAAGTTCCTTAGACTTGCCAGGTATTATAGAAAGATCGTGGAGAATTTTTCTCGCTTGGCTAAGCCTTGACCAAGCTTACGTGCAAGGAGGTACCATTTGTGTCGACAAATAAGTGTGCGTCAGCTTTTGGGACGTTGAAGCAGAGATTGATAACCGCTCTTATTTTGACCATACCAGACAGTTCCGGAGGATTGGTGATTCACAGCGACGCATCTGGAAAAGGATTGGGATGTGTTTTAATGCAGCATGGGAAGGTTATAGCCTACGCATCGAGACAGTTGATGACCCATGAGACGAATTACCCAACTCATGATTTGGAGCTAGCAGCTGTGATTCTCGCTTTGAAGATTTAGAGACACTACTTTGGATGAAAATGGTCGAATTATTCACTAATCACAAAGCCTATAGGACGTATTCTCTCAAAAGGAGCTAGTTGTGAGACAACGAAGATGGTTGAAGCCGACGGATGACTACGACTTCGATCTTAAGTACCATCCGAGAAAGGTTAGCGTTGTACCGGATACTCAGTCGGATACCGGCAATTCAGATGTTGATTATGCAGAAGGAACTCGTTAAAGACTTTCGAAGATTTGATTTGGAGGTTGTGCTACCGCATTCTACGGGATAGTTGATGCAGCAATAAGTACAGTCGTCATGGATCGAGAGTATTAAAGCAGCGCAGTCGAAAACCCAAGATTGCAAAGGTTTTGAGAACAAGTTGAAGCTGGACTTCGAACGGACTTGTTAATTCATGAAGATGGTTTGTTGCGATATGGTAGCCGTTTGTGTGTGCCAAAAGAAGATATTCACGAAGAAGTTATGAAGGAGGCGCACAATTCCACATGTTCCGTACATCTAGGAGGCACGAAGATGTACCGAGATATACAACAGCATTTCTGGTGGGAAGGCATGAAACGGGAGATTGCTCACTTTGTGGCAAAGAGCTTGGTGTGTCAGCAAGTTAAGGCTGAATATCAAAGGGTTGCTGGTTTATTACAACCACTTCCGATCAGTGGAAGTGGGAACATATAACCATGGATTTCGTGACAGCTCTATCGCGGAATCCAAAAGGCAACAATGCAGTTTGGGTGATTGTTGATCGATTGACCAAGGCAGCTCATTTCATACCATTTTGAGTTGGTCAATCAACAGAAGCTTTGGTAGAACGGTACATACAGGAGATTGTAAGATTGCATGGAGTGCCGGTGAGCATCGTGTCCGACCGTGACACCCATTTCTTACCACATTTTGGAGAAGCTTACAGAAAGTTTGGGGACTTGATTGAAGTTTAGCACAACTTACCATCCTCAAACAGATGGCCAGTCGGAGAGAATGATCCAAACTCTTGAGGACATGTTAAGAGCTTGCATGTTAGACTTTAAGGGTTGATGGGAGGATAATCTACATTTAGTGGAGTTTCTTACAATGACAGTTTTCAGGCGACTATTCAGATGGCTCCATTCGAGGCTTTATATGGTCGCAAGTGTCGTTCACCTGTCTGTTGGAACGATGTCGATGAACAAAGATTGTTGGGACCAGATTTGGTTGGGCAGACAGTTGAGGCGGTTAATACTATTTGGAATCATTTTAAAGCAGTACACGACCGACAAAAGAGTTGGGCAGATACATCGAGAAGACCTCTAGAGTTCGCCGTTGGGGATTTGATATTCTTGAAGATATCACCGACTAGAGGGGTGATTCGTTTTGGAAGTTGAGGAAAGCTTAGTCCTCGACTCGTTGGACCTTTGAGATTTTGGAGCGTATTGGAGAGGTGACGTATCGTTTGGCATTACCACAATCTTTGGCGAATGTTCATGACGTGTCTCATGTATCTCAACTCCGTAAGTATGTTCGAGATGAAGCACAAGTGCTGGATCATTCAGAGCTGACTGTACGAGAAGATTTAACCTTTGAGGAACGACCGATGTTGATTGTGGATCGAAGGGAAAATGTTCTTAAGAACAAGGTTATCCCTCTTGTACTTGTTTCTTGGGGAAATCGCTCGCATGGAGAATCAACTTGGGAACGAGAAGATGAAATCCGACAGAAGTTTCCACATCAATTCTTGTAGTTTGTTGATTGTTTATCCTTTCTTGTTCTTGGAATTTCGAGGACGAAATTCTTTTGTAGTTGGGTATAATGTAACATCCTAGTTCATTTATACAAATTCCAGTTCTCGTATTTCCTTAATTGTGGTATTTTCCTGATTTATCGTGTTTTGGGTGCGAATAGTATTTTACATTTTACATTGCATTCGACCCGACCCGCTTGCTTGAACCTATTTGATTAATATTTATAGATTACCCTGAGTTGTTACATAGACACGTGCATCTCATGTATACTGCATACTGGCATTTTACCTGGCATTGCATATTTTACCATATAACATTTTAGGTCATGTAAAATAAGTTAAAATTGCATTTTATAGCCTGCATGATACCCCTAACCCCGTGGTAGCATCCTCACATCTTGTTCTCATCCCGTTCAGTGAAACGAACGTGTTTGGATGGCTACGCGCATGTACGTGCATCCGTTCTTGGGGGTATGCATTTTCGTTACCTGAGCATTCATTTTGAATTTTGAAAGTCGCACATATTTTTCGTATTTTAAATCTGAAGTTTTAGACCCGACCCGGACGCGTTTTGAAATATTTACTTGCAAAATAAATTGTTTAAATAACGTAAAATGAAAATGAAAATTTCTCTAAACTGCTGTCCAGGGAAATTCCAGCAGCAAAGTTTCAACTTCGAATGTTCATAGCTTTTTGTAGGAACAAGCTGAGATGCTTATACTTATAAAAATGAAAACCTTATTGAATTATCTTTGTTTTGGTATAAGACACGTCCCTTTTGGAGAACGTTTGTTATTTTTAAGCTATTTTACAAATTAGGGTGACGCTGAATTTCTGAACGGAACTTTCTTGTGCATGGTTAATCAATACCACTTTTATAGTTATTAATCGCTTTGAATATGCTATCCATATTAATATTATTATATCAATATTTATATCACATATTGCTTAGTTGTACATCCCACATTACCATTTTATAGTTTTATAACTTTTCGGATACCCGTTTGCATCCATCGCATTTAAGATACATATAATTGCATCCATAGATCACATTACTACATAATACTGTGATATTAACACTCCATGTTTAATAAATTGCATCCTAATTAATATTGGAACTATAATGTAACCCTAATCGATAACTATGCATCCATATCCTTGAAATTATATCTATTTGCATATCATATTACATGTTCCAGTTTATTGTTCTGATAGTACCCATGCTTGTTTATTTATAGACATGCTTATGTTAATTTGATTATGAGCACCCACTTGACATCTTGTGCTTCCTGACATAACCTGTTACACTTCCTACTTGACATGACATGGTACCGTACACTCTTGACATGACATGACACCTTTATACATTACTTGACTTGACCTGTTGTACCATGGATTGACCCGTTACCTGATCTTGTGTCTAATGCCAACAAACCTGACATGTAGTCCTCACGGACCGTTCCTGTTGTCTATCCAGACAAACCTGCTTTTACCTGATCCTATGTTGGCATTAGTTCTTGATTACTGAATACCTGACTTGGCATACACATATAACTTGGGGGTATGGGGAAATCAATGATGAAACCTGACTTGTAACTCAACAGTTCGATACCTGTTCTGATCAGTCTTACGGGCTAGGCCAGCCCCGGAGTGATGATGCTGACATCACTCGTCTGTACCTACTACCTATTACTGCCTAGCGACACGTCTTGGTTTCAGCCCGAGAGTCTGTAGACCGTGGTCCCGGGCATGCACGGGATACTATTGAGTTACATCAATGATTCATCAAATTGATTTCAAAGACTTGAGAGTATTTAACCCAATAGACCAGTTTAAATTACTCACTGCACACTACCTGTCACTGCCCTGATTTACATTGCTGTTACACTTGCTTTACCTTTTATGATCATACTTGCATGTCTTGCTACCCTGTTTATATATTATTACTAGATGTTATGACGCGCTGACGTCTGGGTTTTGCATGGCCCGGATTCTTCTACCTTGTTGCAGACTGATCAGGAGTATTGCCGCTGTTAGACGAGCGATGATGTTTCTGTCGGTATGTAGTTTCACTTCCAGGTGTTTCATTTATTGTATCTTTTGGCTTCCGCATATTGTTATTTCTTGACTCTTTTACTCTGGCTTATGGACATGTATTAGATAGTTAGTTTACTTTCCTGTTCTTGATATCTCTACAGCCGTAATGTGACTGTGGAAGGATTTTTCCTATCCACAGGTAGCATGGTTAGCTATGTCACGTGCCCATCTTAGCGTACTCTGGGAAGCGGGGCGTGACACGTGGGAAGCATCTAGTGCAAATTCCTGGTCATGTAGAACGCGGATAACGTCACTCTTTGACCCCGTGGAAAACGTCCAGAGCGGATCCTGGTCCTCGCAGAGCACGTCGGTGAACCCGTATGAAGCATCCAGAGCGCAGCCTGGTCCTCGCCAAACATGGCAGTGAACCCATGGGAAGCATCCAGAGCAAAATTCCTGGTTACGTGGAGCGCGGATAACGTCACTTCTGACCTCGTGTGGAACATCCAGAGCGGAGCCTAGTCCTCGCTGAACACGGCAATGATCCCGTGGGAAGCATCTAGTGCAAATTCCTGGTTACGTGGAGCGCGGATAACGACACTTCTGACCCCGTGTGAAGCATCCAGAGCGGAGCCTGGTCCTCGCCAAACACGGCAGTGAACCCGTGGGAAGCATCCAGAGCAAAATTCCTGGATACGTGGAGCGCGGATAACGTCACTTCTGACCCCGTGTGAAACATCCAGAGCGGAGCCTAGTCCTCGCCGAACACGGCAATGAACCCGTGGGAAGCATCTAGTGCAAATTCCTGGTTACGTGGAGCGCGGATAACGTCACTTCTGACCCCGTGTGAAGCATCCAGAACGGAGCCTAGTCCTCGCCGAACACAGCAGTGAACCCGTGGGAAGCATCCAGAGCAAAATTCCAGGTCACGTGGAACGCGGATAAAGTCACTTCTGACCCCGTGGAAAACGTCCCGAGCGGAGCCTAGTCCTCGCCGAACACGGCAATGAACCCGTGGGAAGCATCTAGTGCAAATTCCTGGTCATGTGGAACACGGATAACGTCACTTCTGACCCCGTGGAAAACGTCCAGAGCGGATCCTGGTCCTCGCAGAGCATGGCAGTGAACCCGTGTGAAGCATCCAGAGCGGAGCCTAGTCCTCGCCGAACACGGCAGTGAACCCGTGGGAAGCATCTAGAGCAAAATTTCTGGTCACGTAGAACACGGATAACGTCACTCTTTAACCCCGTGGAAAACGTCCAGAGCGGATCCTGGTCCTCGCGGAGCACTGCAGTGAACCCGTGTGAAGCATCCAGAATGGAGCCTGGTCTTCGCAGAGCACGGCAGTGAACCCGTGTGAAGCATCTAGAGCAAATATTGGACTATAGAGTCCTTAAAATCCATGGACTATTATGTCCTTAACCTCGACCGTGATGTCTTAAAACTAACAATCAACCATAATGATTCTAAACTGATTTTACCTTGGTTCAAGGGTACATCTCTTCACTCCTTTGATATTTGTCGTTGTAATTCCTCAACGTCTTCAAAGAGGTGACGGGTCTCAGTAACCACACATTTCGTGGACTGTGGAGACCTTAAATCCATGGACTATGATGTCCTTAACCTCGACTGTAATATCTTAAAACTAACATTGGATTGTGGAGTCCTTAAACCCATGGACTATGATGTCCTTAACCTCGACCGTAATGTCTTAAAACTAGCAACGGACGGTGGAGTCCTTAAATCTACGGACTATGATGTCCTTAACCTCGACCGCGATGTCTTTAAACTACGGTACCCCGAAAAACATCCAAAGCAACCCCTGACCCCGTGAAATACGGATAAGGGCAACTGCACCCAGCACTTGCGGGTCCTCATGACCCATAAGGAAGCAAATTCTCTTGTGAGATCCTTACGACTTTTAAGGGAAAACACGCTTAAGAATCCTCACGATTCTTAAGGAGAAATTACACCTATGGGATCCTCTCGACCTAAAGGGAAAAAAACTCTTTATGAGACCCTCACGGCTCATAAAGCCCAAAAGTCTTAGGAGGCAGATCTTAACCCTGAATTCTAAGCCATCACTGCCCTGCAAGGAGATCAAGATAGACTATCCGCAGAATGCATTCAATAAAAAGGGACACGCCATCGAGAAGAAAAAATATGTCTTTTATTGATGAACTAAAATGGATACAAAGTACAATTTGTGAAAGGACAAAAAAAATATATACTCTCATTCAGGAGTATGTACAAAAATATATATATAAGGCTTCAGGACGGCGGGCGATTCAGTAGAGTGGTCAGCTCGTCCCTTTTCCGCTGGGCCTCGCCTTCGTGGTTCAATATCGCCAGAAGACGGGCTTCCGCCTGAGCCTGCTGAGCCTGATACGAGGCAAGCCGGCCTTCAAGCTCTTTCTCGGTAGCCTTGTGAGCCTTAACCCTTTCGCGAGTGAACACGGCAGCTTTATCGAGGGCCACCACCTCTTTGATAGACTCTTGAAGCACTCGCCAGAGTTCATACGCTTTGTTGGCTTTGGCTGTAAGGCTGGCCTGGAGCTCGTTCAGTGCCTTAGAGGCCAGCTCCCTCTCCGAGAATTTGCGGCCGAGCTGCTTCTCGCACGACACCATGTTCGCCGTGCACCGCTCTATCAGCCCCCGCAAGCCCGCCTTTGCAGCCATAGCCTCCGAAGAAAGGCGGGAACACTCAAGTGCGTGCAAGCAAGCCTCCACCTGCCGACAGAACTCAACCTAGACTCGCACCACCGCTTCGCTATGGTAGGTGGCAAGAAAAGGAAGAGAACCGTTAGGTTCAGCAGAAAATGCTTCAGCTGTGATTGCGCTGCCAGCACAAAGCTCCTCGATCAAAGATGATAGGGAGACAAGGCTTAACTTGGCCAAGAGTTCTGAGGCTCGCAAAGCATAAGGGTCGGGCGGCATGGCGATGCGCGACTCCAGCGCTGTGAGAGCTGGCAGGGCTGTTCAGATTTATAAAAGATCAGTGAAACGCTTAAGCAACTGAACAAGTGGAACCATATTGAGACTTCACTTACCCACAGTCATGCAAGAAGGAGCTGAAGGTTCCCCTGGCCCTTCGAGGACCTCAACCTCGTCATCAGCCTCCAGAACTGTAAAAGACATCAATGTCATTCCGCAAAATAACAATGATGCTATGAAAAGATGGTGAACGACAATAACCTTGCTCAGACGAGAGGACGATGCGTTGAGGAGATATCGCCTGCGGAGCGGCCATCTCCAGCAGACGCTGAAAGGATTGCCGGGTAGACAGATCGGCAATAGAGGCCGCCAGGCCTCGCAATTCTGAAAAGACAAAAGAGTTCAGATGACAGAAAAATTACTAGTTTAAAATGTAGAAGGTAACCTTCGATGCTCCTCCTATTCTGAGCTGGGAGGATAGCAGCTTCAACGGCCTCCGCCGTAACCTCGGGTTCCAGCGAAGGGAGGGTGGTCCAGACTACTTCCATCCCAGCCTCTGGGCCACCCTCAGGAAGAGCCATTGGGACGGCGACCACCAAGGGTGCCTCTCCCAAAGGAGAGAGTGCTCCAGGATCAAGAACCGCCACAGGAGGCTCTATCGTGAGAGGCGCAGCGTCGTCAACCCCTCTACATCGAGCAATACTTCATTGGGGGTGTCAACAGGCTCTATCTTGGTCAGCTCTTGAAATGTTTTGAGACCTGTGGTGCATAGAAACAGGGCAATCCAATTGTTGAGATTTCCGAAGAGGAGACTGACAGATTGGTCATGCTCTATCGGCGGTTCACATTTGACGGAGAGATTGCGCCATCGGGTTATAAAATCCATGCCACTTTCGTTGTTCTTTGGCTTGGTCCTTACGAGGTTGGCTATGGTGATCCTATCGCTGACACTCATGAACCTTTGTCGAAACAAAGATTCCATTTGGATGAAAGTAGTAACGGGGCCATCCGGTATGCTCGCGTACCAGTCGAAAGCGACATCGGTCAGGCTATTAACGAACTGGCGGAGGAGAAGCACATCATTGCCCCCAGTATTCCCGCATGAGGCTTTGAAGTGGGCGATGTGCTGATTCGCATTTCCTGTCCCATCAAATCTTCCGAATTTAAGGATGACATAGCCGCTGGGAAATTCTCCCAAATCATACTGAGCAAGATATGGTCTCCCGCTACTGCTAACATCTTTTTGCGCTTCGGCTTCAGCTACCAATGTTTTGACTTTGTTGGCAACCAAATCCATGATTTGATCTTGAGTTAGCGGGCTACTGTCATCGGTAGCCAAGACATTATCCGAGATAGGGTGCGACTAATTTTCATGCAGTCCGCCCACTTTTGGATTTGAGGGAATAGGCGTCGGCTGTCTCGGGACACCGTTTTCCGGTTCATGAGCAGAACCCTGGCCTAATTGGGTGGCTGAGAGGCAAGTTGGGCCGTGAGCTGTAAGACGGCATTTGTCAAGTCGTCAATTTTTGAGTAGAGCTTGGCCATCTCCTTGTCTTTGCTTCTGAGCTATTTTCGGAGCTCTTGGAGAAGTTGCTGCTCTGCGTTCTTGGGACGGAAGATTGGCTCATCTTCGCTTTCCGAGCCCGACTCCTCATGAATCGGGGGATCTCTCTGCTTATCAGCCTCACTGGAAGGGTCTTCATTACCTTCCAGAGGAGGCTGGTCTTGGAATGTGACAGCCATATTCACACCGGATTGGATTTGAGATGCGGTGGCCCCATCCTTGCTTTTGCTGCGAAGGTTGTCGCTGGGACGCGTGCCCACCATGTAGACGATGTGGATAACACATTCAGCCATTCTTTCATCACTGGCAGCTGGTTTTGCGGAGCGGTCTGGGCTTTGGAAATTCATAAATTTTAACATGGCCAGAGCCCTAACCCTTTTGTTGGCTCTGTATCTGAGCCGCTTCTGCCTCAGCTTCTCTGCCTTGAGCGGTTGGCAGGCTTCGGCTCTTCGGGAAGCCGCCATAGGCTGAGTGATGGGGAGGCTTGAGAAGACATCCACCAGCGTGTTTGTCGAAGGTATCGCCTGGGCTTGCCCACGACGTCTGGCAACTTCTTTTGTTCTGACGGCTTTGCCCCCAGCTGGGGCCATGGAGAGCCGTTTGAACACCAACTCGCGTTTAGGTTGGGGCGCCCTCGAGATCACCACATTTGACCTTTTGCCTTTCGAAGCTGGTTTGTCGGTTACCGGAGCTTGAAGAGCAGGGACGGCGTTAGCTGGCATGAACAGAATAGAGCCAAATGGTAGTGGCGGCTCCTCCCATTGTGGCCCGAGACTGGCCGGGAGGACCGTCCTGGCGTCCATCTTCATCGTGTAAGAGATGGGAGCTGAGTTCATCTTTGGAGACATTGTTGAAAAGTGATTGCTTGAAATCTGCATGAAAGGGCATTATTTTAGTATAAATATAGATATGTATATTGATTGAGTTCGCATGAACGTTTAACTCGAAATATGGGAGGAGAGAAGAGTCCCACAGAGCGTGCCAGATGTTCCCTGATTAAAAAATCAGGAAAAACTTCAAAAAGAGGCATCACGTGCTCACACGTGACCAATGGTCACATGTTGACACGTGATGGTTAAAGCAGCGGCACAAAACAGAAGAATTCCATTCGGGGGGTCACGTGCTCACACGTGACCGGGGGTCACGTGTCAACACGTGACTGGCTTTAAAAGCCTCACGGTTTAATAAAATTGAATTCTAAAAAGATCATTTAAATCTTTCCAAAATGGAAAGGAGAACCGTTGGATTAAGAATCCAAGGGTGATTAAATATCATCAATTTATGGAAAAATCTTGGACAGGGAAAGATTTGCCCTAAATCTCACCAAAATAACAAATAGAATATCTATGGATTAAAACATCCAACGGTGAATAAAATTCACCTAATAATCTAAAGGCCCAGATTAATGATGAAAACAAATCAAATCTTTCAATGAGAGATTTACTAAACAAGCTGATTCTTTTCCTCCTCCTATAAATAGGAGTCGAGAAGGGAGAATTAAAAAAAAGAGATAAAGAATTTTAGAGAAAAAAACTTGACAGAGAATTTTGGCATCTTGAAAATTCAGAAAGAAAACCCTAGGTGAGAAAAAGAAAGGGGATCAAAACTTCAGAAAAAGGAGAATTTAATTCTCAAAAATCTAAGAGTTTAACTCTTTTGCAAAGAACTTAGTTCTTCTCCTTGTTGAAGATTTGCACAGAGCACATCTTCCCATAAGTTGAGAATTTAATTCTCATCAGGTCGAGATCCTGCCATGCAGATCTAAAACTTAGAAGGGGAATTGAGTTTAGAGAATTTAATTCTCTCAAAACAAAATTAGGGTTTCAACCCTATCTGAGAATTTAATTCTCCTAAGTTTACAGGAATTTAATTCCTTCATGTTAAGATTAGGGTTAAACCCTATCTGAGAATTTAATTCTCTTAAAACTTTAGGAATTTAATTCCTCTAAGGTGGAAAAGCTAGGGTTTAACCCTAATTGAGAATTTAATTCTCTAAATTCACAAGAATTTAATTCCTCTTAAAATGATGAAATTAGGGTTTTCATCCTATATAAGAATTGAATTCTTTTACATATGTGGGAATTTAATTCCTCTAAAAGAAAATTAGGGTTTAACCCTACATAAAAATAAAATTCTTCCAAAGAAAATAGGAATTTAATTCCTCTGGAGTTATAGTTGAGATTAAACCCACAGAAAATTTAATTCTTTAAAGTTGAAGGGATCTTCATGCATGCAAAAAACCCGGGACACGTATCCCCACGTGACCCCTGTAAAGATCTACAGAAATAAGAAGGAAAGGACTCAGAGGCAATGCCTCACGTGCTCCACGTGACCCCTGAAGCACAAAAAGAAAAAAGCAAAAGAAATAAGAGCTCTGGGCGCTCTCACGTGTTACCACGTGACCCCTTGGCAAAAGCTTTAACAATCAGCACACAAATCCCCGTCACGTGTCAGTACGTGATGCTCCAAAATAAAATATGAAAAGTATTCAACACTTTTTGCAGAGCAAAATAAGGGGAATCTGGGCACTCTCACGTGTCCACACGTGACCCCTCTTTCTTTAGTGTTTGACACTAATTCGAGATCTTTGTTCCCAGTGTTTAACACTGATTTTCTTAGTGTTTAACACTGATTTGAAAACCCTATTTGCAGTGTTTAACACGGTTATTTTCTAATGTTTGACATTAAATCGAGAACTATACTTCCAGTGTTTAACACTGATTATACTCTTAGTGTTTAACACTAGTTTGAGAATTCTATCTTTAGTATTTAACACTTTTTGATCTCTAGTGTTTAACACTACTCTTAGCCAAGTTGGCTAATTTTTTTAGAGGAATAGCCTCCCCTTCAATAGACCAACAGAGGGCCAATATTCCAAACTTGATTGGACTTAGCCCAAGAAGGCTATAAGTCCTCAATTCAGACTTGACTGAGCCAATGGGCTCATAATATAATTAATTGGTCTTGGTTCTAAATTGGGCTACAGATCATTTAATCTACCTTGGTTCAAGGGTACATCTCTTCACTCCTTTGGTATTTGTCGTTGTAATTCCTCAACGTCTTCAAAGAGGTAATGGGTCTCAACGACCATACATTTCACGGACTGTGGGGTCCTTAAACTCATGGACTATGTTGTCCTTAACCTTGACCGTGATGTCTTAAAACTAACAACGGACTGTGGGGTCCTTAAACTCATGGACTATGATGTCCTTAACCTCGACCGTGATGTCTTAAAACTAACACCGGACTGTGAGGTCCTTAAACTCATGAACTATGATGTCCTTAACCTTGACCGCGATGTCTTAAAACTAACGATGGACTGTGGAGTCCTTAAATCCACGGATTATGATGTCTTTAACCTTGACTGCGATGTCTTAAAACTAACGATGGACTGTGGAGTCCTTAAATCCACGGACTATGATGTCCTTAACCTTGACTGCAATGTCTTAAAACTAACATGGGACCACAATGTCCTTAAAAACTACCTATCGACCGCAACGTCACTAAATTAAACAATAGAGCCCCAATTGCTCTCTTGTCGGATCTAAATTATCCCGTTAAGTTGATCTTAGTCTAAAATTAGACTAACGTGTCCTTAACTAACGTTTAAGTTGATCTTAGCCTCAAATAAGGCTAACGTATCCTTAAACACAAAACCCCCCAAATCCAAATCTAAGAAAGATACGGATTTGGACTAGTCCACGCCCTACGGGCGACAACATAACTTAGTCTCCGTATACAATCCATGGGCAACCAAACACAAAAAAAACACCCACGACACGAAATGACCATTTGGAGAAGGAGAAAGTTGTTACCGCGATGCGGTAGCGTAATTAACTGCAGGGGCTTGCACCTGCAGGGAAGAGCGTCCCCACAATCAAAAACCCCTCAAACGAGGAGGAATCTGATGAAATCTGCTACATCGGCCGCATCCGTTTAAACCTTCGATACATGGTGCCATAAATCAACTTGGAATCTTCGGAGAGGTGGACGGATAGCACCTATTACCATCTGCTCCGAATCTCAGGCAAGACGTTCTGTCGCGCCGTCTTTCGGAGGGGAACACCAGAATCTATAGGGTGCTTTTCGTCACCCTTTTGAGATGGGAATGCGCACGCGCTTGTCAGGCGCATTACAGATTCTCCCTGCCTAGGGTAGGCGGGGGTTTATTGATCGTGGGAATCCGAATCTCCGGCAGCCGCGGACTAAGCTGCCGTTAATTACCCCTTGCCTTTGAAGCGAGGGAACCTCCGATTGACGGGTTAAACCGGACATGCGAACTCAACGTGCAGTGTTGTGTTTTGAAGGGGTTTTGGATATATCGGGGGCCCCGCAAAGTTTTTACGGGGGTCCCGCTACCCGGATAGTGGGCTGGGGGTCAAGGGGTTAGCAGCCCCCTTGCGGGGTGCGGGGCAGCGCCCCGTTAGAGTGAGTGTGTGTGTGTGTGTAAGAGAAAGGGCATCCAAAGAATGCATGAGAGAAGGAGCCAGCGCCCCACGTGCCTGGCACGCTGGCGCTGGGCGCCAGCACCCCACGTGCCTGGCATGTGGGCGTTGGGCGCCTGCACCCCATGTGCCTGGCACGAGGGCGCTGGGCGTCAGCAGCAAAAGAGACTTTGTCCCTGCACTGGGAGCTGTGCTCCCGATTTGACTTATGGAGTTGAACTCCTAACAGAGATTAATTTAGGGAGTTAAACTCCAATGGATTTTGAATGGAGTTAGACTCCTAAAAATATTTAGAAATGATCAAAAGGGGGCTGCTTTGTTTCTCCCTTTGGCTCTGGATCTTCCCAAGATGGGATTTCTGGAGATGGGTCTCCTTCTTCTTCCTGTCGGTTGGCCGGATCTTGGAGAAAGGGGTTGAGATTTAAAAATCTTCCCTTTTTGAGATCTAATGGAAGATCTGAGCTCTCCTTTGTGGGTTTTGTGGTGAAAAACTATTTAGTTTTGGAAAAGGAAGAGTAAACTCTTGATTTAATTGAAAAAGGGGAAGAAGGTTTAGAACCTTGAGGAAGGAAAAGGAGGCACAAAGAACCCTAGATTTTTTAGAGAATAAAAAGTGTATCCTTTATTCATCATCATGTTTCCTTATATAGGCTTACATATTTACATATAGCCCATTGGGCTTTACAAAATGGTATTTTGCCCATCACATGCCTCATGTGCTCGTTTATTTTGCACATAAGCCATGGGCTTTACAAAAATTTTGGCTTTATGCCCATCTTGCTTACATTTATGCATAAAAAATTACATCAAAATTATTTGTTACATGATTTTTATTTTGGCATGGGGAGGCCGGCCCTAGGGCTTGACTTGGGCATGGGCCCACTTGACCTGGGCTTGGGTCCACCTGGCTTGAGGTTGACTTTGACTTGGTCAACCGGGGTGCAATTTTTGACCCCGACACCCGGTTGGCTCTTGATGAGGGCTTTGATCCTTGGCATCGTGGGGTATGGAATTACCAGCTAAGGATGGACCGAGCAGGGTAGCTGCCCGGTTGATTCGTGAAGTCCTGTCCGACCTTCCCCGGCGTTTGAACATCGGGAAGAGCGACCATCATGGTCGACACATGTTATGAACGCGCGGAGGAAGGAGAAGCGTAAGAGCCACATCGTTCCGATTTCACCGAGAAAGGTGGGATGTTCGCCGCATGGCGGTACAGTGGTGGAAGAAACGAGCGACTGTTGGACTCTTGGGGCGTTGCAGGGCTATAAAAAGGAGGGCGTGTTGATCACTCATTTTTCATCCCCAAAACGTAAGAATGGTCACTTTCTCTTTTTCCATTCCCGAGATCATCTCCTTCGAGGACGTGTACTTGTACGACCAGCTATGCTCCGAGGATACGCGGCAGGCGGTGATCGGCCATGTTGAGGATCATTTCGGTCGAATGCTTTCCCGACGCTCACCCCTGCTTCAGCTATTGATGTACTCAATCTGGAGGGCGTCGCCGGGGTTGCACAACCCCTTGTCCGAGCAGCTGAAGGACGAGGTGGTTGATAAGCTGAGGTCTTTGTGTCGCTTCGGCCTGATCTCGACGAGCCGGCGAGATCGCTCGGTGGCACTCGTCCTCGAGTGTTACCAATTGAGGCATCTCGCCGATGTTCGCGGATGACATCAGAGGCAGAGGTCCGAGACGGAGAGGGCTCGGCTGACGGAAATATCCTCGGAGTACCACGAGCAATGTTTTCTGCACCCCCTTCCCCCGCTGCTGTAACCCCCCTTTTTTAGGTTATGTAAGGCTGAGGAGCCTACAATACCCTTTTTTCGAATCAATAAAATTCTTCTTTTCTGCGATGCTCAACTGCTTTGTCCTTCTTGTTTGTTTAAATAAAAAGAACTTAGAAGAATTTACATTTCTTTTTTAAAGAATCCAAGTAGCGGCCTGTGAAGGATGGACCGAGTAGGGTAGCTGCTCGGTGGATTCGGAGGTTTTTCCCGACCTTCCCTGGTTCATGAACATTGGGAGGGCGACCGTCGCAGGTGGCACGTGCCAGGAATTCTCGGGGGAGGCATCACGTTTTGGGGAGCCGCGTCATTTTAGCCACATGGCAGCGCGGTATTGGAGGAATCTTGGCGGATCCCAGGATTTGCGCGTGAAACCAGGCCCTTTAGGATTCTGTTTTAGGTTATAAATAAAGAAGGATATAGCAACCCCTTCGACATCGTTTTCTTTTGAGATGACTGGGCGCATGTAATCGATCGAAGATATCATCACCCTTGACGACGCCTCCTTGTATGATCAATCCCTGGCTGAGGATGGATACCGGGGAGTGGTTCAGCGCCTCGAGGGTCACGTCGGCCGGCTTTTCCCTCGGCGGTCGTCCCTGCTTCAATTGCTGATGTACGTGATTTGGAGGAGGTCCCCGGGGTTGGAAAACCCCTTCACCGAGGAGCTTCTGGACGAGGCGCTCGACAAGGTGTGTTCGATCTTCCTGCTCGGCCTCATCTCGAAATCCATGCACGACCGATCCTTGGCCCTCATTTTGGAGTGCT
Organism: Agapanthus africanus; assembly: GCA_030015575.1. NCBI lineage: Eukaryota > Viridiplantae > Streptophyta > Magnoliopsida > Asparagales > Amaryllidaceae > Agapanthus > Agapanthus africanus. Next base: position 796,583,007 of record CM057340.1, read on the forward strand.
TCAAAATGAGGTACATCGTAAGCCAAGGCTCAGAGGGCAGAGCATCGGGTGCTTTTGTGGCGTCTCGGGTTTGCGTGCAGCATCGGCAGGACCGGGCTGCGGAGGCTAGGGCTCGGCTAGCTGAAGTCTACTCTGAGTATCACCGGGAGTACTTCCTCGATCCCGTTCCACCTCTATTGTAACTTTTTCCTTTTTCTGTAAGGCTGAGGAGTTCGTAGTACCTTTTTAATGAATAAATTCTTTTTGCAATGTTCTAGTGTTCCCTTCTTATTATTTAAATAGAAAGAACTTTAGAAAGGTTTACATTGTCTTTGTGAAAGAAGAAATACACACTCGAAGATATTCTTTTCATTGATACAGTTTGAGCTTCTCAGCGTTGTAAGGCCATGGAAACTTACGCCCATCCGTGTCTTGCAAGCGGTAAGCTCCGCCGGGCAGGACCTCGGAGACAAGGAATGGACCGTCCCATTTTGGGGAAAACTTATGCAGTCGACGAACTCGTTCCGCTTTAGGACTAAATCTCCGTTCTTGAAGAAACGACGCTTGACTCACACGTTGTAGTAGCGGACGGTTTGCTGTTGATAGGCGGCAGCTCTGATCTGAGCCCGGTCTCGTTTCTCTAACAAGATGTCCAGGTTAGTTCGTAGGGCTGAGGTGTTCGCTTCGTCGTCGAAATACTCGACCCGGTGACTGGGGAGCACGATCTCCGCTGGACCCATTGCCTCTGTACCGTAGCAGAGGCTGAAAGGGTCTCCCCGGTGGGGGTTTTCATCGACGTGCGCAAGGCCCATAGGACCCAGGGTAATTACTCAACCCAACTGCCTTGGCGTCCTTCTAGGCGTGTACGAAGACCTCGGAGGGCATCCCGATTAGCGACCCTGTCTTGCCTGTTGCATTAGGGATGTGCGACGCGGAAAATTTCAAGAGGATGTGATATTCGCTGCAAAATTCCTTAACTCTTTGTTTTCAAAATTTGTCCCATGGTCGGTGATGATACACCTCGGGATGCCGAACCGGAGTATCACGTTGTTCTGCAGGAACTTAATAGTCATGGTGGCGTCCGGTTTCCTGATAGGAATGGCCTCGATCCACTTTGTGAAGTAGTCCACTGCGACAAGAATGCACTTGTGCCCACCCGTACCAGTAGGGAACTGGCCTATCATGTCCATTCCCCAATAGGCAAACGGCCACGGGGAGGTTAAGGCAGTTAGCTCGGTAGCAGGAAGGCGAGGTATGTTTCCATGGAGTTGGCAGCTCTTACATCTTCGGACGAGCTTCTGGGCGTCCTGATGAATTGTCGGCTAGTAGTACCCCTGGAGCAGCGCCTTCTGGATCAAGGTGCGGGCCCTTTAGTGCGCGCCACTGACCCCTTCGTGGATCTCACGGAGGACATAGTCAGCTTCGTGGGAGTCGACGCACCAGAGCAGGGGCTGAGTGAAGGACTTCTTATAGAGGTTTCCATTGCTCCAGACGAAATGGCGAGCTTTGGCCCGGAGACGGTGGGCTTCTCCTCGATCTTCTGGGAGCGTACCTTCCCTCAGGAATTCCACAAGGGGCTTTCTCCGGTCCCGGTCTTCTTCCCGGGCTGTATACACTTGAAGTATTGTTGCCCCGTCTTCCACGCTCGGCCATGGTAAGACCTCGAAGAGGATGCTCCTCTTGTTGTTGGCCGAATAGGATGAAGCCAGCTTACTCAAGGCGTCGGCTTGGGTGTTGAGCTGTCTGGGGATCTGCTCCACCTGGACTTCATCGAAGTCCTTACGCAGTCTTCTTACCTCGGCCACATACTTCACCATCAGAGGCTCTCGTGTCTCGAATCGGCCGGTCACTTGGCCAACGACTAGGGTGAAGTCGCTGCGGATCCGAATCGTTTTCAGCCCCAGTCCGGAGGCTATGCGCAGTCCGGCCAGCAAGGCCTCGTATTCTGCCGCGTTATTTGAGGCCTTGAACCCGAGCTTCAGAGAATACTCCATTTCTGCCTCGTTCGGGCCCCGAATGATGAGGTCGGCACCACAGTCTTCCTCGGTCGAGGACCCGTCGACGTAAAGGATCCAATCAGGGACTGAGTCGGGCTTCCCATCGACCGAGGGCTGAGCTGCGGGGGCTGGCGTTGATTCCGGCTCCTTGCTGGGGATGGTGCACTCGCCGATAAAATCGACCAGGGCTTGTGGTTTGATGGCCTGCCTCGGGCGGTATTTTATGTCGAACTGGGACAACTCCCACCTCCACTTCTCCAAGCGGCCAGAGGACTCGGGTGAGGCGAGGATAGCCCCCAAAGGGCGTTCGGTAAGGACAAGGATGGTATGCGCCTGGAAATAGTGTCGTAGTTTCCTTGAGGCCATGATGAGTGCTAAGACGATCTTCTCTATGGCTGGGTACCTCGTTTCTACGTCCTTGAAGATGTGGCTCACATAGTATACCGGCTTCTGGACTCCGTCGACCTCTCGGACAAGCACCAATCCTGCATCTTGGTCGGATATCGCAAGATATAGCGAAAGCTCGTCCCCTTCAACTGGTCGGGTGAGCAGCGGTGGAGTCGCAAGGTGCCTCTTTAATTGGTTAAAGGCGGTCTGGCACTCCTCCGACCACTCGAACCTTGGAATCTTCCTTAGAGCCTTGAAGAACGGGAAGCACTTCTCCCCGGACCTCGACATGAAATGGCTCAGAGCGGCTACCCGCCCTGTCAGCCATATTAGTCTTGGGCGCGGCCATGTTGAGGATGGCGTTGATTTTCTCCGAGTTATCTTCGATCCTACGGTGAGTGACCATGAAACCGAGGAACATTCCCCCGGTGACCCCGAATGCACACTTGGCGGGGTTCAGTTTCATCTTGAACTTGCGGAGGACGTCGAAGGCCTCGCCCAGATCCTTGGCGTGGTCGACCGATGAGACCGACTTTACAAGCATGTCGTCGACATATACTTCCATGTTCCTGCCGATCTGCGGTTTGAACATGCGATTAACCAAGCGTTAGTACGTCGCTCAGGCGTTTTTGAGGCCGAAAGGTATCACCTTGTAGCAGTATACCCCCCGGTCCATTATGAATGCGGTGAGATCCTCGTCTGCCGAATTCATACGGATATGATTGTAGCCAGAAAAAGCATCCATGAAGCTAAGTAGCTTGTGTCCTGCCGAGCTGTCGACGAGCTGATTTATCCGAGGGGGGATAGTTGTCTTTCGGGCAGGCCTTATTGAAGTCGGTGAAGTCGACGCACATGCGCCACTTCCCTCTTGACTTTCTTACCATGACCATGTTTGCCAACCATTCAGTGTAAGGCACATTCCGAATGAAGTTGGCAGCAAGGAGCCTGTCCACCTCGTCCTCGATCGCCTTTTGTTTGATCGAGGCAAAGCTCCGCTTTTTCTACCGGACGGGTCGGGCCGTACGGTCTGCCCCGAGCTTATGGGATATGATTTTGGGGTTGATCCCCGGCATGTCGGCAGGTGCCCATGCGAATACGTCAGAGTTGTTTCTGAGAAAGTGAACCAGGTTGTCCCGCTGAGTCCTTGTCAGAAGCGACCCGATCTGAACGGTTCGTTCGTCGTCCCCTTCTACGAGGGGGGCCTTTGTCAGTGGCTCCACTAGGGTCCTTCAGACTTCTTTTTGCTCGTCTTGAGTGTCCATAGAACCCCTGATGTCACCCTCGCCCTCAACATCGTTGTTTGGCCGCTCAGACGAAGATGTTGCGGTGAAGCAAACTTTTGCAGTCCGTTGGTCTTCGTAGGCCCGACCTATCCTGCCTTGGTCGAGCGGGAATTTCATTGCCAGGTGGAAGGTCGATATCTGGACCCTGAGGGAGTTAAGTGTAGGGCGGCCGAGGAGGATGTTGTAGGTCGACGGGATTCTCGCTAAGATGAATTCCACGGGCATGGTGCGCATGTGGCTGCCCCCCCCGATGTTAAATTGGAGAGTGATTACCCCTTCCACCGGGATGGAGTGGTTAGTGAACCCTGACAGGACATGGGTGGTCTGCCTTAGGTCCAACAGGGTGAGTCCTATATGTAGGAAGCAGTCATAAAATAGAATGTCTGCCGAGCTTCCAGAGTCGACCAGTATCCTCTGCACCTCGTAGCGGTGGACCCGAGCTGTGATCACCAGCGGGTCATTGTGGGGCAGGGATATACCGTGGAGGTCCTCATCGTTAAAAATGATCGTCTCGGCTGCCCTGGCCTTCTTCCTCGGGTGGCTGTCAATCCCCCCGATTGGTGAGGGGTGCTGAACCTCGTAGGTATTCGCCGTACCCCCCGCTGACATGACCATGATTTGGCCAATTGTTAATTCACCGGGAGGGGGATGTTGCTCTTGCTCACGGTCAGCTTGCCGCTTGTCCCTCAAGTACGTTGTCAGGTGCCCCGAGCGGATTAGCTCCTTGATGTAGTCTCGGAGCTGCTTGCAGTTCTCTGTGGAGTGGCCCTGCGGCCTATGGAAGCCGCAGTAGGGGCCTCGGGTGCGCTTTGACGCCCTGTTCGAGACTGGAGGGAGTTTGAAGAGTCTCTCGACCTTAACCTCCTCCAGCAGTACCGTTTGGGAAACGTTGAGCGGGGTGTACTCCTGAAACTTCGGGAAGTAGGGCTACGGCCGCTCAATCATCTTTTTCTTTACCCGGGCCCTTTTCTTGTGATCAGTTTGTTCTGTCCAGGGCAGATTGGCGTTCACCTCGGATTCAAGCTGGATTTCACGTTCGGTCCAGGCCTTTACCTCGGTCATGGTCTTAGGTTGCGCTAATGCAAATGAGCGTAACCACTCCTTGTGCCTAAGACCCGACCTAAGTGACGTAATGACCGTCTCGTCCCGGTGTTCTGGGATTTCGAGGAGGGCGTTGTAGAAGCGGGTGACGTACCCTTTAAAGGTTTCTTTATCCCCGCTCTTTATTGTGAAGAGATGGTCGACGGTCCGCTTCTGTCGTCTGTTCCCGACGAAGTGGCCGGGGAATTGGGTGGCCAACTCATCGAAGGTTGAGATTGAGCGTGGCGTGAGTCCTCGGAACCAGTCTCGTCCGGAGCGGATGAGAGTGGCCGGGAAAGCGCGGCATTGGGCGGTGTCGGAATAATCCTGGAAACTCATCCCGGCTATGAACGTGTCCAAATGGTTCTTCAGGTCGGACTTCCCGTCGAAGAGTGAGACCTTCGGGGGCTTGTTCCGGGAGGAGACATGGATGGTGAGAAGCTCTTCGGTGAAGGGCTTCATGAGCGAGTCGGCGGCGTATTTAGCCCCGTCGCTCGAATGACGACCTTCCCGATGCATACCTTTGATCTTCTTTTCGAGGGCATCGAGTCGGCCGTGGTATCCCGATGAATCGGCATACTCTGATCTTTGGCCTTTGCTGCCGGAGACCTCTGCCTGGCCACGGCCCCGATTCCGTTCGATGGCGTTCCTCAGGTCTCCGGGCGAGGTCGTTTTCGAGCTGCTGTGGCGAGTCTTGTGCGCGTGACCCCGTCAAGGGAGGGGGTGCCGATCATGCCTGGACGCAGGAGAGCTGACCGACACCTCCTCGGGAGGGACAGAGGCGCGATAGGGCTCGTGGAGAGACGATCTGGCGTAAGACCTCAGAGTAAAACTGTGCGGCGTCCACCGGGTCATTGAATATGTCAACCCGGGGGATCTGTGGCCGGCGGAGACAGTGAGGCGGTGATCAGTCGTGCCAACGTGGACAGAGTCTTCTCTCCCTCTGTAGGAGTCCCTGTCCCGCGGAGGGGGAGTGGCGACCTTTGGAGCTTGCCCGGCCGCTTGGACACGGACGAGCGCATCCATGACGGATGTGAGTCGATCTATCCGAGCGGATAGGGCGTGAATGGCGTTCGGTGGAGGAGGGGATTCTCCTTCGTCTCCACTATGGGAAGGCCGACGCATGGTGCTTGGATCGTCGCAGTGACTGCTTGCCATGTAGTCGGGATCGGAAGATGAACTTTTGGTTGAGTGGAACTAGATTTTCCACAGACGGCGCCAACTGATGGAGATATGGATTTCCTTCAGATGTTATCTTCCGTTGATCTGCTGCGAGCGCTGATGGACGGCTGAGATTGAGTTGGAGGGTTGACTCTTGGAGCGTGTGGATCTCAATGGGTTTTGTGTGATGAGGTCGAGCTACCTGCAACGAAGTCCTGGGGTGGTTGTGCCACCGAGGACCCTCCGACAATCAAGTTAGACGGGTATTTTGGCAGAGTAACGGCCTAGTGGAGTGAAAATGGCTTACCTGAATCGTCTAAGAGAGGGGTTTATATAGCGGCAGCAATGGGCAGGCGGGCACGAGATTCATGCCGGCCGTTACGCCCCTGGCGGCACGCCCGCATGATGGGCGGGATCCCACATTAATGACGAGACATGCTCGTTAATGGGGGATCGTGATGGCGTGGAACGCGGGATCGTGGGCGGTGGATATCTCGCGTATGGCGAGATTCGCGGAGCCGTGGCGGAGGCACCATTGATCAGCGTTGTGAGTCGGTTGGCCAAACCGAGGAAGATGAGCTCGGCGGGAGGCCGATGCATCTTGGTTCTGTGATAGCTCGGAGGCGAGCCGGAGATGGTCTGGAAGGCCACCGAAGGTCGGGATGAACCTCGGGTAATCCCAACTGAAGCTCTTGATCCTTTCTTGTAGGTTCTGGGTCAATTGGATTGATGATAGCACACCAAGTGGGATTCCGCTTCGCTTCACTGACTTGACAAGTTTTAACTCATCTGCAACGTGTCAGCCTCTGGAGAGTCACCGATATTGAGCATCATCACCCCGGTCCCTGAAATTGTACTGATATCAAGTCCTAGTCCTTGAAACCCCCCACCCCACGCTGTGTTCCGAAACCCTAACCCGTCGGACATCGATCGATCGCTACCTCCACATTCTCAAAACCCAAGTCAAGATTTGTTGAGCAAACAGTTCCGAGATTCTTCGAATTCATCCTACATTGGTTCCCCAAACCTAAATGTTTGGGCACGCCCAAAACTCCGAAGAACGAAGAAGAAGAAGAAGAAGATGAAGACGATGAAAGGAAGGAGAGAGATACAAAAAGGAACAATCTTGTGATTAAAGAAGGGCGTTCAAGTCTTTGTATGGCTAGTTCTAATTATTTTAATTGGTTGTTGGTGTTCAATCAAGGGCTTTATCGATCACCCAAGACCCTAAAAGATCTCTACTTTGTTACCAGGCTGTTAGTTTCTTTATTAGTAGGGTGGATCATCCGGCTCGTGAAAACACTCCTGGTGAAGATACTGGTGTCTTCATTTCATATGAATCGATTCTTTGATCGGATTCTAGAATCCATATTTCATCAGTATATATACTGCGGACTCTGTCTGGGCCACCGCTGATGGAAATTGCGGAGAAATTTGGGCCGGTGGCAAATTCAGGACATTTGAGCTTTACAAGTCAAGGTAAAGGGAATGAAAAGCAAGAGGTTGTTGATGTGTCGGAGCTTTATAAACTGAGGCAACTAAAGGTGCCGGCTTGGACGATGAAAGGGTTGGTTAATGTGATTAGGACCTCGGGGCTATCGACGCCTTCAAATACTAATTGATGATAGTTTTTACGAGGAAGAGCACAGGGAGATAACTAGTGAGTGGGAAGCGAAGGCTGCGGCTTAGAGGATATTTAAGAATGTAGTAAAACAACTATCGATATTTCCCCGCTTCTACTAATTTTTATTCCCAAGACGTCCCTTTCTAAAAGTATAACCATGTACGTTTACGAAAAAAATGAAATAACTAGAAAAGAAGGGCATTTTGAGAATAAAAATTTGAGAGCTATGGAAAAATTTTAACAGTTGAAAAAATGGGCAAAGTGCAACTATTTAAAGTTGAGGCTAGTATTCCTGCTATTGAGTCAAAAGTGAGGTGGGTTTTCTGCAATTAAGCCTTCTTAATTTTGGTTTACTTTCTTTGGTTTCTCATAATTATATTGATGCCTTCCATGTAGGTTCATTGATGCAGAGGATCTGTTGATGTTTTTGAGCAGGAGGAGGTGGAGTATGTACTTCCATTGTTTGAAGGAGCGGCGGAAACCGGAAAGATTAGGAATTCATCTTTGAAGCATTGGGTGGTACCTTTCAATTCTTTCCTTTGCCCTTCCACTATCTCTGCTTTTCAAAAGAATATCGACTTTTATAGTTATATTTTTCACAAAACTTTGACATCTTGCAATAGATTTTTTTTCCAGGTTAAATTTCTCAAAAATCTGTTAAATCTTCAGCATTTACCAGATAAAAAAAACCCTAAACTTCTTTAACATATAAATACCCTATACTCCAAAATTGCAAATAAATAACTTGAACTATCAATGTAACACCATACATTGTTTTCTACAAAAGAGTGAAATTACAAAGAGATGTCCGAAGGTAATCGACTTTTGCTGAAAACGGGGTAAGTTTTAAGCTGGAAGTTCCAGTACTTATTTGTAATTTACTAAGTTCAAGGTAATTGTTTGCAGCGAAAGGATTTAGAATAGATATCTGAAAAATGCTGAAAGTTTAATTTTTTCCTTTTTTGGGTTTTGAAATTTAACCTTTATTCACAGAAAACAGAAACAGTAGGAAATCAGCTTTGAAGAATTGGATGGTACCTTTCAATTCTTTCTTTTGCCCTTCCACTATCACTGAATATTGACATTTATGATTATATTTTTAGCTTTTATATTGGCTTGCAATAGCATTTTTTTCAGGCTAAGTTTCTGGAAAATCCCTTAAACCTTCAGCATTTACCAGATAAAAACCCTAAACTTCCTCAACATATAAATACCCTAAGCTTAAAAATTGCAAATAAGTAACTTGAACTATCAATCTATTTCAACACACTGTTTTCTATGAAAGAGCGAAATATCAAAGAGATGTTCAAAGGTAACAACTGTTGCTGAATACGGTTTAAGGTTTTAAATTGGAAGTACCAATACTTATTGGTAATTTACTAAGTTCAAGGTATTTAATTGTAGCGAGAGGATTAAACAGTTATATGAAAAAATGCTGAAAGTTTTAAAAAAAAATTGTTTTGAAATTTAACCTTTATTAGCAGAAACCGGAAAATTTAGGAAATCAGCTTGTACCTTTCAATTCTTTCCTTTTCCACTATCTCTGCTTTTTAAAAGAATCTTGACTTTTATGATTATATTTTTCATAAAATTTTTATGATAGCATGCATTAGCTTTTTCTTTTCAGTCTAAATTTCTCAAAAATCCCTTAAACTGACAGCATCTACCAGTTAAAACTTCCTCAACATATAAATACCCTAAACTTAAAAATTGCAAATAAGTAACTTGAACTATCAATCTAATACAACACATTGTTTTCTACGGGAAGTGCAAAATAACAAAGACATGTCCAAAGGTAATCAACTTTTGCTGAAAATGGTGTTAAGTTTTAAATCGAAAGTTCCAATACTTATCAGTAATTTACTAAGTTCAAGGTATTTATTCGAACCATAATACACAAAAAAAAATAAAAAATCACAGAGACCATAGCTGAGAGTTGGATTGCTATTACGAGATGCGTATCGTATTATATGGGTGATCCTATATTCGCTTGGATAAATAATTATTAGCTTCACATAGGTTCTCAAATATTTCTTTTACACTTGAAAAGAATTTAAAGCAAAATATATGTTTTTATTTATTGAATCAGGTTAAAGCTTATGTTGATCGAAAATCACTTGCGCATTCTTTGAACGACGCTAAACCAGCTGTAAACCAATTGCACAATGTTGCAACATCCATTGTTACAGTCGCGATACTTATCATCACGCTGATTCTAACAGGCATTGCAACAACGCAAGTGCTTGTTTATAGATCGTCTCAGCTACCAGTGGTGGTTTTTATGTTTGGAAACACTTGTAAAATGGCGGTCGAGGCCATCATTTTTGTATTTGTGATGCACCTTTTTGATGTCGGTGATCGATGTGTTGTTGATGGAGTACAGGTAACTCATTTATAGTCCAATTTTCATATTTATATTATTGATTTTTTTGCTAGTTTGTATTTTCTATTTAGCTGGGTTTCTCAATTAAACTTTATTGTGTATATCTTGCTCTTTCGAATCAATATTTCTGCATCTGTCCCTGTGTGTAGTCAAATTCAGTAGAATAGTCGAGTTACTATATGGTCAAATTTACTCCACCGATAGTGAAATTACATACTGGTAACTATAAAAAACATTCAGGTTCTGATAAATTTGACCATTAACTTTGCAAATGATAGTAGAAGAGATGAATATATTGACCGCTGTCTTTTTGAAATTCGACAACGAGAAGATGTACTATCCGAATTCTGTGTTAGCAACCAAACCGATAAGCAATTTTTACAGAAGCCCAGACATGCGCGATTCTGTGGAATTCTCTGTTTCAGTTTCAACCTCAGTGGAGAGCATTGGAGCTTTGAAGTCTAAGATCAAAATGTAAGTTAATTCCTATACTGCATCATGTCACCAACTCCCAAATTGATTAGATGCCAATTTGTTTGATTCACGATTTGTTATTATATGATTAAAAGACTAATCACAATCACTAAGATTTTAACTTTATTCGACATCTAGAACCATTTAAACTTTATATGTGCTCTATTGTCATAATTTGAGTTTTGCAATTTGAATCATGGATTTTCCTGCGTAAAGCAATTTCTGATTGAAATCATGCATTATAATTTCAATTTTCAAGTAATTTATATTTTGAGTTCAATTGTTCTAGGATCTTTACATGAAAAATTGGACGCGAGGATACATTTGATAATTGTTCAGGACAATGTATGTTAAAATCTCACCTTTCATGTCGATATTTATGGGGTTTAGCATGTGATATTAGCTGTTGACAGTTCTGTAAGAGAGATTCTAACAAGTAATTTACATGCTTGCCTTAATAATGTAGAGTTACACATACTTTGATTCAAATATGATATATGTGATCCCTTGAAATTGGAGAAATTGCAGGAAACTTCCCTCATTTTGCCCGTAACAGTATATCACTCTTTGTTTCAAAATCTTGCACTTCGCCCCTATCTTGTCTACAGTTAACTTGTATTTTCTGCAACTACATATTATTAAGGGTTAATAAATGATAATATTACCCTGTGGTTTTTTGGGAACAAAATATTGGTAAAAATGGGGGGAAATTACCCGTCATTAAAAAGATACTGGTTTTTATAACAAAGGGTGATATGGTTTAAAAAACAAAGGGCGATATGCATTTATACGGCAAAAAACGAATGGGTTTCTTGCAATTTTAGCCATCAATATTTACAAGGGTAAATCCCACTAAAATACCCTTAGCTATGCCATTTTTCTCTGAACTACCTTAAAAGGTTTTTAAAATCACTGTACTCTCCCATAAAATACCCTTAAATATTGCAATCTAAGAAAGTTTAATAGAAACAAAAGATGTTTAAGATTATTTTAGTAAAATCTACTCTATTTACAGATTGAAACCTTCCGTAACGTCTGGTGATTTATTTCGAGAATTTTCAGGTACATAGAGAACAAACCAAACCACTAGCACCCTAACCACAGTATAGTCGTCAAGGGCATTATCAGCATTACCAACGATAACAAGATGAACATGGCTCTATACGTGAACCACACGATGAACTTCCAAAACATAATTGGAGAAGAATAGCCGAAAGGCTGAGCTCGTCCTCGAGCTCAAGAAAATATTTGAAGAGTTATCGATTTGATACAGTCTGCTGCCTAAAGAAGGTTCTCATGAGTTATGTTGGGTCGACCCCGTTGCCAATGATCATCACACAAAGCATGAGTTAGATTTGTATGTTAACCTGATAAAATCTGAAATGAGATGTGTTGTAATGGTCATTGTTTCAAATGTGGCTGAAACTTCTGGGTTAATTTTTCTCCCTTTTTTGTAAATTAACTGTTGGGTAGAGGCCTAGAGTGATTTTATCAAGTGATAACTTGTTTAAATGAACTTATTTTTGATGAAAACTAGGATACACATCTTCGATAAAATTATTAACAGGCTCCAATTATCACCTAGTAAACTATGTGCATGCATCTGAAATATCAGCGCTCTTTTATCAACATGTTCATGTGTTAAATCATGTAACAACAGATAAAAAATATCATAATTATTTTTAATAGGCTAAAGTAAAATCTGACAACAAGAATATCACATGCAAAAATGACACAATTAAGTAGTGAAGTGGATACTCCAACATCAGTTACCCCTATTACAATACTGCTTGCATTAGCCATTTAACCATTTTACAAAGCAGATGATAACCACAACATAAGCAAATAATTATAACTACTATGCAATAATATTTGCGTAGCACAATCGAATAAAAAAACATTTATATGTGCAACTATCATTTATTTGAATCTCATCCAGTCACTTCGATTACAAATCTATCATCTCAAGGAAAACTAGCAGACATAATATTAATGGAAATAGACAGTAACAAATATCGTGGGAAAAAAATTGTTTTAACAAAACCTTTAAGACTAGATAAACTAGATTTGGTAGAGAATTTTACCCGATGAAAACATAATTTGTAAAAAATTCTTATGCTCATAAGACTATCATCGCTGAAGAGCGATATATCTCGTGTCAAATGGATCCTTGATGCACATCAGCTTTAAAGAATGTCTTAGAAGTCTATATCAAATTTTAAATCACATACTCGCAATTAATTCAAGTAGGTATCTGCTCTCCGTTGAAGGATTCGCCCTCTCTGCCTTAATCACCGTAATTTTCACTCGCTGCTCGTCTCCATAAAGCTCTTCTTTAATTTTCAACTTAAACAAGTACTGCTCAAAGAGACTGCGACGAATAATCTCAGCAAACTTTGCATCATCACCCTCTTCATTCTTAATATTGTACAACTCCTTTGCTGAACAGCCAAGAATTTCCTCCCCCGACTCTTGAAACGCTGTGACCCAAGTAACTCCACTATGATCTTGAATTTGAGCTTGAAGTAAAAATCTATAATCACACTCTTCAAACTCTTTATTGCATCGATCGCAGCAAAATTTCCCATTACCAACCTTGGTCACTTTTTTATTGCATTGCCTATCACCAATCATCAAAGGGCAAGCGGTGTAACAAAAGCTATCGGTTTTGATGAATGAAATGGTCGCTTTGATTGTAACCCAATCAGGTTTTTCTCCTCTACCAAGACCCTCATCTTTGATTTGAGAAACATTTTTACGGGTTTCATTATGATGGTGCCCAGGTGCAAAATCTTTAGAGATGGATTGTGAAGATAATTCCTTTCCTCCTCCATTGAACCACTCTCTCAATTTAATAGACTCAGGGAAGTTAGGGTTGATGAAAAGTTGAGTGGCGGAAATCGTACCAACTGATTTTCCACTAAAGTCGTTAACTTTTCCTGCTTTCACAGCTAAAACTGAAAAAATATTAGATTCGTGCATCTCTTGCAACTCTCGACCCTCTCTATTGCAAAATTCCCCCCAAAGAGTTAGTTCAACACTTCGATTAGAGACATCCTTCAAGTTGATAATTCTCCTCTGAGTTTCCAAGCCATTTTTTCTAAGTATAGTTGTTGAAGGGTTAACAGATGTGACAATGCCAATCAAATCTATAATTGAGTTGTTCTCTATATTCTCAATCTCACTGATGAGCCTAAAATTGAACTGCTGTGCTGGTATAGAACTATCTTCATCCGGGCAAAATTCCACAGTTGACGTTGCTTCCAAGAAAATTTCGAATTGATGGTCAAGGTGATTGAAGTTTTTCTGAGCGGGCTTTAAACTTCCCTTCGATATCAAATACACCTTTCCAGCCTCAACAACATCATAGAATCGGTCAACTACAGAATTAAAACAAGTTGCTCTAATTTCTCCACCATTAGAATCAAGCAAGTCAAAAGAGAAAACTTTTCCATCTCCCTTAGCATTGTTATAACGTCGAAGATCACCTTTCGAAGTTACTCTTGCTTTGATGGCCCATCGACCTTGGTAAGGATTTAGAGCAGCTATAGGGATTACCCGAGGAGGGGCCTCGTTCTTCATCATTGCTCCATGGCTTCTATAGTTTGGAAGAGGCTTATATGAAGGCTGAACTGTTGGCTGAAAGTTTTGGGGGTTATTGCTTTGGCTTGTTGATGACTTGTTATTGAATCTAGAAGGGGGAAGAGACCCAGATGCTTCATTAGTAGTTGATGGATAGGCCTCGAGATGCGATTTGGGATTACCAATGACTCCACCCTCCGCGATTATGACTTCTAAGTTCAGAACCACAATAATCCTACAGAATAAATCAGATTGAAACAAGATGACAGAGACGAAGTCATTAAGATTCCCCTACAAGCTAAATTGTCATATACAAATTAAGAATTTTTTAAATTGATTCAACCCAAATTTAAAATGCAGTTCAAATTTGACAGCTCTGAAAGGTTAGTTACCCAAAAAACCATCCATTTCTCTACTTTTATTCACATGCTTTTTCTATAGTAAATTTCTAAGTCACATGTTAATTCTATTGAAAAGCTTATTGCAACAAATAACATTTTTAAAGTAAGTAAATTTACACAAGTGCCATCCAATAGAATTTTAAAAAAAATCCTGTCAACCTTATTACCTGTTCTTGTTTTTTTTTTAAAAGTTTTATTATAAGAAAGCAATACGGTCACATTAATAACTCTTATCAACTTCAGATTATTTGTAACTACAATATTCGTATATCAATCCCATCATACTAAACTGATATCCTATTGTAACTGAGAATGTTTCATTTAATGAAGGGAAATCAAAAGGAAACTGAAATCGACATCTTAGTTCAGCAGATCCTATGAAATTATAGTAATTAACTAATGAGTCGGTTAGTTTGTTTATCTTCTACGGATGAATGACTCCTAAAAGTCAAACACGCACTCATGCATGCATGCACACACGTTTTTTTATACGGTGGACCTTTTTTTAGTTATTTTAGTTTAAAGTGCATAAAACATCTCCAACTTCAAATGTGAGCGTCATGCAAATCTCCCTTCGCCAAGTTAAAATACAGAATGCTCCTTCGATCTTTTTGATGTCTTTTCACTCAAACACCATCAGTTAGCTCAAACTCAATATTTTAGTACCCAATGAAACAATTTCAGCACCATTTGCAACCTAAAAAAATCTATTAACATGTTTTTTGATTAAAATGTTTTTTTTATGGAATTCAAAACACCTTCACGATTTATCAAATTAACATGTTTTCTGATCGATTAACTTACAACAAAAGAAAAAAACTTTACAGTTACCTTCGATTTTGAACGGTGCTGCAAATGTACTCCAACAATTGCACAATCGATCCATTCTTCAATCGCCCTCCCTTTACCACATCGTTGAGCTGGGTCGCTAGCAGCGCTTGTTGGGTCTCGGATCCATCCGAAACCAGGATCCGATACCGCTCCCCGGATCCGATAGCCTTCACTTCGGTCACTTGAACCACTGGCTTCAGGTTCAGATCGCCGGCGATCACCTTCGCGATCCCATTCGCCGTCAAAACCGGCAACATCGGAGGAAAGAAACCCTAGAATTCGAATGGATTTGACTGAATTAGGGTTTTGGGAGAGATCGAATTTGGGGATTTTGGGAGCGAAATGTTGGGAATGAGGGCTTTTATAGGAGGGCCATAGGGCGAATCGTGCTTGGCCTATTTAGATGTTTTCAAGTAACGGTCAACGGCAACGATTTGAATTCATTCGATGTGGCCAAAAAAGGAAAAAGAAAATTTTGGAAAACCCCGAATGATCAAAAAGTGGTGTTTTTAATTACTATAAGCAGAAAATAAGGGAGTCCATATTTCGCTCGTATGGTTTCAATGTACGATGCTCGTGTGAATATTTTGAACAACACATCTAAGAATTTTTACCGATTAACATTGCATATAAAGTTCTAAAGATCTCTATAGAATTTAAATTAAATGCACGCGGTTTGTGATAATATTAGAATGGACAAATTTATGAGTCATATAAAATTACAAAGATATCGAGTCTTATATAAGCGAAATTTCATCAAAACCATCCTGTGGTTTGGCATATGTTCCCACTGCCACTCTAAACTTTTTTCCCATCACAGCTCCCCTCCAATTTTTCACTCCGGTACTCCCGACCTTCCTGTGACCCCCCCCCCCCTCCACCCCCGTTAGTTTTAGCAATTTTTAATTAAAAAATACTCCTCTCACGTGACTGATACCTTTTTAATTCCAACACTATCCTTCTTTCACCTTTTTACAACCCCTCCTCCATATCTCAGCACACTTTCTTTTCTTTTTTAGGGTTCGCGAAGAAGGGGCAATCGACGACGAAGATGGTGAATTCCTCATGAAGAAGGGGCAACAATTCATCGGAGAACTTAGGGAGTGTCGATCCTAATGGCCAAGTCCTGTGCTACTGCGATCTTCGTGCACATTGCTTGTTGCTGCGACCGAGAAGAACGCGAGTCATAGATTCTACACTTGCTATCATTTCCCTCGAAAATATAAGTTCTTTGTATGGAGAGATCTTGAGACGAGATTTAGAGTTGTACAGTATGTTCAAGAACCGCAGAAAGAGAATCAAGCGCTTCAAGAAAGAATAGCGCAATTGGAGCAAGTTGTGAGAATTGGTAGGGTAGAAAATGGAAATGCTAGAGTTGGTGTTGTAGGTTTAGAAGCTGAACAATGGATGTGGTTTAGGGTTGTATCTATTTTAGTAGTTTGTTTGTGTTTTTTCATATTTTGGAGATTTTGAGGGAGTGAAGAAGTGTATGTGGCCATGTGATCTTTTTGATGTTGAAAATGTGAAGCTATGTGAATATTATGAACCAGCTATCTATATGAAACTTAATTTTGCAGTTATTTGAATTCCAGATTGTTGATTCATGCACACTTCTGCCAACAAATTTATATTGATTATCCATTTCAAAAAATCTGATATGGATGCAAAAGTTTATGGTGCAAAAAAATTTATGATGCAATACTCTGATGCAACATTGAAAAAATTGATTAGTATATTTTGCAGCAAAATCTGTGGTGCAAAAAAAAAAAAACAGACGCAAAATTTCGGGTGCAAAAATATCATCATTGCAACCGATTTATGGAAATTTTTTTGTTGATTATCCATTGCAAAAAAAATTATGAACACCGTTGCATAAAAAAATCCGATGCTTCATTCTTGCAACACAAGAAATTGAGCTGCAATATTAAAATCTGGAGCAGATTTGAGCCGTATTTGTTTAAAAAATTATGATACTTCATCAAAAAAGAAAAATACTGACTTGTCAAGTAGAAATTGAGCCGCAACACTAGAAATTGATGCAACGGTAAAAAATTGAGCTGTATTGATGCAACACTAAAAATTTGAGCCGCAACACTGAAAACAAGTAAAATCTAGATCAGATTTGTTTGATCAAAATTTGAGCATGTCACTGAGCTATACTGAGCTACACATTGAACAAAATAGTTTAGAAAAATACCACATGAAGAAGAATAACTAAATAGCATGCTGAGTAGAATTAGAACAAAATTTGAAAATGTAGCAACACTGAGCTACACATTGAACAGAATAGATTATAAATTAGCAGTTACAACAACAATTACAATAACAAATCTTATAATTTCAACAATGTACCAACCATAGAGCATAAAACAGATTGTACATACAAGTTCACTGAAGTCATACATATCCTGAAGTTCCAGATCCATAAAACAGATTCTACATATGCAACACTCAGCCACACAAGTTCACTGAGCATAACACAGATTCTATACAAGATCACTGAAATATAACAATCTCTCCAAAAGCAATACCAGCACAATAGACTATTTTTCCCCATCCAAAGCAGTTGCATCTTGACTTCCTCTTTGGTGCTAATTTCTTCTGCAAAAGAAAAGCTATGTGAACTTATATGAAGAAATTTAAAAAAGCAAACATACAAAATCATTATAAAAAATCACTCACTCTAATTCTAGCATTGGCTTGATTCCCTATATCCCCAACAGTTAACCCTTCTTCTTCTTGTGCATTTGTTTAACCTATTGAAGATGCAACATTTTAACTCAGAATTTGAGAGTTTGTGGTGGGTGTTGGGGTCATAAATTACATCCCGGTTGGCTAAGTCAAAGTCAAAGTCAACCCCAAATAAGTGGGCCCAAGCCCAGTTCAAGTAGGCCCATGTCCAAGTCGAGCCCCACGGCCGGCCCTCCATACCAAAATGAAAATTATGTAATAAATAATTTTGATATAATTTTTATCAATAAATGTAAGGAAAATAGGCATAAAGCCAAATTTTTTGTAAAGCCCATGACTCATGTGCAAAAGAAATAAGCACATGAGGCATCAGATGGGTAAAATGTCATTTTGTAAAACTCAAGCCCATGTGTAAACTTGTAAGGCTGTATAAGACAACATGATAATGAAATGAAGGATAATAATTCATTCTCCTAAAAAATTATGGTTTCTGTGCCTTCTTCTCCTTCCTCAAGGTTTCAAATCTCCTTCTCTTTTCTGAATTAAATCAAGAGTTTAACTTTTCATTTTCCTAAAAAGGAATGGTTTTACACCATAAACCCACGAAGGGGAGCTCATGTCTGCCATTAAATCTTTAAAATGGGAGATTTTTAATTCTCACCCCCCATTTTCTCCAAGATCCATCCAGCCGAGAGGAGGAAGAAGGAGACCTGTCTCTAAAAATCCTACTTCGGAAAGATCCAAGGCTTAAGAGAAGATTCATGGCTCAAGGAAGTAGAAAGGGGTCCTCTTTGATCATCTCCGAAGATTTTTGAGAGTTCAACTTCATTTGTCAAAATGTTTTGGAGTTTAACTCCATAAATAAAATTCTTTTGGGAGTTTAACTCCACTCAAAATGTTTTGGAGTTTAACTCCATAAATAAAATTATTTTGGGAGTTTAACTCCACTCAAAATCCTTTTGGGAGTTTAACTCCATAAAAATAAAAATCCTCCATTTTTCTGGGAGTTTCCAAAGTCCATCGGGAGTTTAACTTCTAATCTCGGGGCTAAACCCCCTTTTTCTGCAGACGCCCAGCGTCCACGTGCCGGATGAGTGAGGCGTCCGTGCCCAACGCCCATGCGCCTAACACGTGGCTCGCGGGCGCCCAGCGCCCACACACTAAGCATATAAACCGCTGGCGCCCAGCGCCCACCCTTTCTTAGGACGCTACTCACCCTTCTTTTTCCCGTACACTCCACACTTAAACCACATCTCCTGTTAGAAAAAAATTCTAACAGGGTGCTGCTAGCCCATTTGACCCCCAGCCCACTATCTGAGTAGCGGGACCCCCGTAAACTCTGCGAGACCCTCGATATACCAAAACCCCCTCAAGACACACATATGCACGCTGCACATTGAGTGCGCATGACTATTTTGACTCGTCAATCAGAGGTTCCTTTGCTTCAAAGGTGAGGGGTAATTAACGGCAGCTTAGTCCGCGGCTGTCGGATATTCGGATCCCTACAATCAATAAACCCTAGTCTACCCTAGGCAGGGGAATCTGTATACGCCTGACACGCGATGCATATTCCCATCTTAATAGGATGACGAAAAACACCCTACAGTAGGAAATTCACTACAGTCAGCCATACTTGAGGCTATTTTGTTTGGTCTCCTTCGCCTATTGCCTGTTGCCCCCTTTCAAGTTAATATGGATGCTTCATTCTTGCAAGTTTTGATATTGTGTCCCTAGCCTAACAAGTTATATGAAGAAATTTATATGAACTTATATGAAGAAATTTATAAAATCAAACGTATAAAATCAGATATTAATCTAATAGATAATAATTTTAATTTAACACCATATTTACATTTTGAATACATAAGTGATCCAGCGGATGCCCTAACCGACACACTTCGAGCTGGCTCATCAATCCCTCTTCTTCTCTTTTTGGGCGGCCTTCCAGATTTGGTTCTATAGTATGGTGCTGACGGAGCTGGTAAGTTGGTATTTTCTCATTTGGAACAATGTGGAAGTGGGTTAATTGAAAATTAATTAGCTGTCATATATGATTCTTTAGAATAACAGGGGTGCACAAAATCTTCTATGTTTTTTCTTGTCTTCACAATACTGCAATGGCATGACAATAAGGAATCCCTGTCAAATCAAACTTTCTACAACATGTCCCCTTATCCAGATTGACAATATACTGCCTGCATTCCCTTATCACTTCAAATTCTTGTCGGCAACCTTATAGTACATAGCAATCTCTAGCATCCTCAGACTCTTTACCAAGTTTCTTTACAATCATAGCACAAATGGTCCTAACTTGAGTTTGTATCCATTCTCTTTTCTCAAAAAATTTTGTCATAACTTTCGTCCTAAGTGTTTCTAACATGTTTAGTATTGGTCGATCCCTAACCTCTGTGATAGAGCCATTCCAAGATTCCGATAAATTGTTAAGAACTAAATTACATTTGACAAATGCAGTGAAGTAAGTTCTACACTAATAAGAAGGATTATATTATTTTTTCAACCATTTGTAAGCTTTTAGGTATTTATTTTTGAGGAATTCCATCTGCTTTTTGAAACCCTCAACAGTGTAAGCCTTGGCACAACTGTGAAATTGTGATTTGATAGCTCCAGACCCTCTACATTTTTTTTAACAAGTTTGCATATAAATGTATGATGCAAAACCTATGCTCAGCCCTAAGGAAAATCTCATTAAGGGCAACAATTAATCCCTATTATTTGAAAAAAGTATATTTAGACAGTTGACTAGAACCGCAACAAAATATACAGCTCAGCTCAAACAAGATGAAACTTCACAGTCATTACTAATTGACTAATCTAATTAGTTACCAATATATATATATATATATATATATATATATATATATATATATATATATATATATATAAGTATACTTGGCTATATAATATGTAACTCATCAATTCAGGCTGTAAATATAACAAAATACCTAGAAAATGTAACAAGTCAATGTGGAATTATGTTCATTTGTCTGTGCTTTACAATACCGTCAAGTCCCTCATACTAGTTAGGATCCATTTAGCGAGTCAATGCTCAAATTTGATAGGAAAAAGATTTTGAACAAAAATTAGATATGTATCACATAACAATTGATTAGTATAACATCAATGGAAGAGGTAAGAAGGAAACAACTCCTTTGCTTAAAAAAATTTTGCATGATGTTTAGAACATGAATTGATGATTTGCTATTAAATGGGTACATGATATACATACATACATACATGCATACATACATACATATATATAAGAAAAAGTATACTTAGCTATATAATATGTAACTCATCAATTCAGGTTGTAAATATAACAAAATACCTAGAAACTGTAACAAGTCAATGTGGAATCATGTTCATTTGTCTGTACTTTACAATACTGTCAAGTCCCTCATGCTGGTTAGGATCCATTTAGCGAGTCAATGCTCAAATTTGATAAGTAAAAGATTTTGAACAAAAATTAGATATGTATGACATTTGATTAGTATAACATCAATGGAAGAAGTAAGAAGAAAACAACTCCTTTGCTTAACAATTTTTTGCATGATATTTAGAACATAAATTGATGATTTACTATTAAATGGGTGCATGATATTTGAACATACAGTTAGTAGCAGGAAGATCAAATGTCATAAAAATTTAGTTTATTATCTGTATTACATGTGCAATGAATACATACTTTATGTCCATATGACATGAAAAAAACCGTTCTTCTCTTGTGATCCCAAAGAATCAGATATATATTCCAAGAAAAACTTCCAAGTATCTGTAGTCTCTGCCCCTGTTGGGGTCAAAAATTACACCCGGTTGACCAAGTCAAAATCAAAATCAATCCCAAACTCAGGCCAAGTGGGCCCATGCCCAAATCAAGCCCGAACATGAAGCGGCCGACCTCTCCCATGCCAAGAAGAAAACTATGAAATAAATAAGTTTGATATAATTTTCATACATGAATGTAAAATAAATGGGCAAAATGACATTTTGTAAAGCCCAAGGGGCTGTGTGTAAACTTGTAAGCCTATATTAGGCAACATGATGATGAAATAAATGATAATAATTCATTCCCCTAAAAAATTAGGGTTTTTGTGCCTCCTTCTCCTTTCTCAAGGTTTTAAACTTTCTTCTCTTTTCTGAATTAAATCAAGAGTTTAACTCTTCCTTTTCCAAAAAAAAATAGTTTTTCTCTAGAAAACCATTGAAGGGAAGCTCAGATCTTCTATCAAATCTTTAAAAGGGGAGATTTTTAAGTCTCACCCCCTTTTCTCCAAGATCCAGCCAACAGAGAGGAGGAAGGAGACTTATCTCCAAAAATCCCACTTTGGGGAAGATCCGACGCTTACGATAGGATTCAGAGCTCAAGGAAGAAGAAAGGGGTCCCCTTTGATCATCTCCGAAGATTTTTAAGAGTTCAACTTCATTTGTTAAAATCTCTTGGAGTTTGACTCCATAAATAAAATTCTTCTAGGAGTTTAACTCCGCTCAAAATCTTTTGGAGTTTAACTCCATAAATAAAATTCTCTCGGGAGTTTAACTTCCAATCCCGGAGCTAAGCCTCCCTTTTCCTGTAGGCGCTGGCGCCCAGCGCCTTGCACATGGTCTGCGGACTCGTAGCGCCCACGTGTCGGGCGCGTGAGACGCTGTCGCTCAGCGCCCACGCTTCCTTAGGACTCTACTCACCCCCTCTTTCTCCCATACACTCTACACTCAAAACATATCTTCTGTTAGAAAAAAATTCTAACGGGGCGCTGCCCCGCACTCCGCAAGGGGGCTGCTAGCCTCCTTGACCCCCAGCTCACTTTCCGGGTAGCGGGACCCCCGTAAACTCTGTGAGGCCCCCGATACGTCTAAGTCCCCTTCAAAACACAACACACGCATACTGCACATTGAGTTGCATGACCAGTTTTACCCGTCAATAGAAGGTTCTCTCGCTCTAAAAGCGAGGGGTAATTAACGACAGTTTAGTCCGCGTCTGTCGGAGATTCGGAGCCCCACAATCAATAAACCCCAACCTACCCTAGACAGGGGGAATCTGTAATACGCCTAATAAGTGACGCGTATTGCCCATCTCAATGGGATAGCGAAAAACACCTTACAGATTCTGACACGCCTGGTGGGACCATTTCTCTCCTCCCATATATCAGGTTAAACGTTCATGCAAACTCAATCAACATATATATCAATTGCCTGTACTAAAATTATGCTTCTTTTTGCAGGTTAACATTTGTCAATTGCATTCTTCGGACGCAAAAAAATGTCTCTAAGAACAAGTTCAGCTCTCAACACAGCTCCCATCTCTTACACGATGAAGATGGACGCCAGGACGATCCTTCCGGCCTGTCTCGGGCGCAGTGGCAGGAGCCGCTGCTACTATTTGGCTATATTTTGTTCGTTCCAGCTAATACCATCACATCTCCTCAAGCTTCGGTAACAGACAGACTAGCATCGAATAGCAGGAGGCCAAATGTAGTGATCTCATGGGCACCACTACCCAAACGCAAGTCGGTGTTTGAACGGCTTTCCTTAGCCCGAGCTGGGGGCAAGGCCATCAACACCAACAAAGTAATAAGGCGTCTCGAGCAAGCTCCAGCGGTGCCCCTGACAACTGCTCGATCGGGTATTTTCTCCAAGCTTCCCGTCAATCGACTCACGATGGCTTCCTGGATAACGGATGCCCACCAAGCCTTCAAAATCGAGAAGCTAAGACAGAAAAGGCTCGGATACAGAGCCAACAAAAGGGATAGGGCTTCTGCTAGTCTAAACTTCGTGGGGTTCCAAGAATGAGGTTACCTCGCGACAATAGCTAAATCGGCTGTAAGACAATCTAACTCTTTCAAACTGCTGAAATTGGTTCACAAGAACGACATGACCGCAAAAGACAAGAAAACTGCGATCCGGACTATGCCACCCAAGGACCCAGCCAAGCCAACCGTCTTCAGTCGCCTGTTCATTCCCGAAGAGGAAGGGCCACGGCGACGGTCCAAATAATTAGCTGCAAAGATAAAGAGATGGCTGGATACGTGGTCCACACTGTCTACATGGTGGGCACACGCACTAAGAGTAAAGATGGAGCCACCACATCTCAAATCCAATCTGGTGTGAATGTGGCTGCCACTTTCCAAGACCGGCCTCCTCTGGAAGGTAATGAAAACCCTTCCAGTGAGACTGATAAGCAGAGAGATCCCTCGGTTTATGAGGAGTCAGGCTCGAAAAGCGAAGAGGAGCCAATCTTCTGTCCCAAAACTACAGAGCAACAACTTCTCTAAGAGCTTCAGAAGCACCTCAAAAACAAAGACAAGGAGATGGCCAAACTCTACTCAAAGATTGATGACTTGACAAATGTCGTCCTACAGCTCACGGCACAAGTTGCCTCTCAGCCGCCCAATTAAGCACAGGTCTCTGCTCATGAACCGGGGAACGTTGTCCCGAAGCAGCCGACGCCTATTCCCTCAAATCCAAAGACGGGAGAACCGCATGAAAGTCGGCCACATTCTGCCTCAAGAAAAGTCTTGACTATCGATGACACCCGCCCGCCAACGCAGGATATCACCAATAAAATCAAAACATTGGTGGTCGAGGCCAAGACAAAGAAGGAGGTCGGCAGCAGTGGGAGACCATATCCTGCACAATACGATCTTGTGGAGTTTCCCACTGGCTATGTCGTCCCTAAATTTAAAAGGTTCGATGGGACGGGAAATGCTAATCGGCATATTACCCAATTTAAAGCATCATGCACGAATACTGGGGGCAATGATATGCTCCTTCTCCGTTAGTTTGTCAATAGCTTGACCGATATTGCTTTCGATTGGTATGCAAGCATACCGGATGACTTGATCACGACGTTCGCTCAAATAGAATCCATGTTCAAGCAAAGGTTCATGTGTATCAGCGATAAAATCACCATTGCCGACCTCGTAAAGACCGAGCCAAAGAACAATGAAAGCAACATGGATTTTATAGTCCGATGGCGTAATCTCTCTATCAAATATGAACCGCTGTTGGAGCAAGACCAATCCGTCGGTCTTCTTATAGAAAATTTGAACAACTGGATGAAACATTTCCTGTGCACCGCAGGCCTCAAAACATTACAAGAGCTTACCAAGAAGGTTCAAATGTTGGAACGCTCAAATCCCGAGTCTATATTCACCGCCGAAAACATAGACGAACTGGGATAGATCATCTTGCCTGAATTTGGGGGCAGATGCTATTTGGACTTATCCATCCATCTCTCCGAAGATACCAAGTTGATTTATGGCACCATAGATCGGAGGTTTAGACAGATGCGACCGTTGTAGCGTGACTTCATCAGATTCCCCTTTATTTGTGAGGGGTTTTGATTGTGGGGACACTCTTCCCTGCAGGTGCAAGCCCCTGCAGTTAATTACGTTACCGCATTGCGATAACCATTTTCTCCTTCTCCAGCAGTTCACTTCGTGTCGTGTGTATTTTTGTTTATTTCGGTTGCCCATGGATTGTATACGGAGACTAGTTTATATCGTCACCCGTAGGGCGCGATTTAGTCGAAATCCGTATATTTAAGATTTGGGTTTGGGTTAAGGACTTGCTTGAAGGGGTCTATATTGGTATCTTGGTTTGCCAACGGGAATGAACTTAGGACGCAGATCTCATATAAATGAGGTCCATCAGTTCATGGGATATTTGGGTTTGATCTAAGGATCATTGGGCATATTTGAGACTAAGATCGATTTATGAGCAGTGAGCAAATGGGCTCAACTGATCATTAGATCATATATGAATAGCCCATGGATAGTATACGGTAGTCATTATGGAGACAGTCCGCAGGGCAAAACATATTAGTTTAAGGACGTCGCGATCCAACATTCCTTATTTGGGACGAATGTTAGTTTAAGGACATTTCGGTGCAATGTTCCCTGTTTGGGATGAAGATTAGTTTAAGGACATTTCGGTACAATATTCCTATTTCGGAGACGAATGTTAGTTTAAGGACATTTCGATTCAACATTCCCATTTCGGAGACAAATGTTAGATTAAGGACATTTCGGTCTAATTTCCATCTTGGGCGCACGTGTATTTGTTACATGGTGAAGTGAACGATGGTGACATGGAATGCGTCCAATTTGGGGTGCGATCCGATTTGAGGTGTGCACGTCAATTTGGAAGTGCATCGATGTGGGATATATCATTCCCTATCTTGACGAAATTTTATATCAAGTTGGGACGATAAAGGAGTTGTTGGTTGTCGGGACCCGCCATCTCTCTGAAGACGTTGAGGAATTACAACGACATATATCAGAGGTGTGGAAAAATGTACCCCTGAACCAAATCCCGTATTTGAGGGAAAAAGGGTTGTGGTGGACCTAAGAATCATTAGTCATATTTGAGACTAAGATTACCTTAGGAGATATGAGATGAATATCATTTTGGATATCATCAATGAGAGATCATCAGTCATGTTTGAAACTAATATCAGTTTAGAAATCACGAGCATATGGGCTCGGTTGATTTAAAATCAAAGAGGTTTAACCTCATAAAACTTAGCCAATTTGGGCTAAGATTGGGTGTCTATACTACCCAGCAGTGTTAAGCACTAAGATATACAGCGCTCACTGATTTTGTATGTCAAAAACTATTTCTAAACCGCAATCAAGAACGGCGTCGCATGAAGCTAGCCGGTGAGTACGGGTCGGTCCACAGGGATGTTGTGAATCCCCTAATCGCGCTAACGAGTTAATTCCGAAGGGTGTTCGGATTGGTTATTAAATCTAAAAACCTAATTATTCTATACTAATTATCTAGATCTATTCTTGCTAGGGTTAGGTTTAGGGATGGTTTGGAAATGCAATTAAATCTCAACGCTTTCTATACCCGAATGAAGATCTGTGAGGAGTTATGGTAATTATCAATAAAGGGGATTAGATCCATTCGGAAAGGTGTTCCTTCCTCTAGGTTCTTGTCCTTCCTTTAGAGATCCTTACCCTAACCTCCATGGAAAACGCGCGCAACCGGGCTTTTACACTACGGTGTCATCGTTACCTCGAGGGGTAGGATGCCGTAGGGCGCGGTATGTGCGTGTATGCATGGAGTCCTATTGTAAATATTTGGTGGGTAAGAAAGGGATGAGAGATCTCATCTCTCAAAATCCTTCCCCAAAGCTAAACCCTAAACAAGTTCCTAGGGCATGAAATTAAATCTACCTAGGGCAAAGAATTTAAATCTAAACTGGGGCGAGAAATTAAATTTACTTACAGATGCATCCCTCCAATCATCCATGCAGGGTTGTCAGATCTGAATTTCTGAATGGAAAAGAAACACCGATGCTCTCCAAAAGAATTTCTGAATTTTTATTAAAAGGAGGCATAAAGAAATTACAATGATTAGAGTTCCTATTTATAAAGAATAGGAAACCCTAGGTTACATTTTGATCCGCATGTCTACAATTACAAATATACCCCTAGGAAATCTTTTCAGCGCCGCTAAACATTTTGGTAAAAAAATATCAGCGTACGGGCACAATATGGCCGCGGAACCGCGGCAATAGTAGGCTTGGGCCACGGTTCCGCGGCCCTTTAGAAAGATTGGGTGCTGAAAATTTAGGGTTTTGTTCTTGGTCTTATTGGGCTTCTGGTTCTTTGGTTCTTTTATCAATTGGGCTTCTACATTGGTTCCAGATCTTCAGTGAACAATTTGCAATGGATTTTTAACCGTTCGCTTTGTAATTTTGGACCTTGCATTGCCTTGTTGATTGTGAACTGTTCTTCGTTGTAGGCTTGATCAAGAGTCTTCTGTTTGTTGGTCAAAGTCCACTTTTTTATCGTCTTTACATCGTTTTCACTGTTTTCTGTCCAAGAACCTGTAACCTGTAATATGTAGCAGACATGCGTCAAAAGCACCTGTTTATTTATAAAAAGAATAAGAATGGGGAATATAATAATGCAATATTATGGTCTGAACACTCACGTGTGTTTCATGTGAGACGCTGGCATAGTGCTAAGCACTAATTTTTTTCTAGCGTTCACGTACTTTTCACGTGAGACGCTGGGTTTTTAGCCTTGGGCGGTCACGTGCTTTTCACGTGAGGCGATACAATAGTGCCGAGCACTAATTTTCTATGGCGCTCACGTGTGTTTCACATGAGGCGCTATATTTTTGGAGATTTAATCTCTGTTGATATTTTTAGAGAACTTAAATCTCTGTTAATGGTATTTTGACTATTAACGATCACTAAGATCATTATTTTGAGGATCTGGGATCATGTTCTTTAAGAACTATGTTCTTGATTTGAATGAACAAAGTTCCTGGAGTATTATGAACTCCATGTTTTCCATGTTCTTGTTTTCAGAGAGGTTAAACCTCTTTTAATGGTGTTTTGATCATTAAAGATCACCAAGATCACAATTTTGAGGATCTTGGATCAAGTTCTTTAAAGAATCAAGTTTTTGATTTGAAGGAACTAAATTCCTGAAGTATTATGAACTCCATCTTCTTTCTTTTCAATTTTGTTCTTACCTGAATATTTGATTCTCAAGAACAAAATCTTCCCGATGAGAATTAAATTCCCAACTTGTGGGAGATTTGTCTTGCGGATTTTAGATCCATACAAAGAACTAAGTTCTTTGAGAAGGGTTAAACTCTTAGATATGTTAGGCAAAGGAGATGTTTTGATCTCGATATTTTCTTTATCTAGGATTTTGAGAATGGAGACAATCTTCTTTATTGAGAATTAAATTCTATGTTGTTTTGTGTACTTTCTGTATTTTTACAGAATCTTATGGGGTGGTCTCTTCCTTATTTGGAAAGAAGGATCATTGGTCGTTGGGACCCACCACCTCTCCGACGACGCTGAGAGATTACAGCGCCATATATCGAAGGTGTGGAGGGATATACCAGTTTACTGCCGGAAACGGAGACGGACCGAGATGGATTGTCTTGCCTGAATTTGGGGGCAGATACTATTTGGATTTATCCATCCACCTCTCTGAAGATACCAAGTTGATTTATGGCACCATATATCGGAGGTTTGAATGAATGCGGCCATTGTAGCAGATTTTATCAGATTCCTCCTCGTTTGCGAGGGGTTTTTTGATTGTGGGGACGCTCTTCCCTGCAGGCGCAAACCCCTGCAGTTAATTACGTTACCATATCGCGATAACCACTTTCTCCTGCTCCGGAGGTTCACTTCGTGCTGTGTGTGTGCTTTTGTTTGTTTGGGTTGCCCGTGGATTGTATATGGAGACTAATTTATGTTGTCGCCCGTAGGGCATAGATTAGTCCAAATTCGTATATCTTAGATTTGAGGTTTTTATTTAAGAACCGTTAATCTATTTTGAGATTAAGATCGACTTAAATGTATGTGAGCATTTAGGGCTCGATTTGTTTTTGTGAAGGCTACATTAGTCCAATTTAAGACTAAGATCCACTTAATGAGGTTTCAGGAACATTTTTATTTAGGATCTAACAAAAGAGCGTTTGGGCTTTATTATTTTAGTTTAAGGACGTTTCGGTCCATTATCGCCATTTTGGAGGCGAATATTAGTTTAGGGACATTTCGGTCCGTTATCCATCTTGTGCACACGTGTATTTGTTACGTGACGAAGCGAACAATGGTGATATGGAATGCATCCAATTTAGGGTACGATCCGATTTGAGACGTGCACGTCAGTTTGAAAGTGCATCAACGTGTTGTTGGTTGTCGGGACCCGCCGCCTCTCTAAAGACGTTGAAGAATTACGATATATATCAGAAATGTGAAGAGATGTACCCTTAAACCAAATCCCGTATTTGAGGGAGAAAGGGGTTGTTGTAGACCTAAGAAATATTAGCCATGTTTGAGACTAAAATTAACTTTAGGAGATATAAGATGAATATCATTTGGGATATCATCAATGGGACACCACTAGTCATTTTTTAGACTAAGATCAATTTGGGTAAACATGAGCAATATGGACTCGGTTGTTTTAGAATCTCTCAGGAAACTTTAGCCAATTTGGGCCGAGATTGAGTCTCCATAATTACCCAACAGTGCTAAGCACGTGCGTTTCACGTGGGCACGTGTTAAACACTAAAATTTTGTGGTGCTCACGTGTGAAACACGTGAGGCACCACAAATACAAGCGCTACCCATTAGGCTTTATTCCCCCTATTTTTATATAAGTGCTAAGCACTTGATTCTTGTGGCGCTCACATGTGAAACACGTGAGGCACCACAAATATGTACGCTGCCCATATGGCTTTATTTCCTCCTTTTTTATATAAGTGCTAAGCACTTGGCTAGAGTTCTCGTGCAAAGCATGTGGCTATCTCTTTTTTTTATATTGGGATGCTTTTTAACACTCACGTGGGAAATACGTGAAGCAGTTTCGTTCTCTTTGTTCGTTTGAAGCACTCACGTGGGAAAACACGTGACGCTTCAAGATAGTGCTAAGCACCAATGATTTTGGTTTTGAAGATCTTGGACCATCATCACTGTTGTTGTTTGTTTGTTTTTTAATATTGAAAACTAAGTTCTTTATGTGGGGTTAAACCCTAATTTTTGGAGGAATTAAATTCCTCTATGTTCTCGTTCTTCTTCTCTCCTATTTTTTTTATAACTTAACTCTTTTCCCCCAGATTTTGAATCTGCAGAGCAAAATCTCCCCGATGAGAATTAAATTCTCAACTTGTGGAGAGATTTACTTCTGCAAATCTCAACCGGGAAAGAACTGAGTTTCTTAAATGAAGGGTTAAACCCTTAGATAGGTAAAGGAGAGACAATATGACCTCTGGTTTTTTTTACCTCTGGTTTCAATGGGGAAAGTCTTCTTCTTTGAAAATTAAACTCTCTTGTTCTCTCAAGATTTCATTGTGCTCTTTTTTTTTCTTGTAGAAGCTTGTGTGGGATTCTTTCCGTGCCTCTCCTCTCTTTTTCCCTTTAATCTCCTTGCTCCTATTTATAGGAGAAAAGAAAAGATCCATTTGTTAGGAGAATCTCTGATTGAGAGATCATGATCAATCCAAAGTGATCTTTTGGATTAATTGGTGAATTTCATTCACCGTTGGATTTTTAATCCAATGGTTCTCTGTTTAACAGAGAAGTTTTCTTGTTTGTTTAACAAGATTTAGGAAATATTTTTCCTAGGATAGAATTTTATTCTATCAGATGGTCGGTGGGTGATTTTATAATCACCATTGGATCGTTGATCCAAGGGTCCTCTGTTTAACAGAGAGAATTTTCTAGTTTGAAAAAGATCGAGGAAATATTTCCAAATAGAATTTAATTCTATCAGATAGTTCATTTGGTGATATTTTATCACAATTGGATTTTAAATCCAAGATTCTCTTTTAGAGAAAAATCTTTCTATATTAGAAAGATCAGGGAAAATATTTTCTATTTAGAATTTAATTTTATCTTGTATTAGAACGCAGCAAGAAAACTCACGTGTTTAACACGTGAGGCCTATTTGGCCTGCCAATTATTTAAATGCAGCGCCTATATACTTTGCATATAGGCGCTCACGTGTTTAACATGTGTGGCTCTTTAAGTCCATTTGTGTTTTTTTTAACTGCAGGCGCTGACGTGTTTAACACGTGAGGCTTATTTAGCCTATATTTGTTTTGATTGCAGTGCCTATATGCGTTGCATATAGGCGCTCACGTGTTTAACATGTGAGGCTCAATTAGCCTATAGTTGTTTTAAATGCAACGCCTATATACATTGCATATAGGCGCTCACGTGTTTAACATGTGTGGCTCTTTAAACCCATTTGTTTTTTTTAACCGCAACGCTTATACACTTTGCATGTAGGTGCTCACGTATTTAACACGTGAGGCTTATTTAGCCTATATTTATTTTGATTGCAGCGCCTATATGCATTGCATATAGGCGCTCACGTGTTTGATACGTGAGGCTCAATTTGTGGGGGGAATTTTCTCCCCTTTCTCCCCCTCTTTATATATATATATATATATTATGAGGGAACAAATGCCCCCCAGCGTTGCTCTCACGTGGCTTGCACGTGAGTGCAACGCTGTCCACTTTTACAACTGTTGGATTGCCTAGGGGAACGAGGAGATGAACTGCTCCCCGTCACGTCTTATAAATGAGGTGTTTAGCTCATTTAGACGATTCACTGTTTCTTCGTCTTCTTCATCAACTTTTCTTTGAGAATTTAATTATCTTTCCAGAGCTTAGTTCTCTGCCCTAGATCTTTCAGAGTTAAACTCTGCAAAACTCCTTTTTGGGTAAGGACCTTGAACGACGTTTACCTCTTTGGGAAACCCCATTTTCTATATTTTTTCTTTGGATTTTAAATCCATCACCAGAGTTTTGCTCAAACCCTACACCGATTTCTTAGAGATCCAAAAACACTGGGGTCTTGAGGATTGTTAGTTCTCCTCCTAGGGTTTACCCTATCATCGATCTTTGAGGATCCTTGGAATTTAATTGCATTTTCTTTGTCTCCCCTCAGTGGGGGTTTCTGGGATTTAATCACATTATTAAAGGAATTTAATTCCATATCACAGAGCTTAGCTCTGAAAGGCTTAGAAACATTTAGGAATTTTATTCCCTGTTTTTTTAGGGTTTTAATACCCTTGACACAGATTTGAATTTATTGTGCGTTTTAACAGAACTCGTTTTTCGAGGATGTTAGGAGTTATTTAAACTCCATTGTTTATTTAATGAGAATTCTTTTGGATTCTCACAACGATTATCTTGACTTATCATTGGTGAGCCGCCATTTAGATTTCGTGGGACCTATTGGCTTTGTAGTTAGTGGTCCTATGAAACAAACTCATATATATATTTTATTAATGGGTCCCCCTTTTTTTTATTAGGTACGATGGCATCACTTCCCTACTTCCCTTACACACGCTCGGAAGTTGCTTTTCCATAGTCGCCATCAGACAAGGAGGTTATGGCGATGATTAGGGCACATGACAAGAGCAATACGAGCTTTCTTTTATGGGGGGTTTGGTATGGTCACATCATCAGGGGCCGCCGTAGCTTTACCTGTGAAGTACCAACCGAACCCATCCGCTTAATGTCATTGATGGAGCGTCCGTGGACTGCTTATGCGGTGGAGGCAACTAATTGGACCCCCATAGGCCGGCTTGAACCGTCAACGACCGGAATACCCAATCAACCCCTGATGGCCATTAATATTTTGAGACGTCGGATATGTCAGGGTGAAGCTCGACCCTGGGGGCAGCTGTATAAGGTAGGCGTTACCCCACACCATCCAATGGGCTACCTTCCGTGGGCCCGATACATTCTCTTCGCCCAACGCTTACGGCTGCAGAAGGTTGGATTGTACAAAACAGTGTATGCGTCATTGTTCTACTATCACTGTCATGCCCCGCTTCCCAGTATACGGGCAGAGGACGCGACGAGTCCGCTACGTATTTACTCTGAAGTAAATACTCTAAGCGTATCTAAGCAATATAAAAATAAATGCACAAGAGACAAGATATAATAAAACAACAGCTTTATTTATTAACATTCTTTTTGTACAATGCATGGAAAAGTAAATACATCTGAATAAAAGCAATGCCTAAACAATGGCATAACAGAAAATGGAAAATACTGAAACGAAAGTGTACAATGTAGCTAGAGCTTTGGATCGTAAGCAAGCTGGTCCAAGTCCTCGTTGGTAGGCTCGATCTCTAGAAGATCCGAATCACCTGACGACATTCAAAGAAGAAAGAAAGAGAATGTCGTCAGCGAACAAATTGCTCGGTAAGTCCCAAAGATAAGGGAGAAATAGAATAGACAGAGAGTAAGAGAGGGAGAGTGTAG
Source organism: Agapanthus africanus (assembly GCA_030015575.1). Lineage (NCBI taxonomy): Eukaryota > Viridiplantae > Streptophyta > Magnoliopsida > Asparagales > Amaryllidaceae > Agapanthus > Agapanthus africanus. The sequence goes on from CM057340.1 coordinate 796,616,655, forward strand.
TTTTTAAAGTTGTATTATTTTGTTATATTAGTGTTAAAGCTGTTGTTATCGTAAGTTCAAGGGTGAATGTCAACCAATCTCAAGAGTGTTCTCAAACCCAACAGGCTCCAATCCAGGGGTAGGGAACCACGGGCCCGAATCAAATGTTAGTAGCGGGACTTCGACCGTCGTCGAAGTATTCCAAACTCAACAGGCCACACTCCAGGAGCATGGAAACACGGGCCCTCATGATTGCTTACTTGTGTTAGTAGACATGGATTCATGATCTGGGGGGACTCTGGAGATTCTGTTGGATTCATGAATGAACTACCCCAATACCCCGTGTATTTATTGTATTGGTAGTAATGATTGTACTGATGGTATTGTATTGTATTGTATTATCTTGAAAATTGAATTGTATAGATGACTTGCCGAAACCATGATATCAGTAATGAATGTAACTGGATAATCATGTAAATGGATGTAACTGGAGAATCATGTAAATGGAAGTATATCCATGGTCCGGTTCAATCAAGTTATATAGATTGAATAGATTGAATATATGTATTCACGGATTCATATTGAATTGTAAATTGTAAATTGTACTTGAATCATATTCAAGTCAGATTATTAATGAGACTCGGTCCGAGTCAGACAATTAGAAAAGAAATTGAAGTCCTGAATTAGGTTTTGATGTTATCGGTAACCGCTGCACATAGGCTGCAGGATTTGTATCTTTTTCAAAGACAATTACCGTATTGATAACACCGTTGTTAAGTTGTCTACCTTAGATAGGCAAGCACCCACTTCTCCGGCTCCCTGAGGCTCAAGAGATTGGTCCCGCTTAAACCTATGTTTACTAGGGTCCTTAGGGTAATTTATAGAACTTGAGGGGGTTTTATGTAAAATTACTTTTGTATAATTTTCAAAATACTCCCCAAGTATTTAGTTATCATCTTTAGAGTTATCATGAATGTAGATTTTATAATTGTGATATTTCTAGTGAAAATATCCTAAATTCATAATAAAGGGTATTTATTTGTAATATTGACTTGTATGGAATTCATGGTATATTATTGTAAAGTGATTCTTGTGATTTTTGAAAAGAGTTGGAATATTTATATTATTTCAAAATAGATATTTTAATGTTACATATATACATAATTATATAAAAATAATTTTAATATATATTTTATATTTCTAAAAATCTTATTTTCTTAAGATGTCGTATTTTAAATCTCTCGAGACTGAATCCTCCTTTCGGAGGTCTGCATCTCACACTACTAAGCCTAGGGATGTGCGATAATCCGCACCATCCCAGTCGGGTTCCCCAAAATGGGTTGTAGCGGCACTTTGCAAAGATTTATGTAAAATACTTGATCTTTTAAAAAATGGTTTTATTAGTAAAAGGTATTTATTTGAAATGTTTCGTTTTCCCGTATTCTATGTTCCCGAAAGTTTTGTGCTATGTTGCATATGAGTGTTGTGAGGAGGTAGGTCATTATCTTGTGATCTGCTTAAACGTATAGTAAGTTTGTGATGTTTAAATGTCGAAAATGAAACTATATGGTATTTTAATGAAAAAGTACAGTAAAATGGAAATAGCAATTTCTTTTGATATGGAACTTGTTCAATATGATTAGTTAGTTTTAATAGTCAACATGTAATGGCTTAACAAGATTGTATTAAAGGAAAAGTGAGATTTTAGGAAGAACTGAATCGGAAATCGGATTTGTTCCGATTCCGTCGGGTTTTAGAATTTCGTATTTTCAGAAAGCGTAAAGAAGGGAGAAGGTGGGACTTATGGGTTTAGCTTAAAGAGGAGAGGGAGAAGGAGTGGACGTAGTTTCCGGTGCACCGTTTTGTCGCCGGGAACTCCTAGGGTTGTCGCCGGAAAATTTGCCGGAGCTTCGCCTCTTTATTCACTTCAAATGCACACTAGGGTTTTTAGGAATTTCTTGAGGGTTTGCTCAGAATTTTGGGATGAGGGGGTAGTGTTTAGGGGTTGTATTTATAGGGTTAGGCTAGGGTTAGGGTAGGTGAAAGGTTAAAATGAAAAAAAATGTGATAAATGTAATAAAATGTATTAAAAGTGGAGTAATTGGAGTTTTAAAAGAGCTCTGGAAATGGTCAGAGGAAATAAATTATGCAGGTGTACAGGAGAGACCAAAAGACACATTTTTGTGTTGGGGTCTTCGCCGGACTCGGCCGGTTCGCCGGCCGAGTTGGCAGATTCCGGCCGAGTTAGGCGACCGGAATCCTCCCCCGACGGCTGGTCTATCCTCTGGTACAGTTACATTTCAGGGTGTAGTGGGGTTTTTGTGAGATATGCACGTGTAAACCCTTGGTATTCTAAAAATTTAAAATAAAACAATATTAAAAATAATGTGGGGTGTGTGATTTGAACTCTGGTGGGTTGGTTCAGCAGTGCAAAGTATTACCAGAGATGATAGTAGCGGCTATTGATGTGGTTCGTACTATCAGGGAAAAGATGCGCATAGTCCAAGATCGACAGATGTACTGGGCTATTACAAAGAGACGTCACTTGGAGTTCCAGCCAGGAGATCGCATATTCTTGAAGATATCTCCGAACCGCGGAGTGATCCAATTTGGAAGACAGGGTAAGCTAAGTCCGAGATACATTGGACCGTTCGACATACTCGAACGAGTCGGTGAAGTGGCATACCGCTTAGCACTTCCACCTTCATTGGAAGGAGTGCATAATGTGTTCCACATATCCCAACTCAGAAGGTATGTGAGTGACCCCAGCCATGTTATTGATCATTCCGAGCTCACTATACAACCCGACTTATGTGAGCAACAACCTGTGGAGATCCTGGACAGGAAAGTGAAGACACTTCGGAACAAGGAATTTAACTTGGTCCGAGTGATGTAGAGAAAAAACATTCCAGGAGAGTCCACTTGGGAAAGCGAAGATGAAATGCGTACAAGATATCCTCACCTCTTTATAAACTAGTCCTCAAATAAAAGTTGTAAATTTCGAGTACGAAATTTTTGTAAGGAGGATAGACTGTAACAACTCCAATTTTAGTGTACAAAGATTTATTTAAAAGTTGATATATACTTGGAGTAATTGCAATTCTGTGAGTACCATAAATATTGGTTTTACTAATTAATTACAAGAAGGAGCTTGTAGCTCATTGGTAATACCTTGCACTGCTGAACCTGTATGGGCCACCAACAAAACCTGTCACGTCCCGCTTCCCAGTATACGGGCAGAGGACGCGACGAGGCCGCTACGTATTTACTGTGAAGTAAATACGCTAAGCATATCTAAGCAATATAAAAGTAAATGCACAAGAGACAAGATATAATAAAACAGAAACTTTATTTATTCACATTCTTTCTGTACAATGCATAGAAATGTAAATACAACTGAAATAAAGCAATGCCTAAAAAATGGCATAACAGAAAAGGAAATGTACTGAAATAAAAGTGTACAATGAACTAAAGCTTAGAGATCGAGCCCAGCGCTGAAGACTTGGACCATTTCGTTGAAGACCCAGAGCTTTAGTTCATTGTACACTTTTATTTCGGTACCTTTCCATTTTTGTTATGTCATTGTTTAGGCATTGCTTTATTTCAGTTGTATTTACTTTTCCATGCATTGTACAAAAAGAATGTTAATAAATAAAGTTGCTGTTTTATTATATCTTATCTCTTGTGCATTTATTTTTATATTGCTTAGATACGCTTAGCGTATTTACTTCAGAGTAAATACGTAGCGGCCTCGTCGCGTCCTCTGCCCGTATACTGGGAAGCGGGGCGTGACAGGTTTTGTTTCGGATCTTCCAGAGATCGAGCCTACCAGCGAGGACTTGGACCAGTTTGCTTACGATCCAGAGCTCTAGCTACATTGTACACTTTCGTTTCAGTATTTTCCATTTTCTGTTATGCCATTATTTAGGCATTGCTTTCATTCAGATGTATTTACTTTTCCATGCATTGTACAAAAAGAATGTTAATAAATAAAGTTGCTGTTTTATTATATCTTATCTCTTGTGCATTTATTTTTATATTGCTTAGATACGCTTAGCGTATTTACTTCAGAGTAAATACGTAGCGGCCTCGTCGCGTCCTCTGCCCGTATACTGGGAAGCGGGGTGTGACAGGTTTTGTGTCCTTTTCAAAGACGATTACCGTATTGATAACACCGTTGTTAAGTTGTCTACCTTAGATAGGCAAACACCCACTTCTCCGGCTCCCTGAGGCTCAAGAGATTGGTCCCGCTTAAATCTATGTTTACTAGGGTCCTTAGGGTAATTTATAGAACTTGAGGGGTTTTTATGTAAAAATACTTTTGTATAATTTTCAAAATACTCCCCAAGTATTTAGTTATCGTTTTTAGAGTTATCATGAATGTACATTTTATAATTGTGATATTTCTAGTGAAAATATTCTAAATTCATAATATAGGGTATTTATTTGTAATATTGGCTTGTATGGAATTCATGGTATATTAGGGTTTTTTTTTGAAATAGGATAGTTTGAATTTTAAATTATAAAAATAGGGTAGTTAGATTTATATTTGTGAAAATAGGACAGTTTGGTGGACCCCATCCCCCTCCCCAGTTTAGAGGGCGGGTTCCTAAAACCCGCCCTCTACCTATTATAGGGGAGGGCGGGTTCCTAAAACCCGCCTTCCCCTCAATTTTGAAGAGGGCGGGTTTCACTGACTTATTACCGGATTTTTCTTAGTCGAAAGAAGCTTCTAGAGAGCGAGTAGCTCTTCTAGTCGGGCAGCTGTGTGACAACACTACAGAGAAAGCGGCGCTTTTGTGTAACGACCCCTACGCGCTTTGCGAGGTGCGTTGGTCCCTCGAAGACCGGTACTATCTGCAGTTGGGAGAGGATCATCTTCCATAGGGTTGGAAATCCTCATGGAGAGTTCGATCCTGGCTCAGGATGAACGCTAGCGGCATACTTAACACATGCAAGTCGGACGGGAAGTGGTGTTTCCAGTGGCGGACGGGTGAGTAATGCGTAAGAACCTGTCCTGGTTTGCAATTGGCTATGGAGAGTCGCTGGTTGTGCCCCTGGGGTGAGGTCAAGCAGCGATACCTAGGACGAGCTGACAGGTACTCCTATAGACATGGGTCATCTCGTCTTGCTTGCTGGGAGAGTGGAAGCTTCCGGACCACCTTTTCCAGCCAGATAGCGAGCGATCACTCAGCAAGATAGATTGGGTAGGTGTTGCGTAAGCAAGTATTAACGTCTTTAACCTGCTCGATTTAGATCGGGAAAATCGTACGAAATTTATGAAACCCCCGATTGCAATGAGAGTCACTCTGCCTGGACTTCCCAATCAAACACGGACAACGGCTGTTTTTTAGGTCAGGGGGGAAGGGAAAGAAAAAGCATTCTCAAGATTTAAGGCTATTCCTTTCACACCGCTGGCAAATTCAACCATTTCTCCAGCTTGAATCTCGTTCAATCCAATTGGTTCTAAGCGCTTTCACTGACTTATTACCGGATTTTTCTTAGTCGAAAGAAGCTGCTAGCGAGCGAGTAGCTCTTCTAGTCGGGCAGCTGTGTGACAACACTACAGAGAAAGCGGCGCTTTTGTGTAACGACCCCTACGCGCTTTGTGAGGTGCGTTGGTCCCTCGAAGACCAGTACTATCCGCAGTTGGGAGAGGATCATCTTCCATAAGGTTGTAAATCCTCATGGAGAGTTCGATCCTGGCTCAGGATGAACGCTAGCGGCAAGCTTAACACATGCAAGTCGGACGGGAAGTGGTGTTTCCAGTGGCGGACGGGTGAGTAACGCGTAAGAACCTGCCCTGGTTTGCAATTGGCTATGGAGAGTCACTGGTTGTGCCCCTGGGGTGAGGTCAAGCAGCGATACCTAGGACGAGCTGACAGGTACTCCTATAGACATGGGTCATCTCGTCTTGCTTGCTGGGAGAGAGGAAGCTTCCGGACCACCTTTTCCAGCCAGATAGCGAGCGATCACTCAGCAAGATAGATTGGGTAGGTGTTGCGTAAGCAGGTATTAACGTCTTTAACCTGCTCGATTTAGATCGGGAAAATCGTACGGATTTTATGAAACCCCCGATTGCAATGAGAGTCACTCTGCCTGGACTTCCCAATCAAACACGGACAACGGCTGTTTTTTAGGTCAGGGGGAGGAAAGGAAAGAAAAAGCATTCTCAAGATTTAAGGCTATTCCTTTCACACCGCTGGCAAATTCAACCATTTCTCCAGCTTGGGAATAGTAAGACGGGAGCTAACTAGGAGGTCAAAAGCAAGAAGATTTCTTTGGGGGAAAAAAAAGCGCCTAGCTTCTAGAGTTCGCTTCTTTTCTCAGGCCAGAGAAGGGCAACTACTGACGCCTTCGGCGCCTTTGTTTTATATGTTTTCAATTCCGTACAATACAAACTACAACTACACCAGTTTTCAGAGCTGAGCCAACTGATTCAGTGGTCTCCCTCTCTCTCTCTACTTCGAAACGGCTTGGACAGCTTGAAAGAGGCTTGGCCGGCGAACCTTATGGTCAAGTCGTCCGCGTATCTTTCTGACTGATCTCTTTCTATTCATCATATTTTTGGCTTTGCCCAAGGTAGTTGACCTGAGCAAGAAAACGGATTTATCTATTAGGTTTGTAAAATCCAACCTCCAACCGGGAGGGGGATGTCGAAGGTGGGGCTAGTGACTGGAGTGAAGTCGTAACAAGGTAGCCATACTGGAAGGTGCGGCTGGATCACCTCCTTCGAAACGAAATGGCTGAGGAGAGGTTCCTTTTTTAGGGTACTCCCGAACTCAACAGAGTGAGTTATAGCGATCCAGGGCAAGGCTCAAGATTCTTCTTAGATGAGCACCTTCAATCCACGGTCGAGGGATGAGCTAGACTGAATATAGCATGCTCAATTGGTTTGAATAACGCGTGGCCCTACCCTAAGAAAGAAGTCACTTTCAAATTGTCCTACTGAAGTACCAAAGGACATTGTTTATTGGCTTGTCGAATCGGAACCAACCACCACTCCTTTCTTTTCCGGCTCTCGAAGAGTTGAGCGGGCGCTTCGAACCTACTTTCCTGCATCCTCGGGGGACGGATTAGTAACTTCTTAAACTCACTTTCTTCCACTAAAACTCGAGACGGAAGAGAGCTTTCTACTTCCAAAGCGAGAGTTCCCATGAGCTCTAAAATCGACTTGGTGCCCTGTCGCAACTAAAGAAGCTTGGAGTACCAAATCTGCGAAAACTCATTAGGAAGTTAGCCAAAGGGAGGAAGCGATACCCGGCAAAGGCCGAGAAAACTGATTAGTAAGTTAGCTGGCTGAGGTCACTCTACTTGCCGAGGAGGAAATGTCAATTCTTGCGAACGGGTGCGTAACGCGTGGGAATCTGCCGAACAGTTCGGGCCAAATCCTGAAGAAAGCTCAAAAGCGCTGTTTGATGAGCCTAAGGATCCAAGAGGAAGTGTTAAGCATTGTTAGCTTAATCAAAGCCATTCATTTGCTTGATCTTGCCGGTTAGGGTCCCCCGTATCCAAAAAAGGAGGGAGAGACCCGCAGAGTAGGAGAGGGAAAGACCGAGACCCAAAGTGTCGAGAAAGACGAGTGAATATTTATGAGCGCTGTTGGGCACTAGTGAACGGGGAGTCCGCTGCTTGTTCAGTCCGTTGCTTGTTCAGTCGTTGCTTGGTCGCTCACTGGCTTGGTCCGGACCTTGACAAAACCTTAGTTTCTATCTATTCCTTCGCATCTTCCCTCTGCTTCTATGGCTTTCGCTCTTTTAGCGAACTCTGATCTCTTGGTTCGAGTGTAGCTTTATCCTCTTTCTCTTTCGGTTTAGGATAAGTCTCCTATCTATCATAAAAAGTGAAGAAGCTCATGGGAACTCTTGCTTTGGAACACCTTCGTCTTTGATAGTTCTTCTTCGGAAAGAGGTTTAGTGGCAGTTGAATGAAACTAGAAAGAGAGGCAGTGTTATCCTCTTTGAGATGAAATGCGGGCTACTGTCGGTCTTTAAAAAGACCGCAGAGCCTTGTTTTATGATTAAAAAACTAATTTTTTAGAGTTTCATGATAGATTCTCTATTTATGAAATTTGTTAAAGTTGTTGTTAATAAAAGTAAGCTTATGACGGGATTACCCCGGATCTACGCCAAGGTATTGACGGTGATTCTCAAATATCGTAGCGTTTTGAATCTGAATAGGCACTAAGGCCACATTCTGTTTAGAATTTGACTTTGAAAATTATGGGAAAAGTTTATGAGTTTTCGGATATATAAGAGCCGAAACTGCTCAGAGCATTCCATTAAAACGAGGCAAGTCAGTGAAGCGCAGCGGAACGGAGAGGCAAGTGAACGAAGTGAACGGTTGAGTTGTTCGAAGGCTTACACGGATGGAAAATTTGACCAAGGAGGAATTGGTCAACAACTCTTAGGTCACCGGCAGTAAGCGAAATCGACTTTCTACTTCTTGCAAACAGCCTTTTTGTCCTAACTGCGCATTTGAAGCTTCGATTCCTTGAGATCTAGCTCTCCGCTATCTATAGGAATAGAATCAGTCCCGGTCGAGAAGTCGAAGTGATCGAAGCATTGGTGAAATGAATCAATCGACCCTTGGCAGCAAAGATAGGATCAATATACTTAACAAGTCAATCTCTTTCACGGGGTACAATTGAAGTCTCCAAGAAGGATCCGGAGCCTTGAAACAACTCTCCACTACAACCTTCACTCTTTCTTGCTCGGACAACTGACGCGACTTCCGGAGCTTTTCGATAGAATCAGGTTTTTTCTGTAATATCTGATATTCCCTAGGGCGGCGAAGAACTAAGATTAGCTACCAACTAGACGAACTCCTTACTTCACTAAAGAAGCACTCAAGCCTATCCGTTCTTCGGAGATTGACTCCGGCAACTACCCGGACTTTCTTTCTTCACCGAACCGGGCTCTCAATCGACGAGGGGCTTTCCAACTCTTCGCCTTCGGGAATGCTTTGATCACCGAACCGATCTGTTCTTGGTCTAGAAGCCTCGAAACCCTATCCGTTCGTTCGGTCATTTAGCCCTCACTTCACTGAGCAAGGAAAAGTCATTAAAGGTGGACTTGGTCACGGGGCAATCTTCTTTTTTAGACCCCGCTTCTTTTTCCATTTGTTTTATTAACTTGAATTCGTCCCTGCCTCTCACTCTTTCGTTAATTGCTAGCCGTAACTATACCGTGGCTGCCGCGAACTATGCCTACTACGAAAAAAGCGAGAGAAGGGTACGTATTGATCTAGTTTAGTTGCCAGAAGGTAGTAGCCCATGCAACGTCTTTGGAAGTAATAAGCCCCTTTGACATCTCTTCATCTGCAAAGAATTCTCGACGTGAAAACCTTTCTTATTTGACTTTGACAAAGGGCTGATCTTTGAATACTATTAAGTCTTGACGACTGATTTTGCATTTTGTAGGGCATGCCAACGAGATCTCATGAGTGCACATCGACGCAAGCGAAGGGGTTTCAAGTGATTTGACCGTCAGAACCTCTAGTCACAGTTCACCAGCTGCATCCCTCTTTTCGAGAGTCATTATCCTGCCCAGAGACGATCCAAATCTGGTTGATTACGTAGTCGCATATTATCCAGGTGCGCATGCCTGCGCCTACGTCGGTTGGATGTGAAGCTATGCCCCTACCCCTACTATCTTTCTGCTGTCGCACGTTCGGCAAGCCTTAGAGGATGATCGTCTGACTCTCCTAGTCGGTCGGGCTCCAAACCCCAACCCAACCAATCTCTCGCCCATGAAGGGGGAGATGAACCGGGATAGACAATGATCCGGCTACGATAAAGGTTGCGGTAGAGGTTGCTGATACAGAAGGCTCTTCAAGAGTAACCGAACGCTTCAAAAAAGTTAGATCTAGGCCATCGCCCAAAGGTGGTTACAGGCGCAGAAAGAATGTTTCCTGTAATCCTGGGGCAGTGGGTGAAGAAAAGAAGAGCCAGGGGCGGTTATGCACAAGGCCTGCTCGATGATATCTTGCAAAGAATGTGTTGATTTCGGAGGTCTCTCAATGAGAAAAAGAAGGGATTCGGGTTTCAGCTGCTTTCTCTGCTCTTAGGTTCAAGGCGACACCCGACTTTTGAGTCCGAACCTACTTAAGGCTCTTGCTTGCCCCGACGATCCCAAACTCAATCTCTGCATCAAGTCGTAACAAGGTAGCCGTAGGGGAACCTATGGCTGGATTGAATCCTGAGCGATGGAAATGCCCTAGCCTACTTGACTAAACTAAGGACCTGTAAGCAAGCAAGCAAGAAAACGGATACGCTACCGTGCAACGGGCGCTAGGCGCTCACTCCGTTACTTGGTCTACCGCGCAACGGCTTTCGCGCTAGGCGCTCACTCCGTTGCTTGGTCTACCGCGCAACGGCTTTCGCGCTAGGAGTGAGGTGTGACACAGGCTATTCAATCCTACCAACCGAATGCAATTGAGCCGGTGGCGCTTCTTGGATTGTCTCCTCATTGATTTCCTCGCTTTTACCCCAGTTTTCAGTCATTTCTCGAAAGCCCTTGTTCCCCTCCGAATGGCGGCCGAGACGGAACGTGGGGACGTCTAGCCTGAGATTCGGGGCAGATACTATATGGTTTTATCCGTCTACCTCTCCGAAAATGCCAAGTTGATTTATGGCACCGTGTATCGGAAGTTTAGACGGATGCGGCCGATGTAGCAGACTTCGTCAGATTCCCCCTCGCTAGAGGGGTTTTTGATTGTGGGGACGCTCTTCCCTGCAGGCGCAAGCCCCTGCAGTTAATTACGCTACCGCATCGCGGTAACCACTTTCTCCTTCTCCAGAATTTCACTTCGTGTCGTGTATGTTTGTTTTGTTTGTGGTTGCCCGTGAATTTTATACGGAGACTGAGTAATGCCGTTGCCCGTAGGACGTGGATTAGTCCAAATCCGTATTTACTTAGATTTGGGTTTGGTGTTTTTAGTTTAAGGATACGTTAGCCGTGTTGAGGCTAAGATCGACTTAAACGTTAGTTAAGGATACGTTAGTCTTGTTTAAGACTAAGATCAACGATCAACTTAACGTAGTGATTCATTTAATATATGGCCGTCAGGACCCGTCACCTCTCTGACGTCGTTGAAGGATTACAACGACATGTGTCAGAGGAGTTCAGAGATGTACCCTTGAGCCGAAATTGATTTGGAGTTTTATGGTCCATTTGAATGTTTAAGGATACGTTAGCCAGGTTTGGGGCTAAGATCAACTTAAACGGGATCGTTTAGATCCGGCAAAGAAGCATTTCGAGGCTCCATTGTTCCAGTTTAGGGACGTAGTGGTCCATCATTAGTTTAAGGACGTTTCGGTCCAACATTAGTTTAAGGACGTTTCGGTCCATCGCCAGTTTAGAGACGTGGTGGTCTGTATTCCAATTTAGGGACGTGGTGGTCCGTCATTAGTTTAAGGACATTTCGGTCCATCGCCAGTTTAGGGACGTGGTGGTCCATCATTAGTTTAAGGACGTTTCGGTCCATATTCCAGTTTAGGGACATGGTGGTCCGCGTTCCAGTTTAGGGATGTGGTGGTCCGTCATTAGTTTAAGGACGTTTCGGTCCATATTCCAGTTTAGGGACATGGTGATCCGCATTCCAGTTTAGGGGCGTGGTGGTCTATATTCCAGTTTAGGGACATGGTGGTCCGCTATTAGTTTAAGGACGTTTCGGTCCAACATTAGTTTAAGGACGTTTTGGTCCACGAGTTTAAGGACCCCGCAGTCCATATTCATGTGTGGTCGTTGGGACCCGTCGCCTCTCTGACGTTGTTGAAGGATTACAACGATAGATGTCAGAGGAGTTCGGAGATGTACCCTCGAACCGGAGATAAATTGATTTAGGAGAGCAATTTTGCTCAGTCAATTTAGCTTGAGGACTTACGGCCACGATTGGGCTAAGTCCAATTGAAAAATGTTCAACATTTTATTTGCTTTTGATTTGCATCTCTTTTTATTTTTATTTGGGCTCTACCCATAAAGGATGCAAAGCATCAATTCATCTTGGGCTTTGCTCATTTATGAATGATGCAGGGCACCAATTTAAATTGGACTCTGCCCTTTTATTGCTTTGCAATTTATTTAGGCCTATTAGGTCTTTTTGATTTGGGCCTGGCCCTTTAAGAAATGCATTGCATTTGTCAGGCGCTTTGCGCGAATTAGAGAGCGCAAGCGCTTGTAGTGTTGACACGTGTCGCGCAGGCGCAGTGCGCTGCGCTAGTGCGTTGCGCTAGTGCGCTGTGCTGCTGACACGTGGCGCACTCTGGTGAGTTGCGCCAATTACAGAGAGTAAAGCTCTATCTTAAAGCGCATAGCGCAAGTAGTTCAGATGTTGACACGTGGCGCTCTCCCAAGAGCACAACAGCGCAGTTTGCAAGTGCAAAGCACTCTAAATTTGAGAATCTTTTAGATTCTCAAGAACCAAAGGTTCATAAAAGTGCAAAGCACAATATTTTTTTATTTTTTAATTTTGTTTCTTCTTGTTTCAAAGAAACAGTGGTTCATGAGTAGTGCAAAGCACTGTTTTTATATGAAGATCATTGATCTGGTTTTTAGATCAATGATATATTAGAAGAAATTTCTTCTTTTTTTTGTGAAGGTTTTTACCTTTTTCTTGGAATTTTTCTCAGAGTTCTCTCTGTTTGAAGCTTCTTGATTTTTCAAGAAAATGTTGATGATTTTGAATTGAGGTCTAAGTTCCTTTTTATAGTGCCCATAAATTAGTTAAATTTATTAAAGAGATCTTTCTTTGAGTGATTTGGGGAATTTTCCCCACCGTTGGATCTTTGATCCAAGGGCTTCTGTTTTACAGAAGAAAATCTTCTTGTTTTAACAAGAACAGAAAAGATTTCTTTAGAATTTTAATTCTGTTTGGCGCAGATGCCCCAGCGCATGACACGTGTCGCGCAGCGTAACTGCGCGAGCGCATCTGCGCTGACACGTGTCGCGCAGTGCACATCGCAGCGCAACTGCGCATGACACGTGTCGCGCAGCGCACATCGCAGCGCAACTGCGCTGACACGTGTCGCGCAGCGCATATCGCAGCGCAACTGCGCTAGCGCATCTGCGCTGACACGTGTCGCGCAACGCAGTGCCTGCGCAACTGAAGCGTTGCTTCCATTAATTTTAGTTTAAATAGAGCTTTGCTCTGATTGGATGCGCTGTTTTGGACGCTGCGCTGATGTGTCTGCGCTTGACACGCGGCGCGTTGCACGCAGCGCAAAGAATTTGAAGCGTTGCTTCATTTATTAAAGTTTAAATTTTCAAAGCAGAGCTTTACTCTGATTGGGGGAAGATGAAGCGTTGCTTCATCTCCCGCCTCGGAATTTGAACAGAGCTTTGCTCTGATTGGTGTAAACAAATGCCCCCCCACCGTTGCGCTTACGTGGCCCTAAACGTGAGCGCAACGGTGGCGGAATTCCAACCGTTGCGGCAACTTTGGAAGCTGAAAGGGCACTTGATGCCTATAAATAGGACCTTTGGTCCCCCACAGATACTTATCATCTTTCAGATTTTTATTTTCAAAAAACTTTAGAGCTTTTCTCTTGCCTTCAAGAACTCCAGAGCCCTGCTCTCCTTTCCAAAGTTTTTAGAAAAACTTTAGGTAAAATTGATTCTTAGATTAAATTAATTTTAATTAATCTTAACCAACAGAGCTTTGCTCTCATAGATCTTCTGATCTAAAGAAAATCCCTTCGGGGGTTCACCAGCAGAGCTTTGCTCATTTTCAAAGTTAGAAACTTTAGGTAAAATTAATGTAAATCAAATTAATTTAAATTAATCTCAACCAAAAAGCTTTGCTCTCACAGATCTTTTGATCTAACGAGATCCCCATTGGGGTTTCATAAACAGAGCTTCACTCTCAAAAAACTTATAGATCTGCAGAGCCTTTGTTCATGGGTTCTAATCCCTGAACAGAGCTTTGCTCTCGAGGAATTTAGCCCTCTGTGTATATTATTTTTTCTTCTATCGCTAATCTTCCTGTGGTATTTCCTCCAGGCATAATGGCGGTGCGTCTATACAGTTTGCACGAGTTCATCACCTATGATGATATCCACGCACAGGGTCGTCAACAAAACAAGGAGTTTACAGACGCTCAATGTGCAGAGGTCATGGGTCGTCTGAACGCAAGCGGTGGTTGGCTACTTCCTCGTCGTTCGGCTCTCTTGAAAGTCGTGCTGGGAGCAATATGGAGAGCACTTCCGGGTCTTCACGAGGCCCTACCGCTCAATGCGCTGGATGATGCCGAAGACAAGGTGCATTCAGTGTACCTGACGGGGCTGATCTCGAAGAAACGGCGGGACAGCCTCATTGACATCCTACATCAAATCTTCCAGCAGACAACGATAGTTGCTGCTTATCGAAGGCCGGGAGGGCTTGCCGAGGATCTTGACACACATGAGCGTGAGAGGCTGCGCATAAGAATAATTAGAAAGGCCAGAAGAACTCTGGATGGCCTTACTTTTGAATTCCTCAATCCGTGCCCCGGATCTGAGGTTATACCGTTGTAATAATTTGAATAATGTTTCTTATTCATTGCTTTTATGATTGTAAGAATTTTAGCAATATGAATGGAAACCCCCCCTTTTTTTTATTTCAGCTTGTCTTATTTCTCGTCCTGAGTCTTCTGCCCATGTATAAATGAGTGCGTCTCGAACGCTTGGTCAAATGTAAATCGGATGTTCTTTCTGTCATTTCCTTCTTTCTTTTATTGTTAGCAGGCTGTCTTAATAACCATAGTTGACGGATGATTAGAGCGAGTATCCCGACCCTCTCAAGAAACAGCGATGGCTTAGGCCGCAGGTTCAGATCTACTGCCTAAGACTTTTCAACTCTATAAGCCATGAGGGTCTCATAGGGATTTTTCTCCCTACGGATCGAGAGGATCTCGTAGGTGGGTTTTTCTACTTAGGAGTCGTGAGGATTCCTAAGTGTGTTTTCTCTTATAGGTCATAAGGATCCTGTAAGAAAATTTTTCCCTCTTACGAGTCGAGAGGACTCGTAAGCGGTTGTTTCCCTCCTTGTCGAAACTTGACTTCGGAAAGTGAGACCCGTGGATAGTATGCAAGAGACCGTTCAGATCGACTTGCAGGGTCCCATTGTTCAGGAAGCAAGTTTTTTTTTTTAGTCCCTGCTGCCTGAGGCTTTATCTTGTAAGTTGAGACGAATCGGGAGTTTTCCCGCGGAGACGCTGTTTTCTCTACGAGTCGACGCGGATCAGGAGTCTCTCGTCAAGGAGTGTTTGTATCTGTGAGTCGAGGAATTTGCTAAGGATTATTTGTTTCCCTAGCGCCAAGGATTATTTGTTTCCTTGGGGTTTGAAACGAGTCGAGAATTTCCCACGGAGACACTGGTGGCTCTACGAGTCGACGCGGATCAGGAGGCTCTTGTCAAGGAGTGTTTGTATCCGTGAGTCGAGGAATTTGCTAAGGATTATTTGTTTCCCTAGCGCTAAGGATTATTTGCTTCCTTGGAGTTTGAAACGAGTCGAGAATTTCCCACGGAGGCACTGGTTGCTCTGCGAGTCGACGCGGATCAGGAGGCTCTTGTCAAGGAGTGTTTGTATCCGTGAGTCGAGGAATTTCCTAAGGATTATTTATTTCCCTAGCGCCAAGGATTATTTGTTTTCTTGGGGTTTGAAACGAGTCGAGAATTTCCCACGGAGGCACTGGTTGCTCTGCGAGTCGACGCGGATCAGGAGGCTCTCGTCAAGGAGTGTTTGTATCCGTGAGTCGAGGAATTTGCTAGGGATTATTTGTTTCCCTAGCGCCAAGGATTATTTGTTTCCTTGGGGTTTGAAACAGTCGAGAATTTCCCACGGAGGCACTGGTGGCTCTGCGAGTCGACGCGGATCAGGAGGCTCTTGTCAAGGAGTGTTTGTATCTGTGAGTCGAGGAATTTGCTAAGGATTATTTGTTTCCCTAGCGCTAAGGATTATTTGTTTCCTTGGGGTTCGAAACAAGTCGAGAATTTCCCACGGAGGCACTGGTGGCTCTGCGAGTCGACGCGGATCAGGAGGTTCTCGTCAAGGAGTGTTTGTATCCGTGAGTCGAGGAATTTGCTAAGGATTATTTGTTTCCCTAGCGCCAAGGATTATTTGTTTCCTTGGGGTTTGAAACGAGTTGAGAATTTCCCATGGAGGCACTGGTGGCTCTGCGAGTCGACGCGGATCAGGAGGCTCTCGTCAAGGAGTGTTTGTATCCATGAGTCGAGGAATTTGCTAGGGATTATTTGTTTCCCTAGAGCCAAGGATTATTTGTTTCCTTGGGGTTTGAAACGAGTCGAGAATTTCCCACGGAGGCACTGGTGGCTCTGCGAGTCGACGCGGATCAGGAGGCTCTTGTCAAGGAGTGTTTGTATCCGTGAGTCGAGGAATTTGCTAAGGATTATTTGTTTCCCTAGCGCCAAGGATTATTTGTTTCCTTGGAGTTTGAAACGAATCGAGAATTTCCCACGGAGGCACTGGTGGCTCTGCGAGTCGACGCGGATCAGGAGGTTCTCGCCAAGGAGTGTTTGTATCCGTGAGTCGAGGAATTTGCTAAGGATTATTTGTTTCCCTAGCGCCAAGGATTATTTGTTTCCTTGGGGTTTGAAACGAGTCGAGAATTTCCCACGGAGGCACTGGTGGCTCTGCGAGTCGACGCGGATCAGGAGGCTCTCGTCAAGGAGTGTTTGTATCCGTGAGTCGAGGAATTTGCTAAGGATTATTTGTTTCCTTAGCGCCAAGGATTATTTGTTTCCTTAGGGTTTGAAACGAGTCGAGAATTTCCCACGGAGGCACTGGTTGCTCTGCGAGTCGACGCGAATCAGGAGGCTCTCGTCAAGGAGTGTTTGTATCCGTGAGTTGAGGTGTTTGCTAGGGATTATTTGTTTCCCTGAGTTGAGGTATCTGCTGTAGACACTGGTTTCTTCGGAGTTGGACTGAACCGTCGAGATTTAGCTTTGTCTTCTGGCGGATCCTGTTGGGAAAGTATGGTTCCCTCTTTGTTTACGCCCTTGGATTGTATACAGGGATCGATGTGATCTTAACTGTAAGGCCAAAATTTTATCATTTCTTTTTTTTTTCCGCGATGCTCTATCATTTCAGCTTTTATATCGCGAAGGTCGCGATTGCCCAATCATTTCGGCTATTTTTCGCGGTGCCCAATCATTTCTGCTGTTTATTTTATTTTTACTCGCTGCTTTTTATTGCGAGTTGCCCAATCATTTCGGCTATTTTTTATTTTTACTCGCTGCTTTTTATTGCGAGTTGCCCAATCATTTTGGCTATTTTTCATGCATACATTTTTACTTGCTGTTTTTTTTTGCAAGCTGCCCCATCATTTCGGCTATTTCATATGCATGTGCGGCCTACTGGCTTTTCGCCGTAAACCTGAAATTAAACGCCGATTTCGGCATCAGCACCGCTACAACTGGGATATTGCCAGGAGCGAATCATCATCTGCCTCTGTCGATGTCGAACAAGGGTGGCTTAGCGAACAGGGTTAAGGTCCTGTCGACTAAGGCTTTTGACTTCATGAGTCGTAAGGGTCTCACAAAGGTATTTCTCCTTACAAGTCGTGAGGATCTTGTAGGTGTATTTTCTCCTCAGGAATCGTGAGGATTCCTAAGTGTTTGTTCCTCTGTAAGTCGTAAGGATCCTACAGGAGGATTTTCTCCTTGTAAGTCGAGAGGACTTATAAGGGTTGTTCGTCATGCGAACATATCCCCAGTCTCGGATGGGACTTGATTAGGGAAATGTTTATTCGCGCCCGTGGATTGTATACAAGGGCCAGTATTGAACCACTTGTAGGGCAATATCGGAAGTTGTGGGGGTTGCTTAAGCACAGGTTTAGGTCTCTGTAACTTAAGACTTTCAACTCTTATGAGCCGTGAGGGTCCCATAAGAGAGTTCTCCTTACGAGTCGTGAGGATCTCGCAAGTGTATTTTCTCCTTAGGAATCGTGGGGATCCCTAAGTATGTTGCTCCCTTGTGAGTCGTAAGGATCTCACGCGGGTGGTTTCTCCTTACAAGGTCGAGAGGACCCTATAAGTGTCCTTTAACGAGGTTGCGCCCTTTCAGGTTTTCACAAACACTCGCCGGTAGCCCTGCTGTTTTTACTCACGGAGCCCTTTCGGGTTTTCATCCGTGCCCATTTTGCTTATGGACGTACCGCTTTTTTTTTATTCTTTTTATTTTTATATATTTTTTACGAGGTCGCGCCCTTTCGGGTTTTCACGAACACTCGCCGGTAGCCCTGCTGTTTTTACTCACGGAGCCCTTTCGGGTTTTCATCCGTGCCCTTTTTGCTTATGGACAAACCGTTTTATTTTATTTTATTTTTATATGTTTTTTTTATATCTCGTCAGCCTAAAAGATGCTGCGGTAGTAGTTTAAAGACGTTTCGGTCTGCTATTAGTTTAAGGACGTTTCGGTCCATCATGGAGAAGGCTGGCTACTGCTTATAAAGCTTGAGCTTAGGAAGATAGCGAGCCGATATAGTCGTCGTCATCTACCATTGACCTAGGCTGTGGCTCATTAAGCGTAGTATTTCTTTAGGAAGCGACCGTTTATTGGCCTGAAAGGCCTTTCACCGTGCATGTCCATGAGTAGATAGGCCCCATCCTGGTAAACCTTATCTATGATGTACGGGCCTTCATAGTTTGGCTCAAACTTTCCCCGCTTGGCGCGATTGGGGATCATATGCCTTTTGACCACTAGCACGAGTTCGCCTTGGCGAAATGTCCTTGGTCGGGTCAATCTCTCATATGAGCGCGTCATCTTTGCTTTATAAGCTTCCAGATTTTGTTGCGCTATGAGCCGTGTTTCTTCAAGGGCATCAAGCTCCTCAAGCCGAAGGTGAGCATTTTCTTCGTCCGTTTGCTCGTAGTGGACTGCCACTCGTAGAGAGGGTAATTCTATCTCGAGAGGGAGTACTGCTTCTGTACCGAATACCAACGCATATGGCGTTGCGTTCGTGGCCGTTTTAAACGTAGTTCGATACGCCCAGAGAGCTTCTTGCAGTCTTTCGTGCCAGTCTTTCTTATTTCGTGACACCGTTTTCTTCATGATCTTTGTCAAGGTCTTATTGAAGGCCTCAGCTAGACCGTTAGCTCGCGGATTATAAACTGAGGAATATCTCCAGTCTATATTATGCTGTTGCGCGAAGCGACTGATTTTGTGGCTTCTGTAGGCTGGCCCGTTATCGGAGATGATTCGTCTTGGCGTTCCAAACCGATATATGACATGCGTCTTGAGGAAATGGAGGATATTCTCCGTCTTTACTTCCCTCAACGGTACCGCTTCTGCCCACTCAAAGAAGTAGTCAGTCGTCGCTAGGATGAAACGATGTCCTCTAGACGATGCTGGTTCGATGGGGCCGACTATATCAGTCCCCCACATTTCGAATGGCCAGCTAGCCACCGTTGGATGTAGTGGATTCGGATACTGATGGATGAAGTCCCTATGAATTTGGCATGAGTGGCATTTCTTCGCATGTTCGAGGCAGTCCTGGATCATCGTGGGCCAATAGTAGCCCATCCGTTTGATCTTCAACTTCATCTTTGGGCCCGCTTGGTGAGAACCGCAGAGTCCGTCGTGAACTTCCTGGACGACTCTTTTCGCTTCGTCAGGTCCTAAGCATCTCAACCACAGAGAATCAAACGACCTCTTGTACAGAGTATCATTGACGAAGGCGAAAGACAGAGCCCGTTTCATGAGCTGATGTCTTATGGACGCTTCTTCAGGCAATCGGTGGGACTTAAAGTAGTCTACGAAGACTTCCCTCCAATCCTCAGCCTTTTCCCGGTCTTTTATTTGCAGAGCCATTTGCTCAGTCGCTCTCTTTTCTTCGGATGATTCCAGAGGTATTTCCTCTGGGGCAAGCACCCGACGGCTTTGTACAACGATTCTAACGTCATCGAGCTTCTCGTCAGCCAGTTCTTTAGCAAGTTTGGCCAATGCGCCCGCTTTGCTGTTTTCCGCACGCGGTATGTTCTCCAAAGTATAAGAAGGGATTTGGGTCAACAGTTGCTGCACCTTTTCGCCGTACTTTACCAACTCTGGTTTGCACGTTTGGTAGTCTCCATTTACTTGACTGATGACCAGCTGGGAGTCTCCATATATAAGGAGGTCTTCAATTCCCATGTTGATAGCGATCTCGAGGCCTGCTATCAAAGTTTCGTATTCGGCTTCATTATTCGTCCTCGGCTCTGTTAAGGAGAAGGTGAAGCGCATAATCCCTCCTTGTGGAGTTACGAAGATGAGGCCTACTCCCGATTTGATTATAGGAGTACTTTGTTTGCGC
The DNA here is from genome assembly GCA_030015575.1 of Agapanthus africanus. Lineage (NCBI taxonomy): Eukaryota > Viridiplantae > Streptophyta > Magnoliopsida > Asparagales > Amaryllidaceae > Agapanthus > Agapanthus africanus. Next base: position 796,636,921 of record CM057340.1, read on the forward strand.
TTTTTCATGGAAGATGCTCTGTCAAAATAAAGCTCCCATCGGGTATTATCACCGTCGATCGCATCAAACGCATGTTCGTCTGGAAGATCGCAGTTTAAAGGAGAGTCAGCAGGTATCGGGTGCTCAGCGAGGAAGTTGGCGATGGCCTGGCCTTTCACTGCCTTGAGAGGTTGATATGTTATCGAGAACTCCATCAAGAGCAGGGCCCATTTAGCGAGTCGTCCCGTCAACATGGCCTTCGACATCAAGTATTTAAGGGGGTCCACCTTTGAAATAAGACGGACTTCATGCGCCAACGCATAGTGTCAAAGCTTTGTTATCGCAAAAATCAACGCCAGGAAATGTTTTTCAATGGGAGAGTAGTCGAGTTCTGCCCCCAGCAGAACTCGACTTAAGTAATAGAGTGCTCTTTCTTTCCCTTGATCGTTCTCTTGTGCCCATAATGCGCCTAAGGAACCTTCGAGGGCGGTTGTATAAAAAATGAGGGGTTTTCCCTTAACCGGAGCAGCCAACACTGGCGGGTTCTGCAGGTACTGTTTAATTTCGTCCAGCGCGCCCTGGCATTTTTGATCCCAGACGAATGGAGTTCCCTTCTTCATCAGGTGACTGTAAGGGCGGCACTTGCCAGAGAGGTTGGATATAAATCGCCGAATATATGCGAGCTTTCCTTGGAGAGACCGCAACTGTTTGAGAGTTCTCGGCGTAGGCATTTCCATGATCGCCTTGATTTTAGACGGATCTATTTCGATACCTCGGTGTCGAACGATGAATCTCAGGAATTTGCCCGAGGAAACTCCGAATGCACACTTGAGAGGGTTCATCTTCAAGTTGTATTGTCGAAGGCGTTGAAATACGGTCTTCAGATGCTCAAGATGTTCCTCGTACGATTTGCTCTTAACCACGAGGTCGTCAATATAACATTCGACGATTTCATGTATAAGGTCATCGAAGATCTTCGTCATGGCCCTTTGGTAGGTAGCACCGGCGTTCTTTAGACCAAAGGGCATCATCTTGTAACAGAATATTCCTAGAGGAGTCCTGAAGGCGGTGTGCTTCTGGTCTTTGGGATCCATCTTTATCTGATTATACCCTAATGAGCCGTCCATAAAGGAGAAAACCTCATGATTGGACATGTTGTCTATCATCAGTTCGGTGACTGGCACTGGGAAATCGTCTTTCGGGCAAGCTTTATTGAGATCCCGGAAGTCTACGCATATGCGCACTGTCCCATTTTTCTTCATCACCGGGACGATGTTGGCGATCCATTCCGGATATTGAACCTCCTGTATAAAGCCAGAGTCGATTAGCTTTTTGACCTCGGCGTTGATGCTCATCTCAAGCTCGAGCCGCATTCTCCTCGGCGCCTGTTTGACTGGCTTGACGTCCGGGGATATCGCCAATCTGTGTACATCAATTTTTGGATCTAGTCCCGGCATTTCGGAATAGTTCCATGCGAAGCAATCTCTATGCTGTACAAGAACGTCTTTTAACGCAGCCACCCTTTCTTCAGATAGCAGCTCGCTGACAAATGTCGGTCGCGGGTCGTTTAGCGTCCCCAACTCAATTTTCTTGAGATTATCTGCAGTGGTATGTATTCCATCCTCCAGTTCTTTCGGAGCTGGCGGAAATTCTAAGATCACCTCATCATTGCTGTTTTCGAAGCACCAGGGAAGATTATCCGTGTTCTCGGACCCATCTTTTAATATTGTTATCATGTGACAAGTGCGAATCCGCTTCCAATCCCAATGTGGAGTTGTTTCTGTTCTCGTGGCTTTGGGTTCGTGCTTCTGTGGCGGCGTTACCCTCCAGTTGTCAGACAGAGCGAACTTACCGAGCTGGTACTGATCTTCGACCCAATTCTTAAAGGTGAAGCAATCTTCGAGCGGGTGCCCTATTACTCGATGGTAAGAGCAATAGTTTGGGTCAGAGACTTCGCTTGCTTGTTCGGGGTGCTTGGACTCTGGCAGTGTGAGCATCTGATGTTTTAGAGCAAGCTCAAGTATCTTCTTCGTCTTGTCCCGAGGAAACGAGTATGCTCGACCCATTTTCTTCATGAGGGACAGATCAATAACGCTCGACTCCCACTTGCGTGGCTTCTTAGCCCCGCTTTCTTGCTGTTGAGCGTTTTTTTGGCCTTTCGACTTGTTTCTGCCTCTGCGTTGAGCCCTTTTTATAACAGGTTGACAGGGGGTGGCACTTTCATCTTTGACGGGCTGTTGGAGGAGGCGTTGCGTTTTGGCTTTCTCGTAGATGACCATTTCGCGGTTGTGATCATCTCGGACTTTTTGAACATATTCCCTTATAAGCCTGTCCATTTGTTCTTCAAACGACGGACTGGGCACTTTTGCATCAGGAACTTTTACTGGTTCAGGATTGGTGTCCTCCCGTTGCGCATCTGCTTCTTCATTGAAGTCGTGTACGGCGTAACAGTCGCGGAGCAGCTCTCGTTTCTTGGAGCGAATGTATCCGAGCCCGATCATCTCCATCCTCCCATTAGGCAGCTTGCGTTGAGTCCCAGGAACATTCCAGACTTTTTCGTAGAACCTGGCTTTTCGAACGGTCTGTTTGAAGGATATCCCCTGGCGTTTCAGCAGCTTTTTTAAACCTTCCGTATAATATCTGGGTAGACGGATGGGTTGAAGTCTGTCCAGCGTAGGATCTGCGCCATGCCAGATTTCTTTCTCCACCTTGGTTTCTTCAGAGCGGTAGAACAGAATTGCTTTCTCGCTCTCTCGCCTGGGAGGGATATAGAACGTTTGCAGCTCTTTTACATTGTGAATATTAAGTGCGTCCAGTTCTTTATGGTGTTTAAGCGGCACCATGGCGACTTGTAGACTTTGTTCTTCGTCAGCGGACTTTCGTATTGAAGGTCGAGCAGAGAATACAGCATGGATCTCATCTTCCGAGTCGCTACCAAAGATCAACGTAGAAGCGGACGGTCCTGGCTTGTTGTGTTGGGGCAGACCCGAATACACTATCTCCTCTTCCTCCTCGGTATCACTGCCGAAGACAGGGATGGTGGCATTAGCTTTATTCTCCGGCTTGTGACACTTCTTCGTATCTTCGAAATCCGGTAAGAAGTATTTGGCATCTTCGTATTTGCGGACCTCGTTCACAGAGAACAGGTTCAGTTCTCCCGTCACGGTATACTCGAAACCATCCTTAAAATACTTCATACACTGATGTTGTGTAGAAGGGATGATGTTGTATTCGTGTAACCATGGTCGGCCGAGCAAAGCGTTGTAGCATGTCTTGGCGTCTATGACGTGGAACTTAATGTCCGTGACGAGTAGCCCGAAGCGTAGTGTCAGTATCACAGACCCAAGATTTCTTGATGACTGGGAGTCGAACCCGGAGATGGTGATCTTGTCACGAGCAAGGTGCTGGACGCTCATGCAGATTTCTTTTAAGACCCGTACATTGAGGAGATTAACGGAGGATCCATTGTCGATCAGGATTTTGCCTATCTTTATATCGTGACAGTATCCTGAGATATAGAGGGGGCGATTGTGTTCGCACGTCCCAAGGAGAAGGTCCTCGTCGCCGAAAGTGACATCGTCCGTGCGCACTTCCTCCAATTCATCCTTCATCTTTTCCTCGGCCAGGCATGCTTGGAATTGTTCCGGATCTTGGAGTGCCTTAATTAACGAATCTTTCGCCTCCTTTGATAGCAAAAGAGCGTCAAGAATGCTGAGCTGTGAGGGTAGCTTCCTCAGATGCGCTAAGACGTTGTAATCCACCTTATTCTTCTTTGGCGGGTCCTTGGCGGCTAGCTCTTCCACCACTTGGTCATCTAAGACGATATCTTCAGAGACCTTTTCTTTCCCTTTATCTTTTCTGTTTAAGGGTCCGAGGTTCTTTTCAGGCAGCGTCCGATTCCGCAGCCGGATATTTTCGCAGATCTTCGGCTCTTCTTCTTTTCCCGAAGTGGATTCTTTAAAGAGAGGGGCAAGTTCCAGCTCCTCATCAGAATCGCTCCCGAATGTAGGCACTTGTGACCCGCCGGTGTTAACCACGCGACAATCGCCGGTAGTTCTTTTAAGCTCTCCGGTCGTATTTCTTTGTTCCCGACGAGTCTTGCGCTTTTCCCGCTTAAAATGCTGCCGGTGAGCAACATATCCTTGCCACCATCTATCGAAAGCTTTGCACTCTTCAGTGGGGTGCGAAATCTTCCGATGATACAAGCAATAGGAGGGGTGCGTTTCCACTTCACCGGTGATGTTTCCTTCAGAGGATGGTAGCTTCATGCCCATTGATATGGCCTTAGCAAACTTTTTCCTCATCTTGAATTGGCTTTTGTCGGCAGCGGAGGTGTTTTGTTCCAGCGGGATCATCTCAGCTCTTTCATTAAGTCGCTGGCGCTTGGCCCTTTCCAATATGGCCTTCTCGCGTTCTTGATCAGTTTTACTTTTCAACCGAGCTTCATTAAGGAATGCGTCAATTACTTCATCTGATGGCCCCAGAAATTTTGATTCGGTATCTGCCCCCAGCGTTTCAGTACAAGAAGTCTCCTCATCGTTGACGAACGAATGGGAAATCACATGACAGCTCGCCACGCATTCTTCAGATTCATCTGACGAACTTTCTCCTTCACCTTCCTCTTGAAAGACGTGATTGAGGAACTCTTGGAATGTAATGGGAGTCCGTGCTTTCTGATTGTATTCTTCCAGCGCGTCAATTTGTTTTTGTAAGTTTGTGCGCTTGTCGCCAGGCTTCACAGACTTCTTAGATTTCTTTTTCTTCTTCTTCGAGGATTTTGACGGCTGGTTGCGAGTGCTTCAGCCACCACCATCGGTCTTTGGAGTTGGACGTGGCTTCAACATCCCTTTAATGATCTGCGGCTCCAACGGGTTCTTCCACTTGATCGCTGGGCATGTCTGAAGATTGTTTAGCATCCTCTTTGTTTTGGTTGATAATACAACTTTCCAAGGAGCTTCTTCAATGACGGAGCATGTTGCCCCCGGCGTATTCGTCCCTTTAGATGTGTGGGGCTGCGGGGGATTCACCTTCCATTTGTCAGATAACGCGAACTTGCCCTGTCGGTACTGGTTTTCAAGCCAATTTTTGAAAACGTAGCAATCCTCGATCGGATGACCCAGTACTCGATGATAAGGACAGTAGTTGGGCTCGTTGACGTCACTTGGTTGTAACGGGCGTTTTGGATCTGGCAGATTTATGAGTCGGTTGCGCAACGCCAGTTCGAATAACCTCCTCGTTTTATCGCGGGGAAAGGAGTAAGAACGTCCTAGCCTCTCCTCAAGGGCTAAGTATGGACGCACATTATTTTGACGAGCAACCGGCTTCGAGTCGCTCGGTTGTTGTTGAGCATTAGCGACAACGATCGCTTTTCCCTTCCCCTTGTCATTTCGGGAGTCCGGCTTTGGAAGAGGAGGTTTATGGCCCATCTGATCCATCTGTGCTAGCTTGTCAATCAAGGCCTGGAAGGTAGTCGGCTTGAAAAACATCATAAACTGCGAGATGGTTGCTTGTGGATCGAGGGTTCCCACAAACATACCCACTGCGGGAGCTTCTTCAATGCGCTGCTCGCACTTCGACCATAAGTTCCGCCATCGTATAGCGTACTGAACCCACGTCTCGCCTGGCTTTACCCTGGCGTTAATCAGTGCCGTCATCGAGGTATGCTCGCTGGCACTCGTGAAACGTTGGGTAAACAGCAGTTCCATTTCAGTAAAGGTTTTGATAGAGTCATTCGGAAGCTCGGAATACCACTCGAACGCCGTATCTGACAAGCTACCAACGAACTGGCGGGGCAACAATTTATCATCACCGCCAGTGTTACCGCAAAGCGCTCTGAACTGGGCGACATGCTGGTGGGGATTGCCAGTCCCCTTGTAGACATGGAACTTAGGAATTGTGTAACCGGGTGGGTACTTGATTTGGTCGTACCAACTTGGATATGGCCGCCCTGTTTTTACGACTTGACCCGCTGCTTCCGTCGCTTGATGGACCCGGATCTGCTGAGCTATGTATTCGTCCAGATCGGCTTTGGAGATTGTCTCTTCTTTAGCTGCTGACAGAGCTGGCGGAGGATTCGACGTCTCTCCCCTATCGTCTTCAAGGATGATCGGGGGATCTTCAGCAGGTGGATCTTGTTGAATCATCATTCCCACCATATCCTGGAACAGGAGGGCCATTTTCTTTATGTTGGCTGCCTGTTCCGCAGCTTATTTATCCTTCTTCTCCAGCACGCGACGAAAGAATTCGGCGTCGGTTTCTTCCTCCTGGCGTTCATCCGAGGACGTTTCAGGGTTTTCTTTTGGCCCCGTAAGCGCGGCCATCGCGTTCATCATCTCTTGGAGCTTCTGCTGCTGCTCCTGAGCCTTCGTCACTGACCTCGTGTGCGGTCTATGACCTGTTGATATGCGGCTGTCCTCTTTACCAGACGTCATACAGACGGTATGAACTACAATGTCCCCAGACCTAGGTTGTTTGGGTTCACCTCCTTTAGTATTTACTGCAGGTGTAGGGACTTTCTCTGGCCTCCTTCTCTTATGGGCCGTAGAAGTTGAAGGGGCTGTTGCTTTGGGCACCCAAGCGGTTGTCACCTTTCGTTGCTTGACCGGGGGATTTTCTTCTTGCCGACCTTTCGACTTCTTCTGTTGGCGAGAGAAGTTAGGATCAATGACAGATTCTCGGACTCGTCGCCATGTCTTATAGATCTTGGAGGAAAGCGATTGAATAGGCTGCTCTGGCTTTTCTGCTTCCACGGCGATCTCTACCGGTGGAAGAGATATTTTGAGGACCGCAGTTGGCGAGTTTCTGCGTACCCTATTCAACAGCTCAAAGCTGTTCCCGGTTGGAACAGCAGCGTTAACTTCCACCGTCGATGTTGGCGGAGTCATCCCAGAAGGGGAGTTGCCCCCGGCCCTCCTTATCCGGCGCCAGTGGCGTCGTCGGGCGCGACGAGTCGTCGGGCACGACGAGTCGTCGGTATTGGCTCAGAGACAGAAACAGCTTCTTCTTGCCCCCTGTTTAGGTGTGGGGTGGTTGCCGGTGTCAGCCTATTGAAGACTGATGTCTTTTGAGCCGCAAGAGCAAGAGTAGGAATGGGGACGGTCAACCTTGCAAAGACCGATTTCTTAGCAGGAGAAGCCGCCTTGACGACTTCAGGAGCAGGTTTGGCTACTCTTTTTGGAATAACCCTTTCCGGGACTGCGAGCTTCATTGTGGGCTCACAAGAGTTTTGGCTCAGTCTGGAGAAGACCGAGGCACCAGTGTTGGGCGACCCGTTGAGAGGGGCCGCAGTAACTGAAAGTCGATCAAAGACCGACTTCTTATGAGCTTCTTGTACGGGCACGGGGGTGCTAAAGCTTGTTGGCGGAAGCATGGTTCCGAAAAACAACCCCGTAGTGGCTTGAGTAATCTGCTCCATGGGCATAGTGAACAGAGAGGCCGCTTGGGGCCCATAGGTTATGCCCCCAGTTGAGGCCAGACGCGAACTGCAGCTGCAGTTAGAGCACTTCGATGCTTGACTTCTCTTCTGCACCGAGCAAGAGACCAAATCTTAGTAAACTTGAAATCCAAAGGCAACCGTTAACAAACCGTGAATGGTTCGCGAAGACGACACACGAAGTGTGGAGTGGAAAGAGGAAAAGGTCCCACCGGGCGTGCCAGAATCTGTTCCCCTCCGAATGGCGGCCGAGACGGAACGTGGGGACGTCTAGCCTGAGATTCGGGGCAGATGCTATATGGTTTTATCCGTCTACCTCTCCGAAGATGCCAAGTTGATTTATGGCACCGTGTATCGGAAGTTTAGACGGATGCGGCCGATGTAGCAGACTTCGTCAGATTCCCTCTCGCTAGAGGGGTTTTTTTATTGTGGGGACGCTCTTCCCTGCAGGCTCAAGCCCCTGCAGTTAATTACGCTACTGCATCGCGGTAACCACTTTCTCCTTCTCCAGAATTTCACTTCGTGTCGTGTATGTTTGTTTTGTTTGTGGTTGCCCGTGAATTGTATACGGAGACTGAGTAATGCCGTCGCCCGTAGGACATGGATTAGTCCAAATCCGTATTTACTTAGATTTGGGTTTCGTGTTTTTAGTTTAAGGATACGTTAGCCGTGTTGAGGCTAAGATCGACTTAAACGTTCGTTAAGGATACGTTAGTCTTGTTTGAGACTAAGATCAACTTAACATAGTGATTCATTTAATATATGGCCGTCAGGACCCGTCACCTCTCTGACGTCGTTGAAGGATTACAACGACATGTGTCAGAGGAGTTCAGAGATGTACCCTTGAGCCGAAATTGATTTGGAATTTTATGGTCCATTTGAATGTTTAAGGATACGTTAGCCAGGTTTGGGGCTAAGATCAACTTAAACGGGATCGTTTAGATCCGGCAAAGGAGCATTTCGAGGCTCCATTGTTCCAGTTTAGGGACGTAGTGGTCCATCATTAGTTTAAGGACGTTTCGGTCCAACACTAGTTTAAGGACGTTTCGGTCCATCGCCAGTTTAGGGACGTGGTGATCTGTATTCCAGTTTAGGGACGTGGTGGTCCGTCATTAGTTTAAGGACATTTCGGTCCATCACCAGTTTAGGGACGTAGTGGTCCATCATTAGTTTAAGGACGTTTCGGTCCATATTCCAGTTTAGGGACATGGTGGTCCGCATTCCAGTTTAGGGACGTGGTGGTCCGCGTTCCAGTTTAGGGACGTAGTGGTCTATATTCCAGTTTAGGGACATGGTGGTCCGCTATTAGTTTAAGGACGTTTCGGTCCAACATTAGTTTAAGGACGTTTCGGTCCACGAGTTTAAGGACCCCGCAGTCCATATTCATGTGTGGTCGTTGGGACCCGTCGCCTCTCTGACGTCGTTGAAGGAATACAACGATAGATGTCAGAGGAGTTTGGAGATGTACCCTCGAACCGGAGATAAATTGATTTAGGAAAGCAATTTTGCTCAGTCAATTTAGCTTGAGGACTTACGGCCACGATTGGGCTAAGTCCAATTGAAAAATGTTCAACATTTTATTTGCTTTTGATTTGCATCTCTTTTTATTTTTATTTGGGCTCTACCCATAAAGGATACAAAGCATCAATTCATCTTGGGCTTTGCTCATTTATGAATGATGCAGGGCACCAATTTAAATTGGACTCTGCCCTTTTATTGCTTTGCAATTTATTTAGGCCTATTAGGTCTTTTTGATTTGGGCCTGGCCCTTTAAGAAATGCATTGCATTTGTCAGGCGCTTTGCGCCAATTAGAGAGCGCAAGCGCTTGTAGTGTTGACACGTGTCGCGCAGGCGCAGTGCGCTGCGCTAGTGCGCTGAGCTGCTGACACGTGGCGCACTCTGGTGAGTTGCGCCAATTACAGAGAGTAAAGCTCTATCTTAAAGCGCATAGCGCAAGTAGTTCAGATGTTGACACGTGGCGCTCTCCCAAGAGCATAACAACGCAGTTTGCAAGTGCAAAGTACTCTAAATTTGAGAATCTTTTAGATTCTCAAGAACCAAAGGTTCATAAAAGTGCAAAGCACTATATTTTTTTATTTTTTATTTTTGTTTCTTCTTGTTTTAAAGAAACAGTGGTTCATGAGTAGTGCAAATTACTGTTTTTATATGAAGATCATTGATCTGGTTTTTAGATCAATGGCCTATTAGAAGAAATTTCTTTATTTTTTTGTGAAGGTTTTTACCTTTTTCTTGGAATTTTTCTCAGAGTTTTCTCTGTTTGAAGCTTCTTGATTTTTCAAGAAAATGTTGATGATTTTGAATTGAGATCTAGGCTCCTTTTTATAGTGCCCATAAATTAGTTAAATTTGTTAAAGAGATCTTTCTCTGAGTGATTTGGGGAATTTTCCCCACCGTTGGATCTTTGATCCAAGGGTTTCTGTTTTACAGAAGAAAATCTTCTTGTTTTAACAAGAACAGAAAAGATTTCTTTAAAATTTTAATTCTGTTTGGCGCAGATGCCACAGCGCGTGACACGTGTCGCGCAGCGCACAGCGCAGCACAACTGCGCTAGAGCATCTGCGCTGACACGTGTCGCGCAGCGCACAGCGCAGCGCAACTGCGCTGACACGTGTCGCGCAGCGTAACTACGATAGCGCATCTGCGCTGACACATGTCACGCAGCGCAAAGCGCAGCGCCACTGCGCAGCTCATCTGCGCTAGCGCATCTGTGCTGACACATGTCGCGCAGCGCACATCGCAGCGCAGTGCCTGCGCAACTGAAACGTTGCTTCCTTTAATTTTATTTTAAATAGAGCTTTGCTCTGATTGGGTGCGCTGTTTTGGGCGCTGCGCTGATGTGTCTGCGCTTGACACGCGGCGCAAAGTATTTGAAGTGTTGCATCATTTATTAAAGTTTAAATTTTCAAAGCAGAGCTTTGCTCTGATTTGGGGAAGATGAAGCGTTGCTTCATCTCCCGTCTCGGAATTTGAACAGAGTTTTGCTCTGATTGGGGTAAACAGCCCTTACCGACTCCTTTCTTTATAGTAATATAGTAGAACCCGCCCTCTATTATAAAAAAAATTAAATTATGGGGGGCCCACAAACTAACCTATTTTCACAAATATAAATCTAACTACCCTATTTTTATAATTTTAAAATCAAACTAACCTATTTCAAAAAAAAAACCCGGTATATTATTGTAAAGTGATTCTTGTGATTTTTGAAAAGAGTTGGAATATTTATATTATTTCAAAATAGATATTTTAATGTTACATATATACATAATTATATAAAAATAATTTTAATATATATTTTATATTTCTAAAAATCTCATTTTCTTAAGATATCGTATTTTAAATCTCTCAGACCGAATGCTCCTTGCGGAGGTCTGCATCTCACACTACTAAGCCCAGGGATGTGCGATAATCCGCACCATCCCAGTCGGGTTCCCCAAAATGGGTTGTAGCGGCACTTTGCAAAGATTTATGTAAAATACTTAATCTTTTAGAAAATGGTTTTATTAGTAAAAGGTATTTATTTGAAATGTTTCGTTTTCCCATATTCTATGTTCCCGAAAGTTTTGTGCTACGTTGCATATGAGTGTTGTGAGGAGGTGGTCCATTACCTCGTGATTTATTTAAAGGTATAGCAAGTTTGTGATGTTTAAATGTCAAAAATGAAACTATACGGTATTTTAATGAAAATGTACGGTAAAATGGAAATAGCAATTTATTTTCATATGAAACTTGTTCAATATGATTAGTTAGTGTTTAATAATCAACATTTAATGGTTTAACAAGATTGTATTAAAGGAAAAGTGAGATTTTAGGAAGAACCGAATCGGAAATCGGATTTGTTCCGATTCCGTCGGGTTTTAGAATTTCGTATTTTCAGAAAGAGTAGAGAAAGGGGAAGGTAGGACTTACAGGTTTAGCTTAAAGAGGAGGGAGAGAGGGAGTGGACGTAGTTTTCGGTGCGCCGTTTCGTTGCCGGGAACTCCTAGGGTTGTCGCCGGAAAATTTGCCGGAGCTTCGCCTCTTTGTTCACTTCAAATGCACACTAGGGTTTCTAGGAGTTTCTTGAGAGTTTGCTCAGAATTTTGGGGTGAGGGGGTTGTATTTATAGGGTTAGGGTAGGTGAAAGGTTAAAATGAAAAAAAATATGATAAATGTAATAAAATGTATTAAAAGTGGAGTAATTGGGGTTTTAAAAGAGCTCTAGAAATGGTCTGAGGAAATAAATTATGCAGGTGTACAGGGGAGACCAAAAGACATATTTTTTATGTTGGGGTCATCGCCGGAATCGGCCGACTCGGCCGTGATTCGGCCGGTTCGCCGGCCGAGTTGGCCGGTTCCGGCCGAGTTAGGCGGCCGGAATCCTCCCCCGACGGCTGATCTATCCTTTGGTACAGTTATATTTCAGGGTATAATGGGGTTTTTGTGAGATATGCACATGTAAACCCTTGGTTTTCTAAAAATTTAAAATAAAACAATATTAAAAATAATGTGGGGTATGGGATTTGAACTCTGGTGGGTTGGTTCAGCAGTGCAAAGTATTACCAGAGATGATAGTAGCGACTTTTGATGTGGTTCGTACTATCAGGGAAAAGATGTGCATAGCCCAAGATCAACAGAAGCACTGGGCTCAATGAATTTCTCACGATTCTTGATCTTGGATCTTGATTTGGAATTGGATCTTGGTTTGGTTTGGATCAACAACTAATCAACCACTCAACAACCTTTTTAATGTAGGCTTAGGTCCATTTTTATAGCCCTTAATCAAGCTTCCCTCATAATCTAGGTTGTTATAGAGAGGCTTCTAGAATAATCTAGGTAGTTATCAAGCTTGAACAACAGGGTAGGTTGTTGTAGAGAAGTTTTCAGAAGAAGGTTGTTACAACGAAGCGTCCTCAGCAAGCTAGGAAGTTGAGAAGAGGTTTCTGGAGAATTCCCGATCGCCGACGCCCCAACTCGGCCGTGGATCCGCGGCGACTCCGCATGACTCGGCCGCGGTTCAGCGGCCGATTTGTATGATCATGGCTTCAATTTTCTGTTGTCTTCTTCTGTTGTTCTCTGGGTTTATATTTGATATCTTTAATCTTTTTATCTCTACTGAATCTCTGCCAGAATTTAACTCTTTGATTTCCTGTATTTTTATCGGCGAATTTGCGATTCCGATATCTGATCTGGGCTACTTTCTGCACAAGATCTCAATGAAGGATATTAGAGATATACAAAATATTAAGCGTGAAATAAATAACATACAATTTCCTTCAAAAGTGTTGATTATAATGTATAACACATGGTAATTGATATTTTCCAGATGAACTTGTAATATGTGTTATATTTATATCAAACATCCTTAGATGATTAGAAAAGTGAGGAAATTGTTATGTTAAAACTTGCAATAATTTCAACTGAACAAGCCATTTTCCTCATCGTTGTCACTCTCTTCGTTCAAAAAAATATACTTGAGAAACTCTTCGAGGATGACCGGTGTCCACGCCTTCTGGTTGTACTCCTCCAGCGCGTCAATGTACTTTTGTATGTTTGTGCGCTTGTCGTCATACTCGGCAGGTCGCACAGGCTTCTTGGTCTTCTTCTTTTTCTTCGAAGACTTTGAAGGCTCGACTTAGGGATTTTGCCCTTTGTCGACAGTTTTCGGTACGGAACGCGGTTTCAGCATCCCTTCAATGATTTTCAGTTCAAGTGGGCTTCTCCACCTGACTTCCGGACATGCCTAGAGGTCCTTCAGCATTCTTTTGGTTTTAGCTGAGAGAACGACTTCCCATGGAGCTTCTTCCGCAAGCGAGCATGATGCCCCCGGTGCATCCACCTTTTTGGGAGTGTGCTTCTGTGGCAGGTTCACCCTCTAATTCTAAGACAGCGCGAATTTTCCCTGTTGATACTGGTCCTCGACCTAGTTCTTGAAGACGTAACAATCCTCAATTAGATGGCTCACCATTCTGTGATAGGAGCATTAGTTAGGGTTCTTGATGTCGCCGGGTTGCGGTGGACGCCGTGGGTCTGGCAATGTGATGAGTTTGTTGCGTATTGCCAGCTCGAACAGTCTCCTCGTCTTGTCACGGGGAAACGAGTAAGCGCGTCTTTGTTTTGGCGAGCAACCGGTTTCGGGTCACTCGGTTGCTGTTGAGTGTTGGCGATAAAGGCCGCTTTCCCATTACCCTTGGCATTTCGAGGGTCCTTATTTGAGGAGGAAGGCCCATGGCCCATCTGGTCCATCTGGGCCAGTTTATCAATCAGAGCCTGGAAGGTCATCAGCTTGAAGAACGTCATGAACTAGGACACAGTCATTTGCGGATCTAGGGTCCCGATGAACATGCCCACGGCGGATGATTCTTCGATGCGTTGTTCGCACTTTGACCATAGGTTTCGCCACCAGATCGCATATTAGACTAAGGTTTCTCCTGACTTTACCCTGGCATTAATTAAATCTATGATCGGAGTGCACTCGCTTACGCAGGCAAACCGCTGTGTGAACAGCAGGTCCATCTCTATGAATGTCTTTATGGAGTCATTTAGGAGCTCTGAGTACCATTCAAAAGCCGTCTCTGACAGGCTGCCAACGAACTGGCGAAGCACCAGTTTGTCGTCGCCTCCAGTATTGCCGCACAAAGCTCTGAACTGCGCGACGTGTCGGTGTGGGTTGCCTGTCCCCTTGTACACATGGAACTTGGGGGTCTTATATCCCGGTGGGTACTTGATTTGATCATACCAGCCTGGATATGATCGCCCAGTTCTGACAGTTTGTCTAGCCGCTTCATTTGCTTGATGAGCTCGTATTTGTTGAGCGATGTAATCATCAAGAGCAGCCTTAGAGATCGTTTCCTCCATAGTAGTTGATAAAGCCGGAAGATGGTTTAATGTTTCCCCTCTATCATCCTCGATAACTATCGACGGATCCTCGACTAGGGGTTCTGGTTGGATCATCATTCCAACCATGTCCTGGAACAGAAGCACCATCTGTTTTATATTGGCAGCTTGTTCCGCGGCCTCCTTATCCTTCCTTTCAAGCACCATTCGCAGGAACTCTGTATCGGTATCCTGTTCTTGACGCTGTTCAGATGCCGATTCCGGGCTTTCTTTCTGCCCAGTAAGTGCTGATATTTTGATCAACATTTCCTGGAGCTTTTGTTGTTCCTCCTGAGCTTTTGTCAACGACCGAGTTTGGGGACGAAGACCCACGGAATCCCGACTTTCCTCTTTCCCGGAAGCCATGTAAACCGTGTGTACGATCATGCCTCCAGACTTAGGGCGTTTGGGTCCAGCGCCTTTGGAATTTGCCGCTGGCGGTGGGATTTTCTCCGGCCTCATCCTTTTGTGGCAGGTCGAAGTTGAAGGAGCCGTTGTAACAGGCACCCGTGTGGAAGAAGTCCCTCGCTGTATAATGGAGGGATGGTCTTCCTCTTGCCGAGCTTTTGATTTCTTCGGTCGACGAGAGTAGTTTTGATCAATCACCGAGTCCTAGACTTTTCGCCAGACCCTGTGAATTTAGGAGGAGAGCCGTTGATAGGGGCGCTCCGGCTTTGTCTGCATTATGGATTCTATAGGCGGGAGAGATTTCTTATGCACCGCGGTTGGAGAGTTCTTTCGCACCCTTCTAAGTAGATCAAAACTATTCCCGGTTGGAACAGCATCATCAACTTTCACCATTGGAGCCGGCAGAGTGAATCCAGAGGGAGAGTTGCCCCCAGCTTTTCTCACTCGGTGCCAGTGGCGGCGTTGAGCGTGTATTGCAGACGGGACCGCCTCAATTTGGGAAGCGACTTCTTCATGTCCCTGGCTTTGGTGAGGGACTGTTGCTGGTGTCAGCCTGTTGAAGACTGACGTTCTTGGCAGGGTTTGAGGATGGTCGGCCAATCTTTCAAAGGCCGACTTTCTGGTAGAGGAAGCACCTTTGACGGCTTCACCTGCAGGAGGAGTTGGGAGGGCTGTCCGTTTTGGGGCAACCCTTTCAGATATCATGAGCCTCTTTACAGGCCCGTTTTAGTTCTTGCTCAGTCTGTTGAAGACTGAGATATCTGAGCTTCGGCCCAGCCTGTTGAAGACTGAGGCATCGGATTTGGACGGCCCGTTGAGAGGGGCTGTTGTGGTTGCAAGTCGATCGAAGACCGACTTCTTGGGAGCTTCTTCTTGCGGCGCGGGGGTGCTGAAATTCGTTGTTGGGATCATGGTCCCGAAGAACAATCCGGTAGTGGCTTGAGTTACTTGCCCCACCGGTATTAAAAAGTTGGAGGCCGCATTGGGCCCATAAATCACTCCTTCAGTTGGGATAGAGCGGGAGTTACTGTTGCAAGTTGTGCAGCTGGAAGCCATTGATATTCTCTTCTTCTCTCTGCACAGGAACAAGACTCAAAATCTTAGTACCTCGAATCCAAGGGCAACCATAGCGAACCGCGATTTTGTTCACGAAACACAGCACACAAAGTGTGGAATGGAAAGAGAAAAAGGTCCCACCGGGCGTGCCAGAATCTGTTTACCACCGGAAATGGAGACGAACAGGGATGGATCGTCTTGCCTGAATTTGGAGGCAAATGCTATTTGGATTTATCCATCCACCTCTCCGAAGATACCAAGTTGATTTATGGCACCATATATCGAAGGTTTGAACGAATGCGACCGTTGTAGCAGACTTTATTAGATTCCCCCTCGTTTGCGAGGGTTTTTTTTTATTATGGGGACGCTCTTCCCTGCAGGCGCAAGCTCCTGCAATTAATTACGTTACCGCATCGCGATAACCACTTTCTCCTGCTCCGAAGGTTCACTTTGTACCGTGTTTGTATTTTTGTTTGTTTGGGTTGCCCGTGGATTGTATGCAGAGACTAATTTATGTTGCCGCCCGTAGGGCGTGGATTAGTCCAAATACGTATATCTTAGATTTGGGGTTTTTATTTAAGGACCGTTAATCTATTTTGAGATTAAGATCGACTTATATGTATGTGAGAATTTAGGGCTCGATTTATTTTTGTTAAGGATACATTAATCCAATTTGAGACTAAGATCCACTTAACGAGGTTTCAGGATCATTTTTATTTAGGCTCCAACAAAAGAGCGTTTGGGCTCTATTATTTTAGTTTAAAAACGTTTCGGTCCATTATCTCCATTTTGGAGGCGAATATTAGTTTGGAGACATTTCGGTCCGTTATCCATCTTATGCACACGTGTAGTTGTTATGTGACGAAGTGAATAATGGTGAGATGGAATGCACCCAATTTGGGGTACGATCCGATTTGAGGCATGCACGTCAGTTTGGAAGTGCATCAACGTGTTGTTGGTTTTCGGGACCCACCACCTCTCTAAAGACGTTGAAGAATTACAACGACATATATTAAAGGTGTGAAGAGATGTACCCTTAAACCAAATCTCGTATTTGAGGGAGAAAGGGGCTGTTGTAGACCTAAGAAATGTTAGCCATGTTTGAGACTAAAATTAACTTTAGGAGATATAAGATGAATATCATTTGGGATATCATCGATGGGACACCGCTAGTCAATTTTGAGACTAATGTCAGTTTGGGAAAACATGAGCAATATGGGCTCGGTTGTTTTAGAATCCCTCAGGAAACTTTAACCAATTTGGGCAGAGATTGAGTCTCCATAATTACCCAACAGTGCTAAGCACGTGCGTTTCACGTGGACACTGGATTAGTGTTAAACACTAAAATTTTGTGGTGCTTACATGTGAAACACGTGAGGCACCACAAATACGAGCACTACCCATTAGGTTTTATTCCCCTTCTTTTTATATAAATGCTAAGCACTTGATTCTTGTGGCGCTCACGTGTGAAACACGTGAGGACCACAAATATGGGCGCTGCCCATATGGCTTTATTTCCCCCTTTTTTATATAAGTGCTAAGCACTTGGCTAGAGTTCTCGTACAAAGCACATGGCTGTCTCTTTTTTTTTATACTGGGATGCTTTTTAACACTCACGTGGGAAGCACGTGAAGCAGTTTTGGTTGTTCCCTTTGTTCGTTTGAATCACTCACGTGGGAAAACACGTGAGGCTTCAAAATAGTGCTAATCACCAATGATTTTGGTTTTGAAGATCTTGGATCATCATCACTGTTGTTGTTTGTTTGTTTTTTATATTGAAGAACTAATTTTTTTTTATGTAGGGTTAAACCCTAATTTTTGGAGGATTTAAATTCCTATATGTTCTCGTTCTTTTTCTCTCATCTATTTTTTTTATAACTTAACTCTTTTCGTCCAGGTTTTGAATCTGCAGAGTAAAATCTTCCCGATGAGAATTAAATTCTCAACTTGTGGGGAAATTTGCTTCTGCAAATCTCAACCGGGAAAGAACTGAGTTTCTTAAATGACGGGTTAAACCCTAAGAAGTGTCCGCTCTTATTTATATGGGAGTAGTAGAGAAGAGATCTCTCTTTTTTGCCGATGTGGGACTAAAAATGTATCTCCCATATGGTAGAGCATTACTTAGACTATACGTGCATAGCATATTTGCTCATAACTTTTGATTCCGGAAGAGTTAGGCCCGTAATATATCAAATCGATGGATTTTTCGAGACACATTCGATACCATCAGAATTTACCTGATTCTCATTCGGGAGTTTGGAAAAACACACCCCGAAAAATACTGGTTTGCATTTTCTTAGGCGTATTGCTGTCATTCGATACCTTAGACTCTTTTGCGCAGAAATTTTTGGCAGGAACAAATGCCCCCACTACTTTACCCATGTAAGTATGTACGTGGGTTAAGTAGTGCAAAGTTATGCATCTCCGTAAAACTGATGGCTCAGGAAACAGGTTTAGGTCCCTGTCGCCTAAGACTTTTTCATCTTCATGAGCCGTAAGGGTCTCAAGAAGGTTTTTCTCCATATGAGTCGTGAGGATCTCATATGTACGTATTCTCCCTAGAAATCGTGAAGATTCCTACGTGTATTTCACTTTCGTGAGTCGTAAGGATCTCACGCAAGTATTTTCTCCTTACGAGTCTAGGGGACCCGCAAGTGGTTTCTTCACTTTATTAGCGAATGTGGTCCGTGGATAGTGTACAAGAGTCAGTTTGGACCTTCTTGTAGGGCAACGATGGCTTAGGAAACAGGTTTAGATCTGTCACCAAAGGCTTTTCAACTTTATGAGCCGTGAGGATCTCATAAAGATTTTTCTCCCTACAAGTCGAGAGGATCTCGTAGGTGTATTTTCTCCTTAGAAGTCATGAGAACCCCTAAGTATGTTTTCTCATATGGGTCGTAAGGATGTCACAAGAGAATTTTCCCCTTACGAGTCGAGAGGACTCGCAAGTTGTTTCTCCTTCTCGTCGGTATGCGACTTTGGAGAATATGGCCCGTGGATAGTATACAAGAGTCATTTTGAACCTACTTGTAGGGCCACAGTGCTTAGGAAATAAGTTGATGTCTCCGTTGCCTAAGACTTTTCACCTTCATGAACCGTGGGGGTTTCATAAAAATGTTTTTCCCTACGAGTCGAGATGATCTCATAGGTGTATCCTAGCGTGAAATATAGATAACCCCTATTCTTTACGACAGGGGTTCGTTGGCTTTGTGGTACTAGGGTTTTAGTCCGTGGTACCGTCGCATTGACTGATGTATTCCTCGGTATACAGCCTTTAAGCTACTGTTCGAGTAGCCCCGCGACTATTGTGTCTCTGATCCTTTCAGGGGCTGGACAAGACGTCTTCAAGTAATCTCCTTAGGTCATATTACCGTCGGAAGAGCAAACGTTAGGAATTTGTCATGATGCTTTTTACTTGAGGTTAGGCTCAATTTGAATCCCCGATGAGTCATAACCACTCCACTCTGGTGTGGGATGATCTCCGATAGTCTTTTAGGCTTTATATGAGTTGCCGTCGAGACCCGATGCTGGGAATATGCCGTCACTTCATTTTTGTTTTGACGATGTCTTGCCGTTTCTTTGCTGAAATAGGGTAGACATCTGTAGGACCTCTCTGCTGTATGTATTGCAATTGAAGTCCAGAACTAGGAATATGCCATTGCTTCAATTTCATTTGAGAGTTGCGTCTGCATCCTGCTGAAATGAGGGGGAACGTCGAGATAGTCTCTGGGTTGTATATGAACCGTCAAGGCTTGGAGCTAGGATTTTGCCGTGACTCCATTTTTGCTTTGACCCTTGGGCCTTTGTTAACGTTGCATCTGCATCCTCTGGCATGAGAACTACGTCGAGCTGGAGTTAGGATTTTGCCATCACTCCTTTTTGATTTGGCTCCTTGGAACCTTTGTTGACGTCGCATCTGCACAAGAAGGAACGTCGAGCTGGAGCTGGGATTTTGTCATTACTCCTTCTTTGTTTGACCCTTAGGTCTTTGATGACGTTGCATCTACATCCTGCTGGCAGGAGAATCACGTCGAGCTGCAGTTAGAATTTTGCCGTCAATCCTTTTTGATTTGGCTCCTTAGAGCCTTTGTTGACGTCGTGTCTGCATCCTGCTGGCATGAGAAGCATGTCGAGCTGGATTTTGCCATCACTCCTTTTTTGTTTTGGCCCTTGGGTCTTTTGTTGAAGTTATGTCTACATCTGCTGGAATGAGAAGGAACGCCGAGATAGTCTCTGGGTTATATATGAACCGTCAAGACTTGGCTCTCTCTTTGACAGAGCCTGGTGGGAGAATATGGTTCTCCTTTCATTTGTGCCCATGGATCGTATACAAGAGTCAATATGGACATACTTGCAGGGCAGAGGAAATTTTATTTTATTTTATTTTTTATTGCCGCGATACTCTATCTTTTCCGCTTTTATGTCGCGAAGGTTGTGATTGCCTAATCATTTCGGCTTTTTATCATGGTGCCCAATTATTTCGGCTATTTTTTTTATTTTCACTCGCTGCTTTTTTTTGCAAGTTGCTCAAACATTTCGGCTGTTTCATATGCATATTTTTTTTGCTCGCTGATTTTTATTGCGAGTTGCCCCATCATTTCAGCTGTTTCATATGCATATTTTTTTGCTCGCTAAGTTTTATTGCGAGTTGCCCTATCATTTCGGCTGTTTCTTATGCATTTTTTTTGCTCGCTGAGTTTTATTACGAGACAGGGACTTGAGATCTGATCCAATCTGGGCATCAGTATCGCTGCAATTGGAATATTGCCAGGAGTGAATCATCATTTGCCGTGAGAGGTCTTGGAGTTTGACACATGTTTAGGTATCAGCATCGCTGCAACTGGGATATTGTTAGGAGCGAATCATCATTTGCCTTGAGAAGACTTGGAATTTGACACCTGTTTAGGCAATTGTATCGCTGCAGATAGGATATTGCCAGGAGCAAATAATCATTTGCCTTGAGAGAACTTAGAGTTTGACACCTGTTTAGGCATCAGCATCGCTACCACTGGAATATTGCCAGGAGCGAATGATCATGTGACTTTGTCAAAGGTGGCTTAGCGAACAGGGTTAGGATCCTGTCGACTAAGACTTTTTGACTTTACTAGCCGTAAGGGTCTCATAAAGGTTTTTCTCCCTACGAGTCGTGAGGATCTCGTAGGTGTATTTTCTCCTTAGGAATCATGGGGATTCCAAAGTGTGTTGCTCCTTTGTGAGTCGTAAAGATCTCACGAAGGTTTTTTTTCTTCACAAGGTCGAGAGAATCTTGCAAGTGCACATGAATTTTTTTATTTTGTGAGTTTGTGCCCTTTTCGGGTTTTCACAAACTCGCCGGCAGTTTGCTGTTTTTTACTCATGGCGCCCTTTCGGGTTTTCATCCGTGCCTATTTTATTTATGGACATACCTTTTTTTTAAACGAGATTACGCCCTTTCGGGTTTTCACAAACTCGCTGGCAGTCCTGCTGTTTTTACTCACGGCGCCCTTACGGGTTTTCATCCGTTCCCATTTCGCTTTTGGACAAACCGTTTTTTGTGAGCGGTGGAACTCTCGAAAGTAGCTTCGTCTCAGGTGGCCCATTGATTTACTGGTGGGACTTAGGGGTGGTTTCACCACTGGAGTAGCTATGTAGCCAGTAGGACTTTAGTTGCAACTTTCACCGTTGGAGTTTCGATTGCAATATAGATCTCAAGAGAGCATTTCGCCCTATTTGAGGCGACGCGCTAGTTTAGGGATGTTCTGGTCCATTATTGCCATGTTTGAGGCAAGTTTTTAGTTTAAGGACTTTTTGGTCTATCATTCCCATTTTGAGGATGAATATTAGTTTAAGGACGTTTCAGTCCAACATTCCCATATTTGGGACGAATATTAGTTTAAGGACGTTTCGATCTGTTGTTAGTTTAAAAACGTTTCGGTCCAACATTCCCGTTTTTTTGGGGAACGCATTAGTTTAGGGACTGATTGATCTGATTTGTGTGTGTGGTAGTTAACTGCAATCAATAACGGTATCGCGTGTAGCTAGACTGAGATGAGTACGGGTCGTCCTCAGGGAAACGTTGAATCTTTTAATCTTACTTTAGGCGTGTTGATTAGGAAATGAGGAAGAATAAAGAATGGTGAATAATGGTTGTAGGTTCTAGATCTATGTCAAACACGGATGCAGAATATAGATCTAGATTAACTACGGATGTAGGTTTTATAGTAGAAGGGCCTTGTAGGGTTCGTTAAGATTTAGTAGTCATGGATGATTAATTAAAGATTACTCCTTTTATCCTTTAATAGATTTAAAACTAGATCGACAGTGATGGATGTAGATTAGGGTTTCTGGAGGGAAAAGGGTTCCCACTCTTAACCCCTATCTTGACATGGATCTCCGTTCATGTCTAGCCTTTAACAAAGCAATTGTTAATCTAATCTCTAATCGTGGTTGTGACTATCAATGAATTGATAGCGCGCCTGATTAGGATGTTAACTATTCTTTTGGTAAAGTTTATAAACTTTATAGGACGTAAAAAGAGTTTAAGGATCTTCATCATCTATTAATCTACCCTAATCCTATGAACCCTAACAAGCGGAGAATTATTCACGCATGTTGGGAAAAGAAAAGATAGAGAGGGAAAACATAATGTAAAATGCAGAAAAATAAAATGATATAAGAAAACAACTACCTTTATTAATCAACAAGATCAAGTACATTTTGTTTCCTTAGAAAATGATTACAAAACCCTAGTTTGCTTCTCGATCTCTTCCAAGAGGCTCTCGGTCCTTATTTATAGTCAAAAAGCCAGAACCTTAGTTTCCTAATATGGAAACTAGTTGTTAGGATCCCAACCACCAAAATCCCGAGCCCTAAATCTTTAGAAGTGCAGCGGAACCGTGGCCATTGGATAGGTTAGGCCGTGGATCCGCCGCATTTTGGTGAGATCATGGCCTCTAATTTTTGTAGCTTCATATCTGTATCACTTGGTGATCTTTTGAGTATCTAGACTTTGAAATCTTCTCTACGTTTATGCCAGAATTAGTTTCTTCAATTTACTTGAATATCTTCGGCAGATTTGATCTTACCAACTCGGATTTCCTTGATTTCAGTCATGATATAATTCCTGCACAATTATCTCAATAAATGATTTTAGTAGAATTTGTTTTTATTGAGATATTATCTTTAACCATTTGCCATGATATTTTAGTTTTAAGGGAATTGGTCAAAAGTATTTAATAAGGTAAGCATATTAAATGTGCCAAATGTTACATGGATATTATATGCTTACTTTTTCCTTCATAATGTTAATTATAATATATAAACACATGAAAATAGTATTTTTACAGATAAACCGTCATATGTGTCATATATTATAATAAACACCTTTTTTATATAGAAATAGTAGGAAAAATGTCATATGAAAAGTGTAGTTTTATCAATTGAACAAATACCCCCAAACTTAATTTTGATCGTCCCGAGCAAACTAGTTATTCAAGAGAAGAAGAAAAAGAAGAACTAAGGAGCACACTTTCGAAGGCAACATGATTGCACTGAGTACGTGCAACAAGCCGTTAAACCTCTAGGTGTCCCTAGTAGGAGGAGTGTTGTCTCCTGAGAGTTTTCAGCGGATTACACCTACAAAATCCTATAATAAAAGAAAGATGGTGAAAATTATATATAAAGATAAGAACTATAAAATAAAGAACTTGAAAATAAGAGTTTCCAACTATACCAGCTTTTTAGTTGCTATAAGCCCTATCTTAATGGTCGTGAAAAAATGTTAGAAATCACATCATCCCTCAATAAAACATCGCCTTTAGACTTCCTCCCTATCTTTTATCCAAACATTGGTTATATACCCCTGCGTGTGTGTAGAAGACATCCCTACACTTAGAGAATTCAATTCAAGCTATCATACTCTTGTCCATCTTCCAAAGTACTTTTTAGTTGGTGAATTCTTTTATGAAATTGCTCACACATCATTCATGCGACTGTTAATACTTCTTGAGGTACTAACCGACCGATTACAAAATGTGCTTGCGTATTAAGGTGTAATTCCTCGTCTTGCAACTCCTAAGGCTTAGCAGTGGCTCCCAAACCAGTTGGTCTAAGGTACTAGGTGATAAAGCACCCTCACTATATTTTTTTATGCTGCCTTGGTAATTACAAAACCGGTGTTCATTTTTCTTCACCACCTATATTTTATTTTATTTTCCTTCATACTAAGGTTTTTAGACAAGAGCATTTCAAGGTATCCTCTACTATCCCAAGTTTAAAGATGTGTGTAAGTGCATATAATAGGGTATCAACGTTCAAAAGTTTGGCCTCAAGAATAGAGACTATTTTTCAGACTTATTTTTATCCTCAGATTAGCAATTTCCTTCATCTTACTAACCCTTGGGACAACAGCTCATAAAAAGATAATTCAGTGAATACAAACCTTCCCCCAAACCTGTTTCCAGCAGTGTCCTCACTGATGTTGTCTTTTGAGAGCATAGACCTGCAGACTTGGAGACATAATAATAGGGGTAAAATAATAGATAAATGAAGACTGCCCCCAAACTTGTTCTTTGGCATGCACAGATATTCAGTTAAGTCCTTTTTCACTCACCTCCATTCTTTAAGATGATACAATGTTACCGAAACAAGGAGGAATTTAGTTATGATAAAGTGGCTCCTGTAAAAACGGGAGCTCCTCCGCTGGGTCAGCGGAGAAATACGGTTTTAATCTATGCCCATTTATTTTAAAAATTGAACCGATTTTTATATTTTCAACTTCTACTGCCCCGTGCGAGTGTACATACCGCACCACAAAAGGTCCTTTCCAACGAGATTTAAGCTTACCCGGATGAAGATAGAATCGTGAGTCGTAAAGAAGGACTTGTTGTCCCGGTGTGAAAGTTTTTCGAAAAAGGTTTTTATCGTGGAACATTTTAGTCCGGTTCTTTACTATCACTGTATTATCGTAAGCTTCATCGCGGAGTTCACTTAGCTCATTCAATTGCAGCTTCCAATAACTTCTAGCTTGATCAAAATCAAAGTTTAGCTCTTTAATAGCCCACATTGCCTTATGTTCGATCTCGACAGGAAGGTAGCATGCCTTCCCAAACATAAAGCGGTATGGAGACATACCAAGATCGGTCTTATAAGCGGTGCGAAATGCCCAAAGAGCATCCGTCAATTTGGTTGACCAATCTTTACGGTTTTTAGAAACCGTCTTCTCCAAAATTTGTTTGATTTGCCTATTCGAGATCTCAGCTTGCCCGCTTGTTTGGGGATGATAGGGCGTAGAAAGTTTGTGGTTGATTGCATATTTCCGCATCAAAGCCTTAAAAGACTGATTACAGAAATGCGTCCCATTGGCGCTAATTATAGCGCGAGGGTGTCCGAATTGCGAAAAGATATTTTTTTTAAGGAACTTAATGACAACTTTGTTGTCATTAGTACGACAACATTTCGAGACGTAATCAACAGCTAACAAGATATATAAATTCCCAAAAGAGTTGGGAAAAAGGCCCATAAAATCAATACCCCAAATATCGAATATTTCCACAACCAAGATAGGTTGGAGCGGCATCTCATTTCTTTGTGAAATCCGACCCAAGTGCTGACGCCGTGGGCAAGTTTTGCAATGATCATATGCATCTTTAAATAGTATTGGCCAATAAAAACCACATTGCAAAACTTTCTCCGCCATTTTTCGAGATCCAAAGTGACCGCCGCATGCCTGATCATGACAAAATGATAACACACTCTTGAATTCATCGTTAGGGACACACCTGCGAATGATTTGATAGGAACAATACTTAAACAAATAAGAATCATCCCGGTAAAAGTATTTTACTTAAGATAAAAATCGAAGTTTGTCTTGTTTCGACCAATTTCAATGAATAAGTCCCGTCGCTAGATAATTCACAATATCCACGAACCAAGATTCGTAGGATGCGGTCAAGGGCCGTTCGTCAGGAAATGAGTCATTTATAGGCACGGTCAACGTTGGTGAAAAAGAGATGCGTGAAAGATGGTCAGCTACAACGTTTTCACATCCACTCTTGTCTCGGATGACAAGATCAAATTCTTGTAACAATAGGATCCAACGTATTAGCCTGGCCTTAGCATCCTTCTTCAATAAAAGGTGTCGTAGGGCGGAGTGATCAGTGTAAACCACAATTGGCGAGCCAATCAAGTAGGGCCTAAATTTTTCTAATGCAAATACAACTGCCAAGAGCTCTTTCTCGGTAGTTGTGTAATTAATTTGTGCATCGTTCAAGGTCCTACTTGCATAGTAAATTACATGTGGTATCTTATCAATGTGTTATCTTAAAACTGCACCAATAGCAAAATCCGATGCATCACACATAAGCTCGAACGGGTGGTTCCAATCCGGAGATGATAGAATGGGGGCTGTCGTGAGAGTTCTTTTAAGCGACTCAAAAGCAATCTCACAATCCGAATCGAAGTGAAATGTTGTGTCCTTAGCCAAGAGAAGAGTTACGGGTCTAGCAATTTTGCTAAAGTCTTTAATGAATCTCCTATAAAATCCTGCATGGCCAAGGAAGAATCGTATAATTTTGACGCATTTGGGACGAGGGAGGTTATGGATGAAATCTATTTTAGCTCTGTCAATCTCAATGCCTTTTCGTGAAATAATATGTCCAAGGACAATACCTTCTTAGACCATAAAATGACATTTTTCCCAATTCAAAATTAAGTTCTTATCCTTACAGCGGGTAAGAACCGCGTCAAGATTACGAAGACAGTCCTCAAAAGAGTCCCTAAATATAGAGAAATCGTTCATAAATATTTCCAGAAAATTCTCAACCATGTCTGAGAATGTCCCCATCATACACCGCTTAAATGTAGTTGGAGCGTGGCATAAACCAAAGGGCATGCGTCTATAAGCAAAAGTACCGAAAAGACAAGTAAATGTGGTTTTGTCTTGATCCTTTTCGGTGATGGGGACCTGGTTATAGCCAGAGTATCCATCCAAGAAACAATAGTATTCGTGTCCAGCTAATCGTTCTAACATCTGGTCAATGAAAGGTAGAGAGAAGTGATCTTTCTTCGTTGCGGCATTGAGTTTTCTGTAATCAATACATACGCGCCATCCAGTTTGGGTACGTGTTTGGATCAACTCATTAGCCTTATTAGTTATGACCATGATGCCAGACTTTTTAGGAACCACGTGAATAGGACTTACCCATTGGCTATCAGATATAGGGTAAATTATACCACTATCTAGGCACTTGACGATTTCTTTCTTTACCGTCTCCTTCATAACGGGATTTAACCGTCTTTGTGGGTTTCGGGTTGGCTTGGCATCATCTATCAGATGTATATAATGCTCAACAATTAAGGAACTAATCCCTTTGATGTCAGCCATTGTCCAACCAAATGCTTGCTGATTTGATCTCAACACCGCCTAAAGTGCGTTCTCTTGCTCTAAAACTAAAGAAGCGGATATGATCACGGGCAAAAACTCATTCTCACCTAAATACGCATATTTAAGATGAGAAGGTAGCGGTTTGAGATCTAGTATTGGCGGAGAGACAATAGAAGGCGGGGTAAGGAAATGATGCTTGGACTCCCTAAGAGGTTCATAACTTGTATAGGATATTAACTCGGAAAGTGCTACTGACTTTTGTGATGAGTCAACGGATTCAAACTCGGAGATGGACTCATCAAAGATATCCTCACTATAAGAATTTTCCAAATCAAACAATGTCGCACTAGTGTTGTCGAGATCATCATAGCAAAGTTCATCATCCATGCAACTTTCAGGAGCTATCACGTGGATGGAACAGACATCAAGCAAATGAGCAGAAGGTTCAGATGGTTGACTTCCTAGATTATAAATATTAAGCTCAATTGTCATCTTCCCGAAGGAAAAGTTCATAGAACCGTTACGACAATTAATTACAGCGTTGGAAGTTGCTAGGAAAGGTCGACCGAGTTTCACCGGGATTTGGTTGTGTGGGTTCGCTACAGGTTGTGTATCTAAAACAATAAAGTCCACAGGGAATATGAATTCCCCGACTTTAATTAACACATCCTCTAATTCACCCTTGGGTTTGGTGATTGATCGGTCTACCATCTGGAGAGTACAATGGACAGGTTTCAACTCTCCAATCCCTAACTGCTCATATACGGAATATGGAAGCAAGTTAACGCTAGCGCCAAGGTCGAGTAAAGCACGATTAATATTTTTACCCCCAATAGAAATAGAGATGGTAGGACAGCCAGGGTCCTTACGTTTCTTTGGTATTTGCTGGGTAAAGGCTGTGCTAACATTACTCGTCATGAAATTTTTTTTCGGCACTTGAGTTTTTCTCTTTCTAGTGCACAAGTCTTTAAGAATTCTTGCATAAGATGGGACTTGTTGAATAGCATCTAGGAGAGGAATATTGACGTTAACTTGCTTAAACATTTCCACAATCTTCTCCATTTATGGGTTAGGTTTGTTGGCCCTTAATCTGTTTGGAAACGGAGCTTTATCAATAAGGGTTGGGTCTAACATTGGAGAAGATTGTGGGGATGGAATGGATCCCAAAATTGGAGTGGGGATCGCTTTAGATAGATTCGAGGAAGTGGGCTGAGGGTTCGAGCCTTGTGGGAAGCGTAGAATAGGCTCGGAAGTAGGTGGGAGACTAGACGAATTAGGGGAAGAAGTAGAAGCCGGGGTATCATTGGTATCACTAACGTCATCAACTTTTTCACCCACTCGGTTATCCAGCACTATTCCCGATCTCAACGTAGTAATGGCACTCACATTATGATATTGTGAGTGGCCAGGATTCGGTAGGGGTTGAGATGGGAGTTTCCCTTTTTCTCTCGCACTCATCGCAGCATTCAACTGTGCAATTTGAGTTTCTATTGATTTAATACTCTCACCGTGGGAGGCGGAATCTTTCTTTTTGGAATCAATAGAAGACCTCATATCAACCGACATTTGGATGAAATGTTTCATAAACAAATCCAAAGTTTGTGCAAGTGAAGAGGAGTTATCGGTACCGGTCGTTTGGAAAGAATTATTGGCCGGGTTTTGAACAGGTTGCGATTGAAAGGGGTGATGACTCTGTGGTAGTGGTTGCTGTTGCTGTGGAGGAGGTTTTTGGTAATTGCTTTGGAACTGGTTTTGATTTTGGTTTTGGTTTTGGTTTCAAGAAAAGTTAGGATGATTCCTCCATCCCTGATTGTATGTCGAAGAATAAGGATCGTTTCTAGGTTGCTGCTGAAAAGCAGCATTAGTTTGCTCGTGACCTTGAAACGGTGCATTCATAGGACATTCTTCCGTCAAGTGTGATGGATCGGAACAGCAACCACACACGGTTTTGGGAAGCGTTACCTGATTTAGGGAGACTGATGAGAATTTGTTCTCAATAGTGTCGGGTTTCTCTTGTATCGCTGCCATTTCGGCTTTTACTGCGATGGAAATATCGAGCTGATGAATACCTCCCTAGATGAAGGTGGTCTAACGCTTTCCCAGTGCAAAGTGTTCTCAGCGAGATCTTCCAGATATTTCCAGGCTTCACCATCGTCTTTTGACATGAAATTGCATTGACACATTGTTTCAAGCATCTGCTTTGTCG
Organism: Agapanthus africanus; assembly: GCA_030015575.1. NCBI lineage: Eukaryota > Viridiplantae > Streptophyta > Magnoliopsida > Asparagales > Amaryllidaceae > Agapanthus > Agapanthus africanus. Next base: position 796,666,238 of record CM057340.1, read on the forward strand.
CTGGATTAATGCCCTCATATATAATTTGGCATAAATCCCATCTATATATTCTACGATGAGGATATTGGACAAGCAGATCCTTAAAACGTTCAAAGCACTTCCAAAATGGTTCATTGGGAAGCTGGGTAAACCGGTTGATCTCGTTCCTAACACGGGCGGTCTTATGATTTGGGTAAAATTTCTTAAGGAATGCTATCACGAATTCATACCAATTGGTAATAGAGTGTGCGGCAGTATTATAAAGCCATTTTTCTGCCAAATCGCACAAAATGAATAGGAGAAGACGCAAGCGCGTAGCATCTACGGACAGTTGTGAAGTACCCATCATTGCGCATACGTTTTCGAATTTAGTGATGAAAACAGATGCGTCTTCAGACTCAAGCCCGTGAAATTTGGGCAACAGATTGATATAGTGTGGTTTAATTTCAAAATTATCCCCGTTGGCAGGTGGAATAGATAAACAAGTAGGAAGGGGGCCACGGATAGGATAACATCTTTCTTAGAGAGAGATGCGCGGTGGATTCTGCTCACCTATGGGCGGTGGCAGTGTGGTGTTATAATTTGATGGAGTACCGTCCATCTCGGTCGATGTGGTGGGTGGTGGGGAAAAAGAAGATGAAGAAGCACCGACTTCGGAGTCGATAACCGAAGCGTGGACAAGACGGGCACTAGAATCCCGTATCCAGCAGAGCATGCACTAAACGGGCTTAGCACAAGTGGCAGCGTGTGTGTGATTTTAAAATTGATTTTTTTTTAAAATGTCGGACGTGAGACAAATCACACAAAAAGGCACAAACAACCCCAGAACTAAGGTTACCTAGGTCAAGTCTCTAGACCGCTCCTAGACTTCCAAAGTACAAGCCGCAGGATCAATCCTCTACCACCTCTTTACTACTCTTGTTGCCAGGTAAGTGCCAGGTAAGTGGGAGGTATCCGCTATACGAATCACCGAAAATAGTGAGCCTAATTAAGTAACCATTTTCCTTAGACACACTTGCCTAGACACCACAAAAGTAATGCGGATAAGCGATAGATTACCCACGACCTTCCTTTGTCTTTATTGAGCGCGACAGTCCTTAGAATCTTTTTTAGATGTTTTTTAATTAATGTATGGTTGATGCGGATGCTCGTTTTGTGATTTGTGACGCTTAGGAAGGGTGATAAAATCCCCACCTAATCTGAATTTTGGTCTTGCCCCTTAAAATCCGTATTAAAAGATGAATAAACAAACCAAATACAAAACTTTACAAAAATATTTTTTTAGCGGCGATATTTGCAAAGAATCCTGCAGGAAAGATATTTTATTGGATTTCAGAGGAGAGAGAAAGAGTTGAGAAATTTACCAGAGAAGTTTGGAACCCTAATCCCTCAAATCCGCCGCACTTCCACCGCGAATGTGACTTTTTGCCGCGGTTCAGCCGCGAAGTGGAGGGATCTCGTGATGATTTTTTCTACGTGGCCTCCTGTGCTCCTCTGGATCTTGATTAATGTTTCTGGCTCTCTGTTTCCTCAAGTCTGTGACTCCAGATCCCCTTGCAAAATTCATATAACAATCGTTAAATATACAATTTGCAGTTTTGTTTTATTTATGATATAGATCAAAATTCAACACAAATAGTAAGAATAAAAAAATTACGCACGTATCCCCGGCAACGGCGCCATTTGATTGATCTGATTTGTGTGTGTGGTAGTTAACCGCAATCAATAACGGTGTCGCGTGTAGCTAGACCGAGATGAGTACAGGTCGTCCTCAGGGAAACGTTGAATGTTTTAATCTTAATTTAGGCGTGTTGATTAGGAAATGAGGAAGAATAAAGAATGGTGAAGAATAGTTGTAGGTTCTAGATCTACGTTAAACACGGATGCAGAATATAGATCTAGATTAACTACAGATGTAGGTTTTATAGTAGAAGGGGGCTTGTAGGGTTCGTTAAGATTTAGTAGTCATGGATGATTAATTAAAGATTGCTCCTTTTATCCTTTAATAGATTTAAAACTAGATCAACAGTGATGGATGTAGATTAGGGTTTCTAGAGAGAAAAGGGTTCCCACTCTTAACCCCTATCTTGATATGGATCTCCGTTCATGTCTAGCCTTTAACAAAGCAATTGTTAATCTAATCTCTAATCGTGGTTGTGACTATCAATGAATTGATAGCGTGCCTGATTAGGATGTTAACTATTCTTTTGGTAAAGTTTATAAACTTTATAGGACGTAAAAAGAGTTTAAGGATCTTCATCATCCATTAATCTACCCTAATCCTATGAACCCTAACAAGCGGAAAATTACTCGCGCATGTTGGGAAAAGAAAAGATAGAGAGGGAAAATATAATATAAAATGCAGAAAAATAAAATGATATAAGAAAACAACTACCTTTATTAATCAACAAGATCAAGTACATTTTGTTTCCTTAGAAAATGATTACAAAACCCTAGTTTGCTTCTCGATTTCTTCTAAGGAGGTAAATGAACCGTTGATGATCAACCAGGATTCTTGAGCCGTCGTGGACTTTATGATCGCGTCGGTTTGATGCTTTTTCCAAGAGGCTCTCGGTCCTTATTTATAGTCATAAAGCCAGAACCCTAGTTTCCTAATATAGAAACTAGTTGTTAGGATCCCAACCACCAAAATCCCGAGTCCTAAATCCTTAGAAGTGCGGCGGAACCGCGGCCATTGGATAAGTTAGGCCGCGGATCCGCCGCCTTTTGGTGAGATCATGGCCTCTAATTTTTGTAGCTTCATATCTGTATCACTTGGTGATTTTTTGAGTATCTATACTTTGAAAATCTTCTCTACGTTTCTACCAGAATTAGTTTCTTCAATTTATTTGGATATCTTCGGCAGATTTGATCTTGCCAAATCGGATTTCCTTGATTTCAGTCATGATATAATTCCTGCACAATTATCTCAATAAATGATGTTAGTAGAATTTGTTTTTATTGAGATATTATCTTTAACCATTTGTCATGATATTTTAGTTTTAAGAGAATTGGTCAAAGGTAATTATTAAGGTAAACATATTAAATGGGCCAAATGTTACATGGATATTATATGCTTACTTTTTCCTTCATAATTTTAATTATAATATATAAACACATGAAAATAGTATTTTTACAGATAAACCCTCATATGTGTCATATATTATAATAAACACATTTTTTTATATAGAAATAGCAGGAAAAATGTCATATGAAAAGTGCAGTTTTATCAACTGAACAGGGATGTTTCGGTCCATTTTATCATTCGGTCGGAGAGTTGCATAACACACCCCATCCAACTCTTGTTTACTGAGGCGCTTTTGCATGTCCTTTGTTTGCACGGACACTTCACGCCTTAGACTATCTTCACCTTCTTGAACTGCTTCATCTATCATCATGCCCATCAGGTTGTTTTGCGGGAAGTACCGGAATTTTACACGGCACCTGCCCCGTGATCGTCAATGTCGCTTTCCAATACTGATGGAGCATCTTCTTCATATATGAAGGAACGAGGTATCACGTCATTCCTTTTGCGGGTCTTCCTCTTCCCTGGAAGAATGAACTTGACTTGGGGGGTTTTCCCCTCGTCGTCTGATTCGGAGTGGGACATGTATTTCACATCCCTCCCATGGTTTTTTGGTTCAAGTGGGATATTCCACTTGATTGCAGGACCTGCTTGTAGGTTTCTTGATATTCTTTCTGTTTTTTTAGAAGAAAGGACCATCCCATCCGCCAGTAAGAAATATGCCCCCTGTGTATATCTCAGGGGGAGAGTACCCATGTCATCGCTATTTTGGCGACAGGTTTCTTCAGAGCCACACACTTTTTGTTGAGCGTTGGCGACAAACACCACCTTGCCTCTGCTTTTCATTCATCTTCATCGGATGATGAAGGGTCTTGACCCATTTGATCCAATCGAGTCATTTTATCCATGAGCTTTTGGAAGGTCGTCGGCTTGAAGAGGGCCATAAATGGGAACACCTTTGAATTTGGGTCAAGGGTGGCTATGAACATTCCCACTGCTGCAGCCTCGTCGATGCATTGCTCGCATTTTGACCAGAGATTTCGCCATCGGGTAACATATTGAACTGAGGTTTCATTTAATCCAACCCTTTCGTTGACCAACGCCGCCACGGTAGTGTGTTCATTCTCACTAGCGAATCTCTGACAGAAGAACATATCCATCTCGTCAAAGGTCTTCATGGAATCATTTGGGAGTTTCGCATACCATTCGAATGTGATGCCCGCCAGACTGCTGACGAACTGTTGGAGGAGAAGCATATCATTTCTACTAGTATTGCCGCACATGGATTTAAATCGTGCAATGTGCTGGCGAGGATTCCCAGTTCCTTTGTACATGTGGAATGTTGGAAGTGTGTACTCTGGCGGGTACTGTATTTGATCGTACCAGGCTGGATATGGTCGACCAGTCTTGATTGACCTAGTTGCAGCTTCGCTGACATAGTGAGCTTTGATTTGCTGAGCAATATATTTGTCCAGCTTTTTTTTTGGAATCATTTCCTCTTCGGCCGTTGATGAGACTTGCAGAGAATTTGAAATATCACCCTTGTCTTTAAGAGCGACTACCGGTGGTTCATCTGCCAGTGGTTCCGATTAAACCATCATTCCAGCCATATTCTGGATCAGAAGGGCCATCTGGTTCATTTTAACGGACATTTCTGCCGCTTCTTCATCTCCCTTTTTGAGAGCGCGCTTTAGGAAGTCAATATCCGACTCCTGCTCTGTTCTTTCTCCAGGTGTGTCTTCGGGATTTGCCTTAGACGATGGATTAGCGAATGCTGTCGTCTGAGCAAGCATCTCCTGCATCTTTTCACGTTGCAGTTGAACCTTTGTCAGGGACCGAGTATGCGGTCTGTGGCTAGTTGATGCTTGAACTTCATCTTTGGAGTTCACCATGTGTACTGTATGAATTACCATGCCCCCGGGCTTGGGGCATCTGGAATCTTGACCCTTGAATTTTTCCTCGGGCATTTGGATTTTATTAGGCATCTATTATTTTGTGGGAAGCCGCTTTAGCTTTGGGAGAAACCTTTGTATCAGGAACCGTCTTAGGATGAGTCCCCTTGTATTTGAAAGGGTATTTGTCAGAATTCGGCCGACTTTTAGGGGAAGCGTCGCGGTTGACGACTGAGTCCTTCACCTGCTTCCACACCTTATATATAGATGAGGACATATCTCTCGGAGAGCGAACTATTTTCTGCTCTCGTTGGATCTCCATGGGCTGCGGAGATTTCTTCAATATTGCGGTGGGAGAATTTTTTCTGACCCTTCGCAGCAGTACGAAACTGTTCCCGGTTAGAACAACAGCATTCACCACTGGGGTTGAAACAGGACCATACGGAGAATTGCCCCCATCATGTCTTATTTGACGCCGATATCGACGTCGGTGATGTCTTGCGACCGGAATTTGATTAGCCTCAGGATTTTGATGAGCCTACCCTCTATTTTCTTTGAAAGCTTGAGTATTCTGCCCCCTGTATCGACCTTGGCCTTTGAAAGGCACCAGTTGTTTGGAGACCGATTCCATCGGCAAAACAAAAGCTTGAGGAGCCAGCCTGTGGAAGGCAGACTTCTTCTGGGCTTCCTCCTTCGGTGTTGAGGTACCGAGGGTAGGAGGTGGGAGTATAGACCCAAAGATAAGCCTATTGATTTCTTGAAGAGTTGGAATGCAGAGATTTGAGACTACAAATAGCCAATATTTGACTCCATCAGATGTGACAAAGCCTGAGTTGTTGTGGGTAGAAGCAAACGCCATTCTTCATAGAGACGAAACGCCGAGCTTCGGTATCTCATCATCCAAGGGCAACTACAAACATATATACCGCGATTATTTGATCGCGGAAAAACACGACATACGAAGTGTGGAGTGGAAAGAGGAAGAGGTCCCACCAGGCGTGCCAGAATCTGTTCACCGCCGAAAATAGAAACGAACTGGGATAGATCGTCTTGCCTGAATTTGGGGGCAAATACTATTTGGACTTATTCATCCATTTCTCCGAAGATGCCAAGTTGATTTATGGCACCATAGATCGGAGGTTTGGACAGACACGACTGTTGTAGCATGACTTCATCAGATTCCCCCTCATTTGTGAGGGTTTTTTTTATTGTGGGGACGCTCTTCCCTGCAGGCGCAAACCCCTGCAGTTAATTACGATATCGCATTGCGATAACCACTTTCTCCTTCTCCAGCAGTTCACTTCGTGTCGTATGTATTTTTGTTTATTTTGGTTGCTCGTGGATTGTATACGGAGACTAGTTTATGTCGACGTCCGTAGGGCACGATTTAGTCCAAATCCGTATATTTAAGATTTGGATTTGGGATAAGGATTTGCTTGACGGGTTCCACCTTGGTAGCTTGGTTTTCCAATGGGAATGAACTTAGGACGCAGATCTCATATAAATGAGGTCCATCAGTTCATGGGATATTTAGGTTTGATCTAAGGATCATTGGCCATATTTGAGACTAAGATCGATTTATGAGCAGTGAGCATATAGGCTCAACTGATCATTAGATTATATATAAATAGCCCATGGATAGTATGCGGTAGTCATTATGGAGACAGTTCGCAGGGCAAAATATATTAGTTTAAGGACGCCGCGGTCCAACATTCCCTGTTTGGGACGAATGTTAGGTTAAGGATATTTCGGTCCCATGTTCCCTGTTTGGGATAAAAATTAGTTTAAGGACATTTCGGTCCAATATTCCCATTTTGGGAACGAATGTTAGTTTAAGGACATTTCGGTCCAACATTCCCATTTCGGGGACGAATGTTAGTTTAAGGACATTTCGGTCTAATGTCCATCTTGCACGCACGTGTATTTGTTACGTGGCGGAGTGAACGATGGTGACATGGAATTCGCCCAATTTAGGGTGCGATCCGATTTGAGGTGTGCACGTCAATTTGGAAGTGCGTCGATGTGGGATATATCATTCCCTATCTTGACGAAATTTTATATCAAGTTGGAACGAAAAAGGAGTTGTTACTTGTCAGGACCCGACACCTCTCTAAAGACGTTGAAGAATTACAATGACATATATCGAAGGTGTGGAGGGATGTACCCTTTGAACCAAGTCCGACTCATCAGGGGGAGAACAGGTTGGAGCTTAAACTCCTAGCTGCTAAAAAAGGCTTCTTTGCGTTCGCGCACGTGCGTCGCACGTGTTGCGCACTTGGTAGGCGCACGTGCGTTACACACGTGCGTCCCACGTGGCGCTTGCGCATATGTGCATCATGGGGGAAAGCTAAGGCCCAAGCTTGGAGAACTAAGCTCCTTTGAAGATTGAATCCTCGCACGGCGGGCGCACGTGACGGGCGCACGTGCGTTGCACGTGGCGCAAATGGCACTTACGCATATGCGCATTATGGGGGGCAGCTAAGGCCCTAATTTGAAGAACTAAGCTCCTATGGAGAACTAAGCTTCTTTGAGGATTGAATCGTTGCACAGCAGGCGCACGTACGTTGCACGCGGCGCATATGGCGCTTACGCATATGCGCATTATGGGGGGCAGCTAAACCTCTAAATTGGAGAACTAAGCTCTTATGGATAACTAAACTCCTTTGAGGATTGAATCATGATTTTTCTAAGAGGTGTCCGCTCTTATTTATATGGGGGTAGTAGAGAAGGGATCTCTCTTTTTCCCGATGTGGGACTAAAAATGTATCCCCCATGTGGTAGAGCATTACTTAGACTATACGTGCATAACACATTTGCTCATAACTTTTGATTCTGGATTAGTTATAAGGCCCGTCATATATCAAATCGAAGGATTTTTCGAGACGCTTTCGATACCATAAGAATTTACTTGATTCTCATTCGGGAGTTTAGCAAAATACAGCCCGGAAAATACTGATTTGCATTTTCTTAAGCGTATTGCTACCATTTGATACCTTAGGCACTTTTGTGCAGAAATTTTTGACGAGAACAGTCCACTCGGGATCTCCAATTTACAAATAGACCGAGATATCAGAAGGACGACAACCGGAAGGACGAAAGTTCCAACAGCACTGATTGTCTCAATAGGCAGAGTGCGAGCGGAGCAAAGACCAACAAACCCTGAGAGCCAATTTTGGAGGAAAGGAGAAATAAGGTCTACTCTTTCAGGTGAGACAAGGTTCACAAAATATTCAAAGATGCTCTGAAGAGTGGCCTGCGGCTGCCAGAACCAAAAAGGCTAGATGAAGCGAACAGAACTGATCATCCTAATTTTTTCCCATACCACCGAGTGCTAGGACACACTATTGAAGACTGTTGCACCTTCAAGAACTGGGTCGAGAAACAATATAAGGTGGGAGAAATCTCATTGTCTCCTGGCGTGTTGACAAACGATCAAGCCACAACCGCCAATTTTATGAAAACAAAGACCGAGATATTTCGGGAACTGACCACTCTCAGTTGTTTACCTATCCTGGAAGGAGAAAACCACGGCGACAATCTAAAGGTCCAGCGAGTAACGTTGACAATGAGGGGGCAGCCGCTGGTGCGCGATCCATACGATCTACATGGTCGGATCTGGAGAAACGAACCCTCTACGCTTCACAGCCATGGTGATGTTATGGTTGACGCCGTCCAATATTGGCTTGGTTCAGATAATGATGAGGACCCTGATCGAGCAGCTAAGAAAAAAGAGTCCATGGTTCTTTGGGAATCAAGCTCAGGCGATGAGGATAGCCCAATCGTCGTCCTCAAAACTACAGAACAAGCGTTATTCCAATGGGTTCAAGACTAATTTCAGGACCGTGATAGGTAGTTAGCCAAGATCTGTTCCAAAGTCGACGATCTGGTGAATGTTGTGGAAAATCTTGCAACCCAAGTCCTTCATATGCAATCACATCAAAATAAAAATTTGGTCCATGAACCAGGAATTGATGTCCCAAAGCAGCCAACAGCTATTCCCTCCGGTCTAAGAGCGGAATACCTTCATGAAAGTAGAAGGCGGCTAGCCCCCAGGAAAGTCTTGACGCATGACTGCGACCAGTTGACACGAGACAGAATTAAGAGAAAGTCATCAGCTGATCCCGAAACTCTCCAAGACTTACTTAAAAGAGTCTAGATGTTGGAACATATAGATCCCGAATCTCTTCCAAACTAGCAATATAACAGCAAGTCCAGAAATCCGGAGAATGACAACCGTAAAGGTGGGCCTCCCAAGGACACCGAATTCTCTAATGCATCTGCCGACCAAAGTAGGCGAGGAGCAGGCAGGCCTAATGCCGACCAGCCTCGAAAACCAATGTTGGGAGGGGTAGAGGAATCGCCCATGGAAGAGAAATTGAATAAGTTCTATTCTTTTAGAAAGGACAGAGTCCGTAAAATATTCAAGGACACCCTGAGAAACGGTCTGCAATTGCCTAAATAAAAAAAACCACATGAAGCAAACATGAATGATGATCCCTTCTACTGCCCGTATCACAGAATGGTGAGTCATACCATTGAAGACTGCTTTGTTTTCAAGAATTGGGTTGAAAAACAATATAATGAGGGAGTGGTATCATTAGCCAAAGACGCGTTAGCAGAAAACCAAGCTACGATCGTTCGCTCTGTTCGAACGAAGACCAAAAGTCTCTGGGGCAGACGACTCAATCGCCCATTCCAGAAAATAACCCGGTCTACCGCACTTTCTACGGGACACACGTGAACGTCTCTCCAAAAGGACAAAGAGAGCATTGAAACGACGTGAGATAAAAGTCCAAGGATTTTTGAATAAGCGCACAATTATGACCTCTAAGTCGTTAAACTGGGAAATAAAAGAAAATTGTTGTAAAAACGGTATGTCCACAAGAAAAATGGGCACGGATGAAAACCCAAAAATGCTCCGTGAGTAAAAACAGCAGGACTGTCGGCGAGTTTATGAAAACCCGAAAGGGTGAAAACTCGTGAAAAAGAGACAAAAATACACTCGTAAAATCCTTTCGACCTTGTGAGGAGAATATTTCCGCATGAGATCTTTACGACTCACAAAGGAGCAACACACTTAGGAATCCTCACGATTCCTAAGGAGAAAATATACTCACGAGATCTTTTCGACTCGTAGGGAGAAAATGTTTTTATAAGACCATTAGGTGACAGAGATCTAAACTTGTCTCCTAAGCCATCGCTCCCCAACGGGCAACGGCAAATGATAATTCGTTTCTGGCACTATGGTTCAGTTTTAGCGGTGCTAATGCCGACCCAAATCCTAAATCCCTAAATTCCCAAATGGCGAATGATGAGTCGCTCCTGGTACCATATTCCAGTGCAGCGATGCAGACGCCAACCAAAATCCAAATCCCTTAAATTCTCTCAGCCCTACGGCCAGTCCCCAAATGGACTACCGTATACAATCCACGGCATAAACAAGCTAAATTACACCCATGTCCCACAGCAATCACCAGCCCTGCGGCCGGTCTCCGCCATCGGAATTATGTTTTATTTGTGAAGATCCACTCATGTGTCCTCACGATACATAAGGAGAATGGAGCTTACGAGATCCTCTCGACTGGCAAGAAAATACCTTTAAGGGATCCTTACGACTCACTAAGGAAAAAAACACTTGGGGGTCCTCACGACTCCAAAGGAGAAAATGCCTATGAGATTCTCTCGACTCATAGGGAGAAAATACTTTTATGAGACCCTTACGGCTCATAAAATTGAAAAGCCTTAGGTGACAAGGGCCTAAACCTGTCTCCTAAGCCATTGTTCCCTAATGGGCATGGCAAATGATGATTCAATCCTGATACCACATTCCAGTGTAGTGATGCTGATGCCAAAATCCCTAAATCGTCCAACGGCAAATGATAATTCGCTCCTGGTACCATATTCCAGTGCAGCGATGCTGATACTAAACAAAAATCCAAATCCTAAATTCTAAATCCTACGCTGCAATGCTTCAAATTCAAAAGTCCCACCAAATAAGGCAGGAACCAAAACAAATCAAACCAACCAATTCCAACAATGACCTCTACGTCAAAAACAGACACTCCATGCCGGGGAAACAACAAACAGAAACTCCGCCTCGGGAATACGTCGACTAGCAACACTCCGTGTTAGAGAAACGTCGATCAGCAACACTCCATGCTGGGAAACGTCAAAGCGACACTCCGTGCTGGGTAAACGTCAAACAGCAGATACTCCGTGCCGGGGATACGTCATACACCGACACTCTATCTTGGGCAAACGTCAAACAGACATTCCGTCTTGGGGACCCGTCAACCAGCGACACTCCGTGCCAGGGAAACATCAAACAGACACTCCGTGCCGGGGAAACGTCAAACAGACCCTCCGTGCCGGGGATACGTCATACACCACATTTCGTCTAACATCAAACAGACACTCCGTCTCGGGGACACGTCAACCAGCGACACTCCGGGCTGGGGAAACATCAAACAGACACTCTGTGCTGGGGAAACGTCAAACAACAAACACTCCGTACCGGGGATACATCATACACCGACACTCCGTCTCGGGGAAACGTCAAACCGACACTCCGTCTCGAGGGCACATTAACCAGCGACACTCCATGCCAGAGAAACTTCAAGCAGACACTCTATGTAGGGGAAACGTCAAATACCAGACACTCCGTGCCGGGGATACATCATACACCGACACTCCGTCTCAAGGAAATGAAAAACAGACACTCTGCCTCGGGGACACATCATACACCGACACTCCGTCTCAGTGAAACGTCAAACAGACACTCCGTCTCAGAGACACATCAACCAGTGACACTCCATCTCGGAGACACGTCAAGTATCGACCGTCCATGTTGCAAAAAGGGCAGTGCCAGCCTCCCAAAAACAGGAACCAAATCAAGCCACAATATGCGAAAGAAGATCCATCAATTTCATGCACACGAAATATACACAGTGTGCATTTATTGATGGGGGCACTTTGTTGGGGTCAAAAATTACACCCCGGTTGACCAAGTCAAAATCAAAGTCAACCCCAAACCAAATGGGCCCATGCCCAAATCAAGCCCGAACATGAAGCGGCCGGCCTCCCCTATCCAAAGAAGAAAATTATGTAATAAATAAGTTGATATAATTTTCATGCATGAATGTAAAATAAATGGGCAAAAAGCGAAATTTTTGTGAAGCCCATGGTTCATGTGCAAAAACAAGTAAGCACATGATGCATGGGATGGGCAAAATGCCATTTTGTAAAGCCCAAGAGACTATGTGTAAACTTGTAGGTCTATATATGGCAACATGATGATGAAATAAAGGATAATAATTCATTCCCCTCAAAAATTATGGTTTCTGAACCTCCTTCTCCTTCCTCAAGGTTTTAAACCTTCTTCTCTTTTCTGAATTAAATTAAGGGTTTAACTCTTCCTTTTCCAAAAAGAAATATTTTTTCGCCATAAAACCCTTGAAGGGGAGCTCGGATCTCTCATCAAATCTCTAAAAGGGAAGATTTTTAAGTCTCGCCCCCTTTTCTCCAAGATCCAACCAACAGAGAGGAGGAAGAAGGAGACCCATCTCTAAAATTCCTACTTCAGGGAAGATTCGAGGCTTAGGAGAGGATCCGGGGATCAAGGAAGAAGATAAGGGTCCCCTTTGATCATCTCCGAAGATTTTTGCGAGTTCAATTTCATTTGTCAAAAGCTCTTGGAGTTTAACTCCATAAATAAAATTCTTCTGGGAGTTTAACTCCACTCAAAATCTTTTGGAGTTTAACTCCATAAATAAAATTCTCTTGGGAGTTTAACTCCTAATTCCGGGGCTAAGCCCCCCTTTTCCTGCAGGCGCCCAGCGTCCACATGCTGAGCGAGTAAGGCGCTGTGCCCGGTGCTTACGCGCCTTGCACATGGCCCGTAGGCTCCCGGCACCCATGTGCCAGGCGCGTGAGGCGCTGGCGCCCAGCGCCTATGTGCCGGGCGCATAAGGCGCTGGCGCCTTTGCGTCCTTAGGACGCTACTCACCCCTCTTTCTCCCATACACTCCACACTCAAAACACATCTCCTATTAGAAAAAAATTTTAACGAGGCGCTGTCCTGCACTCCGCAAGGGGGCTGCTAGCCCTCTTGACCCCCTGCCCGCTAACGGATAGCATGCCCCCCGTAAACTCTGTGAGACCCCCGGTACGTCTATGTCCCTTTCAAAACACAACACACGCACACTGCACATTGAGTTTGCATAACCAGTTTTACTCATCAATCGGAGGTTCTCTCGCACAAAAAGCAAGAGGTAATTAATGGCAGTTTAGTCCGCGGCTGTCAGAGATTCGGATCCCCACAATCAATAAACTCTAGCCTACCCCACGCAGGGGGAATCTGTAATACGCCTGACAAGCGACGCGTATTTCCCATCTCAATAGGGTGACGAAAAACACCCTACAGCCTTCATTACTACCTATGCAATAGGAAACAACTCATTGTTTGCATCCCTGTAAAAATTAAGCATGTCTCTTTAGGTATTTCCATGTATTTAAAGAATATGTTTCTGTTTGCAATGAAATTTAATTTTTACCTTCCTATAGCATTTAACAAGATACCACGTTGGACATTGAGATGGTATCCATCTAGACCAATGAATAGCCTACATCCTGCTTTGAAACTTTTGATCTGGATAGCAAATGAAATATATATTCTTTTAAAAATATGTTAGTTATATGTATGCCCTAGAGGCCATTACTGTACATACGATGTTTATTGTAGTGGATGCTTGGACAAATATAGGGAGGACTTTCTTGCTCGACATGATAGTACGCTATCTGGTTGCTCTTTATCTTAACATGTACTCTGATTGACTCTATGTTACATGTTGATAAAGCCCTTAGGATCAGTACTTGACTACCAGGACTATGATGCGGATCATACTAGTGGGGACAGTATAGTCGCCAAGTACATCCTTCAAATGTTTCTAGTCGTGGGAGTACCGAGACAGGACATCGATACTCCAGAGTAGACTAGCGTATGTGCTTCTTGACCCATATGATGGGCGATGGATGATCCCATATCTATTGGTGTTTGACATCAGAGAAGGTATACGGGTGCTCAGTAGAGACTGGATACACTGGACGGACTCGCCGAGAACTCCCAGATGGTATTATACCTCACGTCAGATGGCAGTTCTCTGGTGACACTGGTACAGGTTAGTCTGTAGACCCGAGATCGTCATAGAGTCTTGTGTGATTCCCACTGTGCTTTGATTTCCATCATACCACGTCCAAGAGGGCGTGCAAAAAGGTGGCTTTTGGGTACAGTTCCGAATCACATGGAGGCAACGAGCGATAGGAGGGGATTCGTCTCTCCCAGTATAGGGAGTTGATGTTGCGCTGTGTTCGATTGGCTATAACTGGAAATCTCTGGCCAGGGTTGCTGAGATTTACTGGTAAGTTTATCAGTAGTTTCTCGAACTGTTATAGACCTCATATCGACACGACTTATCAAGCTACTGGGGTCTGACGTTTACCACCCCTAGGCGAGATATACGACATATCAGATGAAGAGACCGGACTGTACGGGAGTGTGACTGATTGGATTCGCAGGAGAATGTACATGCTAGTTTGTTGATCTTCTGATCGCTCAATACCTGGGTGGCTGTTACGTTTAGCTGACCGCTTGCAGCTTATGGGTGTTTGATATGATCATCACCTACTGCCGGCGTATTGACGATTCTTTAGAGTCCTACACAGAGGTTTCCTGGCTCAAGCAAAACGGAGTAGGAGCATATATGTGATATGTGTGGGACCGAGAACAATACGTATATGTGATACCGTATTAGATTTTCGCGATATGAGATATCGGCTGGGTATATGTGATATAGCCGGGTCATGGGATCAAGTGTTGATTCGATGAACTGATACGGATTATATTAGTCGGTTATTTATGAAATAGCCGGATTATTAGATCAAGTATTGATTCGATAATTTAATGTATAATTATATATTTGATATATTAAATTACATTAACTAGTATAAACTCGCTTAAAGATTCTTTTTCTCACTCGGGTAATACATTAATATATATGTGATATATGTTAATTGTATTATTTTATTTTGTTACAATAAATATTGTATATGTGATATATAATATTGTAACATATTGTGGTTATAAATGCAACATGATTAGTGGAGATTAAACATGGTTAGGTTTTGATTTGGGTTAATCTTTTCTAGAAGCTTCTAGAAGCTTTTGTTTTGTTTCTTGCAAAGATATTATGTGTTGATATTTTTGTAGATATTTGTTTAACCCAACCCAACCCTTTAACCATGGTTAATTCTCTACATGGGTTAAGTTTTCATTCTTAACCCATGGTTGCATTTCTAACCTCACATACTTTTCATTATTCATCACAAATAGCTTCTTCTTCTTCCTCTTGAAAAAGCTTTCTAGCTTTTTGTGATGTAATAAAAATGAGTGAGAAATAGAAAACAAATGAGAGCTAAATTCCTACTTCATCATCCTCATCTATTCTAGCCGCTTAAATTAGCGTGTTTGCTTTGCTAATACTTGATTAGCAAAGCAAGAGCTTGGGTTTGAGCTTCTTCAAGGTAGATCATCTTAGTTATCGAAGATCGGAAGCAAGCTTGCATCTTTCTTTTGTGGAGCCTCTCTAGAGTCCGGATACTCGATGATCGCAGTGAAGGGACCTCAACACGGAGCTTTAGAAGTGAAGGAACGGACTACAAAGGTTGTAATCCCTAACTCTTAGAAGTAAAGTTGTTTACTTGCTTTGTTTCGCCTAATCTCTAGTCTAAGATCTTGGTTAGGGTTGTTCGGCACGTCTAAAATTTGAATCGGGCATCGTTGATGCCTTATAGAACCTTGAAAGAGTGCCTTGTAACCCTACAGTGGTATCAGAGCCAGGATAGAGCTTTAGGCGTCGTGTAGACGAAGTTAAAAGTCCGATCGAACCCCGAAACTTCGGTTTTTACCCCTTCTCTGGAAATTTTTAAAAATGTTGATTTTTTCATATTAAAAATACTCAGAAAAATATGCAGGGAATTATAAGAACTACTGTGAAGTACGGACCCATGATCCCTTCAAGTGATCGCGGAACCACGGCCAAACCATGGGTTTGGCGGCGGTTCCACGGCCGACTTAGGGTTTCAGGGGCCAATACTTCTGGGGTATATTCTTGGTTAATGTTGCATGCTTCTGGGAATTTTTAATTTTACTCAAGTGTTGATTTTTCTGGAGATCTTTTGTATTCGTTGATTCGATCGGAAAGTTTAACTTCGTTTAAGTTTTTTCCGGGTAATTTTAGAACGTGTTAAAAAGTTCGAACGGATATCAATAACTCACTTTTTCCCGTGTCGGAAAACTTTCAAGTGTTGGATTTTTTCTCGAGTTTGAAACTTTCGGAAAATCGTGCAAGTAACGCGGTAGACCCTCTAGAAGAACACAAACCTTAACTCGATTATGTGACCGTCTGAACCGCCTCTAAACCTTAGGGTTTGGGGCAGTACGGCGTTGCCACATGTGAGGCGTTGGTCTGACCTTTCTACGGCTGGATCATTGGTACTATGGCATGTGATGGATACTTTTAAACTCCGCTCAAGTGTTGAGCTATTTGGGAAATATTGGGTGTTTGATCATTCGATCGGAAAGTTTAACATTGTCTATTTATTTGGAATGTGATACAATATTTAGAATCCACAAATAGTTATGAGTTAACTAATTTGAATGTTATAAATCTAGCAGTTTAGTCTCATTTGATCGGTTGCCACGAGATTTTGATGCGATCAAAAGTCCATCGCAATCACGTAGCATACGCGGATACTCGCCGGTTAAACTTAATAGACAACCACGCCCTATAGCCCCGACCAAGTGACTGTACGAGAACCCGGTGGCTAAAAGCATCCGTTCGGGTGCTCGTGGCAGCGGTGTTCCGCCTTAGTGCACTTCGTCGACGGCATCGGGGGTGCGGCCGTCTACTAGAGTTTTCAACGAGCATTCGATCAGGATGTTGGGAATCTTGTTGAATTGGCCGACTAGATATTGAAAAGTGTTTTCGATATTGAGACTAAAATGCGGAGTTTATAATTGTTAGGCATGCGATGTCTAAGGAATTCATTTGGTTAGGCATGCGATGTCTAAGGTGGTTGCGGATTCCAACTGTTGTAGTTTTTCACTTTCTTTTCTGCGACCGTAAGTGTAATATGTGGTGTATCGCCGGTTTCGTTGCTATACATCAACAACAATTGGGATACGCATATTTACTTACGTTGATAATATGTGATATTATGTGTTGCTGTGATATATTATATTGGATCGTCGTGTTTTGAATAGCCGGGGTTTTTATGTGAGATGAGAGTTTTTCTTTTTCATTCATGTAAAATTCAATTGTATGTAATATTCTTTTATTGGGGCACTTCCGGGCTGAGGATGATGTCACCATTGTATATTATTAACTTTTCCGCATTAGGTTAGTCCAAGGCGGGGAGCACAAATAACCGGGTTCTAGGGTCCGCTGGGAGACCATCTCGAGGAGTCGAGACCGGGTCTCCTAACTCTAGAACTGGCAGGGTTACTTGCCGCTCTCGTAGGGGTCTAGGGATATGGGTTTGGCTATTCATCGCGACCGTGGAATCCGTGTTTTATACAGGCTCGTATTAAAACACGGACCTCCTAGTATATCCAATATTTCATATATGTTCTTCTGCTGCAATGTTCTGTGATGAGATCATATTACTGCTTGAGACGAATGTTTGTATTATATATATGAGATATATATTATATATTGTTGATTTCGTTTCATATCTGATACTTGTGAAGCATAAATAAAATGGGACTTCATTAATGAGATTAATGAAATAAAAGAAACCTAAAGATGTTGTAGAAACTTGTTTAAAAATGGTAGCTCTAGTTCTTGTTTTGCATAGCGGTATTCCTTGTAGAATATCCAGCACCTTATTCGATGAGGAAAGAGCTGAGATCCCTTCACCGGGAGTAACCTCTTTAGCGAAACTAGTAGATGCTACAAACACGGTTTGTCTTTTGATTGCTTATATAGTTTTTGCTTTGCATAGTGATATTTGTGAAATATCCTGCACCTTATTCGATGAGGAAAGAGACGACGATCCCTTCACCGGGAGTGACCTCTTTAGCAAAACTAGAAAAGGCCTCAAAAACATTCCATTTAAAATCACTCGATTCTACAACGATATCAATTTCATTACGCAAAGGGTTTTCTTAAAAATCTGTCGTAGCCCTCCGTCATTTCAGATAAGTACTTCATAGTATTCGTGCTACGTTTGTTGACCTTGTCAAGACGTAGTGAGCGGTAGCTATTTATGCTTATCTATAAAAGCATATAATGCGATTGAGTTAGGGTAGTCGTGTGACTTTATTGACCTTGTCAAGGGTCATGCGGGTGGGTTTAATTCAATCGGGAAATGACGGGTTGAACTTGACTTGCGGTCTATGGTTTGTTGACCTTGTCAAGGTCATAGATCGCTCGGGGTAAAATATTATTGGGAATTTCAAGTGTTGAAATTTGCAATGAGATTGCATACCTTCTATGAGATAGTTGGATCCCGATACCCGCTGCGGGTAAGAGTTACTCCTGAGAGAGTTTTACACATTACAATTAGCCGATCAAGTAGGTGTCTAGAAAGGTGTTAACGGGGTTACGCCCCTAGGAAAACGAGGTTTATTTTAATTAGGTCCGTGTGAAAGCACGGGAAACCTCCCTCAAAGTACCGGCACTGGCCTGGCTGAAAGATTGGTGAACTTGTAGGGTGTAATTAATCCCGGCTAGTCTTTCCTTTTAGGGTTTGAAAGAAGATTTGACTAAAACAGTGGGAGACATCCTGATTAGGTATATTAATAACCAATCTAATTTTGCAAGAGCATACGCTGAGTGTTTTCTTCTCTCTCTCTCCTGGTAGCGACTATGTCATGCCTTAATCAAGATAATAATACGGATGTTTTGACCGAACCCGCTTGTTATACTGCGCTAGGAAACGTTGGTCCCACTCCAACTTATAATTGTTATAAGACAGAGCAAGAAATAGGGGATTACCAGAATTCCCGTGCCGCCCAAACGAAGAAAGTGCATGCTGATGCATCTTCTTCGGGTGTATTCATTACCAAGAACTGTTTCTCAGTATCCTTTACGTCCTGGGTATGAGATACCGGATCAGGACCCCGCATATGTAATCTGTTACGTGGGCTACAGATAGGTAGAGAACTGAGAACGGGTAATAAGTTTCAAGAGTTGGAAACGGTGCAATTGTTGCAGCCAAGTCTGTTGGCAGTTATCACCCTGTATTACCAGAATACATTGATTCTGAACGAATGTTATTAAATACCGAACCTGATATACAATATCATATCATTCTCTTTATTAGTAAAGAATGATATAATTTTGTATTGTTGGAAAATGTTTTGAACATTTCTTATATCAAGAGTTGATCAGTTCAGGCACGTTATCTAAAAACATAGACGTTCTAAATCAAACCACAGTTCTTAACGTATAGAACACACACAAGAGGAAGAGTTCAGAAATGAACGAATCCTTCTTGAGGTATTGTAGACTAGGTCATATCAATGCGACCCGACTAGCTAAGTTACATTTAGATGCATATTTAAATTAGTTTGAATTTACATCTTGTGAAACTTGCCGGTCATGTCACAAAGATACGATGACCACAACTCTGTTTAATGGAAATAGAGAAAGAGTTAGTGAACTCTTGGGATTGATACATGATGATGTATGTAAGTCCCCAGTCTACACAGGCCAGGACTGGTTCTTTATACTTCATTACATTCAATGATTATCTCTCAAGATTCAGACATATGTTCCTGTTGAAACACAAGTCCGAAGCTTTTGAGATATTCACAGAATATAAGTTAGAAGTAGAGAACCAAAAACGGGTATAAGTATTATATCCTTTGATGTGATCAGGGAGGAGAATACTTGAGCACGGGATTCCTGAACTATTCTAAAGGAGAATGAGATTCTCTCTCAGCATTACTCCTCCGTATACACCACAGAACGTCGGTGTATCGAGGCGGAGCAATCGCACCCTATATGATATGGTGTGCTCTATGATGAGTAATACTGAGTTGCCTATTTTCTTTTGGGGTTGTGCACTTGAGAAGCTGCATACCTATTGAATAGGGTTCCAATCAAATCAGATGCCTACCACTCCATATGTGATATGGTATGGGAAGAGCCCATCTCTTAAGTGTATTGAGATTTGGGGTTGTCCGGCCTATGTATAAAAAGCAAAATCCGGACAAGCTCGAGGCAAAGTCAGTTCTGTGGAAGTTTGTTGGATATACCAAGCATTCGCAAGGGAATATCTTTTACCACATCGAGGAACAAAAGATGTTTTCTTTCTCAGCATGCCATTTTTGTGAAAGGGAATTTCTTGTGAAGAAATTAGTGGTCATGAGGTAGAACTGGAAGGAGTTCCAGCTATACAAACTACAGCTAATGATTTGGTAAAACGAAAGGATTCAATAGTTTCCAACGAACCTCAGCCTCTCCGCCGATCTAGTAGGGTTCCTCACCCACCTGAGAGATACTTCGGTTTTCTCTATGACAGTGGGAGCGAGGATTGCATCATGAGATGATGACCCAACTAGTTTCGAGCTGGCCATCAGGAGTGGGACTCTATAAGAATGGCTGGATGCTTATCGATCTAAGATGGAATCCTTATACACCAACAAAGTATGGACTCTGGTTGCTTTATCTGAAGGGTTAAATCCCCATCAGGAGCAACTATATCTTGAGAAGATTACTTGGTGTACATGGAAAAGTTGAAACTTTCAAAGCTATGCTTAAGTCCATCCAAATCCTACTTGCCACTGCTACATACCATGACTACGATATCTGGTGGTTGGGTGTCATGACTACTTTTCTAAATGATATTTTAGAAGAAATCATCTATAAGTACACAGCCAGAGGGCTTCGTAGACAGTGGGAGTAGCGGAAAAGTGTGCAAGATGATTTATGCGATAAATCAGGCATCGCGGAGTTGGAACGTCTGTTTTGATGAAGTAGTCAAAGAGTTTGACTTCATCAAAATGGTAGATGAACCTTGTATATACAAAAAGGTAGTAGAGAGTATGGTGGTGATCCTCGTAGAGTACGTGGATGACATACTCTTGATAGGGAAGGAGTTTCCTATGCTACGCTCGGTCAATCTCCTCTTATCATAAAGATTCTCCATATATGATCAAGGTGATACCTCCTAAATCCTAGGTTATGGATCTATGAGATAGATCTAATTAGATGTTAGGATTCTCACTAGTTGTAGTGAGATGATATCAATCGATCCTAGGGAGAATCACTAGAAAAGGTTCCAGGGTGATAAGGACGACTGAATATCAGTCGCAGGCATTGTCTTTACCCTCAGTGGAGAGAAGGTATGTTGGAAGAGTTCCAAGCTAGATACCGTGACTTACTAGACGATTAAAGGCAAGATATATTGTTACCAAGGATGCTACCAAAGAGGCATTCTGGATAAATATAAGTTCATGAGATGAACTTCGTTCCAACCATTGTGTGACAATGGAGTTATGGCTTTGGCTTAGGAACCCCCGTCCCATCAGAAATCTAGATATAATTCTTAGGCAGTATCGCCTGATCATGGAGATGGTTGATCTCCAGGAAGATCGAGGTTAGGAGAGTAGACTCAGAGGACAACAGCGTGGATCCACTCACAAAGGCCTATTTCCCAGTAGAGACTTTTATGGGATGGTTGAGTATGAGATACTTCAACCACAGCTGATTATTGGGTATGCGATACCACAACAGATGGCCCTAGTGCAAGTGGGAGATTGTTAGTTATATGTATGCCCTAGAGGCCATTACTGTACATACAATGTATATTGTAGTGGATGCTTGGACATATATAAGGAGGACTTTCTTGCTCGACATGATAGTACGCTATCTGGTTGCTCTTTATCTTAACATGTACTCTGATTGTCTCTATGTTACATGTTGATAAAGCCTTTAGGATGAGTACTTGACTACCAGAACTATGATGCGGATCATACTAGTGGGGACAGTGTAGTCGCTAAGTACATCCTTCAAATGTTCTTAGTCGTGGGAGTACCGAGATAGGGCATCGATACTCCAGAGTAGACTAGCGTATGCGCTTCTTGACCCATATGATGGGCGATGGATGATCCCATATCCATTGGTGTTTGACATCAGAGAAGGTATACGGGTGCTCAGTAGAGACTGGATACACTGGACGGACTTGCCGAGAACTCCCAGATGGTATTATACCTCACGTCAGATGGCAGTTCTCTGGTGACACTGGTACAGGTTAGTCTGTAGACCCGAGATCGTCATAGAGTCTTGTGTGATTCCCACTGTGCTTTGATTTCCATCATACCACGTCCAAGAGGGCGTGCAAAAAGGTGGCTTTTGGGTACAGTCCCGAATCAAATGGAGGCAATGAGCGATAGGAGGGGATTCGTCTCTCCCGGTATAGGGAGTTGATGTTGCGCTGTATTCGATTGGCTATAACTGGAAATCCCTGGCAAGGGTTGCTGAGATTTACTGGTAAGTGTTATCAGTAGTTTCTCGAACTGTTATAGACCTCATATCGACACGACTTATCAAACTACTGTGGTCTGACGTTTACCACCCCTAGGCGAGATATGCGACATATCAGACGAAGAGACCAGACTGTACGGGAGTGTGACTGATTGGATTCGCAGAAGAATGTACAGGCTAGCTTGTTGATCTTCTGATCGCTCAATACCTGGGTGGCTGTTACGTTTAGCTGACCGCTTGCAGCTTGTGGGTGTTTGATATGATCATCACCTACTGCCGGCGTATTGACGATTCTTTAGAGTCCTACACAGAGGTTTTCTGGCTCAGGCAAAATGGAGTAGGAGCACATATGTGATATGTGCGGGACCGAGAACAATACGTGTATGTGATACCGTATTAGATTCTCGTGATATGAGATATCGGCCGGGTATATGTGATATAGCCGGGTCATCGGATCAAGTGTTGATTCGACGAACTGATACAGATTATATTAGTCGGTTATTTGTGAAATAGCCGGATTATCGGATCAAGTGTTGATTCGATAATTTAATGTATAATTATATATTTGATATATTAAATTACATTAACTAGTATAAGCTCGCTTAAAGATTCTTTTTCTCACTCGGGTAATACATTGATATACATGTGATATATGTTAATTGCATTATTTTATTTTGTTATAATAAATATTGTATATGTGATGTATAATATTGTAACATGTTATGGTTATAAATGCAACATGATTAGTGGAGATTAAACATGGTTAGGGTTTGATTTGGGTTAATCTTTTCTAGAAGCTTCTAGAAGCTTTTGTTTTGTTTTTTGCAAAGATATTATATGTTGATATTTTTGTAGATATTTGTTTAACCCAACCCAACCCTTTAACCATGGTTAATTCTCTACATGGGTTAAGTTTTCATTCTTAACCCATTGTTGTATTTCTAACCTCACATACTTTTCATTATTCATCACAAATAGCTTCTTCTTCTTCTTCCTCTTGAAAAAGCTTTCTAGCTTTTTGTGATGTGATAAAAATGAGTGAGAAATAGAAAATAAATGAGAGCTAAATTCCTACTTCATCATACTCATCTATTCTAGCTGCTTAGATTAGGGTGTTTGCTTTGCTAATTCTTGATTAGCAAAGCAAGAGCTTGGGTTTGAGTTTCTTCAAGGTAGATCATCTTAGTTATCGAAGATCGGAAGCAAGCTTACATCTTTCTTTTGTGGAGACTCTCTAGAGTCCGGATACTCGATGATCGCAGCGAAGAGACCTCAACACGGTGCTTTAGAAGTGAAGGAATGGACTATAAAGGTTGTAATCCCTAACTCTTAGAAGTAAAGTTGTTTACTTGCTTTATTTCGCCTAATCTCTAGTCTAAGATCTTGGTTTGGGTTGTTCGGCACGTCTAAAATCTGAATCGGGCATGGTTGATACCTTGTAGAACCTTGAGAGAGTGCCTAGTAACCCTACAAAATAGGTGGAGATTCAAGCAAAGAGTGATCCAATTCCATTCTCACATAGCTTCCCGGGTTCTTCGATAGAATCATATTGGCATAGTCTCTAATTCTTTCATACTGCTCTTTTTGGTTACCTTTATATTTCCTTTTCACAGTTCTTTTCGCTTTATAGAACTGGCCAGCTTTCACTTTCAAATAGTAGTCTCTCTTTATAGTGCTCTGTATTGCTTTCACATCGCAATTTGGATTTTCCCTTATTTGCTTTTCAAATTCTTTAGCAATCCAGTACTTGCATGCTTGTTCTGCTATGATCTTTGACAAATATTCTTGGTTTTAGGGGTTTTATTTGAAATGAACTTTTTCTGCGGCCCATGATGCATTTATCCTCCAAAAACAATTCTCAAATTCCTTCTTGCTGCAAGTTGCTGTTATTCTATAACTTTTATTCTTCATATACTTCATTGTGTAACCCATATCTACAGCCTCCTTGTGTAAAGCCTTTCTAAAATGCTTAGTATTGGGGAATTTATCTCCTACAGCAAGCACTATTTTCCCTATGTGTTGATCCATATCAAACTTCCTGAAATTAGACCTAACACATTTTTCATCTTCACGTACAGACCTCAGCCCATCACTATCATAATATTTCTCTCTATTGTCATTCTCCTGAGTAAACACTCCAATACCTGCTCCTACAAGACTCTTGTCACTACCACTTGAATTCTTTTCACTGCCCTTGAAATATACTTTGAAATCCTTATCGCTGCTACTTGATTTCCTTTCACTGCCCTTGGAATTGTCATTAGAACTCTTTTCACCGCCACTTGAACTCTTTTCACTGTCAGAAAAGAGCAAAGCTCTGTTGGATTTAATAAGGCAGCGTCTCACGTGCTCTCCACGAGGGCGCCAGCGCCAGACCCAATCTTATAGGATTAAATCCTATGGTGGCGCCTCGCGTGCTCCTCACGCGGGTGCCAATGTGCAAAGCACAGAAGAATTCATTACATAAGAGTTAAACTCTTATATGGCGCCACACGTGCTCCTCACGCGGGCGCCAATGTGCAAAGCACATGAGTACCTATCATAAGAATTAAATTCTTAAGTGGCGTCTACGTGCATAACATGTGAGCGCCAGTGCCCAAGTTCATATCAAAAGAATTAAATTCTATATTTCCCTAACAAAAGTTGGGATATTCTCGGTTAAACAGAGCCGTTGGATCAAAGATCCAATGGAGACGATAAATCATCAAAATATAGAATTAAATTCTATTAGGAGAAAATATCTCCCAAATATTTCTAAATAAGAAAAATACTCTCGGTTGGATTAAACATCCAATTATAAAATAAAATTCTATCTTGGAATACATTCCCTCAATTTTTCTAAACAAAAAGATTGCTCTCTGTAAAACAGAGAACTCTTGGATTAAAAAATCCAATGGTGATTAAAAATCACCATTTTACAGAATAAATTTTGTATAGGGGAAAATATTTCCCCAATCTCATTGAAAACAAAAAAAAATCATATTCTGTAAAACAGAAGTTCTTGGATCATAAATCAAATGGTGGGTAAAATTCCCCAAATCAATTTTGAAACCAATTAAATCAATTGGAATCTCTCAATGAGAGATTTTCTCAAAACTAATTAACAATCTATCTCCACTATATAAAGGATCCGAGACTTCAAGTCTCATAGACAGAGACACAGAAAGAGAAGAGGAGGAACCCCCATAAGCTTCTGAAAAATACAGAAAGATTCCAAAACAATAGAGAATTCAATTCTAAAGAAAGAAGAAGACTTTCCGCAAAAGCCTAGATAAATAAAAGAGATCAAAATATCTCTATCACATCTAAGGGTTTAACCTTTTTAAAAGAACTTAGTTCTTTCTCTAGATCCGAGATCCACAAGGCAAATCTCCCATAAGTTGAGAATTTAATTCTCATCGGGAAGATCTTGTTCTTGAGAATCAAATATTCAGGGAAGAATAAATTTAAAAAAGAAACAAAACGGAGTCCATGATACTCCAGAAACTCAGTTCCTTCAAATCGAAATCTTCTTTAAAAACTCAACATAAAATCCTCAAAAATAGTGATTTTGGTGAACGTTAATGGTCAAAATACCATTGACAGAGGTTTAACCTCTTCAGAGGCATCAACAGAGATTAAATCTCCATATAAAAAAGACTAGCGCCTCATGTGCTTCCCACGTGGGCGCCCTTTTAACAGCGCCTAGCGCCTCACAAGAAAAACACGCGGACGCCCAAAATAGAAGGCCAGCGCTTCACGTGAAACACACATGGACGCTGAATAAAGTGCTCAGCACTCCATACACAGCCGAAGACAGTTGAGTGCTTAGCACTAATTGGGCAGTGCCCAGCGCCTCACGTGCTCCTCACATGGGCACCACGCAAAATGGTGCTTAGCACTCTATATACCGCCAAAACGGCTGAGTGCTTAGCACTGATTGGGCAGCGCCGCGCGTACTCCTCACGTGGACGCCAAAAAAAGATCAGTGCTTAGCACTATATATATAATTGAGTGCTCGGCACTGATTGGGCAGCGTCCTTAATTGAATGCTTCACATGATACCTATGTGAATGTCAGAGTGTCAAATAAGTGCTTAGCACTTTTGCATAAAAAAAAAAAGGGCTGAACAAACAGAGTCCTAATAAGTGCTTAGCACATTTGACCAAAAATAGGACTGAGTAGACTAAGCCTAAATTGGCTAAGTTTCTTGCAACTAAGACCAAATGCTTTTGGATCTTAATAAAATTTAAGGATCTTTAAAATATTGCTAAGTTGATTTTAGTCTCAAATAAGACCAATGTATCCTTAGTTAAAAATAAATTGGGCTCAAATACTCATATGTTTAAGCTGATCTTAATTTCAAACTAGATTAACGGTCCTTCAACCAAACAAAATATTTCTGAACTATAGGAATATATTAACTAAGTTCAAAACCTTGTCAAGTAAATCCTTGACCCAAACCCAAATCTAAAATATACAGATTTGGACTGATCCGCACCCTATAGGCGATGACTTAAATTAGTCTCCTTATACAATCCACGGGCAACCAAAACAAACAAAATAATACATGTCACGAAGTGAACTGCTGGAGAAGGAGAAAGTGGTTACCGCAATACGAAAATGTAATTAACTGCAGGGGCTTGCGCCTGCAGGGAAGAGCGTCCCCACAATAAAAACCCCCTCGAAAAATGAGGGGGGATCTGATAAAGTCTGCTACAACGGTTGCATCCGTCCAAACCTTCAATATACGGTACCATAAATCAACTTGGTATCTTCAGAGAGGTGGACGAATAAATCTAAATAGCATCTGCCCATGAATTCAGGCAAGACGATCAATCCCGGTTCGTCTCCGTTTTCGGCGGTGAACGGATTCTGGCACGCCCGATGGGACCTTTTCCTCTTTCCACTCCATACTTCGTGTGTCGTGTTTCGTGATCAGAATCGCGGTTCGCTATAGTTGCCCTGGGATTCGAGGTATTAAAATTTGGTGTCTTGCTCTTGTCTAGAGAAAATCGATGGCTTCCAGTTGCACCTCTTGCAACAGCAACTCTCACTCTACCCCAGCTGGAGGAGTGACCTATGGGCCCAATGCGGTCTCTATCTTTTTATTGCCGGTGGAGCAAGTTAGGCAAGCCACTACTGGACTATTCTTCGGGACCATGTTCCCATCAGTGAGTTTCGGTGCCTCAGTGCCATAAGAGGAAGCTCCCAAGAGGTCGGTCTTCGATCGACTAGCGACCACCACGGCCCCTCTCAACGGGCCGTCCAAATCTGGTATCTCAGTTTTCAACAGACTGAGCCGAACCTTCAACGGGCCCACAAAGAGGCTCGTGATATCTGAAGAGGCTGCCCCAAAACGAATAGCCCATCCAACTCCTTCAGGTGAAGCCGTCAAAAGTGCTTCCCCCATCAGAAGATCGGTTTTCGAAAGATTGGCTGGCCCTCCCCAAACTCCAGTAAGGACGTCAGTCTTCAACACGTTGACGCCAACAGCAGCCCCTCACCAAAGTCGGGGGCACGACGAAGTCATTTCCAAAACTGAGGCAGTCCCGTCTGCAAGGCATGCTCAACGTCGCCACTAGTGTCGAGTAAGAAAAGCTGGGGGCAACTCCCCCTCTGGACTTACCTCACCAGCTCCAATGCTGGAAGTTGATACTGCTGTTCCAACCAGGAACAACTTTGATTTGCTTATGAGGGTGCGCAAGAACTCTCCAACCGTGGTGCTAAAGAAATCGCCCCCGCCTGCAGAAGCCACAGTGCAGGCAAAGACGGAGCAGACCCATCAGCGGCTTTCCTTCCAAATTCACAGGGTCTGGCGGAAACTCCAGGACTCTGTGATCAACAAAGACTACCCTCGTCGGCCAAACAAATTGAAGGCTCGGCAAGAAAAGGACCATCCCTCCATCATACAGCGGGGGACTTTTGATACACAGGTGCCTATTACAACGGCTCCTTCAACTTCGACCTCCCATAAAAGGATGAGGCCAGAGAAAATCTTACCTCCGCCAGCAAATTCCAAAGGCGGTGGATCCAAACGCCCCGAGTCTGGGGGCATGGTCGTGCATATGGTCTACATAGCTTCCAATAAAAAAGAAAGCCGTGCTTCGGCGAGACACCAACCGCAAACTCGGTCGCTGACTAAAGCTCAAGAGCAACAACAGAAGCTCCAGGAAATGCTGACCAAAATGGCAGCACTTACCGAGCAGAAAGAAAGCCCGGACACAACAGCCAAACAGAGCCAGGAGCAGGAGACCGATACAGAGTTCCTACGAAGGGTGCTTGAAAGAAAAGACAAAGAAGCTGCTGAACAAGCTGCTAACATGAAGCAGATGGCGCTCTTGTTTCAGGATATGGTGGGAATGATGATCCAACCAGAACCCCCAGCCGAGGATCCACCGATAATCATCGAGGATGACAGAGGGGAAACAACAAACCCTTTTCCGTCTTTATCAACAGCCAAGGAGGAAACAATCTCTAAAGCTGGTCTTGATGATTATATAGCTCAACAAATAAGAGCTCATCAAGCAAATGAAGCGGTTGGCCAAATCGTCAGAACCGGACGACCCTATCCAGGCTGGTACGATCAAATCAACTACCCGCCGGGATATACAACCCCCAAGTTCCATGTATACAAAGGGACAGGCAACCCCCATCAGCATGTCACGCGGTTCAGAGCTCTGTGCGGCAACACTGGAGGCGACGACAAACTGTTGCTTTGCCAGTTCGTTGGCAGTCTATCAGAAACGGCCTTTAAATGGTACCCAAATGACTCCGTAAAAACATTTGCAGAGATGGAGCCGTTGTTCACACATCGGTTCGTCGGCGCAAACGAGCGCACTCCAATCATGGCATTAATCAATGTCAGGATAAAAACATAGGTCCAATATGCAATTCGGTGCGGAACCTGTGGTCAAAGTACGAACAGCACATTGAAGAATCCCCCGCTGTGGGCATGTTCATCGGGACCCTTGATCCTCAAACGATTGTGTCCCGGTTCATAACGTTCTTCAAACCAACAACCTTCCAGGCTCTGATCGATAAACTGACCCAAATGGACCAGATGGGCCATGGGCCTTCCTCCTCAAGTAAGGACCCTCGAAATGCCAAGGGTAAAGGGAAAGCGGCCTTCGTTGCAACACACAACAACCGAGCGACCAAAACCTATTGCTCGTCAAAACAACGCGTGTCTACGTCCGTCTTTGGAGGAAAGATTAGGACGTGCTTATTCGTTTCCCATCGACAAGACGGGAGACTGTTCGAACTGGCAATGCATAATAAACTCATTACATTGCCAGACCCATGGCGTCCACCGCAACCCGGCGACTTCAACAACCCTAACTACTGCTCCTATCACAGAATGGTGAGCCACCCAATTAAGGATTTCTACATCTTCAAGAATTGGATCGAGGACCAGTGTCAACAGGGGAAGTTCACACTGTCTGAGAACTAGAGGGTAAATCCACCACAAAAGCACACTCCCAAAAAAGTGGATGCGTAGGGGGCATCATACTCACTCGTGGAAGAAACTCCATGGGAAGTCGTTCTTTCAGCGAAAACCAAAAGAATGCTGAAGGGTCTACAAGCATGTCCAGCAGTCAAGTGGAAAAACCCACTTGAACCCGAGATAATTGAGGAGATGCTAAAATCTCGTCCCACACCGAAAATTGCTAACGAGGGGAAAAAAACCCCAAGTCAAGCTTTCAAAGCCTTCAGGGAAAAAGAAGAAGACCAAGAAGCCTGTGCAGCCTGCCGAGTATGACGACAAGCACACGGATCTGCAAAAGTACATTGACGCACTGGAAGAGTACAACCAGAAGGCACGGAAACTGGTCATGCTCGAAGAGTTCATCAATCATATTCTTGAGAACAAAGATAGTGACAACGATGAGGAAAATGACTCATCAGAAGAAATCAAAGACTATGTAGCAAGTTACCACACGGTCTCCCATTCATCGTTAAATGACGAAGAAACTCTCTCGGCATCAGAAAACAACACGAAGGAACTGGGTGCAGAATCGGTGCTAAAACCCCCAGAAATGCCAGAAGACCCGATCGATAGACTGTTAAACGAAGCCTTTCGAAAAAGCAAAGCTGGCCGAGAACGCGAAACAGCCATATACGAAAAGGCTAAACGTCAGCGTCAGGATGAAGAAGCCGCGGTAAGGATGAGTCATAAAGTACTCCAACCAAACCAAAGCATACATGCGACAAATAAGAGTAGGATCAAGGCAGAGAAGTGGTTCGCCAAAGCCCTGTCAATTAGAATGAAGCCGCCACCTCTCGTAGGAAACACTCCCGGGGTCATATGCCTCGACAGAGAGGATTCATATCCAAACTACTGCCTATATCATCGGAGGGTTACCAACCCCATCGAAGAGTGTAGTACCTTCAAGAAGTGGTGGCAAGAATACATTGCCCATCAAAAACACTTCAAGAGGGCGAAGCTCGTCGACAGCAAAAAAGTGCAACAGATACGCGTGAAAAAATGACTGGCAACTGTCATATGGTTGGTACCGGTTCAGAAGGGGGAAAACCCCAAGTTCTTACTTTCGGGAGCGATTCTGAGGACGAAATACCCCTCAGCTCTCTCTTCAAAGACTCCACCTCCGAAAAAGAAGAAGAGGAGAAGAACTGCGAGAATATTCAACAGCGTAACCGCACGCTGACTAAAAAGAACCTCAAACCTACAAACAAAGGTTCGAGCAAAAAAGACAAAGGAAAAGAGAAAATCTCTGATGAAATTTCCATCGACGATGGAGTTATCAAAGAGCTCGCAGCAAAGGACCTA
This sequence comes from Agapanthus africanus, assembly GCA_030015575.1. Taxonomy (NCBI): domain Eukaryota; kingdom Viridiplantae; phylum Streptophyta; class Magnoliopsida; order Asparagales; family Amaryllidaceae; genus Agapanthus; species Agapanthus africanus. The sequence continues at coordinate 796,697,453 of CM057340.1, forward strand.
CCTAGGAAAAATAAGGTGGATTACAATGTCCTAGCACATCTGAGGAAAATACCCTCACAGCTAAGCATATTGGATGCTCTCCTCTTGTCCAAAGAAGCACGAGAGTCTCTGATCAAGGAATTACAAGAGCCCGATCAGTTCTAAGCTTTCCTTACAGAAGAGAAGATGAAAGACGAGCTGGCAGAGGTTCACACAGCTGACATTACATTCAGCGATGAAGATCTCCTCCTCGTTACGTATGAATATAATCCCCGGTTATACGTCACCGGGTACTGCCACAACATCAAGATAGGAAAAATCCTTGTCGACAACGGATTCACCTTCAACCTTCTCAATATAAGAGTGCTAAAAGAGATTTACATGAACGTTTAGTACTTGGCCCGAAACAAAATTACTATCTCCGGGTTTGACTCACAGTCGTCATGGACGCTTGGGTCCGTAATACAGACGTTACGCTTCGGGTCGCTCATCACTGACATCAAATTTCACGTCATTGACGCCAAAACTTGCTATAACGCTTTGCTCGGCAGGCCCTGATTGCATAAGTACAACGTCATCCCTTCTACACAACATCAGGGTATGAAGTATTTCAAGGACAGCTTGGAATGCACCGTCACAGGGAGCTAAATCCATTTATGAAGACGCAAAGTACTTCCTACCAGACTTCGAAGATACAGAAAGGTGTCATAAGCCGGAGGATAAACAGAAGTCCGTCGCCACTATCCCGATTTTTGGGAGCAATTCCGAGGAAGATGAAGAAATAGTCTACTCGGGGCAACCCCAGAAAGAAAACAACAAACTCGGACCATCCACTCTTTGGCAGCGACTCTGAGGGCGAGACCAACACAGTGTTCTCCATCCGCCCGTCAGTGCAAACCCTCACCGGAGCAGATCAAAGTCTGCAAATCACAATGGCTCCACCTCGGCATTACAAGGAACTTGATGCGCTCGATAAATACAGCGTATAAGAACTACAGACTTTCTACGTACTTCCTAAGTGAAGAAGTGAAAAGGCAATCCTCTTCTACCAATCTACGGAGACCAAACTAGAAAAAGAAATCTGGCATGGTGCTGATTTTGCACTTGACAGGCTTAAACCAATCCGTCTGCCAAGATACTATGCGGCAGGATTGAAAAGGCTGTTAAGATGCCAAGGTGTACCCCTCGAACAAACTGTTCGAAGAGCCCAATTCTACAAAAATATTTAGGATATTCTTGGGACTCGGTGAAAGATGTCCAACGGGAAGATAGAGACAACCGGGCTTGGATACGTTCGGTCCAAGAAACGGGAGCAGCGCCACGGCTGCTGCGTCATAAACAGCTACCGCGAAGGGGAAAACGCTCTTCCGAATGGCCGCGACGTTGAAACAGAGCGAGATCCCGCTCTAAGAACGTCAAGTCCGTCGCTTGAAGAACAACTAGACAAGCTAATAAAAGAAGCTTGTCAAAAGAGTCAAGACAACCATGGCCGCGAAATGACTATCTACAAAAAGATCAGTATGAAGCGACTCAGTCGGCAATCTGCGGCCGGATTAGAACGTAATGCTCTTCATCTCCGGCCCACTGTATGTTCTCGCGAAAGGGAAAAATCCTGAAATAGAGATAAAAACATGGCAAAGAATGCATACAACGTTCGAAGACAACAAAGAGGATCCAAGACGCTGTGCAATCAAGAAAAAGTCGGTTGGAGCCCATCCTTTATAAAGAAGATGGGTCGGAAATACTCTTTCCCTCAAGACAAGACGAGAAAAATATTCAACCTTCTCATGAAGCACCAAATGATTATGCTTCTGGAATCTTGGCACCCCGAACAAATAAACAAAGTCCATCATCCAGGTTATTGCTCTGATCACCGAGTAATAGATCATCCCCATGAAGATTGCTTCACCTTCAAAGACTGAGTAGAAGGGCAATATCAACAAGGCAGGTTCGCTTTATCTGACAGCTAGAAGGTAACCCCGCCGCAAAAGAACGAGCCAGAGAGAACCTATACCGTGAAGATAGGACCAGCTCAACATCAAGAATGGAAGCGAACTCGTACCTGCCATATGATAACACTCTCAAAAGAGGGAGGGCACGAGACTATGGATGACCTCCAAATGTGCTTCGCAAATGAAGATGAGGATGAGGTGATCTACGAGTTTCCACCAGCAACAAAGGAGTTGGAAGATGGGATACACACCACGGTGGATAACCTAAGAAAAATTGACTTAGGGATGGAGAATGATTCGAGACCAACGTTCGTCGGTGAACTGCTATCTGAAAAACAAGTAGCCACGTTAAAAAACGTGCTCATGCAATATAAAGACTGCTTCGCATGGAACTATTCAGAGATGCCAGGTCTAGATCCAAAAGTGACGGTACACAAAATGGCCATATCGCCGGACATAAAGCCAGTCAAACAGGTGCCAAGAAGAATACAGCTCGAACTTGAGATGAGCATCAACGCTAAAGTCAAGAAACTAATCGACTCTGGCTTCATCCAAGAAGTTCAATATTCCGACTGGATCGCTAACATCGTTCCAGTGATGAAGAAGAATGGGACGGTGCGCATCTGCATGGACTTTCGGGACCTCAACAAAGCTTGCCCGAAGGATGATCTCCCAGTACCTGTTACTTAGCTGATGATTGATAAAACGTATCCCCATGAGGTCTTCTCCTTCATGGATAGATCTTCAGGATATAATCAAATAAAAATGCATCCTAAAGACCAAAAACAAACCGCCTTCCGGACTCCCCTGGGTATACTCTGCTATAAAGTGACGCCCTTGTTTTTAAGAACGCTGGCGCTACCTACCAGAGGGCCATGACAAAGATCTTCGATGATCTCATACACGAGATTGTCGAATGCTACATCGATGACCTTGTGGTGAAGAGCAAATCTCACAAGAAACATTGGTAATATCTAAAGACCGTGTTCCAACGTCTTCGGAAGTATAATCTGAAGATGAATACTCTAAAATGCACGTTTGGAGTCTCCTCAGGAAAATTCCTAGGATTCATCATACGTCACCGGGGTATCGAAATTGATCCTTCAAAGATCAAGGCGATTATGGAAATGCACACGCCAAGAACTCTCAAAGAATTGCGATCTCTTCAAGGAAAGCTCGCATATATCCGGCAGTTCATAGCCAAGCTCTCCGGAAAATGTCGTCTCTACAGTCATCTGATGAAGAAGGGAACCCCGTTCATCTGGGATCAAAAGTGCTAAAATGCACTAGATGAAATCAAGCAATACCTGCAAAATCTGTCGGTATTGACCGTGTCGGTTAAGGAAAAACCCCTTATCTTATATACAACGGCCCTTGAGGGTTCTCTAGGCGCGCTATGGGCACAAAAGAACGATCAAGGAAAGGAGAGAACTGTTCAGTTGAAAATATTGCACTTTGGTATAAGTATTTTCCTTACATTTCTTAAATAATAAAAGGTGTTTATTATAAATATTAAACATATTTGGATTTATCTGCAAAATTATATTTGCCATATGTTTATTTATTATAATTAATATTATGAAGGAAAATATAGGCATTTTATATTTATATAATATTTTGGTAATTGAAAATATGCATATCATATCAAATATTCTAATTACAATTCTTAAAAGATATAATATCATACAAATGGTTAGAATAATATTTCAAAATATATGCATAATATTTTAGTAACTAAAAGATGCATAGCATATCAAATATTCTTAATCGTGTTTCTTAAAGATTTATTACCATATAAAGTGCATAGCATATTAAATATTCTTAATCATGTTTGTTAAAGATTTATTACCATATAAAGTGCATAGCATATTAAATATTCTTAATCAAGTTTCTTAAAGATTTATTACCATATATAGTGATTAAGATACTCTCTCTAATTTAATAAATAGTACTAACATTATTCATAGAGATATTATGCAAGATTTAGCTCAGGTCAAGAGATCAAGATGTTCAAGATGTCAGGATCAAAAATCTGCCAAAATCATAAAATCAATACTGACAGGGACTCGGAATCCAGGCATGGAAAGTTACCATATTAGGAAGTCACCATATATGGTAACTAGTTTTTCTTCTTTGAGGGCTATATAAAGGACCAAGGGCTAAAGTTAGAAGACATCAAGCCGAAGAGATCACGAAGCCCCTGACGCTCACGCATCCAGGCTGATCATCAACTGTTCGTCTACCTGCTTGGAAGAGATCGAGAAGCAAACTAGTCTTTGTAATCATTTTCTAAGGAATCAAAGTGTAGATTGTTCAAGTTGATTAATAAAGGTAGTTGTTTTATTTAATTCTTTTTGCATTTACATTATGTTTTCCCTCTCTGTCTTTTCATCTTCTTTTCCCAACATGCGCGAGTAATTCTCCGCTTGTTAGGGTTCGTAGGATTAGGGTAGGCTAATGGACGATGAAAATAATTAAACTCTTTTTAAGTCCTATAAAGTTTAGGAACTTTATCAAAAGAATCATTAAAATCCTAATCGGGCGCGCTAGCAATTCTTTGCTAGTTCCGACCGCGATTAGAGATTAGATTAATGATTGTTTTGGTAAAGGCTAGATATGAACGGAGTTCCGTGTCGAGATAAGGGTTAAGAGTGGGATTCCTTTTCCCTCCAGAAACCCTAATCTACACGCATCACCGTCGTTCTAGTTCTAAATCTATTAATGGATAAAAAGGGTAACTTTTAATTAATCGTCCATAACTACTAAATCCTAACGAACCCTACAAGCCTTCTTATTATATTTACTACATCTTTAAAATAATCTAGATCTATATTTTACATTCTTGTTTAACGTAAATCTAGAAACCATTTTATAAAATTCTTTATCCCTCCTCTCTTTCTCAACACATCTAAAGTAAGAGTAAAAGGTTCCACGTTTCCCAGAGGACGACCCGTACTCATCTCGGTCTAGCTATATGCGACACCGTTATTGATTGCGGTTAACTACAAAAACACATTTTCACACAATCAAGAACTTTGTACTATTTGAGTCGAGTTCTCCTGGGGGAAGAAAACAACTACACTCCCATCGAAAAACATTGCCTGACTCTGATCTACACAATAACAAAGTTCAAACATTATGCCTTGGCATATGAGGTCCATCTCATATCAAAGGTGGATCCTCTCAAATATTTGATTTCAAGGACCATACTAACAGGAATGCTTGCCAAATGGGCCCTCCTCCTGATGGAATTCTCGATAAAGTATCGACCCCTCAAAGCAGTGAAAGGTCAGGCCATTGCCGACTTTCTTACAGAGCATCCAATACCAGCCGACTCTCCCTTAAATTGCGAGTTGCCGGATGAACATCCGTTCGACACAATCGAAGAAGAGAAGGAAGAAAATGATTCTCAATAGGAACTCTACTTTGATGGAGCATCTTCCGTGAAGCGGCGAAAGCAAAACACCCCCATAATCAAAGCCGGGATGGGACTTATTTTCATGACTCCGTAAAGAGGGATATTGCGTTACGCCCTCTCCTTAACGGAGCCAAGGACTAACAATGAAGCTGAATATGAAGCTTTGATAGCAGGTCTCGAGATCGCTATCGACATGGGAATCAAAGACCTCCTCATATATGGAGACTCCCAGTTGATCGTTAGCCAAGTAAATGGCGACTATCGGACCTGCAAGTCAGAGCTGATAAAGTATGGCAAAAGAGTGCAGCAACTGCTGACACAAATCCCTTCCTACATCATGTAGAGTATACCGCATGCAGAAAACATCAAGGCGGACGCGTTGGCCAAATTGGCTAAGTAACTGGTTGATGAAGATCTCGATGACGTAAGGATCATTGTGCAAAGCCGCAGGGCCCTCGCACCAACAGATATATCTTTAGAAGATCTAATAGAATCATCCGAAGGAAAATAAGCGACCGAACAAGTATCCCTTCAAATAAAGGACGAAGCAAAGGTCAAGGGCTGAAGGGAAATCTTCATAGACTATTTCAAATCCCGACGAACGCCCAAAAATGCGTCGTTTAGACATAAGCTCATGAAACGAGCTCGGTCCTTCGCCTTTGTCAATGATACTCTATATAAGTGATCGTTCGACTGCCTGTTGCTATGATGCCTGGGGACGGAGGAAGCAAAGAAAATCATCCAAGAAACTCATGACGGACTCTGCAATTTTTATCAAGCTGGGCCAAAGATAAAACTGAAGATAAAAAGTATGGGTTACTATTGGCCCACGATGATCCAAGACTGCCTCGAATATGCGAGGCAGTGTCACTCGTGCCAAATCCATGGGGACCTCATCCACCAACATCAAAATCCGCTACACCCAACACTAGCTAGCTGGCCGTTCGAAATGTGGGGAACCGATATAATTGGACCCATTGAACCGGTATCGTCCAAAGGACATTGGTTTATATTGGCAACGACCGACTACTTCTCTAAGTGGGTAGAAACAGCATCACTAAGGGAGGTGAAGATGGAGAATATCCTCTATCTCTTCATGACACATGTCATCTATCGGTTCGGCACTCTGCGACGAATCATCTCGGATAATGGGCCAACCTATGGGAATCATGAAATCAGCCGCTTTGCACAGCAACATAAAATAGATTGAAGATACTCTTCAGTCTATAATTCTCGGGCCAACGGTTTAGCTGAAGTTTTCAACAAGACCTTGACAAAGATTATAAAGAAAACAGTGTCCAGAAACAAAAAAGACTGGTACGAAAGGTTGCACGAAGCGCTCTGGGCATACCGAACGGCGTTCAAAATGGCTACAAATACAACACCATATGCGTTGGTATTCGGCACGGAAGCAGTGCTTCCCCTGGAAATAGAACTCCCCTCTCTACGAGTAGCGGTTCGGTATGAGCCGACAGATGAAGAAAATGCTCATCTTCAGCTTGAGGAGCTCGACGCCCTCGACGAAACTCGTTTTATAGCACAGCAAAATCCTGAAGCTTATAAGGTAAGGATGACGCGGTTATACGAAAAACTGACCAGGCCGAGAACATTTCGCCTAGGAGAACTTGTGCTAGTCGTCAAAAGACCAATGATTCCCAATCATGCAAAATGGGGAAAGTTCGAGCCAAATTATAAAGGCCCGTACATCATAGACAAAGTCTATTAAGGTGGAGCCTACCTGCTCATGGATATGCATGGCGAAAGACCCTTCCGGCTAATAAACGGTCAATTCCTCAAAAAATACTACGCTTGACGAGTCACGACTTAGGTTAATGATAGATGACTACGCTCGTGTCCGCTCGCTATCTTCCTAAGTCAGAACTCTGGGAGTAGTACAAAAAAAAGCTCCGTCGATTCAAACATGGCGATAACGGACCGAGAAGTCCTTAAACTAATTATCCGCCTCTAAAACGGCGACAACGGACCGAGAATTTCTTAAACTAATTATCCGCCTCAAAAAAGGTGACAACGGACTGAGAAGTCCTTAAACTAATTAATCGTCTCGAAACTGGCGATAACATACCGAGAAGTCCTTAAACTAACTATCCGTCTCAAACATTGCGACAATGGACCGAAATGTCCTTAAACTAACATCCGTCCCCAAAATGGGAATGATGGACCGAAATGTTCTTAAACTAACATTTGTGTTGGACCGAGATTTCCTTAAACTAACAACTCATCTCGAAAATGGCGATAACGGACCGAGATGTCCCTAACTTAACAACGGACCGAGACGTCCTTAAACTAATGTTGGACCGGAACGTCCCTAAACTAGCCCATTGCCTCAAATACGGCGATACATTCTTTTGAGATCCATATTGCAATCAAAGTCCTAACGGCGAAAGTTGCAAATCAATTCCCATTGGCTATGCAGCTACTCCAGCAATGAAGTCACCCCCAAATCCTACCGGAAAACAGATGGGTCACCTACAACGAAGCTACTTTCAAGAGTTTCGTCAAAAAAAATGGTATATACACAAGCGAAATGGGCACGGATGAAAACCCGAAAGGGCGCCGTTAGTAAAAACAGCAGGACTACCGGCGAGCTTGTGAAAACTTGGAAGGGCGTAATCTCGTAAAAAAAATGCATAAGCACTTGCAAGATCCTCTTGACCTTTTGAGGAGAAAAGACCTCCGTGGAAGATCCTTATGACTCACAAAGAGGCAATACACTTAAGAATCCCCACGATTCCTATGGAGAAATTACACTTGCGAGATCCTCATGACTCGTAAGGAGAAGTCCCCCTATGAGACCCTCATGGCTCGTAGGATTCAAAAGCCTTAAGCTACATAGATCTAAACCTTTTCTTAAGCCGTCATATTCCCCTAATATTGCCCTACAAGCTGTCCAATATCGACCCTTGGATACAATTCATGGGCATAAATAAATATATCCCCCATCAAGTTCCACCAACGACAAGAAATGTCGCCGTATGGTGAACGACACTTGTAATTCCTCTTGACTTATAAGGAGAAAACACTCTTGGAAGATCCTTATGACTTATAAGAGAAAATATTACTTAGGAATCCCCACGATTTCTAAGGAGAAAATACACCTACGAGATCCTCACGACTTGCAGGGAGAAATACCTTTATGAGACCCTTACGGCTCATGAAGTCAAAAAGCCTAAGTCGACAGGATCATAACCATATTTGCTAATCCATCTTTGTTTAAATCGACAAAGGCAAATGATAATTCGCTCCTGGCAATATTCCAGTTGAAGCGATGCTGAAGCCTAAATAAGTATCAAATTTCAAGTCCTCTCACGGTAAATGATGATTCACTCCTGGCAATATTCCAGTCGTAGTGATACCGATGCCTAGGTTGGTATCAGATTCCAAATTCTCAACTCGCAATAAAAGGCAGTGAGTAGTAAAAAAAGTGCATAAAATGTAATGCACGGTCCCTTTTTTAACGCCAATACCGGTATTTAAATAAAATGTTCTATCCATTTTAAATTTTTGTATTGTATTCTAATTATTTTGTTCCTACAAACCTAACCTAAACCCGAAGCCCAACAACCTAAAACCCTCCACTTCAACCAACAAATGCTTTCCCCATTTCAAAATTCAAAAAAAATATCCTCATCAATTTCAAATAAATTCATTTAAAACCTAATAACTATTTATATTAATATCTCAATTACTCTCCTTTATTTTCCTTTCAAATTTTCAATTAAAAACCCATGTACCCCACGTTCTCTCTCTCCTCTCATTCTCATTCTCTCTCTCCTCTCATCCTCACTCTCGCTCGTTCTCTTCTCCCTCTTCCCTCCAATTGCCGACCACCCAAACCCACCGCAGACTCCAACCCCCATCACCTTCGCCTCCTCCAATCATCAACTTCGCCACATCTGCTCCAAACGGCCGACACCTCGCCCCACCTTCTCCAACCCGGGCTCTTCCTGCTGTCAACTCTGCGCCACCGGTGACCCCTTCCTCTCTCCTCACCATGCTCATTCGATCCCTGGAGCACCACCGACCACCACCGCGATACCACCACCAAGCCCTCCTCCTTCTCCTTTCCCCTTCAATCTCACCCATCACCGGCGCATCCTCTTGCCCCCGAAGGCCTCCCACCTCGCCATCATTCCCGAGCTCGAACCCCGCCTACAACCCATGCTTGCAGTCCTCGTCGCCCCACGCTGCCGACCACTCTCGTCGGCCTCCCCTCGTCACCGTCACCGTCTCTTCACCTCCTCACGACAAGGTCCCCGACCCGAACAAGAACCCCACCGTAAACCCATCACCCCGACTGCCCTGTGACCTTCGCCTGCATGCCCACGTCATCGGAACTCGATCCCTTATTGTCATCACCACCGTTGCATCACCCGACCCCCAGTCGTTGTCGAGCCGCCAAAACCGAGCTAAGCTCGAGCCGAGGTCGAGTTTGTCGTGTCGTGCCTAGCCACGCCTGCGTCATGATCGCGTCGTGTCGTTTCCATTTCCGTAGGTCACCGCCGCTGCCGTGTCGCTTTCGTATCGTCATCGATACGTCATCAGGCAAGTTCAAATACCTGCTACATGCTATAGTATATTCATTTCGATTGCGAATCAAATGTTAATATAAGTGCTCGATGCAAATCCTAAGCTAAAAACCCTCTTAAAATGACGGAGCTTAGGCATAACATATTACCCTAGTGATAATGAATACTGTGTTAAGAGTTGGCTCGAAAATACGGACCCTAACACCGTGAAATGTCATACCCATATAGATCCGTCGAATCTGAAACCTTCTGTACCTGAAATTTGTGAAAATCATAGTAAATTGGTTACACACCGGAATATGGTTTTCTAACGCTCGTATCAAAGACGACTTGACAACATAGAACCCCATATAATTTATATTTTGTCTCTATTTTATAGCTGTGACAGAAACTATTCGGGAGTACGGCTCTGGACTGCAGTCCAGAGCAGCACTGCTTGTCGATACTTGATTTGAAATGCTTTTACATATCTGTGTGAAAATGGTATTATGCGGAACCCTATACTGTAGCGAAGATAAATCTATTAGCTAACTATTGGAAGTGATTTCATCCGTTTTTACCATCATGTGCTATTTTAATCACATTTTAACCATCAGTACATACCGCAGTCCCAAGCAGGGACAGAACGTATAATCCGGTATTAAATAATACATAACTCCCAGAACACAGCGGATATTATCGATCCGTCTAGTGCGTTGGAAACCTAACTAATAAACCAAAATATTATCCAACTGTAGAGTCGCCTAATTTTGATCCCAACAGGGTGAAAACTGTGTTACGAAATGGACTTTCGGTTCAGGAACTGAACTTCCAGCGGAGAACACTTAAAATGAAACGACTGTAATTTGCGAACCTGAAACCCGATTGACTTGAAACCAATTTCGTTGAACTTAACACTTTTGTATCAATTTACTTAATTTTGAATGTACGATTTAATATGATTTTTCTAAGTTTGTAAGACGCGAAATGACTTGTATTGCATATGATTTGTTTAGCGGCATAATTCACATTTTTACCCGACTGCAATACCTCTAGCGATAGTGAACGTACTTATTAATTCTTTGTGTATAATGCATTGTCGAACATGAATGGTATTGGTTCAGTTGTGTCGAGTACGCCAGTAAAAAGTGAATGATTCATGATAGTGAGTCACACAGTGAATAGTGAATAAAACAGTGTTATTGGGGCGTACTTGTACACAACTAGCCATACTCATAGATAGTGAAACCTGGAGAAAAAGGGAAAATCGAAGTGGAAAGAAACTTGTATTTAGCGAGATTAGCGATTTTAGAGGATGATCATTCGAACAACGACTCTTATATATATTAGGTTTGGACCTAGCGGTCCGGCTGAGAGGGTTATGTCCCGGGCAACAGTGGGCCGCAGTCTCGGGTATGTACGAAACCCTCGTTAAACATGATCATTCCTTTCCACAACTCGATTTCAAAAGTAACTTAGAGACCGATAGGGACACAGATCATATATTGCATTGTTTAATGGCATATCGATTACCTGCATATATTTTCTTCACCGTTATTACCTTATTTCCTTGCCTTTTTGTTATTATTATAATATTGCTATTGTGTCGCCCCTGAAGACTTGAGTATGCATGCTCAGAGTTTGAAGAGGACCAAATTCAGGAGTTAGACCCACTCTTCGAGCTTGCAGAGATCTAAACGGTCGTGCCTTCAATGCTTTTACTGCTTTCCATAAATCGACCTTGTATTCGCACTTGATTAGTAGTTTATTTTTCTTTCATTTTATTGTACATTGTGAACAATGAAAGTTGATGTAATAAACTAGTGATGTGTTTCCTTTACTTCTGTGCTATGATAACTGATTACCATATAATACTAGAAGCCGAAGTGTGACTACGGCGGGATTGTTTCTTAACCGTAGGAGCATGGCTGGCCTAATCCCCTCCCGTATTCCGTAATTTAGGAAGCGGGGCGTGACATGATTTTGTTGGTATCAAAGCGCCAGGCTTTAATATTAAGGGATAACATTAACTACGCTTTATTATATTATTTTCATTTCACTATCTTTCACTTTCATCCTTGTATCTAATCATATCAGTTCATCTATTTTTCCAGCAACATGACTTCCCCGAACGATCTCTCCTCGGGCTCTAGTTCTCAGGATCGCACAGATAGGATCCTGAATGCACTGGCAACCCTCGCGGAAGCCCAAGTAAGAAAGACAGACCTACTTACCGAGGGACTCAGGGCTATTACCGCATTAGGGGGAACCTCTGCTCTCATTACCGCACCTGAGGGCACCGCTACACCAGCTACTTCTGCCAGGACTGGTACTGTGTCGGATTTCCGGAGGTTACACCCAGCTGTGTTTACGGGACTAGCCGGACCACTCGAGACCGAACAATGGCTGGTCAATGTGGAGAATCTATTGACGGCCACACGGTTCCACGATGAAGAGAAGGTGAATGTGATAAAGATCTAGCTAGAAAACGAAGCCCGTACTTGGTGGTCTGTCGAAGAGAGCAGACTTGATGGGCCGGTCGAGTGGAGCAAGTTCAAGGAATGCTTCTTGGACCACTATTTTCCCCCCAACGCCAAGGCGGAGATGGAAGAAAAATTTATCTTACTGAAGCAGAACGGCCGCCCCGTTGACGTATATGCAGCAAAATTCAACCGTCTGAGTCGATTCGCTTCATATATGGTTGCTTCAGAGGCCACCAGAGCCAGACATTTCTTGCAGGGGCTTGACATTGAGCTGCAACAGTTGATTGCATCACTCGAGTTGCAGACTTTCGTGCAGGTGCTCAATGCTGCACGAATTCAGGAGAAGCTAATCAATAAATTCAGAGGATCCAGCTCGAGTGATAGGAGACCCCCAGTGGTGCCGTCGTGTACTCACACATCGTCCTGAGGGGTCATACCAGTTCACAGGCCAGGGACGACGCAGATGAAGCGTCCTTTCGTGCCCCAGCAGCATCCACAGAAGAAGGCCTTAGTCTGCGTCTACTGTCACAGGGACTGGCATACCCAGAAGGATTGTCACCATGCCAAGGGACAATGTTTGATTTGCGGATCCAACCAACACCGGGTTAGTGGTTGCCCTCAGCAAAAAGAGTTACAAGGAGGGTCTGGACCGCAGCAGCAGAGGTCACTAGAGCAGAGCCAAATCAACATAGGCCGCGTTCAAGGGCGGGATTTCACCCTGACCGCCGAGCAGGCAGAGGCCTCAGGTGAAGTTGTTAAAGATATCCTACTCGTTCATTCTATGCCATCTAGAGTACTGTTTGATTCTGGAGTATCACACTGTTTCATATCTGCATATTTTGTCGACACACACTCCATACCACATGAACCATTGACCCAGGGATGGGAAATACATAAGGGTAATGGTGTTATAATATCTAGTCGAGAATGTAGATCATGTCCAGTTGTAGCGTGTGGCAGGAAATTCTATGCGAATTTCCTTTTAATCGAAACAGGCAGCTATGACGCAATTCTCGAGATGGATTGGATGAGTACATTCCATGCGATTATTGATTGCCGAGCTAGGAATATGACTTTCCGCATTCCCAATCACCCAGAGTTTGTTTTTGAAGACAAAAGCGAGTCTTTGGAGTCAGCCAAGTTTAGAGCCAAACCGAAGGTATTGATGGCTATAGAAGTTGATGAAAACCCCACACCAGAAATCGTTCATGATTTTCTTGACGTGTTCCCTTTATATTTACCAGGTCTACCACCTCCACGCGTCTTGCGATTCTCAATAGATTTGATTCTAGGTACATCACCAGTTTCTAAGGCACCGTACAGAATGGCCCCGGTTGAATTGGCAGAATTGATGAAGCAGATTGGAGAACTTCTAGAGAAGAGATTTATTCGCCCAAGCGTTTCTCCGTGGGGTGCACCAGTCTTGTTGGTGAAGAAAAATGATGGATCACTACGGATGTGCATAGACTACCGTGAGCTGAACAGGGTAACGATAAAGAACAAATACCTCATTCCGCGTATCGACGACTTATTTGATCAGTTGGGTGGTGCCAAGGTATTTTCGAAGCTGGATCTTCGTTCAGGCTATCACCAGATCAGAGTAACGGCCGAGGATATATGCAAAACGACCTTCCGGACCCGATATGGGCATTATGAGTTTCTTGTGATGCCGTTCGGCGTTACCAATGCTCCAGCTATATTTATGGATCTGATGAATAGAGTATTTGAAAAATACTTGGACACGTTTGTCGTTGTATTCATTGGCGACATACTAGTCTACTCTAAGACTCGAGAGGAGCATGCCCAACACATACGAACGATACTACAAATTCTTCGGGAAGAAAAGCTATATGAAAAATTGAGTAAGTGTGAGTTCTGGCTCGACAAAGTGCAGTTCGTAGGACACATTGTTTCGGGCGAAGGCATCTCAGTGGACCCAGAAAAGATAGAATCTGTCAGGGATTGTCCAACGCCAAAATCAGTAGTGGAAGTCATAAGCTTTCTGGGATTGGCAGGATATTATCGGCGTTTCGTTCAAGACTTTGCGCGAGTCGCTGAACCTTTGACAAAGCTGACACGGAAGGAAGTGCCTTACGTATGGACAGAGGAATGTACTCAGGCTTTTGAGGTACTGAAGCAAAAGTTGACCACGTCCCCTGATTGGAAGATTTTCCGATTGTGTAGAATGAAATGGTAAAGAAATCACAACCAAAAATTATTTTGACCGCAATCAATAACGGTGTCGGATGTAGCGCGTTAGTAAGTGCGGATCGTCCACATGGAAAGTGAGTTCCGTTCAATTTTCGAATTAGATGAGTTGAAAATTTAATGAAAAGAAAAGAAAACAATTCATGATTTGCATTTAAAGATCATGAAATAAGAAAAATCTAGATCTAGAAAAGACATTAAAAGCAAGAATTGAGATGTGTGATAATTTCCAACCAACAATCAAGATTAGAAGTATGGCTCGTAGGAGTAGATCGGATCTATAGATGTGATGAGATCTAAAGATTACTAATTCTTATCCATTAATGAATTGATACTAGATCGATGCAAATTCATCGAGGTTTAAGGATCTTTGCGAGAAAATTAGGGATTCCGCAACTCATCCTTTGTCCTTTCGATGGATCGCATTCAAATTCTAGCTTCTAATTAATCAAATGTTTAATAGTTGTTCCCTAGTTTCGAGTGAACACGATCAAGAAAGCATCATCTCGAAACTAAGTTATTAATCATTTGATTAACTAGAATTTCCAAACATTATAGGATTTAAGAATTGTAAAAATATCTAAATCATCATCATCTAAAGATCGTCACAACTCCTACACGAGCGGAGATTACTCAAACATCATGATCACAAACACAATCACAAATTGAGATCTAATCATTATGCTTGAATTAAAAGATAAGCAAGAGTATAGAAAATTCACCTTTATTTATCGACAAATTTCGTTACAACTCTCTTGAATTTACAAAAGGAAGGAACTAGATCGTCGATTTCGGCTACGCTCGGCTCCTTGAGTCGCGGATCGGAAATTGCTCTCGGGATCTTGATCTTGATTCTGAATTGGGGATGGGATTGGATTTGGCATAAGCTTTTGTCACTAAACTTGTGGGTAGAAGATGGTGGTGATTCTTGAACAATTTCCCCTCTAGATCTAGGCTCCTTTTTATAGACTTTCCAAATCTTAGATCTAGAATTGAAATTTGAATTCCCCCCACAAGTTAGTTATCAAATAATTTAAATTTCCCTCCAAAAAGTTAGTTAAGCTTTTAAATTTTGAATTTCCCTCCAAGAGTTTGTTGAGCCGAGCCTTCTAGATATGCCACGTGGAGCTTCTGGGGTCTTCTGGAAGCTATGGCCGTTATAAATAAGCATGTGATGAAATTTGGAGCCACGATCTCTTCATATGGCCGCTGATCCGCCGCACAAAGGGGGCTTGGGCCGCGGATCCGCGGCCCTATGGTGGCCTTGCTTCTTGTATTTTCTTCTGTGGGCTTGGGATATTATATGGGCCTTATTTTGATGTGTTGAATTTTATTTGGCCTTCTAAATTACTACCAGATCTTCAGCCTTTGAGTTGGTGCATCTTTATCAGATCTTTTCCCAATTTTGGGCTCTGCTTCCGGAATTTCCTGCATAGACTCCAAGACAAGAGTTGCGCAATACAAGGATAATGTAATGCCATGAAAAACACACAATTTCCCTAAAAATGCTGGTTTTAGTACACAGTACAAGTAATCCCGTATTTTACATGTGTTTTGCAAATATGTGTGATATGAATACCGGATACCTCTACTTGACTGCAAAAAGGTAGGGAAATTGCTGTGTTAGAAATGCAGTATTTTCGACTGATCAAATTCCCCCAAACTTATTTTCGATCGTCTCGATCGAACTGTTTTATTAAAAAGAGAAGGAGAAAACAAAGAAAGAGAAAAGCACACTTTCATAGGCAACACGATTGCACTGAGCACGTGCAACAAGCCTTTAAACCTCTAGGTGTCCCTAGTAGGAGGAGTGTTGTCTCCTGAGGGTTTTCAGCGGATTGCACCCACAAAATCCAATAATAAAAGAAAGATCATGAATATTACATTTAAAGACAAGAATCTTAGAAGAAAAGCCTTGAAAATTAGGGTTTCCAACTAAGCTAGCCTTTCGGTTGTCATGAGCCCTATCTTAATGGTCATGAAAAGATGTTAGAAATCACGTCCTCCCTCAATAAAACATCGTCTTATTCTTCATTCCTATCTTTATTCCAAACATCGATCATATCACCCTGCGTGTGTGTAAAGGACATCCCTACACCTGGAGAATTCAATTCAAGCTATCATACTCTTGCCCATCAGCCTCAGTACTTTTTAATTAATGAATATCTAGATGTGCTTACACACTTTCATGCGACCGTTAATACTTCTTGAGGTACTAACCGACCGATTACTCATGTGCTTGCTTATTTGGTGTATTTTCCTCGTCTTGCACCACCTTAGGCATAGCAGTGACTCCCAGACCAGTTGACCTTAGGGCACTAGGTGAAGAGGCACCCTCGCCATATATTTTTTATTGCCCTCGGTAATAACAAAAACTAGTGTCCATTTTTGTCCCCACTTTATATTTTCTTCATTTTTTTTATTTCCTTCATACTTTTGGCTTTAAGACAAGAGCATTTCAATGTATCCTCTACTATCCCGGGCTTTAAGACGTGTGTAAGTGCGAATAGCAGGGTATCAACGTTCAAAATGCTTGGCTTTCCAGAATAGAAACTATTTTTCAGACTTATTTTTATCCTCAGATTAGTGACTTCCTTCATCTTACTAACCCTTGGGACAACGGCTCATAACTACTTATTACTAGTTCGTATAAGAAAACTTCTAATTTTCTTAGTTTTCTTAAAATTTTCTAATCTCATGGATGTAATTGTTCACTATCTAATCTTTTATTATCATAAATATTAAATAGTTTTATATTTTGAAAAATTTTAAGTTTTTATGAGTTTTGAAAATTTTTGAATTTTTATGGATTTTGAAAATTTTTAAATTTTTATAGGTTTTAATGGTTTTTGAAAAATTATTTATAAAAAATATTTACACAAAATTATTTTTATGGGTTTTGAAAATTTTTAAATTTTTATGATTTTTTTAAAGAAATGTTTTGTGCTTATGCAAATGATATGCTCATGATGCAAAACTAAGCACAAACCTCCCCCAAACTTGTTTTCAACAGTGTCCTCACTGTTGACATCCTCTATATCTCGAAAAACCTGTAAGCCTGGGAGGAATTTATTAGTGGGGGAAAAATATATAAGTGAAGATCCTCCCCCAAACTTATTTTTGACTCGCAATTTTTGTAAAAATTTTCATTTCAAGAGCCAGAAAAATTATTTCCCCCCCGAAACTTGAGTTATGCAATGTTAAGCTTTTGAAAATCACATGAGGGGGTCAAGAATCATTGGTCCATGCCAAGCTTTGCAAAGACCGAAAATCAATACCAACCATTCGAAGATTTTATCAATGCAGTGCTCGGGTTGGTGGAAGAAGAAGTGGGGAAAGGGTAAGGGGTGGAAGAGAGTGTGCGTGCGTCTCATTTTGGAGAGACGAAGCAGTGAATGTGATGGATTACTCGCATTCTTTTTACAGTTCAGAGGAAGGGGTGGAGGTTCAATTTCAGTGATTGGGACATGATTCATCTCAACACCCGTATTATTCAGAAATGCGAGTTCATCAGCGAAGATCTCCTCAAAAGTTTCATCAATACCCCGAAGAATAATGTCATCACAAAGTGCAGGGTGATCTTCAGACTCTAAAAGCAATTCATAATCGGTGTTAGTTGTTGACCCGGACATCTCGGTGGAAGAGTCCGTATGTGTATGATACATAGTTGGGTCAAACAACAATGTATGAAAAGAATCAAGATCGGTATCAGGAGGATCATCAAATTCGCTGCTGTCGACATCCATTAAGTCGACAGAGCAGACATGAGCAGTAGGTTCGGAGGGTACACTTCCAATCTTGTAAATGTTCATCTCTATTGACCTATTCCCAAAGGATAAGGTCATAGAGCCATTACGACAGTTGATGATAGCGTTGGAAGTGGCCAAAAAGGGCCGACCTAAAATCACCGGAATTTGATTCCGGGGGTTCGCTACAGGCTGTGTATCCAGTACAATAAAATCCACAGGGAATACAAATTCCCCGATTTTTATTAACACATCCTCCAGTTCACCCCTAGGTTTGGTGATTGATCGGTCAGCCATCTGGAGAGTGCAATGGGCTGGTTTCAACTCTCCGATCCCTAGTTGCTCATAGACTGAGAAAGGAAGCAGGTTAACACTGGCGCCAAGGTCTAAAAGAGCACGATTGATGTGTTTATCCCCAATAGAAATCGATATCGTAGGACATCCTGGGTCCTTACGTTTCTTTGGTAGCGGAGGGATAAAAGCAGTGCTAATGCTATTAGACATGAAGACCTTCTTTGGCACTTGAGTCTTCCTCTTCCTAGTGCACAAGTCCTTAAGAATTTTCGCATAAGCGGGGACTTGTTGAATCGCATCTAGGAGAGGGATGTTGATGTTAACTTGCTTGAACATGTCCATAATCTTCTCCATATGTGGACTTGATGTGTTAGCCCTTAACCGATTAGGATAAGGTGCTTTAGCAATGAGCGCTGGGTCCATCATAGGAGAAGGAAGTGTGTATGGCCCCGATCCCAAAATAGAAGTGGGGATCGTCTGTGGAGGAGTAAAAGAGGTGGGCTGAGGTGTCGAGCCTAGTGGGAAATGGAGAATAGGCTCGTGAGAAGGCGATGGGGTAGAAGAACAAGAATCAGAAGCAGAAGTGTGTGTGTGAGGGAAGGTCTCAGCCGGGGTGTTGATAGGATTCTCAATATCATCAACTTCTTCCCCAACATGGTTATCCAGCACTCTCCCAGATCTCAACGTGGTGATTGCATTCACATGATGTGAATAGCCAGGATTGGGTACAGGTTGAGCTGGGAGTTTCCCTTTCTCTCTTGCACTCATTTCGGCCTTAAGTCGTGCAATCTCAGCTTCCATTGTTTTGATACTCTCAGCTTGGGACGCCGAGTTTTTCTTTATCTCACCAACGGAAGACTTAACCTCGACCGACACTTCCATGAAATTTGACATGAGTGATTTCATGGTTTGAGCGAATTGAGAGAATTCGTCAGAACAGGTCGACTGCATAGGATTAGAAGGTGCAGGAGTGTTGACCTGGTTTTGGAAATTTGGTGACTGGTAGGGGTGCTGGGTGAAGTGAAGTGGTTGCTGTTGTGGAGGAAGAGCCCGTTGGAATTGATTAGGGTTTGGAACCGTGTTTTGGGATTGGTTCCAAGCAAAATTCGGGTGATTCCTCCAACCCTGATTGTATGTGGAAGAAAAAGGGTCGTTTCCAGGTCTTTGAAATGCGGCATTGGTATGCTCGAGACCTCGAAACTGAGAGTTTAATGGACATTCTTCCGTCAAGTGAGAAGGGTCTGAACAGCACCCACAAACGGTTTTGGGGAGCGACATTGGGTTTAGGGAGGCTGCTAGGAATTTGTGTTCCATAGCGTCGAGCTTCTTTTGCATTGCTGCCATCTCAGCTCGAACACCTATGGACACGTCTATTTGGTGTACGCCACCCCTACTCGATGGCTGGGTTCCAGTCTTCCACTGAAGTGACTTTTCAGCGAACTCTTCTAAAAATTTCCACGCTTCCCCATCATCCTTGGTCATAAAAGTTCCTTGACACATGTTTTCAAGGTTTTGTTTAGTGGTAGGGTTACTGCCCTCATATATGATTCGGCAAAGTTCCCATTTCGGAATGCCGTGATGTGGGCATTGAACCAAAAGATCCTTGAATCGGTCAAAGTATTTTGAAAATGGTTCAGCCGGAAGCTGGGAGAATTGATAGAGTTCACTACGGATTCGAGCTGTCTTTTGCATAGGGTAGAATTTCTTAAGGAATGCATCAACGAATTCTTCCCAATTCGTGATGGAATGTGCGGTGGTGTTATACAGCCACTTCTCGGCTATATCGCACAAGGTAAATGGAAGAAGTCGTAGACGCATGGCATCCACAGAAAGTTGTGATGTACCAATCATTGCGCATACGTTTTCAAATTTGGTAATAAAAACGTACGCGTCTTCAGTCTCGAGACCGTGGAATTTGGGTAGAAGGTTGATGTACTGGGGCTTGATCTCAAAGTTATCCCCGTTGGCTGGTGGAATGGATAAGCAGGTCGAGAGAGGACCTCGCAAAGGGTAACACCTCTCTTGGAGAGAGATGCGGGGTGGAATCTGCGCACCAACGGACGGCGGCAGAGTAGCGGTAAAGAGGCTTGATGGAGACTGATCCATCGGTGTGGGTATGGTGGGGGGTAAAAGAAAGGTAAATGGAGAAATACCGACTTCGGAGTCGATCGAGGGGACGCGGACAAGACGGGCACTAGAATCCCGTGTCCAGCCTATCTTGCACTAAAAGGGGTTAGTACAAGTGGCAGCGTGATTTATAATTAGGGGAAATGAAGTGAGTGTGGTGTTTGTTTTGAAAAATGATACGGATTTTGAAAATATGATGCAACAAGCAATTCCCTAAAAATCTATGGTCACCTAGGTCCAATCTCTAGACCGCTCCTAACTGCCAGAAGACAAGACGCAGGATAGAATCCTCCACTGCCTCTTTGTCCCTCCTGTGGCCAGGTAAGTGCCAGGTAAGTGGGAGGTTCTCCACTACGTAAGTAGTGGGCCTAATTAAGTAACCACTAGCCTTCGACACACTTGCCTAGGCACCACAAGAGAAACGCGGATAAGCAATGAATTACCCACGGCCTTCTTCTGTCCTAAGTGAGCGCGACGGTCCTTAGAGTCATCTCTAGATATTTTTTAATTAATGAGGGTAATGCGGATGCAGGTTTGTGATTTTTGGGGCCTAGGAAGGGTAATGAACTCCCCACCTAATCTGGATTTGGCCGTGCCCCTTAATTTCCGTATTAGTTATGCAAACAACCACAAAATCAAAAACAAGCACAAATTTTATTTTGCTTTTTGCGGCGCAGCGATTATTTGCAAAGAAACCTGCACGAAATGTTAATTGGAGCAGATTTTAGGAAGGAGATAAGAAAGTTAGAAATTACCTGCCAAAAATTTTCCAGAGAACCCCTTGATAAACCGCGGAACCGCCGCAATTAGCTCCCCATGCCGCGGAAACGCGGTGGAATAGTGTGATCTCTGCACTAAATTTTTCCAGAGCACTCATGATCACTTCCCTAGCTCTCTGGAACTCTTCAAATAATTTTCCAATTTTCCAGCAAGCTCTAGATCTCCTTGCAATTAACCACAACAACAAGTATGAGTATTTTGCGCAAGTTTTGATCTAAAAAATATTGATGGAATAAACTTTTCAACTCAAATTTCAAAAAATGAACAAATAGGACACGATCCCCGGCAACGGCGCCATTTTGATTGAAAGATTTTCCGATTGTGTAGAATGAAATGGTAAAGAAATCACAACCAAAAATTATTTTGACCGCAATCAATAACGGTGTCGGATGTAGCGCGTTAGTAAGTGCGGATCGTCCACAGGGAAAGTGAGTTCCGTTCAATTTTCGAATTAGATGAGTTGAAAATTTAATGAAAAGAAAAGAAAACAATTCATGATTTGCATTTAAAGATCATGAAATAAGAAAAATCTAGATCTAGAAAAGACATTAAAAGCAAGAATTGAGATGTGTGATAATTTCCAACCAACAATCAAGATTAGAAGTATGGCTCGTAGGAGTAGATCGGATCTATAGATGTGATGAGATCTAAAGATTACTAATTCTTATCCATTAATGAATTGATACTAGATCGATGCAAATTCATCGAGGTTTAAGGATCTTTGCGAGAAAATTAGGGATTCCGCAACTCATCCTTTGTCCTTTCGATGGATCGCATTCAAATTCTAGCTTCTAATTAATCAAATGTTTAATAGTTGTTCCCTAGTTTCGAGTGAACACGATCAAGAAAGCATCATCTCGAAACTAAGTTATTAATCATTTGATTAACTAGAATTTCCAAACATTATAGGATTTAAGAATTGTAAAAATATCTAAATCATCATCATCTAAAGATCGTCACAACTCCTACACGAGCGGAGATTACTCAAACATCATGATCACAAACACAATCACAAATTGAGATCTAATCATTATGCTTGAATTAAAAGATAAGCAAGAGTATAGAAAATTCACCTTTATTTATCGACAAATTTCGTTACAACTCTCTTGAATTTACAAAAGGAAGGAACTAGATCGTCGATTTCGGCTTCTTTCGGCTCCTTGAGTCGCGGATCGGCGTGGATCTCTTGCTCCGTTGGAATCCGGCGTCGCTTCTAAAGGTTGAAGGCACTCTTGCTTGAATTGCTCTCGGGATCTTGATCTTGATTCTGAATTGGGGATGGGATTGGATTTGGCACAAGCTTTTGTCACTAAACTTGTGGGTAGAAGATGGTGGTGATTCTTGAACAATTTCCCCTCTAGATCTAGGCTCCTTTTTATAGACTTTCCAAATCTTAGATCTAGAATTGAAATTTGAATTCCCCCCACAAGTTAGTTATCAAATAATTTAAATTTCCCTCCAAAAAGTTAGTTAAGCTTTTAAATTTTGAATTTCCCTCCAAGAGTTTGTTGAGCCGAGCCTTCTAGATATGCCACGTGGAGCTTCTGGGGTCTTCTGGAAGCTATGGCCGTTATAAATAAGCATGTGATGAAATTTGGAGCCACGATCTCTTCATATGGCCGCGGATCCGCCGCACAAAGGGGGCTTGGGCCGCGGATCCGCGGCCCTATGGTGGCCTTGCTTCTTGTATTTTCTTCTGTGGGCTTGGGATATTATATGAGCCTTATTTTGATGTGTTGAATTTTATTTGGCCTTCTAAATTACTACCAGATCTTCAGCCTTTGAGTTGGTGCATCTTTATCAGATCTTTTCCCAATTTTGGGCTCTGCTTCCGGAATTTCCTGCATAGACTCCAAGACAAGAGTTGCGCAATATAAGGATAATGTAATGCCATGAAAAACACACAATTTCCCTAAAAATGCTGGTTTTAGTACACAGTACAAGTAATCCCGTATTTTACATGTGTTTTGCAAATATGTGTGATATGAATACCGGATACCTCTACTTGACTGCAAAAAGGTAGGGAAATTACTGTGTTAGAAATGCAGTATTTTCGACTGATCATCCCCTATTCTTACAGTGCCAAATAATTCAGGTGGTTTGGTGATACACAGCGATGCTTCAGGGGAAGATTTAGGCTGCGTTCTGATGCAGTACGATCGGGTAGTTGCTTATGCCTCACGACAGCTGAAGAATCACGAGAGGAACTACCCAACACATGACTTGGAGTTAGCCGCAGTGGTTTTCGCATTGAAGATCTGGAGACATTACCTATTAGGCGAAAAGGTAGAAGTGTACACGGATCACAAGAGTCTGAAATACGTGTTCACTCAGAGAGAATTGAATATGAGACAACGCCGATGGCTAGAACTAATAGCGGACTACGACTTGGACTTACAGTACCATCCGGAGAAAATAAATGTCATACCCGACACTCTCAGTCGCAAACCAGCGGTCATGATGTTGACCAGTCAGAGGAGCGTCATTGAGGACTTTCAGAAGCTCGAACTAGAGGTTGTTACACAGAGGGCAACCGGGAAGGTAGCAATTACAGGTGTAGTCTTCACTTATAGATCGCATTAAGGCTGCACAAGCTGATGATCCTCGATTGCAGAAGTTCAGAGGGCAGGTGGAAGCCGGACTAAGGATAGACTTAATCATACATCGAGACGGGTCTTTGAGATTCGGTAGCAGACTCTGCATTCCCAAAGGGGATGTTCGAGAAGAAGTACTAGCTGAGGCTCATAGTTCAACTTATTCTGTACATCCGGAAGGCATGAAAATGTATCGAGATCTGAGGCAGCACTATTGGTAGAACGGGATGAAGCGAGAGATTGAACAGTTTGTATCTAAGTGCTTAGTATGTCAATAAATAAATGCTGAACACCAAAGAACAGCTGGACTGTTGCAACCTCTTCTGATACCCGAATGGAAATGGGATCACATCACTATAGATTTTGTGACTGCTTTACCATAGAGTCCAAGAGGCAACAATGTCATTTGGGTTATCGTCGACCGTCTTACAAAAGCAGCCCATTTTATACCCTTCCAAGTGGGACAGTCGACAGAATCGCTTGCGGAGAAATACATGCAAGAAGTAGTGCGACTTCACGGAGTTCCGGTTAGTATAGTGTCAGATCGAAACACCAGATTTGTTTCGCACTTTTGGAAGAGCTTACAGGAGAGTCTGGGTACACGCCTCAAGTTCAGCATGGCTTACCATCCACAGATGGACGGACAATCCGAGCATACTATCAGACGCTCAAGGACATGTTGAGGGTGTGCATGCTAGACTTCCAGGGTTCTTTGGAGGATCACCTTCATCTAGTGGAGTTTTCTTATAACAACAGTTTCCAAGCTAGTATCCAGATGGCTCCATTCGAAGCACTTTACGAATGGAAATGTCGATCCCCTGTTTGCTGGGATGACGTGGGTGTGCGAAGATTATTGGGCCCCGAACTTACTGTTCAGATGGTAAACAAGGTCCAGATGATCAAACAGCGCATAAAGATAGCTCAAGACCAACAGAAGAGTTGGGCAGATGCCAGCAGAAGAGCGCTACGATTCGAGGTCAGCGATCACGTATTTCTGAAGATTACACCTACCCGTGGCGTTTCAGGTTTGGAAGTCACGGGAAACTCAGTCCCTGATTCATCGGACCATTCAAAGTACTGGAGCGAGTGGGAAAAGCGGCTTACCGTCTTGCCTTACCCCCATCATTAGCGAGCATACACAACACATTTCATGTGTCACAGTTGCGGTGTTACGTTCGAGACAATAGTCACATTCTCAATCATTCAGAATTAACTTTGGGTACCGATTTAACTTATGTGGAGCAACCTACTACTATACTCGACTGTAGAGCGAAGGTGCTGAAAAATAAAGTTATTCCGTTAGTCCGAGTGTCTTGGGGCGGTCGTTCATCCAGGGAATCTAACTGGGAACGTGAGGAGGATATCCATTCGCGGTTCCCACATCTCTTCAAGTAGCTTTTTGTATCACCGTTTTTTTTAATTCCGAGGACGAAATTTTTGTAAGGGTGGTATGATGTAATACCCAATCCCTTTTTCTACGCCAATACCGGTATTTAAATAAAATGTTCTACACATTTTAAATTTTTGTATTGTATTCTAATTATTTTGTTCCTACAAACCTAACCCAAAGCCCAAGCCCAACAAACCAAAACCCTCCGCTTCAACCAACAAATGCTTTCCCTATTTCAAAATTCAAAAAAATATCCTCATCAATTTCAAATAAATTCCTTTAAAACCTAATAACTATTTACATTAATATCTCAATTCCACTCCTTTATTTTCCTTTCAATTTTTCAATTAAAAACCCCAGTACCCCACATTCTCTCTCTCCTCTCATTCTCACACTCTCTCTCCTCTCATCCTCACTCTTGCTCGTTCTCGTCTCCCTCTTCCCTCCAATTACCGACCACCCAAACCCACCACAGATTCCAACCCCCATCACCTTCACCACCTCCAATCATCAACTTCGCCACCTCCACTCCAAACGGTCGACACCTCGCCCCGCCTTCTCCAACCCGAGCTCTTCCCACTGTCAACTCTGCACCACCAGTGACCCCTTCCTCTCTCCTCACCATGCTCATTCGATCGCTGGAGCACCACTGACCACCACCGCGATACCACCACCATGCCCTCCTCCTTCTCCTTCTCCTTTCAATCTCACCCATCACCGGCGCATCCTCTTTCCCCGACGGCCTCCCACCTCGCCATCATTCCCGAGCTCGAACCCCGCCTGCGACCCGTGCTTGTAGTCCTCATTGCCCCACACTGCCGACCACTCTCGTCGGCCTCCCCTCGTCACCGTCACCGTCTCTTCACCTCCTTCACGACGAGGTCCCTGACCCAAACAAGAACCCCGCCATAAACCCATCACCCTGACCGCCCTGCGACCCTCGCCTGCATGCCCACGTCGTAGGAGCTAGACCCCTCGTTGTCATTGCCATCGTTGCATCACCCGACCCCTAGTCGCTGCCGAGCCGCCAAAACCGAGATAAGCTCGAGCCGAGGTCGAGTTTGCCGTGTCATGCCTAGCCGCGCCTGCGTCATGATCACGTCGTGCCGTTGCCGTTGCCGTAGGTCACCGCCGCTGCCGCGTCACTGCCATATCGTCATCGATGCGTCGTCAGGCAAGTTCAAATACTTGCCACATGCTATAGTATATTCATTTGGTTCTAATCAAATATTAATATAAGTGCTCGATGCAAACCCTAAGCTAAAAACCCTCTTAAAATGACGGAACTTAGACATAAAGGATTTCCCTAGTGATAATAAATACTGTCTTAAGAGTTGGCTCGAAAATACGGACCCTAACACCGTAAAATGTCATCCTCATATAGATCCGTCGAATCTGAAATCTTCCGTACCTGAAATTTGTGAAAATCATAGTAAATTGGTTCACACCGGAATATGGTGTTAGATGGCTCGTATCGAAGCTGACTCGACAACCTAGAACCCCATATAATTTATATTTTGTCTCTATTTTATAGCGGTGACAAAAACTGCTCGGGAGTGCGGATGTGGATTGCAGTCCAGAGCAGCACTGCTTGTCGATACTTAATTTGAAATGCTTTTACATCTCTGTGTGAGAATGGTATTATGCAGAACCCTATACCGTCGCAAAGATAAATCTGTTAGCTAACTATTGGAAGTGATTTCATCCGTTTTTACCATCGTGTGTTATTTTAATCACATTTTAAACTATCAATACATACTGCAGTCCCAAGCAGGGATAGAACGTATAACACGGTATTAAATAATGAATAACTCCCAGAACACAGTGGATATTATCAATCTATCTAGTGCGTTGGAAACCTAAATGTTATCCAACTGTAGAGTCGCCTAATTTTGATCCCAACAGGATGAAAATTGTGTTACGAAATGGACTTTCAGTTCAGGAACCGAACTTCCGACGGAGAACACTTAAAATGAAACGACTGTAATTTGCGAACCTGAAACCCGATTGACTTGAAACTACTTTCGTTGAACTGCTTGTTAAATTTAATTTTTACCACTTTTGTATCATTTTACTTAATTCTGAATGTACGATTTACTGTGATCTTTCTAATTTTGCAAGACACGAAATGACTTGTATTGCATATGATTTGTTAAGCGGCATAATTCATATTTTTACCCGACTGCAATACCTCTAGCGATAGTGAACGTACTTCATAATTCTTTATGTATAATGCATTGTCGAACGTGAATGGTATTGCCAGTAAAAAGTGAATGATTCGTGATAGTGAACCACACAGTGAATAGTGAATAAAGCAGTATTATTGGGACGTACTCATACACAACTAGCCATACCCATAGATTGTGAAACCTGGGGAAAAGGGGGAAATCGAAGTGGAAAAGAACTTGTATTTAGCGAGATTAGCGATTTTAGAGGATGATCATTTGAACAGCGACTCTTATATATATTAGGTTTGGACCTAGCGGTCCGGCTGACATGGTTATATCCCAGGCAACAGTGGGTCGTAGTCTCGGGTACGTACGAGACCCTCGTTAAACATGATCATTTCTTTGCACAACTTGATTTCAAAAGTAACTTAAAGACCGATAGGGACATAAATCGTACATTGCATTGTTTAATGGCATATCGATTACCTGCATATATTGTCTTCACTGTTATTACTTTATTTCCTTGCCTTTTTTGTTATTATTATAATATTGTTATTATGTCTCCCCTGACGATCTGAATATGCATGCTCAGAGTTTGAAGAGAACCGAATTCAGGAGTCAGACCTACCTTTCGAGCTTGCAGAGATCTAGACGGTCGTGCCTTCGGTGCTTTTACTGCTTTCCATAAATCGACCTTGTATTCGCACTTGGTTAGTAGTTTATTTTTCTTTCATTCTATTGTACATTGTGAACAATGAAAGTTGTGTAATAAACTAGTGATGTGTTTTCTTTACTTCTGCGCTATAATTACTGATTACCATGTAATACTAGAAGCCGAAGTGTGACTACGGCGGGATTGTTCCTTAACCGTAGGAGCACGGCTGGCCTAGTCGCCTCCCGTATTCCGTATTTTGGGAAGCGAGGCGTGTCATATAAAATAGCCGAAATGATGAGGAAACTTGCAATAAAAATCAGTGAGCAAAAATATGCATATAAAACAGCTGAAATGATGGGGCAACTCGCAATAAAAATCAGCGGGCAAAAATATACATATAAAAACAGCCGAAATGATGGGGCAACTCGCAATAAAAATCAGCGAGCAAAAATTTGCATATAAAAACAGCCGAAATGTTTGGGCAACTCGCAATAAAAAGCAGCGAGTAAAAAACAAAAATAGCCGAAATGATTGGGCAATCGCGACTGTCGCGATATGAAAAGCTGAAAAAATAGAGCATCGCGGAAATAAAAAGAAAATATAAAATTAAATTTCCTCTACCCTGCAAGTAGGTCCATATTGGCTCTTGTATACAATCCATGGACACAAATGAAAGAAATGGAACTATAGTTTCCCATCAGGCTCCGTTAAAGGGAGGGCCGGATCTTAATGGCAATATGTACAGCCTAGAGATCAGCTCGACATACTTCTCATACTAGTAAGATGCAGATGCAACATCAACAAAGCTCCAAGGAGCTAAAACAAATGTAGAGCAATGGCAAACTCCTAGCTCCAAGTCTTAACGGTACATATACAACCCAGAGACTACTTTGACGTTCTTCTCATTCCAGCAATATGCAGACGCGATGTAACACCCGAGCCCAATAATACTATTTCTACTTCTAGTTGAGTGTTATACATTGCTCATTTCGATTATCCTGATGGTTTGGTGCTTATTGCTAAATTTTAACCGGTTAAGTCATTTTGGCACATAACAAATTTTAACACCTAAAATGAAATTAAAAATATCCATGTTGGCCTACTCGTCGCCACTAGTCGCGTGGTAGCGTCCGCGCATCGAGATTTCATCCCGTTCGGCGAAACGGGCAAGTTTGGACGTCTACACGCGCGTACAAGTGTCCGACTTGGAGGCATGCATTTTAATCATTAAACATCTCTTTTCAAAATTTGGAACTCGCTTAAAATCCTATAATTTGAATTTGGAATATTTGGACGCAACCCGGGCGCGATTTGGAAATGTTTCATTTAGCGCCGAAAATGCCCATTTAACTAAATATATTAAACTATATATATATGTTTACTGTTACCTAAATCAACGTCTAAATCCCTAAAATCTTTTAAATCTAAACCCACAATTTTCCCCAGCCAATCATCACGAGGGCTTTACCCTCGTGGGCCCCACCATTTTCCCACTCTCTCTCTCTATCTCTCTCTTCACTGTCTCCCTCTCTTCCTCTAAATCTCCCTCTCTCTCTCCCTCTATATATTTTCCACTGTTCCTCGTGAAGAAATCACCACGAGAAAACTCCCGCAGCGAAACCCTCGAACCCCATCAAACCCTAGCCGCTCGTCGCCGTCGCCGCCGCAGTCCCCGCGCCGACGAGACCACCACCAGCACCCTTGCCTACGCCGCAACCCCGTCCTCCTCTGCCCCTCCTTCCTCCGTTCTCTTTCCAGCGCTCGGCCAGCGCCACCGTCACTTGCACCGCCCACCGCCGGCGACCCCACTTCCTCATCGGCCTCCGCTCGTCCTCCTCACCTCCTGCGCATCAGCCCCGATCTTCTTCTTCCTTTCCCTCGCCTGCGTTGCACTGCACCCGAGCTCGACCCTAGCACCAACCCCCGGGTCGTCGGGAAACTTGCCGTCGATCATCGTCGTCGTCGCCAGCGCACCGCCGACCACCTCCTCCCTCTCCTGCAACCCAGACCAGACCATTGCATCCCCTCGTCGCAGCACCA
Source organism: Agapanthus africanus (assembly GCA_030015575.1). Classification (NCBI taxonomy): domain Eukaryota; kingdom Viridiplantae; phylum Streptophyta; class Magnoliopsida; order Asparagales; family Amaryllidaceae; genus Agapanthus; species Agapanthus africanus. The sequence continues at coordinate 796,727,813 of CM057340.1, forward strand.
CCGGGTCCAGCAATCTTTGGCCGGAGCTGTCGCGTTCCCTGTTCCTCGCCGGCGCCCTCTCGTCGGCAAACCTGTCGTGGTTGCCCCGGGTTATTCCCTGTAAGCATCCCTTATCTTTCCCTTTGTGCTCTTTTCCCCCGCTGATCTTTAATTTACATATATCGTGTTTGCTAACTCCGTCGCCCGTGTGACTTTTGCCGGATTCCGGCCGTGCCGTCGTCTGGACCCGACTCTCCAGCGAAGTACTCTGGTCCGTGTGGTCCTGCTGTCTGCTGTTCAGGACTCGACCCGTATCGCACACCAGATCGCGCAGCAGATCGTGTCCGTATCGCGCACCAGATCGCGCAGCAGATCGTGTCCGTATCGCGTCCAGACCGCGCACCAGATCGCGACTAGACCCAGTACCGTGTCGTGCCGTTTTACACGCCGTATCGTGACCTGTGCATCAGGCTGCCTGCATCTCGACCCTTGTTCTGAGGCAAGTATTACTTGCTACATGCTACATTAAACTAATTAAGTGTTTGACTCATAAAACTTACTATAATAACTAAGCATTGTTACTTGTCTCATTGGACGAAATGTGATATGCATCATAATACTGCCATCTAAATCGTACTTTGCCACCATAACTTTAATAACAACTACCTGCTAATCATTTTACTATTTAGAGGATGATAGTCGTACACTTATATCTTTATTACTTGCTGTTATTAATATTGCGCTACACTGTGATTATTGCACCCCAAGGGTGCTCGAACCTGCTAGTATAATACAACTGCATCATATTCATGTACCATTGTGATTAAATGACTATCATTGCCGTTTACCTTAATTCTTGCTACTGTTTATTGTTCGTTTGTATACCTGTTGTGAGCACGTACTCGATTGCACTACATGTTGACCGGACCTTGCTACATACGACATATTTACATACTGATACACCTGACTTGTTACCTGATCTCATGCCAACAAACCTGACTTGGGGGTCCTCATGGACCATTCCTGCTGTCTATCCAGACATACCTGCTTTTACCTGATTCTGTGCTGACATTAATCCTGGACTACTGAATACCTGACCTGACATACATAACTTGGGGGTATGGGGAAATCAAAGGTGAAACCGACTTGTAACTCAACAGTTCGATACTTGTTCTGATCAGTCTTACGAGCTTGGCCTGCCCCGGAGTGATGATGCTGACATCACTCATCCATCCTACTACCTTTTACTGCTTAGCGGCACGTCTCGGATTCAGCCCCGAGAACCTTGACCGTGGTCCCGGGCACGCACGGGATACTATTGAGTTACATCGACGATTCATCAATTGATTTCAAAGACTATAGAGTAGAAACCTGATAGGACAGTTTAGTTACCACCGCACATTACCCTGCACTGTTATTTCTTAGTACTGCTTTATTCATGTTCATACCTGCATTGCTTTTACCATGCTTATATTATATTATTTGGTTGACATGACGCGCTGACGTCTGGGTTTTGCATGGCCCAGATTTCGTACCACTGTCGACGACCGAGCAGGAGCACTTCAGCCAGCAGGCTGAACTGTGAGTTCCTTAGGGTTTAGTTTATTTATTTCATTTCATTTCCAGATGTGAGCCCGCATTATGGGACGTACTGTTTATTTAGTGTATTGGATCATTTGCTTCCGCACTTATTGTTTATTGATTCTTGTCATTATGGATTTGGACATGTATTAGATTAGTTTATTATTTTGTTCTTGATATCTCTACAACCGTAATGTGACTGTGGATGGATATTTCCTACCCACAGGTAGCATAGTTGGCTATGTCACATGCCCAATCTTGCGTACTCTGGGAAGCGGGGCGTGACACGCCACGTCATCAAAAAGACCTAAAGGTCGAAGCAAAGATGGAGTAATGGAAAAATCCTAGCCCCAAGTCTTGACGGTACATATACAACCTAGAGACTATCTCTGTGTCCCCCTCATCATTCTAATAGGGGCAGACACAACAATCAAATAAAAGTGAAGTGACGGCAAAATCCTAGCTTCGGATCCTAATGGCAACATCTATAGCCTAGAGATCAGCTCGACGTACTTCTCATACCAACAGGATGCAGACGCAACGTCAACAGAGGCCCAAGGGTGAAAGCAAAAGTGGAGTAACGGTAAAATCATAACTCCAAGTCTCAACGGTACATATACAATCTAGAGACTATCACAGCGTTCACTCTCATCTCAGCAGGATGCGGACGTGACTATCAAATGAAATTGGAGCAATGGTATATTCCTAGCTCCGGACTTCAATTGCAATACATACGGCATATAAGTCTTACAGATGTCTACCCTACTTCAGTAAAGGAACGGCACGGCATCGTTAAAGCAAAAATGAAGTGACGGCATATTCCCAGCATCGGGTCTCGACAGCAACTTATATAAAGCCTATGAGACCATCGGAGATCATCCTACACCAGAGCGGAGTGGTTATGACTCATCGGGGCTCTAAATTGAGCCTAACCTCAAGTAAAAAGTGTCATGGCAAATTGCTAACGTTTGCTCTTTCGACGGTAATATGACCTAAGGAGATTACTTGAAGATATCTTGTCCAGCCTCCGAAGGGATCAGAGACACGACAGTCGCGGGGCTACTCGAACAACATCTTGAAGACTGCATATCGAGGAATATATCAACCAACGCGACGGTACCATGGACTAAAACCCTAGTACCACAAGCCTAACGGATCTCTGTCGTAAAAAATGGGGGTTATCTGCATATAACGTTAGGACAAGTTTGCCTGTAAACTCAAGGGAGGTAAACTAAAAACACTTCGAAATGAGTATATAAACTAGAAACTCTGAAATGGGTGAATAAACTAGAAACTTCGAAACGAGTGAATAAACTAGAAACTTCGAAACGAGTGAATAAACTACAAACTTTGAAATGAGTACATAAACTAGAGACTCTGAAATGAGTGAATAAACTACAAACTTCGAAACGAGTGAATAAACTAGTTGGCGCTAAAATAAGACATCAAGAAACAGAAAGGCACAACTCATAGGCCTCGGAGTTCAGAACTACATTTCTTAAGGATCAAGATCTGAGTTAACGATCGATAACGACCTTGTATCCACTCGCTATGTTCTCAAATCAAAATTCTAATAAGAAGTGTGTATGACATGCCAGCTCGAAACCAGCTATATGCTATGCATTACTTCACTCACGGGTATACCACCATGAGCAACGCGGTAGGTGGAAGCACATGTTCACATCAGTCCAATGTTCACCTATAGCTTGGTGCATGCATCAGAAACTTCTAAGATTAAAATGCAAAGTATATGTGCAGAGACAAGATGCCTAAATGGATATGTACTGGGGATAAAACATTCAGCAGTTAACAATAAAGAAGCACATTTAAATAAGTACTTTATTCTGCAGGAAACAGATCACTGAACACTGGATCAAAAGTACAAAGGTTTACAAAACTAAGAATAAAATTTTCTAAAGCCCTCTCTGCCCTCTCCACCATGTCGAAACTGCGATCTTCACAAGGAGTTGCTTCCCATCGATCAGCGCCATGCCCATCAGTGAAGACAAACATGATGGCCCGCTGAGCCCGTATCTTGCTTAGCAACTGAACAGAATGATACCTCAGAGGCTGGGTAATCAAATGTGCCTCGTGAAAGCACTCGATTTGTCCTCCACTGCTTCGAGCATCGCTGGAGTCATCTCCGCTGGATGAGAGGGGATGTCAACAAACACAGACGAGAAGATCATCCGAATTCAAATGGAGCCGATAGGAAGAGGAGAGCCCCTACGAACCAGGAGCTCAAACATCATTGTTTCCCTCAATCAGAGCAAAGCTCTGTTCAAAATTAAAATTTTGAAATGAAGCAACGCTTCAGATGCAGCGCCAAGTGCGCTGCGCTCTGAGCAGCGCACCACGTGCAAAGCACGTGTGTGCTAGCACTGGGTGCGCTGCACTCTGAGCAGCGCATCACGTGTGCGCTAGCTCTGGGTGCGCTGCGCTCTAAGCAGCGCACCACGTGCAAAGCACGTGTGCGCTAGCATTGGGTGCGCTGCACTCTGAGCAGCGCACCACGTGTACGCTAGCTCTAGGTGCGCTGCGCTCTAAGCAGCACACCACGTGCAAAGCACGGATGCGCTAGCGCTAGGTGCGCTGCGCTCTAAGCAGCACACCACGTGCAAAGCGCGAATGCGCTATCGCTAGGTGCGATGCGCTCTAAGCAAAGCACGGGTGCGCTAGCGCTGGAACTAAAACCTCCCCACCGTCAGATCAAAGATCTAATAATAATGATAAATCATTAATCAATCAGAATTGAATTCTGTCAAGGAAAGATTTCTCAAAATCATTCCAAATAACAAAATTATGCTCTGTAAATCAGAGTGCGTTGGATCAATGATCCAATGGTGATTAAAAATCAACAAAAATATAAAATAAATTCTATATGGAAAGATTTCTCAATCTTGTTAAAGACAAGAAGATTGTCTTCTGTAAATCAGAAGCCCTTGGATCAAAGATCCAACGATGGGAAATTCTCTAAATCAATTGGAGAAAAGATCTCCTTAACTGATTGAACAAATCAGCTTGCCCTATAAAAAAGCCCCCAGACTTCAAGTCTCAAAAAAAAGACATAGAGAAATACAGAGGAACCTCCCCCAAAAAAAAACTTGGAGAAAGTTGAGAGGGAAGAGCCAAGCTCTCAGAGAAAAAAGATTTTTCTTCAAGGTAAAGAAAAATGAAATGAATGATGATGAACACAGGGATGAAATCATCTCATAATTAAAAAAGAAGAACTCACTTCTTTAAAGATCGTAGATCTATAAGACCAAGGTCTTTCACAAGGAGATCAAAAGATCTCATCATAAAAAGAAGAACATAATTCTTCTCACAGATCATAGATCTATAAGACAAATTGTCTTTCAGAGATCATCTCATCATAAGGGGGGAGAATAATTCAATTCTCTTAAAGATCACAGATCTATAAAGGCAAAACCTTTCATCAACATAAGAGATTGGAAACATCTCCTACAAAATAAGAACCTTTGTTCTTAGAATTTTGAGACAAAGTCTCTTTTAGATCACAAAATTGATCATATGTGCTTTGCGCTCTGGAAATGCGCTTTGCGCTCTTGAACTGTACTTCTGCGCTCTTAGACTGGCGCTCAGCGCCGAGCATGCCACGTGTCAATCATGTATGCGCCACTTAACAACTAGCGCTTTGCGCTCTTGAAATAGCGCACTGCGCTCATGGGCTGGCGCTCAGCGCCAGGCGCACCACGTGTCACCCACGTGTGCGCCACTGAATTAATAGCGCAATGCGCTCATAAACTAGCGCAATGCGCCCATCATCTGGCGCTTAGCGCCCAGCGCGACACGTGTCCCTCACGTGTGCGCTACTCGGCAGAAGCGCACTGCGCTCTTTGACTGGCGCCAAGCGCGCCACGTGTTGCGCTGATAGAACATAAATTGTTCTTTAATAAGCCCAAGGCTATGAGGAATGCTCAGCATTCAGTAAAAGACAAAAACACTGTCAGTGCCAAGCCCAAATAAAGGCTCAACAGCCCAAAATAAATGTTAAACATTTTTACTTGATTGGACTTAGCCCAAGACTGGCCATAAGTCCTCAATTCAGATTTAACTGAGCCCATGTGCTCATAATCTAATTAATTGATCTTAGTCCCAAATTGGACTACAGATCCCAACCAAAATTGGTTCAAGGGTATATCTCTGAACTCCTCTGATATTTATCGTTGTAATCCTTCAACGTCTTCAGAGAGGTGATGGGTCCCGACAACCATACATTTCATAGACTATGACGTCTTTAAACTGGACTGTGGGGTGCTTAAACCCATGGACTATGATGTCCTTAACCTCGGACTGTGGGGTCCCTCTAAACCCACGGACCGAGATGTCCTTAAACTAACATTGGACCAAGATGTTCTTAAACTAACATTGGACCACCATGTCCTTAAACTGGTAATCGACCGCAATGTCCCTAAACTAAACGATAGAGCCTAAATGCTCTCTTGTTGGATCTAAAAGATCCCGTTAAGTAGATCTTAGTCTGAAAGTAGACTAACGTATCCTTAATAAACGTTTAAGTTGATCTTAGTCTCAAATGAGACTAACGTATCTTTAAACCCAACCCCCAAACCCAAATCTAAGAAGATACGGATTTGGACTAATCCACACGCTACGGGCGACAACATAAATTAGGCTCCGTATACAATCCACGGGCAACCAAAAACAAAACATACACCCACGACATGAAGTGACCATCTGGAGAAGGAGAAAGTTGTTACCACGATGCGGTAGCGTAATTAACTGCAGGGGCTTGCGCCTGCAGGGAAGAGCGTCCCCACAATCAAAAACCCCTCAAATGAGGGGGAATCTGATGAAGTCTGCTATATCGGCCGCATCCGTTTAAGCCTTCGATACATGGTGTCATAAATCAACTTGGCATCTTCGAAGAGGTGGACGGATAGCACCAATTAGCATCTACTCCGAAATTCAGGCAAGACGGACCTGCGCGGTCGCGTCTCCATGTTTCGGCGGGGAACAGATTCTGGCACGCCCGGTAGGACCTTTTCCTCTTTCCACTCCACACTTCGTGTGTCGTATTCGCGAACGAATCGCGGTTTGATATGATTGCTCTTGGGTTCGGGGTACTAAGGTTTGGTTTTGATCTCGTGCAGAAAAGAGAATATCAATGGCTTCAAACTGCTCCAACTGCAACTACAACTCCCGTTCCGCCTCATCTGGAGGTGTAACCTATGGGCCCCAAGCGGCCTCCCTTTTCAAGATGCCAATGGAGCAAGTAACTCAGGCCACCACTGGGCTGTTCTTTGGGACTATGATCCTACCGGTAAGCTTCAGTTCCCCGCCGCTGTCGCAAGAAGCCCCAAAGAAGTCGGTCTTTGATCAACTTATCACTGTCGCGGCCCCTCTCAACGGGTCGCACAACTTCAATGCCTCAGTTTTAAACAGACTAGGACAGAACGTCAACAAGCCTGCGATACCTGAAGCAGCCATCCCAAAGTGGATAGCCATCCCGGCTCAAGCGGACGAAATCATCGGAGAGGCTTCTTCTGCCAAGAAGTCGGTCTTCACAAGGCTGGCCATTCTGGCTCCTGCTCCAGGCGAAGTCCTCAAAGCTGCATCCCCTGTCCAGAGGTCTGTCTTTGACAGATTGGACATTGCTTCTCAACGGACATCAGTTTTCAATAGGCTGGCAATAACAGCAACCCTCAGCCAAAACAGGGGCATAAGGAAGTCACCCCTATAGCTGAACCAATCCCAACGGCACGACATGCCCGCCGTCGTCACTGGCGCCGAGTAAGGAAGGTTGAGGGCAGCTCCCCTTCTGGATTGACTCTGCCGGCTCCAACGGTGGAAATCGATGTTGCTGTTCCAACTGGGAACAGCTTCGAACCACTTAGGAGGGTTCGCAAGAACTCTCCAACTGCCATACTGAAAAGATCTCCTCCACCTCTGGAGAATGCTACAGAAAAGAAGCCGGAGCAGCCCCCTCGGCGGCTGTCCTCCAAAATTTACAAAGTCTGGCGACAGGTCCAGGAATCGGTGATTGACCAGGATTACTCTCGCCGACCAAAGAAGATTAAAGCTCGGCAAGAAAAGAGCCATCCCGTGGTACCACAAAAGATGTCATCCGTCTGGGTGCCCACTGCAACGGCTCCCCTAACTTCAACCGTGCACAAAAGAAGGAGGCCGGAGAAAGTCCCAAAGTCTGCGACGAATCGCAAGACCATTGAACCTAAACACCCTAAGTCCGGGGGCATAGTGGTGCATACCGTCTATATGGCTTTCGGAAAAGAGGAAAGTCGTGCTTCTACGGGTCATCGACCGCTTACCCGATCGATAACGAAGGCTCAGGAGCAACAGCAGCAGAAACTTCAGGAGATGCTGACTGCAATGGCCGCACTCACTGGACCAAAAGAAAGTCCAGAGGCCTCAGAGCAGCGTCAGAGACAAGAAACTGATGCTGAATTCCTCCGAAGAATGCTCGAGAGGAAAGAAAAAGAGGCCGCGGAGCAGGCAGCCAACATAAAATGAATGGCTCTCTTGTTCCAAGACATGGCCGGGATGATGTTATAGCCGGAACCCAGCTGAAGACCCCCCGATTATCATTGAAGACGACAGAAGGGGATCATCGAACCCTCCTCCGGCTCTTTCAGCAGCCAAAGAAGAGACAATCTCTAAGGCCGCCTTGGACGGCTACATCGCTCAGCAAATACGAGCTCACCAGGTGAATGAAGCGGCTGGGCAGATTGTTAAAACCGGACGACCATATCCAGGATGGTACGATCAGATCAAGTATCCGCCAGGATACACGATCCTCAAATTCCACGTATATAAGGGGACGGAAAATCCGCATCAACACGTCGCTCAATTCAGAGCCTTGTGCGGCAACACTGGAGGTGATGATAAACTTCTGCTCCGCCAATTTGTTGGCAGCTTTTCAGAGACAGCGTTCGAATGGTACTCTGAACTCCCGAACGACTCTGTCAAGACATTTGCTAAAATGGAGCTGTTGTTCACACAAAGATTCGCAAGCGCTAGCGAGCGTACTCCGATTACTGCACTAATCAACGCCAGGGTGAAGCCAGGTGAGACATGGGTTCAATACGCAATACGATGGCGGAATCTGTGGTCGAAGTGCGAGTAGCGCATCGAAGAAGCGCCTGCGGTAGGCATGTTCATAGGCACTCTTGACCCTAAAGCGACCATCTCCCAATTCATGATATTTTTCAAGCCGACCATGTTCCAGTCCTTGATTGATAAGCTGGCCCAAATGGACCAGATAGGTCACAGGCCTTCCTCTTCGAAGCCGAAGCCGCGGAATGAAAAAGGGAAAGGGAAAGCGACCTTCATCACCAACGCTCAACAGCAGCCCAGTGGTCCAAAATTAACGAATCGCCTAGACGAAAAACGGCGATACTATAATGAGAAAATAAAGCGCCCTTATTCGTTTCCCCGGGACAAAATGAGGAGGTTGTTTGAGTTAGCAGAACGCAACAGGCTCATTAATTTGCCGAATCCAAAATGCCCACTGCAACCTGGTAAGGCTAATAGTCCCAATTATTGCCCCTACCACCAAGTGGTAAGCCATCCAATTGAAGATTGCTTCGTCTTTAAAGGCTGGATCGAAGACCAATACCAACAGGGCAAGTTCGCATTGTCCGAGAATTGGAAAATAAACCCGCCGCAGCCGCACACTCTCAAAAAGACAGACACACCGGGGGCATCATGCTCTTTTGTAGAAGAAGCTCCATGGGAGGTCGTTCTTTCAGCCAAGATGAAAAGAATGCTGAAGGATCTCCAAACATGCCCGGCAATCAGGTGGAAAAATCCACTGGAACCCGAGATCATCGAGAGAATGCTGAAACCGCGCCCAACTCCAAAAATTGGTGGTGATAGTCAAAACGCTTACACCCAGCCGTCAAAGACTTCGAAAAAGAAGAAGAAGACCAAAAAGCCCGTGAAGCCTAGTGACAAGCGTACGGACCTGCAAAAACAGATTGACGCGTTGGAAGAATATAACCAGAAGGCGCGGACTCCAGTCACACTCCAAGGATTTCTCAGCCACGTCCTTGAGGACGGAGATGATGACAAAGGAGAAGACTCGTCGGATGAGCCTGAAGATTATGTGGCAAGCTGTCATGTGATCTCTCACTCGTTAATAAACGGTGAAGAAGCTCTGGATGCAGAGAAATCGGGGGCAGATCCTGAGCCGAAACTTTTAGGACTATCAGATGAAATGATTGATGCATTCCTGAACGAAGCTCTTCTTAAAAACAAAGCTGATCGAGAATGCGAGATGGCCATATTTGAAAAGGCCAAACGCCGGCGACTGGACGAAAAGGCCGAAACACTCCCGTCAGATCAAATTACATCTGCCGCAAGTAAAATCAGATTCAAGACGAGGAAAAGGTTCGCCAAAGCCATATCAATGGGAATGAAGCTGCCACCCTCCGAAGGAAACACTCCTGATGAGGCGGATATACATCCTAGCTACTGTTTATATCATCGAAAGATTGCGCACCCCACCGAAGAGTGCAACGCTTTTAAAAACTGGTGGCAGGGATATGTTGCTCACCGACAACATTTCAAGCGGATGAAATGCAAAACCCGTCGGGAACAAAGAAATACGACCGAGGAGCGCAAAAGAACTACCGACAATTGTCATATGGTTGACTACGGGAGATCACAAGTTCTCACCTTCGGTAGCGACTCTGACGAAAAAATGACTCTTAGCCCTCTCTTTAAAGAATCCACCTCGGAAAAAGAGGAAGAACCGAAGGGCTGTGAGAACATTCAGCTGCGTAATCGCACGCTGGCCGAAAAGAATCTCGGACCCGCAAATAAGGGTTTGAACAAAAAGGATAAAGGGAAAGAAAAAATCCCTGAAGACATCGCCTTAGATGATCAAGTCGTCAAAGAGCTGACAGCTAAGGACCCGCCAAAGAAAAATAAGGTGGACTACAACGTTCTGGCACATTTGAGAAAGCTACCTTCACAGCTAAGCATTCTTGACCCCCTTCTGCTATCTAAGGAGGCGAGAGATTCTCTGATCAAGGCGTTACAAGAGCCCGGACAGTTCCAAGCTCTCCTCGCCGAAGAAAAGATGAAGGACGAGCTGGAAGAAGTACACACGGCCGATATCACTTTCGGCGATGAAGATCTCCTCCTCGGGACGTGTAGGCATAACCGTTCCCTTTATGTCTCCGGATACTGTCATGATATCAAGATAGGCAAAATCCTGGTTGACAATGGGTCCTCCGTTAACTTCCTCAATGTAAGAGTGTTGAAGTAAATATGCATGAGCGTTCAGCACCTCACTCGTGATAAAATCACCATCTCCGGGTTCGACTCCCAGTCATCACGGACGCTCGGGTCTGTGATCCTGACGTTATGCTTTGGGTTGCTCATCACGGACATTAAATTTCACGTCATTGATGCCAAGACATGCTACAATGCTTTGCTCGGTAGGCCTTGGTTACACGAGTACTACATTATCCCTTCTACACAACATCAGTGTATGAAGTATTTCAAGGATGGTCTCGAGTATACTGTGACAGGGGAACTAAACCCATTCTCCGTGAATGAAGTCTAAAAGTACGAGGATGCAAAATACTTCTTACCAGATTTTGAAGACACGGAAAGATGTCACAAACCGAAGAACAAAGCTATCACCACTATTCCAGTCTTCGGGGGTGACACTGAGGAGGAAGAAGAGATAGTTTATTCAGGGCCGCCCCAATGCAACAAGCCGGGACCGTCCACCCCTATGTTGATCTTCGGCAGCAACTCGGAAGATGAATTCAATGCCGTATTTTCTGTTCGGCCATCAATTCAAGCCTTCGCTGATGAGGATCGGAGTTTGCAAATCGCCATGGTTCCGTGGGAGCATTACAAAGAGCTCGATACACTAAATGCCTATAGTGTGCAAGAACTGCAGACATTCTATGTTCCTCCCAGGCGAAGAGATGAAAAGGCGATCGTCTTTTATCAATCCATGGAAACCAAAGTGGAGAAAGAAGTTTGGCATGGTGCCGATCCTGCACTTGACAGACTCCAGCCCATCCGTCTGCCCAGATACTACACAGAAGGATTAAAAAGGCTGTTGAGATGCCAAGGCGTTCCCTTTAAACAGACTGCTCGACAAGTTCAGTTCTACAACGGGATCTGGGACGTCCCCGGAACTCAGCGAAAATTGCCCAACGGGAGAATGGAAACGATCGGGCTTAGATATGTTCAATCCTAGAAACGGGAGCGATTCCGCAACTGCTACGTCATACATGACTTCGATGGAGGAGGAGATGCTCTGTGGGAAGATGCTAACCCTGAACCAAAACGAGCTCCCATCATGAAAATGCCAAGCCCGTCATTCGAAGAACAAATGGACAAGCTTATAAGGGAAGCGGGTCAAAAGGTTCGAGACGACCATAATCGCGAAATTGCCAGTTACGAGAAAGCTAGGACGCATCGCCTCCTTCAGCAGGCTACAGAAAGTGACGATGCCCTTCGTCGCCAGCCTGCCATACAAAAGACCCGACACAGAGGCAAAAATAAATCAAAGAGCGGAAAAAACGTTCGACAGCGACAAAGCGGGACCAAGAAGTCACGTGATCGAGAATCGAGCAACCAGGATTCATCTCTTGTAAAGAAGATGGGTCGAGCGTATTCTTTTTTCCAAGACAAGACAAGGAAGATACTTGATCTTGTCATAAAACATCAGATGATTACCCTCCCGAAGTCCAAGCACCCCGAGCAAGCAGGTGAAGTTCATCATCCGGACTATTGCTCCTATCACCGAGCGATAGGACATCCTCTCGAAGACTGCTTCACATTCAAAGACTGGGTGGAAGACCAGTATCAGCAAGGCAGGTTCACTTTATCCAGCAATTGGAGGGTAACCCCGCCGCAGAAGCATGAACCGAAAGCCACACATGCAACGAGAATAGAGCCGGATCAATGTCGGTCTTGGAAGCGATCTCGTACCTGTCATGTGATAATGTTGTCAGAAGAAGAACCCGAAAATATGGATGACCTCCCCTGGTGCTTCGAAAACAATTATGATGAGGTGATCTCAGAGTTTCCACCGGCACCAAAAGAGCTGGAAGATGGGATACATACTACTGCGGATAGCCTCAAGAAAATTGACTTGGGAACGGCAAGCGAACCACGACCGACGTTCGTCAGTGAACTATTGTCCGAAGAAAAAGTGGATACGCTTAAAGATGTGCTCATGCAGTATAAAGATTGCTTCGCATGGAACTATTCCGAAATGCCGGGACTAGATCCAGAGATTGTTGTGCACAAATTGGCGATATCTCCGAACGTCAAGCCGATCAAACAAGCACCGAGAAGAATGCGGCTTGAGCTTGAGATGAGCATCAACACCGAAGTCAAGAAACTAATTGACTCCGGCTTCGTCCGAGAGGTTCAATACCCTGACTGGATCGCCAACATCATCCCAGTGATGAAGAAAAATGGGACGGTGCGCATATGTGTGGACTTTCGGGATCTCAACAAAGCTTTCCTAAAGGACGACTTTCCAGTACCGGTCACTGAGCTGATGATAGATAATACGTCCACTCATGAAGTTTTCTCTTTCATGGACGGCTCATCAGGATACAATCAGATAAAGATGCATCCTGAAGACCAGAAGCATACCGCTTTCCGGACTCCTTTGGGCATATTCTGCTATAAGGTGATGCCTTTCGGTCTAAAGAACGCCGGTGCCACCTATCAGAGGGCCATGACAAAGATTTTCGATGACCTCATACATGAAATCGTCGAATTCTATATTGACGGCCTTATGGTGAAAAGTAAATCATATGAGGAACATTTAGAACATCTAAAGATCGTGTTTCAGCGCCTTCGGAAATATAACTTGAAGATGAACCCTCTCAAATGCGCGTTCAGAGTTTCCTCGGGCAAATTCCTAGGATTCATCATACGGCACCGGGGCATCGAGGTAGACCCGTCGAAGATCAAAGCTATCATGGAAATGCCTCCGCCAAGGACTCTCAAGCAACTGCGGTCTCTCCAAGGAAAGCTCGCATATATCCGGCGGTTCATAGCCAATATTTCTGGCAAGTGCCGTCCTTACAGTCACCTAATGAAGAAAGGAACTCCGTTCGTCTGGGATCACAAATGCCAAGGTGCACTGGACGAAATCAAGCAATATCTACAGAATCCTCCGGTGCTAACCGCTCCAGTCAAGGGGAAACCCCTCATTCTGTATACAACTGCCCTCGAAGGTTCTCTAGACGCGCTGTGGGCACAAGAAAACGACCAAGGGAAAGAGAGAGCCCTCTACTACTTAAGTCGAGTTCTTTTGGGGGCAGAAAGCAACTACTCCCCCATCGAAAAACATTGCCTGGTATTAATCTTCACGATAACGAAGCTCAGACACTATGCGTTGGCACATGAGGTCCATCTCATATCAAAGGTGGATCCTCTCAAATATTTGATATCAAAAGCTATATTAACAGGACGGCTCGATAAATGGGCCCTACTCTTAATGGAGTTCTCAATAACTTATCGTCCCCTCAAGGAAGTGAAATACCAAGCCATCGCTGACTTCCTCGCTGAGCATCCGATACCTGCCGATTCTTCTTTGAACTGCGAATTGCCCGACGAGCACGCGTTTGACACGATCGACGGAGAAAGAAGAGAGAATGATACCCGGTGGGAACTCTATTTCGATGGAACATCTTCCATGAAGAAGCGCAAACAAAGCACCCCCATAATCAAATCAGGGGTAGGCCTCATCTTCGTGACTCCACAAGGAGGGATAATGCGCTTTGCATTCTCCTTAACAGAGCCGAGGATAAACAATGAAGCCGAATATGAAGCTTTGATAGCGGGTCTTGAGATCGCTGTAGACATGGGAATCGAAAACCTCCTCATATACGGAGACTCCCAGCTGATTGTTAGTCAAGTAAATAGCGACTATCAAACGTGCAATCCAGAGTTGGTGCAATACGGCGAGAGAGTGCAGCAACTGCTGACTCAAATCCCTGCCTATGCCCTGGATAGCATACCGCATACGGAAAATAGCAAGGCGGATGCATTAGCCAAGCTCTCTAAAGAACTGGCCGACGAAAACCTCGATGACGTGAGGATCGTTGTGCAAAGCCGTCGGGTTCTCGTACCGGCAGAAGTATCTCCGGAGTCTCCCGAAGAAAAGGGAGCAACCGAGCAAATGGCTCTACAAATAAAAGACCAGGAAAAAGCTAAGGATTGGAGAGAAGTCTTTATAGACTACTTCAAATCCCGTCGAACGCATGAAGATGCGTCCTCAAGATATCAGCTCATGAAGCGAGCTCTATCTTTTTCCTTTGTCAGTGATACTCTGTATAAGAGATAGTTCGACTCCCTGTGGTTAAGATGCCTGGGACTGGAAGAGGCAAGGAGAGTCGTCCAAGAAATTCACGACGGACTCTGCGGTTCTCACCAAGCCGGGCCGAAGATGAAACTGAAGATCAAAAGGATGGGTTATTAATGGCCCATAATGATTCAGGACTGTCTCGAATACGCGAAGCAATGCCACTCATGCCAAATTCATGGGGATTTCATCCATCAGCATCCAAATTTGCTACATTCGACGGTGGCTAGCTGGCCATTCGAAATGTGAGGAACTGACATAATCGGACCCATTGAGCCAGCATCATCTAGAGAACACCGGTTCATATTAGCGACGACCGATTACTTTTCTAAGTAGGCAGAAGCCATACCGCTAAGAGAAGTGAAGACGGAGAAATCCTCCATTTCTTCAAGACACATGTGATTTATCGGTTCGGCACTCCGCGACGAATTATCTCCGATAACGGGCCAACCTATAGAAGCCATAAAATCAGCCGCTTCGCACAACAGTATAACATAGACTGGAGATACTCTTCGGTCTATAATCCCCGAGCTAACGGTATGGCTGAGGCTTTTAACAAGACCTTGACAAAGATCGTCAAAAAGACGGTGTCTCGAAGTAAGAAGGACTGGCACGAGAGACTGCATGAAGCTCTCTGGGCGTATCGAACTACGTTCAAAATGGCCACGAACACAACGCCGTATGTATTGGTATTCGGCACAGAAGCAGTACTCCCCCTCGAGATAAAGTTACTCTCTCTACGAGTGGTCGTTCATTACGGGCTAACAGACGAAGAAAATGCTCACCTTCGGCTTGAGGAACTCGATGCCCTTGACGAAACCCGACTCATGGCGCAACAGAATCTGGAGGCTTATAAAGTAAAGATGACACGCTCATATGAGAGATTGACTAGGCCGAGAACATTCCGCCAAGGTGAACTCGTGCTAGTGGTCAAAAGGCCTATGATCTCCAATCGTGCCAAGCGGGGGAAATTCGAGCCAAACTATGAAGGCCCGTATATCATAGACAAAGTTTACCAGGGTGGAGCCTATCTACTCATGGACATGCATGGTGAAAGACCTTTCAGGCCAATAAACGGTCGCTTCCTAAAAAAATACTACGCCTGATGAGTCACGGCCTAGGTCAACGATAGATGACGACGCCTATGTTCGCTCGCTATCTTCCTAAGCCCAAACTCTATAAGTAGTAGCCGGCTTATGGACCGAAACGTCCTTAAACTAACGGCAGACCGAAACGTCCTTAAACTAACGACGGACCAAAACGTCCTTAAACTAACGACGGACCAAAACGTCCTTAAACTAACAATGGACCACTATGTCCTAAAACTGGCTGTTGACCGAGACGTCAATAAACTACTACGGACTGCAGCATCCTAAGGCTGACACAAAAAAATAATTAAAAAAAAAAGAAAACGATATGTCCATAAGTAAAATGGGCACGGACGAAAACCCGAAAGGGCTCCGTGAGTAAAAACAACAGGGTTACCGGCGAGTTTTGTGAAAACCCAGAAGGGCGCAATCTCGTTAAAAGACGCTCGCAAGGTCCTCTCGACCTTGTGAGGAGAAACCACCTGCGTGAGATCCATACGACACACAAGGGAGCAACACACTTAGGGATCCCCACGATTCCTTAGAAGAAATTACACTTGCGAGATCCTCACGACTCGTAAGGAGAACCCTCTTATGAGACCCTCACGGCTCATAAGATTCAAAAGTCTTAAACTACAGAGATCTGAACTTGTTCTTAAGCCATCACAACCTCCAATTCTGCCCTACAAGCATCTCGACCCTTGTATACAATCCACGGGCGTGAATAAACATTTCCCTAACAAAGTCCCACCTGCGATTAGGGATATGTTTACACGGTGAACAGCTCTTGTAAATCCTCTCGACTTATAAGGAGAAAGCACTCTTGTAAGATCCTTATGACTTACAAGAAGCCATACACTTGGGAATCCTCACGATTCCTACGGAGAAAATGCACCTACGAGATCCTCATGACTCGTAGGGAAAAATACCTTTATGAGACCCTTACGGCTCATGAAATCAAAAGCTTTAGTCGACAGGATCTTAACCCTGTTTGCTAAGCCACCTTTGTTTGACATTGACATGGGCAAATGATGATTCGCTCCTGGAAATATCCCAGTAGTAGCGATGCTGATGCCGAAATCGGTGTCTAATCCCAAGCTCGCAGCGAAAAGTCAGCGAGCCACAAATGCATATGAAATAGCCGAAATGATGGGGCTACTTCGACAAAATCGGCAAGTAAAAATGTATGCATGCAAAATAGCCGAAATGATTGGGCAACTCGCAATAAAAAGCAGCGAGTGAAAATAAAGCAAAATAGCCGAAATGATTGGGCAACTCGCAATAAAAAGCAGCGAGTAAAAATAAAACAAATAGCCGAAATGATTGGGCACCGCGAAAAATAGCCGAAATGATTAGGCAATCACGACTTTCACGATATAAGAGCTGAAATGATAGAGCATCGGAAAGAAAAATATATAAAATGAAACTTTTTGCCCTACAGGTGAGATCACATCAATCCCTGTATACAATCTAGGGGCACAAACAAAGAGGGAACCATACCTTCCCACCAGACTCCATTAGAAAAGGAAACCACATCTCGTTGTTTCACAGAAAGCCTGAAGATTATCTCAACATCCGTCTCATTACAACAGACGCAACATCAGCAAAGTGGAACCACGGCAATTCCCAGTTCCATGACTCGGCGGTGCACATAAAACCGAGAGTCAAACCCCGACTCCGTGAAATGCGGATAAAGTCAACAAATCCTGGTTTAGTGGAACACGGCTATGTCAATCCTGACCCCGTGGGAAGCGTCCAGAGCGAAACCTGGTCCTTGCGGAATACGGCCTATGTCAATCCTGACCCCGTGGGAAGCGTCCAGAGCAGAACCTGGTCCTTGCGGAACACGGCCTATATCAATCCTGACCCCGTGGGAAGCGTCCAGAGTGGAACCTGTTCCTTGCGGAACACGGCTATGTCAATCCTGACCCCGTAGGAAACGTCCAGAGTGGAACCTGGTCCTTGCGAAACACGGCCATGTCAATGCTGACCCCGTGGGAAGCATCCAGAGCAAATCCTGGTCTAGTGGAACACGACCTATGTCAATCCTGAGCCCGTGGGAAGCGTCCAGAGCGGATCCTGGTCCTTGCGGAACACGGCCTATGTCAATCCTGACCCCGTGGGAAGCATCCAGAGCAAATCCTGGTCTAGTGGAACACGACCTATATCAATCCTGACCCCGTGGGAAGCATACAGAGCAAATCCTGGTCTAGTGGAACACGGCCTATATCAATCCTGACCCTATGGGAAGCGTCCAGAGCGGAACATGGTCCTTGCGGAACACGGCCTATGTCAGTTCTGACCCCGTGGGAAGCATCCAGAGCAAATCCTGGTCTAGTGGAACACGGCCTATGTCAATCCTGACCCCGTGGAAAGCATCCAGAGCGGAACATGGTCCTTGCGGAACACGGCTATGTCAATCCTGACCCCGTGGGAAGTATCCAGAGAAAATCCTGGTCCTTGCGGAACATGGCCTATGTCAATCCTGACCCCGTGGGAAGCATCCAGAGCAAATCCTGGTCTAGTGAAACACGGCCTATGTCAATCTTGACCCGTGGGAAGCGTCCAGAGCGGAACCTGGTCCTTGCAGAATACAGCTATGTCAATCCTGACCCCGTAGGAAGCATCCAGAGCAAATCCTGGTCACGTGGAACACGGCCTATGTCAATCCTGACCCCATGGGAAGCGTCCAGAGCAGATCCTGGTCCTTGCAGAACACGGCTATGTCAATCCTGACCCCGTGGGAAGCATCCAGAGCAAATCTTGGTCCTGTGGAACACGGCTAGAGTCAATCTCGACCCCATGGGAAACGCCCAGAGCAACTTCTGACTCCGTGAAATGCGGATAATGTCAACCCCATCAATCACTTACGGGTCCTCTCGACCCGTAAGGAAGAAAATTCTCTTGTGAGATCCTTACGACTCCCAAGAGAAAAACACACTTAAGAATTCTCACGATTCCTAAGGAGAAAATACACCTACGAGATCCTCTCGACTCGTAGTGAGAAAACCCTTTATGAGACCCTCACGGCTCATAAAGTTGAAAAACCTTAGGCAGCAAATCTTAACCTGCTTCCTAAGCCATCGCTACCTCTCGAAGAGTTCAAGACGGAATGTTCTCTATCATCTACAAACTACTCTTGCTAAAGGTGACATGCCGGCAACACAGAAAAGACAAGAAAGCAAGAGATAACACAAGATAGTGCGACAGAAATGTATCTTTTATTTATAATGTCAAATTGAGTACAATTTACATCATATGAAAGGGGGAAAAAATGGATACATTTTATTCAAAAATTACAAATGGTGCAAAAACAACTATTGGAAGGGGAGCGTTTTCAATAGACTAATCAGTTGCTCGCGCACTCCCCTCAGCCCCTTTTCACGGTCAGCTGTCGCGGCCAACTCTGCTTCAACCTGAGCTCGTTGCTGCAAGTAAGATGAAAGTTGCTCATCAACGACCCGCTGAGCTGCCACACAACTCTGCGCACCCCGCTCAGTGAGGTCGAGCTTCTGCCTCAGCGTTAGCCCGTCAGAAATACATCGTAGAAGGCTTTCGAAGATGGCTTTCAGCTGTACAGCATTTGCGTCAACCTGAGCATGCAGCTGGACAGATTCGCTTGAAGTCTCCTCGCGCTCTTTACGCCTCAAAGCCGCTTCTTGTTCAAGATAGCGGAAATAGGGAGTGCTCTGCTCGACCCATGCAGCCCGCTGGGAGTTCACAGCCAGGACCTCGGGAGCAGGACGTCCGACCTCGAGCTCATGCAGACAAGCCTCAATTTTCCTACAGTGATTAACCCAAGACTCAACGACGCCCTCGCTGTGAAAGTGCACGAGCGTCGCCAGCATGGGATTAACCTCAGCAGCAAAATCTACAGCAAGGGCAGGGGTCTCCGCGTCAAGCTCCTCGAGGTGATCGCTCAACATGTGCAGACTATTCACAGCGCCTTTTGAAGATGAACGCCTGGAAAAGGGGTCTGCTAGCATTATGACTCGAGACTCGAACGGAGCTGAAGTCGGTGTCACTGCTGCAAAATAAATCATAGTCAAATAACGGTTTAAGAAATAGATAAGCTACATGAATAATAGAGTTTACTGTACCAGCTGCGGCAGGTGGCAAGGCTGGGAGCACCGATGGCGCAACTATTCTCTCATCTCCTCCTCCAATCTGTAGCGCTGCAATTAAAACAAAGAAGAATTAGAAACGATTTGGCTGCCCGTAAAAGAAAAGAAAAGACATTAGCTAAAGGCTGTACTCAACAGCACCACTAGAAGAGGCAATCTCTGACTAGAAGGAGAAATGTGAATGCAGCACCTGATACAAGTGATCAAAAAGGACTCCTGCAAAGATTTAATAATGCAATGTCAGTACATAAAGTGTACTGCCTACAATGAAACTGATGGGTCATAAATCCGTACCTTCCAGCATTTGAGAGGATAAAAGAGAAGGCAGAGGAGCGGCCACCGTCAAAGCAGCAACTGGTGATGCTTCCTCGGGTGGCACAACCTCAACACTCACCGCACCTGCATCCGAAACAAAAAGAAGTACTGTTAGAAAAGATTGAAAAGGGATTGCAGAATGAAATGGAAAGCAATGACCCAAAATCTACCTGGTGAGTTGCCGGTTGAAACCGCGACAAGGGCGTCACCGGGTGCAGCGATTGCATCACCCTCCCCCCATCGGAATGGTTTCGCCGCCCGTGGCTTCATCCCCCGACTCCACGAGAATCATCGTGACACTTGCAGTGCCCGGCAACGGCAAGGAGCCGCAAAGGGAAAGAGTGGCGATTTGGGTAGTGCCAGACTCTTGAGAAAGAGTGGCTACCTCAGGCTCGGTGATTGAAGCCATCTCACCTACCGCTACCTCATCAAGACTCGGCCCTGCAGGATAGGATATATGAGAATCTGAAAATTAAAACTTTGACAAAAAGAACTCAATGTCACGTTACCTTGGGTCGGTCTTTCGACTGCTTCCCAAGCCGAACGTGCTGCCTGTCTGTGGGCGGTAGACAAGATGGCTGAAGCATCCTCTGAAGGAATAGGGGCAGGGGTAGCAGCGCTCGAACCTGCACCCGCGGCCAAGGCGGCGTTACGCTCCCTTGCTGCGCGCATTCTACGCTTCCTTCCTGCCCGGGCCGTGAGAGCGGATCTTCTCAAGATCTCCGTCAACGGGACGTCATCGTCCGCGCCAAGGGTTACCTCTGGAGCCGTTATGGCATCCGTCATCGGTTGCTTAAGTGAAGCTTCTTTCGGCAATACTAGCGGAAATGAGACTTCGATAGCCCTTGGAAGCATCTCCGCACCGGCCTGCGAAGTCGGTACCACACCTGGAATAACCTGAGTAGAGGTAGTTACTGTAATAAGATGAAAATGAGGGGTCAGATTACCCATAAGAAACGGGAGTGGAGACGCGGTGAACCGAAATGTACCGATGCCTAAGGATGCTCGAAGTCTTTCCTCCTCCTCAAAAGTCTTGAGAGAAGCTGCGAGAGATTCTTCGGTGGAAATGCCTATTAAAGAAGGAAAAGTGTCAGTCAAAACATAATGATAAAAATATGATGCAATGACAAAAGGTACGGCTGTTGTTTACTTGATTGCGCGAGGATGGCCAGTCCCGCTTTGTAGCTTGCTAGTCGCTCGGAATCTGCAATAGCAGCCTCGAGGTCGGTATCGTCCGGCGCTATGAATAGACCCTCGTTGGTCCCATATTCGCTCAGGCCCTCGCTATAAGGAGCATGAGGCTCCTGGCCGAATGCAACGTCGGCAGAGAGAATCGACTTCTTCTTCCTCTTCTGCGATCTAGCACTGGTTGCCACTAGCATAAGCTTACGTTTGGTGGGCATCTTGGGAAGATGAGTCCCGATATCTGAACCCACGCCAGACTCGGGGGACGCTACGGCCACTGCTTCCACTGGAGCACAGGGTATCGGCAGCTCAGGCCTATCATGCGGGACCTCGACCGCAGCAACTTCTCTTAAGGGAGGACGAACGATGATCCGTCGCTTTAGAAGGACGTTTGGATTACCGACAGGCGGTGCACCCTTGCGGTCGAGCAACAATTTCTTTTCCTCCCCGATAACGGCACCCATTTCGTGTTGATACCACGCCACGTATACGTTTAGGGCCCTAGGAACACAACTTAGTTCACTAATGAAGAAATTGGACCCTGTGTTTAGGCGCATGAAGTGATGCAAAGCGCTCCGGATACCCTCCTCAGTATAAACTGGTTCTGCCAGGAATGCCTCGAGCGGGATGCCCTGATTATAACTTGATTGTTGGGCAAAACGGGGGGGATTATATCTCATGAACAGAGCCGAATCGTTCTTCCTGAACACCAAATATCCCGGCCTGATGGAATATAGATGGAGAATTTCCCGAGCTTTCAGGATAGAAGCTCCATCCTTAAAGGTGTCCCGCAATGGCTGCGCCGTCTTAGCAGACTCCTTACCGATGGTCATAACCTTATCAAAAAAGGTTATGCTGTCCCCGACGGTACGTGGGCGAAGGATTACACCCCAAGTCTCTCGCTGACTTGGCTCCATAATGGAAGCATTGACCAACCGCATGATCCATGGAAAATTGCTAGTTTCATGGAAATGAGGCCGCTTGTGCATTCCGAAGGCACCGAGCACATGCAATTCAAGCCATGAGGTAAAATAATGCATCGGGAAGTTCACGGGCTGCACCCCTGGCTGAGTAGTATCAGCCGCCAAACTAAGGTTGTGATACAAATGAGCCAGCCCGGCAATTCCAACAGCAACTTGTCTCCCTTCAACCATCCGATGAGCTGGGTAGAAGACTGACGGCCTCATGTAGTGAGGGTGCATGGGAAGCGCGAACCATCTTAACCACAAACTGAGGAACCTTAGAAAGAACGCTTCCTCGTCGATGCCCGGAGCAGCAATTTCTGAAAAAGGGACGATCGCGACGTTTGGAAGAAAAAATCCCTTTTGATCAGCTTCCAATATTAGCCGGCGATCCAAGCCAAAGCCGAAAGGATCATCGAGTTTGGAAAACTTTTCACGTTGTCGCGATAAAACTTCTGGGCGAAGAAAATGGGCGATGATGTCCGCAAAACTAACCCCATGGCTTCCAGATTCAAGAAATAAGCCTTCATAAATGTTTAGTACCTTGATCAAGCTAGGGAATCGGTGCTGAATGGCATTCTCTGGGTTTAGACCCGTCATCACCAGTCGGGTAGCGAAAACATATTCATCTGGGGGAAAGATCTCCTCATAATGCTCCCCTCTAACAGGCAAGCCGGAGATATCCGCAAACTCTTCCAGAGAGATGGAAACTTCCCGATCTAGCATAAGAAAGGTATGAGTTTGAACGTTCCATTGTTCTAAGAAGGCTTTGACCCACCATGCAGGAGGTGTGGAATACTGGAACAGAGAAGCATAAATCGCAGGATACAACCCAAGCTTCAGCAGTTCTGACTTCTTTGCCGATAGGATATATCGGGCCCATTGCAGGTATCCAGCTGAGTGACGGGGAGTCAGACCTATATTGTACGGCTGTCCCCAAGGGCGCGACTCACCTTGGCATATACGCCGTCCTAGAATGTCCAAAGCCATCGACGGTTGTACAGATATTGCAGTCACAGAGAGCTGAAGACAATCCTCTGAAGTCCAATTAACCACATCCACAGCATAGTTCACCGGGGGTGAGTCAGTATAGTGAATCGCCGAGATGGCCTCTGAAGGTGTTGCGCAAGAGAAGCTGCGTCGACCCATAATGATCTGGTTATACCATGTTCCCCACAAATGAAGATTCTTATGTTCCAGGTCATGGTCTCTGATCAGCGCAATAACCTCCCTGTCCAAAGGCGCTCCAGGGAATCCTCCCTCTGAACGAACAAATGGGAAAGAACGATCAAAAGACATGTCACATGCGCGAAAAAGGGCAAAAGTCCACCGTCGGTGCTATAATTTAAATTCTGACGCTTGGTACTTTAAAAGTTCGTACCGCACTACAATGCAGTAAAAAAGGACCAAAGGGGACCCACAAAATCTAGATAACAGTTCATCATTAATAAAACTGCCTCATCATTTGATGAGACTGTCAATTAAATGAGGAAATCCTTAATTGATTCTCATTTAATGAGAAATCTCTCAGGCTAAGGAGTAAATCTCCCCTTGAGAGCAGTGCTCTGTGACAGAATGACACCTGTCATGTTCTAATGATGAAGGAATAAAAATTCCTGAAAAGCCTTGCTCTGAAGAAATGATGGAATAACCATCAGAAAAATTTAAGATAAGATTTTTAATGGAATAAAATTCCATGATCTTTAAGATCCATCAACAAACTCTTAAGAGTTCTTAATGAAAAATTAATAAATCTATATGATTTGAAAAGAGCAAAGCTCTGTTAATGGGTTAAGAAACCCTGAAAAGGATCTCTTGAGATCTAAGATCTAATGAGAGCAAAGTTCCGCTGATGAAACCCTAAAAGGGTTTTCTTTAGATCAAAGATCTATGAAGAGCAAAGCACTGTTAATGGGTGAAACCCTAGATTATTAAAAGATTTAATCTTTACCTAAATTTTGACAGAGTTTTGTCCTTAAGAAAGTTCTTAAGATGAAGAGCTATGCACTGTGGGAGAATAAAAATTCTCAGAAAACAAGAAGAAAGATGAACAGAAATCATCCTAAGGGCCAAGAGTCCTATTTATAGGCACTGAAATGCCTTTTCAACTTCTGAGTTGATCCAAGAGCGCAGATGCTACCACTGCTGCACTCACATGTAGGCCACGTGAGCGCAACGGTAGGGGAGCATTTGTTTCCCCCAATCAGAGCAAAGCTCTGTTCAAAATTAAAATTCTGAAATGAAGCAACGCTTCATATGCAGCGCCAAGTGCGCTGCGCTCTAAGCAGCGCACCACGTGCAAAGCACGTGTGCGCTAGCGCTGGGTACGCTGCACTCTGAGCAGCGCACCACATGTGTGCTAGCGCTAGGTGCGCTGCGCTCTAAGCAGCGCCCCACGTGCAAAGCGCGGATGCACTAGAGCTAGGTGCGCTGCGCTCTAAGCAGCGCACCACGTGGAAAGCGCGGATGCGCTAGCGCTAGGTGCGCTGCGCTTTAAGCAGCGCACCACGTGCAAAGCACGGATGCGCTAGCGCTGGAACTAAAAGCTTCCTACCGTCAGATCAAAGATCTAATAATAATGATAAATCATTAATCAATCAGAATTGAATTCTGTTAAGGAAAGATTTCACAAGATCTTTCCAAACAACAAAATTGTGCTCTGTAAATCAGAGCGCCGTTGGATCAATGATCTAATGGTGATTAAAAATCACCAAAAATATAGAATAAATTCTATATGGAAAGATTTCTCAATCTTGTTAAAAACAAGAAGATTGCCTTCTGTAAATCAGAACCCCTTGGATTAAAGATCCAACGATGGGAAATTCTCCAAATCAATTGGAGAAAAGATCTCCTTAACTGATTGAACAAATCGGCTTGCCCTATAAAAAGGCCCCCAAACTTCAAGTCTCAAAAAAAAGACAGAGAGAAATACAGAGGAACCTCCCAAAAAAAAAACTTGGAGAAAGTTGAAAGAGAAGAGCCAAGCTCTCAGAGAAAAAAGATTTTTCTTCAAGGTAAAGAAAAATGAAATGAATGATGATGAACACAGAGATGAAATCATCTCATAATTAAAAAAGAAGAACTCACTTCTTTAAAGATCATAGATCTATAAGACCAAGGACTTTCACAAGGAGATCAAAAGATCTCATCATAAAAAAAAGAACATAATTCTTCTCACAGATCATAGATCTATAAGACAAATTGTCTTACAGAGATCATCTCATCATAAGGGGGAGAATAATTCAATTTTCTTAAAGATCATAGATCTATAAAGGCAAAGCCTTTCATCAACATAAGATATTGGAAACATCTCCTACAAAATAAGAATCTTTGTTCTTAGAATCTTGAAACAAAATCTCTTTTTAGATCACAAAATTGATCAAATGCGCTTTGCGCTCTGGAAATGCGCTTTGCGCTCTTGAACCGCGCTTCTGCGCTCTTAGACTGGCGCTCAACGCCGAGCGTGCCATGTGTCAATCACGTATGCGCCACTTAACAACTAGCGCTTTGCGCTCTTGAAATAGCGCACTGCGCTCATGGGCTGGCGCTCAGCGCTAGGCGCACCACGTGTCACTCACGTGTGCGCCACTGAATTAATAGCGCAATGCGCTCATAAACTGGCGCAATGCGCCCATCATCTGGCGCTTAACGCCCAGCACGACACGTGTCCCTCACGTGTGCGCTACTCGGCAGAAGCGCACTGCGCTCTTTGACTGGCGCCAAGCACGCCATGTGTTGCGCTGATAGAACATAAATTGTTCTTTAATAAGCCCAAGGCTATGAGGAATGCTCAGCATTCAGTAAAAAACAAAAACACTGTCAGGGCCAAGCCCAAATAAAGGCTCAACAGCCCAAAATAAATGTTAAACATTTTTACTTGATTGGACTTAGCCCAAGACTAGCCATAAGTCCTCAATTCAGATTTAATTGAGGCCATGTGCTCATAATCTAATTAATTGATCTTAGTCCCAAATTGGACTACAGATCCCAACCAAAATTGGTTTAAGGGTACATCTCTGAACTCCTCTGATATTTGTCGTTGTAATCCTTCAACGTCTTCAGAGAGGTGACGGGTCCCGACAACCATACATTTCATAGACTATGACGTCTTTAAACTGGACTGTGGGGTCCTTAAACCCATGGACTATGATGTCCTTAATCTCGGACTATGGGGTCCCTCTAAACCCAGGGACCGAGATATCCTTAAACTAACATTGGACAGAGATGTCCTTAAACTAAATTGGACCACCATGTCCTTAAACTGGTAATCGACCGCAATGTCCCTAAACTAAACGATAGAACCCAAATGCTCTCTTGTTGGATCTAAAAGATCCCGTTAAGTAGATCTTAGTCTGAAAGTAGACTAACGTATCCTTAATAAATGTTTAAGTTGATCTTAGTCTCAAATGAGACTAACGTATTCTTAAACCCAACCCCCAAACCCAAATATAAGAAGATACGGATTTGAACTAATCCACGCCCTACGGGCGACAACATAAATTAGTCTCCGTATACAATCCACGGGCAACCAAAAACAAAACAAACACTCACGACACGAAGTGACCATTTGGAGAAGGAGAAAGTTGTTACCGCGATGCGGTAGCGTAATTAACTGTAGGAGCTTGCGCCTGTAGGGAAGAGCGTCCCCATAATCAAAAACCCCGCAAATAAGGGGGAATCTGACGAAGTCTGCTACATCGGCCGCATCCGTTTAAACTTTCGATACATGGTGTCATAAATTAACTTGGCATCTTCGGAGAGGTGGACGGATAGCACCAATTAGCATCTGCCCCGAAATTCAAGCAAGACGGACCTGCGCGGTCGCGTCTCCGTGTTTCGGCGGGGAACAATCACCATATCATATTGATCATCTAAGAGAACGGGATCCACTAATCACGTGGTAAAACGAGGAACAATTCCCTCGATGGGTACCTCCCATGGTTATCGACGAGTATGAGGACGATTGAAAGCCATGACTCTTGGTCTGTTAAAAAAATGGTTCTCTCCTTGCGAAGACAAAGAAGATCATTGCTTCATAATATAAAAAGAAGCATTTAAATTTAGGCACAGAAAATGTTATTCATGGTGGAACTATTTCCGAGGCCTGACAAAAAGGGCATGGGAAAAGAAAGAGTTGACTCATGAAAATCAGTGCCAGAAGGTGAAGTGATTCCTTCAGTAGCGCCTCACGTGCATGACATGCGAAGCGCCGGCGCTGATTCTTTTAGGATTAAATCCATCAACGGTGCCCCACGTGCATGACACGCAAAGCGCCGACGTTGATTCTTTTCAGGATTCGAACCAACACCTCACGTGCATGACACCTGAGCACCGGCGCTAGTTTATATATATATATATATATATATATATATATATATATATATATATATAACAACACCTCACGGAGGCACATATGAAAATTGGCGTAGAGAAAAAGGGGGAGCCGTGTCATTCATACTTCGAAAAAATTTACACATTGGTAATAAAATAGGGAAACAAATATCAGCAAAACATTTACAATGGAAAGACGCTGAATTCCGGATACGGATTCATGAACTTAGAGGCAAGTTTGAGTAAAGTGCTTCTACCTTCGTTGACCGTCTTCTTATGCATTTTCTCATGAATGCAAGCGTCGAGATTTTCGCAGATGTCGTCCATCCTATAGTACGCGGATATTATCACATTCTTTTGGAAGACGTGATGCAAAATAGCGACAAGATCATTTCTCCGCTTCTTTGAGATCAGACCCATCAGATATACTGAATACACCTTGTCTTCAGCATCATCAAGCGCCTCGAGCGGCATAGCCTCATCAAGCTCAGGAAGTGCTTCCCAAATCAACCCAACGACAATCTTCAAAAGAGCAGAACAGCGGGGGAGCAATCGACCATTATAATTGTCGAAGCGATGCATCACCTCGGCGCATTGGGCATCAGTAAACTCCTGGCCTTGACAGCGGCCTTGAATGCGAATCTCCTCATAAGAGATAATCTCTTCAAGATCATACAGATGAGAAACCATAGTATCTGAAAAGAAAAACCAATAAAGGATTAGCAATCAAAATACCAAAATCATGACAATGGGCCCCACGAAATTAAGGTAATACCCCATCAATGATGAGGCATGCGCTCATTGTAAGAATCCAAAAGAATTCTCATTTAATGAAAAATTTCACTTAACGGTGAAGTTCAAGACTCCCAATGGCCTCGAAGAACGTGTTCTACAACAGATTCAAATCTGTAAGAAAAACCCTAAAAAGAAAATAAGAAAAGGGAATAAAATTCCCAAAATAATTTTCAAAAGAAATTTTCTCAGAGCTAAGCTCTGTAGAACAAACCGGAATTGAATTCCTGTGATAGTGGGATTAAATCCTAGAAATCCCCATGGGAAATATATTGGAATTAAGTTCCAGAGAAATTTTCAGAGATTAAAGTCACTAACAGGGTAAAACCCTAAGATCTCTAAGACCCATGATCTACCCAAATAAAAGTTTTTTTAAGATCTCTAAGAGATCGTTCCAAGAGAAGAGCAAAGCTCTGTTAATGGGTTAAAAACCCAAAACGAGAAGAGATTCTTTAAGAGTTAAATCATGGTCATAATTCTTACCAATTTTTTACAGAGTTTAACTCTGAGAAAGTTCTGGGAACATAGATCTAAGCTCAGAGGAGAGAATTAAATTCACTAGGAAGAAGAAGACTCAAGAAGATGATGGAACGACAGTCATCTCAATGGCCAAAGGCCCTATTTATAAGACATGAAGGGAAGGTTCAACTTTTCAGGAGATCGAACGGTAGAAAAGGTGACACCGTTGCACCCACGTGTGAGCTACGTGAGAACAATGGTGGGGGGTTGTTTCCCCAATATTTAAACCTAATAAAAAGCAAAGCTCTGTTGGATTTAATAAGGCAGCGCCTCACGTGCTCTCCATGAGGGCGCCAGAGCCAGTCTTATAGAATTAAATCCTATGGTGGCGCCTCACGTGCTTTTCACGCGGGCGCAAATGTGCAAAGCACAGAAAAATTCATTATATAAGAGTTAAACTCTTAGATGGCGCCGCACGTACTCCTCACGCGGATGCCTATATGCAAAGCACATAAGTATCTATCATAAGAATTAAATTCTTAAGTGGCGTCCACGTGCATAACACGTGAACGTCAGCGTTCAAATTCATATCAGTAGAATTAAATTCTATATTTCCTTAATAAAAGTTGGGATATTCTCTGTTAAACAAAGCCGTTGGATCAAAAATCCAATGGAGACGATAAATCATCAAAATATAGAATTAAATTCTATTAGGAGAAAATATCTTCCAAATCTTTCTAAATAAGAAATATACACTCGGTTTGATCAAACATCCAATTATAGAATAAAATTCTGTTTTAGAATATATTCTCTCAATTTTTCTAAACAAAAAGATTGCTCTCTGTATAACAGAGAACCCTTGGATTAAAAAAAATCTAATGGTGATTAAAAATCACCATTTTACAGAATAAATTCTGTGTAGGGGAAAATATTTCCCCAATCTCGTTGAAAACAAAAAAAAATCATATTCTGTAAAACAGAAATTCTTGGATCAAAGATCCAATAGTGGATAAAATTCCCCAAATCAATTTTGAGACCAATTAAATCAATTGGAATCTCTTAATGAGAGATTTTCTCAAAACTAATTAACAATCCGCATCCACTATATAAAGGACCCGAGACTTCAAGTCTCATAGATAGAGACACACATAAAGAAGAGGAGGAACGCCCCATAAGCTTCTGAAAAATACAAAAAGCTTCCAAACCAACAGAGAACTCAATTCTCAAGAAAGAAGAAGACTTTCCTCCTCAAAACCCTAGGTAAAGAAAAGAGATCAAAATATTTCTATCACATCTAAGGGTTAAATCCTTTTAAAAGAACTTAGTTCTTTTTCTGGATCTGAGATCCACAAGACAAATCTCTCATAAGTTGAGAATTTAATTCTCATCGAAAAGATCTTGTTCTTGAGAATCAAATATTTAGGGAAGAACAAATTTAAAAAAGAGAAAGAAAACGGAGTCCATGATACTCCAGGAACTCAGTTCCTTCAAATCGATAACTTAGTTCTTTAAAAACTCAACCTAAAATCCTCAAAAATGGTTATTTTGGTGAGCGTTAATGGTCAAAATACCATTTTTTGAGATGCAACCTCTCCAGAGACATCAACAGAGATTATTTCTCCATATAAAAAACACCAGCGCCTCACGTGCTTCCCATGTGGGCGTCCTTTTAACAGCGCCTAGCGCCTCACGTGAAAACACGCGGGCACCCAAAATAGAAGTCCTGCGCCCCACGTGAAACACACGAGAGCGCTGGATAAAGTGCTCAACATTCTATACACAGCCGAAAACAGCTGAGTGCTTAGCACTAATTGGGCAGCGCACAGCGCCTCACGTGCTCCTCACGTGGGCACCACGCAAAAAGGTGCTTAGCACTCCATATACCGATAAAACGGCTGAGTGCTTAGCACTGATTGGGCAGCGTCCAGTACCATACGTGTTCCTCACGTGGATGCCAAAAAAAGATCAGTGCTTAGCACTATATATATAATTGAGTGCTCGGCACTGATTGGGCAGCTCCCGTAATTAAATGCTTCACATGATACCCATGTGAATGTCATAGTGTCAAATAAGTGCTTAGCACTTTCGCATTAAAAAAATGAGCTGAACAAACAGAGCCCAAATAAGTGCTTAGCATTTTTGAACAAAAAAAGGACTGGGTAGACTAAGCCCAAATTGGCTAAGTCTCTTGCAACTGAGACCAAATGCCCCTGGATCTTAATAAAATTTAAGAATCCTTAAAATATTGCTAAGTTGATCTTAGTTTCAAATAAGACTAATGTATACTTAGTTAAAATTAAATTGGGCCCAAATGCTTATATGTTTAAGCCGATCTTAATCTCAAACTAGATTAACAGTCCTTAAACCAAACAAAATATTTCTGAACTATAGGAATATACTACCTAAGTTCAAAACCCCGTCAAGCAAATTCTTGACCCAAACCCAAATCTAAAATATATGGATTTGGACTGATCCGCGCCCTACGGGCGACGACATAAATTAGTCGTCGTATATAATCCACGGGCAATCAAAACAAACAAAATAACACACGACACGAAGTGAACTGCTGGAGAAGGAGAAAATGATTACCGCAATGCGGTAACGTAATTACCTGCATGGGCTTACGTCTACAGGAAAGAGCGTCCCTACAATCAAAACCCCCTCACAAAATGATGGGGAATCTAATGAAGTCTGCTACAACGGTCGCATCCGTCCAAACCTCCAATATAGGATGCCATAAATTAACTTGGAATCTTCGGAAAGGTGAACGGATAAATCCAAATAGCATCTGTCCCCAAATTCAGGAAAACGATCCATCCCGGTTCGTCTCCGTTTTCGGCGGTGAACAGGCACAGATAACCCTATCTCAGGACTTTTCTCCCTTTTTTAGTTCTACACAGTTCTCTAAATAAAAGTAAATTACAGAGCTTTTTTACATCACAGTCTTAAACTCTTATATCATCTTATCATCAACAATCTCTGATAGTTGTCCAGATCCAGATATATACATAATTTTGCAGCTTTTATAACCCATGTCATGGGCCATCTCAAAAATAATTTGATAAGAGAACCAGTGTAAAATTCTTGATAAACAGTTTTTGTACCCCCATCATATATAGTCTTTTCTGTGTTAAGTTTCCCAGCACTACGAAAAATTACATTGATAGCAGGCTCAGCCATCTATGAAAAAACATGAAAAAACTAAGGATCACTGGGATAATAGAGCTAAACAATGCAAGTTAATTTTAGAAACTAACCAACTCTTCCTCGGTATTAAATGTTCTATGGTCAACATTTTCTTTTCTTTCATGTTCTAGTTGCATCCTCATTTTTGCACTGTTGGTCTGTCCATAATCAAAATATCACACATTTTAGCATTTGATAGAAAAAACATGAAAAAAATTGCAACTAACTACTATTGAATCCAATTAGACTGTATAATGAAGTTTAATGCAACATAAATTTAGAAAATAACCACCTCTTTCTTAGTATCAATGGTTCCATGTTCATTTTCATCTTGAATAACATCTTCTTTGACCGGGACAGATAACCCTATGCGAGGATTTTCCTGCCTTTGTTTTTCTACGCAGTTCTCCAAAATAAAGTAAATTTCAGTGCCATTTTGCATCCTAGCCTTAAACTCTTGTATCATCTTATTATCAAGGACCTCTAATAGCTGTCAACATCCAGATAGATACATGATTTTGTAGTTTTCATAACCCATGTCATGGACCATCTCAAGAATCTTTTGATAAGAGAACTTGTGTAAAAATTCTACATACACAACTCATCTATCCCGTTCTGAGTTAATTTTCCCATATATATGAAAAATTACTTTAATTTCAGGCTCAGACATCCGTAAAAATACAAAAAAAAATTAATAATAGGAACGGTTCAAGTATACAAAAGATATATCAATAAAATAATTGAAATGACGGTAAAATGGATTCATATATCCAAGTAATGCATGTGAACCATTGACTCCTGCCTACAAGATCACTGTGATACCAAGAGCTAAACAATGCATCATGACAACAAAAAGATGCTAAATTAAGGAAAATATGAAGTTAGGATTTCAATGTTAAAAAACTCATCTTGATTGCCAAAATCGATTATCTTTATGCAGAGTTCCTCCATATCACCGACCAAACAATTCCTTGCATGCTCCACTTTGCAAGATCTCCTCACTTCGAAGAAGTCGACTTTGAAAACTCGCAAATCGAAGTCGAAAGCGTCCAAATAGACATCAAAATCCTTTTTCACTTTCTTGAACTGAGAACCTTTTCCCCTTTTCTATTTATTAGATAAGAACCCCTTTTGAAAATATATGGACTAAATAAAGGTATTTCGGTCATTTGATAAGAAACTTAATGGGAGGGGGTCGGGAGTAACGGAGTAAAACGTTGGGGGAAGCTGTGATGGGAAAAAAGTTTAAGATTGCAGTAGGAACATATGCCAAACTACACGGTGGTTTTGGTGAAATTTCCCTATATATAAATTTATAAGGCATGTCGTTTTTGGGTTCTAAAGCATGAGAGAGAATACATAATGAATGAGAGAGAAAGCATTGTTGACTTTTTATTTATCTATTTTTATCTCTTGTTTAACTAGAAGAAATAAAAAGGATGGATGAGGTGGACAACTTCTATTCTAAACTTTGGCTATAGAAATTTTGTCATTTTTTCTATTTTTATTTTGCAAATTAATGACATCATTTAAGATACTAATAATTATTACATTGAAGATTATAGGGAAATGTTAGGGAAAAAAACCTGGCCCGTTTCAAACTTGTGTAAAACCCCTAGGGTTTTTGCTCTCGTTAAAAAAACCCTGGATCCAATTAAAACCCCATGTATACAGTTACCTGTAATATCCAAGCAGCTGCCTATCTGAGCAATTGTAGCCGCCTGTAATATCTAAGCAGTTGCATGTAATATCCAATCTATTGAGCGAATACGATGACTAAATAAAATACAGCTCATGGGTTTTTTCATAAAGATTTTAAACTGTAGGCCTTTTATAACAATTTTGAAAATTACATGGGTGTTTAGACAACTCCCGAGCCGGCCGGGGGCTTTTTGACAATTTACCCAAGATTATATATGTAACGACTCTAATTTCACTGTACGAAAATTTTTAAAAATTAGTATACATAATGGAGTTTACTAATCTGAGTACAAGTTATAGATTTAATTTGTTTAAGAATAGCAAGAACAACTTATAGCTCATTGGTAAAGCCTTGCACTGCTGTGACGTAACCCTTGCATTCGAATCCCATCAGCCACATATTATTTTTACTGGTTTTTATTTTAAACTTTTTGGAAGCCCAAAAGTTTACATGTGCAATACACGTAAAAATGAAAAGTCAGATAAAATAAACATATATAAAATGTTGTGTACACAGCCGAGTACACGTGGCCAAAATTCAGAGCACCAAAGCCCTAACACGACCGGCGAGATCTTCCTTTTTGCCGGCGCCGACGGTCTGCCCGTGGAGAATAGTCCCCGGGTCTTGCACACTAAACCCTTTGGCCAACCTTACTACCCCTGTTCTGTTTGATTTTCCTGAAAATTTATAGAGAATTAAAATGAAGCTTTAAAACCAATTTTTAACGCATTTTTAATTCTCTCTTCAATTCCAAAACCCTAATTCCATGCTTTAAATACAACATCATACCCTAGCTCTTCTTATTCTGAAATCTTTTTCCAAAATTCTCAAAAATTCTCAAGTCCAAGAAGAGTACAAGTGGAGTTAGCCCAAGATCAAATTCCGGCGAGAATTCGAGACGATTCCGGTGACCCCGCGACTCCACGAAGCTACCTTTCTCTTCCTCTACCTCCCCTCTAACCTTTTAGCAAGTAAGTCCCATCTCCCCACTTCTCTTTCTACCATAAAAAGTTTTCTTTTCAAAACTTATCGGTAAGTGGAGTTATACCGACACCCGATTCTATAATCCTTAAAATTACAAATTTTCTTAAGCATCACTCACCCATATCACTATGTCTTGCTTATAAATCATGAAATAAATAATTAGAACAATTTTCACCTTAAAACTCCATGTTAATTAATTTTAATTAAACTTTTATGTTTAAATACCATGAAGTTTATATTCATTATCTTTTAAATATTTAGCTTAGCATACCTTTAGAAAACCTCACGAGGTAATGACCTACCTCTCACATACACACATCTTGACATAGCACGATTCTCTTGAACAATATATTTGTGGCAAAATATGACTTTTCATTAAAATACCTTAAACTATTAAAAACCTGGATTTCTTTAAATTGTGTTACTTAATTCCTTACGATTATTCCTCTACAACCCATTTTGGGAAACCAGGTCGGGATGGTGCAGATTATCACACATCTTCGGGACTAGTAGTGCGAGATGCAGATCTTCTCACGAAGCATACGATCTCGATGGAATTTTAATACAATTTTTAAGAAAATCGAGGATTTCTATTTAATAATAAAAAGTCATTTTTAATAATTATATAAATATTATCAAACCACATATTTTTAAGATATTATTAAATCTCATGTTTTCTAAACAAAATAAAAGAATTACAAGTTTCATGAAAATACCATCAAGAATCAATATAAGTCTAACTTTACACTAAAATACCTTGAACTATTCAAGCTAGGTCTATATATTCACTAGAAGACTCACTTTTTAAAAGTTACATCCATGAAAAATCTAAATACGATAAATAAATACTTGAAATTTATTTGGAAAGTATACTATAAAATATTTTTCATAAAACCTCTCAAGTTATATATAAAATTACACTAAAGACCCTAGTAAATATAAGTTTAAACGGGATCAATCTCTTGAGCCTCAGGGTGCCAGAGAAAGTGGGTGCTTGCCTATTTAAGGTAGAAAACTAAAACGGGGTTATCAATGGTAATTGTCTTGGAAAAAGACATAAATCCTGCTATCCATGTACAGCAGTTACCGATAATTCCTAAACCTAAATCAGGATCCAGATCTGTTTAAGTGTCTGACTCAAGTCTGAGTCCAAGTCTAATTCAAATATGAATCCAATCATAATTCCAATTCAACATAGATCCAATATACTAAACATGAACACTTGAACTTGAATCATGAATACCAGAACAATATCAAACATGCAACATAACTTAACTTGACCGAACCATGGATATATCTTGAACTTGACTACATGACTACCGTTTACATCCTGAATCAGTTTACATGAACAATTTATATCATGGTCTCGGCAAGTCTAATAATTACCAATCAATACAATATACATTACGAAGTTTTTAACGGGGTAGATTGGTATGAAATGTGTTAAAAGTGGCACGATGATGGTCACTAAAAGACACCTACATGAACATCCTGTGCCGTTGTCCCGTAGGTTTTGACGGGGCCTTGTACTTACATGTTACCTTAGTTCATGGAGCAAGTTGGACTCTTCTCATATACACTGGCACATTCTGTACCAAACTACAAATAATTACATTAGCATAACAAACACATACTTTACCTATTTTATTCTCTTTACCTATCTATTACATTCTATCTTTTGGGACTTATCGAGCGCTAGTTCGCTAACGACATTCATGTCTCTTCTTTCTTTGGAATGTTCGTCAAGAGGACCCGACTCTCAGGAGATCGAGTCCAGTCAGAACGATTTGGAGCAGTTTATAGAGGAGGCAGACTTTTAGACATTATTTGTACTATTTTCTTGTCAGTTCATATGCCATTATTTAGACATCGCTTTCTATCATTGTATTTTATTTTTCAGTTGTATGTAAATAATGTTTATCAATAAAAGGTTGTTGTTTATATTACATTTCTTGTCATTCTTATGCTTTTCATTTATATTACTTATTTACGCTTAACGTGTTTATTTCTGACTAAATACGTCGCGTGCATCGTCACGTTTCTTTCCCCGTACACTGGGAAGCGGGGCGTGACAATATTACACTGGTAACTTTTGATAAATAACTAATATATTTATCATATGAGAAAACGGAATCTAGGATGCCATAGAAGAGAATATCCTCCTATGGAATCGAAAAAAATCAAACCTTCATCAACTTTTTCGACGATCGGTATCCACCATCTTCATCTTTATCTGCAAGATGTGAATATACCAAATTTGATAAAAATCCAACATATTTTTGCCATTGATGTAGTGTGCAAATTAACGGTTTTCCGATAGTATAATATTTTTAGTAATTTTACATCACAAAATCAACGGTGAAAGGGTATTGGATTAAAATCAAATTTGGTATATCCACATCTTGCATGATAAAGATAAAGATGGTGGATGCCGACCATCGAAAAAATATGTGAAGGTTTGACTTTTTTTGACGCCATAAGAGAAAATTCCCTCCTATGGCACCCGAGATTCCGTTCTCCTGATCATATTTTTGCTATATTTCATATTAAACTGCTACATTATAACTATTGTATGATAACTACTGTATTTAATAGTAAACCATTATATTCATGAGATACTGCTGCAATTACCCGATTGCCACTACATATAAAAAGAGGCAGTCCTAAAGGACGTTTATAGTGGTTATGGAGAAATTATTCGATATACTGGGTGTAATACATTCGGACAGAAAAAAGAGAAAGATGGAGAATCCAGGCATCTTTCGGGCAGGTTGTTAGGATCCGTATTCTTGTTCTCTCGTAATCAGACACAAGACCAACACGCCGAATAGTTTCTTGTGGCTTGACCAACACGCCGAATAGTTTCTTGTGGTTATGAGGTATATGTAGTAGTTATCATCACGTAAATGTAATCGTTACCTGATATGCAGTAGTTCTCCTAAAAAAAGTTGCAACAATATTTAAAAGAAAAAAGAGACTAGAGATTTATAAATAAAAAAAAAAACTGCTTCTTGATCGGTTTTTCACTACTTTATTTGGCTAGGGACCTAGACCCACAGCTTTTTCTAGGCCATGACCTAAACCCCTATTTTCTCTTATTTTTTTCTTCGCGCAAATGATACTTTGCACATTAATCAACCCGTTTGGGAAAGAAGACTCCCAAAAAGGTGGACAACATATGTTACAAGGACCTTTTACAATTGATTTCTTAGCGCCAAGACTTCTGGTAATTAAGAAAATGCTAATAGCTTTAAATGTGTGTCCAATGAATGATGCATTTGGATTGCTCTGATGCTATCTGAGAATTGACGTCACTACCAGAATTTTGAAGTTACGATAAAAGTATGTTGAAGTTATGATCAAAGTTGAAGGATAGTAATTTATACCCGGCAAAATTATTTAGGTATAGGAGTAAATTCAATGCCAAAAGAACGATATACATTCCCAATTCCACAAGGTTTTTCATATATCATTCCTGCAACCTATGACCTGTAATATGGGGATACACTTAACTTTTTCGACAGCAACCAATACGCAAATTCATGTAATATAAACCACCAATTGCCCATTGCCATCAAAATAAACGAAACAAAGAAATGAATCATCTCATATCTCATGTTTCCATTCTCCACATAGTAATGCAAGGACTTTAAGG
Organism: Agapanthus africanus; assembly: GCA_030015575.1. NCBI lineage: Eukaryota > Viridiplantae > Streptophyta > Magnoliopsida > Asparagales > Amaryllidaceae > Agapanthus > Agapanthus africanus. Next base: position 796,766,510 of record CM057340.1, read on the forward strand.
ATTAACAATCGTGGATACAAACTCCAATAGCAGTAAAATGTGTGATTTTATTTTTTCATTAGACACAAAAAAGCAAACCCATATTTTAAAAATTCAAACAAGACGGAAAGGAAAAAATAAAAATAAAAAATTTGATATCTCATACACTGGAAGTGAAATCGGTTCGGTTTAGACTCCACTTGCATTCCTACGTATGGGCAAGACACTTTGATAATACGATCCGATTTACATTTTTATATCACTTAACTGATAGTAAAAGCAATTTACAATATGATCATAGAATCATGAATAAATCGTTCATCTCTTCTCCTATGCAAAGCTGCAAAGAATCAATTTATTTTGTGGTTTCGATTTGAAGAAGAAAGAAAAACTTTGTCATCAGCCCCACGCCATGGAGCAGGCATAACTAACCACCAGCATCCCATCAAATCCAAAATTCTGTTAAGATAAATTACAAGTTAGCCAATAAAAAGGAGAAATAAAATCATGCAAGCAATAAAATGAAGAAAAAGCTTTGGTTTCCTCGGCATCAATTAGGCGCAAAATAACATGAGAACATTACCTTCAGCAAATTTTAACAAACAAAGTCAACTTTTCATTTAGATAGATTATCTTTGAGCAACTCATGTTAAATTGGATTTTACTTTACAGAAAATTAACAAAAAGGATGGAGGAAGAGTAAAAGCTATATGCATATCTGTACGTGTACTTAAGAGAAACCGATATCTATGGGGTCACTATAGGACCCCCCAACCCCAACCCCACCCCCACCCCCAAAAGAAAAGAAAAGAAATAAAGAACATTATTATTCATTTTTCTTTTGACTTCTTTTAGGCCTTCTTATTTAAAATGTTGACGCATATTATTCGCTGAAATTATCAAAATGATCTACTGCAGGACCATCGCCACTGCAACCAACTAGGAAACACGCTAGATGAAAGAAAACTTACATTGTATAGATCAATTACAAGTTCATCTGGATTGGGTGAAAATGAACTGTTGACATAAACAAACTGCAATGAAAGGAGGCTGATTACTGATGGTGATTCAGGTATAATAATTCACTGTGACAAATCATTTGGAGGGACAATTTACCAATGTATCATGATGAAGTTGATGGCGAAGAAATTCAATGGCCTTCGAGAATTTGTCAGTTCCAGCAATCTGCCAATAAAGTTCCCAAGAACATTGAAAATTTGCTACCAGGTAGAAATTGAGATATAATAACTGTTAATTGATATTCGTATATAAAGAATGTTCCATTGCAAAATGGTTTGCAAATTACGAAGATGAGAGTTGTTTATCAAAATAGAAACTGGACGATTCACACCATTCATGTCGATCGCTATGCCTTAAAATCCATATTTATGAAAAATAAAGGGTTTGGAGGCTAGATGCATTGGTTAAACTGTGTTACATCACCAGAAAGACATTCATTTGAGCAACATGATACATGGATTAAAATTATGGTATCATTTGCATAATTTCATTTGGAGATTAAAATTTTTGTCATGTGTGGGTGTGTATTACCGAGTTAACATATCGAAACTCTGCTTTGAGCTTTCCCCTTAGGCATGTAGGTTCCGGGCAACACCTTGCTACCCACTAAGCATAGCCGAATTTAAAAATAACTGACCAACAAATAAAATTCCAAAAATCATGGGCCTGTTCGGCAAATCCAATTTCCATAGAAACCCGTCGTGCTTTTCCCTCATACGCCAGAAAAAATTGATATATATAAACAATCCTCGCCTTTCTCTTATACTTTTCTTAACATCAAGAAAACCATTATTTGTTGAGCATATTTATGTTGCGAGATAGGATCTCCTAAATTCTTTCGTAATATGACGCTAGAATTATAAGGTGTGACAACAGGTTTGCAATCATAATAATTGAACTTTCCAAACATTTTCTCCATCGCATGTTTTGAAGTCGAGGAAATTCTTTATCGTTTCCAGAAATCTTAATTCCCAAAATCATAATAGCAATTTCTAAATCTTTCATATCAAATGTGTTTGATAAATAATTTTTGACATCAATCACTATCAACGAAGTTCTAAATATCAACATATCACTACAAACAGACATAAAATCATGTAATTGTCATTTGAAGCTTTGCAAAGCACACAATTATCAGATCTATTGATTAAAATATCCATAATCCAAAGCTACTTTATCAAACTTCTCATGCCATTATTTAGGTTCTTGCTCAAGTCTATACAGAGATTTAATTAACCTATACACTTTAATTTTTTTGACCTTTGACTATAAATCCATCTTGCTATTCTATGTAAGTTTTCTTCTTTTAATTCAAAATTCATGGAGCAATTTTAACAAATATCTCTGATTGCAAAACTACTTCTCATGTCAGTGAATTTTTTGGGAGGGTAGCTAGATATTTTAAATAAAAAATTATATGAAAATACAAATACCTAAAGTGGTTGAGATAAATACCTAGAGATTGTTTAGGGCACCAAATTCAGGACTTGGTGCGATTTCTTTTGACCGCTATTTCTATATAAACAATACGTACCAACTTTTCTTTCTTCTAAAAATTTCTATTCTTCAAAACCAATCTCCCTCCAAATATCTTTAAAGCTTGCTATGAGCTCTCCATGGTCGGTTCCGGTAAATAAGGAAAGCATGCTGCTAAAGAGCAGCAAGCGTTGGTTGTCTGCAAGAATGCGGCTTTTACTCTAGGACAGAGAGAATCTCTTGCGTATTCCCGACTCATAAAATCATGTATAACTGCACAACAAATGAAAATTCAATGCCTATTTCTTAGACGTGTGTCATGTTTAGGACTATGCATTCAATACCCGCCTAATATAGTGACGGGTGTGCACGGGGTTCAGGTGGAAACTGGGTAGCCAACTCAAAAATGGTCACACATTATAAGTTCGGGCCAAGACTCAAAATAAAGTATAATCAAACTTGTGATCAGAAAGTTACAATGAGATGGCCAATAATGAGTAGGGATACTTAAAATAAAGTGTGGTTGGACAATGATAGATATAATGTAAATGGATTATTGTAGTTTTTGAAATCTTTGAAAGTGAATGCACATCATGATGTCTCTCTTTTATACTACATTTTCGGTGGAAAGCAAGGGAAAAAAAAGAAAAGAATTATAATAGCTCTACCATAATTTCTTTCTACCACATTTAAACCCCTAATTGACTCAGTGACCGTTAACTTCTTTCTTAATTATTGTTAAATTGTGTGGAGTAGAGTATTCCTGACATATTGATATAGCATATCTATTGAAAACTATATATGGTTGTTATCCATGACAAAGCATTCATTCATAGGAGATACTTAATCTCATCCATCTATTATCATAAAATTGGATATCTTCAGTGCTTCCTCCCCCCAGCTGGAGGGGATCAGGTCGCGGCCTTTAGAGGCCGGCCTTGATGCCTCTTGGATTGCCCCCCTCCACCCCGGACGGTCTTTTCCTTGGTGGGCCGTGGTACCTTAGTGCGGGGCTCGAAGGTGGTAGGGCATAAGCGTCATGCCTTGTCTTTGGCAACCGCGAGGTGGCTGTAGCGGCTGTATACCCGGATTGAGGGCAAGAGAACTGATTAGATCTAGGGTTTGCATTGGTATAAAGGGAAAGCAGAGGGGATCTAGGGTTTGGTTCCGTTTAAAGGAGAAAAGGGAGGGGATCTGTACCTGTCTTCAATCGTAGATATGGGGTTTTCTTCGATCTTAAGGAGAAAAGGGATCATTAAGGGTAAGGGGAGCTAGGGTTTGGGGTTAGGGTTTTCAATGAAGCTGGGGGTAACAACTAAGGGGATGAGAGAGAGAGAGAGAGACTTACAATAGAATTGCATTGTCCATTGATGCTCGATTCATTCCCAAACAGGGCCTTAAAGAGAAAGATTTTTCTTTGAGCTCCCTGAATCGAGCATCAATGGCGAATGCAATTCTACTGTAAGTCTCTCTCCCCCTTCTCTCTCTCACTCACCCTTCGTAGTTACTCCCAGCTTCATCCAAAATCCAAAACCCAAACCCTAGATCATTTTCCCCTTAATGATCCCCTTCCCCTTTCTCCTTAAGATCGAAGCAAACCCTAGATCCACGACTGAAGACATATTCTGATCCCCTCCCCTTTCTCCTTTAGACGGAACCAAACCTTAGACCCCTTTTGCTTTCCCCTTGTACCAATCCAAACCCTAGATCTAATCAGGGTATGCGGCCGCTACGGCCACCTCGCGGTTACCCGAGACATGGCACGACACATGTGCCCCACCGCCTTCGAACCCAATGCTAAGGTACCACGGCGTACTAAGGAAAAGATCGTCCCAGCCTGAGGGGATGATCCAAGTGACAGCAGAGCCGGCCTTCAAAGGCCGCGACCTGATCCCCTCCGGCTGGACGGAGGAAGCACTGAAGTGAGGTATCCAATTTTATGATAATAGATGCATGAGGTCAAGGATCTTCTATGAATTGATGTTTTGTTATAAATAACTCAAGCAACATACGTTATATGTATATAGTTTTCAACGGATATACTATATTTCTATATCAATCTGTTCGGTATACTCTCTATATATAATTTAACAATAATTAAGAAAGAAGTTAACAGTCATTCAGTCAACTAGGGACTTAAATGTGGTAGAAAGAAATTATATTCAAACTTCGATAAATAAATGAAAAGGAAGTTGAAAAACACAGAGCTCATTATAAGTTCGGACCTTATCTTGGAATCTTTCAAATCAACCTGATTGTAGAACTATTATAGTTTTTTTTTATCTTTTTCCCCTGCTTTCTACCGAAAATGCAGTATAAAGAGAGACATCATAATGTGCATTCATTTTCAAAATTTTCGAAAACTACAATATGCCCTTTACATTATATCTATCATTGTCCAACCATACTCTATTTTAAGTTTCCTACTCATTATTGGCTATCTTATCGTAACTTACTGATCACAAGTTTATTAACCCCCCCCCCCCCCCCCCCGCGTTTCAAAATGTAAGTCCATTTTTGTTCTTTTTTGTTTCAATATATAATTCCTTCTGCAAGTATCAAGAATCTTTTCTCATTATCAAGACACATTTACTACTTGATTTCCTAAAGTACCATCAATAAATTCCTTAATTAGCTTCATGCTTATACAAATACCAAGAAAACAATGAACTTTAATACGATTAAAGTGGGTAATTTGCATTTATGTAATCATAGGTTTAAATTTTATTAATAGGTGTGCAAAAGTAAAAATGGATTTACATTTTGAAACGGAGATGGTACTTTATTTTGAGCCCCGGCCCGAACTTATAATGAGTTCGACCATTTTTGCGTTGGCTACTCAGTTTACACAAAACCCTGTCTACACTCACCACTATATTAGACAGGCATTGAATGCAAAGTCCTTAACATGGCACACGTCTAAGAAATAGACATTGGATTCTCATTTGTTATACAGTACATGATTTTATTTCTTTGGACATAAATGTAGAGATGCACATTTGCATGCTTGCCTTCATTCATAATGTAAAGTTACACATACTTAGATGCACATATGATATATGTGATCCCTTGAAATTGGTGAAATTGCAAGAAACCTCCCTCGTTTTGCCTGTAACAGTATATCGCCCTTTGTTTTAAAATCTTGCACTTCACCCCTACCTTATCTACAGTTAACTTGTATTTTCTGCCACTATATTATTAAAGGTTTACAAATGATACAATTACCCTGTGGTATTTTGAGAACAAATTATTGGCAGAAATGGAGAAAAATTACACGGCATTAACTGGTTTTTTATAACAAAGGGTGATATGGTTTTAAAAAAAAAAGAACGATATGCATTTTTACGGGTAAAAACGGAGGGGTTTCTTGCAATTTTAGACATCAATATTTACAAGGGAAATCCCACTAAAATACCCTTAACTATGTTGTTATTCACTAAACTACCTTAAATACTGCATTCTAAGAAAGTTCAGTGGAAAAAATGACAGTTAAAAGTATTTTAGTAAAATCTACTCTACAGATTAGAACATTATGTAACGTTTGGTAATTCCTTTCGAGAAATTTCAGGTACATAGATAGCAAACCGAACCACTGGCACCCAAACCACAGCATGGTCGTCAGAGGCATTATCAACATTAACAAGATGAACATGGCTCTATACGTGAACCACACGATGAAATTCCAAAATATCGGGGAGAAGAATAGTCGAAGGTCTGAGCTCGTCCTCGAGCTCAAGAAAATATTCGAAGAGTTATCGATTCGATACAGCAGCTCGTCCTCAAGCTCAAGAAAATATTCGAAGAGTTATCGATTCGATACAGCCTGCTGCCTCAAGAAGTTCTCATGAGCTATGTTGGGTCGACCCCGTTGCTGATGGCCATCACATAAAGCATGAGTTAGATTTGTATGTTGCTAACTGATAGAATCTGAAATGAGATGTGTTGTAATGGTCATTGTTTGAACTGTGACTGAAACTTTTTTGTAAATTAACTGTTGGTAAGAGTGATTTTATCAAGTGATAATTTGAGCTTATTTTTGATGAAAAGTAAGGTATATATATTTGATGAAATTATTAACAGGCTGCAATCATCACCTAGTACAAACTATGTGCATACATCTGAAGTATCTGCACTCTTTTGTCAACATGTTCAAGTGTTGAAATCATGCAATAGCATATAAAAAATATCATAATTATTATCACTAGGCAAAAGTAAAAAACTGACAATAAGAATATCACATGCAAATATGACATAATTTAGTAGTAAGTGGATACTCCAACATCAGTTACCTCTATTGCAATGCTGCCTAAATGAGCTATATAACCATTTTACAATGCAAATGATAACCACAACATTATAGCAAATGATTATAACAGCTATGCAATAATATTTCGCATTAGCACAATTTAACACAAAAGCATTCATATCTGCAACTATCATTTATTTCTTGAATCCAAATCTCATCCAATCACTTCGATTACAGATCTATCATCCCAAGGTAAACTCGTAGACATATTACTTGTGGGGAAAAAATAAAACAATAACTTTAAGCTAGATAAACTAGATTCGGTAGAATCTTACCAATAAAACATAATTTGTAAGAAATTCCTCTGCTCATATGACTATATCATCGCTGAACAGCGATGTGTCTTGTGTCAAATGGATCCATGATGCATATCAGCTTTAAAGAATGTCTAAGAAGTCTGGATCAAATTTTAAATCACATCTTCGCAATTAAATCAAGGTATCTGCTCTCCGACGAAGGATTCACCCTCTCTGCCTTAATCACCGTAATTTTCACTCGCTGCTCGTCTCCATAAAGCTCTTCTTTAATTTTCAATTTAAACAAATACTGCTCAAAGAGACTGCGACGAATAATCTCAGCAAACTTTGCATCATAACCCTCTTCATTCTTAATTTTGTACAGCTCCTTTGCCGAACAGCCAAGAATTTCCTACCCCGACTCTTGAAACACTGTGACCCAAGTAACTCCGCTATGATCTTGAAATTGAACTTGAAGTAAAAAATCTATCTTCAAACTCTTTATCACATCGATCGCAGCAAAATTCCCCGTTACCAACCTTGGTCACTTTTTTACTACATTGCCTATCACACCAATCATCAAAGGACAAGCGGTGCAGCAATAATTATCAGTTTTGATGAATGAAATGGTCGCTTTGATTGTAACCCAATCAGGCTTTTCTCCTCTTCCAAGACCCTCGTCTTTGATTTGAGAAACATTTTTGCGGGTTTCATTATGATGGCGCCCAGGTGCAAAATCTTTAGAGATGGATTGCGAGGTGAATTCCTTTCCTCCTCCATCGAACCACTCTTTCAATTTTAATAGACTCAGAGAAGTTGGGGTTGATGAAAAGTTGAGTGGCGGAAATTGTACCAACTGATTTTCCACTAAAGTCGTTAACTTTTCCTGCTTTCACAGCTAAAACTGTAAAATTATAAGGTTCGTGCCATCTCTTGCAACTCTCGACCCTCTCTATTGCAAAATGCCCCCCCCCCCCCCGCAAAAGAGTTAGCTTGACACTTCGATTAGAGACATCCTTCAAGTTGAGAATTCTCCTTTGAGTTTCCATGCCATTTTTTCTTAGTATAGTTGTTGAAGGGTCAACAGATGTGGCAATGCCAATTAAATCTATAACTGAGTTGTTCTCTGTATTCTCGATCTCACTAATGAACCTAAAATTGAACTGCTGTGCCGGTATAGAACTGTCTTCATCTGGGCAAAATTCCACAATTGGCATTGCTTCCAAGAAAATTTCAAATTGAAGGTTAAGGTGATTGAAGTTTCTCTGAGCAGGTTTTAAACTTCCCTTTGATATCAAATACACCTTTCTAGCCTCAACAACATCATAAAATAGGTTGACTGCAGAATTAAAACAAGTGCTCTGATTTCTCCACCATCAGAATCAAGCAAGTCAAAAGAGAAAACTTTTCCATCTCCCTTAGCATTGTTATAACGTCGAAGATCACCTTTTGAAGTTGCTCTTGCTTTGATGGCCCGTCGAACTTGGTAAGGATTTAGCGCAGCTATAGGGATTACCCGAGGAGGGGCCTCATTCTTCATCATATCGCCATGATTTCTATAGTTTGGAAGAGGCTTATATGAAGGCTGAACCGTTGGCTGAAAGTTTTGAGGGTTATTGCTTTGGCTTGTTGCTGGATTGGTATTGAATCTTGAAAGGGGAAGAGACCCAGATGCTTGATTAGTAGTTGATAGATTGGCCTCGAGATACGGTTTGGGATTACCAATGACCGCACCCTCCGTGATTATGGCTTCTAAGTTTAGAACCACAATAATCCTACAGGATAAATCAGATTGAAACAAGATGATAGAGACAAAGTCATTAAGATATCCTAAATCCCCTAAAAGCTAAATTATTGTATACAAATGCAGTTCAAATTTCACAGCTATGAAATGGTAAGTTACCTATAAACCCATCCATTTCTCTACTTCTATTCACATGCTTTTTCTATAGTAAAATTCTAGCCACATGTTAATTCTATAGAAAAGCTTACTGCAGCAAATAACATTTTTAGAAGTAGGTAAATATACATAAGTGCATCCAAAAGAATTTTAAAAAATACAGCAAAAAAACAAAATCCTGTCTCAATAATACCTTATTACCTGTTCCCTTTTTTCGTGGTTTAATTGAGCTATACAGTGACAGTCACAAATCTATCGACTTTAAATTATTTGGAACTACAATACTCTATCAATCTCATCATACTAAACTAACATCCTATTATAACTGAGAATGTTCATTCAATGAAGAGAAATCAAAAGGAAACTGAAATCAGCATCTCAGTTCAGAAGATTCTATGGAATTATAGTAATTAGCTTCTGAGTCAATTAGTTTGATTATCTTCTTCAGAAGAACAACTCCTAATAGCCAAACGTGCACTCATACATGCATGCACTCACACTCTCACACGCTTTAAATACGGTAGATCTCCTTAGTTCTTTTAGTTTAAATTACATAAAAACTTCTCTAACTTCAATGAGAGCCACACAAATTTCCCCTCACCGGGTTTAAATACAGTTCGGTACTTCAATCTTTTATATGTCTTTTTACTCAAACAACAGCAGTTAGCGCAAACTCAATATTTTAGTACCCAATGAAACAATTTCAGCACCATTTGCAACCTAAAAATTCCTCTCTTTTTCCCTGAGAAATTCGACAAATTTAGAACCTACACACAATACACCTTCACAATTTATCAAATTAACATGTTTTCTGATCGATTAGCTTACAACAAAAAAAAGAACTTTGCAATTACCTTCGATTTTGAACGGTGCTGCAAATGTACTCCAGCAATTGCACAACCGATCCATTCTTCAATCTCCCTCCTTTTACGACATCGTTGAGCTGGGTCGCTAGCAGTGCTTGTTGGGTCTCGGATCCATCCGAAACCAGGATCCGATATCGCTCGCCGGATCCGATAGCCTTCGCTTCGGTCACTTGAACCACTGGCTTCAGGTTCAGATCGCCTGCGTTCACCTTCGCGATCCCATTCTCCGTTAAAATCGGCGCCATCGGAGGAAAGAAACCCTAGAATTTGAAAGGGATTTGATGGAATTAGGGTTTTGGGGGAGTTCGAATTGGGGGATTTTGGGAGCGAAATTATGGGAATTAGGTTTTTTTTTTTAAAAGGAGAGCAACAGGCGAATTGTGCGAGGCCAGTTTAGATGTTTTCAGATAACGGTCAACTACAACGATTTGATTTCATCCTCTGTGAATAATATTTTGGGAAGCCATGGGGGGAATTACGTCTATGCTCAAAAGGTGTTTCCAAGTACAAACCATTTTTTCAATATTCTTATATTTATCTTTGTAACTTTTTTATAGATTTCCGCTGTATTTATCACATATTTATTATATGTATTATAGAACTACTACATTTTACCGGTTGACTATTATAGTTATCAAATACCGCTTGAATCACCAGATAACTACTACATATAACATTTTAAAGGACGTGGTAGTGGTTATAGGATAAATGTAGTAATTATCTGACAAAAACTATAAGGATAGTACAGAAAAATCGAAAAATAAAATATGGCTTGTAACTTACAAATACACTACTTTTTTTATTTTTCAGGGTCGGAGTGGGGGATGGTTTTTTATTTTTTTTTTTGGTTAAGGACCTGGACCTTTTCTACCCAAACCCAATTTTTCCTAATTATTTTCTGATTTTTTTATTTAATTTTAAAATGCATGTATTGCACAACTGATACTAATGTTATCGTTTATCCTTGTAAATGAACATCATTATTATACATTAATCAACCAGTTTGGGAAAGAAGACTCCCAAGGAATGCGACAACATGTTACGACACTTTTTACAAGTGATTTCTCAACTCTAAGGCCATGTTCGGGAATGAAGTTGAGTTTTCTAAACTGTGGTTTCATAAAGTTCGAACTTAACTCAAAAATCCTAAATTTGCCCGGTTTATAGATCATTTTGGATTTTAGATAACTGCAGTTATCTCACCTTTCAAATTGAGAAAGCTGCAGCTATCTAAACTCCAATCTAAAGTTTAGATAATTAACTCCATTTTTAGAATTTGGGTCTTACAAACCATAATTTGCATCTCTCTATCTCCACTTAAAATAAACCATTGTTATCTAAACTTCATTTCCAAACAGGGCCTAAAACTTTTGATGTTGGGTTTATATAAACTTGTCATGTCCCGCTTCCCAATGTACGGAGAAGGGGACGTGGCGAGGCCGCAACGCATTTACTCAGAAATAAACACGCTAAGCGTAAATAAACAATATATAAATAAAAGCACAAGAATGATAGGAGATGTAATATAAACAGTAACTTTTATTAACATTCAACTTTACATTACAACTGCTTTTGAAAAGGAAAATACAATGATAAAAGCAATGCTTAAACAGTGGGCATATGAAATGGAAATAAGTACAAATAATCTAGAAGTCTATCTGGGCCTCAATCTGCTCCAAGTACTCATGACTGGGTTCGATCTCCTGAGAGTCGGGTCCCCCTGACGAACATTCCAAAGAAAGAAAGAGACAGGAATGTCGTCAGCGAATTAGCACTCGGTAAGTCCCAAAAATAAGGGTGGAATAGAACAAGTAAAGAATATGTGACTGGTAATCTGAACAAGTATATGTTTGTTATACAAACGTAGTTGTTTGTAGTTTGGTACAGAATATATCAGTTTATACGAGAGGAGTCCAACTATCCCGTGGACTATGGGAACAGGAAAGTATAAGGCCCCGTCAAAACCCACGGGACAATAGCAATGAATGCTAATCTATGTCTTTTAGTGTCTATCATCGTGCAACTTTTAATACATTCCGTACCAATCTAACCCGTTAAAACCCCGTAATATATATTGTATTGATTTATAGTTATCAGACTTGCCGAGACCATGGATATAACTTGTTCATGTAAATAAGTTCAAGATGTAAACAAGTAGTCATATAATCAAGTCAAGATATAGCCATGATTCGGTCAAATCAAGTTATGTTTGCAAGTTGATATTGTTCTGGTATTTAGGTTCAGGTTCAAGTAGTCATATTTGGTATATTGGATTCATGTTGAATTTAATTCATATTTGGATTGGATTCATGTTTGGATTCAGATTGATTTAGACTCAGATTTGAGTCAGACACTTTAAACAGATTTGGATCCTGAATTAGATTTAGATATTATCGGTAACTGCTGCATATGGACGGCAGGATTTATGTGTTTTTCCAAGACAATTACCATTGATAACCCTGTTAAGTTTTTCTACCTTAAATAGACAAGTGCTCACTTTCTCCGGCTCCCTGAGACTCGAGAAAATTGATTCTGCTTAAATCTATATTTACTAAAGCCCTTAATTATTATTTTATATAACTCGAGGGGTTTTATGAAAAATATTTTTTATACTTTCAAAATAAATATCGAGTATTTATTTATCGTATTTAGGATTTTCATGGATATAACTTTTAAGATTTGAGGTATTTTGGTGAATATTAACTTAGCTTGAATAGTTCATAATATTTAAATGTAAAACTTGTCTTTTGATAACTTGAAGATATTTTGGTGAAACTTGTCATTTTTTTATATTTTTAGAAAATATGGAATTTTATTATATATTGAAAATGTGTGTTTTAATAATATTTATATATTTATAAAAATTAATTTTTATTATTAATCAGAAAATCTCATTTTTCTTTAAAAAACGTATTAAAATACATTCGAGACCGAATGCTCCGTGAAAAGATCTTCATCTCGCTCTACTAGCCTGAGAATGTGCGATAATTCGTACCATCCAATAGCGGGTTCTCCAAAATGGGTTGTAGAGGTATAATCGCAAATGTTCCCGCCGAAAATTTCTACGCAGAAGAGTCCAAGGTATCAAATGGCAGCGATACGTTTAAGGAAATGCGAACCAGTATCTTCCGACCTGTATTTTGATAAACTTTCGAAAGAGGAACTATTAAATTCTGATGGTATTGGAAGCGTCTCGAAAAACCCTTCGATTTGATATATTATAGGCTTCATAATTCATCCGGGATCAAAATTTATGAGCAAATATGCTATGCACTGTTCCTTGATTAAAAATCAGGAATTACCTCAATGAGGTGTCGCGTGTTCACACGTGACCAATGGTCACGTGTTGACACGTGATAGTTAAAAAAGAAATAAAAAACAAATGACTAAAGAAAATACCTTAACGGGGTATCACGTGCTTACACGTGACCAATGGTCACGTGTTGACACGTGATGGTTAAAACAACAACATAAACAAGCGGCTGTTAAAGGAACCAATTGGGGGTCACGTGCTCACACGTGACCAAGGGGCACGTGCTCACACGTGACCAAGGGGCACGTGCCAGCACATGACAGGCTCCGAAAGCCTCACAGTTAATAGAATTAAAATTCTAAATTTCTCTAAATCTTTCCAAATGGAAAAGGATTATGGAGACCGTTGGATTAAAAATGCAAGGGTGATTAAAAATCACCAATTTATGGAAAGATTTTAGACAAGGAAAGATTTCCCTAAAAATCTCACCAGAAATAACAAATATAATATCTTTGGATTTAAAATCCAATGGTGAATAAAATTCACTGTGTGATCTAAAGGATCATATTAATTATGAAAACAAATCAAATATTTCAATGAAAGATTTACTAAACAAATTGATTCTCTTCCTTCTCCTATAAATGGAGCCAAGAAGAGAAGAGAAGGGATCTACCATTTTGGAGAGAAGAACAGAGAGAGGGGAATTTAATTCTCAAGAGGGAAGAAAAGAAAGGAGAATTTAATTCTCAAGAAAGAAAACCCTATGTAAGAAAAGAAAGGAATCAAAACTTCAAAAAAAAGAGAATTTAATTCTCAAAATCTAAGAGTTTAACTATTATACAAAAAAGAACTTAGTTCTTCTTCTGATTGAAGATCTGCACAGAGCACATCTCCCCATAAGTTGAGAATTTAATTCTCATCGGATCGAGATCCTGCCATGCAGATCCTAAACTTAGAAGGGGAATTGAGTTTTGAGAATTTAATTCTCCCAAACTAATTGGAATTTAATTCCTACAGAATCATAATTGGGGTTTAACCCTACTTAAGAATTTAATTCTTGCACAATAGGAATTTAATTCCTCTAAAATCATTTAGGGTTTAACCCTACAAAGAATTCAATTCTTAAAATAAGGAGACTTATAAGATCTCTGTGCATGCAAAAGAACCAAGGTCACGTGACCCCTGAAAAGATCCCCAAAAAACAAGAAGGAAAAGGCTTTGAGGCAATGCCTCACGTGCTCTCACGTGACCTCCAAGACAAAGGAAATAAAAGCAAGGGAAATCCAAGCTTTGGGCGCTCTCACGTGCTACCACGTGACCCCTTAGCAAACATTTTAACAGTCAGCGCATGAATCCCCATCACGTGTCAACACGTGATGCTCAAAATAAAAGTGAAAAGTGTTTAACACTTATTCACAGATTTGAGGATAAAACAAAGGAAATCTGGCTCCACATTTAGGGCGCTCTCACGTGTCCCCACGTGACCCCTAACAAATCCCTTTAATATCCAATGGATGGATGCCCATCATGTGCCCACACGTGATGGCCAGGAAATGAAAAGTATTTAACACTTAATTGCAGAACGAAGAAAAGGGATCTGGTCCCACTTTTGGGCGCTCTCACGTGTCCACACGTGACCCCTCTTTCTTTAGTGTTTAACACTAATTTGGAGATTATATTTCCAGTGTTTAACACTGATTGTTTCTAGTGTTTAACACTAAATTGAAGATTATATTTCCAGTGCTTAACACTGATTGTCTTTTAGTGTTTAACATTAATTTGAGAGTTCTACCTCCAGTGTTTAACACTGTTGTTCTCTAGTGTTTAACACTACTTTTAACCAAATTGGCTAATTTTCCAGAGGCAAAAGTCCCTCCTCCAAATGAATATCAAAACTGAGGAAATCAAAGACAAAATGTTGTCAGAGCCCCCAAACCTCTGTTTAGCATTGCTGAATGATAAGGGGCTGAACCCAGACAAATGTCTAATGGCCCAAAAGGCCAATATTTCAAACATAATTGGACTTAGCCCAAACTGGCCATAAGTACTCAAATCATCTTGAACTGAGCACATCTGCTCTTTCAACCAACTCATTGGTTCAAGGGTACATCTCTGAGCTCCTCTGATACTTGTCGTTGTAATCCTTCAACGTCTTCAGAGAGGTGATGGGTCCCGACAGCCATACATTTTATTGGACCACTATGTCCCTAAACTGGAACATGGACCACTATGTCCCTAAACTGGAACAATAGAGCCCCCAAATGCTCTTTTGTCGGATTTAAACGATCCCGTTTAAGTTGATCTTAGCTTCAAATATGGCTAACGTATCCTTAAACCTTCAAACAGACTTTAGTCCCAAATCGAACTATAGATCCCCCAATCAACTTTGGTTCAAGGGTACATCTCTGAACTCCTCCGACACCTGTCGTTGTAATCCTTCAACGTCGTCAGAGAGGTGACGGGTCCCGACGGCCATACATGCATGGACCACTATGTCCCTAAACTGGAACAATAGAGCCTCCAAATGCTCTCTTGTCGGATCTAAACGATCCCGTTAAGTTGATCTTAGTCTCAAATCGGACTAACGTATCCTTAACAAACGTTTGAGTTGATCTTACCCTAAAATATGGCTAACGTATCCTCAAACCAAAACCCCAAACCCAAATCTAAGAAAATACGGATTTGGACTAATCCGCGCCCTACGGGCGACGACATAAATTAGTCTCCGTATACAATCCACGGGCAACCACAAACAAAACAAACACCCACGACACGAAGTGACCATCTGGAGAAGGAGAAAGTTGTTACCGCGATGCGGTAGCGTAATTAACTGCAGGGGCTTGCGCCTGCAGGGAAGAGCGTCCCCACAATCAAAAACCCCTCAAGCGAGGGGGAATCTGACGAAGTCTGCTACATCGGCCGCATCCGTCTAAACCTCCGATATACGGTGCCATAAATCAACTTGGCATTTTCGGAGAGGTGGACGGATAAAACCAAATAGCATCTGCCCCGAACCTCAGGCAAGACGTCCAGTCTTGCACCGTCTTTCGGAGGGGAACAGATTCTGGCACGCCCGGTGGGACCTCTTCCTCTTTCCACTCCACAATTCGTGTGTCGTGTTCGCGAACGAATCGCGGTTTGCTGTGGTTGCATGTGGATTTGTAATACTTATATTTGGTGTCTTGCTCCGTGCAGAAAACGGAAAATCAATGGCTTCAAACTGCACTACCTGCAACTGCAACTCGCGCTCCGTCCCTGTTGGAGGAGTGACTTACGGGCCCCAAGCGGCCTCCCTTTTCAAGATGCCAGTAGAGCAGGTGGCTCAGGCCACCACTGGGCTATTCTTCGGGACCAGTCTCCCTCCAAATATCCCTCCAAATATCTTTAAAGCTTGCTATGAGCTCTCCATGGTCGGTTCCAGTAAATAAGGAAAGCATGCTGCTAAAGAGCAGCAAGCGTTGGTTGTCTGCAAGAATGCGGCTTTTACGCTAGGACAGAGAGAATCTCTTGCGTATTCCCGACTCATAAAATCCTGTATAACTGCACAACAAATGAAAATTCAATGCCTATTTCTTAGACGTGTGTCATGTTTAGGACTATGCATTCAATACCCGCCTAATATAGTGACGGGTGTGCACGGGGTTCAGATGGAAACTGGGTAGCCAACTCAAAAATGGTCACACATTATAAGTTCGGGCCAGGACCCAAAATAAAGTATAATCAAACTTGTGATCAGGAAGTTACAATGAGATGGCCAATAATGAGTAGGGATACTTAAAATAGAGTGTGGTTGGGCAATGATAGATATAATGTAAATGGATTATTGTAGTTTTTGAAATCTTTGAAAGTGAATGCACATCATGATGTCTCTCTTTTATACTGCATTTTCGATGGAAAGCAAGGGGAAAAAAGAAAAGAATTATAATAGCTCTACCATCAGTTTGATTTGAAAGATTCCAAGATAAGCTCCAAACTTACAATGGAATATAATTTCTTTCTACCACATTTAAATCCCTAATTGACTCAGCGAACGTTAACTTCTTTCTTAATTATTGTTAAATTGTGTAGAGTAGAGTATTCCTGACATATTGATATAGCATATCTATTGAAAACTATATATGGTTGTTATCTATGACAAAGCATTCATTCATAGGAGATACTTAATCTCATCCATCTGTTATCATAAAATTGGATATCTTCCTCCCCCCAGCTGGAGGGGATCAGGTCGCGGCCTTTAGAGGCCGGCCTTGATGCCTCTTGGATTGCCCCCTTCCACCCCGGACGGTCTTTTCCTTAGTGGGCGAGGGCTGTGGTACCTTGGTGCGGGGCTCGAAGGTGGTAGGGCATAAATGCCGTGCCTTGTCTTTGGCAACCGCGAGGTGGCTGTAGTGGCCGTATACCCTGATTGAGGGCAAGAGAACTGATTAGATCTAGGGTTTGCATTGGTATAAAGGGAGAACGGAGGGGATCTAGGGTTTGGTTCTGTTTACAGGAGAAAAGGGAGGTGATTTGTACCTGTCTTCAATCGTAGATATGGGGTTTTCTTCAATCTTAAGAAGAAAGGGGATCATTAAGGGTAAGGGGAGCTAGGGTTTAGGGTTAGGGTTTTCAATGAAGCTGGAAGGGGATGAGAGAGGGAGTGGGGGGAAGAGAGAGACTTACAATAGAATCGCATTGTCCATTAATGCTCGATTCATTCCCAAACAGGGCCTTAAAGAGAAAAAGATTTTTCTTTGAGCTCGCTGAATCGAGCATCAATGGCGAATGCAATTCTACTGTAAGTCTCTCTCCCCCTTCTCTCTCTCTCACCCTTCGTAGTTACTCCCAGCTTCATCCAAAACCCAAACCCTAGATCCTTTTCCCCTTAATGATCCCCTTCCCCTTTCTCCTTAAGATCGAAGCAAACCCTAGATCCACGACTGAAGACAGGTTCTGATCCCCTCCCCTTTCTCCTTTAGACGGAACCAAACCCTAAACCCCTTTGCTTTCCTCTTATACCAATCCAAACCCTGGATCTAATCAGGGTATGCGGCCGCTAAGGCCATCTCGCGGTTGCTCGAGACATGGCAGGACACATGTGCCGCACCCGTGCTAAGGAACCATGGCGCACCAAGGAAAAGATCGTCCGAGCTGGAGGAGATAATCCAACTGACAGGAGAGCCGGAGGGGATGATCCAAGTGGAAGCGCTGAAGTGAGGTATCCAATTTTATGATAATAGATGCATGATTATAAGGATCTTCTATGAATTGATGTTTTGTTATAAATAACTCAAGCAACATATAACTTATATAGTTTTCAATAGATACTAGCATTATACCCGCGCTGCGCGCGGGCATAGCATGAATCAAAGAAAAATGAGACGATGAAGTAGTTTTCAAGTAAAAATTTAAATTCTATTTAATCTCTCGCACTCTCAACTTATTTTGGTTATACTCAATGATTAATAGATACTTAAGAGACTATAAGTTATATTTTTTTATTTTAAATTAGAATTAAGAATGTATTTCTTTGTTTCTCTGAATTGAAAAGACATGCAAGGCATTAACGGATGATAGCATAATAAGGTACATGATATTTATTTAACCTAAACATATAAAATGTGAAAGCATAAAAATATTTTAAGGAAATGCACATTATTAGTCATCCATTTCATTGAAATAGACGTACAAAAATTCATGTCCTAAGTATTCATAAAGTACATCACCATATCCGTATTACATAAAAAAATAAAACAACACTAAATAACAAACTGGAAAAAAACTTACAATCTCACAGCGGCCTAATATAATAGAATACTTGGAAAATGAATAAAGTGACCTTATATAAGAGAGTAGGAGTTCAAAAATTAATAGCAAAATAAAATATTTATAAATATATCATTTTAGTTTGTTAATAAGGTGTTACTTTTTGAACTCTTACTCTTATCATAATTCACTCTGTATTTGAATGGTTTTCAAAATAGATTTGACAAAACATAACTTGACTGATTTGATAGCATTGTAACTTAAGTAAATTAAATAAAAATATTTGAAAAAGATAATATTTGATATTGTTTAGTGATGAAGAACACAACAAAAAATGAATGGCGCCAATATTTCCGATTTCAATGTTTTCTACTGAGACTATTATCATTCAACAGCAAACTAAAACCGGTTACGATATGAAAATTATATTTAGCAACAAAAGGAGATGTTGGTTTCTTACTTACAAAAACGAACCATTGCAAAGTGATCACAGATTTCAACATCCTACCCAGCAAATATGACACATACTTCTGAAACCTAAAAATTGAAAGAAAAAATATCGAAAACACATTCAGTTAAGAGATGGTAGCAATATTTCCATTGGCATTAATTTCCAAAGAATTTATAGCACTCGTCCATCCATCGGCAAAACTGACCGCAAAATGCCCTCGGAAGTAGATCATTATCAACCCAGTAGCCATCACTTTTTGCCTTCACAACCCTTCCACAGAGCTTATCCTTGCAGGGAGATCTCGGTTCCATCTTCAACATCATCCTCGTCCAACTTTTATTCGTAATCTGCAAAGCTTCTCTTCTGCATCTGTCTATTATCGGATTGCCCGATCTCATGCACTCTTTAACTTCATGACCAGCGTATAAAAGATCGCCGCAAGAAACCTTGTTCAGAATTTCTATGGCGTGTGCCCGTGTATATGCATCAAAAAACAGTATGATCCCGACCGCATATGCCGCTGCAAAGTGGCCACCAGTCATCGCTGTCTTGAGATGCTTCATACCCAAAGTCATCCTTCCTAAACTGTATATCTCTTCCTATAGGTTTAAAGAAAAACCCAACATCGATGAATTAGACAATTTATATATATATATATATATATATATAAAAGAAAAATTAGACATGCATATTTTTCCCACCAATACATCCTCAAGTATTCCTTAATCACCGAGATTGAACGCCCAATCATCTTATCTTTGGAGGCACGGTAAAAACTCTTATATCTAAATGCATACAAAACGATATTAGATAATTTATATGTTGGTTCTGAAATTATAAAAAGTAATAAATGCTTACGTTGCACATAGGTTTTTAATATCATCGAGAGGAGCCGAGGACTTGGAGACGACTTGCATGGCTATTTCGATGAGCATATCTTGTGGGAGAGAGGTCACGGTCGACGTCTTACTTTTTTTATGGCCTTTCTTCATTATCAACGGTCTAAGCTTAAGCTTCATCATGGACAACTTCAGTACTTGAAATAGTCAGGCACAAGTGTTTGTGAGAAAATGTATGATCATGGTTTTTATATATATATATAAGAGTCACCAAGTCAGTTTGAAATTTAAAATTAGCAAGTAGCGAATACAATTATGGTGAATTGGAAATGTATAGCTGCATGTGGTCTCATCATGTATTTTTCTTCATTTTGATATCATATCATATATAAATATGCATGAAGAAAAAACACATGATTGGATGGATGAAATATATGCATTTATAGCTCATATCATAATTGCACTATGCATGTGAAAAATTCTCAATAAAATATATTCTGATAAAATATAATTTGACCGGTTTGATAGCATCGTAAGTTGAGTAAATTAAATAAAAATATTTGGAAAAGACATTACTTTATGTTGTCTGGTGACAGAAAAGACAACAAAAAGTGCTTCAGCCGCAAAAAAAAGGAATGCAATTAGGGTGAACAGGAAATGCTGGCTTCATATGTCTAATCATATATATATATATATATATATATATATATATATATATATATATATATATATAAGGATGCAAAAAACGCACGATTGGACGGATAAAGTATATGTATTTATAGATCATATCATAATTGCACTATACATGCGAAAGATTCTCAATAAAGTATATTTTGGTAAATGTATAATTTGACTAATTTGATAGCATCGTAACTTGAGCAAATCAAACAAAAATATTTGGAAAAGATAATACTTGATGTTGTCTAATAGTAGAGAAGACAATTAAATACGTTTCAACCGCAAAAATAGGGAATGTAATTACGGTGAATTAGAAATGCTGGATTCATCTATCCCATCATTCATTTTTCTTCATATATCTATATATGATATTGTACAAACAACCATCTGTCCAATCAATATTATACTTTCTATTCAGTATATAACTTAATATTTAGAATAAATGAATATATACTGTTTGGCTTATTGATTTTTATTTTCTTTTAGACTTATTATTTTTAATTTCTTATTAATAACAAATATTATATAGCAAGTAAAGTATCATAAGTATAATAATTGCAAGGATTTATAAAATATTCATTAACTAAAGTTTACATAGTTGTATAAAAATAACCTATAACTGACATGATAAAAAATGAAAGATAAATATCACTTAAACTCTGGGATATTACATCTTGATTTTAGAATTTCATTATACATAGCAAAATACTTTTACATCAAGGATAATCTCCACGCATTAAAGAAGCGACAATTATTGCATGCTCGAACACTTCATAAGACGGAGTGATAAATGTGCAATGATGGTCATTCTTACGAACATCACTTTCATGATATATTCGGACCAGATAGGTTCCTTGATAGCAATAAAACATGCAGAAGACATCAAGATCCGATCGCAAAAAAACATAACTATGATTTTCAGACAACTGATAGCATATCCCACCTAAACTAAATCCAACTGGATGATATCCATTGGTTATGAAATCACAAAATATAAAGCATAATATACTAAAATTGACAATATCAACTCTCGCTGTCCATTTAGCAGTATATTCTTCTGTAATGCACAATTCCAATTACATTCTGAGTACATCCTTATGCCCATCCTGAAATTAAAAATTTGAAATTATATATAGTTAAGATTTTTTTTGTTATTAAATTTTTTTCTTTCTAATAGAAATTTTAATGGAATAAAGTTGAGCTTAACATATTTCATGATTTTTATAAAAATAGTATTAGAAAATTATAGAATAATATAGAAATTGTTAATTATACTCTACCGTTATACAATTCTATATATGGAAGAGTACTTACATTTCCGGTTGATGGAGATGACATTCCAGGGAGCCTAATGGTTAGATCCATTCAATGCAATACTAATCGTTTATTTGAATCCATATCATTATATTAATATTCCATTAAACTAATTTTAGATACTGCTATGTAGTTGAAATCATATATATATATATATATATATATATATTGTATTGATTTATTATTGTTCTTCGTTTCAGCAAGTATACCCAACTAAGTAAATATTGTTACCTAAAAGAAATAAAAATGAGTTGTATAGGCAAATAACAAAAATATATCAAAATGGATATTACTTCAAAGAAATTAAATGAACGATATAAACAAATAACACAAAGTACAATACATGAACTTAAATAAAAACATTTAAATAAGCATAATGTTTTTATAATATCAAAATTGAACACTAAAAAAAACTATGCATCCAAAGTCAGTGAGATTTTTTTTATGAAACTTAAGAGAATTTTAAACTCTTCATTTCAAATTCTAGCATAAAGACATAATCGACTAAGAAGGCAGTCGAGTAAAAAATAAAGAAAAACTTTAAATTTTATTCAATTATAATAAAAATTGACTTACAATAATATCCGTTAAGTTGTTGAACTTTGAAGTGGCAATAACTAAAATTTCCTCCCATATATATAGATAGAAGTATAACTATAGCACAAAAAGAGTTGGTTGTATTTGTTAATAGGAATCTTTGAAAAAATAGAGTTATTTTAAAATGACTTTCTAGATAACTCATAAAAGTTATATCAACTTATAATATTACGATACCCAGTTTATAATTTATATGAACTCTCTAACATGTAATACTTTTATCTTATATCTTATAAATCGAAAAATCAAGTATGGATAGTCCCGAAAACTTTTTATCCAACACTTATGTGTTTTCTCTATGCATTAGTTGTTTTTCCTCTACTTATGATAATCTATCTATATTGAGAACGGTTTTCAATAAAATATAAATAGGCGTCAAGAATTAATGCATTCTCCGTTAAAAAGATAAAAGAAAACCGATATATGCTCTAGTCTAAACGACTATTTTCGATGTCATATCATGTATAAATATGCATAAAGAAAAAATGCTTGATTAGAAGGATGGAATATATGCATTCAACTCATATCATTAATACACTCTGTATATAAACGGTTTTCAATAAAATATATTTTGACAAATGTATGATTTGTCTGATTTGATAGTATGGTAATTTGAGTAAATTAAATAAAAATATTTAGAAAAGATAATCCTTGATATTGCCTAGTGATAAACAAGAGAACCAAACGTGCTTCAACCATGAAAGTAGGGAATGCAATTATGGTGAATTGGAAATGCATAGCTTTATCTGTCCCATCATACATTTTTCTTCATATTTTTATTTATGATATTATACAAACAATTATCTGTCCAATCATGCATTATCTATCCAATCGTTGTCTCCAATATCGCTTTCACAATCTATTCGAAATTGGACAGATTTCTCGATAGTAATAAAATATGCAGTATACATCAAAATCTGATTCCAGAAAACCAAGTATTATTTGTCATAGCAACCAAGTGGTGAATTTTGCAACAAAGTTCTTTTGAATACATGAGATAATAAGGGAATAAAGAGATAAAAACAATTAATGCATTCTCTGTTAAAAAGAAAAATTAAAGTCGAGTTATGCTTTAGTATAAATGACTATTTCAATGTCATATCATGTATAAACAGGAATGAAGAAAAAATACATGATTGGACGGATGAAATATATACATTTACAGCTCATATCATTATTGCACTCTGCATATAAACAGTTTTCAATAAGGTATATTTTGACAAATGTATGATTTGACTGATTTAATAGCATCGTAATTTGAGTAAATTAAATAAAAATATTTGGAAAAGACAATCCTTGATATTGTCTAGTGAAAAAGAAGACAACCAAACGTGCTTCAACCGTAAAAACAGAAAATGCAATTATGGTACATTGGAAATACATAACTCCATCTATCCCATCATACATTTTTCTTCATATTTCTATATATGATATTATAAAAACAATCATCTGATCAATCACGCATCATCATAACTATATCACAGAAAGAGTTGGTTGTATTTGTTAATAGGAATCTTTGAAAAATTAGAGTTATTTTAAAATGACTTTGTAGGTAACTCATAAAAGTTACATCAAGTTATAATATTACGATACCCAGTTTATGATTTATATGAACTTTCTAACATGTAATACTTTTATCTTATATCTTATAAATCGAAAAATCAAGTATGGATAGCCTCGACAACTTTTTATCCAACACTTATGTGTTTTCTCTATACATTAGCTGTTTTTGCTCTACTTATGATAATCTCTTTATGTTGAGGACGGTTTTCAATAAAATATAAATAAGCGTCAAGAATTAATGCATTCTCCGTTAAAAAGAGAAAAGAAAACCGAAATATGCTCTAGTCTAAACGACTATTTTCGATGTCATATCATGTATAAATAGGCATAAAGAAAAAATGCTTGATTAGAAGGATGAAGTATATGCATTCAACTCATATCATTAATACACTCTGTATATAAACGGTTTTCAATAAAAATATATTTTGACAACTGTATGATTTGACTGATTTGATAGTATCGTAATTTAAGTAAATTAAATAAAAATATTTAGAAAAGATAATCCTTGATATTGCCTAGTGATAAAGAAGAGAACCAAACGTGCTTCAACCGTGAAAGCAGGGAATGCAATTATGGTGAATTGGAAATGCATAGCTTTATCTGTCCCATCATGCATTTTTCTTCATATTTCTATTTATGATATTATACAAACAATTATCTGTCCAATCATGTATTATCTATCCAATCGTTGTCTCCAACATCGCTTTCACAATCTATTCGAAATTGGATAGATTTCTCGATAGTAATAAAATATGCAGTATACATCAAAATCTGATTCCAGAAAATCAAGTATTATTTGTCATAGCAACCAAGTGGTGAATTTTGCAACAAAGTTCTTTTGACTACATGAGGTGATAAGAGAATAAAGAGATAAAAACAATTAATGCATTATCTATTAAAAAGATAAATTAAAGTCGAGTTATGCTTTAGTCTAAATGACTATTTCGAAGTCATATCATGTATAAACAGGAATGAAGAAAAAATACATGATTGGACAGATGAAATATATACATTTACAGCTCATATCATTATTGCATTCTGCATATAAACAGTTTTCAATAAGGTATATTTTGACAAATGTATGATTTGACTGATTTAATAGCATCATAATTTGAGTAAATTAAATAAAAAAAATATTTGGAAAAGACAATCTTTGATATTGTCTAGTGAAAAGAAGACAACCAAACATGCTTCAACCGTAAAAACAGGAAATTCAATTATGGTGCATTCGAAATACATAGCTCCATCTATCCCATCATACATTTTTCTTCATATTTCTTTATATGATAATATACAAACAATCATCTGATCAATCACGCATCATCTATCCAATCGTTGTCCTGAACAGCACTTTCACAATCTATTCGGAGTTGGACAAATTCCTCGATAACAATAAAATATGCGGTGAATACTTCGATCTTTTCGCCCAATAAGTAGTGTCTCCAAATCTTCAAAGCGAAAATCACAGCTGCTAACTCCAAATCATGAGTTGGGTAATTTTTCTCATGGGTCTTCAACTGTCTCGATGCGTAAGCTATAATCTTCCCATGCTGCATCAAAACACATCCCAATCCTTTCCCAGATGCGTCGCTGTGAATCACCAATCCTCCGGAACTGTTTGGTATGGTCAAAATAAGAGCGGTTATCAACCTTTGCTTCAACACCTCAAAATCTGACGTACACCTATCCGTCCATACGAACGGTACTTTCTTACACGTAAGCTTGGTCAAAGGCTCAGCCAAATGAGCAAAATTCTCCACAAACCTTCTGTAATACCCGGCAAGTCCAAGAAAGCTTCTGATCTCTGCAACGTTCTTCGGAATCGGCCAATCTCGAACTGCTGCAATCTTTTCGGGATCAACGACGATTCCATCTCCGGACACGGCATGCCCCAAAAACTTCACTTCTTCAAGCCAAAACTCGCACTTGCTCATTTTTGCATACAATCTTTCATGTCTCAATGTCTGCAGTGCGATCTTCAAGTGTTCCGCATGCTCTTCTATGCTCCTCGAGTAAATTAGAATATCATCAATGAACACCACTATAAACTGGTCTAAGAATGGTGAAAAGATTCGGTTCATCAAGTCCATAAATATCGCCGGTGCATTCGTTACTCCGAAGGGCATCACTAAATACTCGTAATGTCCATACCGAGTTCGGAACGCAGTCTTGCAAATATCCTCTGATTTAACTCGGACCTGATGATATCCGGATCGCAAATCCAGCTTCGAGAATACCCTTGCGCCAGTAAGCTGCTCGAATAATTCGCCAATGCAAGGGATCAGGTATTTGTTCTTAATAGTCACCCGGTTTAATTCTCGATAATCGATGCACATCCTCCCTGTGCCATCTTTCTTCTTGACTAGAAGAACTGGAGCCCCCCAAAGTGAATTACTGCTGCGAATCCAACCCTTCTAAAATAATTCGGTAACCTGCTTTTTGACTTCTTCCAACTCCACTGGTGCCATTGGATAGTACGCTTTAGAGATTGGCGCTGCACCAGGAACAAGATCGATCGTGAACTCCACATCTCGTTTTGGTGGTAATATTACGGCTGTCTAGAAGATATCAAGAACAGTAGAAATAAAATAAACTATCTAGTACATGTCCATAAGCCAGAATAAACGGGTCAAGAAATAATATGCGGAAGCAAAAAATCCAATAAACAGTAATATCTGGAAAGTACGGAAATAACTAAACTAACTGGATACTAACAGGATCCTCACTGCTCGGCCTGACGGCGGAAATACTCCTGATCAGCCTGCGACAAAGGTAGAGGATCTGGGCCATGCAAAACCCAGACGTCAGTGCGTCATAATATCAATAATTCAAGACAAGCAGGATGTGATGAAATATGCAGGCATGAAATATGAACAGTAATAAGTCCTAAGTAACAAGTAAAACGTAACATGAATATAGATCAGTGAACAGGATATAAACAGGTGAAGTGCAATGAGTAGTCTAAACTGGGCTATAGGGCTATCTACTCTAAAGTCATTCGAAATCAATTAATGTAATCCTCATCGTAACCCATCGGTCTATGCCCCGTTCAACCCCATGGGACCACGGTAAAAAGATATGATAGACTGTAAATCTATGTCCCGTTCAACCCCACGGGACCACGGTAACACGATGTAATAGACTATGAGTCTATATCCCGTTCAACCCCACGGGACCATGGTAACATGATGTAATAGCCCTTTGAGTTACGTTCGGCTACATTCTTGATTTCCCTATACCCCCAAGGTTATGTGTGTAAGTCAGGTATTGATAAATCTGAGACTAATGCCAACACAGGATCAAGCAGGTACAGGTTTGTCTGTATAGACAACAGGAAATGTCCGCAGAGACAACAGGTCAAGATTGTTGGCATTAGTAACAAGAACAGGTAATATGTCAAGCTGTGGTACATCAGGTTATGACAGGTGGTGTACATGTATCAAGTCATGTCAGTAGTGCACATGTATCAAGTCATGTCAGTAGTGGTGTATCAGGTCATGTCAGGTAGTGTACAAGTATCGAGTGGGTGCTCATAATCAAACTGTAATAAGTATGTGTACACAAAATTAAGTATGGAGTACTAATATAACAATAAAATGGAATAATGTAATATGGTATGCAAATAGATATAAATTCAAAGATATGGATGCACAATTATCGATTAGGGTTACATTTATAGTTCCAATACTAATTAGGATGCACTTTATTAAACATGGGGTGTCAGTATTACAGTATTATGTATTAATGTGATCTATGGATGCAATTATATATATTTTAAATGAGATGGATGCAAACGGGTATCCGAAATCAGTAAAACTGTGAAATGGTAATGTGGGATGTACAACTAAGCAATATGTTATGTAAATATTGATATGGATGCAGTATATTGTAATCTAGTGAGTAACAAGATAGGTTTTCATGACCTAGATCTGTAATGATATGAATGGATGCAAACGGAACATCGAAAAGCTGTAATATGAAACATGGGATACTAGATTTAAAATACAGGTATGATATTTATTTAAATAGGTATATAACGAGTTATATAGCATGTAGCAAGATTAACTTACCTTGACGGATCAAGAAACGGATGTGTACGGTACGTCTCACGTCGGTGAAAAGTCGCGACGCACGCACGGCACACGGAACGGGTCCAAGAAACGCACGAGGGTGATCACGCAGGTCAGGTAGGTCGTCTGGATCGTCGGCGTCACGTCCGGCTCCGGCGATCTACAGAAATCAGAATTAAAGAAAAGAAAGGAAAAGAAAGAAAGAAAGAAAGAAAGAAAGAGAAGAAAAGAAAGAGGAAGAAGAATGAGAAGAAGAGGGATTGCTCACTGGGTTGCACTGTGGTCAATGAACGAGGGGGCGGTGACGAGATCAACTGCGGTGATCTCGCCGGCGATGGAGCGGGTGTGCAGGGGTGCTCGGGTTCAGGTTTCTTGTGTGTGCAGGGGCTCGGGGAGAGGAGAAAATGGCGGAGGAAGATGAGGACGAGGAGAGGATGAAGACGAGGTAGTGGAGAGAAGGAGAGGTCGACGACGAGGTGAGCGTGAGGGAGGCGACGGCTAGGGTTCGCGCAGAAAAATGAGAAGAAAGGAAGAGGAGTTATAATATATATAGGGGGAGAGAGAGAGATAATCTGAGAGAGAGAGAGAGAGAGAACGAGAGGAGAGAGAGAGGATCTAAGAGAGAGAGGGGAGAAAGATCGAGAGGAGAGAGAGAGGTAATGAATCGTGAGGAGAAAGAAAATCGTCGTTTTGTAGGGGGAGAGAGAAAGATAAAGCGCGAGGGAAGAGAGAGAAAGAGAAGAAGAAAGAGAGAGGGAGTGATGGCCACGAGACAGAGGGAGAGAGCTAGAGTTGTTAGGATTAGTTTAAAAATATTTTTTTAGTTAGTTAATTAAAATTTTATGAACTGATAAAAAATATTAGAACGAAATTTTAAAATTTAAATAAATTGAATTTTGGCGGGATACAATAATATTCCAAAACACGCCAGGGTCGGGTCTAAAAATTCAGATTTAAAATATGAAAAATATATGCGACTTTCAAAATTCAAAATGAATGCTCAGGTAACGAAAATGCATACCCCCAAGAACGGATGCACGTATGTGCGCGTAAGCATCTAAACACGTCTGTTTCACTGAATGGGGCGAGAACAAGATGCGCAGATACTACCACGGGATTAGAGGTATCATGCAAGCCATGTTATGTAATTTTAAAATATTTTCTATGACTTAAAATGTTTTATAGTAAAAGATGTAATGCCAGATGAAATGCCAGTATGCAGTATACATGAAATGCACATGTCTATTTAATAAGTCAAGGTAATTCATAAACATGAATCAAACAAGTTTCAAGCAAGCGGGTCGGGTCGAATGCAATGTAAAATGTAAAATACTATTCGTACCCAAAACACGATAAATCAGGAAAAATACCACAATTAAGAAAATACGAGAACTGGAATTGGTATAAATGAACTAGGTTGTTAAAGAAGTGAATCAAGACAAGGACTCCAAGTTACTTAAATAGAGTACCGCATTGTAACCATGTTGCAGTTCATAGTTACAATCACATAACTCCGTTCAAGTCACCCAAATCCTAGTATCAGAATCAAAGGAACATGGAGAAACAATAGGGAATCAAAAGTTTCAAGACGAGATGCAAAGTTGTTTGCATATCGTCAAGACAAAGGGTCAAGAGAAAGATATGATTCAAGAATCACGATAACAATGTGGCAGGACATGTTCCTAATTATGGGTTTTCCGATTCGTGTATTGGGTCCAATACCCAACTACAAAAGAATCAAACCCGATTAATCTAGATCCTATGGCTCTGATACCAAACAAACCCTGTCACGCCCCACTTCTCAGAGTGCGCTAAGATCAGCACGTGACAGAGCCAACCATGCTACCTGTGGCTAGGAAACATCCCTCCACAGTCACATTACGGCTGTCTAGAAGGTATCAAGAACAGGAAAATAAAAATAAACTATCTAGTACATGTCCATATGCCAGAATAAACGAGTCATGAAATAATATACGGAAGCAATAGATCCAATGAGCAATAATAATCTGGAAAGTACGGAAGTAACTGAACTAACTGGATACTAACAGGATCCTCATTACTCGGCCTGACAGCGGAAGTACTCCTGATCAGCCTGCGACATGGATAAGGGATCTGGGCCATGCAAAACCCAGACGTCAGTGCGTCATAATAACAATAATTCTAAGCAAGCAGGATGCGAAAAAATATGCAGGCATGAAGTATAAACAGTAACAGTAACATGAATATAGATCAGTGGACAGAATATATGTAGGTGAAGTGCAGTGAGTAGTCTAAACTGTGATATAGGGTTATCTACTCTAAAATTATTGAAATCAATTAGAGTAATTCTCCATGTAACTCAAAGGATATGTCCCGTTATCCCCCGGGACCACGAATCAGGTAGTGGGAGTCATGAATGACTCTGTCCCGTTATCCCCCGTGACCACGGATCAAGTAAGAATCACGGATGATTCTGTCCCGTTATCCCCCGGGACCACGGATCAAATAATACCCTTGTAAACTACATTTTAGTTACACTTTTGATTTCCCCATACCCCCAAGGTTATGTGTTCAAGTCAGGTATTGGTAAATCTGGAGCTAATGCTAACACAGGATCAAGCAGGTACATGTTTGTCTGTATAGACAACAGGATATGTCCGTAGGGACAACAGGTCAAGATTGTCGGCATTAGTAACAAGATCAGGTAATGTGTCAAGCTGTGGTACATCAGGTCATGTCAGATGGTGTACAAGTATCAAGTGGGTGCTCATAATCAACTATAATAAGTATGGGTACACAAAATCAAATATGGAGTACTAATATAACAATAAAATGGAATAATGTGATGTGGTATGCCAATAGATATAAATTCAAAGATATGGATGCACAATTATCGATTAGAGTTACATTTATAGTTCCAATACTAATTAGGATGCACTTTATTAAACATGGGGTGTTAATATCACAGTGTTATGTATTAATGTGATTTATGGATGCAGTTATATATATTTTAAATGAGATGGATGCAAACGGGTATCCGAAATCAGCAAAACTATAAAATGGTAATGTGGGATGTACAACTAAGCAATATGTGATGTAAATATTCCATTGGGTGCGGTATATTGTAATATGGTATGTACCAAGATAAGTTTTCATGACCTAGATCTGAAATGATATGAATGGATGCAAACGGAACATCGAAAAGCTGTAATATGAAACATGGGATGCTTGATTTAAAATACAGGTGTGATATTTATTTAAATAGGTATATAATGAGTTATATAGCATGTAGCAAGATTAACTTGCCTTGACGGATCAAGAAACGGATGTGTACGGTACGTCCGACGTCGGCAAAATGTCGCGACGCATGTACGGCATACGGAACGGGTCCAAGAAACGCACGAGGGTGACACGCAAGCAAGGCACTTTCTCTGGGTCGTTTGGATCGTCGACGACGATCCCGGCTCCGGCGAACTATGAAACCACGGAATCAAGTTAAAGAAGAAAGAAAAAGAAAAGAGAAGAGAAGAAAAGGGAAGAGGAATAAGAAGAAGAAGGAGAAGTGGGCTTACAGGATTGTGCACTGGAGTCGCAGAGAGAGGTAGTGGTATCGATGATGAAGAACGGAGCTCCGGCGAAGGGGTTTGATGTTAGGGTTTCGGTTAGGGTTTGGGTTTTGTTTGCTGGGGTTTGGGTGAGTGCAGGGATGTTGCTGGGTTGTAGGAGGAAGAACAGAGGAGATAGGGAGAGAAAGGAGATGGTGATGATAGTGGTGTGAGGCTGGGGTCATCGGCGACGAGGTGGTGCTGGGTTCTTGGTGCAGTGGGGTGTGCAGGTTTGCTCGGGGAGAAGAAAGGAAGGTGGCTGAGTTGGTGAAGAGGAGGTGACGAGGAGGAGGAGGCTCGGTTGAGGGAGTTGAGGTGACGGTCTTTAGGGTTAGGGTTTGAGAAAAGATGATGGGTCGATGGAGGAAGTTCTCGGGATTTTTAAAGAGAAGATGAAGATGAAGATGGAAAGGAGGTGACTTTAACAGAAGGGAGGTGCGCGGATCTGCTACAGGATCGCGAGAGGAGAGAGATAGAGATAGAGCGAGAGGACAGAGAGAATGAACAGTGAGGAGAGATAAATTTGGATTTAGTGGGGAGAGAGAATGTGAGATCTGCGCGCTTGAGGAGAGAGAAAGAGAGAAGAAAGAGAGAGAGGAGAGAGGGTCTGCTCAGAGGAGGAGAGAGAGAGAGTTTGTAGTTAGGATTTTAATTTTGTAAAAAATATTTTAGTTAGTTAAATAAATTTTTTAAGCTGTCGATTTTTAATTTAAAGATATTATATTTAATAAAATTTGAATTTTTGCGGGATACAAAAATATTCCAAAACAAGCCCGGGTCGGATCTAAAATTTCAAATTTAAAATATGAAAAATATATGCGACGTCCAAATTTCAAAATGAAAGCTCGGATAATGAAAAAGCATACCCCCAAGAACGGATGCACATACGTGCGCATAGTCATCCAAACACGTCTGTTTCGCTAAACGGGACTAGAACAAGATGCGCGGATGCTACCACGGGGTTAGGGATATCATACTGGCCATATTATGTATTTTTAAAATATTTTATGTGACTTAAAATGTTATATTGTAAAAATGCAAATGCCAGATAAAATGCCAGTATGCAGTATTCATGAAAGTGCACAAGTCTACATAACAAGTCAGGATAAATCATAAACATGAATCAAGACAGGTTTCAAGCAAGCGGGTCGGGTCGAATGCAATGTAAGTTGTAAAATATCATTCGCACCCAAAACACGATAAATCAAGAAAATACCACAAATAAGGAAATACGGGAACTGGAATTGGTATAAATGAACTAGTGTGTTACAATTGTCGTCTCCTGGAATCGCGAAAATCCATCATTTAAGGCCCCGAAATCGCGGTCAAAGATTTGCTCCAAACTTTGACTTTCGAATTAGGAGTGAAATTAGCACCCGAATCAGTTAAGATTTGACAGGAAGTATCGGAAATCAATTTGGGACGCAATCAAATAATTAGTTTTTCGTTCTAACAACTTTTTATTTTTAGCAGTTTTCTAATTTTAGCGGTTTTTCTTTTGATCTATTCCGTCCGACTTGTCATTTCTGTCATATTTCTATCTGATAACGTCCCTATTTTTTTACAGTCTTTTTGGAAATGGTAACGTCTTTCTCTTTTTTCAAGACTACTGTCTTTTTCGGTTTAATAATTCTTACTTATGCTTGTTACGAATTATGATCATAAACTTGTTGTTCCTAACAAAGAAGTACCTATTAAAACCAATTGGCAATCCCATTATTTTTTCATTTGAGTTTTTCCTACATTTGCATGCTGGCATCTTCTCAATTTTTTTCTCTTTTTCCGTCATTTGTCAAATTTAATTGCAAAAACACGACCGAGTTATAAAATTAAATGATTTAAATCATATATCTATAAAATGTATCATTTGATCATCGTATTAACCATATTAAACCAATTGAAAATATTAGAAAATACAATCAGAACTTGTTAACATTGTTCATTCTTCTTCGAATTTTACATGTCAAAATAACAGAAACAACAGACGATCGATCAATAAAGAAAAACTAACAGTGACATCTTAAGTTATTTGACGTGGCTTCTCACATCGACATAGTGAGCATGAGTTTTTCTTGAACAACCAAGAAACAATACATTTTATGTGGAATGTATGATCACAACACAACTGCACTCGTTCGACTAAATTACCGTTGCTATCCATCTCAATTTCTTCAAAACACACAGCACAAATATTGCCATTCTCGTCCTTCAACCCTGAATGCAAAATAGGAAAAGAAGATTGGTAGAGTTTTAAAGATCTTTTTCTCTCCACTCTCTCAACTTTTTTTTATTTTTGGTTTTTCTCTTTTGAGTAGAGAATGAGGATGAAGCACTCCATCTTAAATAGAGCAGGAGGTGGGCACGAACGCCAATAGGAGATAGAACATGTGGCAATAGGAAGTGGAAATACCAAAATTTGTGAGGGCAAAATTGACATTTTGAAAACGAGATGGGACAGACGGCAGTAGAAAGTGGAAAAACCAAAATTTATGAGGGCAAAATTGGCATTTTGAAAATTCTGCCTCCTCTCTACCACTTTACATTATGTATATAGATACTATATTTCTATATCAATCTGTTCGGTATACTCTCTCTATATAATTTAACAATAATTAAGAAAGAAGTTAACAGTCATTCAGTCAGCTTGGGTAGAAAGAAATTATATTCAAACTTTGATAAATAAATGAAAAAGAAGTTGAAAAACACAAAGCTCATTATACGTTCGGACCTTATCTTGGAATCTTTCAAATCAACCTGATTGTAGAACTATTATAGTTTTTGTCTTTTTCCCCTGCTTTCTACCGAAAATGCAGTATAAAGAGAGACATCATAATGTGCATTCATTTTCAAAATTTTCGAAAACTACAGCATTCCCTTTACATTATATGTATCATTGTCTGACCATACTCTATTTTAAGTTTCCTACTAATTATTGGCTATCTTGTCGTAACTTACTGATCACAAGTTTATTAACCCCCCGTTTCAAAATGTAAGTCCATTTTTGTTCTTTTTTGTTTCAATATATAAGTCCTATAAATATCAAGAATCTTTTTTCATTATCAAGGCACATTTACTATTTAATTTCCTAAAGTACCATCAATAAATTCCTTAATTAGTTTTATGGTTATTCAAATACCAAGAAAACAATGAACTTTAATACGATAAAAGTGGGTAATTTGCATTCATGTAATCATAGGTTAAAATTTTCTTAATAGGTGTGCAAAAGCAAAAATGGATTTCCATTTTGAAACGGAGATAGTACTTTATTTTGAGCCCCGGCCCGAACTTATAATGAGTTCGACCATTTTTGCGTTGGCTACTCAGTTTACACAAAACCCTGTCTACACTCACCACTGTATTACACGGACATTGAATGCAAAGTCCTTAACATGACACACGTCTAAGAAATAGACATCGGATTCTCATTTGTTATACAGTTATACATGATTTTATTTCTTTGGACATAAATGTAGAGATGCACATTTGCGTGCTTGCCTTCATTCATAATGTAAAGTTGCACATACTTAGATGCACATATGATATATGTGATCCCTTGAAATTGGAGAAATTGCAAGAAACCGCCCTCATTTTTCCTGTAACAGTATATCGCCCTTTGTTTTAAAATCTTGCACTTCACCCCTACCTTATCTACAGTTAACTTGTATTTTCTGCCACTGTATTATTAAAGGTTTACAAATGATACAATTACCCTGTGGTATTTTGAGAACAAATTATTGGCAGAAATGGAGAAAAATTACACGGCATTAACCGGTTTTTATAACAAAGGGTGATATGGTTTTAAAAACAAAGACCGATATGCATTTTTACGGGTAAAAACGGAGGGGTTCTTGCAATTTTATCCATCAATATTTACAAGGGAAAATCCCACTAAAATACCCTTAACTATGTTGTTTTTCACTAAACTACCTTAAATACTGCATTCTAAGAAAGTTCAGTGGAAAAAATGACAGTTCAAAGTATTTTAGTAAAATCTACTCTACAGATTAGAACATTATGTAACGTTTGGTAATTCATTTCGAGAAATTTCAGGTACATAGATAGCAAACCAAACCACTGGCACCCAAACCACAGCATGGTCGTCAAGGGCATTATCGACGTTAACAAGATGAACATGGCTCTATACGTGAACCACAAAATGAAATTCCAAAATATCGGGGAGAAGAATAGCCGAAGGTCTGAGCTCGTCCTCGAGCTCAAGAAAATATTCGAAGAGTTATCGATTCGATACAGCCTGCTGCCTCAAGAAGTTCTCATGAGCTATGTTGGGTCGACCCCGTTGCTGATGGCCATCACATAAAGCATGAGTTAGATTTGTATGTTGCTAACTGATAGAATCTGAAATGAGATGTGTTGTAATGGTCATTGTTTGAACTGTGACTGAAACTTTTTTGTAAATTAACTGTTGGTAAGAGTGATTTTATTAAGTGATAATTTGAACTTATTTTTGATGAAAAGTAAGGTATATATATTTGATGAAATTATTAACAGGCTGCAATTATCACCTAGTACAAACTATGTGCATGCATCTGAAGTATCTGCACTCTTTTGTCAACATGTTCATGTGTTAAAATCATGCAATAGCATATAAAAAATATCATAATTATTATCACTAGGCAAAAGTAAAAAACTGACAATAAGAATATCACATGCAAATATGACATAATTTAGTAGTAAGTGGATACTCCAACATCAGTTACCTCTATTGCAATGCTGCCTAAATGAGCTATATAACCATTTTACAATGCAGATGATAACCACAACATTATAGCAAATGATTATAACAGCTATGCAATAATATTTCGCGTTAGCACAACTTAACACAAAAGCATTCATATCTGCAACTATCATTTATTTCTTGAATCCAAATCTCATCCAATCACTTCGATTACAGATCTATCATCCCAAGGTAAACTCGTAGACATATTACTTGTGGGGAAAAAATAAAACAATAACTTTAAGCTAGATAAACTAGATTCGGTAGAATCTTACCAATAAAACATAATTTGTAAGAAATTCCTCTGCTCATATGACTATATCATCGCTGAACAGCGATGTGTCTTGTGTCAAATCGATCCATGATGCATATCAGCTTTAAAGAATGTCTAAGAAGTCTGGATCAAATTTTAAATCACATCTTCGCAATTAAATCAAGCAGGCATCTGCTCTCCGACGAAGGATTCACCCTCTCTGCCTTAATCACCGTAATTTTCACTCACTGCTCGTCTCCATAAAGCTCTTCTTTAATTTTCAATTTAAACAAATACTGCTCAAAGAGACTGCGACGAATAATCTCAGCAAACTTTGCATCATCACCCTCTTCATTCTTAATTTTGTACAGCTCCTTTGCCGAACAGCCAAGAATTTCCTACCCCGACTCTTGAAACACTGTGACCCAAGTAACTCCGCTATGATCTTGAAATTGAACTTGAAGTAAAAATCTATCTTCAAACTCTTTATCACATCGATCGCACCAAAATTCCCCGTTACCAACCTTGGTCACTTTTTTACTACATTGCCTATCACACCAATCATCAAAGGACAAGCGGTGCAGCAATAATTATCAGTTTTGATGAATGAAATGGTCGCTTTGATTGTAACCCAATCAGGCTTTTCTCCTCTTCCAAGACCCTCGTCTTTGATTTGAGAAACATTTTTGCGGGTTTCATTATGATGGCGCCCAGGTGCAAAATCTTTAGAGATGGATTGCGAGGTGAATTCCTTTCCTCCTCCATCGAACCACTCTTTCAATTTTAATAGACTCAGAGAAGTTGGGGTTGATGAAAAGTTGAGTGGCGGAAATTGTACCAACTGATTTTCCACTAAAGTCGTTAACTTTTCCTGCTTTCACAGCTAAAACTTTAAAATTATAAGGTTCATGCCATCTCTTGCAACTCTCGACCCACTCTATTGCAAAATGCGCCCCCCCCCCCCCCCCCCCCAAAAAAAAAAGAGTTAGCTTGACACTTCGATTAGAGACATCCTTCAAGTTGAGAATTCTCCTTTGAGTTTCCATGCCATTTTTTCTTAGTATAGTTGTTGAAGGGTCAACAGATGTGGCAATGCCAATTAAATCTATAACTGAGTTGTTCTCTGTATTCTCGATCTCACTAATGAACCTAAAATTGAACTGCTGTGCCGGTATAGAACTGTCTTCATCTGGGCAAAATTCCACAATTGGCATTGCTTCCAAGAAAATTTCAAATTGAAGGTTAAGGTGATTGAAGTTTCTCTGAGCGGGTTTTAAACTTCCCTTCGAAATCAAATACACCTTTCTAGCCTCAACAACATCATAGAATAGGTTGACTGCAGAATTAAAACAAGTGCTCTGATTTCTCCACCATCAGAATCAAGCAAGTCAAAAGAGAGAACTTTTCCATCTCCCTTAGCATTGTTATAACGTCGAAGATCACCTTTTGAAGTTGCTCTTGCTTTGATGGCCCGTCGAACTTGGTAAGGATTTAGCGCAGCTATAGGGATTACCCGAGGAGGGGCCTCATTCTTCATCATATCGCCATGATTTCTATAGTTTGGAAGAGGCTTATATGAAGGCTGAACCATTGGCTGAAAGTATTGAGGGTTATTGCTTTGGCTTGTTGCTGGATTGGTATTGAATCTTGAAAGGGGAAGAGACCCAGATGCTTGATTAGTAGTTGATAGATTGGCCTCGAGATACGGTTTGGGATTACCAATGACCGCACCCTCCGTGATTATGGCTTCTAAGTTTAGAACCACAATAATCCTACAGGATAAATCAGATTGAAACAAGATGGTAGAGACAAAGTCATTAAGATATCCTAAATCCCCTAAAAGCTAAATTATTGTATACAAATGCAGTTCAAATTTCACAGCTATGAAATGGTAAGTTACCTATAAACCCATCCATTTCTCTACTTCTATTCACATGCTTTTTCTATAGTAAAATTCTAGCCACATGTTAATTCTATAGAAAAGCTTACTGCAGCAAATAACATTTTTAGAAGTAGGTAAATATACATAAGTGCATCCAAAAGAATTTTAAAAAATACAGCAAAAAAACAAAATCCTGTCTCAATAATACCTTATTACCTGTTCCCTTTCTTCGTGGTTTAATTGAGCTATACAGTGACAGTCACAAATCTATCGACTTTAAATTATTTGGAACTACAATACTCTATCAATCTCATCATACTAAACTAACATCCTATTATAACTGAGAATGTTCATTCAATGAAGAGAAATCAAAAGGAAACTGAAATCAGCATCTCAGTTCAGAAGATTCTATGGAATTATAGTAATTAGCTTCTGAGTCAATTAGTTTGATTATCTTCTTCAGAAGAACAACTCCTAATAGCCAAACGTGCACTCATACATGCATGCACTCACACTCTCACACGCTTTAAATACGGTAGATCTCCTTAGTTCTTTTAGTTTAAATTACATAAAAACTTCTCTAACTTCAATGAGAGCCACACAAATTTCCCCTCACCGGGTTTAAATACAGTTCGGTACTTCAATCTTTTATATGTCTTTTTACTCAAACAACAGCAGTTAGCGCAAACTCAATATTTTAGTACCCAATGAAACAATTTCAGCACCATTTGCAACCTAAAAATTCCTCTCTTTTTCCCTGAGAAATTCGACAAATTTAGAACCTACACACAATACACCTTCACAATTTATCAAATTAACATGTTTTCTGATCGATTAGCTTACAACAAAAAAAAGAACTTTGCAATTACCTTCGATTTTGAACGGTGCTGCAAATGTACTCCAGCAATTGCACAACCGATCCATTCTTCAATCTCCCTCCTTTTACGACATCGTTGAGCTGGGTCGCTAGCAGTGCTTGTTGGGTCTCGGATCCATCCGAAACCAGGATCCGATATCGCTCGCCGGATCCGATAGCCTTCGCTTCGGTCACTTGAACCACTGGCTTCAGGTTCAGATCGCCTGCGTTCACCTTCGCGATCCCATTCTCCGTTAAAATCGGCGCCATCGGAGGAAAGAAACCCTAGAATTTGAAAGGGATTTGATGGAATTAGGGTTTTGGGGGAGTTCGAATTGGGGGATTTTGGGAGCGAAATTATGGGAATTAGGTTTTTTTTTTTAAAAGGAGAGCAACAGGCGAATTGTGCGAGGCCAGTTTAGATGTTTTCAGATAACGGTCAACTACAACGATTTGATTTCATCCTCTGTGAATAATATTTTGGGAAGCCATGGGGGGAATTACGTC
Source organism: Agapanthus africanus (assembly GCA_030015575.1). Lineage (NCBI taxonomy): Eukaryota > Viridiplantae > Streptophyta > Magnoliopsida > Asparagales > Amaryllidaceae > Agapanthus > Agapanthus africanus. The sequence goes on from CM057340.1 coordinate 796,806,620, forward strand.
TATGCTCAAAAGGTGTTTCCAAGTACAAACCATTTTTTCAATATTCTTATATTTATCTTTGTAACTTTTTTATAGATTTCCGCTGTATTTATCACATATTTATTATATGTATTATAGAACTACTACATTTTACCGGTTGACTATTATAGTTATCAAATACCGCTTGAATCACCAGATAACTACTACATATAACATTTTAAAGGACGTGGTAGTGGTTATAGGATAAATGTAGTAATTATCTGACAAAAACTATAAGGATAGTACAGAAAAATCGAAAAATAAAATATGGCTTGTAACTTACAAATACACTACTTTTTTTATTTTTCAGGGTCGGAGTGGGGGATGGTTTTTTATTTTTTTTTTTGGTTAAGGACCTGGACCTTTTCTACCCAAACCCAATTTTTCCTAATTATTTTCTGATTTTTTTATTTAATTTTAAAATGCATGTATTGCACAACTGATACTAATGTTATCGTTTATCCTTGTAAATGAACATCATTATTATACATTAATCAACCAGTTTGGGAAAGAAGACTCCCAAGGAATGCGACAACATGTTACGACACTTTTTACAAGTGATTTCTCAACTCTAAGGCCATGTTCGGGAATGAAGTTGAGTTTTCTAAACTGTGGTTTCATAAAGTTCGAACTTAACTCAAAAATCCTAAATTTGCCCGGTTTATAGATCATTTTGGATTTTAGATAACTGCAGTTATCTCACCTTTCAAATTGAGAAAGCTGCAGCTATCTAAACTCCAATCTAAAGTTTAGATAATTAACTCCATTTTTAGAATTTGGGTCTTACAAACCATAATTTGCATCTCTCTATCTCCACTTAAAATAAACCATTGTTATCTAAACTTCATTTCCAAACAGGGCCTAAAACTTTTGATGTTGGGTTTATATAAACTTGTCATGTCCCGCTTCCCAATGTACGGAGAAGGGGACGTGGCGAGGCCGCAACGCATTTACTCAGAAATAAACACGCTAAGCGTAAATAAACAATATATAAATAAAAGCACAAGAATGATAGGAGATGTAATATAAACAGTAACTTTTATTAACATTCAACTTTACATTACAACTGCTTTTGAAAAGGAAAATACAATGATAAAAGCAATGCTTAAACAGTGGGCATATGAAATGGAAATAAGTACAAATAATCTAGAAGTCTATCTGGGCCTCAATCTGCTCCAAGTACTCATGACTGGGTTCGATCTCCTGAGAGTCGGGTCCCCCTGACGAACATTCCAAAGAAAGAAAGAGACAGGAATGTCGTCAGCGAATTAGCACTCGGTAAGTCCCAAAAATAAGGGTGGAATAGAACAAGTAAAGAATATGTGACTGGTAATCTGAACAAGTATATGTTTGTTATACAAACGTAGTTGTTTGTAGTTTGGTACAGAATATATCAGTTTATACGAGAGGAGTCCAACTATCCCGTGGACTATGGGAACAGGAAAGTATAAGGCCCCGTCAAAACCTATGGGACAATAGCAATGAATGCTAATCTATGTCTTTTAGTGTCTATCATCGTGCAACTTTTAATACATTCCGTACCAATCTAACCCGTTAAAACCCCGTAATATATATTGTATTGATTTATAGTTATCAGACTTGCCGAGACCATGGATATAACTTGTTCATGTAAATAAGTTCAAGATGTAAACAAGTAGTCATATAATCAAGTCAAGATATAGCCATGATTCGGTCAAATCAAGTTATGTTTGCAAGTTGATATTGTTCTGGTATTTAGGTTCAGGTTCAAGTAGTCATATTTGGTATATTGGATTCATGTTGAATTTAATTCATATTTGGATTGGATTCATGTTTGGATTCAGATTGATTTAGACTCAGATTTGAGTCAGACACTTTAAACAGATTTGGATCCTGAATTAGATTTAGATATTATCGGTAACTGCTGCATATGGACGGCAGGATTTATGTGTTTTTCCAAGACAATTACCATTGATAACCCTGTTAAGTTTTTCTACCTTAAATAGACAAGTGCTCACTTTCTCCGGCTCCCTGAGACTCGAGAAAATTGATTCTGCTTAAATCTATATTTACTAAAGCCCTTAATTATTATTTTATATAACTCGAGGGGTTTTATGAAAAATATTTTTTATACTTTCAAAATAAATATCGAGTATTTATTTATCGTATTTAGGATTTTCATGGATATAACTTTTAAGATTTGAGGTATTTTGGTGAATATTAACTTAGCTTGAATAGTTCATATTATTTAAATGTAAAACTTGTCTTTTGATAACTTGAAGATATTTTGGTGAAACTTGTCATTTTTTTATATTTTTAGAAAATATGGAATTTTATTATATATTGAAAATGTGTGTTTTAATAATATTTATATATTTATAAAAATTAATTTTTATTATTAATCAGAAAATCTCATTTTTCTTTAAAAAACGTATTAAAATACATTCGAGACCGAATGCTCCGTGAAAAGATCTTCATCTCGCTCTACTAGCCTGAGAATGTGCGATAATTCGTACCATCCAATAGCGGGTTCTCCAAAATGGGTTGTAGAGGTATAATCGCAAATGTTCCCGCCGAAAATTTCTACGCAGAAGAGTCCAAGGTATCAAATGGCAGCGATACGTTTAAGGAAATGCGAACCAGTATCTTCCGACCTGTATTTTGATAAACTTTCGAAAGAGGAACTATTAAATTCTGATGGTATTGGAAGCGTCTCGAAAAACCCTTCGATTTGATATATTATAGGCTTCATAATTCATCCGGGATCAAAATTTATGAGCAAATATGCTATGCACTGTTCCTTGATTAAAAATCAGGAATTACCTCAATGAGGTGTCGCGTGTTCACACGTGACCAATGGTCACGTGTTGACACGTGATAGTTAAAAAAGAAATAAAAAACAAATGACTAAAGAAAATACCTTAACGGGGTATCACGTGCTTACACGTGACCAATGGTCACGTGTTGACACGTGATGGTTAAAACAACAACATAAACAAGCGGCTGTTAAAGGAACCAATTGGGGATCACGTGCTCACACGTGACCAAGGGGCACGTGCTCACACGTGACCAAGGGGCACGTGCCAGCACATGACAGGCTCCGAAAGCCTCACAGTTAATAGAATTAAAATTCTAAATTTCTCTAAATCTTTCCAAATGGAAAAGGATTATGGAGACCGTTGGATTAAAAATGCAAGGGTGATTAAAAATCACCAATTTATGGAAAGATTTTAGACAAGGAAAGATTTCCCTAAAAATCTCACCAGAAATAACAAATATAATATCTTTGGATTTAAAATCCAATGGTGAATAAAATTCACTGTGTGATCTAAAGGATCATATTAATTATGAAAACAAATCAAATATTTCAATGAAAGATTTACTAAACAAATTGATTCTCTTCCTTCTCCTATAAATGGAGCCAAGAAGAGAAGAGAAGGGATCTACCATTTTGGAGAGAAGAACAGAGAGAGGGGAATTTAATTCTCAAGAGGGAAGAAAAGAAAGGAGAATTTAATTCTCAAGAAAGAAAACCCTATGTAAGAAAAGAAAGGAATCAAAACTTCAAAAAAAAGAGAATTTAATTCTCAAAATCTAAGAGTTTAACTATTATACAAAAAAGAACTTAGTTCTTCTTCTGATTGAAGATCTGCACAGAGCACATCTCCCCATAAGTTGAGAATTTAATTCTCATCGGATCGAGATCCTGCCATGCAGATCCTAAACTTAGAAGGGGAATTGAGTTTTGAGAATTTAATTCTCCCAAACTAATTGGAATTTAATTCCTACAGAATCATAATTGGGGTTTAACCCTACTTAAGAATTTAATTCTTGCACAATAGGAATTTAATTCCTCTAAAATCATTTAGGGTTTAACCCTACAAAGAATTCAATTCTTAAAATAAGGAGACTTATAAGATCTCTGTGCATGCAAAAGAACCAAGGTCACGTGACCCCTGAAAAGATCCCCAAAAAACAAGAAGGAAAAGGCTTTGAGGCAATGCCTCACGTGCTCTCACGTGACCTCCAAGACAAAGGAAATAAAAGCAAGGGAAATCCAAGCTTTGGGCGCTCTCACGTGCTACCACGTGACCCCTTAGCAAACATTTTAACAGTCAGCGCATGAATCCCCATCACGTGTCAACACGTGATGCTCAAAATAAAAGTGAAAAGTGTTTAACACTTATTCACAGATTTGAGGATAAAACAAAGGAAATCTGGCTCCACATTTAGGGCGCTCTCACGTGTCCCCACGTGACCCCTAACAAATCCCTTTAATATCCAATGGATGGATGCCCATCATGTGCCCACACGTGATGGCCAGGAAATGAAAAGTATTTAACACTTAATTGCAGAACGAAGAAAAGGGATCTGGTCCCACTTTTGGGCGCTCTCACGTGTCCACACGTGACCCCTCTTTCTTTAGTGTTTAACACTAATTTGGAGATTATATTTCCAGTGTTTAACACTGATTGTTTCTAGTGTTTAACACTAAATTGAAGATTATATTTCCAGTGCTTAACACTGATTGTCTTTTAGTGTTTAACATTAATTTGAGAGTTCTACCTCCAGTGTTTAACACTGTTGTTCTCTAGTGTTTAACACTACTTTTAACCAAATTGGCTAATTTTCCAGAGGCAAAAGTCCCTCCTCCAAATGAATATCAAAACTGAGGAAATCAAAGACAAAATGTTGTCAGAGCCCCCAAACCTCTGTTTAGCATTGCTGAATGATAAGGGGCTGAACCCAGACAAATGTCTAATGGCCCAAAAGGCCAATATTTCAAACATAATTGGACTTAGCCCAAACTGGCCATAAGTACTCAAATCATCTTGAACTGAGCACATCTGCTCTTTCAACCAACTCATTGGTTCAAGGGTACATCTCTGAGCTCCTCTGATACTTGTCGTTGTAATCCTTCAACGTCTTCAGAGAGGTGATGGGTCCCGACAGCCATACATTTTATTGGACCACTATGTCCCTAAACTGGAACATGGACCACTATGTCCCTAAACTGGAACAATAGAGCCCCCAAATGCTCTTTTGTCGGATTTAAACGATCCCGTTTAAGTTGATCTTAGCTTCAAATATGGCTAACGTATCCTTAAACCTTCAAACAGACTTTAGTCCCAAATCGAACTATAGATCCCCCAATCAACTTTGGTTCAAGGGTACATCTCTGAACTCCTCCGACACCTGTCGTTGTAATCCTTCAACGTCGTCAGAGAGGTGACGGGTCCCGACGGCCATACATGCATGGACCACTATGTCCCTAAACTGGAACAATAGAGCCTCCAAATGCTCTCTTGTCGGATCTAAACGATCCCGTTAAGTTGATCTTAGTCTCAAATCGGACTAACGTATCCTTAACAAACGTTTGAGTTGATCTTACCCTAAAATATGGCTAACGTATCCTCAAACCAAAACCCCAAACCCAAATCTAAGAAAATACGGATTTGGACTAATCCGCGCCCTACGGGCGACGACATAAATTAGTCTCCGTATACAATCCACGGGCAACCACAAACAAAACAAACACCCACGACACGAAGTGACCATCTGGAGAAGGAGAAAGTTGTTACCGCGATGCGGTAGCGTAATTAACTGCAGGGGCTTGCGCCTGCAGGGAAGAGCGTCCCCACAATCAAAAACCCCTCAAGCGAGGGGGAATCTGACGAAGTCTGCTACATCGGCCGCATCCGTCTAAACCTCCGATATACGGTGCCATAAATCAACTTGGCATTTTCGGAGAGGTGGACGGATAAAACCAAATAGCATCTGCCCCGAACCTCAGGCAAGACGTCCAGTCTTGCACCGTCTTTCGGAGGGGAACAGATTCTGGCACGCCCGGTGGGACCTCTTCCTCTTTCCACTCCACAATTCGTGTGTCGTGTTCGCGAACGAATCGCGGTTTGCTGTGGTTGCATGTGGATTTGTAATACTTATATTTGGTGTCTTGCTCCGTGCAGAAAACGGAAAATCAATGGCTTCAAACTGCACTACCTGCAACTGCAACTCGCGCTCCGTCCCTGTTGGAGGAGTGACTTACGGGCCCCAAGCGGCCTCCCTTTTCAAGATGCCAGTAGAGCAGGTGGCTCAGGCCACCACTGGGCTATTCTTCGGGACCAGTCTCCCTCCAAATATCCCTCCAAATATCTTTAAAGCTTGCTATGAGCTCTCCATGGTCGGTTCCAGTAAATAAGGAAAGCATGCTGCTAAAGAGCAGCAAGCGTTGGTTGTCTGCAAGAATGCGGCTTTTACGCTAGGACAGAGAGAATCTCTTGCGTATTCCCGACTCATAAAATCCTGTATAACTGCACAACAAATGAAAATTCAATGCCTATTTCTTAGACGTGTGTCATGTTTAGGACTATGCATTCAATACCCGCCTAATATAGTGACGGGTGTGCACGGGGTTCAGATGGAAACTGGGTAGCCAACTCAAAAATGGTCACACATTATAAGTTCGGGCCAGGACCCAAAATAAAGTATAATCAAACTTGTGATCAGGAAGTTACAATGAGATGGCCAATAATGAGTAGGGATACTTAAAATAGAGTGTGGTTGGGCAATGATAGATATAATGTAAATGGATTATTGTAGTTTTTGAAATCTTTGAAAGTGAATGCACATCATGATGTCTCTCTTTTATACTGCATTTTCGATGGAAAGCAAGGGGAAAAAAGAAAAGAATTATAATAGCTCTACCATCAGTTTGATTTGAAAGATTCCAAGATAAGCTCCAAACTTACAATGGAATATAATTTCTTTCTACCACATTTAAATCCCTAATTGACTCAGCGAACGTTAACTTCTTTCTTAATTATTGTTAAATTGTGTAGAGTAGAGTATTCCTGACATATTGATATAGCATATCTATTGAAAACTATATATGGTTGTTATCTATGACAAAGCATTCATTCATAGGAGATACTTAATCTCATCCATCTGTTATCATAAAATTGGATATCTTCCTCCCCCCAGCTGGAGGGGATCAGGTCGCGGCCTTTAGAGGCCGGCCTTGATGCCTCTTGGATTGCCCCCTTCCACCCCGGACGGTCTTTTCCTTAGTGGGCGAGGGCTGTGGTACCTTGGTGCGGGGCTCGAAGGTGGTAGGGCATAAATGCCGTGCCTTGTCTTTGGCAACCGCGAGGTGGCTGTAGTGGCCGTATACCCTGATTGAGGGCAAGAGAACTGATTAGATCTAGGGTTTGCATTGGTATAAAGGGAGAACGGAGGGGATCTAGGGTTTGGTTCTGTTTACAGGAGAAAAGGGAGGTGATTTGTACCTGTCTTCAATCGTAGATATGGGGTTTTCTTCAATCTTAAGAAGAAAGGGGATCATTAAGGGTAAGGGGAGCTAGGGTTTAGGGTTAGGGTTTTCAATGAAGCTGGAAGGGGATGAGAGAGGGAGTGGGGGGAAGAGAGAGACTTACAATAGAATCGCATTGTCCATTAATGCTCGATTCATTCCCAAACAGGGCCTTAAAGAGAAAAAGATTTTTCTTTGAGCTCGCTGAATCGAGCATCAATGGCGAATGCAATTCTACTGTAAGTCTCTCTCCCCCTTCTCTCTCTCTCACCCTTCGTAGTTACTCCCAGCTTCATCCAAAACCCAAACCCTAGATCCTTTTCCCCTTAATGATCCCCTTCCCCTTTCTCCTTAAGATCGAAGCAAACCCTAGATCCACGACTGAAGACAGGTTCTGATCCCCTCCCCTTTCTCCTTTAGACGGAACCAAACCCTAAACCCCTTTGCTTTCCTCTTATACCAATCCAAACCCTGGATCTAATCAGGGTATGCGGCCGCTAAGGCCATCTCGCGGTTGCTCGAGACATGGCAGGACACATGTGCCGCACCCGTGCTAAGGAACCATGGCGCACCAAGGAAAAGATCGTCCGAGCTGGAGGAGATAATCCAACTGACAGGAGAGCCGGAGGGGATGATCCAAGTGGAAGCGCTGAAGTGAGGTATCCAATTTTATGATAATAGATGCATGATTATAAGGATCTTCTATGAATTGATGTTTTGTTATAAATAACTCAAGCAACATATAACTTATATAGTTTTCAATAGATACTAGCATTATACCCGCGCTGCGCGCGGGCATAGCATGAATCAAAGAAAAATGAGACGATGAAGTAGTTTTCAAGTAAAAATTTAAATTCTATTTAATCTCTCGCACTCTCAACTTATTTTGGTTATACTCAATGATTAATAGATACTTAAGAGACTATAAGTTATATTTTTTTATTTTAAATTAGAATTAAGAATGTATTTCTTTGTTTCTCTGAATTGAAAAGACATGCAAGGCATTAACGGATGATAGCATAATAAGGTACATGATATTTATTTAACCTAAACATATAAAATGTGAAAGCATAAAAATATTTTAAGGAAATGCACATTATTAGTCATCCATTTCATTGAAATAGACGTACAAAAATTCATGTCCTAAGTATTCATAAAGTACATCACCATATCCGTATTACATAAAAAAATAAAACAACACTAAATAACAAACTGGAAAAAAACTTACAATCTCACAGCGGCCTAATATAATAGAATACTTGGAAAATGAATAAAGTGACCTTATATAAGAGAGTAGGAGTTCAAAAATTAATAGCAAAATAAAATATTTATAAATATATCATTTTAGTTTGTTAATAAGGTGTTACTTTTTGAACTCTTACTCTTATCATAATTCACTCTGTATTTGAATGGTTTTCAAAATAGATTTGACAAAACATAACTTGACTGATTTGATAGCATTGTAACTTAAGTAAATTAAATAAAAATATTTGAAAAAGATAATATTTGATATTGTTTAGTGATGAAGAACACAACAAAAAATGAATGGCGCCAATATTTCCGATTTCAATGTTTTCTACTGAGACTATTATCATTCAACAGCAAACTAAAACCGGTTACGATATGAAAATTATATTTAGCAACAAAAGGAGATGTTGGTTTCTTACTTACAAAAACGAACCATTGCAAAGTGATCACAGATTTCAACATCCTACCCAGCAAATATGACACATACTTCTGAAACCTAAAAATTGAAAGAAAAAATATCGAAAACACATTCAGTTAAGAGATGGTAGCAATATTTCCATTGGCATTAATTTCCAAAGAATTTATAGCACTCGTCCATCCATCGGCAAAACTGACCGCAAAATGCCCTCGGAAGTAGATCATTATCAACCCAGTAGCCATCACTTTTTGCCTTCACAACCCTTCCACAGAGCTTATCCTTGCAGGGAGATCTCGGTTCCATCTTCAACATCATCCTCGTCCAACTTTTATTCGTAATCTGCAAAGCTTCTCTTCTGCATCTGTCTATTATCGGATTGCCCGATCTCATGCACTCTTTAACTTCATGACCAGCGTATAAAAGATCGCCGCAAGAAACCTTGTTCAGAATTTCTATGGCGTGTGCCCGTGTATATGCATCAAAAAACAGTATGATCCCGACCGCATATGCCGCTGCAAAGTGGCTACCAGTCATCGCTGTCTTGAGATGCTTCATACCCAAAGTCATCCTTCCTAAACTGTATATCTCTTCCTATAGGTTTAAAGAAAAACCCAACATCGATGAATTAGACAATTTATATATATATATATATATATATATATAAAAGAAAAATTAGACATGCATATTTTTCCCACCAATACATCCTCAAGTATTCCTTAATCACCGAGATTGAACGCCCAATCATCTTATCTTTGGAGGCACGGTAAAAACTCTTATATCTAAATGCATACAAAACGATATTAGATAATTTATATGTTGGTTCTGAAATTATAAAAAGTAATAAATGCTTACGTTGCACATAGGTTTTTAATATCATCGAGAGGAGCCGAGGACTTGGAGACGACTTGCATGGCTATTTCGATGAGCATATCTTGTGGAAGAGAGGTCACGGTCGACGTCTTACTTTTTTTATGGCCTTTCTTCATTATCAACGGTCTAAGCTTAAGCTTCATCATGGACAACTTCAGTACTTGAAATAGTCAGGCACAAGTGTTTGTGAGAAAATGTATGATCATGGTTTTTATATATATATATAAGAGTCACCAAGTCAGTTTGAAATTTAAAATTAGCAAGTAGCGAATACAATTATGGTGAATTGGAAATGTATAGCTGCATGTGGTCTCATCATGTATTTTTCTTCATTTTGATATCATATCATATATAAATATGCATGAAGAAAAAACACATGATTGGATGGATGAAATATATGCATTTATAGCTCATATCATAATTGCACTATGCATGTGAAAAATTCTCAATAAAATATATTCTGATAAAATATAATTTGACCGGTTTGATAGCATCGTAAGTTGAGTAAATTAAATAAAAATATTTGGAAAAGACATTACTTTATGTTGTCTGGTGACAGAAAAGACAACAAAAAGTGCTTCAGCCGCAAAAAAAAGGAATGCAATTAGGGTGAACAGGAAATGCTGGCTTCATATGTCTAATCATATATATATATATATATATATATATATATATATATATATATATATATATATATATAAGGATGCAAAAAACGCACGATTGGACGGATAAAGTATATGTATTTATAGATCATATCATAATTGCACTATACATGCGAAAGATTCTCAATAAAGTATATTTTGGTAAATGTATAATTTGACTAATTTGATAGCATCGTAACTTGAGCAAATCAAACAAAAATATTTGGAAAAGATAATACTTGATGTTGTCTAATAGTAGAGAAGACAATTAAATACGTTTCAACCGCAAAAATAGGGAATGTAATTACGGTGAATTAGAAATGCTGGATTCATCTATCCCATCATTCATTTTTCTTCATATATCTATATATGATATTGTACAAACAACCATCTGTCCAATCAATATTATACTTTCTATTCAGTATATAACTTAATATTTAGAATAAATGAATATATACTGTTTGGCTTATTGATTTTTATTTTCTTTTAGACTTATTATTTTTAATTTCTTATTAATAACAAATATTATATAGCAAGTAAAGTATCATAAGTATAATAATTGCAAGGATTTATAAAATATTCATTAACTAAAGTTTACATAGTTGTATAAAAATAACCTATAACTGACATGATAAAAAATGAAAGATAAATATCACTTAAACTCTGGGATATTACATCTTGATTTTAGAATTTCATTATACATAGCAAAATACTTTTACATCAAGGATAATCTCCACGCATTAAAGAAGCGACAATTATTGCATGCTCGAACACTTCATAAGACGGAGTGATAAATGTGCAATGATGGTCATTCTTACGAACATCACTTTCATGATATATTCGGACCAGATAGGTTCCTTGATAGCAATAAAACATGCAGAAGACATCAAGATCCGATCGCAAAAAAACATAACTATGATTTTCAGACAACTGATAGCATATCCCACCTAAACTAAATCCAACTGGATGATATCCATTGGTTATGAAATCACAAAATATAAAGCATAATATACTAAAATTGACAATATCAACTCTCGCTGTCCATTTAGCAGTATATTCTTCTGTAATGCACAATTCCAATTACATTCTGAGTACATCCTTATGCCCATCCTGAAATTAAAAATTTGAAATTATATATAGTTAAGATTTTTTTTGTTATTAAATTTTTTTCTTTCTAATAGAAATTTTAATGGAATAAAGTTGAGCTTAACATATTTCATGATTTTTATAAAAATAGTATTAGAAAATTATAGAATAATATAGAAATTGTTAATTATACTCTACCGTTATACAATTCTATATATGGAAGAGTACTTACATTTCCGGTTGATGGAGATGACATTCCAGGGAGCCTAATGGTTAGATCCATTCAATGCAATACTAATCGTTTATTTGAATCCATATCATTATATTAATATTCCATTAAACTAATTTTAGATACTGCTATGTAGTTGAAATCATATATATATATATATATATATATATATATATATTGTATTGATTTATTATTGTTCTTCGTTTCAGCAAGTATACCCAACTAAGTAAATATTGTTACCTAAAAGAAATATAAATGAGTTGTATAGGCAAATAACAAAAATATATCAAAATGGATATTACTTCAAAGAAATTAAATGAACGATATAAACAAATAACACAAAGTACAATACATGAACTTAAATAAAAACATTTAAATAAGCATAATGTTTTTATAATATCAAAATTGAACACTAAAAAAAACTATGCATCCAAAGTCAGTGAGATTTTTTTTATGAAACTTAAGAGAATTTTAAACTCTTCATTTCAAATTCTAGCATAAAGACATAATCGACTAAGAAGGCAGTCGAGTAAAAAATAAAGAAAAACTTTAAATTTTATTCAATTATAATAAAAATTGACTTACAATAATATCCGTTAAGTTGTTGAACTTTGAAGTGGCAATAACTAAAATTTCCTCCCATATATATAGATAGAAGTATAACTATAGCACAAAAAGAGTTGGTTGTATTTGTTAATAGGAATCTTTGAAAAAATAGAGTTATTTTAAAATGACTTTCTAGATAACTCATAAAAGTTATATCAACTTATAATATTACGATACCCAGTTTATAATTTATATGAACTCTCTAACATGTAATACTTTTATCTTATATCTTATAAATCGAAAAATCAAGTATGGATAGTCCCGAAAACTTTTTATCCAACACTTATGTGTTTTCTCTATGCATTAGTTGTTTTTCCTCTACTTATGATAATCTATCTATATTGAGAACGGTTTTCAATAAAATATAAATAGGCGTCAAGAATTAATGCATTCTCCGTTAAAAAGATAAAAGAAAACCGATATATGCTCTAGTCTAAACGACTATTTTCGATGTCATATCATGTATAAATATGCATAAAGAAAAAATGCTTGATTAGAAGGATGGAATATATGCATTCAACTCATATCATTAATACACTCTGTATATAAACGGTTTTCAATAAAATATATTTTGACAAATGTATGATTTGTCTGATTTGATAGTATGGTAATTTGAGTAAATTAAATAAAAATATTTAGAAAAGATAATCCTTGATATTGCCTAGTGATAAACAAGAGAACCAAACGTGCTTCAACCATGAAAGTAGGGAATGCAATTATGGTGAATTGGAAATGCATAGCTTTATCTGTCCCATCATACATTTTTCTTCATATTTTTATTTATGATATTATACAAACAATTATCTGTCCAATCATGCATTATCTATCCAATCGTTGTCTCCAATATCGCTTTCACAATCTATTCGAAATTGGACAGATTTCTCGATAGTAATAAAATATGCAGTATACATCAAAATCTGATTCCAGAAAACCAAGTATTATTTGTCATAGCAACCAAGTGGTGAATTTTGCAACAAAGTTCTTTTGAATACATGAGATAATAAGGGAATAAAGAGATAAAAACAATTAATGCATTCTCTGTTAAAAAGAAAAATTAAAGTCGAGTTATGCTTTAGTATAAATGACTATTTCAATGTCATATCATGTATAAACAGGAATGAAGAAAAAATACATGATTGGACGGATGAAATATATACATTTACAGCTCATATCATTATTGCACTCTGCATATAAACAGTTTTCAATAAGGTATATTTTGACAAATGTATGATTTGACTGATTTAATAGCATCGTAATTTGAGTAAATTAAATAAAAATATTTGGAAAAGACAATCCTTGATATTGTCTAGTGAAAAAGAAGACAACCAAACGTGCTTCAACCGTAAAAACAGAAAATGCAATTATGGTACATTGGAAATACATAACTCCATCTATCCCATCATACATTTTTCTTCATATTTCTATATATGATATTATAAAAACAATCATCTGATCAATCACGCATCATCATAACTATATCACAGAAAGAGTTGGTTGTATTTGTTAATAGGAATCTTTGAAAAATTAGAGTTATTTTAAAATGACTTTGTAGGTAACTCATAAAAGTTACATCAAGTTATAATATTACGATACCCAGTTTATGATTTATATGAACTTTCTAACATGTAATACTTTTATCTTATATCTTATAAATCGAAAAATCAAGTATGGATAGTCTCGACAACTTTTTATCCAACACTTATGTGTTTTCTCTATACATTAGCTGTTTTTGCTCTACTTATGATAATCTCTTTATGTTGAGGACGGTTTTCAATAAAATATAAATAAGCGTCAAGAATTAATGCATTCTCCGTTAAAAAGAGAAAAGAAAACCGAAATATGCTCTAGTCTAAACGACTATTTTCGATGTCATATCATGTATAAATAGGCATAAAGAAAAAATGCTTGATTAGAAGGATGAAGTATATGCATTCAACTCATATCATTAATACACTCTGTATATAAACGGTTTTCAATAAAAATATATTTTGACAACTGTATGATTTGACTGATTTGATAGTATCGTAATTTAAGTAAATTAAATAAAAATATTTAGAAAAGATAATCCTTGATATTGCCTAGTGATAAAGAAGAGAACCAAACGTGCTTCAACCGTGAAAGCAGGGAATGCAATTATGGTGAATTGGAAATGCATAGCTTTATCTGTCCCATCATGCATTTTTCTTCATATTTCTATTTATGATATTATACAAACAATTATCTGTCCAATCATGTATTATCTATCCAATCGTTGTCTCCAACATCGCTTTCACAATCTATTCGAAATTGGATAGATTTCTCGATAGTAATAAAATATGCAGTATACATCAAAATCTGATTCCAGAAAATCAAGTATTATTTGTCATAGCAACCAAGTGGTGAATTTTGCAACAAAGTTCTTTTGACTACATGAGGTGATAAGAGAATAAAGAGATAAAAACAATTAATGCATTATCTATTAAAAAGATAAATTAAAGTCGAGTTATGCTTTAGTCTAAATGACTATTTCGAAGTCATATCATGTATAAACAGGAATGAAGAAAAAATACATGATTGGACAGATGAAATATATACATTTACAGCTCATATCATTATTGCATTCTGCATATAAACAGTTTTCAATAAGGTATATTTTGACAAATGTATGATTTGACTGATTTAATAGCATCATAATTTGAGTAAATTAAATAAAAAAAATATTTGGAAAAGACAATCTTTGATATTGTCTAGTGAAAAGAAGACAACCAAACATGCTTCAACCGTAAAAACAGGAAATTCAATTATGGTGCATTCGAAATACATAGCTCCATCTATCCCATCATACATTTTTCTTCATATTTCTTTATATGATAATATACAAACAATCATCTGATCAATCACGCATCATCTATCCAATCGTTGTCCTGAACAGCACTTTCACAATCTATTCGGAGTTGGACAAATTCCTCGATAACAATAAAATATGCAGTATATATTAAGATCTGATTGCAGAGATGCACAAGTATGACCCTTTCTAGATAGCTGATAACATAACCCATCTAAACTAAACACAACAGAATGGTACCCATTGGTTATGAAGGCATGAAGCTGCAAAATATATTGGATCTTATAAGTCAATATCTCTTTTGGAAAAATGATAAGCGAGAACGCATTAAGTAAATCTAGCTGGTGATAAATCTAAAATTTGTTTAAAGGTGTAAAGTTCGATTAAGAGTTTTCAAGATGATCTTGAAATTTTGGAATCTAAATTTTTTGAGTAAACAAATAAATTGGGCGAGAGGGGGTTCTCATGGAAATAGAATTCTAAATCATATATTTCTATAGATTTTTACTTGGTAACTAAAAAGATCCTCTATATGCATAGGCAATGTGTAACACAAACCAATTTAAAATTAATTTGAGGCGTGCTAATAATTTGTTTCATTTAGCAATTAAGAATTATTGTTTTCCAAGAAGAAGACATGCACAAAAACCTAGTAAAACACAATTTAAACATAAATCTACAACTGTTTTACTAAAACCCTAAATTTAAATGCAAACGACATTTAGAACTCCACTGTTCTTAGTTAAGAACCATAAAAATTCGTTCATATGCTAATGCCATACCAAAACTTTAGCCTTTCAACTATACCAAACATTCGATCGTCTAACAAAACCATAATCTAAATTAATGCAATCCACATCATCACTTATATATTGAAGATTTTTCTATATTTTAAGGTAACTTTTAAGGCACAAAAACACACGATATCAAAAACATTGTTTAAGTGGAGGTACGAAGTTATAAATTAATTTTAATTTGCATATGCTATTAGATATCTGTTATAACTAATTTTTTAATTGAGCGTTTTGCAATATAATACTATGTAATTATATTCTCATATAATACAGAGTTTCAAATGCATTCTAATAGATTTTTATACTCATCCTGCAATTATAAACTCAGAGTCGCATACAGCTTAGATTTATTTTGTTACAAATTTTTTCAAATGGAAAATTTAACAGAACAAACACAATCTCAAAATATTTTATGGTTTTCATTAAAAAAATGTATTAGAAGATTTTAGAATAATAAAGGAACTATTAACCATATTTTGTTGTCATACAATTTTATATATTTTTGATTGGAAAAAATGAAATTCCAGAAATACCAATACTTAGATCCATTTACTGTATTTATGTTTTTTTCAGCGTTTGTTATCTCTACTCTACTTGTAATAATTTCTCTGTGCTGATCATTGCTTGTAAAATAATGTTATCTTTTCTTTCCTTATTTGGATAGACTATTGAAACTTTCTAGGTTTATAATAATGTAACGGTTGTTAGTTGTGTATAACAACCATTTGGAGATAAGACAACTCTGAAAACACAAAAACACACGACTTCAAAGATATTGTTTAAGTGGAGATATGGAGTTACGAATTAATTCTAATTTGCATACGCCATTAGATATCTATTATAACTAATTGTTTAATTGAGGGTTTTGGAATATGATATTGTGTAATTATATTTTCCCATAATATAGAGTTTCAAATGCATTCTGATAGAACTTTATGCTCATCCTGAAATTAAAAACTCAGAGTCGCATGCTATTATTGATTAAAAAGTATATTATAAATTAACATCACCCTATATACCCGCAATCTGAATAAAAGCAAGTATAATTTTGCCCAGACTGCACCATTATACTTCGCTTGCATTTAGAATATATATAACATAGTTTATCGAGAAACATGTAAGAAACTGTGGCATTAACTATAAAATCCAGAACCGATATAGAATTATAGAGTTTTTAGTCTTAATTAGTTTCCTCTTCACTTTCTTGGCATTTTTTTAACGAAACTGGGAAAGCCCGGTTATTTTATTAAAAAATAATAGATTTTGTGAGCCAGGCCCAATACATCAACGCCCAAATATGGGTTATACATACATATGAAGAGAGCTAGGGTTTACTAAATAGATCGAGAGAGGCGGAAGAGAGAGAAAAATATCCGCTCTCTCTCTATTTCTCACTTTTTCTCTTAAATGAAAAAATAACCCAATATCTCAATTTTCTTCTCCTTTCCACCATTTTATTTGTAAATCATTGCAATCTTTACTTTTTTGCCATTAAAAAGGTTTTAATCAAAATTTTGATAAATAAAGAAGCTCTTTTTTTCTCAAACGGTCTTCCAGTTTATGTTTTTTTAAAATTAAATCGGGAGTAGACCCAGCTGAATTTTATTAAGAAAAATATTAAGTGGGCTTTAGCCCATACACCATGACCCTTAAAAGGGATATATATACATCGCAGGAATTAAGGTTCCCGTAGAAAAACCTAGAAGCAGGAAATATTTTCATCTATCTTTTTCTTCATGATCTTCGCTCCATTCCAACTCCAAAGTCTACAAATTTCCACCAGTCTTCAAAAATCTTTTTAGTAGATCTGATCTCTCCACACCGATATCATTCATCTCTCATTTTCTTCGTCCGTTTCGCCTCACCCCAACTTCAGATTTTAAAAATTTTCATTATTTTTCAAGAGTATTTTGAGAGATCTGAGCTTTTCAACCTTGGGAACTATATAGGTAAGCATAAAATGGGCAAAAATACTTGGCTTGCTAGACTTTTTTCGTCTCTAGTATTGTGATTATCAGATCCAGTCTCTACTCTTAACGATCTCTCTTCTAAGCAACCAAATTACAAATTTTCACCCGTCTTCAAAAATATTTTTAGTAGATCTGATCTCTCCACACCGATATCATTCATCTCTCCTTTTCTTTGTCTGTTTCGCCTCACCCTAACCTCAGATCTTAAAATTTTCATTATTTTTCAAGAGTATTTTGAGAGATCTGAGCTTTTCAACCTTGGGAACTATATAGGTAAGCATAAAATGAGCAAAAACACTTGGCTTGCTAAACTTTTTTTCGTCTCTAGTATTGTGATTATCAGATCCAGTCTCTACTCTTAAAGATCTCTCTTCTAAGCAATCAAATGTCCAACCTTGAGGCTTTTTGTGATTTCTCCTGCTTTATAAATCATTATATCTGTACTTTTTCTTAACAATTTTTTTACGCTAAAATAAAAAATGCAAACTTAAACTTCAGAATTTCAGAATCCGCAAAGAAAATCCTCAAAACTGACATTTTTAACTCTAAGAACTAATTTTTATTCTCCTCGACTTAATAAAACTTGATTTTTGATTTTTCCAGCATTCTTCATGCTACCCAGTTTCCTAATCAAAGAAAAAAAGAAACTCTTTGCTTCATTCTTCTCAATCTCGGCAGGTGAGATAAATCCAACTTTATAAATATTTTTATCTCCTCTAGAAAAGGTAAGTAATTATTTAGAATTTTCAAATCATGTCTACTCTAGTTTTTTTTGATTCTTCATTGTTTGTCCCTTTCTTTTATTGTTGGGATACTGATGATACTTGTTTTTGGATTAATCTTTCTTTGGATTACTCGTAATGATGGTAAGCGTAGTGATACTCATCGCAAGAATAGTAAAAAAAAGTTAATAATTATTATTTGCTTGCTAGATGAGAGGATGTGGTTTAAAAGATTGGTTTTGATTTCTCACAATTCTTTGATCCAACTTTTTAGAGAATCGAACTTGAATTCGGTCATGGGAAAGATAATCGCATGGGTTTCCAAATTACTTCGTTAATCTGTATTTATATATTTTTCAATGTTTATTGTCTTTGCTCTACTTGTAATAATTTCTATGTGTTGAGAATTGCTTGTAAATTTCTGTTACTCTTTCTTTCTTTATTGGGATATACCATTAGAACTTTTTAAGCTTATAATAATGCAACAGCTGCTACATGTGATTGATGACAAAAGGTTTCTCATAAACACCCTTATAATAACCACAACTCCACACATAATTATACAATATTATACTGAAATACCAGAAGCAATAATACTTAATTAAACATCATTATATAAATATCTTAATCTTAGTACTAATCTTCACCATCATCTTCTCCAGTTGGCTCCAAAACTGGGGCTTTATAAAATTGACGAACAACCCTTTCCAGACTATTGACGGTAAATCCTCCACTTTGGATAAATTTATGATTATTATTAGTCACTCTTATCTTTATCTTATATGCAATAGATGCACACTTATCAAGATGTTTCTCATAGTCATACGAATATTTACTCTGCATCAACGAAAAAAGAATTGTCAGACATACATTGATTATTATGTTGCATTTGAAATTATTTTAACAATTTATGTCATACCGATGAATAAAGTTGCATCATATCATCCAGTGGATAATGGAGAAGTGTCTGAGCATGCTGATCAAAAGCTACAATATTTATTTCATCAGTTTTGTTCTCAAACTACTGTCATTTTTCTGTCAAATCACTACCAATGTTCAGGTCACTATTTTTCTACAGTCCGTCATTACTAATGTCATTTTTCTGTCGTTACCTTTTTGTGTCAAATCACTATCAATGTTAATGTCACTATTTTCTACAGTCTATCACGACCAATGTTCTTTTTCTGTCAAATCAAGACTAATGTTAAGGTCACTATTTTCCTATCGTTAACACTATTTTTCTTCCATCGTGACCAATGTCCTTTTTCTGTCCTGTTTGTACTTGATAACGTTTTCCTCATATACGTACTCAACTGCATGCACTTGCACGCGATCCTTTGTCCTTTATCAATTTATGCGCTAGTATTATGCCTCATTGATGCACGTCGCGTTTAGTTCAACCCGAAAATTCCGAACTTGGTTTTATGCCTTATTTTTAGCAGTTTTTCTATTTTTAGCAGTTATTCTTTTATTAGAAAATTAGTTGTGATTTACATTTTGCAATTGTAAGAGGCAAATTTTAATTAAATAAAACCCTAGTTTGGTGAAATTGCCATTGTTATCTTTCCATTCTTTCAATTTCTCTTAAATCTGTTTAGAAGCGCTGCACCCCAAAGCAGAGCTGCACCACTTACCAATTAAAAAAGAGCATCATGACTAATGTGTTTTTCTGTTTAATAATACTTAATTATGATTGTTACGAATTATGATTATAACATGCATGTTTTCCAACCAAAGAAGTATCCACTAAAACCAATTGGTAATATCATTATTCCTTTTTATTTGAGTTTTTCTATATCTGGACGTTGTCACCTTCTCAATTTTTTTGTCTTTTTCTGTCCTTTGTCAAAATTGATTGCAAAAGTACGACCAAGTTAGAAAATTAAGTGATTTATACTATATATCCAAATACATCATATGATCATCATATTAAATATATTAAACCATTGAAAATATTTGAAAACACAATCAGAACTTGTGAACATTGTTCATCCCTTCTTCGAAATTTACATGCCAAAATAACAGAAATAACAGAAGGTTGATCAACAAAGAAAAACTAAAATTAACATCCTAATCTATTTTACATGGGTTCTCATATCGACATAGCGGACATGAGTTATTGTTGAACAACCAAGGAACAATGCAATTCATATGGAATACATGGTCACAACACAACTGCAATCCTTCGAACAAATCACCACTGCTACTCTTCTCAATTTCTTCGAAGCACAGCGCACAAACAATATCGTCAATCCCGTCCTTCAACTCTTGTCTCTTTCGCTTACGTGATCTCTTAATTGTCACAGTTCTATCAACGCTAGTATAAACATATATCTTGATATGAAATTTAGCATTTGCTACCTCCACAGCTTCATGGACGAATTTGCTGATCTCCGTTTCAAGATAGATGCGATGCTGATTTTGGATGGGGCATTTACGACGCACCACCCAGCCGGCAAAGCTACGATAGTTCTCGAGCGAACGTAATTTAGAGGCTACATATTTGCGATGCTTAAAAGATAGCATTTCGTCCAAAATACATTTTTTACCATCACGAGGGCCAACGGGAGAGGGAATGATCACTTGGGCGGAGTCTTCAATGTACCCGTGGGTGCAAACGGAAGGATCAACACCGTCGGCATCCGACGACCTGGGCGTCAGTTTTGATTAAGTAGGAGAAACAACGGCGGTTTGTTATACTCTTTGACCATTGAAAGAGGCAATGGCTGTCCTGCATCAAGATTTTGTGCCATTAAGAGATGCAAAATATTTCTGGCTTACCCTTTTTTTTACCCTTTCTCTTTTGTAGGGATTGAAAATGAAGTGCCTTGGTTTAAATAGATTAGAGATGGGGATAGGTGCCAATAAGAGATGAGACATGTGGCAATAGGAAGTGGATATGACTAATGTAATTTTTCTGTCAAATCATGACCAATGCTAACATCATTATTTTTCTACAGTCCGTCATGACTAATGTATTTTTTCTGTCAAACGATAGCCAATGCCAACGTCACTATTTTTCTACAGTCCATCATGACCAATGTCCTTTTATGTCAAATCATGCCTAATATCCTTTTTCTGGCCGTCATGACTAATGTCTTTTTCTGTCAAATTATGACTAATATTAACGTCACTATTCTGCGACTGCATGCACTTGCACGTGGGCCTTTGTACCATCTCAGTCTATGCGCTGGTATTATGCCTTATTGACGCAGCCCTAGCCTACTTGGAGTTGCTCGACCGATCTAAAACACGTCGGGTCTAGTTCAACCCGAGAATCCCAAACTGTCAAATCTTGTCCGATTCGCGCGTTCCACCAGTCAAATCGAAGATCTCGCAAAATCGTCTGGGTCAATGGATTGCCATAGGCATTACATTGAAGTCACGCCTCGCTTCCCAGAGTGCGCTAAGATCGGCACGTGACAGAGCCAACCATGCTACCTGTGGTTAGGAAACATCCCTCCACAGTCACATTACGGCTGTCTAGAAGGTATCAAGAACAGGAACATAAAAATAAACTATCTAGTACATGTCCATATGCCAGAATAAACGAGTCACGAAATAATATGCGGAAGCAATAGATCCAATGAGCAATAATAATATGGAAAGTACGGAAGTAACTGAACTAACTGGATACTAACAGGATCCTCATTGCTCGGCCTGACGGCGGAAGTACTCCTGATCAACCTGCGACAAGGATAAGGGATCTGGGTCATGCAAAACCTAGACGTCAGTGCGTCATAATAACAATAACTCTAAGCAGGCAGGATGCGAAGAAATATGCAGGTATGAAGTATAAACAGTAACAGTAACATGAATATAGATCAGTGGACAGAATATATGTAGGTGAAGTGCAGTGAGTAGTCTAAACTGTGACATAGGGTTATCTACTCTAAAATTATTGAAATCAATTAAAGTAATCCTCCATGTAACTCAAAGGATATGTCCCGTTATCCCCCGGGACCACGGATCAGGTAGTGGGAGTCATGAATGACTCTGTCCCGTTATCCCCCGGGACCACGGATCAAGTAAGAATCACGGATGATTCTGTCCCGTTATCCCCCGGGACCACGGATCAAGTAATACCCTTGTAAGCTACACTTTAGTTACACTTTTAATTTCCCCATACCCCCAAGGTTATGTGTTCAAGTCAGGTATTGGTAAATCTGGAGCTAATGCTAACACAGGATCAAGCAGGTACAGGTTTGTCTGTATAGACAACATGATATGTCCGTAGGGACAACAGGTCAAGATTGTCGGCATTAGTAACAAGATTAGGTAATGTGTCAAGCTGTGATACATCAGGTCATGTCAGGTGGTGTACAAGTATCAAGTGGGTGCTCATAATCAACTGTAATAAGTATGGGTACACAAAATCAAGTATGGAGTACTAATATAACAATAAAATGGAATAATGTGATGTGGTATGCCAATAGATATAAATTCAAAGATATGGATGCACAATTATCGATTAGGGTTACATTTATAGTTCCAATACTAATTAGGATGCACTTTATTAAATATGGGGTGTTAATATCACAGTGTTATGTATTAATGTGATCTATGGATGCAGTTAAATATATTTTAAATGAGATGGATGCAAACGGGTATCCAAAATCAGCAAAACTATAAAATGGTAATGTGGGATGTACAACTAAGCAATATGTGATGTAAATATTCCATTGGGTGCAGTATATTGTAATATGGTATGTACCAAGATAAGTTTTCATGACCTAGATCTGAAATGATATGAATGGATGCAAACGGAATATCGAAAAGCTGTAATATGAAACATGGGATGCTTGATTTAAAATACAGGTGTGATATTTATTTAAATAGGTATATAATGAGTTATATAGCATGTAGCAATATTAACTTGCCTCGACGGATCAAGAAACGGATGTGTACGGTACGTCCGACGTCGGCAAAATGTCGCGACGCACGTACGGCACACGGAACGGGTCCAAGAAACGCACGAGGGTGATCACGCAAGCAAGGCACTTCCTCTGGGTCGTTTGGATCGTCGACGACGATCCCGGCTCTGACGAACTATGAAACCATGGAATCAAGAATTAAAGAAGAAAGGAAAAGAGAAGAGAAGAAAAGGGAAGAGGAATAAGAAGAAGAAGGAGAAGAGGGCTTACAGGATTGTGCATTGGAGTCGCAGAGAGAGGTGGTGGTATCGATGATGAAGAACGGAGCTCCGGCGAAGGGGTTTGATGTTAGGGTTTCGGTTAGGGTTTGGGTTTTGTTTGCTGGGGTTTGGGTGAGTGCAGGGGTGTTGCTGGGTTGTAGGAGGAAGAACAGAGGAGATAGGGAGAGAAAGGAGATGATGATGGTGGTGTGAGGCTGGGGTCGTCGACGACGAGGTGGTGCTGGGGTCGTCGGCGACGAGGTGTGCAGGTTTGCTCGGGGAGAAGAAAGGAAGGTGGCTGAGTTGGTGAAGAGGAGGTGACGAGGAGGAGGAGGCTCGGTTGAGGGAGTTGAGGTGATGGGCTTTAGGGTTAGGGTTTGAGAAAAGATGATGGGTCGATGGAGGAAGCTCTCGGGGTTTTTAAAGAGAAGAGGAAGATGAAGATAGAAGGGAGGTGACTTTAACAGAAGGGAGGTGCGCGGATCTGCTACAGGATCGCGAGAGGAGAGAGAGAGAGAATCGCGAGAGGAGAGAGATAGAGAGAGAGCGAGAGGAGAGAGAGAGAGAGAATGAACAGTGAGGAGAGATAAATTTGGATTTAGTGGGGGGGAGAGAGTGAGACTGCGCGCTTGAGGAGAGAGAAAGAGAGAAGAAAGAGAGAGAGGAGAGAAGGTATGCTCAGAGGAAGAGAGAGAGAGTTTGTAGTTAGGATTTTAATTTTGTAAAAAATATTTTAGTTAGTTAAATAAATTTTTAAAGCTGTCGATTTTTAATTTAAAGATATTATATTTAATAAAATTTGAATTTTGGCGAGATACAAAAATATTCCAAAACACGTCCGGGTCGGGTCTAAAATTTCAAATTTAAAATATGAAAAATATATGCGACGTCTAAATTTCAAAATGAAAGCTCGGGTAACGAAAAAGCATACCCCCAAAAACGGATGCACGTACGTGCACGTAGCCATCCAAACACGTCCGTTTCGCTGAACGGGACAAGAACAAGATACGCGGATACTACCACAGGGTTAGGGGTATCATGCAGGTCATGTTATGTATTTTTAAAATATTTTATGTGACTTAAAATGTTATATTGTAAAAATGCAAATGCCAGTATTCATGAAAGTGCACAAGTCTACATAACAAGTCAGGATAAATCATAAACATGAATCAAGACAGGTTTCAAGCAAACGGGTCGGGTCGAATGCAATGTAAAATGTAAAATATCATTCGCACCCAAAACACGATAAATCAAGAAAATACCACAAATAAGGAAATACGGAAACTGGAATTGGTATAAATGAACTAGGGTGTTACATTATACCCAACTACAAATGAATTTCGTCCTCGAAATTTCTAAGAACAAAGAAGGATAAACAATCAAGAACTACAAGAATAGATGCAGAAACTTCTGTCAGATTTCGTCTTCTCGTTCCCAAGTTGATTCTCCATGTAAGCGATTTCCCCAAGAAACAAGTACGAGAGGGATAACCTTGTTCTTAACAACCTTTTACCTTCGATCCACAATCGACATCAGTTATTCCTCAAAGGTTAAATCTTCTCGTACAGCTTCGAAATGATCCAGCACGTGTGTTTCATCTCGGACATATTTACGGAGTTGAGATACATGAAACACGTCATGAACATTCGCCAAAGATTGTGGTAAAGCCAATCAATAAGCCACTTCTCCAACACGCTTCATAATCTCGAAAGGCCCTACGAATCGAGGACTAAGCTTTCCTCGACTCCCGAAACGAATCACTCCTCTAGTCGGTGATATCTTCAAGAATAACAGATAGCCAACAGCCAACTCTAGAGGTCTTCTCGATGTATCGGCCCAACTCTTCTGCCGATCTTGTGCTGCCTTCATATGATTCCGGATAGTGTTAACTTTCTCTACTGTCTGCACGATCAAATCCGGTCCCAACAAACTTCGTTCTCCAATATCGTCCCAACAAACAGGTGAACGACACTTGCGACCATACAATGCTTCGAATGGAGCCATCTGAATAGTCGCCTGAAAACTGTTATTGTAAGAAAACTCCACCAAGTGTAGGTGATCCTCCCATGAACCCTTGAAGTCTAACATGCAAGCTCTCAATATGTCTTCAAGAGTTTGGATCGTTCTCTCCGACTGGCTATCTGTCTGAGGATGATAAGCTGTGCTAAACTTCAATCTAGTCCCCAAACTTTCCTGTAAACTCTTCCAGAAGTGCGACAAAAATCGGGTATCACGATCAGAAACGATGCTCACAGGTAATCCATGCAATCTTACAATCTCCTGCATGTACCGTTCTGTCAATGCTTCTGTTGATTAACCAACTCAAAATGGTATGAAATGAGCTGCCTTGGTCAATCGATCAACAATCACCCAAACAGCATTGTTGCCCTTTGGACTCCGCAGTAAAGCCGTCACGAAATCCATGGTTATATGTTCCCACTTCCATTGAGGAATCGGAAGTGGTTGCAATAAACCAGCAACACTTTGATGTTCAGCCTTGACTTGCTGACACACCAAGCACTTTACTACAAAGCGGGCAATCTCCCGTTTCATGCCTTCCCACCAAAAATGATGTCGTAGATCTCGGTATATCTTCGTGCCTCCTGGATGTACGGAATATGCGGAACTGTGCGCCTCCTTCATAAATTCTTCGCGAATATCTCCCTTTGGCATACACAAACGACTACCATATTGCAACGAACTATCTTCATGAATCAATAAGTCCGTTTGAAGTACAGCTTCAACATGTTCTCGAAACTATTGCAATCTAGGGTCCTGTAACTGTGCTGCTTTAATATTCTCGATCAACGACGACTGTACTTGCAGCTGCATCAACTGTCCCGAAGAATGCGGTAGCACAATCTCCAAATCGAATCTCCAAAAGTTTTCAATAAGTTCCTTTTATGTAGTTAAAATCCGAATTGCTGGCAACCGACTAAGCGCATCCAGCACAACATTAATTTTCCCCGGATGGTACTTAAGATCAAGATCATAGTCACCCATCAGCTCCAACCATCTACGCCGCCTCATATTAAGCTCCTTCTGTCTGAACACATACTTCAGGTTTTTGTGATTGGTGAATACTTCGATCTTTTCGCCCAATAAGTAGTGTCTCCAAATCTTTAAAGCTGTCACGCCCCGCTTCCCAAAATACGGAATACGAGGGGTAGACAAGGCCAGCCATGCTCCTACGGTCAAGGAATGTCCTGCCATAGTCACACTTCGGTTTCTAGTTTTTCATGGTAAACAGTAAATGATGCGCAGGTAATGAGAAATGCAGTGACTGAAAGGAACAATATAAAGACTGACCTGAAGTGGAACAAACGAATGTGACTCGGAATGGCAAGTCAAGAAGTCTGTGATGCACTGGTCTAGGCTAAATCTTCTCCTCACACTGAGCATGCATACTCAGGTCGTCAGAGCGATACAATAGCAATATAATATATAAAAAATCAAGTGACAGTTCTAACAGTAGTAATAGATATGAATAACAGTAAATCAATGACAGCAGGAATATGAATGTACAGTAATCGATGCAGCGGAGCAGTAAAGTAGTAGAACGATAAGTCACGAATGTCAACACAGTATAGAAGGAATGTAAATGCCAGTATCCCTATCAGTCTCTAAGTCTCACTGTACAGGTCACTAAGCCTATCGTCAGTCCAAGTGTGAGAGTCAACCACTCGCGAGTGTCCTCCACCCAAGGGTAGAACCCAAGGGCAAGGGACCATGGGCCCAACATGTAACATGTATATCACGGTGTATATCACATACCCTGTAAATCTCCATATGTCTCCCTAAATATATAAGCCGGCATGGGACTCCCGAGATTCTGTTGAACTCACACTTAAACTACCCCACATCCCGTGGTCTACATCAAACGCTAACCATAACCCTAAATACTAATCGATCCATGACAAGTCTGCGCGAGAACTGGAGGCAAGACCTCCATCAAGCACGTCCCGACTAATATCTAAGATAAATGGCAGTGTCGGATGTCTTATCTGTGACACCCGTGCAAGCGCTTCCATAAGTGTCCCATACCACTTATAGTCACACGTACACGCATCCCACAGACGTCGACAATGCAATAGAATAATAGGGTCACTGATTGTGTACAAGTACGTATCACTTTCACTTAATCATGGATACACGAACACTGACGTACTTGCCACAATCATCACTAAAATCTAACACTGGGTAAATGCACGATATCACTAGGTTATCACTACAATGATATGGTTATGATATGATGCGTGAACAGTATATAAGCACGATTTAGGGTGTCACAAAATAATAGTATTCTATCACTTACACGATTTATCATGAAACGTATGTATATAATTTAGCGAAATGATAAACGGGTAGTAATTAGTATGTTCAGTTGTCCATCCATCAAATTTAGTTTCAAGCCAATCGGGTTCCAGGATCATTAATGATAACCACTTCATTTTAAGCGCTCGCGGCTGGAAATCCAATTTCAGAATCAGAAGTCCGTTTCGGAACACATTTTGATCCCAGTTGGAACCAGATTTTAGCGACGTTACAGTTGGATGAAATCTAGAGTTTTCAGTAAGGTTTTCAACGTAATAGACGGATCTTCAATCACATCTGCACGTCAGGAGATATACACTGTTTAACACTAATATGTCAGTTCTGATTCTATTGGGACTGTTATGCGTCCCGATCTTTTAAATTATAGGATAAATAACAAATGGTAACGAAACAGAATGAAATCAATTACGTTGTCTAGCTAACAGATTTATCTATAATAACCAGTGGAGTTCCGCAATCTACGAGTTAAGGAGATCTTGTGGTATCCAATACAGAACAGCAAGCAATGACTGGAGCCGCTCTGGACTGCAGTCCAGAGTCGCACTCCGATGCAATTATCAACATAGTTTGAGTACAGGAATACCAGGAAACCAGTATACGGTCAAAGTTCGTCGAGTTGGATTCGTTTTGAGCCCTCGAACGCACCATTCTATTATGTATATGATTTATGGTGAATTTAACGGTTTTCAGGTACAATAAAATTTCAGCTTTACGATTAAACTTGGGGGTAGTGGTTTTAGTCGTTAACGATTACATTATCCAACAAAATTCACACACTAGGTTCACAACCCTACGGGCCAAACTACACCATTGAGTTCCGTCAAATTTGATGGGCATTTTCATTGGGAACACACGCCGAACAGTTATGATGCCTAATCGATCTAATATTGTAATGTGATAATCTAAGCAGTCTAAGTTTGTAACTCAAATATATAGCATGTAAGTAAGTAAAATACTTGCCTGGAGACGATGAATTGATGGAACGGTAAGCACGGACATGACACACGCGGCAACGGCGATTTCTGTAGGTGCTCGACGTATTGCCGGGGCTCGACCGCGACGGCAAGGGATGTAGTGAGGTGGTGTCTGGGCTGGGGATTTGCTGGTGCTGTCGAGGCCGATGGAGCAAGGATTGCAGAGGGAGAGAGAGAGATATTGAGAGAGAGAGAAGGTTAAACAGAGAAAAGAGAGTTAGGGGGGAGAAAGAGATATTGAGAGAAGAGAGAGAGCAGAATGAGAGAGGGTGTAGACAGAGAGAGAGAGATGTAGGCAGAGAGAGAGAGAAGTTAGAGATAGATGTAGGCAGAGAGAGAGAGAGAGAAGTTAGAGGAAGGGAGAAGAGGGTCAGAGGGACAGAAAGAGAGAGAGAGAGAGTGACAGAGTGAGAAAGAGACTGAGAGATGAGAGAGATGAGATGCAGGGAGAGAGAGAGAGAGATCTAGGATGGGAGTGAGGTGAAGGCTCGGGTGAGCGAGGGGAGTGAGGGTGAAGAGATCAAGAGGGAGAGGGAGTCGAGGATGGTGGCGTCGGTGACGATGATGATGACGATGGGGTCGACGTCGAGAGGTGGTAGGGGTGGAGCTCGGGAGTAGGGGCTCTGTGAGGTGCCGGCGGCGATGGGTGTTGGGTGATGGTGGCAGAGAAGAGAGAGGGAAGGTGGTGAGGAGACGAGGTTGGGCGAGGAGATTGAGCTCGGTGGGGTGTCGTCGTCGTCGTCGAGGAAAAAATGGGTGCAGGGACTCGAGAGTGTGAGGGTGAGAGAGTGTGGGAAGTGAGGGGAAAGAATGGGGAGACGAGGGGGTGAGCAACGCGGTTGTAACGCTCGCGGGCGTCGCGCGTGATGAGCGGCGACGTGGGCGCGGGCGGAGGCGCAGGAAGTGGATCGAGCGCGCGAGAGGGGGAAAAGAGCCGTTGGAGGAGATGAAGGTGTAGGAGCGGGTCGGGTCGAGGTTGAAGCGGGCGCGGGTTGGGGAGGGGACGCGGGCTGCAGGGAGTGGGCCGGGCTAAGGATTAAATAAAGGAATTAAAGAATGAAGAGAGCCGGGCCGGGCCAAAGAATTAAATAAAGGAATTAAAGAAGAAGAGAGCTGGGCCGGAACTGGGCTTAGGTAAAAATCTAATTAACTAATAGTGAATTAAAGAATGGGTTGAGGCAATAATGATAAGAGAGAAGTAAAGATTTAGGTTTAGGGTTTAAGGAAGTTTCTTTAAAATAATTAAATAGTTACTAATAACAAAATTCATAGTTTAAAGAGAAAATACGGATTTAGGCGTATATAAAGAACCGGGTATTACATCATACCACCCTTACAAAAATTTCGTCCTCGAAATTCAAAATAAACGATAAATGATACAAACATAGGCGAAAGCTATTATATTGCATCTAACACATAAAGATCTACTTGAAATAGGCAGATGAAGAAATTTGAAGGTTTATCTATATAAGAACAACATACAAAGGTATAGGTTCAAAGGAGTATAAGGCAGGAACAACTACAAAGGCAACTATATGTATATAAGAATAGCCATAAGAACAATAACGAACAATAATATTCGAGGCGTACTCGATAAAATCGAAACTCAATTATGTGCACATGTAAATATATCAAAAGTAGTACATCGGAAATAGTAAGTATAAGGCACAAACATTGATGATAGTAATTATAAACACAATACTCGAAGATAAAGTAACGACCATAAAATAGTGAAGGGTTAGTCGGTAGGTTAAACATCTTAGGATAATGCATCGGGCGATTAGTTTCAAAATACCTTAGAAAACTCGTATAGTGAAAATAAGAAACATGGGACAAAATGTGCGCGGTATAAGGTTGCGCTACTGAAAATGAGAATACTAATAGTGTACTCAAAATACATAAAACAGAGCAATCAATAACACACACTCTTTGATAAATTTAAAATAGTGAAAAACTAAATTTTAAATAATAATGTCCCTAAATATATTTGGGTAATAGAGAAATCACCAATATGAAAAGGGCTAGCTAGGGTAGTGGTTACAAGTAGGCGTGGCTCAATCAGAAGGTCGGAGTGTGGCGGCTTTAGACTGAAGGTCAAAGAGATTGGAATCGGGTCAACACAGAAAGTAAGGGTGAGCCACAAAGGACTACAAGGTAAAAGTATGGGAAGGATAGCGGTCGGTTCAACATATGAATCAAGATTTGAAGAGTTAGCGAACTCGGAAGTTTCTCCAAAATTTTCTCCTCTCAGAAGGATTACAAACGAGGCACATTCCAAGGATCAGGGTGCGGTACTTTCTAATCGAAACAAGGGTGAAAACTATGCAATGAGTAGGGTGGGCAGTCAGGGAACTCAGCAGAAAAATAATTGGATATGGGCAATAAACAAGTATCAAGCGAACCAATAATCAAAAGGTTTACGAATTCAGTAGATTTATTTCATTCAAGAAAATTTGAAACAGGGCATTCCCCAAGACGAAAAGTGGCCCTAAACTATATACATTTTATTTGGCCAGAAAGACAACATCAAAAGAAATTCCGTCAGTCGCGGTTGTGGAGATTCAGTAGGTTGCGGTAGGCTCGCGCACTCAGGTAGGGGCGTCCATTTCCATATCGCCTCGCGGGCATCGCCACTGGAAGTTCTTCCACAGCAGGGTCTTGATCTTCTGGTCCTTCTTCCTCGGATGGAGCTTCTTCATCGAGGTCCGATTCCATGTGATTCTCTTCTTCTGGATTTTCTCCCACGGGATTTTCCTCAACTGGATTTTCTTCTATCGGATCTTCATCGGGATCTTCCTCTATCGGGTCTTCCTCTATAGGGTTCTCTTCAGGATCTCCTTCTTCTTCGTCGGAGTAAGCTATCACGTTAAACTCTGGTGCGGCTACTTCTTCGTCCTCTGAATCGTTGTTTCCGAAGTTGACCTGGGGACCGTTGACATCATCATCAGAACTCATCAGTGTGCGATCTAAGGAAACGCATGACTGTGTATCCTCATCTAGATGCGGCGCTGCTCCAGGGTGGGCCATGGTCTAAAAAGAAAGTCATGATTAGACAGTGGAATACATCAAGGAAAAAGCTCAGGGTACGAAGTATAGGAAAAATATGCGGTTGCAGGAACTGAAAGATCAGGATTAAAATGCTGTGATAATGAATAGAATTAGATAAATAGAAAACAAGAGAATGATACATATATTACGATTCAAATTTTCATTGCATTCAACCAAAAGTTCAGCGGATACAAGATTTCAAACGGAAAGAAATATTCATAAAAATATGACAACATTAATGCTGAAAGTAGATAACATGAAAAATCCTTCTTCGACTACTATAACGTTGCATTCCCGTCGCGTGAGTTGAATCCTGCATTAGGTCCGTCTTATCGTCGAAGTTCGAACTACGCGCTAACCCTCACTTGGCAGAAGTGGAGAGAGTGGACGAATCTCCTCTTTGTAGTTCCTTCCTTTCTGGGCAACCGTTGATGAGATGTTTGTTGGAACCGCATATCAGACATTTCCCTTGGGCACGGCGACAATCCTTCTGAAGATGTCCTGGCCTCTTACAATATCCACAGCATGGGGTCTTCTGCTGCTCCTGTCTCGGGGGAATAAATGGGCGCTTCATCTTCTTCTCTTTTCCTCGTCTAATAGGGATCCCTTTATGATAGGAGACTCCCGCTGGGGTCTGACTCACCTGTCTTCTCAGCCCTTCAGCTAATAAGTCGTTTGTTCGCTCCTGGGCTTCCTTTAAACCTTGCAGTGCACTAAGGATCTCAACTGTCTGATTCTGGGGAGCGGATATGGATGAAGAGTCGTTGGAAGACATGATCCTGAGACAACAATTTTGCGAATAATATAAGTCACAAGCTAAATGAATCAAGATATAATATGGATAGGACAAAGATTCAAGAATATCAGAGATGATGAATTTATTACGAGCGGAGAATCAACTGTATGACTTTAAGTCGCTTGAATAGAGCACGGTAGTGCAATTTCAACCACGTAACTTGTCAAGTCACCCGAAGCCATAGCGAATGGATAGCTGAATACACGATGTGAATATGGATCAAGAATGACAGTTTACAACCTAGACCGAAGAATGTCTTAGATTGCCAAACTATACACGGAAAACTGCAATCCCAATCGATGCAAAACCTGGCTCTGATACCAACTAAACCATGTCACGCCCCGCTTCCCAAAATATGGAATACGAGGGGTAGACAAGGCTAGCCATGCTCCTACGGTCAAGGAATGTCCTGCCGTAGTCACACTTCGGCTTCTAGTTTTTCATGGTAAACAGTAAATGATACGCATGTAATGAGAAATGCAGTGACTGAAAGGAACAATGTAAAGACTGACCTGAAGTGGAACAAACGAATGTGACTCGGAATGGCAAGTCAAGAAGTCTGTGATGCACTGGTCCAGGCTAAATCTTCTCCTCACACTGAGCATGCATACTCAGGTCGTCAGAGCGACACAATAGCAATATAATATATAAAAAATCAAGTGACAGTTCTAACAGTAGTAATAGATATGAATAACAGTAAATCAATGACAGCAGGAATATGAATGTACAGTAATCGATGCAGCGGAGCAGTAAAGTAGTAGAACGATAAGTCACGAATGTCAACACAGTATAGAAGGAATGTAAATGCCAGTATCCCTATCAGTCTCTAAGTCTCACTGTACAGGTCACTAAGCCTATCGTCAGTCCAAGTGTGAGAGTCAACCACTCGCGAGTGTCCTCCACCCAAGGGTAGAACCCAAGGGCAAGAGACCACGGGCCCAACATGTAACATGTATATCACGGTATATATCACATACCCTGTAAATCTCCATATGTCTCCCTAAATATATAAGCCGGCATGGGACTCCCGAGATTCTGTTGAACTCACACTTAAACTACCCCACACCCCGTGGTCTACATCAAACGCTAACCATAACCCTAAATACTAATCGATCCATGACAAGTCTGCGCGAGAACTGGAGGCAAGACCACCATCAAGCACGTCCCGACTAATATCTAAGATAAATGGCAGTGTCGGATGTCTTATCTGTGACACCCGTGCAAGCGCTTCCATAAGTGTCCCATACCACTTATAGTCACACGTACACGCATCCCACAGACGTCGACAATGCAATAGAATAATAGGGTCACTGATTGTGTACAAGTACGTATCACTTTCACTTAATCACGGATACACGAACACTGACGTACTTGCCACAATCATCACTAAAATCTAACACTGGGT
Source organism: Agapanthus africanus (assembly GCA_030015575.1). Classification (NCBI taxonomy): domain Eukaryota; kingdom Viridiplantae; phylum Streptophyta; class Magnoliopsida; order Asparagales; family Amaryllidaceae; genus Agapanthus; species Agapanthus africanus. The sequence goes on from CM057340.1 coordinate 796,841,029, forward strand.
AAATGCACGATATCACTAGGTTATCACTATAATGATATGGTTATGATATGATGCGTGAACAGTATATAAGCACGATTTAGGGTGTCACAAAATAATAGTATTCTATCACTTGCACGATTTATCATGAAACGTATGTATATAATTTAGCGAAATGATAAACGGGTAGTAATTAGTATGTTCAGTTTTCCATCCATCAAATTTGGTTTCAAGCCAATCGGGTTCCAGGATCATTAATTATAACCACTTCATTTTAAGCGCTCGCGGCTGGAAATCCAATTTCAGAATCAGAAGTCCGTTTCGGAACGCATTTTGATCCCAGTTGGAACCAGATTTTAGCCACGTTACAGTTGGATGAAATCTAGGGTTTTCAGTAAGGTTTTCAACGTAACAGACGGATCTTCAATCGCATCTGTACATCAGGAGATATACACTGTTTAACACTAATATGTCAGTTCTGATTCTATTGGGACTGTTATGCGTCCCGATCTTTTAAATTATAGGATAAATAACAAATGGTAACGAAACAGAATGAAATCAATTACGTTTTCTATCTAACGGATTTATCTATAATAACCAGCAGAGTTCCGCAATCTACGAGTTAAGGAGATCTTGTGGTATCCAATACAGAACAGCAAGCAACGACTGGAGTCGCTCTGGACTGCAGTCCAGAGTCGCACTCCGATCCAATTATCAACATAGTTTGAGTACAGGAATACCAGGAAACCAGTATAGGGTCAAAGGTCGTCGAGTTGGCTTCGTTTTGAGCCCTCGAACGCACCATTCTATTATGTATATGATTTATGGTGAATTTAACGGTTTTCAGGTACAATAAAATTTCAGCTTTACGATTAAACTTGGGGGTAGTGGTTTTAGTCGTTAACGATTAAATTATCCAACAAAATTCACACACTTGGTTCACAACCCTACGGGCCAAACTACACCATTGAGTTCCGTCAAATTTGATGGGCATTTTCATTGGGAACACACACCGAACAGTTATGACGCCTAATCGATCTAATATTGTAATGTGATAATCTAAGCAGTCTAAGTTTGTAACTCAAATATATAGCATGTAAGTAAGTAAAATACTTGCCTGGAGACGATGAATTGATGGAACGGTAAGCACGGGCATGACACACGCGGCAACGGCGATTTCTATAGGTGCTCGACGTATTGCCGGGGCTCGACCGCGACGGCAAGGGATGTAGTGAGGTGGTGTCTGGGCTGGGGGTTTGCTGGTGCTGTCGAGGCCGATGGAGCAAGGATTGCAGAGGGAGAGAGAGAGATATTGAGAGAGAGAGAAGGTTAAACAGAGAAAAGAGAGTTAGGGGGGAGAAAGAGATATTGAGAGAAGAGAGAGAGCAGAATGAGAGAGGGTGTAGACAGAGAGAGAGAGATGTAGGCAGAGAGAGAGAGAAGTTAGAGATAGATGTAGGCAGAGAGAGAGAGAGAAGTTAGAGGAAGGGAGAAGAGGGTCAGAGGGACAGAAAGAGAGAGAGAGAGTTACAGAGTGAGAAAGAGACTGAGAGATGAGAGAGATGAGATGCAGGGAGAGAGAGAGAGATCTGGGATGGGAGTGAGGTGAAGGCTCGGGTGAGCGAGGGGAGTGAGGGTGAAGAGATCAAGAGGGAGAGGGAGTCGAGGATGGTGGCGTCGGTGACGATGATGATGACGATGGGGTCGACGTCGAGAGGTGGCAGGGGTGGAGCTCGGGAGTAGGGGCTCTGTGAGGTGCCGGCGGCGATGGGTGTTGGGTGATGGTGGCAGAGAAGAGAGAGGGAAGGTGATGAGGAGACGAGGTTGGGCGAGGGGATTGAGCTCGGTGGGGTGTCGTCGTCGTCGTCGTCGAGGAAAAAATGGGTGCAGGGACTCGAGAGTGTGAGGGTGAGAGAGTGTGGGAAGTGAGGGGAAAGAATGGGGAGACGAGGGGGTGAGCAACGCGGTTGTAACGTTCGCGGGCGTCGCGCGTGATGAGCGGCGACGTGGGCGCGGGCGGAGGCGCAGGAAGTGGATCGAGCGCGCGAGAGGGGGAAAAGAGCCGTTGGAGGAGATGAAGGTGTAGGAGCGGGTCGGGTCGAGGTTGAAGCGGGCGCGGGTTGGGGAGGGGACGCGGGCTGCAGGGAGTGGGCCGGGCCAAGGATTAAATAAAGGAATTAAAGAATGAAGAGAGCTGGGCCGGGCCAAAGAATTAAATAAAGGAATTAAAGAATGAAGAGAGCTGGGCCGGGCCAAAGAATTAAATAAAGGAATTAAAGAAGAAGAGAGCTGGGCCGGAACTGGGCTTAGGTAAAAATCTAATTAACTAATAGTGAATTAAAGAATGGGTTGAGGCAATAATGATAAGAGAGAAGTAAAGATTTGGGTTTAGGGTTTAAGGAAGTTTCTTTAAAATAATTAAATAGTTACTAATAACAAAATTCATAGTTTAAAGAGAAAATACGGATTTAGGCGTATATAAAGAACCGGGTATTACATCAGCGAAAATCACAGCTGCTAACTCCAAATCATGAGTTGGGTAATTTTTCTCATGGATCTTCAACTGTCTCGATGCGTAAGGTATAATCTACCCATGCTGCATCAAAACACATCCCAATCCTTTCCCAGATGCGTCGCTGTGAATCACCAATCCTCCGGAACTGTCTGGTATGGTCAAAATAAGAGCGGTTATCAACTTTTGCTTCAACACCTCAAAAGCTGACGTACACCTATCCGTCCATACGAACGGTACTTTCTTACACGTAAGCTTGGTCAAAGGCTCAGCCAAATGAGCAAAATTCTCCACAAACCTTCTGTAATACCCGGCAAGTCCAAGAAAGCTTCTGATCTCTGCAACGTTCTTCGGAATCGGCCAATCTCGAACTGCTGTAATCTTTTCGGGATCAACGGCGATTCCATCTCCGGACACGACATGCCCCAAAAACTTCACTTCTTCAAGCCAAAACTCGCACTTGCTCATCTTTGCATACAATCTTTCGTGTCTCAATGTCTGCAGTGCGATCTTCAAGTGTTCTGCATGCTCTTCTATGCTCCTCGAGTAAATCAGAATATCATCAATGAACACCACTATAAACTGGTCCAAGAATGGTGAAAAGATTCGGTTCATCAAGTCCATAAATATCGCCGGTGCATTCGTTACTCCAAAGGGCATCACTAAATACTCGTAATGTCCATACCGAGTTCGGAACGCAGTCTTGCAAATATCCTCTGATTTAACTCGGACCTGATGATATCCGGATCGCAAATCCAGCTTCGAGAATACCCTTGCGCCAGTAAGCTGCTCGAATAATTCGCCAATGCAAGGGATCAGGTACTTGTTCTTAATAGTCACCCGGTTTAATTCTCGATAATCGATGCACATCCTCCCTGTGCCATCTTTCTTCTTGACTAGAAGAACTGGAGCCCCCCAAAGTGAATTACTGCTGCGAATCCAACCCTTCTAAAATAATTCGGTAACCTGCTTTTTGACTTCTTCCAACTCCACTGGTGCCATTGGATAGTACGCTTTAGAGATTGGCGCTGCACCAGGAACAAGATCGATCGCGAACTCCACATCTCGTTTTGGTGGTAAACCCGAGATGTTCTCGAATACGTCCATGAACTCTGGAACTACAGCTGGCGCTTCCTTCTTATCAACTTCCATCGACGAAAGAATATTGTTTGTCGGCCTAGCCCTAAACTCGACTGGCCCGACAGAACTGCTTCCTCCAGCAAAACAAACTCCGGATGTCCGGGAATCTGGAAAATCACTTTCTTTGCCCTACAATCAATGTGAGCGTGGAAAGTGCCGAGAAAATCCATTCCCAAGACAACAACAAACAAAGGGATGCACCAGAATTGAATAATTCTAATGCGGGAAAACTTGAACAAGTAGGATACAGGAAACAACTTCATCTGAAGCCAAGTCACTGAAGAAGATAAGCACGATAAACAGGATTCAAGCTGAGGATAAAACATGAACTGGAAAGCAGGAGAAGCAAGGCAATATAACAACTATGAAACAAGGAAGTTGTCACGCTCCGCTTCCCAGAGTGCGCTAAGATCGTCACGTGACAGAGCCAATCATGCTACCTGTGGCTAGGAAACATCCCTCCACAGTCACATTACGGCTGTCTAGAAGATATCAAGAACAGTAGAAATAAAATAAACTATCTAGTACATGTCCATAAGCCAGAATAAACGAGTCAAGAAATAATATGCGGAAGCAAAAAATCCAATAAACAGTAATATCTGGAAAGTATGGAAATAACTAAACTAACTGGATACTAACAGGATCCTCACTGCTCGGCCTGACGGCAGAAATACTCCTGATCAGCCTGCGACAAAGGTAGAGGATCTGGGCCATGCAAAACCCAGACGTCAGTGCGTCATAATATCAATAATTCAAGACAAGCAGGATGTGATGAAATATGAACAGTAACAAGTCCTAAGTAACAAGTAAAACGTAACATGAATATAGATCAGTGAACAGGATATAAACAGGTGAAGTGCAATGGGTAGTCTAAACTGGGCTATAGGGCTATCTACTCTAAAGTCATTCGAAATCAATTAGTGTAATCCTCATCGTAACCCATCGGTCTATGCCCCGTTCAACCCCACGGGACCACGGTAAAAAGATATGATAGACTGTAAGTCTATGTCCCGTTCAACCCCACAGGACCACGGTAACACGATGTAATAGACTATGAGTCTATATCCCGTTCAACCCCACGGGACCATGGTAACATGATGTAATAGCCCTTTGAGTTACGTTCGGCTACATTCTTGATTTCCCTATACCCCCAAGGTTATGTGTGTAAGTCAGGTATTGATAAATCTGAGACTAATACCAACACAGGATCAAGCAGGTACAGGTTTGTCTGTATAGACAACAGGAAATGTCCACAGGGACAACAGGTCAAGATTGTTGGCAATAGTAACAAGAACAGGTAATATGTCAAGCTGTGGTACATCAGGTTATGACAGGTGGTGTACATGTATCAAGTCATGGAAAGTAGTGCACAGGTATCAAGTCATGTCAGTAGTGGTGTATCAGGTCATGTCAGGTAGTGTACAAGTATCGAGTGGGTGCTCATAATCAAACTGTAATAAGTATGGGTACACAAAATTAAGTATGGAGTACTAATATAACAATAAAATGGAATAATGTAATATGGTATGCAAATAGATATAAATTCAAAGATATGGATACACAATTATCGATTAGGGTTACATTTATAGTTCCAATACTAATTAGGATGCACTTTATTAAACATGGGGTGTCAATATTACAGTATTATGTATTAATGTGATTTATGGATGAATTATATATATTTTAAATGAGATGGATGCAAACGGGTATCCGAAATCAGTAAAACTGTGAAATGGTAATGTGGGATGTACAACTAAGCAATATGTGATGTAAATATTGATATGGATGCAGTATATTGTAATCTAGTGTGTAACAAGATAGGTTTTCATGACCTAGATCTGTAATGATATGAATGGATGCAAACGGAACATCGAAAAGCTGTAATATGAAACATGGGATACTAGATTTAAAATACAGGTATGATATTTATTTAAATAGGTATATAATGAGTTATATAGCATGTAGCAAGATTAACTTGCCTTGACGGATCAAGAAACGTATGTGTACGGTACGTCTCACGTCGGTGAAAAGTCGCGACGCACGCACGGCACACGGAACGGGTCCAAGAAACGCACGAGGGTGATCACGCAGGTCAGGTATGTCGTCTGGATCGTCGGCGTCACGTCCGGCTCCGGCAATCTACAGAAATCAGAATTAAAGAAATGAAAGGAAAAGAAAGAAAGAAAGAGAAGAGAAGAAAAGAAAGAGGACGAAGAAGAATGAGAAGAAGAGGGATTGTTCACTGGGTTGCACTGTGGTCAAGGAACGAGGGGGCGGCAACGAGATCAACTGCGGCGATCTCGCCGGCGATGGAGCGGGTGTGCAAGGGTGCTCGGGTTCAGGTTTCTTGTGTGTGCAGGGGCTCGGGGAGAGGAGAAAATGGCAGAGGAAGGTGAGGACGAGGAGAGGATGAAGACGAGTTGGTGGAGAGATGGAGAGGTCGACGACGAGGCGAGCGCGAGGGAGGCGACGTCTAGGGTTCGTGCAGGAAAATGAGAAGAAAGGAAGAAGAGTTATAATATATATAGGGGGAGAGAGAGAGATAATCTGAGAGAGAGAGAGGAGAGAGAGAATGAGATCAGGAGGAGAGAGAGAGAGGAGAGAGAGGGGGGGTAATGAATAGTGAGGAGAAAGAAAATCATCGTTTTGTGGGGGAGAGAGAGAAAGAGATAGCGTGAGGGTAGAGAGAGAGAGAAGAAGAAGAAAGAGAGAGGGAGTGGGGGCCACGAGACAGAGGGAGAGAGCTGGAGTTGTTAGGATTAGTTTAAAAATATTTTTTTTAGTTAGTTAATTAAAATTTTATGAACTAATAAAAAATATTAGAATAAAATCATCTTTAGGCCGGAGCTCAAGAATTGGCAATCGGCAGCAGCGAACCTATTCGTTTCCTTTCAGGAAACTTTAAAATTTAAATAAATTGAATTTTGGCGGGATACAAAAATATTCCAAAATACGTCCGGGTCGGATCTAAAAATTCAGATTTAAAATATGAAAAATATATGCGACTTTCAAAATTCAAAATGAATGCTCACGTAACGAAAATGCATACCCCCAAGAACGGATGCATGTACGTGCACATAGCCATCCAAATACGTCCGTTTCACTGAATGGGGCGAGAACAAGATGCGCGGATGCTACCACGAGGTTAGGGGTATCATGCAAGCCATGTTATGTAATTTTAAAATATTTTCTGTGACTTAAAATGTTATATGGTAAAAGATGCAATACCAGATGAAATGCCAGTATGCAGTATACATGAAATGCACATGTCTATATAAAAAGTCAAGGTAATTCATAAATATGAATCAAACAAGTTTCAAGCAAGCGGGTCGGGTCGAATGCAATGTAAAATGTAAAATACTATTCGTACACAAAACACGATAAATCAGGAAAAATACCACAATTAAGAAAATACGAGAACTGGAATTGGTATAAATGAACTAGGTTGTTACATTATACCCAACTACAAAAATAATTTCGTCCTCGAAATTCCAAGAACAAGAAAGGATAAACAATCAAGAAACTACAAGAATAGATGTGGAAACTTCTGCCGGATTTCATCTTCTTGTTCCCAAGTTGATTCTCCATTCGAGCGATTTCCCTAAGAAACAAGTACGAGAGGGATAATCTTGTTCTTAAGAACCTTTTCTCTTCGATCCACAATCGACATCGGTCGTTCCTCAAAGGATAAATCTTCTCGTACAGTCAGCTCCGAATGATCCAGCACGTGTGTTTCATCTCGAACATACTTTTGGATTTGGGATACATGAAACACGTCATGAACATTCGCCAAAGATTGTGGTAAGGCCAAACGATAAGCCACTACTCCAACACGCTCCAAAATCTCGAAAGGCCCTACGAATCGAGGACTAAGCTTGCCTCGACTTCCAAAATGAATCACTCCCCTTGTCGGTGATATCTTCAAGAATACCAGATCACCAACAGCGAACTCTAGAGGTCTTCTCGATGTGTCGGCCTAACTCTTCTGCCGATATTGAGCTGCCTTCATGTGATTCCGGATAGTATTAACTTTCTCTACTGTTTGCACGATCAAATCCGGTCCCAACAATCTTCGTTCTCCAACATCGTCCCAACAAACAGGTGAACGACACTTGTGACCATACAATGCTTCGAATGGAGCCATCTGAATAGTCGCCTGAAAGCTGTTATTGTAAGAAAACTCCACTAAGTGTAGATGATCCTCCCATGAACTCTTAAAGTCTAACATGCAAGCTCTCAACATGTCTTCAAGAGTTTGGATCGTTCTCTCTGACCGGCCATCTGTCTGAGGATGATAAGCTGTGCTAAATTTCAATCGAGTCCCCAAACTTTCCTGTAAGCTCCTCCAGAAGTGCGACAAAAATCGGGTATCACGATCAGAAACGATGCTCACAGGTACTCCATGCAATCTTGTAATCTCCTACATGTACCGTTCTGCCAATGCTTCCATTGATTGACCAACTCGAAATGGTATGAAATGAGCTACCTTGGTCAATCGATCAACAATCACCCAAACAGCATTGTTGCCCTTTGGACTTCGTGGTAAAACCGTCACGAAATCAATGGTTATATGTTCCCACTTCTATTGAGGAATCGGAAGTGGTTGCAATAAACCGGCAACCCTTTGATATTCAGCCTTAACTTGCTGACACACCAAGCACTTTGCTACAAAGCGGGCAATCTCCCGTTTCATGCCTTCCCACCAGAAATGCTGCCGTAGATCTCGGTACATCTTCGTGCGTCCTGGATATACGGAATATGCGGAACTGTGCGCCTCCTTCATCACTTCTTCGCGAATATCTCCTTTTGGCACATACAAACGGCTACCATATCGTAACGAGCCATCTTCATGATTCAACAAGTCCGTTCGAAGTCCAGCTTCAACTTGTTCTCGAAACTTTTGCAATTTAGGGTCCTGTAATTGCGCTGCTTTAATATTCTCGATCAACGACGACTGTACTTGCAGCTGCATCAACTGTCCCGAAGAATGCGGTAGCACAACCTCCAAATCGAATCTCCGAAATTCTTCGATAAGTTTGTTCTGTGTAGTCAACATCCGAATTACTGGCAACCGACTAAGCGCATCCGGCACTACATTAACCTTCCTCGGATGGTACTTAAGATCAAGATCGTAATCAGCTATCAGCTCCAACCATCTACGCTGCCTCATACTAAGCTCTTTCTGCGTGAACACATACTTTAGGCTTTTGTGATCGGTGAATACTTCGACCCTTTTGCCCAGTAAGTAGTGTCTCCAAATCTTCAAAGCGAAAATCACTGCTGCAAGCTCCAAATCATGAGTTGGGTAATTCTTCTCATGGGTCTTCAACTGTCTCGATGCGTAAGCTATAACCTTCTCATGCTGCATCAAAACACATCCCAAACCTTTCCTAGACGCGTTGCTGTGAATCACCAATCCTCCAGAACCATCTAGTACGGTCAAAATAGGAGCGGTTATCAACCTTTGCTTTAACGCCTCAAAAGCTGACGCACACTTTTCCGTCCATACGAATGATACTTCCTTTCGCGTAAGCTTGGTCAAAGGCTCAGCCAAACGGACAAAATTCTCCACGAACCTTCTGTAATATCCGGCAAGTCCAAGAAAACTTCTGATCTCTGCTACGTTCTTCGGAATCGGCCAATCTTGAACTGCTGCAATCTTTTCAGGGTCAACGGTGATTCCATCTCCGGATACAATATGCCCCAAAAACTTCACTTCTTCAAACCAAAACTCACACTTGCTCATCTTTGCATACAATCTTTCTTGTCTCAATGTCTGCAGTGCGATCTTCAAGTGTTCCGCATGCTCTTCTAGGCTTCTCGAGTAGACCAGAATATCATAGATAAACATCATTGTAAACTGGTTGAAGAATGGTGAAAAGATTCGGTTCATCAAGTCCATAAATATCGCCGGTGCATTCGTGACTCCGAATGGCATCACTAAATGCTCGTAATGTCCATATCGAGTTCGGAATGCAGTCTTGCAAATATCCTCCGATTTAACTCGGACCTAATGATATCTGGATCGCAAATTCAGCTTCGAGAATACTCTCGCGCCACTAAGCAGCTCGAACAATTCGCCAATGCGAGGGATCGGGTACTTGTTCTTAATAATCGCCCGGTTTAATTCTCGATAATCGATGCACATCCTCCTTGCGCCATCTTTCTTCTTGACTAGAAGAACTGGAGCTCCCCAAGGTGAGTTGCTGCTGCGAATCCAACCCTTCTCAAGTAATTCAGTAACCTGCTTCTTGACTTCTTCCAACTCCACTGGTGCCATCGGATAGTACGCCTTTGAGATTGGCGCTGCACCAGGAACAAGATCGATCGTGAACTCCACATCTCGTTTTGGCGGTAAACCCGATATGTGCTCGAACACGTCCATGAACTCTCAAACCACAGCTGGCGCTTCCTCCTTATCAACTTCCATTGTCGAAAGAACATGTTTGTCGGCCTAGCTCTAAACTCGACTGGCCCGACAGAACTGCTACCTCCAGCAAAACAAACTCTGGATGTCCGGGAATCTGGAAAATCACTTTCTTTGCCCTACAATCAATGTGAGCGTGGAAAGTACCGAGAAAGTCCATTCCCAAGACAACATCATAGCTGCCGGTATCAATCACCAAGAAATCTGCAAAACATGAACTGGTAAGCAATGAAACTAAGAGAACCAAGGTAATAAAACGACCATAGAATAAGGAAATGAATCAAGACCAGGTATCCAAGTTACTTAAATAGAGTACCGTATTGTAACCATACTGCAGTTCATAATTACAATCACATAACTCCACTCAAGTCGCCCAAATCCTAGTATCAGAATCAAGGAACAGGGAGAAACAATAGGGAACCAAAAGATTTCAAGTCAAAATGCAAAGAGGTTTGCATATCGTCAAGATAGGATCAGGAGGAAGTTAAGATTCAAGAATGGCAAGATGGTAAAGTGGCAGGACATATTCTTAATCACGAGCATTCTGATTCGTGTATTGGGTCCAATACCCAACTACAAAAAGAATCAAACCCGATTAACCTAGATCCTATGGCTGATACCAAACAAACCCTGTCACGCCCTGCTTCCCAGAGTGCGCTAAAATCGTCACGTGACAGAGCCAACCATGCTACCTGTGGCTAGGAAACATCCCTCCACGGTCACATTACGGATGTCTAGAAGATATCAAGAACAGTAGAAATAAAATAAACTATCTAGTACATGTCCATAAGCCAGAATAAACGAGTCAAGAAATAATATGCGGAAGCAATAAATCCAATAAACAGTAACATCTAGAAAGTACGGAAATAACTAAACTAACTGGATACTAACAGGATGCTCACTGCTCAGCCTGACGGCGGAAATACTCCTGATCAGCCTGCGACAAAGGTAGAGGTTCTGGGCCATGCAAAACCCAGACGTCAGTGCGTCATAATATCAATAATTCAAGGCAAGCAGGATGTGATGAAATATGCAGTCATGAAATATGAACAGTAACAAGTAAAACGTAACATGAATATAGATCAATGAACAGAATATAAACAGGTGAAGTGCAGTGAGTAGTCTAAACTGGGCTATAGGGCTATCTACTCTAAAGTCATTCGAAATCAATTAATGTAATCCTCATCGTAACCCATCGGTCTATGCCCCGTTCAACCCCACGGGACCACGGTAACAAGATATGATAGACTGTAAGTCTATGTCCCGTTCAACCCCACGAGACCACGGTAACACGATGTAATAGACTGTGAGTCTATGTCCCGTTCAACCCCACGGACCACGGTAACATGATGTAATAGCCTTTTGAGTTACGTTCGGCTACATTCTTGATTTCCCCATACCCCCAAGGTTATGTGTGTAAGTCAGGTATTGATAAATCTGAGACTAATGCCAACACAGGATCAAGCAGGTACAGGTTTGTCTGTATAGACAACAGGAAATGTCCGTAGGGACAACAGGTCAAGATTGTCGGCATTAGTAACAAGAACGGGTAATATGTCAAGCTGTGGTACATCAGGTCATGACAGGTGGTGTGCATGTATCAAGTTATGGCAAGTAGTGCATAGGTATCAAGTCATGTCAGTAGTGGTGTATCAGGTCATGTTAGGTAGTGCACAAGTGTCGAGTGGGTGCTCATAATCAAACTGTAATAAGTATGGGTACACAAAATCAAGTATGGAGTACTAATATAACAATAAAATGGAATAATGTGATATGGTATGCAAATAGATATAAATTCAAAGATATGGATGCACAATTATCGATTAGGGTTACATTTATAGTTCCAATACTAATTAGGATGCACTTTATTAAACATGGGATGTCAATATTACAGTGTTATGTGTTAATGTGATATATGGATGCAATTATATATATTTTAAATGAGATGGATGCAAACGGGTATCCGAAATCAGTAAAACTGTGAAATGGTAATGTGGGATGTACAACTAAGCAATATGTGATGTAAATATTGATATGGATGCAGTATATTGTAATCTAGTATGTAACAAGATAGGTTTTCATGACCTAGATCTGTAATGATATGAATGGATGCAAACGGAACATCGAAAAGCTGTAATATGAAACATGGGATACTAGATTTAAAATACAGGTATGATATTTATTTAAATAGGTATATAATGAGTTATATAGCATGTAGCAAGATTAACTTACCTTGACGGATCAAGAAACGGATGTGTACGGTACGTCTCACGTCGGTGAAAAGTCGCGACGCACGCACGGCACACGGAACGGGTCCAAGAAACGCACGAGGGTGATCACGCAGGTCAGATACGTCGTCTGGATCGTCGGCGTCACGTCCGGCTCCGGCGATCTACAGAAATCAGAATTAAAGAAAAGAAAGGAAAAGAAAGAAAGAAAGAAAGAAAGAAAGAAAGAGAAGAAAATAAAGAGGAAGAAGAAGAATGAGAAGAGGAGGGATTGCTCACTGGGTTGCACTGTGGTCAATGAACGTGGGGGCGGCGATGAGATCAACTGCGGTGATCTCGCCGGCGATGGAGCGGGTGTGCAGGGGTGCTCGGGTTCAGGTTTCTTGTGTGTGCAGGGGCTCGGGGAGAGGAGAAAATGGCGGAGGAAGATGAGGACGAGGAGAGGATGAAGACGAGGTAGTGGAGAGAAGGAGAGGTCGACGACGAGGTGAGCGTGAGGGAGGCGACGGCTAGGGTTCGCGCAGAAAAATGAGAAGAAAGGAAGAGGAGTTATAATATATATAGGGGGAGAGAGATAATCTGAGAGAGAGAGAGAGATCGAGAGGAGAGAGAGAGGATCTAAGAGAGAGATGGGAGAAAGATCGAGAGGAGAGAGAGAGGTAATGAATAGTGAGGAAAAAGAAAATCGTCGTTTTGTGGGGGGAGAGAGAAAGATATAGCGCGAGGGAAGAGAGAGAAAGAGAAGAAGAAAGAGAGAGGGGGTGATGGCCACGAGACAGAGGGAGAGAGCTGGAGTTGTTAGGATTAGTTTAAAAATATTTTTTTAGTTAGTTAATTAAAATTTTATGAACTGATAAAAAATATTAGAACGAAATTTTAAAATTTAAATAAATTGAATTTTGGCGGGATACAATAATATTCCAAAACACGCCCAGGTCGGGTCTAAAAATTCAGATTTAAAATATGAAAAATATATGCGACTTTCAAAATTCAAAATGAATGCTCAGATAACGAAAATGCATACCCCCAAGAACGGATGCACGTATGTGCGCGTAGCCATCTAAACACGTCCGTTTCACTGAATGGGGCGAGAACAAGATGCGCAGATGCTACCACGGGATTAGAGGTATCATGCAAGCCATGTTATGTAATTTTAAAATATTTTCTATGACTTAAAATGTTTTATAGTAAAAGATGTAATGCCAGATGAAATGCCAGTATGCAGTATACATGAAATGCACATGTCTATTTAATAAGTCAAGGTAATTCATAAACATGAATCAAACAAGTTTCAAGCAAGCGGGTCGGGTCGAATGCAATGTAAAATGTAAAATGCTATTCGTACCCAAAACACGATAAATCAGGAAAAATACCACAATTAAGAAAATACGAGAACTGGAATTGGTATAAATGAACTAGGTTGTTAAAGAAGTGAATCAAGACTAGGACTCCAAGTTACTTAAATAGAGTACCGCATTGTAACCATGTTGCAGTTCATAGTTACAATCACATAACTCCGTTCAAGTCGCCCAAATCCTAGTATCAGAATCAAAGGAACATGGAGAAACAATAGGGAATCAAAAGTTTCAAGACGAGATGCAAAGTTGTTTGCATATCGTCAAGACAAAGGGTCAAGAGAAAGATATGATTCAAGAATCACGATAACAATGTGGCAGGACATGTGCCTAATTATGGGTTTTCCGATTCGTGTATTGGGTCCAATACCCAACTACAAAAGAATCAAACCCGATTAATCTAGATCCTATGGCTCTGATACCAAACAAACCCTGTCACGCCCCGCTTCCCAGAGTGCGCTAAGATCAGCACGTGACAGAGCCAACCATGCTACCTGTGGCTAGGAAACATCCCTCCACAGTCACATTACGGCTGTCTAGAAGGTATCAAGAACAGGAAAATAAAAATAAACTATCTAGTACATGTCCATATGCCAGAATAAACGAGTCATGAAATAACATACGGAAGCAATAGATCCAATGAGCAATAATAATCTGGAAAGTACGGAAGTAACTGAACTAACTGGATACTAACAGGATCCTCATTGGTCGGCCTGCGGCGGAAGTACTCCTGATCAGCCTGCGACAAGGATAAGGGATCTGGGCCATGCAAAACCCAGACGTCAGTGCGTCATATAACAATAATTCTAAGCAAGCAGGATGCGAAAAAATATGCAGGCATGAAGTATAAACAGTAACAGTAACATGAATATAGATCAGTGGACAGAATATATGTAGGTGAAGTGCAGTGAGTAGTCTAAACTGTGATATAGGGTTATCTACTCTAAAATTATTGAAATCAATTAGAGTAATTCTCCATGTAACTCAAAGGATATGTCCCGTTATCCTCCGGGACCACGAATCAGGTAGTGGGAGTCATGAATGACTCTGTCCCGTTATCCCCCGTGACCACGGATCAAGTAAGAATCACGGATGATTCTGTCCCGTTATCCCCCAGGACCACGGATCAAGTAATACCCTTGTAAACTACACTTTAGTTACACTTTTGATTTCCCCATACCCCTAAGGTTATGTGTTCAAGTCAGGTATTGGTAAATCTGGAGCTAATGCTAACACAAGATCAAGCAGGTACATGTTTGTCTGTATAGACAATGGGATATGTCCGTAGGGACAACAGGTCAAGATTGTCGGCATTAGTAACAAGATCAGGTAATGTGTCAAGCTGTGGTACATCAGGTCATGTCAGATGGTGTACAAGTATCAAGTGGGTGCTCATAATCAATTATAATAAGTATGGGTACACAAAATCAAATATGGAGTACTAATATAACAATAAAATGGAATAATGTGATGTGGTATGCCAATAGATATAAATTCAAAGATATGGATGCACAATTATCGATTAGAGTTACATTTATAGTTCCAATACTAATTAGGATGCACTTTATTAAACATGGGGTGTTAATATCACAGTGTTATGTATTAATGTGATCTATGGATGCAGTTATATATATTTTAAATGAGATGGATGCAAACGGGTATCCGAAATCAGCAAAACTATAAAATGGTAATGTGGGATGTAAAACTAAGCAATATGTGATGTAAATATTCCATTGGGTGCAGTATATTGTAATATGGTATGTACCAAGATAAGTTTTCATGACCTAGATCTGAAATGATATGAATGGATGCAAACGGAACATCGAAAAGCTGTAATATGAAACATGGGATGCTTGATTTAAAATACAGATGTGATATTTATTTAAATAGGTATATAATGAGTTATATGGCATGTAGCAAGATTAACTTGCCTCGACGGATCAAGAAACGGATGTGTACGGTACGTTCGACGTCGGCAAAATGTCGCGACGCATGTACGGCATACGGAACGAGTCTAAGAAACGCACGAGGGTGATCACGCAAGCAAGGCACTTTCTCTGGGTCATTTGGATCGTCGACGACGATCCCGGCTCCGGCGAACTATGAAACCACGGAATCAAGTTAAAGAAGAAAGAAAAAGAAAAAAGAAGAGAAGAAAAGGGAAGAGGAATAAGAAGAAGAAGGAGAAGTCGGCTTACAGGATTGTGCACTGGAGTCGCAGAGAGAGGTAGTGGTATCGATGATGAAGAACGGAGCTCCGGCGAAGGGGTTTGATGTTAGGGTTTCGGTTAGGGTTTGAGTTTTGTTTGCTGAGGTTTGGGTGAGTGCAGGGGTGTTGCTGGGTTGTAGGAGGAAGAACAGAGGAGATAGGGAGAGAAAGGAGATGGTGATGATAGTGGTGTGAGGCTGGGGTCATCGGCGACGAGATGGTGCTGGGTTCTTGGTGCAGTGGGGTGTGCAGGTTTGCTCGGGGAGAAGAAAGGAAGGTGGCTGAGTTGGTGAAGAGGAGGTGACGAGGAGGAGGAGGCTCGGTTGAGGGAGTTGAGGTGACGGTCTTTAGGGTTAGGGTTTGAGAAAAGATGATGGGTCGATGGAGGAAGTTCTCGGGATTTTTAAAGAGAAGATGAAGATGAAGATAGAAAGGAGGTGACTTTAACAGAAGGGAGGTGCGCGGACTGCTACAGGATCGCGAGAGGAGAGAGAGAAAGAATCGCGAGAGGAGAAAGATAGAGAGAGAGCGAGAGGAGAGAGAGAGAGAATGAACAGTGAGGAGAGATAAATTTGGATTTAGTGGGGAGAGAGAATGTGAGATCTGCGCGCTTGAGGAGAGAGAAAGAGAGAAGAAAGAGAGAGAGGAGAGAGGGTCTGCTCAGAGGAAGAGAGAGAGAGTTTGTAGTTAGGATTTTTATTTTGTAAAAAATATTTTAGTTAGTTAAATAAATTTTTAAAGCTGTCGATTTTTAATTTAAAGATATTATATTTAATAAAATTTGAATTTTTGCGGGATACAAAAATATTCCAAAACAAGCCCGGGTCGGATCTAAAATTTCAAATTTAAAATATGAAAAATATATGCGACGTCCAAATTTCAAAATGAAAGCTCGGATAACGAAAAAGCATACCCCTAAGAACGGATGCACATACATGCGCGTAGCTATCCAAACACGTCCGTTTCGCTGAACGGGACGAGAACAAGATGCGCGGATGCTACCACGGGGTTAGGGATATCATACTGGCCATATTATGTATTTTTAAAATATTTTATGTGACTTAAAATGTTATATTGTAAAAATGCAAATGCCAGATAAAATGCCAGTATGCAGTATTCATGAAAGTGCACAATTCTATATAACAAGTCAGGATAAATCATAAACATGAATCAAGACAGGTTTCAAGCAAGCAGGTCGGGTCGAATGCAATGTAAGTTGTAAAATATCATTCGCACCCAAAACACGATAAATCAAGAAAATACCACAAATAGGGAAATACGGGAACTGAAATTGGTATAAATGAACTAGTGTGTTACAATTGTCGTCTCCCGGAATCGCGAAAATCCATCATTTAAGGCCCCGAAATCGCAGTCAAAGATTTGCTCCAAACTTTGACTTTCGAATTAGGAGTGAAATTAGCACCCGAATCAGTTAAGATTTGACAGGAAGTATCGGAAATCAATTTGGGACGCAATCAAATAATTAGTTTTTCGTTCTAACTACTTTTTATTTTTAGCAGTTTTCTAGTTTTAGCGGTTTTTCTTTTGATCTATTCCGTCCGACTTGTCATTTCTGTCATATTTCTATCTGATAACGTCCCTATTTTTTTACAGTCTTTTTAGAAATGGTAACGTCTTTCTCTTTTTTCATGACTACTGTCTTTTTCGGTTTAATAATTCTTACTTATGCTTGTTACGAATTATGATCATAAACCTGTTGTTCCTAACAAAGAAGTACCCATTAAAACCAATTGGCAATCCCATTGTTTTTTCATTTGAGTTTTTTCTACACTTGCATGCTGGCATCTTCTCAATTTTTTTCTCTTTTTCCGTCATTTGTCAAATTTAATTGCAAAAATACGACCGAGTTAGAAAATTAAATGATTTATATCATATATCTATAAAATTTATCATTTGATCATCGTATTAACCATATTAAACCAATTGAAAATATTAGAAAACACAATCAGAACTTGTTAACATTGTTCATTCTTCTTCGAATTTTACATGTCAAAATAACAGAAACAACAGACGATCGATCACTAAAGAAAAACTAACAGTGACATCTTAAGTTATTTGACGTGGCTTCTCACATCGACATAGTGAGCATGAGTTTTTCTTGAACAACCAAGAAACAATACATTTCATGTGGAATGTATGATCACAACACAACTGCACTCGTTCGACTAAATTATCGTTGCTATCCATCTCAATTTCTTCAAAACACACAGCACAAATATTGTCATTCTCGTCCTTCAACCCTGAATGCAAAATAGGAAAAGAAGATTGGTAGAGTTTTAAAGATCTTTTTCTCTCCACTCTCTCAACTTTTTTATATTTTTGGTTTTTCTCTTTTGAGTAGAGAATGAGGATGAAGCGCCCCATCTTAAATAGAGCAGGAGGTGGGCACGAACGCCAATAGGAGATAGAACATGTGGCAATAGGAAGTGGAAATACCAAAATTTGTGAGGGCAAAATTGACATTTTGAAAAGGAGATGGGACATGCGGCAGTAGAAAGTGGAAAAACCAAAATTTATGAGGGCAAAATTGGCATTTTGAAAATTCTGCCTCCTCTTTACCACTTTACATTATGTATATAGATACTATATTTCTATATCAATCTGTTCGGTATACTCTCTCTATATAATTTAACAATAATTAAGAAAGAAGTTAACAGTCATTCAGTCAGCTTGGGGCTTAAATGTGGTAGAAAGAAATTATATTCAAACTTTGATAAATAAATGAAAAAGAAGTTGAAAAACACAAAGCTCATTATACGTTCGGACCTTATCTTGGAATCTTTCAAATCAACCTGATTGTAGAACTATTATAGTTTTTGTCTTTTTCCCCTGCTTTCTACCGAAAATGCAGTATAAAGAGAGACATCATAATGTGCATTCATTTTCAAAATTTTCGAAAACTACAGCATTCCCTTTACATTATATGTATCATTGTCTGACCATACTCTATTTTAAGTTTCCTACTAATTATTGGCTATCTTATCGTAACTTACTGATCACAAGTTTATTAACCCCCCGTTTCAAAATGTAAGTCCATTTTTGTTCTTTTTTGTTTCAATATATAAGTCCTATAAGTATCAAGAATCTTTTTTCATTATCAAGGCACATTTACTATTTAATTTCCTAAAGCACCATTAATAAATTCCTTAATTAGTTTTATGGTTATTCAAATACCAAGAAAACAATGAACTTTAATACGATAAAAGTGGGTAATTTGCATTCATGTAATCATAGGTTAAAATTTTCTTAATAGGTGTGCAAAAGCAAAAATGGATTTCCATTTTGAAACGGAGATAGTACTTTATTTTGAACCCCGGCCCGAACTTATAATGAGTTCGACCATTTTTGCGTTGGCTACTCAGTTTACACAAAACCCTGTCTACACTCACCACTGTATTACACGGACATTGAATGCAAAATCCTTAACATGACACACGTCTAAGAAATAGACATCGGATTCTCATTTGTTATACAGTTATACATGATTTTATTTCTTTGGACATAAATGTAGATATGCACATTTGCATGCTTGCCTTCATTCATAATGTAAAGTTGCACATACTTAGATGCACATATGATATATGTGATCCCTTGAAATTGGAGAAATTGCAAGAAACCGCCCTCATTTTTCCTGTAACAGTATATCGCCCTTTGTTTTAAAATCTTGCACTTCACCCCTACCTTATCTACAGTTAACTTGTATTTTCTGCCACTGTATTATTAAAGGTTTACAAATGATACAATTACCCTGTGGTATTTTGAGAACAAATTATTGGCAGAAATGGAGAAAAATTACACGGCATTAACCGGTTTTTATAACAAAGGGTGATATGGTTTTAAAAACAAAGACCGATATGCATTTTTACGGGTAAAAACGGAGGGGTTCTTGCAATTTTATCCATCAATATTTACAAGGGAAAATCCCACTAAAATACCCTTAACTATGTTGTTTTTCACTAAACTACCTTAAATACTGCATTCTAAGAAAGTTCAGTGGAAAAAATGACAGTTCAAAGTATTTTAGTAAAATCTACTCTACAGATTAGAACATTATGTAACGTTTGGTAATTCATTTCGAGAAATTTCAGGTACATAGATAGCAAACCAAACCACTGGCACCCAAACCACAGCATGGTCGTCAAGGGCATTATCGACGTTAACAAGATGAACATGGCTCTATACGTGAACCACAAAATGAAATTCCAAAATATCGGGGAGAAGAATAGCCGAAGGTCTGAGCTCGTCCTCGAGCTCAAGAAAATATTCGAAGAGTTATCGATTCGATACAGCAGCTCGTCCTCAAGCTCAAGAAAATATTCGAAGAGTTATCGATTCGATACAGCCTGCTGCCTCAAGAAGTTCTCATGAGCTATGTTGGGTCGACCCCGTTGCTGATGGCCATCACATAAAGCATGAGTTAGATTTGTATGTTGCTAACTGATAGAATCTGAAATGAGATGTGTTGTAATGGTCATTGTTTGAACTGTGACTGAAACTTTTTTGTAAATTAACTGTTGGTAAGAGAGATTTTATTAAGTGATAATTTGAACTTATTTTTGATGAAAAGTAAGGTATATATATTTGATGAAATTATTAACAGGCTGCAATTATCACCTAGTACAAACTATGTGCATGCATCTGAAGTATCTGCACTCTTTTGTCAACATGTTCATGTGTTAAAATCATGCAATAGCATATAAAAAATATCATAATTATTATCACTAGGCAAAAGTAAAAAACTGACAATAAGAATATCACATGCAAATATGACATAATTTAGTAGTAAGTGGATACTCCAACATCAGTTACCTCTATTGCAATGCTGTCTAAATGAGCTATATAACCATTTTACAATGCAGATGATAACCACAACATTATAGCAAATGATTATAACAGCTATGCAATAATATTTCGCGTTAGCACAACTTAACACAAAAGCATTCATATCTGCAACTATCATTTATTTCTTGAATCCAAACCTCATCCAATCACTTCGATTACAGATCTATCATCCCAAGGTAAACTCGTAGACATATTACTTGTGGGGAAAAATAAAACAATAACTTTAAGCTAGATAAACTAGATTCGGTAGAATCTTACCAATAAAACATAATTTGTAAGAAATTCCTCTGCTCATATGACTATATCATCGCTGAACAGCGATGTGTCTTGTGTCAAATCGATCCATGATGCATATCAGCTTTAAAGAATGTCTAAGAAGTCTGGATCAAATTTTAAATCACATCTTCGCAATTAAATCAAGCAGGCATCTGCTCTCCGACGAAGGATTCACCCTCTCTGCCTTAATCACCGTAATTTTCACTCGCTGCTCGTCTCCATAAAGCTCTTCTTTAATTTTCAATTTAAACAAATACTGCTCAAAGAGACTGCGACGAATAATCTCAGCAAACTTTGCATCATCACCCTCTTCATTCTTAATTTTGTACAGCTCCTTTGCCAAACAGCCAAGAATTTCCTACCCCGACTCTTGAAACACTGTGACCCAAGTAACTCCGCTATGATCTTGAAATTGAACTTGAAGTAAAAATCTATCTTCAAACTCTTTATCACATCGATCGCACCAAAATTCCCCGTTACCAACCTTGGTCACTTTTTTACTACATTGCCTATCACACCAATCATCAAAGGACAAGCGGTGCAGCAATAATTATCAGTTTTGATGAATGAAATGGTCGCTTTGATTGTAACCCAATCAGGCTTTTCTCCTCTTCCAAGACCCTCGTCTTTGATTTGAGAAACATTTTTGCGGGTTTCATTATGATGGCGCCCAGGTGCAAAATCTTTAGAGATGGATTGCGAGGTGAATTCCTTTCCTCCTCCATCGAACCACTCTTTCAATTTTAATAGACTCAGAGAAGTTGGGGTTGATGAAAAGTTGAGTGGCGGAAATTGTACCAACTGATTTTCCACTAAAGTCGTTAACTTTTCCTGCTTTCACAGCTAAAACTGTAAAATTATAAGGTTCGTGCCATCTCTTGCAACTCTCGACCCTCTCTATTGCAAAATGCCCCCCCCCCCCCCCCCCCCCGCAAAAGAGTTAGCTTGACACTTCGATTAGAGACATCCTTCAAGTTGAGAATTCTCCTTTGAGTTTCCATGCCATTTTTTCTTAGTATAGTTGTTGAAGGGTCAACAGATGTGGCAATGCCAATTAAATCTATAACTGAGTTGTTCTCTGTATTCTCGATCTCACTAATGAACCTAAAATTGAACTGCTGTGCCGGTATAGAACTGTCTTCATCTGGGCAAAATTCCACAATTGGCATTGCTTCCAAGAAAATTTCAAATTGAAGGTTAAGGTGATTGAAGTTTCTCTGAGCAGGTTTTAAACTTCCCTTTGATATCAAATACACCTTTCTAGCCTCAACAACATCATAAAATAGGTTGACTGCAGAATTAAAACAAGTGCTCTGATTTCTCCACCATCAGAATCAAGCAAGTCAAAAGAGAAAACTTTTCCATCTCCCTTAGCATTGTTATAACGTCGAAGATCACCTTTTGAAGTTGCTCTTGCTTTGATGGCCCGTCGAACTTGGTAAGGATTTAGCGCAGCTATAGGGATTACCCGAGGAGGGGCCTCATTCTTCATCATATCGCCATGATTTCTATAGTTTGGAAGAGGCTTATATGAAGGCTGAACCGTTGGCTGAAAGTTTTGAGGGTTATTGCTTTGGCTTGTTGCTGGATTGGTATTGAATCTTGAAAGGGGAAGAGACCCAGATGCTTGATTAGTAGTTGATAGATTGGCCTCGAGATACGGTTTGGGATTACCAATGACCGCACCCTCCGTGATTATGGCTTCTAAGTTTAGAACCACAATAATCCTACAGGATAAATCAGATTGAAACAAGATGATAGAGACAAAGTCATTAAGATATCCTAAATCCCCTAAAAGCTAAATTATTGTATACAAATGCAGTTCAAATTTCACAGCTATGAAATGGTAAGTTACCTATAAACCCATCCATTTCTCTACTTCTATTCACATGCTTTTTCTATAGTAAAATTCTAGCCACATGTTAATTCTATAGAAAAGCTTACTGCAGCAAATAACATTTTTAGAAGTAGGTAAATATACATAAGTGCATCCAAAAGAATTTTAAAAAATACAGCAAAAAAACAAAATCCTGTCTCAATAATACCTTATTACCTGTTCCCTTTTTTCGTGGTTTAATTGAGCTATACAGTGACAGTCACAAATCTATCGACTTTAAATTATTTGGAACTACAATACTCTATCAATCTCATCATACTAAACTAACATCCTATTATAACTGAGAATGTTCATTCAATGAAGAGAAATCAAAAGGAAACTGAAATCAGCATCTCAGTTCAGAAGATTCTATGGAATTATAGTAATTAGCTTCTGAGTCAATTAGTTTGATTATCTTCTTCAGAAGAACAACTCCTAATAGCCGAACGTGCACTCATACATGCATGCACTCACACTCTCACACGCTTTAAATACGGTAGATCTCCTTAGTTCTTTTAGTTTAAATTACATAAAAACTTCTCTAACTTCAATGAGAGCCACACAAATTTCCCCTCACCGGGTTTAAATACAGTTCGGTACTTCAATCTTTTATATGTCTTTTTACTCAAACAACAGCAGTTAGCGCAAACTCAATATTTTAGTACCCAATGAAACAATTTCAGCACCATTTGCAACCTAAAAATTCCTCTCTTTTTCCCTGAGAAATTCGACAAATTTAGAACCTACACACAATACACCTTCACAATTTATCAAATTAACATGTTTTCTGATCGATTAGCTTACAACAAAAAAAAGAACTTTGCAATTACCTTCGATTTTGAACGGTGCTGCAAATGTACTCCAGCAATTGCACAACCGATCCATTCTTCAATCTCCCTCCTTTTACGACATCGTTGAGCTGGGTCGCTAGCAGTGCTTGTTGGGTCTCGGATCCATCCGAAACCAGGATCCGATATCGCTCGCCGGATCCGATAGCCTTCGCTTCGGTCACTTGAACCACTGGCTTCAGGTTCAGATCGCCTGCGTTCACCTTCGCGATCCCATTCTCCGTTAAAATCGGCGCCATCGGAGGAAAGAAACCCTAGAATTTGAAAGGGATTTGATGGGATTAGGGTTTTGGGGGAGTTCGAATTGGGGGATTTTGGGAGCGAAATTATGGGAATTAGGTCTTTTTTTTAAAAAGGAGAGCAATAGGCGCTTGTTTATGTTGTTGTTTCAACAACAACGATTTGAATAATATTTTGGGAAGCCGGTGGGGGAACTACGTCTATGATCAAAAGGTCTTTCCAAGTACAAACCATTTTTTCAATATTCTTATATTTATCTTTGTAACTTTTTTATAGATCGCCGCTGTATTTATCACATATTTATTATATTTATTATAGAACTACTGCATTTTACCGGTTAACTATTATAGTTATCAAATACCACTAGAATCATCAGATAACTACTACATATAACATTTTAAAGGACGTGGTAGTGGTTATAGGATAAATGTAGTAATTATCTGACAAAAACTACAAGGATAGTATAGAAAAATCGAAAAATAAAATATGGCTTGTAACTTACAAATACACTACTTTTTTTATTTTTCAGGGTAGGAGTGGGGGATGGTTTCCATTATTTTTTTTTTATTTTTTTTGGTTAAGGACCTGGACCTTTTCTACCCAAACCCAATTTTTCCAAATTATTTTCTGATTTTTTAATTTAATTTTAAAATGCATGTATTGCACAACTGATACTAATGTTATCGTTTATCCTTGTAAATGAACATCATTATTATACATTAATCAACCAGTTTGGGAAAGAAGACTCCCAAGGAATTCGACAACATGTTACCACACTTTTTACAAGTGATTTCTCAACTCTAAGGCCATGTTCGGGAATGAAGTTGAGTTTTCTAAACTGTGGTTTCATAAAGTTCGAACTTAACTCAAAAATCCTAAATTTGCCCGGTTTAGGGCTCATTTTGGATTTTAGATAACTGCAGTTATCTCACCTTTCAAAGTGTGAAAGCTGCAGCTATCTAAACTCCAATCTAAAGTTTAGATAATTAACTCCATTTTTAGAATTTGAGTCTTACAAACCACAATTTGCATCTCTCTATCTCCACTTAAAATAAACCATGGTTATCTAAACTTCATTTCCAAGCAGGGCCTAAAACTTTTGATGTTGGGTTTATATAAACTTGTTACGTCCCGCTTCCCAGTGTACAGAGAAGGGGACGTGGCGAGGCCGCAACGCATTTATTCAGAAATAAACACGCTAAGCATAAATAAGCAATATATAAATAAAAGCATAAGAATGACAAGAGATGTAATATAAACAGCAATTTTTATTAACATTCAACTTTACATTACAACTGCTTTTGAAAAGAAAAATACAATGATGAAAGCAATGCTTAAACAGTGGGCATATGAAATGGAAATAAGTACAAATAATCTAGAAGTCTATCCGGGCCTCAATCTGCTCCAAGTACTCATAACTGGGCTCGATCTCCTGAGAGTCGGGTCCCCCTGACGAACATTCCAAAGAAAGAAAGAGACAGGAATGTCGTCAGCGAATTAGCACTCGGTAAGTCCCAAAAATAAGGGTGGAATAGAACAAGTAAAGAATATGTGACTGGTAATCTGAACAAGTATATGTTTGTTATACAAACGTAGTTGTTTGTAGTTTGGTACAGAATATATCAGTTTATACGAGAGGAGTCCAACTATCCCGTGGACTATGGGAACAGGAAAGTATAAGGCCCCGTCAAAACCCACGGGACAATAGCAATGAATGCTAATCTACGTCTTTTAGTGTCTATCATCGTGCAACTTTTAGTACATTCCGTACCAATCTAACCCGTTAAAACCCCGTAATATATATTGTATTGATTTATAGTTATCAGACTTGCCGAGACCATGGATATAACTTGTTCATGTAAATAGGTTCAAGATGTAAACAAGTAGTCATACAATCAAGTCAAGATATAGCCATGATTCGGTCAAATCAAGTTATGTTTGCAAGTTGATATTGTTCTGGTATTTAGGTTCAGGTTCAAGTAGTCATATTTGGTATATTGGATTCATGTCGAATTTGATTCATATTTGGATTGGATTCATGTTTGGATTCAGATTGATTTAGACTTAGATTTGAGTCAGACACTTTAAACAGATTTGGATCCTGAATTAGATTTAGATATTATCGGTAACTGCTGCATATGGACGGCAGGATTTATGTCTTTTTTCAAGACAATTACCATTGATAACTCTGTTAAGTTTTTCTACCTTAAATAGACAAGTACTCACTTTCTCCGGCTCCCTGAGACTCAAGAAAATTGATTCTGCTTTAATCTATATTTACTAAATCCCTTAATTATTATTTTATATAACTCGAGGGGTTTTATGAAAAATATTTTTTATACTTTCAAAATAAATCTCGAGTATTTATTTATCGTATTTAGGATTTTCATGGATATAACTTTTAAGATTTGAGGTATTTCGGTGAATATTAAATTAGCTTGAATAGTTCATAATATTTAAATGTAAAACTTGTCTTTTGATAACTTGAAGATATTTTGGTGAAACTTGTCATTTTTTTATATTTTTAGAAAATATGGAATTTTATTATATCTTGAAAATATGTGTTTTGATAATATTTATATATTTATAAAAATTAATTTTTATTATTAATTAGAAAATCTCATTTTTCTTAAAAAAACGTATTAAAATTCATTCGAGACCGAATGCTCCGTGAGAAGATCTTCATCTCGCTCTACTAGCCCGAGAATGTGCGATAATTCGTACCATCCAATAGCGGGTTCTCCAAAATGGGTTGTAGAGGTATAATCGCAAATGTTCCCGCCGAAAATTTCTACGCAGAAGAGTCCAAGGTATCAAATGGCAGCGATACGCTTAAGGAAATGCGAACCAGTATCTTCCGACCTGTATTTTGATAAACTTCCGAAGAAGGAACTATTAAATTCTGATGGTATTGGAAGCATCTCGAAAAACCCTTCAATTTGATATATTATGGGCTTCATAATTCATCCGGGATCAAAAGTTATGAGCAAATATGCTATGCATTGTTCCCTGATTAAAAATCAGGAATTACCTCAATGAGGTGTCACGTGTTCACACGTGACCAATAGTCACGTGTTGACACGTGATAGTTAAAACAGAAATAAAAAACAAATGGCTAAAGAAAATACCTTAACGAGGTATCACGTGCTTACACGTGACCAATGGTTACGTGTTGACACGTGATGGTTAAAACAACAAAATAAACAAGCGGCTGTTAAAGGAACCAATTGGGGGTCACGTGCTCACACGTAACCAAGGGGCACGTGCTCACACGTGACCAAGGGGCACGTGCCAGCACGTGACAGGCTCCGAAAGCCTCACAGTTAATAGAATTAAAATTCTAAATTTCTCTAAATCTTTCCAAATGGAAAAGGATTATGGAGACCGTTGGATTAAAAATGCAAGGGTGATTAAAAATCACCAATTTATGGAAAGATTTTAGACAAAGAAAGATTTCCCTAAAAATCTCACCAGAAATAACAAACATAATATCTTTGGATTTAAAATCCAATGGTGAATAAAATTCACTGTGTGATCTAAAGGATCATATTAATTATGAAAACAAATCAAATATTTCAATGAAAGATTTACTAAACAAATTGATTCTCTTCCTTCTCCTATAAACGGAGCCAAGAAGAGAAGAGAACGGATCTACCTTTTTGGAGAGAAGAACAGAGAGAGGAGAATTTAATTCTCAAGAGGGAAGAAAAGAAAGGAGAATTTAATTCTCAAGAAAGAAAACCCTAGGTGAGAAAAGAAAGGAATCAAAACTTCAAAAAAAAGAGAATTTAATTCTCAAAATCTAAGAGTTTAACTCTTATACAAAAAAGAACTTAGTTCTTCTTCTGGTTGAAGATCTGCACAGAGCACATCTCCCCATAAGTTGAGAATTTAATTCTCATCGGATCGAGATCCTGCCATGCAGATCCTAAACTTAGAAGGGGAATTGAGTTTTGAGAATTTAATTCTCCCAAACTAATTGGAATTTAATTCTTACAGAATCATAATTGGGGTTTAACCCTACTTAAGAATTTAATTCTTGCACAATAGGAATTTAATTCCTCTAAAATCATTTAGGGTTTAACCCTACAAAGAATTCAATTCTTAAAATAAGGAGACTTAAAAGATCTTTGTGCATGCAAAAGAACCAAGGTCACGTGCCCCCGCGTGACCCCTGAAAAGATCCCCAAAAAACAAGAAAGAAAAGGCTTTGAGGCAATGCCTCACGTGCTCTCACGTGACCTCCAAGACAAAGGGAATAAAAGCAAGGGAAATCCAAGCTTTGGGCGCTCTCACGTGTTACCACGTGACTCCTTAGCAAACATTTTAACAGTCAGCGCATGAATCCCCATCACGTGTTAACACGTGATGCTCAAAATAAAAGTGAAAAGTGTTTAACACTTATTCGCAGATTTGAGGATAAAACAAAGGAAATCTGGCTCCACATTTAGGGCGCTCCCACGTGTCCCCACGTGACCCCTAACAAATCCCTTTAATATCCAATGGATGGATGCCTATCATGTGCCCACACGTGATGGCCAGGAAATGAAAAGTATTTAACACTTAATTGCAGAACGAAGAAAAAGGATCTGGTCCCACTTTTGGGCGCTCTCACGTGTCCACACGTGACCCCTCTTTCTTTAGTGTTTAACACTAATTTGGAGATTATATTTCCAGTGTTTAACACTGATTGTTTCTAGTGTTTAACACTAAATTGAAGATTATATTTCCAGTGCTTAACACTGATTGTCTTTTAGTGTTTAACACTAATTTGAGAGTTCTACCTCCAGTGTTTAACACTGTTGTTCTCTAGTGTTTAACACTACTTTTAGCCAAATTGGCTAATTTTCCAGAGGCAAAAGTCCCTCCTCCAAATGAATATCAAAACTGAGGAAATCAAAGACAAAATGTTGTCAGAGCCCCCAAACCTCTGTTTAGCATTGCTGAATGATGAGGGGCTGAACCCAGACAAATGTCTAATGGCCCAAAGGGCCAATATTTCAAACATAATTGGACTTAGCCCAAACTGGCCATAAGTACTCAAATCATCTTGAACTGAGCACATCTGCTCTTTCAACCAACTCATTGGTTCAAGGGTACATCTCTGAGCTCCTATGATACTTGTCATTGTAATCCTTCAACGTCTTCAGAGAGGTGATGGGTCCCGACAGCCATACATTTTATTGGACCACTATGTCCCTAAACTGGAACATGGACCACTATGTCCCTAAACTGGAACATGGACCACTATGTCCCTAAACTGGAACAATAGAGCCCCCAAATGCTCTTTTGTCGGATTTAAACGATCCCGTTTAAGTTGATCTTAGCCTCAAATATGGCTAACGTATCCTTAAACCTTCAAACAGACTTTAGTCCCAAATCGGACTATAGATCCCCCAATCAACTTTGGTTCAAGGGTACATCTCTGAACTCCTCTGACACCTGTCGTTGTAATCCTTCAACGTCGTCAGAGAGGTGACGGGTCCCGACGGCCATACATGCATGGACCACTATGTCCCTAAACTGGAACAATAGAGCCTCCAAATACTCTCTTGTCGGATCTAAACGATCCCGTTAAGTTGATCTTAGTCTCAAATCGAACAAACGTTTGAGTTGATCTTAGCCTCAAATATGGCTAACGTATCCTCAAACCAAAACCCCAAACCCAAATCTAAGAAAATACGGATTTGGACTAATCCGTGCCCTACAGGCGACGATATAAATTAGTCTCTGTATACAATCCACGGGCAACCACAAACAAAACAAACACCCACGACACGAAGTGACCATCTGGAGAAGGAGAAAGTTGTTACCGCGATGCGGTAGCGTAATTAACTGCAGGGGCTTGCGCTTGCAGGGAAGAGCGTCCCCACAATCAAAAAACCCTCAAGCGAGGGGGAATCTGACGAAGTCTGCTACATCGGCCGCATCCGTCTAAACCTCCGATATACGGTGCCATAAATCAACTTGGCATTTTCGGAGAGGTGGACGGATAAAACCAAATAGCATCTGCCCCGAACCTCAGGCAAGACGTCCAGTCTTGCACCGTCTTTCGGAGGGGAACAGATTCTGGCACGCCCGGTGAGACCTCTTCCTCTTTCCACTCCACACTTCGTGTGTCGTGTTCGCGAACGAATCGTGGTTTGGTGTGGTTGCATGTGGATTTGTAATACTTATATTTGGTGTCTTGCTCCGTGCAGAAAACGGAAGATCAATGGTTTCAAACTGCACTACCTGCAACTGCAACTCTCGCTCCGTCCCTGTTGGAGGAGTGACTTACGGGCTCCAAGCGGCCTCCCTTTTCAAGATGCCAGTAGAGCAGGTGGCTCAGGCCACCACTGGGCTATTCTTCGGGACCAGTCTCCCTCCAAATATCCCTCCAAATATCTTTAAAGCTTGCTATGAGCTCTCCATGGTCGGTTCCAGTAAATAAGGAAAGCATGCTGCTAAAGAGCAGCATGCGTTGGTTGTCTGCAAGAATGCGGCTTTTACGCTAGGACAGAGAGAATCTCTTGCGTATTCCCGACTCATAAAATCCTGTATAACTGCACAACAAATGAAAATTCAATGCCTATTTCTTAGACGTGTGTCATGTTTAGGACTATGCATTCAATACCCGCCTAATATAGTGACGGGTGTGCACGGGGTTCAGATGGAAACTGGGTAGGCAACTCAAAAATGGTCACACATTATAAGTTCGGGCCAGGACCCAAAATAAAGTATAATCAAACTTGTGATCAGGAAGTTACAATGAGATGGCCAATAATGAGTAGGGATACTTAAAATAGAGTGTGGTTGGGCAATGATAGATATAATGTAAATGGATTATTGTAGTTTTTGAAATCTTTGAAAGTGAATGCACATCATGATGTCTCTCTTTTATACTGCATTTTCGATGGAAAGCAAGGGGAAAAAAGAAAAGAATTATAATAGCTCTACCATCAGTTTGATTTGAAAGATTCCAAGATAAGCTCCAAACTTACAATGGAATATAATTTCTTTCTACCACATTTAAATCCCTAATTGACTCAGCGAACGTTAACTTCTTTCTTAATTATTGTTAAATTGTGTAGAGTAGAGTATTCCTGACATATTGATATAGCATATCTACTGAAAACTATATATGGTTGTTATCTATGACAAAGCATTCATTCATAGGAGATACTTAATCTCATCCATCTGTTATCATAAAATTGGATATCTTCCTCCCCCCAGCTGGAGGGGATCAGGTCGCGGCCTTTAGAGGCCGGCCTTGATGCCTCTTGGATTGCCCCCTTCCACCCCGGACGGTCTTTTCCTTGGTGGGCGAGGGCTGTGGTACCTTGGTGCGGGGCTCGAAGGTGGTAGGGCATAAATGCCGTGCCTTGTCTTTGGCAACCGCGAGGTGGCTGTAGTGGCCGTATACCCTGATTGAGGGCAAGAGAACTGATTAGATCTAGGGTTTGCATTGGTATAAAGGGAGAACGGAGGGGATCTAGGGTTTGGTTCTGTTTACAGGAGAAAAGGGAGGTGATTTGTACCTGTCTTCAATCGTAGATATGGGGTTTTCTTCAATCTTAAGAAGAAAGGGGATCATTAAGGGTAAGGGGAGCTAGGGTTTGGGGTTAGGGTTTTCAATGAAGCTGGAAGGGGATGAGAGAGAGATTGGGGGAAAGAGAGAGACTTACAATAGAATCGCATTGTCCATTGATGCTCGATTCATTCCCAAACAGGGCCTTAAAGAGAAAAAGATTTTTCTTTGAGCTCGCTGAATCGAGCATCAATGGCGAATGCAATTCTACTGTAAGTCTCTCTCCCCCTTCTCTCTCTCTCTCTCACCCTTCGTAGTTACTCCCAGCTTCATCCAAAACCCAAACCCTAGATCCTTTTCCCCTTAATGATCCCCTTCCCCTTTCTCCTTAAGATCGAAGCAAACCCTAGATCCACGACTGAAGACAGGTTCTGATCCCCTCCCCTTTCTCCTTTAGACGGAACCAAACCCTAAACCCCTTTGCTTTCCCCTTATACCAATCCAAACCCTGGATCTAATCAGGGTATGCGGCCGCTGAGGCCATCTCGCGGTTGCTCGAGATATGGCAGGACACATGTGCCGCACCTGTGCTAAGGAACCATGGCGCACCAAGGAAAAGATCGTCTGAGCTGGAGGAGATAATCCAACTGACAGGAGAGCCGGAGGGGATGATCCAAGTGGAAGCGCTGAAGTGAGGTATCCAATTTTATGATAATAGATGCATGATTATAAGGATCTTCTATGAATTGATGTTTTGTTATAAATAACTCAAGCAACATATAACTTATATAGTTTTCAATAGATACTAGCATTATACCCGCGCTGCGCGCGGGGATAGCTTGAATCAAAGAAAAATGAGACGATGAAGTAGTTTTCAAGTAAAAATTTAAATTCTATTTAATCTCTCGTACTCTCAACTTATTTTGGTTATACTCAATGATTAATAGATACTTAAGAGACTATAAGTTATATTTTTTTATTTTAAATTAGAATTAAGAATGTATTTCTTTGTTTCTCTGAATTGAAAAGACATGCAAGGCATTAATGGATGATAGCATAATAAGGTACATGATATTTATTTAACCTAAACATATAAAATGTGAAAGCATAAAAATATTTTAAGGAAATGCACATTATTAGTCATCCATTTCATTGAAATAGACGTACAAAAATTCATGTCCTAAGTATTCATAAAGTACATCACCATATCCGTATTACATAAAAAAAATAAAACAACACTAAATAACAAACTGAAAAAAAACTTACAATCTCACAGCAGCCTAATATAATAGAATACTTGGAAAATGAATAAAGTGACCTTATATAAGAGAGTAAGAGTTCAAAAATTAATAGCAAAATAAAATATTTATAAATATATCATTTTAGTTTGTTAATAAGGTGTTACTTTTTGAACTCTTACTCTTATCATAATTCACTCTGTATTTGAATGGTTTTCAAAATAGATTTGACAAAACATAACTTGACTGATTTGATAGCATTGTAACTTGAGTAAACTAAATAAAAATATTTGAAAAAGGTAATATTTGATATTGTTTAGTGATGAAGAACACAACAAAAAATGAATGGCGCCAATATTTCCGATTTCAATGTTTTCTACTGAGACTATTATCATTCAACAGCAAACTAAAACCGGTTACGATATGAAAATTATATTTAGCAACAAAAGGAGATGTTGGTTTCTTACTTACAAAAACGAACCATTGCAAAGTGATCACAGATTTCAACATCCTACCCAGCAAATATGACACATACTTCTGAAACCTAAAAATTGAAAGAAAAAATATCGAAAACACATTCAGTTAAGAGATGGTAGCAATATTTCCATTGGCATTAATTTCCAAAGAATTTATAGCACTCGTCCATCCATCGGCAAAACTGACCGCAAAATGCCCTCGGAAGTAGATCATTATCAACCCAGTGGCCATCACTTTTTGCCTTCACAACCCTTCCACAGAGCTTATCCTTGCAGGGAGATCTCGGTTCCATCTTCAACATCATTCTCGTCCAACTTTTATTCGTAATCTGCAAAGTATCTCTTCTGCATCTGTCTATTATCGGATTGCCTGATCTCATGCACTCTTTAACTTCATGACCAGCGTATAAAAGATCGCCGCAAGAAACCTTGTTCAGAATTTCTATGGCGTGTGCCCGTGTATATGCATCAAAAAACAGTATGATCCCGACCGCATATACCGCTGCAAAGTGGCCACCAGTCATCGCTGTCTTGAGATGCTTCATACCCAAAGTCATCCTTCCTAAACTGTATATCTCTTCCTATAGGTTTAAAGAAAAACCCAACATCGATGAATTAGACAATTTATATATATATATATATATATATATATATATATAAAAGAAAAATTAGACATGCACCTTTTTCCCACCAATACATCCTCAAGTACTCCTTAATCACCGAGATTGAACGCCTAATCATCTTATCTTTGGAGGCACGGTAAAAACTCTTACATCTAAAATGCATACAAAACGATATTAGATAATTTATATGTTGGTTCTGAAATTATAAAAAGTAATAAATGCTTACGTTGCACGTAGGTTTTTAATATCATCGAGAGGAGCCGAGGACTTGGAGACGACTTGCATGGCTATTTCGATGAGCATATCTTGTGGGAGAGAGGTCACGGTCGACGTCTTACTTTTTTTATGGCCTTTCTTCATTATCGACGGTCTAAACTTAAGCTTCATCATGGACAACTTCAGTACTTGAAATAGTCAGGCACAAGTGTTTGTGAGAAAATGCATGATCATGGTTTATATATATATATATATATATATAAGAGTCACCAAGTCAGTTTGAAATTTAAAATTAGCAAGTAGCGAATACAATTATGGTGAATTGGAAATGTATAGCTGCATGTGGTCTCATCATATATTTTTCTTCATTTTGATATCATATCATATATAAATATGCATGAAGAAAAAACACATGATTGGATGGATGAAATATATGCATTTATAGCTCATATCATAATTGCACTATGCATGTGAAAAATTCTCAATAAAATATATTCTGATAAAATATAATTTGACCGGTTTGATAGCATCGTAAGTTGAGTAAATTAAATAAAAATATTTGGAAAAGACATTACTTTATGTTGTCTGGTGACAGAAAAGACAACAAAAAGTGCTTCAGCCGCAAAAAAAAGGAATGCAATTAGGGTGAACAGGAAATGCTGGCTTCATATGTCTAATCATGCATATATATATATATATATATATATATATAAGGATGCAAAAAACACACGATTGGACAGATGAAGTATATGTATTTATAGATCATATCATAATTGCATTATACATGCGAAAGATTCTCAATAAAGTATATTTTGGTAAATGTATAATTTGACTAATTTGATAGCATCGTAACTTGAGCAAATCAAACAAAAATATTTGGAAAAGATAATGCTTGATGTTGTCTAATAGTAGAGAAGACAATTAAATACGTTTCAACCGCAAAAATAGGGAATGCAATTACGGTGAATTAGAAATGCTGGATTCATCTATCCCATCATTCATTTTTCTTCATATATCTATATATGATATTGTACAAACAACCATCTGTCCAATCAATATTATACTTTCTATTCAGTATATAACTTAATATTTAGAATAAATGAATATATACTGTTTGGCTTATTGATTTTTATTTTCTTTTAGACTTATTATTTTTAATATCTTATTAATAACAAATATTATATAGCAAGTAAGGTATCATAAGTATAATAAGCCCCCCGTCGCGCGCGCGTGCGATAATAAGTACGTTGTGACAGGCTCTGTTTATCACGATCGAAGCCTTTCATATCGGCTTTTTCATCGGCCGGATTCCCGATTCGCCTATTATTCGGTTCGATGTCGTTTCTCCCGCCGATTGAGGGATTTATAAAATATTCATTAACTAAAGTTTACATAATTGTATAAAAATAACCTATAACTGACATGATAAAAAATGAAAGATAAATATCACTTAAACTCTGGGATATTACATCTTGATTTTAGAATTTCATTATACATAGCAAAATACTTTTACATCAAGGATAATCTCCACGCATTAAAGAAGCGACAATTATTGCATGCTCGAACACTTCATAAGACGGAGTGATAAATGTGCAATGATGGTCATTCTTACGAACATCACTTTCACGATATATTCGGACCAGATAGGTTCCTTGATAGCAATAAAACATGCAGAAGACATCAAGATCCGATCGCAAAAAAACATAACTATGATTTTCAGACAACTGATAGCATATCCCACCTAAACTAAATCCAACTGGATGATATCCATTGGTTATGAAATCACGAAACATAAAGCATAATATACTAAAATTGACAATATCAACTCTCGCTGTCCATTTAGTAGTATATTCTTCTGTAATGCACAATTCCAATTACATTCTGAGTACATCCTTATGCCCATCCTGAAATTAAAAATTTGAAATTATATATAGTTAAGATTTTTTTTGTTATTAATTTTTTTTCTTTCTAATAGAAATTTTAATGGAATAAAGTTGAGCTTAACATATTTCATGATTTTTATAAAAATAGTATTAGAAAATTATAGAATAATATAGAAATTGTTAATTATACTCTACCATTATACAATTCTATATATGAAAGAGTACTTACATTTCCGGTTGATGGAGATGACATTCCAGGGAGCCTAATGGTTAGATCCATTCAATGCAATACTAATCGTTTATCTGAATCCATATCATTATATTAATATTCCATTAAACTAATTTTAGATACTGCTATGTAGTTGAAATCATATATATATATATATATATATATATATATATATATATTGTATTGATTTATTATTGTTCTTCGTTTCAGCAAATATACCCAACTAAGTAAATATTGTTACCTCAAAGAAATAAAAATGAGTTGTATAGGCAAATAACAAAAATATATCAAAATGGATATTACTTCAAAGAAATTAAATGAACGATATAAACAAATAACACAAAGTACAATACATGAACTTAAATAAAAACATTTAAATAAGTATAATGTTTTTATAATATCAAAATTGAACTCAAAAAAAAAACTATGCATCCAAAGTCAGTGAGATTTTTTTTATGAAACTTAAGAGAATTTTAAACTCTTCATTTCAAACTCTAGCATAAAGACATAATCGACTAAGAAGGCAGTCGAGTAAAAAATAAAGAAAAACTTTAAATTTTATTCAATTATAATAAAAATTGACTTACAATAATATCCGTTAAGTTGTTGAACTTTGAAGTGGCAATAACTAAAATTTTCTCCCATATATATAGATAGAAGTATAACTATAGCACAGAAAGAGTTGGTTGTATTTGTTAATAGGAATCTTTGAAAAACTAGAGTTATTTTAAAATGACTTTCTAGATAACTCATAAAAGTTATATCAACTTATAATATTACGATACCCAGTTTATAATTTATATGAACTCTTTAACATGTAATACTTTTATCTTATATCTTATAAATCGAAAAATCAAGTATGGATAGTCCCGAAAACTTTTTATCCAACACTTATGTGTTTTCTCTATGCATTAGTTGTTTTTGCTCAACTTATGATAATCTATCTATATTGAGGACGGTTTTCAATAAAATATAAATAGGCGTCAAGAATTAATGCATTCTCCGTTAAAAAGAGAAAAGAAAACCGATATATGCTCTAGTCTAAACGACTATTTTCGATGTCATATCATGTATAAATAGGCATAAAGAAAAAATGCTTGATTAGAAGGATGAAATATATGCATTCAACTCATATCATTAATACACTCTGTATATAAACGGTTTTCAATAAAATATATTTTGACAAATGTATGATTTGTCTGATTTGATAGTATGGTAATTTGAGTAAATTAAATAAAAATATTTAGAAAAGATAATCCTTGATATTGCCTAGTGATAAACAAGAGAACCAAACGTGCTTCAACCGTGAAAGCAGGGAATGCAATTATGGTGAATTGGAAATGCATAGCTTTATCTGTCCCATCATACATTTTTCTTCATATTTTTATTTATGATATTATACAAACAATTATCTGTCCAATCATGCATTATCTATCCAATCGTTGTCTCCAATATCGCTTTCACAATCTATTCGAAATTGGACAGATTTCTCGATAGTAATAAAATATGCAGTATACATCAAAATCTGATTCCAGAAAACCAAGTATTATTTGTCATAGCAACCAAGTGGTGAATTTTGCAACAAAGTTCTTTTGAATACATGAGATAATAAGGGAATAAAGAGATAAAAACAATTAATGCATTCTCTGTTAAAAAGAAAAATTAAAGTCGAGTTATGCTTTAGTATAAATGACTATTTCAATGTCATATCATGTATAAACAGGAATGAAGAAAAAATACATGATTGGACAGATGAAATATATACATTTACAGCTCATATCATTATTGCACTCTGCATATAAACAGTTTTCAATAAGGTATATTTTGACAAATATATGATTTGACTGATTTAATAGCATCGTAATTTGAGTAAATTAAATAAAAATATTTGGAAAAAACAATCCTTGATATTGTCTAGTGAAAAAGAAGACAACCAAACGTGCTTCAACCGTGAAAACAGAAAATGCAATTATGGTACATTGGAAATACATAACTCCATCTATCCCATCATACATTTTTCTTCATATTTCTATATATGATATTATACAAACAATCATCTGATCAATCACGCATCATCATAACTATATCACAGAAAGAGTTGGTTGTATTTGTTAATAGGAATCTTTGAAAAATTAGAGTTATTTTAAAATTACTTTGTAGGTAACTCATAAAAGTTACATCAAGTTATAATATTACGATACCCAGTTTATGATTTATATGAACTTTCTAACATGTAATACTTTTATCTTATATCTTATAAATCGAAAAATCAAGTATGGATAGTCCCGACAACTTTTTATCCAACACTTATGTGTTTTCTCTATACATTAGTTGTTTTTGCTCTACTTATGATAATCTCTTTATGTTGAGGACGGTTTTCAATAAAATATAAATAAGCGTCAAGAATTAATGCATTCTCCGTTAAAAAGAGAAAAGAAAACCGAAATATGCTCTAGTCTAAACGACTATTTTCGATGTCATATCATGTATAAATAGGCATAAAGAAAAAATGCTTGATTAGAAGGATGAAGTATATGCATTCAACTCATATCATTAATACACTCTGTATATAAACGGTTTTCAATAAAAATATATTTTGACAAATGTATGATTTGACTGATTTGATAGTATCGTAATTTAAGTAAATTAAATAAAAATATTTAGAAAAGATAATCCTTGATATTGCCTAGTGATAAAGAAGAGAACCAAACGTGCTTCAACCGTGAAAGCAGGGAATGCAATTATGGTGAATTGGAAATGCATTGCTTTATCTGTCCCATCATGCATTTTTCTTCATATTTCTATTTATGATATTATACAAACAATTATCTGTCCAATCATGCATTATCTATCCAATCGTTGTCTCCAACATCGCTTTCACAATCTATTCGAAATATGACAGATTTCTCGATAGTAATAAAATATGCAGTATACATCAAAATCTGATTCCAGAAAATCAAGTATTATTTGTCATAGCAACCAAGTGGTGAATTTTGCAACAAAGTTCTTTTGACTACATGAGGTGATAAGAGAATAAAGAGATAAAAACAATTAATGCATTATCTATTAAAAAGAAAAATTAAAGTCGAGTTATGCATTAGTCTAAATGACTATTTCGATGTCATATCATGTATAAACAGGAATGAAGAAAAAATACATGATTGGACAGCTGAAATATATACATTTACAGCTCATATCATTATTGCATTCTGCATATAAACAGTTTTCAATAAGGTATATTTTGACAAATGTATGATTTGACTGATTTAATAGCATCATAATTTGAGTAAATTAAATAAAAAAAATATTTGGAAAAGACAATCTTTGATATTGTCCAGTGAAAAGAAGACAACCAAACGTGCTTCAACCGTAAAAACAGGAAATTCAATTATGGTGCATTCGAAATACATAGCTCCATCTATCCCATCATACATTTTTCTTCATATTTCTTTATATGATATTATACAAACAATCATCTGATCAATCACGCATCATCTATCCAATCGTTGTCCTGAACAGCGCTTTCACAATCTATTCGGAGTTAGGCAAATTCCTCGATAACAATAAAATATGCAGTATATATTAAGATCTGATTGCAGAGATGCACAAGTATGACCCTTTCTAGATAGCTGATAACATAACCCATCTAAACTAAACACAACAGAATGGTACCCATTGGTTATGAAGGCATGAAGCTGCAAAATATGTTGGATCTTATAAGTCAATATCTCTTTTGGAAAAATGATAAGCGAGAACGCATTAAGTAAATCTAGCTGGTGATAAATCTAAAATTTGTTTAAAGGTGTAAAGTTCGATTAAGAGTTTTCAAGATGATCTTTAAATTTTGGAATCTAAATTTTTTGAGTAAACAAATAAATTGGGCGAGAGGGGGTTCTCATGGAAATAGAATTCTAAATCATATATTTCTATAGATTTTTACTTGGTAACTAAAAAGATCCTCTATATGCATAGGCAATGTGTAACACAAACCAATTTAAAATTAATCTGAGGCGTGCTAATAATTTGTTTCATTTAGCAATTAAGAATTATTGTTTTCCAAGAAGAAGACATGCACAAAAACCTAGTAAAACACAATTTAAACATAAATCTACAACTGTTTTACTAAAACCCTAAATTTAAATGCAAACGACATTTAGAAGTCCACTGTTCTTAGTTAAGAACCATAAAAATTCGTTCATATGCTAATGCCATACCAAAACTTTAGCCTTTCAACTATACCAAACATTCGATCGTCTAACAAAACCATAATCTAAATTAATGCAATCCACATCATCACTTATATATTGAAGATTTTTCTATATTTCAACTAAGACACATTTACATAAGAAAACCCCAATCTAAATTACTGTATATTCTACTTTGTAGCCTATATATAGATTGATCACCTCATAACCCTTACTATCTTCACTCTCATATCCGGTAGCTAAATGTTAGATCACCTCTCACAAATGCAACTTCCCAACCAAAACCAACCACAGAGAAGAACAACCCGAGCCTCCACCGGATACTTAGGCGTCCGCAAACGTAATTGAGGACAATATTCAGCAGAAATCCGAAACCCACACACCAAAAAAAGGCACTGGTTAGGCACATTCGACACGGCTGAGGATGCCGCTATAGCTTACGATCTCTATTCGATATCGTTCAGTGGGCCTGAATGGGCAAGGACCAATTTTGTTCATTATCCGGGTTTTTCCAATTCCCATGCTTCTTATTCACCGCCTCCTCCACCGCCGCCATCGGAGGCGTTGATCGTGAATGACAGTCTCTCTTCGATATCGTTCAATGGATGTGAAGGGGCGAGAAACAATTTTCATTATCTGGGTTTTCTCAATGACCGTGTTTCTTATTCACCACCTTCTCCACCGCTACCGTCGCCAGAGTCAATGGAGATTTATGGAGGTTTAGATAAGAAGAAAGATGATGAATCTATGACTATTGCGACTATCTTGCAGACCTTTGGACAATCAAAAGATATTTCTTCTTTTTATATATGAAGAACTTAATGATTATTGTTTGACAACTTTGTATTGGAGAACCTATACCACTCAATGATGGAGTGTTCTAGTTGGTGGTGGTGTTGCTGATATCTTATCTATAATATGAATTTTCTTTCCATCTCATTTTAATTTTTTTGGGATATTGCAATCATAAGTTTTTAAGTATATTTTATGCGTGGAACATATTTTCAGATCCATTTATCATAAGTACATGATTTGTTTTAAAATGTTAAGATGAATTAGCTTTATTTTTGCGATTACTTAATAGAATCCTAAGTATAAGATAGTTATACTATTAATGATAATGTATTTTGATGAATTGAGGGGTTCAAGCTAGTAAACTAAGATTCTAATTTGAACTATAAATTTTTTTTCCAAAAAGTATATTGATAAATACCGAGAAGTTTCCTTCATAGACAAAAGAAGACAACGATCGTTTGGAGATAAGGTAACTTTTAAGGCACAAAAACACACGATATCAAAAACATTGTTTAAGTGGAGGTACGAAGTTATAAATTAATTTTAATTTGCATATGCTATTAGATATCTGTTATAACTAATTTTTTAATTGAGTGTTTTGCAATATAATACTATGTAATTATATTCTCATATAATACAGAGTTTCAAATGCATTCTAATAGATTTTTATACTCATCCTGCAATTATAAACTCAGAGTCGCATACAGCTTAGATTTATTTTGTTACAATTTTTTTCAAATGGAAAATTTAACAGAACAAACACAATCTCAAAATATTTTATGGTTTTCATAAAAAAAAATGTATTATAAGATTTTAGAATAATAAAGGAACTATTAACCATATTTTGTTGTCATACAATTTTATATATTTTTGATTGGAAAAAATGAATTTCCAGAAATACCAATACTTAGATCCATTTACTGTATTTATGTTTTTTTCAGCGTTTGTTATCTCTACTCTACTTGTAATAATTTCTCTGTGCTGATCATTGCTTGTAAAATAATGTTATCTTTTCTTTCCTTATTTGGATAGACTATTGAAACTTTCTAGGTTTATAATAATGTAACGGTTGTTAGTTGTGTATAACAACCATTTGGAGATAAAACAACTCTGAAAACACAAAAACACACGACTTCAAAGATATTGTTTAAGTGGAGATATGGAGTTACGAA
The DNA here is from genome assembly GCA_030015575.1 of Agapanthus africanus. NCBI lineage: Eukaryota > Viridiplantae > Streptophyta > Magnoliopsida > Asparagales > Amaryllidaceae > Agapanthus > Agapanthus africanus. Next base: position 796,883,326 of record CM057340.1, read on the forward strand.
TTAATTCTAATTTGCATACGCCATTAGATATCTATTATAACTAATTGTTTAATTGAGGGTTTTGGAATATGATATTGTGTAATTATATTTTCCCATAATATAGAGTTTCAAATGCATTCTGATAGAACTTTATGCTCATCCTGAAATTAAAAACTCAGAGTCGCATGCTATTATTGATTAAAAAGTATATTATAAATTAACATCACCCTATATACCCGCAATCTTAATAAAAGCAAGTATAATTTTGCCCAGACTGCACCATTATACTTCGCTTGCATTTAGAATATATATAACATAGTTTATCGAGAAACATGTAAGAAACTGTGGCATTAACTATAAAATCCAGAACCGATATAGAATTATAGAGTTTTTAGTCTTAATTAGTTTCCTCTTCACTTTCTTGGCATTTTTTTAACGAAACTGGGAAAGCCCGGTTATTTTATTAAAAAATAATAGATTTTGTGAGCCAGGCCCAATACATCAACGCCCAAATATGGGTTATACATACATATGAAGAGAGTTAGGGTTTACTAAATAGATCGAGAGAGGCGGAAGAGAGAGAAAAATATCCGCTCTCTCTCTATTTCTCACTTTTTCTCTTAAATGAAAAAATAACCCAATATCTCAATTTTCTTCTCCTTTCCACCATTTTATTTGTAAATCATTGCAATCTTCACTTTCTTGCCATTAAAAAGGTTTTAATCAAAATTTTGATAAATAAAGAAGCTCTTTTTTTCTCAAACGGTCTTCCAGTTTATGTTTTTTTAAAATTAAATCGGGAGTAGACCCAGCTGAATTTTATTAAGAAAAATATTAAGTGGGCTTTAGCCCATACACCATGACCCTTAAAAGGGATATATATACATCGCAGGAATTAAGGTTCCCGTAGAAAAACCTAGAAGCAGGAAATATTTTCATCTATCTTTTTCTTCATGATCTTCGCTCCATTCCAACTCCAAAGTCTACAAATTTCCACCAGTCTTCAAAAATCTTTTTAGTAGATCTGATCTCTCCACACCGATATCATTCATCTCTCATTTTCATCGTCCGTTTCTCCTCACCCCAACTTCAGATTTTAAAATTTTTCATTATTTTTCAAGAGTATTTTGAGAGATCTGAGCTTTTCAACCTTGGGAACTATATAGGTAAGCATAAAATGGGCAAAAATACTTGGCTTGCTAGACTTTTATCGTCTCTAGTATTGTGATTATCAGATCCAGTCTCTACTCTTAACGATCTCTCTTCTAAGCAACCAAATTACAAATTTTCACCCGTCTTCAAAAATCTTTTTAGTAGATCTGATCTCTACATACCGATATCATTCATCTCTCCTTTTCTTTGTCTGTTTCGCCTCACCCTAACCTCAGATCTTAAAATTTTTCATTATTTTTCAAGAGTATTTTGAGAGATCTGAGCTTTTCAACCTTGGGAACTATATAGGTAAGCATAAAATGAGCAAAAACACTTGGCTTGCTAAACTTTTTTTCGTCTCTAGTATTGTGATTATCAGATCCAGTCTCTACTCTTAAAGATCTCTCTTCTAAGCAACCAAATGTCCAACCTTGAGGCTTTTTGTGATTTCTCCTGCTTTATAAATCATTAGATCTGTACTTTTTCTTAACAATTTTTTTATGCTAAAATAAAAAATGCAAACTTAAACTTCAGAATTTCAGAATCCGCAAAGAAAATCCTCAAAACTGACATTTTTAACTCTAAGAACTAATTTTTATTCTCCTCGACTTAATAAAACTTGATTTTTGATTTTTCCAGCATTCTTCATGCTACCCAGTTTCCTAATCAAAGAAAAAAAGAAACTCTTTGCTTCATTCTTCTCAATCTCGGCAGGTGAGATAAATCCAACTTTATAAATATTTTTATCTCCTCTAGAAAAGGTAAGTAATTATTTAGAATTTTCAAATCATGTCTACTCTAGTTTTTTTGATTCTTCATTGTTTGTCCCTTTCTTTTATTGTTGGGATACTGATGATACTTGTTTTTGGATTAATCTTTCTTTGGATTACTCTTAATGATGGTAAGTGTAGTGATACTCATCGCAAGAATAGTAAAAAAAAGTTAATAATTATTATTTGCTTGCTAGATGAGAGGATGTGGTTTAAAAGATTGGTTTTGATTTCTCACAATTCTTTGATCCAACTTTTTAGAGAATCGAACTTGAATTCGGTCATGGGAAAGATAATCGCATGGGTTTCCAAATTACTTCGTTAATCTGTATTTATATATTTTTCAATGTTTATTGTCTTTGCTCTACTTGTAATAATTTCTATGTGTTGAGAATTGCTTGTAAATTTTTGTTACTCTTTCTTTCTTTATTGGGATATACCATTGGAACTTTTTAAGCTTATAATAATGCAACAGCTGCTAAATGTGATTGATGACAAAAGGTTTCTCATAAACACCCTTATAATAACCACAACTCCACACATAATTATACAATATTATACTGAAATACCAGAAGCAATAATACTTAATTAAACATCATTATATAAATATCTTAATCTTAGTACTAATCTTCACCATCATCTTCTCCAGTTGGCTCCAAAACTGGGGCTTTATAAAATTGACAAACAACCCTTTCCAGACTATTGACGGTAAATCCTCCACTTTGGATAAATTTATGATTATTATTAGTCACTCTTATCTTTATCTTATATGCAATAGATGCACACTTATCAAGATGTTTCTCATAGTCATACGAATCTTTACTCTGCATCAACGAAAAAAGAATTGTCAGACATACATTGATTATTATGTTGCATTTGAAATTATTTTAACAATTTATGTCATACCGATGAATAAAGTTGCATCATATCATCCAGTGGATAATGGAGAAGTGTCTGAGCATGCTGATCAAAAGCTACAATATTTATTTCATCAGTTTTGTCCTCAAACTACTGTCATTTTTCTGTCAAATCACTACCAATGTTCAGGTCACTATTTTTTTACAGTCCGTCATTACTAATGTCATTTTTCTGTCGTTACCTTTTTATGTCAAATCACTATCAATGTTAATGTCACTATTTTCTACAGTCTATCACGACCAATGTTCTTTTTCTGTCAAATCAAGACTAATGTTAAGGTCACTATTTTCCTATCGTTAACACTATTTTTCTTCCATCGTGACCAATGTCCTTTTTCTGTCCTGTTTGTACTTGATAACGCTTTCCTCATATACGTACTCAACTGCATGCACTTGCATGCGATCCTTTGTCCTTTATCAATTTATGCGCTAGTATTATGCCTCATTGATGCACGTCGCGTTTAGTTCAACCCGAAAATTCCGAACTTGGTTTTATGCCTTATTTTTAGCAGTTTTTCTATTTTTAGCAGTTCTTCTTTTATTAGAAAATTAGTTGTGATTTACATTTTGCAATTGTAAGAGGCAAATTTTAATTAAATAAAACCCTAGTTTGGTGAAATTGCCATTGTTATCTTTCCATTCTTTCAATTTCTCTTAAATCTGTTTAGAAGCACTGCACCCCAAAGCAGAGCTGCACCACTTACCAATTAAAAAAGAGCATCATGACTAATGTGTTTTTCTGTTTAATAATACTTAATTATGATTGTTACGAATTATGATTATAACATGCATGTTTTCCAACCAAAGAAGTATCCACTAAAACCAATTGGTAATATCATTATTCCTTTTTATTTGAGTTTTTCTATACCTGGACGTTGTCACCTTCTCAATTTTTTTGTCTTTTTCTGTCCTTTGTCAAAATTGATTGCAAAAGTACGACCAAGTTAGAAAATTAAGTGATTTATACTATATATCCAAATACATCATATGATCATCATATTAAATATATTAAACCATTGAAAATATTTGAAAACACAATCAGAACTTGTGGACATTGTTCATCCCTTCTTCGAAATTTACATGCCAAAATAACAGAAATAACAGAAGGTTGATCAACAAAGAAAAACTAAAATTAACATCCTAATCTATTTTATATGGGTTCTCATATCAACATAGCGGACATGAGTTATTGTTGAACAACCAAGGAACAATGCAATTCATATGGAATGCATGGTCACAACACAACTGCAATCCTTCGAACAAATCACCACTGCCACTCTTCTCAATTTCTTCGAAGCACAGCGCACAAACAATATCGTCAATCCCGTCCTTCAACTCTTGTCTCTTTCGCTTACGTGATCTCTTAATTGTCACAGTTCTATCAACGCTAGTATAAACATATATCTTGATATGAAATTTAGCATTTGCTACCTCCACAGCTTCATGGACGAATTTGCTGATCTCCGTTTCAAGATAGATGTGATGCTGATCTTGGATGGGGCATTTACGACGCACCACCCAGCCGGCGAAGCTACGATAGTTCTCGAGCGAACGTAATTTAGAGGCTACATATTTGCGATGCTTAAAAGATAGCATTTCGTCCAAAATACATTTTGTACCATCACGAGGGCCAAAGGGAGAGGGAATGATCACTTGGGCGGAGTCTTCAATGTACCCGTGGGTGCAAACGGAAGGATCAACACCGTCGGCATCCGACGACCTGGGCGTCAGTTTTGATTAAGTAGGAGAAACAACGGCGGTTTGTTATACTCTTTGACCATTGAGAGAGGCAATGGCTGTCCTGCATCAAGATTTTGTGCCATTAAGAGATGCAAAATATTTCTGGCTTACCCTTTTTTTTACCCTTTCTCTTTTGTAGGGATTGAAAATGAAGTGCCTTGGTTTAAATAGAGTAGAGATGGGGATAGGTGCCAATAAGAGATGGGACATGTGGCAATAGGAAGTGGATATGACTAATGTCATTTTTCTGTCAAATCATGACCAATGCTAACGTCATTATTTTTCTACAGTCCGTCATGACTAATGTACTTTTTCTGTCAAACGATAGCCAATGCCAACGTCACTATTTTTCTACAGTCCATCATGACCAATGTCCTTTTATGTCAAATCATGCCTAATGTCCTTTTTCTGGCCATCATGACTAATGTCTTTTTCTGTCAAATTATGACTAATATTAACGTCACTATTCTGCGACTGCATGCACTTGCACGTGGGCCTTTGTACCCTCTCAGTCTATGCGCTGGTATTATGCCTTATTGACGCAGCCCTAGCCTACTTGGAGTTGCTCGACCGATCTAAAACACGTCGGGTCTAGTTCAACCCGAGAATCCCAAACTGTCAAATCTTGTCCGATTCGCGCGTTCCACCAGTCAAATCGAAGATCTCGCAAAATCGTCTGGGTCAATGGATTGCCATAGGCATTACATTGAAGTCACGCCTCGCTTCCCAGAGTGCGCTAAGATCGGCACGTGACAGAGCCAACCATGCTACCTGTGGTTAGGAAACATCCCTCCACAGTCACATTACGGCTGTCTAGAAGGTATCAAGAACAGGAACATAAAAATAAACTATCTAGTACATGTCCATATGCCAGAATAAACGAGTCACGAAATAATATGCGGAAGCAATAAATCCAATGAGCAATAATAATCTGGAAAGTACGGAAGTAACTGAACTAACTGGATACTAACAGGATCCTCATTGCTCGGCCTGACGGCGGAAGTACTCCTGATCAGCCTGCGACAAGGATAAGGGATCTGGGTCATGCAAAACCCAGACGTCAGTGCGTCATAATAACAATAACTCTAAGCAGGCAGGATGCGAAGAAATATGCAGGTATGAAGTATAAACAGTAGCAGTAACATGAATATAGATCAGTGGACAGAATATATGTAGGTGAAGTGCAGTGAGTAGTCTAAACTGTGACATAGGGTTATCTACTCTAAAATTATTGAAATCAATTAAAGTGATCCTTCATGTAACTCAAAGGATATGTCCCGTTATTCTCCGGGACCACGGATCAGATAGTGGGAGTCATGAATGACTCTGTCCCGTTATCCCCCGGGACCACGGATCAAGTAAGAATCACGGATGATTCTGTCCCGTTATCCCCCGGGACCACGGATCAAGTAATACCCTTGTAAGCTACACTTTAGTTACACTTTTAATTTCCCCATACCCCCAAGGTTATGTGTTCAAGTCAGGTATTGGTAAATCTGGAGCTAATGCCAACACATGATCAAGCAGGTACATGTTTGTCTGTATAGACAATAGGATATGTCCGTAGGGACAACAGGTCAAGATTGTCGGCATTAGTAACAAGATTAGGTAATGTGTCAAGCTGTGGTACATCAGGTCATGTCAGGTGGTGTACAAGTATCAAGTGGGTGCTCATAATCAACTGTAATAAGTATGGGTACACAAAATCAAGTATGGAGTACTAATATAACAATAAAATGGAATAATGTGATGTGGTATGCCAATAGATATAAATTCAAAGATATGGATGCACAATTATCGATTAGGGTTACATTTATAGTTCCAATACTAATTAGGATGCACTTTATTAAACACGGGGTGTTAATATCACAGTGTTATGTATTAATGTGATCTATGGATGCAGTTAAATATATTTTAAATGAGATGGATGCAAACGGGTATCCGAAATCAGCAAAACTATAAAATGGTAATGTTGGATGTACAACTAAGCAATATGTGATGTAAATATTCTATTGGGTGCAGTATATTGTAATATGGTATGTACCAAGATACATTTTCATGACCTAGATCTGAAATGATATGAATGGATGCAAATGGAATATCGAAAAGCTGTAATATGAAACATGGGATGCTTGATTTAAAATACAGGTATGATATTTATTTAAATAGGTATATAATGAGTTATATAGCATGTAGCAAGATTAACTTGCCTCGACGGATCAAGAAACGGATGTGTACGGTACGTCCGACGTCGGCAAAATGTCGCGACGCACGTATGGCACACGGAACGGGTCCAAGAAACGCACGAGGGTGATCACGCAAGCAAGGCACTTCCTCTGGGTCGTTTGGATCGTCGACGACGATCCCGGCTCTGGCGAACTATGAAACCATGGAATCAAGAATTAAAGAAGAAAGAAAAAGAAAAGAGAAGAAAAGAAAAGGGAAGAGGAATAAGAAGAAGAAGGAGAAGAGGGCTTACAGGATTGTGCACTGGAGTCGCAGAGAGAGGTGGTAGTATCGATGATGAAGAATGGAGCTCCGGCGAAGGGGTTTGATGTTAGGGTTTCGGTTAGGGTTTGGGTTTTGTTTGCTGGGGTTTGGGTGAGTGCAGGGGTGTTGCTGGGTTGTAGGAGGAAGAACAGAAGAGATAGGGAGAGAAAGGAGATGATGATGGTGGTGTGAGGCTGGGGTCGTCGACGACGAGGTGGTGCTGGGGTCGTCGGCGACAAGGTGTGCTGGGGTCGTCGGCGACGAGGTGTGCAGGTTTGCTCGTGGAGAAGAAAGGAAGGTGGCTGAGTTGGTGAAGAGGAGGTGACGAGGAGGAGGAGGCTCGGTTGAGGGAGTTGAGGTGATGGGCTTTAGGGTTAGGGTTTGAGAAAAGATGATGGGTCGATGGAGGAAGCTCTCGGGGTTTTTAAAGAGAAGAGGAAGATAAAGATAGAAGGGAGGTGACTTTAACAGAAGGGAGGTGCGCGGATCTGCTACAGGATCGCGAGAGGAGAGAGAGAGAATCGCGAGAGGAGAGAGATAGAGAGAGAGCGAGAGGAGAGAGAGAGAGAGAGGATGAACAGTGAGGAGAGATAAATTTGGATTTAGTGGGGGGAGAGAGAGTGAGACTGTGTGCTTAAGGAGAGAGAAAGAGAGAAGAAAGAGAGAGAGGAGAGAGGGTATGCTCAGAGGAAGAGAGAGAGAGAGTTTGTAGTTAGGATTTTAATTTTGTAAAAAATATTTTAGTTAGTTAAATAAATTTTTAAAGCTGTCGATTTTTAATTTAAAGATATTATATTTAATAAAATTTGAATTTTGGCGGGATACAAAAATATTCCAAAACACGTCCGGGTCGGGTCTAAAATTTCAAATTTAAAATATGAAAAATATATGCGACGTCTAAATTTCAAAATGAAAGCTCGGGCAACGAAAAAGCATACCCCCAAAAATGGATGCACGTACGTGCGCGTAGCCATCCAAACACGTCCGTTTCGCTGAACGGGACGAGAACAAGATACGCGGATACTACCACAGGGTTAGGGGTATCATGCAGGTCATGTTATGTATTTTTAAAATATTTTATGTGACTTAAAATGTTATATTGTAAAAATGCAAATGCCAGTATTCATGAAAGTGCACAATTCTACATAACAAGTCAGGATAAATCATAAACATGAATCAAGACAGGTTTCAAGCAAACGGGTCGGGTCGAATGCAATGTAAAATGTAAAATATCATTCGCACCCAAAACACGATAAATCAAAAAAATACCACAAATAAGGAAATACGGGAACTGGAATTGGTATAAATGAACTAGGGTGTTACATTATACCCAACTAAAAAAGAATTTCGTCCTCGAAATTTCTAAGAACAAAGAAGGATAAACAATCAAGAACTACAAGAACAGATGTAGAAACTTCTGTCAGATTTCGTCTTCTCGTTCCCAAGTTGATTCTCCATGTGAGCGATTTCCCTAAGAAACAAGTACGAGAGGGATAACCTTGTTCTTAACAACCTTTTACCTTCGATCCACAATCGACATCGGTCGTTCCTCAAAGGTTAAATCTTCTCGTACAGCTTCGAAATGATCCAGCACGTGTGTTTCATCTCGGACATATTTACGGAGTTGAGATACATGAAACACGTCATGAACATTCGCCAAAGATTGTGGTAAAGCCAATCGATAAGCCACTTCTCCAACACGCTTCATAATCTCGAAAGGCCCTACGAATCGAGGACTAAGCTTTCCTCGACTCCCGAAACGAATCACTCCTCTAGTCGGTGATATCTTCAAGAATACCAGATAGCCAACAGCGAACTCTAGAGGTCTTCTCGATGTATCGGTCCAACTCTTCTGCCGATCTTGTGCTGCCTTCATATGATTCCGGATAGTGTTAACTTTCTCTACTGTCTGCACGATCAAATCCGGTCCCAACAAACTTCATTCTCCAATATCGTCCCAACAAACAGGTGAACGACACTTGCGACCATACAATGCTTCGAACGGAGCCATCTGAATAGTCGCCTGAAAACTGTTATTGTAAGAAAACTCCATCAAGTGTAGGTGATCCTCCCATGAACCCTTGAAGTCTAACATGCAAGCTCTCAACATGTCTTCAAGAGTTTGGATCGTTCTCTCCGACTGGCTATCTGTCTGAGGATGATAAGCTGTGCTAAACTTCAATCGAGTCCCCAAACTTTCCTGTAAACTCCTCCAGAAGTGCGACAAAAATCGGGTATCACGATCAAAAACGATGCTCACAGGTAATCCATGCAATCTTACAATCTCCTGCATGTACCGTTCTGTCAATGCTTCTGTTGATTGACCAACTCAAAATGGTATGAAATGAGCTGCCTTGGTCAATCGATCAATAATCACCCAAACAGCATTGTTGCCCTTTGGACTCCGCAGTAAAGCCGTCACGAAATCCATGGTTATATGTTCCCACTTCCATTGAGGAATCGGAAGTGGTTGCAATAAACCAGCAACCCTTTGATGTTCAGCCTTGACTTGCTGACACACCAAGCACTTTACTACAAAGCGGGCAATCTCCCGTTTCATGCCTTCCCACCAAAAATGATGTCGTAGATCTCGGTATATCTTCGTGCCTCCTGGATGTACGGAATATGCGGAACTGTGCGCCTCCTTCATAACTTCTTCACGAATATCTCCCTTTGGCATACACAAACGACTACTATATCGCAACGAACCATCTTCATGAATCAATAAGTCCGTTTGAAGTCCAGCTTCAACCTGTTCTCGAAACTATTGCAATCTAGGGTCCTGTAACTGTGCTGCTTTAATATTCTCGATCAACGACGACTGTACTTGCAGCTGCATCAACTGTCCCGAAGAATGCGGTAGCACAATCTCCAAATCGAATCTCCAAAAGTTTTCAATAAGTTCCTTTTATGTAGTTAAAATCCGAATTGCTGGCAACCGACTAAGCGCATCCAGCACAACATTAATTTTCCCCGGATGGTACTTAAGATCAAGATCATAGTCAGCCATCAGCTCCAACCATCTACGCTGCCTCATATTAAGCTCCTTCTGTGTGAACACATACTTCAGGTTTTTGTGATCGGTGAATACTTCGATCTTTTCGCCCAATAAGTAGTGTCTCCAAATCTTCAAAGCGAAAATCACAGCTGCTAACTCCAAATCATGAGTTGGGTAATTTTTCTCATGGGTCTTCAACTGTCTCGATGCGTAAGCTATAATCTTCCCATGCTGCATCAAAACACATCCCAATCCTTTCCCAGATGCGTCGCTGTGAATCACCAATCCTCCGGAACTGTTTGGTATGGTCAAAATAAGAGCGGTTATCAACCTTTGCTTCAACACCTCAAAATCTGACGTACACCTATCCGTCCATACGAACGGTACTTTCTTACACGTAAGCTTGGTCAAAGGCTCAGCCAAATGAGCAAAATTCTCCACAAACCTTCTGTAATACCCGGCAAGTCCAAGAAAGCTTCTGATCTCTGCAACGTTCTTCGGAATCGGCCAATCTCGAACTGCTGCAATCTTTTCGGGATCAACGACGATTCCATCTCCGGACACGGCATGCCCCAAAAACTTCACTTCTTCAAGCCAAAACTCGCACTTGCTCATTTTTGCATACAATCTTTCATGTCTCAATGTCTGCAGTGCGATCTTCAAGTGTTCCGCATGCTCTTCTATGCTCCTCGAGTAAATTAGAATATCATCAATGAACACCACTATAAACTGGTCTAAGAATGGTGAAAAGATTCGGTTCATCAAGTCCATAAATATCGCCGGTGCATTCGTTACTCCGAAGGGCATCACTAAATACTCGTAATGTCCATACCGAGTTCGGAACGCAGTCTTGCAAATATCCTCTGATTTAACTCGGACCTGATGATATCCGGATCGCAAATCCAGCTTCGAGAATACCCTTGCGCCAGTAAGCTGCTCGAATAATTCGCCAATGCAAGGGATCAGGTATTTGTTCTTAATAGTCACCCGGTTTAATTCTCGATAATCGATGCACATCCTCCCTGTGCCATCTTTCTTCTTGACTAGAAGAACTGGAGCCCCCCAAAGTGAATTACTGCTGCGAATCCAACCCTTCTAAAATAATTCGGTAACCTGCTTTTTGACTTCTTCCAACTCCACTGGTGCCATTGGATAGTACGCTTTAGAGATTGGCGCTGCACCAGGAACAAGATCGATCGTGAACTCCACATCTCGTTTTGGTGGTAATATTACGGCTGTCTAGAAGATATCAAGAACAGTAGAAATAAAATAAACTATCTAGTACATGTCCATAAGCCAGAATAAACGGGTCAAGAAATAATATGCGGAAGCAAAAAATCCAATAAACAGTAATATCTGGAAAGTACGGAAATAACTAAACTAACTGGATACTAACAGGATCCTCACTGCTCGGCCTGACGGCGGAAATACTCCTGATCAGCCTGCGACAAAGGTAGAGGATCTGGGCCATGCAAAACCCAGACGTCAGTGCGTCATAATATCAATAATTCAAGACAAGCAGGATGTGATGAAATATGCAGGCATGAAATATGAACAGTAATAAGTCCTAAGTAACAAGTAAAACGTAACATGAATATAGATCAGTGAACAGGATATAAACAGGTGAAGTGCAATGAGTAGTCTAAACTGGGCTATAGGGCTATCTACTCTAAAGTCATTCGAAATCAATTAATGTAATCCTCATCGTAACCCATCGGTCTATGCCCCGTTCAACCCCATGGGACCACGGTAAAAAGATATGATAGACTGTAAATCTATGTCCCGTTCAACCCCACGGGACCACGGTAACACGATGTAATAGACTATGAGTCTATATCCCGTTCAACCCCACGGGACCATGGTAACATGATGTAATAGCCCTTTGAGTTACGTTCGGCTACATTCTTGATTTCCCTATACCCCCAAGGTTATGTGTGTAAGTCAGGTATTGATAAATCTGAGACTAATGCCAACACAGGATCAAGCAGGTACAGGTTTGTCTGTATAGACAACAGGAAATGTCCGCAGAGACAACAGGTCAAGATTGTTGGCATTAGTAACAAGAACAGGTAATATGTCAAGCTGTGGTACATCAGGTTATGACAGGTGGTGTACATGTATCAAGTCATGTCAGTAGTGCACATGTATCAAGTCATGTCAGTAGTGGTGTATCAGGTCATGTCAGGTAGTGTACAAGTATCGAGTGGGTGCTCATAATCAAACTGTAATAAGTATGTGTACACAAAATTAAGTATGGAGTACTAATATAACAATAAAATGGAATAATGTAATATGGTATGCAAATAGATATAAATTCAAAGATATGGATGCACAATTATCGATTAGGGTTACATTTATAGTTCCAATACTAATTAGGATGCACTTTATTAAACATGGGGTGTCAGTATTACAGTATTATGTATTAATGTGATCTATGGATGCAATTATATATATTTTAAATGAGATGGATGCAAACGGGTATCCGAAATCAGTAAAACTGTGAAATGGTAATGTGGGATGTACAACTAAGCAATATGTTATGTAAATATTGATATGGATGCAGTATATTGTAATCTAGTGAGTAACAAGATAGGTTTTCATGACCTAGATCTGTAATGATATGAATGGATGCAAACGGAACATCGAAAAGCTGTAATATGAAACATGGGATACTAGATTTAAAATACAGGTATGATATTTATTTAAATAGGTATATAACGAGTTATATAGCATGTAGCAAGATTAACTTACCTTGACGGATCAAGAAACGGATGTGTACGGTACGTCTCACGTCGGTGAAAAGTCGCGACGCACGCACGGCACACGGAACGGGTCCAAGAAACGCACGAGGGTGATCACGCAGGTCAGGTAGGTCGTCTGGATCGTCGGCGTCACGTCCGGCTCCGGCGATCTACAGAAATCAGAATTAAAGAAAAGAAAGGAAAAGAAAGAAAGAAAGAAAGAAAGAAAGAGAAGAAAAGAAAGAGGAAGAAGAATGAGAAGAAGAGGGATTGCTCACTGGGTTGCACTGTGGTCAATGAACGAGGGGGCGGTGACGAGATCAACTGCGGTGATCTCGCCGGCGATGGAGCGGGTGTGCAGGGGTGCTCGGGTTCAGGTTTCTTGTGTGTGCAGGGGCTCGGGGAGAGGAGAAAATGGCGGAGGAAGATGAGGACGAGGAGAGGATGAAGACGAGGTAGTGGAGAGAAGGAGAGGTCGACGACGAGGTGAGCGTGAGGGAGGCGACGGCTAGGGTTCGCGCAGAAAAATGAGAAGAAAGGAAGAGGAGTTATAATATATATAGGGGGAGAGAGAGAGATAATCTGAGAGAGAGAGAGAGAGAGAACGAGAGGAGAGAGAGAGGATCTAAGAGAGAGAGGGGAGAAAGATCGAGAGGAGAGAGAGAGGTAATGAATCGTGAGGAGAAAGAAAATCGTCGTTTTGTAGGGGGAGAGAGAAAGATAAAGCGCGAGGGAAGAGAGAGAAAGAGAAGAAGAAAGAGAGAGGGAGTGATGGCCACGAGACAGAGGGAGAGAGCTAGAGTTGTTAGGATTAGTTTAAAAATATTTTTTTAGTTAGTTAATTAAAATTTTATGAACTGATAAAAAATATTAGAACGAAATTTTAAAATTTAAATAAATTGAATTTTGGCGGGATACAATAATATTCCAAAACACGCCAGGGTCGGGTCTAAAAATTCAGATTTAAAATATGAAAAATATATGCGACTTTCAAAATTCAAAATGAATGCTCAGGTAACGAAAATGCATACCCCCAAGAACGGATGCACGTATTTGCGCGTAAGCATCTAAACACGTCTGTTTCACTGAATGGGGCGAGAACAAGATGCGCAGATACTACCACGGGATTAGAGGTATCATGCAAGCCATGTTATGTAATTTTAAAATATTTTCTATGACTTAAAATGTTTTATAGTAAAAGATGTAATGCCAGATGAAATGCCAGTATGCAGTATACATGAAATGCACATGTCTATTTAATAAGTCAAGGTAATTCATAAACATGAATCAAACAAGTTTCAAGCAAGCGGGTCGGGTCGAATGCAATGTAAAATGTAAAATACTATTCGTACCCAAAACACGATAAATCAGGAAAAATACCACAATTAAGAAAATACGAGAACTGGAATTGGTATAAATGAACTAGGTTGTTAAAGAAGTGAATCAAGACAAGGACTCCAAGTTACTTAAATAGAGTACCGCATTGTAACCATGTTGCAGTTCATAGTTACAATCACATAACTCCGTTCAAGTCACCCAAATCCTAGTATCAGAATCAAAGGAACATGGAGAAACAATAGGGAATCAAAAGTTTCAAGACGAGATGCAAAGTTGTTTGCATATCGTCAAGACAAAGGGTCAAGAGAAAGATATGATTCAAGAATCACGATAACAATGTGGCAGGACATGTTCCTAATTATGGGTTTTCCGATTCGTGTATTGGGTCCAATACCCAACTACAAAAGAATCAAACCCGATTAATCTAGATCCTATGGCTCTGATACCAAACAAACCCTGTCACGCCCCACTTCTCAGAGTGCGCTAAGATCAGCACGTGACAGAGCCAACCATGCTACCTGTGGCTAGGAAACATCCCTCCACAGTCACATTACGGCTGTCTAGAAGGTATCAAGAACAGGAAAATAAAAATAAACTATCTAGTACATGTCCATATGCCAGAATAAACGAGTCATGAAATAATATACGGAAGCAATAGATCCAATGAGCAATAATAATCTGGAAAGTACGGAAGTAACTGAACTAACTGGATACTAACAGGATCCTCATTACTCGGCCTGACAGCGGAAGTACTCCTGATCAGCCTGCGACATGGATAAGGGATCTGGGCCATGCAAAACCCAGACGTCAGTGCGTCATAATAACAATAATTCTAAGCAAGCAGGATGCGAAAAAATATGCAGGCATGAAGTATAAACAGTAACAGTAACATGAATATAGATCAGTGGACAGAATATATGTAGGTGAAGTGCAGTGAGTAGTCTAAACTGTGATATAGGGTTATCTACTCTAAAATTATTGAAATCAATTAGAGTAATTCTCCATGTAACTCAAAGGATATGTCCCGTTATCCCCCGGGACCACGAATCAGGTAGTGGGAGTCATGAATGACTCTGTCCCGTTATCCCCCGTGACCACGGATCAAGTAAGAATCACGGATGATTCTGTCCCGTTATCCCCCGGGACCACGGATCAAATAATACCCTTGTAAACTACATTTTAGTTACACTTTTGATTTCCCCATACCCCCAAGGTTATGTGTTCAAGTCAGGTATTGGTAAATCTGGAGCTAATGCTAACACAGGATCAAGCAGGTACATGTTTGTCTGTATAGACAACAGGATATGTCCGTAGGGACAACAGGTCAAGATTGTCGGCATTAGTAACAAGATCAGGTAATGTGTCAAGCTGTGGTACATCAGGTCATGTCAGATGGTGTACAAGTATCAAGTGGGTGCTCATAATCAACTATAATAAGTATGGGTACACAAAATCAAATATGGAGTACTAATATAACAATAAAATGGAATAATGTGATGTGGTATGCCAATAGATATAAATTCAAAGATATGGATGCACAATTATCGATTAGAGTTACATTTATAGTTCCAATACTAATTAGGATGCACTTTATTAAACATGGGGTGTTAATATCACAGTGTTATGTATTAATGTGATTTATGGATGCAGTTATATATATTTTAAATGAGATGGATGCAAACGGGTATCCGAAATCAGCAAAACTATAAAATGGTAATGTGGGATGTACAACTAAGCAATATGTGATGTAAATATTCCATTGGGTGCGGTATATTGTAATATGGTATGTACCAAGATAAGTTTTCATGACCTAGATCTGAAATGATATGAATGGATGCAAACGGAACATCGAAAAGCTGTAATATGAAACATGGGATGCTTGATTTAAAATACAGGTGTGATATTTATTTAAATAGGTATATAATGAGTTATATAGCATGTAGCAAGATTAACTTGCCTTGACGGATCAAGAAACGGATGTGTACGGTACGTCCGACGTCGGCAAAATGTCGCGACGCATGTACGGCATACGGAACGGGTCCAAGAAACGCACGAGGGTGACACGCAAGCAAGGCACTTTCTCTGGGTCGTTTGGATCGTCGACGACGATCCCGGCTCCGGCGAACTATGAAACCACGGAATCAAGTTAAAGAAGAAAGAAAAAGAAAAGAGAAGAGAAGAAAAGGGAAGAGGAATAAGAAGAAGAAGGAGAAGTGGGCTTACAGGATTGTGCACTGGAGTCGCAGAGAGAGGTAGTGGTATCGATGATGAAGAACGGAGCTCCGGCGAAGGGGTTTGATGTTAGGGTTTCGGTTAGGGTTTGGGTTTTGTTTGCTGGGGTTTGGGTGAGTGCAGGGATGTTGCTGGGTTGTAGGAGGAAGAACAGAGGAGATAGGGAGAGAAAGGAGATGGTGATGATAGTGGTGTGAGGCTGGGGTCATCGGCGACGAGGTGGTGCTGGGTTCTTGGTGCAGTGGGGTGTGCAGGTTTGCTCGGGGAGAAGAAAGGAAGGTGGCTGAGTTGGTGAAGAGGAGGTGACGAGGAGGAGGAGGCTCGGTTGAGGGAGTTGAGGTGACGGTCTTTAGGGTTAGGGTTTGAGAAAAGATGATGGGTCGATGGAGGAAGTTCTCGGGATTTTTAAAGAGAAGATGAAGATGAAGATGGAAAGGAGGTGACTTTAACAGAAGGGAGGTGCGCGGATCTGCTACAGGATCGCGAGAGGAGAGAGATAGAGATAGAGCGAGAGGACAGAGAGAATGAACAGTGAGGAGAGATAAATTTGGATTTAGTGGGGAGAGAGAATGTGAGATCTGCGCGCTTGAGGAGAGAGAAAGAGAGAAGAAAGAGAGAGAGGAGAGAGGGTCTGCTCAGAGGAGGAGAGAGAGAGAGTTTGTAGTTAGGATTTTAATTTTGTAAAAAATATTTTAGTTAGTTAAATAAATTTTTTAAGCTGTCGATTTTTAATTTAAAGATATTATATTTAATAAAATTTGAATTTTTGCGGGATACAAAAATATTCCAAAACAAGCCCGGGTCGGATCTAAAATTTCAAATTTAAAATATGAAAAATATATGCGACGTCCAAATTTCAAAATGAAAGCTCGGATAATGAAAAAGCATACCCCCAAGAACGGATGCACATACGTGCGCATAGTCATCCAAACACGTCTGTTTCGCTAAACGGGACTAGAACAAGATGCGCGGATGCTACCACGGGGTTAGGGATATCATACTGGCCATATTATGTATTTTTAAAATATTTTATGTGACTTAAAATGTTATATTGTAAAAATGCAAATGCCAGATAAAATGCCAGTATGCAGTATTCATGAAAGTGCACAAGTCTACATAACAAGTCAGGATAAATCATAAACATGAATCAAGACAGGTTTCAAGCAAGCGGGTCGGGTCGAATGCAATGTAAGTTGTAAAATATCATTCGCACCCAAAACACGATAAATCAAGAAAATACCACAAATAAGGAAATACGGGAACTGGAATTGGTATAAATGAACTAGTGTGTTACAATTGTCGTCTCCTGGAATCGCGAAAATCCATCATTTAAGGCCCCGAAATCGCGGTCAAAGATTTGCTCCAAACTTTGACTTTCGAATTAGGAGTGAAATTAGCACCCGAATCAGTTAAGATTTGACAGGAAGTATCGGAAATCAATTTGGGACGCAATCAAATAATTAGTTTTTCGTTCTAACAACTTTTTATTTTTAGCAGTTTTCTAATTTTAGCGGTTTTTCTTTTGATCTATTCCGTCCGACTTGTCATTTCTGTCATATTTCTATCTGATAACGTCCCTATTTTTTTACAGTCTTTTTGGAAATGGTAACGTCTTTCTCTTTTTTCAAGACTACTGTCTTTTTCGGTTTAATAATTCTTACTTATGCTTGTTACGAATTATGATCATAAACTTGTTGTTCCTAACAAAGAAGTACCTATTAAAACCAATTGGCAATCCCATTATTTTTTCATTTGAGTTTTTCCTACATTTGCATGCTGGCATCTTCTCAATTTTTTTCTCTTTTTCCGTCATTTGTCAAATTTAATTGCAAAAACACGACCGAGTTATAAAATTAAATGATTTAAATCATATATCTATAAAATGTATCATTTGATCATCGTATTAACCATATTAAACCAATTGAAAATATTAGAAAATACAATCAGAACTTGTTAACATTGTTCATTCTTCTTCGAATTTTACATGTCAAAATAACAGAAACAACAGACGATCGATCAATAAAGAAAAACTAACAGTGACATCTTAAGTTATTTGACGTGGCTTCTCACATCGACATAGTGAGCATGAGTTTTTCTTGAACAACCAAGAAACAATACATTTTATGTGGAATGTATGATCACAACACAACTGCACTCGTTCGACTAAATTACCGTTGCTATCCATCTCAATTTCTTCAAAACACACAGCACAAATATTGCCATTCTCGTCCTTCAACCCTGAATGCAAAATAGGAAAAGAAGATTGGTAGAGTTTTAAAGATCTTTTTCTCTCCACTCTCTCAACTTTTTTTTATTTTTGGTTTTTCTCTTTTGAGTAGAGAATGAGGATGAAGCACTCCATCTTAAATAGAGCAGGAGGTGGGCACGAACGCCAATAGGAGATAGAACATGTGGCAATAGGAAGTGGAAATACCAAAATTTGTGAGGGCAAAATTGACATTTTGAAAACGAGATGGGACAGACGGCAGTAGAAAGTGGAAAAACCAAAATTTATGAGGGCAAAATTGGCATTTTGAAAATTCTGCCTCCTCTCTACCACTTTACATTATGTATATAGATACTATATTTCTATATCAATCTGTTCGGTATACTCTCTCTATATAATTTAACAATAATTAAGAAAGAAGTTAACAGTCATTCAGTCAGCTTGGGTAGAAAGAAATTATATTCAAACTTTGATAAATAAATGAAAAAGAAGTTGAAAAACACAAAGCTCATTATACGTTCGGACCTTATCTTGGAATCTTTCAAATCAACCTGATTGTAGAACTATTATAGTTTTTGTCTTTTTCCCCTGCTTTCTACCGAAAATGCAGTATAAAGAGAGACATCATAATGTGCATTCATTTTCAAAATTTTCGAAAACTACAGCATTCCCTTTACATTATATGTATCATTGTCTGACCATACTCTATTTTAAGTTTCCTACTAATTATTGGCTATCTTGTCGTAACTTACTGATCACAAGTTTATTAACCCCCCGTTTCAAAATGTAAGTCCATTTTTGTTCTTTTTTGTTTCAATATATAAGTCCTATAAATATCAAGAATCTTTTTTCATTATCAAGGCACATTTACTATTTAATTTCCTAAAGTACCATCAATAAATTCCTTAATTAGTTTTATGGTTATTCAAATACCAAGAAAACAATGAACTTTAATACGATAAAAGTGGGTAATTTGCATTCATGTAATCATAGGTTAAAATTTTCTTAATAGGTGTGCAAAAGCAAAAATGGATTTCCATTTTGAAACGGAGATAGTACTTTATTTTGAGCCCCGGCCCGAACTTATAATGAGTTCGACCATTTTTGCGTTGGCTACTCAGTTTACACAAAACCCTGTCTACACTCACCACTGTATTACACGGACATTGAATGCAAAGTCCTTAACATGACACACGTCTAAGAAATAGACATCGGATTCTCATTTGTTATACAGTTATACATGATTTTATTTCTTTGGACATAAATGTAGAGATGCACATTTGCGTGCTTGCCTTCATTCATAATGTAAAGTTGCACATACTTAGATGCACATATGATATATGTGATCCCTTGAAATTGGAGAAATTGCAAGAAACCGCCCTCATTTTTCCTGTAACAGTATATCGCCCTTTGTTTTAAAATCTTGCACTTCACCCCTACCTTATCTACAGTTAACTTGTATTTTCTGCCACTGTATTATTAAAGGTTTACAAATGATACAATTACCCTGTGGTATTTTGAGAACAAATTATTGGCAGAAATGGAGAAAAATTACACGGCATTAACCGGTTTTTATAACAAAGGGTGATATGGTTTTAAAAACAAAGACCGATATGCATTTTTACGGGTAAAAACGGAGGGGTTCTTGCAATTTTATCCATCAATATTTACAAGGGAAAATCCCACTAAAATACCCTTAACTATGTTGTTTTTCACTAAACTACCTTAAATACTGCATTCTAAGAAAGTTCAGTGGAAAAAATGACAGTTCAAAGTATTTTAGTAAAATCTACTCTACAGATTAGAACATTATGTAACGTTTGGTAATTCATTTCGAGAAATTTCAGGTACATAGATAGCAAACCAAACCACTGGCACCCAAACCACAGCATGGTCGTCAAGGGCATTATCGACGTTAACAAGATGAACATGGCTCTATACGTGAACCACAAAATGAAATTCCAAAATATCAGGGAGAAGAATAGCCGAAGGTCTGAGCTCGTCCTCGAGCTCAAGAAAATATTCGAAGAGTTATCGATTCGATACAGCCTGCTGCCTCAAGAAGTTCTCATGAGCTATGTTGGGTCGACCCCGTTGCTGATGGCCATCACATAAAGCATGAGTTAGATTTGTATGTTGCTAACTGATAGAATCTGAAATGAGATGTGTTGTAATGGTCATTGTTTGAACTGTGACTGAAACTTTTTTGTAAATTAACTGTTGGTAAGAGTGATTTTATTAAGTGATAATTTGAACTTATTTTTGATGAAAAGTAAGGTATATATATTTGATGAAATTATTAACAGGCTGCAATTATCACCTAGTACAAACTATGTGCATGCATCTGAAGTATCTGCACTCTTTTGTCAACATGTTCATGTGTTAAAATCATGCAATAGCATATAAAAAATATCATAATTATTATCACTAGGCAAAAGTAAAAAACTGACAATAAGAATATCACATGCAAATATGACATAATTTAGTAGTAAGTGGATACTCCAACATCAGTTACCTCTATTGCAATGCTGCCTAAATGAGCTATATAACCATTTTACAATGCAGATGATAACCACAACATTATAGCAAATGATTATAACAGCTATGCAATAATATTTCGCGTTAGCACAACTTAACACAAAAGCATTCATATCTGCAACTATCATTTATTTCTTGAATCCAAATCTCATCCAATCACTTCGATTGCAGATCTATCATCCCAAGGTAAACTCGTAGACATATTACTTGTGGGGAAAAAATAAAACAATAACTTTAAGCTAGATAAACTAGATTCGGTAGAATCTTACCAATAAAACATAATTTGTAAGAAATTCCTCTGCTCATATGACTATATCATCGCTGAACAGCGATGTGTCTTGTGTCAAATCGATCCATGATGCATATCAGCTTTAAAGAATGTCTAAGAAGTCTGGATCAAATTTTAAATCACATCTTCGCAATTAAATCAAGCAGGCATCTGCTCTCCGACGAAGGATTCACCCTCTCTGCCTTAATCACCGTAATTTTCACTCACTGCTCGTCTCCATAAAGCTCTTCTTTAATTTTCAATTTAAACAAATACTGCTCAAAGAGACTGCGACGAATAATCTCAGCAAACTTTGCATCATCACCCTCTTCATTCTTAATTTTGTACAGCTCCTTTGCCGAACAGCCAAGAATTTCCTACCCCGACTCTTGAAACACTGTGACCCAAGTAACTCCGCTATGATCTTGAAATTGAACTTGAAGTAAAAATCTATCTTCAAACTCTTTATCACATCGATCGCACCAAAATTCCCCGTTACCAACCTTGGTCACTTTTTTACTACATTGCCTATCACACCAATCATCAAAGGACAAGCGGTGCAGCAATAATTATCAGTTTTGATGAATGAAATGGTCGCTTTGATTGTAACCCAATCAGGCTTTTCTCCTCTTCCAAGACCCTCGTCTTTGATTTGAGAAACATTTTTGCGGGTTTCATTATGATGGCGCCCAGGTGCAAAATCTTTAGAGATGGATTGCGAGGTGAATTCCTTTCCTCCTCCATCGAACCACTCTTTCAATTTTAATAGACTCAGAGAAGTTGGGGTTGATGAAAAGTTGAGTGGCGGAAATTGTACCAACTGATTTTCCACTAAAGTCGTTAACTTTTCCTGCTTTCACAGCTAAAACTTTAAAATTATAAGGTTCATGCCATCTCTTGCAACTCTCGACCCACTCTATTGCAAAATGCGCCCCCCCCCCCCCAAAAAAAAGAGTTAGCTTGACACTTCGATTAGAGACATCCTTCAAGTTGAGAATTCTCCTTTGAGTTTCCATGCCATTTTTTCTTAGTATAGTTGTTGAAGGGTCAACAGATGTGGCAATGCCAATTAAATCTATAACTGAGTTGTTCTCTGTATTCTCGATCTCACTAATGAACCTAAAATTGAACTGCTGTGCCGGTATAGAACTGTCTTCATCTGGGCAAAATTCCACAATTGGCATTGCTTCCAAGAAAATTTCAAATTGAAGGTTAAGGTGATTGAAGTTTCTCTGAGCGGGTTTTAAACTTCCCTTCGATATCAAATACACCTTTCTAGCCTCAACAACATCATAGAATAGGTTGACTGCAGAATTAAAACAAGTGCTCTGATTTCTCCACCATCAGAATCAAGCAAGTCAAAAGAGAGAACTTTTCCATCTCCCTTAGCATTGTTATAACGTCGAAGATCACCTTTTGAAGTTGCTCTTGCTTTGATGGCCCGTCGAACTTGGTAAGGATTTAGCGCAGCTATAGGGATTACCCGAGGAGGGGCCTCATTCTTCATCATATCGCCATGATTTCTATAGTTTGGAAGAGGCTTATATGAAGGCTGAACCATTGGCTGAAAGTATTGAGGGTTATTGCTTTGGCTTGTTGCTGGATTGGTATTGAATCTTGAAAGGGGAAGAGACCCAGATGCTTGATTAGTAGTTGATAGATTGGCCTCGAGATACGGTTTGGGATTACCAATGACCGCACCCTCCGTGATTATGGCTTCTAAGTTTAGAACCACAATAATCCTACAGGATAAATCAGATTGAAACAAGATGGTAGAGACAAAGTCATTAAGATATCCTAAATCCCCTAAAAGCTAAATTATTGTATACAAATGCAGTTCAAATTTCACAGCTATGAAATGGTAAGTTACCTATAAACCCATCCATTTCTCTACTTCTATTCACATGCTTTTTCTATAGTAAAATTCTAGCCACATGTTAATTCTATAGAAAAGCTTACTGCAGCAAATAACATTTTTAGAAGTAGGTAAATATACATAAGTGCATCCAAAAGAATTTTAAAAAATACAGCAAAAAAACAAAATCCTGTCTCAATAATACCTTATTACCTGTTCCCTTTCTTCGTGGTTTAATTGAGCTATACAGTGACAGTCACAAATCTATCGACTTTAAATTATTTGGAACTACAATACTCTATCAATCTCATCATACTAAACTAACATCCTATTATAACTGAGAATGTTCATTCAATGAAGAGAAATCAAAAGGAAACTGAAATCAGCATCTCAGTTCAGAAGATTCTATGGAATTATAGTAATTAGCTTCTGAGTCAATTAGTTTGATTATCTTCTTCAGAAGAACAACTCCTAATAGCCAAACGTGCACTCATACATGCATGCACTCACACTCTCACACGCTTTAAATACGGTAGATCTCCTTAGTTCTTTTAGTTTAAATTACATAAAAACTTCTCTAACTTCAATGAGAGCCACACAAATTTCCCCTCACCGGGTTTAAATACAGTTCGGTACTTCAATCTTTTATATGTCTTTTTACTCAAACAACAGCAGTTAGCGCAAACTCAATATTTTAGTACCCAATGAAACAATTTCAGCACCATTTGCAACCTAAAAATTCCTCTCTTTTTCCCTGAGAAATTCGACAAATTTAGAACCTACACACAATACACCTTCACAATTTATCAAATTAACATGTTTTCTGATCGATTAGCTTACAACAAAAAAAAGAACTTTGCAATTACCTTCGATTTTGAACGGTGCTGCAAATGTACTCCAGCAATTGCACAACCGATCCATTCTTCAATCTCCCTCCTTTTACGACATCGTTGAGCTGGGTCGCTAGCAGTGCTTGTTGGGTCTCGGATCCATCCGAAACCAGGATCCGATATCGCTCGCCGGATCCGATAGCCTTCGCTTCGGTCACTTGAACCACTGGCTTCAGGTTCAGATCGCCTGCGTTCACCTTCGCGATCCCATTCTCCGTTAAAATCGGCGCCATCGGAGGAAAGAAACCCTAGAATTTGAAAGGGATTTGATGGAATTAGGGTTTTGGGGGAGTTCGAATTGGGGGATTTTGGGAGCGAAATTATGGGAATTAGGTTTTTTTTTTTAAAAGGAGAGCAACAGGCGAATTGTGCGAGGCCAGTTTAGATGTTTTCAGATAACGGTCAACTACAACGATTTGATTTCATCCTCTGTGAATAATATTTTGGGAAGCCATGGGGGGAATTACGTCTATGCTCAAAAGGTGTTTCCAAGTACAAACCATTTTTTCAATATTCTTATATTTATCTTTGTAACTTTTTTATAGATTTCCGCTGTATTTATCACATATTTATTATATGTATTATAGAACTACTACATTTTACCGGTTGACTATTATAGTTATCAAATACCGCTTGAATCACCAGATAACTACTACATATAACATTTTAAAGGACGTGGTAGTGGTTATAGGATAAATGTAGTAATTATCTGACAAAAACTATAAGGATAGTACAGAAAAATCGAAAAATAAAATATGGCTTGTAACTTACAAATACACTACTTTTTTTATTTTTCAGGGTCGGAGTGGGGGATGGTTTTTTATTTTTTTTTTTGGTTAAGGACCTGGACCTTTTCTACCCAAACCCAATTTTTCCTAATTATTTTCTGATTTTTTTATTTAATTTTAAAATGCATGTATTGCACAACTGATACTAATGTTATCGTTTATCCTTGTAAATGAACATCATTATTATACATTAATCAACCAGTTTGGGAAAGAAGACTCCCAAGGAATGCGACAACATGTTACGACACTTTTTACAAGTGATTTCTCAACTCTAAGGCCATGTTCGGGAATGAAGTTGAGTTTTCTAAACTGTGGTTTCATAAAGTTCGAACTTAACTCAAAAATCCTAAATTTGCCCGGTTTATAGATCATTTTGGATTTTAGATAACTGCAGTTATCTCACCTTTCAAATTGAGAAAGCTGCAGCTATCTAAACTCCAATCTAAAGTTTAGATAATTAACTCCATTTTTAGAATTTGGGTCTTACAAACCATAATTTGCATCTCTCTATCTCCACTTAAAATAAACCATTGTTATCTAAACTTCATTTCCAAACAGGGCCTAAAACTTTTGATGTTGGGTTTATATAAACTTGTCATGTCCCGCTTCCCAATGTACGGAGAAGGGGACGTGGCGAGGCCGCAACGCATTTACTCAGAAATAAACACGCTAAGCGTAAATAAACAATATATAAATAAAAGCACAAGAATGATAGGAGATGTAATATAAACAGTAACTTTTATTAACATTCAACTTTACATTACAACTGCTTTTGAAAAGGAAAATACAATGATAAAAGCAATGCTTAAACAGTGGGCATATGAAATGGAAATAAGTACAAATAATCTAGAAGTCTATCTGGGCCTCAATCTGCTCCAAGTACTCATGACTGGGTTCGATCTCCTGAGAGTCGGGTCCCCCTGACGAACATTCCAAAGAAAGAAAGAGACAGGAATGTCGTCAGCGAATTAGCACTCGGTAAGTCCCAAAAATAAGGGTGGAATAGAACAAGTAAAGAATATGTGACTGGTAATCTGAACAAGTATATGTTTGTTATACAAACGTAGTTGTTTGTAGTTTGGTACAGAATATATCAGTTTATACGAGAGGAGTCCAACTATCCCGTGGACTATGGGAACAGGAAAGTATAAGGCCCCGTCAAAACCCACGGGACAATAGCAATGAATGCTAATCTATGTCTTTTAGTGTCTATCATCGTGCAACTTTTAATACATTCCGTACCAATCTAACCCGTTAAAACCCCGTAATATATATTGTATTGATTTATAGTTATCAGACTTGCCGAGACCATGGATATAACTTGTTCATGTAAATAAGTTCAAGATGTAAACAAGTAGTCATATAATCAAGTCAAGATATAGCCATGATTCGGTCAAATCAAGTTATGTTTGCAAGTTGATATTGTTCTGGTATTTAGGTTCAGGTTCAAGTAGTCATATTTGGTATATTGGATTCATGTTGAATTTAATTCATATTTGGATTGGATTCATGTTTGGATTCAGATTGATTTAGACTCAGATTTGAGTCAGACACTTTAAACAGATTTGGATCCTGAATTAGATTTAGATATTATCGGTAACTGCTGCATATGGACGGCAGGATTTATGTGTTTTTCCAAGACAATTACCATTGATAACCCTGTTAAGTTTTTCTACCTTAAATAGACAAGTGCTCACTTTCTCCGGCTCCCTGAGACTCGAGAAAATTGATTCTGCTTAAATCTATATTTACTAAAGCCCTTAATTATTATTTTATATAACTCGAGGGGTTTTATGAAAAATATTTTTTATACTTTCAAAATAAATATCGAGTATTTATTTATCGTATTTAGGATTTTCATGGATATAACTTTTAAGATTTGAGGTATTTTGGTGAATATTAACTTAGCTTGAATAGTTCATAATATTTAAATGTAAAACTTGTCTTTTGATAACTTGAAGATATTTTGGTGAAACTTGTCATTTTTTTATATTTTTAGAAAATATGGAATTTTATTATATATTGAAAATGTGTGTTTTAATAATATTTATATATTTATAAAAATTAATTTTTATTATTAATCAGAAAATCTCATTTTTCTTTAAAAAACGTATTAAAATACATTCGAGACCGAATGCTCCGTGAAAAGATCTTCATCTCGCTCTACTAGCCTGAGAATGTGCGATAATTCGTACCATCCAATAGCGGGTTCTCCAAAATGGGTTGTAGAGGTATAATCGCAAATGTTCCCGCCGAAAATTTCTACGCAGAAGAGTCCAAGGTATCAAATGGCAGCGATACGTTTAAGGAAATGCGAACCAGTATCTTCCGACCTGTATTTTGATAAACTTTCGAAAGAGGAACTATTAAATTCTGATGGTATTGGAAGCGTCTCGAAAAACCCTTCGATTTGATATATTATAGGCTTCATAATTCATCCGGGATCAAAATTTATGAGCAAATATGCTATGCACTGTTCCTTGATTAAAAATCAGGAATTACCTCAATGAGGTGTCGCGTGTTCACACGTGACCAATGGTCACGTGTTGACACGTGATAGTTAAAAAAGAAATAAAAAACAAATGACTAAAGAAAATACCTTAACGGGGTATCACGTGCTTACACGTGACCAATGGTCACGTGTTGACACGTGATGGTTAAAACAACAACATAAACAAGCGGCTGTTAAAGGAACCAATTGGGGGTCACGTGCTCACACGTGACCAAGGGGCACGTGCTCACACGTGACCAAGGGGCACGTGCCAGCACATGACAGGCTCCGAAAGCCTCACAGTTAATAGAATTAAAATTCTAAATTTCTCTAAATCTTTCCAAATGGAAAAGGATTATGGAGACCGTTGGATTAAAAATGCAAGGGTGATTAAAAATCACCAATTTATGGAAAGATTTTAGACAAGGAAAGATTTCCCTAAAAATCTCACCAGAAATAACAAATATAATATCTTTGGATTTAAAATCCAATGGTGAATAAAATTCACTGTGTGATCTAAAGGATCATATTAATTATGAAAACAAATCAAATATTTCAATGAAAGATTTACTAAACAAATTGATTCTCTTCCTTCTCCTATAAATGGAGCCAAGAAGAGAAGAGAAGGGATCTACCATTTTGGAGAGAAGAACAGAGAGAGGGGAATTTAATTCTCAAGAGGGAAGAAAAGAAAGGAGAATTTAATTCTCAAGAAAGAAAACCCTATGTAAGAAAAGAAAGGAATCAAAACTTCAAAAAAAAGAGAATTTAATTCTCAAAATCTAAGAGTTTAACTATTATACAAAAAAGAACTTAGTTCTTCTTCTAATTGAAGATCTGCACAGAGCACATCTCCCCATAAGTTGAGAATTTAATTCTCATCGGATCGAGATCCTGCCATGCAGATCCTAAACTTAGAAGGGGAATTGAGTTTTGAGAATTTAATTCTCCCAAACTAATTGGAATTTAATTCCTACAGAATCATAATTGGGGTTTAACCCTACTTAAGAATTTAATTCTTGCACAATAGGAATTTAATTCCTCTAAAATCATTTAGGGTTTAACCCTACAAAGAATTCAATTCTTAAAATAAGGAGACTTATAAGATCTCTGTGCATGCAAAAGAACCAAGGTCACGTGACCCCTGAAAAGATCCCCAAAAAACAAGAAGGAAAAGGCTTTGAGGCAATGCCTCACGTGCTCTCACGTGACCTCCAAGACAAAGGGAATAAAAGCAAGGGAAATCCAAGCTTTGGGCGCTCTCACGTGCTACCACGTGACCCCTTAGCAAACATTTTAACAGTCAGCGCATGAATCCCCATCACGTGTCAACACGTGATGCTCAAAATAAAAGTGAAAAGTGTTTAACACTTATTCACAGATTTGAGGATAAAACAAAGGAAATCTGGCTCCACATTTAGGGCGCTCTCACGTGTCCCCACGTGACCCCTAACAAATCCCTTTAATATCCAATGGATGGATGCCCATCATGTGCCCACACGTGATGGCCAGGAAATGAAAAGTATTTAACACTTAATTGCAGAACGAAGAAAAGGGATCTGGTCCCACTTTTGGGCGCTCTCACGTGTCCACACGTGACCCCTCTTTCTTTAGTGTTTAACACTAATTTGGAGATTATATTTCCAGTGTTTAACACTGATTGTTTCTAGTGTTTAACACTAAATTGAAGATTATATTTCCAGTGCTTAACACTGATTGTCTTTTAGTGTTTAACATTAATTTGAGAGTTCTACCTCCAGTGTTTAACACTGTTGTTCTCTAGTGTTTAACACTACTTTTAACCAAATTGGCTAATTTTCCAGAGGCAAAAGTCCCTCCTCCAAATGAATATCAAAACTGAGGAAATCAAAGACAAAATGTTGTCAGAGCCCCCAAACCTCTGTTTAGCATTGCTGAATGATAAGGGGCTGAACCCAGACAAATGTCTAATGGCCCAAAAGGCCAATATTTCAAACATAATTGGACTTAGCCCAAACTGGCCATAAGTACTCAAATCATCTTGAACTGAGCACATCTGCTCTTTCAACCAACTCATTGGTTCAAGGGTACATCTCTGAGCTCCTCTGATACTTGTCGTTGTAATCCTTCAACGTCTTCAGAGAGGTGATGGGTCCCGACAGCCATACATTTTATTGGACCACTATGTCCCTAAACTGGAACATGGACCACTATGTCCCTAAACTGGAACAATAGAGCCCCCAAATGCTCTTTTGTCGGATTTAAACGATCCCGTTTAAGTTGATCTTAGCTTCAAATATGGCTAACGTATCCTTAAACCTTCAAACAGACTTTAGTCCCAAATCGAACTATAGATCCCCCAATCAACTTTGGTTCAAGGGTACATCTCTGAACTCCTCCGACACCTGTCGTTGTAATCCTTCAACGTCGTCAGAGAGGTGACGGGTCCCGACGGCCATACATGCATGGACCACTATGTCCCTAAACTGGAACAATAGAGCCTCCAAATGCTCTCTTGTCGGATCTAAACGATCCCGTTAAGTTGATCTTAGTCTCAAATCGGACTAACGTATCCTTAACAAACGTTTGAGTTGATCTTACCCTAAAATATGGCTAACGTATCCTCAAACCAAAACCCCAAACCCAAATCTAAGAAAATACGGATTTGGACTAATCCGCGCCCTACGGGCGACGACATAAATTAGTCTCCGTATACAATCCACGGGCAACCACAAACAAAACAAACACCCACGACACGAAGTGACCATCTGGAGAAGGAGAAAGTTGTTACCGCGATGCGGTAGCGTAATTAACTGCAGGGGCTTGCGCCTGCAGGGAAGAGCGTCCCCACAATCAAAAACCCCTCAAGCGAGGGGGAATCTGACGAAGTCTGCTACATCGGCCGCATCCGTCTAAACCTCCGATATACGGTGCCATAAATCAACTTGGCATTTTCGGAGAGGTGGACGGATAAAACCAAATAGCATCTGCCCCGAACCTCAGGCAAGACGTCCAGTCTTGCACCGTCTTTCGGAGGGGAACAGATTCTGGCACGCCCGGTGGGACCTCTTCCTCTTTCCACTCCACAATTCGTGTGTCGTGTTCGCGAACGAATCGCGGTTTGCTGTGGTTGCATGTGGATTTGTAATACTTATATTTGGTGTCTTGCTCCGTGCAGAAAACGGAAAATCAATGGCTTCAAACTGCACTACCTGCAACTGCAACTCGCGCTCCGTCCCTGTTGGAGGAGTGACTTACGGGCCCCAAGCGGCCTCCCTTTTCAAGATGCCAGTAGAGCAGGTGGCTCAGGCCACCACTGGGCTATTCTTCGGGACCAGTCTCCCTCCAAATATCCCTCCAAATATCTTTAAAGCTTGCTATGAGCTCTCCATGGTCGGTTCCAGTAAATAAGGAAAGCATGCTGCTAAAGAGCAGCAAGCGTTGGTTGTCTGCAAGAATGCGGCTTTTACGCTAGGACAGAGAGAATCTCTTGCATATTCCCGACTCATAAAATCCTGTATAACTGCACAACAAATGAAAATTCAATGCCTATTTCTTAGACGTGTGTCATGTTTAGGACTATGCATTCAATACCCGCCTAATATAGTGACGGGTGTGCACGGGGTTCAGATGGAAACTGGGTAGCCAACTCAAAAATGGTCACACATTATAAGTTCGGGCCAGGACCCAAAATAAAGTATAATCAAACTTGTGATCAGGAAGTTACAATGAGATGGCCAATAATGAGTAGGGATACTTAAAATAGAGTGTGGTTGGGCAATGATAGATATAATGTAAATGGATTATTGTAGTTTTTGAAATCTTTGAAAGTGAATGCACATCATGATGTCTCTCTTTTATACTGCATTTTCGATGGAAAGCAAGGGGAAAAAAGAAAAGAATTATAATAGCTCTACCATCAGTTTGATTTGAAAGATTCCAAGATAAGCTCCAAACTTACAATGGAATATAATTTCTTTCTACCACATTTAAATCCCTAATTGACTCAGCGAACGTTAACTTCTTTCTTAATTATTGTTAAATTGTGTAGAGTAGAGTATTCCTGACATATTGATATAGCATATCTATTGAAAACTATATATGGTTGTTATCTATGACAAAGCATTCATTCATAGGAGATACTTAATCTCATCCATCTGTTATCATAAAATTGGATATCTTCCTCCCCCCAGCTGGAGGGGATCAGGTCGCGGCCTTTAGAGGCCGGCCTTGATGCCTCTTGGATTGCCCCCTTCCACCCCGGACGGTCTTTTCCTTAGTGGGCGAGGGCTGTGGTACCTTGGTGCGGGGCTCGAAGGTGGTAGGGCATAAATGCCGTGCCTTGTCTTTGGCAACCGCGAGGTGGCTGTAGTGGCCGTATACCCTGATTGAGGGCAAGAGAACTGATTAGATCTAGGGTTTGCATTGGTATAAAGGGAGAACGGAGGGGATCTAGGGTTTGGTTCTGTTTACAGGAGAAAAGGGAGGTGATTTGTACCTGTCTTCAATCGTAGATATGGGGTTTTCTTCAATCTTAAGAAGAAAGGGGATCATTAAGGGTAAGGGGAGCTAGGGTTTAGGGTTAGGGTTTTCAATGAAGCTGGAAGGGGATGAGAGAGGGAGTGGGGGGAAGAGAGAGACTTACAATAGAATCGCATTGTCCATTAATGCTCGATTCATTCCCAAACAGGGCCTTAAAGAGAAAAAGATTTTTCTTTGAGCTCGCTGAATCGAGCATCAATGGCGAATGCAATTCTACTGTAAGTCTCTCTCCCCCTTCTCTCTCTCTCACCCTTCGTAGTTACTCCCAGCTTCATCCAAAACCCAAACCCTAGATCCTTTTCCCCTTAATGATCCCCTTCCCCTTTCTCCTTAAGATCGAAGCAAACCCTAGATCCACGACTGAAGACAGGTTCTGATCCCCTCCCCTTTCTCCTTTAGACGGAACCAAACCCTAAACCCTTTTGCTTTCCTCTTATACCAATCCAAACCCTGGATCTAATCAGGGTATGCGGCCGCTAAGGCCATCTCGCGGTTGCTCGAGACATGGCAGGACACATGTGCCGCACCCGTGCTAAGGAACCATGGCGCACCAAGGAAAAGATCGTCCGAGCTGGAGGAGATAATCCAACTGACAGGAGAGCCGGAGGGGATGATCCAAGTGGAAGCGCTGAAGTGAGGTATCCAATTTTATGATAATAGATGCATGATTATAAGGATCTTCTATGAATTGATGTTTTGTTATAAATAACTCAAGCAACATATAACTTATATAGTTTTCAATAGATACTAGCATTATACCCGCGCTGCGCGCGGGCATAGCATGAATCAAAGAAAAATGAGACGATGAAGTAGTTTTCAAGTAAAAATTTAAATTCTATTTAATCTCTCGCACTCTCAACTTATTTTGGTTATACTCAATGATTAATAGATACTTAAGAGACTATAAGTTATATTTTTTTATTTTAAATTAGAATTAAGAATGTATTTCTTTGTTTCTCTGAATTGAAAAGACATGCAAGGCATTAACGGATGATAGCATAATAAGGTACATGATATTTATTTAACCTAAACATATAAAATGTGAAAGCATAAAAATATTTTAAGGAAATGCACATTATTAGTCATCCATTTCATTGAAATAGACGTACAAAAATTCATGTCCTAAGTATTCATAAAGTACATCACCATATCCGTATTACATAAAAAAATAAAACAACACTAAATAACAAACTGGAAAAAAACTTACAATCTCACAGCGGCCTAATATAATAGAATACTTGGAAAATGAATAAAGTGACCTTATATAAGAGAGTAGGAGTTCAAAAATTAATAGCAAAATAAAATATTTATAAATATATCATTTTAGTTTGTTAATAAGGTGTTACTTTTTGAACTCTTACTCTTATCATAATTCACTCTGTATTTGAATGGTTTTCAAAATAGATTTGACAAAACATAACTTGACTGATTTGATAGCATTGTAACTTAAGTAAATTAAATAAAAATATTTGAAAAAGATAATATTTGATATTGTTTAGTGATGAAGAACACAACAAAAAATGAATGGCGCCAATATTTCCGATTTCAATGTTTTCTACTGAGACTATTATCATTCAACAGCAAACTAAAACCGGTTACGATATGAAAATTATATTTAGCAACAAAAGGAGATGTTGGTTTCTTACTTACAAAAACGAACCATTGCAAAGTGATCACAGATTTCAACATCCTACCCAGCAAATATGACACATACTTCTGAAACCTAAAAATTGAAAGAAAAAATATCGAAAACACATTCAGTTAAGAGATGGTAGCAATATTTCCATTGGCATTAATTTCCAAAGAATTTATAGCACTCGTCCATCCATCGGCAAAACTGACCGCAAAATGCCCTCGGAAGTAGATCATTATCAACCCAGTAGCCATCACTTTTTGCCTTCACAACCCTTCCACAGAGCTTATCCTTGCAGGGAGATCTCGGTTCCATCTTCAACATCATCCTCGTCCAACTTTTATTCGTAATCTGCAAAGCTTCTCTTCTGCATCTGTCTATTATCGGATTGCCCGATCTCATGCACTCTTTAACTTCATGACCAGCGTATAAAAGATCGCCGCAAGAAACCTTGTTCAGAATTTCTATGGCGTGTGCCCGTGTATATGCATCAAAAAACAGTATGATCCCGACCGCATATGCCGCTGCAAAGTGGCCACCAGTCATCGCTGTCTTGAGATGCTTCATACCCAAAGTCATCCTTCCTAAACTGTATATCTCTTCCTATAGGTTTAAAGAAAAACCCAACATCGATGAATTAGACAATTTATATATATATATATATATATAAAAGAAAAATTAGACATGCATATTTTTCCCACCAATACATCCTCAAGTATTCCTTAATCACCGAGATTGAACGCCCAATCATCTTATCTTTGGAGGCACGGTAAAAACTCTTATATCTAAATGCATACAAAACGATATTAGATAATTTATATGTTGGTTCTGAAATTATAAAAAGTAATAAATGCTTACGTTGCACATAGGTTTTTAATATCATCGAGAGGAGCCGAGGACTTGGAGACGACTTGCATGGCTATTTCGATGAGCATATCTTGTGGGAGAGAGGTCACGGTCGACGTCTTACTTTTTTTATGGCCTTTCTTCATTATCAACGGTCTAAGCTTAAGCTTCATCATGGACAACTTCAGTACTTGAAATAGTCAGGCACAAGTGTTTGTGAGAAAATGTATGATCATGGTTTTTATATATATATATAAGAGTCACCAAGTCAGTTTGAAATTTAAAATTAGCAAGTAGCGAATACAATTATGGTGAATTGGAAATGTATAGCTGCATGTGGTCTCATCATGTATTTTTCTTCATTTTGATATCATATCATATATAAATATGCATGAAGAAAAAACACATGATTGGATGGATGAAATATATGCATTTATAGCTCATATCATAATTGCACTATGCATGTGAAAAATTCTCAATAAAATATATTCTGATAAAATATAATTTGACCGGTTTGATAGCATCGTAAGTTGAGTAAATTAAATAAAAATATTTGGAAAAGACATTACTTTATGTTGTCTGGTGACAGAAAAGACAACAAAAAGTGCTTCAGCCGCAAAAAAAAGGAATGCAATTAGGGTGAACAGGAAATGCTGGCTTCATATGTCTAATCATATATATATATATATATATATATATATATATATATATATATATAAGGATGCAAAAAACGCACGATTGGACGGATAAAGTATATGTATTTATAGATCATATCATAATTGCACTATACATGCGAAAGATTCTCAATAAAGTATATTTTGGTAAATGTATAATTTGACTAATTTGATAGCATCGTAACTTGAGCAAATCAAACAAAAATATTTGGAAAAGATAATACTTGATGTTGTCTAATAGTAGAGAAGACAATTAAATACGTTTCAACCGCAAAAATAGGGAATGTAATTACGGTGAATTAGAAATGCTGGATTCATCTATCCCATCATTCATTTTTCTTCATATATCTATATATGATATTGTACAAACAACCATCTGTCCAATCAATATTATACTTTCTATTCAGTATATAACTTAATATTTAGAATAAATGAATATATACTGTTTGGCTTATTGATTTTTATTTTCTTTTAGACTTATTATTTTTAATTTCTTATTAATAACAAATATTATATAGCAAGTAAAGTATCATAAGTATAATAATTGCAAGGATTTATAAAATATTCATTAACTAAAGTTTACATAGTTGTATAAAAATAACCTATAACTGACATGATAAAAAATGAAAGATAAATATCACTTAAACTCTGGGATATTACATCTTGATTTTAGAATTTCATTATACATAGCAAAATACTTTTACATCAAGGATAATCTCCACGCATTAAAGAAGCGACAATTATTGCATGCTCGAACACTTCATAAGACGGAGTGATAAATGTGCAATGATGGTCATTCTTACGAACATCACTTTCATGATATATTCGGACCAGATAGGTTCCTTGATAGCAATAAAACATGCAGAAGACATCAAGATCCGATCGCAAAAAAACATAACTATGATTTTCAGACAACTGATAGCATATCCCACCTAAACTAAATCCAACTGGATGATATCCATTGGTTATGAAATCACAAAATATAAAGCATAATATACTAAAATTGACAATATCAACTCTCGCTGTCCATTTAGCAGTATATTCTTCTGTAATGCACAATTCCAATTACATTCTGAGTACATCCTTATGCCCATCCTGAAATTAAAAATTTGAAATTATATATAGTTAAGATTTTTTTTGTTATTAAATTTTTTTCTTTCTAATAGAAATTTTAATGGAATAAAGTTGAGCTTAACATATTTCATGATTTTTATAAAAATAGTATTAGAAAATTATAGAATAATATAGAAATTGTTAATTATACTCTACCGTTATACAATTCTATATATGGAAGAGTACTTACATTTCCGGTTGATGGAGATGACATTCCAGGGAGCCTAATGGTTAGATCCATTCAATGCAATACTAATCGTTTATTTGAATCCATATCATTATATTAATATTCCATTAAACTAATTTTAGATACTGCTATGTAGTTGAAATCATATATATAT
This sequence comes from Agapanthus africanus, assembly GCA_030015575.1. Classification (NCBI taxonomy): domain Eukaryota; kingdom Viridiplantae; phylum Streptophyta; class Magnoliopsida; order Asparagales; family Amaryllidaceae; genus Agapanthus; species Agapanthus africanus. Next base: position 796,919,868 of record CM057340.1, read on the forward strand.
ATATATATATATATATATATATATTGTATTGATTTATTATTGTTCTTCGTTTCAGCAAGTATACCCAACTAAGTAAATATTGTTACCTAAAAGAAATAAAAATGAGTTGTATAGGCAAATAACAAAAATATATCAAAATGGATATTACTTCAAAGAAATTAAATGAACGATATAAACAAATAACACAAAGTACAATACATGAACTTAAATAAAAACATTTAAATAAGCATAATGTTTTTATAATATCAAAATTGAACACTAAAAAAAACTATGCATCCAAAGTCAGTGAGATTTTTTTTATGAAACTTAAGAGAATTTTAAACTCTTCATTTCAAATTCTAGCATAAAGACATAATCGACTAAGAAGGCAGTCGAGTAAAAAATAAAGAAAAACTTTAAATTTTATTCAATTATAATAAAAATTGACTTACAATAATATCCGTTAAGTTGTTGAACTTTGAAGTGGCAATAACTAAAATTTCCTCCCATATATATAGATAGAAGTATAACTATAGCACAAAAAGAGTTGGTTGTATTTGTTAATAGGAATCTTTGAAAAAATAGAGTTATTTTAAAATGACTTTCTAGATAACTCATAAAAGTTATATCAACTTATAATATTACGATACCCAGTTTATAATTTATATGAACTCTCTAACATGTAATACTTTTATCTTATATCTTATAAATCGAAAAATCAAGTATGGATAGTCCCGAAAACTTTTTATCCAACACTTATGTGTTTTCTCTATGCATTAGTTGTTTTTCCTCTACTTATGATAATCTATCTATATTGAGAACGGTTTTCAATAAAATATAAATAGGCGTCAAGAATTAATGCATTCTCCGTTAAAAAGATAAAAGAAAACCGATATATGCTCTAGTCTAAACGACTATTTTCGATGTCATATCATGTATAAATATGCATAAAGAAAAAATGCTTGATTAGAAGGATGGAATATATGCATTCAACTCATATCATTAATACACTCTGTATATAAACGGTTTTCAATAAAATATATTTTGACAAATGTATGATTTGTCTGATTTGATAGTATGGTAATTTGAGTAAATTAAATAAAAATATTTAGAAAAGATAATCCTTGATATTGCCTAGTGATAAACAAGAGAACCAAACGTGCTTCAACCATGAAAGTAGGGAATGCAATTATGGTGAATTGGAAATGCATAGCTTTATCTGTCCCATCATACATTTTTCTTCATATTTTTATTTATGATATTATACAAACAATTATCTGTCCAATCATGCATTATCTATCCAATCGTTGTCTCCAATATCGCTTTCACAATCTATTCGAAATTGGACAGATTTCTCGATAGTAATAAAATATGCAGTATACATCAAAATCTGATTCCAGAAAACCAAGTATTATTTGTCATAGCAACCAAGTGGTGAATTTTGCAACAAAGTTCTTTTGAATACATGAGATAATAAGGGAATAAAGAGATAAAAACAATTAATGCATTCTCTGTTAAAAAGAAAAATTAAAGTCGAGTTATGCTTTAGTATAAATGACTATTTCAATGTCATATCATGTATAAACAGGAATGAAGAAAAAATACATGATTGGACGGATGAAATATATACATTTACAGCTCATATCATTATTGCACTCTGCATATAAACAGTTTTCAATAAGGTATATTTTGACAAATGTATGATTTGACTGATTTAATAGCATCGTAATTTGAGTAAATTAAATAAAAATATTTGGAAAAGACAATCCTTGATATTGTCTAGTGAAAAAGAAGACAACCAAACGTGCTTCAACCGTAAAAACAGAAAATGCAATTATGGTACATTGGAAATACATAACTCCATCTATCCCATCATACATTTTTCTTCATATTTCTATATATGATATTATAAAAACAATCATCTGATCAATCACGCATCATCATAACTATATCACAGAAAGAGTTGGTTTTATTTGTTAATAGGAATCTTTGAAAAATTAGAGTTATTTTAAAATGACTTTGTAGGTAACTCATAAAAGTTACATCAAGTTATAATATTACGATACCCAGTTTATGATTTATATGAACTTTCTAACATGTAATACTTTTATCTTATATCTTATAAATCGAAAAATCAAGTATGGATAGTCTCGACAACTTTTTATCCAACACTTATGTGTTTTCTCTATACATTAGCAGTTTTTGCTCTACTTATGATAATCTCTTTATGTTGAGGACGGTTTTCAATAAAATATAAATAAGCGTCAAGAATTAATGCATTCTCCGTTAAAAAGAGAAAAGAAAACCGAAATATGCTCTAGTCTAAACGACTATTTTCGATGTCATATCATGTATAAATAGGCATAAAGAAAAAATGCTTGATTAGAAGGATGAAGTATATGCATTCAACTCATATCATTAATACACTCTGTATATAAACGGTTTTCAATAAAAATATATTTTGACAACTGTATGATTTGACTGATTTGATAGTATCGTAATTTAAGTAAATTAAATAAAAATATTTAGAAAAGATAATCCTTGATATTGCCTAGTGATAAAGAAGAGAACCAAACGTGCTTCAACCGTGAAAGCAGGGAATGCAATTATGGTGAATTGGAAATGCATAGCTTTATCTGTCCCATCATGCATTTTTCTTCATATTTCTATTTATGATATTATACAAACAATTATCTGTCCAATCATGTATTATCTATCCAATCGTTGTCTCCAACATCGCTTTCACAATCTATTCGAAATTGGATAGATTTCTCGATAGTAATAAAATATGCAGTATACATCAAAATCTGATTCCAGAAAATCAAGTATTATTTGTCATAGCAACCAAGTGGTGAATTTTGCAACAAAGTTCTTTTGACTACATGAGGTGATAAGAGAATAAAGAGATAAAAACAATTAATGCATTATCTATTAAAAAGATAAATTAAAGTCGAGTTATGCTTTAGTCTAAATGACTATTTCGAAGTCATATCATGTATAAACAGGAATGAAGAAAAAATACATGATTGGACAGATGAAATATATACATTTACAGCTCATATCATTATTGCATTCTGCATATAAACAGTTTTCAATAAGGTATATTTTGACAAATGTATGATTTGACTGATTTAATAGCATCATAATTTGAGTAAATTAAATAAAAAAAATATTTGGAAAAGACAATCTTTGATATTGTCTAGTGAAAAGAAGACAACCAAACATGCTTCAACCGTAAAAACAGGAAATTCAATTATGGTGCATTCGAAATACATAGCTCCATCTATCCCATCATACATTTTTCTTCATATTTCTTTATATGATAATATACAAACAATCATCTGATCAATCACGCATCATCTATCCAATCGTTGTCCTGAACAGCACTTTCACAATCTATTCGGAGTTGGACAAATTCCTCGATAACAATAAAATATGCAGTATATATTAAGATCTGATTGCAGAGATGCATAAGTATGACCCTTTCTAGATAGCTGATAACATAACCCATCTAAACTAAACACAACAGAATGGTACCCATTGGTTATGAAGGCATGAAGCTGCAAAATATATTGGATCTTATAAGTCAATATCTCTTTTGGAAAAATGATAAGCGAGAACGCATTAAGTAAATCTAGCTGGTGATAAATCTAAAATTTGTTTAAAGGTGTAAAGTTCGATTAAGAGTTTTCAAGATGATCTTGAAATTTTGGAATCTAAATTTTTTGAGTAAACAAATAAATTGGGCGAGAGGGGGTTCTCATGGAAATAGAATTCTAAATCATATATTTCTATAGATTTTTACTTGGTAACTAAAAAGATCCTCTATATGCATAGGCAATGTGTAACACAAACCAATTTAAAATTAATCTGAGGCGTGCTAATAATTTGTTTCATTTAGCAATTAAGAATTATTGTTTTCCAAGAAGAAGACATGCACAAAAACCTAGTAAAACACAATTTAAACATAAATCTACAACTGTTTTACTAAAACCCTAAATTTAAATGCAAACGACATTTAGAACTCCACTGTTCTTAGTTAAGAACCATAAAAATTCGTTCATATGCTAATGCCATACCAAAACTTTAGCCTTTCAACTATACCAAACATTCGATCGTCTAACAAAACCATAATCTAAATTAATGCAATCCACATCATCACTTATATATTGAAGATTTTTCTATATTTTAAGGTAACTTTTAAGGCACAAAAACACACGATATCAAAAACATTGTTTAAGTGGAGGTACGAAGTTATAAATTAATTTTAATTTGCATATGCTATTAGATATCTGTTATAACTAATTTTTTAATTGAGCGTTTTGCAATATAATACTATGTAATTATATTCTCATATAATACAGAGTTTCAAATGCATTCTAATAGATTTTTATACTCATCCTGCAATTATAAACTCAGAGTCGCATACAGCTTAGATTTATTTTGTTACAAATTTTTTCAAATGGAAAATTTAACAGAACAAACACAATCTCAAAATATTTTATGGTTTTCATTAAAAAAAATGTATTAGAAGATTTTAGAATAATAAAGGAACTATTAACCATATTTTGTTGTCATACAATTTTATATATTTTTGATTGGAAAAAATGAAATTCCAGAAATACCAATACTTAGATCCATTTACTGTATTTATGTTTTTTTCAGCGTTTGTTATCTCTACTCTACTTGTAATAATTTCTCTGTGCTGATCATTGCTTGTAAAATAATGTTATCTTTTCTTTCCTTATTTGGATAGACTATTGAAACTTTCTAGGTTTATAATAATGTAACGGTTGTTAGTTGTGTATAACAACCATTTGGAGATAAGACAACTCTGAAAACACAAAAACACACGACTTCAAAGATATTGTTTAAGTGGAGATATGGAGTTACGAATTAATTCTAATTTGCATACGCCATTAGATATCTATTATAACTAATTGTTTAATTGAGGGTTTTGGAATATGATATTGTGTAATTATATTTTCCCATAATATAGAGTTTCAAATGCATTCTGATAGAACTTTATGCTCATCCTGAAATTAAAAACTCAGAGTCGCATGCTATTATTGATTAAAAAGTATATTATAAATTAACATCACCCTATATACCCGCAATCTGAATAAAAGCAAGTATAATTTTGCCCAGACTGCACCATTATACTTCGCTTGCATTTAGAATATATATAACATAGTTTATCGAGAAACATGTAAGAAACTGTGGCATTAACTATAAAATCCAGAACCGATATAGAATTATAGAGTTTTTAGTCTTAATTAGTTTCCTCTTCACTTTCTTGGCATTTTTTTAACGAAACTGGGAAAGCCCGGTTATTTTATTAAAAAATAATAGATTTTGTGAGCCAGGCCCAATACATCAACGCCCAAATATGGGTTATACATACATATGAAGAGAGCTAGGGTTTACTAAATAGATCGAGAGAGGCGGAAGAGAGAGAAAAATATCCGCTCTCTCTCTATTTCTCACTTTTTCTCTTAAATGAAAAAATAACCCAATATCTCAATTTTCTTCTCCTTTCCACCATTTTATTTGTAAATCATTGCAATCTTTACTTTTTTGCCATTAAAAAGGTTTTAATCAAAATTTTGATAAATAAAGAAGCTCTTTTTTTCTCAAACGGTCTTCCAGTTTATGTTTTTTTAAAATTAAATCGGGAGTAGACCCAGCTGAATTTTATTAAGAAAAATATTAAGTGGGCTTTAGCCCATACACCATGACCCTTAAAAGGGATATATATACATCGCAGGAATTAAGGTTCCCGTAGAAAAACCTAGAAGCAGGAAATATTTTCATCTATCTTTTTCTTCATGATCTTCGCTCCATTCCAACTCCAAAGTCTACAAATTTCCACCAGTCTTCAAAAATCTTTTTAGTAGATCTGATCTCTCCACACCGATATCATTCATCTCTCATTTTCTTCGTCCGTTTCGCCTCACCCCAACTTCAGATTTTAAAATTTTTCATTATTTTTCAAGAGTATTTTGAGAGATCTGAGCTTTTCAACCTTGGGAACTATATAGGTAAGCATAAAATGGGCAAAAATACTTGGCTTGCTAGACTTTTTTCGTCTCTAGTATTGTGATTATCAGATCCAGTCTCTACTCTTAACGATCTCTCTTCTAAGCAACCAAATTACAAATTTTCACCCGTCTTCAAAAATCTTTTTAGTAGATCTGATCTCTACATACCGATATCATTCATCTCTCCTTTTCTTTGTCTGTTTCGCCTCACCCTAACCTCAGATCTTAAAATTTTTCATTATTTTTCAAGAGTATTTTGAGAGATCTGAGCTTTTCAACCTTGGGAACTATATAGGTAAGCATAAAATGAGCAAAAACACTTGGCTTGCTAAACTTTTTTTCGTCTCTAGTATTGTGATTATCAGATCCAGTCTCTACTCTTAAAGATCTCTCTTCTAAGCAACCAAATGTCCAACCTTGAGGCTTTTTGTGATTTCTCCTGCTTTATAAATCATTAGATCTGTACTTTTTCTTAACAATTTTTTTATGCTAAAATAAAAAATGCAAACTTAAACTTCAGAATTTCAGAATCCGCAAAGAAAATCCTCAAAACTGACATTTTTAACTCTAAGAACTAATTTTTATTCTCCTCGACTTAATAAAACTTGATTTTTGATTTTTCCAGCATTCTTCATGCTACCCAGTTTCCTAATCAAAGAAAAAAAGAAACTCTTTGCTTCATTCTTCTCAATCTCGGCAGGTGAGATAAATCCAACTTTATAAATATTTTTATCTCCTCTAGAAAAGGTAAGTAATTATTTAGAATTTTCAAATCATGTCTACTCTAGTTTTTTTTGATTCTTCATTGTTTGTCCCTTTCTTTTATTGTTGGGATACTGATGATACTTGTTTTTGGATTAATCTTTCTTTGGATTACTCGTAATGATGGTAAGCGTAGTGATACTCATCGCAAGAATAGTAAAAAAAAATTAATAATTATTATTTGCTTGCTAGATGAGAGGATGTGGTTTAAAAGATTGGTTTTGATTTCTCACAATTCTTTGATCCAACTTTTTAGAGAATCGAACTTGAATTCGGTCATGGGAAAGATAATCGCATGGGTTTCCAAATTACTTCGTTAATCTGTATTTATATATTTTTCAATGTTTATTGTCTTTGCTCTACTTGTAATAATTTCTATGTGTTGAGAATTGCTTGTAAATTTCTGTTACTCTTTCTTTCTTTATTGGGATATACCATTAGAACTTTTTAAGCTTATAATAATGCAACAGCTGCTACATGTGATTGATGACAAAAGGTTTCTCATAAACACCCTTATAATAACCACAACTCCACACATAATTATACAATATTATACTGAAATACCAGAAGCAATAATACTTAATTAAACATCATTATATAAATATCTTAATCTTAGTACTAATCTTCACCATCATCTTCTCCAGTTGGCTCCAAAACTGGGGCTTTATAAAATTGACGAACAACCCTTTCCAGACTATTGACGGTAAATCCTCCACTTTGGATAAATTTATGATTATTATTAGTCACTCTTATCTTTATCTTATATGCAATAGATGCACACTTATCAAGATGTTTCTCATAGTCATACGAATATTTACTCTGCATCAACGAAAAAAGAATTGTCAGACATACATTGATTATTATGTTGCATTTGAAATTATTTTAACAATTTATGTCATACCGATGAATAAAGTTGCATCATATCATCCAGTGGATAATGGAGAAGTGTCTGAGCATGCTGATCAAAAGCTACAATATTTATTTCATCAGTTTTGTTCTCAAACTACTGTCATTTTTCTGTCAAATCACTACCAATGTTCAGGTCACTATTTTTCTACAGTCCGTCATTACTAATGTCATTTTTCTGTCGTTACCTTTTTGTGTCAAATCACTATCAATGTTAATGTCACTATTTTCTACAGTCTATCACGACCAATGTTCTTTTTCTGTCAAATCAAGACTAATGTTAAGGTCACTATTTTCCTATCGTTAACACTATTTTTCTTCCATCGTGACCAATGTCCTTTTTCTGTCCTGTTTGTACTTGATAACGTTTTCCTCATATACGTACTCAACTGCATGCACTTGCACGCGATCCTTTGTCCTTTATCAATTTATGCGCTAGTATTATGCCTCATTGATGCACGTCGCGTTTAGTTCAACCCGAAAATTCCGAACTTGGTTTTATGCCTTATTTTTAGCAGTTTTTCTATTTTTAGCAGTTATTCTTTTATTAGAAAATTAGTTGTGATTTACATTTTGCAATTGTAAGAGGCAAATTTTAATTAAATAAAACCCTAGTTTGGTGAAATTGCCATTGTTATCTTTCCATTCTTTCAATTTCTCTTAAATCTGTTTAGAAGCGCTGCACCCCAAAGCAGAGCTGCACCACTTACCAATTAAAAAAGAGCATCATGACTAATGTGTTTTTCTGTTTAATAATACTTAATTATGATTGTTACGAATTATAATTATAACATGCATGTTTTCCAACCAAAGAAGTATCCACTAAAACCAATTGGTAATATCATTATTCCTTTTTATTTGAGTTTTTCTATATCTGGACGTTGTCACCTTCTCAATTTTTTTGTCTTTTTCTGTCCTTTGTCAAAATTGATTGCAAAAGTACGACCAAGTTAGAAAATTAAGTGATTTATACTATATATCCAAATACATCATATGATCATCATATTAAATATATTAAACCATTGAAAATATTTGAAAACACAATCAGAACTTGTGAACATTGTTCATCCCTTCTTCGAAATTTACATGCCAAAATAACAGAAATAACAGAAGGTTGATCAACAAAGAAAAACTAAAATTAACATCCTAATCTATTTTACATGGGTTCTCATATCGACATAGCGGACATGAGTTATTGTTGAACAACCAAGGAACAATGCAATTCATATGGAATACATGGTCACAACACAACTGCAATCCTTCGAACAAATCACCACTGCTACTCTTCTCAATTTCTTCGAAGCACAGCGCACAAACAATATCGTCAATCCCGTCCTTCAACTCTTGTCTCTTTCGCTTACGTGATCTCTTAATTGTCACAGTTCTATCAACGCTAGTATAAACATATATCTTGATATGAAATTTAGCATTTGCTACCTCCACAGCTTCATGGACGAATTTGCTGATCTCCGTTTCAAGATAGATGCGATGCTGATTTTGGATGGGGCATTTACGACGCACCACCCAGCCGGCAAAGCTACGATAGTTCTCGAGCGAACGTAATTTAGAGGCTACATATTTGCGATGCTTAAAAGATAGCATTTCGTCCAAAATACATTTTGTACCATCACGAGGGCCAACGGGAGAGGGAATGATCACTTGGGCGGAGTCTTCAATGTACCCGTGGGTGCAAACGGAAGGATCAACACCGTCGGCATCCGACGACCTGGGCGTCAGTTTTGATTAAGTAGGAGAAACAACGGCGGTTTGTTATACTCTTTGACCATTGAAAGAGGCAATGGCTGTCCTGCATCAAGATTTTGTGCCATTAAGAGATGCAAAATATTTCTGGCTTACCCTTTTTTTTACCCTTTCTCTTTTGTAGGGATTGAAAATGAAGTGCCTTGGTTTAAATAGATTAGAGATGGGGATAGGTGCCAATAAGAGATGAGACATGTGGCAATAGGAAGTGGATATGACTAATGTAATTTTTCTGTCAAATCATGACCAATGCTAACATCATTATTTTTCTACAGTCCGTCATGACTAATGTATTTTTTCTGTCAAACGATAGCCAATGCCAACGTCACTATTTTTCTACAGTCCATCATGACCAATGTCCTTTTATGTCAAATCATGCCTAATATCCTTTTTCTGGCCGTCATGACTAATGTCTTTTTCTGTCAAATTATGACTAATATTAACGTCACTATTCTGCGACTGCATGCACTTGCACGTGGGCCTTTGTACCATCTCAGTCTATGCGCTGGTATTATGCCTTATTGACGCAGCCCTAGCCTACTTGGAGTTGCTCGACCGATCTAAAACACGTCGGGTCTAGTTCAACCCGAGAATCCCAAACTGTCAAATCTTGTCCGATTCGCGCGTTCCACCAGTCAAATCGAAGATCTCGCAAAATCGTCTGGGTCAATGGATTGCCATAGGCATTACATTGAAGTCACGCCTCGCTTCCCAGAGTGCGCTAAGATCGGCACGTGACAGAGCCAACCATGCTACCTGTGGTTAGGAAACATCCCTCCACAGTCACATTACGGCTGTCTAGAAGGTATCAAGAACAGGAACATAAAAATAAACTATCTAGTACATGTCCATATGCCAGAATAAACGAGTCACGAAATAATATGCGGAAGCAATAGATCCAATGAGCAATAATAATATGGAAAGTACGGAAGTAACTGAACTAACTGGATACTAACAGGATCCTCATTGCTCGGCCTGACGGCGGAAGTACTCCTGATCAACCTGCGACAAGGATAAGGGATCTGGGTCATGCAAAACCTAGACGTCAGTGCGTCATAATAACAATAACTCTAAGCAGGCAGGATGCGAAGAAATATGCAGGTATGAAGTATAAACAGTAACAGTAACATGAATATAGATCAGTGGACAGAATATATGTAGGTGAAGTGCAGTGAGTAGTCTAAACTGTGACATAGGGTTATCTACTCTAAAATTATTGAAATCAATTAAAGTAATCCTCCATGTAACTCAAAGGATATGTCCCGTTATCCCCCGGGACCACGGATCAGGTAGTGGGAGTCATGAATGACTCTGTCCCGTTATCCCCCGGGACCACGGATCAAGTAAGAATCACGGATGATTCTGTCCCGTTATCCCCCGGGACCACGGATCAAGTAATACCCTTGTAAGCTACACTTTAGTTACACTTTTAATTTCCCCATACCCCCAAGGTTATGTGTTCAAGTCAGGTATTGGTAAATCTGGAGCTAATGCTAACACAGGATCAAGCAGGTACAGGTTTGTCTGTATAGACAACAGGATATGTCCGTAGGGACAACAGGTCAAGATTGTCGGCATTAGTAACAAGATTAGGTAATGTGTCAAGCTGTGATACATCAGGTCATGTCAGGTGGTGTACAAGTATCAAGTGGGTGCTCATAATCAACTGTAATAAGTATGGGTACACAAAATCAAGTATGGAGTACTAATATAACAATAAAATGGAATAATGTGATGTGGTATGCCAATAGATATAAATTCAAAGATATGGATGCACAATTATCGATTAGGGTTACATTTATAGTTCCAATACTAATTAGGATGCACTTTATTAAATATGGGGTGTTAATATCACAGTGTTATGTATTAATGTGATCTATGGATGCAGTTAAATATATTTTAAATGAGATGGATGCAAACGGGTATCCAAAATCAGCAAAACTATAAAATGGTAATGTGGGATGTACAACTAAGCAATATGTGATGTAAATATTCCATTGGGTGCAGTATATTGTAATATGGTATGTACCAAGATAAGTTTTCATGACCTAGATCTGAAATGATATGAATGGATGCAAACGGAATATCGAAAAGCTGTAATATGAAACATGGGATGCTTGATTTAAAATACAGGTGTGATATTTATTTAAATAGGTATATAATGAGTTATATAGCATGTAGCAATATTAACTTGCCTCGACGGATCAAGAAACGGATGTGTACGGTACGTCCGACGTCGGCAAAATGTCGCGACGCACGTACGGCACACGGAACGGGTCCAAGAAACGCACGAGGGTGATCACGCAAGCAAGGCACTTCCTCTGGGTCGTTTGGATCGTCGACGACGATCCCGGCTCTGACGAACTATGAAACCATGGAATCAAGAATTAAAGAAGAAAGGAAAAGAGAAGAGAAGAAAAGGGAAGAGGAATAAGAAGAAGAAGGAGAAGAGGGCTTACAGGATTGTGCATTGGAGTCGCAGAGAGAGGTGGTGGTATCGATGATGAAGAACGGAGCTCCGGCGAAGGGGTTTGATGTTAGGGTTTCGGTTAGGGTTTGGGTTTTGTTTGCTGGGGTTTGGGTGAGTGCAGGGGTGTTGCTGGGTTGTAGGAGGAAGAACAGAGGAGATAGGGAGAGAAAGGAGATGATGATGGTGGTGTGAGGCTGGGGTCGTCGACGACGAGGTGGTGCTGGGGTCGTCGGCGACGAGGTGTGCAGGTTTGCTCGGGGAGAAGAAAGGAAGGTGGCTGAGTTGGTGAAGAGGAGGTGACGAGGAGGAGGAGGCTCGGTTGAGGGAGTTGAGGTGATGGGCTTTAGGGTTAGGGTTTGAGAAAAGATGATGGGTCGATGGAGGAAGCTCTCGGGGTTTTTAAAGAGAAGAGGAAGATGAAGATAGAAGGGAGGTGACTTTAACAGAAGGGAGGTGCGCGGATCTGCTACAGGATCGCGAGAGGAGAGAGAGAGAGAATCGCGAGAGGAGAGAGATAGAGAGAGAGCGAGAGGAGAGAGAGAGAGAGAATGAACAGTGAGGAGAGATAAATTTGGATTTAGTGGGGGGGAGAGAGTGAGACTGCGCGCTTGAGGAGAGAGAAAGAGAGAAGAAAGAGAGAGAGGAGAGAAGGTATGCTCAGAGGAAGAGAGAGAGAGTTTGTAGTTAGGATTTTAATTTTGTAAAAAATATTTTAGTTAGTTAAATAAATTTTTAAAGCTGTCGATTTTTAATTTAAAGATATTATATTTAATAAAATTTGAATTTTGGCGAGATACAAAAATATTCCAAAACACGTCCGGGTCGGGTCTAAAATTTCAAATTTAAAATATGAAAAATATATGCGACGTCTAAATTTCAAAATGAAAGCTCGGGTAACGAAAAAGCATACCCCCAAAAACGGATGCACGTACGTGCACGTAGCCATCCAAACACGTCCGTTTCGCTGAACGGGACAAGAACAAGATACGCGGATACTACCACAGGGTTAGGGGTATCATGCAGGTCATGTTATGTATTTTTAAAATATTTTATGTGACTTAAAATGTTATATTGTAAAAATGCAAATGCCAGTATTCATGAAAGTGCACAAGTCTACATAACAAGTCAGGATAAATCATAAACATGAATCAAGACAGGTTTCAAGCAAACGGGTCGGGTCGAATGCAATGTAAAATGTAAAATATCATTCGCACCCAAAACACGATAAATCAAGAAAATACCACAAATAAGGAAATACGGAAACTGGAATTGGTATAAATGAACTAGGGTGTTACATTATACCCAACTACAAATGAATTTCGTCCTCGAAATTTCTAAGAACAAAGAAGGATAAACAATCAAGAACTACAAGAATAGATGTAGAAACTTCTGTCAGATTTCGTCTTCTCGTTCCCAAGTTGATTCTCCATGTAAGCGATTTCCCCAAGAAACAAGTACGAGAGGGATAACCTTGTTCTTAACAACCTTTTACCTTCGATCCACAATCGACATCAGTTATTCCTCAAAGGTTAAATCTTCTCGTACAGCTTCGAAATGATCCAGCACGTGTGTTTCATCTCGGACATATTTACGGAGTTGAGATACATGAAACACGTCATGAACATTCGCCAAAGATTGTGGTAAAGCCAATCAATAAGCCACTTCTCCAACACGCTTCATAATCTCGAAAGGCCCTACGAATCGAGGACTAAGCTTTCCTCGACTCCCGAAACGAATCACTCCTCTAGTCGGTGATATCTTCAAGAATAACAGATAGCCAACAGCCAACTCTAGAGGTCTTCTCGATATATCGGCCCAACTCTTCTGCCGATCTTGTGCTGCCTTCATATGATTCCGGATAGTGTTAACTTTCTCTACTGTCTGCACGATCAAATCCGGTCCCAACAAACTTCGTTCTCCAATATCGTCCCAACAAACAGGTGAACGACACTTGCGACCATACAATGCTTCGAATGGAGCCATCTGAATAGTCGCCTGAAAACTGTTATTGTAAGAAAACTCCACCAAGTGTAGGTGATCCTCCCATGAACCCTTGAAGTCTAACATGCAAGCTCTCAATATGTCTTCAAGAGTTTGGATCGTTCTCTCCGACTGGCTATCTGTCTGAGGATGATAAGCTGTGCTAAACTTCAATCGAGTCCCCAAACTTTCCTGTAAACTCCTCCAGAAGTGCGACAAAAATCGGGTATCACGATCAGAAACGATGCTCACAGGTAATCCATGCAATCTTACAATCTCCTGCATGTACCGTTCTGTCAATGCTTCTGTTGATTGACCAACTCAAAATGGTATGAAATGAGCTGCCTTGGTCAATCGATCAACAATCACCCAAACAGCATTGTTGCCCTTTGGACTCCGCAGTAAAGCCGTCACGAAATCCATGGTTATATGTTCCCACTTCCATTGAGGAATCGGAAGTGGTTGCAATAAACCAGCAACACTTTGATGTTCAGCCTTGACTTGCTGACACACCAAGCACTTTACTACAAAGCGGGCAATCTCCCGTTTCATGCCTTCCCACCAAAAATGATGTCGTAGATCTCGGTATATCTTCGTGCCTCCTGGATGTACGGAATATGCGGAACTGTGCGCCTCCTTCATAAATTCTTCGCGAATATCTCCCTTTGGCATACACAAACGACTACCATATTGCAACGAACTATCTTCATGAATCAATAAGTCCGTTTGAAGTACAGCTTCAACATGTTCTCGAAACTATTGCAATCTAGGGTCCTGTAACTGTGCTGCTTTAATATTCTCGATCAACGACGACTGTACTTGCAGCTGCATCAACTGTCCCGAAGAATGCGGTAGCACAATCTCCAAATCGAATCTCCAAAAGTTTTCAATAAGTTCCTTTTATGTAGTTAAAATCCGAATTGCTGGCAACCGACTAAGCGCATCCAGCACAACATTAATTTTCCCCGGATGGTACTTAAGATCAAGATCATAGTCACCCATCAGCTCCAACCATCTACGCCGCCTCATATTAAGCTCCTTCTGTCTGAACACATACTTCAGGTTTTTGTGATTGGTGAATACTTCGATCTTTTCGCCCAATAAGTAGTGTCTCCAAATCTTCAAAGCTGTCACGCCCCGCTTCCCAAAATACGGAATACGAGGGGTAGACAAGGCCAGCCATGCTCCTACGGTCAAGGAATGTCCTGCCATAGTCACACTTCGGTTTCTAGTTTTTCATGGTAAACAGTAAATGATGCGCAGGTAATGAGAAATGCAGTGACTGAAAGGAACAATATAAAGACTGACCTGAAGTGGAACAAACGAATGTGACTCGGAATGGCAAGTCAAGAAGTCTGTGATGCACTGGTCTAGGCTAAATCTTCTCCTCACACTGAGCATGCATACTCAGGTCGTCAGAGCGATACAATAGCAATATAATATATAAAAAATCAAGTGACAGTTCTAACAGTAGTAATAGATATGAATAACAGTAAATCAATGACAGCAGGAATATGAATGTACAGTAATCGATGCAGCGGAGCAGTAAAGTAGTAGAACGATAAGTCACGAATGTCAACACAGTATAGAAGGAATGTAAATGCCAGTATCCCTATCAGTCTCTAAGTCTCACTGTACAGGTCACTAAGCCTATCGTCAGTCCAAGTGTGAGAGTCAACCACTCGCGAGTGTCCTCCACCCAAGGGTAGAACCCAAGGGCAAGGGACCATGGGCCCAACATGTAACATGTATATCACGGTGTATATCACATACCCTGTAAATCTCCATATGTCTCCCTAAATATATAAGCCGGCATGGGACTCCCGAGATTCTGTTGAACTCACACTTAAACTACCCCACATCCCGTGGTCTACATCAAACGCTAACCATAACCCTAAATACTAATCGATCCATGACAAGTCTGCGCGAGAACTGGAGGCAAGACCTCCATCAAGCACGTCCCGACTAATATCTAAGATAAATGGCAGTGTCGGATGTCTTATCTGTGACACCCGTGCAAGCGCTTCCATAAGTGTCCCATACCACTTATAGTCACACGTACACGCATCCCACAGACGTCGACAATGCAATAGAATAATAGGGTCACTGATTGTGTACAAGTACGTATCACTTTCACTTAATCATGGATACACGAACACTGACGTACTTGCCACAATCATCACTAAAATCTAACACTGGGTAAATGCACGATATCACTAGGTTATCACTACAATGATATGGTTATGATATGATGCGTGAACAGTATATAAGCACGATTTAGGGTGTCACAAAATAATAGTATTCTATCACTTACACGATTTATCATGAAACGTATGTATATAATTTAGCGAAATGATAAACGGGTAGTAATTAGTATGTTCAGTTGTCCATCCATCAAATTTAGTTTCAAGCCAATCGGGTTCCAGGATCATTAATGATAACCACTTCATTTTAAGCGCTCGCGGCTGGAAATCCAATTTCAGAATCAGAAGTCCGTTTCGGAACACATTTTGATCCCAGTTGGAACCAGATTTTAGCGACGTTACAGTTGGATGAAATCTAGAGTTTTCAGTAAGGTTTTCAACGTAATAGACGGATCTTCAATCACATCTGCACGTCAGGAGATATACACTGTTTAACACTAATATGTCAGTTCTGATTCTATTGGGACTGTTATGCGTCCCGATCTTTTAAATTATAGGATAAATAACAAATGGTAACGAAACAGAATGAAATCAATTACGTTGTCTAGCTAACAGATTTATCTATAATAACCAGTGGAGTTCCGCAATCTACGAGTTAAGGAGATCTTGTGGTATCCAATACAGAACAGCAAGCAATGACTGGAGCCGCTCTGGACTGCAGTCCAGAGTCGCACTCCGATGCAATTATCAACATAGTTTGAGTACAGGAATACCAGGAAACCAGTATACGGTCAAAGTTCGTCGAGTTGGATTCGTTTTGAGCCCTCGAACGCACCATTCTATTATGTATATGATTTATGGTGAATTTAACGGTTTTCAGGTACAATAAAATTTCAGCTTTACGATTAAACTTGGGGGTAGTGGTTTTAGTCGTTAACGATTACATTATCCAACAAAATTCACACACTAGGTTCACAACCCTACGGGCCAAACTACACCATTGAGTTCCGTCAAATTTGATGGGCATTTTCATTGGGAACACACGCCGAACAGTTATGATGCCTAATCGATCTAATATTGTAATGTGATAATCTAAGCAGTCTAAGTTTGTAACTCAAATATATAGCATGTAAGTAAGTAAAATACTTGCCTGGAGACGATGAATTGATGGAACGGTAAGCACGGACATGACACACGCGGCAACGGCGATTTCTGTAGGTGCTCGACGTATTGCCGGGGCTCGACCGCGACGGCAAGGGATGTAGTGAGGTGGTGTCTGGGCTGGGGATTTGCTGGTGCTGTCGAGGCCGATGGAGCAAGGATTGCAGAGGGAGAGAGAGAGATATTGAGAGAGAGAGAAGGTTAAACAGAGAAAAGAGAGTTAGGGGGGAGAAAGAGATATTGAGAGAAGAGAGAGAGCAGAATGAGAGAGGGTGTAGACAGAGAGAGAGAGAGATGTAGGCAGAGAGAGAGAGAAGTTAGAGATAGATGTAGGCAGAGAGAGAGAGAGAGAAGTTAGAGGAAGGGAGAAGAGGGTCAGAGGGACAGAAAGAGAGAGAGAGAGAGTGACAGAGTGAGAAAGAGACTGAGAGATGAGAGAGATGAGATGCAGGGAGGGAGAGAGAGAGATCTAGGATGGGAGTGAGGTGAAGGCTCGGGTGAGCGAGGGGAGTGAGGGTGAAGAGATCAAGAGGGAGAGGGAGTCGAGGATGGTGGCGTCGGTGACGATGATGATGACGATGGGGTCGACGTCGAGAGGTGGTAGGGGTGGAGCTCGGGAGTAGGGGCTCTGTGAGGTGCCGGCGGCGATGGGTGTTGGGTGATGGTGGCAGAGAAGAGAGAGGGAAGGTGGTGAGGAGACGAGGTTGGGCGAGGAGATTGAGCTCGGTGGGGTGTCGTCGTCGTCGTCGAGGAAAAAATGGGTGCAGGGACTCGAGAGTGTGAGGGTGAGAGAGTGTGGGAAGTGAGGGGAAAGAATGGGGAGACGAGGGGGTGAGCAACGCGGTTGTAACGCTCGCGGGCGTCGCGCGTGATGAGCGGCGACGTGGGCGCGGGCGGAGGCGCAGGAAGTGGATCGAGCGCGCGAGAGGGGGAAAAGAGCCGTTGGAGGAGATGAAGGTGTAGGAGCGGGTCGGGTCGAGGTTGAAGCGGGCGCGGGTTGGGGAGGGGACGCGGGCTGCAGGGAGTGGGCCGGGCTAAGGATTAAATAAAGGAATTAAAGAATGAAGAGAGCCGGGCCGGGCCAAAGAATTAAATAAAGGAATTAAAGAAGAAGAGAGCTGGGCCGGAACTGGGCTTAGGTAAAAATCTAATTAACTAATAGTGAATTAAAGAATGGGTTGAGGCAATAATGATAAGAGAGAAGTAAAGATTTAGGTTTAGGGTTTAAGGAAGTTTCTTTAAAATAATTAAATAGTTACTAATAACAAAATTCATAGTTTAAAGAGAAAATACGGATTTAGGCGTATATAAAGAACCGGGTATTACATCATACCACCCTTACAAAAATTTCGTCCTCGAAATTCAAAATAAACGATAAATGATACAAACATAGGCGAAAGCTATTATATTGCATCTAACACATAAAGATCTACTTGAAATAGGCAGATGAAGAAATTTGAAGGTTTATCTATATAAGAACAACATACAAAGGTATAGGTTCAAAGGAGTATAAGGCAGGAACAACTACAAAGGCAACTATATGTATATAAGAATAGCCATAAGAACAATAACGAACAATAATATTCGAGGCGTACTCGATAAAATCGAAACTCAATTATGTGCACATGTAAATATATCAAAAGTAGTACATCGGAAATAGTAAGTATAAGGCACAAACATTGATGATAGTAATTATAAACACAATACTCGAAGATAAAGTAACGACCATAAAATAGTGAAGGGTTAGTCGGTAGGTTAAACATCTTAGGATAATGCATCGGGCGATTAGTTTCAAAATACCTTAGAAAACTCGTATAGTGAAAATAAGAAACATGGGACAAAATGTGCGCGGTATAAGGTTGCGCTACTGAAAATGAGAATACTAATAGTGTACTCAAAATACATAAAACAGAGCAATCAATAACACACACTCTTTGATAAATTTAAAATAGTGAAAAACTAAATTTTAAATAATAATGTCCCTAAATATATTTGGGTAATAGAGAAATCACCAATATGAAAAGGGCTAGCTAGGGTAGTGGTTACAAGTAGGCGTGGCTCAATCAGAAGGTCGGAGTGTGGCGGCTTTAGACTGAAGGTCAAAGAGATTGGAATCGGGTCAACACAGAAAGTAAGGGTGAGCCACAAAGGACTACAAGGTAAAAGTATGGGAAGGATAGCGGTCGGTTCAACATATGAATCAAGATTTGAAGAGTTAGCGAACTCGGAAGTTTCTCCAAAATTTTCTCCTCTCAGAAGGATTACAAACGAGGCACATTCCAAGGATCAGGGTGCGGTACTTTCTAATCGAAACAAGGGTGAAAACTATGCAATGAGTAGGGTGGGCAGTCAGGGAACTCAGCAGAAAAATAATTGGATATGGGCAATAAACAAGTATCAAGCGAACCAATAATCAAAAGGTTTACGAATTCAGTAGATTTATTTCATTCAAGAAAATTTGAAACAGGGCATTCCCCAAGACGAAAAGTGGCCCTAAACTATATACATTTTATTTGGCCAGAAAGACAACATCAAAAGAAATTCCGTCAGTCGCGGTTGTGGAGATTCAGTAGGTTGCGGTAGGCTCGCGCACTCAGGTAGGGGCGTCCATTTCCATATCGCCTCGCGGGCATCGCCACTGGAAGTTCTTCCACAGCAGGGTCTTGATCTTCTGGTCCTTCTTCCTCGGATGGAGCTTCTTCATCGAGGTCCGATTCCATGTGATTCTCTTCTTCTGGATTTTCTCCCACGGGATTTTCCTCAACTGGATTTTCTTCTATCGGATCTTCATCGGGATCTTCCTCTATCGGGTCTTCCTCTATAGGGTTCTCTTCAGGATCTCCTTCTTCTTCGTCGGAGTAAGCTATCACGTTAAACTCTGGTGCGGCTACTTCTTCGTCCTCTGAATCGTTGTTTCCGAAGTTGACCTGGGGACCGTTGACATCATCATCAGAACTCATCAGTGTGCGATCTAAGGAAACGCATGACTGTGTATCCTCATCTAGATGCGGCGCTGCTCCAGGGTGGGCCATGGTCTAAAAAGAAAGTCATGATTAGACAGTGGAATACATCAAGGAAAAAGCTCAGGGTACGAAGTATAGGAAAAATATGCGGTTGCAGGAACTGAAAGATCAGGATTAAAATGCTGTGATAATGAATAGAATTAGATAAATAGAAAACAAGAGAATGATACATATATTACGATTCAAATTTTCATTGCATTCAACCAAAAGTTCAGCGGATACAAGATTTCAAACGGAAAGAAATATTCATAAAAATATGACAACATTAATGCTGAAAGTAGATAACATGAAAAATCCTTCTTCGACTACTATAACGTTGCATTCCCGTCGCGTGAGTTGAATCCTGCATTAGGTCCGTCTTATCGTCGAAGTTCGAACTACGCGCTAACCCTCACTTGGCAGAAGTGGAGAGAGTGGACGAATCTCCTCTTTGTAGTTCCTTCCTTTCTGGGCAACCGTTGATGAGATGTTTGTTGGAACCGCATATCAGAAATTTCCCTTGGGCACGGGGAAAATCCTTCTGAAGATGTCCTGGCCTCTTACAATATCCACAGCATGGGGTCTTCTGCTGCTCCTGTCTCGGGGGAATAAATGGGCGCTTCATCTTCTTCTCTTTTCCTCGTCTAATAGGGATCCCTTTATGATAGGAGACTCCCGCTGGGGTCTGACTCACCTGTCTTCTCAGCCCTTCAGCTAATAAGTCGTTTGTTCGCTCCTGGGCTTCCTTTAAACCTTGCAGTGCACTAAGGATCTCAACTGTCTGATTCTGGGGAGCGGATATGGATGAAGAGTCGTTGGAAGACATGATCCTGAGACAACAATTTTGCGAATAATATAAGTCACAAGCTAAATGAATCAAGATATAATATGGATAGGACAAAGATTCAAGAATATCAGAGATGATGAATTTATTACGAGCGGAGAATCAACTGTATGACTTTAAGTCGCTTGAATAGAGCACGGTAGTGCAATTTCAACCACGTAACTTGTCAAGTCACCCGAAGCCATAGCGAATGGATAGCTGAATACACGATGTGAATATGGATCAAGAATGACAGTTTACAACCTAGACCGAAGAATGTCTTAGATTGCCAAACTATACACGGAAAACTGCAATCCCAATCGATGCAAAACCTGGCTCTGATACCAACTAAACCATGTCACGCCCCGCTTCCCAAAATATGGAATACGAGGGGTAGACAAAGCCAGCCATGCTCCTACGGTCAAGGAATGTCCTGCCGTAGTCACACTTCGGCTTCTAGTTTTTCATGGTAAACAGTAAATGATACGCATGTAATGAGAAATGCAGTGACTGAAAGGAACAATGTAAAGACTGACCTGAAGTGGAACAAACGAATGTGACTCGGAATGGCAAGTCAAGAAGTCTGTGATGCACTGGTCCAGGCTAAATCTTCTCCTCACACTGAGCATGCATACTCAGGTCGTCAGAGCGACACAATAGCAATATAATATATAAAAAATCAAGTGACAGTTCTAACAGTAGTAATAGATATGAATAACAGTAAATCAATGACAGCAGGAATATGAATGTACAGTAATCGATGCAGCGGAGCAGTAAAGTAGTAGAACGATAAGTCATGAATGTCAACACAGTATAGAAGGAATGTAAATGCCAGTATCCCTATCAGTCTCTAAGTCTCACTGTACAGGTCACTAAGCCTATCGTCAGTCCAAGTGTGAGAGTCAACCACTCGCGAGTGTCCTCCACCTAAGGGTAGAACCCAAGGGCAAGAGACCACGGGCCCAACATGTAACATGTATATCACGGTATATATCACATACCCTGTAAATCTCCATATGTCTCCCTAAATATATAAGCCGGCATGGGACTCCCGAGATTCTGTTGAACTCACACTTAAACTACCCCACACCCCGTGGTCTACATCAAACGCTAACCATAACCCTAAATACTAATCGATCCATGACAAGTCTGCGCGAGAACTGGAGGCAAGACCACCATCAAGCACGTCCCGACTAATATCTAAGATAAATGGCAGTGTCGGATGTCTTATCTGTGACACCCGTGCAAGCGCTTCCATAAGTGTCCCATACCACTTATAGTCACACGTACACGCATCCCACAGACGTCGACAATGCAATAGAATAATAGGGTCACTGATTGTGTACAAGTACGTATCACTTTCACTTAATCACGGATACACGAACACTGACGTACTTGCCACAATCATCACTAAAATCTAACACTGGGTAAATGCACGATATCACTAGGTTATCACTATAATGATATGGTTATGATATGATGCGTGAACAGTATATAAGCACGATTTAGGGTGTCACAAAATAATAGTATTCTATCACTTGCACGATTTATCATGAAACGTATGTATATAATTTAGCGAAATGATAAACGGGTAGTAATTAGTATGTTCAGTTTTCCATCCATCAAATTTGGTTTCAAGCCAATCGGGTTCCAGGATCATTAATTATAACCACTTCATTTTAAGCACTCGCGGCTGGAAATCCAATTTCAGAATCAGAAGTCCGTTTCGGAACGCATTTTGATCCCAGTTGGAACCAGATTTTAGCCACGTTACAGTTGGATGAAATCTAGGGTTTTCAGTAAGGTTTTCAACGTAACAGACGGATCTTCAATCGCATCTGTACATCAGGAGATATACACTGTTTAACACTAATATGTCAGTTCTGATTCTATTGGGACTGTTATGCGTCCCGATCTTTTAAATTATAGGATAAATAACAAATGGTAACGAAACAGAATGAAATCAATTACGTTTTCTATCTAACGGATTTATCTATAATAACCAGCAGAGTTCCGCAATCTACGAGTTAAGGAGATCTTGTGGTATCCAATACAGAACAGCAAGCAACGATTGGAGTCGCTCTGGACTGCAGTCCAGAGTCGCACTCCGATCCAATTATCAACATAGTTTGAGTACAGGAATACCAGGAAACCAGTATAGGGTCAAAGGTCGTCGAGTTGGCTTCGTTTTGAGCCCTCGAACGCACCATTCTATTATGTATATGATTTATGGTGAATTTAACGGTTTTCAGGTACAATAAAATTTCAGCTTTACGATTAAACTTGGGGGTAGTGGTTTTAGTCGTTAACGATTAAATTATCCAACAAAATTCACACACTTGGTTCACAACCCTACGGGCCAAACTACACCATTGAGTTCCGTCAAATTTGATGGGCATTTTCATTGGGAACACACACCGAACAGTTATGACGCCTAATCGATCTAATATTGTAATGTGATAATCTAAGCAGTCTAAGTTTGTAACTCAAATATATAGCATGTAAGTAAGTAAAATACTTGCCTGGAGACGATGAATTGATGGAACGGTAAGCACGGGCATGACACACGCGGCAACGGCGATTTCTGTAGGTGCTCGACGTATTGCCGGGGCTCGACCGCGACGGCAAGGGATGTAGTGAGGTGGTGTCTGGGCTGGGGGTTTGCTGGTGCTGTCGAGGCCGATGGAGCAAGGATTGCAGAGGGAGAGAGAGAGATATTGAGAGAGAGAGAAGGTTAAACAGAGAAAAGAGAGTTAGGGGGGAGAAAGAGATATTGAGAGAAGAGAGAGAGCAGAATGAGAGAGGGTGTAGACAGAGAGAGAGAGATGTAGGCAGAGAGAGAGAGAAGTTAGAGATAGATGTAGGCAGAGAGAGAGAGAGAAGTTAGAGGAAGGGAGAAGAGGGTCAGAGGGACAGAAAGAGAGAGAGAGAGTTACAGAGTGAGAAAGAGACTGAGAGATGAGAGAGATGAGATGCAGGGAGAGAGAGAGAGATCTGGGATGGGAGTGAGGTGAAGGCTCGGGTGAGCGAGGGGAGTGAGGGTGAAGAGATCAAGAGGGAGAGGGAGTCGAGGATGGTGGCGTCGGTGACGATGATGATGACGATGGGGTCGACGTCGAGAGGTGGCAGGGGTGGAGCTCGGGAGTAGGGGCTCTGTGAGGTGCCGGCGGCGATGGGTGTTGGGTGATGGTGGCAGAGAAGAGAGAGGGAAGGTGATGAGGAGACGAGGTTGGGCGAGGGGATTGAGCTCGGTGGGGTGTCGTCGTCGTCGTCGTCGAGGAAAAAATGGGTGCAGGGACTCGAGAGTGTGACGGTGAGAGAGTGTGGGAAGTGAGGGGAAAGAATGGGGAGACGAGGGGGTGAGCAACGCGGTTGTAACGTTCGCGGGCGTCGCGCGTGATGAGCGGCGACGTGGGCGCGGGCGGAGGCGCAGGAAGTGGATCGAGCGCGCGAGAGGGGGAAAAGAGCCGTTGGAGGAGATGAAGGTGTAGGAGCGGGTCGGGTCGAGGTTGAAGCGGGCGCGGGTTGGGGAGGGGACGCGGGCTGCAGGGAGTGGGCCGGGCCAAGGATTAAATAAAGGAATTAAAGAATGAAGAGAGCTGGGCCGGGCCAAAGAATTAAATAAAGGAATTAAAGAATGAAGAGAGCTGGGCCGGGCCAAAGAATTAAATAAAGGAATTAAAGAAGAAGAGAGCTGGGCCGGAACTGGGCTTAGGTAAAAATCTAATTAACTAATAGTGAATTAAAGAATGGGTTGAGGCAATAATGATAAGAGAGAAGTAAAGATTTGGGTTTAGGGTTTAAGGAAGTTTCTTTAAAATAATTAAATAGTTACTAATAACAAAATTCATAGTTTAAAGAGAAAATACGGATTTAGGCGTATATAAAGAACCGGGTATTACATCAGCGAAAATCACAGCTGCTAACTCCAAATCATGAGTTGGGTAATTTTTCTCATGGATCTTCAACTGTCTCGATGCGTAAGGTATAATCTACCCATGCTGCATCAAAACACATCCCAATCCTTTCCCAGATGCGTCGCTGTGAATCACCAATCCTCCGGAACTGTCTGGTATGGTCAAAATAAGAGCGGTTATCAACTTTTGCTTCAACACCTCAAAAGCTGACGTACACCTATCCGTCCATACGAACGGTACTTTCTTACACGTAAGCTTGGTCAAAGGCTCAGCCAAATGAGCAAAATTCTCCACAAACCTTCTGTAATACCCGGCAAGTCCAAGAAAGCTTCTGATCTCTGCAACGTTCTTCGGAATCGGCCAATCTCGAACTGCTGCAATCTTTTCGGGATCAACGGCGATTCCATCTCCGGACACGACATGCCCCAAAAACTTCACTTCTTCAAGCCAAAACTCGCACTTGCTCATCTTTGCATACAATCTTTCGTGTCTCAATGTCTGCAGTGCGATCTTCAAGTGTTCTGCATGCTCTTCTATGCTCCTCGAGTAAATCAGAATATCATCAATGAACACCACTATAAACTGGTCCAAGAATGGTGAAAAGATTCGGTTCATCAAGTCCATAAATATCGCCGGTGCATTCGTTACTCCAAAGGGCATCACTAAATACTCGTAATGTCCATACCGAGTTCGGAACGCAGTCTTGCAAATATCCTCTGATTTAACTCGGACCTGATGATATCCGGATCGCAAATCCAGCTTCGAGAATACCCTTGCGCCAGTAAGCTGCTCGAATAATTCGCCAATGCAAGGGATCAGGTACTTGTTCTTAATAGTCACCCGGTTTAATTCTCGATAATCGATGCACATCCTCCCTGTGCCATCTTTCTTCTTGACTAGAAGAACTGGAGCCCCCCAAAGTGAATTACTGCTGCGAATCCAACCCTTCTAAAATAATTCGGTAACCTGCTTTTTGACTTCTTCCAACTCCACTGGTGCCATTGGATAGTACGCTTTAGAGATTGGCGCTGCACCAGGAACAAGATCGATCGCGAACTCCACATCTCGTTTTGGTGGTAAACCCGAGATGTTCTCGAATACGTCCATGAACTCTGGAACTACAGCTGGCGCTTCCTTCTTATCAACTTCCATCGACGAAAGAATATTGTTTGTCGGCCTAGCCCTAAACTCGACTGGCCCGACAGAACTGCTTCCTCCAGCAAAACAAACTCCGGATGTCCGGGAATCTGGAAAATCACTTTCTTTGCCCTACAATCAATGTGAGCGTGGAAAGTGCCGAGAAAATCCATTCCCAAGACAACAACAAACAAAGGGATGCACCAGAATTGAATAATTCTAATGCGGGAAAACTTGAACAAGTAGGATACAGGAAACAACTTCATCTGAAGCCAAGTCACTGAAGAAGATAAGCACGATAAACAGGATTCAAGCTGAGGATAAAACATGAACTGGAAAGCAGGAGAAGCAAGGCAATATAACAACTATGAAACAAGGAAGTTGTCACGCTCCGCTTCCCAGAGTGCGCTAAGATCGTCACGTGACAGAGCCAATCATGCTACCTGTGGCTAGGAAACATCCCTCCACAGTCACATTACGGCTGTCTAGAAGATATCAAGAACAGTAGAAATAAAATAAACTATCTAGTACATGTCCATAAGCCAGAATAAACGAGTCAAGAAATAATATGCGGAAGCAAAAAATCCAATAAACAGTAATATCTGGAAAGTATGGAAATAACTAAACTAACTGGATACTAACAGGATCCTCACTGCTCGGCCTGACGGCAGAAATACTCCTGATCAGCCTGCGACAAAGGTAGAGGATCTGGGCCATGCAAAACCCAGACGTCAGTGCGTCATAATATCAATAATTCAAGACAAGCAGGATGTGATGAAATATGAACAGTAACAAGTCCTAAGTAACAAGTAAAACGTAACATGAATATAGATCAGTGAACAGGATATAAACAGGTGAAGTGCAATGGGTAGTCTAAACTGGGCTATAGGGCTATCTACTCTAAAGTCATTCGAAATCAATTAGTGTAATCCTCATCGTAACCCATCGGTCTATGCCCCGTTCAACCCCACGGGACCACGGTAAAAAGATATGATAGACTGTAAGTCTATGTCCCGTTCAACCCCACAGGACCACGGTAACACGATGTAATAGACTATGAGTCTATATCCCGTTCAACCCCACGGGACCATGGTAACATGATGTAATAGCCCTTTGAGTTACGTTCGGCTACATTCTTGATTTCCCTATACCCCCAAGGTTATGTGTGTAAGTCAGGTATTGATAAATCTGAGACTAATACCAACACAGGATCAAGCAGGTACAGGTTTGTCTGTATAGACAACAGGAAATGTCCACAGGGACAACAGGTCAAGATTGTTGGCAATAGTAACAAGAACAGGTAATATGTCAAGCTGTGGTACATCAGGTTATGACAGGTGGTGTACATGTATCAAGTCATGGAAAGTAGTGCACAGGTATCAAGTCATGTCAGTAGTGGTGTATCAGGTCATGTCAGGTAGTGTACAAGTATCGAGTGGGTGCTCATAATCAAACTGTAATAAGTATGGGTACACAAAATTAAGTATGGAGTACTAATATAACAATAAAATGGAATAATGTAATATGGTATGCAAATAGATATAAATTCAAAGATATGGATACACAATTATCGATTAGGGTTACATTTATAGTTCCAATACTAATTAGGATGCACTTTATTAAACATGGGGTGTCAATATTACAGTATTATGTATTAATGTGATTTATGGATGAATTATATATATTTTAAATGAGATGGATGCAAACGGGTATCCGAAATCAGTAAAACTGTGAAATGGTAATGTGGGATGTACAACTAAGCAATATGTGATGTAAATATTGATATGGATGCAGTATATTGTAATCTAGTGTGTAACAAGATAGGTTTTCATGACCTAGATCTGTAATGATATGAATGGATGCAAACGGAACATCGAAAAGCTGTAATATGAAACATGGGATACTAGATTTAAAATACAGGTATGATATTTATTTAAATAGGTATATAATGAGTTATATAGCATGTAGCAAGATTAACTTGCCTTGACGGATCAAGAAACGTATGTGTACGGTACGTCTCACGTCGGTGAAAAGTCGCGACGCACGCACGGCACACGGAACGGGTCCAAGAAACGCACGAGGGTGATCACGCAGGTCAGGTATGTCGTCTGGATCGTCGGCGTCACGTCCGGCTCCGGCAATCTACAGAAATCAGAATTAAAGAAATGAAAGGAAAAGAAAGAAAGAAAGAGAAGAGAAGAAAAGAAAGAGGACGAAGAAGAATGAGAAGAAGAGGGATTGTTCACTGGGTTGCACTGTGGTCAAGGAACGAGGGGGCGGCAACGAGATCAACTGCGGCGATCTCGCCGGCGATGGAGCGGGTGTGCAAGGGTGCTCGGGTTCAGGTTTCTTGTGTGTGCAGGGGCTCGGGGAGAGGAGAAAATGGCAGAGGAAGGTGATGACGAGGAGAGGATGAAGACGAGTTGGTGGAGAGATGGAGAGGTCGACGACGAGGCGAGCGCGAGGGAGGCGACGTCTAGGGTTCGTGCAGGAAAATGAGAAGAAAGGAAGAAGAGTTATAATATATATAGGGGGAGAGAGAGAGATAATCTGAGAGAGAGAGAGGAGAGAGAGAATGAGATCAGGAGGAGAGAGAGAGAGGAGAGAGAGGGGGGGTAATGAATAGTGAGGAGAAAGAAAATCATCGTTTTGTGGGGGAGAGAGAGAAAGAGATAGCGTGAGGGTAGAGAGAGA
Source organism: Agapanthus africanus (assembly GCA_030015575.1). Taxonomy (NCBI): domain Eukaryota; kingdom Viridiplantae; phylum Streptophyta; class Magnoliopsida; order Asparagales; family Amaryllidaceae; genus Agapanthus; species Agapanthus africanus. Next base: position 796,948,645 of record CM057340.1, read on the forward strand.
GAGAAGAAGAAGAAAGAGAGAGGGAGTGGGGGCCACGAGACAGAGGGAGAGAGCTGGAGTTGTTAGGATTAGTTTAAAAATATTTTTTTTAGTTAGTTAATTAAAATTTTATGAACTAATAAAAAATATTAGAATAAAATCATCTTTAGGCCGGAGCTCAAGAATTGGCAATCGGCAGCAGCGAACCTATTCGTTTCCTTTCAGGAAACTTTAAATTTAAATAAATTGAATTTTGGCGGGATACAAAAATATTCCAAAATACGTCCGGGTCGGATCTAAAAATTCAGATTTAAAATATGAAAAATATATGCGACTTTCAAAATTCAAAATGAATGCTCACGTAACGAAAATGCATACCCCCAAGAACGGATGCATGTACGTGCACATAGCCATCCAAATACGTCCGTTTCACTGAATGGGGCGAGAACAAGATGCGCGGATGCTACCACGAGGTTAGGGGTATCATGCAAGCCATGTTATGTAATTTTAAAATATTTTCTGTGACTTAAAATGTTATATGGTAAAAGATGCAATGCCAGATGAAATGCCAGTATGCAGTATACATGAAATGCACATGTCTATATAAAAAGTCAAGGTAATTCATAAATATGAATCAAACAAGTTTCAAGCAAGCGGGTCGGGTCGAATGCAATGTAAAATGTAAAATACTATTCGTACACAAAACACGATAAATCAGGAAAAATACCACAATTAAGAAAATACGAGAACTGGAATTGGTATAAATGAACTAGGTTGTTACATTATACCCAACTACAAAAATAATTTCGTCCTCGAAATTCCAAGAACAAGAAAGGATAAACAATCAAGAAACTACAAGAATAGATGTGAAAACTTCTGCCGGATTTCATCTTCTTGTTCCCAAGTTGATTCTCCATTCGAGCGATTTCCCTAAGAAACAAGTACGAGAGGGATAATCTTGTTCTTAAGAACATTTTCTCTTCGATCCACAATCGACATCGGTCGTTCCTCAAAGGATAAATCTTCTCGTACAGTCAGCTCCGAATGATCCAGCACGTGTGTTTCATCTCGAACATACTTTTGGATTTGGGATACATGAAACACGTCATGAACATTCGCCAAAGATTGTGGTAAGGCCAAACGATAAGCCACTACTCCAACACGCTCCAAAATCTCGAAAGGCCCTACGAATCGAGGACTAAGCTTGCCTCGACTTCCAAAATGAATCACTCCCCTTGTCGGTGATATCTTCAAGAATACCAGATCACCAACAGCGAACTCTAGAGGTCTTCTCGATGTGTCGGCCTAACTCTTCTGCCGATATTGAGCTGCCTTCATGTGATTCCGGATAGTATTAACTTTCTCTACTGTTTGCACGATCAAATCCGGTCCCAACAATCTTCGTTCTCCAACATCGTCCCAACAAACAGGTGAACGACACTTGTGACCATACAATGCTTCGAATGGAGCCATCTGAATAGTCGCCTGAAAGCTGTTATTGTAAGAAAACTCCACTAAGTGTAGATGATCCTCCCATGAACTCTTAAAGTCTAACATGCAAGCTCTCAACATGTCTTCAAGAGTTTGGATCGTTCTCTCTGACCGGCCATCTGTCTGAGGATGATAAGCTGTGCTAAATTTCAATCGAGTCCCCAAACTTTCCTGTAAGCTCCTCCAGAAGTGCGACAAAAATCGGGTATCACGATCAGAAACGATGCTCACAGGTACTCCATGCAATCTTGTAATCTCCTACATGTACCGTTCTGCCAATGCTTCCATTGATTGACCAACTCGAAATGGTATGAAATGAGCTACCTTGGTCAATCGATCAACAATCACCCAAACAGCATTGTTGCCCTTTGGACTTCGTGGTAAAACCGTCACGAAATCCATGGTTATATGTTCCCACTTCTATTGAGGAATCGGAAGTGGTTGCAATAAACCGGCAACCCTTTGATATTCAGCCTTAACTTGCTGACACACCAAGCACTTTGCTACAAAGCGGGCAATCTCCCGTTTCATGCCTTCCCACCAGAAATGCTGCCGTAGATCTCGGTACATCTTCGTGCGTCCTGGATATACGGAATATGCGGAACTGTGCGCCTCCTTCATCACTTCTTCGCGAATATCTCCTTTTGGCACATACAAACGGCTACCATATCGTAACGAGCCATCTTCATGATTCAACAAGTCCGTTCGAAGTCCAGCTTCAACTTGTTCTCGAAACTTTTGCAATTTAGGGTCCTGTAATTGCGCTGCTTTAATATTCTCGATCAACGACGACTGTACTTGCAGCTGCATCAACTGTCCCGAAGAATGCGGTAGCACAACCTCCAAATCGAATCTCCGAAATTCTTCGATAAGTTTGTTCTGTGTAGTCAACATCCGAATTACTGGCAACCGACTAAGCGCATCCGGCACTACATTAACCTTCCTCGGATGGTACTTAAGATCAAGATCGTAATCAGCTATCAGCTCCAACCATCTACGCTGCCTCATACTAAGCTCTTTCTGCGTGAACACATACTTTAGGCTTTTGTGATCGGTGAATACTTCGACCCTTTTGCCCAGTAAGTAGTGTCTCCAAATCTTCAAAGCGAAAATCACTGCTGCAAGCTCCAAATCATGAGTTGGGTAATTCTTCTCATGGGTCTTCAACTGTCTCGATGCGTAAGCTATAACCTTCTCATGCTGCATCAAAACACATCCCAAACCTTTCCTAGACGCGTTGCTGTGAATCACCAATCCTCCAGAACCATCTAGTACGGTCAAAATAGGAGCGGTTATCAACCTTTGCTTTAACGCCTCAAAAGCTGACGCACACTTTTCCGTCCATACGAATGATACTTCCTTTCGCGTAAGCTTGGTCAAAGGCTCAGCCAAACGGGCAAAATTCTCCACGAACCTTCTGTAATATCCGGCAAGTCCAAGAAAACTTCTGATCTCTGCTACGTTCTTCGGAATCGGCCAATCTTGAACTGCTGCAATCTTTTCAGGGTCAACGGTGATTCCATCTCCGGATACAATATGCCCCAAAAACTTCACTTCTTCAAACCAAAACTCACACTTGCTCATCTTTGCATACAATCTTTCTTGTCTCAATGTCTGCAGTGCGATCTTCAAGTGTTCCGCATGCTCTTCTAGGCTTCTCGAGTAGACCAGAATATCATAGATAAACATCATTGTAAACTGGTTGAAGAATGGTGAAAAGATTCGGTTCATCAAGTCCATAAATATCGCCGGTGCATTCGTGACTCCGAATGGCATCACTAAATGCTCGTAATGTCCATATCGAGTTCGGAATGCAGTCTTGCAAATATCCTCCGATTTAACTCGGACCTAATGATATCTGGATCGCAAATTCAGCTTCGAGAATACTCTCGCGCCACTAAGCAGCTCGAACAATTCGCCAATGCGAGGGATCGGGTACTTGTTCTTAATAATCGCCCGGTTTAATTCTCGATAATCGATGCACATCCTCCTTGCGCCATCTTTCTTCTTGACTAGAAGAACTGGAGCTCCCCAAGGTGAGTTGCTGCTGCGAATCCAACCCTTCTCAAGTAATTCAGTAACCTGCTTCTTGACTTCTTCCAACTCCACTGGTGCCATCGGATAGTACGCCTTTGAGATTGGCGCTGCACCAGGAACAAGATCGATCGTGAACTCCACATCTCGTTTTGGCGGTAAACCCGATATGTGCTCGAACACGTCCATGAACTCTCAAACCACAGCTGGCGCTTCCTCCTTATCAACTTCCATTGTCGAAAGAACATGTTTGTCGGCCTAGCTCTAAACTCGACTGGCCCGACAGAACTGCTACCTCCAGCAAAACAAACTCTGGATGTCCGGGAATCTGGAAAATCACTTTCTTTGCCCTACAATCAATGTGAGCGTGGAAAGTACCGAGAAAGTCCATTCCCAAGACAACATCATAGCTGCCGGTATCAATCACCAAGAAATCTGCAAAACATGAACTGGTAAGCAATGAAACTAAGAGAACCAAGGTAATAAAACGACCATAGAATAAGGAAATGAATCAAGACCAGGTATCCAAGTTACTTAAATAGAGTACCGTATTGTAACCATACTGCAGTTCATAATTACAATCACATAACTCCACTCAAGTCGCCCAAATCCTAGTATCAGAATCAAGGAACAGGGAGAAACAATAGGGAACCAAAAGATTTCAAGTCAAAATGCAAAGAGGTTTGCATATCGTCAAGATAGGATCAGGAGGAAGTTAAGATTCAAGAATGGCAAGATGGTAAAGTGGCAGGACATATTCTTAATCACGAGCATTCTGATTCGTGTATTGGGTCCAATACCCAACTACAAAAAGAATCAAACCCGATTAACCTAGATCCTATGGCTGATACCAAACAAACCCTGTCACGCCCTGCTTCCCAGAGTGCGCTAAAATCGTCACGTGACAGAGCCAACCATGCTACCTGTGGCTAGGAAACATCCCTCCACGGTCACATTACGGATGTCTAGAAGATATCAAGAACAGTAGAAATAAAATAAACTATCTAGTACATGTCCATAAGCCAGAATAAACGAGTCAAGAAATAATATGCGGAAGCAATAAATCCAATAAACAGTAACATCTAGAAAGTACGGAAATAACTAAACTAACTGGATACTAACAGGATGCTCACTGCTCAGCCTGACGGCGGAAATACTCCTGATCAGCCTGCGACAAAGGTAGAGGATCTGGGCCATGCAAAACCCAGACGTCAGTGCGTCATAATATCAATAATTCAAGGCAAGCAGGATGTGATGAAATATGCAGTCATGAAATATGAACAGTAACAAGTAAAACGTAACATGAATATAGATCAATGAACAGAATATAAACAGGTGAAGTGCAGTGAGTAGTCTAAACTGGGCTATAGGGCTATCTACTCTAAAGTCATTCGAAATCAATTAATGTAATCCTCATCGTAACCCATCGGTCTATGCCCCGTTCAACCCCACGGGACCACGGTAACAAGATATGATAGACTGTAAGTCTATGTCCCGTTCAACCCCACGAGACCACGGTAACACGATGTAATAGACTGTGAGTCTATGTCCCGTTCAACCCCACGGACCACGGTAACATGATGTAATAGCCTTTTGAGTTACGTTCGGCTACATTCTTGATTTCCCCATACCCCCAAGGTTATGTGTGTAAGTCAGGTATTGATAAATCTGAGACTAATGCCAACACAGGATCAAGCAGGTACAGGTTTGTCTGTATAGACAACAGGAAATGTCCGTAGGGACAACAGGTCAAGATTGTCGGCATTAGTAACAAGAACGGGTAATATGTCAAGCTGTGGTACATCAGGTCATGACAGGTGGTGTGCATGTATCAAGTTATGGCAAGTAGTGCATAGGTATCAAGTCATGTCAGTAGTGGTGTATCAGGTCATGTTAGGTAGTGCACAAGTGTCGAGTGGGTGCTCATAATCAAACTGTAATAAGTATGGGTACACAAAATCAAGTATGGAGTACTAATATAACAATAAAATGGAATAATGTGATATGGTATGCAAATAGATATAAATTCAAAGATATGGATGCACAATTATCGATTAGGGTTACATTTATAGTTCCAATACTAATTAGGATGCACTTTATTAAACATGGGATGTCAATATTACAGTGTTATGTGTTAATGTGATATATGGATGCAATTATATATATTTTAAATGAGATGGATGCAAACGGGTATCCGAAATCAGTAAAACTGTGAAATGGTAATGTGGGATGTACAACTAAGCAATATGTGATGTAAATATTGATATGGATGCAGTATATTGTAATCTAGTATGTAACAAGATAGGTTTTCATGACCTAGATCTGTAATGATATGAATGGATGCAAACGGAACATCGAAAAGCTGTAATATGAAACATGGGATACTAGATTTAAAATACAGGTATGATATTTATTTAAATAGGTATATAATGAGTTATATAGCATGTAGCAAGATTAACTTACCTTGACGGATCAAGAAACGGATGTGTACGGTACGTCTCACGTCGGTGAAAAGTCGCGACGCACGCACGGCACACGGAACGGGTCCAAGAAACGCACGAGGGTGATCACGCAGGTCAGATACGTCGTCTGGATCGTCGGCGTCACGTCCGGCTCCGGCGATCTACAGAAATCAGAATTAAAGAAAAGAAAGGAAAAGAAAGAAAGAAAGAAAGAAAGAAAGAGAAGAAAATAAAGAGGAAGAAGAAGAATGAGAAGAGGAGGGATTGCTCACTGGGTTGCACTGTGGTCAATGAACGTGGGGGCGGCGATGAGATCAACTGCGGTGATCTCGCCGGCGATGGAGCGGGTGTGCAGGGGTGCTCGGGTTCAGGTTTCTTGTGTGTGCAGGGGCTCGGGGAGAGGAGAAAATGGCGGAGGAAGATGAGGACGAGGAGAGGATGAAGACGAGGTAGTGGAGAGAAGGAGAGGTCGACGACGAGGTGAGCGTGAGGGAGGCGACGGCTAGGGTTCGCGCAGAAAAATGAGAAGAAAGGAAGAGGAGTTATAATATATATAGGGGGAGAGAGATAATCTGAGAGAGAGAGAGAGATCGAGAGGAGAGAGAGAGGATCTAAGAGAGAGATGGGAGAAAGATCGAGAGGAGAGAGAGAGGTAATGAATAGTGAGGAAAAAGAAAATCGTCGTTTTGTGGGGGGAGAGAGAAAGATATAGCGCGAGGGAAGAGAGAGAAAGAGAAGAAGAAAGAGAGAGGGGGTGATGGCCACGAGACAGAGGGAGAGAGCTGGAGTTGTTAGGATTAGTTTAAAAATATTTTTTTAGTTAGTTAATTAAAATTTTATGAACTGATAAAAAATATTAGAACGAAATTTTAAAATTTAAATAAATTGAATTTTGGCGGGATACAATAATATTCCAAAACACGCCCAGGTCGGGTCTAAAAATTCAGATTTAAAATATGAAAAATATATGCGACTTTCAAAATTCAAAATGAATGCTCAGATAACGAAAATGCATACCCCCAAGAACGGATGCACGTATGTGCGCGTAGCCATCTAAACACGTCCGTTTCACTGAATGGGGCGAGAACAAGATGCGCAGATGCTACCACGGGATTAGAGGTATCATGCAAGCCATGTTATGTAATTTTAAAATATTTTCTATGACTTAAAATGTTTTATAGTAAAAGATGTAATGCCAGATGAAATGCCAGTATGCAGTATACATGAAATGCACATGTCTATTTAATAAGTCAAGGTAATTCATAAACATGAATCAAACAAGTTTCAAGCAAGCGGGTCGGGTCGAATGCAATGTAAAATGTAAAATGCTATTCGTACCCAAAACACGATAAATCAGGAAAAATACCACAATTAAGAAAATACGAGAACTGGAATTGGTATAAATGAACTAGGTTGTTAAAGAAGTGAATCAAGACTAGGACTCCAAGTTACTTAAATAGAGTACCGCATTGTAACCATGTTGCAGTTCATAGTTACAATCACATAACTCCGTTCAAGTCGCCCAAATCCTAGTATCAGAATCAAAGGAACATGGAGAAACAATAGGGAATCAAAAGTTTCAAGACGAGATGCAAAGTTGTTTGCATATCGTCAAGACAAAGGGTCAAGAGAAAGATATGATTCAAGAATCACGATAACAATGTGGCAGGACATGTGCCTAATTATGGGTTTTCCGATTCGTGTATTGGGTCCAATACCCAACTACAAAAGAATCAAACCCGATTAATCTAGATCCTATGGCTCTGATACCAAACAAACCCTGTCACGCCCCGCTTCCCAGAGTGCGCTAAGATCAGCACGTGACAGAGCCAACCATGCTACCTGTGGCTAGGAAACATCCCTCCACAGTCACATTACGGCTGTCTAGAAGGTATCAAGAACAGGAAAATAAAAATAAACTATCTAGTACATGTCCATATGCCAGAATAAACGAGTCATGAAATAACATACGGAAGCAATAGATCCAATGAGCAATAATAATCTGGAAAGTACGGAAGTAACTGAACTAACTGGATACTAACAGGATCCTCATTGGTCGGCCTGCGGCGGAAGTACTCCTGATCAGCCTGCGACAAGGATAAGGGATCTGGGCCATGCAAAACCCAGACGTCAGTGCGTCATATAACAATAATTCTAAGCAAGCAGGATGCGAAAAAATATGCAGGCATGAAGTATAAACAGTAACAGTAACATGAATATAGATCAGTGGACAGAATATATGTAGGTGAAGTGCAGTGAGTAGTCTAAACTGTGATATAGGGTTATCTACTCTAAAATTATTGAAATCAATTAGAGTAATTCTCCATGTAACTCAAAGGATATGTCCCGATATCCTCCGGGACCACGAATCAGGTAGTGGGAGTCATGAATGACTCTGTCCCGTTATCCCCCGTGACCACGGATCAAGTAAGAATCACGGATGATTCTGTCCCGTTATCCCCCAGGACCACGGATCAAGTAATACCCTTGTAAACTACACTTTAGTTACACTTTTGATTTCCCCATACCCCTAAGGTTATGTGTTCAAGTCAGGTATTGGTAAATCTGGAGCTAATGCTAACACAAGATCAAGCAGGTACATGTTTGTCTGTATAGACAATGGGATATGTCCGTAGGGACAACAGGTCAAGATTGTCGGCATTAGTAACAAGATCAGGTAATGTGTCAAGCTGTGGTACATCAGGTCATGTCAGATGGTGTACAAGTATCAAGTGGGTGCTCATAATCAATTATAATAAGTATGGGTACACAAAATCAAATATGGAGTACTAATATAACAATAAAATGGAATAATGTGATGTGGTATGCCAATAGATATAAATTCAAAGATATGGATGCACAATTATCGATTAGAGTTACATTTATAGTTCCAATACTAATTAGGATGCACTTTATTAAACATGGGGTGTTAATATCACAGTGTTATGTATTAATGTGATCTATGGATGCAGTTATATATATTTTAAATGAGATGGATGCAAACGGGTATCCGAAATCAGCAAAACTATAAAATGGTAATGTGGGATGTAAAACTAAGCAATATGTGATGTAAATATTCCATTGGGTGCAGTATATTGTAATATGGTATGTACCAAGATAAGTTTTCATGACCTAGATCTGAAATGATATGAATGGATGCAAACGGAACATCGAAAAGCTGTAATATGAAACATGGGATGCTTGATTTAAAATACAGGTGTGATATTTATTTAAATAGGTATATAATGAGTTATATGGCATGTAGCAAGATTAACTTGCCTCGACGGATCAAGAAACGGATGTGTACGGTACGTTCGACGTCGGCAAAATGTCGCGACGCATGTACGGCATACGGAACGAGTCTAAGAAACGCACGAGGGTGATCACGCAAGCAAGGCACTTTCTCTGGGTCGTTTGGATCGTCGACGACGATCCCGGCTCCGGCGAACTATGAAACCACGGAATCAAGTTAAAGAAGAAAGAAAAAGAAAAAAGAAGAGAAGAAAAGGGAAGAGGAATAAGAAGAAGAAGGAGAAGTCGGCTTACAGGATTGTGCACTGGAGTCGCAGAGAGAGGTAGTGGTATCGATGATGAAGAACGGAGCTCCGGCGAAGGGGTTTGATGTTAGGGTTTCGGTTAGGGTTTGAGTTTTGTTTGCTGAGGTTTGGGTGAGTGCAGGGGTGTTGCTGGGTTGTAGGAGGAAGAACAGAGGAGATAGGGAGAGAAAGGAGATGGTGATGATAGTGGTGTGAGGCTGGGGTCATCGGCGACGAGATGGTGCTGGGTTCTTGGTGCAGTGGGGTGTGCAGGTTTGCTCGGGGAGAAGAAAGGAAGGTGGCTGAGTTGGTGAAGAGGAGGTGACGAGGAGGAGGAGGCTCGGTTGAGGGAGTTGAGGTGACGGTCTTTAGGGTTAGGGTTTGAGAAAAGATGATGGGTCGATGGAGGAAGTTCTCGGGATTTTTAAAGAGAAGATGAAGATGAAGATAGAAAGGAGGTGACTTTAACAGAAGGGAGGTGCGCGGACTGCTACAGGATCGCGAGAGGAGAGAGAGAAAGAATCGCGAGAGGAGAAAGATAGAGAGAGAGCGAGAGGAGAGAGAGAGAGAATGAACAGTGAGGAGAGATAAATTTGGATTTAGTGGGGAGAGAGAATGTGAGATCTGCGCGCTTGAGGAGAGAGAAAGAGAGAAGAAAGAGAGAGAGGAGAGAGGGTCTGCTCAGAGGAAGAGAGAGAGAGTTTGTAGTTAGGATTTTTATTTTGTAAAAAATATTTTAGTTAGTTAAATAAATTTTTAAAGCTGTCGATTTTTAATTTAAAGATATTATATTTAATAAAATTTGAATTTTTGCGGGATACAAAAATATTCCAAAACAAGCTCGGGTCGGATCTAAAATTTCAAATTTAAAATATGAAAAATATATGCGACGTCCAAATTTCAAAATGAAAGCTCGGATAACGAAAAAGCATACCCCTAAGAACGGATGCACATACGTGCGCGTAGCTATCCAAACACGTCCGTTTCGCTGAACGGGACGAGAACAAGATGCGCGGATGCTACCACGGGGTTAGGGATATCATACTGGCCATATTATGTATTTTTAAAATATTTTATGTGACTTAAAATGTTATATTGTAAAAATGCAAATGCCAGATAAAATGCCAGTATGCAGTATTCATGAAAGTGCACAATTCTATATAACAAGTCAGGATAAATCATAAACATGAATCAAGACAGGTTTCAAGCAAGCAGGTCGGGTCGAATGCAATGTAAGTTGTAAAATATCATTCGCACCCAAAACACGATAAATCAAGAAAATACCACAAATAGGGAAATACGGGAACTGAAATTGGTATAAATGAACTAGTGTGTTACAATTGTCGTCTCCCGGAATCGCGAAAATCCATCATTTAAGGCCCCGAAATCGCAGTCAAAGATTTGCTCCAAACTTTGACTTTCGAATTAGGAGTGAAATTAGCACCCGAATCAGTTAAGATTTGACAGGAAGTATCGGAAATCAATTTGGGACGCAATCAAATAATTAGTTTTTCGTTCTAACTACTTTTTATTTTTAGCAGTTTTCTAGTTTTAGCGGTTTTTCTTTTGATCTATTCCGTCCGACTTGTCATTTCTGTCATATTTCTATCTGATAACGTCCCTATTTTTTTACAGTCTTTTTAGAAATGGTAACGTCTTTCTCTTTTTTCATGACTACTGTCTTTTTCGGTTTAATAATTCTTACTTATGCTTGTTACGAATTATGATCATAAACCTGTTGTTCCTAACAAAGAAGTACCCATTAAAACCAATTGGCAATCCCATTGTTTTTTCATTTGAGTTTTTTCTACACTTGCATGCTGGCATCTTCTCAATTTTTTTCTCTTTTTCCGTCATTTGTCAAATTTAATTGCAAAAATACGACCGAGTTAGAAAATTAAATGATTTATATCATATATCTATAAAATTTATCATTTGATCATCGTATTAACCATATTAAACCAATTGAAAATATTAGAAAACACAATCAGAACTTGTTAACATTGTTCATTCTTCTTCGAATTTTACATGTCAAAATAACAGAAACAACAGACGATCGATCACTAAAGAAAAACTAACAGTGACATCTTAAGTTATTTGACGTGGCTTCTCACATCGACATAGTGAGCATGAGTTTTTCTTGAACAACCAAGAAACAATACATTTCATGTGGAATGTATGATCACAACACAACTGCACTCGTTCGACTAAATTATCGTTGCTATCCATCTCAATTTCTTCAAAACACACAGCACAAATATTGTCATTCTCGTCCTTCAACCCTGAATGCAAAATAGGAAAAGAAGATTGGTAGAGTTTTAAAGATCTTTTTCTCTCCACTCTCTCAACTTTTTTATATTTTTGGTTTTTCTCTTTTGAGTAGAGAATGAGGATGAAGCGTCCCATCTTAAATAGAGCAGGAGGTGGGCACGAACGCCAATAGGAGATAGAACATGTGGCAATAGGAAGTGGAAATACCAAAATTTGTGAGGGCAAAATTGACATTTTGAAAAGGAGATAGGACATGCGGCAGTAGAAAGTGGAAAAACCAAAATTTATGAGGGCAAAATTGGCATTTTGAAAATTCTGCCTCCTCTTTACCACTTTACATTATGTATATAGATACTATATTTCTATATCAATCTGTTCGGTATACTCTCTCTATATAATTTAACAATAATTAAGAAAGAAGTTAACAGTCATTCAGTCAGCTTGGGACTTAAATGTGGTAGAAAGAAATTATATTCAAACTTTGATAAATAAATGAAAAAGAAGTTGAAAAACACAAAGCTCATTATACGTTCGGACCTTATCTTGGAATCTTTCAAATCAACCTGATTGTAGAACTATTATAGTTTTTGTCTTTTTCCCCTGCTTTCTACCGAAAATGCAGTATAAAGAGAGACATCATAATGTGCATTCATTTTCAAAATTTTCGAAAACTACAGCATTCCCTTTACATTATATGTATCATTGTCTGACCATACTCTATTTTAAGTTTCCTACTAATTATTGGCTATCTTATCGTAACTTACTGATCACAAGTTTATTAACCCCCCGTTTCAAAATGTAAGTCCATTTTTGTTCTTTTTTGTTTCAATATATAAGTCCTATAAGTATCAAGAATCTTTTTTCATTATCAAGGCACATTTACTATTTAATTTCCTAAAGCACCATTAATAAATTCCTTAATTAGTTTTATGGTTATTCAAATACCAAGAAAACAATGAACTTTAATACGATAAAAGTGGATAATTTGCATTCATGTAATCATAGGTTAAAATTTTCTTAATAGGTGTGCAAAAGCAAAAATGGATTTCCATTTTGAAACGGAGATAGTACTTTATTTTGAACCCCGGCCCGAACTTATAATGAGTTCGACCATTTTTGCGTTGGCTACTCAGTTTACACAAAACCCTGTCTACACTCACCACTGTATTACACGGACATTGAATGCAAAATCCTTAACATGACACACGTCTAAGAAATAGACATCGGATTCTCATTTGTTATACAGTTATACATGATTTTATTTCTTTGGACATAAATGTAGATATGCACATTTGCATGCTTGCCTTCATTCATAATGTAAAGTTGCACATACTTAGATGCACATATGATATATGTGATCCCTTGAAATTGGAGAAATTGCAAGAAACCGCCCTCATTTTTCCTGTAACAGTATATCGCCCTTTGTTTTAAAATCTTGCACTTCACCCCTACCTTATCTACAGTTAACTTGTATTTTCTGCCACTGTATTATTAAAGGTTTACAAATGATACAATTACCCTGTGGTATTTTGAGAACAAATTATTGGCAGAAATGGAGAAAAATTACACGGCATTAACCGGTTTTTATAACAAAGGGTGATATGGTTTTAAAAACAAAGACCGATATGCATTTTTACGGGTAAAAACGGAGGGGTTCTTGCAATTTTATCCATCAATATTTACAAGGGAAAATCCCACTAAAATACCCTTAACTATGTTGTTTTTCACTAAACTACCTTAAATACTGCATTCTAAGAAAGTTCAGTGGAAAAAATGACAGTTCAAAGTATTTTAGTAAAATCTACTCTACAGATTAGAACATTATGTAACGTTTGGTAATTCATTTCGAGAAATTTCAGGTACATAGATAGCAAACCAAACCACTGGCACCCAAACCACAGCATGGTCGTCAAGGGCATTATCGACGTTAACAAGATGAACATGGCTCTATACGTGAACCACAAAATGAAATTCCAAAATATCGGGGAGAAGAATAGCCGAAGGTCTGAGCTCGTCCTCGAGCTCAAGAAAATATTCGAAGAGTTATCGATTCGATACAGCAGCTCGTCCTCAAGCTCAAGAAAATATTCGAAGAGTTATCGATTCGATACAGCCTGCTGCCTCAAGAAGTTCTCATGAGCTATGTTGGGTCGACCCCGTTGCTGATGGCCATCACATAAAGCATGAGTTAGATTTGTATGTTGCTAACTGATAGAATCTGAAATGAGATGTGTTGTAATGGTCATTGTTTGAACTGTGACTGAAACTTTTTTGTAAATTAACTGTTGGTAAGAGAGATTTTATTAAGTGATAATTTGAACTTATTTTTGATGAAAAGTAAGGTATATATATTTGATGAAATTATTAACAGGCTGCAATTATCACCTAGTACAAACTATGTGCATGCATCTGAAGTATCTGCACTCTTTTGTCAACATGTTCATGTGTTAAAATCATGCAATAGCATATAAAAAATATCATAATTATTATCACTAGGCAAAAGTAAAAAACTGACAATAAGAATATCACATGCAAATATGACATAATTTAGTAGTAAGTGGATACTCCAACATCAGTTACCTCTATTGCAATGCTGTCTAAATGAGCTATATAACCATTTTACAATGCAGATGATAACCACAACATTATAGCAAATGATTATAACAGCTATGCAATAATATTTCGCGTTAGCACAACTTAACACAAAAGCATTCATATCTGCAACTATCATTTATTTCTTGAATCCAAACCTCATCCAATCACTTCGATTACAGATCTATCATCCCAAGGTAAACTCGTAGACATATTACTTGTGGGGAAAAATAAAACAATAACTTTAAGCTAGATAAACTAGATTCGGTAGAATCTTACCAATAAAACATAATTTGTAAGAAATTCCTCTGCTCATATGACTATATCATCGCTGAACAGCGATGTGTCTTGTGTCAAATCGATCCATGATGCATATCAGCTTTAAAGAATGTCTAAGAAGTCTGGATCAAATTTTAAATCACATCTTCGCAATTAAATCAAGCAGGCATCTGCTCTCCGACGAAGGATTCACCCTCTCTGCCTTAATCACCGTAATTTTCACTCGCTGCTCGTCTCCATAAAGCTCTTCTTTAATTTTCAATTTAAACAAATACTGCTCAAAGAGACTGCGACGAATAATCTCAGCAAACTTTGCATCATCACCCTCTTCATTCTTAATTTTGTACAGCTCCTTTGCCAAACAGCCAAGAATTTCCTACCCCGACTCTTGAAACACTGTGACCCAAGTAACTCCGCTATGATCTTGAAATTGAACTTGAAGTAAAAATCTATCTTCAAACTCTTTATCACATCGATCGCACCAAAATTCCCCGTTACCAACCTTGGTCACTTTTTTACTACATTGCCTATCACACCAATCATCAAAGGACAAGCGGTGCAGCAATAATTATCAGTTTTGATGAATGAAATGGTCGCTTTGATTGTAACCCAATCAGGCTTTTCTCCTCTTCCAAGACCCTCGTCTTTGATTTGAGAAACATTTTTGCGGGTTTCATTATGATGGCGCCCAGGTGCAAAATCTTTAGAGATGGATTGCGAGGTGAATTCCTTTCCTCCTCCATCGAACCACTCTTTCAATTTTAATAGACTCAGAGAAGTTGGGGTTGATGAAAAGTTGAGTGGCGGAAATTGTACCAACTGATTTTCCACTAAAGTCGTTAACTTTTCCTGCTTTCACAGCTAAAACTGTAAAATTATAAGGTTCGTGCCATCTCTTGCAACTCTCGACCCTCTCTATTGCAAAATGCCCCCCCCCCCCCCCCCCCGCAAAAGAGTTAGCTTGACACTTCGATTAGAGACATCCTTCAAGTTGAGAATTCTCCTTTGAGTTTCCATGCCATTTTTTCTTAGTATAGTTGTTGAAGGGTCAACAGATGTGGCAATGCCAATTAAATCTATAACTGAGTTGTTCTCTGTATTCTCGATCTCACTAATGAACCTAAAATTGAACTGCTGTGCCGGTATAGAACTGTCTTCATCTGGGCAAAATTCCACAATTGGCATTGCTTCCAAGAAAATTTCAAATTGAAGGTTAAGGTGATTGAAGTTTCTCTGAGCAGGTTTTAAACTTCCCTTTGATATCAAATACACCTTTCTAGCCTCAACAACATCATAAAATAGGTTGACTGCAGAATTAAAACAAGTGCTCTGATTTCTCCACCATCAGAATCAAGCAAGTCAAAAGAGAAAACTTTTCCATCTCCCTTAGCATTGTTATAACGTCGAAGATCACCTTTTGAAGTTGCTCTTGCTTTGATGGCCCGTCGAACTTGGTAAGGATTTAGCGCAGCTATAGGGATTACCCGAGGAGGGGCCTCATTCTTCATCATATCGCCATGATTTCTATAGTTTGGAAGAGGCTTATATGAAGGCTGAACCGTTGGCTGAAAGTTTTGAGGGTTATTGCTTTGGCTTGTTGCTGGATTGGTATTGAATCTTGAAAGGGGAAGAGACCCAGATGCTTGATTAGTAGTTGATAGATTGGCCTCGAGATACGGTTTGGGATTACCAATGACCGCACCCTCCGTGATTATGGCTTCTAAGTTTAGAACCACAATAATCCTACAGGATAAATCAGATTGAAACAAGATGATAGAGACAAAGTCATTAAGATATCCTAAATCCCCTAAAAGCTAAATTATTGTATACAAATGCAGTTCAAATTTCACAGCTATGAAATGGTAAGTTACCTATAAACCCATCCATTTCTCTACTTCTATTCACATGCTTTTTCTATAGTAAAATTCTAGCCACATGTTAATTCTATAGAAAAGCTTACTGCAGCAAATAACATTTTTAGAAGTAGGTAAATATACATAAGTGCATCCAAAAGAATTTTAAAAAATACAGCAAAAAAACAAAATCCTGTCTCAATAATACCTTATTACCTGTTCCCTTTTTTCGTGGTTTAATTGAGCTATACAGTGACAGTCACAAATCTATCGACTTTAAATTATTTGGAACTACAATACTCTATCAATCTCATCATACTAAACTAACATCCTATTATAACTGAGAATGTTCATTCAATGAAGAGAAATCAAAAGGAAACTGAAATCAGCATCTCAGTTCAGAAGATTCTATGGAATTATAGTAATTAGCTTCTGAGTCAATTAGTTTGATTATCTTCTTCAGAAGAACAACTCCTAATAGCCGAACGTGCACTCATACATGCATGCACTCACACTCTCACACGCTTTAAATACGGTAGATCTCCTTAGTTCTTTTAGTTTAAATTACATAAAAACTTCTCTAACTTCAATGAGAGCCACACAAATTTCCCCTCACCGGGTTTAAATACAGTTCGGTACTTCAATCTTTTATATGTCTTTTTACTCAAACAACAGCAGTTAGCGCAAACTCAATATTTTAGTACCCAATGAAACAATTTCAGCACCATTTGCAACCTAAAAATTCCTCTCTTTTTCCCTGAGAAATTCGACAAATTTAGAACCTACACACAATACACCTTCACAATTTATCAAATTAACATGTTTTCTGATCGATTAGCTTACAACAAAAAAAAGAACTTTGCAATTACCTTCGATTTTGAACGGTGCTGCAAATGTACTCCAGCAATTGCACAACCGATCCATTCTTCAATCTCCCTCCTTTTACGACATCGTTGAGCTGGGTCGCTAGCAGTGCTTGTTGGGTCTCGGATCCATCCGAAACCAGGATCCGATATCGCTCGCCGGATCCGATAGCCTTCGCTTCGGTCACTTGAACCACTGGCTTCAGGTTCAGATCGCCTGCGTTCACCTTCGCGATCCCATTCTCCGTTAAAATCGGCGCCATCGGAGGAAAGAAACCCTAGAATTTGAAAGGGATTTGATGGGATTAGGGTTTTGGGGGAGTTCGAATTGGGGGATTTTGGGAGCGAAATTATGGGAATTAGGTCTTTTTTTTAAAAAGGAGAGCAATAGGCGCTTGTTTATGTTGTTGTTTCAACAACAACGATTTGAATAATATTTTGGGAAGCCGGTGGGGGAACTACGTCTATGATCAAAAGGTCTTTCCAAGTACAAACCATTTTTTCAATATTCTTATATTTATCTTTGTAACTTTTTTATAGATTGCCGCTGTATTTATCACATATTTATTATATTTATTATAGAACTACTGCATTTTACCGGTTAACTATTATAGTTATCAAATACCACTAGAATCATCAGATAACTACTACATATAACATTTTAAAGGACGTGGTAGTGGTTATAGGATAAATGTAGTAATTATCTGACAAAAACTACAAGGATAGTATAGAAAAATCGAAAAATAAAATATGGCTTGTAACTTACAAATACACTACTTTTTTTATTTTTCAGGGTAGGAGTGGGGGATGGTTTCCATTATTTTTTTTTTATTTTTTTTGGTTAAGGACCTGGACCTTTTCTACCCAAACCCAATTTTTCCAAATTATTTTCTGATTTTTTAATTTAATTTTAAAATGCATGTATTGCACAACTGATACTAATGTTATCGTTTATCCTTGTAAATGAACATCATTATTATACATTAATCAACCAGTTTGGGAAAGAAGACTCCCAAGGAATTCGACAACATGTTACCACACTTTTTACAAGTGATTTCTCAACTCTAAGGCCATGTTCGGGAATGAAGTTGAGTTTTCTAAACTGTGGTTTCATAAAGTTCGAACTTAACTCAAAAATCCTAAATTTGCCCGGTTTAGGGCTCATTTTGGATTTTAGATAACTGCAGTTATCTCACCTTTCAAAGTGTGAAAGCTGCAGCTATCTAAACTCCAATCTAAAGTTTAGATAATTAACTCCATTTTTAGAATTTGAGTCTTACAAACCACAATTTGCATCTCTCTATCTCCACTTAAAATAAACCATGGTTATCTAAACTCCATTTCCAAGCAGGGCCTAAAACTTTTGATGTTGGGTTTATATAAACTTGTTACGTCCCGCTTCCCAGTGTACAGAGAAGGGGACGTGGCGAGGCCGCAACGCATTTATTCAGAAATAAACACGCTAAGCATAAATAAGCAATATATAAATAAAAGCATAAGAATGACAAGAGATGTAATATAAACAGCAATTTTTATTAACATTCAACTTTACATTACAACTGCTTTTGAAAAGAAAAATACAATGATGAAAGCAATGCTTAAACAGTGGGCATATGAAATGGAAATAAGTACAAATAATCTAGAAGTCTATCCGGGCCTCAATCTGCTCCAAGTACTCATAACTGGGCTCGATCTCCTGAGAGTCGGGTCCCCCTGACGAACATTCCAAAGAAAGAAAGAGACAGGAATGTCGTCAGCGAATTAGCACTCGGTAAGTCCCAAAAATAAGGGTGGAATAGAACAAGTAAAGAATATGTGACTGGTAATCTGAACAAGTATATGTTTGTTATACAAACGTAGTTGTTTGTAGTTTGGTACAGAATATATCAGTTTATACGAGAGGAGTCCAACTATCCCGTGGACTATGGGAACAGGAAAGTATAAGGCCCCGTCAAAACCCACGGGACAATAGCAATGAATGCTAATCTACGTCTTTTAGTGTCTATCATCGTGCAACTTTTAGTACATTCCGTACCAATCTAACCCGTTAAAACCCCGTAATATATATTGTATTGATTTATAGTTATCAGACTTGCCGAGACCATGGATATAACTTGTTCATGTAAATAGGTTCAAGATGTAAACAAGTAGTCATACAATCAAGTCAAGATATAGCCATGATTCGGTCAAATCAAGTTATGTTTGCAAGTTGATATTGTTCTGGTATTTAGGTTCAGGTTCAAGTAGTCATATTTGGTATATTGGATTCATGTCGAATTTGATTCATATTTGGATTGGATTCATGTTTGGATTCAGATTGATTTAGACTCAGATTTGAGTCAGACACTTTAAACAGATTTGGATCCTGAATTAGATTTAGATATTATCGGTAACTGCTGCATATGGACGGCAGGATTTATGTCTTTTTTCAAGACAATTACCATTGATAACTCTGTTAAGTTTTTCTACCTTAAATAGACAAGTACTCACTTTCTCCGGCTCCCTGAGACTCAAGAAAATTGATTCTGCTTTAATCTATATTTACTAAATCCCTTAATTATTATTTTATATAACTCGAGGGGTTTTATGAAAAATATTTTTTATACTTTCAAAATAAATCTCGAGTATTTATTTATCGTATTTAGGATTTTCATGGATATAACTTTTAAGATTTGAGGTATTTCGGTGAATATTAAATTAGCTTGAATAGTTCATAATATTTAAATGTAAAACTTGTCTTTTGATAACTTGAAGATATTTTGGTGAAACTTGTCATTTTTTTATATTTTTAGAAAATATGGAATTTTATTATATCTTGAAAATATGTGTTTTGATAATATTTATATATTTATAAAAATTAATTTTTATTATTAATTAGAAAATCTCATTTTTCTTAAAAAAACGTATTAAAATTCATTCGAGACCGAATGCTCCGTGAGAAGATCTTCATCTCGCTCTACTAGCCCGAGAATGTGCGATAATTCGTACCATCCAATAGCGGGTTCTCCAAAATGGGTTGTAGAGGTATAATCGCAAATGTTCCCGCCGAAAATTTCTACGCAGAAGAGTCCAAGGTATCAAATGGCAGCGATACGCTTAAGGAAATGCGAACCAGTATCTTCCGACCTGTATTTTGATAAACTTCCGAAGAAGGAACTATTAAATTCTGATGGTATTGGAAGCATCTCGAAAAACCCTTCAATTTGATATATTATGGGCTTCATAATTCATCCGGGATCAAAAGTTATGAGCAAATATGCTATGCATTGTTCCCTGATTAAAAATCAGGAATTACCTCAATGAGGTGTCACGTGTTCACACGTGACCAATAGTCACGTGTTGACACGTGATAGTTAAAACAGAAATAAAAAACAAATGGCTAAAGAAAATACCTTAACGAGGTATCACGTGCTTACACGTGACCAATGGTTACGTGTTGACACGTGATGGTTAAAACAACAAAATAAACAAGCGGCTGTTAAAGGAACCAATTGGGGGTCACGTGCTCACACGTAACCAAGGGGCACGTGCTCACACGTGACCAAGGGGCACGTGCCAGCACGTGACAGGCTCCGAAAGCCTCACAGTTAATAGAATTAAAATTCTAAATTTCTCTAAATCTTTCCAAATGGAAAAGGATTATGGAGACCGTTGGATTAAAAATGCAAGGGTGATTAAAAATCACCAATTTATGGAAAGATTTTAGACAAAGAAAGATTTCCCTAAAAATCTCACCAGAAATAACAAACATAATATCTTTGGATTTAAAATCCAATGGTGAATAAAATTCACTGTGTGATCTAAAGGATCATATTAATTATGAAAACAAATCAAATATTTCAATGAAAGATTTACTAAACAAATTGATTCTCTTCCTTCTCCTATAAACGGAGCCAAGAAGAGAAGAGAACGGATCTACCTTTTTGGAGAGAAGAACAGAGAGAGGAGAATTTAATTCTCAAGAGGGAAGAAAAGAAAGGAGAATTTAATTCTCAAGAAAGAAAACCCTAGGTGAGAAAAGAAAGGAATCAAAACTTCAAAAAAAAGAGAATTTAATTCTCAAAATCTAAGAGTTTAACTCTTATACAAAAAAGAACTTAGTTCTTCTTCTGGTTGAAGATCTGCACAGAGCACATCTCCCCATAAGTTGAGAATTTAATTCTCATCGGATCGAGATCCTGCCATGCAGATCCTAAACTTAGAAGGGGAATTGGGTTTTGAGAATTTAATTCTCCCAAACTAATTGGAATTTAATTCTTACAGAATCATAATTGGGGTTTAACCCTACTTAAGAATTTAATTCTTGCACAATAGGAATTTAATTCCTCTAAAATCATTTAGGGTTTAACCCTACAAAGAATTCAATTCTTAAAATAAGGAGACTTAAAAGATCTCTGTGCATGCAAAAGAACCAAGGTCACGTGCCCCCGCGTGACCCCTGAAAAGATCCCCAAAAAACAAGAAAGAAAAGGCTTTGAGGCAATGCCTCACGTGCTCTCACGTGACCTCCAAGACAAAGGGAATAAAAGCAAGGGAAATCCAAGCTTTGGGCGCTCTCACGTGTTACCACGTGACTCCTTAGCAAACATTTTAACAGTCAGCGCATGAATCCCCATCACGTGTTAACACGTGATGCTCAAAATAAAAGTGAAAAGTGTTTAACACTTATTCGCAGATTTGAGGATAAAACAAAGGAAATCTGGCTCCACATTTAGGGCGCTCCCACGTGTCCCCACGTGACCCCTAACAAATCCCTTTAATATCCAATGGATGGATGCCTATCATGTGCCCACACGTGATGGCCAGGAAATGAAAAGTATTTAACACTTAATTGCAGAACGAAGAAAAGGGATCTGGTCCCACTTTTGGGCGCTCTCACGTGTCCACACGTGACCCCTCTTTCTTTAGTGTTTAACACTAATTTGGAGATTATATTTCCAGTGTTTAACACTGATTGTTTCTAGTGTTTAACACTAAATTGAAGATTATATTTCCAGTGCTTAACACTGATTGTCTTTTAGTGTTTAACACTAATTTGAGAGTTCTACCTCCAGTGTTTAACACTGTTGTTCTCTAGTGTTTAACACTACTTTTAGCCAAATTGGCTAATTTTCCAGAGGCAAAAGTCCCTCCTCCAAATGAATATCAAAACTGAGGAAATCAAAGACAAAATGTTGTCAGAGCCCCCAAACCTCTGTTTAGCATTGCTGAATGATGAGGGGCTGAACCCAGACAAATGTCTAATGGCCCAAAGGGCCAATATTTCAAACATAATTGGACTTAGCCCAAACTGGCCATAAGTACTCAAATCATCTTGAACTGAGCACATCTGCTCTTTCAACCAACTCATTGGTTCAAGGGTACATCTCTGAGCTCCTATGATACTTGTCATTGTAATCCTTCAACGTCTTCAGAGAGGTGATGGGTCCCGACAGCCATACATTTTATTGGACCACTATGTCCCTAAACTGGAACATGGACCACTATGTCCCTAAACTGGAACATGGACCACTATGTCCCTAAACTGGAACAATAGAGCCCCCAAATGCTCTTTTGTCGGATTTAAACGATCCCGTTTAAGTTGATCTTAGCCTCAAATATGGCTAACGTATCCTTAAACCTTCAAACAGACTTTAGTCCCAAATCGGACTATAGATCCCCCAATCAACTTTGGTTCAAGGGTACATCTCTGAACTCCTCTGACACCTGTCGTTGTAATCCTTCAACGTCGTCAGAGAGGTGACGGGTCCCGACGGCCATACATGCATGGACCACTATGTCCCTAAACTGGAACAATAGAGCCTCCAAATGCTCTCTTGTCGGATCTAAACGATCCCGTTAAGTTGATCTTAGTCTCAAATCGAACAAACGTTTGAGTTGATCTTAGCCTCAAATATGGCTAACGTATCCTCAAACCAAAACCCCAAACCCAAATCTAAGAAAATACGGATTTGGACTAATCCGTGCCCTACAGGCGACGACATAAATTAGTCTCTGTATACAATCCACGGGCAACCACAAACAAAACAAACACCCACGACACGAAGTGACCATCTGGAGAAGGAGAAAGTTGTTACCGCGATGCGGTAGCGTAATTAACTGCAGGGGCTTGCGCCTGCAGGGAAGAGCGTCCCCACAATCAAAAAACCCTCAAGCGAGGGGGAATCTGACGAAGTCTGCTACATCGGCCGCATCCGTCTAAACCTCCGATATACGGTGCCATAAATCAACTTGGCATTTTCGGAGAGGTGGACGGATAAAACCAAATAGCATCTGCTCCGAACCTCAGGCAAGACGTCCAGTCTTGCACCGTCTTTCGGAGGGGAACAGATTCTGGCACGCCCGGTGAGACCTCTTCCTCTTTCCACTCCACACTTCGTGTGTCGTGTTCGCGAACGAATCGTGGTTTGGTGTGGTTGCATGTGGATTTGTAATACTTATATTTGGTGTCTTGCTCCGTGCAGAAAACGGAAGATCAATGGTTTCAAACTGCACTACCTGCAACTGCAACTCTCGCTCCGTCCCTGTTGGAGGAGTGACTTACGGGCTCCAAGCGGCCTCCCTTTTCAAGATGCCAGTAGAGCAGGTGGCTCAGGCCACCACTGGGCTATTCTTCGGGACCAGTCTCCCTCCAAATATCCCTCCAAATATCTTTAAAGCTTGCTATGAGCTCTCCGTGGTCGGTTCCAGTAAATAAGGAAAGCATGCTGCTAAAGAGCAGCATGCGTTGGTTGTCTGCAAGAATGCGGCTTTTACGCTAGGACAGAGAGAATCTCTTGCGTATTCCCGACTCATAAAATCCTGTATAACTGCACAACAAATGAAAATTCAATGCCTATTTCTTAGACGTGTGTCATGTTTAGGACTATGCATTCAATACCCGCCTAATATAGTGACGGGTGTGCACGGGGTTCAGATGGAAACTGGGTAGCCAACTCAAAAATGGTCACACATTATAAGTTCGGGCCAGGACCCAAAATAAAGTATAATCAAACTTGTGATCAGGAAGTTACAATGAGATGGCCAATAATGAGTAGGGATACTTAAAATAGAGTGTGGTTGGGCAATGATAGATATAATGTAAATGGATTATTGTAGTTTTTGAAATCTTTGAAAGTGAATGCACATCATGATGTCTCTCTTTTATACTGCATTTTCGATGGAAAGCAAGGGGAAAAAAGAAAAGAATTATAATAGCTCTACCATCAGTTTGATTTGAAAGATTCCAAGATAAGCTCCAAACTTACAATGGAATATAATTTCTTTCTACCACATTTAAATCCCTAATTGACTCAGCGAACGTTAACTTCTTTCTTAATTATTGTTAAATTGTGTAGAGTAGAGTATTCCTGACATATTGATATAGCATATCTACTGAAAACTATATATGGTTGTTATCTATGACAAAGCATTCATTCATAGGAGATACTTAATCTCATCCATCTGTTATCATAAAATTGGATATCTTCCTCCCCCCAGCTGGAGGGGATCAGGTCGCGGCCTTTAGAGGCCGGCCTTGATGCCTCTTGGATTGCCCCCTTCCACCCCGGACGGTCTTTTCCTTGGTGGGCGAGGGCTGTGGTACCTTGGTGCGGGGCTCGAAGGTGGTAGGGCATAAATGCCGTGCCTTGTCTTTGGCAACCGCGAGGTGGCTGTAGTGGCCGTATACCCTGATTGAGGGCAAGAGAACTGATTAGATCTAGGGTTTGCATTGGTATAAAGGGAGAACGGAGGGGATCTAGGGTTTGGTTCTGTTTACAGGAGAAAAGGGAGGTGATTTGTACCTGTCTTCAATCGTAGATATGGGGTTTTCTTCAATCTTAAGAAGAAAGGGGATCATTAAGGGTAAGGGGAGCTAGGGTTTGGGGTTAGGGTTTTCAATGAAGCTGGAAGGGGATGAGAGAGAGATTGGGGGAAAGAGAGAGACTTACAATAGAATCGCATTGTCCATTGATGCTCGATTCATTCCCAAACAGGGCCTTAAAGAGAAAAAGATTTTTCTTTGAGCTCGCTGAATCGAGCATCAATGGCGAATGCAATTCTACTGTAAGTCTCTCTCCCCCTTCTCTCTCTCTCTCTCACCCTTCGTAGTTACTCCCAGCTTCATCCAAAACCCAAACCCTAGATCCTTTTCCCCTTAATGATCCCCTTCCCCTTTCTCCTTAAGATCGAAGCAAACCCTAGATCCACGACTGAAGACAGGTTCTGATCCCCTCCCCTTTCTCCTTTAGACGGAACCAAACCCTAAACCCCTTTGCTTTCCCCTTATACCAATCCAAACCCTGGATCTAATCAGGGTATGCGGCCGCTGAGGCCATCTCGCGGTTGCTCGAGATATGGCAGGACACATGTGCCGCACCCGTGCTAAGGAACCATGGCGCACCAAGGAAAAGATCGTCTGAGCTGGAGGAGATAATCCAACTGACAGGAGAGCCGGAGGGGATGATCCAAGTGGAAGCGCTGAAGTGAGGTATCCAATTTTATGATAATAGATGCATGATTATAAGGATCTTCTATGAATTGATGTTTTGTTATAAATAACTCAAGCAACATATAACTTATATAGTTTTCAATAGATACTAGCATTATACCCGCGCTGCGCGCGGGGATAGCTTGAATCAAAGAAAAATGAGACGATGAAGTAGTTTTCAAGTAAAAATTTAAATTCTATTTAATCTCTCGTACTCTCAACTTATTTTGGTTATACTCAATGATTAATAGATACTTAAGAGACTATAAGTTATATTTTTTTATTTTAAATTAGAATTAAGAATGTATTTCTTTGTTTCTCTGAATTGAAAAGACATGCAAGGCATTAATGGATGATAGCATAATAAGGTACATGATATTTATTTAACCTAAACATATAAAATGTGAAAGCATAAAAATATTTTAAGGAAATGCACATTATTAGTCATCCATTTCATTGAAATAGACGTACAAAAATTCATGTCCTAAGTATTCATAAAGTACATCACCATATCCGTATTACATAAAAAAAATAAAACAACACTAAATAACAAACTGAAAAAAAACTTACAATCTCACAGCGGCCTAATATAATAGAATACTTGGAAAATGAATAAAGTGACCTTATATAAGAGAGTAAGAGTTCAAAAATTAATAGCAAAATAAAATATTTATAAATATATCATTTTAGTTTGTTAATAAGGTGTTACTTTTTGAACTCTTACTCTTATCATAATTCACTCTGTATTTGAATGGTTTTCAAAATAGATTTGACAAAACATAACTTGACTGATTTGATAGCATTGTAACTTGAGTAAACTAAATAAAAATATTTGAAAAAGGTAATATTTGATATTGTTTAGTGATGAAGAACACAACAAAAAATGAATGGCGCCAATATTTCCGATTTCAATGTTTTCTACTGAGACTATTATCATTCAACAGCAAACTAAAACCGGTTACGATATGAAAATTATATTTAGCAACAAAAGGAGATGTTGGTTTCTTACTTACAAAAACGAACCATTGCAAAGTGATCACAGATTTCAACATCCTACCCAGCAAATATGACACATACTTCTGAAACCTAAAAATTGAAAGAAAAAATATCGAAAACACATTCAGTTAAGAGATGGTAGCAATATTTCCATTGGCATTAATTTCCAAAGAATTTATAGCACTCGTCCATCCATCGGCAAAACTGACCGCAAAATGCCCTCGGAAGTAGATCATTATCAACCCAGTGGCCATCACTTTTTGCCTTCACAACCCTTCCACAGAGCTTATCCTTGCAGGGAGATCTCGGTTCCATCTTCAACATCATTCTCGTCCAACTTTTATTCGTAATCTGCAAAGTATCTCTTCTGCATCTGTCTATTATCGGATTGCCCGATCTCATGCACTCTTTAACTTCATGACCAGCGTATAAAAGATCGCCGTAAGAAACCTTGTTCAGAATTTCTATGGCGTGTGCCCGTGTATATGCATCAAAAAACAGTATGATCCCGACCGCATATACCGCTGCAAAGTGGCCACCAGTCATCGCTGTCTTGAGATGCTTCATACCCAAAGTCATCCTTCCTAAACTGTATATCTCTTCCTATAGGTTTAAAGAAAAACCCAACATCGATGAATTAGACAATTTATATATATATATATATATATATATATATATATATAAAAGAAAAATTAGACATGCACCTTTTTCCCACCAATACATCCTCAAGTACTCCTTAATCACCGAGATTGAACGCCTAATCATCTTATCTTTGGAGGCACGGTAAAAACTCTTACATCTAAAATGCATACAAAACGATATTAGATAATTTATATGTTGGTTCTGAAATTATAAAAAGTAATAAATGCTTACGTTGCACGTAGGTTTTTAATATCATCGAGAGGAGCCGAGGACTTGGAGACGACTTGCATGGCTATTTCGATGAGCATATCTTGTGGGAGAGAGGTCACGGTCGACGTCTTACTTTTTTTATGGCCTTTCTTCATTATCGACGGTCTAAACTTAAGCTTCATCATGGACAACTTCAGTACTTGAAATAGTCAGGCACAAGTGTTTGTGAGAAAATGCATGATCATGGTTTATATATATATATATATATATATAAGAGTCACCAAGTCAGTTTGAAATTTAAAATTAGCAAGTAGCGAATACAATTATGGTGAATTGGAAATGTATAGCTGCATGTGGTCTCATCATATATTTTTCTTCATTTTGATATCATATCATATATAAATATGCATGAAGAAAAAACACATGATTGGATGGATGAAATATATGCATTTATAGCTCATATCATAATTGCACTATGCATGTGAAAAATTCTCAATAAAATATATTCTGATAAAATATAATTTGACCGGTTTGATAGCATCGTAAGTTGAGTAAATTAAATAAAAATATTTGGAAAAGACATTACTTTATGTTGTCTGGTGACAGAAAAGACAACAAAAAGTGCTTCAGCCGCAAAAAAAAGGAATGCAATTAGGGTGAACAGGAAATGCTGGCTTCATATGTCTAATCATGCATATATATATATATATATATATATATATAAGGATGCAAAAAACACACGATTGGACAGATGAAGTATATGTATTTATAGATCATATCATAATTGCATTATACATGCGAAAGATTCTCAATAAAGTATATTTTGGTAAATGTATAATTTGACTAATTTGATAGCATCGTAACTTGAGCAAATCAAACAAAAATATTTGGAAAAGATAATGCTTGATGTTGTCTAATAGTAGAGAAGACAATTAAATACGTTTCAACCGCAAAAATAGGGAATGCAATTACGGTGAATTAGAAATGCTGGATTCATCTATCCCATCATTCATTTTTCTTCATATATCTATATATGATATTGTACAAACAACCATCTGTCCAATCAATATTATACTTTCTATTCAGTATATAACTTAATATTTAGAATAAATGAATATATACTGTTTGGCTTATTGATTTTTATTTTCTTTTAGACTTATTATTTTTAATATCTTATTAATAACAAATATTATATAGCAAGTAAGGTATCATAAGTATAATAAGCCCCCCGTCGCGCGCGCGTGCGATAATAAGTACGTTGTGACAGGCTCTGTTTATCACGATCGAAGCCTTTCATATCGGCTTTTTCATCGGCCGGATTCCCGATTCGCCTATTATTCGGTTCGATGTCGTTTCTCCCGCCGATTGAGGGATTTATAAAATATTCATTAACTAAAGTTTACATAATTGTATAAAAATAACCTATAACTGACATGATAAAAAATGAAAGATAAATATCACTTAAACTCTGGGATATTACATCTTGATTTTAGAATTTCATTATACATAGCAAAATACTTTTACATCAAGGATAATCTCCACGCATTAAAGAAGCGACAATTATTGCATGCTCGAACACTTCATAAGACGGAGTGATAAATGTGCAATGATGGTCATTCTTACGAACATCACTTTCACGATATATTCGGACCAGATAGGTTCCTTGATAGCAATAAAACATGCAGAAGACATCAAGATCCGATCGCAAAAAAACATAACTATGATTTTCAGACAACTGATAGCATATCCCACCTAAACTAAATCCAACTGGATGATATCCATTGGTTATGAAATCACGAAACATAAAGCATAATATACTAAAATTGACAATATCAACTCTCGCTGTCCATTTAGTAGTATATTCTTCTGTAATGCACAATTCCAATTACATTCTGAGTACATCCTTATGCCCATCCTGAAATTAAAAATTTGAAATTATATATAGTTAAGATTTTTTTTGTTATTAATTTTTTTTCTTTCTAATAGAAATTTTAATGGAATAAAGTTGAGCTTAACATATTTCATGATTTTTATAAAAATAGTATTAGAAAATTATAGAATAATATAGAAATTGTTAATTATACTCTACCATTATACAATTCTATATATGAAAGAGTACTTACATTTCCGGTTGATGGAGATGACATTCCAGGGAGCCTAATGGTTAGATCCATTCAATGCAATACTAATCGTTTATCTGAATCCATATCATTATATTAATATTCCATTAAACTAATTTTAGATACTGCTATGTAGTTGAAATCATATATATATATATATATATATATATATATATATATATTGTATTGATTTATTATTGTTCTTCGTTTCAGCAAGTATACCCAACTAAGTAAATATTGTTACCTCAAAGAAATAAAAATGAGTTGTATAGGCAAATAACAAAAATATATCAAAATGGATATTACTTCAAAGAAATTAAATGAACGATATAAACAAATAACACAAAGTACAATACATGAACTTAAATAAAAACATTTAAATATGTATAATGTTTTTATAATATCAAAATTGAACTCAAAAAAAAAACTATGCATCCAAAGTCAGTGAGATTTTTTTTATGAAACTTAAGAGAATTTTAAACTCTTCATTTCAAACTCTAGCATAAAGACATAATCGACTAAGAAGGCAGTCGAGTAAAAAATAAAGAAAAACTTTAAATTTTATTCAATTATAATAAAAATTGACTTACAATAATATCCGTTAAGTTGTTGAACTTTGAAGTGGCAATAACTAAAATTTTCTCCCATATATATAGATAGAAGTATAACTATAGCACAGAAAGAGTTGGTTGTATTTGTTAATAGGAATCTTTGAAAAACTAGAGTTATTTTAAAATGACTTTCTAGATAACTCATAAAAGTTATATCAACTTATAATATTACGATACCCAGTTTATAATTTATATGAACTCTTTAACATGTAATACTTTTATCTTATATCTTATAAATCGAAAAATCAAGTATGGATAGTCCCGAAAACTTTTTATCCAACACTTATGTGTTTTCTCTATGCATTAGTTGTTTTTGCTCAACTTATGATAATCTATCTATATTGAGGACGGTTTTCAATAAAATATAAATAGGCGTCAAGAATTAATGCATTCTCCGTTAAAAAGAGAAAAGAAAACCGATATATGCTCTAGTCTAAACGACTATTTTCGATGTCATATCATGTATAAATAGGCATAAAGAAAAAATGCTTGATTAGAAGGATGAAATATATGCATTCAACTCATATCATTAATACACTCTGTATATAAACGGTTTTCAATAAAATATATTTTGACAAATGTATGATTTGTCTGATTTGATAGTATGGTAATTTGAGTAAATTAAATAAAAATATTTAGAAAAGATAATCCTTGATATTGCCTAGTGATAAACAAGAGAACCAAACGTGCTTCAACCGTGAAAGCAGGGAATGCAATTATGGTGAATTGGAAATGCATAGCTTTATCTGTCCCATCATACATTTTTCTTCATATTTTTATTTATGATATTATACAAACAATTATCTGTCCAATCATGCATTATCTATCCAATCGTTGTCTCCAATATCGCTTTCACAATCTATTCGAAATTGGACAGATTTCTCGATAGTAATAAAATATGCAGTATACATCAAAATCTGATTCCAGAAAACCAAGTATTATTTGTCATAGCAACCAAGTGGTGAATTTTGCAACAAAGTTCTTTTGAATACATGAGATAATAAGGGAATAAAGAGATAAAAACAATTAATGCATTCTCTGTTAAAAAGAAAAATTAAAGTCGAGTTATGCTTTAGTATAAATGACTATTTCAATGTCATATCATGTATAAACAGGAATGAAGAAAAAATACATGATTGGACAGATGAAATATATACATTTACAGCTCATATCATTATTGCACTCTGCATATAAACAGTTTTCAATAAGGTATATTTTGACAAATGTATGATTTGACTGATTTAATAGCATCGTAATTTGAGTAAATTAAATAAAAATATTTGGAAAAAACAATCCTTGATATTGTCTAGTGAAAAAGAAGACAACCAAACGTGCTTCAACCGTGAAAACAGAAAATGCAATTATGGTACATTGGAAATACATAACTCCATCTATCCCA
This sequence comes from Agapanthus africanus, assembly GCA_030015575.1. Lineage (NCBI taxonomy): Eukaryota > Viridiplantae > Streptophyta > Magnoliopsida > Asparagales > Amaryllidaceae > Agapanthus > Agapanthus africanus. The sequence continues at coordinate 796,980,453 of CM057340.1, forward strand.
TCATACATTTTTCTTCATATTTCTATATATGATATTATACAAACAATCATCTGATCAATCACGCATCATCATAACTATATCACAGAAAGAGTTGGTTGTATTTGTTAATAGGAATCTTTGAAAAATTAGAGTTATTTTAAAATTACTTTGTAGGTAACTCATAAAAGTTACATCAAGTTATAATATTACGATACCCAGTTTATGATTTATATGAACTTTCTAACATGTAATACTTTTATCTTATATCTTATAAATCGAAAAATCAAGTATGGATAGTCCCGACAACTTTTTATCCAACACTTATGTGTTTTCTCTATACATTAGTTGTTTTTGCTCTACTTATGATAATCTCTTTATGTTGAGGACGGTTTTCAATAAAATATAAATAAGCGTCAAGAATTAATGCATTCTCCGTTAAAAAGAGAAAAGAAAACCGAAATATGCTCTAGTTTAAACGACTATTTTCGATGTCATATCATGTATAAATAGGCATAAAGAAAAAATGCTTGATTAGAAGGATGAAGTATATGCATTCAACTCATATCATTAATACACTCTGTATATAAACGGTTTTCAATAAAAATATATTTTGACAAATGTATGATTTGACTGATTTGATAGTATCGTAATTTAAGTAAATTAAATAAAAATATTTAGAAAAGATAATCCTTGATATTGCCTAGTGATAAAGAAGAGAACCAAACGTGCTTCAACCGTGAAAGCAGGGAATGCAATTATGGTGAATTGGAAATGCATTGCTTTATCTGTCCCATCATGCATTTTTCTTCATATTTCTATTTATGATATTATACAAACAATTATCTGTCCAATCATGCATTATCTATCCAATCGTTGTCTCCAACATCGCTTTCACAATCTATTCGAAATATGACAGATTTCTCGATAGTAATAAAATATGCAGTATACATCAAAATCTGATTCCAGAAAATCAAGTATTATTTGTCATAGCAACCAAGTGGTGAATTTTGCAACAAAGTTCTTTTGACTACATGAGGTGATAAGAGAATAAAGAGATAAAAACAATTAATGCATTATCTATTAAAAAGAAAAATTAAAGTCGAGTTATGCATTAGTCTAAATGACTATTTCGATGTCATATCATGTATAAACAGGAATGAAGAAAAAATACATGATTGGACAGCTGAAATATATACATTTACAGCTCATATCATTATTGCATTCTGCATATAAACAGTTTTCAATAAGGTATATTTTGACAAATGTATGATTTGACTGATTTAATAGCAACATAATTTGAGTAAATTAAATAAAAAAAATATTTGGAAAAGACAATCTTTGATATTGTCCAGTGAAAAGAAGACAACCAAACGTGCTTCAACCGTAAAAACAGGAAATTCAATTATGGTGCATTCGAAATACATAGCTCCATCTATCCCATCATACATTTTTCTTCATATTTCTTTATATGATATTATACAAACAATCATCTGATCAATCACGCATCATCTATCCAATCGTTGTCCTGAACAGCGCTTTCACAATCTATTCGGAGTTAGGCAAATTCCTCGATAACAATAAAATATGCAGTATATATTAAGATCTGATTGCAGAGATGCACAAGTATGACCCTTTCTAGATAGCTGATAACATAACCCATCTAAACTAAACACAACAGAATGGTACCCATTGGTTATGAAGGCATGAAGCTGCAAAATATGTTGGATCTTATAAGTCAATATCTCTTTTGGAAAAATGATAAGCGAGAACGCATTAAGTAAATCTAGCTGGTGATAAATCTAAAATTTGTTTAAAGGTGTAAAGTTCGATTAAGAGTTTTCAAGATGATCTTTAAATTTTGGAATCTAAATTTTTTGAGTAAACAAATAAATTGGGCGAGAGGGGGTTCTCATGGAAATAGAATTCTAAATCATATATTTCTATAGATTTTTACTTGGTAACTAAAAAGATCCTCTATATGCATAGGCAATGTGTAACACAAACCAATTTAAAATTAATCTGAGGCGTGCTAATAATTTGTTTCATTTAGCAATTAAGAATTATTGTTTTCCAAGAAGAAGACATGCACAAAAACCTAGTAAAACACAATTTAAACATAAATCTACAACTGTTTTACTAAAACCCTAAATTTAAATGCAAACGACATTTAGAAGTCCACTGTTCTTAGTTAAGAACCATAAAAATTCGTTCATATGCTAATGCCATACCAAAACTTTAGCCTTTCAACTATACCAAACATTCGATCGTCTAACAAAACCATAATCTAAATTAATGCAATCCACATCATCACTTATATATTGAAGATTTTTCTATATTTCAACTAAGACACATTTACATAAGAAAACCCCAATCTAAATTACTGTATATTCTACTTTGTAGCCTATATATAGATTGATCACCTCATAACCCTTACCATCTTCACTCTCATATCCGGTAGCTAAATGTTAGATCACCTCTCACAAATGCAACTTCCCAACCAAAACCAACCACAGAGAAGAACAACCCGAGCCTCCACCGGATACTTAGGCGTCCGCAAACGTAATTGAGGACAATATTCAGCAGAAATCCGAAACCCACACACCAAAAAAAGGCACTGGTTAGGCACATTCGACACGGCTGAGGATGCCGCTATAGCTTACGATCTCTATTCGATATCGTTCAGTGGGCCTGAATGGGCAAGGACCAATTTTGTTCATTATCCGGGTTTTTCCAATTCCCATGCTTCTTATTCACCGCCTCCTCCACCGCCGCCATCGGAGGCGTTGATCGTGAATGACAGTCTCTCTTCGATATCGTTCAATGGATGTGAAGGGGCGAGAAACAATTTTCATTATCTGGGTTTTCTCAATGACCGTGTTTCTTATTCACCACCTTCTCCACCGCTACCGTCGCCAGACTCAATGGAGATTTATGGAGGTTTAGATAAGAAGAAAGATGATGAATCTATGACTATTGCGGCTATCTTGCAGACCTTTGGACAATCAAAAGATATTTCTTCTTTTTATATATGAAGAACTTAATGATTATTGTTTGACAACTTTGTATTGGAGAACCTATACCACTCAATGATGGAGTGTTCTAGTTGGTGGTGGTGTTGCTGATATCTTATCTATAATATGAATTTTCTTTCCATCTCATTTTAATTTTTTTGGGATATTGCAATCATAAGTTTTTAAGTATATTTTATGCGTGGAACATATTTTCAGATCCATTTATCATAAGTACATGATTTGTTTTAAAATGTTAAGATGAATTAGCTTTATTTTTGCGATTACTTAATAGAATCCTAAGTATAAGATAGTTATACTATTAATGATAATGTATTTTGATGAATTGAGGGGTTCAAGCTAGTAAACTAAGATTCTAATTTGAACTATAAATTTTTTTTCCAAAAAGTATATTGATAAATACCGAGAAGTTTCCTTCATAGACAAAAGAAGACAACGATCGTTTGGAGATAAGGTAACTTTTAAGGCACAAAAACACACGATATCAAAAACATTGTTTAAGTGGAGGTACGAAGTTATAAATTAATTTTAATTTGCATATGCTATTAGATATCTGTTATAACTAATTTTTTAATTGAGTGTTTTGCAATATAATACTATGTAATTATATTCTCATATAATACAGAGTTTCAAATGCATTCTAATAGATTTTTATACTCATCCTGCAATTATAAACTCAGAGTCGCATACAGCTTAGATTTATTTTGTTACAATTTTTTTCAAATGGAAAATTTAACAGAACAAACACAATCTCAAAATATTTTATGGTTTTCATAAAAAAAAATGTATTATAAGATTTTAGAATAATAAAGGAACTATTAACCATATTTTGTTGTCATACAATTTTATATATTTTTGATTGGAAAAAATGAATTTCCAGAAATACCAATACTTAGATCCATTTACTGTATTTATGTTTTTTTCAGCGTTTGTTATCTCTACTCTACTTGTAATAATTTCTCTGTGCTGATCATTGCTTGTAAAATAATGTTATCTTTTCTTTCCTTATTTGGATAGACTATTGAAACTTTCTAGGTTTATAATAATGTAACGGTTGTTAGTTGTGTATAACAACCATTTGGAGATAAAACAACTCTGAAAACACAAAAACACACGACTTCAAAGATATTGTTTAAGTGGAGATATGGAGTTACGAATTAATTCTAATTTGCATACGCCATTAGATATCTATTATAACTAATTGTTTAATTGAGGGTTTTGGAATATGATATTGTGTAATTATATTTTCCCATAATATAGAGTTTCAAATGCATTCTGATAGAACTTTATGCTCATCCTGAAATTAAAAACTCAGAGTCGCATGCTATTATTGATTAAAAAGTATATTATAAATTAACATCACCCTATATACCCGCAATCTTAATAAAAGCAAGTATAATTTTGCCCAGACTGCACCATTATACTTCGCTTGCATTTAGAATATATATAACATAGTTTATCGAGAAACATGTAAGAAACTGTGGCATTAACTATAAAATCCAGAACCGATATAGAATTATAGAGTTTTTAGTCTTAATTAGTTTCCTCTTCACTTTCTTGGCATTTTTTTAACGAAACTGGGAAAGCCCGGTTATTTTATTAAAAAATAATAGATTTTGTGAGCCAGGCCCAATACATCAACGCCCAAATATGGGTTATACATACATATGAAGAGAGTTAGGGTTTACTAAATAGATCGAGAGAGGCGGAAGAGAGAGAAAAATATCCGCTCTCTCTCTATTTCTCACTTTTTCTCTTAAATGAAAAAATAACCCAATATCTCAATTTTCTTCTCCTTTCCACCATTTTATTTGTAAATCATTGCAATCTTCACTTTCTTGCCATTAAAAAGGTTTTAATCAAAATTTTGATAAATAAAGAAGCTCTTTTTTTCTCAAACGGTCTTCCAGTTTATGTTTTTTTAAAATTAAATCGGGAGTAGACCCAGCTGAATTTTATTAAGAAAAATATTAAGTGGGCTTTAGCCCATACACCATGACCCTTAAAAGGGATATATATACATCGCAGGAATTAAGGTTCCCGTAGAAAAACCTAGAAGCAGGAAATATTTTCATCTATCTTTTTCTTCATGATCTTCGCTCCATTCCAACTCCAAAGTCTACAAATTTCCACCAGTCTTCAAAAATCTTTTTAGTAGATCTGATCTCTCCACACCGATATCATTCATCTCTTATTTTCTTCGTCCGTTTCTCCTCACCCCAACTTCAGATTTTAAAATTTTTCATTATTTTTCAAGAGTATTTTGAGAGATCTGAGCTTTTCAACCTTGGGAACTATATAGGTAAGCATAAAATGGGCAAAAATACTTGGCTTGCTAGACTTTTATCGTCTCTAGTATTGTGATTATCAGATCCAGTCTCTACTCTTAACGATCTCTCTTCTAAACAACCAAATTACAAATTTTCACCCGTCTTCAAAAATCTTTTTAGTAGATCTGATCTCTACATACCGATATCATTCATCTCTCCTTTTCTTTGTCTGTTTCGCCTCACCCTAACCTCAGATCTTAAAATTTTTCATTATTTTTCAAGAGTATTTTGAGAGATCTGAGCTTTTCAACCTTGGGAACTATATAGGTAAGCATAAAATGAGCAAAAACACTTGGCTTGCTAAACTTTTTTTCGTCTCTAGTATTGTGATTATCAGATCCAGTCTCTACTCTTAAAGATCTCTCTTCTAAGCAACCAAATGTCCAACCTTGAGGCTTTTTGTGATTTCTCCTGCTTTATAAATCATTAGATCTGTACTTTTTCTTAACAATTTTTTTATGCTAAAATAAAAAATGCAAACTTAAACTTCAGAATTTCAGAATCCGCAAAGAAAATCCTCAAAACTGACATTTTTAACTCTAAGAACTAATTTTTATTCTCCTCGACTTAATAAAACTTGATTTTTGATTTTTCCAGCATTCTTCATGCTACCCAGTTTCCTAATCAAAGAAAAAAAGAAACTCTTTGCTTCATTCTTCTCAATCTCGGCAGGTGAGATAAATCCAACTTTATAAATATTTTTATCTCCTCTAGAAAAGGTAAGTAATTATTTAGAATTTTCAAATCATGTCTACTCTAGTTTTTTTGATTCTTCATTGTTTGTCCCTTTCTTTTATTGTTGGGATACTGATGATACTTGTTTTTGGATTAATCTTTCTTTGGATTACTCTTAATGATGGTAAGTGTAGTGATACTCATCGCAAGAATAGTAAAAAAAAGTTAATAATTATTATTTGCTTGCTAGATGAGAGGATGTGGTTTAAAAGATTGGTTTTGATTTCTCACAATTCTTTGATCCAACTTTTTAGAGAATCGAACTTGAATTCGGTCATGGGAAAGATAATCGCATGGGTTTCCAAATTACTTCGTTAATCTGTATTTATATATTTTTCAATGTTTATTGTCTTTGCTCTACTTGTAATAATTTCTATGTGTTGAGAATTGCTTGTAAATTTCTGTTACTCTTTCTTTCTTTATTGGGATATACCATTGGAACTTTTTAAGCTTATAATAATGCAACAGCTGCTAAATGTGATTGATGACAAAAGGTTTCTCATAAACACCCTTATAATAACCACAACTCCACACATAATTATACAATATTATACTGAAATACCAGAAGCAATAATACTTAATTAAACATCATTATATAAATATCTTAATCTTAGTACTAATCTTCACCATCATCTTCTCCAGTTGGCTCCAAAACTGGGGCTTTATAAAATTGACAAACAACCCTTTCCAGACTATTGACGGTAAATCCTCCACTTTGGATAAATTTATGATTATTATTAGTCACTCTTATCTTTATCTTATATGCAATAGATGCACACTTATCAAGATGTTTCTCATAGTCATACGAATCTTTACTCTGCATCAACGAAAAAAGAATTGTCAGACATACATTGATTATTATGTTGCATTTGAAATTATTTTAACAATTTATGTCATACCGATGAATAAAGTTGCATCATATCATCCAGTGGATAATGGAGAAGTGTCTGAGCATGCTGATCAAAAGCTACAATATTTATTTCATCAGTTTTGTCCTCAAACTACTGTCATTTTTCTGTCAAATCACTACCAATGTTCAGGTCACTATTTTTTTACAGTCCGTCATTACTAATGTCATTTTTCTGTCGTTACCTTTTTATGTCAAATCACTATCAATGTTAATGTCACTATTTTCTACAGTCTATCACGACCAATGTTCTTTTTCTGTCAAATCAAGACTAATGTTAAGGTCACTATTTTCCTATCGTTAACACTATTTTTCTTCCATCGTGACCAATGTCCTTTTTCTGTCCTGTTTGTACTTGATAACGCTTTCCTCATATACGTACTCAACTGCATGCACTTGCATGCGATCCTTTGTCCTTTATCAATTTATGCGCTAGTATTATGCCTCATTGATGCACGTCGCGTTTAGTTCAACCCGAAAATTCCGAACTTGGTTTTATGCCTTATTTTTAGCAGTTTTTCTATTTTTAGCAGTTCTTCTTTTATTAGAAAATTAGTTGTGATTTACATTTTGCAATTGTAAGAGGCAAATTTTAATTAAATAAAACCCTAGTTTGGTGAAATTGCCATTGTTATCTTTCCATTCTTTCAATTTCTCTTAAATCTGTTTAGAAGCACTGCACCCCAAAGCAGAGCTGCACCACTTACCAATTAAAAAAGAGCATCATGACTAATGTGTTTTTCTGTTTAATAATACTTAATTATGATTGTTACGAATTATGATTATAACATGCATGTTTTCCAACCAAAGAAGTATCCACTAAAACCAATTGGTAATATCATTATTCCTTTTTATTTGAGTTTTTCTATACCTGGACGTTGTCACCTTCTCAATTTTTTTGTCTTTTTCTGTCCTTTGTCAAAATTGATTGCAAAAGTACGACCAAGTTAGAAAATTAAGTGATTTATACTATATATCCAAATACATCATATGATCATCATATTAAATATATTAAACCATTGAAAATATTTGAAAACACAATCAGAACTTGTGAACATTGTTCATCCCTTCTTCGAAATTTACATGCCAAAATAACAGAAATAACAGAAGGTTGATCAACAAAGAAAAACTAAAATTAACATCCTAATCTATTTTATATGGGTTCTCATATCAACATAGCGGACATGAGTTATTGTTGAACAACCAAGGAACAATGCAATTCATATGGAATGCATGGTCACAACACAACTGCAATCCTTCGAACAAATCACCACTGCCACTCTTCTCAATTTCTTCGAAGCACAGCGCACAAACAATATCGTCAATCCCGTCCTTCAACTCTTGTCTCTTTCGCTTACGTGATCTCTTAATTGTCACAGTTCTATCAACGCTAGTATAAACATATATCTTGATATGAAATTTAGCATTTGCTACCTCCACAGCTTCATGGACGAATTTGCTGATCTCCGTTTCAAGATAGATGTGATGCTGATCTTGGATGGGGCATTTACGACGCACCACCCAGCCGGCGAAGCTACGATAGTTCTCGAGCGAACGTAATTTAGAGGCTACATATTTGCGATGCTTAAAAGATAGCATTTCGTCCAAAATACATTTTGTACCATCACGAGGGCCAAAGGGAGAGGGAATGATCACTTGGGCGGAGTCTTCAATGTACCCGTGGGTGCAAACGGAAGGATCAACACCGTCGGCATCCGACGACCTGGGCGTCAGTTTTGATTAAGTAGGAGAAACAACGGCGGTTTGTTATACTCTTTGACCATTGAGAGAGGCAATGGCTGTCCTGCATCAAGATTTTATGCCATTAAGAGATGCAAAATATTTCTGGCTTACCCTTTTTTTTACCCTTTCTCTTTTGTAGGGATTGAAAATGAAGTGCCTTGGTTTAAATAGAGTAGAGATGGGGATAGGTGCCAATAAGAGATGGGACATGTGGCAATAGGAAGTGGATATGACTAATGTCATTTTTCTGTCAAATCATGACCAATGCTAACGTCATTATTTTTCTACAGTCCGTCATGACTAATGTACTTTTTCTGTCAAACGATAGCCAATGCCAACGTCACTATTTTTCTACAGTCCATCATGACCAATGTCCTTTTATGTCAAATCATGCCTAATGTCCTTTTTCTGGCCATCATGACTAATGTCTTTTTCTGTCAAATTATGACTAATATTAACGTCACTATTCTGCGACTGCATGCACTTGCACGTGGGCCTTTGTACCCTCTCAGTCTATGCGCTGGTATTATGCCTTATTGACGCAGCCCTAGCCTACTTGGAGTTGCTCGACCGATCTAAAACACGTCGGGTCTAGTTCAACCCGAGAATCCCAAACTGTCAAATCTTGTCCGATTCGCGCGTTCCACCAGTCAAATCGAAGATCTCGCAAAATCGTCTGGGTCAATGGATTGCCATAGGCATTACATTGAAGTCACGCCTCGCTTCCCAGAGTGCGCTAAGATCGGCACGTGACAGAGCCAACCATGCTACCTGTGGTTAGGAAACATCCCTCCACAGTCACATTACGGCTGTCTAGAAGGTATCAAGAACAGGAACATAAAAATAAACTATCTAGTACATGTCCATATGCCAGAATAAACGAGTCACGAAATAATATGCGGAAGCAATAAATCCAATGAGCAATAATAATCTGGAAAGTACGGAAGTAACTGAACTAACTGGATACTAACAGGATCCTCATTGCTCGGCCTGACGGCGGAAGTACTCCTGATCAGCCTGCGACAAGGATAAGGGATCTGGGTCATGCAAAACCCAGACGTCAGTGCGTCATAATAACAATAACTCTAAGCAGGCAGGATGCGAAGAAATATGCAGGTATGAAGTATAAACAGTAACAGTAACATGAATATAGATCAGTGGACAGAATATATGTAGGTGAAGTGCAGTGAGTAGTCTAAACTGTGACATAGGGTTATCTACTCTAAAATTATTGAAATCAATTAAAGTGATCCTTCATGTAACTCAAAGGATATGTCTCGTTATTCTCCGGGACCACGGATCAGATAGTGGGAGTCATGAATGACTCTGTCCCGTTATCCCCCGGGACCACGGATCAAGTAAGAATCACGGATGATTCTGTCCCGTTATCCCCCGGGACCACGGATCAAGTAATACCCTTGTAAGCTACACTTTAGTTACACTTTTAATTTCCCCATACCCCCAAGGTTATGTGTTCAAGTCAGGTATTGGTAAATCTGGAGCTAATGCCAACACATGATCAAGCAGGTACATGTTTGTCTGTATAGACAATAGGATATGTCCGTAGGGACAACAGGTCAAGATTGTCGGCATTAGTAACAAGATTAGGTAATGTGTCAAGCTGTGGTACATCAGGTCATGTCAGGTGGTGTACAAGTATCAAGTGGGTGCTCATAATCAACTGTAATAAGTATGGGTACACAAAATCAAGTATGGAGTACTAATATAACAATAAAATGGAATAATGTGATGTGGTATGCCAATAGATATAAATTCAAAGATATGGATGCACAATTATCGATTAGGGTTACATTTATAGTTCCAATACTAATTAGGATGCACTTTATTAAACACGGGGTGTTAATATCACAGTGTTATGTATTAATGTGATCTATGGATGCAGTTAAATATATTTTAAATGAGATGGATGCAAACGGGTATCCGAAATCAGCAAAACTATAAAATGGTAATGTGGGATGTACAACTAAGCAATATGTGATGTAAATATTCTATTGGGTGCAGTATATTGTAATATGGTATGTACCAAGATACATTTTCATGACCTAGATCTGAAATGATATGAATGGATGCAAACGGAATATCGAAAAGCTGTAATATGAAACATGGGATGCTTGATTTAAAATACAGGTATGATATTTATTTAAATAGGTATATAATGAGTTATATAGCATGTAGCAAGATTAACTTGCCTCGACGGATCAAGAAACGGATGTGTACGGTACGTCCGACGTCGGCAAAATGTCGCGACGCACGTATGGCACACGGAACGGGTCCAAGAAACGCACGAGGGTGATCACGCAAGCAAGGCACTTCCTCTGGGTCGTTTGGATCGTCGACGACGATCCCGGCTCTGGCGAACTATGAAACCATGGAATCAAGAATTAAAGAAGAAAGAAAAAGAAAAGAGAAGAAAAGAAAAGGGAAGAGGAATAAGAAGAAGAAGGAGAAGAGGGCTTACAGGATTGTGCACTGGAGTCGCAGAGAGAGGTGGTAGTATCGATGATGAAGAATGGAGCTCCGGCGAAGGGGTTTGATGTTAGGGTTTCGGTTAGGGTTTGGGTTTTGTTTGCTGGGGTTTGGGTGAGTGCAGGGGTGTTGCTGGGTTGTAGGAGGAAGAACAGAGGAGATAGGGAGAGAAAGGAGATGATGATGGTGGTGTGAGGCTGGGGTCGTCGACGACGAGGTGGTGCTGGGGTCGTCGGCGACAAGGTGTGCTGGGGTCGTCGGCGACGAGGTGTGCAGGTTTGCTCGGGGAGAAGAAAGGAAGGTGGCTGAGTTGGTGAAGAGGAGGTGACGAGGAGGAGGAGGCTCGGTTGAGGGAGTTGAGGTGATGGGCTTTAGGGTTAGGGTTTGAGAAAAGATGATGGGTCGATGGAGGAAGCTCTCGGGGTTTTTAAAGAGAAGAGGAAGATAAAGATAGAAGGGAGGTGACTTTAACAGAAGGGAGGTGCGCGGATCTGCTACAGGATCGCGAGAGGAGAGAGAGAGAATCGCGAGAGGAGAGAGATAGAGAGAGAGTGAGAGGAGAGAGAGAGAGAGAGGATGAACAGTGAGGAGAGATAAATTTGGATTTAGTGGGGGGAGAGAGAGTGAGACTGTGTGCTTAAGGAGAGAGAAAGAGAGAAGAAAGAGAGAGAGGAGAGAGGGTATGCTCAGAGGAAGAGAGAGAGAGAGTTTGTAGTTAGGATTTTAATTTTGTAAAAAATATTTTAGTTAGTTAAATAAATTTTTAAAGCTGTCGATTTTTAATTTAAAGATATTATATTTAATAAAATTTGAATTTTGGCGGGATACAAAAATATTCCAAAACACGTCCGGGTCGGGTCTAAAATTTCAAATTTAAAATATGAAAAATATATGCGACGTCTAAATTTCAAAATGAAAGCTCGGGCAACGAAAAAGCATACCCCCAAAAATGGATGCACGTACGTGCGCGTAGCCATCCAAACACGTCCGTTTCGCTGAACGGGACGAGAACAAGATACGCGGATACTACCACAGGGTTAGGGGTATCATGCAGGTCATGTTATGTATTTTTAAAATATTTTATGTGACTTAAAATGTTATATTGTAAAAATGCAAATGCCAGTATTCATGAAAGTGCACAATTCTACATAACAAGTCAGGATAAATCATAAACATGAATCAAGACAGGTTTCAAGCAAACGGGTCGGGTCGAATGCAATGTAAAATGTAAAATATCATTCGCACCCAAAACACGATAAATCAAAAAAATACCACAAATAAGGAAATACGGGAACTGGAATTGGTATAAATGAACTAGGGTGTTACATTATACCCAACTAAAAAAGAATTTCGTCCTCGAAATTTCTAAGAACAAAGAAGGATAAACAATCAAGAACTACAAGAACAGATGTAGAAACTTCTGTCAGATTTCGTCTTCTCGTTCCCAAGTTGATTCTCCATGTGAGCGATTTCCCTAAGAAACAAGTACGAGAGGGATAACCTTGTTCTTAACAACCTTTTACCTTCGATCCACAATCGACATCGGTCGTTCCTCAAAGGTTAAATCTTCTCGTACAGCTTCGAAATGATCCAGCACGTGTGTTTCATCTCGGACATATTTACGGAGTTGAGATACATGAAACACGTCATGAACATTCGCCAAAGATTGTGGTAAAGCCAATCGATAAGCCACTTCTCCAACACGCTTCATAATCTCGAAAGGCCCTACGAATCGAGGACTAAGCTTTCCTCGACTCCCGAAACGAATCACTCCTCTAGTCGGTGATATCTTCAAGAATACCAGATAGCCAACAGCGAACTCTAGAGGTCTTCTCGATGTATCGGTCCAACTCTTCTGCCGATCTTGTGCTGCCTTCATATGATTCCGGATAGTGTTAACTTTCTCTACTGTCTGCACGATCAAATCCGGTCCCAACAAACTTCATTCTCCAATATCGTCCCAACAAACAGGTGAACGACACTTGCGACCATACAATGCTTCGAACGGAGCCATCTGAATAGTCGCCTGAAAACTGTTATTGTAAGAAAACTCCATCAAGTGTAGGTGATCCTCCCATGAACCCTTGAAGTCTAACATGCAAGCTCTCAACATGTCTTCAAGAGTTTGGATCGTTCTCTCCGACTGGCTATCTGTCTGAGGATGATAAGCTGTGCTAAACTTCAATCGAGTCCCCAAACTTTCCTGTAAACTCCTCCAGAAGTGCGACAAAAATCGGGTATCACGATCAAAAACGATGCTCACAGGTAATCCATGCAATCTTACAATCTCCTGCATGTACCGTTCTGTCAATGCTTCTGTTGATTGACCAACTCAAAATGGTATGAAATGAGCTGCCTTGGTCAATCGATCAATAATCACCCAAACAGCATTGTTGCCCTTTGGACTCCGCAGTAAAGCCGTCACGAAATCCATGGTTATATGTTCCCACTTCCATTGAGGAATCGGAAGTGGTTGCAATAAACCAGCAACCCTTTGATGTTCAGCCTTGACTTGCTGACACACCAAGCACTTTACTACAAAGCGGGCAATCTCCCGTTTCATGCCTTCCCACCAAAAATGATGTCGTAGATCTCGGTATATCTTCGTGCCTCCTGGATGTACGGAATATGCGGAACTGTGCGCCTCCTTCATAACTTCTTCACGAATATCTCCCTTTGGCATACACAAACGACTACTATATCGCAACGAACCATCTTCATGAATCAATAAGTCCGTTTGAAGTCCAGCTTCAACCTGTTCTCGAAACTATTGCAATCTAGGGTCCTGTAACTGTGCTGCTTTAATATTCTCGATCAACGACGACTGTACTTGCAGCTGCATCAACTGTCCCGAAGAATGCGGTAGCACAATCTCCAAATCGAATCTCCAAAAGTTTTCAATAAGTTCCTTTTATGTAGTTAAAATCCGAATTGCTGGCAACCGACTAAGCGCATCCAGCACAACATTAATTTTCCCCGGATGGTACTTAAGATCAAGATCATAGTCAGCCATCAGCTCCAACCATCTACGCTGCCTCATATTAAGCTCCTTCTGTGTGAACACATACTTCAGGTTTTTGTGATCGGTGAATACTTCGATCTTTTCGCCCAATAAGTAGTGTCTCCAAATCTTCAAAGCGAAAATCACAGCTGCTAACTCCAAATCATGAGTTGGGTAATTTTTCTCATGGGTCTTCAACTGTCTCGATGCGTAAGCTATAATCTTCCCATGCTGCATCAAAACACATCCCAATCCTTTCCCAGATGCGTCGCTGTGAATCACCAATCCTCCGGAACTGTTTGGTATGGTCAAAATAAGAGCGGTTATCAACCTTTGCTTCAACACCTCAAAATCTGACGTACACCTATCCGTCCATACGAACGGTACTTTCTTACACGTAAGCTTGGTCAAAGGCTCAGCCAAATGAGCAAAATTCTCCACAAACCTTCTGTAATACCCGGCAAGTCCAAGAAAGCTTCTGATCTCTGCAACGTTCTTCGGAATCGGCCAATCTCGAACTGCTGCAATCTTTTCGGGATCAACGACGATTCCATCTCCGGACACGGCATGCCCCAAAAACTTCACTTCTTCAAGCCAAAACCCGCACTTGCTCATTTTTGCATACAATCTTTCATGTCTCAATGTCTGCAGTGCGATCTTCAAGTGTTCCGCATGCTCTTCTATGCTCCTCGAGTAAATTAGAATATCATCAATGAACACCACTATAAACTGGTCCAAGAATGGTGAAAAGATTCGGTTCATCAAGTCCATAAATATCGCCGGTGCATTCGTTACTCCGAAGGGCATCACTAAATACTCGTAATGTCCATACCGAGTTCGGAACGCAGTCTTGCAAATATCCTCTGATTTAACTCGGACCTGATGATATCCGGATCGCAAATCCAGCTTCGAGAATACCCTTGCGCCAGTAAGCTGCTCGAATAATTCGCCAATGCAAGGGATCAGGTATTTGTTCTTAATAGTCACCCGGTTTAATTCTCGATAATCGATGCACATCCTCCCTGTGCTATCTTTCTTCTTGACTAGAAGAACTGGAGCCCCCCAAAGTGAATTACTGCTGCGAATCCAACCCTTCTAAAATAATTCGGTAACCTGCTTTTTGACTTCTTCCAACTCCACTGGTGCCATTGGATAGTACGCTTTAGAGATTGGCGCTGCACCAGGAACAAGATCGATCGTGAACTCCACATCTCGTTTTGGTGGTAATATTACGGCTGTCTAGAAGATATCAAGAACAGTAGAAATAAAATAAACTATCTAGTACATGTCCATAAGCCAGAATAAACGGGTCAAGAAATAATATGCGGAAGCAAAAAATCCAATAAACAGTAATATCTGGAAAGTACGGAAATAACTAAACTAACTGGATACTAACAGGATCCTCACTGCTCGGCCTGACGGCGGAAATACTCCTGATCAGCCTGCGACAAAGGTAGAGGATCTGGGCCATGCAAAACCCAGACGTCAGTGCGTCATAATATCAATAATTCAAGACAAGCAGGATGTGATGAAATATGCAGGCATGAAATATGAACAGTAATAAGTCCTAAGTAACAAGTAAAACGTAACATGAATATAGATCAGTGAACAGGATATAAACAGGTGAAGTGCAATGAGTAGTCTAAACTGGGCTATAGGGCTATCTACTCTAAAGTCATTCGAAATCAATTAATGTAATCCTCATCGTAACCCATCGGTCTATGCCCCGTTCAACCCCATGGGACCACGGTAAAAAGATATGATAGACTGTAAATCTATGTCCCGTTCAACCCCACGGGACCACGGTAACACGATGTAATAGACTATGAGTCTATATCCCGTTCAACCCCACGGGACCATGGTAACATGATGTAATAGCCCTTTGAGTTACGTTCGGCTACATTCTTGATTTCCCTATACCCCCAAGGTTATGTGTGTAAGTCAGGTATTGATAAATCTGAGACTAATGCCAACACAGGATCAAGCAGGTACAGGTTTGTCTGTATAGACAACAGGAAATGTCCGCAGAGACAACAGGTCAAGATTGTTGGCATTAGTAACAAGAACAGGTAATATGTCAAGCTGTGGTACATCAGGTTATGACAGGTGGTGTACATGTATCAAGTCATGTCAGTAGTGCACATGTATCAAGTCATGTCAGTAGTGGTGTATCAGGTCATGTCAGGTAGTGTACAAGTATCGAGTGGGTGCTCATAATCAAACTGTAATAAGTATGTGTACACAAAATTAAGTATGGAGTACTAATATAACAATAAAATGGAATAATGTAATATGGTATGCAAATAGATATAAATTCAAAGATATGGATGCACAATTATCGATTAGGGTTACATTTATAGTTCCAATACTAATTAGGATGCACTTTATTAAACATGGGGTGTCAGTATTACAGTATTATGTATTAATGTGATCTATGGATGCAATTATATATATTTTAAATGAGATGGATGCAAACGGGTATCCGAAATCAGTAAAACTGTGAAATGGTAATGTGGGATGTACAACTAAGCAATATGTTATGTAAATATTGATATGGATGCAGTATATTGTAATCTAGTGAGTAACAAGATAGGTTTTCATGACCTAGATCTGTAATGATATGAATGGATGCAAACGGAACATCGAAAAGCTGTAATATGAAACATGGGATACTAGATTTAAAATACAGGTATGATATTTATTTAAATAGGTATATAACGAGTTATATAGCATGTAGCAAGATTAACTTACCTTGACGGATCAAGAAACGGATGTGTACGGTACGTCTCACGTCGGTGAAAAGTCGCGACGCACGCACGGCACACGGAACGGGTCCAAGAAACGCACGAGGGTGATCACGCAGGTCAGGTAGGTCGTCTGGATCGTCGGCGTCACGTCCGGCTCCGGCGATCTACAGAAATCAGAATTAAAGAAAAGAAAGGAAAAGAAAGAAAGAAAGAAAGAAAGAAAGAGAAGAAAAGAAAGAGGAAGAAGAATGAGAAGAAGAGGGATTGCTCACTGGGTTGCACTGTGGTCAATGAACGAGGGGGCGGTGACGAGATCAACTGCGGTGATCTCGCCGGCGATGGAGCGGGTGTGCAGGGGTGCTCGGGTTCAGGTTTCTTGTGTGTGCAGGGGCTCGGGGAGAGGAGAAAATGGCGGAGGAAGATGAGGACGAGGAGAGGATGAAGACGAGGTAGTGGAGAGAAGGAGAGGTCGACGACGAGGTGAGCGTGAGGGAGGCGACGGCTAGGGTTCGCGCAGAAAAATGAGAAGAAAGGAAGAGGAGTTATAATATATATAGGGGGAGAGAGAGAGATAATCTGAGAGAGAGAGAGAGAGAACGAGAGGAGAGAGAGAGGATCTAAGAGAGAGAGGGGAGAAAGATCGAGAGGAGAGAGAGAGGTAATGAATCGTGAGGAGAAAGAAAATCGTCGTTTTGTAGGGGGAGAGAGAAAGATAAAGCGCGAGGGAAGAGAGAGAAAGAGAAGAAGAAAGAGAGAGGGAGTGATGGCCACGAGACAGAGGGAGAGAGCTAGAGTTGTTAGGATTAGTTTAAAAATATTTTTTTAGTTAGTTAATTAAAATTTTATGAACTGATAAAAAATATTAGAACGAAATTTTAAAATTTAAATAAATTGAATTTTGGCGGGATACAATAATATTCCAAAACACGCCAGGGTCGGGTCTAAAAATTCAGATTTAAAATATGAAAAATATATGCGACTTTCAAAATTCAAAATGAATGCTCAGGTAACGAAAATGCATACCCCCAAGAACGGATGCACGTATGTGCGCGTAAGCATCTAAACACGTCTGTTTCACTGAATGGGGCGAGAACAAGATGCGCAGATACTACCACGGGATTAGAGGTATCATGCAAGCCATGTTATGTAATTTTAAAATATTTTCTATGACTTAAAATGTTTTATAGTAAAAGATGTAATGCCAGATGAAATGCCAGTATGCAGTATACATGAAATGCACATGTCTATTTAATAAGTCAAGGTAATTCATAAACATGAATCAAACAAGTTTCAAGCAAGCGGGTCGGGTCGAATGCAATGTAAAATGTAAAATACTATTCGTACCCAAAACACGATAAATCAGGAAAAATACCACAATTAAGAAAATACGAGAACTGGAATTGGTATAAATGAACTAGGTTGTTAAAGAAGTGAATCAAGACAAGGACTCCAAGTTACTTAAATAGAGTACCGCATTGTAACCATGTTGCAGTTCATAGTTACAATCACATAACTCCGTTCAAGTCACCCAAATCCTAGTATCAGAATCAAAGGAACATGGAGAAACAATAGGGAATCAAAAGTTTCAAGACGAGATGCAAAGTTGTTTGCATATCGTCAAGACAAAGGGTCAAGAGAAAGATATGATTCAAGAATCACGATAACAATGTGGCAGGACATGTTCCTAATTATGGGTTTTCCGATTCGTGTATTGGGTCCAATACCCAACTACAAAAGAATCAAACCCGATTAATCTAGATCCTATGGCTCTGATACCAAACAAACCCTGTCACGCCCCACTTCTCAGAGTGCGCTAAGATCAGCACGTGACAGAGCCAACCATGCTACCTGTGGCTAGGAAACATCCCTCCACAGTCACATTACGGCTGTCTAGAAGGTATCAAGAACAGGAAAATAAAAATAAACTATCTAGTACATGTCCATATGCCAGAATAAACGAGTCATGAAATAATATACGGAAGCAATAGATCCAATGAGCAATAATAATCTGGAAAGTACGGAAGTAACTGAACTAACTGGATACTAACAGGATCCTCATTACTCGGCCTGACAGCGGAAGTACTCCTGATCAGCCTGCGACATGGATAAGGGATCTGGGCCATGCAAAACCCAGACGTCAGTGCGTCATAATAACAATAATTCTAAGCAAGCAGGATGCGAAAAAATATGCAGGCATGAAGTATAAACAGTAACAGTAACATGAATATAGATCAGTGGACAGAATATATGTAGGTGAAGTGCAGTGAGTAGTCTAAACTGTGATATAGGGTTATCTACTCTAAAATTATTGAAATCAATTAGAGTAATTCTCCATGTAACTCAAAGGATATGTCCCGTTATCCCCCGGGACCACGAATCAGGTAGTGGGAGTCATGAATGACTCTGTCCCGTTATCCCCCGTGACCACGGATCAAGTAAGAATCACGGATGATTCTGTCCCGTTATCCCCCGGGACCACGGATCAAATAATACCCTTGTAAACTACACTTTAGTTACACTTTTGATTTCCCCATACCCCCAAGGTTATGTGTTCAAGTCAGGTATTGGTAAATCTGGAGCTAATGCTAACACAGGATCAAGCAGGTACATGTTTGTCTGTATAGACAACAGGATATGTCCGTAGGGACAACAGGTCAAGATTGTCGGCATTAGTAACAAGATCAGGTAATGTGTCAAGCTGTGGTACATCAGGTCATGTCAGATGGTGTACAAGTATCAAGTGGGTGCTCATAATCAACTATAATAAGTATGGGTACACAAAATCAAATATGGAGTACTAATATAACAATAAAATGGAATAATGTGATGTGGTATGCCAATAGATATAAATTCAAAGATATGGATGCACAATTATCGATTAGAGTTACATTTATAGTTCCAATACTAATTAGGATGCACTTTATTAAACATGGGGTGTTAATATCACAGTGTTATGTATTAATGTGATTTATGGATGCAGTTATATATATTTTAAATGAGATGGATGCAAACGGGTATCCGAAATCAGCAAAACTATAAAATGGTAATGTGGGATGTACAACTAAGCAATATGTGATGTAAATATTCCATTGGGTGCGGTATATTGTAATATGGTATGTACCAAGATAAGTTTTCATGACCTAGATCTGAAATGATATGAATGGATGCAAACGGAACATCGAAAAGCTGTAATATGAAACATGGGATGCTTGATTTAAAATACAGGTGTGATATTTATTTAAATAGGTATATAATGAGTTATATAGCATGTAGCAAGATTAACTTGCCTTGACGGATCAAGAAACGGATGTGTACGGTACGTCCGACGTCGGCAAAATGTCGCGACGCATGTACGGCATACGGAACGGGTCCAAGAAACGCACGAGGGTGACACGCAAGCAAGGCACTTTCTCTGGGTCGTTTGGATCGTCGACGACGATCCCGGCTCCGGCGAACTATGAAACCACGGAATCAAGTTAAAGAAGAAAGAAAAAGAAAAGAGAAGAGAAGAAAAGGGAAGAGGAATAAGAAGAAGAAGGAGAAGTGGGCTTACAGGATTGTGCACTGGAGTCGCAGAGAGAGGTAGTGGTATCGATGATGAAGAACGGAGCTCCGGCGAAGGGGTTTGATGTTAGGGTTTCGGTTAGGGTTTGGGTTTTGTTTGCTGGGGTTTGGATGAGTGCAGGGATGTTGCTGGGTTGTAGGAGGAAGAACAGAGGAGATAGGGAGAGAAAGGAGATGGTGATGATAGTGGTGTGAGGCTGGGGTCATCGGCGACGAGGTGGTGCTGGGTTCTTGGTGCAGTGGGGTGTGCAGGTTTGCTCGGGGAGAAGAAAGGAAGGTGGCTGAGTTGGTGAAGAGGAGGTGACGAGGAGGAGGAGGCTCGGTTGAGGGAGTTGAGGTGACGGTCTTTAGGGTTAGGGTTTGAGAAAAGATGATGGGTCGATGGAGGAAGTTCTCGGGATTTTTAAAGAGAAGATGAAGATGAAGATGGAAAGGAGGTGACTTTAACAGAAGGGAGGTGCGCGGATCTGCTACAGGATCGCGAGAGGAGAGAGATAGAGATAGAGCGAGAGGACAGAGAGAATGAACAGTGAGGAGAGATAAATTTGGATTTAGTGGGGAGAGAGAATGTGAGATCTGCGCGCTTGAGGAGAGAGAAAGAGAGAAGAAAGAGAGAGAGGAGAGAGGGTCTGCTCAGAGGAGGAGAGAGAGAGAGTTTGTAGTTAGGATTTTAATTTTGTAAAAAATATTTTAGTTAGTTAAATAAATTTTTTAAGCTGTCGATTTTTAATTTAAAGATATTATATTTAATAAAATTTGAATTTTTGCGGGATACAAAAATATTCCAAAACAAGCCCGGGTCGGATCTAAAATTTCAAATTTAAAATATGAAAAATATATGCGACGTCCAAATTTCAAAATGAAAGCTCGGATAATGAAAAAGCATACCCCCAAGAACGGATGCACATACGTGCGCATAGTCATCCAAACACGTCTGTTTCGCTAAACGGGACTAGAACAAGATGCGCGGATGCTACCACGGGGTTAGGGATATCATACTGGCCATATTATGTATTTTTAAAATATTTTATGTGACTTAAAATGTTATATTGTAAAAATGCAAATGCCAGATAAAATGCCAGTATGCAGTATTCATGAAAGTGCACAAGTCTACATAACAAGTCAGGATAAATCATAAACATGAATCAAGACAGGTTTCAAGCAAGCGGGTCGGGTCGAATGCAATGTAAGTTGTAAAATATCATTCGCACCCAAAACACGATAAATCAAGAAAATACCACAAATAAGGAAATACGGGAACTGGAATTGGTATAAATGAACTAGTGTGTTACAATTGTCGTCTCCTGGAATCGCGAAAATCCATCATTTAAGGCCCCGAAATCGCGGTCAAAGATTTGCTCCAAACTTTGACTTTCGAATTAGGAGTGAAATTAGCACCCGAATCAGTTAAGATTTGACAGGAAGTATCGGAAATCAATTTGGGACGCAATCAAATAATTAGTTTTTCGTTCTAACAACTTTTTATTTTTAGCAGTTTTCTAATTTTAGCGGTTTTTCTTTTGATCTATTCCGTCCGACTTGTCATTTCTGTCATATTTCTATCTGATAACGTCCCTATTTTTTTACAGTCTTTTTGGAAATGGTAACGTCTTTCTCTTTTTTCAAGACTACTGTCTTTTTCGGTTTAATAATTCTTACTTATGCTTGTTACGAATTATGATCATAAACTTGTTGTTCCTAACAAAGAAGTACCTATTAAAACCAATTGGCAATCCCATTATTTTTTCATTTGAGTTTTTCCTACATTTGCATGCTGGCATCTTCTCAATTTTTTTCTCTTTTTCCGTCATTTGTCAAATTTAATTGCAAAAACACGACCGAGTTATAAAATTAAATGATTTAAATCATATATCTATAAAATGTATCATTTGATCATCGTATTAACCATATTAAACCAATTGAAAATATTAGAAAATACAATCAGAACTTGTTAACATTGTTCATTCTTCTTCGAATTTTACATGTCAAAATAACAGAAACAACAGACGATCGATCAATAAAGAAAAACTAACAGTGACATCTTAAGTTATTTGACGTGGCTTCTCACATCGACATAGTGAGCATGAGTTTTTCTTGAACAACCAAGAAACAATACATTTTATGTGGAATGTATGATCACAACACAACTGCACTCGTTCGACTAAATTACCGTTGCTATCCATCTCAATTTCTTCAAAACACACAGCACAAATATTGCCATTCTCGTCCTTCAACCCTGAATGCAAAATAGGAAAAGAAGATTGGTAGAGTTTTAAAGATCTTTTTCTCTCCACTCTCTCAACTTTTTTTTATTTTTGGTTTTTCTCTTTTGAGTAGAGAATGAGGATGAAGCACTCCATCTTAAATAGAGCAGGAGGTGGGCACGAACGCCAATAGGAGATAGAACATGTGGCAATAGGAAGTGGAAATACCAAAATTTGTGAGGGCAAAATTGACATTTTGAAAACGAGATGGGACAGACGGCAGTAGAAAGTGGAAAAACCAAAATTTATGAGGGCAAAATTGGCATTTTGAAAATTCTGCCTCCTCTCTACCACTTTACATTATGTATATAGATACTATATTTCTATATCAATCTGTTCGGTATACTCTCTCTATATAATTTAACAATAATTAAGAAAGAAGTTAACAGTCATTCAGTCAGCTTGGGTAGAAAGAAATTATATTCAAACTTTGATAAATAAATGAAAAAGAAGTTGAAAAACACAAAGCTCATTATACGTTCGGACCTTATCTTGGAATCTTTCAAATCAACCTGATTGTAGAACTATTATAGTTTTTGTCTTTTTCCCCTGCTTTCTACCGAAAATGCAGTATAAAGAGAGACATCATAATGTGCATTCATTTTCAAAATTTTCGAAAACTACAGCATTCCCTTTACATTATATGTATCATTGTCTGACCATACTCTATTTTAAGTTTCCTACTAATTATTGGCTATCTTGTCGTAACTTACTGATCACAAGTTTATTAACCCCCCGTTTCAAAATGTAAGTCCATTTTTGTTCTTTTTTGTTTCAATATATAAGTCCTATAAATATCAAGAATCTTTTTTCATTATCAAGGCACATTTACTATTTAATTTCCTAAAGTACCATCAATAAATTCCTTAATTAGTTTTATGGTTATTCAAATACCAAGAAAACAATGAACTTTAATACGATAAAAGTGGGTAATTTGCATTCATGTAATCATAGGTTAAAATTTTCTTAATAGGTGTGCAAAAGCAAAAATGGATTTCCATTTTGAAACGGAGATAGTACTTTATTTTGAGCCCCGGCCCGAACTTATAATGAGTTCGACCATTTTTGCGTTGGCTACTCAGTTTACACAAAACCCTGTCTACACTCACCACTGTATTACACGGACATTGAATGCAAAGTCCTTAACATGACACACGTCTAAGAAATAGACATCGGATTCTCATTTGTTATACAGTTATACATGATTTTATTTCTTTGGACATAAATGTAGAGATGCACATTTGCGTGCTTGCCTTCATTCATAATGTAAAGTTGCACATACTTAGATGCACATATGATATATGTGATCCCTTGAAATTGGAGAAATTGCAAGAAACCGCCCTCATTTTTCCTGTAACAGTATATCGCCCTTTGTTTTAAAATCTTGCACTTCACCCCTACCTTATCTACAGTTAACTTGTATTTTCTGCCACTGTATTATTAAAGGTTTACAAATGATACAATTACCCTGTGGTATTTTGAGAACAAATTATTGGCAGAAATGGAGAAAAATTACACGGCATTAACCGGTTTTTATAACAAAGGGTGATATGGTTTTAAAAACAAAGACCGATATGCATTTTTACGGGTAAAAACGGAGGGGTTCTTGCAATTTTATCCATCAATATTTACAAGGGAAAATCCCACTAAAATACCCTTAACTATGTTGTTTTTCACTAAACTACCTTAAATACTGCATTCTAAGAAAGTTCAGTGGAAAAAATGACAGTTCAAAGTATTTTAGTAAAATCTACTCTACAGATTAGAACATTATGTAACGTTTGGTAATTCATTTCGAGAAATTTCAGGTACATAGATAGCAAACCAAACCACTGGCACCCAAACCACAGCATGGTCGTCAAGGGCATTATCGACGTTAACAAGATGAACATGGCTCTATACGTGAACCACAAAATGAAATTCCAAAATATCGGGGAGAAGAATAGCCGAAGGTCTGAGCTCGTCCTCGAGCTCAAGAAAATATTCGAAGAGTTATCGATTCGATACAGCCTGCTGCCTCAAGAAGTTCTCATGAGCTATGTTGGGTCGACCCCGTTGCTGATGGCCATCACATAAAGCATGAGTTAGATTTGTATGTTGCTAACTGATAGAATCTGAAATGAGATGTGTTGTAATGGTCATTGTTTGAACTGTGACTGAAACTTTTTTGTAAATTAACTGTTGGTAAGAGTGATTTTATTAAGTGATAATTTGAACTTATTTTTGATGAAAAGTAAGGTATATATATTTGATGAAATTATTAACAGGCTGCAATTATCACCTAGTACAAACTATGTGCATGCATCTGAAGTATCTGCACTCTTTTGTCAACATGTTCATGTGTTAAAATCATGCAATAGCATATAAAAAATATCATAATTATTATCACTAGGCAAAAGTAAAAAACTGACAATAAGAATATCACATGCAAATATGACATAATTTAGTAGTAAGTGGATACTCCAACATCAGTTACCTCTATTGCAATGCTGCCTAAATGAGCTATATAACCATTTTACAATGCAGATGATAACCACAACATTATAGCAAATGATTATAACAGCTATGCAATAATATTTCGCGTTAGCACAACTTAACACAAAAGCATTCATATCTGCAACTATCATTTATTTCTTGAATCCAAATCTCATCCAATCACTTCGATTACAGATCTATCATCCCAAGGTAAACTCGTAGACATATTACTTGTGGGGAAAAAATAAAACAATAACTTTAAGCTAGATAAACTAGATTCGGTAGAATCTTACCAATAAAACATAATTTGTAAGAAATTCCTCTGCTCATATGACTATATCATCGCTGAACAGCGATGTGTCTTGTGTCAAATCGATCCATGATGCATATCAGCTTTAAAGAATGTCTAAGAAGTCTGGATCAAATTTTAAATCACATCTTCGCAATTAAATCAAGCAGGCATCTGCTCTCCGACGAAGGATTCACCCTCTCTGCCTTAATCACCGTAATTTTCACTCACTGCTCGTCTCCATAAAGCTCTTCTTTAATTTTCAATTTAAACAAATACTGCTCAAAGAGACTGCGACGAATAATCTCAGCAAACTTTGCATCATCACCCTCTTCATTCTTAATTTTGTACAGCTCCTTTGCCGAACAGCCAAGAATTTCCTACCCCGACTCTTGAAACACTGTGACCCAAGTAACTCCGCTATGATCTTGAAATTGAACTTGAAGTAAAAATCTATCTTCAAACTCTTTATCACATCGATCGCACCAAAATTCCCCGTTACCAACCTTGGTCACTTTTTTACTACATTGCCTATCACACCAATCATCAAAGGACAAGCGGTGCAGCAATAATTATCAGTTTTGATGAATGAAATGGTCGCTTTGATTGTAACCCAATCAGGCTTTTCTCCTCTTCCAAGACCCTCGTCTTTGATTTGAGAAACATTTTTGCGGGTTTCATTATGATGGCGCCCAGGTGCAAAATCTTTAGAGATGGATTGCGAGGTGAATTCCTTTCCTCCTCCATCGAACCACTCTTTCAATTTTAATAGACTCAGAGAAGTTGGGGTTGATGAAAAGTTGAGTGGCGGAAATTGTACCAACTGATTTTCCACTAAAGTCGTTAACTTTTCCTGCTTTCACAGCTAAAACTTTAAAATTATAAGGTTCATGCCATCTCTTGCAACTCTCGACCCACTCTATTGCAAAATGCGCCCCCCCCCCCCCCCCCCAAAAAAAAAAAAGAGTTAGCTTGACACTTCGATTAGAGACATCCTTCAAGTTGAGAATTCTCCTTTGAGTTTCCATGCCATTTTTTCTTAGTATAGTTGTTGAAGGGTCAACAGATGTGGCAATGCCAATTAAATCTATAACTGAGTTGTTCTCTGTATTCTCGATCTCACTAATGAACCTAAAATTGAACTGCTGTGCCGGTATAGAACTGTCTTCATCTGGGCAAAATTCCACAATTGGCATTGCTTCCAAGAAAATTTCAAATTGAAGGTTAAGGTGATTGAAGTTTCTCTGAGCGGGTTTTAAACTTCCCTTCGATATCAAATACACCTTTCTAGCCTCAACAACATCATAGAATAGGTTGACTGCAGAATTAAAACAAGTGCTCTGATTTCTCCACCATCAGAATCAAGCAAGTCAAAAGAGAGAACTTTTCCATCTCCCTTAGCATTGTTATAACGTCGAAGATCACCTTTTGAAGTTGCTCTTGCTTTGATGGCCCGTCGAACTTGGTAAGGATTTAGCGCAGCTATAGGGATTACCCGAGGAGGGGCCTCATTCTTCATCATATCGCCATGATTTCTATAGTTTGGAAGAGGCTTATATGAAGGCTGAACCATTGGCTGAAAGTATTGAGGGTTATTGCTTTGGCTTGTTGCTGGATTGGTATTGAATCTTGAAAGGGGAAGAGACCCAGATGCTTGATTAGTAGTTGATAGATTGGCCTCGAGATACGGTTTGGGATTACCAATGACCGCACCCTCCGTGATTATGGCTTCTAAGTTTAGAACCACAATAATCCTACAGGATAAATCAGATTGAAACAAGATGGTAGAGACAAAGTCATTAAGATATCCTAAATCCCCTAAAAGCTAAATTATTGTATACAAATGCAGTTCAAATTTCACAGCTATGAAATGGTAAGTTACCTATAAACCCATCCATTTCTCTACTTCTATTCACATGTATAGTAAAATTCTAGCCACATGTTAATTCTATAGAAAAGCTTACTGCAGCAAATAACATTTTTAGAAGTAGGTAAATATACATAAGTGCATCCAAAAGAATTTTAAAAAATACAGCAAAAAAACAAAATCCTGTCTCAATAATACCTTATTACCTGTTCCCTTTCTTCGTGGTTTAATTGAGCTATACAGTGACAGTCACAAATCTATCGACTTTAAATTATTTGGAACTACAATACTCTATCAATC
This sequence comes from Agapanthus africanus, assembly GCA_030015575.1. Classification (NCBI taxonomy): domain Eukaryota; kingdom Viridiplantae; phylum Streptophyta; class Magnoliopsida; order Asparagales; family Amaryllidaceae; genus Agapanthus; species Agapanthus africanus. Next base: position 797,008,170 of record CM057340.1, read on the forward strand.
TCATCATACTAAACTAACATCCTATTATAACTGAGAATGTTCATTCAATGAAGAGAAATCAAAAGGAAACTGAAATCAGCATCTCAGTTCAGAAGATTCTATGGAATTATAGTAATTAGCTTCTGAGTCAATTAGTTTGATTATCTTCTTCAGAAGAACAACTCCTAATAGCCAAACGTGCACTCATACATGCATGCACTCACACTCTCACACGCTTTAAATACGGTAGATCTCCTTAGTTCTTTTAGTTTAAATTACATAAAAACTTCTCTAACTTCAATGAGAGCCACACAAATTTCCCCTCACCGGGTTTAAATACAGTTCGGTACTTCAATCTTTTATATGTCTTTTTACTCAAACAACAGCAGTTAGCGCAAACTCAATATTTTAGTACCCAATGAAACAATTTCAGCACCATTTGCAACCTAAAAATTCCTCTCTTTTTCCCTGAGAAATTCGACAAATTTAGAACCTACACACAATACACCTTCACAATTTATCAAATTAACATGTTTTCTGATCGATTAGCTTACAACAAAAAAAAGAACTTTGCAATTACCTTCGATTTTGAACGGTGCTGCAAATGTACTCCAGCAATTGCACAACCGATCCATTCTTCAATCTCCCTCCTTTTACGACATCGTTGAGCTGGGTCGCTAGCAGTGCTTGTTGGGTCTCGGATCCATCCGAAACCAGGATCCGATATCGCTCGCCGGATCCGATAGCCTTCGCTTCGGTCACTTGAACCACTGGCTTCAGGTTCAGATCGCCTGCGTTCACCTTCGCGATCCCATTCTCCGTTAAAATCGGCGCCATCGGAGGAAAGAAACCCTAGAATTTGAAAGGGATTTGATGGAATTAGGGTTTTGGGGGAGTTCGAATTGGGGGATTTTGGGAGCGAAATTATGGGAATTAGGTTTTTTTTTTTAAAAGGAGAGCAACAGGCGAATTGTGCGAGGCCAGTTTAGATGTTTTCAGATAACGGTCAACTACAACGATTTGATTTCATCCTCTGTGAATAATATTTTGGGAAGCCATGGGGGGAATTACGTCTATGCTCAAAAGGTGTTTCCAAGTACAAACCATTTTTTCAATATTCTTATATTTATCTTTGTAACTTTTTTATAGATTTCCGCTGTATTTATCACATATTTATTATATGTATTATAGAACTACTACATTTTACCGGTTGACTATTATAGTTATCAAATACCGCTTGAATCACCAGATAACTACTACATATAACATTTTAAAGGACGTGGTAGTGGTTATAGGATAAATGTAGTAATTATCTGACAAAAACTATAAGGATAGTACAGAAAAATCGAAAAATAAAATATGGCTTGTAACTTACAAATACACTACTTTTTTTATTTTTCAGGGTCGGAGTGGGGGATGGTTTTTTATTTTTTTTTTTGGTTAAGGACCTGGACCTTTTCTACCCAAACCCAATTTTTCCTAATTATTTTCTGATTTTTTTATTTAATTTTAAAATGCATGTATTGCACAACTGATACTAATGTTATCGTTTATCCTTGTAAATGAACATCATTATTATACATTAATCAACCAGTTTGGGAAAGAAGACTCCTAAGGAATTCGACAACATGTTACGACACTTTTTACAAGTGATTTCTCAACTCTAAGGCCATGTTCGGGAATGAAGTTGAGTTTTCTAAACTGTGGTTTCATAAAGTTCGAACTTAACTCAAAAATCCTAAATTTGCCCGGTTTAGGGCTCATTTTGGATTTTAGATAACTGCAGTTATCCCACCTTTCAAAGTGTGAAAGCTGCAGCTATCTAAACTCCAATCTAAAGTTTAGATAATTAACTCCATTTTTAGAATTTGAGTCTTACAAACCACAATTTGCATCTCTCTATCTCCACTTAAAATAAACCATGGTTATCTAAACTCCATTTCCAAACAGGGCCTAAAACTTTTGATGTTGGGTTTATATAAACTTGTTACGTCCCGCTTCCCAGTGTACAGAGAAGGGGACGTGGCGAGGCCGCAACGCATTTATTCAGAAATAAACACGCTAAGCATAAATAAGCAATATATAAATAAAAGCATAAGAATGACAAGAGATGTAATATAAACAGCAATTTTTATTAACATTCAACTTTACATTACAACTGCTTTTGAAAAGAAAAATACAATGATGAAAGCAATGCTTAAACAGTGGGCATATGAAATGGAAATAAGTACAAATAATCTAGAAGTCTATCTGGGCCTCAATCTGCTCCAAATACACCCGGCTGGGCTCGATCTCCTGAGAGTCGGGTTCCCCTGACGAACATTCCAAAGAAAGAAAGAGATAGGAATGTCGTCAGCGAAATAGCACTCGGTAAGTCCCAAAAATAAGGGTGGAATAGAACAAGTAAAGAATATGTGACTGGTAATCTGAACAAGTATATATTTGTTATACAAACGTAGTTGTTTGTAGTTTGGTACAGAATATATCAGTGTATACGAGAGAAGTCCAACTATCCCATGGACTATGAGAACAGGAAAGTACAAGACCCCGTCAAAACCTACGGGACAACGGCAATAGATGTTAATCTACGTCTTTTAGTGTCTATCATCGTGCCACTTTTAATACATTCCGTACCAATTTACCCCGTTAAAACCCCGTAATTTATATTGTATTGATTTATGGTTATCAGACTTGCCGAGACCATGAATATAAGTTGTTCATGTAAATAGGTTCAGGATGTAAACAAGTAGTGGTGTAATCAAGTCAAGATATAGCCATGATTCGGTCAAGTCAGGTTATGTTTGCAAGTTGATATTGTTCTGGTATTCAGGTTCAAATTCAAGTAGTCATGTTTGGTATATTGGATTCATGTTGAATTTGATTCATATTTGGATTGGATTCATGTTTGGATTCAGATTGATTTAGACTCAGACTTGAGTCAGACACTTTAAACAGATTTGGATCCTGAATTAGGTTTGGATATTATCGGTAACTGCTGCATATAGACGGCAGGATTTATGTCTTTTTCCAAGACAATTACCATTGATAACCCCGATAAGTTTTTCTACCTTAAATAGGCAAGCACTCACTTTCTCCGGCTCCCTGAGACTCAAGAAAATTGATCCCGCTTAAACCTATATTTACTAAAGTCCTTAATTATTATTTTATATAACTCACGGGTTTTTATGAAAAATATTTAATATACTTTCAAAATAAATCTCGAGTATTTATGTATCGTATTTAGGATTTTCATGGATGTAACTTTGTAACACCCGAGCCCAATAATACTATTTCTTTTGTTAGTTGAGTGTTATATACTGCTCATTCCAAATTATCCTGATTGTTTGGTGCTTTTTGCAGAATTTTAACCGGATAAGTCATTTTGGCACATAACAAATTTTAACTCCTAAAATGAAATTAAAAGTATCCATGTTGGCCAACTCGTCGCCACTAGTCGCGTGGTAGCGTCCGCGTGTCGAGATTCCGTCCCGTTCGGCTAAACGGGCAAGCTTGGACGACTACGCGCGCGTGCAAGTGTCCGACTTGGGGGCATGCATTTTAATCACTAAACATCTCTTTTCAAAATTGGAACTCGCCTAAAATCCTATAATTTGAATTTAGAACGTTTGGGCGCAACCCGGGCGCAATTTGGAAATGTTTCATTTAGCGCCAAAGATGCCCGTTTGATTAAATATTCTTAAAACTATATTATACACTTAATATTCATTCTTGTTAGATTCTAAACGTTAAAATCTTTTTAACCATCTTTTAAATATTATTCTTAACCTCCCCAGCCAATCACATGGCCTTATCACCCCCGTGGGCCCCTCCATTTTCTCAAATCTCCTTCTCTCTCTATCTCTCTCCTCATCAAATCCTTCTCTCTCTCTCCAATCTCTCTCTCTCTCTTCCTCTATATTTACCATGCAGCCGCCTCCCCTCTCCCTCTCGATCACGAGAAAACCCACGAGAACCCAAACCCTAGCCCCTCGTACCCGCGCCGCCGACCTCCCCGCGACCTCGCCGTCGCCGTCAGCACCTCCTCAACCTAGCCGCACCCTCCTACCTCCTTCCTCCGCCTCTTCCCGCGCCTGCACCCAACCCCGACGCCACCTCCTGCACCGCAGATCTCGCCGTCGACGCCGCCTCCAGTCACCGACGACGCCTGCGACTCCCTCTCTTCCTCCTCGTCCCGACCTCGTTGTCGCTTTCCTCCTCCCCTCGCCGGACCACCACCAGACCCGAGCCGACCCTAGCACCAATCCCGGGTCGCCGGGAACCGCGCCGTCGACCCTCGTCGACGTCACCCGCGCCACCTCCTTTCCCCCTCGATCACCAGAGCCGACCACCACCCTCCTCTACTCGTCGCACCCCCTCTCCAGCGAACCCAGTGGCTGTTCAGGCCTTCGCAGCCGCCGGCGTTCCAGCGCCGTCGAGCCCGCCGGGGTTACCCCTGGTGTCTCCCGGTAAGCCTTCCTCATCTTTCCTTTTGTGCAAAATCCCCCCCGCTGATCTTATTACGTATATCATGTTGCTAACTCGTTGCCGATGACTTTTGCCGGAATCCGACCGTGCCGTCTTTTGGACCCGATGCTCCAGCGAAGTATTCTGGTCCGTATAGTTCCGCTGTTCGCTGTTGGGACTCGATCCGTGGCCCGGGCAACCATCTCGCGTTTTCTGCCGACATCGCATCCGTGCTTTCCGGTTTGCGAAACCGTCGAGGCAAGTATCCGAATACTTGCTTTAACATGCTAGTACACAAGATCAAGTCTTGCTACAAACTTAATCATCATATTATAACCACACAGCTATTAGTAACATCGATATCTTTTTATAACTTAGAATTGATGGTCACAATTATCCGTAACATTAAATCAATATAGTAGTTGCTTGTAATTAACCGGTCTGCTATTAATTCACACTTTAACCAACTAAACCAAGTAGATCGTCCTCACTTCATTTGTTAAATCACCCATGAGACAATTATTATGTTTTAGTTTAAATTCATGTAGCTTCATTACGTATGTTGTTGATATTGTTTCACTTTGTGACTATTGCACCCCAAGGGTGCTTGAACCTATTAATAAGAGAATACAAAGCATCACTGTGTTTACATGGAATAATATTGTTATTTGTCGTTCCTGCTGTTGTTCTTTATTCGTTACTGTACCTGTTATTAGCATACATTTGATTGCACTACATATTGACCGATCTTTATACACCTGACACATGTACTGATACACCGGACATGACACCCTATACATATCGACTCAAACTGTTAAAACGTGACCTGACCTGTTACCTGATTTCATGCCTAATGCCGACAAACCTGACCATTCCTGCTGTCTATCCAGACAGACCTATTTTACCTGATTTTGTGTTGGCATTAGTTCTTGACTACTGAATACCTGACCTGACATACATAGCTTGGGGGTATGGGGAAATCAAAGGTGAAACCGACTTGTAACTCAACAGTTCGATACATGTTCTGATCAGTCTTACGGGCTTGGCCGGCCCCGGAGTGATGATGCTGACATCACTCATCCATCCTACTACCTATTACTGCTTAGCGGCACGTTTCGGATTCAGCCCCGAGGACCTTGACCGTGGTCCCGGGCACGCACGGGATACTATTGAGTTACATCGACGATTCATCAATTGATTTCAAAGACTATAGAGTAGAAACCTGATAGGACAGTTTGGTCACCATTGCACATTACCCTGCTCTGTTATTTCTTAGTACTGCTTTATTCATGTTCATATTTGCATTGCTTATTACCATGTTTATATTATATACTTGATGTCATGACGCGCTGACGTCTGGGTTTTGCATGGCCCAGATTCCGTACCACTGTCGACGACCGAGCAGGAGTACTTCAGCCAGCAGGCTGAACTGTGAGTTCCTTAGGGTTTAGTTTATTTATTTTCATTCCATTTCCAGATGTGAGCCCGCATTATGGGACGTACTGTTTATTTATTGTATTGGATCATTTGCTTCCGCACTCATTGTTTATTGATTCTTGTTATTATGGATTTGGACATGTATTAGATTAGTTTATTATCTTGTTCTTGATATCCTTACAACCGTAATGTGACTGTGGATGGATACTTCCTACCCACAGGTAGCATGGTTGGCTATGTCACGTGCCCAATCTTGCGTACTCTAGGAAGCGGGGCGTGACATGGTTCTTTTTGGTATCAGAGACATAGGTTAATTGGGTTGATTCTTTGTAGTTGGGTATTGCACCCGATACACGAATCAGGATACCCGTGATTAGGAAACATGTCCTGCCACTTTGACCGTTTTACCATTCCTGAATCACATTCTTCCGGATTATATCTTTTACGACGTGCAAACTTACTTTGCATGTCGACTCGGAAACCCGATTTCTTGTTATCCCTAGGACTTGGGCGACTTGGGTGGAGTTAAGTAATTGCGGCTATGATACCGCGGCATAGCTACAATGCGGTACTCTATTTAAGTATCTTGGAGTTCTAGCCTTGATCTACATTCAGAATCTATCATCATGCTAATGTTGGGTGTTTTGAGTTCAGGATTATGACAGGTAAGAAGTTGAAGACGTACCAGAGGCGTGTGAACGAACCCGCCTTGCTTGGAGTGATAAGAGGAATGCCGGAAATCAAAGAAACAAACTGAGCTGATCCAGCAACAGCAGATTCGTTTCAGGAAGATTTGCAGATCGTTCAGCAGTCTGTGAACGAGATTGGAACTAGACCAGTTGACCGAGTAGGGCCCGTGGCAGAGTTCAGACGTGTGGGTCCTACTACTTTCACTGGTTTGGAGCAACCGTGGACGTGCATGCAGCAGAATGGAGGAGACTCAGTAGTCTCGCTGGACCTTTCGCGGCCAACGATGCAGCCAGCAGTTGCGGTAAGAAAGCAGTTCTGTCGGGCCAGTCGAGCTTAGGGCTAGGCCGACAAACTTTGTTCTTGCAGCTATGGAAGTTGATAGGAATGAAGAGCCGGCAGTTGTTCGCGACTTTATGGATGTGTTTGAAGATATATCGGGCTTACCGCCGAAGCGAGATGTGGAGTTTGCGATTGACCTTATTCCTGGTGCAGCGCCAGTATCAAAATCTTATTATCCGATGGCACCGGTGGAATTGGAGGAAGTTAAGAAACAAGTTGGTGAATTACTCGAGAAAGGTTGGATTCGAAGCAGCAACTCACCTTGGGGAGCTCCAGTTCTTTTAGTAAAGAAGAAGGATGGCACGAGAAGGATGTGCATTGATTATCGAGAATTGAACCGGGTGACTATTAAGAATAAGTACCCGATCCCTCGCATTGGAGAACTTTTTGAGCAGCTTAGTAGCGCGAGGGTATTCTCGAAACTGGACTTGCGATCAGGATATCATCAGGTCCGAGTGAAAGCAGAAGACATTTGCAAGACGGCGTTTCGAACTCGATATGGACATTTCGAGTATTTGGTGATGCCCTTCGGAGTGACTAATGCGCCGGCAATATTCATGGATTTGATGAACAGGATCTTTTCACCATTCTTGGACCAGTTTATTGTGGTATTCATTGACGATATTCTGGTGTACTCGAAGAGTCCGGAGGAGCATGCTGAGCATTTAAGGATCGCACTGCAGACGCTGTGACGGGAGAAGTTATTTGCGAAGATGAGTAAGTGCGAATTCTGGCTGGAAGAAGTGAAATTTCTGGGGCATGTTGTGTCGGGCAATGGAATCGTCGTTGATCCCGAGAAGATTGCAGCAGTTCGAGATTGGCCTATTCCAAGAAATGTGGCTGAGATAAGAAGTTTCCTTGGTTTGGCCGGATACTACAGGAGATTCGTGGAGAACTTCGCTCGTTTGGCAGAGCCGTTAACCAAGCTTACGCGTAAGGAAGTACCGTTTGTTTGGACGGATGGTTGTGCATTGGCCTTCGAGGTGTTGAAGCAGAAGTTGATAACCGCCGCTATCCTAACTGTACCGGATAATTCAGGAGGACTGGTGATTCACAGTGACGCATCTGGAAAAGGATTGGGATGTGTTTTAATGCAGAATGGGAAAGTCGTCGCTTACGCATCGAGACAACTGAAGACTCATGAGAAGAATTATCCGACTCATGACTTGGAGCTTGCAGCCGTGATCTTCGCCTTGAAAATTTGGAGACACTACCTTTTAGGCGAGAGAGTCGAAGTCTTTACAGATCACAAGAGTTTAAAGTATGTGTTCACGCAGAAGGAGTTGAACATGAGGCAACGCAGATGGTTGGAGCTGATGGCCGACTACGACCTTGATCTTAAGTACCATCCGGGAAAAGTTAACGTTGTGCCAGATGCGCTAAGTCGGTTACCAGCAATTCAGATATTGACTGCACAGAGGGAGATCATTGCGGATTTTCGGAGATTCGACTTGGAGGTTGTGCTACCACATGCTACGGGGCAATTGATGCAATTGCAAGTGCAATCGTCCTTAGTTGAGAAGATTAAAGTGTCGCAATTGCAGGATCCTAGACTACAAAAGTTTCGAGAGCAGGTTGAAGCCGGACTACGAACCGATTTACTGATCCACGAAGATGGTTCGTTGAGATATGGTAGCCGTGTGTGTGTGCCAAAAGGGGATGTGCGTGAAGAGCTTATGAAGGAGGCATACAGTTCAGCTTACTCTGTACATCCAGGAGGGACAAAAATGTACCGAGATATTCGACAGCACTTCTGGTGGGAAGGTATGAAACGGGAAATTGCTCGCTTCGTGGCTAAGTGCTTGGTGTGTCAGCAAGTCAAGGCTGAACACCAAAGGGTTGCTGGTTTGTTGCAACCACTTCCGATTCCTCAGTGGAAGTGGGAACATATAACCATGGATTTCGTGACGGCTTTACCGCGGAGTCCAAAGGGCAACAATGCCGTATGGGTGATTGTCGATCGTTTGACCAAGGCAGCTCACTTTATTCCTTTTCGGGTTGGTCAATCGACAGAGACTTTGGCAGAACGGTACATGCAGGAGATTGTAAGACTGCATGGAGTACCGGTAAGTATCGTGTCCGATCGGGACACTCGGTTCTTGTCGCGCTTTTGGAGGAGTTTACAAGAAAGTTTGGGGACTCGATTGAAGTTTAGCACAGCTTATCATCCTCAAACTGATGGACAATCGGAGAGAACGATCCAAACCCTTGAAGATATGTTGAGGGCTTGCATGTTGGACTTCAAAGGTTCTTGGGAGGATCATCTACACCTGGTGGAGTTTTCGTACAACAATAGCTTCCAAGCAACTATTCAGATGGCTCCGTTTGAAGCACTGTATGGTCGTAAGTGCCGTTCACCTGTTTGTTGGGATGATGTTGGTGAACGAAGGTTATTAGGACCAGATTTGGTGGTACAGACAGTCGAGAAGGTGAATACAATCAGGAAGCATATGAAGGCAGCTCAGGACAGACAGAAAAGTTGGGCCGACATGTCAAGAAGACCTCTAGAGTTCGCCGTAGGTGATTTGGTATTCCTGAAAATATCACCGACTAGAGGGGTGATTCGCTTTGGGAGTCGGGGAAAGCTTAGCCCTCGATTCGTTGGACCCTTCGAGATAGTGGAGCGTGTTGGAGAGGTAGCGTACCGTTGGGCGTTACCACAGTCATTGGCAGGAGTGCACGATGTGTTTCATGTGTCTCAACTACGGAGGTATGTTCGTGATGAGACTCATGTCTTGGATCATTCGGAGTTGACTGTACGGGAGGACCTAACCTTTGAGGAGCGACCAGTTGAAATCAAGGATCGAAGAGAAAAGGGTTCTTAAGAACAAGGTTATCCCTCTTGTGCTAGTTTCTTGGGGTAATCGATCGCATGGAGGATCCACTTGGGAGCGAGAAGACGAGATCCGGCAGAAATTCCCTCACCTTTTCCAGTAGTTAGCTATCTTGTATTCTTGGAAATTTCGAGGACGAAATTCTTTTGTAGTTGGGTATGATGTAACACCCGAGCCCAATAATACTATTTCTTTTGTTAGTTGAGTGTTATATACTGCTCATTCCAAATTATCCTGATTGTTTGGTGCTTTTTGCAGAATTTTAACCGGATAAGTCATTTTGGCACATAACAAATTTTAACTCCTAAAATGAAATTAAAAGTATCCATGTTGGCCAACTCGTCGCCACTAGTCGCGTGGTAGCGTCCGCGTGTCGAGATTCCGTCCCGTTCGGCTAAACGGGCAAGCTTGGACGACTACGCGCGCGTGCAAGTGTCCGACTTGGGGGCATGCATTTTAATCACTAAACATCTCTTTTCAAAATTGGAACTCGCCTAAAATCCTATAATTTGAATTTGGAACGTTTGGGCGCAACCCGGGCGCGATTTGAAAATGTTTCATTTAGAGCCAAAGATGCCCGTTTGATTAAATATTCTTAAAACTATATTATACACTTAATATTCATTCCTGTTAGATTCTAAACGTTAAAATCTTTTTAACCATCTTTTAAATATTATTCTTAACCTCCCCAGCCAATCACATGGCCTTATCACCCCCGTGGACCCCTCCATTTTCTCAAATCTCCTTCTCTCTCTATCTCTCTCCTCATCAAATCCTTCTCTCTCTCTCCAATCTCTCTCTCTCTCTTCCTCTATATTTACCATGCAGCCGCCTCCCCTCTCCCTCTCGATCACGAGAAAACCCACGAGAACCCAAACCCTAGCCCCTCGTACTCGCGCCGCCGACCTCCCCGCGACCTCGCCGTCGCCGTTAGCACCTCCTCAACCTAGCCGCACCCTCCTACCTCCTTCCTCCGCCTCTTCCCGCGCCTGCACCCAACCCCGACGCCACCTCCTGCACCGCAGATCTCGCCGTCGACGCCGCCTCCAGTCACCGACGACGCCTGCGACTCCCTCTCTTCCTCCTCGTCCTGACCTCGTCGTCGCTTTCCTCCTCCCCTCGCCGGACCACCACCAGACCCGAGCCGACCCTAGCACCAATCCCGGGTCGCCGGGAACCGCGCCGTCGACGTCACCCGCGCCACCTCCTTTCCCCCTCGATCACCAGAGCCGACCACCACCCTCCTCTACTCGTCGCACCCCCTCTCCAGCGAACCCAGTGGCTGTTCAGGCCTTCGCAGCCGCCGTCGCTGCCTCGCCGGCGTTCCAGCGCCGTCGAGCCCGCCGGGGTTACCCCTGGTGTCTCCCGGTAAGCCTTCCTCATCTTTCCTTTTATGCAAAATCCCCCCCCCCGCTGATCTTATTACGTATATCATGTTGCTAACTCGTTGCCGATGACTTTTGCCGGAATCCGACCGTGCCGTCTTTTGGACCCGATGCTCCAGCGAAGTATTCTGGTCCGTATAGTTCCGCTGTTCGCTGTTGGGACTCGATCCGTGGCCCGGGCAACCATCTCGCATTTTCTGCCGACATCGCATCCGTGCTTTCCGGTTTGTGAAACCGTCGAGGCAAGTATCCGAATACTTGCTTTAACATGCTAGTACACAAGATCAAGTCTTGCTACAAACTTAATCATCATATTATAACCACACAGCTATTAGTAACATCGATATCTTTTTATAACTTAGAATTGATGGTCACAATTATCCGTAACATTAAATCAATATAGTAGTTGCTTGTAATTAACCGGTCTGCTATTAATTCACACTTTAACCAACTAAACCAAGTAGATCGTCCTCACTTCATTTGTTAAATCACCCATGAGACAATTATTATGTTTTAGTTTAAATTCATGTAGCTTCATTACGTATGTTGTTGATATTGTTTCACTTTGTGACTATTGCACCCCAAGGGTGCTTGAACCTATTAATAAGAGAATACAAAGCATCACTGTGTTTACATGGAATAATATTGTTATTTGCCGTTCCTGCTGTTGTTCTTTATTCGTTACTGTACCTGTTATTAGCATACATTTGATTGCACTACATATTGACCGATCTTGATACACCTGACACATGTACTGATACACCGGACATGACACCCTATACATATCGACTCAAACTGTTAAAACGTGACCTGACCTGTTACCTGATTTCATGCCTAATGCCGACAAACCTGACCATTCCTGCTGTCTATCCAGACAGACCTATTTTACCTGATTTTGTGTTGGCATTAGTCCTTGACTACTGAATACCTGACCTGACATACATAGCTTGGGGGTATGGGGAAATCAAAGGTGAAACCGACTTGTAACTCAACAGTTCGATACATGTTCTGATCAGTCTTACGGGCTTGGCCGGCCCCGGAGTGATGATGCTGACATCACTCATCCATCCTACTACCTATTACTGCTTAGCGGCACGTCTCGGATTCAGCCCCGAGGACCTTGACCGTGGTCCCGGGCACGCACGAGATACTATTGAGTTACATCGACGATTCATCAATTGATTTCAAAGACTATAGAGTAGAAACCTGATAGGACAGTTTGGTCACCATTGCACATTACCCTGCTCTGTTATTTCTTAGTACTGCTTTATTCATGTTCATATTTGCATTGCTTATTACCATGTTTATATTATATACTTGATGTCATGACGCGCTGACGTCTGGGTTTTGCATGGCCCAGATTCCGTACCACTGTCGACGACCGAGCAGGAGTACTTCAGCCAGCAGGCTGAACTGTGAGTTCCTTAGGGTTTAGTTTATTTATTTTCATTCCATTTCCAGATGTGAGCCCGCATTATAGGACGTACTGTTTATTTATTGTATTGGATCATTTGCTTCCGCACTCATTGTTTATTGATTCTTGTTATTATGGATTTGGACATGTATTAGATTAGTTTATTATCTTGTTCTTGATATCCTTACAACCGTAATGTGACTGTGGATGGATACTTCCTACCCACAGGTAGCATGGTTGGTTATGTCACGTGCCCAATCTTGCGTACTCTGGGAAGCGGGGCGTGACAAACTTTTAAGATTTGAGGTATTTTGGTGAATATTAAGTTAGCTTGAATAGTTCATAGTATTTACGTGTAAAACTTGTCTTTTGGATAACTTGAGGATATTTTGGTGAAACTTGTCATTTTTTATCTTTTTAGAAAACATGGAATTTTATTATATCTTGAAAATATGTGTTTTGATAATATTTATATATTTAAAAAAATTAATTTTTATTATTAATTAGAAAATCTCGTTTTTCTTAAAAAGCGTATTAAAATTCATTCGAGACCGAATGCTCCATGAGAAGGTCTGCATCTCGCTCTACTGGTCCGAGAATGTGCGATAATTCACATCATCCAATAGCGGGTTCCCCAAAATGAGTTGTAGAGGAATAATCGCAAAGAGTTCAATAATACTATTTTTAAAAACCTGGGTTTTTATAGTTCAAGATATTTAAATGAAAATTTGCATTTACCACAAAAATATGTTTCCAAGAGTATCATGCTATATCAATATGGGTGTATGTGAGCGGTAGGTCATTACCCCGTGCTGTTTTATAAAGATAATAGCGAGCAAAACAAATAAATATGGTCGATACAAAGTTCATGATATTTAAAGGCAAAACTCAATCTAAAGTTGTTTAGCATGATAATTTAGGTTAAAAGTTGTTCTAAACTTTAGTTTATGATTAACAAACAATGTATAGAAATATGAATGAGCAATTCTTAAGAAAAATTATAGTTTCAAAGATTTTAGAATCAAATGTCGGTATAACTCCACTTACCGACATATTTTATAAAAAGAGACTTTTTATGTAGAAAGAGAAGAAGGGGGTGGGACTTCTTAGTTAGAAAGGTGAAGATAAGATAGAAGAAGATTGTGTAGTCGTCGTGGCGTCGCGAGGTCACCGGAATTGTTTCGTTTCCTCGCCGGAAGTTGACCTTGGGCTAACTCCACTTCTACTCCACTTGTACTTAGAAAAAGTAGATAATTTTGGCTAGTCATTTCAGAATGAGGAGGGGTTAGAGTATGTGCTTGTATTTATAGTGTGGAATTAGGGTTTTGGAATTGAAAGTTTGAATTAAAATGCATTTAAAATTGGAAAATTGAATTCTCTGTTAAATTGCAGAGAAAATAAACACTTCAAGGGTAAGCCAAAGGTCAAGTGTGCAGAGTTTGGGGACTTTTCACCTGCGAATGCCCGCGGCCCAAACCACCATCTCGCTGGCTAATCTGTCGAGGGAAGTTGTCGCATCATTGCCACATGTTAGATTTCTCTGACTTTCATTTTTGTGTGTGACGTATAAACCTTTGAGCTTCCAAAACGTTTTAAAAAATCAGAAAAATAATATGCAGCCTATGGGATTCGAACATAAGAGTTATGTCACAGCAATGCAAGGCTTTACCAATAAACTACAAATGCTTTCTTGTTGTTCTTAAGCAAGAATAATTTTTAAATTGTGTTCAGCCTTACAAACTCTTTTCTGTACTTCAAAAAGAAAAATTTTATACAGAAAATTCAGGATCTTTACAAAACTAGTAATTTTCGATTAAGAAAATGTTAATTGCTTTAAATGGGTGTTCAATGAAAATTGAATTTGAATGTGGACTGCTCTATGCTATCTTACAATTCATACCATGCACCAAAAATTTGAAGTTAGGATGAAATTATGGGGCTGTTTGGTAGATAGGATTTAGAGATGCATGCAACATTTGTTGCAAAAGATCTTCATTTCCTATATTTGATTAGCTACAAACTTGAGTTAAAAATGGAAATGAAGATGCAAAAAATATCAAATTCTTGCAACATTTGTTGCCCTCATTTTCGTTGTAAAGGGTTGTTTGTTTGCTTGAATAAAAAAACAAGAATTGGAATTGAGATCTTACAAACAAAATTTTTTGTCTCCTTGAATTAATATCCCTCTGTTTGTTTGTAAAAAATTAGAATGGTTTTTGTCCTGTTCAATCTTTTCCTTTTTTTGGTTAAACAAAGAAAAGTGAGAATTGAGTTTTGGGATTTGGATAAAGAGAAGAGAGAGTAAGAGAGAAAGTAGATAAGCATAATTTTTCCCAAATAAAATAAGAGCAATACTTTTCCTGCCCGCGATTTGTCTACCAAAAAGTTTACCTAAGAGATAAAATGGTATGGCCCACAAAACCTAGGCAATAGTGTCAAACATGTGGGTCCATGGTATAAACTTTTAGGTAGACAAATTGCGGTATGAAATGTATTTTTTGATAAAACAACACCTCTAATCATACGTGTCTTTGAAAATGAGTAATTCCATCCAAAAAAAACTTGGATTTGGAATTGTCAAAAATATGGTGTCGATTCCTATTTTGATGATGTCAATTCCCAAAACTTGCAATTCTTGCTCCAGACAAACAAACAAAGAAATAACAATTCCATACTCGCCCCGTCCCTTTTTACTTATCATTTTGGAGAGAGAAAAATGTCCCACTTTACTTGACGTTTTTTGGAATAGTGAGGAAATTATTAACAATAAAGATATCAATAAATAATACGATACCAAAAATAGCCTATAAAATTAATTGCTGATATTAAAAAAGTGATGAAGATTTCCGAGAGTAGAAGTAGTATGATTTTTTTAGTCTTGATGTGGCAGTAGATTAATTGCCGATTCTAAAACAACAAGTAAAAAGAGACGGAGAGAGTATTTTTTTTGTTTTGATGAATAATGTCTTGTTCCTCCAATTCTCATAAGTCTTCGCAATTCCGTGCAAGCAAACAAGAGTTGCAACTTTGGAAATAGTGAGCATGGTATTTATTATGTAAAAATACTTTTCCTACCACTATTTGTCTGCCCAAAAGTTTACCAAAGAGACAAACACAATGGACCCAATTGTTCAACATCATTACGTAGGTATTGTGGATCCTACCATTTTGTCTCTCGGATAAACTTTTGGTAGATAAATTGCGATAGAAAAAGTATTGATCTTTATTATGAGTGCCACGTAAGCTTTGCATATGCCACATAAGCAGATTTGCAACAAATGTTGCATTTTATTTAGTTTTTTATTCAACCAAACACAAGAAATGGTTTGAATTTGGAAATCAATTACAAAACTCGAAGATACCCAAACAATGCATTTGGACTCATTCTTTTTTTGCAACAAATGCCACATACATCATTTGTTGTATGAAAGCATGATGCAATTTTTTTGGTTGCTACCCAAAAATGCAGTGTTTTGTGCTCTGAAAAAATTATTTATGTGGGAAGTAAATTCAATGCCAAAAGAACGGTAAACATTCCGAATTCCACGAAGTTTTTCATATATCATTCATAAAACTTGTTAACCGTGTAACATGGGAACACCCCCTAAAATCGACAGCAACCAATACGGAAAATCATGTAATATCAATCACCAATTGCTCATTGCCATCAAAATAAACAAAAACAACCAACTGAGCTTACCTTGTTACCAATTTTCTCTTTATTCCGGCGGTCGCAAGTTCAATTCCTTTTGGGGGGTTGATTTCAAAAAACTAAAATAGACTAAAACATAGAAATGAATCATCTCAGATTCTCATCTCTCACTTTTCCTTTCTCCACATATTATTGCAAGGGCATAAGTGCTTAACAATTATAAATACAAACTCCAATAGTTGTAGAATGTGTCTGACTTTATTTTTCATCAGTTTTCATTAGACACGTACAAGCAAACACATCTTTTAAAAATTCAAACAAAGGCAGAAAGAAAGAAATAAAAATAAAAATAATCAATCTCACACTGGAAGTGAAATCGGTTCAGTTAAGAACCGTTTACATTCCTACATATGAGCAAGACACTTCAATGATTCGATTCGATTTCCATTCGTATATCATTTATCTGGTAGTAAATTCAATTTACAATATGATCATAAAATCATGAATAAACGCTCCCTCATGTCTATACTAAGCAAAGAATAAACCTTTTTGTGGTTTCAGCATGAAAAATTTGCTATCAGCCCCAAGCCATGGAGCTAGCATAATTAACCACCAGCTTCCCATCAAATCCAAAATTCTGTAAGATAGATTACAAGTAAGCCAAAATGCAGGAAAAAGAAAATCACCCAAGAAATAAAATGAAGAAAAAGCCTTGGTTCCCCGGCATCAATTAGGTGCAAGATATCATGAATACATTAGCTTCAGCAAATTTTAACAAAGAAGTGAACTTTTGCATTAGATAGATGATCTTTGAGCAACTCGTGTTAAATTGGATTTTACTATACGGAAAATTAACAAAAAGGATGGAGCAAGCGTAAAAGCTATATGCATAGCGACTGTGCACGGGAACTTAAGAGAAACCGATATCTATGGTGTCACTATAGGGAGCATCCGTCTACAGGGTGAACCCCACCGCCCCGCCCCCCCACACCGCCCCACAAAAAAGAAAGAAAACACACACACACACAAAAAAAAAACACTGTTATTCCCTTTTCTTTTGATTTCTTTTAGTTTTAGGTCTTCTTATTTAAAATGCTGATGCATATTATTCACTGAAATTATCAAAATGTATTGCAGGACCATCCCCGCTGCAACCAACCAGGAAACATGCTAGGTGAAAGAAAGCTTACATTGTATAAATCAATTACAAGTTCATCTGGATTGGGTGAAAATGCACTGTTGACATAAACAAACTGCAATGAAAGGAGGCAGATTACCGATAGTGATTCAGGTATAATAATTCACTGTGACAAATCATTTGGATGGACAATTTTACCAATGTATCACGATGAAGTTGACGACGAAGAAATTCAATGACCTTCGAGAATTTGTCAGTTCCAGCAATCTGCCAATAAAGTTCCCAAAAACATTGAAAATTTGATACCAGGTAGAAATTAAGATATACTAATTGCTAATTGATATGCGTATATAGCGAACATTCCATTGCAAAATGGTTTGCAAATTAAGAAAAATGAGATTTTTTTTTATCAAAATAGAAATTGGAAGATTCACACCATTCATGTCGTTCTCTATGCCTTAAAATCTATATGTATGAAAAATAAAGGGTCTGGAGGCTTCTAACCCATGCATTGGTTAAACTGTGTTCTATTAACGGAAAGACATTCATTTGAGTCAACACAATACATAGACTAAAATTAGGGTATCATTTACATAATTTCATTTGGTGATTTATATTTTTGTCGTGTGTGGGTGTGTATTACAGAGTTAACAAATCAATATTCTACTTTGAGCTTTCCCCTTAGGTGTGTAGGCTCCGGGCAACCCCTTGCTACCCAATAAGCATAGCCAAATTTAAAAATAACTGACCAACAAATAAAATTCCAAAAATCATGGGCCTGTTCGGCAAATCCAATTTCCATAGAAACCCGTCGTGCTTTTCCCTTATACGCCAAAAAAAATTTGATATATATAAACAATCCTCACCTTTCTCTTATACTTTTCTTAACATCGAGAAAACCATTATTTGTTGATCATATTTATGTTGCGAGATAGGATCTCCAAAATTCTTTCATAATATGATGCTAGAATTATAAGGTGTGACAACAACTTTGCAATCATAATAATTGAACTTTCCAAGCATTTTCTCAATCGCATGTTTCGAAGTCAAGGAAATTCTTTATCCAAATCTTCATTCCCAAAATCATAATAGCAATTTCTAAATCTTTCATATCAAACTTGTTTGATAAATAGATTTTTGATTTCAATCACTATCAACAAAGTTCTAAATATCAACATATCACTACAAACAGACATAAAATCATGTAATCATCATTTGAAGCTATGCAAAGCACACAATTACCAGATCTATTGATTAAAAAATCCATAATCCAAAACAACTCTATCAAACTTCTCATGTCATTGTTTAGGTTCTTGCTTAAGTCTATACAGAGATTTAATTAACCTACGCACTTTAATTTTTTGATCTTTGACTATAAATCCATCATTCTGTGTAAATTTCTTCTTTTAACTCATCATTCAAAAAAGCAGTTTAAACAATATCTCTGATTGCAAAACTACTTCTCATGTCAGTGTATTTTTTTTTGGGACGGTTGCTAGATATTTTAAATAAAAAATTATACGAAAATAAAAATACCTAAAGTGGTTGAGATAAGTACCTAGAGATTCTTTAGCGCACCAAATTCAGGATTTGGTGCAATTTCTTTTGACCACTTTTTTCTATTTAAACAACATGTACGGAGGATGTATAAATTTTATCAACCCAACAAGTTAATGTATTATAAAACTAACAGTAAATATAGGCCTTATTATTGACGGGGATGATTCTTTTTTTATGTATATATTGCCTCCTTTTCATCATTGATCATTGCGGGTCTAGAAGAGTGTGGATTTTAAAGGAATGCTTGGTCACTTAACGAAGCTCGAGAAAGGAAAATCCAAGGGCATAGTGTTTCTCATATTATGCCACATTATGATCATAATTTGGGTTTTCAACAATAATGCAACATCAGTATTGAAGCTGAAATTAGAGCTTCCAGTTTTGAGTACAAAAAGGCTTGAGAAGGCACGATTAATACTACTTCAATCATAATTGGTACATGATTTGGCAGGATCCAAATAATTTATTACAACATTATCATCTTACACCATTTAATATTTTGATGATAGATAATGCTTGAGGACAAAGATATCAGTACAGAAAACAACGAGAAATTGCACTTGTCATGTCCAGAATACTTCAAAAGCTCTTTACTTAATATGCTCTTTCTCAGAAGCCACCTTAATAACAACTTTGTGAACAATACATTCTTCACTTCTCAATTCAACATGTGCAACAAGCTCGAATAAAAATAACTAAGTAAACCTTTAATATATTGATAAACAAACTCAGAAACAGGCACTTTTGCGTAGCTTCCATATACATTCTTCGATTCTCGATTCAATATGTGCATCAATATCAAAGAAAAATAAAGAAGAATACCCTATATGGATTTTTTTAAAAGAAAGATTTCATACATTCTTGGTCTTCTAGCTCCATAATAGTCATGCACAATTTCTATAACTTATATAAATTTACCTACAAATTTATGATTCTCTAATCAAGTTTGTCTACTTGGCGAAGAAATGTTCTTCCCCTTGGGGCTCATTGTAATAAACGGCTAGTATATTTTCCATTTGCCGGTTATCCCTATTTGCCCCTTTTAGACCATGGTAAGTCGCAAAAAGATTTCTAATGGAAACCTTGTTTAACATCACTTTTAGTAATGCTAAACGACTTTATCGAGGTCAGAAGAGTTTACGCCTAAGGTTGATGACAGACAAAAAAAAGTGTTGTTTTTCTAAAAATTACATTAACTGCGCCACACTAGCTTGCAAGATAGCCTCTGCTATGGTTGAGGTATTTTGATTTCTATGACGTAGTTAAACTTTGGGCAATTAAGCATGCCCAAAAAATGTGTAACTATGATTAAAATTTAGAGGCGGATAAGCATGACGAGCATAAATAATCTAGGGCGCACACATAAAAAGTTCAATATGGCTCCGATGGTTTGGTTTGGGCAAGTGTCACTAAGACCAATAAGCGTATCAATTAGGAGCAACATGATTGTAGGTACTCCTAAATGGATATTGATGCATTCACTCAGAAAAGATATGCGACTCGTCGATTTATTCGAGGGCTTGACCCATTACAAAATTATATTAACAAATGACTCATGTAACCAAACACAAAAGTTTGTCGTCGTTGGTGATGGTCGCAAAGTTATATGAACTGATTAAATTTGTTTGAGCTTTGGATTCAATTATGGCAATGGAATGATAGCACAACAATATTAATGAACATCTTAGGTTCCATAAATCATCATCTAGGGTTTCCATGATGAACTTAATTACACAAACCAAACAAAAGAAACATGTTAAACTAATCCACAGAAAACTAAATAAACTCAAAATTAAGATAGAAAAGCAACAAAAAAAAGCACCTTGAACTTGGCTTGTTTCAAAATTGGAGCGTCGCCGGTCGCTCTGAAGTGAACCACAACTGCAATTAAATAAAAAATAATATAAAAAGGGGATTTAGATGGAAAGAAAACCCTAACCCTAGAACTCAAAAATCTCACCTTTGCGATCCGAGGTTGGAGATTCAGCAGCCATGATCGAGGACGAGAGAGAAAGAGGAGCGAGGAGAGTACAAGAGCGCAGAGAGAGACTCTTATAATGTTTTTTTTAAGGTTTTTTATTTAACCGCCCCTCACAACTTAGTTAGTTAGTAAAACACCCGCTAAACTTTACAAATTATTCTCATTTGAGAGAAGAGGAGCATATTCTATTTAGTTATATTTTATAAATTGAAAGTGATATGGTTTGATTAATTTAATTAAAGTCTTAATTCAAAAAAAAAAGCTTTTTTAGCTAAAGTACAGTAAACTAGCAAAATCTTTCAAAATTATGAGAAACTACCACGGTAAAAAAAAATTCTAGTTTTTTCGCAGTTTGTGCAATTTATTGCTGATGTGGCACCTTAATTCTGGTGGTTTCGTAGTTTTTGAAAGTTTGTGGTAGTTTCTTGTGTATTTGAAAGTTTTGCGGTAGATTTTTTATGCATTTTAAAAGTTTTTTGGGGTTTCTCATAATTTAGCAGCTAAAAGTATTGTTTTTTTTTGGAATTAAGCTTTTTTTTTTTTGGAATTAAGCTTTAAATAGATTTTAAATTTTATAATTTTGTGAAAATAGTTGAAGACAAATTAAAGCTTCTCAGATCTGATGTAATAAAAGGAGGCATAGGATTTATTTATTTATTTATTTATTTGATAAAAAAAGATAACACGCCCGTCTCACTAAACTATATTAACAATAGAACGATAATATGTGGATACAAGATCATAAGTATGACTCAACACAACAAATGCATGAAAAGGAGAACAGCATGAACTCAAATAGAAAAAAAGAGAAGAAGAGAAGAGCAATGTATATTGACGACCCCCAGCAGCAAAAGTGTTGCTTTTCATCATCAACATCACCAACCTGGAGACACTGTAGCAAAATGAAGGTAGATCACTGCTTCATCAAGTAATAACAGTCCATAGGGAAGGCACGTATATTATTTGACAAGAGCGGGGGAAATGAAAGTCACCAAACACATCTCTCAGAAGAATTACATGAAGGCAAAACATGGCTTCAGAACCAAAGAATTTAACGCTCATCATAGCCTAGTAACATGGTCTAAACTGAGAATTAAGCCAACCAACGGCATATAAAACCGGTGTACACTCATAATAAATAAAATATATAACCGTCCTCTCCAAACTTAATATATTTGTCATCCCAAAATCCAAAAGCTTGACTTCTAAGTAACTTTGTTCTTCACATACACGCACAACTCAACTTGAGGTAGAGTATGATTTTCTAAATAAAAGAAAACTGATGATAAATTTGAACGAGTCATGAAAATCCCAAAAATGTAGCAACCAAATTAGAATGCCCAAGAGTAGACTCTGCCTTGATTCCAACCTCCACCTCACATTTCAAACCAAAATAACAAACATTTAGCAACCCTTGGAACAATTTTCTTGCATTCTCTTATCCAACATTATGGTTAGCTCAACCACAAGCCCCCTCCATTGCCCCATAGAATCTCAATGGAGGTCGCGGCCTTCATCCGGGTGGAAACTCGGTCTCCTCCTTCTCCAACCCAATATCTCAGCCCATGATCCCTTGTGCGGCCCCTCAACCGTACTCTCTCGTAAAACCTCCGTGTTGCAACTCACGCCCGAGAGTCGTGCGTATGTTTCGCTCTCTTTGTCGCACGCTTCCTATATTCATGCAAAGTTAGCATACTCGATCGTGAACAGAATGCCTCTGTCATAGTTGGTGGACGACGAAGACAAAACATATGTTGTGGTTCTCGGGTCACGGGCACATTGATCGCGCACCGGAAAGGCCGCATTACCCTCGCGCTGCAAGAGAATTCAAGATGTCTTCCTGATGGAGGCAGTTATCTCCCTCAGATGTTGTCCTCCATCGATCTGGTAGCGAACGGTTTTGAGCAGTCGAGATTAGTTTTAGGGGTTGTTGAACGTGTGGATCTCAATGGGTTGTTGGAAGTTGCTGAGACCGGGCTACCTGCAAGGGAAGTCCCGGGGTGGGAAACCACCGTAGGACCCTCCGACGATCAAATTAGTGTCAGTGAATTAGAGCAGTGTAGCGGCCTATTGGAGTGAGTTTTTGTTACCTAAGTCGTCTGAAAGAGGGGTTTATATAGTGGGTGCGTGGAGCGAGCCGGCACGAAATACTCGCCGTCAATTACGCTCTTGAGTTATCCCTGCATTAATGGCGGGATACGCTCATTAATGGGGGACGCGCCAGCGTGGGACGCAGAACGTGGGGCGGCGGATATCTCGCCTTGGCGAGATACGCGGAGCCGTTGCGAGAGCGCTTGGGCTCCGCACTCACGGTTGATCGGAGAAACCGAGGAAGCTCGGCCTGTCAGGAGGCTCGAAGACGAGCCGGGAGGCCGAGAAAGCTCGGCCTATTCGATGGCTCAGAGGCGGGCCGGGAGGCCGAGGAAGCTCAGGCCTTGCAACATCTCGGAGATGAGCCGGGAGGCCGAGGAAGCTCAGGTCTTGCAACAGCTCGGAGACAAGCAAGAAGGCTGAGGAAGCTCGGTTGTAGCATTTCTCGAAGGTGAGCTGATGGCTGTTTGCTATGTGGGTATGGAAGGTACTCAGGGAGGTCTCTGAAAGGTCGGATGCATCCTCGGAGACGAGGTCCCGAGGAACGTCCCCAATGGATCTTATTTATTCCACCTCCGTAGCTCTCGGGACACGTCATCCGCCACGTGTCGTAATCTGAGAAATTGCTACTTGTGAGCATCATCACTTCCGAATCTTATCATTGAGCTTGCTCTTCCTACTTCTGTCCTCATGAAGGAGATGAGCGCAGGAATGGTACGTATTCCCTTATAAAAAATATACATATAGAAAGAAAAAGGGGAGAAAAAAACTCCCCACTTTGCAGGTCTCACGTGCCCACACGTGAGCGGCTATATGCAAACCATATAACCACTGCATTTAAGCAATCGATGGGCTAAAATTGAGCTTCACGTGTAAGCACGTGAGCGTCTATATGCGAAAGATATAGGCGCTACATTCAAACAGATAGCAAGCCAAAAAGGTTCACGTGTTAACACGTGATACCCTCTTATACTGTTGCATATAAGCAAACAAGATTAATTCCATTAGGGTCACGTGCTACATGTGAGTGTTCCTAAACACCTTCCAAGCTGATAGAATTAAATTCTAAATAAAAGGATCAAAACTCTATTTGGAAGATATTTACTTAAATCTTTTTAAACTATCTGATAGAATTAAATTCTATATATGTGGGAAATATTTTCCTGATCTTCCTTAAACTAGAAAAATCTTCTTTGTTAAACGAAGGAGCTTTGGATCAAAAGATCCAACGGTGATCGTCTGATAGAATAAAATTCTATCTTAGGAAAATATTTCATAATCTGGTTAAAAACAAATAAGAAACCTTCTCTGTTAAACAGAGGGCCTTTGGATTAAAAATCCAACGGTGAATAAAATTCACCAGAACAATTAGATTGATTATGAAATTAATCAGAATCTCTCAATGAGAGATTTTCTTAACAAATAGATTCTTTTTCTCCTCCTATAAATAGGAGCAATCAGAAAGAGAGAAGGAAAAAAGAGAGAACAGAGAGAGAAACATACAGAGAAAAAGAGGAAGAAGATAATTTAAGTCTCGGAAAAAACTTGCTTCATCAGAACATTCTAGGTAAAAAAAAAAGAGAAATACACGAATATTGTTCTATTTTTTCTTGACCTTTTTAAGGGTTTAACCTTTCGCATAAGAACTTAGTTCTTCCTCTGGTTGAGATCTGTAGAAGCAAATCTTCCCATAATTTGAGAATTTAATTCTCATCGAGAAAATTCTGTCATGCAGATTCAAAAACCTAGGTGAAAGAACTGAGTTCAAAGAATTTAATTCTTAAAGAAATATATGGGAATTTAATTCCTCTGAAAATCAAGGTCTAACCCTACAATAAGAATTTAATTCTTACAAAAAAAACAAGAGGCATGAGATCCTCCCAAAAATCCTAGCATGAGATCAAAATCTCCAAACACTCAATAGGATCTCACGTGCTCCATGTGAGCGTCTCTAATGAATGAAAACGGAAACACACAAAATCGCCTCGCGTGCTTGCATGTGAGCACCACAGGAGTCAAGTGTTTAACACTTCTATAAAAAAAAAAAAGGAGAATAGAACCCAGAGAACAATTATCACTTTGGGGTGCCTCACGTACCCACATGTGAGCGCTAAAATTCAAGTGTTTAACACTTCTATATAAAAAACAAAAAGGAGAATAGAACCCAGAGAACAATTCCCACTTTGGGGCGCCTCACGTGCCCACGCGTGAGCGCTTCCAAAGTGCAGTGTTTAACACTGATTCAGAGCCTCACATGGGAACACGTGAGTGCTGAACATACACCAGTGGTTAGCATTATGGGAAATCAACTTCAGCCTCAAATTGGCTAAGTCTTCCTTAGGTCAAAATCTCTTTGATCCCCAAATCAACCGAACCTCTGTGCTCATGTTTTCCTAAACTAATCTCAGTCTCAAACATGTCTGATGACCCCTCAACTGATGATATCCAAAACGATATTCATCCCACATTCCCCCCGAGGAAATTTTAGTCTCAAAATACGACTAATGATTTCTGGGTTGACCGCCGACTTCATTTTCCCTCAAATAGGGGAATTGGTCCAAGGGTACATCCCTCCATACCTCTAATACATGTCGTTGTAATTCCTCAACGTCTTAAGAGAGGTGGCGGGTCCCGACAACCAACTGTTTTTGGGTGCGCTTCCCAAAATGACCGTAACGTCCTTAAACTAAACCCTATAGACCGAAATGTTCTCAAACTACAACGTTGTCTCCAAAATGGCGACAACGGACCGTAACGTCCTTAAAGTAAACCTCACCTCAAAAAAGGTGACCTACAGATCGAAACGTCTGTTTACCGCCAGAAAATCGGGAAGACAAACGTCTTTTCTGAATTTAGGGGCAGATACTATTTGGATTTATCCGTCCACCTCTCCAAAAATTCCAAGTTGATTTATGACACCGTGTATCGAAGGTCTGGACGGATGCGACCGTTGTAGCAGACTTCGTCAGATTCCCCCTCGTTTGTGAGGGGTTTTTTATTATGGGGACGCTCTTCCCTGTAAGCGCAAGCCCCTGCAGTTAATTACGTTACCGTATCACGGTAACCACTTTCTTCTGCTCCAGAAGTTTACTTCGTGTCGTGTGTTTTTGGTTGCCCGTGGATTGTACACGGAGACTAATTTATGTTGTCTCCCGTAGAGCGGGGATTGGTCCAAATCCGTATTTTCTTAGATTTGGGTTTGTTTGGATTTAAGGATCGTTAACCTCGTTTGAGATCAAGATCGACTTAAATGTTTGTTAAGGATACATTAATCCGATGTTGGACTAAGATCTACTTAACGGGGGTTTAGGATTATTTTTTGATCCAACAAAAGAGCATTTGGGCTCTATGGTTTTAGTTTAGGGACGTTACGGTCCATTAGGTTTAAGGACATCATAGTCCATAGAGTTTAGTTTAGGGACGTTGCGGTCCATTGGGTTTAAGGACATCATAGTCCATAGAATTTAGTTTAAGGACGTTGCGGTCCATTGGGTTTAAGGACATCATAGTCCATAGAATTTAGTTTAGGGATGTTGCGGTGTATTGGATTTAAGGGCATCCTAATCCATTTAGTTTAGGGACGTTGCGGTCCATTGGGTTTAAGGACATCATAGTCCATAGAATTTAGTTTTGGGACATTGCGGTCCATTGGGTTTAAGGATATCATAGTCCATATTGTTTTGGCTCATTGGTTTGAGGGTATGCCAAGAGTTGTTGGTTATTGGGACCCTCCACCTCTCTGAAGATATTGAAAGATTGCAACGACATGTATCAGAGGTGTGGAGAGATGTACCCTTGAACCAAATCCCAATCGAGAAGTTATCAGTTCTGAGCATAGAGGCTCAATTTGCTTGGAGATTTAATCTCAGGAGTAACTTAATCGATTTGTGGTTGAAGTTGGTTCCTTATAGTGTTAAACACTAACGTATGCTCAGCGCTCACGTGCCCCCACATGCGGCCTTAAAACAGTGTTAAACACTGAAGTCTGGGGCGCTCATGTATGGCACGTGAGGCGTTGCTTCTTCGGCGTTGTTCCCTTGTTCCTTTTATAGATGCTAAGCCCTATTGGGGATCACGTGCTCTCACATGAGGCGCCCCCAAAATGGGAGTTATCTTGGGTTTATTCTCTTTTTTCTTTTGAAAGTGCTAAGCACTTTTTAGGGGGTCACGTGGGATCACGTGAAGCGCCTTAAAAAATGGTAACTGTTTTTGGGTTTATACCCTTTTTCTTTTGGAAGTGCTAAGCACTTTTTAGGGGGTCACGTGGGATTACGTGAGGCGCCCTAAAAAATGGTAATTGTCTTTGGATTTATACCCTTTTTCTTTTGGAAGTGTCAAGCACTTTTTAGGGGGTCTCGTGGAATCATGTGAGGCGCCCTAAAAAATGGTAATTGTCTTTGGGTTTATACCCTTTTTTTTTTCTTTTTTGTATAAGTGCTTGTCACGTGGAGACACGTGACCTGCTCTCAGTTGTTCTCTTTTGTTCATCAAGGGTGCTCACGTGGGAGCACGTGATATGCCATTATCATGTTGGTGCTAATCTTTCTACGTGGATGGAGATCTTGAGTTTTGAGACTTTCAAGCCCATTGTTTTATAAGAATTAAATTTTTATATAGGGTTAAACCCTATTTTTACTAGAGAAATTAAATTCTTATATGTTCTTGTAAGAATTAAATTCTTTGAACTTGATTTTTTCCCCTAAATTTGAATCTACATAACAGAATCTCCCCGATGAGAATTAAATTCTCAACTTGTGAGTATATCTGCTTCTGCAGATCTCAACCAGAAGAAGAACTAAGTTCTTTTTTAGAAGAGTTCAACTCTTGTGGAGGTAAAGAAGAGGTACGATGTTCTCTGTGTTTCTTTTATTCTCTTACCTAGGATTTCTCTTTCTTTTTGAGGAGATTTTCTTTTCTCTAGAGAATTAAATTCTCTTTTTTTTAGCTTACCAGGAGGTTTTCCTCTCTTTCTCCGTCTCTCCCCAAGACTCGAAGTCTTGGGTCCTTTATATAGTGGAGGCGCATTTGTTGATTTGGTTAAGAAAATCTCTCATTTGAGAGATCTCTAATTGATTTGGGGATTTTATCCCCGTTGGATCTTTGATCCCAGGCCTTCTGTTTTACAGAAAAAAAATTTCTTGTTTTTAACAAGACTGGGAAAATATTTTTCCCCACAGAGCTTATTCTGTAATTTGATGATTTTTAATCCAACGGTACTCTGTTTTATAGAGCGTAATCTTTTTTATTTGGAAAGATGTAAGGGAATATTTTCCAAATAGGACTCTGATCCCTTTATTATTTAGAATTTAATTCTATCAGCTCAGAAGGTATTAGAAACCCTCACGTGCAGCACGTGACTCCACAAAGTCAAGCCCAAGAAAGTGCATCACGTGCTGACACGTGAGTTTCTTTTTACCAATTATTTCTTTTTTAAGAAAGCGCCTATATACCTTGTATACAGATGCTCGTGTGCTTGCACGTGAGGCTCGGTTTCAGCCTTATTTGTTAAGCGCAGTGCCTGTAATCTTGGCCCCAAGACGCATCACGTGTGGGCACATGATACTTCATTTGGGGAATTTTCCCATTGCTTTTTATTTATTATTTATTTTTCATAAGAGAACAACGTTCTCAAACTAAACGTTGCCTCCAAAACGGCGACAACGGACCGTAACGTCCTTAAACTAAAACCTCACCTCCAAAATGGTGATCTATACACCGAAATGTCCTCAAACTACAACTTCGCCTCCAAAACGGTGATAAGGGACCGAAATGTCCTTAAACTAAAAAAACATAGCCTAAACGCTCTCTTGTTGAGTCTGAAACAAGAATGATCCTAACACCATGTTAAATAGATCTTAGTCTCAAATTGGACTAACGTATCCTTAACAAAAAACCAATCGAGGCCCAACTGTTCGTTTAAGTCGATCTTGATCTCAAAACAGATCAACGATCCTTAAATCAACTCAAACCCAAATCTAAGATATACGGATTTGGACTAATCCACGCCCTATGGGTGACAATATAAATTAGTCTCCGTATACAATCCACGGGCAATCTAAACAAATAAAAACACATACGATACGAAGTGAACTTCTGGAGCAGAAGAAAGTGGTTATCGCGAGGCGGTAGTGTAATTAACTGCAGGGGCTTGTGCCTGCAGGGAAGAGCGTCCCAACTATTAAAAACCCCTCACAAACGAGGAGGAATCTGACGAACTCTGCTACAACGGTCGCATCCGTCCAAACCCCCGATACACGGCGCCATAAATCAACTTGGTTTTTTCGGAGAGGTGGACGGATAAATCCAAACAGCATCTGTCTCCAAATTCAGGCAAGACGACCCATCCCGGTTTCGTCTCTGTTTTCGATGGTAAACAGGACGTTCATATTACCTAAATGCATAGTCCCGGATATATTTTATTTTTCGTTGAGCTAATACCCATGAACATCTCTTGTTGGCTGATTTAAAATTAATTTTCCGTAGGTAAAGATAGCATTGGAATGCGGAAAGAGAGCCGACGGGGATGCTACTAGACAAGCTGTTATGGACGATGTATGTTGTCTGTAACGGGAAGAAGACATGTATGGGTTAAAAAGAGAGGCGGGTGGGGATGATTTGGGAGTGATGGAGTTGCTAAGGGCGATTTCGATGGGTGCGGGGGTGTTGCCTCGGAAATCAGACAGAGGGACCGGACGGAGAGATGACATACATGAGGGCAAACTTTGAACCCATGGTCAGATCCTGAGATTCCGAGACCTTGTACATGTTCGCCCCGACCGCAATAATGGGCTTGAGCTCACCATTCTTTTTGTTCGAGTTTGAAACTACTAGTTTGTTTAACAACAGAAGAAATGTGTCGAGGCCCAGCTTCAGTTGAGAAGTTAATTATCGCACTATATTTATAGAAATTTGTTTGGTTAATTATCAATGAAATACTGAATGGGAGAGAATGTCAGCCCCCCCCCGCCCTCCCCACCCCGTATGTTGTGCTCAATAATACTAATTAAACAAATGGGAATTATGTAGAATTAATTCTTACCCTATATGGGGGAGATTCACTACGAAGTTTTTTATATACACAAACACAAGTTACATCTTCCATATATATCTACGTGATAATTATTTGTAAATGATATTATAGAATTAAATCATATTAATCAACATTGCACCTTTATCAAACTCACAAATGAATGCACCGAGTTTTTAATATCAAAATGTAGGTATAATTCCGAGTAAAGAAGTAAGCTAAATACATATTTTTTGAGTACACAAGCAGAGATTTTTTTTGGTCTTTCAGATTGTTCGACCCATAAATTTAGCGACACAATTAACAATCTGTTGGCTCTAAATATTTTTACTAACAAAACGGCGCCCATCAAATTAATATTTAAAGCAACATAAAGCATCCTAAAAACAGTGCTTGTTTAATTAGGGGAAGGGAAGAATTTTCTAGGCTCGGTGGGTTTCCGTCCATAAAAGCATATTACCAGCTGGCAAGGAGTATGTTTCATGATTGTAGTAGCCGAGTAAGCAATTTGCATAAAAACTAACAACAGTACAGTATATAGACCGATCGATATCATTTATTGCGCGTCCCATGAGGCCGGGAGTTACAAGTAAGCAATGGCATACAATGCCTATTTTACAGCGGCTGTATTACTTCTTGTATTCACAATTTCGCACATACCGCTATAGAAGAGTCGATGTCATAAAGTACAGTTACAAGACGAAGTTCTCGGCCATAAGCCATATTATACATTGTAGCTCTTAGTTCATGTGATGGGAAACAAAAGCCAACAAATAGGGTGTTAACGAAAGTCTTATTATAGTAACCCTCGGTGTTTCACAGGGATACCCGAAATCCACTTTGGGAAACAGGGAATTCATTCTATACTGGATTCGAGAATACCATCACGATGTTTCTACACAAAATACCTAGAAACCCAGTTTGGAAAACCAGGAATTAATATTGTCTAGAGAACTAAGGCTTGTTCTAATGAACTCCTGACATGGTATGCGGTATGTCAACATCCATATTTTGAAAAATAAGGATATACACTAATCCTAGGAATTTAAACCAAACAAGTCTTGCATGAGCGCTCAAGTCTACGCCCCTATACTCATTTCTGGTCGGGCCCTAAATACAAGTAATCTCACTGTATACCAAAAATCCATCTTCGGGAAAACACGGATTAACACTATACATCCAAGATTTGACATCTACAAGAATAAGGATGTTTATATCGGCTGTTGAAGACGGGATTCTATCGTTATGGAATTTATGTTCAACCATGGCAAAGGTCTCGTCTCTAGCCAATGCCATCGAAATGCCAGGAGTTTCCTGTCGACGAAGGGATTGCACTCTACTTCGGCCACTGGTCGATTATTTTAGGCTTTTTAGGATAGATTAAGGCATTGAAATTTGATAAGTTGTTTGATTGATTGATTGATGGTCTATAATTGATGATGCTCAATATTGGCGATCTCCATGATCAGGACGCGTGGCAGGTGACGTGTCCCAGAACTCAGAAGAAAAGACCCGCAGGGGCCGATCAGGACACCCTATACCCGACCTGCAAACACAAGCTGGCCCTCCTCAGGACCCCCTGCAAATTGGCTTCATCGGCCCCGTAGCTCGCGCTGAGCTACCACAAGACCTGGACTCCTCGGCCTTCTCGCTCGCCCCGAGCTCCAGGCCGTGGCCGTCTTCCTCGGCCCTCCGACCAAAGTCACCACTCACAAGCATAACCGCCGCTCCGCGAATCCCGCCATGCGCAGATTCTATGCCAGCAACATCCCACGTTCCACGCCATCAATCTCCATTAATGGGCGATCCGCTTTCTACGCGGGCGTGGTATCGGGGGCGTAATTGCCGGCGAGATCCTCGCACCTGCTGCTGCGTGCCACCACCGCTATATAAACCCCCATCACAGAGGGGTCAAGTAAGCCATCTTTTACTCTTTTAAGCCGTTACTCTGCTCGGATCTCATCACTAACTTGATCGTCGGAGGGTCCTTGGTAGTACCAAACCACCCCGGGGCTTCTTTGCAGGTACTCGGCGCCGAACTCCTCATACCGTACCAAACCACCCCGGGGCTTCTTTGCAGGTACTCGGCGCCGAACTCCTCATACCACCTCTTCTACCAAAACCCATTGAGACCCACACGCAACGGAAGATAACCACCTAAGTACCCCAGGAGATCGGCGGAAGACAACATCTAACGGAGACCCGAAAAGGACCTCCATCAGTTGGCGCCGTCTGTGGGAAAAAAACTCCACGAAAACAAAAGCTGGCATTCCGATCTCCGCCCAAATGGTAAGCAACCACCCTGAAGATCCCGGTACCAGCCGCCGCCTTCCACTCACCGAAGGCGGGGATGAGCCACCTCTCATGACCGTCATCAACGCCCTCGCAGGCAGGATAGACCGGCTGCAATCCCTCGTGGAGCCCTCGTCCGTGTCCAAACGGCCTGGCCTGGGCCCCAGGTCGCCGTTCCACCGCCCCCAGAAGGCTCTGCCCCTGTTTGGGCGGCTGACCACCAGCAGGCTGCGTCCCCTGGCCACCTATCTCTCGAGCCGATACTCCCCGAGGCCCGCTGGGCGCCCCAGGGCTCCACGCCAAGGTCCGCCGCCAGTACGCCTCACCTCGAGCCTCCTCGCGACCCTTATCCCCTTGAGGAGATGTCAGTCACCTAGCCTATCCACAAGCATGGTCAACCCCGCCGCCATCGGCGGGGCCGCACAGAAGGGGTCCGCCCCGGCGACTCGAGAGCTACCCCGCCCTGGGACCTGAGGCGCCTCATAGAGAGGAACCGGGGCCGCTCCCAGATGCAGGTCACCCGCAGTGGAGGCCAGGGATCCCATGGCGCCGATTCCTTGGGATACAGCGGTCGGCTGGACGCCCTCGAGAAGAAAATCGAGGGCATGCGCCGGGAGGCTCACCTCTCAAGCGACGGAGCTAAGTACGCCTTTGACTCGCTCATGAAGCCATTCACCGAGGAATTGCTCGCTGTCCACGTCTCCTCGCACAACAAGCCCCCAAAGGTCTCTCTATTCGACGGGAAAACCGACCCGAAGGACTATTTTGACGCTTTCACCGCGGGGTTGAGCTTCCAGGATCACTCCAACGCCGTCCAGTGCAGGGCCTTTCCGACCACCCTTATCCGTGCAGGTCGGGACTGGTTCCGGGGGCTCGAGCCCCGCTCGATTTCGACCTTCGACGAGCTAGCTACTCAGTTCCTTGGGCATTTCGTGGGGAACCGTCGACAGAAGCACACGGTCGACCACCACTTCACAGTTAAGAGTGGGGACAAGGAAACGTTCAAGGCCTACATTACCCGTTTCTACAACACCCTTATAGAGGTGCCCGAGCACCGGGACGAAACCGTCATCACGACACTTAGATCTGGTCTGAGGCACAAGGAATGGTTACGCTCCATCGCGTTGACGCAACCTAAGACCATGGCCGAGGTCAAGGCGTAGACCGAGCATGAGGTTCAGCTGGAATCCGAGGTGAATGCTAACCTCCCCCGGGCAGAATGGCCCGACCAGAAGAAGACAGCTCGGGAGGAGAGGCCGAAGCGTCAGCAGACCTACCACCTGATGTTCCAGGAGTATACCCCCCTCAACGTCTCCCTCGCAGTGTTGCCGGAGGAGGCCCAGAACGATAGGTTCTTCAAGTTCCCTCCGATCCCGCGTCAGGCCGCGAAGCGAACCCGGGGCCCCTACTGCGCTTTCCACCGGGTACTGGGCCACGCCACGGAGGACTGCAAGCAATTGAGGGACTACATCGAAGAGCTCATCCGGTCTGGGCACCTCGCCGCCTACTTGAGGGACAAACGGCAGGCCGACCGCGAGCAGGAGCAACATCACCCTCCCGCCGACCTGACCATCGGTCAGATCATGCTTGTATCGGCGGACGACCAACCCGGAGCTTAGGGAGCCCCATACCCTATGCCACACGCGGGGGCCAACAGTCCTTCATGGAGCTCGGCCCAAGCCAATAAAGTCATCAACTAGCCTGTACCTTTCTTTTAAAGCAATGTAAACTCTTCCTGAGACCTATTGTTTATTTAATAAAGATCAATGGAGCATTGCGAAAAGGAAAGAAAAGCTCTGTTTATTCAAAAGGTATTATTGGTTCCTCAGCCGTACATGCAAAAATAAAAAAAAATTACAACAGTGGGGGGAGGGGGTGCAGCGAGCACTGCTCGTGGTACTCGGTGAAGATCTCCGCCAACCGAGGCCGCGCAAGGTCCAACCTCTGTCCCCGGTTCCCCCCGCGCGCGTCGACCCCGAGTCTCAGCTCGTAGCATTCGCGGATGAGCGCCTCTAAGCGGGCCAGCCGGTTCGCGGAGATCAGGCCGAAACGCTTCAAAGACCGCAGCTTGCCCATGGCCTCGTCATAGAGCAGCTCAGACAGGGGGTTGTAAAGCCCCGGCGACGCCCTCCAGATGGAGTACATCAGCAGCTGCAGCAGGGGGGAGCGTCGGGGGAGCAACCGGCCGAAATGGACCTCAATCTTCCTGCAGATCAGCTGCACCGTGTCCTCGGTGCATACGGGTCGTACAGGTACACGTCTTCGAAGTGGACGATGTCAGGGATGGTAAACGGGAAGTCCTGCATTCTCGACGACCTGTTTATGAAGGATGGAAGGATCAGTACTCCTTCGGCCTTATATAGCCTACTGCGCAGCTCAACAGTCGCCCGCTTTCACCCAAGGAGTCACTGCCATGCGGCAGCTATCGAGCTTCCTCCGGCGGAATCAAAGCGACGCGCCCCTAGCGCTTCACTTCCCCCCGGCATTCAATGCGCTGGCTACGCGCGTTGTTGCCCCGACCATCCCCAATCCCTGCACCTACAGCTGGACGGTTGATTGAAAGAATTAAAGTTAACCGCAATCAGGACGGTGTCGCTTTGCAGCTAGCCGGTTGAGCACGGGTCGATCCACAGGGAGATGGTTGTATGTCCTTTCTTGTCTTAGACGAGTCAATAAAGAATTTGTGTATGAGTTTGTTCAAGCTAACCTATGTGTATTTATTTGCAAGTATGAAGTTGTTAAGAAAATATACGAAAGTGTAAGCTAAAGATATCCGTACTCAAAACCTTTGAGCCGAGTCTTGACCGATTGAAGCTAGAGCAATCGGCAACAACGTAGATTAGGGGATTTAAGCGCGGTATTCGTGGAATCCGGCTTATTTACCCTTGTCCTTCCGTTCTTGTCTCTTGCTTTCGCCTCCGGCCAAACCGAACGCAACCGGTCGTGGTTAGGAATCACCGTTACCTTGTCAGGGTAGGGTGCCTAACGGAGCGCTTGCGTATGGTTTGGGCGGAGTTCAATGAAAAATAACGGGAAAAGGAAATGAGAAAGAAGATATTAACTTACAATACCGTATTTCATCTTAACACAATAATTACAATCATTCACAAAAAAGAACCAAAAAGAGAGAACAAAAAGAAAAGAACAAAGAAAAGAAAAGATTACAAGTAATTAAGTGCATGAATACAAATTGCAAGAAAGTAAAGCAAGGTAATAAAAAGCAAGTAATAAATAAGGAATAAAAAGAACAAGAAACTAGAACTCAAGACAAGCATGGGATCAATAGCCAACCCTTAAACTTGCAAGCTCAATCAAGAGGTTGCAAGATCAAGGGAAGGGTAGAGAATGCATGTGAAATGAAGCGCTAATTCCATAAGAAAATACGACCCTTGAGATCAATAACTAACCCTTAACCATTCAAGCTCAATGAAGAGGTTGAATGATCAAGAGAAAGCAAGAATCTCAAGGGGAAGAAGAAACAAAAGAGAATGATACAAAAAGCCCTCATCTTCATTGATCTCCCACTCAAAAAGCTCTCACTATAATTTTCATGGAAAAAGAATAAGGAAGAAGAAGAAAAAGACTAAATCCTAAAAAGAAAGAAGAACAAAGAATGACCTAAGAATGGACCCTTTGGCTTGGCTCAGTTCTGGAGTATTTATAGGCGGGGAAATGGAAACCTAGGGCAACATTCTGGCATAAGATGAAAGTACCAAACTGCCCACAAAATTTGACCCATCAAGGAGCCTACATGGCCGCGGATCCGCGGCCAATACCCCCTATTGGCCGCGGATCCGCGGCCGTATAGAGGAATTGAGAGCTCCGTTTTTCTGTGCTTCCCTGGTCCGTTTTTGTCTGTAGTTTGGCACATGCCTTTTCTGATAATCTTTCCACATTTCTTCCAGAATTTCTGTTGATCAAAAAGATGATTTGATGTGGATCTTTTGCCATGATTGTCTCGAGCTCCGCGTAGATTTCTTGGATCTTGTGTTGCCATTGAGCCTTGTGCATGAAAATGACATTGATTTGCCATTTTGTCTCCTAAACTGGTGTGTGGCAACAGACGGATAAAGAGCGGAGATCCGTGTTTTATCTGTGAATGGCAGGAACCCGGATTTTGTCGTGTTTTTCCATGATATTCACTGTTCAGAGCTGAGAACCTGTATTCTGCAATTATGTAGCAAACACTGATTAAAAGCACCTACCTATAAACACACGAGCATAAGAATGGGCGGTATAAAATGCAGTATTCTGTTATGAACAAATACCCCCAAACTTAACTTTTGCTCGTCCCGAGCAAAACCAATTATTCACAAAAATAAAATCCTAACCGCACTTTCGCAGGGAACGCGATTGCACTGAGCACGTGCAACAAGCCGTTAAACCTCTAGGTGTCCCTAGTAGGAGGAGTGTTGTCTCCTGAGGGTTTTCAGCGGATACTACCCACAAAATCCGGTCAAGTTGGTTTTGTAAAATAACTAAGATTCAAACCCTACAGTTTTGTTTTAGAAAATAACAACTCTATAATCTTAAGTCTAGACCAACGAACCTTTATTTTTCACACCTCGCTTCTTATTTAACTACAGATTTTATGTCTTTACGTGCAGT
Organism: Agapanthus africanus; assembly: GCA_030015575.1. Taxonomy (NCBI): domain Eukaryota; kingdom Viridiplantae; phylum Streptophyta; class Magnoliopsida; order Asparagales; family Amaryllidaceae; genus Agapanthus; species Agapanthus africanus. The sequence goes on from CM057340.1 coordinate 797,045,061, forward strand.
GCAAATAGTGTCGTTAAGTTCCCGAAAGGTCGAATAAAGTCATCATGTTGCACAATAAGCCCAGATAACAATTTTAAAAGGATCACATAAGTTTTATAAAGAGTTAAGCATTTTTCAAGTTTCGTTTTCCAGTAAGATTTCAACTTCAGAATTTTTATCTTCCTTAACAGGAAACTAAGTCGTATTTTTCACTCCACCTTTTTCTTGTTTTCATTTCATACACACCTCTGTGAACGTGCAATAGTCTTTATCATAGAATAAAACCTTCATATCTCCGTTAAAATTTTTATAAAAGCCTGTCTTTTATCAAGATTATTCTCACACAAAGAACCGTTAGGAATTTTAACTCGGAGAGAACACTTGCTTGACTTTGTTTTAAACTGGACTTTCTAGGCTTCTTAGCGAGCTTTGGGCCAATGCACCCAAACCAGTTGGTTTTAGGGCATTAGGTGTAGAAACACCCCAGCGGACTTAATTACTCAAGTTACCTAGGTCCAAAAACAAAAGACAGTTTGGCGTGAAAATCAGATGATTTGATACGAACGGAGATATAACCGGCAGTTCAAATATTTTTTTTTTTTGGATAAAAGACGTGTTTAGTGGGTTCGGTGTGTAATCATTCCAATCAAGTTTCAGACGGGTTATTTTTCAGACTTAGCTCCAATTACGGCATCAATAACATTCCTTCATATTCGCTTTACTTCATAAACTATTCTTAACATTACTTATTTCAGAACAAACCTATTTGATCCTCAGAAAATCATTTATCTGTTTAAAAGTTTTTCAACATAAAAGACTTGTCATCTAATTCTCAAAAACTCATGACACGTGTAGTGTGATGTAAAGACGTATATCAGCAATAGTTAACTTCAAAGGAGAGTTATCTTTCCGGTTTTCAAAATCTAAACATAAGATTTAGTTATTCCTATTTTTTTCAAACAAAAACCGTCGAAATGTTGAATCAGAGTTCATCCACAAGCTAACTTGACAAAAAAGTTTTTATATTTTTTAAGAAAATTTTCAGATTTTTATGGATTTTATGGATTTAAATATGCAGATGCAAAATATACATATGAATGCGAAGGTAAGAAATGCGTACCGAGCGTACCCCCAAACTTAAACTGGACAGTGTCCTCACTGTCGTTGCATGAAGAGATCATTTGAAGGGTCAAAATTGTCGGTTAGCGAAACACACATTTTTTTTTTGTATTTGTTTTTAAAGAAAAGAAAAAAAATATACACAAATATCTACAAAATGGTTTATACATACCCCCAAACTTATTTGTAACAGTGTCCACTGTTCTTGGCTGGATAACCGAAGTTTGGAGGTAGGCAGAGGAAGATCATTCAGGGTAAACCGGCTCCTGTAAGAACAGGAGCTCCTCTGTTGGTTCGGCGCTAAGGTACGGTTTGCATCGGTGTCCGTTCACTTTGAAAAGTGAACCGTCCTTTGGATTTTCCAAATCCACAGCGCCCTGCGGATACACATTCCGCACAAAATACGGCCCTTTCCAGCGAGATCTGAGCTTTCCTGGATGGAAGTGAAGTCGGGTGTCGTAAAGCAGTACCTGCTGACCAGGTACGAAGGTTTTGCGCAAAAGGTGTTTATCGTGAAACACCTTCGTTCGATTCTTAACGACAACCGCGTTATCGTAAGCCTCATCCCTAAGCTCATTCAGTTCGTTCAACTGCAGCTTCCGATGGCTGCTCGCATCCTCGAGAGACAGATTCAGCTCCTTTATCGCCCAAAATGCGCGATGCTCTATTTCGACAGGAAGGTGGCAGGCTTTTCCGTACACAAGCCGATAAGGAGACATGCCAAGGTCGGTCTTATACGCGGTTCTAAATGCCCAAAGGGCATCAGTGAGTTTCAGAGACCAATCCTTACGGTTCTTGGAAACCGTCTTCTCCAGTATCTGCTTGATTTGCCGATTTGAAACTTCGGCCTGCCCGCAGGTTTGGGAGTGGTAGGGCGTAGAGAGCTTATGATTAATGGAATACTTCCGCATCAAGGCCTCGAAAGTCCTATTGCAGAAATGACTTCCATTGTCGCTAATGATCGCTCGGGGGTGCCCAAACCGGGAGAAAATGTTTTCTTTAAGGAACCTAACGACAACCTTGTTGTCGTTAGTCCGGCTCGGCACAGCTTCGACCCATTTAGAGACGTAATCAACAGCTAGAAGAATGTACAAGTTCCCAAAAGAGCTGGGAAACGGCCCCATGAAATCTATCCCCCAAACATCGAAAATCTCCACAACCAAGATCGGTTGGAGCGGCATCTCGTTCCTCCGGGATATCCGGCCCATGTGTTGGCACCGGGAGCAAGTCTTGCAATAGTCATGAGCGTCTTTGAAGAGTCGTGGCCAGTAGAAACCACATTGCAAGATCTTCTCAGCTGTCTTTCTGGGGCCAAAATGCCCGCCACATGCTTGGTCGTGGCAAAACGACAGCACACTCTTGAATTCTTCATCAGGGACACACCGACGAATAATCTGGTCGGGACAGTACTTGAACAGATAGGGTTCGTCCCAGTAAAAGTGTTTTACTTGGGATAAGAAGCGAAGTCTGTCCTGACTCGACCATTCAGTCGGAAGTAATCCTGTGGCCAAATAGTTCACAATATCGGCGAACCAGGGTTCGCACGATACTGTCAAGAGCTGTTCATCCGGGAAAACGTCGTTGATTGGAATTGGAAACGAAGGCGAAGAAGGAAGTCGTGAGAGATGGTCGGCAACCACGTTTTCACATCCTTGTTTGTCCTTAATGACAAGGTCAAACTCTTGAAGCAAGAGGATCCAATGGATTAACCGAGATTTAGCATCTTTCTTCGCAAAAAGATGGCGCAGAGCAGAATGGTCAGTGTAGACAATGACTGGAGAGCCGATGAGGTAGGGCCTGAACTTTTCTAAAGCAAATACAACAGCTAAGAATTCCTTCTCAGTTGTTGTATAGTTGAGTTGGGCGTCGTTCAGGGTTCGGCTCGTATAATAAATTACGTGCGGCATCTTGTTGATGTGTTGTCCAAGGACAACACCAATGGCAAAGTCGGATGCATCGCACATAATCTCGAATGGGTGCGTCCAGTCAGGTGAAGAAAGAACGGGAGCAGAAGTGAGTGAGCGTTTCAATGACTCGAATGCAGTCACACAGCTCGAGTTGAAGTCGAATGGCGTGTCCTTGGCCAGCAAAAGAGTCAAGGGCCTAGCAATCTTGCTAAAGTCCTTGATGAACCGTCTATAGAAACCGGCATGGCCAAGGAAGGCTCGGATATCTCTGACGCATCGGGGAGGAGGCAGATTGGAAATGACCTCAATCTTTGCTTTTTCAACCTCTATGCCATTTTGCGAGATGATATGTCCTAAGACAATACCTTCGCGCACCATGAAGTGGCATTTCTCCCAGTTCAAAGTGAGATTCTTGTCCTTACATCGGGTAAGGACAGCGTCAAGATGCAGCAAACACTCGTTGAAGGAATCGCCGAAAATGGAGAAGTCATCCATGAAAATCTCCAGAAATTTTTCCACCATGTCTGAGAAAATTCCCATCATACACCGCTGGAAGGTAGCGGGCGCATTGCATAGCCCAAAGGGCATGCGACGATATGCAAACGTGCCGAAAGGACAAGTGAAAGTGGTCTTGTCCTGGTCTTTTTCGGCGATGGGAATTTGATTATAGCCAGAGTAGCCATCAAGAAAGCAATAGTACTCGTGTCCTGCCAATCGTTCAAGCATCTGGTCAATGAAAGGTAGCGGAAAGTGGTCTTTCCGCGTTGCGGCGTTGAGTTTTCTGTAATCAATGCAAACTCGCCACCCAGTTTGGGTGCGAGTAGGGATTAACTCATTCGCCTCGTTGGTTATGACCGTGATGCCCGACTTCTTGGGGACGACATGAATGGGGCTAACCCACTGGCTATCAGAGATAGGGTAAATGATACCACTATCTAGACATTTGACGATCTCCTTCTTCACAGCCTCTTTCATGACTGGATTGAGGCGTCTTTGTGGATCCCGGGCTGGTTTGGCATCATCCATCAGATGAATGTGATGCTCAACGATCAGGGGACTAATCCCCTTGATGTCCGCCATGGACCAGCCAAAAGCTTGCCTGTTGCTGTGCAAGACCGCGAGAAGGGCTTTCTCTTGCTCGGGAGCTAGAGAAGCCGAGATGATGACAGGGAGGGTCTCGTTCTCACCTAAGTAAGCATACTTAAGGTGAGACGGCAACGGCTTGAGTTCGAGCGTTGGAGGTGAAACGATGGAAGGCAAGACTGGTGCAAAGGTCTCGAACTCAAAGGACTCCAGCAAAGGTTCAAAGCGAGTGTAAGCAACCGAGTTGGATGGTTCAGGTAACTCATCCGGAAAGTCGAAGGATTCAAACACGGGTTGTGCGCGGCTAAGATCGTTCGAGAACGTGAAACACTCGTAGTCGTTGTCGGGCGCAGAAACAGCAGCAGGTTCGAAGAGAAACGCACTAGTGGCGTCAAGATTATCGTGATCAAACAGAAACTCCTCGAATTCATATTCTTCTGGGGTGATCTCCTAGATCGAGCAGACGTCCAGTATATGAGCATTAGGTTCGGCGGGCTGATTCCCCAACCTAAAAATGTTGAGTTCAATCGTCATATTTCCAAAAGAGAGGTTCATCGAACTATTGCGACAATTGATCACAGCATTTGAGGTTGCGAGAAATGGACGACCGAGTATCACCGGAATTTGATTCCGGGGGTTAGCTACAGGCTGTGTATCTAATACAATGAAGTCAACGGGGAATATGAAGTCCCCGACTTTGATTAACACATCCTCTAGCTCACCCCTAGGATGGGTGATCGATCGATCGGCCATTTGGAGAGTGCAATGCGTGGGTTTCAGCTCTCCGACGCCTAATTGCTCGTATACTGAATACGGAAGCAAGTTAACACTGGCACCAAGATCTAATAGTGCGCGGTTGATGTTCTTATCCCCAATAGTAATTGAAATCGTAGGACAGCCAGGGTCCTTCCGTTTTTGTGGTAAAGATTGGGTAAGGGCATCACTCACAGCACTAGCCAAGAAAACTTTCTTGGGTACCTGAGACTTCCTCTTTTTCGTGTACAAGTCCTTTAAGATTTTCGCGTAAGACGGGACTTGTTGGACAGCATCTAAAAGAGGAATGTTAATGTTAACTTGCTTGAATAACTCCAGAATCTTCTCCATTTGTGGATTTTGTTTGTTAGACCTCAACCGGTTTGGAAATGGAACATTTTGAAAATTGGTTGAGTCTAATGATGGAGGAGGAGATTGTGGAGTTGGAACGGATCCCAGAATAGGTGCCTTCGTGGAGTGAGAAGTGGGTCCGTTCAGAGCAGAAGAAGAGGAAGGGGAGCCTTGTGAAGAACGGAGAATAGGCTCAGAAGACGAAGAAGAAGAAGAAGAAGCAGAAGAAGAAGCGGCCGGGGTGTCATCGTTGATCCGTTTGCCAATGTTGTTTTGCAGCATCCTCCCCGATCTCAGTGTGGTCACGGCATTCACATTATGGTTTTGTTGTTCAAGAGCAACATGTGCATTATGTGGGTGACCGGGATTTGGAAGTGGCTGGGACGGGAGCTTCCCCTTTTCTCGCTCGCTTAAGGCCGCGTTTAGCTGTGCAATCTGGGACTCGATGGTCTTGATGCTTTGCCCGTGTGCGGCAGTGTGTTGCACTAAGGATTGAATGGAAGACTGGATGTTGGCGGTGGATTGAGTCGATTGTTTAACGAACGCCTCCAGACTTCGTTCGAGCGAGGAAACCTTATCGTTGTTTGACGGAACAAAGTTGTTTGGTGGAAAAGAGTTGTTGGGTGCAAAGTTGTTCGTCTGATTTTGGAAAGGTTGGGGTTGGAAGGGCTGCTGATATTGATGTTGAGTTTGTTGTTGCGCTTGTTGTTGCGGAGGAGGGGCCCTTTGGAAATTGTTGCCCTGGAATTGATTCTGATTCTGATTCCAGGCGAAATTGGGGTGGTTCCTCCAACCGGGATTGTAGGTGGAAGAGTATGGATCATTCCTCGGTCTTTGCTGGAAGGCAGCATTAACCTGATCCTGTCCTTGCGAGGGTGGATTGTAAGGACACTCTTCGGTCAAGTGAGAAGGATCGGAACAACAAGCGCAGATGGTACGAAGGGGAAGAACAGGGGCAGGGGCAGGAGAAGAAAATTTGCTTTCTATCGCTTCAAGCTTTCTTGTTATTGCAGCCATTTCAGCTTTCATCGCAATAGAGACGTCAAGTTGGTGGATTCCTACCCTAGACTGACCGGTAGAAGTGGAGGTAGAAGAAGAAGAAGTCGGTCTGGTGCTCTCCCACTGTAGCGTTTGCTCCGCAAGGTCGTCAAAGAACTGCCACGCTTCCTCGTCAGATTTGGATAGGAAGTGGCCCTGACAGATGGTTTCCAACAACTGCTTCGTTGCTGGGTTCAGTCCCTCGTATAAGGTTTGGCAGAGTTGCCATTTCTCTATACCGTGGTGAGGACACTGAACAAGAAGGTCTTTGTATCGGTCAAAGCACTTCCAGAAGGGTTCAGAAGGAAGCTGGGAGAATTGGTTGATTTCATTTCGAATCCTTGCGGTCTTATGATTCGGATAGAATTTTTTCAGAAACGCTTTAACAAACTCGTCCCAGCTGATGATTGAGTGGGAAGCGGTGCTATACAGCCATTTTTCAGCAAGATCGCATAAAGTGAACGGAATTACCCGTAGACGTATAGCATCGTCCGACAGCTGGGTGGTTTTCATCATGGCACAGACGTTTTGAAATTTGTTGATGAAGATATAGGCATCTTCAGATTCAAGCCCATGAAAACGTGGAAGCATGTAGATGAAGTGGGGCTTAATTTCAAAGTTGTCCCCATTGGCCGGAGGAAGAGAAAGGCAGGTGGGAAGTGCAGAACGGGTGGGATAGAAACGATCCTGGAGCGCGATTCGCTGTGGCGCTACAACAGGCGGAGGTGGTGGGAGATTGGTCTCCGTAGGAGGTGGAGCCAATCCAGCGGTGGTCAAAGAGATGTTCGGATTAAATCCCGACATCGCGGAAGAAGAGGTTGGTGAAGGTGAAGGTGAAGATGTACGAACAGAATTCCGGTCAACGTCGGAGTTGGCCGGCAAAGGAAGGGGTGAAAGAGGAGTGGACGGAGTATCGACTTCGGAGTCGATCGCGTAGTCGGTAGCGACTAACGTAATGCGGACTAGACGGGCGCTAGTGTCCCGAGTCCAAGCGGACATACACTAAACGAGTTTAGTATAGTCAAAGTGGAGAAGGTGAGGGTAAGAAAACGTCAATTGAGAAAGGCGATGGGTGGTGGGTGAAAAATGGATTTGGCGACAAAGGGCAAGTTTTTATAAAAGTTTTTGATTTTTTTTTTTTTTTTTTTTTAGAAAGATTTTTACAGAAATATGTACGGAAATACGGCTTAAGCAATCACAAACAAGATATGCACAATCACACCTAGATCTAGGGTAACCTAGGTCTACTAGACCTGCTCCTGAACTTGATTGTCGAAGTTAAACAATGTCGAGAAACGGGCTTAAAAATACACTGATCACGAGGCCAGGTAAGTGCAGAGATAAGGGGAGGTTGTCCAACGCTTTCGCGAAGTTCCTTAATTAAATAACCATTTCTCTTTCGGCGGTTGCGCCTTTAACACTTTCCTAGACACCCCGTAAACAATATACCGTTAAGCGAGGTTCTAAACACGGTTTATCTTCTCCTAATGAGCGCGAAGTCCTTAGGGCTGAAGTCTAGTATTTTTTTAATTTACAATGGACAATGCATATGCTTTAGTGATTTTTGGGGTCCTGGGGAGGGTGATGAAATCCCCACCCAATCTGGATTGGTTTCAAGCCCCTTAAGTCCGTATTAAAGAAATGCAAAGCAGTAACAAATCAACTGCAAACAATTTTTATTTGCGGCGCAAAGAATCCTGCACAAGAACAGTTTATTGGAAGGGGGAGAAGAATTTGCGCAAAGAAGGCTGCAGAAAACACAGTTCAGTGGAGTGGAGAGGAGTGGAGAGGAGAACAGAGACTTACCCAGAGATTTTGGGGCCCTGAAGCCACTAAATGGCCGCGGTTCCGCGGCCAAACATGTGCTAAGGCCGCGGTTCCGCGGCAAGATGGTGGGCTTGGGCTTTGAAATTTTGTGGAGATGCTGGTCTGTGTCTCCTCTGGTTGTCTGGATGTGTGGAATTCTGATTTGCTCACTGTATCTGCTCCAGATTTTTACAGTAGACCGGATGCTTCGTTTTGTCCGTCGCGGTATAGCCGCGAAATGTGGGTCTATCTTCCCACGTCTTTGGCACTGTACTTGAACTCCGTATTATCCGACGTCTTTGGCGCCGATCTTGAACTTCGTATTTTCCTGCACACTTGCACAAAAGCTAATCAAAAACAACAAGATGGTTTTTTTTACAAAGTATATATTTTTTTTCGTTTTTTGGTTATATTTATACTTACAAATTAACCCGAAATTACACAAGGAAATAAACTACCGTCTCTCCGGCAACGGCGCCATTTGATTGAAAGAATTAAAGTTAACCGCAATCAGGACGGTGTCGCTTTGCAGCTAGCCGGTTGAGCACGGGTCGATCCACAGGGAGATGGTTGTATGTCCTTTCTTGTCTTAGACTAGTCAATAAAGAATTTGTGTATGAGTTTGTTCAAGCTAACCTATGTGTATTTATTTGCAAGTATGAAGTTGTTAAGAAAATATACGAAAGTGTAAGCTAAAGATATCCGTACTCAAAACCTTTGAGCCGAGTCTTGACCGATTGAAGCTAGAGCAATCGGCAACAACGTGGATTAGGGGATTTAAGCGCGGTATTCGTGGAATCCGGCTTATTTACCCTTGTCCTTCCGTTCTTGTCTCTTGCTTTCGCCTCCGGCCAAACCGAACGCAACCGGTCGTGGTTAGGAATCACCGTTACCTTGTCAGGGTAGGGTGCCTAACGGAGCGCTTGCGTATGGTTTGGGCGGAGTTCAATGGAAAATAACGGGAAAAGGAAATGAGAAAGAAGATATTAACTTACAATACCGTATTTCATCTTAACACAATAATTACAATCATTCACAAAAAAGAACCAAAAAGAGAGAACAAAAAGAAAAGAACAAAGAAAAGAAAAGATTACAAGTAATTAAGTGCATGAATACAAATTGCAAGAAAGTAAAGCAAGGTAATAAAAAGCAAGTAATAAATAAGGAATAAAAAGAACAAGAAACTAGAACTCAAGACAAGCATGGGATCAATAGCCAACCCTTAAACTTGCAAGCTCAATCAAGAGGTTGCAAGATCAAGGGAAGGGTAGAGAACGCATGTGAAATGAAGCGCTAATTCCATAAGAAAATACGACCCTTGAGATCAATAACTAACCCTTAACCATTCAAGCTCAATGAAGAGGTTGAATGATCAAGAGAAAGCAAGAATCTCAAGGGGAAGAAGAAACAAAAGAGAATGATACAAAAAGCCCTCATCTTCATTGATCTCCCACTCAAAAAGCTCTCACTACAATTTTCATGGAAAAAGAATGAGGAAGAAGAAGAAAAAGACTAAATCCTAAAAAGAAAGAAGAACAAAGAATGACCTAAGAATGGACCCTTTGGCTTGGCTCAGTTCTGGAGTATTTATGGGCGGGGAAATGGAAACCTAGGGCAACATTCTGGCATAAGATGAAAGTACCAAACTGCCCACAAAATTTGACCCATCAAGGAGCCTACATGGCCGCTGATCCGCGGCCAATACCCCCTATTGGCCGCGGATCCGCGGCCGTATAGAGGAATTGAGAGCTTCGTTTTTCTGTGCTTCCCTGGTCCGTTTTTGTCTGTAGTTTGGCACATGCCTTTTCTGATAATCTTTCCACATTTCTTCCAGAATTTCTGTTGATCAAAAAGATGATTTGATGTGGATCTTTTGCCATGATTGTCTCGAGCTCCGCGTAGATTTCTTGGATCTTGTGTTGCCATTGAGCCTTGTGCATGAAAATGACATTGATTTGCCATTTTGTCTCCTAAACTGGTGTGTGGCAACAGACGGATAAAGAGCGGAGATCCGTGTTTTATCTGTGAATGGCAGGAACCCGGATTTTGTCGTGTTTTTCCATGATATTCACTGTTCAGAGCCGAGAACCTGTATTCTGCAATTATGTAGCAAACACTGATTAAAAGCACCTACCTATAAACACACGAGCATAAGAATGGGCGGTATAAAATGCAGTATTCTGTTATGAACAACGGTCGGGCTACACCACACCAAGATTCAGCCCAGCAGCTACCATGCTCGGTCACCTTTGGCGGGTAGCTTCCCTACCGCAATGCCAGGGATCAAAAAGCCCTCCCAGAGGTAGTCGAGCCCGAGGATCCCTCGCTCGGCTATCCCCAGCGGGCAGCTTCCCTGCCACAACACCGAGGATCAAAAAAAGCCCTCCCAGAGGCAGTCGAGCCCGAGGATCCCTCACTCGGCTATCCCCAGCGGGCAGTGATCAGTCGAAAATACTGCATTTTTAACACGGCAATTTCCCTATCATTTGCACTCATCTAGAAGTGTTCGGCATTCATATTACACATATTAGCAAAACAGTCCTGAAATATCAGATTACATGTGTTATACTCTAAAACCGACATTTATGAGGGAAATTGTGTGTTTATCATGGCATCGCATCATCCTTGTATTGCGCAACACTTGTTTCGGAGTCTGTGCAGGAAATTGCAGGAACAAAGCCAAAAGAAGCTGATAAAAAATACACCAACTTTAAGTCTTGAGCTCTGGTAGCAATATAGAGGGAAAAAACACACTTAAACATATCAGAAAAAGGCCCAAACATCAGCCCAAAGCAGCAACAGAAGACACAAGCCCTAAGCCTTCAAACAAGCCGCGGAACCGCGGCAGGAGCCGGCTTGCGCCGCGGTTCCGCGGCGGTTATGACACGTCAGCACTTCAGTTTTGCTTCATTATTCCTATCTCTGTGCCTACACTTCAGAATAATATGTCAAATTCCAGATGACCCTCGAAACTTCTGCCAGATCAGCAAAGATGATTAATTAAGCTAATCCTAATTAAGCTCATAACAAACTATTTCTAGAAGCTCCCTCCTAACTAACCTCTTCTAGAAGCCTCTCTAGCTAACAAACTTTTGTAGGGAAATTCAAAATTCAAATCCTAGATCTAGGGTTTTGGGAAGTCTATAAATAGAAGCCTAGACCTAGGGTTAAACTTCTTCCTTAATCTTCTTCTTCCTCAATCATTAATCTCCATCTTCTTCCATCCACAAGTTGAGTGACACGACTTGTGTGAAACCCTAACCCTAATTCCAATCCAAATTCAAGATACCGAGTACCAAATCAAGCGAGAAGCCTTCAACCTTTTAGGAGCGGAGCTGATCTTCAATCGAGCAAGTGATCCAAGCCGATCCGCGACTCAAGGAGCCGAGCGAAACCAAATCGACGATCGAGTTCTTCCTCTTGTAGTTCTTGAGCGATTGTAACAAAATTGTTGATATAAATAAAAGGTGAAATTCTTTAATCTTGCTTTCTTTAAATTCTTGCATCATGATTCGATCTCAATTTGTAATTGTGGTTCTTGTTGTGATATTCGAGTAAAACTCCGCTCGTAAAGGAGTCGAGACGATCAATAGAATGATGATGTAACAAATCTTAAAACGATTCTTAAGTCCTACGAATTTTGTAAACCCTAGCAAATTGAAGAATCGATGACCTAGTTTCGTTGCGATACTTTCTTGATTGTTATCGCTCGAAATTAGGGATCCACGATCGATTCTTGAATTTACTAGAGGCTAGAATGTGAATGATATCGACGAAGGAACAAGGGATAAATGATGAAACCCTAGTTTCACTAGAAATCCCTAATTCTCGTCAGTCATCATCGATCTAGTATCAATTCATCGAAGGATAAGAATACGTAATCGCAAGATTTCATCACATCTATAAATCCGATCGATTCCTACGAGCCTCATTTCGATTCTTGATATTTGGTTTGGAAAAATCAACAAACTCTCAATTCTTGATTCTATTGTTTTCTTGTTATTAGATCTAGATTTTCTAATTCTTGAACTTCAACTATAAATCATGAATTGTTTGTTTTCTTTTCATTAAATTTTCGATTCAAACAAAACAAAATACGAACGAATCGCACAATCCCTGTGGACGATCCGCACTTACTAACGCGCTACATCCGACACCGTTATTGATTGCGGTCAAATATTTTTGGTTGTGATTTCTTTACAATTTTCCAACTACACAATCTGGAATCGTATCAATCAGGCAGCTTCCCTGCCACAACGCCGAGGATCAAAAAGCCCTCCCAGAGGCAGTCGAGCCCGAGGATCCCTCGCTCGGCTATCGTTCAGGACAAAAGCCCTCGCCAAGAGGCACCGGGCAGTAACCCTGCCCGGCCAAGGGTCCTTGGTAGGCTTCTACAGCCGCTCTCACACTGAGGACCGAAGTCCTCCCAGAGGCAGTCGAGTCCTTGCTCGGCTATCCCCGGCTGGTAGCTTCCTACTACAACCGACAGGGATCAAAGTCCTCGCCAAGAGGCACTGGGAAATAACCCTGTTCGATCCCCATCCTGAAGGTTCAAAAGCCCTCGCAAGAGGCAACTGAGCGGCTACCCTGCTCGGTCAACTCCAGCTGGTAGCTCCCTACCCTCGATGCCAGGGATCGAAAACCCTCACAAGAGGCACCAGAGCGGCTACCCCGCCCGTTCATCCCAGGCTGGTAGTTGCCTACCCACGACGCCAGAGATCAAAGCCCTCGCCAAGAGGCAACTGCGCAGCTTCGCTGCCCGGTCATCCTTAGTGGGCTTCTTACGGCCCTCTTGCTCTTGCTCGGCGATCCCTGGCGGGTAGCACCCCCACCGTAGTGCCTGGGACCAGAAAGCCCTTGCAAGAGGCGACTGCGCAGCTACCCTACCCAGTCACCCCCGGATGGTGGTCAACATTCGAAATCGGAGATGCCCTATGACCCGCGAAGGATCCGAGACCCCAGTGAGGGGCGTCAGGTCTGTCCAAGCCTAAACGATCTCCCCCCGACTCCGGGGCCCATGGGGAATCCTCCTCGGCAGTGCTTGGCACGCTCATCGGCCAATGATTGAAATCAACTCGACGGACAATCGCCAGGCAGACGGCCAACCTGACATGAAAGCACGACGGTACAAACAAAAATATCTTGCAAACAGATGGCAGAGTGCAATTCTATGGAGCCGGAAAAAAACTTTATTACTGCCAAAGATGAAGTTTTACAAAGTGTATTTTTTGGGCTCCCCAGCCTTACAAAATTCAAGAAAACAAAATAAAAGGAAGAGAGCGGGGGCTCTATGCCTCAGGGCCAAGGACGACCTCGAGGTCCTCGACCTCCACTACGTGGCTCGTTGGGTCCTCGGCAACCTCCTCGCCAGGAACCTCTTCACCCTGCCCGTCGGCACCCACGAGGGGGAACTTGGCCCAGAGATCTGCGTCGGCGAACTCCGGCATCCGGGACTTAACGGCATCAAGGGCGTCGTGCCAAATGCGGGTCATGGCCACGGCTAAATCATCATAGAAGTCTTTCGACTTCTTATAGCCGTCCGCCGCCCTCGATTCGGCCGACTTGGCCGCCTCGGCCGCCGCCTCCAGCTCCTTCCGGAGGGCCTTCACCATCCTCTTCAGGTTGCCGGCGAGCACCTGGGTGTCCTCGAGCTTACCCTCGGCGATCACCGCAGCCTCACGGTGCCGGGCCACCTCCCGTTTCCCGGCCTCGACCTTGCCTTCCAAGGCGGCGACCCTCGCCGACATCGCCTCCAGCTCCCGCTTGGAGCTCTCTTGCAGCGAGGCGAACTGACCCGCAGCCTCCAGCGCCGGGGCCACCACCTCGGCCTCCATGCGCAGGGCTAGGGCTACGTGCTGGAGAACCTGGAAAACACGGAAAAGATCAGAAAGATGAGGGGAGCACCGAATCTCACTATGAACAAACAAAAACTTACCTGCACGGACTCCTGAGCGATAGACGCCAGCTGAGCCCTGAGGGTCCCTCCATGGACTCTGCCCCCTGCCGAGATCTCTATCTCATGCAGGAGGCTGTCCGCCACGGACAGTCCCGATGGCACCGCAAACCGGAAGCCCCTTCCTCCACCACGGTCGGCGAGGGCCGGCCCCGGGAGGGCCTCTTGGAGCTTCTCTTGAGCGGCTCCAAGGGAGAGCCGGTCTCCTCTTCCGAGGCCGAGTCCTCCAGAATCAGGGCCCGCTTCCGGCCCGATGCTCTGATGGGACCCGGGGCGGGATCCGCCACCGAGCGCTCACGGGGCGCCTCCACTGGAGCGGTAGGAGCCGGGGCGGGCTTCGCACGGGAAGAACTGGCGCCCCCAGCCCTCATAGGCTGCCTCGGCTGGCGCATGGAAGCTCGGAGCGAGGCGAAGTCCATGGATCCTGCACGAAACAAACACCCAACAAATCAGCGACACGAGTAAAACAGAAACCCAAAAAACAAGCCTAACTTACCGACGAACTCGACGGGGCTACGCCCGGCCCAGCTCAAGACCCTCTCGGACAGCAGCACGTCAGGTCGAGAGATGGGCTCCCACGACGCCACTCTCATCGCGGCGGGGTCATCGGACTGGTTCCCCGGCAGACACTTCTCCCTCGACCACTTGGTAGGCACGGGCTAGTCCTCGCCCTCAGGAGGGGAAACGAAGAAAAATTTCTTTTTCCAATCATGAATGGAGGAGGGCAAGGTAACGACCCCGGTCCCGGTGGCGCCCCCCGGCCGCTTCCTGAAGGTGAAATAAACCCATCTCGGGTCGCCCGCTCGACCACCAGGGTGACTTTTGAAGACGAGGGAGGAATCGAGAAGGGAAAGGCTGAAGGGGACCGCCTGCAACTTCAAGCGGATCAAGAACCCAAGGAGGATCCTCCACGAGTTCGGCACCAACTGGCCGGAGGCCAAACCGAAGAAATTCAGCGCGGCGACGACCTCAGAGAGAAGGGCAGGCGCATTCTGCCCCAAAAAGCTTCCAAATACAGGGCAATCTCCCTGCCCCGTACCTGATCTACCTTCTTTCCCTCCTTGGCCAGTCGGAGCGTGTAGCGCGAGGGGATGTGGAAGCGAGCCCGAGCGTTAGCGAGCTCGTCCTCATGCCTCACCCAGCACGAGGTGCTGGGGGCCACATCTGCCGCCTCCTCCCTGGAGGCGGCCCCCGCCTCACAATCCCGGGGAGAGGATCCAACCCCTGCTCCCCGAGAAGACTCAGAGACAGCTAAAGGAACCCTAGCACCTACTCCTACAATGTCTACTGATTCTACAGAGGAAGACATCTAACTTTGGAAAAGAAAATCTTCAAAGGCTGAAAATGAGAGAAGGGAGACGAGCGTCGAGCAGCCAAGACTTGAGAGAGGGAAATATGGAGGAGTAAAGGCCTTAGAGTGGGCCCCACCCCTGTTTATTGCTTCACACGGCATCATCAAACGACGCCCGTCGTCTCCCGCCGAAACGGCTCTTCGCGTCCAGCGGCCCCGATCGCTCCATGTGTCAGTTCTGCGCTGGGCCGCATCCCATCAGACGCCGTATGCCTGCATACGTCGCATCAGCCAATTGACGCTCGACACATGGACCGTCGCTTCAGTTGCAGAGTGCACGAACTGGTGCACCTTCTTTAAATGCGGAGATCTCACTTTGATTCGCTAGCGGGAAAGACAACCGATGGCTCGAGGACTCATCCCGACAAAACCCTGGAAAGGAGCTCGCCTCGGGAGGCCCGGCGATCCACTCCTGACCCGACCAGCTAGCTGGTCGGAACAAGAGTGGGGGGCTAATGATGATGCTCAATATTGGCGATCTCCATGATCAGGACGCGTGGTAGGTGACATGTCCTAGAACTCAGAAGAAAGGGCCCGGAGGGGCCGACCAGGACACCCTATACCCGACCTGCAAACACAAGCTGGCCCTCCTCAGGGCCCCCTGCAAATTGGCTTCCTCGGCCCCGTATCTCATGCCGAGATGCCACAAGACCTGGACTCCTCGGCCTCCTCGCTCGTCCCGAGCTCCAGGCCGTGGCCGTCTTCCTCGGCCCTCCGACCAAAGTCACCGTTCACAGGCATAACCGCCGCTCCGCGAATCCCTCCATGCGTAGATTTTACGCCAGCAACATCCCACGTTCCACGCCATCAATCCCCATTAATAGGCGATCCGCTTTCTACGCGGGCGTGACGTCGGGGGCGTAACTGCCGGCGAGATCCTCGCACCTGCTGCTGCGTGCCGCCACCGCTATATAAAACCCCATCACAGAGGGGTCAAGTAAGCTATCTTTTACTCTTTTAAGCCGTTACTCTGCTCAGATCTCATGACTAACTTGATCGTCGGAGGGTCCTTGGTGGTACCAAACCACCCCGGGACTTCTTTGCAGGTACTCGGCACCGAACTCCTCATACCAGCTCTTCCACCAAAACTCATTGAGACCCACAAGCAACGGAAGAAAACCACCTAAGTCCACCAGGAGATCGGCGGAAGACAACATCTGACGGAGACCCGAAAAGGAGACCCGAAAAGGACCTCCATCAATAATTTTCTTGTCTTTTTGGTATTTACGATCCTGGAGTAGCGATTATTAGGGGTGAAAGTCGGGTTGGGTTTGATCTGAACCCGACCAGACCCGATTTTTCCGGGTTCTTTAGACATTCCATACCCGTCCGAACCCGATCGGGCAGGGTGAAAATTATATGACAAATTTTGGATTGAGTGTGGGTTTAATGTTAAACCCGCCCGTCCGAACTCTAAACACGGCCCAAACCGAACCCACTTCGTATATCGAAACCGACTCTATATATTTCACTTCAAATACTATAATGTGCATATTGTAATTTATTGCATGATATCTAATCAACTTAACTCAAGTTTTAAGTGTAATCCATAAACCTATCATATATAATTATATAGTTTTACCAAATTATAAATTTTGTATATATATTTTTGGTAGAACTGATTTCAAGTATTATAATTTCAATTTCTTTGATCATTTATAACGGGCAAAGCACGAACACCCGCAAAAACCGACCCATCCGTCTAAACTTGAAACCGTCCAAACTCGCCTGAAGCCTAAAGTTGTGGGTTCTAGTTCGACAAATTGTATACCCGTCAGGTTTGGACGGGCTTTGGGTTTATGTTTTAATTTTTGTGTTAGGTATAAAATTTGTTTAAAAAACCCGTCATACCCGGCACGCTTTCACCCTAACGGTTACGTTGATAATTGATCTTGCCTAGTTACTCCCTATGTCAGTTTACGTAATGGTCACATCATTCGCCAACACATGAATTTAGTGGCCAGAATCATGCCGACGTTTGCTCGTCGAGTAGCTTTTCCTTCGCCATGTTTTTAAGTCGGCTAAGTCATAATTATAAATATAAACAAACAAAAAAAAGAAAATTTCTTTATTCAAAGCGTCCCCTTTACCAATTCATAATTTTTTTTTTAAGAAAATGAATATTTAAAACATAAGATCTTATCAAACTTTTATAAATCTAAAGGGCGTTAAATATGCTTGAAGCTCGGCTTGTTAAAAGTTTATTCAAGCTCGTTTGACATCCAAACAATCCGCACTTGAACAAAATATAAGCTTGTTGAAATAAACGAACAAACACACACGATAGGCTCAAGCTCAGCTCGTGTTCAATCTTTGGTCATTTAAGGCTCGAATAATTTGTATCTTATGTGTTTCTCAGTGGTAATGATAAAATGACTACTCATTATTAAATTAAGATCTTGATTATTAACTCATTGATGTTAACCATAAACTCTGATCATAGGAAATCTTGAGTCAAATGTAGTTATCCGATAACATTGAAGAATTTAGATAAGTATTATCTTTAAAGACCGTAAGCAAGGGTTAAACGAGTTTTGAACTTGCTTATTTAGTTATAATAACCATATCTTTCTATGGTCAACATCGGCTTCTAAACGATTCCAACGGGGCTATCCAAGCCAAGATGGATGAGACGAACGGCCTCTACAACGCTATGAAAAGGTCGAGAGACGCCATCAAGAAGGATGCTCGGGCGGCTTTAGACGCGACGAAGATTTTTGAGAGCCGGACGGAGAAGGCCATGGAGGAATACAAGACGTCTGATCAATTTTACCTTGATCTCGCCGAATCCGCGGCCGTCGGTTGGCACAAAACGCTCGACGCCGTCAAGGAATCTATACCGAAGTTTGTCGACGGCGAGATCCGCGCTAAGTTCTCCCTCGCCGAGGAAGCACCGAGTTAGCTGTAGGAAGCGAGGCTGTCGGTGGAAGCGTCGACCCTGAGGTCGCCGTTTTGGCCCCTGATGGTGGCGTCGAGCAGGATGAGATCCCGGCCGAGCGGGCGGTCTGAGCTATCCCCCCTCCACAATTTTTTCTCTTTTTTTTTTAGAATTTTGTAAGCCTCCGGGCATTTCTGTAAGGCTGAGGAGCCCACAATACCTTGTATATAATTTTGATTATAAATAAAGTATATATTTTTCTTTGCTCAAATGTCCGATCATCCTGTAAGTACTTTTAGCTCGTAAGTCTTTTCATTTTGCAAGCACTTTAGCTCGTAAGTTTTTTCATCTTTCAAGTACTTTTAGCTCGCAAGTCTCTTTATCTTGCTAGTGTTAGGCCAGTGTCCACCCTTTCTAGGTGATGATCGTTCATTGAGTATGAGTCGAACGATAACCAAGTATAAGAAGGTCGGTATCCTCCCTTTCCCTGGAGTCGAGGTGGTGATCGTTCATTGAGTATGAGTCGAACGATAGCCAAGTGTAGGAAGGTCGGTATCCTCCCTTTCCCCGGAGTCAAGGTGGCGATCACGCATCGAGTATGAATTGAACGATAGCTAAGTGTAGGAATGTCGGTATCCTCCCTTTCCCCTGAGTCGAGATGGCAATCGCACATCGAGTATGAATCGAACGATAGCCAAGTTTGAATAGGTCGGCGTCATTCGATTCTACCCGGCCGCCTCGTGGTAAGTGCTTTGGATCCACAGCGTAGTTGGGCAGGAAGCTACCCGCTGCAGATGGGCCGAGCAGGAATCTGCCCGGCCTCCTCGTGGTGAGGGCTTTGGATCCACAACGTTTGTTGGGCAGGAAGCTACCCACTGTGGATGGACCGAGTAGGAATCTACTCGGCCGCCTCATGGTGAGGGCTTTGGATCCACAGCGTTTGTTGGGCAGGAAGCTACCCGCTGCGGATGGGGCCGAGCAGAAATCTACTCGGTGGCCTCGCGATGAGGGCTTTGGATCCACAGCGTTTGTTGGGAAGGAAGCTACCCGCTGCGGATGGGGCCGAACAGGAATCTATCCAGTGGCCTCGTGATGAGGGCTTTGGATTCACAGCATTGTTGGGCAGGAAGCTACCCGTTGTGGACGGACCGAGCGGGAATCTACCCGGTGGCCTCGTGAGGAGGGCTTTGGATCCACAGCGTTTGTTGGGCAGGAAGCTACCTGTTGTGGATGGGGCCGAGCATGAATCTACCCGGCCGCCTCGTGAGGAGGGATTTGGATCCATAGCATTGTTGGGCAGGAAGCTACCCGTTACGGATAGGACCGAGCAGGAATCTACCTGGTCGCCTCGTGGTGAGGGTTTTGGATCCACAGCGTTGTTGGGCAGGAAGCTACTCGCTGCGAATGGGGTCGAGCAAGAATCTACTCGGGTGCCTCGTGGTGAGGGCTTTGGATCCACAGCGTTTGTTGGGCAGGAAGCTACCCGCTGCGGATGGGGTCGAGCAGGAATCTACTCGGGTGCTGATTGTAAAGAAATTCTCGATTGGGATGTAAAAGCAAGTATCGAATCAATTGTTTCCCGATAACGGTTTCATTTGATCGATAACAGTATCTTGTATCAGTATTTAGAAAATTGTATAAAGAAATCACAACCAAAGAATTATATTTGACCGCAATCAATTACGGTGTCAGTTGTAGATCGTAAGCGAGTGCGGATCGTCCACAGGGATTGTGCGATTCATTTCAATGTTTGATTTGTTTGATTTGTTTGAATTGAAAAGTTAATCGAAAAGAAAAGAAAGCATGATTCAAGATTTATCAAATGTTTCAAGTGTCACTATTCTATTCAAGAATCAAGAAAAAGACAAACAATCAAGAATCGGGTTTCGATGATATTTCCAACCAAATGTCAAGAATCTAAATGAGGCTCGTAGAAATCGATCGGATCTATAGACGTGATGTAATCTCAAGATATCGTGTTCTTGTCCTTCGAAGAATTGATACTAGATCGATGATGATCGACGAGAGTTAGGGCTTTCTCGTGAAACTAGGGTTTCATCTTTTAACCCTTGTTCTTTCGTCGATATCATTCATATTCTAGCCTCTAGCAATTTCAAGAAACGATCGTAACTCCTCAATTTCGAGCGATATCAATCAAGAAAGCATCGCAACAAAATTGGGTCGTCGATTCTTGAACTTGCTAGGGTTTACAAAACTCGTAGGAATCAAGAATCGTTTTCAGATATATTACATCATCATTCTATTGATCGTCTCGACTCCTCGACGAGCGGAGTTTATTCACACATCATCACACATAAAGCATTCAAGAATTGAAAAGATATCATGATGCAAGAATTTAAAGAAAACAAGATAAAAGAATATCACCTTTTATTTATATCAACAATTTGATTACAGTCGCTCAAGAACTAAAAGAGGAAGAACTAAATTGTCGATCTGGCGTCGCTTTTCTCCATGAGTCATGGATCGGCTTGGACCACTTGCTCTGTTGAAGATCGGTTCCGCTCATAAAAGGTTGACGGGCTTCTTGCTTGATTTGGTACTCGGGATCTTGTCTTTTGATTGGAATTAGGGTTAGGGTTTCACACAAACCTTCTCACTAGACTTGTGGAAGAAGATGAAGAAAGAGAGTGAATGGATCAATCAATTTCAATGAATGAACCCCCCCTTTACAAGTGAGCCTAGGGTCCTATTTATAGATCTCCCAAACCCTAAGCCTTGAGTTTAAAATAGAAATTCCCTCCAAAAGTTTGTTGAAAGACTTCTAGAAGTAGTTAGTTAGGCTTAGCTTAGGGTTTAAGCTACGGTTTAGGGAGAACATTCTAGAATACAAGGCTAGTTTAGTGTAGATCCAAGGGTTTGCTGATCTGGCAGAAGCTTCTGGGGCTTTCTGGAAATTGTTGTGTCATTCTGAGCTGTACACACTGAGGGAGGAGTTATGGTGCAAAATTGGGGTGATGAAGAGTCAAGACCACCGCGGAACCGCGGCACAAGGCGGCTTAGGCCGCGGTTCCGCGGCCAAGTAGGTGACTTAGGTCTTCAAACTTCATGTATTAGCTTCTGATGTCCTCCTGTGTATTTTCTGATATGTTGAATTGCTGAATGCCTTTTAGATCAATACCAGATTCCAAATCCTTGAGTTGGCCTATCTTTTAGCGGTGTAAATCTGAGCAAGCTTCTGATTTTCCTGCACAGACTTCGAAACACGGGTTGCGATATATAGGAATGATGCCATGCTATGAAATGCAGTCAATTTCCCTAGAAATGCCGGTTTTAAGGTCTAACACATGTAATCTGATATTTTGCGACAGATTTGCTAATATGTGAAATATGAATGCCGAACACTTCTATATGAATGCAAATGATAGGGAAATTGCCGGTTAAAAGATGCAATATTTTCGACTAATCAAATTCCCCCAAACTTAATTTCGATCGTCTCGAGCGAACGTTTTATTAAAAAGAGAAGGAGAAAATAAAGAAAGAGAAAAACTAACTAGCACACTTTCGTAGGCAACACGATTGCACTGAGCACGTGCAACAAGCCTTTAAACCTCTAGGTGTCTCTAGTAGGAGGAGTGTTGTCTCCTGAAGGTTTTCAGCGGATTGCACCCACAAAATCCAATAATAAAAGAAAGATCATGAATATTACATTTAAAGAAAAGAATTGTAAAAGAAAAGCCTTGAAAATTAGGGTTTCCAACTAAGCTAGATTTTCGGTTGTCATGAGTCCTATCTTAATGGTCATGAAAAAATGTCAGAAATCACGTCCTCCCTCAATAAAACATCGTCTTATTCTTCATTCCTATCTTTCTTCCAAAACATCGATCATATCACCCTGCGTGTGTGTAAAGGACATCCCTACACCCGGAGAATTCAATTCAAGCTATCATACTCTTGCCCATCAGCCTTAGTACTTTTTAATTAATGAATATTTAGATGAGATTGCTCACACACTTTCATGCGACCGTTAATACTTCTTGAGGTACTAACCGACCGATTACTCATGTGCTTGCTTATTTGGTGTATTTTCCTCGTTTTGCACCACCTCAGGCATAGCAGTGACTCCCAGACCAGTTGGCCTTAGGGCACTAGGTGAAGAGGCACCCTCGCTATACATTTTTATTGCCCTCGGCGATAACAAAACCAGTGTCCATTTTTTTCACCACTTTATATATTTTTTATTCACTTTTTTTTTTATTTCCTTCATACATTGGCTTTAAGACAAGAGCATTTCAAGGTATTCTCTACTATCCCAGGCTTCAAGACGTGTGTAAGTGCGAATAGCAGGGTAACAACGTTCAAAATGTTTGGCTTCCAGAATAGAAACTATTTTTTAGACTTATTTTTATCCTCAGATTAGTGACGTCTTTCATCTTACTAACCCTTGGGACAACGGCTCATAACTACTTATTACTAGTTCGTATAAGAAAACTTCTAATTTTCTTAGTTTTCTTAAATTTTTCTGATCTCATGGATGTAATTGTTCATTATCTAAACTTTTATTATCTTATTTATGTACAAAAAAAAGTTTAAATATTAAAATATTTTTATATTTGAATTTTTTTTTTTAAATTTTTGTGGGTTTTGAAATTTTTTAAATTTTTATAGATTTTTAAAAGAAATGTTTTGTGCTTATGCAGATGATATGCAAATGATGCAAAAATAAGCACAAACCTCCCCTAAACTTGATTTCAACAGTGTCCTCACTGTTGCCAATCGCTATTCCTACAAAAACTGTAAGCCTGGGGGGAATTATTAGTAGGGGCAAAATATATAAGTGAAGAACTTCCCCCAAACTTATTCTTTTCACTCACCTTCATTCAAAAGATGATGCAATGATATATAGGATATGAAGGTGAGACGGAGGAATTTTAATCCAAATAAACTGGCTCTTGTAAGAACAAGAGCTCCTCCGTGGGGTCAGAGGAAAAATACGGCTTTAGTCTATGTCCATTCACTTTGAAAAATGTGCCGTTTTTAACATTTTCTACTTCTACTGCCCCGTGCGGGTATACAGACCGCACAATAAAAGTTCCCTTCCACCGAGATCGAAGCTTACCCGCGTGAAGGTGTAATCGTGAATCATAAAGAAGGACTTGTTGACCAGGTGAAAATGTTTTCCTCAAAATGTTCTTATCATGAAAAACCTTGGTCCTATTCTTTACAATTACAGCGTTATCATAAGCTTCATCGCAGAGTTCGCTTAGCTCATTTAGTTGCAGCTTCCGAAAGTTGCAGGCTTCTTTTAGATCAAAGTTTATTTCCTTTATAGCCCACAATGCTTTATGCTCTATCTCGACGGGTAAGTGACATGCCTTCCCAAACACTATCCTATATGGAGACATCCCTAGGTCGGTTTTATATGCAGTTCTGAATGCCCAAAGAGTATCCGTCAGTTTGGTCGACCAGTCTTTTCTATTCTTAGCAACAGTTTCTCCAGGATAAGTTTGATCTGTCTATTCGAAATTTCAGCCTGCCCGCTCGTTTGGGGATGATAGGGTGTAGAAAGTCGGTGGTTGATTGCGTATTTCCGCATCAGAGTCTCGAAGGACCTGTTGCAGAAATGTGTCCCATTATCGCTAATAATAGCGCGTGGGTGTCCAAATCGCGAAAAGATACTCTTTTAAGAACTTAATGACAACTTTCTTGTCATTAGTGCGACATGGAATGGCTTCAACCCACTTTGAGACATAATCAACCGCCAGCAGTATGTACAAATTCCCAATGGAGTTGGGAAAAGGACCCATAAAATCAATGCCCTAAACATCGAATATTTCAACAACCAGAATGGGTTGCTGAGGCATTTCATTCCTCCGGGAGATTCTACCCGTGTACTGACACTGTGTACAGGTTTTGCAATGCTAAAATGCGTCCTTGAATAAGGTCGGCCAATAAAAACCACATTGCAAAACCTTCTCCGCCGTCTTTTTAGGACCGAAGTGACCCCTACAGGCCTGATCATGACAAAAAGAAAGAACACTCTTGAACTCTTCTTTCGGGACACACCGGCGAATGATCTGATCAGGACAATATTTAAACAAATATGGATCATCCCAGTAAAAGTGTTTTACTTGGGATAGAAAACGGTATTTGTCCTGTTTTGACCAATCGCTCGGTATAAGTCCCATGACAAGATAGTTCACAATATCCCTGAACCATGGTTCAGCGGATACGTTCAAGAGTTGTTCATCACGGAACGAATCATTGATCGGCAGGGTCACAGGGGAAGAAATGATGCGTGAAAAATGGTCGGCTACGATGTTTTCACATCCTTTCTTCTCTTTGATAACAAGATCAAATTCTTGTAACAGAAGGATCCAACGTATTAGTCGACCTTTTGCATCTTTCTTCGCCAGAAGATGTTTTAAGGCGGAATGGTCAGTGTACACAACTATAGACGAGCCAATTAAGTAAGGCCTGAATTTTTCTAATGCAAATACAACCGCTAAAAGTTCTTTCTCGGTGGTTGTATAGTTGATTTGTGCATCGTTCAGGGTCTTACTTGCATAATAGATCATGTGTGGCATCTTTTCAATGTGCTGTCCTAAGACTGCACTTACTGCAAAGTCGGATGCGTCACACATCAGCTCAAAGGGGTAGTCCCAATTTGGAGACGATAGAACGGGGGCTGAAGTGAGTGAGTGTTTAAGTGAGTCGAAAGCTGTCTCACAGTCCGAGTCAAAGTGGAAGGTCGTATCCTTGGCCAGGAGAAGAGTTAAAGGTCTAGCAATTTTGCTAAAGTCCTTAATGAATCTCTTATAAAAGCCCGCATGGCCAAGGAAAGATCGAATATCTTTGACGCTTTTGGGATGAGGGAGGTTTTGAATGACATCTATCTTAGCTCTGTCAACCTCAATGCCTTTCTGTGAAATAACATGTTCAAGTACAATTCCTTCTTGGACTATGAAATGGCATTTTTCCCAGTTCAAAGTTAAGTTCTTCTCTTTGCAACGAGTAAGAACTGCGTCAAGATTCGATAGGCAATCAGAAAAAGAGTCTCCAAAAATCGAGAAATCGTCCATAAAGATCTCCAGAAAATTCTCTACCATATCAGAGAATATCCCCATCATACACCGCTGAAAGGTAGCAGGAGCATCGCATAGCCCAAAGGGCATGCGACTGTAAGCAAAGGTACCAAAAGGACAAGTAAAAGTGGTTTTATCTTGATCCTTTTTGGCGATGGGGACCTGATTATAGCCTGAGTATCCGTCCATAAAGCAATAATACTCTCGTCCCGCTAAGCGTTCCAGCATCTGATCAATGAATGGTAGAGGAAAGTGGTCTTTCCTCGTGGCAGCATTGAGTTTTCTATAATCAATACATACACGCCACCCAGTTTGGGTGCGTGTCTGAATCAACTCATTTGCCTCATTGGTTATAACAGTGATGCCGGATTTCTTAGGGACGACATGTATAGGACTCACCCATTGGCTATCGGAGATGGGGTATATAATACCATTATCTAAGCATTTGACGATCTCTTTCATCACCGCTTCCTTCATGACGGGATTTAACCGTCTCTGTGGTTCTCGGGTTGGTCTGGCATCATCCATCACATGCATATGATGTTCAACAATCAAGGGACAATCCCTTTGATGTCCGCCATACTCCAACCGAACGCCTCTTTGTTAGATCTCAATACCGATAAAAGTGCATTCTCTTGCTCTGATGCAAGAGAAGCGGATATGATAACCGGTAAAGACTCATTCTCACCAAGATATGCATATTTAAGGTGAGAAGGTAAAATTTTGAGATCTAATTCAGGCGGAGAAATAATAGAAGGAGGGATCATCGAGTGATTTTTGGAATTACAAAGAAGCTCAGAGCCTGTGAAAGATACAGACTCGGGTGGAGAAAGGTCAGGAGTGCAGGACTCAAGTGTAGGAAAAGTGTCATCACTAAGATCATGTGCGAGATCAAACAGAGATGTGGTAATGTCGTCGAGATCTAGAAAGCAAAGATCCTCAGCTCCACAACTATCGGGAGCGATCTCGTGGACAGAGCACACATCTAGAATATGAGCAGAGGGTTCTGATGGCTGACTTCCAACTTTATAGATGTTTAGTTCAATGGTCATATTTCCAATGATAAGTTCATTGAACCATTTCTACAGTTTATAACAGTATTGGAAGTGGCAAGGAAATGACGACCCAGAATCACCGGAATTTGGTCCCGGGGGTTTGCTACAGGCTGTGTATCGAGTACAATGAAGTCTACAGGGAAAACAAATTCCCCGACCTTTATCAACACATCCTCTAGTTCACCTCTTGGTTTGGTGATTGAACGGTCTGCCATTTGGAGAGTGCAGTGAGCAGGTTTCAGCTCTCCAATCCCTAATTGCTCATATACAGAATATGGAAGTAGGTTAACACTTGCGCCAAGGTCTAAAAGAGCACGATTTATGTTTTTACCCGCAATAGAAATCGATATTGTAGGACATCCTGGGTCCTTACGTTTCTTTGGTAGCTGGGGGATAAAAGCAGTGCTAATATTATTAGACATGAAGACCTTCTTCGGCACTTGAGTCTTCCTCTTCCTAGTGCACAGGTCCTTAAGAATTTTCGCATAAGCGGGGACTTGCTGAATCGCATCTAGGAGAGGGATGTTGATGTTAACCTGTTTGAACATTTCTATAATTTTCTCCATATGTGGACTCGTTTTATTACCCCTTAACCGATTCGGGTAAGGAGCTTTCGCAATAAGGGTCGGGTCCATCATAGGAGAAGGAAGAGGGGGTAGACGAGATCCCAAAAAAGGTGTGGGGACCGTCTGTGGAGAACTAGAAGGGCTATACTGAGGTGTCGAGCCTAGTGGGAAATGGAGAATAGGCTCGCGAGAAGGTGGTGTGGTAGAAGAACAAGGATCAGAAGGAGAAATGTGTGTGTGTGTGGAAAGGTCTCAGCCGGGGTGTTATTGATATGATTTCCAATATCATCAACTTCTTCCCCGACATGATTGTTCAGCACTCTTCCCGATCTCAACGTTGTGACGGCATTTACATTGTAATGCCCAGGATTCTGTAGGGGTTGAGAGGGAAGTTTCCCTTTTTCTCTCGCACTCATTTCGGCTTTAAGTCGTGCGATTTCAGCTTCCATCGTTCTGATACTCTCAGCTTGGGACGTTGAGTTTTTCTTTATCTCACAGACGGAAGATCTAACCTCAGCCGAAACTTCTATGAAATTTGACAAAAGTGATTTCATGGTTTGAATGAATTGAGAGAACTCGTCAGAACAGGTCATAGGATTAGACTGTGCAGGAATGTTGACCTGATTTTGGAAGTTTTGTGACTGGTAGGGGTGCTGAGTGATTTGAAGGGGTTGCTGTGGTGGAGGAAGAGCCCTTTGAAATTGATTCGTGTTTGGAACCGTGTTTTGAGATTGGTTTTGGTTCCAAGCAAAATTCGGGTGATTCCTCCAACCCTGATTGTACGTGGAAGAATATGGATCGTTTCGAGGTCTTTGAAATGTGGCATTAGAATGCTCGTGACCTTGAAACGCAGAGTTTAATGGACATTCTTCCGTTAAATGAGACGGATCAGAACAGCACCCACAAACAGTTTTGGGGAGCGACATTGGGTTTAGGGAGGCTGCTGCAAATTTGTGTTCCATAGCGTCGAGCTTCCTTTGCATTGCTGCCATCTCAGCTCGAACACCTATGGACACATCTATTTGGTGTACGCCATCCCTATTCAATGATTGGGTTCCACTCTCCTACTGTAGTGATTTTTCAGCGAACTCTTCTAAATACTTCCAAGCTTCCCCATCATCTTTGGTCATAAAAGTACCTTGACACATGTTTTCATGGCTCTGTTTAGTGTTTGGGTTAATGCCCTCATAAATAATTCGGCAAAGCTCCTATCTCGGGATGCCGTGATGAGGACACTGAACCAATAGATCCTTGAAACGTTCAAAGCATTTAGAGAATGGTTCAGTAGGGAGCTGGGCAAATTGATTCAGTTCTCTACGGATTCGAGCTGTCTTTTGTATTGGGTAAAATTTCTTAAGGAATGCAGCGACGAATTCTTTCCAATTAGTAATAGAGTGTGCGGTAGTGTTATATAGCCACTTCTCGGCTATATCGCACAAAGTAAATGGAAGAAGTCGTAGACGCATCGCATCCATTGAAATTTGTGACGTACCCATCATTGCGCATACGTTTTCAAATTTGGTAATGAAAACGTAAGCGTCCTCAGTCTCGAGTCCATGGAATTTGGGTAAAAGATTGATATACTGGGGCTTAATCTCAAAGTTATCCCCGTTGGCTGGTGGTGTGGATAAGCAGGTCGAAAGAGGACCTCGAATAGGGTAGCACCTCTCCTGGAGAGAGATGCGGGGTGGATTCTGCGCACCAACGGACGGCGGCATATTAGGGTTAAAGAAGTTTGATGGAGGTGGATCCATCGAAGTGGGTGTGGTAGTGGGTAAAGGAAAGGTAAATGGAGAAATATCGACTTCGGAGTCGATAAAGGGTATGCGGACTAAACGGGCACTAGAATCCTGTGTCCAGCCTATCTTGCACTAAAATGGGTTAGTACAAGTGGCAGCTTTGACTTATAATTAGGGGAATGATGAATGCGGTGTTTGCTTTGAAAAGGGGACGGATTTTTGAAAAAATGATGCTACAAAACAAATGCAACACACAAAACCCTAGAATCTAGTGGTTACCTAGGTCCGGCTCTAGACCGCTCCTAACTGCTAAAAGACAAGTCGCAGGATAGAATCCTCCACTGCCTCCTTGTCCCCCTGTGGCCGGATAAGTGCCAGGTAAGTGGGAAGGTACTCCACTACGTAATTAGTGGGCCTAATTAAAAACCACTAGCCTTAGACACACTTGCCTTAGACACCACAAGAAAACGCGGATAAGCAATGAATTACCCACGGCCTTTTTCTGTCCTAAGTGAGCGCGACGGTCCTTAGAGTCATCTCTAGATATTTTTTAATTAATGAGGGTCAATGCGGATGCAAGTTTTGCGATTTTTGGGGCCTAGGAAGGGTAATGAAATCCCCACCTAATTTGGATTTGGCCGTGCCCCTTAATATCCGTATTTAGAATGCAAACAACCAAGAAACAAAATCACGCACAAATTTACTTTTGCAATTTGCGAGCTGCGATTATTTGCAAAGAATCCTGCAAAAATTTGTTAGTTGGAGCTAAAAAGAGAAGAGAGGAGAAGGTAAGAAGTTACCTGAAGGAAAATTTTTGCAGAGATCCCTCCAAGATGCCGTGGTTCCGCCGCATATGGGTACTAAGACCGCGGAAACGCGGTTGAATGGTGAGATCACTCCACCAAAATTCAGCAGAGAGCTTCTGTAGACACTCTCTGCTCTCTGGTATATCCCAAATTTTTTTTCCAATTTCCAGCAATCTCCAGATCTCCTTGCAATGACCACAACAAATCGTTTAGGGTTTGCACGAATTTTGATCTCAAAAATCACAATGGAATAAATCTTTCAATTCAAACTTTAATATCAAACGAATTAGCGCGCGATCCCCGGCAACGGCGCCATTTGATTGTAAAGAAATTCTCGATTGGGATGTAAAAGCAAGTATCGAATCAATTGTTTCCCGATAACCGTTTCATTTGATCGATAACAGTATCTTGTATCAGTATTTAGAAAATTGTATAAAGAAATCACAACCAAAGAATTATATTTGACCGCAATCAATTACGGTGTCAGTTGTAGATCGTAAGCGAGTGCGGATCGTCCACAGGGATTGTGCGATTCGTTTCAATGTTTGATTTGTTTGAATTGAAAAGTTAATCGAAAAGAAAAGAAAGCATGATTCAAGATTTATCAAATGTTTCAAGTGTCACTATTCTATTCAAGAATCAAGAAAAAGATAAACAATCAAGAATCGGGTTTCGATGATATTTCCAACCAAAGGTCAAGAATCTAAATGAGGCTCGTAGGAATCGATCGGATCTATAGACGTGATGTAATCTCAAGATATCGTGTTCTTGTCCTTCGAAGAATTGATACTAGATCGATGATGATCGACGAGAGTTAGGGCTTTCTTGTGAAACTAGGGTTTCATCTTTTAACCCTTGTTCTTTCGTCGATATCATTCACATTCTAGCCTCTAGCAATTTCAAGAAACAATCGTAACTCCTCAATTTCGAGCGATATCAATCAAGAAAGCATCGCAACAAAATTGGGTCGTCGATTCTTGAACTTGCTAGGGTTTACAAAACTCGTAGGAATCAAGAATCGTTTTCAGATATATTACATCATCATTCTATTGATCGTCTCGACTCCTCGACGAGCGGAGTTTATTCACACATCATCACACATAAAGCATTCAAGAATTGAAAAGATATCATGATGCAAGAATTTAAAGAAAACAAGATAAAAGAATATCACCTTTTATTTATATCAACAATTTGATTACAGTCGCTCAAGAACTACAAGAGGAAGAACTAAATTGTCGATCTGGCGTCGCTTTTCTCCGTGAGTCGTGGATCGGCTTGGACCACTTGCTCTGTTGAAGATCGGTTCCGCTCATAAAAGGTTGATGGGCTTCTTGCTTGATTTGGTACTCGGGATCTTGGCTTTTGATTGGAATTAGGGTTAGGGTTTCACACAAGCCTTCTCACTAGACTTGTGGAAGAAGATGAAGAAAGAGAGTGAATGGATCAATCAATTTCAATGAATGAATCCCCCCTTTACAAGTGAGCCTAGGGTCCTATTTATAGATCTCCCAAACCCTAAGCCTTGAGTTTAAAATAGAAATTCCCTCCAAAAGTTTGTTGAAAGACTTCTAGAAGTAGTTAGTTAGGCTTAGCTTAGGGTTTAAGCTAGGGTTTAGGGAGAACATTCTAGAATACAATGCTAGTTTAGTGTAGATCCAAGGGTTTGCTGATCTGGCAGAAGCTTCTGGGGCTTTCTGGAAATTGTTGTGTCATTCTGAGCTGTACACACTGAGGGAGGAGTTATGGTGCAAAATTGGGGTGATGAAGAGTCAAGACCACCGCGGAACCGCGGCACAAGGCGGCTTAGGCCGTGGTTCCGCGGCCAAGTAGGTGACTTAGGTCTTCAAACTTCATGTATTAGCTTCTGATGTCCTCCTGTGTATTTTCTGATATGTTGAATTGCTGAATGCCTTTTAGATCAATACCAGATTCCAAATCCTTGAGTTGGCCTATCTTTTAGCGGTGTAAATCTGAGCAAGCTTCTGATTTTCCTGCACAGACTTCGAAACACGGGTTGCGATATATAGGAATGATGCCATGCTATGAAATGCAGTCAATTTCCCTAGAAATGCTGGTTTTAAGGTCTAGCACATGTAATATGATATTTTGCGACATATTTGCTAATATGCGAAATATGAATGCCGAACACTTCTATATGAATGCAAATGATAGGGAAATTGCCGGTTAAAAGATGCAATATTTTTGACTAATCAGGTGCCTCGCGATGAGGGCTTTGGATCCACAGCGTTTGTTGGGCAGAAAGCTACCCGCTGCGGATGGGGCCGAGCAGGAATCTACTCGGGTACCTCATGGTGAGGGCTTTGGATCCACAGCGTTATTGGGCAGGAAGCTACCCGCTACGGATGGACCGAGTAGAAATCTACTCGGCGGCCTCGTGAGGAAGGCTTTGGATCCACAGCGTTTGTTGGGCAGGAATCTACCCGCTGTGGATGGACCGAGCAGGAATCTACTCGGTGGCCTCGCGATGAGGGCTTTGGATCCACAGCGTTGTTGGGCAGGAAGCTACGCGCTGCGGATGGACCGAGTAGGAATTTACTCGGCGGCCTCATAAGGAGGGCTTTAGATCCATAGCGTTTGTTGGGCATGAAGCTACGCTCTGCGGATGGGGCAGAGCAGGTTTCACGCCCCACTTCCCAGAGTGCGCTAAGATAAGCACGTGACAGAGCCAACCATACCACCTGTGGATAGGAAATATCCCTCTACAGTCACATTACGGCTGTCTAGAGATATCAGGAACATGAAAATATAGTAAACTATCTAGTACATGTCCATATGCCAGAATTAACGAGTCAAGAAATAATATGCTGCGGAAGCAAAAGATCCAAATACAATAATAATCTGGAAAGTAAAACATAACTAAACTAGATACTAACTGGATCCTCACTGCTCGGCCTAACGGCGGAAGTACTCCTGAGCAGCCTGCGACAAGGTAGAGGATCTGGGCCATGCAAAACCTAGACGTCAGTGCGTCAAAATATCAAACAATAATAAATGAACAGGAGGTAACAAGACATGCAGGCATGAATTAT
Source organism: Agapanthus africanus (assembly GCA_030015575.1). Taxonomy (NCBI): domain Eukaryota; kingdom Viridiplantae; phylum Streptophyta; class Magnoliopsida; order Asparagales; family Amaryllidaceae; genus Agapanthus; species Agapanthus africanus. Next base: position 797,077,538 of record CM057340.1, read on the forward strand.
AAAAGGGTACATGAATGTAATAAGTGAGCAGGGATATAGAACAGTGAAGTGTAACAGTATGTGTGAAGTGCAGTGAGTAGTCTAAACTGTGCTATAGGGTTATCTACTCTAAAGTTATTCAAAATCAATTAATGTAATTCTCATCGTAACCCATCGGTCTATGCCCCGTTCAACCCCACGGGACCATGGTAACAAGATATAATAGACTGTGAGTCTATGTCCCGTTCAACCCCTACGGGACCACGGTAACTAGATGTAATAGCCCTTTGAGCTACGTTCGGATACATTCTTGATTTCCCCATACCCCTAAGGTTATGTGTGTAAGTCAGGTATTGATAAATCTGGAGCTAATGCCAACACAGGATCAAGCGGGTACATGTTTGTCTATATAGACAACAGGAAAAATGTCCGTAGGGACAACATGTCAAGATTGTCGGCATTAGTAACAAGATCAGGTAACATGTCAAGCTGTGGTATATCAGGTCATGTCAGGTGGTGTACATGTATCAAGTCATGTCAAGTAGTGCACAGGTATCAAGTCATGTCAGTAGTAGTGTATCAGGTCATGTCAGGTAGTGCAAAAGTATCAAGTGGGTGCTCATAATCAAACTGTAATAAGTATGGGTGCACAAAATCAAGTATGGAGTACTAATATAACAATAAAATGAAATAATGTGACATGGTATGCAAATCGATATAAAATCAATGATATGGATGCACAATTATCGATTAGGATTACATTTATAGTTCCAATACTAATTAGGATGCACTTTATTAAATATGGGGTGTTAATATCACAGTATTATGTATTAATGTGATCTATAGATGCATATATATATATATATATATATATATATATATATTAAATGAGATGGATGCAAACGGGTATCCGAAAACAGTAAAACTGTAAAATGGTAAAGTGGGATGTACAACCAAGCAATATGAGATGTAAATATTCCATTGGATGCAGTATATTGTAGTATAGTATGTAACAAAATAGGTTTGCATGCGCTAGATGTAAAGTAACACGTATGGATGCAGACGCATGTCGAAAAACTGTAAAATTAAACATGGGGTGCATAATTTGAAATACCAGTATTATATTTATTAAAATGGATGTATATAAAGTAATGTAGCATGTAGCAAGATAAACTTGTCTCGATGGATCACGCGACAGATACACACGGCACGTTCGACGTCGGTAAAATGTCGCTACGTACACGCACACGTACAGAACAGAACCAGGCAATGCAAGAATGTGACCATGCAGGTAGGGTACGTCCACTGGGTCGCCCGGATCAGCGGCGACGAGCACGGCTCCGGCGGTGATCGGAAAACAAGAAATCAAGAAGTAAAGAGAAGAAAAGAAAGGAAGAAGAAGAAAAGAGAAGAAGAAGGAGAAGGGGTCTCTAGGGTGTGGCGCTCTGGATCAGAGGAGGTCGTGGTGATGGGGTGACATCGGCAACGGGTCTCCGGCGATCACCGGAAAAGATCAAGAAGGAGAAAGAAAGATAAAAGAAGAAGAAAAAGAAGAAGAAGAAGAGGGAACTAGGGTTTGGTGTTCGATGGGTTGTATCGGGTCAGAGGAGATGGCAAGGGATATCGACGAGGCTAGTCGGTGGTGAGGGTGGTGATGGTGTGCAGGGTCGGTTCTAGGTTCAAGGTCGGGGTGAGGACGAGGAGGAGAGGAGAAAGGAAGGAGATGAGAGAGGAGAAGGAGAGGAAGTCTACGGTGTGAGGAGACGGTGGTGAAGGTTGAGGCGGCGACGGCGGTGAGGCGCGGCGAGGGTTAGACGGTTGGGTCTTCGCGGGGTTGGGGTTGAGGCGTCGGTGGTGGAGGCTGTGTGGATGAGGGTGAGGAGGTGGAGGCGAGGGTGTTGGCTACGAGGGGCTGAGGTGAGGGTGGAAGCGGCGACGAGGCGACGAGGGTTGCAGGCATGGGTTCGAGCGCGGGGAAAAAAGGAAGAAGAAAATGAGGGTGGAGAGAGAGAGGGAGACATGCATGGTTTTTAAAAAATTTTAAAATGATTAATATTTATAAAAAGTAACAGAGAGAGAGTGAGTTGAGATCTTGTTGTTAGGATTTTATAAAGAATCTTTTAAAATATACAATTTATATATATGTGTGGAGAGAGAGAGAGAGCAGGTGAGGATCTGTGAAAGATTTATTATATAAAAATATTTTTAGTTAAAAAAAAAACTTATATCAACAGTTAGAAGGAATTAAAGAATATAATATTAGTACGTTTTGAGATTTTGGCAAATACAAACTTACTCCAAAACACGCCCGGGTCGGGTCTAAAAATCCGGTTTTAAAATATGAAAAATACATACGCGTTCAAAATTCAAAATGAATGCTCGGGTAATGAAAATGCATACCCCCAAGAACGGATGCACGTATATGTGCGTAGCCATCCAACCAAGTCCGTTTCACTGAACGGGACGAGAACAAAATGCGCGGATGCTACCACGGGATTAGGGATATCATGTAGGCTATGCAATGTATTTTTAAAATATTTTACGTGACTTAAAATGTTATATGGTAAAAGATACAGTGCCAGATAAAATGCCAGTATGCAGTATTTATGAAAGTGCACATGTCTATATAACAAGTCAAGATAATTCATAAATATGAATCAAATAAGTTTCAAGCAAGCGGGTCGGGTCGAATGCAATGTAAAATGTAAAATACCATTCGTACCCAAAACATGATAAATCAAGAAAATAAGCAAATACGATAACTGGAACTGGTATAAATGAACTAGGGTGTTACAGTAGGAATCTACTCGGTGACCTCGCGATGAGGGCTTTGGATCCACAGCATTGTTGGGCAGGAAACTACCTGCTGTGGATGGACCGAGCAGGAATCTACCCGGTGGCATCATGAGGAGGGCTTTGGATCCACAGTGTTTGTTGGGCAGGAAGCTACCCGCTGTAGATGGACCGAGCAGGAATCTACCCGACCGCCTCGTAGTGAGGGCTTTGGATCCACAGCGTTTTTTGGGTAGGAAGCTACCCGCTGCCGATGCGGCCGAGCAGGAATCTACTCGGTGGCCTCGCGATGAGGGCTTTGGATCCACAGCGTTTGTTGGGCAGGAAGCTACCCGCTGCGAATGGGGCCAAGCACGAATCTACTCGGTCGCCTCATGGTGAGGGCTTTGGATCCACAGCGTTATTGGGCAGGAAGCTATCCGCTGCTGATGGACTGAGTAGGAATCTACTCGGTGGCCTCGTGAGGAGGGCTTTAGATCCACAGCGTTTGTGTGGTAGGAAGCTACCTGCTGTGGATGGACCGAGAAGGAATCTACGTGGTGGCCTCACGATGAGAACTTTGGATCCACATCGTTGTTGGGCAGGAAGCTACCCGCTGTGGATGGACCGAGCAGGAATCTACCCGGTGGCCTCGTGAGGAGGGTTTTGGATCCACAACGTTATTGGACAGGAAGCTACCCGCTGTGGACGGACCGAGAAGGAATCTATCCGGTGGCCTCATGAGGAGGGCTTTGGATCCACAGCGTTGTTGGGAAGAAAGCTACCCGCTGTGGATGGGCCGAGCATGAATCTACTCGGTAGCCTTACGATGAGGGCTTTGGATCCACAGCGTTGTTGGACAGGAAGCTACTCGTTGTGGATGGACCGAGCATGAATCTACTCGGTGGCCTTATGATGAGGACTTTGGATCCATAGCGTTTGTTGGGCAGGAAGCTACCTGCTGCGGTTGGGGTCGAGCAGGAATATGCCCGGCCGCCTCATGGTGAGGGCTTCTGATCTACAGCGTTGTTGGGCAGGAAGCTACCCGCTGCGGATGGATCGAGCAGGAATCTACTCGGCGGCTTCGTGAGGAGGGTTTTAGATCCACAACGTTTGTTGGGCAGGAAGCTACCCACTGCGGATGGGGCCGAGAAGGAATCTACCCGACCGCCTCATGATGAGGGCTTTGGTCGGTTGCCTATAGGCATATCCGAGCTTCATTTTTCTTGAGTTAAGGGATGGTCGTTGCTTGACGGACAGGAAGCTACCCGCCGGCCATTTTAAACTCTCCAGTGTTGAATGACCAGATTCGGTAGGTGTCCTTGCTTCTTAGTTGATGACGACTATGATCTGCCCGATCATCTGCTCTCCAACTTCAAGTTAGTTGGCTTGCCCCCTATCTACTTGACATTTGTCTCGTGGGTATTTTGCCAAGTGACCGGAGCGGATCAGCTCCTCAGTACAATCGCGTAGCTGTTTACAATCCTCGGTCGGATGTCCTTGCGTCCGATGATAGGCACAATACTGGCCTTAGAGCCGTTTGCCCGTCCTTTGGGTAGCTGGCGGGAGCTCAAAGAACCTCTCGTCCTTAGCTTCTTCCAACAGCTCGGCTTGGGAAATGTTCAGAGGGGTGTATTCCTGAAACCTCGGGGAATAAGGTTCCGGACGATCGACTTTCCTTTTCTCTTCCTTGTCTCTCTTCTTTCGGTCTGCTTGGTCGCCTCCGGGCATGTGTGAGTTCACCTTGGATTCGAGTTGGATTTCTCGCTCGGTCCATGCCTTCACATCGGCCATGGTCTTAGGTTGCGCCAATGCAAAAGAGCGGAGCCACTTTTTGTGCCTAAGATCCGACCTTAGGGTAGTGATAATCGTTTCGTCGCGGTGCTCGGGTACCTACACGAGGGCATTATAGAAGCGAGTGACAAATCCTTTGAAGGATTCCCTGTCTACGCTCTTGACAGTGAACAGGTAGTCGACCGTCCTTTTCTATCGTCGGTTTCCAATGAAATGGCCGAGGAATTGGGTAGCCAGCTCGTCGAAGGTCGAGACGGAGCACGGCGCAAGCCCTCGGAACCAGTCTCGGCCAGCTCAGATTAGGGTAGTGGGGAAAGCTCGGCATTGAGCCGCGCCCGAGTTATCTTGAAAGCTCATGCCCACAGTAAATGCGTCCAGGTGTTCCTTCAGGTCGGACTTCCCATCGAAGAGGGTCACTTTGGGCGACTTGTTCCTGAACGAGACGTGCTCGGCCAACAGCTCTCATATAAAGGGCTTTGTGAGCGAATCGGCGAAATATTGGTCCCCTTCACCGGACATATGGCCATCTCGTCATATGCCTTGGATTTTCTTTTCGAGGGCTTCAAGCCAGTGGTGGTACCCTGAGGATTCTGCACAGTCGGAATGGTGGCTGCTTCCGCTCTGGGTCTGCGTGATGGTGTGTCTTTGATTCCGATTTATCAAATCCCTTAAATCCTCAGGATTGACTCTTCTTGAGTAACCCAACGTTCGCCGTTTGCACGGCCTCGGTAGGAGCGGGGGTGTCGGTCATGCATTAAAGCAGGCGAACTGACCGACATTTCCTCAGGGGATGAGAGCGCACGGCGGGCATCGGGACAACGGCCTAGTCTCCCCTGAGGTTAGGGTGTGGAGCTGCCCAATGCCTAACGGGTCATGGAATCATTCACCGCATGCGGGTCATGGTTGCCGGAGTGTCACGCCCCGCTTCCCGGTGTACGGCGAAAGGGACGCGACGAGGCCCGCTACGTATATACTCAGAAGTACATACGCTAAGCATATCTAAGCAATATAAAAAATAAATACACAAGAGACAAGATATAAAAAAAGAACAGCAACTTTTATTTATTAACATTCTTTTGTACAATGCATGAAAAGGAAATACAACTGAAATAGAAAGATGCCTAAACAGTGGCATAACAGGAAATGAAAATACAGAAAAGAAAAGTGTACAATGAAACTAAAGTGCAGGGTCTTCGGCAAACTGCTCCAAGTCTTCTTGGGATGGCTCGATCTCCGCCGGGTCCAAACCACCTGACGACATTCAAAGAAGAAAGAAATAGAATGTCGTCAGCGAACTGGTCGCTCGGTAAGTGCCAAAGATAGGGGAGAAATAGACAAAGAGTAGGAGAGAGAGAGAGAGAGTAGCTTTTAATGTTGTATTGTATTGTTGTAATATTGTATTAACGCTGTTGTTTGTAGCTTGGTACAGAAGAATGCCAGTGTATACGAGAGAGGTCTCTATATGCTAGAGACCAAGGCAAATGGAATATAGAGTACAAGGCTCCGTTAGAAGGCCCGGAACAACGGTAATTGGATTCATGTTAGGTGACTCAAATCTGACCATCTCGTTCCACTTTTAACATCTTCTGTACCAATCTACCCCTTAAACCCCATAGTGTTTTATTTGTATTGTTTTGTACTGTAAATTGCATTGATTGTAAGATTGATTGACTGACTGACCGAAAACATGATATCAGGAAACGGTTATAACCGTAGAGTCAAGTAAGTGGAATACTGAGAATCATGTAAAAGGAATATATATCCATGGTTCGGTTCAGTCAAGTGTATAAATTGATAATTGTATTCATGGATTCATGTGTTCATTTTGAATTGGAATCTTGTAGATTATAGATTGACTTGAATCATATTCAAGTCAGATTAATCAGACTCAAACCCGAGTCAGACAATCAGAAATGTGAATCGAGGTCTTATAATTGCTAGGGTCCTTAGGGTAATTTATAAAACTTGAGGGGGTTTTATGTAAAAATACTTTTATATACTTTTCAAAATATACCTCAAGTATTTATTGTTCGTCTTTAGAGTTGTAATGATGGTGGATTTTATGTTGTGACATTTCTAGTGAAAATATCCTAGTTTTATAAATAAGGGTATTTATCTGTAATATTGATTATTTGAAGTTCATGGTATTTTAGTGTAAACTTTATTCTTGTGATTTTTAGAAAAAGGTGGAAAATTTATATTATAATAAAATAGATATTTAAATGATAAATATACATATGTTTATACAAAACTAATTTTAATAAATATTTTATATTCCAAAAATCTCATTTTCTTAAGATGTCGTATTTTAAACCTTTCGAGACTGAATACTCCATGCGGAGGTCTGAATCTCGCACTACTAGGCCCGAGGGTGCACGATAAACCGTACTATCCCTAACGGGTTCCCCAAAGGTGGGTTGTAGGGGCGCTTTGCAAAGATTGTAAAATACTAATCCTTTATAAAACGGTTTTATAAAGTAAAATGTATTTATTTGCAAAGGTGTAAATTTTCCGTATTTTAGATTCTAGGGTTTCCTAAGCCAACTAGTCTATTTCTAAATGGTCTAAACGACAAGTCGTTAGAAGCCTCAAATCGCCTCTTCACCGCCAATCATGGCCAGGTAAGTACAAGTGAGGAAGGAGGGATCCGCTCACGAATCGTGAGACGGGCCTTTTAAAGTTACCTGAGCTCACTTGCCTAGCCTAGACACCATAAAGTCAGGTTTAGATAAACTATCGATGTCCACAACTTATCGTGTTTTCCTAATAAGAAGTATTTATTTAAAAGTGTATCAAATCTAAAACTTTTAAGAATGGTTTTATTAAGATTATGGTATTTAAATGAAAGTTTCGTTTTATCGTATTCTAAGTTTTGATGATGTCGTTTAGGGTTGTATTTGCGTGTGTGTTGGGGTAGGTCATTATCTCGTGCTCTACTTTAAATGTATAGTAAGGTTAAGGGTTAAATGTGAAATTCAAACATGATGGTATTAAAGTGAAAAAATACGGTGAATTGGAAAGGTTATCATTTCATGTGAGAAAACTTGTTTAAATTGATTTTTAAAAGTTTAATAGTCAAGATAAAGATGTTTAGGCATGAATGTATTGGTTAGAAGTGAAATTTTATAGAAAACCGAGTCGGAAATCGGATTTGTTCCGATTCCGTCGGGTTTCGTAATTTTGTATTTTAAAGAAATAGAAAGGGGGATAGAATGGGACTTACGGGTTTCGATCTATACTAAGGAGTGTAGGGGAAAACAAAGAAGTTGTCGAGGCGTTGCTTCGTCGCCGATTGTTTCTAAAAACGTCGCCGGAATTCCTGCCGGAATTTCGTCGGAGCTTCGCCGCGAACTTGTTTTCAACGTACACACTTCTTGGAAAATTTTTTGAGAGAGTGGCTCAAGATTTTTGGGGTGAGAGGGTAGTGATTAGGGTTGGTATTTATAGGGTTAAGCTAGGGTTAGGGTAGATGAAAAGTTAAAAATAAAAATGTGATAAAATGTAATAAAAATGTATTAAAAGTGGAGTAATTGGGGTTTTTAAAGAGGTCTGGAAGTGGTCTGAGGCTGAAATTTTGCAGGTGCATAGGGAATATGAAAAGACACAACTTTCATGTTGTGGCCGTCGCCGGAATCGGCCGACTCGGGGGTGACTCGGCCGTGGCTCGGTCGGAGCACTGAGTCGGCCGAGTCGAGGCCGAGTTGGCCGATTCCCGGCCGATTCGGGCGGCCAGGATCCCCCCGACGGTTCATCTAACTCATGGAAGTGTTACATCTTTGGGTGTAGTGGGGTTTTTGTGAGATATGCACGTGTAAACTCTTGGTATTCTAAAGGTTTTAAAAAAATCAATATTAAAAATAATGTGAGGTATGGGATTTGAACTCTGGTGGCTTGGTTCAGCAGTGCAAGGTGTTACCAATGAGCTACAAGCTCTTTCTTGTAATTATGGTGTGAAATAATTACTTAAAATGGTAACAACAATGTTAAATACCCCAAGTATACTTTAATTTTAAAACAATTTTATGTACACTAAAAAATGGAGTTACTTAAAAACAAAATAATTATTTATATATTTTGCTCAGGTATAAAATACTCATTTATGGATTTTGAAAAAAAAAATTTGTATAGAAAAGTGTTTAGGAAAATTAGGGTTGTTACATTCTACCCTCCTTATAAAAATTTCGTCCTCGAAATTTGTAAAAGGAAAGTGTAACAGTTTCAAGGAAAGTCTGGTGACTGTAGTATAGATAGTGTATAAAAATAACAAAGTGATACAAGGGTGAAAAAGGCTTACCGGTGTTACCTTGACCTACAGTCTTGGCTTCTACGGCTTCTAATGTGAATGTCTGTCACCGTGGTACATTCCTTTTAGCTGGAGGCACATTCTGCCTTTGGGGCCTCTTTCTCTGCCCTCTAGGCATGTCCCCCATTGCTTGTTGGAATTGGCGAGTAGGCTGTGCAGGTGGTGGAGCAGGTAGTGCAGGACGAGTTGCAGGAGCCTTGATGGTTGGCCGCTACGGGTAGTTGGTGGGTGTGTGAGTTAAGTTGCTATTGTAAGGACAGTTCCCAATTCCGTGGTTGTGTGCGCCACAAATTAGACACAAGCCTTTTGCACGCCTACGGTCCTTCCACAAGTGTCCCTTTCTTCTGCAGTAGTAGCAGAAATCTGGACTTGACTGATTATTGGTTTCTTCTGATCTCCTGGGTTCAAACGATGGCCTTGGAGAGGCTCCTCCTGCTATTTGAGTGGCAGGGCGTTTCAAACCGGCATATTAGGGTCTGCCCCTCGCCTTTATCACTGCCTCATAACTGCGGGCAGCTTCCAAAGCATCTTCATGTGTCAAAAATTTCCCCGTGGCTAGAGCAGCCTGAATCTCTGTGTCCAGACCTTGTTGAAAGCGACGGGCTCTGATCTCGTCCGTCGGTATCAAGTGTGCCGCGAATCGGCTTAACATGGTGAATTCAGCGTCGTATTCATCTACTGATTTGTCTCACATCGATCCTTATTGTAGATAAATGAACTGCTGCTCCATGGCAAACCTGGCAGTCACAGGGAAGTATTTCGCGTCGAACTTCTCGCGAAAAGTCTTCCATTCAATAGGCTGTACAAGACGACTTTCTTCCGCCTTCCACCAGTTGCGAGCATTGTCTGTGAGCTGTAGTTTAGCCACACGGACCCAAGCTATGTCTGGCACTTGTGCTGCGGCCAGATCATCCTCGAAACTTTGAGCCCATTCCTCAGCTTCCAGTGGGCTCCCCTTTCCTGAGAACTGCTTCGGATGTAAAGCCCTGAATTGCTTTACTCCAGGAGCATCAGTCTCGGGACGGTTCAGGAGTTGTTGCTGTCCCTCAAGAAGGCTGTGGATCGCCTCAAATAGCACTGTTTGCTCGGTAGGTGGCCAGGAACAGCTGGTGTGAGAGGTAGTGCTGGAGGTGTGTTGTTGACGTTGGTGCTGGTGTGGTTCGGAGAATCCATAACCCTGAAGAAAAATTTGGGTTAGGACAGATTCAAGTACATGAAATGATAAGATTCAAGGAACATGAAATTGCAAAATTCAAGGAACATGAATTGTAAAGAATGTTTTAGTTGCTGGTTCTTGTGTTATATTGCTTAGGTTGTTCTCACAGAACAGAACTGCATGATAGGGATTCATACAGATCTGACCTGTATGGGCCACCAACAAAATCTGTCACGCCCCGCTTCCCAGTGTACGGCGAAGGGGACGCGACGAAGCCCGTTACGTATATACTCAGAAGTACATACGCTAAGCGTTTCTAAGCAATATAAAAAATAAATACACAAGAGACAAGATATAAAAAAAGAACAGCAATTTTTATTTATTAACATTCTTTTGTACAATGCATGAAAAGGAAATACAACTGTAATAAAAAGATGCCTAAACAGTGGCATAACAGGAAATGAAAATACAGAAAAGAAAAGTGTACAATGAAACTAAAGTGCAGGGTCTTCGGCAAACTGCTCCAACTCTTCTTGGGATAGCTCGATCTCCGCCGGGTCCAAACCACCTGATGACATTCAAGGAAGAAAGAAATAGAATGTCGTCAGCGAACAGGTCGCTCGGTAAGTCCCAAAGATAGGGGAGAAATAGACAAAGAGTAGGAGGGAGAGAGTAGCTTTTAATGTTGTATTGTATTGTTGTAATGTTTTATTAACCCTGTTGTTTGTAGTTTGGTACAGAAGAATGCCAGTGTATACGAGAGGGGTCTCTATATGCTAGAGACCAGGGCAAACGGAATATAGAGTACAAGGCTCCGTTAGAAGGCCCGGAACAACGGCAATTGGATTCATATTAGGTGTCTTAAATCTGACCATCTCGTGCCACTTTTAACATCTTCCGTGCCAATCTATCCCTTAAACCCCGTAGTGTTTTATTTGTATTGTTTTGTACTGTAAATTGCATTGATTGTAAGATTGATTGACTGACTGACCGAAACCATGATATCAGGAAACAGTTATAACCGTAGAGTCATATAAATGGAATACTGAGAATCATGTAAAAGGAATATATATCCATGGTTCGGTTCGGTCAAGTGTATAAATTGATAATTGTATTCATGGATTCATGTGTTCATTTTGAATTGGAATCTTGTAGATTATAGATTGACTTGAATCATATTCAAGTCAGATTAATCAGACTCAAACCCGAGTCAGACAATCAGAAATGTGAATCGAGGTCTTATAATTGCTAGGGTTCTTAGGGTAATTTATAAAACTTGAGTGGGTTTTATGTAAAAATACTTTTATATAATTTTCAAAATACACCTCAAGTATTTATTGTTCGTCTTTAGAGTTGTAATGAGGGTGGATTTTATGTTGTGACATTTCTAGTGAAAATATCCTAGTTTTATAAATAAGGGTATTTATCTATAATATTGATTATTTGAAGTTCATGGTATTTTAGTGTAAATTTTATTCTTGTGATTTTTAGAAAAATGTGGAAAATTTATATTATAATAAAATAGGTATTTAAATGATAAATATACATATGTTTATACAAAAATAATTTTAATAAATATTTTATATTCCAAAAATCTCATTTTCTTAAGATGTCGTATTTTAAACCTTTCGAGACCGAATGCTCCTTGCGGAGGTCTGAATCTCGCACTATTAGGCCCGAGGGTGCACGATAAACCGTACTATCCCTAACGGGTTCCCCAAAGGTGGGTTGTAGCGGCGCTTTGCAAAGATTGTAAAATACTAATTCTTTAGAAAACGGTTTTATAAAGTAAAATGTATTTATTTGCCAAGGTGTAAATTTTCCGTATTTTAGATTCTAGGGTTTCCTAAGCCAACTAACCTATTTCTAAATGGTCTAAACGATAAGTCGTTAGAAGCCTCAAATCGCCTCTTCACCGCCAATTGTGGCCAGGTAAGTACAAGTGAGGAAGGAAGGATCCGCTCACGAATCGTGAGACGAGCCTTTTAAAGTTACCTGAGCTCACTTGCCTAGCCTAGACACCACAAAGTCAGATTTAGATAAACGATCGATATCCACAACTTATCGTGTTTTCCTAATAAGAAGTATTTATTTAAAAGTGTATCAAATCTAAAACTTTTAAGAATGGTTTTATTAAGATTATGGTATTTAAATGAAAGTTTCGTTTTATCGTATTCTAAGTTTTGATAATGTTGTTTAGGATTGTATTTGCGTGTGTGTGGAGGTAGGTCATTACCTCGTGCTCTACTTTAAATGTATAGTAAGGTTAAGGGTTAAATGTGAAATTCAAACATGATGGTATTAAAGTGAAAAAATACGGTGAATTGGAAAGGTTATCATTTCATGTGAGAAAACTTGTTCAAATTGATTTTTAAAAGTTTAATAGTCAAGATAAAGATGTTTAGACATGAATGTATTGGTTAGAAGTGAAATTTTATAGAAAACCGAGTCGGAAATCGGATTTGTTCCGATTCCGTCGGGTTTTGTAATTTCGTATTTTAAAGAAATAGAAAAGGGGATAGAATGGGACTTACGGGTTTCGATCTATACTAAGGAGTGTAGGGGAAAACAAAGAAGTTGTCGAGGCGTTGCTTCGTCGCCGGTTGTTTCTAAAAACGTCGCCGGAATTCCCGCCGGAATTTCGTCGGAGCTTCGCCGCGAACTTGTTTTCAACGTACACACTTCTAGGAAAAAAATTTGAGAGAGTGGCTCAAGATTTTGGGGGTGAGAGGGTAGTGATTAGGGTTGGTATTTATAGGGTTAGGCTAGGGTTAGGGTAGATGAAAAGTTAAAAATAAAAATGTGATAAAATATGATAAAAATATATTAAAAGTGGAGTAATTGGGGTTTTTAAAGAGCTCTGGAAGTGGTCTGAGGCTGAAATTTTGCAGATGCATAGGGAATATGAAAAGACACAACTTTCATGTTGTGGTCGTCGCCGGAATCGGCCGACTCGGGGGTGACTCGTCCGTGTCTCGGTCAGAGCACTGAGTCGGCCGAGTCGAGGCCAAGTTGGCCGATTCCCGGCCGAGTCCGGCGGCCATGATCCCCCCGACGGTTCATCTAACTCATGGAAGTGTTACATCTTTGGGTGTAGTGGGGCTTTTGTGAGATATGCACGTGTAAACTCTTGGTATTCTAAAGGTTTTTAAAAAAATCAATATTAAAAATAATATGGGGTATGGGATTTGAACTCTGGTGGCTTGGTTCAGCAGTGAAAGGTGTTACCAATGAGCTACAAGCTCTTTCTTGTAATTATGGTGTGAAATAATTACTTAAAATGGTAACAGCAATATTAAATACCCCAAATTTACTTTAATTTTAAAACAATTTTATGTACGCTAAAAAAATGGAATTATTTAAAAACAAAATAATTACTTATATATTGTGCTCAAGTATAAAATACTCATTTATGGATTTTGAAAAAAAAATTGTATAGAAAAGTGTTTAGGAAAATTAGGGTTGTTACATTCTACTCTCCTTATAAAAATTTCGTCCTCGAAATTTGTAAAAGGAAAGTGTAACAGTTTCAAGGAAAGTCTGGTGACTGTAGTATAGATAGTGTATAAAAATAACAAAGTGATACAAGGATGAAAAAGGCTTACCGTTGTTACCTTGACTTACAGTCTTGGCTTCTACGGCTTCTAATGTGAATGTCTGTTGCCGTGGTACATTCCTTCTAGCTGGAGGCACATTCTGCCTTTGGGGCCTCTTTCTCTGCCCTCTAGGCATGTCCCTCATTATTTGTTGGAATTGGCGAGTAGGTTGTGCAGGTGGTGGAGCAGGTAGTGCAGGACGAGTTGCAGGAGCCTGGATGGTTGGCCGCTACGGGTAGTTGGTGGGTGTGTAAGTTGAGTTGCTATTGTAAGGACAGTTCCCAATTCCATGGTTGTATGCGCCACAAATTAGACACAAGCCTTTTGCACGGCTACAGTCCTTCCATAAGTGTCCCTTTCTTTTGCAGTAGTAGCAGAAATCTAGACTTGACTGGTTATTGGTTTCTTCTGATCTCCTGGGTTAAACTATGGCCTTGGAGAGGCTCCTCCTGCTATTTGAGTGGCAGGGCATTTCAAACCGGTATAATAGGGTCTGCCCCTCGCCTTTATCACTGCCTCATAACTGCGGGCAGCTTCCAAAGCATCTTCATGTGTCAGAAATTTCCCCGTGGCTAGAGCAGCCTGAATCTCTGTGTCCAGACCTTGTTGAAAGTGACGGGCTCTGATCTCGTCCATCGGTATCAAGTGTGCCGCGAATCGGCTTAACATGGTGAATTCAGCGTCGTATTCATCTACTGATTTGTCCCACATCATTCCTTATTGTAGATGAATGAACTGCTGCTCCATGGCAAACCTGGCAGTCACAGGGAAGTATTTCGCGTCGAACTTCTCGCGAAAAGTCTTCCATTCAATAGGCTGTACAAGACGGCTTTCTTCCGCCTTCCACCAGTTGCGAGCATTGTCCGTGAGCTGTAGTTTAGCCACACGGACCCAAGCTATGTCTGGCACTTGTGCTGCGGTCAGATCATCCTCGATACTTTGAGCCCATTCTTCAGCTTCCAGTGGGCTCCCCTTTCCTGAGAACTGCTTCGGATGTAAAGCCCTGAATTGCTTTACTCCAAGAGCATCTGTCTCGGGACGGTTCAGGAGTTGTTGCTGTCCCTCAAGAAGGCTGCGGATCACCTCAAGCAGTATTGTTTGCTCGGTAGGTGGCGCAGGAACAGCTGGTGTGAGAGGTAGTGCTGGAGGTGTGTTGTTGACGTTGGTGCTGGTGTGGTTCGGAGAATCCATAACCCTGAAGAAAAATTTGTGTTAGGACAGATTCAAGTACATGAAATGATAAGATTCAAGGAACATGAAATTGCAAGATTCAAGGAACATGAATTGTAAAGAATGTTTTAGTTGCTGGTTCTTGTGTTATATTGTTTAGGTTGTTCACACAGAACAGAACTGCATGATAGGGATTCATACAGATCTGACCTGCATGGGCCACCAACAAAACCTGTCACGCCCCGCTTCCCTGTGTACGGCGAAGGGGACGCGACGAGGCCCGCTACTTATATACTCAGAAGTACATACGCTAAGCGTATCTAAGCAATATAAAAAATAAATACACAAGAGACAAGATATAAAAAAAGAACAGCAACTTTTATTTATTAACATTCTTTTGTACATTGAATGAAAAGGAAATACAACTGAAATAAAAAGATGCCTAAACAGTGGCATAACAGGAAATGAAAATACAGAAAAGAAAAGTGTACAATGAAATTAAAGTGCAGGGTCTTCGGCAAACTGCTCCAACTCTTCTTGGGATGGCTCGATTTCCGCCGGGTCCAAACCACCTGACGACATTCAAAGAAGAAATAAATAGAATGTCGTCAGAGAACAGGTCGCTCGGTAAGTCCCAAAGATTGGGGAGAAATAGACAAAGAGTAGGAGAGAGAGAGAGTAGCTTTTAATGTTGTATTGTATTGTTGTAATGTTGTATTAACACTGTTGTTTGTAGCTTGGTACAGAAGAATGCCAGTGTATACGAGAGGGGTCTCTATATGCTAGAAACCAGGGCAAACGGAATATAGAGTACAAGGCTCCGTTCGAAGGCCCGGAACAACGGCAATTGGATTCATGTTAGGTGTCTTAAATCTGACCATCTCGTGCCACTTTTAACAACTTCCGTACCAATCTATCCCTTAAACCCCATAGTGTTTTATTTGTATTATTTTGTACTGTAAATTGCATTGATTATAATATTGATTGACTGACTGACCGAAACCATGATATCATGAAACGGTTATAACCGTAGATTCATGTAAATGGAATACTGAGAATCATGTAAAAGGAATTTATATCCATGGTTCGGTTCAGTCAAGTGTATAAATTGATAATTGTATTCATGGATTCATGTGTTTATTTTGAATTGGAATCTTGTAGATTATAGATTGACTTGAATCATATTCAAGTCATATTAATCAGACTCAAACCCGAGTCAGACAATCAGAAATGTGAATCGAGGTCTTATAATTGCTAGGGTTCTTAAGGTAATTTATAAAACTTGAGGGGGTTTTATGTAAAAATACTTTTATATACTTTTCAAAATACACCTCAAGTATTTATTGTTCGTCTTTAGAGTTGTAATGAGGGTGGATTTTATGTTGTGACATTTCTAGTGAAAATATCCTAGTTTTATAAATAAGGGTATTTATCTGTAATATTAATTATTTGAAGTTCATGGTATTTTAGTGTAAACTTTATTCTTGTGATTTTTAGAAAAATGTGGAAAATTTATATTATAATAAAATAGGTATTTAAATGATAAATATACATATGTTTATACAAAAATAATTTTAATAAATATTTTATATTCCAAAAATCTCATTTTCTTAAGATGTCGTATTTTAAACTTTTCGAGACCGAATGCTCCTTGCGGAGGTCTGAATCTCGCACTACTAGGCCCAAGGGTGCACGATAAACCGTACTATTCCTAACGGGTTTCCCAAAGGTGGGTTGTAGCGGTGCTTTGCAAAGATTGTAAAATACTAATCCTTTAGAAAACGGTTTTATAAAGTAAAATGTATTTATTTGCAAAGGTGTAAATTTTCCGTATTTTAGATTCTAGGGTTTCCTAAGCCAACTAGTCTAATTCTAAATGGTCTAAACGACAAGTCGTTAGAAGGCTCAAATCGCCTCTTCACCGCCAATTGTGGCCAGGTAAGTACAAGTGAGGAAGGATGGATCCGCTCACGAATCGTGAGACGGGCCTTTTAAAGTTACCTGAGCTCACTTGCCTAGCCTAGACACCACAAAGTCAGGTTTAGATAAACGATCGATGTCCACAACTTATCGTGTTTTCCTAATTAGAAGTATTTATTTAAAAGTGTATCAAATCTAAAACTTTTAAGAATGGTTTTATTAAGATTATGGTATTTAAATGAAAGTTTCGTTTTATCGTATTCTAAGTTTTGATGATGTCGTTTAGGGTTGTATTTGCGTGTGTGTGGAGGTAGGTCATTACCTCGTGCTCTACTTTAAATGTATAGTAATGTTAAGGGTTAAATGTGAAATTGAAACATGATGGTATTAAAGTGAAAAAAATACGGTGAATTGGAAAGGTTATCATTTCATGTGAGAAAACTTGTTCAGATTCATTTTTAAAAGTTTAATAGTCAAGATAAAGATGTTTAGGCATAAATGTATTGGTTAGAAGTGAAATTTTATATAAAACCGAGTCGGAAATCGGATTTGTTCCGATTCCGTCGGGTTTCGTAATTTCGTATTTTAAAGAAATAGAAAGGGGGATAGAATAGGACTTACAGATTTCGATCTATACTAAGGAGTGTAGGGGAAAACAAAGAAGTTGCCGAGGCGTTGCTTCGTCGTCGGTTGTTTCTAAAAACGTCGCCGGAATTCCCGCCGGAATTTCGTCGGAGCTTCGCCGCGAACTTGTTTTCAACGTACACACTTCTTGGAAAAAATTTTGAATGAGTGGCTCAAGATTTTGGGGGTGAGAGGGTAGTGATTAGGGTTGGTATTTATAGGGTTAGGCTAGGGTTAGGGTAGATGAAAAGTTAAAAATAAAAATGTGATAAAATGTAATAAAAATGTATTAAAAGTGGAGTAATTGGGGTTTTTTATGAGCTCTGGAAGTGGTCTGAGACTGAAATTTTGCAGGTGCACAGGGAATATGAAAAGACACAACTTTCATGTTGTGGCCGTCGCCGGAATCGGCCGACTCTGGGATGACTCGGCCGTGACTCGGTCGGAGCACTGAGTCGGCCGAGTCGAGGCCGAGTTGGCCGATTCCCGGCCGAGTCCGGCAGCCAGGATCCCCCCCCGACGGTTCATCTAACTCATGGAAGTGTTACATCTTTGGGTGTAGTGGGATTTTTGTGAGATATGCACGTGTAAACTCTTAGTATTCTAAAGGTTTTAAAAAAATCAATATTAAAAAATAATGTGGGTATGGGATTTGAACTCTGGTGGCTTGGTTCAGTAGTGCAAGGTGTTACCAATGAGCTACAAGCTCTTTCTTGTAATTATGGTGTGAAATAATTATTTAAAATGGTAACAGCAACATTAAATACCCCAAGTATACTTTAATTTTAAAACAATTTTATGTACACTAAAAAATGGAGTTATTTAAAAACAAAATAATTACTTATATATTGTACTCAGGTTAAAAATACTCCTTTATAGATTTTGAAAAAAAAAATTGTATAGAAAAGTGTTTAGGAAAATTAGGGTTGTTACACGGAGTAGCACGCCGGCGCTCAGTGATGCTGAGATGAGCGTGAGCGAGATCGAGGGCCTGAGCTTGCCCATCTGTCCTTCTGCGGATGCCGTTATCCCAGGGACGGGGAACTGTGGCTTGATGGGTAGGGCCCGCCGTTTGAACGCGGACGAGCGCATCCACCATAGCTGTGAGTTTGTCGATTCGGACGGATAAGACGTCGATGACGTTAGGAGGGGAGGAGAACTGCTCCCGCCTCCGTTATTGACGGTGGGAAAACTCGTATTAGGATTATATCGGTTGTCGCTCGCCATCGGGTCGAGGGCGGAAGATCAACTTTATGGGTGGAGAAGTTTATGAAGTTTCCTACAGATGGCGCCAACTGATGGAGGCTGTTATCTCTCTCAGATATTGTCCTCTGTCGATCTGGTAGCGAACGGTTTTGAGCGGTTGAGATTTGTTTTGAGGGCTGTTGAGTGTGTGGATCTCAATGGATTGTTGGAAGTTGCTGAAGCCGAGCTACCTACAAGGGAAGTCCCGGGGTGGGAAACCACCGTAGGGCCCTCCGACGATCAAGTTAGTACCGAGTAATTAAAGCAACGTAGCGGCCTATTCGAATGAGTTCGAGTTAGCTGAGTCGTCTGAACGAGAGGTTTATATAGTGGTCGCGTGGTGCGAGCCGACGCGAGATCCTCGCCGGCAGTTACGCTCCTGCGTTATCCTCACATTAATGGCGGGATATGCCCATTAATTAGGGGACGCACCAGCGTGGGACGCGGAACGTGGGACGACGGATATCTCACCTTGGTGAGATAAGCGGAGCCGTTGCGGGGGCGCTTGGTCTCCGCGCTCTCGGTTGATCGGAGAAACCGAGGAAGCTCGGCTTGTCAGGAGGCTCGGAGACGAGTCGGGAGGCCGAGGAAGCTCGACCTGTCAGATGGCTCGGAGGCGAGCCGGGAGGCCAAGGAAGCTCAGGCCTTGCAACAGCTCGGAGACGAGCAGGGAGGCCGAGGAAGCTCAGTTATAGCATTGCTCGAAGGTGAGCTGATGCCTGTTTGCTAGGTGAGTATGAAAGGTATTCAGGGAGGTCTCCGGAAGGTCAGATGCATCCTCGAAGACAAAGTCCCGAGGAACGTCCCCAATACATCTTGTATATTCCACCTTCGTAACTTTCGAGGCACGGCATTCGCTACGTGTCGTAATCTGAGGAATTCCTACTTGTGAGCTTCATCAATATGATTTTTTTTATATACTCATGTAATCTTTCTGTTGCTTGTTTTTCTAGATTTTAAATAGGTCCCCCAAAAACTCGAGGCTTAGCTCAGCTCGGGGCGGACTCGTTGGATGATCTTAAGCTGGTATAAATAATTGAAGGAACATAAACAACTTAAGCTCAGCTCTTTTGTTTAAGATCCCTACTCTATATACTAAATGCTCCTTGTTTTCATTCTCAGTATCCCATTGACAGTCAAATGGTAAGCTCTAAACCCTCACCTCTCGTTTTATCTCTAAAAAGAAAAATTTAGGGTTAGGGTTTCAAAATTTTCCACTCAAATCTTCGATGAAGTCGCAGGCTAATGCACTGGTAGCCTAACGCCAGCGCCTCCCTCAACAGCCAGATCCTAACGGATGCGTGCCAATGCGTGGAGAACCTTAGCGGCGTCAAGGACGGCCGATGGAAGTTGATGGAGGTCCTTTTCGGGTCTCCGTCAGATGTTGTCTTCCGTCGATCTCCCGGTGGATTTTAGAGGTGATCTCCTATTGCGTGTGGGTCTCAATGGGTTTTGAGGAGATTGGTGGTTTTGAGGAGTTTAGCGCCGAGTACCTGCAAGGAAGTCTCGAGGTGGTTTGGTACCACCGAGGACCCTCCGACGATCAAGTTAGCATGAGATCCGAGCAGAGTAACGGCTAAGTGGAGTAAAAAATGGCTTACTTGACCCCTCTGTGATGGAGGTTTATATAGTGGCGGCAGCACACAGTAGCAGGTGCGAGAATCTCGCCGGCAGTTACGCTCCCGACGTCATGCCCACGTAATAAGCGGATCGCCAGTTAATAGGGATCGTGAAGGCGTGGAACGTGGGATGTTGCCGGCGGAGAATCCGCGCATGGCGAGATTTGCGGAGCGGCGGTTACGCCTGTGAGTGGTGGAGTTAGTCGGTCGGAAGGACCGAGGAAGATGGCCTCGGCGGGAGAGCTCGGGAACGAGCGGGAGGGCCGAGGCATCTTAGTCCTGTGGTAGCCCGGGGCGAGCTGAGATGCCGAGGAGGCCAAATTTCAGGGGGCTCTGAGGCGAGCCAGCTTGCGCTTGCAGGTCGGGTATGGGGGTGGCCTGGTCGGTCCCCGTGGGCCCTTTCTTCTGAGTTCTGGGACACGTCATCTGCCACGTGTCCTGATCTTGGAGATCGCCAATATTGAGCATCATCATTAGCCCCCCACTCTTGTCCCGACTAGCTAGCGGGTCGGGTCAGGAGTGGACTGCCGGGCCGCCCGGAGTGAGCTCCCTTTGTCGGGATGCGTCCCCGGACTGTCAACTGTCTTTTCTGCCAGTGAATCAGGGCGAGATCTCTGCATTTAAGGAAGGTGCGCCGGTTCGTGCATCCTACCACTGAAGCGACGGTCCACGCGTCAGGCGTCGGTTGGCCGACGCGATGTGTGCAGACCTGTGACGTCTGATTGGGTGTGGTCCAGTGTGGGAACGACAAGTGGAGCAATCGGAGCCATTGGACGCGAGGAGGCGTTTTTGGCGGGAGATGAAGGGCGCCATTGGATAAGATTGTTCGCGGCGATAAGTAGAGGTGGGGCCCATTCCAGGGCCCCTACTCTTTCATATTTCCTTTCTTCTAACTCTTGGCTGCTCGGTGCTCTTCTCCTTTCTTCTGCTTTCGTTTCCCGAGGATCCATCTTCTTCAGGTTAGATATCTTCTTTCAGGGAATCTGTAGATGTTGTAGAAGTAGGTTCTAGGGACCCTTTAGTTGAGCCTAAGTCTTCTTAGGGAGTAGGGATCGGACCCTCTTCTCGGGATCTTGCGGCGGGGACAGCCCCGGGGACGAGGCGGTAGATGCTGCCCCCGGCGCCTCGTGTTGGGTGAGGCATGAGGACGAGCTCGCCAATGCTCGAGCTCACTTCCACATCCCCTCATGTTATACGCTTCGTCTGGCCAAGGAGGGAGAGAGGGCAGACCAAGTACGGGGTAGGGAGATCGCCCTGTATTTGGAAGCTTTTTGGGGTGGAATGCGCCTGCCCTTCTCTCCCGAGGTCGTCGCAGCGTTGAACTTCTTCGGGTTAGCCCCTGGCCAGTTAGTGCCGAACTCATGGAGGATTCTCCTCGGGTTCCTGATCCGTCTGAAGTTGCAGGCGGTTCCTTTCAGCCTCTCCCTCCTTGATTCTTCCCTCGTTTTCAAAAATCATCCTGGGGGTCGAGCGGGTGACCCGAGGTGGGTCTACCTCTCCTTTAGAAAGCGACAGGGGGCGCCGACGGGACAGGGGTTATGGCTCTGCCTTCTTCCATTCACGACTGGAAAAAGAAGCTCTTCTTCGTTTCCCCTCACGAGGGCAAGGACTAGCCCGTGCCTACCTAGTGGTCGAGGGAAAAATGCTTGCCGGGGAACCAGTCCAATGACCCCGCTGCGGTGAGAGTAGCGTCATAGGAGCCCATCCCCCGATTCGATGTGCTGCTGTCTGAGAGGGTCCTGAGTTGGGCCGGGCTCAGCCTCATTGAGTTCGTCGGTAAGTTTAGGCTTGCTTTTTGGCTTGTATATTGCTTGTGTCGCTGACCTCTTTGCATTTCGTTTTGTGCAGGACCCATGGATCTGGACGAGCTCCGAGCCTCCATGCGCCAACCGAGGAAGGTCATGAAGGCTGGGGGTGCCAGCGCTTCTCGTGCGAAGCCTGCCCTCTCCCCTCCGGTGGTCGCGTCCCGTGAGCGTTCGTGGGCGGATCCCGCCCGGGGGCCTAGCAGAGCGTCGGGTCGGAAGCGGGCTCGGATTCTGGAAGACCCGGTCTCAGAGGAGGAGATTAGCTCTCCATCGGAGCCACTCAAGAGGGGTTCCCGTAGGTCTTCCCAGGGCCCGCCCTCGCCGATCATGGTGGAGGAAGGAGGCCTCCAGTTCGCGGTGCCCTCGGGGATGTCCGTCACGGATAGCCTGCTTCATGATATAGAGAAATCGGCGGGGGGTAGGGTCCCCAGGGGGCCTTCAGGGCCCAGATGGCGTCCATCGCCCAGGAGTCCGTGCGGATAAGTGTTTGCTTTTTTGTGAGATTCGGCGCTTCCTTCGTCTTTCTGATCTCTTTTCTATCTTTCAGGTTCTCCAACACGTTTCCCTCTCCTTACGCATGGAGGCCGAGGTGATAGCCCCGGCGATGAAGGCTGCGGGCCAGCTCGCCTCGCTGGAGGAGAGCTCCAAGCGGGAGCTGGAGGCGGTGATGGTAAGAGTTTCCGCCGTGGAAGGCGAGGTGGAGGCCGGGAAACAGGAGGTTGCCTGGTACCGCAAGGCCGCCGTGGCTGCCGAGGCCAAGCTCGAGGACGCTCAGTTACTCGCCGGCAACCTGAAGAAGACGGTGAAGACCCTGCGGAAGGAGCTGGGGACGGCGACCATATAAGGGACCATATGAGGCCTGCTAAGGATATTCGGGCAGTGAAGCTGCACGGTTGCCTCTTGGCGAGGGCTTTGATCCCCGGCGTTGCGAGTAGGGAAGCTACCAGCTAGGGATAGCCGAGCAGGGAAGCCACTCGGCTGCCTCTACGGAGGACTTTGTTCCTTAGCGTTGGAGGGGCCTTAGGAGGCCTGCTAAGGATAACCGGGTAGTGTAGCTGCACGGTTGCCTCTTGGCAAGGGCTTTGATCCATGGCGTTGCGGATGGGGAAGCAACCGACCAGGGATAATCGAGTAGGGTAGCTGCTCGGCTTATTCTTCATGAGGTTTCGCCCGCCCGTCCAGTTGCAGGTATGGGGAACAGGAACGGTCGCGACGAACGTGCGCGTAGCATGCGCATTGAATGTGGGGGGAGGCAAAGCGCCAGGGCCGCGTCGTTCCGATTCCGCTAGAGAAGGCTCGATGATCGCCGCGACTTTTTAGGCGAGAGCGGACGACCGTTGAGTTCCGTTGGGGTGCAGTGGGCTATATAAGGCTGAAGGAGCACTGGTCCTTCCTTTCCTCGCAAACAGATCGTTGAGAATACAGGACTTCCCCTTTACCATCCCCGAAATCATCCATCCGAAGACGTATACCTCTATGACCAGAACTGCACTGAGGACACGGTGCAGTTGGTCTATGGGAGCATCGAAGACCACTTCGGCCGGTTGCTCCCCCGGCGCTCCTCCTTGCTGCAGCTGCTGATGTACTCCATCTGGAGGGCATCGCCGGGGCTTTACAACCCCTTGTCCGAGCAGCTCTACGACGAGGCCATGGGCAAGCTGCGGTCCCTTAGGCGCTACGGCCTGATCTCCGCTGTTCCCCGCCGAAGACATGGAGAGGCGACCGCGTGGGTCCGTCTCGCCTGAATTTCGGGGCAGATGCTAATTGGTGATATCCGTCCATCTCTCCGAAGATGCTAAGTTGATTTATGGCACCATGTATCGAAGGTTTAAACGGATGTGGCCGATGTAGCAGACTTCGTCAGATTCCCTCTCATTTGAGAGGGTTTTTTTATTGTGGGGATGCTCTTCCCTGCAGGCGCAAGCCCCTGCAATTAATTACGCTACCGCATCGCGGTAACAACTTTCTCCTTCTCCAGATGGTCATTTCGTGTCGTGGGTGTTTGTTTTGTTTTTGGTTGCTTATGGATTGTATACGGAGACTAATTTATGTTGTCGCCCGTAGGGCGTGGATTAGTCCAAATCCGTATCTTTCTTAGATTTGGGTTAGGGGGTTGGGTTTAAGGATACGTTAGTCTCGTTTAGGACTAAGATCAACTTAATCATTTGTTACGGATACGTTAGTCTAATTTTAGAGTAAGATCAACTTAACGGGATCGTTTAGATCCAACAAAAGATCATTTGGGCTAGTTTAGGGACATTGCGGTCGATTAGTTTAAGGACATTACGGTCCAAGGTTAAGGAAATCATAGTCCGTGAGTTTAAAGACATCACAGTCAAGGTTAAGGAAATCATAGTCCGTGAGTTTAAAGAGCTCACAGTCAAGGTTAAGGACATCATAGTCCGTGAGTTTAAAGACCTCACAGTCAAGGTTGAGGACATCATAGTCCATGGGTTTTAAAGGACCCCACAGTCCGTAGAATGTTTGGTTGTCGGGACCCGTCACCTCTTTGAAGACGTTGAAGGATTATAACGACAAATATCAGAGGAGTAAAGAGATGTACCCTCGAACCGACTTGAGTTGGTTGAAAGATCTGCAGTCCAATTTGGGCTAAGATCTGTTAAAATATTTATGAGCAGATGAGCTCAATTAATATGGGTTGCGGACTTATGGCCAATATTAGGCTAAGTCCAATCAGGTTAAAAATTTTAACATTTTATTTTGGGCTGTTGAGCCTTTATTTAGGCTTGACCCTTTTAACAATGTTGAACATTATATCTTGACAATGTTTTTTGTCTTGTATTGAATGCTGAGCATTCATCAGAGCTCTGGCTTATTAGAGAACAATTTATGTTCTATCAGCGCAACACGTGGAGCGCTGGGTGCTTTGCGCCAATCAAAAAGCGTAGTGCGCTTCTGCCAAGTAGCGCACATGTAAGGGACACGTGTCGCCCTCAGCGCTAGGCGCCAGATGATGAGCGCATGATACCAGTTTATGAGCGCTGAGCGTTAATCCATGAGCGCATTGCACTTTCAATTTAGTGGCGCACACGTGAGTGACACGTGGTGCGCTTGGCACTGAGCGCCAGCACATGAGCGCAGTGCGCTATTTCAAAAGCGCAAAGCGCAAGTTGTTAATTGGCGCATACGTGACTGACACGTGGCGTATTTGGTGCTGAGCGCCAGTCCAGAGAGCGTAGAAGCGCAGTTCAAGAGCTCAAAGCGCATCTGATCAATTTTATGATTTGGGAAACAAATTTATGTTCTTTTAAAAGATACTTTGTCTCAAGATCTAAGAACAACAGTTCTTATTTTTGCAGGAGATATTTCCAATCTCTCATTTTGATGAAAGGCTTTGCCTTTATAGATCCATGATCTGTGAGAAGAATTATGTTCTTCTTTTATTTTATGATGAGATCTTTTGATCTCTATATAAAAGACTTTTTGTCTTGTAGATCTATGATCTGTTTAAAGAAATGAATTCTTCTTTCTTAATCATGAGATGATTTCATCTCTGTGTTCATCATCATCATTTTTACCTTAAAGAAAAATCTTCTTGCAAGAGCTTGCTCTTTATCTTTGAGTTTCTCAAAATTTATGGGGAGGTTTCTCTATGTAAGACTTGAAGTCTTGGGGCCTTTATATAGGGCAAGCTGATCAGTTCGATCAGTTAAAGAGATCTTTTCTCTAATTGATTCGGGAATTTTCCCACCATTAGATCTTTGATCCTAGGGCTTCTGTTTTACAGAAGGCAATCTTCTTGATTTTAACAAGATTGGAAAATCTTCCCATAACAGAATTTAATTCTGATTAATTAATGATTTATCATTATTATTAGGTCTTCGATCTAACGGTGGGGAGTTTTTCTAATTCCAGCGCTAGCGCACCCGTACTTTGCACGTGGTGCGCTGCTTAGAGCGCAGCGCAC
This sequence comes from Agapanthus africanus, assembly GCA_030015575.1. Classification (NCBI taxonomy): domain Eukaryota; kingdom Viridiplantae; phylum Streptophyta; class Magnoliopsida; order Asparagales; family Amaryllidaceae; genus Agapanthus; species Agapanthus africanus. The sequence goes on from CM057340.1 coordinate 797,103,449, forward strand.
CTAGCGCTAGCGCACCTGTGTCTTACACGTGGTTCGCTGCTAGGAGCGCAGCGCACCCTGCGCTAGCGCACCTGTGTTTGACACGTGGCTCGCTGCTTAGAGCGCAGTGCACATATTAGTAATGATCCAAGAGCGCACTTGGCGCTGCATCTGAAGCGTTGCTTCAATTTGAAATTTAAATTTCAAACAGAGCTTTGCTCTGATTGGTGGAAACAAATGCCCCCCCACCGTTGTGCTCAAGTGACCCACATGTGAGTGCGGCGGTGGCAGCATCTGCGCCCTTGGATCAACTCAGAAGTTGAAAAGGCATTTCAATGCCTATAAATAGGACCTTTGGTTCTTTAGATGATTCTGTTCATCTTCTTCCTATGAGAATTTTTATTCAGAGCATAGCTCTTCTGCTTAAGAACTTTTCAAGAGTCAAAACTCAGCTAAAATCTAGGTAAAGATTAAATCTTTTAAAAGATCATTTTAAGAATCTAGGGTTTCACCCATTAATAGAGCCTTGCTCTCCATAGATCTTTGATCTAAAGAAAGCCCTTTTAGGGTTTCATTACCAGAGCTTTACTCTCTTGAACCCATAGCTCTAAGGAGATCTTTCCTGAGGTTTCTTAGCCCATGAATGAACAGAGCTTTGCTCATGAAGAACTCTTAGAGCTTGTTCATAGATCTTGAAGATCTCAGAATTTTTAATTCATAAAAAATTGATTTTAATTAATTTTTTTCTGTTGGATTCTTTCATCATCATTTTTTTCAGAGCGAGGCTCTTGAGGAATTTTTATTCCTTCATGATCAGAGTTTGACAAGTGTCACTTTGTCACAGAGCACTGCTCTCAAAGGGAGATTTACTCCTCTGCCCGAAGGATATCTTATTTAATGAGAATTTTCTTGAGGATTTTCTCATTTATTCAACAGTCTCATCAAATGATGAGGCTATTTTATTAATAATGAATTGTCATCTAGATTTTGTGGGCCCCCTTTGGTCCCTTTTCACTGCATTGCAGTGTGGTACAAATTCTAAAGTACCAAGTGTCAGCATTTAAATTAAATTATCGTACTGACAATTGACTTTTATCCCTTTTTTTTTGAGCAGGTGACATGTCTTTCGATCCTTTTTTTCCCGTTTGTTCGTTCAGAGTGAGGATTCCCTGGAGCGCCTGTGGACCGGGAAGTCCTAGCATTGATCAAAGATCATAACCCGGAACATAAGAATCTTCACCTCTAGGGGACATGGTATAATCAGATTATTAAGGGTCGGCAGAGCTTTTCGTGCGCGGTACCCTCAGAGCCCATCATGGCGATCCATTACGCCGACCCACCCCCGGTGAACTATACCGTGGAAGAAGTCAACTGGAGTTCGGGAGGTCTTCTTCAGCCTGCTATGGTTTCGATACCCGTTCAGCCTCCAATGGCTTTGGATACCCTGGGGCAACATATTTGTCAAGGCGAAGCGTGACCGTGGGGACAACCGTATATGATCGGTCTAATTCCTTGTCATCCAGCTGGTTATCTGCAATGGGCCCGCTACATTCTGTCAGCGAAGAAGTCGTAGTTGTTGAGACTTGGGTTGTATCCCGCCATTTATGCTTCCCTCTTCCAGTATCCTACGCTTCCCGCCTGGTGGGTTAAGGCCTTTCTGGAGCAGTGGAATATTCCTACCCACACCTTCCTTTCGCTGGACCGAGAAGTATCAATATCCTTAGATGAATTTGCAGAAGTTTCTGGCTTACCGGTCACGGGGGAGCATTATGAGGAACTGCTTCCTACGGATGAATACGTTTTTGGTGACAAGCCAGTGATGACAGGCCTTACCCCGGAGAACGTCGTTCAACACCAATTTCCTAGTTTGATCAAAATGTTGAATATTTATGAGGGCCTTTTCCTCGAATCTGGGAGCCGCGGGGTTAATTTCGAGGATTTTATCGCTCGTTTTCTTCATCCGGAAGTCCTTTCGAAGGAGGCTGCTAAATTCGCCACGCTTGACGACCCTTTCGGCTTAGGTTTAAACAACCTGCCAACGGCGGAGGCAGATCAGAAGAGTTTCTTCCTTCCCAACACTCCAGTTGTTTCTTTCGCGGAGGTCGCAGTCCCTGGGATTGATGAGGAAATGTTCTTTCTGGGGTTTCTTGGGGTATGGTTGAGCTGGTTTGCGCTTCCGATGCACCTTCGCCGTATGAGGCCGTCTGTCTTCTATCTAGCTCACCGAATGATTATTGGGGTGAAAGTGGCTGTCGGGGTCGCCGGTTTAGCTCATTTGTATTACGGCCTTAGTCAAGCGGTGGATATTACTGAACCCAGAGTGCAGCATGTGAACTTCTCGATGCATTACTTCATATCATGGCTCGAGCTACATGCACTTGGCATTTTTGGTATCCATAAAAGGCCTTCATTTTATGACAGGTGCGGCTTCCCCCGGATTATGCGATTAGTCGGCACATCTATTATAAATCCGTCACCGCGGGAAGCTAGAGATTTGCTCCTTCGTCCTCGCACGGTTGGAGATGGAATGACCTTCACCGACAAGATTTTGACCATCGGCAAAGAGTCCGCAACAACAATGCAGCCATTGCGGGACATTTTTAAAGATGGAGCCTCTGTTTTGAAAGCTCGGGAAATCCTCCATTCATATTCTATCAGACCGGGCTTTCTAGTGTTTAGCCAAAATAATGCGGCGTTATTCATGAGATACAATTCGCATCGTTTCGCCCAACAATTGAGCTATAATCAGAGAATTCCGCTGGAGGCTTTCTTGCTAGAACCTGCTGCCACCGAAGAGGGGATGCAAAACGCGCTGCATCATTTCATGCGCATGAACACGGGGTCCAATTTCTTTATCAGCGAACCGAGCTGTGTCCCGAAAGCCCTTAGTGTGTATGTGGCATGGTACCAGCATTCAATGGGCGCCGTCATCAGGGAAGAGAAGCGACTGCTGCTCGATCGCAAAGGTGCACCCTCTGCCGGTGATCGAAACGTCCCTCTGAAGCGACGGACCATTGTCCCGCCTCCTTTAAAAGAAGCTGTCGCAATTGAAGCCCCGCATGACAGGCCCGAGCTACCGATACCCCGGGCTCCTGTAGAAAAGGTGACTGTAGCTTCCCCCGATTCTGGCGTGGGTTCAGATATCGGGACTCGTCGCCCCAAGGTGCCCGCTAAACGTAAACTTGTGTTTGCGGCGACCGGAGCTCGCTCGCAGAAGAGGAAGAAGAAGTCGATCCTCTCTGCCGAAGTTGTATTTGGTCAGGAGCCTCATGCTCTTTATAGTGAGGGCTTGGGCGAATACGGGACCAATGAGGGTCTATTCATAGCGCCGGACGATACTGATCTGGAGGCTGCTATTGCAGCTTCTGTGCGATCGGCAAGCTACAAAGCGGGACTGGCCATCCTCACGCAATCAAGTAAATATCAGCCGTACCTTTCGTCATTGCATTATATTTTTATTATCATGTTTTTACTGACACTTTTCCTTCTTTAACAGGTATTTCCACTGAAAAGGCTCTCGCGGCTTCCCTTAGGACTTTCGAGGAGGAGGAGAGGATTCGCGCCTCGCTGGGAGTTGGTATATCTCGGCTCATTGCGTCTTCATTCTCCTTTCTTATGGACAATCTGACCCCCTACTTATCTTATCTATGGGACTACAATGCCAATCCCGCAAGATGACGCGGAGATGCTTCCTGGGCCAGCCATCGAAGTCCCGGCCTCCTCAGCACTGCCGAAAGAGGCCTTACTCAAACGACCAATGACGGATGCCATAACGGCTCTAGAGGTAACCCTTGGTGCGGACGATTGCGTCCTATTGATGAGGCTTCTAGAAGATCCGCTCTCACGGCCCGAGCTGAAAGGAAGCGTAGAATGCGCGTAGCAAGGGAGCGTAGTGCCGCCTTGGCCACGGGTGCAGATTCGAGCGCCGCTACCCCTGCCCCTACTCCTTCAGAGGATATTTCGGCTGCCTTGTCCACCGCCCACAAACAGGCAGCACGTGCTGCTCGGGAAGCAATCGAAAAACCGACTCAAGGTAACGTGACATTGGGTTCTTTTGTCAAAGTTCTAATTCTCAGGTTCTCATATGTCCTATCTTGCAGGGCTGAGTCCTGCCGAAGAAGTGGCGGCAACCATCGAGCCTGAGGTAGCGGTGGGTGAGACAGCTATAATCGTCGAGCCCGAGGTAGCGGCAGGTGAGACAGCCACAATCGCTGAGCCCGAGATAGCCGCTCCTTCTCAAGAGTCGGGCACTGCTCCAATCGTCATTCTTTCCGCCTGCGGTTCTCTGCCATCTCCTGGCGTCGCGAGCGTTACGACGGCTCTCGTAGAGTCAGGGGATGAGGTCGCGGGAGGCGAAACCATTTTGTTGGACGAGGGTGAGGCAGTTGATGCATCCAGTGATGCTCTTGTTGCGGTCTTGACCGACGACTTACCAGGTAAATTTCAGGTTATTTCTTTCTATTTTATTCTGCAATCCCTTTCCGACCTTTTCTGACAGTACTTTTGTTTCGAATGCAGCTGCGGTGGGCGTTGAGGTTGTGCCACCCGAGGAAGCGCCACCAGTTGCCGCTTTGACGGTGACCGCCCCTTTACCTTCTCTCGTACCCTCTCAAATGCTGGAAGGTGCGGATTTGTGACTCATCAGTTTCATTGCAGGCAGTATATTTCATGTACTGACATTGTACTACTACATCCTTGCAGGAGTCCTTTTTGATCATCTGTATCAAGTGCTACACCCACACTTCTCCTTTCAGTCAGAGATTGCCTCTTCTAGCGGAGCTAGCGAGTGCAGCCTTTAGCTAACGTCTCTTCTTTTCTTTGACGGGTAGTTAAATCATTTCTAATTCTTCTTTGTTTTAATTGCAGCCCTACAGATCGAAGGAGGAGACGAAAGAGCAGCTGCACCACCGGTATCCCCGGTCTTGCCACTTGCTGCAGCCGGTATAGTAAACTCCGTTGTTCATGAACTTCCTTTATTTCTTGAACCGTTATCTGACTGTGGTTTTCTTTGTATCTGTGACACCGACTTCAGCTCCGTTTGAGTCTCAAGTCATAATGCCCGCAGGCCCCTTCTCTCGACGCCCCTCCTCCAAAGGTGCCGTGAATAGCCTACGCACGTTGACCGATCATCTCGAGGAGCTTGATGTGGAGACTCCTGCCCTTGCTACCGATTTAGCTGCTGAGGTTAATCCCATGCCGGCGACGCTCGTGCATTTTCATAACGAAGGCGTCGTGGAGTCCTGGGTTAATCACTGCAGGAAAATTGAGGCCCGTCTGTATGAGCTCGAGTTTAGATGTCCTGCCCCCGAGGTCTTGGCTGTGAATTCCCAGTGGGCTGCATGGGTGGAGGAGAGCACTCCTTACTTCCGCCATCTTGAACAGGAAGCGGCCCTGAAGCGTAAGGAGTATGAAGAAGCTTCAAGCGAATCTGCTCGATTGCATGCTCAAGTAGATGCAAACGCTGCACAGTTGAAAGTTGTCTTCGAAAGCCTTCTACGATGTATTTCCGACGGTCTAATGCTGAGGCAGAAGCTCGACCTCATCGAGCAAGATGCACAAATTCATGAGATGGCTCAGCAGGTCGTTGACGAGCAACTTTCGTCCTACTTGCAGCAATGAGCCCAGGTCGAAGCAGAGTTGGCCGCGGTAGCTGACCAAGAAAAGGGGCTGAGGGAAGTGCGCGAGCAGCTGATTGGACTATTGAAAACGCTTCCCTCTCAATGATCATTTTTGTACCATTTGTAATTTCGAATAAAATGTATCCATTTTTTATTCTTTCATATGATGTACTTTGTACCCAATTGAATTTATGAATAAAAGATACATTTCTTTCGCAATGTCTTGTGTCATCTCTTTGCTTTCTTCTTTTCTTTGTTATCAGCATGTCACTTTAGTAAGCATAGCCTGTAGATGATAGAATCATTCCGTCTTGAACTCTTTGAGAGGTAACGATGGCTTAGGAAGCAGGTTAAGATCTACTGTCTAAGGCTTTTCAACTTCATGAGCCGTGAGGGTCTCATAAAGACTTTTCTCCCTACGAGTCGAGAGGATCTCGTAGATGTATTTTCTCCTTAGGAATCGTGAGGACTTCTAAGTGTGTTTTCTCTCGAGAGTCGTAAGGATCTCACAAGAGAGTTTTCTTCCTTATGGGTCGAGAGGACCCGTAAGTGATTGATGGTGTTGCCATTATCCGCATTTCACGGAGTCAGAAGTTGCTCTAGGCGTTTCTCACGGGGTCAACATTGAATTTAGCCGTGTTCCACGGGACCAGGATTTGCTCTGGATGCTTCCCACGGGGTCATAGTCGTGTTCTGCGAGGACCAGGCTCCGCTCTGGACGTTTCCCACGGGGTCAGGATTGATATAAGCCGCGTTCCACGTGACCAGGAATTTGCTCTGGATGCTTCCCACGGGGTCATAGCCGTGTTCCGCGAGGACCAGGCTCCGCTCTGGATACTTCCCACGGGGTCATAGCCATGTTCTGCGAGGACCAGGATCCGCTCTGGACATTTCCCATGGGGTTAGGATTGACATAAGCCGCGTTCCACGTGACCAGGAATTTTTCTCTGGATGCTTCCCACGGGGTCATAGACGTGTTTTGCGAGGACCAGGCTCCGCTCTGGATGCTTCCCGTGGGGTCATAGCCGTGTTCTGCGAGGATCAGGATCCGCTCTGGACGTTTATCACGGGGTCAGGATTAACATAAGCCGCATTCCACATGACCAGGAATTTTTCTCTGGATGCTTTCCACGGGGTCATAGCCGTGTTCTGCGAGGACCAGGCTCCGCTCTGGACGTTTCCCACGGGGTTAGGATTGACATAAGTCGCGTTCCATATAACCAGGAATTTTGCTCTGGATGCTTCCCACGGGGTCATAGCCGTGTTCTGCGAAGACCAGGATTCGCTCTAGACGTTTCCCGCAGGGTCAGGATTGACATAAGCCGCGTTCCACGTGACCAGGAATTTTGCTCTGGATGCTTCCCACGGGGTCATAGCCGTGTTCTGCGAAGATCAGGCTCCGCTCTGGACGTTTCCCACGGGGTCAGGATTGATATAAGCCGCGTTCCACGTAACCAGGAATTTTGCTCTGGATGCTTCCCACTGGGTCATAGTCGTGTTCTACGAGGACCAGGCTCCGCTCTGGACATTTCCCATGGGGTCAGGATTGACATAAGCCGCGTTCCACGTAACCAGGAATTTTGCTCTGGATGCTTCCCACGGGGTCATAGCCGTGTTCTGCGAGGACCAGGCTCTGCTCTGGACGTTTCCCACGGGGTCAGGATTGACATAAGCCACGTTCCACGTGACCAGGAATTTTACTCTGGATGCTTCCCACGGGGTCATAGCCGTGTTCTGTGAGAACCAGGCTCCGCTCTGGATGCTTCCCACGGGGTCATAGCCATGTTCTGCGAGAACCAGGCTCCGCTCTGGATGCTTCCCACGGGGTCATAGCCGTGTTCTGCGAGGACCAGGATCCGCTCTGGACATTTTCCACGGGGTCAGGATTGACATAAGCCGCGTTCCACATGACCAGGAAGGGTTGACTTTATCCGCATTTCACGGAGTCGAGGTTTGACTCTCGGTCATCTGTGTACCGCCGAGTCATGGAACTGGGAATTGCCGCGGCTCCGCTTTATTTGATGTTGCGTCTGCTGTAATGAGACGAATGTTGAGATGATCTCCAGGCTGTTTGTGAACCGTTGAGATTCGGCTTTTTCTTCTGATGGAGCCTGGGGAGGAAAAGTGTGATTCCTTCTTTGTTAGCGCCCCTGGATTGTATACAGGGATTGATGTGATATCACCTGTAGGGCATAAATTTCATTTTTTTTTATTTCTTTCCGCGATGCTCTATCATTTCAGCTTTTATATCGCGAAGGTCGCGATTGCCCAATCATTTCGGCTATTTTTCGCGGTGCCCAATCATTTCGGCTATTTGTTTTATTTTTACTCGCTGCTTTTTATTGCGAGTTGCCCAATCATTTCGACTATTTTTTGTATGCATACATTTTTACTTGCTAATTTTGTTGCAAATTGCCCCATCATTTCGGCTATTTCGTATACATGTGTGGCTCGTTGGCTTTTCGCTGCAAGCTTAGAATTAGACACCGATTTCGGCATCAGCACCGCTACAACTGGGATATTGCCAGGAGTGAATCATCATTTGCCTCTGTCGATGTCGAACAAAGGTGGCTTAGCAAACAGGGTTAAGATCCTGTCGACTAAGGCTTTTGATTTCATGAGCCGTAAGGGTCTCATAAAGGTATTTCTCCGTACAAGTCGTGAGGATCTCATAGATGCATTTTCTCCTTAGGAATCGTGAGGATTCCTAAGTGTGTGGTCTCTTATAAGTCGTAAGGATCTTACAAAAGTGCTTTCTCCTTATAAGTCGAGAGGACTTACAAAGGTTGTTCACTGTACAAACATATCCCTAGTCACGGATGGGACTTTGTTAGGGAAATGTTTATTCGCGCCCGTGGATTGTATACAAGGGTTAGCATTGAGCCGCTTGTAGGGCAACATTGAAGGTTGGGGTGGCCGCTTAAGAACAGGTTCAGATTCCTGTAGCTTAAGACTTTTGAATCTTATGAGTCGTGAGGGTCTCATTGTTAGTTGTATGTATGCCCTAGAGGCCAGTATTGTACAGATGATGTATATTATATTGGATGCTTGGACATATATAGAGATGACTTTCTTGCTCGATATGATAGTATGCTATCTGGTTACTCTTTATCTTAACATGTACACTTGTCTCTTTAAACTGTCTTATAGTTACATGTTGATAAAGCCCTTAGGATGTGTACTTGACTACCTGGACTATGATGCAGATCATACTAGTGGGGACATGGTAGTCCATAAGTACATCCTTCAAGGTCCCTAGTCGTGGGTGTATCGAGACAGGGCATTGATATACCAGTGTAGACTAGCGTATACGCTTCTCGACCCATGAGATGGGCGATGGATGATCCCATATCCATTGGTGTTTGACATCAGAGATGGTATACGGGTGTTCAGTGGAGACTGGGTACACTGGACGGACTCGCCGAGAACTCCCAGATGGTATTATACCTCACGTCAGATGGCAGTTCTCAGGTGACACTTGTACAGGTTAGTCTGTAGACCCGAGATCGTCATAGAGTCTTGTGTGATTCCCACTGTGCTTTGATCTCCACCTTACCACGTCCATGAGGGCGTGCAAAACGGTGGTCTTTGGGTACAGTCCCGAGTCACATGGAGGCAATGAGCGATAGGAGGGGTTTCATCTCTCCCGGTATTGGGGGTTGATGTTGCGCTGTGCTCGATTGGCCGTAACAGGGAAGTCCCTGGCCAGGGCTGATCAGAGATTTGCTGGTAAGTGTTACCAGTAGTTTCTCGACCCGTTATGAGCCTCACATCGGCACGACTTATCGGTTATTGGGGTCTGACGTTTACCACCCCTAGACTTGATATGCGACATATCAGACGAACAGACCGGACTGTACGGTAAGTGTTACTGGTTGGATTCACAGGAGTGTGAGCGGGCTAGCTCGTCGATCTTCTGATCGCTCAATACCCGGATGGCCGTTACGTTTAACAGACCGCTTGCGGCTTGTGGGTGCTTGATATGATCATCATCTGCTACCGGCGTATTGACGAGTCTTTAGAGTCCTACACAGAGGTTTCCTGGCTCAAGCGAAACGAAATAGGAGCGCATATGAGATATGTGCAGGACCGAGAATAATGCGTGTATGTGATACCGTATTCCATTCTCGCGATGAATATATCGATTGGTTATATTCGACATAACCTAGTTATCGAATCATTGATTCGATAAATCGATACATTGTATACTAGTCGGTTATGTGCGACATGACCGGATCATTGAATCAAGTGTTGATTTAATGATTTAATGTATAATTATATATTTGATATATTATTTTACATTAACTAGTATTGGTTCACTTTAAATGGATTTTCTCACTTGATGTGCAAGTTGTATATGTGATATACTTTTGTGCACATCTTTGTATCATGTTTGATGATACTTGATCATTTAGTTAAGTGTATAGAATTAAACCATGATTAATTTGATGATTAGGGTTTTGCATATTCATTTATTTATTTATTTGTTCATTTATTTATTTGGAAATGATTTAGATAAGAATGGTGGCTTTATTTGTTTCTAGTTGAAGCTTCATGAAGCTTTGACTTCTTAACCATTCTTGTCTTCATGCTTAACCCTAACCCATCCAAGTAACCATGGTCTATTCTCTACACTCTACCCTAATTAGTATATGATAAGTATTCATTTACTTTTCTATTTTAATTAACACTTATCATATTCGTTCTTCTTCTTGATCTTCTTCTTCAAGAAAGAAAGCTTGATGCCATCAATGGCAACTTGAGTTCTAAAGTGAGAAATCCAATTCTAAAGTGAACCCACCTCCTATTTCTTCACCCTCTACCTCTTGCCAAGTTGTTTTGGGTGTTTTCTTCACAAGTTTCACAAATTTGTGAAGTCGTAGCTTGAACTTGTGATGCCTCAACGTAGATCATCTTCGGCACGAAGCCGGCGACCTAGTCCGCCCATTTCTCCGATCAAGCCGACGATTGAGTCTGGGATTCGAGATGAACAGCGAAAGGACGCCTACGTGGAGCCAAGGAAGTGGATATCCGGATCTACAAAGGTTGTAGCTTCTTATCTTTAGTTAAGTTGTTAACTAGATTCGTTTTTCGCCTAAATTTCTAGTCGACGATCCGTATTAGGGTTTCTCGGCACCCATAAAATTTGAAATTGGCATGGTTGATGCCTTGTGAGACCTCTTGAGAGTGCCTAGGATCCCTACACTCATAAGAGGGTTCTCCTTACGAGTTGTGAGGATCTCGCAAGTATAATTTCTCCTTAGGAATCGTGGGGATCCCTAAATGTGTTGCTCCCTTGTGAGTCGTAAGGATCTCACGCAGGTGGTTTCTCCTTACAAGGTCGAGAGGACCTTGCAAGTGTCTTTTAACGAGATTACGCGCTTTCGGGTTTTCACAAAAACTCGCCGGTAGCCCTGCTGTTTTTACTCACGGAGACCTTTCGGATTTTCATCCGTGCCCATTTTGCTTATGGACATACCGTTTTCTTTTTCTTTCTCTTTCTATTTTTTTATTCTCCTTTTTTTTGTGTCGGCCTTAGGATGCTGCAGTCTACAGTAGTTTATCGACGTCTCGGTCAGCAGCTAGTTTTAGGACATGGTGGTCCATCGTTAGTTTAAGGACGTTTCGGTCCAACGCCAGTTTTAGGACATAGTGGTCCATTGTTAGTTTAAGAACGCTTCGGTCCAACGCCAGTTTTAGGACATAGTGGTCCATAAACCGGCTACTACTTATAGAGTTTGGGCTTAGGAAGATAGAGAGCGGACATAGGCATCGTCATCTATCGCTGACCTAGACCGTGACTCGTTAGGCGTAGTATTTCTTTAGGAAGCAACCGTTTATTGGCCTAAAAGGTCTTTCACCATACATGTCCATGAGTAGATATACTCCACCCCTGGTAAACTGTGTCTATGATATACGGGCCTTCATAATTCAGCTCGAATTTCTCCCGCTTGGCGCGATTAGGGATCATAGGTCTTTTGACCACTAGCACTAGTTCGCCTTGGCGGAACGTTCTCGACCTAGTCAATTTTTCATATGAGCACGTCATCTTCGCTTTAGAAGCCTCCGGATTTTGTTGCGCTATGAGCCGGGTTTCATCAAGGGCATCGAGCTCCTCAAGCCGAAGGTGAGCATTTTCTTCGTCTGTTAGCTCGTAGAGAGGGTAACTCTATCTCAAGGGGGAATACCGCTTCTGTGCCCAATACTAATGCATACGGCGTTATGTTTGTGGTTGTTTTGAACGTAGTTCGATATGCCCAGAGAGCTTCATGTAGTCTCTCGTGCTAGTCCTTCTTATTTCGAGACACCGTCTTTTTCACGATCTTCGTCAAGGTCTTGTTGAAAGCCTCAGCTAGACCGTTAGCTCGGGGGTTATAGAACGAAGACTATCTCCAGTCTATGTTATGCTGTTGCGCGAAGCGGCTGATCTTGTGGCTTCTATAGGCTGGTCCGTTATCGGAGATAATCCGTCGCGGAATGCCGAACCGGTAAATGACGTGTGCTTTGAAGAAATGGAGAATATTCTCCGTCTTCACCTCCCTCAGCGGTACTGCTTCTGCCTACTTGGAGAAGTAATCAGTTGTTGCCAAAATGAATCGATGTCCTCTGGACGATGCCGCTTCGATGGGGCCGATTATGTCAGTTCCCCACATTTCAAACGGCCAGCTAGCCACTGTTGGATGCAGTGGGTCTGGATGCTGATGGATAAAGTCTCCGTGAATCTAGCACGAGTGGCACTGCTTTGCGTATTCTAAGCAGTCTTGGATCATCGTGGGCCAATAATAACCCATCCGTTTGATCTTCAGCTTCATCTTCGGCCTGGCTTGGTGAGAACCACAAAGTCCGTCGTGAGTTTCTTGGACGACTCTCTTTGCTTCTTCAGGTCCCAGGAATCTTAGCCATAGAGAATCAAATGATCTCTTATACAGAGTATCATTGACGAAGGCGAAAAACAGGGCTCGTTTCATAAGCTGATGTCTTGAGGACGCATCTTTAGGTGTTCGGCGGGATTTGAAGTAGTCTATAAAGACTTCTCTCCAATCCATAGCTTTTTCCTGGTCTTTTATTTATAGGGCCATTTGCTCGGTCACTCCTTTTTCTTTGGATGACTCCGGAGATATTTCTGCTGGTGCGAGAACCCGACGGTTTTGCACAACGATCCTCACATCATCGAGGTTCTCGTCGGCCAATTCTTTAGCGAGCTTAGCTAATGCATCCGCCTTGCTATTTTCCGTACGCAGTATACTTTCCAGGGCATAGGCAGGAATTTGAGTCAGCAGTTGTTGTACTCTATCACCGTACTTTACCAGCTCCGGTTTGCACGTTTGATAGTCACCGTTTACTTGGCTAACGACCAGTTGGGAGTCTCCGTATATGAGGAGGTTTTCAATTCCCATGTCGATAGCGATCTCAAGACCTGCTATCAAAGCTTCATATTCGGCTTCATTGTTCGTCCTCAGCTCTGTTAAGGAGAAGGAAAAGCGCATTATCCCTTCTCGTGGAGTCACAAAGATGAGGCCTACCCCTGATTTGATTATAGGGATGCTTTGTTTGCGCTTCTTCATGGAAGATGCTCCGTCAAAATAGAGTTCTCACCGGGTATCATTCTCTCTTCTTTCCCCGTCGATCGTGTCAAACGCGTGTTCATCTGGCAATTCGTAGTTCAAGGGAGATTCGGCAGGTATTGGATGCTCAGCGAGGAAGTCGGCGATGGCCTGGCCTTTCACTGCCTTGAGGGGTCGATAAGTTATCGAGAACTCCATCAAGAGCAGGGCCCATTTAGCGAGCCGCCCCGTCAATATGGCCTTTGACATCAAATACTTGAGAGGATCCACTTTTGATATGAGATGGACCTCATGTGCTAACGCATAGTGTCTGGGCTTCGTTAGCGCGAAGATCAATGCCAGGCAATGTTTTTCGATGGGGGGTAGTTGCTTTCTACCCCCAGTAGAACTCGACTCAGATAGTAGAGAGCTCTTTCTTTTCCTTGGTCGTTCTCTTGTGCCCACAGCGCGCCTAAAGAACCTTCGAAGGCTGTTGTGTATAGGACGAGAGGTTTTCCTTTAACGGGAGTGGCCAACATTGGAGGATTCTGTAGGTATTGCTTGATTTCTTCCAGTGCGCATTGACATTTGTGATACCAGACGAATGGGGTTCCCTTCTTCCTTAGGTAACTGTAAGGGCGGCACTTGCCTGAGATATTGGCTATAAATCGCCGGATATATGCGAGCTTCCCTTGGAGAGACCGCAGTTGCTTGAGAGTCCTTGGCGGAGGTGTTCCCCTCCGAACACAGAGACGCGACCGCGTAGGTCCGTCTTGCTTGAAATTCGAGGCAAATGCTAATTGGTGCTATCCGTCCACCTCTCTGAAGATGCCAAGTTGATTTATGGCACCATGTATCGAAGGTTTAAACGGATGCGGCCGATGTAGCAGACTTCGTCAGATTCCCCCTCGTTTGAGGGGTTTTTGATTGTGGGGACGCTCTTCCCTGTAGGCGCAAGCCCCTGCAGTTAATTACGCTACCGCATCGCGATAACAACTTTCTCCTTTTCCAGATGGTCATTTCGTGTCGTGGGTATTTGTTTTGTTTGTGGTTGCCCGTGGGTTGTATACGGAAACTAAGTTATTTTGTCGCCCGTAGGGCGTGGACTAGTCCAAATCCGTATCTTTCTTAGATTTGGGCTTGGGGGTTTGGGTTTAAGGATACGTTAGCCTTATTTGAGACTAAAATCGACTTAAACGTTTGTTAAGGATACGTTAGTATTATTTTAGACTAAGATCAACTTAACAGGATCGTTTAGATCCGACAAGAGAGCAATTGGGCTCTGTTGTTTAGTTTAGTGACATTGCGGTCGATAATTAGTTTAAGGACATTACGGTCCATTGTTAGTTTAAGGACATCTCGGTCCAATGTTAGTTTTAAGATATCGCGGCCGAGGTTAAGGACATCATAGTCCGTGGATTTAAGGACTCCACAGTCCAATGTTAGTTTAAAGACATCACGGTCGAGATTAAAGACATCAAAGTCCGTGGATTTAAGGACTCCACAGTCCGGTGTTAGTTTAAAGACATCACGGTCGAGGTTAAGGACATCATAGTCCGTGGATTTAAGGACTCCACAGTCCGGTGTTAGTTTAAAGACATCACGGTCGAGGTTAAGGACATCATAGTCCGTGGATTTAAGGACCCCACAGTCCGTGAAATGTATGGTTGTCGGGACCCGTCACCTCTTTGAAGACGTTGAGGAATTACAACGACAAATTTCAAAGGAATGAAGAGATATACCCTTGAACCAAGGTGGATTAAATTATCTGTAGCCCAGTTTGGAATTAAGACCAATTAATTATATTATGAGCACAATAGCTCAGTTAAGTCTGAATTGAGGACTTATGGCCAATTTAGGCTAAGTCCAATAAATTTAAAATGTTTAACATTCGTTTTGTGCTGTTAAGCATTTGTTTGGGCTTGGCCCTTTTAACAATGCGGAGCATTGATTTAAATTCTGACAATATTTGTCTTTTATTGAATGGTAAGCATTCATCATAGCTCTGCGGCTTATCCAAAGAACAATTTATGTTCTGCCCAAGCGCACATAAAAGTATATAGCGCGCTTGGCACTAGCGCCAGTCGATGAGCGTAGTGCGCTATGGTTAAAGCGCTAATACACTTGGCGCTTTGCGCCAGATGTTAAGCGCTGATGCGTTTAGCGCTTTGCGCTAAGTGAAGAGCGCAGATGCGCTTAGCGCTTTGCGCTAAATGAAGAGTGCTGATGCGCTATAATTGAAGTGTTGAGGCGTTTGGTGCTGGTGACATATAATGAGTGCAAAGCGCTTTTAGTAATGCAGCGCACACATGAGGAGCACGTGGTGCGCTTAGTGCTGAGCGCTAGCCAATGAGCGCAGTGCGCTGTTGTTTGAAGTGCTATGGCACTACAGCGCTTTGCGCTAGATGAAGAACACTAAGGCACTTTTAAATTAGGAGCGCTAAGGCTCTTCTTAGGTTAACTTTGCGCTCTGAAGATTATCTTCTTTGATAAGAGAATCTGTCTCAAGATTCCAAGAACAAAGTTCTTAACTTATAGGAGATACTTCAATCTCTTTTTTATGAAAGGCTTTGCTTTTATAGATCTGTGATCCTAGGAGAATTGAATAATTCTTCCCCCCCTTTATAATGAGATGTTCATGATCTCAGAAAGACAATTTGTCTTATAGATCTATGATCTGTGAAGTAAGTACTTCTTTATTTTATGATAAGATCTTTTTGATCTCTTTATAAAAGACCTTGGTCTTTGTAGATCTATGATCTTTTAAGAAGAGAATTCTTCTCTTTAATTATGAGATGATTTCATCTTTTTGTTCATCGCCATTCTTTTTACCTTGAAGAAAAATCTTCTTTTGCCGAGAGCTATTTCTTCTTCTTGGGATTTTCTCAAAGTTTGGGGGGTTCCTTCCTTTTAGACTTGAAGTCTTGGGTCCTTTATATAGGGGAAGATGATTTGTTGAATCAGTTAAAGAGATTTATTCTCCAATTGATTTGGGAATTTCCCCACCGTTGGATCCTTGATCCAAGGGCTTCTGATTTACAGAAGATAATCTTCTTGTTTTAACAATATTGAGAAATCTTTCCTTCTTTACAGAATTTGTTCTGTATTTTAGTGATTTTTAATCACCATTGGATCATTGATCCAACGGTATTCCAAATTCAGGGCACAATCTTTTCTGTTTGGAAAGATTCAACAGAATTTTATTTTTGTTAACTAATGATATAATCATATCCGTTGGATATTTGATCCAACGGTGAGGAACATTTAGTTCCAGCGCTAGCGCTTATGCGCTCTGCCCATGGTGCGCTAATTGGAGCGCAGCGCTCTTAGCGCTAGCGCACACGTGCTTTGCATGGGGTGCGCTAGTTGTAGCGAAGCGCTTTTATAAAAGCGCAGGTTTAATTCAAATTTTGAATTCTGAACAGAGCTTTGCTCTAATTGGGGAAACAGGAGGCATTTCCATAATCGCCTTGATCTTCGACGGGTCTATTTCGATGCCTCGGTGTCGGACGACGAATCCCAGGAACTTGCCCGAGGAAACTCCGAACGCGCATTTGAGAGGGTTCATCTTCAAGTTGTATTTCCGAAGGCACTGAAACACGATCTTCAGATGCTCTAAATGTTCTTCGTATGATTTGCTTTTAATTACGAGGTCGTCGATATAGCATTCGACGATTTCATGTATGAGGTCATCGAAGATCTTCGTCATGGCCCTCTGATAGGTGGCACCGGCGTTCTTTAGACCGAAAGGCATCACCTTGTAGCAAAATATGCCCAAAGGGGTCCGAAAAGCAGTATACTTCTGATCCCCAGGATGCATCTTTATCTGATTGTATCCTGATGAGCCGTCCATGAAGGAGAAGACTTCGTGAGTAGATGTGTTATCTATCATCAGCTCGGTGACCGGTACTGGGAAGTCGTCCTTCCGGCAGGCTTTATTGAGATCCCGAAAGTCCACACATATGCGCACCGTCCCGTTTTTCTTCATTACTGGGACAATATTGGCGATCCAATCAGGATACTGAACCTCTTGGATGAAGCCGGAGTCAATTAGCTTCTTGACCTCGGCGTTGATGCTCATTTCAAGCTCGAGCCGCATTCTTCTCGGTGCTTGTTTGATCGGCTTGACGTCCGGAGATATTGCCAATTTGTGTACAACAATTTCTGGATCTAGTCCTGGCATCTCGGAATAGTTCCATGCGAAGAAATCTCTATGCTGCATAAGCACGTCCTTTAGCATAGCCACCCTTTCTTCAGACAACAGCTCACTGACGAATGTCGACCGCGGGTCATTTGCCGTTCCCAAATCAATTTTCTTGAGGTTATCTGCAGTGGTATGTATTCCATCTTCCAGCTCTTTTGGCGCCGGTGGAAACTCGAAGATCACCTCGTCATCATCGTTTTCGAAGCACCAGGGGAGATCGTCCATATTCTCGGGTTCTTCTTCTGATAGCATTATCATATGACAGGTACAAGATCGCTTCCAAAACCGATGTTGATCTGGTTCTACTCTCGCTGCATGCGTGGCTTTTGGTTCATGCTTTTGCGGCGGGATTACCCTCCAACTGCTAGATAGAGCGAACTTGCCTTATTGATATTGGTCTTCGACCCAGTTCTTGAAGGTGAAGCAGTCTTCGAGAGGATGTCCTATTGCTCGGTGATAGGAGCAATAGTCTGGGTGAGAGACCTCGTTCGCTTGCTCGGGGTGCTTGGACTCCGGGAGTGTCATCATCTGATACTTTATGACGAGATTGAATATCTTCTTTGTCTTATCTTAGGGAAAAGAATATTCCCGACCCATCTTTTTTATAAGGGACGGATCCCGGCTGCTCGACTCTTGCTCCCGTGGCTTCTCAGACTTGCTTGGCTACTGTCGAACGTTTGTTCCGTTCTTTGGTTTATTTTTGCCTCTGCGCCGGGTCTTTTGTAGGGTTGACAAGGAGGGGCATTTTCATTTTTCGCAACCTGCTGAAGGAGGCGCTGCGTTCTGGATTTCTCGTAGATGGCTATTTCGCGATTATGATTGTCTCGAACCTTTTGACCTACTTCCTTTTTCAGCTTGTCCATTTGTTCTTCGAACGACGGACTTGGCATCTTCATGGCGAGGGCTCGTTTTGGTTCAGGGTTAACATCTTCCCACAGAGCATCTCCTTCTTCGTCAAAGTCATGTATGACGTAGCAGTCACGGAATAGCTCCCGTTTCTTGGATCGAACATATCCAAGCCCGATCGTTTCCATTCTGCCGTTGGGTAACTTTTGTTGAGTTCCGGGAACGTTCCAGATCCTGTTATAGAATCGTGCTTGTCGCGCAGTTTGCTTAAGGGGTACACCTTGGCGTCTCAAGAGTCTCTTTAATCCGTCTGTGTAATATATGGGCAAACGGATGGGCTAGAGCCTGTCAAGTGTAGAATCCGCACCATGCCAAATTTTTTTCTCCACTTTGGTTTCCTCGGATCAGTAGAATAGGATCTTCTTTTCACCTTTTCGCTTGGGAGGGACGTAGAATATATGTAGTTCTTCCACCCTGTAGGTATCAAGCGCGTCTAGCTCTTTATGATGCTTTGGCGGAACCATGGCAACTTGCAAATTTTGATCTTCATCAGCGAAGGCTTGAATTGATAGCCGAACAGAAAATATGGCATTGACTTCATCTTCCGAGTCGCTGCCGAAGATCAACATAGGGGTGGACGGTCCCGGCTTGTTGCACTGGGGCGGACCTGAATAAAATATTTCTTCTTCCTCCTCGGTATCACTCCCGAAGACCGGAATAGTGGTGATAGCTTTGTTCTTGCCCTCCGATTTACAACATCTTTCTGTGTCTTCGAAATCTGGCAGGAAGTATTTTGCATCCTCATATTTGCGAACTTCGTTTACGGAGAACGGGTTAAGTTCGCCTATTACGGTGTATTCGAGACCATCCTTGAAGTATTTCATACACTGATGTTGTGTAGAGGGGATAGTGTCATACTCGTGTAACCAAGGTCTGCCGAGCAAAGCATTGTAGCAAGTCTTGGCGTCAATGACGTGAAATTTAATATCCATGACGAGTTGCCCAAAGCGTAACGTCAGTATCACAAACCCGAGCATCCGTGATGACTGGGAGTCAAACCCGGAGATGGTGATTTTATCACGAGCAAGATGCTGAACGCTTATGCATATTTCTTTCAACACCCTTACATTGAGGAGGTTAACGGAGGACCCATTGTCGACCAGGGTTTTGCCTATCTTGATGTCATGACAGTATCCGGAGACATATAGGGGACGGTTATGCTCACACGTCCCGAGGAGAAGATCTTCATCGCCGAAGGTGATATCGGCCGTATGCACTTCTTTCAACTCGTCCTTCATCTTTTCTTCGGCGAGGAAAGCTTGGAATTGTTCAGGCTCTTGTAATGCCTTGATCAACGAATCTCTCGCCTCTTTAGATAGAAAAAGGGCGTCGAGAATGCTTAGCTGTGAAGGTAGCTTTCTCAAGTGTGCCAGAACGTTGTAATCCACCTTACTTATCTTTGGCGGGTCCTTGGCTGTCAGCTCTTTGACGGCTTGGTCATCTAGGATGATATCCTCAGGGACATTTTCTTTCCCCATGTCTTTTCTATTTGACCCACTGTTCGAGGGCCCAAGATTCTTTTCGGGCAGCGTACGATTGCGCAGCTGAATATTTTCACAGGTCTTCGGTTCTTCCTCTTTTCCTGAGGCGGACTCTTTAAAAAGAGGGCCAAGAGTCATTTCTTCGTCAGAGTCGTTCCCGAAGGTGAGAACTTGCTGTCCCTCAGCGTCGACTATGTGACAGCTGCCGGTAGTTCTTTTACGCTCCTCGGTTGTGTTTCTTTGCTCTCGATGAGCTTTGCGCTTCATCCGCTTGAAATGTTGCCGGTGAGCAACATATCCCTGCCACCATCTTCTAAAAGCGTTGCACTCTTCGGTGGGGTGCGCAATCTTTCGATGATATAAGCAGTAATTATGATGTATTTCCGCTTCACCAAGAGTGTTTCCTTCGGAGGGTAGCAGCTTCATTCCCATCGATATGTCTTTAGCGAACCTTTTCCTCGTCTTGAACCTGCTTTTATTTGCGGCGGACGTACTTTGATCTGGCAGGAGTATTTCAACCCTTTCGTCCAGTCGCCGGCGTTTGGCCTTTTCAAAAATGGCCATCTCACACTCTCGAGCAGCTTTGCTTTTAAGAAGGGCCTCGTCCAGGAATGCATCAATCATTTCGTCTGATGGCCCTAGAAGTTCCGGTTCAGGATTTCCCTCAGTTTCTCTATGTAAGGAGCTTCTTCATCGTCTATCGACGAGTGAGAGATCACATGGCAACTTGCCACATAATCTTCAGATTCATTCGACGAGTCTTCTCGATTGTCATCATCTCCGTCCTCAAGAACGTGGCTGAGAAATTCTTGGAGTGTGACTGGAGTCCACACTTTTTTATTGTATTCTTCCAACGCGTCAATCTGTTTTTGCAGGTCTGTGCGCTTGTCACCAGGCTTCACGGGCTTTTTGGTCTTCTTCTTATTCTTCGAAGATTTTGATGGCTGGGTGTGAGTGCTTTAGCTATCACCACCAATCTTTGGGGTTGGGCGCGGTTTCAGCATTCCCTCGATAATCTCGGGTTCCAGTGGATTTTTCCACCTGATCGCCGGGCATGTTTGGAGATCCTTCAGCATTCTTTTTGTCTTGGCTGAAAGAGCGACCTCCCATGGAGCTTCTTCTATGAAGGAGCATAATGCCCCCGGTATGTCCGTCTTCTTGGGAGCGTGTGGCTGTGGTAGGTTCACCTTCCAATTCTCGGACAGGGCAAATTTGCCCTGTTGGTATTGATCTTCGATCCAGCCCTTGAAGACAAAGCAATCTTCAATTGGATGGCTTACCGTTTAATGGTAGGGGCAATAATTAGGACTATTAGCCTCCCCGGGTTACAACAGTCGTTTTGGATTCGGCAGATTGATGAGCCTGTTGCGCATCGCCGGTTCGAACAGTCTCTTCGTTTTGTCCCGAGGGAACGAATAAGGACGCTTCATTTTCTTATTATAGTATCGCCGTCTCTTTTCTAGTTGATCCGTTAGTTTTGGGGCACTGGGCTGCTGTTGAGTATTTGCGACGAAGGTCGCCTTCTCTTTACACTTTTCGTTTCGCGGCTCCGGCTTTGGGGGAGATGGTCTATGACCCATCTGGTCCATTTGGGCCAGTTTGTCGATCAAGGTCTGGAACGTGGTCAGCTTGAAGAACATCATGAATTGGGAAATAGTTGCGTGAGGGTCCAGAGTGCCCACGAACATGCCCACCGCCGGCGCTTCCTCGATACGCTGCTCACATTTTGACCATAAATTTCGCCACCGTATTGCGTATTGTACCCAATTCTCACCTGGTTTCACCCGGACGTTAATTAATGCGGTAATCGGGGTACGCTCGCTAGCGCTCGCGAATCTCTGCGTAAACAACAGTTCCATCTCCGCAAACTTCTTGACAGAGTCGTTTGGAAGTTCAGAATACCACTCGAATGCCGTCTCCGACAAGCTACCAACAAACTGGCGGAGCAGAAGTTTATCATCACCCCCGGTGTTGCCGTACAAGGCTCTGAATTGAGCGACGTGCTGATGCGGATTTCCCGTCCCTTTATATACGTGAAATTTAGGGATCGAATATCCCGGCGAGTACTTTATTTGGTTATACCAGCCTGGATAGGTCGTCCAGTTTTAACAATTTGTCCAGCCGCTTTATTTGCCTGGTGAGCTCGTATCTGCTGAGCAATATAATCATCCAGAGTGGCCTTGGAGATGGTTTCCTCTTTGGCTACTGAAAGAGCCGGAGGAGAGTTCGATGTCTCCCCTCTGTCGTCTTCAATGATGATTGGGGGATCTTCAACTGGAGGTTCTGGCTGTAACATCATCCCAGCCATGTCTTGGTACAAGAGAGCCATTCGTTTTATGTTGGCTGCCTGTTCCGCAGCCACTTTTTCTTTCCTCTCGAGCATTCTTCGGAGGAACTCAGTATCAGTTTCTTGTTCTTGACGCTGCTCTGAGGTCTCTGGATTTTCTTTTGGCCCAGTGAGTGCGGCCATTGCAGTCAGCATCTCCTGAAGTTTCTGCTGCTGTTGTTCCTGAGCCTTCGTTATCGATCGAGTAAGCGGTCGATGACCCGTAGAAGCACGGCTTTCCACTTTTCCGGAAGCCATATAAACGGTATGTGTTACCATCATGACCCCGGACTTAGGGCGTTTAGATTCAGCGCTTTTACGGTTTGCCACGTTCACAGGGGCTTTCTCTGGCCTCCTTCTCTTTTGAGCGGTTGACGTTGAGGGAGCCGTTGCAGCGGGCACCCAGACAGATGACGTCTTTTGTGGCTTGATAGGATGGTTTTCTCCTTGTCGAGTTTTAAGCTTCTTTGATCGGCGAGAGCAGTCCTAGTCAATCACCGATTCCTGGACCTGCCGCCAGACTTTATAAATTTTGGAGGAAAGCCATTGAGGGGGCTGCTCCAGCTTCTTCTCTGTAGTAATCTCCATAGGTGGAGGAGATCTCTTCAGCACGGCAGTCGGAGCGTTCTTGCGAACCCTCCTAAGCGGTTCAAAACTGTTTCCAGTTGGAACAGCAGGATTGATTTCCACCATGGGAGCTGGCGGAGTTAGCCCAGAGGGGGAGTTGCCCCCAGCCTTCCTTACTCGGCGCCAGTGACGACGGTGAGCATGTCTTGTGGATGGAGTTGGTTCAGCTATGGAGATGGCTTCGTCATGCCCCCTGTCTTGACGGAGGGTTTTCGCCAGTGTCAGCCTTTTGAAGACTGACGTTCGCCGAGCAGTAATGTCCAACCTATTGAATACAGACCTCTGGGCAGAGGTGAGTTCGCCTGGAGCGGGAGCCGGAGTGGCCAGCCTTGTGAAGACTGACTTCTTGTCAGGAGAAGCTACTTTGGTGACCTCGAGAGCATGAATGGCCATCCGTTTTGGGATGGCCGCTTCAGGTATCGTGGGCTTCTTGACAGGCCCATTGGAGTTCAGGCTCAGCCTATCGAAGGCTGATGCTGTTGGCTTGGCATTGGATGACCCGTTGAGAGGGGCCGTGGTGGTAGTGAGCCGATCAAAGACCGATTTCTTCTGCGCTTCTTGCGGAAGCGGGATGTTAACGCTCACTGGTGGGAGCATGGTCCCGAAGAACAAACCGGTGGTAGCCTGCGTTACCTGCTCTACCGGCATTGTGAAAAGGGAGGCCGCCTGGGGCCCGTAAGTTACACCTCCAGATGAGGCGGAACGGGAGTTGCAGTTGCATCTCGAACATTTTGTGCAGGTAGACGCCATTGATCTTTCATTTTCTGCACCGAGCAAGACACCAAATCTTAATACCTCGAACCCAAGGGCAACCATACCAAACCGCGATTCGTTTGCGAACACGACACACGAAGTGTGGAGTGGAAAGAGGAAAAGGTCCCACCGGGGGTGCCAGAATCTGTTCCCCGCCGAAAACACGGAGACGCGACCGCGCGGGTCCGTCTCGCCTGAATTTCAGGGTAGATGCTGATTGGTGCTATCCGTCCACCTCTCCGAAGATACCAATTTGATGGGTTTTTGATTGTGGGGACGCTCTTCCCTACAGGCGCAAGCCCCTGCAGTTAATTACGCTACCGCATCACGGTTACAACTTTCTCCTTCTCCAGATGGTCATTTCGTGTCGTGGGTGTTTGTTTTGTTTTTGGTTGCCCGTGGATTGTATACGGAGACTAATTTATGTTGTCGCCCGTAAGGCGTGGATTAGTCCAAATCCGTATCTTTCTTAGATTTGGGTTTGGGGGTTGGGTTTAAGGATACGTTAGTCTCGTTTGGGACTAAGATCAACTTAAACGTTTGTTAAGGATACGTTAGTCTAATTTTAGACTAAGATCAACTTAACGGGATAGTTTAGATCCAACAAAAGAGCATTTGGGCTCCATTGTTTAGTTTAGGGACATTGCGGTCGATTAGTTTAAGGACATTACGGTCCAAGGTTAAGGACATCATAGTCCGTGAGTTTAAAGACCTCACAGTCAAGGTTAAGGACATCATAGTCCGTGAGTTTAAAGACCTCACAGTCAAGGTTAAGGACATCATAGTCCATGGATTTTAAAGGACCCCACAGTCCGTAGAATGTTTGGTTGTCGGGACCCGTCACCTCTCTGAAGACGTTGAAAGATTACAACGACAAATATCAGAGGAGTAAAGAGATGTACCCTCGAACCGACGTGAGTTGGTTG
The DNA here is from genome assembly GCA_030015575.1 of Agapanthus africanus. Taxonomy (NCBI): domain Eukaryota; kingdom Viridiplantae; phylum Streptophyta; class Magnoliopsida; order Asparagales; family Amaryllidaceae; genus Agapanthus; species Agapanthus africanus. The sequence goes on from CM057340.1 coordinate 797,127,813, forward strand.
AAAGATCTGTAGTCCAATTTGGGGCTAAGATCTGTTAAAATATTTATGAGCAGATGAGCTCAATTAATATGGGTTGAGGACTTATGGCTAATATTGGGCTAAGTCCAATCAGGTTAAAATGTTTAACATTTTATTTTGGGTTGTTGAGCCTTTATTTGGGCTTGACTCTTTTAACAATGTTGAGCATTATATCTTGATAATGTTTTTTGTCTTGTATTGAATGCTGAGCATTCATCAGAGCTCTGGCTTATTAGAGAACAATTTATGTTCTGTCAGCGCAACACGTGGCGCGCTGGGTGCTTTGCGCCAACCAAAAAGCGCAGTACGCTTCTGCCAAGTAGCGCACATGTAAAAGACACGTGTCGCCCTGAGCGCTAGACGCCAGATGATGAACGCATGATACCAGTTTATGAGCGCTAATCCATGAGCGCATTGCGCTTTCTGTTTAGTGGCGCACACGTGAGTGACACGTGGTGCGCTTGGCGCTGAGCGCCGGCACATGAGTGCAGTGCGCTATTTCAAAAGCGTAAAGCGCAAATTGTTAATTAGCGGATACGTGACTGACACGTGGCGCATTTAGTGCTGAGCGCCAGTCCAGAGAGCGCAGAAGCGCAGTTCAAGAGAGCAAAGCGCATCTGATCAGTTTTATGATCTGGGAAACAAATTTATGTTCTTTTAAAAGAGGCTTTGTCTTAAGATCTAAGAACAACAGTTCTTATTTTTGCAGGAGATATTTCCAATCTCTCATTTTGATGAAAGGCTTTGCCTTTATAGATCCATGATCTGTGAGAAGAATTATGTTCTTCTTTTATTTTATGATGAGATCTTTTGATCTCTTTGTGAAAGAATTTTTGTCTTGTAGATATATGATCTGTTTAAAGAAATGAATTCTTCTTTCTTAATCATGACATGATTTCATCTCTGTGTTCATCATCATCATTTTTACCTTGAAGAAAAATCTTCTTGCAAGAGCTTACTCTTTATCTTTGAGTTTCTCAAAGTTTATGGGGAGGTTTCTCTATGCAAGACTTGAAGTCTTGGAGCCTTTATATAGGGCAAGCTGATCAGTTCGATCAGTTAAAGAGATCTTTTCTTTAATTGATTCGGGAATTTTCCCACCATTGGATCTTTGATCCTAGGGCTTCTGTTTTACAGAAGGCAATCTTCTTGTTTTTAACAAGATTGGAAAATCTTCCCATAACAGAATTTAATTCTGATTAATTAATAATTTATCATTATTATTAGATTTTTGATCTAACGGTGGGGAGTTTTCTTAATTCCAGCGCTAGTGCACCCGTGCTTTGCACGTGGTGCGCTGCTTAGAGCGCAGCGCACCTAGCGCTAGCGCACCTGTGTCTTACACGTGGTGCGCTGCTCAAAGCGCAGCGCACCTGTGTTTGACACGTGGCGCGCTGCTTAGAGCGCAGCGCACATATTAGTAATGATCTAAGAGCGCACTTAGCGCTGCATCTGAAGCGTTGCTTCAATTTGAAATTTAAATTTCAAACAGAGCTTTGCTCTGATTGCGGAAACATCCGCGAATCAGCTGGCCCGCTCAGTGGCGCTCGTCCGTGAGTGCTACGAACTGAGGCTCAGGGTCAACGCGCACGGGGGGAATCGAGGGCTGAGGTTGGATCTCGCGAGGCCCCGGCTTGCGGAGATCTTCACCGAGTACCATGAGCAGTGCTCTCTGCACCCCCTTCCCCCGTTGTTATAATTTTCTTTTTCTTTTTGTATGTATGGCTGAGGAGCCCATAATACCTTTTTTGAATAAATGAGATCTTTCCTTCTTTTTCGCAATGTTCCATTGATCTTTATTAAATTAACAACAGACCCTAGGTCGAGTTTACATTGCCCTAAAAGAAGAGTACATGCTAAAGATGACCTTGTTAGCGTGGCCCGAGCTCCCCGGAGGCTTGTTGGTATCTGTGCTAGGCACCGGGTACGGGGCTCCCTGAGCGCCGGACTGGTCATCTGCCCAAACGAGCATGATCTGGCCGATGGTCAGCTCGGCGGGAGGGGGACGCTGCTCCTGCTTGCGGTCGGCTTGCCGTTTGTTTCTCAAGTAGGTAGCGAGGTGCCCCGATCGGATGAGCTCTTCGATGTAGTCCCAGAGTTGCTTACAAACCTCTGTGGTATGGCCCAGCATCCGGTGGAAGGCACAGTAAGGGCCCCGGGTTCGCTTCGAGGCTTGACGCGGGATCGGAGGGAACTTGAAGAACCCCTCGCCCTGGGCCTCCTCTAGTAATACTGCGAGGGAGACGTTGAGCCGGGTGTACTCCTGGAACTTCGGGTGATAGGGATGCTTACGCTCCGGCCTCTCTTCCCAAGCCCTCTTCTTCTGGTCAGGCCGTTCTACTCGGGGGAGGTTCGCGTTCACCTCGGACTCCAGCTGAACCTCACGCTCGGTCCACGCCTTGACCTCGGCCATGGTCTTAGGTTGTGCCAACGCAAAGGAGCGCAACCACTCCTTATGCCTAAGACCAGATCTGAGCATCGTGATGACGGTCTCGTCCCGGTACTTGGGAACCTTGAGGAGGGCGTTGTAGAAACAGGTGATGTAAGCCTTGAACGTCTCCTTGTCCCCGCTCTTAATTATGAAGAGGTAGTCGACCGTGCGCTTCTGCCGATGGTTCCCAACGAAGTGGCCGAGGAACTGAGTAGCCAGCTCGTCAAAGGTCGAGATTGAGCGAGGCTCGAGTCCTCGGAACCAATCCTGACCAGAGTGGATGAGGGTGGCCGGGAAGGCTCTGCACTGGGCGGCGTCAGAATGGTCCTGGAAGCTTATCCCCGCGGTGAAAGCATCTAAATGGTCTTTCGGGTCGGTTTTCCCGTCGAACAGAGAGACCTTCGGAGGCTTGTTGCGCGAGGAGACATGGGCGGCGAGTAGTTCCTCGGTAAACGGCTTGGTGAGCGAGTAGGCGGCGTACTTAGCCCCGTCGCCCGAGAGGTGACCTTCCCGGCGCATGCCCTCGATCTTTTTCTCGAGGCCGTCGAGTCGGCCGTGGTACCCCGAGGATTCGGTGCCTTGTGATCCCTGGCCTCTGCTCTGCGTTTGGGCACGGCCCCGGTTCCTCTCGATAAGGTCCCTCAGATCCCCGGGCGAGGTGGCCCTCGAGCCGTCGTGGCGAGCCTTCTCTGTGCGACCCCGTCGGGAGAGGGGGTGTCGATCGTACCTGTGGACAGACGAGGTGACCGACATCTCCTCAGGGGGGTAAGGGTCGCGAGGAGGCTCGAGGCGAGGCGCTCTGGCGGCGGATCTTGGTGTGGAGCCGTGGGGCGCCCAGCGGGACTCAGGGAGTATCGGCCGGTGAGATCTGTGGCCAGGAGTCGTAGCCTGCCGGCAGTCAGCCGTGCCGACGAGGGCAGAGCCTTCTGGAGACGGAGGAGCGGCGATTTGGGCCCCTGGCCCGGCCGCTTGGACGCGGACGAGCGCTTCCACGAGGGACTGTAACCGATCTATTCGGCTGGCGAGGGCGTTGATGATGGTCGCCGGGGGAGGTTCATCCACGCCTCCGATGAGGGGGAGGCGGCGGCTGGTACCTGGATCTTCAGTGTGGTCGCTTGCCATGTGGATGGAGATCGGAAGGCCAACTTTGTTTTTTTGTGGAGTTTAGTTTCCCACAGACGGCGCCAACTGATGGAGGTCCTTTTCGGGTCTCCGTCAGATGTTTCCTTCCGTTGATCTCCCGGTGGATTTTGGAGGTGATCTCCTGTTGCGTGTGGGTCTCAATGGGTTTTGAGGAGATTGGTAGTTTTGAGGAGTTTAGCGCCGAGCACCTGCAAGGAAGTCCTGGAGTGGTTTGGTACCACCGAGGACCCTCCGACGATCTAGTTAGCACGAGATCCGAGCAGAGAAACGGCTAAGTGGAGTAAAAAATGGCTTACTTGACCCCTCTGTGATGGGGGTTTATATAGTGGCGGCAGCACATAGTAGCAGGCGTGAGAATCTCGCCGGCAGTTACGCTCCCGACGTCATGCCCGCGTAATAAACGGATCGCCAGTTAATGGGGATCGTGATGGCGTGGAACGTGGGATGTTGCCGGCGGAGAATCCACGCATGGCGAGATTTGCGGAGCGGCGGTTACGCCTGTGAGTGGTGGAGTTGGTCGGTCGGAGGGACCGAGGAAAATGGCCTCGGCGGGAGAGCTCGGGAAGGAGCGGGAGGGCCCAGGCATCTTGGTCCTGTGGTAGCCCGGGGCGAGCTGAGAGGCCGAGGATGCCAAATTTCAGGGGGTTCTGAGGCGAGCCAACTTGCGCTTGCAGGTCGGGTATGGGGGTGGCCTGGTCGGCCCCCGTGGGCCCTTTCTTCTGAGTTCTGAGACACGTGATCAGTCGAAAATACTGCATTTTTAACACGTCAATTTCCCTATCATTTACACTTATCAAGTAGTGTTCGGTTTGCATATTACACATATTAGCAAAACAGTCGTAAAATACCAGATTACCTGTGTTATACTCTAAAACCGACATTTCTGAGGGAAATTGAGTGTTTATCATGGCATCGCATCATCCCTGTATTGCGCAACACTTGTTTCGGAGTCTGTGCAGGAAATTCCAGAAACCAAGCAAAAATTGTGAAACAGTGCTGATAAAATACGCCAACTCAAAGGCAAGAGATCTGGCAGTGATCAGGGACTCATTTGGAAAATCAACATATCAGAAAATATACATAAAGTCAGCATCAGAAAAGCCCAGAAGTTCCAAGCCCCAAGGCCTGCATTGAACCGCGGATCCGCGGCCGGAGCCGCCTTGCGCCGCGGAGCCGCGGCGGCTCCATGGCTTCAAATGCTCAATTTCCTGCACGTGCCTAATTGTAACGGTCTAAGCTTCCAGAAGACTCCAGAATGACCACGTGGCTTCATCCAGAAGGCTCGGCCTAACAACCTTACCCAAGAATATTCCTCATTCTAGAATATTCCCTCCAACAAACTTCTTCTAGAAGCGTCCTTATAACAACCTTCTTCTAGAAGCCTCCTTGTAACAACCTCATTCTAGAATATTCCCTCCAACAAACTTCTTCTAGAAGCCTCCTTATAACAACCTTCTTCTAGAAGCCTCTTTGTAACAACCTCATTCTAGAATATTCCCTCCAACAAACTTCTTCTAGAAGATTCTTTCTAACAACTTCATTTTGGAGGGAAAATTCAAATGAGGTAGTTCATTTTGAAGGGAAAATTCAAATTCAAATGAGGTAGTTCATTTTGGAGGGAAAATTCAAATCAGGTAGTTCATTTTGGAGGTAAAAATTGTTCATTTTGGAGGGAAAAGTGGTTCATTTTGGAGGGAAATTTGAAATTTGAATTCTAGATCTAGGATTTTGGATGGTTTATAAAAGGAAACCTAGATCTAGGGTTAAGGAGCTCAATTCTTCATCTATCCCCCCATCTACAAGTTGAGTGACACATCTTGTAGCCCCAAATTCTAAATCCAATTCCAAATTCAAGATCCCGAGTACCAAATCAAGCAAGAAGCCTTCAACCTTTTAGGAGCCGAGCCGATCTTCAATCGAGCAAGTGATCCAAGCCGATCCGCGACTCAAGGAGACGAGCGAAGCCAAATCGACGATCGAGTTCCTCCTCTTGTAGTTCTTGAGCGAATGTTATGAAATTGTTGATATAAATAAAAGGTGAAATTCTTTAATCTTGCTTTCTTTAAATTCTTGCATCATGATTCGATCTCAATTTGTAATTGTAGTTCTTATTGTGATGTTTGAGTAAAACTCCGCTCGTCAAGGAGTCGAGACGATCAATAGAATGATGATGTAACAAATCTTAAAACGATTCTTAAGTCCTACGAGCTTTGTAAACCCTAGCAAGTTCAAGAATCGATGACCTAGTTTCGTTGCGATGCTTTCTTGAATGTGATCGCTCGAAATTAGGGATCTACGATCGTTTCTTGAATTTACTAGAGGCTAGAATGTGAATGATATCGACGAAAGAACAAGGGATAAGATGAAACCCTAGTTTCATAAGAAATCCCTAATTCTCGATCGATCATCATCGATCTAGTATCAATTCATCGAAGGATAAGAATACGTAATTGTAAGATTACATCACATCTATAGATCCGATCGATTCCTACGAGCCTCATTTAGATTCTTGATATTTGGTTGGAAAAATCATCACAAATTATCAATTCTTGATTCTATCTTTTACTTTTCTTAGATCTAGATATTTTCTTTTTCTTGAAATACAATTTTAAATCATGAATTGTTTTGTTTTCTTTAAATTTTCAATTCATCTAATTCAAAAGACGAACACTTACACTTTCCCTGAGGACGATCCGCACTCGCTTACGATCTACAACTGACACCGTAGTTGATTGCGGTCAAATATTTTTGGATGTGAATTTCTATACAATTTTCTAAATACCGACACAATGAGAAATCTTAACAATCAAATGGCGTCGTTGCCGGGGATAGTGCGCTAATTGTTCATATTTTGAAATTTGAGTTGAAAATTTTATTCCATTATAATTTTTAGATCTAAACTCGCACAAACCCTAATACGTGTGTTGTGATTTGATTGCGAGGAAATCTGGAACTTGTGGAGCTGTGGAAAAAAAATTCTGCAAACTCCAGAGAGCTGTGTAAGTGAACAGGAGCTTGTGCACAAAATCTTGTGCAGTGATCCCACTACATCACCATGATTACGCGGCATTAACCTGCATACGCGGCGGATCCGCCGCAGTTCTAGCTCCTCTCTGCATCAATTTTTCTCTGTAAGTCTCTCACTTTCTTATCTCTCCCCTCATCTGCTCCAATTAACATTTTGTGCAGATTTCTTTGCAAATAATCGCAGCGCCGCAAAAGCAAAATAAAAAATTTGTGCGTGTTTTTGATTCTTGGTTGTTTGCATATTAATACGGAATTTAAGGGGCACGACCAAATCCAGATTAGGTGGGGAGTTCATTACCCTTCCTAAGCCCCAAAAATCACAAAATTTGCATCCGCATTGACCCCCATTAATTAAAAGAAATCTAGAGATGACTCTAAGGACCGTCGCGCTCACTTAGGACAGAAGAAGGCCGTGGGTAATTCATTGCTTATCCGCATTTTCTTGTGGTGTCTAAGGCAAGTGTGTCGAAGGCTAGTGGTTATTAATTAGGCCTACTACTTACGTAGTGGAGTACCTTCCCACTTACCTGGCCACAGGGGGACAAAGAGGCAGTGGAGGATTCTATCCTGCGACTTGTCTTTTGGCAGTTAGGAGCGGTCTAGAGCCTGACCTAGGTGACCAATAGAATTAGGGTTTTACCTGTTGCATTTGTTGTGTTGCATCATTTTTTTCAAAAATCCGTATATTTTCAAAACAAACACCGCATTCATCATTTCCTCTAATTATACCAACGCTGCCACTTGTGCTACAACCATTTAGCACAATGTTAGGCTGGACACGGGATTCCATTTCCCGTCTTGTCCGCGTTTCTTTTATCGACCCCAGAGTCGGTAATTCTCCGTCTTCTCCCCCACCACCCACCACAACCGCGATGGACCCAAATCCATCAAACTTTAACACCACTCTGCCACCGCCCGCAGGTGCGCAGAATCCTCTACGCATCTCTCTCCAAGAGAGATGTTATCCTACACGTGTTTCCCTTCCCACCTGTCTTTCTATACCACCTGCCAACGGGGAAAATTTTGAAATCAACCCCCAATTCATCGAACTGTTACCCAAATTTCACGGTCTTGATTCTGAAAACGCATACATGTTTATTTCCAAATTCGAAAATGTATGTGCTTTAATGGGGAATTCACAACTGTCTGTGGATGCTCTGCGTTTACGTCTTCTCCCATTCACTTTGTGCGATTTAGCCGAGAAGTGGCTTTACATCACACCCGCACATTCTATTTCAACATGGGACGAATTCGTTGCAGCATTCCTTAAGAAATTTTATCCTAATCACAAGACCAGTCGTGTTAGGAGCGAAATCTTCAAATTTACCCAACTTCCCAATGAACCATTCTGGAAATGCTTTGAACGGTTCAAGGATCTTCTTATCCAATGTCCCCATCATGGAATCTCCAGATGGGATTTGTGTCGAATTATCTATGAGGGTATTGATCTCACTACTAGACAGATGCTTGAAACCATGTGTCATTTCCAATTCCTATCTAAAGATGATGGTGAAGCTTGGAAATACCTAGAAGATTTAGCTCAAAACACATCACAATGGGAAAGTGTTAGACCACCACCACCTAGGGAAGATGTCAATCAGCTCGATGTTTCCGTCACCATGAAAGCCGAAATGGCCGCAATACAAAAGAAACTCGACGCTATAGAAAACAAAATCTCTTCAGCCTCCCTAAACCAATCCACACTTCCCAAAACCGTGTGTGGCTGCTGTTCAAACCCTTCACATTTGACGGAAGAATGTCCTTTGAATATACTGTTTCAAGGTCACACTAATGCTGCACTTCAGCAAAGACCTGGAAACTATCCCTCTTCTTCCTCATATAATCAAGATTGGAGAAATCACCCGAATTTTGCTTGGAACCAATCACAATCTCAAAACACGGTTCCAATCCTAAACAATTTTCAAAGGGTCCCTCCACAACAACAGCAACCACCACTTCAATTGAGTCAGCACCCCTTCCAACCGCAAAATTTTCAAAATCCTGCCAACACTTTTGCACTACATGAAAACTATTTGAAATTGGCCGGTACTGATAATATCTCTGCACTGGTGCAAACCTTGGTTACTTTCATGAAACAATCCATCCAAGAGTCGGCAAGTTTTCAATCTTCCATCGATAATATGATAAAGATCATTCTCACTCAAAATGAGAATATTAAATCGATGGAAGCACAAATTGAACGAATAACAGCCGAAATAAGTGCTAGAGAAAAAGGGGATCTTCCATCTCAACCCCAATCTGATCCTGGACCTTCACATTGCACTAATGTGGATGCTCTTACCACGTTGAGATCTGGAAGAGTGCTAGACAATCATGTGGGTGAAAAAAATTGATAATGATGAATTGATCATTAACACCCAGGCTTCCACTTCCACTTCCACTCACACTTCTACTTCTTACCCTATTTCTTCTAATTTACCGTCTTCTTCTGAGCCTATTCTCCGTTTTCCCAAAGGCTCAAACCCTCCACCCACCTCACCTTGTCCACCCCCACAAACTTCTCCACAAATGTTGGACCCAACACTTATTGATAGAGCTCCATTTCCAAATAGGTTGAGACCCAACAAACATGATGAACAAAGGGAGAAGCTTGTGGACATGTTTAAGCAAGTTAACATCAACATCCCTCTCCTAGATGCTATTCAACAAGTTCCATCCTATGCGAAAATTCTTAAGAACTTGTGCACTAGGAAGAGGAAGACTCAAGTGCCCAAGAAGATATTCATAGCAAAAACTGTAGACACAGCTTTCCCCCAACAATTACTAAGGAAACGTAAGGATCCTGGCTATCCTACTATTTCCATTTCTATCGGGGAGAAACACATCAACCGTGCTCTACTTGACCTTGGCTCTATTGTTAACTTGCTTCCATACTCGGTTTATGAGCAACTAGCTATTGGAGAGTTGAAGCCAACCCATTGCACTCTCCAGATGGCTGACCGATCAATCACCAAACCTAGGGGTGAACTGGAGGATGTGTTAATAAAAATCGGGGAATTTATATTCCCTGTGGATTTTATTGTACTTGATACACAGCCTGTAGCGAACCCACGGAATCAAATTCCGGTGATTTTAGGTCGCCCCTTTTTGGCCACTTCCAACGCTATCATCAACTGTCGTAAAGGTTCTATGACCCTATCTTTCGGGAATAGGTCAATTGAGCTAAACATTTACAAGTTGGGAAGTGTACCCTCCGAACCTACTGCTCAAGTCTGTTCTGTCGACTTAATGGATGTCGACAGCAGCGAATTTGATGATCCTCCTGATACTGATCTTGACTCTTTTCATATGTTATTGTTTGACCCAACTATGTATCATACACATACGGAATCTCCCACCGAGATGTCCGGGTCAACAATTGACACTGATTATGAACTGCTTTTAGAGTCTAAAGATCACCCCGTACCTTATGATGACATTATTCTCCGGAGTATTGATAGAACTTTTGAGGAAATATTCGCTGAAAAACTTGCATTTCTGAACAACACGGGTGTTGAGATGAATCATCTCCCAGTCATTGAAATTGAACCTCCACCTCTTTCTTCTGAACTGTGAAAAGAATGCGAGTTATCCATCACATTCACTGCATCGTCTCTCCAAAATGAGACGCACACACATTCTATTCCACCCCTTACCCTTTCCCCACTTTTTCTTTCACCAACCAGAGCACTGCATTGATAAAATTTTTGAATGGTTGGTGTTGATGTTCGGTCTTTGCAAAGCTTGGCATCGACCAATGATTTTTGACCCCCTCATATGATTTTCAAAGCTTAACATTGCATAACTCAAGTTTGGGGGGGTATATTTTCTGGCACCTGAAAAGAAAATCTTTATAAAATTTTGAGCCAAAAATAAGTTTGCGGGAAGTTCTTCACTTAAATATTTTTCCCCCACTAATAAATTCCTCCCAGGCTTACAGGTTTTTCGAGATCTAGCTGATGACAACAGTGAGGACACTGTTGAAAACAAGTTTGGGGGAGGTTTGTGCTTATTTTCGCATCATTTGCATATCATTTGCATAAGCACAAAACATTTTCGAAACCTATAAAAAAATTTTAAAAATTCAAAAAATAAAAATATTTTTGTACATAAATAAGATAATAAAAGTTTAGATAGTGAAAAATTACATCCATGAGATTAGAAAAATTTAAGAAAACCAAGAAAATTAGAAGTTTTCTTATACGAACTAGTAATAAGTAGTTATGAGCCGTTGTTCCAAGGGTTAGGAAGATGAAGGAAGTCACTAATCTGAGGATAAAAATAAGTTTGAAAAATAGTTTCTATTCTGGAAGCCAAACATTTTGAACGTTGATACCCTGCTATTCGCACTTACACACGTCTTGAAGCCCGGGATAGTAGAGGATACCTTGAAATGCTCTTGTCTTAAAGCCGATATATGAAGGAAATAAAATAGTGAATAAAAAAATGAAGGAAATATAAAGTGGTGAGAAAAATGAACACTGGTTTTGTTATCGCCGAGGGCAATAAAAAAATATAGCGAGGGTGCCTCTTCACCTAGTGCCCTAAGGCCAACTGGTCTGGGAGTCACTGCTATGCCTGAGGTGGTGCAAGACGAGGAAAATACACCAAATAAGCAAGCACATGAGTAATCGGTCGGTTAGTACCTCAAGAAGTATTAACGGTCGCATGAAAGTGTGTGAGCAATCCTAAATATTAATTAATTAAAAAGTACTGAGGTTGATGGGCAAGAGTATGATAGCTTGAATTGAATTCTCCGGGTGTAGGGATGTCTTTACACACACGCACGATGATATGATCGATATTTGGAAGAAAGATAGGAATGAAGAATAAGACGATGTTTTATTGAGAGAGGACGTGATTTCTGACATCTTTTCATGACCATTAAGATAAGACTCATGACAACCGAAAAGCTAGCTTAGTTGGAAACCCTAATTTTCAAAGCTTTTCTTTTACAATTCTTTTCTTTAAATGTAATATTCATGATCTTTCTTTTATTATTGGATTTTGTGGGTGCAATCCGCGGAAAATCCTCAGGAGACAACACTCCTCCTACTAGGGACACCTAGAGGTTTAAAGGTTTGTTGCACATGCTCAGTGCAATCATGTTGCCTATGAAAGTGTGCTAGTTAGTTTTTCTCTTTCTTTATTTTCGCCTTCTCTTTTTAATAAAAAGGTTCGCTCGAGACGACCAAAAATAAGTTTGGGGGAATTTTATCAATCGAAAATACTGCATTTTTAACACGTCAATTTCCCTATCATTTGCACTTATCTAGTAGTGTTCGGTTTGCATATTACACATATTAGCAAAACAGTCGTAAAATACTAGATTACCTGTGTTATACTCTAAAACCGACATTTCTGAGGGAAATTGAGTGTTTATCATGGCATCGCATCATCCCTGTATTGCGCAACACTTGTTTCGGAGTCTGTGCAGGAAATTCCAGAAACCGAGCAAAAATTGTGAAACAGTGCTGATAAAATACACCAACTCAAAGGCAAGAGATCTGGCAGTGATCAGGGACTCATTTGGAAAATCAACATATCAGAAAATATACATAAAGTCAGCATCAGAAAAGCCCAGAAGTTCCAAGCCCCAAGGCCTGCATTGAGCCGCGGATCCACGGCCGGAGCCGCCTTGCGCCGCGGATCCGCGGCGGCTCCATGGCTTCAAATGCTCAATTTCCTGCACGTGCCTAATTGTAACGGTCCAAGCTTCCAGAAGACTCCAGAATGACCACGTGGCTTCATCCAGAAGGCTCGGCCTAACAATCTTACCCAAGAATATTCCTCATTCTAGAATATTCTCTCCAACAAACTTCTTCTAGAAGCGTCCTTATAACAACTTTCTTCTAGAATCCTCCTTGTAACAACCTCATTCTAGAATATTCCCTCCAACAAACTTCTTCTAGAAGCCTCCTTATAACAACCTTCTTCTAGAAGCCTCCTTGTAACAACCTCATTCTAGAATATTCCCTCCAACAAACTTCTTCTAGAAGATTCTTTCTAACAACTTCATTTTGGAGGGAAAATTCAAATGAGGTAGTTCATTTTGGAGGGAAAATTCAAATTCAAATGAGGTAGTTCATTTTGGAGGGAAAATTCAAATCAGGTAGTTCATTTTGGAGGGAAAAGTTGTTCATTTTGGAGGGAAAAGTGGTTCATTTTGGAGGGAAATTTGAAATTTGAATTCTACATCTAGGATTTTGGATGGCTTATAAAAGGAAACCTAGATCTAGGGTTAAGGAGTTCAATTCTTCATCTATCCCCCCATCTACAGGTTGAGTGACACATCTTGTAGCCCCAAATTCTAAATCCAATTCCAAATTCAAGATCCCGAGTACTAAATTAAGCAAGAAGCCTTCAACCTTTTAGGAGCCGAGCCGATCTTCAATCGAGCAAGTGATCCAAGCCGATCCGCGACTCAAGGAGACGAGCGAAGCCAAATCGACGATCGAGTTCCTCCTCTTGTAGTTCTTGAGCGAATGTAATGAAATTGTTGATATAAATAAAATGTGAAATTCTTTAATCTTGCTTTCTTTAAATTCTTGTATCATGATTCGATCTCAATTTGTAATTGTAGTTCTTATTGTGATGTTTGAGTAAAACTCCGCTCGTCAAGGAGTCGAGACGATCAATAGAATGATGATGTAACAAATCTTAAAACGATTCTTAAGTCCTACGAGCTTTGTAAACCCTAGCAAGTTCAAGAATCGATGACCTAGTTTCGTTGCGATGCTTTCTTGAATGTGATCGCTCGAAATTAGGGATCTACGATCGTTTCTTGAATTTACTAGAGGCTAGAATGTGAATGATATCGACGAAAGAACAAGGGATAAGATGAAACCCTAGTTTCATAAGAAATCCCTAATTCTCGATCGATCATCATCGATCTAGTATCAATTCATCGAAGGATAAGAATACGTAATTGTAAGATTACATCACATCTATAGATCCGATCGATTCCTACGAGCCTCATTTAGATTCTTGATATTTGGTTGGAAAAATCATCACAAATTATCAATTCTTGATTCTATCTTTTACTTTTCTTAGATCTAGATATTTTCTTTTTCTTGAAATACAATTTTAAATCATGAATTGTTTTGTTTTGTTTTGTTTTCTTTAAATTTTCAATTCATCTAATTCAAAAGACGAACACTTACACTTTCCCTGAGAACGATCCGCACTCGCTTACGATCTACAACTGACACCGTAGTTGATTGCGGTCAAATATTTTTGGATGTGAATTTCTATACAATTTTCTAAATACCGACACAACGAGAAATCTTAACAATCAACACGTCATCTTCCACGTGTCCTGATGTTGGAGATCGCCAATATTGAGCATCATCAGAAGTCGTCGCTGACTTTCTACCGTCCGATGATCAGGGACACGCCGGTGTCGTCAGTCGATTGCCCCAAAGATTTCCTTGGCTTGGCGCTTCAGGAGCAGCCCAACAAGTACTACTTCATACTTAGGGCTCATCGGATCGTTCTCGAAGCGGATGCATCGATTCAGAATGTTATGGAGAAGTTGCAGTCGTATAAGGCGAGAATCGTGCTTAATTTTGAGGTACTTGATTATTATTTTATTTAAACCTTGAAAAGATTCAATTTTGTCTCTTACAATCCTAACTTTGATCCTCAAACCGCTTGGTGATCTCAACTCTGTTCAATAATTTAACTTTGAAATATCTGAACAAGACATTTTAGTTATATTTGTGAATGCGATTAAAGAAAATGGTTGGTGACCAAATTCGAACATTGTTTTGAGGCCCACACACTTCAAACGTCACACTACATACCTAGTTCCTCTTGCTAGCCGTAATGAGAGGTTTATAATGTTTTTTCATATTTTCACTGCATGCACTCACATGAATATGTGGAGGAACTTTGGACAGTAGATCATCCGTCTATGCTCGACCCACTTAGAATCCGTCCCTGATTTTGAGGTGTTTTTTGTTTTGATAGTGATGAGAGGGAGATGTTTTTTCTAGAGGCGGGCGGATTATCACGGGTGGTGGGTAACACGGGTAAAGGTCATAATACCTGGAGTTAAAGGCTTGCTAAATTATGTGTCCATTACCCGACCCATATTTGGCGGCTGGGTTAGCGGGTGTTCGAATAAACAGGCCATATATAAATTGGTTAATATGCATTTTCTTAAAAACAAACCGGTTGAGAAATTTTTTCAATAAATGTTGTAGCATGTGTTGCAACGATCTTCAACCTCATCTTATTGATTATTTTCTACTCCCCTACATTTTAAAAGGCTATAGATTTTGTGTTTAATCGACAGAATTACTGCTACTAGCCTTTAATTAATTGCATACAGAAAATATTACATGCCACAAATTAATAGATAGATTTCAAGATTTTTTCTTGATATTGCATTTTTTCTAACAAAACAAAATATCTAGGAATGGAGAAAAGTGAAGATACAACAAATATATTTTGAAACGTTCAAAATTTATTTTATTGACCTTAGCATGCGTGGGGGGTTTTGGGTAGGGGGGAGCCTTGTTTAGTTGTTTTCTTATGACGTTTGGAAGATCGTTTTTGCAATTTAAAGTGATAAGCTTGTGATTAGACATTTTGGAATTTGAGTATATTAACTATTATTATGATTAAAGATAATAATTAAATTTAAACGTATATTCCCAGAAGTAAAAAAAATCACTTGGTATTCATGGACTAGTTTACTAAAAAAAAAATTATTATCATGATTATAAAAGGGAAGAAAAGTCACAATGTCACGTGACTTTCATTAATACGGGACGGGTAGAATCTATGAAACCATGGATCGGGTCGACTTGGAAATACTTCTAAGAAGATGGGTTGAGTACAAGTAATTTTTTAATGGGCAACAAATTTTTGACTCATAACCCGCGTTTTACGGGTGGATGGATTACGGGCCGAGCTTGAACACCTCAATTTTTTTTTTCCTAATTGGGTTGTGTTGAGAATTTGAGACCGTCCCGGATTTGTTGTGGGGTTCGCATTTTGTTTGTTTTTTCTGTGCGAGCTTGATGGGTTGATGTAATTCAGTGTTGTTGGGACTTGGGAGAATATGGCGATTTAATCATTAGGCATATGAATGCCTTTTTTTGGGGCTTTTGTTGGTTTCTTGGCAAGTTTTATTTTAAGTTGTTTAGGATTTTGATATTGACAGGAGGAAGATAGATTTTGGTTTAAGTTGGAAGTGGGTAGCATCGGAAGAATTGCATATGTAAAGAAGTGATCACATGTTTTAATATCAAGTTCTTGTCAAACCAAATATTATAAAAAAACTCCTCCAATTTTTTAGAGAAGCCGTTGTAACGATATCATTTCAAATTTTATTTTCTTTGTTTCATAGAGGAGGCGGTTTTGATTGGAATTGGACGGGTTAATAGAATTTGGGGGCAGAAAATGGTCAAGTTAGGCTGGAAATTATAGGTTTCTATTGTAATTGTGGCCTTGCAAATTCTTGACATGATCAATTTAGATGAACTCTTCTCCTATTATTTGGAGAACTACCTTGCCAATTTCCCATGTTTGTCATTTAAGGCTCTCTTTTTGAAGTGAGACTGAATTTCTTCTTTCTTCTTCTTTTTTGGAATTATAGAGTGTTATAAGATATTTCCAATTGGAATTGGAAGAAGTTTATAAGATATTTTTTTGGTTGACGTGGAAAATGAAAACCTTAGGTTGGTTTTGAATTAGGCAATATGGCAAATTAAAAATCTTTTACAAAAACCGACGAAATCTACGTGCGGAAAAATACTCTAGATTGAGTATAAGTAGAATATAGAATATTAAAGTCATATATAATTGAAAGTACGAAACGGAAAGTAAAATAACACAAGGGTTTATTCACTAAGGTTCACCACTCGCGGTAGCTGGTCCCCGCCTGAGATCTACTGCTCAGGAAATCCACTATCCAAGTGACTTCTTACGGGTGAAGAAACCCGGTTCTTTTACCATGCTCAGATCTTAAAATCTTTACACTTGCAAGCGGTGAACACCTCGACTTTTTCACTAAGGCCAAAGTCGTCGAAACCTTTTACATTTACAGGTGGTGAGTCACCTAGACTTTTTCACAAAGGCTTAAATCTCAACCTTTTACAAAATAAGTGTACACAAATGAAAATTTTCTTTACAAAATGACTCACTCTAAATCCGAAAGATCTCAATAAATTAGAACAGTGGCATACGTAGGAGAATCTTTAAGAAATATTTGACGGATAAAAGAATAATTGAAAGGCACGATATTGAATTACTTAAAAGATAAATGAGTACCTTTGTAAAGCACCGAAGATTGACTCTAATTAGTCGAAATAGAAATCTCTTTAAGTACAGTGATGAAAATTAAGAAAACTCTTTTAAAATATTATTTCCCAATTGTAATCACAAGAGTGTTGGGATCAAAATTACACCCCAGTTGACCAAGTCAAAACCAAGGTCAACCCCAAGTCAAGTGGGTCCGAGCCCGAGCCCAAATCAAGACCAAGCTTGGAAGGGGCCGGTTCCATACCAAAAAGGAGATAATAAATTAGTCTAAATGTAATTTTTAGAAATAAATATATGTAAAGTGGGCAGAAAACCAAAATTTTGTAAACCCCATGGCTTATATGCAGAAAAAGAAATAAGCACATAAGGCATGGGGTGGCAAAAGTGCCATTTGGCAAAGCCCGAGGGACTATATGTAAAGTGTAGCCTATAAAGGCAAACATGATGAAAATATCTATGACAACTTTTTTCCATTCTCGAAAAAAAATTTAGGGTTTGTACCTCCTCCTCCTTCCTTAAGGTTCTAAACCTTCTTTTCTTTTGAATTAAATCAAGAATTTAACTCTTTCTATTCCAAAAAATAAATAGTTTTTCACCATAAAACCTTTAGAGGGGAGCTCGGATCTGCCATCAAACCCCTAAAAGGGGAGATTTCAAGTCTCACCTCCCCTTTTCCCCCAAGATCCAGCCAACAGGGAGGAAGAAGAAGGATGCCCATCTCCAAAAATCCCATTCCGGGAGGTTCCGAGAATCAAAAGAAGATCCAAAGATTTTTAGGAGCTTAACTCCATTCAAGATTTGTTGGAGTCTAACTCCATAAATCGAACCCCTTTTCAGGAGTTTAACTCCAAATCTATACATAATCCCTGTTAGGAGTTCAATTCCAAAGCCTCTTGCGAGTTCAACTCCTAATCCAGGGGCTAAGCCCCTTTTTCGCTGGTGTTTCCAGCGGTCGCGTGCCGCGCATGTGACCCGCGGGTGCCCAGCGGTCGCGTGCAGGGCATGTGACCCGTGGGCGTCCAGCTGTCGTGTGCGCCTCACCCGACCCGCGAGCGCCCAGCGCCCGCATGCGACCAGCGCCCGCGTGCGACCAGAGGTCGCGAGCTGCGCACGTAGCCCGCGGGCACCAAGCGCCCACGCGCTGCGCACATGGCCCGAGGGCGCCAAGCGCCCCACGCCATGCACGCGTCTTTAAGACGCTCCTCACCCCTCATTTTCCATGCACTCCACACCAGAAACACGTCTCCCGTTAGGAAAATTTTTCTAACGAGACGCTGCCCTGCATCCCGCAAGGGGGTTGCTAGCCCTCTTGACCCCCAGCCCGCTATCCGGGTAGCGAGGCCCCTGTAAACTCTGCGAGACCCCCGATATATCCAAAACCCTTTCAAAACACAACACACGCACACTGCACACTGAGTTCGCATGACTAATTGACCCGTCAATCGGAGGTTCTCTCGCTCCAAAGGCGAGGGGTAATTAACGGCAGTTTAGTCCGCGGCTACCGAAGATTCGGATTCCTACAATCAATAAACCCCCGCCTATCCTAGGCAGGAGGAATCTGCAGTATACCTGACAAGCGACGCGTATTCTCATCTCAATGGAGTGACGAAAAACATCCTACAAAGAGTTTTCTTTTGAATAGAGAATAGAATCTAGATAGAATTTAGGACTGAGAAAAGAATTTCAAATTTGGTTCTTGAAGAAATGAAAGTAAAGGGGTATTTATAAGATAGCCAAAATATTTTCAACCACACATTCATAACTACCGTAACCGCCAATAACCGTCATAACAGCCATAACTGTTATTAACTGCCAATAAACAGTTTATGACTGTTGAAAACGGTTAGAAACAAAAAACGGTGTAAAAACTCATTAGTTTAAAAATTCAAACAAAAGTAACTGCCAAACACTGCCGCGTGCAGATGTCTGTGGGAGACACCTGTCGTAAAATTTCCTTCACCAGACGTCTCAGACGTGTGGTGCACAATATGTGTTCCACAAACATCTTATGACTCGTCTCTGAAACATATCCAGTGTATGGTATTTTGGAAATTTGTTCATTAGACGTCTGTACCAGACGTCTGGGATTCAAAACTTGGTAGGCAGGCATCTGGTACATACGTCTGTAACAACCTAGTTCATTTATACCAATTCCAGTTCTCGTATTTCCTTAATTGTGGTATTTTCCTGATTTATCGTGTTTTGGGTGCGAATAGTATTTTACATTTTATATTGCATTCGACCCGACCCGCTTGCTTGAACTTATTTGATTCATACTTATGAATTATCCTGACTTGTTATGTAGACTGGTGCATTTTCATGTTTAGTGCATACTGGCATTTTATCTGGCATTTGCATTTTTACAATATAACATTTTAAGTCACGTAAAATATTTTAAAAATATATTGCATGGCCTGCATGATAACTCTAACCCCGCGGTAGCATCCACGCATCTTGTTCTCGTCCCGTTCAGTGAAACGGACGTGTTTGGATGGCTACGCACACGTACGTGCATCCGTTCTTGGGGGTATGCATTTTCGTTACCTGAGCATTCATTTTGAATTTTTAAAGTCGCACATATTTTTCGTATTTTAAATCTGAATTTTTAGACCCGACCCGGACGCGTTTTGAAATATTTTTATATCCCGCCAAAATTCAATTTATTTAATTTTAAAATTTAGTTTAAATATTTTCATATGATTTCTTTAACAAACTGAAACCTCTTATCTAAAATTTTAAATCTAAAAATCTTTTAAAATTTTAAATCTAATTTCCTAACAAACCAACAACCTCTTTCTCTCTCTCTCTCCTCTGCATATATCTATTTATATATATTTTTTATTTATTTAATTTTTCTTTCCTTATTTAATACGCAAGCTCTTCTTCTTACTTTTTCTTTTTCTTTCTTCTTTCCTTTTCTTGATCTTGTTTCTTGATTCCGGTGATCACCGTCGGAACCGTGCTCGTCGCTGACGATCCGAATGATCTAGTGAACGTACCTGACTTGCGTGATCACCCTCGTGCGTTGTTTGGAACCGTTCCGTGTACCGTGCGCGCGTCGCGACATTTCACCGACGAGGGACGTTCCGTACACATCCGTTCTTGTTCCATCTAGGCAAGTTAATATTGCTACATGCTATATAATTCATTTTATACCTATTTAAATAAATACCATATCTATAGTTTAAATCTAGTACCCCATGTTTAATTTTATAACGTTTCGATATTCCGTTTGCATCCGTTTATATCATTTTAAATCTAGATCATGAAAACTTATCTTGTGACATACTAGATTACATTATACTGCATCCATATCATTTAAAATATATATCGTCGTAATATTTATTATTATTATCTGTAATTAGTTTATAATCTGTATTTTATAATATTATACATTTGAAAATATTATAGTTTACACATGAAACGTCGTTGAAAAAGCGGATACGATAAATCTGAAATTTACTATACACCTAACCTTATAAAATTCATTATAAATCATAGAAAAATCATTAGTATACGTTCTTTAGTTCGTTACGAAGCTAACTCAGAATACTATAACTCTATGAAATATTTACTTGCAAAATAAATTATTTAAATAACGTAAAATTCAAATGAAATGTCTCTAAACTGCTGTCCAGGGAAATTCCAGCAGCAAACTTCCAACTTCGAATATTCATAACTTTTTGTAGGGACAACCTGAGATGCTTATACTTATAAAAATGAAAACCTTATTGAATTATCTTTGTTTTGGTATAATACACGTTCATTTTGGAGAACGTTTGTTATTTTTAAGCTATTTTACAAATCAGGGTGACGCTGAATTTCTGAACGGAACTTTCTTGTGCGTGGTTAATCAATACCACTTTTATAGTTATTAATCGTTTTGAATATGCTATCCATATTAATATTATTATATCAATATTTATATCACATATTGCTTAGTTGTACATCCCACATTACCATTTATAGTTTTATAACTTTTCGGATACCCGTTTGCATCCATTCCATTTAGAATATATGTAATTGTATCCATAGATCACCTAAATATATAACACTGTAATATTGACACCCCATGTTTAATAAATTGCACCCTATGTGGTTGGGAACTATAAGCGTAACCACACTTATATTTCAAATCACATAATATTTGTTTGCATGATCTATGGTACCCTTGTACAGTTTTACCCTATTGGACACCCGTGTGCAGTTAACCGGATTTTAACATTCATATCTGTCTTACTGCATTCATATAATGTTGGAACCATCTCTTAAACACAAATAGATAACCGTACAGCTAAGTAGTTTAATCTGCGCATTTTTCTTAACCTATTACATGTGCTAAGTTATTGTGTTGTTGATACCCATGCTTGTTTATTTATAACCATGATTATGTTTTACACCCTGACATGACTTGCTACACACATATTACTTGACCCGACATGGTACCGTACACTACTTGACTTGACCTGATGTACCATGGCTTGATCTGTTACCTGATCTTGTGCCTAATGCCAACAAACCTGACATGTAGTCCTTACGGACCGTTCCTGTTTTCTATCCAGACAAATCTGCTCTTACCTGATCCTGTGGGCATTAGTTCTTGGTCACTGAATACCTGACTTGACATACATAGCTTGGGGGTATGGGGAAATTAATGATGAAACCTGACTTGTAACTCAACAGTTCGATACCTGTTCTGATCAGTCTTTCGGGCTAGGCCAGCCCCGGAGTGATGATGCTGACATCACTCATCTGTACCTGCTACCTTTTACTGCCTAGCGGCACGTCTCGGTTTCAGCCCGAGAGTCTGTAGACCGTGGTCCCGGGTATGCACGGGATACTATTGAGTTACATCGATGATTCATCAAATTGATTTCAAAGACTTGAGAGTAGTTAACCCAATAGACCAGTTTAGATTACTCACTACACATTACCCCACTATTCTCATTTATATCACTGTTATGCCTGCTTTATGATCATACTTGCACGTCTTGCTACTCTGTTTATATATTATTGCTTGATGTTATGACGCGCTGACGTCTGGGTTTTGCATGGTCCAGATCCTGTACCTTTGTTGCAGACTGATCAGGAGTATTGCCGCTGTTAGACCGAGCGGTGAAGATCCTGTTGGTAGGCAGTTTTACTTTCCAGGTGTTTCATTATTTGTATCTTTTGCTTCCGCATTTTATCATTTCTTGATTCATTTATTCTGGCTCATGGACATGTACTGGATAGTTTAGTTTACTTTCCTGTTCTTGATATCTCTACAGCCGTAATGTGACTGTGAAAGGATTTTTCCTATCCACAGGTAGCATGGTTGGCTATGTCACGTGCCCATCTTAGCGCACTCTGGGAAGCGGGGCATGACAACGTCTGATCTTTGACATTGATGAATACCTGTTTTGAATGTTTGAACGGTTTGAATTGGATATGTTAGACGTCTCTCAATGAGAGGGGAGACGTCTGTTTGGCCTTTGATGAGTGTGGTGAGAGAAAGTAATGGTAAGGATTGATATTCTTTAATATTCAAGTATGAAATTAGAATCCTACGAAGGGTACAAAACTTTGTAGTCTTGCATATTTAGAAAGTTAAAGCAAATGGAGAATCCTAATTTATATGAGATCAATTATAACCTTAGACTATATAAAGTCTCTATATTTGGCTTCAATATTTGGCGCGGCTCTTATCTTCACTTCCTTTTGCTCTATATGCTCCTACACTTGGTCTTCATCAAATACAGTTTCCTGGTATGTGATGTAGTGGATTTTCTCATGTGCTCCAATCATTAATATCGTACTTGCCTTGGCTCATCTGCTTGTTTACCAGATATAAGCCCATCTTCTAATTTAAGCATCTGAACATTGGTTCGCATCTTGTCTTGATTGGTAACTTTTGTCATTGTAGTAAACACTAATCACGTTAGTAGTAACTGAATCATTTTAAGTGTATAGTTTATGTAAAATAATCAAAACTTAGAAAAAGACTTTGACCTTGAGGTCAACAATCTCTCCTTTTTGGTATTTTACAAAATTATTATTAAAATGATTCATGAGATATTTATTATAAAATTAATTTTGAGTTAAATAACTCCCCCTCAATTTATACCGGCTAAGACATCATGAAAAAGAGTATTAAACTCAAAATATTCACAAATTGAATTACATATGTATTCATGAGTATTTTACATTTCTCCCCATTTTTGAAAAATATCAAAAAGTAAAGTAAATTCAAAGGTGAGAAAAATAAATTACCAATTGCAAACATAAAGAAGAAGAAACATGGATCTATCATAGGGAACAGAGTGAACAGACGTCTGTTCTGCAGAAACAGACGTCTGTTTCACTGTATACCAGAAATGCAGAAATCAAAATTAGTGTATGCTGAAATCTCTGTGAAAGTGTATACAGAAATCACAATATGAGATGCATAACAATAAAAACAAACAATACAAATGCAATAATTACTTTAGGCAAACAAACAAGTACTAAACATACAACTAATCACAACAATAATATAACTTTAGTACAACACTAATACACTCTTTTATTATAATACTTAGGTGGTTTGTTGGGTGGATTATTAAATTGAGTACTCTTGTTCTCTTGGTTCTAGGCATTTTTGATAGAGTTGGAAGGGTTAGGATTGAGAAAGCTAGGGTTTGGAAAAAAAATCGGGCTGTTGAAGGAATGGGTTGTAATAATTCAAATCTGTCATTTAAATATATCTGAATCGTTATAGGGAGAATAGACGTCTGTATTCAATGTATTTTAGAATTAATTATTTTTTTAGAGTTTTGTTGAGATAATTATGCTTATATGAAATATAGAATTATAATTAAATACACATATAATATTAAATAAAATCACTGTTGCCGGTCCCAAGTCCGGATGAGAAAGGATGAGGGTTGTGGTAGGTTTGTGATAGCCAACGTAAAACTTTGTCGCATTCTATGACATGAACCATAATAAGAATATCGTTGGGGCATTCTCTACTCAGCGACACACTACATCGGATCCTGGGTGTAGTGTTATGTATGCAAGGGTTTCTAGGTCGTCGTCCAGAAGTGGCCCGCTACTTCAGACTTCGGGTGTAGTGACAAATAAGCAAGGGTTTCATAGAATCCGTCTAGTTTCTTGAAACATACGTTCCCTTACGGATAGACTAACAGAATTAGTGGAGGTGATGATGAGGAAGAGAGTTGGTATTATGTGTTTGAAAGAAACTAAGTGGATAGGTAAAAAGCGTAGAGTCAAAGAGCCTTGGGGTTATAAGCTTTGGTATACGGATATAGATAAAAATCGTAATGGGATAGGCGTAATCATATATAGACGGTTACTTGAGGATATAGTTGAGATTAGGAGAAAAGGTGATAGAATTTTACCGGTTAAGCTTATTCTAGATGGGGAGATCCTTAATGTTATTAGTGCCTATACACCATAGATAAGTCTTGATGACGCTAGTAAGCGTATATTCTGAAAGGATTTAGACGAGATGGTGCAAATGATACCTAGTGGAGAGAAGTTATTTATTTTTGGTGATCTCAATAGACATGTAGGTACCAGTCGTAGTGGGTTTGATACTATCCATGGAGATTTTAGTTTTGGACAAAGGAATGAAGCGGGTAACTCGATTCTAGATTTTGCCTTGTCTTATGACTTGATCTTACCAAACACTTGGTTTAGTAAAAGAGAGTCTCACCTTATCACTTTAGGAGCGGATCAAGTGCAATTCAAATAGACTTTTTTCTAACGAGAATGGTAGATAAAGGTTGTTGTATCGACTGTAAGATAGTGTTGGGTAAGTGTGTAACCACTCAATATAGACGTTTAGTTCTAAATTTTCGATTTAGAAGAGAACCTAGGAAGATTAGACGTAAGGTAGAGCCTAGAATTAAGTGGTGACGACTGAAGGAAGGTAACCAAAAGGGTTTTATAGATCGTGTAGTTCAAGAGGCAGATTAGCAGTCTGAAAATGATTCAGACAGAATATGGAATAAAATGGCTAATTGTATCAAGAGGGTAGATAAAGATCTACTTGGTGAGTCAAGAGGTGGTGCATCTAAGAACACATCATGGTGGAACGAAGAAGTAAAGACTGCTATTAAAATTAAGAGGGATTCTTATAAAGATTTGAATAAAAACAGAGACGCAGAGAGATTTGAGAGGTATAAAATGACTAAAAAAGAAGTTAAGAAAGCTGTTCGGGAAGTTAAAGTTAAGGTCTACAAGGAGGTGTACGAGAAGTTGGACACTAAAGAGGCTGAAAATGATATATACTGGATTGCTCGGATGAGGAAAAGAAAGATCAAAGATTTATGTGCGGTGAAGTGTGTCAAAGATGAAGATCAGAAGGTTTTAGTTCGAGATGAGAATATCAAGAAAAGATGGAGAGATTATTTTGACAAATTGTTCAATGAGAGTTTTACTAAGAACTTGGAGGGATTTGTCATTCAATCTGAAAATATAAACCGTGATTTCATGCATAAAATAAAAATACCTGAGGTTAAAGGGGTTTTGAAGAGAATGAGATCAAGAAAAGCGGTTGGTCCAGACAAGATTCCTATCGAGGCTTGGAGATGCTTAGGAGAAATATGCGTTAAATGACTGACAGATTTTTTTAATAAGATTTGGCAGACCAAAAAGATACCAAATGAGTGGAGGAAAAGTACCCTTATACCTATCTATAAGAACAAGGGTGATATTCAAAGTTGCTCAACCGTGAGATAAAACTTATGTGTCACACCATGAAGTTTTGGAAGAGAGTGATTGAACACAGCCAAAGGAAGGATATTAAGATAATAGAGAACTAGTTTGGGTTCATGTCTGGACGATCGACAACAGAGGCTATTCATTTGTTTCATCAACTTGTCGAGCGTTTTCGAGAGAGGAGAAGAGATTTACATATGATATTTATTGATTTAGAGAAAGCGTACGACAAGATACCTAAAGAGGTATTATGGGGACAATGATAAAGAAAGGGGTTCCCGTCAAGTACATTGACATAATCAAGGACATGTACGATGGAGTAGTGGCAAATGTCAGAATTTACGGCGGCCAAACGAGTGATTTTCCGATTATAATTGGTTTACATCAAGGATCTGCATTAAGTCCATTCTTGTTTACCATCATGATGGATGAGCTTACTAGAACTATCCAAGATGAGGTACCTTAGTGTATCCTATTCGATGACGATATTGTTCTAGTAAATGAGACGAAAACATGGGTTAATACCAAATTGGAGTTATGGAGGCAAATGTTGGAATCTCGAGAGTTCAGATTGAGCTGGTCCAAGACATCATATATGCATTGCAAATTTAGCAAACAGAGAAGTCGAGACTACATTGGTATAACACTGGAAGTGCAAGAGATATCTTCGAGCGATCAGTTTAGATATCTAGGTTCCATCATCCAAAAGGATGGGAAGATCGATAGCGATATTAATCAAAGGATCCAAGCTGGTTGGTTGAAATGGAGGAGTGCAACAGGGATTTTGTACGATCGTAACTTTCCGTTAAAATTGAAAGGGAAGTTTTATCAGAGCGCTATTTGGCATGTCTTATTATATGGTACATAATACTGGGCTCCTAAGAAGTATCATACACAGGAGATGAACGTAGCGGAGATGCACATGCTTCGTTGGATGTGTGATAACACTAGAAAAGATAAGGTGCGAAATGAGGATATTCGTGCAAAAGTCGATGTAGCACCTATAGAAGAGAAAATGCTGGAAAATCGGCTAAAATAATTTCGTCATGTGCGACACAGACCTATGGAAACACTCGTTCGACGAATGGATATTCTCGATATAAGCAATGTCAAAAGGGCGAAAGAGAGACCGAAGAAAATATTGATGGAAGTGATACGAAAAGATATGGTTGCCAAAAGTCCTCAATGAAAGTATATTGTTCGATAGGAGTGAGAGGAGCAGAGGATTCATGTGCTGGACCGGGCGTGATTTCCATGTTGGTTCATGTAACCTACCCCATATGCTTAGGATAAAAGGCTCAGTTGCTGTTGTCCACATATAATATTAAATACATATTCACGTATTAACTTATGTAAGTAAATTCTATTAATCGTTTTTATGTCCACATTAATATATTAAGTTTATATTGAAGATACAATACATAGATACATAATACGAACATATATATATATATATATATTACAACATACAATCATGAGAAAAACAACTTATACTAAAAACATTAAATAAAACGATATTAATGATAGTAAAATTTTAATGTAACACAGACGTCTGGGATCAAGGACCAGATGTCTCAGAAAGAAATTTCCAGTAATGCAAAATGAACTACAGACGTCAGACGTCTGGAGTTCAAAAGTTTTGGGACCAGATATTTGCTACAGATGTCTGTTGGTCAAGAATTTTCCACCAGACGTTTGATGTGGTTTTCCAGAAGTTTCTTTACCAATTTAAAAATAGACTTACACTAAACAAATTATGGGATATGTTATCTACTTTATTTGAATCATTGGTAAAAACAATGTCATATTTTTCAATGATCCTTGCCTTATTATTGTCTCCAAAATTGACTGTTCCATTATCTTCTCTTGATAGTGTCTCGAAACTTAAGATATTGCCAGTCATGTGTTTCGAGCATCTACTATCAAAAATCCATCGATTCTAACGTTGGTGTGTTACCTGCAAAACAGGAAGAGATTGGTGTGAGCTTTGGAATCCATACTGTTCTCGGTCCACTAGGGTTAGTTTCAAAACATGTGTGAAAATAGTAATTCTCATTATTTTTGATATCACGATATCTAGAAATGTGACCTAATTTACCACAATGATTGTTTGTGGTATAAATATATTTTGACCCATAAAAGTATGACTAGGGTTTCCCAACATGTTTTATATGTTATTGAATTAGATTTTATATTACTGGAACTTATACCTTGTCTTCTATAATGGTTAATAGATTCACCTAGTAAAGTATCTATCTTATCCTTACTTTTGGTAGATTTATCTACCATCTTATTTCGTAGTTCTAATTTTTTTTTTAAATCAAATATTTCATATAATAAGGTACTGTTTGATGCTTGAAATTCACCAATAGTTTTATTCGCGCTTTCCAACCTATCTTTTAAGTTGATATTTTCTAAATTAACATTACATTTTCTAACATAAGAATATTAAACTCATCTTGATAGTTTGTTCCTAATTTTAAAATTTTCGATTTTAATGCTTTGTACTTAGATTGTAAACTACTATATTTACTTTTAATAAACTGACATAATTCTATTAAATCGGATTTCAATAAATTCTCTAAAAGTAAATCATTTTTGCTAACCTCTTTAGCATGTGCCATCATGCACAAGTTGTTAACATTAGTGTCAGAATCACTGAAATTGTTGTAAAATTTTGGAAAATTATAAATATTAATTTATAAATTTTAATATGAATTTAATAAGTCTACAAAAATAATATCGCTTATGAAATTGGGTATCGGAATTATATCCGAAAAATGTATTATTTTGATAAATATGAATAAAAGTGTGTGATATCATAAAATGATATTTTTAATTATTTAACATGACATTGTATTTTACATTAAGATTATGATATTTAAGTGATAGATTAATTATCTCATATCTTTTATTTACATGGATTTAAATTGTAACATGAAAGGTTTTCTTTGTTGTAATTCTTTTAAATGGTTGGTATATCTTATCCTAGTTTAAACCCTCACAACACCACACCCTCATCCATGCTCAACTCCCTCCACCTCCTCCTTCACACTTTACACCTCCACTTTCTCCCTTGACACCTTCTCCTTCTATCTTAACACCTCATGCTTTCTCTACTCACAAACATAGTAATCTCTTTAGCTTCCTTAAACTGAACCATATGTTTCTTCAGCTCCAAAACAAAATTCCCTAAGTGTTCATTAATCCTAATGAAGAAAAATCTTAATCTCTTCATCAACTTGTGCACATCATCAAGCTTGATCCACTACAAACCATAAATGCTTCCATAAGCAATTCTTGAGCTGGTGTTCTCTTGTGAATCATCTTCATAGGTATAATTCTTTCCTTCTTTTCAAATATCAAATCTGTTCAATGTCTGTTTTTATGTGCAGTGTCAAAAACATGAACTTTTGTGCTATCTGTGAAGGTATAATTGAATCTGAAACCATTGGGTAATACCAATAGAAAAACTAACAATACCATAAGTATCATAAGACCACTAAGAGACTTTACTCAAAGCCCGAGACCCTATCTCCTAATATCGACCGGCGACGTTCCTTATTTTTCCGGCGCCGCCGGGTAATTGGGGGTGTTTTGTGTTGGATTTTTCTCTGTAGGTGTGTTGGTGTATTTTATAATCTATTGTATTGTTTGATTTGTTCCAGTATTTATACTGAGAAATCTGGGAATGTTTAGTTTGGTTATTAAAGTTTCCGATATTCCGATACGGGTTTTTCGTATTTTGTACTGCGACTGAAACATTGTCACGCCCCGCTTTCCAGAGTGCGCTAAGATAGGCCCGTGACAGAGCCAACCATACTACCCATGGATAGGAAATATCCCTCCACAGTCGCATTATGGCTGTAGAGATATCAAGAACATTAATAAACTATCTAACACATGCCCATAAGCCAGAATAAACGAGTCATGAAATAAAATAATGCGGAAGCAAAAGATCCAAGTACAATAATAAACTGGAATATACGTCCCATAATGCGGGCTCACATCAGGAATGAAATACTGAAAAGAAACTAAACTAAACTAATAATAGGTCCTCACTGATCGACCTGTTGATCAAAATACTCTTGGACTGCCTGCGACAAGGATAGTGGATCTGGGCCATGCAAAACCTAGACGTCAGTGCGCCATAAAATCAATAATTCAAACCAAGCAGGATGTAATGGAATATGCAGGCATAAAGTATAAACAAGTTATCAGGAAATAAATAGTGACATGAATAAAGATCAGTGAACAAGATATAAACAGGTGAAGTGTAGTAAGTAGTCCAAACTGTGCTATAGGGTTATCTACTCTAAAGTTCTTTGAAATCAATTAATGTAATTCTCAACGTAACTCATCGGTCTATGTACCGTTCAACCCCACGGGACCACGGTAAAAGGATAATAGACTGTGAGTTTATGTCCCGTTCAACCTCACGGGACCACGGTAAAAGGATAATAGCCCTTTGAGTTACGTTCGGCTACATTCTTGATTTTCCCCATACCCCCAAGTTATGTGTGTAAGTCGGGTATTGATAAATCTGGAGCTAATGCCAACACAGGATCAAGTAGGTACAAGTCGGTCTATATAGACAACAAGAAATGTCCGCAGGGACAACAGGTCAAGATTGTCGGCATTAGTAATAAGATCAGGTAATAAGTCAAGTAGTAATATGTCAGGTCATGTCAGGTGGTGTACATGTATCAAGTCATGTCAAGTAGTGTATCAGGTCGTGCCAAGTAGTGTACAAGTATCAAATGGGTGTTCATAATCAAACTGTAGTAAGCATGGGTGCACAAAATCAAGTATGGAGTACTAATATAACAATAAAATGAGATAATGTGACATGGTATGCAAATAGATATAAAATCAATGATGTGGATGCACAATTATCAATTAGGGTTACATTTATAGTTCTAATACTAATTAGGATGCACTTGATTAAACATGGGGTATTAATTTAACAGTATTATGTATTAATGTGATCTGTAGATGTAGCTATATATATTTTAAATGAGATGGATGCAAACGGGTATCCGAAAACAGTAAAACTATACAATGGTAATGTGAGATGTACAACTAAGCAATATGAGATGTAAATATTCCATTGGATGCAGTATATGGTAGTATAGTATGTAACAAGATAGGTTTGCATGCGCTAGATGTAAAGTAACACGTACGGATGCAGACGGATGTCAAAACTGTAAAAGTAAACATGGGGTGCATGATTTGAAATACCAGTATTATATTTATTAAAATAGATGTAGATAAAGTAATGTAGCATGTAGCAAGATAAACTTGCCTCGATGGATCGCGATACGGATACGCACGGCAACGTCGAATGTCGGTAAAAGTCTCGATGCACGCGCACACGTACAGAACAGAACCAGGCAATGCAAGAATGTAACCGCGTAGGTAGGGAACGTCCACTAGGTTTCTCGGATCGTCGGCAGCGGCACGGCTCCGGCGATCACCGGGAAATGCGAAAATAAGAAACAAGACCAGAAGAACAAGAAGAAGAAGAAGCATCAGAAGAAAAAGAAAAGGGAACTGGGGTTTGGTTGTGCACTGGATTTGAGATATCTGGGCAGAGGCTAAGCAGGCGAGACGAAGACAACGATGATGGTCTCCGGCGAGGGTTAACGGCGATGAAAGTGGGGGTTCTTGGATCGGGTTCAGATGTGAGTTCTCAGGCTGATGGTTTGCAGCGAGGAAAGGAGATAGGAAAGGGAAGAGGAGAATGAGGAGATGGAGGCGGTGACGAGGGTGGTCGGAGCTCCGGCGAGGTGTAGGTGATGGAGGTGATGGGTTCGTATGGGTTCGGGAGAAGTGAAGGCGTCGATGAGGAGGTGGTAGAGGAGAGGTTGAGGAGACAAGGATGGGGGAAGGCCGACGAGGGTGATCGGCGGCGAGACGAGCTCCGGCAAGGAGGGTTGCAGGGGCTCGAGTTGGGTGCAGGGGTCGCCGGCTCGTCGAAAGGAGGAGAAAGGAGGAGAGAGGAGGGAGGTGTGGACGAGGAGAGGTTGAGGTTGAAGGAGAGGGTGGTAGCGAGCTCCGGCGGCGACGGCGGTGAGGGCAAGCGAGGGGCGTGGGTTCAATCGAGGAGGCGGCGGGAAAAGAAAATAGAGAAGAGGAGGAAGAGAGAGAAGAGGACGTGTGATATGGGTTAAAGGAAATAGGGTATTTAAAAAAATATTTAGTTATAAAATATATATATATATATATATAACAGCAGAGAGAGATAGAGAGAGCAGAGAGAGAGAGAGAGAAGAGAGAGATCGAGAGGAGTGTGAGAGAGAGAGGAGAGAGAATGTTGTTTGTTAGTGGGTTAGGATATAAATTTAAAAAAATATATTAGTTAGTTTTTTAAAAGATTTTAACTGTTAGTAAATTTTAAACGGTTAAATTAAATTTAATATTATATTAAATAAATTTGAATTTTGGCGGGATACAAAAATATTCCAAAACGCGTCCGGGTCGGGTCTAAAATTTCGGTTTTAAAATATGAAAAATATATGCGATGACCAAATTTGAAAATGAATGCTCGGATAACGAAAAAGCATACCCCCAAGAACGGATGCACGTACGTGTAGCCATCCAAACACGTCCGTTTCACTAGACGGAACGAGAACAAGATGAGCGGATGCTACCATTGGGTTAGAGGTATCATGCAGGCCATGCAATGTATTTTTTAAAATATTTTACGTGACTTAGAAATGTTATATGGTAAAAGATGCAATGCCAGATAAAATACCAGTATGCAGTATTTTTGAAAGTGCACATGTCTACGTAACAAGTCAAGATAATTCATAAATATGAATCAAACAAGTATCAAGCAAGCGGGTCGGGTCGAAAGCAAGATAAAATGTAAAATACTATTCGCACCCAAAATATGATAAATCAAGAAAATACCACAAATAAGGAAATACGGAAACTGGAATTGGTATAAATGAACTAGGGTGTTACAAACATCGACGTCCGTACGTTAATTTCAGTGGCATTTGTTCGTTTCTAGAGTAAGCTAAGGTTCTAACCTATAGATACTTAGCTCATTGTTTTGATTTTGATATGATATTTACGCCACTATTTCATAACTACGATTATAGGTACGATCACAAAGGTTTCCGAAATAGAGTTGGCGGACATAACAATCGTGGATTCAACGAGCTCGAAAAGTTGTGAGTAAATTTATATCTACGGGGGAAGTCGAGTGGATGGCGTATAGCACCCTCGCAACCTTATAAATAACATAGTATGATATATAGTTAGTTTTTAGTAGTTATTCAAGATATTGATATTGGAGTTAAGTTGCATCTAGTATGATATTCATATGCATGTAGTTTATTCATGGTTTGGTGAATTGGTACGAAGAATCATACCATACTGTTGATGACGAGATTAGCATGCTGAATAACGGCCAAGTTTCCTTTAGAATCATAAAATTATATTTTATTCCGTTTTAGAACGTAATACTTGAGTGGGCTATACTCTTTTAAAAACTAACGATTCGTTCCATTTTCAAAGATAATGGTATAGCTCATAGAAAGTAGTTACTTTAATAGTTACGTTTAGATTTACTTTACATGTTCGCGATATATTTATCGATGTTATACGTTTCCGTAATACGAACACTCTAGTAGAACACTGCACAACTACCAATGAGTATTATGCTGCACAAGCATGTACATATATGTTACACTACACCTCATTGGTACTGCCATGTCACTGTAGGACCGTTGTGTTATGTAATACGTATGTAGATGTTGATATGAGTAGGTGTTCCCTGATTAAAAATCAGGAATTACCTCAATGAGGTATCACGTGCTCACACGTGACCAAGGGTCACGTGTTGACACGTGATAGTTAAACTCTAAAAATCAAGCAAAAGTGTAAACAAACGGTTAAGGAAAGACCCCAATGGGGCGTCACGTGCTCACACGTGACCAGAGATCACGTGTTGACACGTGATGGTCCTTCAGCCCGGTTAAAAGACAGAATTAAATTCTGAATGAGGGAGGGTCACGTGCCAACACGTGATAGGCTTTGAAAGCCTTATAAGTTGATAGAATTAAATTCAAATTAAGGGAAATCAAAGACCCTAACTGGGAAAGTATTTCTTTAAATATTTCCAAACAAAAGAGGACTATGCTCTGTAAAGTGGAGCACCGTTGGATTAAAAATCCAATGGTGATTAAAAATCACCAATTTATGTAAAGATTTTATACAGGGAAAGACTTCCCTAAATTTCACCAAAAATAACAAACAGAATATCTTTTCGATTAAAAATCCAATGGTGAATAAAATTCACTGAGTGATCTAAAAGATCATATTAGTTACGAAAAACAAACAAAATCTTTCAATAAAAGATTTACTAAACAAATTGATTCTTTTCCTTCTCCTATAAATAGGAGCCAAGAAGAGAAGAAGAGATAGAATTTTGAGATCTTGAAATTTTCTGAAGGAAAATAGCAGAGAGAAAAGAAAGGAGAATTCAATTCTCAAAAACCCTAGGTGAGAAAAGGGAAAGGGATCAAAACTTTATAAAACAGGAAGAGAATTTAATTCTCAATCTAAGAGTTTAACTCTTCTGCAAAAGAACTTAGTTCTTTCTCTGGTTGAAGATCTGCAGAACCAAATCTCCCCACAGGTTGAGAATTTAATTCTCATCGGGGAGATTCTGCCATGCAGACCCAAAACTTAGAGGGAGAATTGAGTTTAGAGAATTTGATTCTCCCAATTCACAGGAATTTAATTCCTCCAAGATAAAACCAGGGTTTAACCCTATATGAGAATTTAATTCTCCTAAATTTATAGGAATTTAATTCCTTCAAGATAGACAAAACTAGGGTTTAACCTTACTTGAGAATTTAATTCTCTCAAGTTCACAGGAATTTAATTTCTCCTAAATGAAATTAGGGTTTCACCCTATATAAGAATTTAATTCTTCCACATGCATAGGAATTTAATTCCTTTTAAAGACATAATTAGGGTTTAACCCTACAGAGAATCTAATTCTAAAAAAATAAAGAGACTTGAAAGATCTCCATGCACGTAAAGAACTTGGTCACGTGATGACATGTGATCCCAATCCACAGTGATCAGAAAAGAAAGAATAAAACTAAGTCACGTGCCCCCACGTGACCCCCTAAACAAATCTCCCAAAATGAGAAGGGAAAAGATTGGAGGCAATACCTCACATGCTCTCACGTGACTTCCAAAAACAAAGAGAACAAACGCAAAGGCAGTACTGGCTTTGGGCGCTCTCACGTGTCCTCACGTGACCCCTAATAAACACTTTAATAATCAATACATGAATACCCATCACGTATCAACACGTGATGACCAGAAGATTAAAAAGTGATTAACACTTATTTGCAGTTCTGAGAACAAAATAAAGGAGGTCTGGCCCCACCTCTGGGTGCCCTCACGTGTCCCCACGTGACCCCTTTCTTTTTAGTGTTTAACACTATTTTAAGTATTTCATTTCCAGTGTTTAACACTTTTTTAAATACATCACGTGAGGACACGTGACCACCAGATATTTTCTAGTGTTTAACCCTATTTTAAATCCAATCTTAGCCAAATTGGCTAAGTTTTCCAGAGACAAGCCTCCCCTTCAACTGAATCTCAAAATTGATCATTTTATATGACACACAAAGTAAAACTCAGAGCTATATTGTTTAACACTCAGTCAAAGACAAAAAAATTTATCAGAGCCCTCAAACTCTTGTTTAGCATTGCTAAGTGATGAGGGGCTGAACCCAGACAAATGTCTAATGGTCCAATAAAGGGCCGACATTTCTAATCTAATTGGACTTAGCCCAAATTGGCCATAAGTTCTCAATTCAGATTTAACTGAGCCAATGTGCTCATAATCTAATTAATTGATCTTAGTTCCAAATTGGACTACAGATCCCCAAATCAACTTTGGTTCAAGGGTACATCTCTTCACTCCTTTGATATTTGTCGTTGTAATCCTTCAACATCTTCAGAGAGGTGACGGGTCCCGACAACCACACATTTCACGGACTATGATGTCCTTAACCTTGACTGTGAGGTCTTTAAACTCACGGACTATGATTTCCTTAACCTTGACTGTGAGGTCTTTAAACTCACGGACTATGACGTCCTTAACCTCGACTGTGAGGTCTTTAAACTCACGGACTATGATGTCCTTAACCTCAACCGCGATGTCTTTAAACTAACATTGGACCGTAATGTCCTTAAACTAACAATGGACCGTAATGTCCTTAAACTAATTGACCGCAAAGTCCTTAAACTAAAACAATAGAGCCCAAATGCTCTTTTGTTGGATCTAAATAATCCTGTTAAGTAGATCTTAGTCTAAAATTAGACTAACGTATCCTTAACAAATGGTTAAATTGACCTTAGTCTAAAATTAGACTAACGTGTCCTTAACAAACCGTTAAGTTGATCTTATTCTGAAATTAGACTAACGTATCCTTAACATACGTTTGAGTTGATCTTAGTCTCAAATGAGACTAACGTATCCTTAAACCCAACCCCAAACCCAAATCTAAGAAAATACAGATTTGGACTAATCCACGCCCTACGGGCGACAACATAAATTAGTCTCCGTATACAATCCACGGGCAACCAAAAACAAAACAAACACACACAATACGAAGTGACTATCTGGAGAAGGAGAAAGTGGTTACCGCGATGCGGTAGCGTAATTAACTGCAGGGGCTTGCGCCTGCAGGGAAGAGCGTCCCCACAATCAAAAACCCCTCAAATGAGGGGGAATCTGACGAAGTCTGCTACATCGGCCGCATCTGTTTAAACCTTCGATACGTGGTGTCATAAATCAACTTGGCATCTTCGAAGAAGTGGACGGATAACACCTATTAGCATCTGCCCCCAAATTCAGGCAAGACGTTTGTCTTCCTGGTTTTCGGCGGAGAACAGATTCTGGCACGCCCGGTGAGACCTTTTTCTCTTTCCACTCCACTCTCCGTGTGTCGTGTTCGCGAACGAATCGCGGTTTGCTAATGGTTGCCCTTGGGTTCGAGGTACTAAGATTTGGCGTCTTGCTTGGTGCAAAAAGCGAAGGATCAATGGCGTCCACTTGCGCGAAGTGTTCCAGCTACAACTGCAACTCGCGTTCCGCCTCATCTGGAGGCATAGCTTACGGGCCTCAAGCGGCCTCCCTGTTCACGATGCCGGTGGACCAAGTAACTTAGGCCACCACTGGGCTGTTCTTTGGGACTATGATCCCACCCATGAGCTTCAATGCCCCGATGTTGCCGCAAGAAGCCCCAAAGAAGTCGGTCTTCGATCGACTTACCACTACTGCGACCCCTCTCAACGGGTTTTCCAGCTCCGGCGCCTCAGTCTTCGCCAGATTAGGCCAAAATTCATGTGGGCCCATGATGAAGCCTGCAATTCCAGAAAAGGTTATTCCGAAGAGGATAGCCATCCATGTTCCCGAAGTCGTCAAGGCGGCTTCTCCTGCCAAAGGGTCGGTCTTCACAAGACTGACTGTTCCGGCTCCCGCTCCAGTCGAAGTCCTCAAAGCTACTTCCCCCACCCAGAGGTCTGTCTTCGACCGGTTAGACACTGCTGCTCGACGGTCAGTCTTCAAGAGGCTGGTACCAGCGGCGCCTCACCAAAACAGGGGGCATGACGAAATCACCCCTCAAGCTGAAACAATCCCAGCAGCTCGACACGCTCGACGTCGCCACTGGCGCCGAGTAAGGAAAGCTAGGGCAACTCCCCCTCTGGGCTAACCTCACCAGCCCCAACGGTGGAAGTCAATGCTGTTGTTCCAATCGGGAACAGCTTTGAATTGCTGAACAAGGTGCGCAAGAACTCTCCTACCGCCATACTGAAAAGATCTCCTCCACCCATGGAGAATGCACCGAAGGCAAAGACGGAACAGCCCCCTCAGCGGCTGTCCTCCAAAATCTACAAAGTCTGACGACAGGTCCAAGAGTCGGTGATTGATCAAGATTACCCTCGCCGACAGAAAAAGGTGAAGCTTCAACAGGAAGAGAACCGTCCTGTCAAGCCACAAAGGACGATAACTACCTGGGTACCCGCTGCAACGGCCCCCTCAACGTCAACCGCTCAAAAGAGAAAGAGGCCGGAGAAAGCCCCTGTGACTACGGCAGACCACAAAGACGCTGAGCCCAAACTCCCCAAGTCTGGGGGCATAATGGTGCATACTGTTTACATGGCTTCCGGAAAAGAGGAAAGCCGCGCTTCGACAGGTCACCGACCGCTCACCCGATCCATGACAAAAGCCCAGAAGCAGCAACATAAGCTTCAGGAAATGCTAACGCAAATGGCCGCACTTACCGGGCCAAAAGAAAGCCCGGAGGCGTCATCAGAGCAGCGTCATGAACAAGAAACCGATGCTGACTTTCTCCGCAGAGTCCTCGAAAAGAAGGACAGTGAAGCAGCAGAACAAGCGGCTAATATAAAATGAATGACGCTTCTCTTCCAAGACATGGACGGGATGATGTTACAACCAGAACCTCTAGCTGAGGACCCTCCTATCATCATTGAAGACGACAGAGGGGAGACATTGAACCCTCCTCCGACTCTCTCAGCAGCCAAAGAGGAAACCATCTCCACGGCCGCTCTAGATGACTATATTGCTCAGCAAATACAAGCTCACCAGGCAAATGAAGCGACCGGCCAAGTTGTTAAAACTGGGCGACCGTATCCAGGCTGGTATGACCAAATAAAGTACCCGCCGGGATACACGATCCCTAGATTCCATGTGTACAAGGGGACAAGCAATCCAAACCAACATGTCGCTTAGTTCAGGGCTCTTTGCGGCAACACCGGGGGTGATAATAAACTTTTGCTCCGTCATTTTGTTGGCAGCTTATCGAAAACAGCGTTTGAATGGTACTCTGAACTTCCAAATGACTCCGTCAAGACTTTCGCAGAAATGGAGCTATTATTCACACAAAGATTTGCAAGCGCTAGTGAGCGCACCCCAATCACAGCATTGATTAACGCCAG
Organism: Agapanthus africanus; assembly: GCA_030015575.1. Lineage (NCBI taxonomy): Eukaryota > Viridiplantae > Streptophyta > Magnoliopsida > Asparagales > Amaryllidaceae > Agapanthus > Agapanthus africanus. Next base: position 797,166,409 of record CM057340.1, read on the forward strand.
GGTAAAGCTAGGAGAGACGTGGGTTCAATATGCAATACGATGGCGGAATCTGTGGTCGAAATGCGAACAACGCATCGAAGAAGCTCCGGCGGTGGGCATGTTCGTGGGCACTTTGGACCCTCATGTAACCATTTCCCAATTCATGATGTTCTTTAACCCGACCACGTTCCAAGCCTTGATCAACAAGCTGGCCCAGATGGACCAGATGGGTCATAGACCGTCTCCTCCGAAGCCGGAGCCGCGGAACGAAAAGGGTAAAGGGAAGGCGATATTCGTTGCGAATACTCAACAGCAGCCCAGTGCCCCAAAACTAACGGATCAACTGGAAGAAAGATGATGATGCTACAATGAGAAAATGAAGCGTCCTTATTCGTTCCCCCGGGACAAAACGAAGAGACTGTTCGAACTGGCGGTGCGCAACAGGCTCATCAATCTGCCAAATCCTAAGCGACCACTGCAACCCGGCGAGACTAATAATCCCAATCATTGCCCTTACCACCAAACGGTAAGCCATCCGATTAAAGATTGCTTCGTCTTTAAGGGGTGGATCAAGGACTGATACCAACAAGGCAAGTTTGCGCTGTCTGAGAAGTGGAAAGTAAGCCCACCACAACTGTACACTCCTAAGAAGACAGACATGCCGGGGGCATCATGCTCTTTTGTTGAAGAGGCTCCATGGGAGGTCGCTCTTTCAGCCAAAACTAAAAGAATGCTGAACGATCTCCAGACATGTCCAGCGATCAGGTGGAAGAATCCGCTGGAACCTGAGATTATCAAGGGAATGCTGAAACCGCGCCCAACTCCAAAAATTGGTGGTGATATTCAAAACACTCACACCCAGCCGTCAAAGTCCTTGAAGAAGAAAAAGAAGACCAAAAAGCCCGTGAAGCCTGGTGACAAACACATGGACCTGCAAAAGCAGATTGACGCGCTGGAAGAGTATAATCAGAAGGCGCGGACTCCAATCACACTCCAAGAATTTCTCAATCACGTCCTTGAAGACGGAGATGATGGAGAAGACTTGTCGGATGAATCTGAAGCTTACATAGCAAGTTTCCATGTGATCTCTCACTCATCGATAAATGATGGAGAAGTTCCTTACACGGAGAAACTGGGGGCAGGTCCTGAGCCGGAACTCCTAGGGCCATCAGACGAAATGATTGATGCGTTCCTAAATGAAGCGCTTCTTAAAAGCAAAGCTGCTCGAGAAAGTAAAATGGCCATATTTGCAAAAGCCAAGCGCCGGCGACTGGACGAAAAGGTTGAGACGCTCCCGCCAAATCAAAGTACATCCGCCACAAATAAAAACAGATTCAAGACGAGAAAGAGGTTCACTAAAGCCATATCAATGGGAATGAAGCTATCATCCTCCGAAGGAAACATTCTTGGTGAAGCAGAAATGCATCCTAACTACTGCTTATATCATCGAAAGATTAAGCACCCCACCGAAGAGTGCAACGCTTTTAAAAGATGGTGGCAGGGATATGTTGCTCACCAGCAACATTTTAAGCGAATGAAATGCAAAACTCGTCGGGCGCGAAGAAGTACGACCGAGGGGCTTAGAAGAACTACCGGCAACTGTCACATGGTTAACGTCGGAGGATCGCAAGTTCTCACTTTCGGGAGCGACTCTGACGAAGAAATGACTCTTGGCCCTCTCTTCAAAGAATCCACCTCGGGAAAAGAGGAAGAACCGAAGACCTGTGAAAATATTCAGCTGCGGAATCGTACGCTGCCCGAAAAGAATCTCGGACCCATGAACAGAAAAGATAAGGGAAAAGAAAAAGTCCCTGAGAATATCGCCTTAGATGACCAAGCCGTCGAAGAGCTGACAGCCAAGGACCCGCCGAAGAAGAGCAAGGTGAACTACAACGTTCTGGCACACTTGAGGAAGCTACCCTCGCAGCTCAGCATTCTCGACGCCCTTATGCTATCCAAAGAGGCGAGAGCTTCATTGATCAAGGCGCTACAAGTGCCAGGGCAATTCCAAGCTTTCCTCGCCGAAGAAAGGATGAAAGACGAGCTGGAAGAAGTACACACAGCCGAGATCACCTTCGGCGATGAAGATCTCCTCCTTAGGACGTGCGAACACAACCGTCCCCTTTATGTCTCCGGATACTGTCACAATATCAAGATAGGCAAAATCCTGATTGACAATGGATTTTCTGTCAATCTCCTCAACGTGCGAGTGTTGAAGGAAATCTGCATGAGCGTTCAGCACCTCGCTCGTGATAAAATCACCATCTCCAGTTTTAACTCCCAGTCATCACGGACTCTCGGGTCTATGATACTGACGCTGCGCTTCGGGCTACTTGTCACGGATATTAAATTTCACGTCATTGACGCCAAGACATGCTACAATGCTTTGCTCGGCAGGCCCTGGCTACACGAGTATAACATTATCCCTTCTACACAACATCAGTGTATGAAGTATTTCAAGGATGGTCTCGAGTACACTGTGACGGGGGAGTTGAACCCATTCTCCGTGAATGAAGTCCTAAAGTACGAAAATGCAAAATACTTCTTACCAGACTTTGAGGACACGGAAAGATGTCACAAACCGAAGAACAAAACCATCACTACTATTCCGGTCTTCGGGAGTGATACCGAGGAGGAAGAAGAGATTGTTTATTCAGGGCCGCCCCAATACAACAAGCCGGGACCGTCCACCCTTATGTTGATCTTCGGCAGCGACTCGGAAGATGAGGTCAGTGCTGTATTCTCTGCTCGGCCGTCGATACAAATCTCCGCCGACAAAGATCAGAGTTTGCAAATTACCATGGTTCCACAAGAACATTACAAAGATCTTGATGCACTTGAAGCTTGTAGTGTGCAAGAACTGCAGACATTTTACGTCCCTCCCAGACGAAAAGGTGAAGAGGCGATCCTATTCTACCGATCTGGGGAAACCAAAATGGAGAAGGAAATCTGGCACGGCGCCGATTCTACGCTCGACAGGCTCCAGCCCATCCGTCTGCCTAGATACTACACGGAAGGCTTGAAAAGTCTATTGAAGTGCTAAGGGGTACCCCTCAGACAGACTACTCGACAAGCTCGATTCTATAATAGGATTTAGGATGTACCCGGAACTTAGCGAAAGTTGCCAAACGGGAGAATGGAAACGGTCGGGCTTGGATATGTTCAATCCAAAAAATGAGAACGAGTCCATGGCAGCTACGTCATACATGACTTCGATGAAGAAGGAGACATTCTGTTAGAAAACACTGACCCTGAACCAAAACGAGATCCTACCATCAAAATACCGAGTCCGTCGTTTGAAGAACGAATGGAGAAGCTCATAAGGGAAGCGGGTCGAAAGGTTCGAGATGACCATAACCGTGAGATGGCCATTTACGAAAAAGCCAGGACGCAGCGCCCCCTTCAACAGGCCGCGGAGAATGACGATGCTCTTCCTTATCAACCCGTCATACGAAAGGCCCGACGCAGAGGCAAAAATAAATCAAAGAGCGAGAAAGGCGTTCGACAGTGACAAAGCGGGACCAAGAAACTACGCGACCGGGAATCGAGCAATCCGGATTCGTCTCTTATAAAGAAGATGGGTCGAGCATACTCTTTTCCCCAAGACAAAACACAGAAGATACTTGATCTTGCCATAAAATATCAAATGATTACACTTCCGGAGTCCAAACACCCCAAGCAAGACAACGAGGTCTCTCACCCAGACTATTGCTCTTATCACCGAGCAACAGGACATCCTCTCGAAGACTGCTTCACCTTCAAGAACTGGGTCGAAAACCAATATCAATAGGGCAGGTTCGCTCTATCCAGCAGTTGGAAAATAACCCCACCGCAGAAGCATGAACCGAAGACCACAAGAGCAGAACCAGATCAACATCAGTTTTGGAAGCGATCTCGTACTCGTCATATGATAACGCTGTCAGAAGAAGAGCCCGAGAATATGGATGACCTCCCCTGATGCTTCGAAAACAATGATGACAAGGCGATCTCAGAGTTTCCACCGGCGCCGAAAGAGATGAAAGATGGAATACATACTACAGCAGATAATCTCAAGAAAATTGATTTAGGGACGGCAAGTGACCCGCGACCGACATTCGTCAGTGAGCTGCTGTCTGAAGAAAGGGTGGCTACACTAAAAGACGTGCTTATGCAGCATAAAGATTGCTTCGCATGGAACTATTCCGAGATGCCAGGACTAGATCCAAAGATTGATGTCCACAAATTGGCGATATCCCCGGACACCAAGCCAATCAAACAAGCACCAAGGAGAACGTGGCTTGAGCTTGAGATAAGCATCAATGCCGAGGTCAAGAAACTAATCGACTCCGGTTTTATCCAAGAGGTTCAATATCCTGATTGGATTGCCAACATCGTCCCAGTGATGAAGGAAAATGGGACGGTGCGCATATGTGTGGACTTTCGGGATCTCAATAAAGCCTGCCCAAAGGACGACTTTCCAGTACCAGTCACCGAGCTGATGATAGATAACACGTCTACTCACGAAGTCTTCTCCTTCATGGACGGATCGTCAGGATACAATCAGATAAAGATGCATCCCGAAGACCAGAAGCACACCACTTTCCGGGCCCCTTTAGGCATATTCTGCTACAAGGTGATGCTTTTCGGTCTAAAGAACGCCGGTGCCACCTATCAGAGGGCCATGACGAAGATCTTCGATGACCTCATACATCGAATGCTATATCGACGATCTCGTAGTGAAAAGCAAATTATACGAGGAACATTTAGAGCATCTGAAGATCGTATTTCAACGCCTTCGACAATACAACTTGAAGATGAACCCTCTCAAATGCGCATTCGGAGTTTCCTCGGGCAAATTCCTAGGATTCATTGTCCGACACCGAGGCATCGAGATAGATCCATCAAAGATCAAGGCAATTATGGAAATGCCCCCGCCAAGGACTCTCAAGCAATTGCGATCTTTCCAAGGGAAGCTCGCGTATATCCGACGATTTATAGCCAATCTCTCAGGCAAGTGTCGTCCCTACGGTCACCTGATGAAGAAGGGAACCCCTTTCGTCTGGGATCGCAAATGCCAAAACGCACTGGACGAAATCAAGCAATACTTGCAGAATCCGCCAGTACTGGCCGCTCCCGTTAAAGGAATTCCTCTCATTCTGTATACAACCGCCCTTGAAGGTTCCTTAGGCGCATTATGGGCACAAGAGAATGACCAAGGGAAGGAAAGAGCCCTTTACTATTTGAGTCGAGTTCTACTGGGGGCAGAAAACAATTATTCTCCTATTGAAAAACACTGCCTGGCATTGATCTTCACGATAACAAAGCTCAGGCACTATGCGTTGGCGCATGAAGTCCGTCTCATATCGAAGGTGGATCCTCTCAAGTACTTAATGTCAAAAGCCATATTAACGGGGCGTCTCGCTAAATGGGCCCTACTCTTGATGGAATTCTCGATAACTTATAGGCCTCTTAAGGCAGTGAAAGGCCAGGCTATCGCCGACTTCCTTGCCGAGCACCCGATACCCGCCGATTCTCCTTTGAACTGTGAATTGCCAGACGAACACGCGTTTGACACGATCAACGGGAATGATACCCGATGGGAACTTTATTTTGATGGAGCCTCTTCCATGAAGAAGCGTAAAAAAAGTACCCCTATAATCAAATCGGGGGTAGGTCTCATCTTCGTAACTCCACAAGGAGGGATAATGCGCTTCGCCTTCTCCTTGACAGAGCCGAGGACGAACAACGAAGCCAAATACGAGGCTTTGATAGCAGGTTTCGAGATTGCCATCGACATGGGAATTGAAAACCTCCTCATATACGGAGACTCCCAACTGGTCGTTAGTCAAGTAAATGGCGACTATCAAACGTGCAAACCAGAGTTGGTAAAGTACGGCGAGAGAGTACAACGACTGCTGACTCAAATTCCTTCCTATGCCCTGGAAAGCATACCGCGTGCAGAAAATAGCAAGACGGATGCATTATCCAAGCTCTCTAAAGAATTGGCCGACGAGAACCTCGATGACATAAGAATCGTGGTACAAAACCGTCGGGTTTTTGCACCGGCAGAAATATCTCCGGAGTCGTCCGAAGAAAAAGGAGCGACCAAGCAAGTGGCTCTGCAAGTAAAAGACCAGGAAAAGGTTGAAGATTGGAGAGAAGTCTTTATAGACTACTTCAAATCCCGTCGAACACCCGAAGATGCTTCCTCAAAACATCAGCTCATGAAGCGAGCCTTATCTTTCGCCTTCGTCAATGATACTCTGTATAAGAGGTCATTTGATTTTCTATGGTTAAGATGCCTGGGACCTGAAGAAGCAAAAAGAGTCGTCCAAGAAACTCACGACGGACTCTGCGGTTCTCACCAAGCCGGCCCGAAGATGAAGTTGAAATCAAAAGGATGGGCTACTTTGGCCCACGATGATCCAGGACTGCCTCGAATACGTGAAGCAATGCCACTCATGCCAGATTCACGGGGACTTTACCCATCAGCATCCAAATCCACTACATCCAACGGTGGATAGCTGGCCGTTTGAAATGTGGGGGACTGACATAATCGGCCCCATCGAGCCAGCATCGGCCAGAGGACATCGGTTCATTTTGGCGACAACTGATTACTTTTCCAAATGGGCAGAAGCAGTACCGCTGAGGGAAGTGAAGACGGAGAACATCCTCCATTTCTTCAAGACACACGTCATTTATCAGTTTGGAACTCCAAGACGGATCATCTCCGATAACGGGCCAGCTTACAGAAGCCACAGAATCAACCGCTTCGTAGAACAGCATAACATAGACTGGAGATATTCATCAATCTATAATCCCCGAGCTAACGGTCTAGCTGAGGCTTTTAACAAGATCTTGACGAAGATCGTAAAAAAGAAGGTGTCTCGAAATAAGAAGGACTGGCATGAACGACTGCATGAAGCTCTCTGGGCATATCGAACTACGTTCAAAACGGCCACTAACACAACACCGTATACATTGGTATTTGGTACGGAGGCGGTACTCCCCCTCGAGATAGAGCTACCCTCTTTACGAATGGCGGTTCATTACGAGCTAACGGACGAAGAGAATGCTCACCTTCGGCTTGAGGAGCTCGATGCCCTTGATGAAACTCGGCTCATAGCGTAACAAAATCTGGAGGCTTATAAAGCAAAGATGACGCGTTCATATGAGAGATTGACTAGGCCGAGAACATTCCGCCAAGGCGAACTCATGCTAGTGGTCAAAAGACCTATGATCCCCAATCGTGCCAAGCGGGGAAAATTCGAGCCAAATTACGAAGGCCCGTATATCATAGACAAAATCTATCAGGGTGGAGCCTATCTACTCATGGACATGCATGGTGAAAGACCTTTCAAGCCAATAAACGGTCGCTTCCTAAAGAAATACTACGCCTGACGAGTCACAGCCTAGGTCAATGATAGATGACGACGCCTATGTCTGCTCGCTATCTTCCTAAGCCCAAACTCTATAAGTAGTAGCTGGTTTTCGGACCGAAACGTCCTTAAACTAACAACGGACCGAAACATCCTTAATCTAACAACGGACCGAAACGTCCTTAAACTAACAATGGACCGAAACGTCCTTAAAACTAACAACGGACCTCTATGTCCTAAAACTAGCTGTTGACCGAGATGTCGATAAACGACTGTGGATTGCAGCATCCCAACGCTGATACCAAAAAAAAGAAGGATAAAAGAATAAAAGAATAAAAAAAGAAAGGAAAACGGTATGTCCATAAGCGAAATGGGCACGGATGAAAACCTGAAAGGGCTCCGTGAGTAAAAACAGCAAGGCTACCGGCGAGTTTTGTGAAAACCCGAAAGGGCGCAACCTCATTAAAAGACACTTGCAAGGTCCTCTCGACCTTGTAAGGAGAAACCACCTGCGTGAGATCCTTACGACTCACAAGAGAGCAACACACTTAGGGATCTCCACGATTCCTAAGGAGAAATTACACTTGCGAGATCCTCACGACTCGTAAGGAGAACCCTCTTATGAGACCCTCACGGCCCATAAGATTCAAAAGTCTTAAGCTACAGGGATCTGAACCTGTTCTTAAGAGGCCACCACCACCTCCAATACTGCCCTACAAGCGGTTCAATGTTGACCCTTGTATACAATCCACGGGCGCGAATAAACATTTCCCTAACAAAGTCCCATCCGGAACTAGGGATATGTCCACACAGTGAACAACCCTTGTAAGTCCTCTCGACTTATAGGGAGAAAGCACTCTTGTAAGATCCTTACGACTTATAAGAGACCATACACTTAGGAGTCCTCACGATTCCTAAGGAGAAAACGCACCTACGAGATCCTCACGACTTGTAGGGAGAAATACCTTTATGAGACCCTTACGGCTCATGAAGTCAAAAGCCTTAGTCGACAGGATCTTAACCCTGTTTCCTAAGCCACCTTTGTTTGACATTGACAGAGGCAAATGATGATTCTCTCCTGGCAATATCCCAGTTGTAGCGGTGCTGATGCCGAAATCGGTGTCTAATTCCAAGCTTGCAGCGAGAAGCCAGCAAGCCACACATGCATACGAAATAGCCGAAATAATGGGGCAACTTGCAGCAAAATCAGCAAGTAAAAATGTATGCATGCAAAATAGCCGAAATGATTGGGCAACTTGCAATAAAAAGCAGCGATTAAAAATAAAACAAATACCAGAAATGATTGGGCACCGCGAAAAATAGCCGAAATGATTGGGCAATCGTGACCTTCGCGATATAAAAGCTGAAATGATAGAGCATCGTGGAAAGAAATAAAAAAAATGAAATGAAATTTTTACCCTACAGGTGGTATCACGTCAATCCCTGTATACAATCCAGGGGCGCAAACAAAGAGGGAATCATGCCCTTCCTCCCCAGGCTTCATCAGAAGAAGAAGCCAAATCTTAACGGTTCACAGATAGCCTGGAGATCATCTCAACATTCGTCTCATTACAACAGACACAATATCAAGCAAAGCGGAACAACGGCAACTCGCAGTTCCATGACTCGGCGGTGCACAGATGGCCGAGAGTTAAACCCCGACTCCATGAAATGCAGATAAAGCCAACCCTTCCTGGTCACGTGGAACACGGCACTGACTCCGTGGGAAACGTCCAGAGCGGATCCTGGTCCTCGCAGAGCATGGCAATGACCCCGTGTGAAGCATCCAGAGCGGAGCCTGGTCCTCGCAGAACACGGCAATGACCCCGTGGGAAGCATCCAGAGAAAAATTCCTGGTCACGTGAAACGCTCTTATGTCAATCCTGACCCCGTAGGAAATTTCCAGAGCGGATCCTGGTCCTCGCAGAGCACGGCAATGACCCCGTGTGAAGCATCCAGAGCAGAGCCTGGTCCTCGCAGAACACGGCAATGACCCCGTGGGAAGCATCCAGAGCAAAATTCCTGGTCACGTGGAACGCGGATAACGTCAATCCTGACCCCGTGGGAAGCATCCAAAGCGGATCCTAATCCTCGCAGAGCACGGCAATGACCCCGTGTGAAGCATCCAGAGTGGAGCCTGGTCCTCGCAGAACACGGCAATAACCCCGTGGGAAGCATACAGAGCAAAATTCCTGGTTACGTGGAACGCGGATAATGTCAATCCTGACCCCGTGGGAAACGTCCAGAGCGGATCCTGGTCCTCGCAGAGTACGGCAATGACCCCGTGTGAAGCATCCAGAGCGGAGCCTGGTCCTCGCAGAATACGGTAATGACCCCTGTTCCCGCCAAAAATTTCTGCGCAGAGGAGTCCAAGGTATCAAATGGCAGCGATACGCTTAAAGAAATGCAAACCAGTATCTTCCGGCCTATATTTTGACAAACTCCCAAATGAGAAACAGATAAATTCTGATGGTATCGAAAGCGGCTCGAAAAACCCTTCGATTTGATATATTATGGGCCTCGTAATTCATCCGGGATCAAAAGTTATGAGGAATTACGTGTCCACACGTGATGGGCTTTTAAGAACCCGCTGGAGGAGTTAAAAGATACAATAAAAACTCAGAAAAGACCCCAATGGGGCATCACGTGCTCACACGTGACCATGGGTCACGTGCAGACACATGATGGGCTTTTAAAACCTCTAAAATAATGAATGGAATTTAATTCTAAAAGTCAGAAAATACCTCAACGAGGTATCACGTGCTTACACGTGACCAATGGTCACGTGTTGACACGTGATGGTTAAAACTGAAACATAAATAAGCGGCTGAGAAAGGAACCCAATTAGGGGTCACGTGCTCACACGTGACCAAAGGTCACGTGCCAGCACGTGACTGGCTTTAAAAGCATTATAATTTAATAGAATTAAATTCTAAAAGTTTCTGAATCTTTCCAAATGGAAAAGGGTCATGGGGAACCGTTGGATTAAAAATCCAAGGGTGATTAAAAATCACCAATTTATGGAAAAACCTTGGACAAGGAAAGATTTCCCTGAAAATCTCACCAGGATAACAAATAGAATATCTTTTGGATTTAAAATCCACGGTGAATAAAATTCACTGAATGATCTAAAGGCCCAGATTAATGATAAATATAAATCAAATCTCTCAACATACAAATCAAATCTCTCAATGAGAGATTTGCTAAACAAATTGATTCTCTTCCTTCTCCTATAAATAGGAGCCAAGAAGAGAAGAGAGAGGGATCTACTTTTTTGAGAGAAAAACAGAGAGAGGAGAATTTAATTCTCAAGAGGGAAGAAAAGAAAGGAGAATTTAATTCTCAACAAAGAAAACCCTAGGTAAGAAAAGGGAAAAAGATAAACTTCAAACAGAGAATTTAATTCTCAAAATCCAAGAGTTTAACTCTTATACAAAAAGAACTTAGTTCTTCTTCTGGTTGAAGATCTGCACAGAGCACATCTCCCCATAACTTGAGAATTTAATTCTCATCGGGTTGAGATCCTGCCATGCAGATCCTAAACTTAGAAGGGGAATTGAGTTTTGAGAGTTCAATTCTCCTAAAACAAAACTAGGGTTTAACCCTAATCAAGAATTTAATTCTTTTACATATCTGGGAATTTAATTCCTTTGAAAAGAAATCAGGGTTTCATCCTAAATAAGAATTCAATTCTTAAAAGATCTCTGTTCATGAAAAGAACTAGGGTCACGTGCCCCCACGTGACCCTTGAAAAGATCCCCTGCAAAGAAATTTGAAGCATCACCCCACGTGCTCCCACGTGACCCTCATTATATATGGAACAAAAGCAAAGGCAGAAACAATTCTGGGCGCTCTCACGTGTTACCACGTGACCCCTAATAAATGTTCTAATAAATCAGGGCATGATTATACATCACGTGCCCACACGTGATGGCTATGAAAATTAAAAGTGTTTAACACTTGTTTGCAGAACAAAATAAAGTGGATCCGGCCCCACTTTTTGATGCCATCACGTGCTCCCACGTGACTCTCAAAACGCAGAAAGAAAGATCAATGGGAATGAAGGCTTTGGGCGCTCTCACGTGTTTACCACGTGACCCCTTAGCAAACGTTCTAACAGTCAGCGCATAAATCCCCATCACGTGTCAACACGTGATGCTCGAAATAAAAAGGAAAAGTGTTTAACACTTATTCACAGATTTGAGGATAAAACAAAGGAGATATGGCTCCGCATTTAGGGCGCCCTCACGTGTCACCACGTGACCCCTAATGAGCATTCCAACAGACCAGAGCGGGGGCCTCCATCACGTGCTCACACGTGATGGCCGTCAGAATTAAAAGAGTTAAAACACTGATCTGCAGAATAAGATAAGGGAAATCAGGGCGCTCTCACGTGTCCACACGTGACCCCTCTCCCCTTAGTGTTTAACACTAATCCGAAGACTTTGTCCTCAGTGATTAACACTGATTTTCTTAGTGTTTAACACTAATTTGGAAAACTCTATTTGCAGTGTTTAACACTGATTTGCTTAGTGTTTAACACTAATTTGAAAACACTGTTCCTAGTGTTTAACACTGATTATCTTTTAGTGTTTAACACTAACTTGTTAATCTTATTCCCAGTGTTCAACACTGTTGACCTTTAGTGTTTAACACTAGCTTTAGCCCAATTGGCTAAGTTTCTAGAGGCGAAGCCTCTCCTTCAATGGACTAACAGAGGGCCAATATTTCAAACATAATTGGACTTAGCCCAAATTGGCCATAAGTCCTCAAATCATCTTGAACTGAGCACATATGCTCTTTCAACCAACTCATTGGTTCAAGGGTACATCTCGGAACTCCTCTGATATTTGTCGTTGTAATCCTTCAACGTCTTCAGAGAGGTAACGGGTCCCGACAACCACACATCAACACGGACTGTGGGGTCCTTAAACTCATGGACTTATGCGTCCTTAAACCAAGATACGGACTGTGGGGTCCTTAAACCCGCGGACTTATGCGTCCTTAAACTAACGGACTAATGCGTCCTTAAACACACCCATATGGACTGTGGGGTCCTTAAACCCATGGACTTATGCGTCCTTAAACTACCAATGGACCACCATGTCCCTAAACTGGCACTGGACCATCATGTCCCTAAACTGGCAATGGACCACCACGTCCCTAAACTGGAACACAGACCACTATGTCCTTAAACTGGTATTGGACCACCATGTCCCTAAACTGGCAATGGACCACCATGTCCCTAAACTGGAACAATAGAGCCCCCAAATTCTCTTTTGTCGGATCTAAACGATCCCGTTAAGTTGATCTTAGTCTCAAACTGGACTAACGTATCCTTAACAAACGTTTGAGTTGATCTTAGCCTTAAATATGGCTAACGTATCCTCAAACCAAAACCCCAAACCCAAATCTAAGAAAAACACGGATTTGGACTAATCCACGTCCTACGGGCGACGACATAAATTGGTCTCCGTATACAATCCACGGGCAACCACAAACAAAACAAACACCCATGACACGAAGTGACCAGCTGGAGAAGGAGAAAGTTGTTACCGCGATGCGGTAGCGTAATTAACTGCAGGGGCTTGCGCCTGCAGGGAAGAGCGTCCCCACAATCAAAAACCCCTCAAACGAGGGGGAATCTGACGAAGTCTGCTACATCGGCCGCATCCGTTTAAACCTTCGATACACGGTGCCATAAATCAACTTGGCATCTTCGGAGAGGTAGACGGATAGCACCAATTAGCATCTGCCCCGAATTTCAGGCAAGACGTCCATGTCTCGGCCGCCGTTCGGAGGGGAACAGATTCTGGCACGCTCGGTGGGACCTCTTCCTCTTTCCACTCCACACTTCGTGTGTCGTGTTCGCGAACGAATCGCGGTTTGTTGTGGTTGCCTGTGGATTCAAGGTACTAAGATTTGGTGTCTTGCTCCGTGCAGAAAACAGAAGATCAATGGCTTCAAACTGCACTGCCTGCAACTACAACTCACTCCGTCCTTGCTGGAGGAGTGACTTATGGGCCCCAAGCGGCCTCCCTTTTTAAGATGCCAGTGGAGCAGGTAATTCAAGCCACCACTGGACTATTCTTCGGGACCATGCTCCCACCGATGAGCTTCGATACCCCAATGACATCGCAAGAAGCTCCAAAGAAGCCGGTCTTTGATCGACTTACCTCTGCCTCGACCCCTCTCAACGGGTCGCCCAACTTCAATACCTCAGTTTTCAACAGACTGGGCCAGAACGTCTATAAGCCCGTGATACCCGAAGCTGCCATCCCAAAGCGGATAGCCATCCCGGTTCAAGCGGACAAAATTATCGGAAAGGCTCCTCCTTCCAAGAAGTCAATTTTTACAAGGCTGTCCATTCCTGTTGCTGCTCCAGGCGAGGTCCTCAAAGCTGCTTCCCCTTCCCAGAGGTCTGTCTTTGACAGATTAGACATTGCTTCTCAACGGGTGTCAGTCTTCGACAGGCTAGCACCAATAACGGTCTCTCCTCAAAGCAGGGGGCATGACGAAGTCGCCCCTACGGCCGAAACAACTCCATCCGCACGACACGCTCGACGTCGCCACTAGCGCCGAGTAAGGAAGGCTGGGGGTAACTCCCCCTCTGGATTTACTCCACCAGCTCCAACGGTGGGGATCGATGCTGCTGTTCCAACTGGGAACAGCTTTGAATTGCTGAACACGGTACGCAGAAACTCTCCTACTGCGGTGCTGAAGCGAACTCCTTCACCTGTGAAGAATACTCCAGAGAAGAAGCTAGAGCAGCCCCCTCAACGGCTGTCCTCTAAAATTTACAAGATCTGGCGACAGGTCCAGGTGTCGGTGATTGATCAAGACTATCTCCGCCGACAGAAAAAGATAAAGGTTCGGCAGGAGAAGAATTACTCTGTCAAGCCGGAAAAAAGCAACAGCTGGATGGGTGCCCACTGCAACGGCTCCCTCAACGTCAATCACTCAAAAGAAAAGGAGGCCGCAAAAAGCCCCTGTGAACATGGCGAACCGTAAAAAAGCTGAATCTAAACGCCCCAAGTCTGGGGGCGTGGTGGTGCACACTGTTTATATGGCTTCTGGAAAGGAGGAAAGCCGTGCTTCGACGGGTCACCGATCGCTCACCCGATCCGTGACAAAAGCCCAGGAGCAGCAACAGAAGCTTCAGGAGATGATGACTGCAATGGCCGCACTTACCGGGCCAAAAGAAAGCTCGGAGGCATCATCAGAGCAGCGTCATGAACAAGAAACTGACGCTGACTACCTACGCAGAGTCCTCGAAAAGAAGGACAAAGAAGCCGCAGAGCAAGCGGCTAATATAAAACAAATGGCGCTTCTCTTCCAAGATATGGTAGGGATGATGATCCAGCAAGATCCTCCTGCTGAAGATCCTCCGATTGTCCTTGAAGATGACAAAGGAGAGACATCGAATCCTCCACCGGCTCTGTCAACAGCCAAGGAGGAGACAATTTCCAAAGCTGCCCTGGAGGAATATATAGCTCAGCAAATACGAGCTCATCAAGCAAGTGAGGCGGCTGAGCAAATTGTTAGAACCGGACGGCCCTATCCGAGCTGGTATGACCAAATCAGTTACCCGCCGGGATATACGATCCCTAAGTTTCACGTATATAAAGGGACAGGGAATCCCCATCAGCATGTCGCTCAATTCAGGGCCTTATGCGGCAATACTGGAGGCGATGACAAATTGTTGCTTCGCCAATTCGTCGGCAGCTTAGCAGAAACAGCTTTTGAATGGTATTCGGAGCTACCCAACGACTCTGTCAAAACATTTGCAGAGATGGAGCTGCTGTTTACACAAAGATTCGCGAATGCTAGTGAACGCACCCCGATAACAGCACTGATCAACGCCAGGATAAGGCCAGGCGAAACGTGGGTTCAATACGCAACACGATGGCGGAATCTGTGGTCAAAATGCGAACAGCGGATCGAAGAAGCACCTGCCGTGGGCATGTTCGTGGGTACTCTCGACCCTCAAGCGACCATATCCCAATTCATGATGTTCTTCAAGCCGACCACTTTTCAGGCCTTGATTGACAAGCTGGCCCAAATGGACCAGATGGGTCATAGACCATCTCCTTCAAAGACAGAGCCTTGGAATGAAAAGGACAAAGGGAAAGCAACCGTCGTCGCCAATACTCAACAACAGCCGAGCCACTTAAAGCCGGTTGTTCGCCAGAACAATGTGCGACCACGCCCATCCCTCGAGGAAAGACTGGGACGTCCTTACTCATTTCCTCAGGATAAAACGAGAAAACTGTTCGAGCTGGCAGTGCGCAACAAACTCATCAATCTGCCGAGTCCAAAACGTCCGTTGCAACCAGGCGATGTCAACGATCCCAATTATTGCCCTTACCACCAAGCGGTAAGCCATCCAATCGAAGATTGCTTCGTCTTTAAGGGATGGATCGAGGATCAGTACCTACAAGGCAAGTTTGCGCTGTCTGAAAAGTGGAAGGTAAACCCACCACAGCCGCACACTCCAAAGAAGATGGACACACCGGGGGCAAGTTGTCACATGATCTCTCACTCATTGATAGATGATAAAGAGGCTCCTTGCACCAAGAAACCAGGGGCGGGGCCTGAACCAGAACTTCTGTGGCCATCAGACGAGATGATCGATGCCTTCCTGAACGAAGCCCGTCTTAAAAGCAAAGCTGATCGAGAGCGCGAGATGGCCATATTCGAGAAAGCCAAACGCCGGCGACTAGATGAAAGGGTCGAAACACTCCCACCAGATGAAAGTACATCCGCCGCAAATAAAAGCAGGATCAAGACAAGGAAACGATTCGCCAAAGCCATAGCAATGGGGATGAGGCCGTCCTCTTTCAGAAAAAATTCTCCTGGTGGTATACATTTTGATGAAACGGACGTACACCCTAACTTCTGCTTATATCATCAGAAGATCGTACATCCTACTGAAGACTGCAACTCTTTTAAGTGTTGGTGGCAAGGGTATGTCGCTCACAGGCAACACTTCAACAGGACAAAGCGTGAAGCTCGTAGACAGCGAAAAAATACGACAGATGAGCATAAAAGAGTTGCCGGCAATTGTCATAAGGACGAGCCCGGGGGATCACGAGTTCTCACCTTTGGAAGCGATTCTGATGAAGAAGCCGCTCTTAACCCTCTCTTCAAGGAATTCATTTCTAAAACAAAAGAATTGGAGAGTTGCGAGAATGTTCAGCCGTACAATCTCACGCTACCCGGAAAGAATCTCGGACCCGCAAACGATGGAGCAAACGAAATGAGAAAGGAAAAGGAAAAAACGGCCTTTGTTGCCAACACTCAACAACAGCCGAGTAACCCGAGACCGTTTTGTCGTCAAAACAACAAGCCGCGATACCTCAATGAGAAGTTGAAACGTCCTTACTCATTTCCCAGAGATAAAACAAAGAGATTGTTCGAGCTAGCAGTGCACGGCGGGCTTATCACTCTGCCAGATCCAAAACGTCCATTGCAACCAGGTGACGTTAACAATCCTAACTATTGCCCCTACCACAGAGTAATGGGTCACCCACTCGATAATTGCTACGTCTTCAAAAACTGGGTTGAAGACCAATACCAACAGGGCAAGTTCGCGCTGCCCGAAAAGTGGAAAATAAACCCGCCACAACAACATGCTTCGAAAAAGGTGGATATGCCGGGGGCATCATGCTCATTCATAGGGAAAGCCCCATAGACCGAAAAGTCAGTAAACTAGAGATTCGCCTCAAATACGGCGACGGTGGACCACTATGTCCTAAAACTGGCGTCGGACCGAAACGTCCTTAAACTAACGGCGGACCGCAATGTCCTAAAACTTGCAAATGACCGAAACGTCGTTAAACTACTATCAACCCGCGGCATCATCAGGCTGGCGTGGTTAAAAAAAAAAAGCAAAAAAGCAAGAAAAAAAAAAGAAAAAAAACGGTATGTCCATAAGCAAAATGGGCACGGATGAAAACCCGAAAGGGCTCCGTGAGTAAAAACAGCAGGGCTACCGGCGAGTGTTCGTGAAAACCCGAAAGGGCGCGACCTCGTTTTAAAAAAAAAAAAAAAAAAAAAAGAAAACGGTATGTCCATAAGCAAAATGGGCACGGATGAAAACCCGAAACGGCTCCGTGAGTAAAAACAGCAGGGCTACCGGCGAGTGTTTGTGAAAACCCGAAAGGGCGCAACCTCGTTAAAAGACACTTACAGGGTCCTCTCGACCTTATAAGGAGAAACCACCCGCGTGAGATCCTTACGACTCACAAGGGAGCAACACACTTAGGGGTCCTCACGATTCCTAAGGAGAAAATTCACTTACGAGATCCTCACGACTCGTAAGGAGAACTCTCTTATGGGACCCTCACGGCTCATAAGAATTGAAAGTCTTAAGTTACAGAAACCTTAACCTGTTCTTAAGCAACCCCCACAACCTTCGATATTGCCCTACAAGCGGCTCATATTGACCCTTGTATACAATCCACGGGCACGAATAAATATTTCCCTAACAAAGTCTCATTCGTGACTAGGGATATGCTTGTACAGCAAACAACACTTGTAAGTCCTCTCGACTTATAAGGAGAAAACCCTTTTGTAAGATCCTTACGACTTACAAGAGAACATGCACTTAGGAATCCTCACGATTCCCAAGAAGAAAACACACCTACAAGATCCTCACGACTTGTAGGGAGAGATACCTTCGTGAGACCCTTACGGCTTATGAAGTCAAAAGCCTTAGTCAACGGGATCCTAACCCTGTTTACTAAGCCACCTTTGTTCAACATCGACAGAGGCAAATGATGATTCGCTCCTGGCAATATCCCAGTTGCAGCGATGCTGATGCCTAAACCGGTATCAAATTCTAAGTCCTTTCACGGCAAATGATGATTCGCTCCTGGCAATATTCCAGTCGCGGCGATGCTGATGCCAAGATTGGTATCATATCCCAAATCCCCTACTCGCAAAAAAAAAAAAAAAAAAATCAGCGAGCCAAAAAAAAATGCATACGAAATAGCCGAAATGATGAGGCAACTTGCAAACAAAATCAGCAAGTAAAAATGTATGCATGCAAAATAGCCGAAATGATTGGGCAACTCGCAATAAAAAGCAGCGGGTAAAAAGAAAAATAGCCGAAATGATTGGGCACCGCGAAAAATAGCCGAAATGATGGGGCAATCGCGATTTTCGCGATATAAAAAGCTGAAATGATAGAGCATCGCGGAAAGAATAAAAAAAAATAATAAAAGAATGAAACTTTTTGCCCTACAGGTGAAATCACATTGATCCCTGTATACAATCCAGGGGCACAGATAAAGAGGGAACCATACTTTCCCAACAGGCTCCATCAGAAAGCGAAGCCAAATCTCGACGGTTCATCGACAACCTAGAGACAATCTCGACATTTGTCCCAATATTACAGACACGATGTCAGCAAATGAAGCAAAGGAAGATCCCTAGCTTCAGGGTCTCGACGTCAACATCGACGACTTAGAGATCAACACCGGCATGCTTTGTCCCTCCAGCCTGATGCAGACATGACGTCAACAACCGACCTCAGAGTCGCAACGAAGCGGAGCCATGGCAAAGGCCCTAGTCCCAAATCTCAACGGCCACATCTATAGCCTGGAGACCAACAACGGTATGCCTCCTCATTCCAGCAGCACAAAGGTGTTACACTATCAAGCGGAGCGATGGCAAAATCCCAACTCCGTCTTAGCATTCGTCTCGTTACAGCAGACGCAATGTTAACAACGGCGTTCCTTCGCAGTCTAGCAGGATGTACATGCAAAGTTAATAAAAGACCCCATGGTCAGCAAAGCGGAGTGATGGAAAAATCCCAGCTCCACCTCAACACTCGTCTCGTCACAGCGGACACATCATCAAGAAAAGCGGAACAGCGGCAACTCCCAGTTCCATGACTCGATGATGTACTCCCACAGAGAGTCAAATCCCAACTCCATGAAATGCGGATATAATCAACAAAATTCCTGGTCACGTGGAACACGGATAACGTCACTCTTTGACCCCGTGGAAAACGTCCAGAGCGGATCCTGGTCCTCGCAGAACACGGCAGTGAACCCGTGCGAAGCATCCAGAGCGGAGCCTAGTCCTCGCCTAACGCGGCAGTGAACCCGTGTGAAGCATCTAGTGCAAAATTCCTGGTCACGTGGAATGCGGATAACGTCACTCTTTGACCCCGTGGAAAACGTCCAGAGCGGATCCTGGTCCTCGCAGAACACGGCAGTGAACCCGTGCGAAGCATCCAGAGCGGAGCCTAGTCCTCGCCTAACGCGGCAGTAAACCCGTGTGAAGCATCTAGTGCAAAATTCCTGGTCACGTGGAACGCGGATAACGTCACTCTTTGACCCCGTGGAAAACGTCCAGAGCGGATCCTGGTCCTCGCAGAACACGGCAGTGAACCCGTGCGAAGCATCCAGAGCGGAGCCTAGTCCTCGCCTAACGCGGCAGTGAACCCGTGTGAAGCATCTAGTGCAAAATTCCTGGTCACGTGGAACGCAGATAACGTCACTCTTTGACCCCGTGGAAAACGTCCAGAGCGGATCCTGGTCCTCGCAGAACATGGCAGTGAACCCATGTGAAGCATCCAGAGCGGAGCCTAGTCCTCGCCTAATGCGGCAATGAAACCGTGTGAAGCATCTAGTGCAAAATTCCTGGTTACGTGGAACGCGGATAACGTCACTCTTTGACCCCGTGGAAAACGTCCAGAGCGGATCCTGGTCCTCGCAGAGCACGGCAGTGAACCCGTGTGAAGCATCCAGAGCGGAGCCTAGTCCTCGCCTAACACGGCAGTGAACCCGTGTGAAGCATCTAGAGAAAAATTCCTGGTCACGTGGAACGCGGACAACGTCGCTCTTCGATCCCGTGGGAAACGTCCAGAGCGGATCCTGGTCCTCACACCAACATGGAGTGATCACCACCGCGACATTCGTCTCGATACAGTAGACGCGACACCAGCAAACGAAGCGAAGGCCAAATTCCTAGCTTCAACGTCTTGACGGTAAGTCATATAAAACCGGAAAGACAAACAGAGATCATCCCACATGGAGTGGTCACCACTACGACATTCGTCTCGATACAGCAGACGAAATGTCACTACAGCGTCCTTCCTCCAACAGGATCCGGACACACCAAAGAAAACGAAGCGAAGGCCAAATTCCTAGCTCCAGGGTCTTAACGGTAAGTCATATAAAACCGGAAAGACAATCAGAGATCATCTCATACCAATATGGAGTGATCACCACCTCGACGTTCGTCTCGACACAGCAGACGCAACATCACCGAAAGGAGTCACGGCAAAATCCCTGGTTCCAGAGCTCGACGGTTCACCAGCAACCTAGAGACAACCATGACATTCGTCTCGATACAGAGGACGCGATGCCAGCAAACGAAGCAAAGGCCAAATTCCTAGCTTCAGGGTCTTAACGGTAAGTCATATAAAACCGGAAAGACAATCAGAGATCATCTCATACCAACATGGAGTGATCACCACCTCGACGTTCGTCTCGACACATCAGACGCAACATCACCAAAAGGAGTCACGGCAAAATCCCTAGTTCCAGAGCTCGACGGTTCACCAGCAACCTAGAGACAACCATGACATTCGTCTCGATACAGAGGACGCGATGCCAGCAAACGAAGCAAAGGCCAAATTCCTAGCTTCAGGGTCTTAACGGTAAGTCATATAAAACCGGAAAGACAATCAGAGATCATCTCATACCAATATGGAGTGATCACCACCTCGACGTTCGTCTCGACACATCAGACGCAACATCACCAAAAGGAGTCACGGCAAAATCCCTGGTTCCAGAGCTCGACGGTTCACCAGCAACCTAGAGACAACCATGACATTCGTCTCGATACAGAGGACGCGATGCCAGCAAACGAAGCAAAGGCCAAATTCCTAGCTTCAGGGTCTTAACGGTAAGTCATATAAAACCGGAAAGACAATCAGAGATCATCTCACACCAACATGGAGTGGTCACCGCCTCGACGTTCGTCTCGATACAGCAGACGAGATGTCACAACAACATTCTTCCTCCAACAGGATTCGCACATGACAAAGCAAACGAAGCGAAGGCCAAATTCCTAGCTTCAGGGTCTTAACGGCAAGTCATATAAAGCCTGAAAGACCACCGGAGATCATCCCACATGGAGTGGTCACCACCTCGACGTTCGTCTCGATACAGCAGACGCAACATCACCAAAAGGAGCCACGGCAAAATCCCTAGTTCCAAATCTCGATGGTTCATCAGCAACCTAGAGACAACCACGACATTCGTCTCGATACAGAGGACGCAATTGCAGCAAACGAAGCAAAGGCCAAATTCCTAGCTTCAGGGTCTTAACGGCAAGTCATATAAAGCCTGAAAGACTATCGGAGATCATCCCACACCAGCGCGGAGTGGTTATGACTCATCGGGGCTCTCCAAAATGAGCCTAACCTCAAGTAAAAAGCGGCATGGCAAATTCCTAGCGCTTGCTCTTCCGACGGTCAAACTGCCAAGGAGGATTGCTTGAAGACGTCTTGTCCAGCCCCCGAAGGGATCAGAGACACGGCAGTCGCAGGGCTACTCGAACAGCACGATTGCCTATCGATGAATACATCAGCTCATGCGACGGTACGACGGCCAAAACCCTAAGTACCACAGACCCTAACGGACTTCTGTCGTAAAGAGCAGAGGTTAACTGTGACGTTAGGATATTCTTGCGAGATCTGCTCGATTCGTTTCGACTCGTGAGGAAAATGATGTCTTTGCGAGAACTTCTCGATTCGTCTCGACTCGCGAGATAAAGCCTTAGGTAGTAGGGATTAAAAAACCTGTTTCCTAAGCACTGGGATCCTGCAAGTCGGCCCAAAATGGTCTCTTGCATACTATCCACGGGTCTCACTCTCCGAAGTCGAATTTCGACAAGGAGGGGAACAACCGCTTACGGGTCCTCTCGACTCGTAAGAGGGAAAAATTCTCTCATAAGATCCTTACGACTTATAAGAGAAAACACACTTAGGAATCCTCACGACTCCTAAGGAGAAAATACACCTACGAGATCCTCTCGATCCGTAGGGAGAAAAGTCTTTATGAGACCCTCACGGCTCATAAAGTTGAAAAGTCTTAGGTGGCAGATCCTAACCCTGTCTCCTAAGCCATCACCGCCCTGCAAAGAGGTCAAGATGGACCATCTATGAGCCAAACTCGCCAAAGCTACATGCCACTGAAACGGAGAAGCTACTCACGAGCATATAAACTACTTCACGCCAGAGTAAGATATGAAGAGATAGAGGGGTGCGGCTCATGAAGTTAAGGGTTTGGAACTACATCTCTTAAGAGTCGAGATCTGAGTCAATGATAAATGACGACGCTTGTGTCCGCTCGTTATCTTCTCAGATCAAAATTCTGAAAGTAATATACCAACCCTAAACTGGTCATACGCTATGCATAACTCTGCACTACTTCACCCACGTACATACTTACGTGGGCAAAGTAGTGGGGGGCATTTGTTCCCGCCAAAAATTTCTGCGCAGAGGAGTCCAAGGTATCAAATGGCAGCGATACGCTTAAAGAAATGCAAACCAGTATCTTCCGGCCTATATTTTGACAAACTCCTAAATGAGAAACAGATAAATTCTGATGGTATCGAAAGCGGCTCGAAAAACCCTTCGATTTGATATATTATGGGCCTCGTAATTCATCCGGGATCAAAAGTTATGAGGAATTACGTGTCCACACGTGATGGGCTTTTAAGAACCCGCTGGAGGAGTTAAAAGATACAATAAAAACTCAGAAAAGACCCCAATGGGGCATCACGTGCTCACACGTGACCATGGGTCACGTGCAGACACGTGATGGGCTTTTAAAACCTCTAAAATAATGAATGGAATTTAATTCTAAAAGTCAGAAAATACCTCAACGAGGTATCACGTGCTTACACGTGACCAATGGTCACGTGTTGACATGTGATGGTTAAAACTGAAACATAAATAAGCGGCTGAGAAAGGAACCCAATTAGGGGTCACGTGCTCACACGTGACCAAAGGTCACGTGCCAGCACGTGACTGGCTTTAAAAGCATTATAATTTAATAGAATTAAATTCTAAAAGTTTCTGAATCTTTCCAAATGGAAAAGGGTCATGGGGAACCGTTGGATTAAAAATCCAAGGGTGATTAAAAATCACCAATTTATGGAAAAACCTTGGACAAGGAAAGATTTCCCTGAAAATCTCACCAGGATAACAAATAGAATATCTTTTGGATTTAAAATCCACGGTGAATAAAATTCACTGAATGATCTAAAGGCCCAGATTAATGATAAATATAAATCAAATCTCTCAACATACAAATCAAATCTCTCAATGAGAGATTTGCTAAACAAATTGATTCTCTTCCTTCTCCTATAAATAGGAGCCAAGAAGAGAAGAGAGAGGGATCTACTTTTTTGAGAGAAAAACAGAGAGAGGAGAATTTAATTCTCAAGAGGGAAGAAAAGAAAGGAGAATTTAATTCTCAACAAAGAAAACCCTAGGTAAGAAAAGGGAAAAAGATAAACTTCAAACAGAGAATTTAATTCTCAAAATCCAAGAGTTTAACTCTTATACAAAAAGAACTTAGTTCTTCTTCTGGTTGAAGATCTGCACAGAGCACATCTCCCCATAACTTGAGAATTTAATTCTCATCGGGTTGAGATCCTGCCATGTAGATCCTAAACTTAGAAGGGGAATTGAGTTTTGAGAGTTCAATTCTCCTAAAACAAAACTAGGGTTTAACCCTAATCAAGAATTTAATTCTTTTACATATCTGGGAATTTAATTCCTTTGAAAAGAAATCAGGGTTTCATCCTAAATAAGAATTCAATTCTTAAAAGATCTCTGTTCATGAAAAGAACTAGGGTCACGTGCCCCCACGTGACCCTTGAAAAGATCCCCTGCAAATAACTTTGAAGCATCACCCCACGTGCTCCCACGTGACCCTCATTATATATGGAACAAAAGCAAAGGCAGAAACAATTCTGGGCGCTCTCACGTGTTACCACGTGACCCCTAATAAATGTTCTAATAAATCAGGGCATGATTATACATCACGTGCCCACACGTGATGGCTATGAAAATTAAAAGTGTTTAACACTTGTTTGCAGAACAAAATAAAGTGGATCTGGCCCCACTTTTTGATGCCATCACGTGCTCCCACGTGACTCTCAAAACGCAGAAAGAAAGATCAATGGGAATGAAGGCTTTGGGCGCTCTCACGTGTTTACCACGTGACCCCTTAGCAAACGTTCTAACAGTCAGCGCATAAATCCCCATCACGTGTCAACACGTGATGCTCGAAATAAAAAGGAAAAGTGTTTAACACTTATTCACAGATTTGAGGATAAAACAAAGGAGATATGGCTCCACATTTAGGGCGCCCTCACGTGTCACCACGTGACCCCTAATGAGCATTCCAACAGACCAGAGCGGGGGCCTCCATCACGTGCTCACACGTGATGGCCGTCAGAATTAAAAAAGTTAAAACACTGATCTGCAGAATAAGATAAGGGAAATCAGGGCGCTCTCACGTGTCCACACGTGACCCCTCTCCCCTTAGTGTTTAACACTAATCCGAAGACTTTGTCCTCAGTGATTAACACTGATTTTCTTAGTGTTTAACACTAATTTGGAAAACTCTATTTGCAGTGTTTAACACTGATTTGCTTAGTGTTTAACACTAATTTGAAAACACTGTTCCTAGTGTTTAACACTGATTATCTTTTAGTGTTTAACACTAACTTGTTAATCTTATTCCCAGTGTTCAACACTGTTGACCTTTAGTGTTTAACACTAGCTTTAGCCCAATTGGCTAAGTTTCTAGAGGCGAAGCCTCTCCTTCAATGGACCAACAGAGGGCCAATATTTCAAACATAATTGGACTTAGCCCAAATTGGCCATAAGTCCTCAAATCATCTTGAACTGAGCGCATATGCTCTTTCAACCAACTCATTGGTTCAAGGGTACATCTCGGAACTCCTCTGATATTTTTCGTTGTAATCCTTCAACGTCTTCAGAGAGGTAACGGGTCCCGACAACCACACATCAACACGGACTGTGGGGTCCTTAAACTCATGGACTTATGCGTCCTTAAACCAAGATACGGACTGTGGGGTCCTTAAACCCGCGGACTTATGCGTCCTTAAACTAACGGACTAATGCATCCTTAAACACACCCATATGGACTGTGGGGTCCTTAAACCCATGGACTTATGCGTCCTTAAACTACCAATGGACCACCATGTCTCTAAACTGGCACTGGACCATCATGTCCCTAAACTGGCAATGGACCACCACGTCCCTAAACTGGAACACGGACCACTATGTCCTTAAACTGGTATTGGACCACCATGTCCCTAAACTGGCAATGGACCACCATGTCCCTAAACTGGAACAATAGAGCCCCCAAATTCTCTTTTGTCGGATCTAAACGATCTCGTTAAGTTGATCTTAGTCTCAAACTGGACTAACGTATCCTTAACAAACGTTTGAGTTGATCTTAGCCTTAAATATGGCTAACGTATACTCAAACCAAAACCCCAAACCCAAATCTAAGAAAAACACGGATTTGGACTAATCCACGTCCTACGGGCGACGACATAAATTGGTCTCCGTATACAATCCATGGGCAACCACAAACAAAACAAACACCCATGACACGAAGTGACCAGCTGGAGAAGGAGAAAGTTGTTACCGCGATGCGGTAGCGTAATTAACTGCAGGGGCTTGCGCCTGCAGGGAAGAGCGTCCCCACAATCAAAAACCCCTCAAACGAGGGGGAATCTGACGAAGTCTGCTACATCGGCCGCATCCGTTTAAACCTTCGATACACGGTGCCATAAATCAACTTGGCATCTTCGGAGAGGTAGACGGATAGCACCAATTAGCATCTGCCCCGAATTTCAGGCAAGACGTCCATGTCTCGGCCGCCGTTCGGAGGGGAACAACCCCGTGGGAAGCATGCAGAGCAAAATTTCTGGTCACGTGGAACGCGGATAATGTCAATCCTGACCCCGTGGGAAACGTACAGAGTGGATCCTGGTCCTCGCAAAGCACGACAATGACCCCGTGTGAAGCATCCAGAGCGGAGCCTGGTCCTCGCAGAACACGGCTATGACCCCGTGGGAAGCATCCAGAGCAACCCCTGACTCCGCGAAATGCGGATAATAGTAACCTCACCCATCACTTACGGGTCCTCACGACTCGTAAGGAAGCAAACTCTCTTGTCAGATCCTTACGACTTTCAAGAGAAAACACACTTAGGAATCCTCACGATTCTTAAAGAGAAATTACACCTACGGGATCCTCTCGACCTGTAGGGAGAAAATTCTTTATGAGACCCTCACGGCTCATAAAGTTGAAAAGTCTTAGGAGGCAGATCTTAACCCTGAATCCTAAGCCATCATTGTCCTGCAAAGAAATCGAGATGGACTATCCACAGAATACATTTAATAAAAGGGACACACCATCGTGAAGAAAAATATGTCTTTTATTCATGAATCAAAATGAAGACAAAGTACAATTCGTGAAAGAACAAAAAATATACTCTTATTCAGGAGTATGTACAAAGAAAAAAAAAATATATATATATATATACAAATCTTTAAGTCGGCGGGAGATTTAGTAGATTAGCCAGTTCGTCCCTCTTTCGCTAGGCCTCGCCTTCGTGATTCAGTATCGTCAAGAGACGGGCCTCCGCTTGAGCCTGTTGGGCCTGGTATGAGGCAAGCCGGCCTTCAAGCTCTTTTTCGGTAATCTTATGGGCCTCAACCATTTCACGAATGAACACGGCGGCCTTATCAATGGCTACCACCTTCTTGATGGCCTCTTGGAGCACTCGCCAAAGTTCGTATGCTTCAATGGCCTTGGCCGTAAGGTTGGCTTGAAGCTCCCTCAGCGCTTTAGAAGCCAGCTCCCTCTCTGAAAACTTGCGGCCGAGCCTTTTCTCACACGATATCATGTTCGCAGCACACCGCTTAATCAACCCCTGTAAACTCGCCTTCGCGGCCACAACCTCTGAAGGAAAGCGTGTGCATTCAAGAACATGCAAGCAAGTCTCCACCTGCCGACAAAACTCAACCCAGACTTGCACCACTGTTTCACTATGATAGGTGGCAAGAAAGGGAAGAGAGCCGTTAGCTTCAGCGGCAAACGCTTCGGCCGAGATCAAACTGCCAGCGCGAAGGTCCTCAATTTGGGATGACAGAGAGGCGAGGCTTAGCTTTGCCATCCGTTCCGAGGCACGCAGAGCATAGGGGCCGGGTGGCATGGCGATGCGAGACTCCAGCCCGGTGAAAACTGGCAGAGCTGTTCAGATTTATAAACAGTTAGCGAAACTTGTAAGCAAAGAACAAATGGAACGATGTTGAGACTTTACTTACCCACAGTCATGCAAGAGGGATCTGAAGGTTCCCCAGGCCCGTCAAGAACCTCAACCTCGTCGTCGGCCTCCAGAACTGTAAAAGACGTCGGTGTCATTTTATGAAATAGTGATAATGCTGTGAAAAGAGGGCAAACAACACCAACCTTGCCCGGAAGAGAGGACGATGCGCTGAGGAGATATCACTTGCGGAGCGGCCATCTCCAACAGGCGCTGAAAGGACTGCCTGGGAGACAGATCGGCAATAGATGCCGCCAATCCGCGCAATTCTGAAAAGACAGAAGGGTTCAGATAATGGAGAGATTATTAATGTAAAATATAGAATGCTACATTCGACGCTCCTCCCATTCTGAGCTGGAGGGATAGCAGCTTCAATGGCCTCCTCCGTGGCCTCAGGCACATCATCGGGGACGTCGACCAATGTAGCGACTTCCGAACGAGGAACAGCGGCTGCCACTGCAGACTCCAGCGGAAGGACGGTAGCCTCAACTATGTGTACCCTAGTCTCTGGGTCGCCCTCAGAAAGATCCATTGAGCGGCGGCCGACAAAGATGCCTCCCTCGAGGGAGCAAGCGCTTCGGGAACGGGAACCACCGAGGAAGACTCCATCACAAGAGCGACGGTTGCATCGACCCCCTCCACACTGATTGGTGTTTCACTGGGGATATCAGTAAAATCTACAATCAAAGCGCAGCTCAGAGCCTCCGCCGCCGCCGAAGTCCCTGCAAAATTTTGTATGAAGATAAGGATACTTATATATGTATGCAAGCAATACAAAATATTACAAAAGAGATATATGAACATACTGATGCGCAAGGGAGCCTCCAATATGGCTTGTTCAAGCCGACACTCCTTCCTGAGGAGATGTGCTCGCCGAGGTCCGAGGGTAGACTCATGGCCACCGGTCCACGGTGAAAGTGCATCCTCGGCGTCGGCCGAAACAGCCTGTTTAAGGTCCCTTTCGTCCCATTCTTCCAAAGGGCCTATAAATCGCCGCCGTATCCACGGAGGGTCTTCGTAAAAGATGACGGCAGGATAGGGCTTCTTCGGAATCCTTACATTCTCGGATTCATCTTGCGAACGTCTTATAGCCTTAGCCAATTGTGCGGCTTCCTCGGCGGATGGACTCGGGAAAAGTAGGCCACCATCCGATTCTTATATAACTAGCAGTTCATCCTGAAGAATGGGCTCAGACTCTATTAAAGAATCGAGCAGATTGGTGGCCATCTTCCTCCGCCTCTTAGACCCAGAACTAACCGCCGAAGACGATCGTTTCCTCCCCCGTGGAGCTTTGGTACGGCGCTGACCCACTTCACCTTCATTGTCCTCACTTGGCGGTGCTACTGAGGACGACACGGCCATTGTCGACGCCACGAACGATGATACTGCTACCGGTGCCTTATTAACCCTTGATTGAGCCCGAGTATGCAGTGGCATACCAGCTGTGGGAGTTAAGTCCACTTCCGCCGCCCCCGGAATAAGTACGACACTGGTATCCCTCAAGGGAGGACAAACTGTTGCATGCGGTTGCGGCGGAACTCCCGTAGCTCGAATCGGAATGGGAGCGTTGTATCCAAGAAGCACCCACTTCTCCTCAGCAATAATTGGACTAACCCAGTGGAGGTACCAGCCCGTGAAAGACCCTACACATCGAGGAATATGATCAGCTTCAGGGATCATGAAGTAAGAACCAGTGTTCAGCCGCATAAAGTGATGAGCGGCGTCACGAACAGCTTCAGGCGATGGGCTAGGCGCCACTGTAAATGCCTCGAAGGGGACACCCTGATCATATCCAAGTTGCCGGGCAAAGTGGTGTGGGTTGTACCGTATAAAGAGGGCCACACCATTCTGACGAAATACCAGATAACCTGGTCTAATCGCGTATAGGTGCATGGCTTCCCTGGGCTTCAGAGAAGGTACCCCCTATTTCGACAAGTCGTGGAGCTGTTGAATCGATCCTGAGGGAGCAGATGGGGCTCGATCGATGAATACCATTCCGCCCGTATTAGCATAGGGAGCGATCAGCACACGAATAGCCCCAAACTGAGTCGGGTCAGGAGCAGAAGCGTCCACCAGCCGCATGAGTCGCGGAAAAGTGTAGGCGTCATAAAATTTGGGTCTTTGATGCGCAGCAAAGGCCCCCAACACGTGCATCTCAATCCAGGACGTGAAGTAATGAAGAGAGAAGTTTACCACATCTACACCTGGAGTTGAGATATTAGTCACGACGCCTAACCCATGATATAGATGCGCTAGCCCCGGAATGCCCACAGCTAGTCGCGTTCCCTCATCAATGTGATGAGCAGGATAAATAACTGAGGCTCTCATGAAACGGCGATGCATAGGAATGACGAACCAGCTAAGCCAAACGCTGATGAAGCCCACAAAGAAAGTCTCCTCATCCATACCAGGAGCTGCAATCGACTCGAAAGATACCGCCGACATGATGGGAATGTAATACTGCGGCAAGTCCTCTTCTTTAGTCGGCCGCCTGTGTAAACCAAACCCAAAGGGGTCGTTAATGTTCGCGAACTTCGGAGCCGTCTTTGATAGGACATCCTCGCGAAGGAAACAAGCGATAAAAATTTTTAAAGTGACGCCCTGCTCCTCTGACTCTGCGAACAGTTTGTCAAAAATACTTAGGGTCTTGATCAAACTTGGGCGCTTGTGGCGGACGGCGTTCTCGGTCGACAGGCCGTCAAGCATGGCAGGCTCAGTTTCGAAGACATACTCATCAGGAGGCAGCAATTCTTTATAAAGTTTCCCCCTGACCGGCAGCCCTGAGATCTCGCGAAATTCCTCCAGAGAAATTGAAACTTCGCGGTCCCCTAGAAGGAAGATGTTGGTAGGAAGATTCCATTGGTTCAAGAAAGCCTTAACCCACCAAACATGGGGAGATTGGTAGTGGAAAAAGGATGCATATATCGCCTGATAGAGTCCAACCCTCTGCAGTCACGCGCGATGGGCGGACAGGATGTAACGAGCCCAGAGAAGGTAGCCCGTGGGGTGTCGAGGGGTAAGCCCTATCTTGTAAATCTGTCCCCATGGCTGGGCTTCGCCCTGGCAAATGCGGCGCCCTAAAATATCTATAGCCGGCACCGGATGGTTCGGAATACCAATTGTTGAAGGCTCAAGCCGTCCCATAGGGGTCTAATTCGGCATCTCCATAGCAAGGGCAGTCCGTGGAGGATCCATCGGCAGGAATGGATAAGTAGGCTCCGTCGGTATCTCGCAAAGAAAACTGCGGCGACCGCGGATGATGTGACCGTACCAGGTCCCCCCTAACAGCAAGTTGGTGCGACTTGGGTCATGAGCCCTGATCATCTCCATCACTTCCTCGTCAGACGGTGACTGAGGAAAGGCAGCCTCCGAGCGAGTGAACGGGAAGTATGGAACAGAAGTCATTGTGCCTGAAATAAAAGAAGGGGAAACTGTTAAACAAAGCTAACACGTGTTTATAAAGGCATATATGAAAAGACAGTGGAAGAAAGCAACACGGGACTCATTTTATGGGACCATTGGTTACAAAACACATGGGTCCCACAAAATCAAGATGGCGGCTTGCTAATGATGAGGCAAAGCAATCACTGTGAGACAAAAAGAAGATTCTCAATAAATGACCAGTGGATTTCAAATGACCCTACACATTCCCCAAAAAGAAATCCATCTTGGACTCTGCAACAAATCAAGCAGAGCAAGGGAATTAAATTCCCAGAAAACACCACTGCAAATCTCTTCTTCTTGGTTGCAAAGAAACAACTCAGGGCAAGAAAACCCCAAGAAATTCTCTGGGAAGAACTAATTTCTTCATAGGAATTAAATTCATTTTGAAAAGGGGAATTAAATTCCCAGAAAACATTGTTTCAGAGCCGAAGCTCTTTGAGGTGGAATTAAATTCCACAGAAAAGACAAGCACAGCCATTGATTCCTTAAGGTCAGAGAGACCCTAGCAAAAGGGGTTTATTCTTTAAAAATTGGACATCTCTGAAGAACATAGAAAGATGGGTTCGTTAAAGGGAAAAACCCTTAGTGTGGATTTAAAATCCAAAGAGTTTTTTTTATATATCTATGAAAGTCCTTCGGTTGTTCAAAGCCATTACCTGAAGAAAAGATTCTTTCTTGAACAGATTTAAACTCTGAGGATTTTAGAACAGAGAACTAAGCTCTGAGAAAGAGAATAAAATTCTCAAAAGAAAATGAACAAGGAAGAAGATGAAAGAGTGGAGGCGCTTCTGAAGAGACCCCCTGCATTTATAGGATGTGATGGGAAACGTTTCATCTCCCCTATTTCCTAGACAGATCCAACAGTCACAAAGGTGACAGCGTTGCACTCTGAGGATTTTAGAACAGAGAACTAAGCTCTGAGAAAGAGAATAAAATTCTCAAAAGAAAATGAACAAGGAAGAAGATGAAAGAGTGGAGGCGCTTCTGAAGAGACCCCCTGCATTTATAGGATGTGATGGGAAACGTTTCATCTCCCCTATTTCCTAGACAGATCCAACAGTCACAAAGGTGACAGCGTTGCACTCAAGTGCAGACACGTGAGAGCAACGTTGTGGGGGCATTTTTTCCCTGATTAAAAATCAGGAATTACCTCAATGAGGTATCACGTGCTCACACATGACCAAGGGTCACGTATTGACACGTGATAGTTAAACTCTAAAAATCAAGCAAAAGTGTAAACAAACGGCTAAGGAAAGACCCCAATGGGGCGTCACGTGCTCACACGTGACCAGAGATCACGTGTTGACACATGATGGTCCTTCAGCCCAGTTAAAAGACAGAATTAAATTCTGAATGAAGGAGGGTCACGTGCCAACACGTGATAGGCTTTGAAAGCCTTATAAGTTGATAGAATTAAATTCAAATTAAGGGAAATCAAAGACCCTAACTGGGAAAGTATTTCTTTAAATCTTTCCAAACAAAAGAGAACTATGCTCTGTAAAGTGGAGCACCGTTGGATTAAAAATCCAATGGTGATTAAAAATCACCAATTTATGGAAAGATTTTATACAAGGAAAGACTTCCCTAAATTTCACCAAAAATAACAAACAGAATATCTTTTCGATTAAAAATCCAATGGTGAATAAAATTCACTAAGTGATCTGAAAGATCATATTAGTTACGAAAAACAAACAAAATCTTTCAATGAAAGATTTACTAAACAAATTGATTCTTTTCCTTCTCCTATAAATAGGAGCCAAGAAGAGAAGAAGAGATAGAATTTTGAGATCTTGAAATTTTCTGAAGGAAAATAGCAGAGAGAAAAGAAAGGAGAATTCATTCTCAAAAACCCTAGGTGAGAAAAGGGAAAGGGATCAAAGCTTCATAAAACAGAAAGAGAATTTAATTCTCAATCTAAGAGTTTAACTCTTCTGCAAAAGAACTTAGTTCTTCCTCTGGTTGAAGATCTACAGAAGCAAATCTCCCCACAGGTTGAGAATTTAATTCTCATCAGGGAGATTCTGCCATGCAAACCCAAAACTTAGAGAGAGAATTGAGTTTAGAGAATTTGATTCTCCCAATTCACAGGAATTTAATTCCTCCAAGATAAAACCAGGGTTTAACCCTATATGAGAATTTAATTCTCCTAAATTTATAGGAATTTAATTCCTTCAACATAGACAAAACTAGGGTTTAACCCTACTTGAGAATTTAATTCTCTCAAGTTCACAGGAATTTAATTCCTCCTAAATGAAATTAGGGTTTCACCCTACATAAGAATTTAATTCTTCCACATGCATAGAAATTTAATTCCTTTTAAAAACATAATTAGGGTTTAACCCTACAGAGAATCTAATTCTAAAAAAATAAAGAGACTTGAAAGATCTCTATGCACGTAAAGAACTTGGTCACGTGATGACATGTGATCCCAATCCGCAGTGATCAGAAAAGAAAGAATAAAACTAAGTCACGTGCCCCCACGTGACCCCCTAAACAAATCTCCCAAAATGAGAAGGGAAAAGATTGGAGGCAATGCCTCACGTGCTCCCACGTGACTTCCAAAAACAAAGAGAACAAACGCAAAGGCAGTACTGGCTTTGGGCGCTCTCACATGTCCTCACGTGACCCCTAATAAACACTTTAATAATCAATACATGAATACCCATCACGTGTCAACACGTGATGGCCAGAAGATTAAAAGTGTTTAACACTTATTTGCAGTTCTGAGAACAAAATAAAGGAGGTCTGACCCCACCTCTGGGTGCCCTCACGTGCCTCCACGTGACCCCTTTCTTTTTAGTGTTTAACACTATTTTAAATATTTCATTTCCAGTGTTTAACACTGTTTTAAATATATCACGTGAGGACACGTGACCACCAGATATTTTTTAGTGTTTAACACTATTTTAAAGCCAATGTTAGCCAAATTGGCTAAGTTTTCCAGAGACAAACCTCCCGTTCAACTGAATCTCAAAATTGATCATTTCATATGAAACACAAAGTAAAACTCAGAGCTATAATGTTTAACACTCAGTCAAAGACAAAAAATGTTATCAGAACCCTCAAACTCTTGTTTAGCATTGCTAAGTGATGAGGGGCTGAACCCAGACAAATGTCTAATGGTCCAATAAAGGGCCAACATTTCCAATCTAATTGGACTTAGCCCAAGTTGGCCATAAGTTCTCAATTCAGATTTAACTGAGCCAATGTGCTCATAATCTAATTAATTGATCTTAATTCCAAATTAGACTACAGATCCCCAAATTAACTTTGGTTCAAGGGTACATCTCTTCACTCCTTTGATATTTGTCGTTGTAATCCTTCAACGTATTCAGAGAGGTGACGGGTCCCGACAACCACACATTTCACGGACTATGATGTCCTTAACCTTGACTGTGAGGTCTTTAAACTCACGGACTATGATATCCTTAACCTTGACTGTGAGGTCTTTAAACTCACGGACTATGACGTCCTTAACCTCGATTGTGAGGTCTTTAAACTCATGGACTATAATGTCCTTAACCTCGACCGTGATGTCTTTAAACTAACATTGGACCGTAATGTCCTTAAACTAACAATGGACCGTAATGTCCTTAAACTAATTGACCGCAAAGTCCCTAAACTAAAACAATAGAGCCCAAATGCTCTTTTGTTGGATCTAAATAATCCTGTTAAGTAGATCTTAGTCTAAAATTAGACTAACGTATCCTTAACAAATGGTTAACTTGACCTTAGTCTAAAATTAGACTAACGTGTCCTTAACAAACTGTTAAGTTGATCTTAGTCTGAAATTAGACTAACGTATCCTTAACATACGTTTAAGTTGATCTTAGTCTCAAATGAGACTAACGTATCCTTAAATCCAACCCCAAACCCAAATCTAAGAAAATACAGATTTGGACTAATCCACGCCCTACGGGCGACAACATAAATTAGTTTCCGTATACAATCTACGGGCAACCAAAAACAAAACAAACACACACGACACGAAGTGACCATCTGGAAAAGGAGAAAGTGGTTGCCGCGATGCGGTAGCGTAATTAACTGCAGGGGCTTGCACCTGCAGAGAAGAGCGTCCCCACAATCAAAAACCCCTCAAATGAGGGGGAATCTGATGAAATCTGCTACATCGGCCGCATCTGTTTAAACCTTCGATACGTGGTGTCATAAATCAACTTGGCATCTTCGGAGAAGTGGACGAATAGCACCTATTAGCATCTGCCCCCAAATTCAGGTAAGACGTTTGTCTTCCCGGTTTTCGGCGGAGAACAGTAGGCTATTACACTTTTAGAACACTTGCAGAAATATTAATGATTGCCATGCTGCACGAGCACAGACGCGTATGCTACACTACACATCATTAGTATTGCCATGACACAGTAGAATTGATATCTGTGTCTGTATGATTTATTTACATAGTCTTCCTTAATTACCTATTGCGTATTGCGAATACCAGTACTATGGATGTTCATATTTGATTCTTATGAGTTTTCTGGATGTTTTACTTTTGATGATATACATCAGTGGTATGGGACGCTGTTATAAATGTATATATATAATATATCATCAGAATGATCTATGCAAGTATTCTCATTCTTTACTTGATATTTCTGGATTTGATGAGTTGACGTCCACCATGAGCTTGATATTTTCTGATTGTTTTATTTAGAGCTGAGTGGGGGAGTATACAGACGGATACATGGTGGAACCGGTCGAGACCGAAGGGCAGGATAGCCGCATATGAGGCGGGGGGCTTAGCGAGGACACTCGATACCGGAGATAGAGATGAGCACGACAGATATCCATGGGATATTAGCCGGGGCTCGATTTGGGCACGGCGGATATCCAGTGGATACCGACCGGGGCCAGGGATATCGGGTGGCGATCATTTGTTGAGATGGTGTCGATGGTATCTGCATTTGCGTGTCGGCGATGGACACGAGAGATTTGAGGATTTACGTGTCGGTGATGGACACGATGGATTTCTGATTTCGGGTGTCGATACTGGACATCCATATATATTGATATGTTGCTATCATGAGATACACAGTTATATTATAGTTATTGTAGCCGACCAGGACTGATCCGGGGGATAGTACCTACATATCTTTTTACGGGTTATTGCATATAAAAAGGATTTCAAAATCGAGCTACAGCATCACTATTTTGACGTGTCTAATATGACACTGGGCTCTTTTAAATTGTAAACCTCTTAACACTCTTCACTAAAATAGCAGGACGTATATCTTTAATAAGATACCTATTTTATTTCATACTATCACGTCTGCTTTTATACCGTGATATATCTATTCCGCGGCTATTTTAAAGAAGAGATTTATATATATATTTTCGGCTACCTTTGGGCTTATACCTAGATACAGGTCATTTGCATTTGATATGTTCTACCTTGGGATCGCATGATAGATAGTGTTGCATTTACGATACATATGCATATCACATATTATATTAGTACAGGATATGATAATATTATATTTATGACCTAGGTATCGTTATGCATTTCGATTTCTACCTTGTGATGTACTTTTATTCACTGAGTTGGCAACTCACCCCCGTTGTGCCACAGTTTCTTGCAGGTGTTACCGCTTGGATTATCAGCGGCTTGGGGCACACATTCTTTTCGGTGATTGCTTTTGTAGGTGGGTTACTGTTGTATCGTACTCACACTTGTATATTCATATCTTGTATCTAGTAAAACTCTATCAACTTAGAGCTGATATATTGTGTACTTAGAAGCGAGACTTAGAGTTTGTGTGTTGTGGGTGTCGCACTCATTGGAGTCGACCTTTTTATATTGTTGATTTTGTTTCGCTTTTCTTTTCTTCGCCATTGTGCATCGTATATTGTTTGCTTGGTTGCTCCGCCGTTTGGGCGTAGAAGTTAGCTCCCGTTGGAATGCTATTTTTATTGTTATGTTGTATCGGGATTTATGCAAAATTACAAAGGAGGTGCTGTCGAATTTCAAAACGTCATAGATACCTTTTCAAACTATACTTAGTTAAACTTAAATGTTTGTTTTAAATTGATTCCATCTGATGACTATTTTAAATCTCACCTCCAATATTTTCAAAAAGGGTTTAGATTCCGGGTTTCGGCTTACTTGGACCGTGTCGACGTTTTTAGATGTCACGTGATTTAAGTGCCGGTCACGTGCCACATTTGGGTCGTGAAAAAGTTAGTATCAGAGCGTTTGGTTTAATTTTTGTTCGAGTCTAAATTTGGCTATATGGGGTCTAGGCATACGCTTTTGTTACCTAGGCTTTACCTTATAGGACTTAGACTTGACTTTGGGGGTCTTATACCCGAACTTTCGTTATATAGGATGACCTTGGTTGATGGAGTATGTACTAAGTAGAGTGACTTACCGTATATATGTTCCGTGGCATATTTACGATATGATACTCCATCTAAGTTACCTTAGAATTTATATCTTAAGATCTTCCTTCTATTTGTTCCGTTGATCTATCCTCGTCGATACATGTCGATTGTTCCGATCGCCATGTCCACGTGAGCCAAGAGGGTTGCGGTTAGAGATACAGTCAGAGCAGACTTGTCTGGAACAAGGTCTGACCAGGGTGACATTCCGGTGACATGGGGACCTGTCGTTTATCCATAATTGATCAGGTTTATAATGTTGAAGCGGGTTCTTCAGGATCCGCACCAGAGGGTTAGGTTATTGCTGAAGATCAGCCGGAATTGAGGCATAATGTTTTACCCTCTCCGAAGATCGTGATGTTGCGTACTATTCAGACAGTGGTACCAATCGTTGCTGAGATTGTCGAGGTGTTGCTTCCAGAATTCTTGAAGTTAAAAATTGTCGATGGTTACAAGTATAGATGGAACAGAGGATACATCGTCGTTAACACGTGGGATGACTAGGATATTCAATCCGTTGTGGCGCTCCGATACGAGATATTGATTAGCTTCTTCCAATGGGTATTGCTCAGACCTGATGCAAGTCGCTCGAGAAAGAGATCGTGCAGTAAGTTTTCCTCTGACGAATTGGGACGAGTTTTCGAAGGTGAGATTAGCCAGATTTTTCTACAAGAGTATCAGAGGTGACGAATTCGTGTTTTTGGAAGTTTTGTAAAGCTCCGGGCTTGGTCTTAACCAAGTATGACTTGCAATTTGCATAGTTATCGTGATATGCTCTTTAATTAATTGATATTGGAGAGTAATGGAACATGAGATTGGTGCGAAGTTTTAGTGGGCAGTTGCTCTTCACCGTCGATATTGAAGATTTGATGCATATGCAGAGTTGCGTACGACTAAACTTTCATAGGAAAATCTTGAGGAAATGGCAGTTGATACGAAAAAGAAAGTGGATTCAGGAATGAGTGCTAGTCCCGGACGGGCTGAGTAGATGAGATCAGCAGAGAATTGATGGGCTCTTTCCAGAAGTTAATAATAAGTAAGATTGGACCCAAGATCAGTTGTTTGGCACACACGCATAGGTTAGAGATTGCCGTCGACTACATGTTGCATTGAGAAAGACTGAACAAATTGTTAAGAAGATGTGGTGAGAGGTATCAGCAATAGGACTGATGGTGTCATTGCTTCTCATCGGACTATTGTATAAAGATGCCATTGCATTAGAGATCCGCAAGAAGAACCAGAACTCAGAAACAGAGAATGCTAGACCGGGGCAGTAGGCAAGTAGTAATCCTTGCTCTGCCAGTTCCGGGTATTTAAAACACCTTTCGACATTGAAGAAGATATATTTCGATGTCGTTTGTTTTCGATTTACGTTTTATGATCCGAATATTTCGTTTTCAAACGTTGAAAAAGGGACAACTCAACGTCCGTTATTTTGACATGTATTTTGAGGATTTAAGAGTCACAATGTTTTGTGCACACCAGGTGCACTTGATGAGATTTCCGTGCACAGTGATTACACTTTGATTTATGTTTTGTGCACACCAGGTGCACTTGTTTGAGATTTCTGTGGGAGATGACTGCACTCGATTGGAGTGTTGTTTACACCGGATGCACTAAACTGATATTTTCCGTGCACATCAGTTGCACATGATTAAGAGATTATATATATAAATACTCTAGATATACTCGGTATGTTTTGTGCACACCAGTTGTACATTTTGATGTTTTTTGCATCCCG
This sequence comes from Agapanthus africanus, assembly GCA_030015575.1. Lineage (NCBI taxonomy): Eukaryota > Viridiplantae > Streptophyta > Magnoliopsida > Asparagales > Amaryllidaceae > Agapanthus > Agapanthus africanus. The sequence continues at coordinate 797,205,726 of CM057340.1, forward strand.
GTGCACTTGAGATTTGTTTTGTGCACCCCGATACACTTGAGATTTGTTTTGTGCACCCGATGCACTTGATATTTTCTCCATGTACAGTTGATGCAGTGGATATTGTTTCTTGCATCATGTTGCACTTGTGCAATTTTTGTTTTCATGCACACCCGTTGCATGTGGTTTGGATTTTTGTGTAAAACCGTTAGAGTTGACTTTGTTTTCGTGCCTTACACTTGATAGGATATGTTATAGAATTAATTTCTATATTTTCGCTTGGTCGTATGATACCGATATTGCACTACAACTATGGTATTAATTGTGTACTTGGTATACACAACGGTTTTCGTATTTGAAATTTTGCATCATAACTGGAGTAATCCTCATAGCAACCGCTAGAGTTACAGTTATGTGAGTTTTATATCTTTTTGATGTTTCACGCACACTGTTGCGTTATGTTACATATTAGCTCGTGTGGGACTTTGGAGTTCTATTATATTGAGCGAACAATGTATTTTAAAATTTGGACCCCGGCAAAATTGTTTGAAATGAGTTAATTGGATTGAGAAAAATGTTTTAAGAAGGGGTTTTATATTAAATTCAGGGACCGAATTTCTTTAAGGGGGAGAGATTGTAACATTTTGGAAAATTATAAATATTAATTTATAAATTTTAATATGAATTTAATAAGTCTACAAAAATTATATCGCTTATGAAATTGGGTATCGGAATTATATCTGAAAAATGTAATTATTTTGATAAATATGAATAAAAGTGTATGATATCATAAAAATGATATTTTTAATTATTTAACATGACATTGTATTTTACATTAAAATAATGATATTTAAGTGATAGATTAATTATCTTATATCTTTTATTTACATGGATTTAAATTGTAACATGAAAGGTTTTCTTTTGTTGTAATTCTTTTAAATAATTAGTATATCTTATCCTAGTTTAAACCCTCACAACACCACACCTTCACCCATGCTCAACTCCCTCCACCTCCTCCTTCACACTTTACACCGCCACCTTCTCCCTTGACACTTCCTCCTTCTCTCTTAACACACCATGCTTTCTCTATTCACAAACATAGTAACCTCTTTAGCTTCCTCAAACTGAACCATATGTTTCTTCAGCTCCAAAACAAAATTCCCTAAGTGTTCATTAATCCTAATGAAGAAAAACCTTAATCTTTTCATCAACTTGTGCACATCATCAAGTTTGATCCACTACAAACCCTAAATGCTTCCATAAGCAATTCTTGAGCTAGTGTTCTCTTATGAATCATCTTCATAGGTATAATTCTTTCCTTCTTTTCAAATATCAAATCTATTCAATGTTTGTTTTTATGTGCAGTGTCAAAAACATGAACTTTTGTGCTATCTGTGAAGCTATAATTGAATCTGGAACCATTAGGGAATACCAATAGAAAAACTAACAATACCATAAGTATCATAAGACCACTAAGAGATTTTACTCAAAGCCCGAGACCCTATCTCCTAATATCGACCGGCGACGTTTCTTATTTTTCCGGCGCCGCCGGGTAATTGGGGGTGTTTTGTGTTGGATTTTTCTCTGTAGGTGTTGGTGTATTTTATGATTTATTGTATTGTTTGATTTGTCCCAGTATTTTTACTGAGAAATCTGGGAATGTTTAGTTTGGTTGTTATTAAAGTTTTCGATATTCCGATACGGGTTTTTCGTATTTTGTACTGCGACTGAAATATCGATGTTCGTACGTTAATTTCAGTGGCATTTGTTCGTTTCTGGAGTAAGTTATAGGTTCCAACCTATAGATACTTAGCTCATTGTTTTGATTTCGATATGATATTTACGCCACTATTTCATAACTACGATTATAGGTACGATCGCGAAGGTTTCCGAAATGGAGTTGGCGGACATAACAATCGTGGATTCGACGAGCATGACAAGTTGTGAGTAGATTTACATCTACGGGGAAGTCAGATGAATGACGTATAACACTCCCGCAACCTTAAAAATAGCATAGTATGATATATAGTTAGTTTTTAGTAGTTATTAAAGATATTGATATTGGAGTTATGTTGCATCTAGTATGATATTTATATGCATGTAGTTTATTCATGGTTTGGTGAATTGGTACGAGGAATCATACCATACTGGTGATGACGAGATTAGCATGCCGAATAACGGCCAAGTTTCCTTTAGAATCATAGAGTTATATTTTATTCCGTTTTATGACGTAATACTTGAGTGAGCTATACTCTTTTAAAAACTAACGATTCTTTCCATTTTCAATAGTTAAGTTTAGATTTACTTTACATGTTCGCGATATATTTATCAATGTTATGCGTTTCCGTAATACTAACACTCTGGTAGAACACTGCACAACTACCAATGAGTACTTTGCTGCACAAGCACTTACACATATGTTACACTATACCTCATTGGTACTGCCATGTCAATATAGGACCGTAATGTTATGTAATGCGTATGTAGATGTTGATATGAGTAGGTTATTACACTTTTAGAACACTTGCACAAATACTAATGATTGCCATGCTGCACGAGCACAGACGCGTATGCTACACTACACATCATTAGTATTGCCATAACACGGTAAAATTTATATCTTTGTGCCTGTATGATTTATTTACATAGTCTTCCTTTATTACCTGTTGCGTATTGCGAATACCAGTACTATGAATGTTCATATTTGATTCTTATGAGTTTTCTGGATGTTTTACTTTTGATGATATATATCAGTGGTATGGGACGCTGTTATCTATGTATATATATAATATATCATCAGAATAATCTATACAAGTATTCTTATTCTTTACTTGATATTTCTGGATTTGATGAGTTGACGTCCACCATAAGCTTGATGTTTTCTGATTGTTTTATTCCGAACCGAGTGGGGGAGATATACGGTTTCGGACTTGCTACTTATCCGGGCAGAGTGGAGGAGTATACAGACGGATACATGGTGGATCCGGTCGAGACCGAGGGGTAGGATAGCCGCATGTGAGGTGGGGAGCCTAGCGAGGACACTCGATACCGAAGATAGAGATGAGCACGGCAGATATCCATGGGATACTGGCCGGGGCTCGATTTGGGCACGGTGGATATCCAAGGGATACCGATCGGGGCCAGGGATATCGGGTGGCGATCATCTGTTGAGACGGTGTCGACAGTATCTGCATTTGCGTGTCGGTGATGGACACGAGAGATTTGAGGTTTTGCGTGTCAGTGATGGACACGAGGGATTCTTGATTTCGGGTGTCGACGCTGGACATCCATATATATTGATATGTTGCTATCATGAGGTACACAGTTATTTTATAGTTATTGTAGCCGACCAGGACTGATCCGGGGGACAATACCTGCATATCTTTTTACGGGTTATTGCATATAAAAAGGATTTCAAAATCGAGCTATAGCCTCATTATTTTGACGTGTCTGATATGACACTGGGCTCTTTTAAATTGTAAACCTCTTAACACTCTTCACTAAAATAGCAGGACGTATATCTTAAATAAGATATCTATTTTATTTCATACTATCACGTCTGCTTTTATGCCGTGACATATCTATTCCGCGGCTATTTTAAAGAAGAGCTTTATATATATTTTCGGCTACCTTTGGGCTTATACCTAGATACAGGTCATTTACATTTGATATGTTCTACTTTGAGAACGCATGATTGATGGTGTCGCATTTATGATACATATGCATATCATATATTATATTAGCCCATGATATGATAGTATTATATTTATGACATAGGTATCGTTGGGCATTTCGATTTCTACCTTGTGATGTACTTTTATTCACTGAGTTGGCAACCCATCCCCGTTGTGCCACAGTTTCTTGCAGGTGTTACCACTTGGATTATCAGCGGCTTGGGTACATATTCTTTTCGGTGATTGCTTTGGCAGGTGGGTTACTGTTGTATCGTACTCACACTTGAACATTCATATCTTTTTGTATCTAGTAAAACTCCATCGACTTAGACCTAATATATTGTGGACTTAGAAGCGAGACTTAGAGTTTGTGTGTTGTGGGTGTCGCATTCATTGGAGTCGACCTTTTTATATTGTTGATTTTGTTTCGCTTTTCTTTTCTTCGCCATTGTGCGTCGTATATTGTTTGCTTGGTTGCTCCGCCGTTTGGACGTGGAAGTTAGCTCCCGTTGGAATGCTATTTTTATTGTTATGTTGTATCGGGCTTTATGCAAAATTACAAAGGAGGTGCTGTCGAATTTCAAAAAGTCATAGATATCTTTTCAAACCATACTTAGTTAAACATAAATGTTTGTTTTAAATGGATTCCATCTGATAACTATTTTAAACCCCACCTCCAATATTTTCAAAAAGGGTTTAGATTCCGGGTTTCGGTTTACTTGGACCGCGTCGACGTCTTTAGATGTCACGTGATTTAAGTGCCGGTCACGTGCTACATTTGGGTCGTGACAATTGTTAGAGCCACTATCATCCCAAATAGCCTGGAACGCTTTCTTCTTGAAATCCTTTTTCCAGCGTTTTCTATCTCCTCTTTCATCTTTTGAATTTAGACAATTATGTTGAATGTGTCCTTTCTTACCGCACTTGAAACAATCAAGCACAGAAGATTTCCGATCTTCATTCTTTGCAGGGAATTTCTTATGCTTGAGATATTTTATAACATATCTTGCGAAATCGGCGACGTCTTCATCATTACTCTCATCTTCAGATGATGATTCCATTCTAACTCTTTTGTTGGATTTTGCGGATTCCTTAAATGCTAACTCCTTTTTGTTTGCGATTTGTTCTTTGTCTTACATCTCCGAGTTGCATCTCATGGGTCTTGAGTTTCCTAATGAGAGTATCGAGCTCTAGAGTGGATAAGTCATTGGCTTCTTCGATAGCCATGACCTTTGGTCCCCAAATCGAATTTAGGTATCTCAAGATTTTGTAGTTTTTATCCTTTACTACAAAACTCTTTCCTTAGATTGAACAACTCAATGATGATGTTGAATCTCGAGTACATCAGATCGATTGTTTCATCTTATTTCATGTGAAACATTTCATACTCGCGCATAAGACGATTTATCTTGCTCTCCTTTACTTGACACGCATCTTCATGCGCGGTTTGCAGAGTAGTCTATATTTCATGTGCCGTTTGACACATTGAAATTCTATTGAACTCTTTAGTATTGAGTGCGCAATAAAGAGAATTTATGGCCTTGAGATTCATAGTGGCTAACTTTTTATATTTGTCACTAAGAGGCTTGATGGTAGGGGGATATAAACTTGATATATGATTTCGAGAATATCTAAATCTATGCATTGAAGGAAGACTCATTTTGGTTTTCCAGAACCGATAATTTGTACCATTGAAAAGTGGACGACAATTGGTGGATTGACCGTGTAATTGGTTTGCCATTATGGGATCTAAAAAAACTCAAGATGTTAATCTTTAAAATATGAGCAACCGTGCTCTGATACCAATTGAAATCAGCTTTAGAGAATGTTCAATAAGGCTATATGGCAAATTAAAAATCTTTTACAAAACCAACGAATTCTACTTGGAAAAATACTCTAGATTGAGTATAGGTAGAATACAGAATATTAAAGTCACAGATAATTGAAAGTACGAAACGAAAAGTAAAATAACACAAGGATTTGTTCACTAGGGTTCACCACTCCCGGTGGCTAGTCCCCGTCTGAGATCTACTGCTCAGAAAATCCACTATCCAAGCGACTCCTTACGGGTAGAGAAACTTAGATCTTTTATCAGGTTTAGATCTTAGAACATTTATATTTGCATGCGGTGAACACCTAGACTTTTTCACTTAGGCCAAAATCGTTGAAACCTTTTGTCATGCCCCGCTTTCCGAAATACGGAATACAGAGAGCGACGAAGGCCAGCCATGCTACCTACGGTAAGAAAAGATCCTTCCATAGTCACATAAGCTGTCTAGATTAGCCTGTCAAAAATAAAATCCAATACCAAAAGGAATAATACTGATAATCATGCTGCAATGAAACCACAAGGAATACTAAAAATGGGTCAACTAGATAATTGATGAAATTAAAGATCTGATACAATAGGTTCGAAATAAAATAAGATCCAAAAGAGATACATAAGTCCTAATGTTACATAAGGCGCACATACTAAATACTAGCAGAAAAGGAAAATAAACCTACGGGTTACTGATCTTCGGCAAAGTTCTGATAGTCGCTGCGATCCTGCTCGGTCTGAAAATCTGTCTCTAAATCTGAGATGGCAAATCTCAGGGATGTCAGAACACCCCAGCAAGTACTCAACGTATAAAGTGTGTGTATAGTATGATATCATGAATATATGAATGTAGTGAAGTCCGTGTGCGCAAGTAAAACAGATATATATAAATAGATGCATTAATACTATGAAACCAACATATAAAGAGGTCAAGTCATAACCTAACTGGTTACTAAAAGGTAAACCACCCTATCGTAAGCTCGAGTGTGTACGTCAACCTCTGCAGGAGTATTCCTAACCCAAGAGTGGTGCCCCAGGGGCTAGAAAACACAGGCCCAACCATGGAATGAATAAGCGACCGATATAGCCCGGTACGAGCTGTAAACATGAGACCGATATAGCCCGGTACGAGCTGTAAACATGAGACCGATATAGCCCGGTACGAGCTGCCGGCATGGGACTCCTGAGATCCTGTTGTACGAACGCACACTCAAATTATCCCAACACCCACGTATTTAGCTACTATGGTAATGACTAGAGCACTAATTAAGAATGCTGAAAAGACCGGAACTTATAATATCATATTAATTGTATAAAAAAGAAACTTGTAAACAGTATAGATTATGTCATGTCATGTAATTCAGCATTCAAATTAGAGAACTCGTTTTAATATGAGTAGTCTGGAACAATGAGTAGTCATGGCATATCAAGTACAATAGTTATAAAATGGTAGTGTCCATAAACAAGAATAGCATGTTAAGGTTTTTCAAGCATGCCGACAATGATAGTCTCAAGTAAAATATTAAATATAGACGATAGGATATGATAAAGTAAAAAATGTAAACAAGACTCATCATAAATATGCAAGCATCTGTATTTAACATCCGGGTTTATTTATTGAAAAGAATAATAAACTGAAATATGGTTTTAAAGGGTTAATATAGTTAAATAAGAATGACAAATTACAGATGCATAAAACGGATAGTGGTAATAGTATAATTACGAGATAATAGTAAGTAAGATAAAATAAATGACAGATTGACTAGTCATCATGTATGTGCTAATAATAAGTTTTATAATCATGTGATAACAGAAAATATTAATACAAATTATAGTATCAAAATAATTTATGTGACTAGGACACATAGAGTGCAGCGATATTATAAGGAGTGATAGTGTAGAAAGTTTAATTTATATATATAAAATATTAAGCCCAAAGCGTTTATTGATTAACAGTAATAATGGTATATTTTTAGGTTTTAGATTAGGATATAAGTGTTAACATTTTGCATGCTAGTGTATACCAATATTGTTGCAACAGAAACATATAATTACTTATAAAGCTTTTTATATATTAAACCACATTTACATGTTAATAGTTATTTTATTACGCTTGCACTTTTACAGTTCACTTGATGAAAAGATTAATATGTATTCTAGATCTTAGGGTTTTCATCATATGTACAAGTATTATAAGATATATTAATAAAGCGGTAAAATATTACAATTTTATTTAAATATTGTAAGTTAATAATTTATTTAGAGAATTGCCGATATTGTATCGACTAAAAAAAATAAAAAAGTAAGAGTACTTGCCTCGGAGACAGATAAACACGACGACAAGAAGAACAACTCCAAGATTTGATTGCTCGGCTAAATTTGAAGAAGAAGAAAATATTGTGATGGGAAAAAGAGAAGGTTGATTTATATGAGAAGGGGAGAGATGATAATAATTAGGTTGTTATTTATAGAAAAGAGAGATGTTAAAAATTGGAGAGATTATTATAATTAGAGAGAGAAATATTCTGATGAGATGAGATTTGGATTTGATTTTATAAAAGAGAGATATGATGGGTTATATACTTCTATAAGATATTAGAAAAGTTGTATATATACATATTAGTTTGTATATAGTTAGAATAATAAAAAAGTATATGTATATATACATATTAGTATATAGTAAAAATATATGTAGATATGTATATGGTTATGGGTTAATGAAAATAAATATAATTAGTTATATATACAGGATTTTATGATATCAAACAACTAAAATATATTTTCAGTTAAACTATCATAACAAAATATTTTCAATTATATATATGTATGTATGTATATAGGTTTGTAGAAAAATAATTAAAGAGAGAGTAGATTTGAGAAAAAGAATCTGCTGAGAGAGATTAGATTGGATTGCAGAGAAAGGGATTTTGTTAGAGAATATATATAGAAAGAAAGCGGGGGTTTGGTGAAATATAGTTAGTGATATAGAAAAATATATGTAGATAGAATAGAATATGGGGAGAAAGAAATCTGTTGGAAAAAATATTTGTTTGGAGAGAGAATAATATTTGTTTTAAAAGAATAAAGTTATCAGGTGAGACATATATGGTGATTGGAGAGAGAAAATTGAGTTGTTAGTTTAGGAAAAATATTTATATGGTTAAAACATTTAACAGGGGCTCTCATGTCTTTTCAAAATTAAATATTTTAACCAAATAAATATCGTAAGACAAAATATCTTATAAATAGAATTTAAAAGGGGGTAAAATCTTATGTATATGTATTGTTTAAAGAAATACCAAATAAAATATCTTTTGTTTAAACTATGATACTAAAATATAAATATGGTTATAAAATAGTATTAGACAAATAAATATTTAAATACTAATAATATGCATATTTAACAAACTTGAAGAACCATAATTATATGTATATATCTTGATTAAAAGTATTAAACTCCAAGTTATAATAATAAAAATAAAACAAAACCCAATATATCCAAAAGAAAAAGAAACGTATGATCGAACTAGGATGTTACACCTTTTACACTTACAGGTGGTGAATCGTCTAGGCTTTTTCACTAAAGCTCAAATATCAACCTTTTGCAAAACAAGTGTACACAATCCCACACTTGCAAAGAGATTTACAAATAAAAAGTTTCTTTACAAAATGATCCATTCTAAATCCTAAAGATCTTAATAAATTAGAACATGGAATGCGTAGGAGAATCTTTAAGAAATATTTGAGGGATAAAAGAATATTGAAAGGCACGATATTGAATCTCTTAAAAGATAAATGAGTACCTTTGTAAAGTACTAAAGATTAACTCTAACTAGTCGAAATAGAAACCTCTTTAAGTACAGTGCTGAAGATTAAGAAACTCTTTTAAAAGAATATTTCCCAATTGTAATCACAAGAGTTTTCTTTTGAATAGAGAAAGGAGCAAGATAGAATTTAGGAATGAGAGAAAAAATTTTCAAAATTGGTTTTTGAAAAAGTGAAAGTGAAGGGGTATTTATAGGATAACTAAATCATTCTCAACCACACATTCATAACTACCGTAACCGTCAATAACCGTCATAACTGTTATTAACTGTCAATAAACAGTGTATGACTGTTGGAAACGGTTAGAAACAAAAGACGGTGTAAAAACCCCATTCGATTGAAAATTCAAACAAAAGTAACTGCCAAAAATTGCCACGTGCAGACGTCTGTCGTTTTAAAATTTCCTTTACCAGACGTCTGTAGGAGACGTCTGTTGCACAATATGTGTTGAGCAGACGTCTGATGACCTGTCTCTGAAATATATTCAGTGTTTGATATTTTGGAAATTTGTTTTTCAGACGTCTGTATCAGACGTCTGGGGATTCAAAACTTGGTGCTTTCTGACATGGATGAATATCTGTTTTGAATGTTTGAGCAGTTTGGATTGGATATGTTAATGAGAGAGGAGACGTTTATTTGGCCTTTGATAAGTGTGATGAGAGGAAGTAATGGTCAGGAATTGATATTTTTTAATATTCAAGTATGAAATTAGAATCCTACGAAGGGTACAAGACTTTGCAGTCTTGTATATTTAGCAAGTTAAAGCAAATGGAGGATCCTAATTTATATGAGATCAATTCTAACCTTAGACTGTATAAAGACTCTATATTTGGTTTCGATATTTGGTGCGGCCCTTATCTTCACTTCTCTTTGTTCTATACGCTCCTTCACTTGGTCTTCATCAAATACAGTTTCCTGTTATGTGATGTAGTGGATTTTCTCATGTGTTCCAGTCATTAACATCGTACTTACCTTGGTTCATCTGCTTGTTTATCCGATATAAACCCATCTTCTAATTTAAGCATCTCAACATTGGTTCGCATCCTGTCTTGATTGCTAGCTTTTGTCCATGTAGTAAACACTAATCACGTTAATAGTAACAGAATCATTTTAAGTCCATAGTTTATGTAGAATAATCAAAACTTAGAAAGAGACTTTGACCGTGAGGTCAACAGAAAATTGGTTGTATACAGAAGCTTTTGATTATGTATTGGTTATCAATGTATGCAAGTGCTTGTTAAAGGCTTATTCTTAATCCATATGAGTTTCTAAATGTTTCTTTTTCTATGCATAATTTCTTTTCGTTTCTTTTCTGCTGGAACTGGTTAATATTGGTTAAATGGATATATAGAGAAGTTAGAATTTGAAATATGTAGTCGATGGATGTGATATCTTGTCAAGTTCTAACTAATGTGGAAACTGAAAATTTCTTTTGTTTTTGATGGAAGTAGATATTAATGTAATCTAGGATTTCCAGATTTCTATAGTGTATTGTGGAAACAGAAATGTATTTTACCTTTTTCTTTTCTCCTTTTTTTTTGAGAATAAAGATGGGATTAGCCACCCAATATCATTTATTAGATAATAATGATGTTAATTAATTGGTGTTATGTTAAATATATAACTGGACAGGTCTTGGATTCACTTTTCATGTATGGGTTAAGCACGGTTTAATTTACATACCACCATGCACAACGGTTCACTATCTCAGGGTATCAGTCACTTTCGAAGCAAATCCCGGATGCTCCTTTAGGATGCACGGAGTTTAAATAGCCTTCCTGCTTTTTAAACACCCCGCTATAACTCATGGGTATTTAGCATCACCTATTTTTCGTTTACAAATGTTAGTCTAAATAAATTGAGAAAGATCGGTAATCAATAGCTAGTAACTTGGTATAGCCCACAGGCAAATAAAAAATAACGGGCTTCACTAACGAAGAGAGAAGAATATCAGCAAGGACTAGAGTTTTTATGTGCATATTATTCTTTCGGTCATATTTCATGGTTGAATTTCTCCTCATTTTTTATTTTTTATTTAAGCTGCTGTAGTTAATTATTGCTTTCAAAATCGTAGGAGTTTATGGTTTTATCTTCTTCTTTTCTAGGGGTTCCAATACCAACTTGGCGACTTCCGTCTGAGAGTAGGAAAATGTGTTCCTTCCATGTCTGAAAGTTTGAGAGGAATTATGATAAATTTTATCTCTTCATGCATGCTCAGCTTTATTTAGCCCAAACATATACCTTGAAATATCAGAAATAAATACTGCATGTGCTCCTGGAAAGCGTGTTTCAGAATGGAAACCGTGGACTTAAAAGTTCTGCTTACAAAGAGTTGTAATTAGTTTAATGGATGTTTCTTTCAGGTTGTTTATTATCTGTATGCATCATTTGCATGTGGTACCATCACTATTCCTACATTTTATGTATATATGAGAGTACTATTCTCATTTTATATTTATATGTATAATCTTACGTCATTTAATGATATGTGTTCTATAGTCCACAAGTTTCCGATTATAGGATTTGACATAAAATACAACAGTTTGGTTATCGTATTTGGTGATTTCGTGTTACATCATTAATTACAACTTCACATAATCTCGGGAATTAGGATCCGTCACAAAACCTGTGAATTTCTCAAAGAAGTTGCAGGTTATTCCATGATTTTAAATTAGGAGTTAAGGTTCTACATACGGAGAACTAAGTGGCAGAAGTTGGAATCAATGATTACAAGCAACCAAATAGTATGAATTGAAATGGAATCGCATGATTATCAACTTAATGGGTTCCAACAGCGCCTGAATATTCAATTACAAGTAATCAGAGAGGTACTACAAGGACATAGATCCTGCTTGACACTAATTTTTTCATCGTATGCGTTTTCCCTTTCCCTTTGGGAACATGGTTTATATGGATTACAAGTAAATGCAACATGGTTTATATGGATTCATCGTGTATGAATAAAACCCTTTCCCTTTCCCTTTGGGAAAATGGGTCAGAACCACCAATTGTTCCATTAAACCAAAAACGTGTTGCAGTATCGATGGTAGCATTGGTCCTTCCTTTAATATGCCCAGTCCAGAAGTAGTTAAAACTAAATAACTGCCAAATTTCAAATAAATTATCTGTAAAGCAAATGATTACTCCGCTGGTCTTGCGCTTAAATGCAATATCCTATCAGTGTAAGTGCATGTTTAACTTGACCTCCAGGATTTTCTTAAGCTTGAATCCAGGTTGATTGTTCGTGTATATGCATTTTAAACTCGAGATCAAGCAAGGTTCTTAAGTAGCTCGACTATTACCGAGGCTAGCTTGCAAGTCTTGAATTATCTATTAAAATATCTTGTTAACTAGTTTTTGTTACCTTCAGAATCCCTGATCCATAATTCGTTCTCAATACTACAGAACCTTGGAGTATGTGACATGATAATGACTCAAACGTCACACAGAATACTAATGTCGTCGGTGTGCATTCATCCTTTGAATCCGAAATACACCCTCTTGTTGACCGATATGTTTTCTTGAAAACAAAACCGCATAAAAGCCTTAAATTTATCATGAGAAGCATATCACAAGAGTATGATGCTTGGATATGAGTACAATGAGACGTCAGAGGGGTCACGCGCTAATTCTTTAATACAGTATATATTTATGCCTATGGTATATTGTCTTTTGCTTTATCAAAAATATGGATAATAGCACCGGAAGGGAAAAATAGACCGCATAAACCTAGATTCTCAAATGAAGTTTCAAGTTATGTTACATATTACAGAAATTCTTGTATAATTTAAAGATAATTAACTGTTACCTTTCTTCTGCGATAACCGAGAGTACATCTGTACCTTTGATGATGTAGTTTGTGTTTGGTTATATGTTAAGTTAATTGCACAAAACCCGCTGTAGTTTATTACCTATAACACTCGTACCCCTCAAGTGATTTATTAACCAAAAACACCCCTTTGCTTGTCTACCAAAACCCTACATTTAAATTCAACTCTAAACAACATGGTTGAATATTCTAATTTAAGTTTATAACTTGTTTTTGTTGTTTAGAGTATAATTTGAGTGTTCTTGAGAGTTCTGGTTGATGAATAGAGGTAGTTTTGCGCCAGTAAATCACTTTATGGCGTGTATAAGTGCGATGCACAGTAAACCTTTTTTTTGGGGGGGGGTGTAGGGGTGGGGAGTGGGTTGGGGTTGGTTCTGTGTGCTTAACCTTGTATTGTTTCATCTAAAGTATGGATTGGGATATGTACAGGTAGAGTACCTTCCATTGTCGACCATTGAGAAATCATTGCAGATTCTTGATGAATTCTTTGACATATGGCAGGAAGAAGTCTCGAAGAAGTCGTTGCCGGGGCATTTCATGCATATCGAATCAAACTTCGCAGATTACGGCCTTCCAGATCAGTATACATGTCATCAACACACTGCTGTCCAATATGCGACCTGCATGGCTCAGCTGATTGCTGCTGTTAGACCAAATTAATGTGTTGTTTTACTTGGTATTCTAATTTGATGAATGTTGAGCAAATACTGGACAGACCTTTGTATCTTCTGTGTCATTTACATATATTGTATAAAATGGATTATCTACATTTTTCACAAAACTGGGGATTTAACTTTTGAATATGCTATCAAAGTTTTTAGGGTAAATTGTTTAAAACCCTCGAGCACTTTTTGGAACCCCATGGCCTCGAAGCTGTAGTAAAAAATCCCTAGAAATTTTTCTTATCTACATAGTAGCTTGCTTTATTAAATCAATTCATACAAACTAAGGAAACCGTTTAGACATCATAGACAGCTGTTTAGATATCGTTGGTTATTACTTAGATATCGCAGGAAACTGGATATAGTAGGAAACTACTAGATATCATAGATAAGGGTTGCTTTAACAACTAAAAACATTTTTAGGGGTTTTTTTTAGGGGGGTTTGACTACAGTTTCGAGGCTAGGGGGTTTTTGACAAAGGAAAAAGTGCTTGGTTTTTTTTTGACAATTTACCCAAGTTTTTAACATTGGAGAAGTGTACTATGTTGACTCTTGGTTTTGCTTCTGTTTTAGAGCTGTATAAATATTATTATTGTAGCAAAATGAGAATCCTTTTCTTTTAGCAGATTTTTATTGAATACAGATTGGGGTCTGAGACGATTGCGACAGTTTTTTCTCCTTCTCTCTTTTCTTTTCCAGTCAGAAATTAGCTCTAAAAAAAGAAAGATTTATGTTAGGCTTTCATAATTTTTACAAAATCCTTTAATGATCATACTCTAAATCAAACATTTTGTGATGAAACAAGGCTTAGATTATAATGATAATGATGTGGTCTCATGCAATTAAATATACCAAGATAAAATTTAAACTAGCCATTTGTAATCGTAGTTTGGTTTTTTGAGAATGAAGCTGCAATATAAATTTGTGGTGGGGAATTATTATTTCTTTTCAAATTTTATGTTTGGTGTCTACTATCATTAGGTATTTCGGTGAGTCTCACAGGCTTTTCATAATCAACATAAGCAATTTTTGCTAAAATAATGCATTTCAACCTTTTTGCCTCTTCCAATCAAGCACAAAAAGTGTTTTTAACTCTGGTCTTTGTTGTCTTTTTAACTACAACCTTGGCAATTTTTATTTTGAATGTCAGTTCTCAAAAAAATTTCTACCATTGGTGAGGTTCTGTTAATTTTAGATAGACTCTACATCCCAACATCCGAGAAGCTATACCTACTTGATGGATGTAAAGGAGAAAATTGAACGTTTGAGAAAAAGAATATTGGTTCCGTACACATGAGCTAAAAATTTGATTACAAACAATAACATGAACGAGTCACGATGTTTTCAACAGAAAAATAAAATAAAGAGAAATAGAGACATACTAAAAAATATAACCCAAATGAATTAGTTTAAAAAAGGGTTTAAAATAGCCAATATGATAAATTAAAATATAAAAATGCAAGAAAGTAAAATTAATTTAAAAAATTAAGCTTGCACCCATTTCTCTTTTTAAAAAACCCAAAAAAAAGGGCAGCTGTGTTTTACCCAAATTTAGCCCTAAAGCAGGTCATTTTAATCCTCTGTAATTAGACCTAACAACATCATTATCATGTTTAACTCAACTTTAACCAAACCATTAACAACTTACATAATTACACTTTTACCCCCCAAATCTGAAAAATTCTCAAATCTCCCACTCCCCCCAAATTTGCGGGGGCGATGATCGGAACCGTAACCCTAACCCTAATATCGCGATGATCACCCAATCCCAAACCCTAACCCTAATTACTCTCTCTCTCCTCTTTGCCTCTGCCTCCTCTCTCTCCCCTTTTCCTTCTCCTTCTCCTTCCCCATCTCCCGCCATATCCATTGCCGGCCTCCCCCACCCTCCGCCGCTCCCCGACATCCACCTCCACCGCCCTACGCTGCCGTTCTGCGAGTCCGATCGCATCGTTTGCCTCGCAAACGAGTATCAGAAGCTCAATTTCGGGAAGAAGATTGGAATCGTGTTCCTTGCCGCTGCGATCTTGCTGCAGGTGGTGCTAGCGGGGTTTCTTGTTTATAAGAGGATCCAGCTGAAGAAATTGAATGAAAAGAGGTCTCCTTTGGTTTTGAGGTCGGATTCTTCTTGATTTTGTTTGTTTGAAAATGGTGAAAAGGGAAGAAAGTTGAATTCTTGTGGATCGTGATGAGGAAAATGGGAGATTTTTGGATGCTCCGACTTGGTGGCGTTGTGCAGTTGTAAAAATGGGTAAAATGTTGGATCACTAATTGCTGTTTTTTTACAATGCTTTTGTTATAGCATACATCGTTGTGAATATATATATTTGATTAACCAATATATTGATATCCTGTTATTGTTGTTACCTTGAAACCAGTTCTTTGATGTTGTGTTGTTCTTAAGCTATTGTTTTAAGTGTCTGGGAAAATATATTTGGAACCTGAACTTATGCTTATGAATGTTTGGAGAGGCTAGGTTGGATCAATTTTCAGTACCACCTACAGATCTTAGTGATGTTAATGAACTAATTTCGAGGTGAATCAAGAAAATGGAGAAAGCAACAAAGAAAAAAATTGAAAAGATGGACTTTCCTAATGTTGGGATATTGTAACCATGAAGGGGAAAAAATACAGAGGTCTGTCCAAATTCGGAGGTTCTGTATGGTCTACCTGTTAGCCCATTTTCATATTGCTTGCTAGGGAAGGGGATTAATAGGTAGATTCAATTTGCTCCTTTGTAAGGATGACTTGAGAATATGTTTATTCAATTTTTGCATTCATCTATTTTATGTTCATTGTTGTAGATTCTTTTTTGTAAATAATTTGTTCAACTTAAAGAGTGATTATTTTGTTCACCTTTACTTAAAAGTTAGCATGTTCTAGTTTCATTAATAGCTCAATTTCTGAATTCATTTTTATATTGTTTTTTTTTTGAAATAACCCACCCAAAACTTTCATATTTTGAAATACGCCACCCGAAACTTCATATTTTCAAAAAACACACTTAAAACCTGAAAGTTAACTAAATAGGCATCCCAAGTTAGTTTCCATCCAAACTCAGTTAGATTTAGCCGTTAGAGAGGGGTAATTGACCAAAATACCCCCTCCAAAGACTATAATATGTGTTTAAATGCATGCTTCTCTCACTACTCTCAATTCTAACTACTTCTCTCTCATCTCTCTCCTTCTCTCTAACTATGTTTCTCTCTCTCTCTCTCTCCTCTTTTAGTAGTCATACCCATGATGAGGAAGAGGATATTGAACTATGAATTAAATTTAATTAAAAAATACATCCACATGAAGGAAAAATCAACAAAGTTAGATTTCAAGTAAATAATTGGATTGATTCATGTGCTTCTTACTTACAATTTACAAATACAAATAACTATCATTAAAACTTTATCTTAACCTGATGGAATTCATTGATTTTCTTCAGAAATGATTTATGGATGAAAGATGACAATTGATTAAGTTCAATACTTTTTCTTTCAAATAATACACAAAAAGTTGAGGAAAAATTATCAAATGGGTTTGTCATAGATCAATCGATATTACCTTTAATAAAAAGTTTACATGAATCCCAACAATTTCTTCCCTTATTTTTCCCTTGCAATAAGTCCATCTACTCTGTTTTTGATGAGAGGCTCATTACTCAATGGGCAATCAGTTCGCTCCATCGTGATGTCAAATCCTTTCAAAAAATTTGGCACTGGGAATCCTTTTAGGACAACTAATTACTCTTTGCTTGAGATTGTGCTAGCGGGCGTGTTCTTAAGTGAGGTAATTAGGAGGAAATATAGCCATTGAGGGGAGCGGATTTCACAGAGAGAGAGAGAGAATTTGGGTTTTTGAGTTTAATTTCTTCCCTTCTTGGAATCTCAATTATAGAACCAACTTAAAACTCACCCCAAGTGCTTCATTTTTCGAGATCCCACAAAGAATTTGGAAAATCCCAAAAGATAAAACGAAGACAACTAAAGCGCATCACCACGACATCATTCTTGGACTTGGCACCGGCTCCACCTCCATCCTCGCCCATCTACCTGGCTCTGGCGACGACCTCAAGGACATCGTCGGCATCCAAAAAGACCCGAAGCGCAGGCCAGGGCCCTCACCGACCTCGGCCATCAATGATGCCGATGAGGTTGATCCCTTCCTAGAGGAATTAAGAGAAGGAAAAGATAGAGAGGAGGGAAAGAAAAGGGATAGATGAGGTATTTTACCGCTGAAGTGAACAAAGTTTTATCATTAACCATAGTTAGGTAACTGTTATTTAACAGAGTGGGTTTTTTAGATAACGTTAAGGTTTTAAGTGTTTTTTTTTTGAAAATATGAAGTTTTGGGTGGGGTATTTCGAAATATGGAAGTTTTGGGTGGGGTACTTCAAAAAAAACCTTTTATATTTCAATATATTTAACAGTTTTCTCAAATGCTCTTTGGACCCATTTTTACTTATAATGTTACCTATGCAAATTTAGTCGTCCGCTCACATTTAAACTTCATTGACTTTCCAGCTAGAGATGAGTCTTATTCCTCCACGTTCTCTTGGTCTACATTACTTTATAGTATCACATCCACCATGATTGAACGATAAAGCCTTATCCTCTAATCACAATCCTTGTCACCATTACCTACTAAGTGCGACCTCAACTGCACTTGCAACCTATATAGCACGAATTCGGATACAATGAGCTAAAATACAAGTTAGATTTGAGTTGTCAACATTATCTGTTTTGGAACTTTCGATCTGAAACATAGAACTCTTCCCTTCCAAATCGGTAAATTTGGTGTTCCGAAGAACAGTAACTACTTGGGTATTTATAACAAGTTGTATATTAATTTAAAAGATAGCAACTCACCAATGAGCAATAGCTCAGCCGGTATGGCACTTTCCTTCCTAGGGAGAGTGCGGGGTTCAATCCCTTGTGCGCGCGCGTTGTGTGCTGGGTGCATGGGTGTGTTGTGCTTGGGTTAGGCTTACGGGCCAGTTCCAAAAAAGAAAAGAAGTAAAGGATAGCAACTCATAAATTTTCAATTATCTATTTCACAATCAACAATTACAATATAGACATTCTCCTTGCATAATAAGAAAAATAGTTGTTTAAGTATTTGAAAATAGCTATTAATAATATCTTAGAATATTTATCTATTCCATCACATGTCATATTTCGTTCCATCCTGACATTCCAAAGAAGCCTACCCTTAGTGTATATCTTTCCATACCAAGTACGGTTCACGTTTCTCTTTCCAATCCACATATCGCCACATTCAATATTTTAGGTAACCTTGAACCTGATTTGTTGGTTCACTATAATCCAAAATCTGGGATATATGCTAAACTTTTTGTTGTTTTTATATACATAATAACAGAAATTATCATTTCAGCAAATTTAAACTAAAAATAAGAATAATTACAGGTCTTGATGCATAGATTACTGGTGTCTTAGCCATTGATACATGATCAGTACATCTAAAATACAATAAAAATATTAGCATTTGCCAAAAGATTTCCATGAGTATCCTTGATGAATCTTAAAGAATCTAATATGGATTTGAATATGATATGGAGACATCTCCACAATGAATTGTGCAACATAGCTTGCAACTCACCATCTTGTCAGATCACGATGGGATCCTCATCCCTCGATCCCGACCTCTTTCTCAGTTCCTGATCTGCTGCGCTCAATCCTATGTCTCGCCTGACTTTGTTTCCATCGCCTGACTTTGTTTCCATTTAGTCATCACAACCTTGTCTTCATCTCACCATTTCATTTTCTATCACATATGAAGCCTTCGAGAAAGCCATGATCTCTCCTCATCCTTACCTCATCGGAATCAGCTGTCTCACTTTGCTGACCCCAAATTCTGCAATGGCTACAAACTTTAAATTTAAATCAGGTCATCAAAAGAGGAGGACAAAAAAGGGAAGAGTAAATAAGAGTGTGAGAAAGATAGTTTACTATGTTTGACAATTTAAATTTGATGGTATTAAGTAGTAATTATAGGGTGTTGATGCTGTTAATAAAGAGTAGCAGAGGCATTGCTTATTGATGTTTGATTTATGCACTGTCATTTTTCTTCTAAATTATTGGTTGCCATGGGCTCTAAAAATCCTGTTGGTAGTTTCATGGTATATCCACCAAAGAGTACTGCTATTAAGTTCCATGGTAGTATTATTAGCTACTAAATTAAACTAAACTACTCCAAATTGTGGAGAATGTGGTTAACATTTAGTCCCATATTGGAAAAACTATGGAATACATATGGGTATAATATATAAAATGGGATAAACCTCCATAATGCTTGAGTCTTTTGGTTGGAGTTTCACCATATTAAAAGCCCATGTGCATCCATGTATGAACTCATATGTGTTGTGGGCCCAAACCGAGTTTTACATGGTATCAGAGCTCGGGTGTTTATTTGTCCACGTTGCCATATGAGGTTTGAGCTCTCGCACATGAAGTCCTCTTTGTCCACGTCCGTTGAGTGTTCAGAATATGGTTAACATTTAGTCCTACATTGGAAAAACTATGAAATGAATATGGACATGAGATATAAAATGGGATAAACCTCCATAAGATTTGAGTCTTTTGGTTGGACTCCCACTATATTGAAAGCCCATGTGTTGTGGGCCCAAACCGAGTTTTACACAAGCTATTGTTATATTTTTCAGTTAACTACCTTAAAGTTTTTACATTACAGAAGCTCCTGTAAAGCGCTATGTTTACACATATTTTAGTGAAAAAATGGTTTAAAACCAAATTTTGAGGGACTTTACTGTTAGAAAAAACTTTTTGGTTGTCTAGTGAAAACAGCAATTGTTAAAGCTAGTTTAGTGTATAGCTTATTATTCGCAGTACGCCCAAGGTAATCAAAGATTCAAAATTTAATTTAATCTGTCCGAGGTAGGTAATGCCACCTTGTAGATGATCCGTCATTGCTGGATGGTTCCGGTGTAAGTTGCAAGTCTTTTGGAATGAAGCTTCAGCACAATCGAGATGATTCCAAGTCGTAAGGTAATTGTCATTATGCTTAAGAATAAATTATCCTTTGGCATCCTTTTAGTTTTTCAGATTTCATATTTATTTGCTGTCTGTTGGTGTGCAAATATATGTGTGCACTAAATCTATTTTCTTTTTTTATGTGTGCATGAACCTTAGAAAGCATGATTTATGTTTAACCAATGCAGTTCAACCTTCTAGCTTTCAAGGGCAAATGTAACAAAAGTGAGATAGTGATAAATTTATGTCCGACTATAGCTTCAGCTTGATGCCCCAATTGCTAAATCATTTTATTTGATTTGATTTTACCATCATAAAAATCTTCTAATATGGCCATCATGGTTCCTGTTTTGAATTATTTCAAGAAAATTTGCCTTTGTTGCTGATAGTTGCATTCATCAAGATATTTTTAATAAAATAAAACGCTAAATTTGAGAAACATGGAAAACATTATCCATCCTGGGCAATGTTCTGAAAATACAAACATTTTTACAGGTATAACTTCAAAAGCATGAAATTAAGTTCCATCTAATTGCCTTTTAACTTTTAAATAATAGTAGATAAATACATGAGATTCCCTCAAAATAAATCAGCTGTATTCCTGTAGACCTGTGATAACATCAATTCATAAAGCTTCAAAGTTCTAACAGGTTATAGATACAAAGCAGTTGATTACGCCCAAGCTGATTAGAAAAAATGTGGAATCAGTCAAGCATCATAATATGTTTCTATAGTCGTTCATGTTGTTATTCAAATCAATTTTGTAAATAAAATTCCATCTTCAGTTTCCTTGTTTTTTGCCATAGATTTCTCCAAGCCTTGCAACTGTTGTGCTCATCATCACTCTGGCACTTGGCATTTTGATGCTCATCATTTGCTCTAACTTAGACTTGTTGGAATCATTCTTTTTAGACTTTATCACTCTCATGAAAGCTCATATTAACTTATTATCATAATAGTTTTATCAGACTTTCCCATTTAGATATGAAATGCTCAAGTTAGGTTGTCTGCTAATATCTTTGTGACTATGCAATGGTGGGTTATTGTCCTGAAGATCAATCTTGGGTTTTGTTACAGTTAACTCTCTTGAAGTGCTATTTTAGGATATTTTCGTCAAAAAAATCCCCTTACAACCAAAGTTTTTAGGGATTTTATTGTAATTAAGAACTTAAGATATTTTAGTGAAAAAACCCGTACATATTTAATTTTTTCTCGTGCATCATTATGTTTTCCTGAAACCTGATGCTGGTGTACTCTGATTCTCTGAATTGCCAATTTATTGTAGGTTTTATTTTACATATACAGATTTGCAAAAGAGTTGGAGAATGAACCTTCTTTATACAAGGTATGCTTCTTTCATTACACGGCAGTTCCATTTTAGGTCTTGAATCTTTTTAATATCCAACAATTTGAAACCAACTTTGTTATCTTTAATAGGCCTATCCTTTTCTATTATATAGATTAGTTTAATATATTGCTGTCATGAGCGCAAAGTTTTTACCTCTATTCTCTAATGTATGTTTCACTGCAATATTACATGATATATATTGTTGTTTACTGCATCAATTTAAACTTTTAAAAATATTATATAAAGTTATTGAACATGTTTTAGTCTTGTTGCAAAAAATCAGATTGATAATAGTTGAGGCTGCATTGCAATTGAAGGTGGTGACCTTGAGGTACATCAGGTTGACATTAGCCATAGTTATAGAATAAGGATGAATACATCATGCTGTAGACTAATGAGAGAAAGATATCAATTTATTTTAGGGTGGCTATCTTACATATTTGCATAGGGATGGGGTTTGGGTTGGGTGGGTTTTCGTGTGTTATTGCTTCGTAATTCAAACTTGCAGGCAGGTTTTTCACCTTAAAAGGACCCATCTGGTCTAGTGAATTTTAATATCCAAACCCGCTCAGTACCAACCTTCGCTCAAATAAATTTTAATATCCACAACCACATCCACTAGGTATGGGCAAGTTTCAGAAAAGGGCAAGTTTTGGAAGATAGGGGACGATAATGGCTATAATCTATATAGCTAAATTAAAGTTCAAAGCTGTAACTAAATATGTATAAAAGAATAGCTAAAATAAAGTTTAAACCTGTAACTAATTATATATAAAAGATATAAGAGCGTTAACATTTAATCTTAAGTTGATATCATATCACTAACTATTTACTTTTAATACATATAAGTTTCATATATAGGAGTACAAATTTTCAAGCGAGGATGAAGTAATGTCGGGTCCCGACGCAGACAGGTCGGGTCCAGATGCCTTGAATAACGTCATAGTAGTTTCTGCCAGAAAATTTGAGATAATCCATTAAGGGCTGACGCTAGGTTTGAAAACTCATGATTGATACCCAATATTAAGCTATGATTTTTTTTTTGTTAGATGTTTTCTCAATTAAATACTTGTCGCATTCCACAATAAAGTGATATTTGGTAAATAGTTGTGATGATGCTCAATATTGGCGATCTCCAAGACCAGGACACGTGGCAGATGACGTGTCCCAGAACTCAGAAAAAAGAGCCCACAGGGGCCGACCAGGCCACCCTGTACCCGACCTGCAAGGATAAGCTGGCTCTCCTCAGAGCCCCTGAAAATTGACCTCCTCGACCTCTCAGCTCGTCCCGAGCTGCCACAGGACCAAGACTCCTCGACCCTCTCGCTCGTCCCCGAGCTCCCCAGCCAAGGCCATCTTCCTCGGTCCACCGACCAACTCCATTCCTCGCAGGCGTAACCGCCGCTCCGCAAATCTCGTCATGCCCAGATTCTCCGCCAGCAACGTCCCACGTTCCACGCCATCACGATCCCCATTAATGGGCGATCCGCTCTTTACGCAGGCGTGACGTCGGGAGCGTAACTGCCGACGAGATTCTCGTGCCTGCTGCTGCGTGTTGCCGCCACTATATAAACCCCCATCACAGAGGGGTCAAGTAAGCCATTTTTTATTCCACATAGCTGTTACTCTGCTCGGATCTAGTGCTAACTTGATCGTCGGAGGGTTCTCGGTGGTACCAAACCATCCCGGGACTTCTTTGCAGGTACTCGGCGCCAAACTCCTCAAATCACCAATCTCCTCAAAACCCATTGAGACCCACGCGCAACAGGAGATCACCTCCAAAATCAACCAAGAGATCAACGGAAGACAACATCTGAAGGAGACCCGAAAAGGACCTCCATCAGTTGGCACCGTCTGTGGGAACGAAACTCCACAAAAAACAAAGTTGGCCTTTCGATCTCCATCGACATGGCAAGCGACCGACCCGAAAGACCATTTGGATGCTTTCACCGCGGGATGAGCTTCCAGGACCATTCCGACGCAGCCTAGTGCAGGGCCTTCCCAGCCACCCTCATCCGCTCTGGTCGGGACTGGTTTCGAAGACTCGAGCCTCGCTCTATCTCGATCTTTGACGAGCTGGCTACTCAGTTTCTCGGCCACTTCGTTGGGAACCGTCGGCAGAAGCGCACAGTCGACTACCTCTTCACAATTAAGAGCGGGGACAAGGAGACGTTCAAGGATTACTTTACCCGCTTCTACGACGCCCTCCTCGAGCTCCCCGAGCACCAAGACGAGACTGTCATCACATCGCTCAGATCTGGTCGTAGGCACAAGGAGTGGTTGCGCTCCTTTACGTTGGCACAACCTAAGACCGTGGCCGAGGTCAAGGCGTGGACCGAACGCGAGGTTCAGCTGGAATCCGAGGTGAACGCGGACCTCTTCCGAGCAGAACGGTCCGACCAGAAGAAGAGGGCTCGGGAAGAGAGACCGGAGCGTCAGCAGTCCTATCACCCGAAGTTCCAGGAGTACACCCCGCTCAACGTCTCCCTCGCAGTTGTTGGGGTCGAAAATTGCACCCCGGTTGACCAAGGCAAAGTCAAGGTCAACCCCAAGCCAAGTGGGCCCAAACCCGGATCAAGTGGGCCCATGCCCAGGTCGAGTCCGAACATGAAGCGGCCGGCCCTCATCCATGCCCAAAATGAAATCATGTAATAAATAATTTTTTATGCATGAATGGGCATAGAGCCAAATTTTTGTAAAGCCCATGACTTATGTGCAAAAAGAAATGACACATGATCCATGGGATGGGCAAAATGCCATTTTTGTAAAGCCCAATGGGCTATATGTAAAGTGTATAGCCTATAAAGGCAAGGATAATGAAAATATCTCAAGAACTTTTTTCTCTCCCCAAAAACGAATCTAGATCTGTGATCTTCTCCTTCCTCAAGTATCTAAAACCTTCTTCTTTCTTTTGAATTAAATCAAGAGTTTTACTCTTCCTTTTATAAAACTAAATAGTTTTTCACCACAAACCCCATAAAAGGGGAACTCAGATCTTCCATCAGATCTAAAAAATGGGAGATCTTTAAATCTCACCCCCTTTCTCCAAGATCCGGCCAAACGACAGGAAGAAGGAGACCCATCTCCAGAAACCCCACTTTGGAGAAGATCCAGGGCTCAAGAGGAGAAGCCCCCTTTATCAGCTTCAAGATATCTTAGGAGTTTAACTCCTCATATATATACATATATATAAAATAATAAGTGCTCCTTTCTGGGAGTACGACTCCCATTGCAGGGACCAAGTCCCTTTTGCCTCCCGAGCGTCCACGTGCCTGGCACGTGGGGCGCTCAGAGCGCTAGCGCCCGAGCGCCAACGCACAAAGCGCTAGCGCCCGAGCGCCCACGTGCCTGGCACGTGAGGCGCTAGCGCCCTTGCGCTCAAAGCGCTGGCGCCCAAAACGCTGGCGCTTTTTCCCATGTATCCTTTGGATGCCCTTTTCCCTTATGTGTGTGTGTATATACAAACACACACACATACTCCATGACACTGTTCTTGTTAGAAAAAAATTTCTAACGGGGCGCTGCCCCGCACCCCGCAAGGGGGCTGCTAGCCCCCTGACCCCCAGCCCGCTATCCAGGTAGCGGGACCCCCGTAAAAACTCTGTGGGGCCCCAATATATCCAAAAACCCCCTTTTTCAAAACACAACACACGTACACTGCACATTGAGTTCGCATGACCAATTTAACCCGTTAATCGGAGGTTCTCTCGCTCCAAAGGTGAGGGGTAATTAACGGCAACTTAGTCCGCGGCTACCGGAGATTTGGATCCCCGCAATCAATAAACCCCAGCCTACCCTAAGCAGGGAGAATCTGTAATGCGCCTGACCAGCGCGCGCGTATTTCCATCTCAATGGGGTGACGAAAAACACCCTACAGATTCTGGCACGCCCGGTGGGACCTATCCCTCCTCCCATATTTCGGGTTAAATATTCATGCAAACTCAATCAATATACATATCTATATTTATACTAAAATAATGCTCTTTCATGCAGTTTTCCAAGCAATTAATTTTCAACAATGTCTCCAAAGATGAACTCAGCTCCCATCTCCTACACGATGAAGATGGACTCCAGGACGGTCCTCCCGGCCAGTCTTGGGCGACAATGGGAAGAGTCGCCGCTACCATTCGGCTCTATTCTGTTCGTGTCAGTTAACGACATCCCAGCTCCTCAAGCCCCGGTGACAGACAAACCGGTCTCGAAAGGTAAGAGGCCAAATGTGGTGGTCTCGAAGGCGCCCCAACTCAAACGCAAGTCGGTGTTTGAACGACTCTCCTTGTACCCAGCTGGGGACAAGGCCATCAACACCAACAAAACAACAAGGCCTCTCTAGCAAGCTCCGGCGGTGCCCCTGACAACTGCTCGATCGGGTGTCTTCTCTAAGCTCCCCGCTAATCGACTCACAGTGGCTTCCCAGGAAATGGATGCCCGCCAAGCTCTTAAAATTGAGAAGCTAAGGCAGAAAAGGCTCAGATATAAAGTCAACAAAAGGGCTAGAGCTCCTGCTAGGCTGAACCTCATGAGGTTCGAAGAACAGGGTTACCCCGCCAAAGATGAGGAAATGGCTGGATATATGGTCCACACCGTCTACATGGTGGGCACGCGCACCAAGAGCAAGGATGGGGCCACCACATCTCAAATTCAATCTGGCTTGAATGTGGCTGCCGTTTCCCAAGAACAGCCACCTCCACTGGATGATGAAAACCCTCTCGACGAGGATGATAGGCAGAAAGACCCCTCAGTCCATGTAGAGTCAAGCTCGGACAGCGAGGAAGAACCGACTTTCCGTCCTAGGACCGCGGAGCAAGAACTGCTTCAAGAGCTCCGAAAGCAGCTCAGAAGCAAAAACAAGGAAATGGCCAAGCTCTACTAAAAAATTGACGACTTGACAAACGTCGTCTTACAGCTCACGGCCCGACTTGCCTCTCAGCCGCCCAATCAAGCGCAGGGCTCTGCTCATGAACCGGGAAACGGTATCCCAGGGCAGCCGACGCATATTCCCTCAAATCCAAAAGTGGGCAGACCGCATGAAAATCAGCCGCATCCTATCTCGGGAAATGTCTTGGCTACCGATGACAACAACCCGTTAACTCAAGATCAAATCATGGATTTGGTTGCCAACAGAGTCAAAACATTGGTAGCTGAAGCCGTAGAGCAAAAAAGATGCCAGCAGTAGCGGGAGACCATATCCTGCTCGGTACGATCTTGTTGAGTTTCCCACTGGCTATGTCGTACCCAAATTTGAAAGGTTCGATGGGACGGGAAATGCGAACCGGCACATTGCCCAATTTAAAGCATCATGCGCAAATACTGGGGGCAATGATGCGCTCCTTATCCATCAGTTTGTTAATAGCTTGACGGATGTTGCTTTCGATTGGTATGCAAGCATACCAGATGACTCGATCACGACGTTCGCTCAAATAGAATCCATGTTCAAGTAAAGGTTCATGAGTGTCAGCGATAAAATCACCATTGCCGACCTCGTAAGGAAAGCCAAAGAACAACGAAACCAACATGGATTTTATAGTCCGATGGCGCAATCTCTCTGTCAATGTGAACCGCCGTTGGCGCAAGACCAATCCGTCAGTCTTCTAGTAGAAAATCTGAAGGACTGGATGAAATCTTTCCTGTGCACCGCAGGACTTAAAACATTCCAAGAGCTGACCAAAAAGGTCCAAACGTTGGAACGCTCAAAGCCCGAGTCCGCTCAGGATCTTCAGTTCGTAAACATACTGAAACCTTGGAGGGACGACAACCGAAAAGGCGGAAGTTCTAACAGCACCGATTCTTTAAATAAGCAGAGAGCGGGCGGAGCAAAAACTAACAAATCTCGTGAGCCAACTTTGGAGGAAAGAAGAAATAAGGTCTACTCATTCCGAAAGGACAAGGTCCACAAAATTTTTAAAGATGCTCTGAAGAATGGCCTGCGGCTACCAGAACCAAAAAGGCTAAGTGAAGCGAACATGACCGATCATCCCAACTTTTGATCATACCACCGAGTGCTGGGACACACTTTTGAAGACTGTTGCATCTTCAAGGATTGGGTCGAGAAACAATACAAGGCAGGAGAAATATCATTGTCCCATGGCGTGTTAACAAACGATCAAGCTGCGACCGCCAATTTCATACAAACGGAGACCGAAGTTCTTCAGGGACCTGATTCTCTCAAACATCCGCCTTTCTCTGAGAAGAGCGGACTAAGGCAACAAGCTAAGAGCCAGGTGAGCAACATTGCCAATGAAGAAGCAATAGACGGGTACACAACCCATACGGTCTACATGATAGAGCTCAGAGGAGCAAGTCCTCCTACGCCTTATAGCCATGACAATGACGTGGCTGTTGCTATCCAACACCGGCTCGATCCAAATGATGAAGAGCCCACTCAGGCCATTGAGCCAAAGGAACCCGTGGTTCTTGTTGAATCAGGCTCAGGCGGTAAGGATGATCTCGTTGTCGTACCCGGGACTATAGAACAAGCATTATTCCAATGGCTTCAAAAGCAGCTTCAGGACAGGGACAAGAAGATGGCCAAGGTCCATGCAAAAGTCGACGAGCTGGCAAACGCCATGGCGGATCTCACGACCCAAGTCGCCCGATTGCAATTACAGTAAAATCAAATTTTGGTTCGTGAGCTAGGGATTGATATCCGGAAGCAGCCAACCGATACTCCCTCCGGCCCAAAATCGGAACACCTTTGCGAAAACGGCCGCGGTCAGCCTCCATTGATATGTACACTGAACGTGGTAAGCGGACAGTAGGCGAACCAAAGACTGATCGTCCTCAGGGTCCGGCATCAGTAAGGGCACCTACTCTAATGGAAAGAAAGAAGAAAGTATACTTCTTCAGGAGGGATAAAGTCCGCGAAATATTCGTGGATGCCTTGAACAACGGTCTTCAACTGCCTATTCCAAAGAGGCCACATGAGATGAACATGACCGGCAATCCCATATACTGCCCATATCATAAAATGGTGAGTCATACCATTGAAGACTGCTATGTTTTTAAAGATTGGGTGGAGAACCAATACAAGCTCGGGAAAGCCTCACAGTCGTCAGATGTACCGACAAGCCACAGAGCCGCGGTCATCAACACAGCCCCGCTAAGATCAAAGTTCGAGGAGCTGGGATAAGCAAACCACTGACCACCACGTCGTTAAACTGGAAACAATTGACCACCACGTTGTTAAACTGGGGACAATCGACCACCACGTCGTTAAACTGGGAATGCAAAAATGTGTAAATAAAACAAAAATAATAAAAAGCCGAAATGATAGGGCAACTCGCAATAAAAAACAGCGAGTAAAAATAAAGATGAAAATAAACAGCCGAAATGATGGGGCAACCGCGAATAAATAGCCGAAATGATAAGGCAATCGCGACCTTCACGATAAGAAAGGCTGAAATGATAGAGCAATCGCGGTGATAAAAAAACGGTGAATGATGGGTCGCTCCTGGTACCATATTCCAGTGCAGCGATGCAGATGCCAACCAAAATCCAATTTCCCAAAATTCTTCCAGCCCTACGGGTGGTCCCCCAAATTGACTACCGTATACAATCCACGGGATTAAATGATTCTCATCATACCCATGCCCCACCGCAATCACCAGTTACGCAGCTGGTCTCCGCCCTTGGAATTATGCTCCATTGGGAAGACCCACTCATGTGTCCTCACGATACATGAGGAGAACAAACCTTCGTGGAATCCTTACGACTCACGAAGGAAAAACACACTTGGGAGTTCCCACGACTCCTAAGAAGAAAGTACACATATGAGATCCTTACGACTCGCAGGAAGAAAATGCTTTTATGGGACCCTTACGGCCTATAAAATTGAAACGCCTTAGCTGATAGGGATCTAAACCAGTCTCCTAAGCCATCGCTTCCCAATAGCCAATGGCGAATGATGAGTCGCTCCTTGTACCATGTTCCAGTGCAACGATGCAGACGCCGGCCAAAATCCAAATCCCCAAGTGGCGAATGATGAGTCGCTCCTGGTACCATATTCCAGTGCAGCGATGCAGACGCCAACCAAATTCCAAATCCTATACCCCAACGACGAATGATGAGTCGCTCCTGGTACCATGTTCCAGTGCAGCGATGCAGACGCCAACAAAGTCCCGAAATTTTTCTGGCCCTACGGTCTGGATCATACATCCTGCAAAACCGTATACAATCCACGGGCGTAAAACGATCCCAATCTCTCCCAAGTCCTGCCGGTGAGACTACTTTTAAAGTCCCATCAGCGGGGAAAAAACGGTATGTCCACAAGCAAAACGGGCACGGATGAAAACCCAAAAGGGCTCCGTGAGTAAAAACAACAGGACTGCCTGCGAGTTTGTGAAAACCCGAAAGGGCGCAAACTCATGAAAAAGAGATGAAATGCACTCGCAAAGTCCTCTCGACTTTGTGAGGAGAAAATTTCCGTGTGAGATCCTTACGACTCACAAAGGAGAAACACACTTAGGATTCCCCACGACTCCTAAGAAGAAAATCCACCTACGAGATCCTTTCGACTCGTAGGGAGAAAATGCTTTTATGGGACCCTTACGGCCCATAAAATTGAAAAGCCTTAGGTGATAGGGATCTAAACCTGCCTCCTAAGCCATCAATTCCCAAATCCTCTCGAGGCAAATGATAAGTTGCTCCTGGCATTATTCCAGTGCAGCAATGCAGATGCCAAACAAAAAAACCAATCCCCAAACCCTCTCAAAGACAGATGATGATTCGCTCCTGGTACCATATTCCAGTGTAGCGATGCTGATGCTAACTCAAATCAAACAAATCAAACCAACCAATTCCAACAGCGACCTCTGCGTCAAACAACAGACACTCCGTCTCGGGGAAACGTCGACCAGCGACACTCCGTACTGGGGAAACGTCCAACAGCGACACTCCGTGCCGGGGAAACGTCCAACACAGACACTCCGTGCCGGGGACACGTCGACCAGCGACACTCTGCATCGGGGAAACGTCCAACACAGACACTCCGCATTGGGGACAACGACACTCCGTAATGGGGAAACGTCAAGCAGACACTCCGTAACGGGGAAACGTCAACCAGCGACATTCCGTCTCGGGGAAACGTCCAACACAGACACTCCGCCTCGGGGAAACGTCCAACAACGACACTCCGTAACGGGGAAACGTCAAGCAAACACTCCGTCTCGGGGATACGTGAACCAGCCGACACTCCACCTCGGGAAACGTCGACCAGCGACACTCCATACCGGGAAAACGTCCAACAGCGACACTCCGTACCGGGGAAACGTCCAACAGTGACACTCCGTGTCGGGGAAACGTCCAACACAGACACTCCGTGCTGGGGACACGTCGACCAGTGACACTCCGCATCGGGGAAACGTCCAACAACGACACTCCGTAACGGGGAAACGTCAAGCAGACACTCCATGCCGGGGAAACGTCGACTAGCGACACTCCGCATCGGGGAGATGTCCAACACAGACACTTTGCCTCGGGGAAACGTCCAACAACGACACTTCGTAACGGGGAAACATCAACCAGACACTCCGTCTCGGAGATACGTCAACCAGCCGACACTCCGCATCGGGAAACGTCGACCAGCGACACTCCGTACCGGGAAAACGTCCAACAGCGACACTCCGTAACGGGGAAACGTCAAGCAGACACTCCGTGCCGGGGACACATCAACCAGCGACACTCCGTCTCGGGGAAACGTCCAACACTGACACTCCATGCCGGGGAAACGTCTACCAGCGACACTCCGTGTCGGGGGGACGTCCAACACAGACACTCCACGCCGGGGAAACGTCAAGCAGACACTCCGTCTCAGGGATACGTCAACCAGTCGACACTCCGCCTCGGGGAAACGTCAAGCAGACACTCCGTGCCGGGGGCACGTCGACAACAGACACTCCGCCTCGGGGAAACGTTGACCAGCGACACTCCGTATCGGGGAAACGTCCAACAGTGACACTCCGTAATGGGAAAACGTCAAGCACACACTCAGTCTCGGGGACACGTCAACCAGCCGATACTCCGCCTTGGGGAAACGTCAAGCAGACACTCCGTGCCGGGGGCACGTCGACTACAGACACTCCGCCTTGGGGAAACGTCGACCAGCGACACTCCGTGCCGGGGGCACGTCTACTAAATCACTCCGGGCCAGGGAAACGTCTACCACGGACACTCCTTCTCGGAGACGCGTTAAGCATCGACCGTCCATGTCGTAAAAAGGGCAGTGCATCCCAAAAAGTGGGAACCAAAGCAAGTCGCCTCCACGCGAAAGAAGATCCATCAATTTCATGCACACGACCCACATATGTGGTGTGTATTTATTGATGGGGGCACTTTGTTGGGGTCGAAAATTGCACCCCGGTTGACCAAGGCAAAGTCAAGATCAACCCCAAGCCAAGTGGGCCCAAGCACGGATCAAGTGGGCCCATGCCCAGGTCGAGTCCGAACATGAAGTGGCCGACCCTCATCCATGCCCAAAATAAAATCATGTAATGAATAATTTTTTATGTAATTTTTTAGGGCATATAGCCAAATTTTTGTAAAGCCCATGGCTTATGTGCAAAAAGAAATGGCACATGATCCATGGGATGGGCAAAATGCCATTTTTGTAAAGCCCAAGGGGCTATATGTAAAGTGTATAGCCTATAAAGGCAAGGATAATGAAAATATCTCAAGAAATTTTTTCTCTCTCCAAAAACGAATCCAGATCTGTGATCTTCTCCTTCCTCAAGGTTCTAAAACCTTCTTCTTTCTTTTGAATTAAATCAAGAGTTTTACTCTTCCTTTTATAAAACTAAATAACAAAACCCACAAAAGGGAACCCAGATCTTCATCAGATCTCAAAAAGGGGAGATCTTTAAATCTCACCCATTTTCTCCAAGATCCGGCCAAACGACAGGAAGAAGGAGACCCATCTCCAGAAACCCCACTTTGGGGAAGATCCAGGGCTCAAGGGGAGAAGCCCCCTTCATCAGCTTCAAGATATCTTAGGAGTTTAACTCCTCATATATATACATATATATACAAAATAATAAGTGCTCCTTTCTGGGAGTACAACTCCTATTGCAGGGACCAAGTCCTCTTTCCCTCCTGAGCGTCCACGTGCCTGGCACGTGGGGCGCTAGCGCTCTTGTGCTCAAAGCGCCAGCGCACAAAGCGCTAGCGCCCGAGCGCCCACGTGCCTGGCACGTGAGGCACTAGCGCCCTTGCGCTCAAAGCGCTGGCGCTTTTTCCCATGCATCCTTTGGATGCCCTTTTCCCCTCTGTGTGTGTGTGTGTACAAACACACACACATACTTCATGACACTGTCCCTGTTAGAAAAAAACACCCTACAGCAGTGTTACTAGAGGAGGCCCAGGGCGAGGGGTTCTTCAAGTTCCCTCCAATCCCACGTTAGGCCTCGAAGCGAACCCGGGGCCCTTACTGCGCCTTCCACCGGATGCTAGGCCACACCACGGAGGATTGTAAGCAACTCCGGGACTACATCGAGGAACTCATCCGATCGGGGCACCTCGCCGCCTACTTGAGGGACAAACGGCAGGCCGACCGCGAGCAGGAGCAGCGTCCTCTTCCTGCCGAGCTGACCATCGGCCAGATCATGCTCGTTTCGGCAGATGACCAGTCCGGCGCTCAGGGAGCCCCGTACCCGGTGCTGAGCACGGAGACCAACAAGCCTCCGAGGAGCTCGGGTCGCGCTAACAAGGTCATCTATTAACATGTACTTTTCTTTTAAGGCAATGTAAACTCTTCCTAGGGTCCGTTTTTAATTTAATAAAGATCAATGGAACATTGCAAAAAAGAAGGAAATGTCTCATTTATTCAAAAGGTATTGTGGGCTCCTCAGCCATACATACAAAAGAAAAAGAAAATTACAGAAGCGGAGGAAGGGGGTGCAGAGAGCACTGCTCATGGTACTCGGTAAAAATCTCCGCCAGCCGAGGCCTCGCGAGATCCAACCTCAGCCCTCGATTCCCCCTGCGCGCGTTGACCCCGAGCCTCAGTTCGTAGCGCTCACGGACGGGTGCCTCTGAGTGAGCCAGCCGATTCGCGGAGAGCAGGCCGAAGCGCCTCAGAGACCGCAGCTTACCCACGGCCTCGTCATAGAGCTGCTCGGACAAGGGATTGTAAAGCCCCGACGACGCCCTCCAGATGGAGTACATCAACAGTTGCAGCAGGGAGGAGCGTCGGGGAAGCAGCCGGCCGAAATGGTCTTCGATACTCCCATAGACCAACTGCACCGTATCCTCGGTGCAGTTCTGGTCATAGAGGTATACGTCTTCGAAGTGGATGATTTCGGGGATGGTAAAGAGGAAGTCTTGCATTCTCAACGATCTGTCTACGAAGAAAGGAAGGACCAGTGTTCCTTCAGCCTTATATAGCCCACTGCGCCCCAATGGAGCTCAACAGTCGCCCGCTTTCGCCCAAAAAGTCGTTGCCACGCGGCGATCATCGAGCCTTCTCTGGCGGAATCGAAACGACGCGACCCTGGCGCTTCGCCTCCCGTCACATTCAATACGCATGCTAATAGGAACGGTCGCCGCGACCGTTCCTATTCCCCATACCTGCAACTGGATGGTCGGGTGAAACCTCATGAAGAATTAGCCGAGCAGTTACCTTGCTTGGCTATACCTGGACGGTAGCTTCCCTACTCGCAACGCCATGGATCAAAACCCTCGCCAAGAGGCAACCACGCAGTTTCACTGCCCGGTTATCCTTAGCAGGCCTCTTAAGGCCCCTCCAACGCTAAAGATCAAAGTCCTCCGTAGAGGCAGCCGAGCGGCTTCCCTACTTGGCTATCCCTGGCCGGTAGCTTCCCTACTCGCAACGCCAGGGATCAAAGCCCTCGCCAAGAGGCAATCGCGCAGCTTCACTGCCCGGTTATCCTTAGCAGGCCTCCTACGGCCCCTCCAACGGTAAGGATCCAAATCCTCCTTAGAGGCAGCTCAGCAGCTACCCTGCTCGGCTATCCCTGGCTGGTAGCTTCCTACTACGACCGACAGGGATCAAAATCCCTCCCTGAGGCAGTCGAGCCCGAGGATCCCTCGCTCGGCTATCCTTCAGGACAAAAGCCCTCGCCAAGAGGCACCGGACAGTAACCCTGACCGGCCAAGGGTCCTTGGTAGGCTTCTTACAGCCCCTCCCGCGCTAAGGACCAAAGTCCTCCCAGAGGCAGTCGAGTCCTTGCTCGGCTATCCCCGGCTGGTAGCTTCCTACCACAACCGACAGGGATCAAAGTCCTCGCCAAGAGGCACTGGGTAGTAACCCTGCTCGGTCCCCGTCCTGAAGGATCAAAGCCCTCGCAAGAGGCAACCGAGCAGCTACCCTGTTCGGTCATCTCCGGCTGGAAGCTCCCTACCCATGACGCCAGGGATCGAAGTCCTCGCAAGAGGCATCCGAGCGGCTACCCCGCTCGGTCATCCCAGGCTGGTAGTTGCCTACCCACGACGCCCAAGATCAAAGCCCTCGCCAAGAGGCAACCGCGCAGCTTCACTGCCCGGTCATCCTTAGTAGGCTTCTTACAGCCCCCCAACGCTAAGGATCAAAGTCCTCCTTAGAGGCAGCTCGACAGCTACCCTGCTCAGCTATCTCCGGCTGGTAGCTCCCTACCCATGACACCAGGGATCGAAGCCCTCGCAAGAGGCATCCGAGCGGCTATCCCGCTTGGTCATCCCAGACTAGTAGTTGCCTACCCACGACGTCAGAGATCAAAGCCCTCACCAAGAGGCAACCGCGCAGCTTCACTGCCCGGTCATCCTTAGTGGGCTTCTTACCGTCCCTCCAACACTAAGGATAACAGTCCTCCGTAGAGGCAGCTGAGCAGCTTCCCTGCTCGGCTATCCCGGGCCGGTGGCTTCCCTACTCGTAAAGCCAGCGATCAAGGCCCTCGCCAAGGGGCAACCATTCATGCTCGGCACGAACACGTCGGACATCCCTCTGCCCATCACATGCAAAGGATCCGAGGCCCTAACAAGGGGCATCAGGTCTATCCAAGTCTGAGCGATCCCTCCTCGATTTCGGGGCCATGGAGATGCCTCCTTCTCAGCAGCGCTTGGCACCTCCGGCAAGTGATCGAAATCAACTCGACGAACTCTCGCTAGACAGATGGCCGACCTGACATGGAAGCCCAGCAGTGCAAGCAGAGATATTTTACAAGCATTCTTCACAAACAGAAGATAAAGTGCAAGCCGATGAAACCAAAGAAAAAGTTTTATTACTACCAAAAGCAAAGTCTTTGCAAAGGTATTTTGGGTTCCCCAGCCTTACAAAATGCCCGGAGGCTTACAAAATTCCAGAAGCAACAAAATAAAAGGAGGAGGAAGACGGGGGCTCTAGGCCTCGGGGCCAGGCGCGACCTCGGGATCCTCGACATCCGCCACGAGACGAGCAGGATCCTCGGCGACTTCCTCGTCAGGAATCTCCTTCCCCTGCTCATCGGCGTCCGCAAGGGGGTATTCGGCCCGGAGCTCTTCGTCGGCGAACTCCGGCATCCGGGCCTTAACGGCGTCGAGGGTCTCGTGCCAGATGAGGGTTGTGGCCACGGCTAGGTCATCATAGAAGTCCTTCGACTTCTTGTAGCCCTCCACCGCCTTCGCCGCCGAGAGGTCGGCCGACTTCGCCGACTCGGCCGCCGCCCCCAGCTCCTTTCGGAGGGTCTTCATCGTCTTCTTCAGGTTGCCGGCGAGCACCTGAGCGTCCTCAAGCTTGGCCTCGGCAGACACGGCGGCCTCGCGGTACTGGGCAACCTCCCGTTTCCCGGCCTCCACCTCGCCCTCCAGGGCGGCGACCCTCGCCATCACCGCCTCCAGCTCCCGCTTGGAGCTCTCCTCCAGCGAGGCGAGCTGGCCTGCAGCCTTCATCGTCGGGGCTATCACCTCGGCCTCCATGCGTAAGGTGAGGGCAACGTGCTGGAGAACCTGAAAGATAGGAAAGAGATCAGAAAGACGAAGGAGGCACCGAATTTCACAAACAACCGAGCGCTACCCTGCACGGACTCCTGGGCGATGGACGCCATCTGAGCCCTGAAGGTTCCTCCGGGGATCCTACCCCCTGCCGACTTCTCTATGTCGTGCAGCAGGCTATCTGCGACTGATAGCCCTGAGAGCACCGCGAACTGGAAGCCCCCCCTCCACCATGATCGGCGAGGGCGGGCCCCGGGAAGACTTCTTAAGCGGCTCCGATAGGGAGCCGATCTCCTCCTTCGAGGCCGGGGCCTCCAGAATTCGGGCCCGCTTTCGTCCCGGCGCTCTGCTCGGCCCCGGGGCGGGATCTGCCCCCAAACGCTCATAGGACGCGGCCACCGGAGGAGAGGGAGCCGGGGCAGGCTTCACACGAGAAGAGCTGGCGCCCCCAGCCTTCGTGACCTTCCTCGGCTGGCGCATGGAAGCTCGAAGCCTGTCCATATCCATGGGTCCTGCACAAACCAAATGCAAAGAAGTCAACAACACGAGCAATATAAAAGCCAAAAACAAGCCTAACTTACCGACGAACTCAACGGGGCTGAGCCCGGCCCAACTCAGGACCCTCTCAGATAGCAGCACGTCGAATCGGGAGATAGGCTTCCACGACGCCACTCTCACCGCGGCGGGATCATTGGACTGGTTCCCCGGCAAGCATTTTTCCCTCGACCACTTGGTAGGCACGGGCCAATCCTCGCCCTCGGGAGGAGAGACGAAGAAGAACTTCTTCTTCCAGTCGTGAATGGAAGAAGGCAGAGCCACAACCCCTGTCCCGGCGGCGCCCCCCTGTCGCTTTCTAAAGGAGAGGTAGACCCATCTCGGGTCGCCCGCTCGACCCTCAGGATGATTTTTGAAAATGAGGGAAGAATCGAGAAGTGAAAGGAACCGCCTGTAATTTCAGGTGGATCAGGAACCCGAGGAGAATCCTCCATGAATTCGGCACTAGTTGGTCAGGGGCTAATCCGAAGAAATTCAGCGCTTCGACGACCTCGGGAGAGAAGGGCAGGCGCATTCCACCCCAAAAGGCTTCCAAGTACAGGGCGATCTCCCTACCCCGCAGTTGGTCTGCCCTCTCTCCCTCCTTGGCCAGACGAAGCGTATAACGTGAGGGGATGTGGAAGCGAGCCCGAGCATTGGCGAGCTCGTCCTCATGTCTCACCCAACACGAGGCGCCGGGGGGCAGCATCTACCGCCTCCTCCCTAGGGGCTGCCCCCGCCGCGCGATCCCGAGAAGAGGGTCCGATCCCTACTCCCCGAGAAGACTCAGGCTCAACTAAAGGGTCCCTAGAACCTACTCCTGCGACATCTACTGACTCTACAAACGAAGACATCTAACCTTGAGAAGAGGGATCCTCGGGAAACGAAAGCGGAAGAAAGAAGACGAGCGCCGAGCAACCAGGACTTAGAACAAGGAAATATGAAAGAGTAGGGGCCCTGGGATGGGCCCCACCCCTACTTATCACCGCGAACGACCTCATCCAATGGCGCCCCTCATCTCCCGCCAAAAACGCCTCCTCGCATTCAGTCGCTCCGATCGCTCCACTTGTCGTTTCCACACTAGACCGCACTCCATCAGGCGTCGCAGGTCTGCACACATCGCGTCGGTCAACCGACGCCAGACACGTGGACCGTCGCTTCAGTGGCAGGATGCACGAACCGGCGCACCTTTCTTAAATGCAGAGATCTCGCCCTAACTCGCTGACAGAAAAGACTGCTGACAGCCCGAGGACGCATCTCGACGAAACCTTAGGAGGGAGCTCACCCTGGGCGGCCCGGCAGTCCACTCCTGACCCGACCCGCTAGCTGATCGGGACAAGAGGGGGGGCTAATGATGATGCTCAATATTGACGATCTCCAAGACCAGGACACGTGGCAGATGACGTGTCCCAGAACTCAGAAGAAAGAGCCCACAGGGGCCGACCAGGCCACCCCTGTACCCGACCTGCAAGGACAAGCTGGCTCTCCTCAGAGCCCCCTGAAAATTGGCCTTCTCGGCCGCTCAGCTCGTCCCGAGCTGCCACAGGACCAAAACTCCTCGACCCTCTCGCTCGTCCCCGAGCTTCCCAGCCGAGGCCATCTTCCTCTGTCCACCGACCAACTCTACCCCTCGCAGGCGTAACCGCCGCTCCGCAAATCTCGCCATGCACAGATTCTCCGCCAGCAACGTTCCACGTTCCACGCCATCACGATCCCCATTAATGGGCGATCCGCTCTTTACGCAAGCGTGACGTCGGGAGCGTAACTACCGGCGAGATTCTCGCGCTTGCTGCTGCGTGCTGTCGCCACTATATAAACCCCCATGACAGAGGGGTCAAGTAAGCCATTTTTTATTCCACTTAGCCGTTACTCTGCTCGGATCTAGTGCTAACTTGATCGTCGGAGGATCCTCGATGGTACCAAACCATCTCGAGACTTCTTTACAGGTACTCGGCGCTAAACTCCTCAAATCACCAATCTCCTCAAAACCCATTGAGACCCACGCGCAACAAGAGATCACCTCCAAAATCAACCAGGAGATCAACGGAAGACAACATGACCCGAAAAGGACCTCCATCAAGTTGGGATTGCTTTTTTTTTTTGGTCAGTTGACTTGTGATCAGTAGCCAATTTTGAGTTGTGATGGGGTAGCCACTTATTATGAGCGAACTTTAAAATAGAGTATGGTTGTTCAACGATAAATCTGCTGTCATGTGATGATGAAATGTAGTTTTGAAATTTTGGAAAATGACTCCACATCATGATGTCTCTCTTTTCTACTGTATTTTCGGTGGAAAGCATGAGGGGAAAAAAGCAACTATAATTATTCCTATAAGGTCAAGGATTCTAACAATAAGTTTTATTTTTTAAAAAGTACTTCTTTAAATATTTATCAAAGGTTGAGAAATCTCTTCCATATTTATATAACATTCATGATACAT
Source organism: Agapanthus africanus (assembly GCA_030015575.1). NCBI lineage: Eukaryota > Viridiplantae > Streptophyta > Magnoliopsida > Asparagales > Amaryllidaceae > Agapanthus > Agapanthus africanus. The sequence goes on from CM057340.1 coordinate 797,245,733, forward strand.
GACATAAATAGAGTATGAATAAACCTCCCCTCGGTGACTGTTATCTTCATTTGTTTTTCTTTCTTAAATTTTATTAAATTGCATAGAGATTTCTCCTGATAACTTTATATATTGCTTTTTACAGTAGTTTTTTCTATTAGTATGTCCTTTGCATGTGGGAGGTTGAAGGTTCATTGCATTATTGATCTTGAAAGATACAAACAAAAATATTAATCACTGGTGTAAAGTTGTGGGGGGAGCATGTACTTAGATATTTTCCAGCTGTATATAAGATCATATGGTACTCTTTACTATAGCATAATTTTATTAATACTTAATCTAATTTGGAATTACTTTACAACTTAAGTATTTTCCATAATCTTTAAAATTAAAATTAAATGGGTCTTGGAGTTTTTCTTATTCAAATTATCTCAATCCCAAGTTGGGCATGTAAATAAATTATAGTGATGAAACTGCAATTTATCACTTAAAAAATTCTAAGGCCTTAAATTTTTTTTATTTAATATCTACGATTCCTTAGAGGTATGGAATTAACTTAATGTTCATGCTTGCCTAAGTTTGGGTTTCTAGTCAATGGCCCTTAAATAATTCATCAAGTTTATTAAGATTGTTTTTTAATACCTAAAGTGTTAAATTGTCAACTTATATGCGTTTAAAGTGTAATATCTTTTTTTTTTGAAAGTGGTGCCATTATTGTTATAAAATATTTTATATTTGGTATTTTTCATGTCACCCCAAAATATACCCCCAAAAGTTTGAAATTTCATATTTCTTCCCTAAAGGATTTAAGTTACCTGAATACTTTGCTTGGTTACTCAACATTCGTTAAAGATCTACATTGAGTAAAGGACATTGATTAGAGGAGGGAACACATGTCCCAACTTATTACTGTGCAACCCTCGTTAACAAATCATAACCCGGTTATATTTTGAAGGAGACGTACATAACACGGGTATTTTGGTTAACAGAGTCCTTTTGGAGTTGAAATTTGAAATTTCAAACCTTTGGGGGTGAAATATAGAAATACCTAAGTTTTGGGGGGTGACATGAAAAAAAAACCTTATTTTTAAGATTTGATGTGGAATCATGATTATTTTAACACTACTAGCAGGAGGTCCCGTGCAAGCGTGGAGACCGAATGCGATTATCGTTAAATTCCAGGTGGTGTAGGATAATTTTCCTGGCTAGTGTAAAAGGGCTGAATGTAAATATTCTTAAATTCGAGGAGGCGGAGGGTAATTTTTCCTTGCTAGAGGACCAAAAATTGCTTGATGTGCCTGACACCTAGCTTATATATATATATAGAGAGAGAGAGAGCGCAATGGAGGAGGAAAGAGGCCGGAGGAGGGGAGTTCCTCCTATGGCGTCGAAAAAATACAATCTCCGTCGTTTTTTTCCGAAGATCGGCATTCATCATCATCATTGTTATCATCTAAGATGTGCATACACCAAATTTCATGTGATTCCACCACTTTTTCACCGTTGAATTAGTAATGTAAAAAGTTCTATTGTCGGTAAACCATTAATTTTGCACCAACTAAATCAACGGTGAAAAAATGGTATAATCACATGATATTTGATGTACCCACATCTTAGATGATAAAAATGGAGGTGATGTATGCCGGTCGTTGAAAAAAATCATGAAGGGTGGATTTTTCCGACGCCATAGGAGGAAATTCTTTCCTATGGCACATTTCCTCCATTAACCTTATATATATAGAGAGAGAGAGAATAATGGAGGAAAGAGGTCCTAGGAGGCTTTTTGCGTAGTCACAAATCACGTCCTCCACCATTTTATTCGACGATCGGCACCGGCTATCTTGATCTTCATTATGTAATATGTCGATACACCAAATTTCATGTGATTCCAACACCATTTCACCGTTGATTTAGCAATGTAAAAAGTTCTATTGTCGGTAAACCACTAATTTTGCACCCACTAAATCGACGGTGAAAAGATGTTGGAATCACATGAAATTTGGTGTATTGACATATTACATAATGAAGATCAAGATGGCCGGTGCCGATCGTCGAATAAAATGTTAGAGGACGTGATTTGAGGCTCCGCCTAACGCAAAAAGCCCCTCTTTCCTCCATTATTCTCATATATATATATATATATATATATATATATATATATATATTAAGAACATAAAGATTGCTTGCCGCTATTTAAAAACTTTATTTTTGACGTGACCTACTTTTGTTATCCTTTTAGGGCTGTGAAACGAAATGTGCTTGAGGGTGAACTTGAGTGGAAATTATTGTCGTTTTAGTCAAGTTTACTCTGCTTCCTTCTAATTTTGAGCATCAAAGTAATTCTCCTAACCCTTATTATAAATTTGTGGTTTGTTGCCCTGTGGAAACTTTATGATGCTGTTAGAGATATTGTTGTTCAATTTCAATCCGTAAGTCTATCATATTGATTTTAAGAACATCACTGAACTAGAAAAATCATTGTTTTTTAAATCATAAGAGTGTCATTAGTAGGGTTGTATCCGGAAAGGGTCCGGAGTTGATATGAGCGTTACCATATCCGTAACATCGTGTCCATAATCGTGTCCATGAAATATTTAAATATGTATTTCAGTATTTGTATTCCGCGGGATCGAGCAAATCATATTTGTATCCGGATCTTTTCCGGTGCAACCCTAGGAACTCGCTAGGCTTTGCTGTCACCATGATGTATGGGTCCGGAGTTGATATGAGCGTTACCATATCCGTAACATCGTGTCCATAATCGTGTCCATGAAATATTTAAATATGTATTTCAGTATTTGTATTCCGCAGGATCGAGCAAATCATATTTGTATCCGGATCTTTTCCGGTGCAACCCTAGGAACTCGCTAGGCTTTGCTGTCACCATGATGTATTATAACTCAAGTCAGTAAGTGTGCATGAGTCATGAAAGAACCGAGAAAGGTGGCATATGAAAGCTATTTCTTTTTTAATTAAAAAGAAAAGGATATGGTGGTTTGCAAATGTAAAATACTAGCATTTCTCATATCAAAGACTCGGCATTGGCCATCCCAATCCATGGTGTTGGCACTCTCCATAATATAATGCCACTTAAAGTAGACCGGAGCACTAGAAAGACAAGTCCACTAACCAAGCCAATCATCAATCATTCAAAAAGGAAAAGTCCATAAAAATTGTTACTGAGAGTGAGAATTAGTTTACATTGTTGTTTTAACATATTCTATCTTGATAAATTATACTCCTTTAGTTTTCTTTTCTTTACTTCTTTTTTTCTTCTTCCTTTTCACTCTTTCGATCTTTTCAATTGAGCATGCGGGATCTTTTCAATTGAGCATGCGGTGCCGGAGAGCTCCCCAAACCCGTTTCTTATGAACTCCCGCACGAGTGGGACTCACTCATGCCTGAGTTCGCCGGCAAGGGCCCAGAGAGCTCTTCCGGGCCATTTTTTCACTTTTCAAATTATTAGTCCCTTTAGAATATCAAGAACCATATTGTATTCTATGCTTCTAAAACCAATGCATTCTATATATGAAATACTAAATTCATCTTTGCTTAGCAGAATAAACTAGTGCTATCATAAGATTAAATTAGAAATTTATTATATATGACAATTTATATTCCCAAGATATCTATATTTTTCTTAAGTGTGCAAGAAGGAAAAAGACTGCCCAAAAGAAACGGAGGGGCGAGGTATACAACCACAATACCCAGCCTTATGAATCCATTTATTCTATTATGGTTTACTGAAGCCTGTCTTCTCGGTTAAATCGACAATTATCATACCGTATTTAACTGATTCTATCCGTGTTCGTTTAGGTATGTTATATCATATTCCGTATTCTCTAACTTTGTTATGTTAAAATATGGTTTATGCTCACGGGAATCTGTGAAGATGCTCTTTTCCCTGAACAGTTTACTTAAAATCAAGTTGAGAATGCGTTTGTGTTGTGCCTATATATAGGGAGGGGGATGGGCAGCCAAAGATCCAAAGCCAAGGAAATTTCAACTAAATTCATTGGCATCATTACAGCAGGAAATTAGTTAATAGAGAATGGGGAAGTTTGCGGTGGGGAGCCTGAAGGAGGCATGTGAGGGTGAGTGCCTCAGAGCAGCGGTGGCTGAGGTGGTGCTCACCTTCCTCTTCGTCTTCGCCGGCGTTGGTTCTGCCATGGCTGCAGGTGCTAAATATATTCATCAAAGTTCATCAATTTAAAGAAAGAAAGATAAATTGTTCTGACCATTTCCCTTTTGTGTTGTCAGAGTAATTGTTAGTTTGCAAATTTGGGTAAATTGGTTCATGGGTCAAAGCTCATCAGGTTCATTTAAAATCTGTTTGGTAAATTTCAAGTCGACGCCAATTTTCACCAAAACTACCAACTTTCATTTCCTTGAACCAAAAGACTCCCTAAAGGAATTAATATTTGATCAACAAAAAAACTAATGGAATTAATATTTGATTAACAAAAAAACTAAAACGATTGAATTAATACCCAAGATACATTAATTCTGAGGAAAAAAATAGTTTTTTAAATTGATATATGTTAGGTATTTTAGTCATTTTATCTTTTTTGTTGATTATATGCTAACTCCGTTAGGGGGTTTTCTGGTACAAAGAAAAGTTATGATAGTTTTGCATCATTTTAGAAGTACGTTGTAGTGTTGAGGGAAAATAAGCAAGGTTCATGGTATCAAGTTGAAATTTAGCCAAATATTTTTAGGATAAATTTCAACTTGCTACCAAGAACTTTCGGCATATTCCACGAATGGTATCATGAACTTTTAAAATGATAGATTGCTACCATAAACTTTCGGAGTATCATAAAACTAGCATGATAGTGTTAACGGAAAATTAGAAAATGACTATTCTGCCCATTTTATATAAATTAACAAAAAACAATGAATTGTTTTTTTTCTAAGATATAATTTGTTTTTTTGGTTAAAATATACTGCCCTTGTATATAAATTAACAATTAACAAAAGAATTCCAAAAAAAAAAAAGTTAATTCCTTTTTTTCTGTTAATTTATATAGAAGGACAGTATAGTCATTTTCTAATTTTCCGTTAACGCCGTTATAGTAGTTTTGTGATAGTCTGAAAGTTCATGGTAGCACTCCATCATTTTAAAAATTCAGGATGCCATTCGAAGAAAATGCCCAAAGTTCATGGTAGCAAGTTGAAATTTAGCTATGTTTTAATGAAAAATGCTTAACCTACCGGGCTTGAAAGCCTACCACAATCTACGCAAGAGAGACAAAAGCTATAGACTCATTTGTTTGATACTAGTATCTAGATATTGTGGGTTCCACCATTTTGTCTCTTGGATGGTTCAACCCGGGAGGTAAAGTATTGCACAATTTTTATTTACTCCTATTCTTCTACCGGAGACCTTTCCATGTGGCATAAAGGCGAATAAAGGCTTAAGACAAGGGTTTGATATTAACTGGTAGCCCATAACCCAACAATTTAAGCTTTTAGGTAGAGCGGTTATTATACAAGCATCTCATGGCCTAAGACAGCGAATATACCAATTTTAATATAGCCTTAGCCTTTTAGGTACTTCTTTAAATGCCGATATTAGCCGACAATTGATTTGCAACCATGAAAGGTAAGAAAAAAATTAAAATCCTGTTCATATATAATTTCGCAATTCATGGTGGCGGATCAAGATAAACAATGTTGATCATAAAAGAAAAGTGAGTGATAATTATTTTTCCGATCGAAACGGAAATCTGCAGGAGGGATGGCCGGAGGGCAAGGTTCGATAATGGGCCTGACCGCGGTGGCAGTGGCCCACGCATTTGTGGTTGCGGTGATGATATCCGCGGGGCTCCACATCTCCGGCGGCCACCTCAACCCGGCGGTGACCTTAGGGCTGGCCGTAGGTGGTAATATAACCCTTGTTAGGTCTTTTCTTTACATCATTGCTCAGCTCTTGGGCTCTTCATTGGCATGCCTCCTCCTCAAGTACCTCACTGGGGGACTGGTGAGTTATTTAATCAATCAATTAATTAATTTCTATTTTTATGTTAAATAATATAATCACATTGCCTAATTTTTGCTTGTTGGTTTGAATAATTTTTTTATTTTAAAAAAAAAAAAATCTGACTTAGCCTTCCACATGTGAGATAATGGCCTATACCTAAATGGTTTGTGTTGTTTTTGGACTGTTGCACATGTGATTCCTTTTCAAATTGGCAAAAAGTACAGATCGGGGGACAATGTAAGCTGGCAAAAACTTACTGATTGGGGGGCAAAAGTAAATACAATGCTAAATAGTTGAAAGCCCCACCTATTCTTGACTTTGGAGCTGGCATATAAAATGAAAGATTTTATGGGGTAAAATAAACTATGGGGCCTGCACCGCACAGGCATTGCAATGTCCAGACTGCAGGTCTCATGGGACTTAGGAGATGGTGTAAAAAAGCCTATGACCCTATTTCCTCGGATAAAATATGCGCAGGAAAGAGTTTGTTTACCGGTGGTTAAAAGTCGACCATCCATCATGTTTTGGATGATAAAGAGTCGTATATATTAATTTTCATGATCCAAATAATGGTTCGAAACAAAAATCTTATGGTTTGATATTGTGGGTTGAATATTAATAGCTTTTCTCGAACACAAAAATAGGAAAAGGGTATCAAAATCTTGCAATTTTTTGGTGCATCTATGCTTCAGATCGTGAATATTGAAACCGACAGTATTGTTCATGCACAACATGGTTGACAAATGTCTTTTGACCGGTTCATTATTCTTAATATCGCAATGAATATTGATGCAGGATACACCGGTGCACACGCTTGCGGCGGGGATGGGCTCCCTTCAAGGTGTGATCATGGAGATAGTCCTCACCTTCTCCCTTCTCTTCTCCGTCTATGCCACCATCGTCGACCCAAAGCACAAAATGGGAACTCTCGGCCCATTGCTCATCGGGCTCGTGGTCGGGGCGAACATCTTGGCCGGTGGGCCCTTCTCCGGTGCATCCATGAACCCGGCTAGATCGTTCGGACCGGCCCTGGCTACCGGGGTTTGGACCGACCATTGGGTATATTGGGTTGGTCCCCTTATAGGCGGACCTCTTGCCGGGTTGGTCTATGAGTATGTCTTTATGATCAGGACCCACGAACCTCTGTCGAGAGAGGATGATTTTTAAGACCGCGATTGAAGTTCGTGTTAACGGAACTGTATGCTATATGCGTCTAGTTGATGAACGATTGGATACTATGCACGGCGGTCTAAATCGACGTGATTGCTTGTATGTTTGTTTGTCCTTTTATGTAATAATTTTGGAAGTGATTGATGGATGCGGTCCATGTTAATTTGTAGTTTGTGCTTTGTGTTCATGCAAGAGATTGTTGATGTAATGTGCTAATCCTTGTTGGTTCCCCCTCTAAAGTTATTTTTGTTGTTGAATGAGAATGGGTTTAAGTGATTCCAATCGAGTTTTCAATTAAATTTTCAGTGATGAGATAATATAAAAAATTGGTGTATTCATCTTTTTCCCAATCACGAGTGAGCTTTCACTAGCGACTGAAGAAACAGAAAATTAACTTTGTAACTCAATTATATGTCTCATCAATTTTAGGAATGACAAAAAATAAAAAGTAAAAGAAGAGTGTGATTTATAATGGATTATGGAATGTCATGAAATCATAATAAAACAAAAATTATTATAACCAACAACTCTCTTTGAGATGCATTGATTTTGTAGCTCATGAAGTTAACAAAAATTTCAAAATTTTCCGTTTTCTTCAAATTTTCAATATTTTGTGAAATCACATAAAATCGGCGAAATTTTAAAAATATCAAAATTTTCTTTTCTATTTTAATTATTGTTTTGACCGAAACAAAGACGATAAGCCCTCCAGGTTACTTTTTTTTCATTATTTTGATTGCTATAACATACGAAAAGCATAAAATTTTTAAAACTCCCAAAATTTTATGTTTTCCAGCGCTTTTCAATGATATGCATGCTATATATAAATCCCACGTAAATCACAAACTTTTAAAAATTTCAAATTTTTCTGTTGGTTTCAGTTTTTCAATATTCTGCATGTTAGAAAACAAACGAAAATTACAAATAATTATAAAAACGATACAAAATTTTCAGCTTTCTTCAAATTAACTATAATTTTGTCACGTCCAGCTTCCCAAAAACGAGAAATGAGAGCGACAAGGCCACAACGTATTCAAATCAAGAAACATTCTTTCTCAACATGAATACGCTAAGCGTCTATATAAGCAATAAATAAAATTATAATACAAAAATTTTAAGCCTATAAAATATCCAACAATATTTATAATAGTCCTAAAATCGATTACTGAATATAGTTCGAAAATTCAAGAAACTAGAAATGAAAGATAGTTTTGAACAAAACACATGATTACTAAAAATGAAAACTAAAACTCGGCCTGACAAATCTAACATAATAATAATGCTTGCTTAATTTATATAAAATAGTAATAATAAAGTTTTGTAATTTAGGAATAACAATATATATAGGGTTGCTATTAATATCATCAAAAAGTAATAAGGTACAAAAATTTATGATTATAAAAATATATAAAGTATATGTTATTTTAGATTTATTTGATAATAAATTAGTTTAGTAAAGTATCATGTCATACTAACAAGAATATAATGTAGAGTAATTTTTGGTATACTGGTTAAATTATAGTATATTAATATAATCATTTAAACGATATTTGACACGAAATATGGTATACATATTAATAGGCATGAGAATAACTGTGTACAGTAAACTATAATATACATGTCAAATAAGTAACACGTATTAATCAGTGTAAGGTAATTGGAGTATCACAATATTCGGTATTTCGGTGCTATTTACTATAAGAATAAGAATAACTAAGTGCAAGTACAAGTATAAATATAAACATAACCATAAGCATAAGCATAGGTACAAACATGAATATAAATATAAGTTCGATTGTGGGAGTTTTATTATGTACCCAGGATATTTCGTAATGCCACGGAACAATAGCAACACGAGATTTATGAGATTATATATATATATATATATATATATATATATATATATATATATATATATATATATATATATAGTGTAGTAGATGTCATGTTTATGAGATTCACGAGATTCAAGATATTCATTAGATTCACGATATTCACAAGATTCATGATATTCAAGATATTCAAATGGTTCATATCAGGTTCAGGTCAAGATAGTATAATCTACCGCAGGAGTATTCACAGATCCAAGGCTATCATCCAGGGGCCAGAGAACACGGGCCCATTCATGAGTTGGTCATGGGGCACCTGATAATACAGGTCAAGTCCTATATACAATTCTAAGTCTCCATATATGTAACAAGTGTGCAATAGTAGTTCGGCTTAAGGCCAAAAACCAAGTACAAGTTCGCATGCAGAAATCAATAGTTTTGGTTTACAATTTGGGAATGTTACACAAGAAATAAATTGTAGTTCAGAGAGTCTTGTGAATAACTAGACTGAGTTTGTCTCGATCGGGTTTCTGGTGAGAGAGTTACTGAAGTTTTAGTAACGTCGCGCAGAGCAGGCCATTGCAGATTTCAGAATACGTATGATGATAGTATTTTACATTTTTTTAGGTTTTAGTCCACATTCTGGTTTTCTCTATTAGATAGAAAATTTAGCGTCTACGAGTCATGAACGATTCGCAATAAGAAAATCTCAATTTCGATAAACGGGTAGGGAGTTATGCCTATTTTAGTAAAACCGCGCAGATAGTTTCTGCTGCAATCCAGATTCGTCACGTTTTGTTAGATCCAGATTTTCATGAAGTTCTATTAGATTGCAGGTAAATTAACTTAGGAAGAATATGTAACTATCTCCCCATATATGTTCCAGAAACTTGAGTTTGCTCAATTTGAAATCCAAAATTAATAATTACGACTATTTGAATTCAGGGATAAAACAATTTCAGCATGTAAATAAAAAATAGATTTTGAAACATAAGGAAAACGTCAACATATGAATATACAAGTAATTAATTATGAAATATGATAATAATAATATGTTATAATTAAATATTATTATAAAACCAAAACAATCCATAAGTATCTAATGAAATATGTAACACTACCTAATAAACAAAACTGCTAAACTAACTGTTACTAAAATACCAAGTCATATACTTAAATAAATGAATACAATTTTACAACACAATGACTACTTCACATGATGACCAATCTTACCAACTCAACCTATAAAGAGAAACAATGTGTATAAAACTGTTCTATTTAATGAAGTAAACCGTAAGATACGATTGCTATTCTTAAATGATACAAAGTATAGTTTATTATGTATAACATAACAAAAATGAAATTATAAAACTAATATGATATATAAGAATCTTATAAACCTATATAACATATTAAATTATCAACATTGCTAAGTAATAATATATGCACATGAATGCTCACTATTATTATTATTTTATCACTCTTACCTAATTTAAAATTTTGTAACTATAATTTTCTTACGTGATAAATGATTTTAATATTAAAATTTGCAACAAAATAATTAATACAAAAGGAGAAGTGAGGAACTTACAACCAAAGAAGATCAATGATCTTTCTTAGAGATTGGAATCAAGGTTGTTACGATTTGATTGAGACAGTGACACACGTTGGTTAGATTCCAAAATCAATGTTCTTCTATGCATACATTAGAATTCCTACTTCATGATGCATTTGCTGTAGGTGGAAGGAGCCGGAGCAAAATGAAGATTTTGGATTAAAAAAGACGGCTCCAAAGAAAAGATAGTATTAGGATTTGGGAAACTTAAGATTTATATGAAGAAATAAGGATTAGGCATTTAGGTATCAAGAGTCAGGATAGCACGAGAGTAGATCCAACGGCTTATAAAGAGTTAAAAAAATTTAAATTAAATACAAATAAAATCTATTACTTTATTTGTTAAAAACAAATAAAAACAGAATAAAATAAAAACAAATAAAATATCTTTAAGTATAGTTTAAACACATTTTAAATTATTATAAGATCTAATAAAATATTTTTCTTCATACATTAATAAAAAATTACATTGAAAAAAATTCTAGAAAATTTTAAAATATTATTTTCTTTTAAATTAAGATTTAATTTATATATATTTTTTCTTCATATAAAAATTATTTAAAATATATTTAAAGACTAGAAAAATATCGAAAAATGACATAAAATTCTAATTTATTTATTTCCTCACTTTGTAACAATATTTCTCAGAAATAATTCTTTTTATAAATATTCCTTTTTAAATAAACCTTAGAAAATTATTTCAAAATAATTTTTTTAAATCCCGCTGTTTATTTAAAAATTATGCCAACCATTTAAAAATTCAAGAGATCTTTTTGCATGATTTTTAATCCAAAAATAGCTACAAAATATTTCAAACATAAGAAATCGAATGCACAACTTATGAGATGGCAATGTGTTTATATCATAATATTGCATTATTATATTCCCCATTCTTATATGTTTTACAAATAAACAGGTGATTTTGACCCATGTCTGCTACATAGTACAGGTTACTGGTTCTTGGATCTAAAACAGTGAAAAAGATAAAAGATGATACAAAAGTGGAACTACAACCAACAAACAAAAGGATCTTGATCAAGCCTACATAAAAGATAAAGTTCACAAAGTACAAGGCAATGCAAGGTCCAAGATCGCGAGGCCACGGTTAAAGTCCACCACAATTATTCACTGAAAAATCTGGAAGAGAACCAGAAGCTATTATGAAGAATAAAGTAAAGAACAAAGTAGCCCAAGACAACCAGAACAAAGCCCAGAAATTTCAGAGGCCAATTCCTTCATTGGGCCGCAGAACCGCGGCCCAACCCCTGCTGCGGCCGCGGTTCCGCGGCTGTCTAAAGCCCAAAATGCAAAATATTTTTACCAAAATGCAGTGCGGCGTTGAATGGTCTGCCTAGGGGTATTTGTGTAAATGCAGACATGCGGGTCAATTGTAACTTAGGGTTTCTATGTCCTATAAATAGAAGCCCAATTCCTTGTATTAGGTTATGCCTCATTTCATGAATAAAATTCAGAATTCTTTTTGGAGAGCATCAATTTGTAAGTTCTTAATTTATTTTCTGCCCTAGGTTAAATTTATTATCTGCTCTAAGTAATTTCTATTCTTGTCCTAGTTTGGATTTAATTCCTTGCCCTATTTAGATCTTTAATTCCTTGTCCTAAATAAATAGTTTAGATCTGCTCTTCAATTCCCTAATGAGCGAGTAGTCTCCTCGCTTGTTAGGGTTAGATTTGGGGAAGGTTTGAGAGATATGAATATCTCTCACCCCTTTCTTGTCCATCATATATAATTAATAGGATTCTATGCATACATGCACATACCGCTCCCTACGGCACCCTATCTCTCGAGGTAGCGGTGATACCGTAGTATAAAGGCCCGGTTGTGATTATTTTCCATGGAGATTAGGGTAAGGATTGATAAAGGAAGGACAAGAACCTAGTAAGATCTTAATATGGGTATAGAAAGCGGTGAGATTTATAGACTTTCCAAACTTAACCTAGATCTAACCCTAGCAAGATTTAGATCTAGATTAATTCAGTTTTTAGATTGAATCAATCCGACGCCTATCGGAATTAACTCGTAAGAGCGATTAGGAAATTCACAACATCCCTGTGGACCGACCCGTACTCACCGGCTAGCTACCAAGCGACGCCGTTCTTGATTGCGGTTACTAGATATTTTTGAGATCTATCACAATGCAAGTGGGTAATCAGTATAGACTATTAATTACCTGCACTTAAATTACAAGAATATTAATATTTACCTATTTAATTCAATTAAAAGATTTTACTAACTAAAGGAATTTTAAAAGAAAAGAATACGAAATTTGCGGTTGTTACAAATTTACCCGCTAGCATATGAAAATCAAGAAATTTTCTAACAAATTAAATTTTTTATTGTCTTTTGTCTTTTTTTTGAATATTTTGCATGCTGTACACACGGAAATCGCGGAATTTTCGAAAAACGTAAATTTTTGTTTTCTTTTATTTTGCACGATATCGCATAGGAAGTGGTAAAATTTCAAAAATCTTCAAAATTTCTGTTTTCATTGGTTTTTCAATATTATGCTTACTATGTGACGCACAAAAATTGTGAAATTTTCAAAAAAATCCCAAAACATTTTTCTTTCATGTTTTCAATATTTTTCCTGCTTTAGCGAAATTTTTAAAACACTCAATATTATTATGTTTACTCACGGTTTCAATATTTTGCATGGCATAACAAGCGAAAATCGAGAATTTTCCAAATATCACAAACATTCCTGTTTTCTTCAGCTTTGCAATATTTTGCATGCTATATAGCGTACGAAAATTACTAAATTCAGAAAAAATTAAATTTTTTTGTTTTCTTCATTATTTCCATATTTTGCATTATATATTGATATATCATACTAATTGTAAAATTTTCAAAAATCTTAAATTTTTCAGTCTTCTCGAGTTTTCAACATTTTACTTGCTATAGAAGACGGAAATCAAGAAATTTTCATAAAATCTCAAACCTTTTTATTTTTTCGGTTCCCAAACGTTTTGCTTGCTATAACAAATGAAATTTTCAAAACTCTAAATTATATTTTTGTTTTTCAATATTTTGCTTATTAGTATACCTTAAATCCATAGTCACAAATTCGTCGTTCGGGAATAATTCGGCGAGGTCGAAAATTCGGATTCGGAGAATTATTCGGAAAAAATCGGCAGGTATTCGGGAAAGATTCGGTAAGTGTTCGGGAAATGTTCGGGAAGGATTTCGAGCAATAAATTAATATATGAGACGCTAGGTTTTGATTTTGTGAATTATTTGCTGTTTTTTGAATTATTCGCTGTTTTTTCACATAATTCGGGAATAATTCGCGAATTATTCGGCCAGTTCGGCAATGGCGATTAATTCGGAGATTAATTCGTCTGATAAAAAATGCGTGAATTATTCACGAATTCAGCGAATAATTCGCGAATTATGTGATATGCTTAAATCTTGAAATTTTCAAAAAATCTCAAAATTTTTCTTTTTGCTTTTATAATTTTACTTATAGCACACGCAAAATGTGATATTTAAAAAAATCCTAATATTTTTTGTTATCTCAATTATTTTATATTATAGCTTTAAAACCCAAAAGTCACGGGATTTTCAATAAACTCAAATTTTTTTGTTTTTTTTTTCCAGTTTTTCATTATTTTGGTTTCTACAGCGCACGAAAATTATAAAATTTTGAAAAACAAAATTTTCTAGTTTCTACGGTTTTACAATAACCTCAAAATTTAGAAAATACTAAAATGTTCTGTTTTCTTTAATTTTTCAAAATTATACATTCTGTAAAATACGGAAATTTACAAAATTTCCTGTTTTAATCGGTTTTTCAATAGTTTGCTTGTTAAAGCATTGTAAGTCGACATATTTTTTAAATCTTAAAATTTTTTGTTTTCGGTTTTTAAATATTCTGCTTGATATATCACAAGAAAACCGTGAAATTTTCCACAATCAAATTTTTTTCTATTCCATTCAAATTTCTTTTATGTTATGATATTTAAAAAACGAAAATCGAGAAATTATAAAATTCTACGAATTTTTTGTTTTCTTCAGTATTTTAACATTTTTTATATAGTACACGAAAATCATGAAATTTCAAATATTTGACTTTTTTGTATTTTGATTGGTTTTTCAGTTTTTTTCTTATAGCACACAAAAATCACAAAATTTTAAAGAATCTAAAAAAGAAGAAAAAAATTTGTTTTCTTTGATTTTTCAATATTTTGTTTTCTCAGACGAAAATCGTGAAATTTTCTAAAATCTTAAAATTTAGCGTTTTCTTTGGGGGTTTTTTGTTATTTTTCATCATATAAAGCAAAATTTTTATCCTAAAATTTTAAATATTCTGCATGTAGCACACAAAAATCCAGAAATTTTTAAATTTTGAAAATCTCGAAATTTTTCGTTTTTGCTTGTCATAGCAATCGGAAATCACGAAATTTTTAGAAATCTCAAATTTTTTTATTTTTTTTGGTTTTTCAATATTTTACGTGTTATAACACAAAAATCATGAAGTTTTCTGAAATCTTAAAATATATTTTGTTTTGTTCCGTTTTCCATAATTTTATGTGTTATAGCACATGAATATCACGACTTCGAAATTTTCTAAAGATTTTGTTTTCTTCGATACTTCAATATTCTACTTGCTTGCATGAAAATCGCAAAGTTCACTATTTTCTTCGGTTTTTCAATGTTTTGCATGTTTTTTTCTTCGGTTATTTCAAATATTTATGCTTGTTGTTGCATACGAAAATCATGAATTTAGGAAAATCTCAAACGTTTTTTATTTTTCGAACTTTTTAATATTTTGTATGCATAACACAGTAATCATAATTATTTTTTGTTTTCTTCAGCTTTTCAATATTTTTGCTTGCTATCACAAACGAATACCACATAATTCTCAAAAGTCTTAAACTTTTTCGCTTTCTTCCTTTTTTTCAATATTTTTCTTGCAATAGTACACGAAAATTGCGTTATTTTAGTGATCCCAAAATTTTCAATATTTTGAATGGTATAACATATAAAATTCTCGAAATTTCCAAAAATCTCGAAAAATTTCGACTTTCTTTGGTTTTTCAATATTTTGTTTATTATGGCAAATACAGATTGCGAAATTTTTTAAAATATAAAATTTTTATGTTCTTTCGTTTTTCAATATCTTGCATGTTACAGTAAATGAAAATGACAAAATTTAAAATCTCAAAATTTTCTTCGTTTATTTAATATTCGATTGTTACATAGCATACCAAAATTGTAAAAATTTCAATGATCTTAAAATTTTCTGTTCTTTTACCGTTCTATGAATTTTTTTGCTTGCTATTGAATAACTTTTCTTAAATTATAAATAATTGGCGGCTATTTTTAGATTGATTTTTTTATATAAAAGAAAAGGTTTGGATAAACTATCAGTCTTTTTAATCTAAGATTATTTTTTTGTGGTGCAAGTTGCTGAAGAACAGATGGGCTAATTTGATTTCACATCCATATATGTGCAAGAAAGATGAAGGAATACTCTCTCTTAGAGCTTTCTATATTAAATATGAGAATAATGAAGAAAAGAGGCCTTGAGAGGGTTTTTCGTCAGGTAACATTGAAAACTACACCTTCCAACAATTTATTCGATGATCGGCATCCATCATCATCATCTTTATTATCTAAGATGCGGACACACCAAATTTCATTTGATTCTACCTCTTTTCACCGTTGAATTAGCAATATAAAAGGTTCTATTGTCGGCACACCATTAATTTTGCAACCACAAAATCAACGATGGAAAAATGGTAAATTCATATGAAATTTGGTGTGTCCACATCCTAAATGATAAAGATGAAAATGATGAGTTCTGATCGTTGGGAAAAATCGTGGAGGGTGTATTTTTTCGACGCAATAGAAGGAAATTCACTTCTATGCCATCTTTCCTCCGTTACCCTCAATATATATTCTTGTATGGGTTTATGATAATGAAGGAAAGATGACATACGACGGGATTTCCTCCTATAGCGTCGAAAAACTATGCTCTCCACGATTTTTATCGACGTTTGACACTCACCATCATCTTTATCATGGAAGATGTGTATACACCAAATTTGATGTGATTCCATCTCTATTTTACCATTGATTTAATGGGTGTAAACTTAATGGTTTACCGACAATATAACTTTTTGCGTTGCTAATTCAACGATGAAAAAGTGGTGGAATCACGTGAAATTTGGTGTAGCCACATCTTGCATGATAAAGATGATGATGATAGGTGCCAATTGTCGAAAAAAATCGTGGAGGACATAGATATGACGCCACCTAGCGAAAAAGCCTCCTAAGCCCTCTTTTCTTCATTATTATGTTATATATGATATATAGATAGATAGTTAAGAACTTAAGATATATATTATAGGATAAATAAATCTATTGATTGAATAAAGAGAAAGCATGATTTTCTTTTTACCTTCATACAGTATTTTCCGTCCCTGTGATGAAAAAAACTTTATGCATACCAACTACAATGGACAAGATATAAAAAAATTGAAATCCTAAATTTGCAGAACATTTGAGTTTAGCGGTGTGCACGGGCCGGTTGGGACCCTAACCCAATCGCATCTTCCTACATTTTAGGATAAAAATCCGCTCAAAACCCGACCCTCCATATTGGACATGTCTTGCATGTATTATTTTAGAAATCGGGCAGGTTTCAAAAATGAAAACCCATCCGAATCCGCACATGACCCTGTCCGCACCCGATCCCTTACCCACTGAAACATATTAATCTAGTGTATAATTTTGGACTTTTATATATGACTGTATTTGCATGCTACATAGAAATTTTTAATCAGCTGCTTTCAACTTGAAATTCTATGTTGTTGCTCTCATATGCCTATTACATTCATCTTCGAATTTTATTTTGACAATAGTTAATTCCGCCACCAATCTTATTTCATTCAAACCCGCCTTGTCCGCTAAAACCCAACACGCGACTAAAAGCGGCCCAAACTCGATGGGTGCAGGATTTAAGATTCATTGGATTGAGTGGGTTTTCTATGATGGAAAACCCACTCGCAAGTTAAAAACATGTAAAAGCCAATCCAACTCGATCATGAACACCCCTATGAGTCATATTGGGGAACAAACAAAAACCCCTACAACCAACATTATTTGTAACAAATTTAACTTGCAAGAAGGGGGGGAAACACAAATCAAAATAGGCCACAAAATGCAACTTTTCCTCCTATATCATGGGGTGGGGCCCGCCTTAGATTAAATATCTTAGGTATAATAGATTTCTCAAAGTTACAGGTGAAAAGCCTTTCCATTACTCTCATTTCATCTTGGTCTGCCTTGGCCCTTGGAATCTCCAAAGCAAAGCCTTGAACCATACAATAAAATTCTACTTGAATTGCACAACTCAATTTTAACTTGCCCAGATTATTTTCAGACTTGGAATATTATCTGATACATCAAGGCTGTTAAAGCTTAGTACTTGAACACTTGCTTCCGAGCGCTTGCCGCTCTATCATAGTGGTATGGAAGTCCGGGGTTCAGGTTTCGGTTGCATCAGCTTACGACCTATAAAAAAAATTGTTGCTGGGATTTATTCTCTTCATAGCTTCAGAACATCGACCCTGGCCCTTCTTTAAGAAAATGTACTGGCACCTGAAACATCAGTTGTATCGGCACCTGAAACATTAGAAAAGAAAGTATTTAGAAAATGTACTGTGCTCAATTCAAATTCAGTAATTTGAAGGAAATATAGAAGACCTAGTATGATATCCAATCTTTCATTTTGTGCAAGTATTGTGCTGCCAGTTCTAGATACCAGATATAAAAATCCAACTCAACCAACATTAATATAAAGGACAATTTTTTATAATAAACCAAAAATAATTAATAATTATTATAAAAAAACACTTTCAAAAATAATTTTAAAAAAAAGACCACCTTTTGCCTCATAGGCACCACGTCAACGCCAGCTTAGCGTTGGCGTGGAATAATTTTTTTTATGGGTGCACTTTGAAACTGCGCCCATAGCATTTGTATGGGGACGTCGTTCCAAACCGTGCCCCATACATTTGTTATGGACGTAGTTTCAAATTGCGCCCATAACAAATGTATGGGGCGCAGTTTCAACATTTGTATGGGCGCAGTTTGAAACTGCGCCCTAAAAAACCCATACAAAAAATAATGTAAAGTGAGGAAAGTGGGCTCGGGTATATTGGGGAATGAGCGCACTTTGAAAATGCTTTTCAAAATGCGCTCATTCCCCAATATACCCGAGCCTACTTTCCTCACTTCACTCTCATCTCTCTCGGGCGCTCTCTCTCCTTCTGCTCTCTCTTTCTCTCTCGATCTCTCTCCCTCTGCTCTCTCTCCATCTCTCCTTCGATCATTCTATCTCCCTCGCTCTCTCTATCTCTCTCCCCCCCATACCCCTCCTCCGATCTCTCTCTGTTCTCTCTCCGTCTGTCTCTTTTTCTCATCTTCCTCGCTCGCTCTCGATCTCACAGTCTCTCGTTTATGCAGGTATCGTTAGAAATTCACGGACGAATAATCGTCTTCATCCTCGCCATCGTCTTCACCATTGTGAGCATCTCGAAGGTTAGCCAAACTCTAATTTTATTTTAAAATAAAATTTTGTTAAAATTTGGTATTGGTAAGCAATTCAAACAAATTGGATATATATTAGGATTTTTCTCGATTTTACTTATGACGGATCAATGGATAGGATATAAGTTTTTGCAACTTATTATATACTATAAATATAGATTTTATTGTAATGTAATGTAATTAGTTGAGTATAATCGTAAATATAAATAAGTAGGTTGTTTGATTAGAACTCTCAAAGTGTGTCAATTTTTCAGACAGGTGGAGAAACGGCGGATAATTACATCCATCTAATTTGCTATTTCGGTGGCCAATTAACCATTGGAAAAAATAATATTCTTGAATATGTCGGTGGAAAAACTAAGATGACTAGAGTCAAGAAATCTAGCACATACAATGAGCTGTATCAAGTAGTGTACAAAGCTACCAAAATCAATCCGTTAGAGTTCAATATCTTCTTAATATGCAAATGGCCGACGGAGAATGAATGTACAGCCATTGAAGTATCCGCTGAGGATACACAAGTCATGCTTGCCTCGGAATCGAAATCGATCGGGCTGTTTGTGAAAAAAGAGGCATTGACGTCCGCTCAACTGCCTGAACCTTATTCTGAAATGTCTGATCCTCCTTTTCGAGCATCCGAGTAATACCCGCAACGAGAAATGATATATATGCTCAATATGAATGCTGATTCTACCGGATTTATGTCTCTACCAATGATGAACATTATATTGATCAAAATTACGTAGGTAAAGGCACATCAAACGCGACGTCAGTGAATTGACAGTTTACGAAGTATTACCTTACATATTTTTATACCGCATATACATTTAGCGGATCAATATTTATTGATAATGGGTGTATGCTATAATACTAAGTATTTATAAATTATGCCGTCCGGTTATAATTGCATGTCACCGCCAAGCTTTGGTTTTATTTGCATGCCAGCGCCAAGCTTCGGCTTCAATATTATGCCCCAAAATACCGAGCACATGTAGTCATACAATACGGGATGGACACCGTTTGCAGACGATATGTCGGGATTTCGTCGGTATGAAGCCGGAATATCAAGTACCATACAAGTCCCTAATATTGGTTTCGCACATCTTAACCGATATACCTGCTACGGATCCAGTGATGTTGGAACATAATGGAGATGAAAGTGATGAAGATGATGCTAGTGATAAGAACGAGATTCAAGCACAAGATAGCATGCAAATTGCACATGTCCTTACTGATGAGAATGATAGACGGTGGATTACTAATTCATGTGTTAACAATGAATTCATTGAGTTTGAAGATCCGCATGCCGATAATATGACAGATGCTCACATGTTATCTACATCGGTAATGGAGAATGTCATCTTTCGTGCGGATAGGCTTTCGGCAGTCAATATTGAAAGTGGGTTGAAAGTCGGCGATTTGTTCAAGAATAAGGAGAAGATAATTCAGGCAGTTAGCGTTTGGTCAATTAAACACAGGGTTTCTTTCAAACCAATCAAGACTAACACGACCAAGTACATCGTCGTTTGTAAAATGACGCGAACTGCCCGTGGAGACTTCATGCATATATCTCAAAGAAATCACCGACAGGATTCTGGCGGATAAAAAAGTATGCGGGTAATCATACTTGTGTGAATCCTGTAGTGAATTCAAATCATAAACAGGCCACTTCTACATTCATATGTAACAAAATATCGCCTTTTGTGAAATCGGATGTCGATTTGACCCCCAAAACGATTCAAGTGCTTATAAAAGATACATTATTCATTGAAATAAATTATATGAAGGTATGAAGTGCGTTGAACAAGGCTTTGTCTAAAATATATGGAGATTGGGAAGATTCGTATGAAGCCACGATATCTTGTCGCAATCAAATCTACTAATCCTGTAACTGTTTTCAAGATAGCTGACGCTTCAATGTCAGAAAGAACGGGATATTTTACTGGTGCATTTTGGGCATTCGGACCGGCCATTGATGGTTTCGCATATTGTCGTCCCGTTCTCAGTATTGATAGGACCCACTTATACGGCAGATACAAATGGACTTTGCTCATTGCTACCGAGACCGATGCAAATGATGGCCTTTATCTTTTGGCACATGCTGTAGTTGGAGGTGAAACCACTGAAAATTAGGAGTGCTTCATTACTTGCATTCATCTTTACATTCCATCCGTGAGGAAAAAGCATATTACCTTCATATATGACCGGATGAAAGGAATTCCGATGGCACTACGAAGATCATAGCCAGAACCTTATAGTCATCGTTATTGTATGCGACATATCAGAGCCAACTTCTCAACTGCTGGATTTAGTGACAAAACCTTGCAGAGTTTGTTCTCTCAAATTGCATGTGTACCAAATGACCTGACCTATACAGAACTGAGAGAGGAACTTAAACGTATATGTCCAAGAGCAGATGCTTGGATTGAAAAAAGTCTAAAAATGAAGAAAAAGATGGGCTCTTTCCAAAGATGGTAGTAAGCGATTTTGCATGATGACTACGAATGCTTCAGAAAGGTTTAACAGGGTCTTAAAAGGATCTCGATCTTTGCCTATTCAAACCTTAGTAGGACAGAATTTTTACAGGGCGAACAAATACTTTTTTGCACGACGTCAGGAGGGACAAGAGTGGACAACAAAGTTATGTTCTAAGTTCGAACAATTAATAACAAAAAGGGCTACTGATGCCAGGCATGCTTGGATCGTGGGGTTCAGCCACTCCGAATGGCAGGTGACTAACAAAGATGGAAAAAATTACGGCATAGTCACGACGGTAGGAACTACAGTTGTACGTACAATATTCCTAAATTGCAAAAGTTGCCTTGTTCACATGTAATTTCAGCATGCACACGAGCAGAGGATGGGTGGAACATTGCACATCACAATCTTGTTTCGAAGTGGTATTCTGTCTCCAAATACAAAGCTGCTTATGCCTCATTGTTCCATCATGTACCTGATAACCGATATTGGTAAGCATACAACGGTCCAATGATATTACCGTCTATCGGTAGAAGACAAACAGGACAACCACATTCTACTCGTATCAAAGGTGTTATGAATGATTTACGAGAAGGATGTAGGCAAAATAAATACAGCATCTGCAATGAGTATGGTCATAACAAGGCACGATGCAAAAATCCTCTAGCCCCACGTCGCCATTGGTAATCTCTGCCTATATTTTGAAATACACATGCATATAGACACATACACACACGTCCAACCACAAAAAACAAGCATACATCTACACACGCACACATACGTTCTTTGTTATACATGCTTATTTTTCAAAGATAATATAACTCGACTTTTTCATTGTGCAGATATACCTATGGATCCTTGACCTATAGATACGAGTGTTCTGTACTTGCAGGCTGACCACAGATCGGCCAACGCCGCAGTAGTACAAGTAAAACTTTGTAGTTTTATTTTCTTTACTTACATATGTTATTTATTTGTTACTGATGCAAGTCCTCTTTTTGTAATTGGCAGAGTG
Organism: Agapanthus africanus; assembly: GCA_030015575.1. Classification (NCBI taxonomy): domain Eukaryota; kingdom Viridiplantae; phylum Streptophyta; class Magnoliopsida; order Asparagales; family Amaryllidaceae; genus Agapanthus; species Agapanthus africanus. Next base: position 797,268,377 of record CM057340.1, read on the forward strand.
ATCAGGTGATTATATGCGTTGACCACTCAGTCCAGAGTGGCCGGATCCCAGTTGGAGATGCCTGTGTACAGGCTGAGCTGCAACGGGTAGGCTTTCATTTTCTATCCAGATTAGAGTATATACGTCTAGATAGAGGCTTGATTACGGCTTTGGTAGATAGATAAAGACCCGAGACCTACACATTTCATTTTAGAGTCGGTGAGATAACTATCACCCTTCAGGACATCGTTGTGCTGCTTGGTCTGCCTATAGACGGAGAGGTGGTTGCTGTGGAGTACAGCCACGATTGGTCAGACTTGTGTCCCGGCTTGTTAGGTAGGATTCCGCCTGTTGGCCAAAGAAGAGGCAGTAGCATCCACTTGAGTTGGCTGCGGGAGGCATTTGGTGCTGAGCCTGCCTTGGATGCTACCTCCAAGGCGATCGAGTAACACGCATGAGATTACATTTTACACCAGATTGGGGTTCGGTTATTTCCGGATAGGAGCTAGAGCCGAGTTAGTCTTGTTTGGCTGCCTCTTTTAGCTGATTTCGACCAGTGTGCCACTTTATCGTGGAGTGCAGTTCTGTCACTCCTCTACAGCGAGCTGAGAATAGCTGCATTGATGAAGCAGAAGAATTTTGGGGGTTGTTTGACGCTTCTTCAGGTATACAATACTTAAAACCGCATTCTACTAATTTTACGTAATTAAATTGATACTCAACGTAAAACGTAATTCTATCATATTGTATTTCAGATATGGTCATAGACATATCTCTCTATTGGTCGTCCGACCATTACGACACGGTTCGCTTTAGATAGCCAAAAGGCCATATGGATGCCAGTAAGTATTTGAAACTATACGGATATTTTAAATTTCAATTTTTTTGAAATATTAACTTATGTGTAATCTCTATACAGGTGGAATGGGTCCAGGTCACGGAATGTGACACCGGATCGTGGCCTCCGTTTCTACCGCAATGAGTTCGATGTCATGGAGGAGACGGCAGTTACGTGGACACGTACACACATGACCTGATGGGCACTCTACATCCATTATGTTTGACAGACGCCGGCTTCTAGCCTGTGCGGATGCACGTGCCAGACCGTGTCTGCAACGATGTTATTCAGATGCACGTGCCAGACCGTGTGCTCCGCCTGTTCGATTTGAGGCAGCACATACCAGGCGCGGTGGAGCAGACACAGGATGGAGCGCTAGTTAGGGATATTTGGCTCGTGGAGTATCATATTTGGATGGGTCGATGGTACGATCGGGTACACCACATAGCCGATGAGATAAAACCAGGTATATCGATAGATCAGTACCTTTCATGGTATTGGATGATTACCCACAGATTTGTCATCACAGCCGTCCCTACGCCCATCTTATATATGCCTCGAGGACCGATAGAGAGATTTGGTAAGTTTATGTCAAACCTTTTAAAACTAAAATCTTATTTTTATGAAATTCATTATTTTATTTACCATCAATATAGGTCCATACCATTTACGCGTTGGGGGATATAGCTGAAGAGGGTATTAGTGGCACCAGGGACTCAGCGAGCTGCTTTATGAATATCAAGTCCCTGATCAGGAGTGTGATGACGAGGCACAGATTCACATGTCCACAGGCCCTGCCGGTACCACCCGTGCCCCCGCCACCAGTCCCTGCACCACCCATGGCCCCGCTACCCGTGCCTCCTCCAGCTGTATCCGCACTTGCCATTCCTATCATGTATGCACAACGTATACAGAGATGGTCGGTGCCGTCTCAGCATCCAATACGGCTAGGTGCAAGAGCCGCAGGATTTCACGATCGATCTTCATCGGCCAGTTCATACCCCTTCGTAATCGATAAAGAATGCCTTCGTAACCAGAGTAGTCTATCAACGTATATACAGATGTCACCACGGTGTAAGAGATGCACTTCTTAATTTTATCGATTGATAGCAATCTTACAGATGAAGATCCCGACATTGAGAGAGAGAGAGAGGCTAAGAACTTAGAGGGAGAAAGACAGAGAATATGATGGCGATGAGATCTGAGAGAGAGAGAGCTCAGCACAAATAGTGAGATTCAAGATAGAAAGGAAAAGATTGAACTCTTAATATAATGAACACAATCATTCACGGGTATGGGTTTTTCTGGGGCGCAGTTGCATTCGTGAATGATTTGTTTCTTTTGGGACGGACTTTCAAACCGCGTCATAGAAAAATCACAGACCCGTGGATGAGTATGTTTCTTTTTTTGGGCGCAGTTTGCATCTGCGCCCCAGAAAAAATCATACTCATGAATGATTGTGCATCCTTTTGGGGCGTACCTTCAAACCGCGTCATAGAAAAACACACCCGTGAATGAGCATGTTTTTTTAGACGCGGTTTGCAACTACGCCTAAGAAAAAACAAAGTCCTTACAAAAACAATGATTCATATTATTTTACATTTATTAATTGTATGGGGCGCAATTTAAAACTGCGCCCTATACAAATGATATGGGCGCAGTTTGTAACTTCGCTCAATACATTTGTATGGGACACAGTTTCAAACTGCGCCCATAGCATTTGTATGGGTCGCATTTTGAAAATGCGCCCCATACAAATGTAAAGGACGCAGTTCTTGCGTCCATAACAAATGTATGGAGCGCAGTTTGAAACCGTGCCCCATACAAATCATAACAAATATATGGGGCGCGGTTTGGAACTGCGCCCCATACAAATGCTATGTGCGAAGTTTGAAATTGCGCCCATCAAAAGAAAATTTTATTCCACGCCAGCGTCAGCACTTAGCTGGTGCTGACGTGGCGCCTACGAGGCAAAATGCGGTCTCTCTTTGTAATTATTTTTTAAATTATTTTTTTAATAATTATTAATTATTTTTGGTTTACTATAAAAAAATTGTCCTAATATAAAACGATAGAGATTACCCTAAGAACCCGCAATTGTATAGGTTGCTTTATCAGTGATGCGACACAGAGTATCAAGATATCTAAATTCCCAGTTCCGTATCAATTGTAACCCTATTTGCTCAATATGGCGACCTCTAAAAGATCGTGTAAACCTAAGCTTTTAGGAATACAGTTGAAACTTTCTATGTGCTGCATTAACCAAGGTATTAATTTCAAATAGGGTAAATTTCACTAAAACCCTTAAATTACCATAAAGTTTTTTATATACAGAAATTCTCTTAAACTTTGGCTTTAAGGATCTTTTCACTAAAATACTCTTAAATATAGCACTACAAGGAGCTTACTACATTTTTTTTTTAAAATAAGGCGGTTTAATGAAAAACAGTGATAGTTAAGGGTATTTTAGTGTAATTTACCCTTTCTAATAGCACAAACTGTGGCTAGTCCACAGGAGAACTTCAATACTTTCATCTTCGGAAGAGATTCTCTGCGAAATATAAATCAGAAAGAAGACTGTCATACAGAGAACAGCTTTGAAATTTTACCAAAGCATTCTTCAGGATTAGAGGGAATATGTTGCCACTTCAATTAGGGATAAGCATGCATAATTAAGGTGATCCTTCATTTCATGCATTGTATGTTTTGTTTGTCATTCTGCATCAGAAAAAAATGATTATTGGAGAATAAAAATGAAATTCAATCCAGTAATATGCATACAAAACCATGATGTTCAAGTAATGACACTAGCAGCAGGAAATTAAAGAACATTGAAAGGGAATCGGATGCAATTATTCTGCAACCATGAATTCACTTTCAAAGGCACATCTACACCTCATAACTACATTCAACAAACTACATAATAAAATCTTCCGTACTAGAATTTTGACAGTTTTAAGTAAAAAGAATATTAAATGGGCCCTTTAGTTCGAATTTTCACGACTATTCATTCGGGAGCACCAATAATAACCAGAGAAAAATTGGTTCTCGTAGAGGTAACATTGGTGGTGATGTGAACTCGCTAAAGCTCATGTTATTTATTCCATCGTCTATCAAATCAATCAACACTTTCCTAAGAAATGGCTTTCTAACAATATTCACATCTCTAACCTACCAGCTATCAAACAATAGTGCATTGCCATAGCTAGTTTTATTTTGAGCCTTGAAATAAAGCATGAAAAGCTTATTTCAGTCGCTTTGGCAAGAAAAGGTGCATCATTTTCCACACAATGCATACACCTGCCCTTAAAGAATTACATTTCCCTGCACAGCTAATAGCAATGTGTGGTTAGCAGCAGCAACCTAATAGAGCTTAACTGTTGTCTATTCAGGCAATTCTGCGAAAATTTCCCATCTGTTAATAATAGCTCGACGTTCCAGTTGATCACTTCAAAATAACATACATGCTAAAGGATATATATTAAAGTTATTATGGTTCGTAGCAAAATAAGAATTAATCCAAAGAACTTGTGTAATATTTTATTTGATAGAGTGATCTGATTAGTACATCGAGCCTTTTAACTAACTTCGGATTATACATTTTAGTTCGGTCGTTTGTTGTATAATTCGATACAGTTTCTTTTTAGACATAGTTGTTATTGATAAAAACCTATTTGGTTTACAAGGGAAATTCATAACTCACTAATTTAAAAAAAGTGGAGCATTATCTTGTGAGGTCCGCATGAAATTCTCTTATGAATAAATCATATGTAAATAACGTGTTATCTAATAGGTACCACATGTTTTCTTATGCTAAGTTTGTAGATTCCCTTTTAAGAGTAGGTGTGCTTAGGTAAGGCAATATTTCTCCAAGTTAAGAGTTCGCACAATGAGTCAAGATTAAACTTTACAACATTACAAAGAACTTCAAGATATTATAGATATCCTAGGGTTGGATGAATTATCCAAAGAAGACTGCAAGTGCAGCAAGAGCACAAGAAATTGAGCATTTCTAAAATGCCCCATAATGCGATGCTAAACCCCCACTTCAGGGGAAAGCAATCACAAGGTGCTTCCCTTCTCCATAAGGCAGAAATATAAAGCCTAGGCACTGCTTTAGAGTCTTAAAAGCTCTTTTTCTTCCCGCTTTATGCACTTGAATCCCCGGTTAAACTGGCTTTTAGCCAAAATGTGATAGAGCACTAGTCTTCATAGAAACTATAAATTAATGTACAAGATTATAAAATACTTGAATCATTTGTTGTCGCTAATATATAACACTATCTTCTTAGGTATTTTAATGGCGTATTAATTTATTTTGTATTAAAATGCTTCAATATATTTCTATCATATAATTTGTATAAAAAAAAAGAATTTATTTTATTTATGTCCGTATAACGTTCTATTTATCTTATCAATCGTGACTACTTATTATTTAAAAATTAAAATTTGATGCTTATTGCCCGCTAAAACCATTTGAAAAGCCCTATCCTTCCACATCGCTATCCTTTCCTCTTTCTGCTTCCCACAACGTCGTTTAACAGTAATTAGCAAATACCAATTGAGCGTGGATTTAAGAAATTTAACTTTTTATAATCGGAGTCCTTATTTTTTTCCTCTATTTTTTCATAAGGACTGCAGCAATTAAGCCCTCAAAACCCTTAACAAACTTTTATCATGCGGTGCAAGGAGAAAACGAATGAGAAAAGAAGTAGACAATAGATATGGGAGACTATAAGAAGACCCAGGCCTAAACTTCTATACAACCTTCACTAACTTCTCCATACGATCTTTGGCAAAAAAAAATCTTCATATGATTCAACCTTTGTCTAGGCTATTTAGATGTAAGAAGAATGAGCAAGGTTCCTGGTATTCCATTTCAGGATTCGATTATTGACTTATTGTTGACTCTATGAAACTCATAATAATAACCCAATTTAACTCTTATGATTTCATAGCTACTACATAATTATGGAGCCAATTAACAAAGTTAAATATTACGATCATTTAACAAGTTCAACTTTATCTTTAACTTAAAGCAAAGAACGCCTAAGATTAAGAAATTACATACACCATATTTTATAAAAATTTGCAACTAGCCTACTAAACTATAAGAACTTTTATGCCTACATCCAATATGTTTTTGTTGCTTCAAGTGTAACCGATGTCTCCAAATTTTGACCATTTCCTTTCTCCCTATGTCTTTATCTTCACAAATCGGTGGTGAAGGCCAATAATGTCATAATGCCAAGGGACATTATAAAAACTTTAGTGAGGATAATGGACTGGTCTAATGGTTTGAATTGATTTTTAGATCATTGCCGGCCTTGTATAACTAAATTTGCTAATTATAATAGCAGCACAAAGCTTATGGTGTCTTAATAGAGGTCTCTATTTTGGATGCCAGGATAAGAGTTGGAAGTAAGGTTGCATTCGGATATAGATATCCAGATATTTATCCGGATCTGGATATTTTCGAATACGGATATGAAATTTTGGATCCATTCGGATACGGATATATATTTTCGGATTTAATCGGATACGGATATTTGGATATCTGAATTCGAATATCTGCACTCATTGAGTTAAATATAGCATTTTAAATTAAATTTCTAATATTTTTATGCTTAATTAATTAATATTTTTATAGTAAAATTAAATAATATATTAGTATGTTTATTTTATATGTATTATAAATTATTTAAAATATTATTTAACATATTGTTTTATTATTTGAGAATAATAGAGGACGGGTGCCATAGGAGGGAATTTCCTCTTATAGCCGTCGAAAAAATATACCCTCCATGATTTGATGATCGGCACCCATCATCTTCCTATTCATGTAAGATGTAGATACACCAAATTTTATGTGATTCCATCATTTATTCATCGTTGATTTAGTGGGTGCAAAATTAACGGTTTACCGACAATAGAACTTTTTACATCGCTAATTCAACGATGAAAAAGTTATGGAATCACATGAAATTTGGTGTATCCAAATCTTACATGATAAAGATGACGATGGGTGCCGATCGTCGGAAAAGATCGTTGAGGGTGTATTTTTTCAATGCCACCTAACGAAAAAATTCCAGGCCCTCTTTTCTTCATTATTTTCTTATTATTTTTATTTTAAAGTATACAAATAGGACAATATATGTATAATTACTTGTTAATATATTCTGTAACGTGCATATTTATTTGTTTCAAATATTTTAAGCACTCATATTTAATTTTTATTCAATTTTTTTAGTGTGTATCGGTTATATTTACATTTTCACTTCACATTCACTTATTTTATATTTTAAATATTTTATTTATCAATATCTGATTCGTATCCGTCTATCTCATATCTGATCCGTATTTGTATCCAATTTTGTCAAAAATGGATATAAATATTTTTTACCGAACTATATCCGTATTCGTATACGTATCTGAAATCAAAAGGCGAATATGGATACAGTAATACTTATATCCGATCTGTATCCACTTTGAATGCAACCCTTGATGGAGGCAAGAATATAGTTTCAAGAACATAATTAAAGGAAAATATTTTTCTTAATCATATTCAAGCTCTCTCGTTGAATTTTGATTACATGCATTTTACTTTCGATAAATATCTTCATTTGTCACCATGTAAGAAAAAGGAGGATTGCTTTGCTTTAATTAAAAGAGGCATTGTGGTAAAGGAGAGGAGTTCAAGAATATACATGGTTCCATATGAGATGTGCTAAGATTCTAAGAGGTTGTGCATGATAAAAGGAAAAAATGATGGGAAAATATGAAAAGAAATAACACATACTATCGACACGAGAAGATAACAAGACCTTGGATTTGAACCAAACTCTAATTCATCTTCATCTATATTGTCACCCTACAAAATTTTCCATTAGACTCTCTGACCTAGATATCCTACATTTAAATTTCTAGGCATTCTGATAATAACTCTATAGCAGTAGGATAATGATATATTAATTTACTTGGTGTTGCCAGCTCACCTACGCTCACAAACTAAATGTCATCATTTCTACTCTTACATATGAAAAATGATCGATAACAATATTTTAAATTTCGGATGTTGGTGACGTGTAGTCCTGAAGATTTTGATGGCGGATATCAAAATCGTGAAATGTCGGGTGATTTTATCAAATATCAGGTTTTACATTTTTGTAATATAAACGTCATTTATATAACTTATTTTTTGAAAAAATATTAACTTATATAGATTTCCAGTTTTGTTAGATTTTAATATTCCCCAATAGCTCAGTGGTAGAATTACTTAATATACAAATCTCAAAACTCGAAAGAAAATTACCTAAAAAAATTTCTTCGCGTATCGGTAATGTCAGGTAAAACGGTGACATCATGAAATCTCGGCCGACATTTACCAAATACTGCGTCGTTTTCTCCCCAACACCGACATGGCACCAACATTTTGGCGATGTCGTCCGACATTTAGAACACCGGCTGATAACCGAACGCCCATGCCTATTGTTTAATTTGGATTGCAACTAATTGCAGTAAACTTTAAGTCAGAGCTGCAACTATTCTACATTTATCCATTAATTGAATTCAACTTATGTGATGGGGGGCAATTTTTGGGGATTGTCAACTTTTTCAAAATATTCAGCAAAACAGTGTTCCCAAAAATATTTATAAAAATGGTGTTGGGCTGATAATTAACCGAATTTGCGGTTTCTAAGTAAAACCGCACTTTTAAAGTGCGGTTTTAAGCTAAAAATTCACAATTTGCAACTTTTGCTTGGTCGTTGGGGTGGTGGGGGTGTTGGGTTTTTTTTAAAGATGCACTTTGAAAGTGTGGTCTCTAAAATCCAAGTTGTTGATAAGATTGAGTTTAAAACCGTACTTTAAAAGTGTGGTTTTAGTTAACAAATGCTAAAACAGACTAATCTCTAGCTCAACACCATTCTTCAAAATATTTTTTAGAGAACACCATTTTTCTAAATATTTTGAAAATTTTGACGATTCCCAAAAATTGTCCATGCTGGGGGCAGTTCACATTGTCAATAAGCTTATATGGTGTTGAATCTTGACTAAATATTTAAATTTTATGGCTTTAAACAACAATGATTAGAAGAAGCTTTGCATACACTGTTCATTCAATCAAATTCATTGTCCCGCTCGACAAAGGTTTTATCACAGTGGACAAGCTGTTTCACAGTCTTCTACCTAATGTAAAAATCCTCTCTTACACAGTTTAATGGGTAGAAAACCAAATGCTTGTGCTTTTCCAAAAAAAATTATTTAGTCATCATAAACTTTTATAGTATTTAAAGCTTTCTTTCTTCCTAACACAGTTGACCATGAGAGACTCCCTGGCAATCCATTCTCAACTCAAGCCTCTTCTTTATAAAGTCGTCCTTGTGTCATCATCAAAAAAAAATTCTCCATAAAAAAACATCGCTTTGGCACATATTAAAATTCAAGCAGGTGCCATTAAAGTAGAGATAAGATTTTTAGATAAGTTGTAAGATTTGATCGTCTGAAAGTTAGGGTCGAGAACCCAGATCACAATTATTAAAACATGAACCTTATCTAAATAAAATAACTATAAACATGAGCAAAGCTTCCATTCTTTCACTTGGATACAGAGAAAATGTGAAAGATGTTGCTAAAATAACGCAATGAGGATATATATTCCGTGAACAACAATAAGCTAGTGGAATAATGCTGCCAGATTCAAGAAGGTTCCAAATTTGGATGCAAACTAGTAAATGAGTTGTAGGAAATTCATCAATTATGAAATCTACAAATATGTGACTGCAGTTATAAAAATTTATTTTAAAAAAAATTAAAAAAAAGAAACAAAATCATCGAGTTCATAAAATTAAAAATTTTCAATTGATTATCATTGAACTGCAATATAAATAAATCAGCAAAACTAATACAGAAAATGTCAAGGAAAGGTGTATGGCACACTCACTGTTCTATGATCAACTCGCAGGATCTCCAAAGTCAATCGCCCAATTCCATTTGTGTCAAAGGGCATGTCATCATAAATTGCAAGAAATCTCCAATGCTGCAGCCTCCGTATAATAATGAAAGATGAGCCTATACAGCAACAGAAACATCTGCACTCTGTGTCAATAATGAAGGAATTTCCTTCAATGGTAATGAATCTAATTTTGTCTCTTTCCCTGGTGCCATTGCCATAATCCTCTTTGCCTCACTAGGCATCCCAGCCTTCAAGAGAAGAGATACAAAATTATTGATTATTATACTATCAGGAGTACAACCTGAAGCTACCATTCTCTCAAAAAGTCCAATGGCTTCTACTGTTCTCCCTTTCATGCAATGCCCAATAATTAATATGGTATATGTGTGCTTATCGGGCCTACAACCCTTTTCTCCCATTTTCGCCAAAATCGAGTTTGCCGCCTCCACATCTCCCGCTTTACAAAGCCCATCAATCACCGGATTATAAACAAAAGCACCCACTAAAATATCTTTCCGCTCATTCATTTCCTTAAGAAGATATCTCGCCTCACTCAACCTATTCTTCTTGCACAATGAATCAATGAGTATAGAATATGTGTAAGCATTCGGTTTACTTTGCCTTGTGCTCATTTCATTCAAAAGCTTCACCGCCTCATCAATATCCCCTCTTCGAGAATACACATGAATCAACGAAGTGTAAGTCACAACATCAGGAGAACAACCACAAACCTTCATCCTCTCATAAACCGAAACAGCCAATTCTAATATACCAACCTTACTGTACCCATGGATAAGCACATTGTAAGTGACCCTACTCGGTTTAATCCCACACTCAACCATTTCATCAAAAACCTTTTCTGCCTCCTCCATTTTAGCCATTTTACAATACCCTGAAATAATCGAAGTGTAAGTCTTTACATTTAACAAGGACGAGCTCTCAAATCTTAACCCCCTTAAAACCTCCCACCCTCGATCCACCTCTTCAGCTTTGCATAGCCCAGCAATCAGAATATTGTGTGTAATTGTGTTAGGCACACACCCAAAGACCTTCATAGATTCAAAAAACCTAAATGCGTTGTCAATATCTCCCAATTTACAACATCCATTGATAATGCTGTTGAAGCTGCAAGTATCCGGAGCGAAAAGTTTGGAACTTGAGTGCTCTCTGAACAAAAAGATAGCGTCTTGTGCCCGGTTTCTACTGATTAGAAGGTTCAAAAGGTTATTAAAAGTACAAGTTTGGATTCGACATCTCAACTCTCTAGCTCTAGTGACCAACTGCATGCAATTACTCACATCGCCTGCTTTGACGCAAGAAATCAGCAAGAAATCAACAAACGATTCATGGATCGAGTTCGAATTAGAGTCAGGGTTCCTGCTTCTCTCAATCATTTTGTCAAACAGCTTGAGGGCGTCCGTGCCGCGGCGGGAACAGAGGAGGAGGACGATGGCGTGGCGGTAGGCGGCGTGGGAGAGAGGCACGTGGAGCTCGCCGGAGAGTAAGTTGAAGAGATTGAGGGCGGAGCTAGGGTTAGAGAGGCGGCGGATCGAGGAGAGAGCGACGGAGGGGGTGATGACGTGGCGGAGGGACGTCAGGCGGTGGGGAGAGAGGAGGAATACGGTGGAGATGAGCTTGGCTTCGTCGGAGCACGTGGAAAAATGACGGCGGCGGAGGAGGTTAGAGGTAGGGTTAGGGTTTGATCGTGGGCGGCGGCGGAGGAGGAGAAGCATTTAAGGAGGCGGAATGGTCACCGGCGGTCATCACAATTGAGATGGAGGAGATAGAGGCATGGCAGGTGGTGGTGGTGGGGGTGAGCTAACCGGGGGCGGTGAGGTTTAACCGATCGTTAGGGTTTGAGAGCGGAGGAAGAGAAATAAAACATGGCGGTTTTGAAGTTTGCGTCCGGTTTGACCAGCGCGACCCGGTGGGGTTCAGTTAGGATAAACTCTTCTCTTATTTTTTCCTCTTTTCTTCTCTCTTTTCCCTTTTTTCCCCTCCTTTCTGACATAAATATAAGCTATCAAGGTCATTACAAATCCACTACAATAAGCTGATGGAAAAATTATTCAAGAGACAGAATAGTCGAAGTTTTTTGTTTTGATTATTTTGTATGGTTCTAGCCACCTGAATGTAGCTGAATTTTATTGTTGTACTCTTCTCAAGAATAAATCAAGAGTAAATTTTGTTTTGGGACATAGTCATATAGCAATGGAAGAAGTATTGTTCAGCGTTTTATTCATAACCGTCAAGTTTTACGATCATGAAGACTTGACAATATTTCATCAAAATGGGGTAATATGAAACAAAGGCTTCATGAAGACTTGACAATGTTTTGTGATCGATAATGGACCGACATCAATTTCTCTTTTTATTGTCAAATTCTTAGTTCCAAAAACCATGATAAGAAAGAGATTTGCCACAATCCTAAAAAACTATGGGAAGGCTCTAAAAGAGGGGAAGATGATATACAAGATATATCATCAAGTTTGCTATATCAGAGAACGGTTCATAATCAACATAATCAACTCATCGCCGTATAACCAAAAATGAATCACAGCAAGCCAAAGATTATATGTATTGACATCCAATAGCTAGTGAAGAATGTCTTCCATCATTGAAAATTATAATTCTTATCCATATTTGATAAAAATTAATTAGAAATGGGTTAGGGTGTACTAATAAATAAAATAGTTCAGAAACATGCAGGATCAATGGCTTACTAGATCAGAACATACAAGACACAACATACTGATTCTGTGGTTTAGGCAAGTCAATGAACAAATGTGCAACAAAAACATTACCAAGCCCTTAATTACACTGGAACAATAGACAAGAATAATCTAAAAACGTAAAAGAACCGGGATTACACCATCAAAACACTTTTCTTTTTTAGTAAACGTGAAAGAACAACAAAGAATAAAATCCCGAATTCTTGAAGAAACAGAGTTAAAAACAAGCTCTTTCAAAATAAAAATGATTCATCGTTTAAAAAACCACCTTCAAATAATAGTTGAACACAATATATATATATGCATGAAATATCTTTCAGCATTCATGAATATATCATTACAGCTTGAATAATTATACCAAACTCAGGACAATCAAGCATGCATTTATACTTTGTCTGATACAGAGATTCAGCGACAACAACCACTAGATCCAAAGGCTTTTTTCTGTTAATCTGCGTCTCGTTACAAAGAAAAAATGCTTAGCGTCCATTGGTCTTAAATTTGCTATCAGTTATTAGATAGATCACAAGTTACAATAAGTCATTTTTTACCCTTGAGATCATTAGAATAAAGATGACGAGTTAATTTCTATTGTCGCCAGAAGTTTGATGTAGCCTTGTTGCAAATGTCGCTGCCACCAATAGAGGAAAAGCAATAGTTGCATCACAATGTACCTGGATGTGCACGAAACACCAAATTATCAACATCAAGCCTTGTCATATTTGTTTATGTCAAATTGTCAGTAGCCATTCTGCTATAAGAACAAAAGCCACTGGGTTATGAACTAAAAATATAAGTCAAGCTGAATAACCTCCAACACTGCCTCTTATGTTGGCATTGCCATGTGAAACACCTCCAGCACAAAACTCGCTTGTAAATAGGTATAAATAATTAAAAAATATATATTGTTTTAAATGAAACGCGGCGGGGTTTAAATCCATAATGTCTTGAAACCATGTGCTTGTATACCATTCAAAGAAAACTTTTCCCCAGAGCTCAAGACATTTGCTTATGGGGCTAACAATGCAAATCAAGCTAACATCAAAGAATCAAGCTTAACCGATTCCAAATGCAAGGTCAGTTTATCATGGTATCAATCCCCACATTAAACTCCATGAATATATTTTCATCAGAAAAAAATCTCCATAAATATATACAAAATCCAAATTAATATACCAATCTTATATTCATGAAAATCATATTACAAGGATACAGAACTTAGTTACCAATGGAAAACCTCGATTTTTTGTAAAGTAGTTCCATCTAAAATTCATAAGAAAAGATGACAATACATGAAGTATAGGCAACCAAAAACTGTTAAAACAGTATTCGAATAAGACAGAAAAAGTACAATATAGAAAAGAAAGCTTGCGTAAAAGTATAATTGCTATATCTCATTATCAGCTTATCCCCATTGAAGCATCATATCTGGTTCGATGAAAAAGGTCGATCTTGAATCCAAGACTCTAAACAGAAGCTCAAGTCAACCTTATTGTCATCCCCCCCCCTTTGGTCTAATTGTTGAAATTCGTGGGGAGAGTGCCGGGTTCGATCCCCGGGAGGGAAGTGGCCAAAATTTAATGCTTTCGGCGCGAATTGGTGGGTCCCCTGGGTGTGTGTGTGTGTGTGTGTGCGCGCGTGTGTGTGTTGTGGGAATGTGTTAGGTTTATGGGCCAGTTCAAAAAAAATTGTTGAAATTCAAGTTGACCTTAGACTATATTTATTCCAGCTGTCCTGAGTGCCTTCTTGAGACTCCACGTATCTTCTGCACTGTTTATATAAGTTTCAGTATGACGCAGAAATATTCTGCAAGTTGCTTCAGCTTTTTAAGGTAGCAATTGGGTTCTAGACTTCTAGTTAAGGCATATCAGATGTGACAGCATGTCTTTTTTTATTCACTTTCACCACATCTCATTCCGTATTTGTAATGGCTCAAGCCTGAGCTATGGCGAAGATACATTAGACGATTACTCAGACTAGGAATGGTCCTTTAATCAATGTAGATGACATATAAATAAAATAAAATAAAATTCAGGGTCAAGAACATACTTTGATACTTTTTGCTGAACCTTTGATTTTCCCCCATGAAACAGCCTCATCAGGCCGTGCTCCAGAATCACTCCCATCATACTCCTGAGCCGTGTTGATGATAACAGCAAAATCTGCACCGTTTCGCATCATGTTGGCATTACAAATGTGGTGTTTTGGGAGACCACCACCGAGAATAATCATTCCAGTTTTTCGAGGACCGGCTCGACCCGCTTCCATATTCATTGCCGTTATATCTGAATAATCAAATGAGCTTGATCAAGAAATTAGTCATCATTTGTAAGGAAAAAAATTTAAATGGAGTCAGCACCTTGTACAATATCAATAAGTAAACCAGGGCTGCGTATTGAATGGAAACACAACATATCCCCAAGTGAGCCATCGGTTAGTGCTGGACAATAGACTGGAATACCATTCTGGCAAAGTGGCGTGTCAAAATTATGGATAAAAATACTATTACCACTCAAAATATCAAGAAATGTATTTTTCAAAATATCAAGAAATATAATCAGGAGCATGCAAGTCAAGTTAATTACAAATTTTCAAAAGAAATGAGAAATATGGTCAATAATTATAGTAATACATGCACTGTTGGAACTTCATTAGTCTAATTTATCACATGTTTATTCTTCTCTTTAGGCTCGACCATGCATTATTTATTGTAAATAGAACTACTGAGTGACATTTAAGAATCCCACGGTAACAAAAGATGGTAATTGCAGATAGCAAGATGACATAAAACCATACAATTCAAGAAACTTGACAGAGTGGATTACGATAAGATCGCAAAAGACGATGCCACACATCTAAGCAGTTGCATGTAATATCTATGCAGTTTGGCCCATTGTCGCGAGACCACTCTCCCAAAGAAACGTTACTCAAGTCCCCCTCTAGTGTGCTTCGTTATCCTGCCACCCCATGTTAGTTTAAGTTTGGAAACAACTTAAGCAGGTCATGTGGACGTTCATTCAAAATTTTCTTCAAAAAATACCATTCTGCCAGTGAAAAAAAATATTTTTTCGAAAATGTCTACAGTTTACTGAAAAACAGTGTTGTTAATTTCGTACGAAACACGAAACGTATAGTACAAAACGATACAAAACAAGGACAATTCGATATGAATCGTAGGTCTGTATCGGGTTACTAATTTATTGGTCGATACACATTTTGTATCATATGAAACGAAACGAAACACGAAAAACACGACACACCCTTTAACCATTAAAATGCATAGCGGGTTGGATATTCTGGTTTAAAACCCGCTTGGTTATATAAAATTATTAACGCAGACGGGCTATTTATCCATTAATATGCATATTGGTGTGGAAGAGGAGTTTGTTGAGAGTGAAAATGATGAGGATGAGGAAAATAAAGTTATCTGTTGTTATTATAATGATAGTGATTAATCAATTGGAGAAGATTGATTTTTTGTAGCATCGACTTTGTTTGGTAGTGATGTTTTGACAACGTGGTTGTGATATTTTAGTTATGAATTATAACACTTGTCATGCTTATGTTTATGAATTATGACATATGTATGAATATTTTGGATTGTTTTGGTATTATTTGATTATCAAATGCATGAGTTTGTGTGATTTATAAGTATGTATTTGCACAGCTACAATTCTGAAATTTTCTTTAGCTTGTATGTGGCTCTATGTTGCTAATTTGAAAGTATTTAAAATTATAATGGGTTCTATACATAATTACTTTGTTATTGCAACGGGAAATTTTGTTTCTTACGATATGATACACGATATGATAAATAAGAAAACGAAACACGAAACGTATCACGATTTAACGATTTGACAACTTTGCTGAAAAATGGTGGTGTGACACCCAATATTTCAAACTTCAAGATACACAAATAAACTTGCAATATATTCGCAGAAATTGAAATGGATAAAAGTAATTGAGGACAACTAACTGAAAAAACTAATTCTTAAAGACTTTGCAATTAAGGTTCAAGAGTAGTGTTGTCTAGTTCGAAATCCACTTTCCATCGCATCCTAATCCTTGTCTCCCTCAATCACCAAAATGTGATCAAAATTTCAGTTGAAAATCTGGAAATTTCAGAGCCCTTATCTGGATTTAGGGTTTTGCAAAGGGAGGCGATGAGGAAGAAGAAGGGTATTTAGGTCAATTAGTACTAAAAGTACAGCATGGGGTGTAGGGTAAAAGAACTAAATTATTAGAGCAAATTGAGTAACATTTTTCTTTGAGAGGGCGGTTTCCGGAAAAAGAGCCAAACCAGATGGCGGTTTTGAGAAATAAGCCTTAATTATAAGAAATAGAACTGTGTGCTTGAATTTTATCCGTAATTTGGACTTGTGTGGCATCATCAATATGCAATATGAATGGAGATCATATAGCAGTCAAAAAAAAGGTAACAACAGTGTATCTCATAAGTGATAATCATACAAAATTTTGTGAGGGGAAAAAAGAGAAATATTTGATATGAAGCAATCAGCTTGTACCTATTGAAGCAATACTGGCAATCAGTTTATACTGCCTCAAGAGATTTGGCATGCAATTGTAATAGAAGTAATTGTGATTTTTCAGAGGAACTTGACAGGGTTGGAAATTGACCTACAAACTTCAGCAAAGAATTATACTGCAAGTGCAAGCTTCATCATCATCAACAACAAAATCTACGCCTCAACTCTTTGTAATTTACACCGTAAAAAAGCTGCATACGCGTGGAAAGAACTTACATCTATAAGTGCTATCTAATGATTATCATGAAGTTTTGCTTTCTTCATGTTTTTACAATGATTTATCTGCTGACTGGTCCCTATATATTCTACTGTCCAACAGATTAGCATGTTCAATTGAGAACTAACATGCTACTTCTAAGCAACAAGATTATATAATTTCTTTAGTAATACCGAAGATATTGCCAAAAAATTTGCAAAATGCTATCTTTCCCACAGGTCCCAAAAATAACATTCAATATGTACAAACTTGCATACAACAATGAAGAATATAGCATAGCCAACGCCCTACCAAAGAATGTTTCCAAGATAATTCAAATTAAAGAAACATATGGACAATTAAGGATCTTGCCAAAGTAAATAATACACAATAAAGTTCAATATCGCACCTTATATGCCCAGTACAGGTATGAGCTTTCGTCATTTATTTCTTTGCCAAGGCGAGCAATCACCTTTGATGATGTCCAAGCTGCAACCTGAGAGATGAGGTCATACCAAGACTAAGTTATGATGGCAATAGCATATCTGAGCAAAACATAATGTTCTTATAACATGTGTCAAATGCCACATGCATCATCTAATATAAAAACAAAATTTAAGTTTCAATCTCCTTATATCATGGTCTCTTAAGTAACGTGTCAAATGCAATTAAAATCCTGCATGCCAAAAAAAATATGAAAGCTTTCGTGCTTGAAATGAGTAAGAAACATGCAAAACTTAGCTTCCCGTAAAAAATAAATTGTCAGATATCAAGTGTGTATGTGTGTGTGCATGCATGTGCATGCTCATGCACACACATGTTCTTTTAAGAGAAACTGTTGCATGTGTCTTGCTATATTAGTTTAGCGATGTTCGATTTAAGTTTGTTGAAAGCTAAGCATTGTTGTTAATTAGTTTGGAACTTCGAAAAAGAACCCATATACTATAATATGTTGATGACTAATCTTTTAGATAGGAGCCATTCTTTCGGGGGGGTGAATAGTGAATAAACTTTCCAAATGCCGAGCGTGCAAAACATCACAACATTTTGATATACTGGACAAATCAAAATAGTTGGTGTTTTAAGAAAATAGGATTTCTTTCTATTTTCAATTCTTGAATGCAGAAAATAGAGTTTCCTCTATTTTCAGATTTTGTTCTAAAAGACAGAAGAACTTGGAACATAGAGATAATTCTATGTTTTTGCATATAAATTGTGACATAGGAAATTCTCGGTCGCTCTGGACTGTAAACACAGAGGAAACTGTCTCAAACTTGAAAATGCGGGAAACCCCATTTTCTCACATGACCTGAAAATAGGGGGAAACCCCTATTTTCTATAAGACAAAATCTGAAAATAGAGGAAACTCTATTTCCTGCATAGTGCATACAGTTGACAGAAGTAATTATGGGCCAAAACTGCCCCTTATGCAAGGATCTGCTTCAGGTGTGTGATTCCAGAAAGTGGATGACGGTTACCCAGAGTAATTAAATCATTACCTCTCTATCTAAAGTAATCTAGCTGAATTTATGGTTTGTGCCTAAGGTTCATCGCATATATTGCATGACCATAAGAAGTAGGTACCTACCCAAGATTATTACTTAGATGACTTAACCCCCCTACCGCTGGCAGTAACGTTGGCAATGAACATTGGCACCAACTATTACAGAGTGGACAAATCTGCCGTAAGCTTTTTGAGGCTTGTTGACTTTGAATATATTTCCAATGTGACCCCCATAGCTGATTTGTGAACTAGACAAGAATGTTGGTATTTAGGTGGCCGATTAATATGTGGACTAGCCAATGATATCTGACATAAACTAATCGAACAGAAATAATTTAGAATCCAATTCTAGATTCTTCTTCCTCAAGTTGTAATTGTGTTGCAGAATAGTATGTAATTTCACGTATGAAACATATATGTGGTTTTATGAGCTAATAACACAACAGAAACCTACTAATCAGTTTCCAAATGACACCAAGACTAAACCAAGATACAAACAATTAACGAATAATTAGTTTCCCAATAAATGTAAGGATGTATATAGCCAGCATGCAGACCATGTCGTTATTCAAATACAGGCTTATACAGAGTACAGTGAGATTTAACTATTATAACTTCGAAACACTTCTATGAATTAACCATCAATTATGAAACATTTAAACTAAGTTATTAAGGTGCCAAAAGATTACTTGTGCATGCTGTTCCTCCAACATCTGGTCAAGAATTGGATTAATCCAATCCTCGAATTTGCAGTAGTTGTCATTAGGCACCAGTAGATTTCCAATCCGATTCAATCCTTTCGATCGCAGAGAGGCCCCAGGTAGAGAAAAATCACCTTTATATGTAGGTGCAAGGCATTTGATAAGGTCCTCTTCTATACCACCAGCTGTTGTAACCAGAACATCAACCTACAAATGTCACCACTTTATAGTTATCAATGTCAAAGACTTCAACTTTATTTCATAACAGATCCCAGAAAACAAAAACTCACCATGCGATGCTCAACAAGAAACCGAATGATATCCCTAACCCCAGATGATATGAGATTTGAAGTAAACCCTAAAAAAATCTTGCATCTCACAGACTTTCTGAAGCTAGGATCTCTCTCCTCTTCACTGCAATCCTCTACTGGTTCCTCATGGGACAGCCTCCAATCTAACTTTATGGCAATAAAAAATGGGAACTTTAACCTCAATTCGCCAAAAAAGTCAAAACTTTTTCTTAAAAAATCGATTTTCTCACCATTTGATTGACGATTTCGATGGCGTCGCCGAGATTGGAAGCCTGGAAACCAGTGGAAACCATGGACGATATGAGGCCCACGAGATCGACTCCCTTGTTGAAGTCGTAGCCATTGATCTTGGTGAGGTTCTTGTCTTCTAGGGTTTCGGATTCTTTGAAGACGACTGAGCGAATGGCTTCTAGGGTTTTGCTGGCCTCTTCGCTTCCCATCGTGGAGAGCCGGATGTTGAAGAAATTGACGGTAGGGTTTTGAAGGATCGCCGAAATTGTGGTTTAAATCGAAGCGTGAATTAATTGATTCCAAGTGAGAAATTATAGAGATTATTCTTTTCTCAACACTTGCCATGTATTATTTAACCGTTTTAAATTAGGGTAGATTGTCAGAAAAAAACCAACCGATTTTTTAAGTCACAAAACCAGTCTCGAAAAGTTTGCCAAAACCTTCATGAAAAGTTTGCCAAAACCTTCATAAAAAGTTTTGGTTGTTAGAAACCCCTAAGTTGTGGTTGTTAGAAACCCCTTAGTTGTGATATGTGTTGGTTGTATGTTGTAAATGGTTTACTTAAAAAGTTTTGGGTTGTTAAAAATCTCTTACTTGAGATATCTAGTGGTTACATGTTATATCTAGTTTCTTGTGATATCTAAGCTGTAGCCGGTGATATCTAAGCTGTAGACAATGATATCTATGTAGTTATGTGTGATATCAAAACCGCTTTCTGCGATCTCAAAACGGTTTGTATGAATTGGTAAGATATAGCAGTCTGCTATATAGATACTGCAGGAAAGATTGTCAGGGGTTTTGACTACCTTTTGGAGGTCAGGGAGTTTTTTGCAGCGGAAGAAAGCGCTCGTTTTTTTGACAATTTACCTTTTAAATTATCTTTCTTTGCTGTTGCAGACGAAAAATGTAGGGATGCCTAATTTTGAAATTAATTTTGATTTTTTTTCTTTTTTTCTTTTCCTGATAAAACCGTTCCCACTAATCCCGCTCTAACCGTTCATACTATCTAAACTTGTATTTTTTATACGTGTGATGCACACACATATATATATTAAGAAGATTTGACGTTGATGTCTTTCTAACCTTTATTGAAAGTCTAAAGATTTATTATCTTAACTAACAATCTTCATGAATCTTTTCACATATTTTGGTACCATGCAAACATATCTTCAAGGGCATACATGAAATAAATTGATTATCTAGACATCTGAGAATAAAAAAATTTCTTGTTTTTCTAAATATAAAATTTAGAGAGAAAAAACATGAAAGCCACACACATATCCTCTCCTCTTTGCATTATAACATTAAAGATTAACTAATTTGGACTTGAAAAATCAAATTTATTAACATGTGCAACGTACATGCAAAACACTGGTTTTTAATTTAGATTCAGTGATTTCCAGCAAACAATAACCAATTAATGTCTTTGACGGTTTGACCTTTCTCCTTTCGCCAGAGATAAGACCATCAGATGATACCGATCATTCACCGGAAGTAAAATATTAGTCAATGGAATCTGTTATTCACTGGAAGCAAACAACAGTCCCTTTCTCGATCTACTCGAGACGAATAAAATTCACTGTGGGATTCATCAAAAACCCATTGAAGTCCATGATGGATTTAAAACAAATTGCTGCTATTTTGTGTTTTGTACGCTATATCTAGTTTCCTGTGATATCTAAGCTGTAGCCAGTGATATCTAAGCTGTAGACAATGATATCTAAATAGTTATGTGTGATATCAAACTCCAAAAATGAAGTACCAAACTCCAAAAATGAAGTTTAGATAACTTAGACTAGATTGGAGTTGAAATGATTACAGTTATTTCATCTTTCAAAATGCTAGTCAAACTAGATGGAGTTAGCATTTTAGGGGTAAGTTTTTCTAACTATTTGAAACTCTGTTATACAAAACTCAACTCCGGTCCCAAATTCTTTTCAACTAAAAAAAAATCCACTCTTAAACAGTGTCTTCGGGGGTTAATCAATTGGAACAAAAAGTTGATACTGGAACATACCGGGATAATATATTTGTTAGTGCTAGTCAATTAGAATTGAAACTTAAAGTTTTAAATTTGGACAGTATTATTTAACTGTTTTAAATTATCTTTCTTTACTATTACAGGTGAAAAAGGAAGAAATATCTAATCTTGAAATTAATTTGATGGCCTGGCATTTATATTTGCGAAAGAAATCAACTAAAAAGTTCTAAAAAAATCAAATCAAATTTTATAACCTAAACTACCAAAATCAGTGCATGTAATTTATTTTCTTTTTTCTTTGCATAATAAAACACTTCTAGCCAATCCTGCTCTAACCATTCATACTACCTAAACTAGTATTTTGCGAATGTGATACGCGTGTATATTAAGAAGAATTGATGTTGATATCTTCGTAATTTTTATTGAAAGTCTAAAGATTTATTATCTTAACTAACAATCTACATGAATCTTTTGAAATATTTTGGTATGATGCAAACATATCTTCGAGGGCGTTGTATATGAAACAAATTGATTATCTGCACCATTTTAGAATAAAGAATTTTATTGATTTTCTTAATATTAAATTTGAAAAGAAAAACATGAAAGCGACGCAGCTTGATACCCTCCTCTTTGCATTATAATATTAGGGATTACTTGATTTGATCTAAAATGATCGAATTTATTAACATGTGCAGCACGTGCAAAACACTAGTTTTTAATTTGGATTTAGTGATTTCCAAGTAACAACAAGCAATTAATGTCTTTGACGGTTTGACCTTTCTCCCTTCGCCGGAGATAAGACCATCAGATGATACCGGTCATTCACTGGAAGTAAAACATTAGTCGACGGAATCTGTTATTCACCGAAAGCGAACAACGGTCCCCTTCCCGATCTACTCAAAACAATAAAAGTCACTCTGCGATTCATCAAAAACTCGTTGAAGTCCATGATGGATTTAAAACGAATAGCTACGATTTTGTGCTTTGTCTGTTAGGCCTTGTTTAGATATGGAGTTAGGATGACTTTAATTTATTTTTAAGTGGGGTAAGAGCGATGCAAACTGTAGTTTGAAAGTCCCAGACTCAAAAAATGAAGTTTAGATAACTTAAATCATATTGGAGTTGAAATAACTACAGTTATTTCAACTTTCAAAATGCTTGCCAAACGAAACGAAGTTAACATTTTAGGGGTAAGTTTTTCTAACTTTATGAAACTTCGGTTTAGAAAACTTTACTCCATTGCCAAATTCTATTCAAAAAAATCCATTCTTAAACACTGCCTTAAGGGGATTTAGTCAATTAGAACAAAGAGTTAGAACAGGAACATGCCAGGACAATATATTAGTTAATGGTCGTCAATTAGAACTAGAACCTAAAGTTCTATATTAGGTGTTAGTCATGAATGGAACTGGAACTGGAACTAAAAGAAAATATGTTCCATTTAGAACATTTCTAAAACTTTTTTATATGCAAAATGAACGTTCCACCCTTCAAAATTATCCCATCTATTTGGATGGAACAAAAATAAAAAATTAGAACCGCCAAACCCTTTCTCCATTCTTTTTCCCCTTCCTCTCTCGCCCCCTACCTCCTCCTCCACTTTCTTTCCGTAAGATTTCAAATTTTTTTTGTCCTTCTTTTTTATCAACTAAATCTAATTGATTCAACACAAACATTGTCGATATCTTTCGAATCCATCTAATTTAAAGACCTCCAAAATTAATGCAACCCTAATTTGACCAAACTAGAAGAAAGACATGTTTAATTATATTTTATCAGAATACAAAAATCTCATTTTCTATAATTAAAGCAGTAAAATAATTTTTTGACTTATAAATCATTTAGAAACAATTAAATATTTTCTAATTATATATAATTCGTACTGCACCAATAAAAATAAATAACCTAATATAGTTTCAATTTTCAGTTCTAGTTTAGTTTTAATAGTTCTTGAGTCCTATATAAAAGTTCTACGAAAATGTTCAATTTTCATAAGTTCTATTTTTATCGGAAAAACCCTAATTGAGTAACAGGTCCTTAGAGTTTTGCGTTTTAATTGACTTTTATTAGAGTTATTAGATTAGATGGAGAAAGGTTTTGTAAGAAGAGAAAAAATGAGAATGATGATATTGGGAAGAAGGTAGGGAGAAACAATGAGTTCTTCCCTGAATTAAATACCCCCAGACCTCTCTTGTGACCTTGCTCCCAAAATCCTCAAACTATTTCTAAATGCATCAAAACCTATTAGTAGTACATCCTAATAGTATTTAGCACTATGATGCACGTTTGTATATTTTAACATGGATAAATATTTAAGGATTTTTAAAAAAAAGAATTAGTTAAAATAATATAGATTTTAGAGGTTTTCCAAGGATTTTTATTTATTTTTTTAAATTTAATAAGTTAGCAATCTTAAATAATTTTTAAAAACCATTATTATCTTAATTAAAATTATTTTAGGTATTTCTCAAATAAAAAAATTAAAGTGATTTAAACTAAAAAACTAACAAATCTCTTTTTTCTATATCATATTATTCTAGTTGTGTGCATTGCACGTGCCCTAATAAGTTATCACATCATCACGGGCGACAAATTAGAAGGGTTTCTTCTGCACGTACTCCGTACACCCATCTTTTGGTATTAATATGGTAGAAATATAGAAGTAGAGATAACACTTTGCAGATGTATAACTATATGAGAAATACTTTTCCTACCCGCAATATATCTATCCAAAAATTTGCCCAAGAGACAAAATTGTAGGACCCACAACAACTAGATTGTAGTGTCTAATAAGAGGACTGTAACGCCCCAGCACGATCGTACGATATCAATTGATATTTTAAATTTTGTTTCATTTATTATTTGGGTTGTGATTGGTTTGAATGGTAGAAGTGCTTATCCGACCCGATCCGCATGTGTGAGACTCGTTATGATGCTAGATTATATTTTATTAATGTTTATATGTAAACTAAATCCAGGTGAATCTGTAAACACCCTAGTTCATTTATACCAGTTCTATTTTGGGTATTTCTTTATTTATGGATATTTCTTGATTTACTGTGTTTTGGGTGCGAATAGTGTAGTTGATATCTGTGTTTGCATTCGACCCGATCTGCATACTGGAAACCCGTCTTGATTCCTGTTTATGATTTATCCCAGCTAGTTATGAGAATCCGTGCACTTTCATGTTTTATGACCGTATTATATCTGACATCTGCATTTTTTCAATATAACAAGCAAAATCAAATAAAATATTTTAAAATATCCAGCATGGCCTGCATGATACCCCTGACCCTGTGGTAGCATCTGCACCTCGTGTTCTCGTCCCGTTCGGTGAAATAGACTCATTTGGATAGCTACGTGCACGCTATGTGTATCCGTTCTAGGGGGTATGCATTTTCATTACCCGGATATCGTATTTTGGTTTTGGTTAACACGTATATTATCCGTATTTTCAAACCAAAATTTTACACCCGACCCGGACGTATTTTGGACTATTTTTGTATTAGCCCAAAATCTCAATGACAATCAATATTTATCCTTACTATTTTTTTTCCGTTAAACCTATATTCGAATATCTTAATTTGTTTTAAAGTTTTTAAAAAAGATTTCTAGGCTAACTGACCTTCTCTCTCTCTCCTTTGCCTATATATATATTTTTATATTTTTTTATAACCCTATTTTACACACGTATCCCTCTCTCTCCTCGCGTCTTCTTCTTCATTTTTTCTTTTTCCTCCCGCCGTCGCCCTCGTGAACCCGCGCCTCGCTCCCGCGCCTCTCGCCTCGCCGGAGCTCCGTTCCCATCGCCTCCATCACCTCGCCTCACCCTCTTCCACCTCACTTCCTCTCCTTTCCCGACCAACCCACGGCAAACCCGAGCGAACCCAACTCCCCTGCCTCGCCTCGCCGCCGCCCCACGTCGTCGACCCCCGATGAACCGTTCTCGTTGCCTCAACATCTTCGTCGTCGCCTCTCCACCCTCGTCTCCTTCTCCGACAACACCGCCTCTCTCTTTTACCGCCTAACTTACAACCCCATGATGAACCCATCGCCGAGCAACCCATGCTCCTGCCGCCGCCGACCTCGTCGTCGCCTCCACACCCTCGTCACCGCCTCCATCTCCTCCTCTTCTTCCTCCACTCTCCTTTCCCAAGCAAACCCCCTGCCAACCTAAGAAACCCGTGACCCATCTCCTCACTTCCGACCCCTTCAACCGCCTCGCCGGCGACCCCTCGTCACCACCCCCATCATCATCCTCCATGTTCCTCTCCCCTCTCTCTAACCCGACACCACCCTCACCTCCCGACACCACGAACCCGAGAACCCGAGAACCCTAACACCCACTGCCCTTGCCGTGAACCCTCGCCGGAAAAACCCACGACTCGTCGTCAATGTCCCCTTCACCTCGCCTCTGTCCCCAAACACCAACCCAGAGCACATTGAACCCAGTCCCCTTCTCTTCTCCCTCTTCTTCTTGTTCTTCTTTCTTCTTCTCTTGCTTTTTCTCGATCTCGTATTTTTCCCGGTCATTGCCGGAGCCGTGCCGTCGCCGACGATCCAGGCAACCCAGTGGACGTTCCCAGCCAGCGTGGTCACATTCTTGCATTGCCTGGTTCTGTTCTGTATGTGCGCGTGTGCATCGCGTCATTTACTGACGTCGTACGCGGCGTACGCACCCTGTATTGAGATCCGATCAGGCAAGTTTATCCTGCTACATGCTATGTTATTATATTTGCATCCATATTAATAATAATATTACATATTCATTGCATTGTGCATCCCTGCTACCGTTTTACTGTTTTACGATACCAGTTTACATCCGTATCATTTATTACATATCTAGTCGCATGCAAGTTTACCTTGTTGCATGCTATGATACATATTTTGCTTCCATATGAATAAAAATATCACATGTTGACTGCATTGTACATCCATATTATTGTTTTACTGTTTTCGGATATCCGTACGCATCCATATCATTAATTACATATCTGGTTGCATGCAAGTAGCTTGATACATGCTATATTATTATACTCGCATCTATATTAATAAGAATATTGCATGTTTATGGTATTGTGCATCCATGTTACAGTTTTACCGTTTTTCCGATATCCGTTCGCATCCGTATCATTTATTGCATATCTAGCTAAATGCCATATCATATTATTTCATATTACTGTTATCTTAGCACTCCATGCTTGATAATGTGCATCATACGTAGTCATGGAGTTGTAGATGTAATCCCTGATAGACATTTGTGCATCCGTGCTTTTACCGTGCATCCGTACTTGCTACAGTTTTATTTCGACCATCCATGTGATACATATGCACTACCTGTCATGACCTGATACATCACTACTTGACCTGTTACCTGATCCTGTTTCTAATGCCGACAATCCCGACATGTTGTCCTGACGGACGTATCCTGTTGTCTGCATAGACAAACCTGTACCTGCTTGATCCTGTGTTGGTATTAGCTCCAGTTTATCAATACCTGACTTGAACACATAACCTTGGGGGTATGGGAAAATCAAAGGTGTAACCGAGTGTAACTTAAAAGGGTATTACTTGATCCGTGGCCCCGGGGGGTAACGGGACAGAATCATTCGTGATTCTTCTTGATCCGTGGTCCCGGGGGGTAACGGGACAGAGTCATTCTTGACTCTTACAGCTTGGTCCGTGGTCCTTGGGGGTAACGGGACAGAACTATTCTTGGTTCACATATCCTGATCCGTGGTCCCGGAGGGTAACGGGACATATTCTTTGAGTTACATGAGGAGTATATCAATTGGTTTCGAATAATTTTAGAATAGATAACCCAGTAGCACAGTTTAGATTATTTACCGCACTTCACCTGCATGTATACACTTCACTGTACCATACCGTGTTACTTGTTATATTCATGTTATCGTCTATATTCATGCCTGCATATCTTGTTACCACCTGATTATATTTTATTGTTTGATATTATGACACACTGACGTTTGGGTTTTGCATGGCCCAGATCCTTTATGTCTTTCGCATGGCCCAGATCCTTTATGTCTTTCGCAGGCTGATCAGGAGTATTTCAGCCGACAGACCGAGCAGTGAGGATTCTGTTAGTATTTAGTTTTGTTTAGTTTAGTTTTCTTTCAGCATTTTCATTTCCTGATGTGAGCCCGTATTTGGGACGTACTTTCCAGATGTTATTGTTTGTTGGATTTATTGCTTCTGCATATATTATTTCTTAACTCGTTTATTCTGGCATATGGACATGTACTAGATAGTTTATTTTATTTTACTATTCTTGATATCTTATGGACAGCCGTAATGTGACTGTGGAGGGATATTTCCTAGCCACAGGTAGCATGGTTGGCTCTGTCACGTGCCGATCTTAGCGCACTCTGGGAAGCGGGGCGTGACAGGGTTTGTTTGGTATCAGAGACATAGGATTTAGGTTAATCGGGTTTGGTTCTTTTGTAGTTGGGTATTGGACCCATTACACGAATCAGAAAACCCACAATTAGGAACATGTCCTGCCATATTGTTATCGTGATCCTTGAATTTTATTTTTCTCTTGACCTTTGTCTTGATGATATGCAAATGACCTTGCATCTCGGCTTGAAATCCTTTTGGTTCCCTATTATTTCTCTCATCCTATTCTTTTGATTCTGATACTAGGATTTAGGTGACTTGAACGGAGTTATGTGATTGTAACTATGAACTGCAGCATGGTTACAATGCGGTACTTTATTTAAGTAACTTGGAGTCCTGGTCTTGATTCATTTCTTTATTTCACGGTCGTTATATTACCTTGGTTCTCTCAGTTTCATTGCTTACCAGTTCATATTTTATCACAAGCTTGAATCCTGTTTACCGTGCTTATCTTCTTCAGTGTCTTGGTTTCAGATGAAGTTGTTTTCGGTATCCTACTTGTTCATGATTTTCCCGCATTAGCATTATTCAATTCTGGTGCATCCCATTATTTTATGTCGTCCAAGTTTATTGCTGCACACTTGATTGCTTGCACGGCCCTGTCTTGTTGTTAGGACATACACACTGGGAACGGGAAGATCATATCTAGTAGTGAGTGTAAGGATTGTTCAGTTGTTATTTGCGGACGAGAGTTATTTGTAGATTTCTTGGTGATTGATACCGGCAGTTATGATGTGGTCTTGGGAATGGACTTTCTCGGCACTTTCCACGCTCACATTGATTGTAGGGTAAAGAAAGTGATTTTCCAGATTCCCGGACATCCGGAGTTAGTTTTTGCTGGAGGAATCAGTTCTGTCGGGCCAGTCGAGTTTAGGGCTAGGCCGACAAACACCGTTCTTTCGTCGACGGAAGTTGATAAGGAGGAAGCGCCAGCTGTAGTTCGAGAGTTTATGGATGTGTTCGAGGACATCTCAGGTTTACCGCCAAAATGAGATGTGGAGTTCGCGATCGATCTTGTTCCTGGTGCAGCGCCAATCTTAAAGGCATATTATCCGAGGGCACCAGTGGAGTTAGAAGAAGTGAAGAAGCAGGTTACCGAATTGCTAGACTAGGGTTGGATTTGCAGCAGTAATTCACCCTGGGGAGCTCCAGTTCTTCTAGTCAAGAAGAAAGATGGCACAAGGAGGACGTGCATCGACTATCGAGAATTAAACCGGGTGACTATTAAGAACAAATACTCGATCCCTCGCATTGGCGAATTATTCGAGTAACTTAGTGGCGCAAGGGTATTCTCGAAGCTGGATTTACGGTCCAGATATCATCAAGTTTGAGTTAAATCAGAAAATATTTGCAAGACGACATTCCAAACTCGATATGGACATTACAAGAATTTAGTGATGCCATTCGGAGTCACGAATGCGCCGGCGATATTTATGGACTTGATGAACCGAATCTTTTTACCGTTCTTGGACCAGTTTATAGTGGTGTTCATCGATGATATTCTGGTCTACTCGAGGAGCCTAGAAGAGCATGCAGAATACTTGAGGATCGC
Source organism: Agapanthus africanus (assembly GCA_030015575.1). Classification (NCBI taxonomy): domain Eukaryota; kingdom Viridiplantae; phylum Streptophyta; class Magnoliopsida; order Asparagales; family Amaryllidaceae; genus Agapanthus; species Agapanthus africanus. Next base: position 797,298,319 of record CM057340.1, read on the forward strand.
ACTGCAAACGTCGAGGCAAGAAAGATTATATGCAAAGATGAGCAAGTGCGAGTTTTGGTTTGAAGAAGTGAAGTTTTTGGGGCATGTCGTATCCGGAGATGGAATCGTCGTTGACCCTGAGAAGATTGCAGCAGTTCAAAATTGGCCGATTCCGAGGAATGTAGCGGAGATCATAAGTTTTCTGGGACTCGCCGGATATTACAGAAGGTTCGTGGAGAATTTTGCTCGTTTAGCTGAGCTTTTGACCAAGCTTACGCGAAAGGAGGTACCGTTTATATGGACGGATAGATGTGCGCCAGCTTTTGAGGCGTTGAAGCAAAGATTGATAACCGCTCCTATTTTGACCGTACCAGACGGCTCCGAAGGATTGGTGATTCACAGCGACGCGTCTGGGAAAGGTTTGGGATGTGTTTTGATGCAGCATGGGAAGGTTATAGCCTACGCATCGAGACAGTTGAAGACCCATGAGAAGAATTATCCAACTCATGATTTGGAGCTTGCAGCAGTGATTTTCGCTTTGAAGATTTGGAGACACTACTTACTGGGCGAAAGGGTCGAAGTATTCACCGATCACAAAAGCCTAAAGTATGTGTTCACGCTGAAAGATCTCAACATGAAGCAGCGCAGTCGCACGATCCAAGATTGCAGAAGTTTCGAGAATAGGTTGAAACGGGACTTCGAACAGACTTGTTGATTCATGAAGATGGTTCGTTGCGTTATGGTAGCCGTTTGTGTGTGCCGAAACGAGACATTCGCGAAGAAGTTATGAAGAAGGCACACAGTTCCGTATATTCCGTACATCCAGGAGGCACGAAGATGTACCGTGATCTATGACAGCATTTCTGGTGGGAAAGCATGAAAAAGGAGATTGCCCGCTTTGTAGCGAAGTGCTTGGTGTGTGTTCCCCGCCGAAAGACGCGGGAAGACGCGGCGAACGTCTCGCCTGAATTTCGGGGCAGATGCTAATTGGTGCTATCCGTCCACCTCTCCGAAGATGCCAAGTTGATTTATGGCACCATGTATCGAAGGTTTAAACGGATGCGACCGATGTAGCAGACTTCGTCAGATTCCCCCTCATTTGAGGGGTTTTTGATTGTGGGGACGCTCTTCCCTGCAGGCGCAAGCCCCTGCAGTTAATTATGCTACCGCATCGCGGTAACCACTTTCTCCTTCTCCAGATGGTCACTTCATGTCGTGGGTGTTTGTTTTGTGTTTGGTTGCCCGTGGATTGTATACGGAGACTAATTTATGTTGTCGCCCGTAGGGCGTGGATTAGTCCAAATCCGTATCTTCTTAGATTTGGGTTTGGGGGTTGGGTTTAAGGATACGTTAGCCTCATTTGAGACTAAGATCGACTTAAACGTATGTTAAGGATACGTTAGTCTAATTTTAGACTAAGATCAACTTAACGGGATCATTTAGATCCAACAAGAGAGCATTGGGCTCTGTTGTTTAGTTTAGGGACATTGCGATCGATTAGTTTAAGGACATTGCGGTCCAATGTTAGTTTAAGGACATCTCGGTCCAAGGTTAAGGACATCATAGTCCGTGAGTTTAAAGACATCACAGTCAAGGTTAAGGACATCGTAGTTCATGAGTTTAAAGACATCACAGTCAAGGTTAAGGACATCGTAGTCCGTGAGTTTAAAGACCTCACAGTCAAGGTTAAGGACATCGTAGTCCGTGAGTTTAAAGACCCCACAGTCAAGGTTAAGGATATCATAGTCCATGGGCTTAAGGACCCCACAGTCCGTGAAATGTGTGGTTGTCAGGACCCGTCACCTCTCCGAAGACATTGAAGGATTACAACGACAGATATCAGAGGAGTAAAGAGATGTACTCTCGAACCGGTATGAGTTGGTTGAAAGATCTATAGTCCAATTTGGGACTAAGATCTGTTAAATATTCATGAGCAGATGGGCTCAATTAAATATAAGTTGAGAACTTATGGCCAATATTGGGCTAAGTCCAATAAACATTTTTTATTCTGACTATTGAGCCTTTATTTGGGCTTGGCCCTTTTAACAATGTTCTTGTCTTGTATTGAATACAGAGCATTCATCAGAGCTCTGGCTTATTAAAGAACAATTCATATTCTGTCAGCGCAACACGTGGCGCGCTAGGCGCTTTACGCCAGTTAAAGAGCGCAGTGCGCTTCTGCCAAGTAGCGCACGCGTGAAGGACACGTGTCGCGCTTGGCGCTTTGCGCCAGTTAAAGAGCGCAATGCGCTTCTGCCGAGTAGCGCACACATGTAGAACACGTGTCGCGCTTGGCGCTGAGCACCAACCCATGAGCGCAGTGCGCTATTTCAGAAGCGCAAAGCGCAAGTTGTTAATTGGCGCATACATGGTTGACACGTAACGCATTTTGGCGCTGAGCGCCGGTCCAGAAAGCGCAGAGGCGCTGTTCAAGAGCGCAAGGCGCATTTCATAAGCGCAAAGCGCATTTGATCAGTTTTATGATCTGGGAACAAATTTATGTTCTTTTAGAAGAGACTTTGTCTCAACATTTAAGAACAACAGTTCTTATTTTGTAGGAGAGATTTCCAATCTCTTATTTTGATGAAAGGCTTTGCTTTTATAGATCCATGATCTGTGAGAAGAATATGTTCTTCTTTTATTTTATGATAAGATCTTTTGATCTCTTTTGTGAAAGACTTTTTGTCTTTATAGATCTATGATCTTTTTGAAGAAAAGAATTCTTTGTTTTATGAGATGATTTCATCTCTGTGTTCATCACCATTCTTTTACCTAGAAGAAAAAATCTTCTTTTGCTGAGAGCTATGCTTCTCTTCCTTTGATTTTTTCAAAATTTAGGGGGGGGGTTCTCTATATCAGACTTAAAGTCTTGGGGCCTTTATATAGGGCAAGTTGAATTGTTGAATCAGTTAAAGAGATATTTCTCTGATTGATTTGGGGATGTTTCCCACCGTTGGATCTTTGATCCTAGGGCTTCTGTTTTACAGAAGGCAATTTTCTTGTTTTTAACAAGATTGGAAAATCTTTCCATAATAGAATTTTAATTCTGTTTAATTAATGATTTATCATTACTATTAGATCTTTTGATCTAACGGTGGGAAATTTTATAATTCCAGCGCCAGCGCACCCGTGCTTTGCACGTGGTGCGCTGCGCAGAGCGCAGCGCGCCCTGCGCTAGCGCACCCGTGTTTGACACGTGATGCGCTGCTCAGAGCGCAGCGCGCCCTGCGCTAGCGCACCCGTGTTTGACACGTGATGCGCTGCTAAGAGCGCAGCGCGCCTAGCGCTAGCGCACATATGGTGCATTGCCTAGAGCGCGGCGCACCTGGCGCTGGATCTGAAGCGTTGCTTTATTGGAGGTGACTTTTCACCTTCCTTTTAAGTCAAACTTGTATTCCCCAGAACTTTCATTTCCCAGGTCTTGGAAATAGCTCCACTGTGCACAAAATTTTCTGTGCCTAGTCTTCATAATCTGAAGCAAAGCTTCTTTCTTTTCTCGTCTCCAAAGAACCCTCTCAACTATGGCTTGTAACCGCCCACACGCTCGTCGACAACCATGGGAAGTGCCCATCCAGGACATTGTTCCTCGCTTTGCTGCGCGCTTGGTGGATCCTACTCTTACGGATGACCAATGCGACGCAGCGTTGTACGAGCTCTTGACTCGTGTAGGGTCTCCTCTCCTCCCACACTCTATTTGGTTTCGGATGATCCTTACGTCCGTGCTCGCTGATATTCCCCCTCCTCCAGCAGAAATGACCTCAGCAATGCTCGATACTGCTGAAGACAAGATCGAGTACTTCTTTGAGGCGCATTTGATCACTAAAGCCCAAAGGGATTGCTCTGTCCACTTGCTGAGCCAGATACGGGCTCGTCGGGTCGTTATCTCCACTTTCTCTGGTGAGTGCGGCGCTGATCGATGGGTGGCTACTCCTCAAGAAGATCGCCGTTTTGATATGGTGGAGAAGACAGAGAGGGAACTGGATAATCTCATTCTTAGCTTTGCAAACCCCTGTCCTTTTGATCCCATGTTTGGCGATCTGTTTACATTGTAATAAAAAAATATCTAATTAAGTATTTTATTATCTGCCAAGTTCTCCTCTTATTTTTTAATTCTTTGTTATTCTTTTGTCAGGAGTTTATGCGCTGCATAACTTAACTTGTTATAACCAGGTGCAAGTAATGAAGCGTTCTTGGCGGTTAGCGCACTTGGCGCTTAGCGCTCTCGTGCTTTGCACGTGAGCGCCGTTTCAGAGTCTTTGACTCTTAATGCTGGCGCATTCACTGCTGGCGCTCTTCACAAAGCGTCGCTTCATTTCAAATCTCGGAATTTGAACAGAGCTTTGCTCTAATTGGGGAAACAGTGTGTCAGCAAGTTAAGGCTGAATATTAAAGGGTTGCTGGTTTATTGCAACCACTTTTGATTCCTTAATGGAAGTGGGAACATATAACCATGGATTTCGTGACAGCTTTACCGCGGAGTCCAAAGGGCAATAATGCAGTTTGGGTGATTGTTGATCGATTGACCAAGGCAGCTCATTTCATACCGTTTCGAGTTGGTCAGTTGACGGAAGTGTTAGCAGAACGGTACATGCAGGAGATTGTGAGATTGCATGGAGTACCTGTGAGCATCGTCTCCGACCGTGATACCCGATTCTTGTCGCACTTCTAGAAGAGTTTACAGGAAAGTTTGGGGACGCGATTGAAGTTTAGCACCGCTTATCATCCTCAAACAGATGGCCAGTCGGAGAGAACAATCCAAACTCTTGAAGACATGTTGAGAACTTGCATGTTAGACTTCAAGGGTTCGTGGGAGGATCATCTACACTTGGTGGAATTTTCTTACAATAACAGCTTTCAGGCGACTATTCATATGGCTCCATTCGAAGCGTTATAGGTCGCAAGTGTCGCTCACCTGTTTGTTGGGACGATATTAGAGAACGAAGATTGTTGGGACCAGATTTGATCGTGCAAACAGTAGAGAAGGTTAATACTATCCGAAATCACATGAAGGCAGCACAAGATCGGCAGAAGAGTTGGACCGATACATCAAGGTTTTCTCTTATAAGTCGTAAGGATCTTATAAAAGAGTTTTCTTCCTTACGAATCGAGAGGACCCGTAAGTGTTTAGTGAGATTGACATTATTTCACGGCATCAGAAGTTGCTCCGGGCGTTTCCCACGGGGTCAATGTTAACTTTGGCCGTGTTCCATGGAGTCGTTGGATGACGTATTTCCGCACGGGGTCATATGGATGACGTATTTCCGCGACGGGGTCATGTGGATGACGTATTTCCGCGACGGGGTCATGTGGATGACGTATTTCCGAGGTAGGGTCATGTAGATGACGTATTTATGAAACGAGGTCATATGGATGATGTATTTCCACGACGGGGTCATGTGGATGACGTATTTCCGAGACAGGGTCATATAGATGGCGTATTTCCGCGACGAGGTCATTTGGATGATGTATTTCCGAGACGGGGTCATGTGGATGGCGTATTTCCGTGACGAGGTCATGTGGATGATGTATTTCCGCGACGGGGTCATTTGGATGACGTATTTCCGCGACGGGGTCATTTAGATGACGTATTTCCGCGACGGGGTCATGCGGATGGCGTATTTCCGCGACGGGGTTATGTGGATGACGTATTTCCGCGATGGGGTCATTTGGATGACGTATTTCCGCAACGGGGTCATGTGGATGACGTATTTCCGCGACGGGGTCATTTGGATAACGTAGCGTCTGTTGTAATGAGACGAATACCAAAGTGGTCTCCAGGTTGTCTGGGAACCATCAAGATTTGGAGTAGGGGCTTTGCTATGGCTCCAGGGTTGATTGCAACGTCTGAATCCTGCAGGAATGGGGAGGAACGCTGTTGATGATCTCTAGGCTATCCCTGAACCGTCGAGATTTGGCTTCGTTTTCTGATGGAGCCTGGGGAGGGAAGGTGTGATTTCTTTTTTGTTTGTGCCCCTAGATTGTATACAGGGATTGACGTGATTTCACCTGTAGGGCATAAATTTCATTTTTCTTTATTTCTTTCCGCGATGCTCTATCATTTCAGCTTTTATACCGCGAAGGTCGCGATTGTAAGTTTACGGTAGCGCCCCGGCCGTCAATCAGACGCCAAACGCGGAACAAAAACTTTTATAACTGGCGCTATCGCATACTATTACCCGGATCTTGCCATTAACGCTAGACTAACAAACTGTAAAGAGGTAGAAAGGCTATACCGATCAATCCGAGTCCTTCGGTCTTTAGCCATCATCCCATGCTCCTTTGCGGCAACTTCGATCTCTTTGCTCCTCGTCGAGGTGGCACCATATCTACGGATCTTTAAATGGGCTCCCGCCTCTATACCGAGGCAACTCGGTCATCAAGTCTGCTAAAAGAGATGACCAAGATGAAGTAGAGAACGAGTAGAATACTTTGTCTCAAACACCCTAGGGTTCTCATCACATGAGAGGGTTAGGTAGAGGTTAAAGAAGATGCTAGGGTTTGGAAATGGTGAACTCAAGAAACTATCAAGAGAGAAGGAACTCAAGCATATAAAACTTCTCTCTTTTTCTTCTCATGTGAATAGATGAATGAGGTTCTAATCTTTTTATCAAAAACCAAAGAGAAATATCTAATTAAAATATCTCCTCAAATATCTCTTCACAAAACAAAACACATTTAATTCTTCACGACTCACTGAGTGACTCATTAGCATGAGTCACTAATGAACATGCTAGAATAATGTGTCATCCATAATGAGTCACTATTTCCAAAACTAAATAATCATTTAAACCAAAATGATTAATCCAAAAAGAAATGCATCTTCTAAAATATTCTCGTAACGGATTACGAAAATACACCTCGCCTGTATATACATACCTGTATCCGTATTCCGACCGAATACGAATACGAGAGACTAAAATATTCTGACTCAATATAATACATGGATCCGGCTTAAACCAAAGCCCACCAGTATTATCTGCCCGAAATATGACACGTGCGTAAACGCACGTGCATTTTCCGAACCCTGCCATAAAACCATACGGCCTCTACAACGTTTCGCCCGAACTTGGGAAACTATCCGTGGGGGATTTTAATGACTCATCAGTAGCCTGGCAGTGGGTTTAACCACAAGCACGTCAGCGACACTAGCAGTGCCTAACGGCTGCCCATGTACTGACCTCAAAGGAAGCCGATGAGCGAACTCATCCTGGAACCCTACTGAGCCTAACAGTGACAATATACGTACAGTCCGGTCCGTTCGTCTATGAGTATCGCATATCAGGCCTAGGGGGCTGGTAACGTCAGACCCCCAATAGCGGTATAAGTCGTGTCGGAGACAAGCCCTGAACACCCTGAGAAACTACTGGAATACTTACCAGTAATTCTCACCTGCCTTGTCCAAGGACTTGGTATAATGGCTCTCCTAGACACAGCATGATCTCACCCCCAATACCGGGAGAGACGAATCCCTTGCCGATCCGCTCACTTGCCTCCATGTGACTCAGGACTGTATCTAAAAAAGACCTGTTTGCACGACTCCTTTGAGCCGTGGTAGGGTAGAAATCAAAGCACAGTGGGAACTCACACGAGACAAATGACGACCTCAGGTCGATGAACTAACCTGTACACATGTCACCAGGGAACTGCTATCTGACGCTAGGTATAAATACCAACTAGCAGGTTCCCGGCGAGTCCTGTTCGATGTACTTATAACCCAATAAGCACCTGTATATATCTTAGGTGATCCAACTGACACCAGTGGCTTGTGAGACCGGCCACCGCCCTTCGTCGGGGTCTCGACTGTATACACTAGTCTACTCCGGAAATATCGATGCCCTGTCTCGAAACTCCCATGACTAGGGACCACAATTAAGGATGTGCTATAGACTACCCAACTCTCACGTATATGATCGCCATCATACTGTTGGTAGTCAAGCAAGATCCTAAGGGCTCTATCAACGTGTAATAGTGATCAGTTACCTGAACCTGTACACGACTGATAAAGGCAAACCAGATATAGCATACTATCATCTCGAGTAAGACTGTGCTACCGGTATAGGTCCTCCTCAATCATTGCAATCACGTACCTGCGATCCAATAATTGACTTTGAGGGCACTATATCGCGATTGCCCAATCATTTCGGCTATTTTTCGCGGCGCCTAATCATTTCGGCTATTTGTTTTATTTTTACTCGCTGCTTTTTATTGCGAGTTTCCCAATCGTTTCGGCTATTTTGCATGCATACATTTTTACTTGCTGATTTTGTTGCAAGTTGCCCCATCATTTCGGCTATTTCGTATGCATATGTGGCTCGCTAGCTTTTTTTTTTGCTGCAAGCTTAGAATTAGACACCGATCTCGGCATCAGCACCGATACAACTGGAATATTTCCAGGAGCGAATCATCATTTGCCTCTGTCGATGTCGAACAAAGGTGGCTTAGCGAACAGGGTTAGAATCCTGTCGACTAAGGCTTTTGACTTCATGAGCCGTAAGGGTCTCATGAAGGTATTTCTCCCTACGAGTCGTGAGGATCACGTAGGTGCGTTTTCTCCTTAGGAATCGTGAGGATTCCTAAGTGTGTGTTCTCTTATAAGTCGTAAGGATCTTACAAGAGTGTTTTCTCCTTATAAGTCGAGAGGACTTACAAGAGTTGTTCACCATGTAGACATATCCCTAGTCGCGGGTAGGACTTTGTTAGGGAAATGTTTATTCACGCCCGTGGATTGTATACAAGGGTCAGCATTGAGCCGCTTGTAGGGCAGTATTGGAGGTTGTGGTGGCCGCTTAAGAACAGGTTCAGATCCCTGTAGCTTAAGACTTTTGAATCTTATGAGCCGTGAGGGTCTCATAAGAGTGTTCTCCTTACGAGTCGTGAGGATCTCGCAAGTGTAATTTCTCCTTAGGGATCGTGAGGATTCCTAAGTGTGTTGCTCCCTTATGAGTCGTAAGGATCTCACGCAGGTGGTTTCTCCTTACAGGGTCGAGAGGACCTTGCAAGTGTTTTTAACGAGATTGCACCCTTTCGGGTTTTCACAAAACTCGCCGGTAGCTCTGCCGTTTTAACTCACAGAGCCCTCTCGGGTTTTCATCCGTGCCCTTTTCGCTTATGGACATACCGTTTTTTCTTTTTCTTCTTTTTTTTCTTTTCTCTTTCTTTTTTGTATCAGTCTTGGGATGCTGCAGTCTACAGTAGTTTATCGACGTCTCGGTCAACAACCAGTTTTAGGACATAGTGGTCTATTGTTAGTTTAAGGACGTTTCGGTCCATTGTTGGTTTAAGGACATTTCGGTCCGTTGCTAGTTTAAGCACATTTTGGTCCGCTGTTAGTTTAGGGACATCTCGGTCCGTTGTTAGTTTAAGGACGTTTCGGTCCGGACCGGCTACTACTTATAGAGTTTGGGCTTAGGAAGATAGCGAGCGGACCTAGTCGTCGTCATCTATCGTTGACCTAAGCCGTGACTCGTCAGGCGTAGTATTTCTTTAAGAAGCGACTGTTTATTGGCCGGAAAGGTCTTTCACCATGCATGTCTATGAGTAGGTAAGCTCCACCCTGGTAGACTTTGTCTATGATATACGGGCCTTCATAATTCGGCTCGAATTTTCTCCGCTTGGCGCGATTGGGGATCATAGGTCTTTTGACCACTAACACTAGTTCGTCTTGGCGGAATGTTCTCGGCCTAGTCAATCTCTCATATGAATGTGTCATCTTTGCTTTATAAGCCTCCAGATTTTGTTGCACTATGAGCCGGGTTTCATCAAGGGCATCGAGCTCCTCAAGCCGAAGGTGAGCATTCTCTTCATCCGTTAGCTCGTAATGAACTGCCACTCGCAGAGAGGGTAGCTCTATCTCGAGGGAGAGTACCGCCTCCGTGCCAAATACCAATGCATACGGTGTTGTGTTAGTGGCCGTTTTGAACGTAGTTCGATATGCCCAGAGAGCTTCATGCAGTCTCTCATGCCAGTCCCTCTTATTTCACGACACCGGCTTTTTTACGATCTTCGTTAAGGTCTTGTTAAAAGCCTCAGCTAGACCGTTAGCTCGGGGATTTTAGACTGAGGAATATCTCCAGTCTATGTTATGCTGTTGTGCGAAACGGCTGATCTTGTAGCTTCTATAGGCTGACCCGTTATCGGAGATGATTCGTCACAGGGTTCCAAACCGATAAATGACGTGTGTCTTGAAGAAATGGAGGATATCCTCCGTCTTCACTTCCCTCAGCGGTACTGCTTTTGCCCATTTGGAGAAGTAATCAGTTGTCGCCAAAATGAATCTATGTCCTCTGGACGATGCTGGTTCGATGGGGCCGATTATGTCAGTCCCCCACATTTCGAACGGCCAGCTAGCCACTGTTGGATGTAGTGGATTTGGATGTTGATGGATAAAGTCCCCGTGAATTTGGTACGATTGGCACTGCTTCGCGTATTCGAGACAGTCCTGGATCATCGTGGGCCAATAATAACCCATCCGTTTGATCTTCAGCTTCATCTTCGGCCCGGCTTGGTGAGAACCGCAGAGTCCGTCGTGAGTTTCTTGGATGACTCTCTTTGCCTCTTCAGGCCCCAGGCATCTTAGCCACAGAGAGTCAAATGACCTTTTATACAGAGTATCATTGATGAAAGCAAAAGACAGAGCTCGTTTCATAAGCTGATGTCTTGAGGACGCATCTTCAGGTGTTCGACGAGATTTGAAGTAATCTATAAAGACTTCCCTCCAATCCTTAGCCTTTTCCTGGTCTTTTATTTGCAGATCCATTTGCTCGGTCGCTCCCCTTTCTTCGGATGACTTCGGAGATATTTCTGCCGGTGCGAGAACCCGACGGCTTTGCACAACGATCCTCACGTCATCGAGGTTTTCGTCAGCCAGTTCTTTAGCGAGCTTGGCTAATGCATCCGCTTCGCTATTTTCCGCACGCGGTATGCTTTCCAAGGTGTAGGAAGGAATTTGAGTCAGCAGTCGCTGTACCCTTGCGCCGTATTTCACCAACTCAGGCTTGCACGTCTGATAGTCGCCATTTACTTGACTAACGACCAGTTGGGAGTCTCCATATATGAGAAGGTTTTCAATTCCCATGTCGATAGCGATCTTGAGACCTGCTATCAAAGCTTCATACTCGGCTTCGTTGTTCGTCATCGGCTCTGTTAAGGAGAAGGCAAAGCGCATTATCCCTCCTTGTGGAGTCACGAAGATGAGGCCTATCCCTGATTTGATTATGGGCGTGCTTTGTTTGCGCTTCTTCATGGAAGACGCTCCATCGAAGTAGAGTTCCCATCGGGTATCATTCTCTCTTCTCTCCCTGTCGATCGTGTCAAACGCATGTTCGTCTGGCAATTCGCAGTTCAAGGGAGAGTCAGCAGGTATCGGATGCTCAACGAGGAAATCGGCGATGACCTGGCCTGTCACTGCCTTAAGAGGCCGATAAGTTATCGAGAACTCCATCAAGAGCAGGGCCCATTTAGCGAGCCACCCTGTTAATATGGCTTTTGACATCAAATACTTGAGAGGATCCACTTTTGATATGAGATGGACCTCATGCGCCAACGCGTAGTGTCTGAGCTTCGTTACCGCGAAGATCAACGCCAGGCAGTGTTTTTCGACGGGGGAGTAGTTGCTTTCTGCCCCCAGGAGAACTCGACTCAGATAGTAGAGAGCTCTTTCTTTCCCTTGGTCGTTCTCCTGATCCCATAATGCACCTAAGAAACCTTCGAGGGCGGTTGTATACAGAATAAGAGGCTTTTCCTTCACCGGAGCGGTTAGCACTGGAGGATTCTGTAGGTATTGTTTGATTTCGTCCAGTGCGCTTTGGCATTTATGATCCCAGACGAACATGGTTCCCTTCTTCATCAGGTGACTATAAGGATGACACTTGCCTGAGAGATTGGCTATAAATCGCCGGATATACGTGAGCTTTCCTTGGAGAGACCGCAATTTCTTGAGAGTCCTTGGCGGAGGCATTTCCATGATCGCCTTGATCTTCGACGGGTCTATCTCAATGCCTCGGTGTCGGACGACGAATCCTAGGAACTTGCCCGAGGAAACTCCGAACGCGCATTTGAGAGGGTTCATCTTCAAGTTGTATTGCCGAAGGTGTTGAAACATGATCTTCAGATGCTCTAAATGTTCCTCGTATGATTTGCTTTTAACTACGAGGTCGTCGATATAGCATTCGACGATTTCATGTATGAGGTTGTCGAAAATCTTCGTCATGGCCCTCTGATAGGTGGCACCGGCGTTCTTTAGTCCGAAGGGCATCACCTTGTAGCAGAATATACCCAAAGGGGTTCGGAAAGCGGTGTGCTTCTGGTCCTCGGGATGCATCTTTATCTGATTGTATCCTGACAAGCAGTCCATGAAGGAGAAAACTTCATGAGTTGACGTATTATCTATCATCAGCTCGGTGACCGGTACTGGGAAGTCGTCCTTCGAGCAGGCTTTATTGAGATCTTGAAAGTCCACACATATGCGCACCGTCCCATTCTTCTTCATCACTGGGACGATGTTAGCGATCCAGTCAGGAGATTGAACCTCTTGGATGAAGCCAGAGTCACATGTCCCAAGGAGGAGATCTTCATCGCCGAAGATGATATCGGTTGTGTGTACTTCTTCCAGCTCGTCCTTCATCTTTTCTTCGGTGAGGAAAGCTTGGAATTGTTCAGGCTCTTGTAATGCCTTGATTAAAGAATCTCTTGCTTCTTTTGATAGCAGGAGGGCGTCGAGAATGCTGAGTTGCGAGGGTATCTTCCTCAAGCGTGCCAGAACGTTGTAGTCCACCTTACTTTTCTTTGGCGGGTCCTTGGCTGTCAGCTTTTCGACGGCTTGGTGATCAAGGATGATATCCTCAGGGACTTTTTCTTTTCCCTTATCTTTTCTATTTGACCTACTGTTCGAGGACCCAAGATTCTTTTCGGGCTGCGTACAATTGCGCAGCTGAATTGTTCCTGCCAAAATTTTGGCTCAAAACCCATTCCAATAAAATAAAAATAAATAAATAAATAAATAAATAAATAAATAATAATAAAGGAGAAAACCTCCCTTTCAGAGCAAAGCACTGTTCAAATCCCAAGGCGGGAAATGAAGCAATGCTTCTGTTCCCCCAATTAGAGCAAAACTCTGTTTTAAAAGATAATAAAAATCAAATTTTAAAATAAAGAAGCAACGCTTCAGCTACCTTGCGCTCTGCGCTGCGCGACACGTGGCAGCGTAGTTGCGCTAGCGCAGTTGCACTGCGCAGTTGCGCTGCGCGACACGTGGCAGCGCAGTTGCGCTAGCGCAGTGCGCTGCGCGACATGCGCCGGCGCCGGTGCAGCTGCGCTGCGCCGCGCTCTGCGCTGCGCCGCGCTCTGCGTTGCGCGACACGTGTCAAGCGTAGGTGCGCTTGCGCCAAACATAATTAAAATTCCAGTAAGATCTTTCTGTTCTTCTTAAAACAAAAAGATTGTCTTCTGTAAAACAGAAACTCTTGGATCAAAAATCCAACGGTGGGGAAAATTCCCCAAATCACTCAGAAAAAGATCTCTTTAACAAATTTAACAAATTAATGGGCACTATATAAAGGCTCCTAGACCCCAATTCAATAAAAAAACATCAAGATCAAAAACATCAACACAGAAAAAAGAAGAAGAGGGAACTCCTCTAAAGAAAATTTTGAGAAGAGATCAGAGAAAGAAAAGGTAAAAACCTCTGAATAAAGAAGAATTTCTTCTAAAAAGATCATTGATCTAAGAACAAGATCAAAGATCTTCAATAAAAATATAATAATAAAGGCATTGCCTTTTGATGAACCACTAGTTCTTTGAAAATAAGAAAATTTGTTTTCTTTGATCTAAAATTGATCAAAATAATAAAACAGTGCCCTGCACTTATAAATCTGCACTGTTGCGCTACTGGGTTGGCGCAAGCCACCAAAAAGCGCCACGTGTCAGCTCCAGAATGATCTGCGCTATGCGCTGTTAAAATAGAGCACTGCTCTCATGAATTGGCGCAACCCAGCAAAGCGCGCCACGTGTCAAAAGCGCAACAGCGCAGCGCACTGGCACAGCGTACTGCGCTTGCGCTCACCAGAGCGTGACACGTGTCACCTCCCCATGGACTTGCGCCTTGCGCTCCTCATGGCGCAAAGCGCCTGACAAGCCACGTGGCGCTCTATCAGATTAATTAATGCAGCGCATTATTAAAAGGCAGAGCCCATTTAAAAGGCCCAATGGACCAAAACAAATGCTCTGCATTATAAAAAAGGGGACAGAGCCCAACTTAAAAGGCCTAACAGGCCAGAATAAAATACAGTGCAGGGGCAAAGCCCTAATTAAGGTCTAATAGGCCTAATGCAAATAAAAATGTTGAACATCTTCAACTGGACTTAGCCCAATCATGGCCATATGTCCTCAAATTAAATTGACTGAGCATGGCTGCTCCCTTAAATCAATTTATACCTGGTTCAATGGTACATCTCTGAACTTCTCTGACACCTATCGTTGTAATCCTTCAACGACGTCAGAGAGGTGACGGGTCCCGACGGCCATACATTAAATGGACCACCATGTCTCTAAACTGGGAATCGACCGCAATGTCATTAAACTAAACAATAGAGCCAATTGCTCTCTTATCGGATCCAAACGATCCCGTTAAGTCGATCTTAGTCTGGAGATTAGACTAACGTATCCTTAACAAAAGTTTAAGTTGATCTTAGCCTTAAATAGGGCTAACATATCCTTAAACAAAAACCCTAAACCCAAATCTAAGAAAATACGGATTTGGACTAATCCACGTCCTATGGGCGACGGCATAAATTAGTCTCCGTATACAATCCACGGGCAACCACAAACAAAACAAATACACACGACACGAAGTGAAATTCTGGAGAAGGAGAAAGTTGTTACCGCGACACGGTAGCGTAATTAACTGCAGGGGCTTGCACCTGCAGGGAAGAGCGTCCCCACAATCAAAAACCCCTCAAGCGAGGGGGAATCTGATGAAGTCTGCTACATCGGCCGCATCCGTCTAAACCTCCGATACACGGTGCCATAAATCAACTTGGCATCTTCGGAGAGGTGGACGGATAAAACCAAATAGCATCTGCCCCGAATCTCAGGCAAGACATCCTCATGTCTTGGCCGCCGTTCGGAGGGGAACAGATTCTGGCACGCCCGGTGGGACCTTTTCCTCTTTCCACGTCTTCGCGAATGAATCGCGGTTTGTTAATGGTTGCCTTTGGATTTCAAGCTACTAAGATTTGGTCTTCTGCCTGGCGCAGAAATCAAGCATCAATGGCCTCAAATTGCTTGAACTGCTCAAAGTGCCAATGCAACCGACGCTCCACCTCACCTGCAGGTATAGCATATTGGCCTCAAGCGGCCTCCATCCTTGCCCTGCCGGTAGAACAGGTGACCCAAGCCACCACCGGCCTATTTTTCGGGACCATGATCCCGCCTGCAAGCTTCACCATGCCCATGTCTGCACCAGAAGCGAACAAGAAGTCGGTTTTCGATCGGCTCACTGCTATAACGGCCCCTGCCAACGGGTCGTCCAATATCAAATCAACAGCCTCTGTCTTTGCCAGGCCGTATCAGAGCTCTGATAAGCCCGCCAGGAAGCCCATGAACTCTAAAGTGGCTGTCCCGAGGAAGGCAACAACCGCTGCTCCAGAAGTCGTCAAGGCGGCTTCTCCTGTCAAAGAGTCAGTCTTTTCAAGGTTGTCTATTCCGGCTCCTGCCCCTGCTCGAAGATCTGTCTTTGACAGATTGAATATCACCCCTCAAAGGACAACCTCCGTCTTTAAGAGGCTGGCACCAGCAGCGCCTCATTCAGACAGGGGGCAAGATGAAGCCGTCTCTATCATCGAGCCAATCCCAATGGCTCGTCATGCTCGATGTCGCCATTGGCGACGAGTAAGGAAGGCAGGAGGCAACTCCCCCTCAGGGCTAACTCCACCTACTCCAGTGGTGGAAGTCGATGCTGCTATTCCAATTGGTAACAGCTTTGAACCGCTGAGGAGGGTACGTAAGAACTCTTCAACTGCTACACTGAAAAGATCTCCTCCACCTGCGGAGAGAGTTCCGAAAACGAAGCTGGAACAGCCCCCTCAACGGCTGTCCTCCAAAATATACAAGGTCTGGCGAAGGGTTCAAGACTCCGTAATTGACCCAGATCACTCTCGTCAATAGAAAAAGGCAAGGGTGCAAGGAGAAAAAGACCGTCCTATTAAACAGCAAAGGACAACAACCGCAAGGGTGCCCACTGCAACGGCCCCCTCAACTTCAACGGCCCACAAAAGAAGAAGGCCGGAGAAAATCCCCACGCCCGCGGCAAATGCTAAAGGTGGTGAACCTAAACGCCCTAAGTCTGGGGGCATAATAGTTCATACAGTATACATGGCGTCAGGAAAGGAGGACAGCCGTGCATCTACAGGTCATAGACCGCTTACGCGATCGGTGAATAAAGCTCAGGAGCAGCAGCAAAAGCTCCAAGAAATGATGAATGCGATGGCCGTGCTCACTAGGCCAAAAGAAAGCCCCGAAGCGTCCTCGGATCAACGCCTGGAGCAAGAAACTGACGCTGAATTCCTTCGTCGAATATTGGAGAGGAAGGATAAAGAGGCTGCTGAACAAGCGGCCAACATAAAGCGTATGGCCCTCCTGTTCCAAGACATGGTGGGGATGATGATCCAACAAGATCCTCCTGCTGAAGATCCCCTGATCGTCCTTGAAGACGATAGGGGAGAAACGTCAAATCCTCCACCGGATCTGTTAACAGCCAAGAAGGATACAATCTCCAAAGCCGACTTGGACGAATATATAGTTCAGCAGATCCGGGTTCATCAGGCGACTGAAGCAGCCGGTCAGGTCATAAAAATGGGGCGACCGTATCCGAGCTGGTATGACCAAATCAGTTAGCCGCCGGAATATACGATTCCTAAATTCCATGTGTACAAGGGGACATGGAATCCACATCAGCATGTTGCCCAGTTCAGGACACTCTGCGGCAACACCGGCGGTGATGACAAACTATTGCTTCGCCAGTTCATCGGCAGCTTATCAGATACAGCGTTCGAGTGGTACTCTGAACTCCCGAACGACTCTATCAAGACCTTCGCGGAGATGGAGCTGTTGTTTACCCAGCGTTTTGCAAGCACCAGTGAACGCACCCCGATGACGGCATTGATTAACGCCAGGGTGAAGCCAGGGGAGACATGGGTCCAATATGCTATACGATGGCGGAACCTATGGTCGAAATGCGAACAACGTATCGAAGAAGCGCCAGTGGTGGGCATGTTCGTGGGCACTCTCGATCCTCAAGCGACCATCTCCCAATTCATGATGTTCTTTAGGCCGACCACTTTCCAGGCCTTGATCGACAAATTAGCCCAAATGGACCAAATGAGCCATGGACCATCTCCTCCAAAACTCGACTCTCGAAATGACAAAGGGAAGGGAAAAACGATCGTTGTCGCTAATGCTCAACAACAGCCGAGCAACTCGAAGCCGGTTGTTCGCCAAAATAACGTGCGTCCACGCCCATCCCTCGAGGAGAGACTGGGACGGCCTTACTCGTTTCCTCAGAATAAAACGAGAAGACTGTTCGAGCTGGCAGTGCGCAACAGACTCATCAATCTACCGAGTCCAAAACGTCTGTCGCAGCCAGGCGATCTCAATAATCCCAATTATTACCCTTACCACCAAACGGTAAGTCACCCGATCGAGGATTGTTTAGTCTTTAAGGGATGGATCGAGGATCAGTACCTACAAGGCAAGTTCGCGCTGTCTGAAAACTGGAAGGTAAACCCACCATAGCCGCACCCTCCAAAGAAGACGGACACGCCAGGGGCAACTTGTTCTTTTGTCGAGGATGAAAACGAGGGAGAAGACTCGTCAGGCGAATCCAAAGACTGCATAATGACTTGCCATGTGATCTCTCACTCATCGGCGGACGATGAAGAGGCTCCTTTCGCCGAGAAACCGAGGGTGAACCCTGAACCAGAAATTCCGCAGCCGTCAGACGAGTTGATCGATGCCTTCCTGAATGAGATTCGTCTGAAAGTTAAAGCCAATCAAGAGCGTAAGGAAGCCATACCGGAAGAAGCCAAACACCGACTACCAGACCAAAGAGTCGAGGCACTTCCGTCAAATCAAAATACATCCACTACGGATAAAAACAAATTCAAGACGAGGAAAAGGTTCGCTAAAGCCCTATCAGTGGGAATGAAGCTACCACCCTTTAAAGAAAATACTCTCGGTGGAGTAGAGACGCATCCTAACTTCTGTTTATTTCATCAGAAGATCATACATCCTACCGAAGACTGCGACTCCTTTAAGTGTTGGTGGCAAGGATATGTCGCTCAAAAGCAACACTTCAACAGGACAAAGCGTGAAGCTCCTAGACATCAGGAAAATGCGATAGATGAGCGCAAAAGAGCCGCCGCCGACTGTCATATAGCCGACTTCAAGGGATCGAAAATTATTACCTTTGGAAGCGACTCTGACGAAGAAGCCGCCCTCAACCCTCTCCTCAAGGAATCCATTTCAAAAATGAAAGAATTGAGGAGTTGCGAGGACGTTCAGCCATGCAATCGCACGCTACTCGAAAAAAATTTCGGCCCCGCAAACAAAGGATCGAGCAAAAAGGATAAAGGGAAGGAAAAAACAGCCCTCGTAGCCAGTACTCAACAGCAATCGAGTAGCCCTAGACCCGGTTGTTTGCTGAAACAACAAGCAGCAACCCCTCCAGGAAAAGTTGAAACGTCCTTACTCGTTTTCGCAAGATAAAACAAGGGGACTGTTCGAGCTGGCAGTACGTGACAGACTCATCAGTCTGCCGAGTCCAAAACGTCTGTTGCGGCCAAGCGATGTTAATAATCCTAATTATTACCCTTACCACCAAACAGTGGGTCACCTGATCGAGAATTGCTACGTCTTCAAAAACTGGGTTGAAGACCAATACCAACAGGGCAAGTTCGCACTGTCTGAAAACTGGAAGGTGGGCCCGCCACAACCGCACGCTCCGAGAAAGATGGATACGCCGAGGGCATCATGCTCAGTCATAGAAAAAGCCCAATAGACCGAAAAGTCAGTAAAATAGAGATTCGCCTCGAATATGGCGACAGCGGACCGCAACGTCCTTAAACTAACGGCGGACCGCAACGTCCTTAAACTAACGGCGGACCGAAACGTCCTTAAACTAACGGCGGACCGAAACGTCCGTAAACTAATGATGGACCGCAATGTACTAAAACTAATTGACGACCGAAACGTCTTTAAACTACTACAGCAGCATCCTCAGGCTAAAAAAAAAGGTATGTCCATAAGCGAAATGGGCACGGATGAAAACCCGAAAGGGCTCCGTGAGTAAAAACAGCAGGGCTATCGGCGAGTGTTCGTGAAAACCCGAAAGGGCGCGACCTCGTAAAATATATATATATATATATAATAAACAGAATAAAAAAAACTGTATGTCCATAAGCAAAATGGGCACGGATGAAAACCCGAAAGGGCTCCGTGAGTAAAAACAGCAGGGCTACCGGCGAGTGTTTGTGAAAACCCGAAAGGGCACAACCTCGTTAAAAGACACTTACATGGTCCTCTCGACCTTGTAAGGAGAAACCATCCACGTGAGATCCTTACGACTCACAAGGGAGCAACACACTTGGGGATCCTCACGATTCCTAAGGAGAAAATACACTTGCGAGATCCTCACGACTCGTAAGGAGAACTCTCTTATGGGACCCTCACGGCTCATAAGATTTGAAAGTCTTAAGTTACAGAGACCTAAACCTGTGCTTAAGCAAACCCTCCACAAACTTCGATATTGCCCTACAAGCGGATCAATACTGACCCTTGTATACAATCCACGGGCACGAATAAACATTTCCCTAACCAAGTCACACCCGTGACTAGGGATATGTCCATATGATGAACAACCCTTGTAAGTCCTCTCGACTTATAAGGAGAAAACCCTTTTGTAAGATCCTTACGACTTACAGGGGAACATGCACTTAGGAATCCTCACGATCCCTAAGGAGAAAACACACCTACGAGATCCGCACGACTTGTAGGGAGATATACCTTTGTGAGACCTTTACGGCTCATGAAGTCAAAAGCCTTAGTCGACAGGATCCTAATCCTGTTCGCTAAGCCACCTTTGTTCGACATCAATAGTGGCAAATAATGATTCGCTCCTGGCAATCTCCCGGTTGTAGCGATGCTGATGCCTAAACTGATATCAAATTCCAAGCCCTTTCATGGCAAATGATGATTCGCTCCTGGCAATATCCCAGTTGTAGCGATGCTGATACTAGGATTGGCATCAAGATTCCAAGTTCTACACTCACGATAAAAAATCTGCGAGCCACACATGCATACGAAATAGCTGAAATGATGGGGCAACTTGCAATAAAAAGCAGCAAGTGAAAATGTATGTATGCTAAATAGCCGAAATGATTGGGCGACTCGCAATAAAAAGCAGCGAGTAAAAATAAAATAAATAGTCGAAATGATTGGGCACCGCGAAAAATAGCCGAAATGATTGGGCAATCGCGACCTTCGCGATATAAAAGCTGAAATGATAGAGCATCGCGGAAATACCAAAAAAAAAATGATGAATGAAACTTTTTGCCCTACAGGTGAGATCACATCGATCCCTGTATACAATCCAGGGGCCCAAACAAAGAGGGAACCATACCTTCCCAACAGGCTCCACCAGAAAGCGAAGCCAAATCTCGACGGTTCATAGACAACCTAGAGACAACCTCGACATTGCAGACACAATGTCAACACACGAAGCAAAAGGAGATCCCTAACTTCAGGGTCTCGACGTTGATATCGACAACTTAGAGATCACCAACGGCGTTTCTCCTCACTCCAACCAGATGCAGACATGACGTCAACAACCGACCTCAGAGTCGCAATGAAATGGAGCCACGGCATAGTCCCTAGTTCCAAATCTTAACGGCAATATCTACGGCCTAAGAATCAACAAAGGCGTTCCTTCGCAGTCCATCAAGATGCAGATACAACGCCAACAAAAGACCTTGCGGTCGAAACAAAGCGAAGCAACGGCAAAATCCCAGCTTCATCTCAACAATCGTCTCGATACAGCAGACGAGATGTTAACAACAGCGTTCCTTCGCAGTCCATCAAGATGCAGATACAACGCCAACGAAAGACCCCATGGTCAAACAAACGGAGCCACGGCAAAATCCCGGCTCCACCTCGACGTTCGTCTCGGTACAGCAGACGAGTTGTCATCTCTGCGTTCTTCCTCCAGTAGGGATCAAACGCGACAATCAAATAAACAGAGCCACGGCAAAATCCCAGCTCCACCCCGACGTTCGTCTTGATACAGCAGACGAGATGTTACCTCAGCGTTCTTCCTCCAGCAGGGATCAGACGTGACAATCAAACAAACGGAGCCACGGCAAAATCCCGGCTCCATCTCGACGTTCGTCTCGGTACAGCAGATGAGTTGTCACCTCAGCGTTCTTCCTCCAGCTGGGATCAGACGTGACAATCAAACAAACGGAGCTACGACAAAATCCCGGCTCCACCCCGACGTTCGTCTCGATACAGCAGAAGAGATGTCACCTCAGCGTTCTTCCTCCAGCAGGGATCAGACGCGACAATCAAACAAACGGAGTCACGGCAAAATCTCAGCTCCACCCCGACATTCGTCTCGATACGCCAGACGAGTTGTCACCTCAGTGTTCTTCCTCCAGCAGGGATCAGACGCGACAATCAAACAAACGGAGCCATGGCAAAATCCCGGCTCCACCTCGACGTTCGTCTCGATACAGCAGACGAGATGTCACCTCAGCGTTCTTCCTCCAGCAGGGATCAGACGCGACAATCAAACAAACGGAGCCACGGCAAAATCCTGGCTCCACCCCGATATTCGTCTCGGTACAGCAGACGAGATGTCACCTCAGCGTTCTTCCTCCAGCAGGGATCAGACGCGACAATCAAACAAACGGAGCCACGGCAAAATCCTGGCTCCACCCCGACGTTCGTCTCGATACAGCAGACGAGATGTCACCCCAGCGTTCTTCCTCCAGCAGGGATCAGACACGACAATCAAACAAACGGAGCCACGGCAAAATCCCAGCTCCACCCCGACGTTCGTCTCGATACGCCAGACGAGATGTCACCACAGCGTTCTTCCTCCAGCAGGGATCAGACGTGACAATCAAACAAACGGAGCCACGGCAAAATCCCAGCTCCACCCCGACGTTTGTCTCGATACAGCAGACGAGATGTCACCCCAGCGTGCTTCCTCCAGCAGGGATCAGACGCAACATTATCAAACAAACGTAGCCACGACAAAATCCCAGTTCCACCCCGACGTTCGTCTCGATACAGCAGACGCGATGCCAGCAAACGAAGCAAAGGCTAAATTCCTAGCTTCAGGGTCTTGACGGCAACTCACATAAAACCTGAAAGACTATCGGAGATCATCCCACACCAGCGCGAAGTGGTTATGACTCATCGGGGCTCTCCAAAATGAGCCTAATCTCAAGTAAAAAGCGGCATGGCAAATTCCTAACGCTTGCTCTTCCGACGGTCAAACTGCCTAGGAAAATTGCTTGAAGACGTCTTGTCCAGCCCCCGAAGGGATCAGAGACACGGCAGTCGCAGGGCTACTCGAACAGCACGATTGCCTATCGAGGAATATATCAGCTGATGCGACGGTACGACGGCCAAAACCCTAAGTACCACAGACCCTAACGGACTTCTGTCGTAAAGAGCAGAGGTTAACTGTGACGTTAGGATATTCTTGCGAGAAATGCTCGATTCATCTCGACTTGTGAAGAAATTGATGTCTTTGCGAGAACTTCTCGATGCGGCTCGACTCGTGAGAAAAAGCCTTAGGCAGTGGGGATTAAAAAACCTGTTTCCTAAGCACTGGGGCCCTGCAAGTCGATCCAAAACGGTCTCTTGCATACTATCCACGGGTCACACTCTCCAAAGTCGAATCTCGACAAGGAGGGAAACAACCGCTTACGAGTCCTCTCGACTCGTAAGAGGGAAAATGCTCTTATAAGCTCCTTACGACTTATAAGAGAAAACACACTTAGGAGTCCTCACGACCCCTAAGGAGAAAATACACCTACGAAATCTTCACGATCCGTAGGGAGAAAAGTCTTTGTGAGACCCTCACGGCTCATAAAGTTGAAAAATCTTAGGCTATAAGGACCCTAAACTTGTCTCCTAAGCCCTCGATTTCATGGCTATTCCTAACTTTGCACTACTTCACCCACGTACATACTTACGTGGGCAAAGTAGTGGGGGGCATTTGTTCCCGCCAAAATTTTGGCTCAAAACCCGTTCCAATAAAATAAAAATAAATAAATAAATAAATAAATAAATAATAATAATAATAAAGGAGAAAACCTCACTTTCAGGGAAAAGCTCTGTTCAAATCCCAAGGCGGGAAATGAAGCAATGCTACTGTTCCCCAATCAGAGCAAAGCTCTGTTTTAAAAGATAATAAAAATCAAATCTTAAAATAAAGAAGCAACGCTTCAGCTATCTTGCGCTCTGCACTGCGCGACACGTGGCAGCGCAGTTGCGCTAGCACAGTTGCGCTGCGCAGTTGCGCTGCGCGACACGTGGCAGCGCAGTTGCGCTAGCGCAGTTGCGCTGCCAGTTGCGCTGCGCGACACGTGGCAGCGCAGTTGCGCTGCGCGACACGTGTCAAGCGTAGGTGCGCTTGCGCCAAACAGAATTAAAATTCAAGTAAGATCTTTCTGTTCTTCTTAAAACAAGAAGATTATCTTCTGTAAAACAGAACCTCTTGGATCAAAGATCCAACGGTGGGGAAAATTCCCCAAATCACACAGAGAAGGATCTCTTTAACAAATTTAACAAATTAATGGGCACTATATAAAGGCCCCTAGAACCCAATTCAATAAAAAAACATCAAGATCAAAAACATCAACACAGAAAAAAGAAGAAGAGAGAACTCCTCTAAAGAAAATTTTGAGAAGAGATCAGAGAAAGAAAAGGTAAAACCTTTGAATAAAGAAGAATTTCTTCTAAAAAGATCATTGATCTAAGAACAAGATCAAAGATCTTCAATAAAAATATAAAAATAAAGGCATTGCCTTTTGATGAACCACTAGTTCTTTGAAAACAAGAAAATTTGTTTTCTTTGATCTAAAATTGATCAAAATAGTAAAACAGTGCCCTGCACTTGTAAATCTGCACTGTTGCACTACTGGGTTGGCGCAAGCCACCAGAAAGCGCCACGTGTTAGCTCCAGAACGATCTGCGCTATGCGCTGTTAAAATAGAGCACTGCTCTCATGAATTGGCGCAACCCAGCAGAGCGCGCCACGTGTCAAAAGCGCAACAGCGCAGCGCATTGGCACAACGCTCACCAGAGCGTGACACGTGTCACCTCCCCATGGACTTGCGCCTTGCGCTCCTCAATTGGCGCAAAGCGCCTGACAAGCCACGTGGCGCTTTGTTAGATTAATTAATGCAGCGCATTATTAAAAGGCAGAGCCCATTTAAAAGGCCCAATGGACCAAAACAAATGTTCTGCATTATAAAAAAGGGGACAGAGCCCAACTTAAAAGGCCTAACAGGCCAGAATAAAATACAGTGCAGGGGCAAAGCCCTAATTAAGGTCTAATAGGCCTAATGCAAATAAAAATGTTGAACATCTTCAACTGGACTTAGCCCAATCATGGCTATAAGTCCTCAAATTAAATTGACTGAGCACGGCTGCTCCCTTAAATCAATTTATACCTGGTTCAAGGGTACATCTCTGAACTCCTCTGACACCTATCGTTGTAATCCTTCAACGACGTCAGAGAGGTGACGGGTCCCGACGGCTATACATTAAATGGACCACCATGTCCCTAAACTGGGAATCGACCGCAATGTCATTAAACTAAACAATAGAGCCAATTGCTCTCTTATCGGATCCAAACGATCCCGTTAAGTCGATCTTAGTCTGGAGATTAGACTAACGTATCCTTAACAAAAGTTTAAGTTGATCTTAGCCTTAAATAGGGCTAACATATCCTTAAACAAAAACCCCAAACCCAAATCTAAGAAAATACGGATTTGGACTAATCCATGTCCTACGGGTGATGACATAAATTAGTCTCCGTATACAATCCACGGGCAACCACAAACAAAACAAACACACATGACACGAAGTGAAATTCTGGAGAAGGAGAAAGTTGTTACCGCGACACGGTAGCGTAATTAACTGCAGGGGCTTGCACCTGCAGGGAAGAGCGTCCCCACAATCAAAAACCCCTCAAGCGAGGGGGGATCTGATGAAGTCTGCTACATCGGCCGCATCCGTCTAAACCTCCGATACACGGTGCCATAAATCAACTTGGCATCTTCGGAGAGGTGGACGGATAAAACCAAATAGCATCTGCCCCGAATCTCAGGCAAGACGTCCTCATATCTTGGCCGCCGTTCGGAGGGGAACATGAATATTTCACAGGTCTTTGGTTCTTCTTTTCCCAAGGTGGACTCTTTAAAGAGAGGGCCAAAAGTCATTTCTTCATCAGAGTCGCTCCCGAAGGTGAGAACCTGCGATCCCCCGGCGTTGACCATGCGACAGTTGCCGGTAGTTGTCACGACTCGAAAGTACGGAATGTGACTGACACTTAGATTACGAGACGTCTAAAGGCGTAACGTAACCTAAGTCAGCCAAAGCCCAGAAAAATCTAAACCAAAATCAAAAGAGAGTGAAGGAAAACCTTTCATGAAAACCACTTGAAATCAATTGAGTTGCATTGAACCCCTTTTAAAAAAACATCAAAAATTTCCGAAAATTTCGGCAGAGTCTCCTTTGTAAATTCTATCCCCCAAAATGGGTACAACAAGATATATAACCTGTAATCATAAAATGGCATCCCTAAGCGGGAGCTATCTCTTCGCCCAAGGCGGATCACAACCACACGCAATATATATATGTAATCTCAAGAAAAAGAGCATAAAGAAATGCAAAATGTAAGAAAACACAACGTCGGCTCAAGTGAGCTCGACCCAAAAGAACCCACATATACACAAATCTCTCAGTCTCATCACTAGGTCGAATATACAAATAAGAAGTGGTAGATGGAGAATACTAGATACAAAAATAGTACAAAAAGGAGATAATAGGGCTCTCGCAACCCACCTACGAGCAATGTCACGAGTCTGAGCAAAAGAAGTCACTGATAAGATAAGCCGCTGCTACTAGGCTGATAAGTCCGACCTGCAAGACACTGTGGCACAACGGGGGTGAGTTGCCAGCTCGTGAGTAGAATATAACATCTAGTAAGGCTATCGTAAGAATGCACGCAAATGCGTCACAGCATGTATGCCCAGATGTGATGTAATACCTCTAGTATGTATGCACATGTATGCAATGTCAATACTAAATTTTTAAGTGTTTTAAATGCTATGAGTTCTGCATTCTTAACTTTAGAAAAAGAATATCTGTATAATAGCTAAATACCATCAAGAAATCATCTGAAACCCGTGTCAAGCATCAACACCAAATATGAAAACACATCTGTCTCAATGTCTCACTGTATCAATGTCTCAATACATCGGGCTCCGTCAGTCCGGATCGGCCCATATAATCAAATCTCACGACAACGGTCGGTATCCTCTGGATATCCGCCGCGCCAGACATCACCGGTAGGTAGTCTTCCCCTGCCAGGCTCATTGTCTACAACTCGATCTTCTTGCCCCGGGGTACCATACCGGGCCCACCATGTACCCGAGACGGTTCATCCACTCCTCGAATCGGGTCTCGAAATCCAACAGAAAACATGAAAACTCATGGTGGACGACACATACATCACGAGAAAACCGCAACTTTGTTTTAAAAATGATAAATATAAGCTTTTGTTAAATTCTTGCGGTTTTCCCCAAAAATCCAGAAATTGCAGCAATACTGAAATCCTCAAGAAAATCATAATACCCAGCATGTTGTATGTGATAAATGTCTATGATATCAAGGTATGCGATGTGATTTGTGGCTAAAAATCTATGTAAGTATGATGATGATGCAAGGTATATATATGCTATGCGATTTCATATATCATGTATGATGCAAGTGGTGACACTAAGCTAAACAGGTTCTATGGTGCTCGTGGCATGGCAATTACCAAAGGCGTATGTGTCACATGAATAGTGCGCATGCAACAGGAGCCAATGGTAATGGTGTTCGTGTCCTACGAAGTGATATCGCACATGTGTATATGAATATCCATGCAATCTAACAGACGATTAGTTATAAGGGTATGCAATGTGAATGAGGGGGGAGGGTTAGCTAACTAACAATGCAAATCTTGCAATAAATAAAGTAATCCTAACTACGAGGAGCCTCGTGCCATCCAGACGATTCCCCCATAGATGAATACATCTACTCACCTGAGTGTCTTGCCAATCCGATCCAACCACCGTTTTGCCTTTGCGCGCCGCGTCCGATATTTCCGCGACCGATCCTAGAATTGCATAACACAGAGTATAAGATTACAGATTCCTGAAATAACGCAACTCACATTATGAAAAGATCGACACTCTCGAATTAATCACAACGTGCACTCGGTGCGCGGAAAACGCACGAAAATCGCTAAAACATTAACTAAAATCGCCGTTTCGGTGCAATCGTCAAAACTAAAACCCGACTAGACAAAACTCCGCATTCACACACCCTAATAGCCGTATGAGATGCTAATTATATCGCTAATATAACGCAATTAGATCACTTCCTAAAATTCAAAAAAATCTAGTAAGCGTTAGCATACCGATTTCAAAGCAAATATCGCGAATTTACGATATCGCGATCGCAACATCGCACAAATATTCAATCTAACCCACTAGAAAGCCACAACACTAACTTAAACCCACTTATCCAACATCAAACCCTAATTAGGGCATCAACATCTCTCTTGAATTTTCAAAAACCAACCATTACAATGAAATTAACACTTTAAAATACTAATCTAGCTTATTTAAACTACAAATTTAACAACTAGTTTAGGATTTATACCTCCCAAGTTATGATCCTCTTGCAATTAGCCTCTAAAGATGCCTCTTTTCTCCTTGTCTTAGACCAATTTGGGCTTGAGAAGGGATGGAATAGGGTTTAGGTTTGAATTAGTGAAGAAAAGTGTGAATTTTTGTGGATTTCGAAGGATTTTTTGCAAGAATTTTGAGCTAACAAAATGGGGGAAATGGGGGCTGTTTGCTGCAGCAAATTTTGACCAGCAAGATGAAGAAGAGATGTGAGGGAATGGTGTGGAATTTTCTACACAAAAGTCCTTCACAAGATCAATTAATGAATGTTACATCAACTTTTTACAAAAAAAACCCATTTTAATGCATTTTTTACACCATAAAACCACAATTCTTGGAAAGTTTTGGTAAAATTTTTGTTACTACTATATTTTAGTTTATAAAGTTTCCTAAGTGTGTAATTTACCAATTTAAATTTGTATTTATCACTAATTTAATGTATTTTTAAAAGCTTAAAATAATATTAAAAATAATTAATTAAGGAATTTTTTTTAATTAACTAGAAAATTTTAAGTGACATTTTAGTGACCAATTTATAGTAATATCTTATCTAAATTTTGATTAATTAGGCCTATAATGAAAAATACCTATTTTGACTTTTTACGGAAAAGACTGCAAATTTAGCCGATTACCGAAATACTGCCTAAACGATTTTCGAAGCGTTACAATCTTCCCCCCTTAAAGAAATTCGGTCCCCGAATTTAGAATTTAACTATGCGTACCTTCAAAAAGATGGGGATATCTCTTCCTCATCTCGACCTCGGTCTCCCAGGTGACCTCCTCGCTGTTCGGGCCACGCCAAAGGACCTTGACGGACGGTATAACCTTCGACCTCAATTTCTTCACCTGCCGATCAAAAATGACCACCGGCTGCTCGGTGAATGAAAGATCACGCTCTAGCTGGATAGTCTGGTGCTGAATCGCATGGGAAGGATCATGAAGGTACTTACGGAGCATCGAAACATGGAACACGGGGTGAACATCGGGGAAGCTGGGCGGAAGAGCTAACCGATAAGCGACTGGACCAACACGCTCTAGGATCTCGAAGGGACCAATATATCTAGGACTAAGCTTCCTTTTCCGCTCAAATCTCATCACACCCTTCATCGGAAAGACCCTCAGGAAAACATGATCGCCAACAGCGAACTCGAGTCGGCGACGGCGCCTGTCAGCATATGATTTCTGCCTACTCTGTGCCGCTCTCATCCAGTCCCGAATCAGCTGTATCTTTTCGGTCATCTCCTGTACGATCTGCGGGCCCAAAATACTGCTCTCCCTGAGCTCTATCCAACATACAGGCGATCGACATCTCCTCCCATATAAAGCCTCGAAAGGTGCCATCTGAATCGTCTCCTGGAAGCTATTATTGTAGGAGAACTCGATCAAAGGCAAATGACGATCCCAGCTACCACCGAAATCTAAAACACAAGCTCTGAGCATGTCCTCAAGAGTCTGAATAGTACGCTCCGACTGACCGTCAGTCTGCGGGTGAAAGGCTGTGCTAAAACTCAATCGGGTGCCCAAAGCTTCCTGAAGTTTCTGCCATAATCGGCTGGTAAACTGGGTGCCCCGGTCGGACACGATGCAAGTTGGAACGCCATGCAGTCGCACGATCTGATCAATATAAACCTGGGCGTACTGAGAAAATCCAAAAGTGGTCTTCACTGGCAGGAAGTGAGCCGCTTTCGTCAGTCGATCCACAATCACCCAAATAGAGTCATACCCTCGACTGGTCCTGGGTAGACCCACAATGAAGTCCATGGAGACCTGCTCCCACTTCCCACTCAGGGATGGGCAAAGGCTGTAACTCGCTGGCTGGCCTCTGGTGCTCGGCCTTGACTTGCTGATAAGTCAGGCATCTCAACACAAAGTCTGCAACATCCTTCTTCATCCCGTCCCACCAGTAAACCTCTCTCAAATCATGGTACATCTTGGTGGAACTTGGATGCACACTGTATACCGATCTATGTGCTTCCTCGAGGATATCGCGCCTCAGTCCCTTAGAATCTGGTACGCACAGTCGAGTCCCAAATCGAAGTATCCCCTGATCATCAATTACGAACTCAGAAACTCTGCCCTGCCGAATCTGCTCAATAATCTCTAAAATATGGGCATCGCCGGACTGTGCCTCGCGGATACGGTCAAGTAACTGTGGGCGTGCTCTGAAATGGGCCAGCTGTCCCCCTGTAGGAGTAAACTCGAACTGCACTCTGCTATCACATAAAACCTGCCAATCCGCCGTCGACTGCATCTGTACTGCGCTCAAACAAGATAAGCTACCTCCGGGCCTCCTACTTAAAGCATCTGCCACGACATTCGCCTTGCCCGGATGGTATAGAATCTCGCAGTCATAATCCTTCACCAACTCCATCCAATGGCGCTGTCTCAGATTCAGATCTCGCTGCTGAAAGATATACTTCAAACTCTTGTGGTCAGTGAATATATGGCACGACTCACCGAATAGGTAATGTCTCCAAATC
This sequence comes from Agapanthus africanus, assembly GCA_030015575.1. Taxonomy (NCBI): domain Eukaryota; kingdom Viridiplantae; phylum Streptophyta; class Magnoliopsida; order Asparagales; family Amaryllidaceae; genus Agapanthus; species Agapanthus africanus. Next base: position 797,328,803 of record CM057340.1, read on the forward strand.
TTAAGTGCAAATACCACTGCAGCCATCTCTAAATCATGAGTGGGATAGTTCTGTTCGTGTTTCCTCAGCTGCCGAGAAGCATACGCGATAACTCTGTCGTGCTGCATCAATACACAGCCCAGCCCCACTTGAGAAGCATCACAATATACCACGAACCCGCCTGATTCTGAAGGCAATGCTAACACTGGTGCAGTAGTCAGACGAGTCTTCAACTGCTGGAAACTATCCTCACATGCCTGGGTCCAATCGAAAGGAACCCCCTTCCGGGTCAACCCGGTCAATGGTGCAGCAATGCGGGAGAAATCCTGGACAAAACGTCGATAATAGCCGGCCAGACCTAGAAAGCTGCGAACCTCTGTAACTGATACCGGTCTAGGCCAACGCTGAACTGCCTCAATCTTCTTCGGGTCCACACAAATACCATCTCTCGTCACCACATGACCCAAGAAGTCGACACTGTCTAACCAGAATGCGCACTTGGAAAATTTGGCGAACAGCTGATGCTCCCTCAAGGTCTGCAATGTGATACGCAAGTGCTGCTCATGCTCCTCCCGGCTCCGAGAATAAACCAAGATGTCGTCAATGAACACAATGATGAACTGATCGAGATACGGCCTGAATACACGGTTCATCAAGTCTATAAATGCTGCCGGGGCATTGGTGAGCCCGAACGACATCACCATGAACTCATAATGACCATATCGAGTACGGAAAGCGGTCTTCGGAATATCCTCCTTCCGAACCCGCAACTGGTGATAACCTGACCGTAAATCAACCTTCGAGAAAAACCCTGCACCCTGGAGCTGATCGAATAAGTCATCAATGCGGGATAGGGGATATCTATTACGCACAGTAACCCGGTTCAGCTGACGATAATCAATGCATAAACGCATACTTCCGTCCTTCTTCTTAACAAACAAGATGGGAGCACCCCAAGATGACACACTCGGTCGGATAAGCCCTTTGTTCAGCAAGTCCTGTAACTGATCCTTCAGCTCTCTCAGCTCCGCCGGGGCCATCCGATAAGGCGATATAGAGATAGGCCCCGTGCCGGGGATCAAGTCGATGCAGAACTCAATCTCGCGCTCTGGTGGCAGACCAGGCAGCTCGTCAGGGAATACATCAGGAAACTCTCTCACAACTGGGACCTGGTCCAACGGAACCTCTGTGGAGCTAGTATCACAAACATAAGCTAAGAATCCTTAAGAGCTGACCGGCACGAAGAGTAGAAATCAAGCTGGGAAGGGTAGCGCTACGATCTCCCTGAATAACCAGAACCGGCTCACCAGGAAAACTGAATCTGACTGCTTTCTCACGGCAGTCCACGGATGCATAACAGGTGGCTAGCCAGTCCATACCAAGAAGAACGTCAAAGTCTAGCATATCGAGGAGAATCAAATCAACTGACGAATCTCTCTCCCCGATACGAACGGAACATGATCGGTACACAAAACGAGCAACAAACGACTCGCCTACCGGTGTAATAACGACAAGCAGCTGATCTAACGGAGAAGACTCTCGGCCCAACCTCGGTGCAAAGTACGTGGATACATATGAATGTGTGGAGCCTGGATTAAATAATACCCGTGCATCAAAAGAACATACTGGCAGAGTACCTGTCACGACGGCATTGGATGCCTGTGCATCCTGAGGAGTCAACGCGAACACTTGGGCCTGTCCACCACTAATAGCTGGCTGTCCTCTGCCTCTACCTTGGCCTCTGCCTCTGCCTCTGTCGCCTCGTCCTCTCTGAACCGGACCGCCACGCCCACGACCTCTAAGAGCATCTAGCTGGCGTGGAGCATCATCAGGAGTAGGAAGTAGAGCTCTCTGAGGAGGTGGTGAGGGTGGTAAGGTCACATGCGGGACTGTCGCCGCGCCCTGGCGCCCGATGGTACAGTCTCTGATACGGTAGTACTGACTCCCGCACCGAAAACATCCTGGCAACGACTGCTGGGTCTGTGGATATGAACCAAATAACTGACCTCGTCTCAATCCTCTGCCTTCACCATCTCCCGGAAATAATCTATCGCGGTGTCTACCCATCTGCCGCTGAGCTGGCGTATCAGTACGGATCCTCTTCGGCCCAGAAACGACCGAAGTCTCAGAAATACGCTCCTCCAAAAGTAAGGCTGTGTCCATCGCGGCTGCGTATGTATCAAAGTGCTGGGTGCCGATGGCAAGGAATAGCTGTGTATCAAGCCCTCGCACAAACCTCTTTATTATTTTCTCTTCTGTGTCTACTAGGTACGGAGCATATCGAGACAACTGGGTAAACTGTATATCATACTCCGACACCGTTATCCCAGGAGTCTTGCGCAGAGACTCAAAACTACGGGCTCGAGCATCTCGGACACTCTCCGGAAGAAAACGGGCAAGAAACGCAGCTGTAAACTCATCCCAGGTCATAGAAGGTAGACCTGCAGCTCGGCCTCTCTCTACTGAATCGTACCATGTCTGGGCAAGACCCTCCAGAAGAAAACTCGCGAACTCCACCAATCTATCATCAGAACACCTCAACGAACGGCAAATCCAAGCCATCCTATCAAGAAATGCCTGTGGGTCCTCTGTCGCATCCGTACCGGTAAAAGCTGGAGGTCTCAATCTCATGAACTCCTGTAGTGAAACAGGGATAGTCGCAGTAGTAGCAGAAGTGACCATCTGTGCATCAGGTACTATCGTGGTCTGTGTGGTAGAAGGAACGTCCTCGGACCTCTGTGCCCGACTGGACTCAACTAAAGATCCCATCATCTGTCGCAACTCCTGCATACCGGCCTCTAATCTGGCAATACGGTTTGGATAAGGCGGATCAATATGACCCTGAGGGGTAGGTGTATCATCCCGCTCGATCCTCGCCTCAGACGAGCCCGCTCGAATCTCATCCCTAGCGGCAGCCCGCTGAGCTCTCGTAGTCTTTGGCGGCATCAAAGCTGGAATAAGAAACAGGATCGATAAGAACATTGCAATTGAATCAAGGAATGCAAGGACTCAAGAAAGGAAATACAAGCAATTATTTCCTAAAGTCACTTAGGCGGAGTACCGTATCGTAAGTATGCCGCGGATCATACTCACGCTACGCCACTCTGCTTAAGTCACCTACTCCATCTACCAAGGTCGTCCTACACTCAGAAAGGTAAAACCTACGCTCTGATACCAACTTTGTCACGACCCGAAAGTACGGAATGTGACTGGCACTTAGATTACGAGACGTCTAAAGGCGTAACGTAACCTAAGTCAGCCAAAGCCCAGAAAAATCTAAACCAAAATCAAAAGAGAGTGAAGGAAAACCTTTCATGAAAACCACTTGAAATCAATTGAGTTGCATTGAACCCCTTTTAAAAAAACATCAAAAATTTCCGAAAACTTCGGCAGAGTCTCTTTTGTAAATTCTATCCCCCAAAATGGGTACAACAAGATATATAACCTGTAATCATAAAATGGCATCCCCAAGCGGGAGCTAGCTCTTCGCCCAAGGCGGATCACAACCACACGCAATATATATATGTAATCTCAAGAAAAAGAGCATAAAGAAATGTGAAATGTAAGAAAACACAACGTCGGCTTAAGTGAGCTCGACCCAAAAGAACCCACATATACACAAATCTCTCAGTCTCATCACTAGGTCGAATATACAAATAAGAAGTGGTAGATGAAGAATACTAGATAAAAAAATAGTACAAAAAGGAGATAATAGGGCTCTCGCAACCCACCTACGAGCAATGTCACGAGTCTGAGCAAAAGAAGTCACTGATAAGATAAGCCGCTGCTACTAGGCTGATAAGTCCGACCTGCAAGACACTGTGACAAAACGGGGGTGAGTTGCCAGCTCGTGAGTAGAATATAACATCTAGTAAGGCTATCGTAAGAATGCACGCAAATGCGTCATAGCATGTATGCCCAGATGTGATGTAATACCTCTAGTATGCATGCACATGTATGCAATGTCAATACTAAATTTTTAAGTGTTTTAAATGCTATGAGTTCTGCATTCTTAATTTTAGAAAAATAATATCTGTATAATAGCTAAATACCATCAAGAAATCATCTGAAACCCGTGTCAAGCATCGACACCAAATATGAAAACACATCTGTCTCAATGTCTCACTGTATCAATGTCTCAATACATCGGGCTCCGTCAGTCCGGATCGGCCCATATCATCAAATCTCACGACAACGGTCGGTATCCTCTGGATATCCGCCGCGCCAGACATCACCGGTAGGTAGTCTTCCCCTGCCAGGCTCATCGTCTACAACTCGATCTTCTTTCCCCGGGGTACTATACCGGGCCCACCATGTACCCGAGACGGTTCATCCACTACTCGAATCGGGTCTCGAAATCCAACAGAAAACATGAAAACTCATGGTGGACAACACATACATCACGAGAAAACCGCAACTTTGTTTTAAAAATGATAAATATAAGCTTTTGTTAAATTCTTGCGGTTTTCCCCAAAAATCCAGAAATCGCAGCAATACTGAAATCCTCAAGAAAATCATAATACCCAGTATGTTGTATGTGATAAATGTCTATGATATCAAGGTATGCGATGTGATTTATGGCTAGAAATCTATGTAAGTATGATGATGATGCAAGGTATATATATGCTATGCGATTTCATATATCATGTATGATGCAAGTGGTGACACTAAGCTAAACAGGTTCTATGGTGCTCGTGGCATGGCAATTACCAAAGACGTGTGTGTCACATGAATAGTGCGCGTGCAACAGGAGCTAATGGTAATGGTGTTCGTGTCCTACGAAGTGATATCGCACATGTGTATATGAATATCCATGCAATCTAACAGACGATTAGTTATAAGGGTATGCAATGTGAATGAGGGGGGAGGGTTAGCTAACTAACAATGCAAATCTTGCAATAAATAAAGTAATCCTAACTACGAGGTGCCTCGCGCCATCCAGACGATTCCCCCATAGATGAATACATCTACTCACCTGAGTGCCTTGCTAATCCGATCCACCCACCGTCTTGCCTTTGCGCGCCGCGTCCGATGTTTCCGCGACCGATCCTAGAATTGCATAACACAGAGTATAAGATTACAGATTCCTAAAATGACGCAACTCACATTATGAAAAGATCGACACTCTCGAATTAATCACAACGTGCACTCGGTGCGCGAAAAACGCACGAAAATCGCTAAAACATTAACTAAAATCGCCGTTTCGGTGCAATCGTCAAAACTAAAACCCGACTAGACAAAACTCCGCATTCACACACCCTAATAGTCGTATGAGATGCTAATTATATCGCTAATATAACGCAATTAGATCACTTCTTAAAATTCAAAAAAATCTGGTAAGCGTTAGCATACCGATTTCAAAGCAAATATCGCGAATTTACGATATCGCGATCGCAACATCGCACAAATATTCGATCTAACCCACTAGATAGCCACAACACTAACTTAAACCCACTTATCCAACATCAAATCCTAATTAGGGCATCAACACCTCTCTTGAATTTTCAAAAACCAACCATTACAATGAAATTAACACTTTAAAATACTAATCTAGCTTATTTAAACTACAAATTTAACAACTAGTTTAGGATTTATACCTCCCAAGTTATGATCCTCTTGCAATTAGCCTCTAAAGATGCCTCTTTTCTCCTTGTCTTAGACCAATTTGGGCTTGAGAAGGGATGGAATAGGGTTTAGGTTTGAATTAGTGAAGAAAAGTGTGAATTTTTGTGGATTTCGGAGGATTTTTTGCAAGAATTTTGAGCTAACAAAATGGGGGAAATGGGGGCTGTTTGCTGCAGCAAATTTCGACCAGCAAGATGAAGGAAGAGATGTGAGGGAATGGTGTGGAATTTTCTACACAAAAGTCCTTCACAAGATCAATTAATGAATTTTACATCAACTTTTTACAAAAAAACCCATTTTAATGCATTTTTTACACCATAAAACCACAATTCTTGGAAAGTTTTGGTAAAATTTTTGTTACTACTATATTTTAGTTTATAAAGTTTCCTAAGTGTGTAATTTACCCATTTAAATTTGTATTTATCACTAATTTAATGTATTTTTAAAAGCTTAAAATAATATTAAAAATAATTAATTAAGGAATTTTTTTAATTAACTAGAAAATTTTAAGTGACATTTTAGTGACCAATTTATAGTAATATCTTATCTAAATTTTGTATAATTAGGCCTATAATGAAAAATACCTATTTTGACTTTTTACGGAAAAGATTGCAAATTTAGCCTATTACCGAAAAAATGCCTAAACGATTTTCGAAGCGTTACAGTAGTTCTTTTACGCTCCTCGGTCGTACTTCTTTGCTCCCAACGAGTTTTGCGTTTCATCCGCTTGAAATGTTGCCGGTGAGCAACATATCCCTGCCTCCATCTTTTAAAAGCGTTGCACTCTTCGGTGGGGTGCGCAATCTTTCGATGATATGAGCAGTAGCTAGGGTGTGTTTCCGCTTCACCAAGAATGTTTCCTTCGGAAAGTGGCAACTTCATTCCCATTGATATGGCCTTGGCGAACCTCTTCCTCGTCTTGAGCCTGCTTTTATTTGCGGCGGATGTACTTCGATCTGGTGGGAGTGTTTCAACCCTTTCGTTCAGCCGCCGGCGTTTGGCCTTTTTAAGTATGGCCATCTCACGCTCCCGAGCAGCTTTGCTTTTAAGAAGAGCTTCGTTCAGGAATGCATCAATCGTTTCATCTGATGGTCCTAGAAGTTCTGGTTCAGGATTTGCCCCCAGTTTCTTTGTGTAAGGAGCTTCTTCATCGTCTATCGACGAGTGAGAGATCATATGGCAGCTTGCTACATAACCTTCAGATTCATCCGACGAGTCTTCTCCATTGCCATCATCTCCGTCCTCAAGGACGTGGCTGAGAAATTCTTGGAGTGTGACTGGAGTCCGCGCTTTTTGATTATATTCTTCCAACGCGTCAATCTGATTTTGCAGGTCCGTGCACTTGTCACCAGGCTTCACGGGCTTTTTGGTCTTCTTCTTCTTTGAAGACTTTGACGGCTGGGTGTGAATGCTTTGGCTATCACCACCAATTTTTGGAGTTGGGCGCGGCTTCAGCATCCCCTCGATGATCTCAGTTTCCAGTGGATTCTTCCACCTAATTGCCGGATATGTGTGGAGATCCTTCAGCATTCTTTTAGTTTTGGCTGAAAGAGCGACCTCCCATGGAGCTTCTTCTATGAAAGAACACGATGCCCCCGGTGTATCCGTCTTCTAGAGACGTGCGGCTGAGGCGGGTTCACCTTCCAATTCTTGGATAATACGAATTTACCCTATTGGTACTGATCTTCTATCCAGCTTTTGAAGATGTAACAATCTTCGATCGGATGACCCAACATTCGGGGATAAGGGAAATAGTTAGAATCGCTAATGTCGCCTGGTTGCGCTGGGCGTCTTAGTTCTTGCAGAGTGATGAGCCTGTTGTGTGGTGCTAGCTCGAATAACCTCTTTGTCTTGTCTCGAGAGAACGAGTAAGGGCGTCTCATTTTATCTCCAAGAGATTGAGTTCTATCATTTTGGCGATCAACTGGTCTTAGACCACTGGGCTGCTGTTGAGCGTTAGCGACGACGGTCGCTTTCCCCTTTCCCTTCTCGTTCCGCGGCTCCGGCTTTGGAGGAGACGGTCTATGACCCATCTGGTCCATTTGGACCAGTTTATCGATCAAAGCTTGGAACGTGGTCGGCTTGAAGAACGTCATGAATTAGGAAATAGTTTCATGAGGGTCCAGAGTGCCCACGATCATGCCCACCGCCGGCGCTTCTTCGATGCGCTGTTCGCATTTCGACCACAGATTCCGCCATCATATTGCGTATTGAACCCACGTTTCACCTGGCTTCACCCTGGCATTGATCAATGCCGTTATTGGGGTGCGTTCACTAGCACTCACGAATCACTGGGTGAATAATAGCTTCATTTCTGCGAAAGCCTTGACGGAGTCGTTTGGAAGTTCAGAATACCACTCGAATGCCGTCTCCGACAAGCTGCCGACGAATTGGCGAAATAGCAATTTATCATCACCTCCGGTGTTGCCACTGTTTCCTCCAATCAGAGCAAAGCTCTGTTTTGAATTTCAAAATTCAAAAATTGAAGCAACGCTTCAGATCTCTTGCGCTGCGCGCCACGTGTCAAAAGCAGACACGCCAACGCCAGGAGCGCCGCGCCCTAGGCAGCGCATCCCCAATCAGAGCAAAGCTCTGTTTCAAAATTCAAACTTTAAAAATTGAAGCAACGCTTCAGATTCCTTGCGCTCTGCGCTGCGCGCCACGTGTCAAACACAGGCGCGCTAGCACAGTTGCGCTGCGCGCCACGTGTCAAACACAGGCGCGCTAGCGCAGTTGCGCTGCGCTCCTTTGCGCTGCGCGCCACGTGTCAAACACAGGTGTGCCAGCGCCAAGTGTGCCAGCGCTGGAATTAAAAAAAATTCCCCACCGTTAGATCAAAAGATCTAATAATAATAATAAATTATTAAATGATCAGAATTAAAATTCTGTTCTGGAATGATTTTTCCAATCTTGTTAAAAACAAGAAGATTGCCTTTGTAAAACAGAAGCCCTAGGATCAAAGATCCAATGGTGGGGAAATATCCTCAAATCAATCAGAGAAAGATCTCTTTAACTGATTTAACAAATCAATTGGCCCTATATAAAGACCCCTAGACTTCAAGTCTCGATATACAGAAGAGAGAGAGAAAAAAACCCTCTGCAAACTTTGAGAGAAACTCAAAGAGAAAGAAATGCAAGCCTTTGAAGAAAGAAGATCATTCTCTTCATCTAAAAAGGTAAAGAACTATGTTCTTGAATAACAGAGATGAAATCATCTCATTAAGAAAGATGAACCCTCTTCTAAAAAGATCAGAGATCTAAGAACAAGATCAAGGTCTTCAATAAAAAAGAAAAAGATCAAAAAGATCTAATTATAAAAAGACAAAAAGAAGTATTTTTACTTCACAGATCTTCTGATCTATAAAGGCAGAGCCTTTTGATAAAAACAAGAACTTTATTTCTTGGATCTTGAGGCAAGGCCTCCTTTGAAGAACAAAAACTTGTTCTTCGATCTTAAATTTGATCTGATGCGCTCTGCGCTACTGGAAAGTGCTTTGCACTCTTGAACAACGCTTTTGCGCTCCTTGGACCGGCGCTCAGCGCCAAAAACATGCCACGTGTCAACCACAGACACAGCTTGCGCTTTGCGCTTCTGAAAACAGCCCACTGCGCTCTTGGGTCGGCTCTCAGCACCAAGCACGCCACGTGTCACTCACTGGCGTACCCATAAATTGGCGCAGCGCATTCATAAAGCGCAGCGCGCTAACAAACCAGCGCTTAACGCTAAGCGACAGGTGTCATCCTTATGTGCGCTAGCGCAATGAACTCTTTAATTGGCGCAAGGCGCCTGACGCGCCACGTGGCGCGCTATATGAACACCATTTTGCTCCTGATAAATGCTATGTATTTAATTGCATCCAATGACAGAGCCCAATGCTTAGCATTCTTAAAAAGGGCAGAGCCCAAATAAAGGCCTAACAGCCAGAACATAAATAAAATGTTAAACATTTTTTTAAACTGGACTTAGCCCAATTCTGGCCATAAGTCCACAATTTAAATTGAACTGAGCTCATCTGCTCTTCCAATCAATTTACACACGGTTCGAGGGTACATCTCTTCACTCCTTTGATATTTATCGTTGTAATTCCTCAACGTCTTCAAAGAGGTGACGGGTCTCGACAACCATACATTTTACGGACTGTGGGGTCCTTAAACTCATGGACTATGATGTCCTTAATCTCGACCGTGATGTCTTAAAACTAATGTCGGGCTGTGGAGTCCTTAAATCCACGGACTATGATGCCCTTAACCTCGACCGTGATGTCTTAAAACTAACACCGGACTGTGAGGTTCTTAAACTCATGGACTATGATGTCCTTAACCTTGACCGTGATGTCTTAAAACTAACAATGGACCGTAATATCCTTAAACTAATTATCGACCGCAATGTCATTAAACTAAACAATAGAGCCCAATTGCTCTCTTGTCAGATCTAAACGATCCCGTTAAGTTGATCTTAGTCTAAAATTAGACTAACGTGTCCTTAACAAACGTTTAAGTTGATCTTAGCCTCAAATAAGGCTAACGTATCCTTAAACATAACCCCCCCAAACCAAATCTAAGAAAGATACGGATTTGGACTAGTCCACGCCCGACGGGCGACAACATAACTTAGTCTCCGTATACAATCCACGGGCAACCAAACACAAAACAAATACCCACGACACGAAGTGACCATATGGAGAAGGAGAAAGTTGTTACCGTGATGCGGTATCGTAATTAACTGCAGGGGCTTGCGCCTGCAGGGAAGAGCGTCCCCACAATCAAAAACCCCTCAAATGAGGGGGAATCTGACGAAGTCTGCTACATCGGCCGCATCCGTCTAAACCTTCGATACATGGTGCCATAAATCAACTTGGCATCTTCGGAGAGGTGGACGGATAGCACCAATTAGCATCTGCCCCGAATCTCAGTTCAGACGGACCTGCGCGGTCGCGTCTCCGTGATTCGGCGGGGAACAGATTCTGGGACGCCCGGTTGGACCTTTTCCTCTTTCCACTCCACACTTCGTGTGTCGTGTTCGCGAACCAATCGCGGTTTGTTAATGGTTGCCCTTGGGATTCAAGTTACTAAGATTTGGTTTCTTGCTTGGCGCAGAAAGCAAAACAGCAATGGTGTTCACCTGCTCAAAGTGTTCCACATGCAACTGCAACCCGCGTCCTGCCTCAACTGGGGGAATAACCTACGGGCCCCAAGCGGCTTTCCTGTTCACGATACCCGTGGAACAGGTCACTCAAGCCACCACAGGGCTGTTTTTCGGGACCATGCTCCCACCAACGAGCTTCACTGCTCCCGTGCCCGTACTAGAAACTCCCAAGAAGTCGGTCTTCGATCGACTTACAGCTACTGCGGCTCCTCTCAACGGGTCGTCCAGCACCGGTGCCTCGGTCTTCTCCAGATTGGGCCAAAATTCCTGTGGGCCCACAATGAAGCCTGCAATCCCAGAGAAGGTTATTCCGAAGAGAGTAACCAACCCTGCTCCTGAAGTCGTCAAGGCGGCTTCTCCTGCCAAGGGGTTGGTCTTTACAAGACTGACCGCCCCAACTCCCGCTCCTGCTACTCAAAGAACATCAGTCTTTAACAGGCTGACACCAGCAATGGCCCCTCACCTGAACAGGGGGCAAGACAAGGCCATCCCCGTCACCGAGCCAACTCCATCATCTCGACACGCTCGACGTCGCCACTGGTGCCGAGTGAGGAAGGCCGGAGGCAACTCCCCTTCTGGGCTAACTCCACCAGCCCCGACGGCGGAAATTAATGCTGCTGTTCCAACCGGGAACAGCTTTGAGCTGCTGAATAAGGTGCGTAGGAATTCCCCTACTGCCGTACTGAAAAGATCTCCACCACCAGTGGAGTCCGTCACAGAAATGAAGCCGGAATAACCTCCTCAACGGCTATCCTCTAAAATCTACAAGGTCTGGCGTCAAGTCCAAGACTCGGTGATTGATCCAAATTTCTCCCGCCAGCACAAGAAGCTGAAGGTCCGACAGGAAGCAAGCCATCCTGCCAAGCCACGAAAAGCTATCTGGGTGCCCACCGCGACGACCCCCTCAACTTCGACTGCTCATAAGAAGAGAAGGCCGAAGAAGATCCCTGTGCCTGCGACAAACGTCAAAGGCACTGAGCCCGAATGCCCTAAGTCTGGGGGCATGGTGGTCCATACTATTTACATGGCATCCGGAAAGGAAGATAGCCGCGCTTCTACGGGCCACCAACCACTCACCCGATCCATCACAAGAGCTCAGGAACAGGAACAGCAGAAGCTTCAGGAGATGCTGACCGCAATGGCCACACTTACCGGGCCAAAAGAAAACCCGGAGGTGTCATCAGAACAACGTCGCGAACACGAGACTGATGCTGAATTCCTTCGGAGAATGCTCGAAAAGAAGGACAAGGAGGCTGCAGAACAAGCGGCCAATATAAAGCAAATGGCTCTTCTGTTCCAGGACATGGTGGGCATGATGATCCAGCTGGATCCTCCCGCTGAAGATCCTCCGATTATCCTTGAAGATGACAGAGGAGAAACATCGAATCCCCTGCCGGCTCTTTCAGCAGCCAAGGAGGAAACAATCTCTAAAGCTGTCCTGGATGACTATATTGCTCAGCGAATAAGAGTTCACCAGTCAAATGAGGCAGCCGGCCAAGTTGTCAAAACAGGGCGACCGTATCCAGGCTGGTATGATCAGATAAAGTACCCGCCGGGCTACACAATCCCAAAATTCCATGTCTACAAGGGGACAGGCAATCCCAATCAACATGTCGCCCAGTTTAGGGCTCTTTGTGGCAACACCGGGGGCGATGATAAGCTTCTGCTCCGTCAATTCGTCGGCAGCTTGTCGGTAACGGCGTTTGAATGGTACTCCGAACTTCCAAACGACTCCGTCAAGACTTTCGCAGAAATGGAGTTATTGTTCACCCAGCGATAACCGAGCGCCAGCGAATACATCCCAATAACGGCGTTGATCAATGCAAGGGTGAAGCCGGGCGAAACTTGGGTTCAATACGCAATCCGATGGCGAAACTTGTGGTCGAAGTGCGAACAACGCATCGAAGAATCACCAGCGGTGGGCATGTTCGTGGGCACCTTAGACCCTCATGCAACTATTTCACAGTTCATGATGTTCTTCAAACCGACCACGTTCCAGGTTTTGATCGATAAGCTAGCCCAGATGGATCAAATGGGTCACAGATCGTCTCCCTCGAAACCGGAACCGCGGAACGACAAGGGTAAAGGGAAGGCGACCTTCGTTGTGAATACCCAACAGCAGCCCAGTGCCCCAAAGCTAGCGGATCAATTGGAAGAGAGACGGCGCTATTACAATGAGAAAATGAAGCGTCCTTACTCATTCCCACGGGACAAAACAAAGAGGCTGTTCTAGCTGGCAGTGCGCAACAGGCTTATCAATTTGCCGAATCCAAGGCGACCGCCGCAGCCCAGCGAAGTGAATAATCCTAGTTATTGCCCTTACCACCAAACGGTAAGCCATCCGATCGAGGATTGCTTCGTCTTTAAGGGATGGATCGAGGATCAGTACCTACAAGGCAAGTTTGCGCTGTCTGAGAAGTGGAAAGTAAACCCACCACAACTGCACACTCCTAAGAAGACGGACACACCAGGGGCAACGCGCTTTTTTGTTAAAGAAGCCCCATGGGAGGTCGTTCTTTCGGCCAAAACCAAAAGAATGCTGAATGATCTCCAAACATGCCCGGCGATCAGATGGAAGAATCCGTTGGAACCTGAGGTCATCGAGGGGATGCTGAAGCAGCGCCCAACTCCAAAGATTGGTGGTGATAGCCAAAGCGTTCATGCTCAGCCGTCGAAATCTTCGAAAGGAAGAAGAAATCCAAGAAGCCCGTGAAATCTGGCGACAAGCGCACGGACTTACAGAGGCAGATTGACGCGCTGGAAGAGTATAACCAGAAGGCGCGGACTCCAATCATGCTCCAAGAGTTCCTCAGCCACGTCCTTAAGGACGAAGATGATGGAGAAGACTCGTCGGATGGATCTGAGGAGCACGTGGCAAGTTGTTATGTGATCTCTCACTCGTCGATAGACGATGAAGAAACTCCTTGCACTGAGAAGCTGGGGGCAAATCCTAAGCCGGAAATTCTGGAGCCATCAGATGAAATAATTGATGCATTCCTGAATACGGCTCTTTTGAAAAGTAAAGCTGATCGGGAGCGTAAGATGGCCATATTTGAAAGAGCCAAACGCCGGCGACTAGACGAAAGAGTCGAGGCACTCCCGCCGAATCAAGGAACATCCGTCGCGGATAAAAAAAAGTTCAAGATGAGGAAAAGATTTGCTAAAGCCATATCAATGGGAATGAAGCTACCACCCTCTGAAGAAAACACTCCCGGTGAAGCAGAAACACATCCTAGCTACTGCTTATATCATCGAAAAATTTCGCACCCTACCGAAGAGTGCGACGCTTTTGAAAGATGGTGGCAGGGATATGTTTCTCATCGGCAACATTTTAAGCGGATGAAACACAAAACTCGTCGGGAGCAAAGAAGTGCGACCGAGGAGCATAAAAGAAATACCGGTAACTGTCGTATGGTCAACACCGGGGGATTGCAGGTTCTCACTTTTGGAAGCGACTCTGACGAAGAGATGGCTCTTGGCCCTCTCTTTAAAGAATCCACCTTGGGGAAGGAGGAAGAACCGAAGGCCTGTGAAAACATTCAGCTGCGCAATCGCACGCTTCCAGAAAAGAATTTCGGATCCATGAGTAGAAAAGATAATGGAAAAGAAAAGGTCTTCGAGAATATCGCCCTGGACGACCAAGTCATGAAAGAGCTGACTGCCAAGGACCCGCCAAAGAAAAGTAAGGTGGACTATAACGTTCTGGCGCACTTGAAGTTACCCTCGCAGCTCAGTATTCTCGACGCCCTTTTACTATCCAAAGAAGCGAGAGATTCATTGATCCAGGCGCTACAAGAACCAGAGCAATTCCAAGCTTTTCTCGCTGAAGAAAAGATGAAGGACGAGCTAAAGGAAATACACACAGCCGATATCGCCTTCGGCGATGAAGATCTCTTCCTTGGGACGTGCGAGCACAACCGTCCCCTCTATGTCTCAGGGTATTGCCACGATATAAAGATAGGCAAAATCCTGATTGACAATGGGTCTTCCGTCAATCTTCTCAACGTGAGAGTATTGAAGGAAATCTGCATGAGCGTCCAGCATCTCGCTCGTGATAAAATCACCATCTCCGGTTTTGACTCCCAGTCATCGCGAACTCTCGGGTCTGTGATATTGACATTACGATTCGGGCTACATGTCACGGATATTAAATTTCATGTCATTGACGCCAAGACAAGCTATAACGCTTTGCTCGGCCGGCCTTGGTTACACGAGTACAATATCATCCCTTCTACACAACATCAATGTATGAAATACTTTAAGGATGGTCTCGAGTATACCGTAACAGGAGAGCTTAATCCATTCTCCGTAAACGAAGTCCGCAAGTATGAAGATGCAAAATACTTTTTGCCAGATTTCAAGGACACGGAGAGATGTCACAAACTGGATAACAAAGCTATCACCACCATTCCGGTCTTCGGGAGTGATACTGAGGAAGAGGAAGAGACGGTTTATTCAGGCCCACCCCAGTACAACAAGCCAGGACCGTCTGCTCCCATGTTGATCTTTGGCAGTGACTTGGAAGATGAGGTCCATGTTATTTTCTCCGCTCGGCCTTCAATATAAACGTTCGCTGATGAAGAGCAAAGTTTGCAAGTTGCCATGGTTCTGCCCAAACATCATAAAGAACTAGACGCGCTTGATACCTACAGTGTGGAAGAGCTGCAGACGTTCTGTGTCCCTCCCAGGCGGGAAGGCGAAAAGGCGATCCTATTCTACCGCTCCGGGGAAACCAAAGTGGAGAAAGAAATCTAGCACGGCGTGGATTCTACACTTGACAGGCTCCAGCCCATCCGTCTGCCTAGATATTATACAGAAGACTTGAAAAGGCTGTTGAAGCGCCAAGCGATACCCTTCAAACAGACCGTTCGGAAAGCTAAGTTCTATGACAGGATCTGGAATGTTCCCGGAACTCAGCGCAAGTTGCCCAACGGGAGAATGGAAGCGATCGGGCTTGGATATGTTCGGTCCAAGAAATGGGAGCTACTCCGCGATTGCTATGTCATACATGACTTTGATGAAGAAAGAGATGCTCAATGGGAGAATGCTAACCCTGAACCAGAAAAAGCCCCTGACATGAAAATGCCCAGTCCGTCGTTCGAAGAACAAATGGACAAGCTTATAAGGGAAGCTGGTCAAAAAGTTCGAGACGATCATAATCGTGAAATGGCCATCTACGAGAAAGCCAGGATTCAGCGCCTTCTTCAACAGGCTGCGAAAGATGAAAATGCCCCTCCCTGTCAACCTGTTGTACAAAAGACTCGACGCAGAGGCCGAAACAAGTCAAAGAGCGGAAAAGGCGTTCGACAGCGACAAAGCGGAACCAAGAAGTCACGCGAGCGGGAATCAAGCGGTCCGGATTTGTCCCTTATGAAGAAGATGAGTCGAGCATACTCTTTTCCTCAAGACAAGACAAAGAAGATACTTGAGCTTGCCATAAGACATCAAATGCTTACACTTCCGGAGTCCAAACATCCTGAGCAAGCTAACGAGGTCTCTCATCCAGACTATTGCTCTTATCACCGAGCAATAGGACACCCTCTCGAAGACTGCTTCACCTTCAAGAACTAGATCGAAGATCAATATCAGCTTGGCAAGTTCGCTCTATCCGACAGTTGGAGGATAACACCGCCGCAGAAGCACGAACCCAAATCCGCGAGAGTAGAACCAGATCAACATCGGTCGTGGAAGCGAGACCGTACTTGTCATATGATAACGATATCAAAAGAAGACCCCGACGGTATGGATAACCTCCCCTGGTGCTTTGAAAACGATGATAACGAGGTGATCTCGGAGTTTCCACCGGTGCCGAAATAGCTGGAAGATGGAATACATACCACTGCAGATAACCTCAAGAAAATTGATTTGGGGACGACAAGTGACCCACGACCGACATTCGTCAGTGAGTTGCTGTTTGAGGAAAGGGTAGCTACACTGAAAGACGTGCTTATGCAGCATAAGGATTGCATCGCGTGGAACTATTCCGAAATGCCAGGACTAGACCCATAGATTGTTGTCCACAAATTGGAAATATCCCCGGACGTCAAGCCAATCAAATAAGCACCGAGAAGAATGCGACTCGAGCTTGAGATGAGCATCAACGCCGAGATCAAGAAGCTGATCGACTCTGGCTTCATCCAAGGGGTTCAGTACCCTGACTGGATCGCCAACATCGTCCCAGTGATGAAGAAAAATGGGACGGTACACATATGTGTGGACTTCCGGGATCTCAATAAAGCCTTCCCGAAGGACGACTTCCCAGTACCGGTCACTGAGCTGATGATAGATAACACGTCCACTCACGAAGTTTTCTCCTTCATGGACGGATCGACGGGATATAATCAGATAAAGATGCATCCTGAAGACCAGAAACATACTGCTTTCCGAACCCCTCTGGGAATATTCTGCTATAAGGTGATGCCTTTTGGTTTAAAGAACGCCGGTGCCACCTATCAGAGGGCCATGACGAAGATCTTCGATGACCTTATACATGAAATCGTCGAATGCTATATCGACGACCTCGTGGTGAAAAGCAAATCATACGAGGAACATCTCGAGCATCTGAAGATCGTGTTCCAACGCCTTCGGCAATACAACTTGAAGATGAACCCTCTCAAATGCGCATTCGGGGTGTCCTCAGGTAAATTCCTAGGATTCATTGTCCGACACTGAGGCATTGAGATAGATCCGTCAAAGATCAAAGCAATTATGGAGATGCCCCTGCCAAGGACTCTTAAGCAATTGCAGTCTCTCCAAGGGAAGCTCGCGTATATCCGGCGATTTATAGCCAATCTCTCTGGCAAGTGCAGTCCGTACAGTCACTTGATGAAGAAAGGGACCCCGTTCGTCTGGGATCACAGATGCCAAGGCGCACTGGACGAAATCAAGCAGTATCCGCAGAACCCGCCAGTGCTGGCTGCTCCGGTCAAGGGAAAGCCTCTCGTTCTTTATACAACCACTCTCGAAGGTTCCTTGGGCGCATTATGGGTACAAGAGAACGACCAAGGGAAAGAAAGAGCTCTCTATTACTTGAGTCGAATTCTCCTGGGGGCAGAAAGCAATTATTCTCCCATCGAAAAACACTGCCTGGCATTGATCTTCGCGATAACGAAGCTCAGGCACTATGCGTTGGCGCATGAAGTCCGTCTCATATCGAAGGTGGATCCTCTCAAATATTTGATGTCAAAAGCCATATTGACGGGGCGACTCGCTAAATAGGCCCTGCTCTTGATGGAGTTCTCGATAACTTATCGACCTCTTAAGGCAGTGAAAGGCCAGGCCATCGCCGATTTCCTCACTGAACATCCGATACCGGCCGATTCCCCTTTGAATTGTGAACTGCCAGACGAACATGCGTTTGATGTGATCGACGGTGGTGGTAACCGGTAGGAACTTTATTTTGATGGAGCGTCTTCCATGAAGAAGCGCAAACAGAATGCGCCTATAATCAAATCAGGGGTAGGCCTTATCTTCGTGACCCCACAAGGAGGGATAATGCGATCCGCCTTCTCCTTGACAGAGCCGAGGACGAACAATGAAGCCGAATACGAAGCTTTGATAGCAGGCCTCGAGATCGCCATCAACATGGGAATTGAAAACCTCCTCATATACGGAGACTCCCAACTGGCCGTTAGTCAAGTAAACGGCGACTACCAGACGTGCAAGCCAGAGCTAGTAAAGTATGGCGAGAGAGTACAGCAACTGCTGACTCAAATTCCCTCCTACATGCTGGAAAGCATACCGCGTGCAGAAAATAGCAAAGCGGATGCACTAGCTAAGCTCGCTAAAGAACTGGCCGATGAGAACCTCGATGACGTGAGGATCGTTGTGCAAAGCCGTCGGGTCCTCGCACCGGCAGAAATATCTCCGGAATCATTCGAGGAAAAGGAAGCGATTGAGCAGACGACCCTGCAAATAAAAGACCAGGAAAAGGCTGAGGATTGGAGAGAAGTCTTTATAGACTACTTCAAATCCTGTCGAACACCTGAAGATGCGTCCTCAAGACATCAGCTTATGAAACGAGCTCTGTCTTTCGCTTTCGTCAATGATACTCTGTACAAGAGGTCATTTGATTCGTTATGGCTGAGATGCCTGGGACCTGAAGAGGCAAAAAGAGTCGTCCAAGAAGTTCACAACGGACTCTGCGGCTCTCACCAAGCAGGCCCGAAGATGAAGTTGAAGATCAAACGGATGGGTTATTATTGGCCCACGATGATCCAGGACTGCCTTGAGTATGCAAAGCAATGCCACTCGTGCCAGATTCATGGGGACTTTATCCATCAACATCCAAATCCACTACATCCAACGATGGCTAGCTGGACATTCGAAATGTGGGGGACTGACATAATCGGCCCCATCGAACCGGTATCATCCAGAGGACATCGTTTCATTTTGGCGACAACTGATTACTTCTCCAAATGGGCAGAAGCAGTACCGCTGAGGGAAGTGAAGACGGAGAATATCCTCCACTTCTTCAAGACGCACGTTATTTATCGGTTTGGAACTCCACGACGGATCATCTCCGATAGCGGGCCAGCCTACAGAAGTCACAAGATCAGCCGCTTCGCACAACAACATAACATAGACTGGAGATATTCATCGGTCTATAATCCCCGAGCTAACGGTCTAGCTGAAGCTTTCAATAAGATCTTGACGAAGATCGTGAAAAAGATGGTGTCACGAAATAAGAAGAACTGGCACGAGAGACTGCATGAAGCTCTCTGGGCATATCGAACTACGTTCAAGACGGCCACGAACACAACTCCATACGCATTAGTATTCGGTACAGAAGCGGTACTTCCCCTCGAGATAGAGGTACCCTCTCTACGAGTGGCAGTTCATTACGAGCTGACGGATGAAGAGAACGCTCACCTTCGGCTTGAGGAGCTCGATGCCCTTGATGAAACCCGGCTCCTGGCGCAGCAAAATCAGGAAGCTTAAAAAGCAAAGATGACGCGCTCCTACAAAAGATTGACTTGGCCGAGAACATTCCGCCAAGGCGAACTCGTACTAGTGGTCAAAAGACCTATGATCCCCAATCGTGCTAAACGGGGGAAATTCGAGCCGAACTATGAAGGCCCGTACATCATAGACAAGGTCTACCAGGGTGGGGCTTATCTACTCATGGACATGCATGGTGAAAGATCTTTCAGGCCAATAAACGGTCGCTTCCTGAAGAAGTACTACGCTTGACAAGTCACGGCCTAGGTCAATGATAGATGACGACGACTATGTCCGCTCGCTATCTTCCTAAGCCCAAACTTTATAAGTAGTAACCGGCTTACGTTACAACGGACCGAAACGTCCTTAAACTAACAGCGGACCGAAACGTTCTTAAACTAACAACGGACCACTATGTCCTAAAACTAGCTGTTGACCGAGATGTCGATAAACTACGGTGGATTGCAGCATCCCAAAGCCGATTCAAAAATAAAAAAAGAGAAAAAAATAAATAGAAAGAAAGAAAACGATATGTCCATAAGCAAAATGGGCACGGATGAAAACCCGAAAGGGCTCCGTGAGTAAAAACAGCAGGGCTACCGGCGAGTCTTGTGAAAACCTGAAAGGGCGCAACCTCGTTAGAAAAAAAAGAATAAATAAAAGAAAACGGTATGTCCATAAGAAAAATGGACACGGATGAAAACCCGAAAGGGCTCCGTGAGTAAAAACAGCAGGGCTACTGGCGAGTGTTTGTGAAAACCCAAAAGGGCGCAGCCTCGTTAAAAGACACTTGCAAGGTCCTCTCGACCTTGTGAGGAGAAATCACCTGTGTGAGATCCTTACGACTCACAAGGGAGCAACACACTTAGGAATCCTCACGATTCCTAAGGAGAAATTACACTTGCGAGATCCTCACGACTCGTAAGGAGAATTCTCTTATGAGACCCTCACGGCTCATAAGATTTGAAAGTCTTAAGCTATAGAGACCTGAACCTGTTCTTAAGCAACCCCCATAACCTACGATACTGCCTACAAGCGGCTCAATACTGACCCTTGTATACAATCCACGGGCGCGAATAAACATTTCCCTAACAAAGTCCCACCCGTGACTAGGGATATGTTCGCACGGTGAACAACCCTTGTGAGTCCTCTCGACTTATAAGGGGAAAACTCTCTTATAAGATCCTTACGACTTATGAGAAGCCATACACTTAGGAGTCCTCACGATTCCTAAGGAGAAAACATACCTACGAGATCCTCACGACTCGTAGGGAGAAATACCTTTGTGAGACCCTTACGGCTCATAAAGTCAAAAGCCTTAGTCGACAGGATCTGATTTATGATATTTTCCGTTGTCGGTATTTAGAAAATTGTATTTAATCACAACCAAAAATATTTTGACCGCAATCAATAACGGTGTCGAATGTAGCGCGTTAGTAAGTGCGGATCGTCCACAGGGAAAGTGTAATCGTTCGTCTTTCGAATTAGATGAATCGAAACTTTAGGGAAAAGAAAAGAAAACAATTCATGATTTGTAATTGAAGTTCAAGAATTAGAAAATCTAGATCTAATAACAAGAAATGATAAAATCAAGAATTGAGAGTTTGATGATTTTTCCAACCAAATATCAAGAATCGAAGTGTAGCTCGTAGGAGTAGATCGGATCTATAGATGTGATGAGATCTAAAGATTTCATGTTCTTATCCATTAACGAATTGATACTAGATCGATGATTATTCGTCGAGGTTAAGGATCTTGCGAAGAAGGTAGGGTTTCCTCGTCTTATCCTTTATCCTTTCGATGAATCTCATTCAAATTCTAGCTTCTAGTTAATCAAATGATCAATCGTTGTCCCTAGTTTCGAGTGAACACAATCAAGAAAGGATCATCCCGAAACTAGGTCATCGATCATTTGATTCACAAGAATTTACAATCGTTATAGGATTTAAGAATTGTAAAAAGATCTAAATCATCATCATTCTATTGATCGTCTTGACTCCTTTACGAGCGGAGTTTTACTCAAACATCACAACAAGAATCACAATCACAAATTGAGATCGAATCATGATGCAAGAATTTAAAGAAAGCAAGATTAAAGAATTTCACCTTTTATTTATATCAACAATTTCGTTACAATCGCTCAAGAACTACAAGAGGAAGAATTCGATCGTCGATTTGGCTTCGCTCGTCTCCTTGAGTCGCGGATCGGCTTGGATCACTTGCCCGATTGAAAATCGGCTCCGCTCCTAAAAGGTTGAAGGCTTCTTGCTTGATTTGGTACTCGGGATCTTGAATTTGGATTGAAATTAGGGTTAGGGTTTCGCACAAGTCGTGTCACTCAACTTGTGGATGGAAGATGAAGAGAGAATGAATTAATGAACAACCTCAACTCTTAGATCTAGGCTCTCTTTTATAGACCATCAAAACCTTAGATCTAGGATTTGAATTTTGAATTTCCCTCCAAAAGTTTGTTAGCAAGAGAGGCTTCTAGAAGTGATTAGTTAGGAGGGAGCTTCTAGAAATAGTTTGTTAGGAGCTTAATCAAGATTAGCATAATTAATCATCCTTGCTGATCTGACAGTAGCTTCGAGAATTCTCTGGAGTTTGAAGTATATGAAATGAATGTGGGCCCTGAGAGAATAATTTTGCACTAAAAATGGTGAGCTGAAGCCTTGGAATCGCCGCGGATCCGCGGCGCAAGCAGGCTCCCGCCGCGGATCCGCGGCTCTTTGTGGGCCTTGGGGCTTGGGCTCTCTGTTGCTGCTTTGGGCTGATGTTTGGAGCTTTTTATGATATGTTGAATATTGTAACTCCTTCTATATTGCTACCAGATCTCGCACCTTTTAGTTGGCGTAATGTTTGATCAGCACAATGTAAATTTTGGCCTTTCTTCTGGATTTTCCTGCACAGATCTCGAAACAAGTGTTGCGCAATATAGGGATGATGCGATGCCATGAAATGCAGTCAATTTCCTTTATAGTGCCGGTTTTAGAGTCTAACACATGCAATCTGATATTTAACGACTGATTTGCTAATATGTGCTATATGAATGCCGAACACTTCTAGATGAGTGCAAAAGATAGGGAAATTGCCGTTGTTGGGGTAAAAATTTACACCCCGGTTGACCAAGTCAAAATCCAAGTCAATCCCAAGCCAAGTGGGCCCAAGCCCAGACCCAGTGGGCCCATGCCCGGGTCGAGCCTGAACATGGAGCGGCCGGCCTCCCCCCATGCCAAGATAAAAATTTTGTAATAAATAATTTTGTTGTATTTATTTTATTTTATTTTATGAATAAATGTAAGAAAAATAGGCATAAAGCCAAAATTTTGTAAAGCCCATGGCTTATGTGCAAAAAAAAATGGCACATGAGCCATGGGATAGGCAAAATGCCATTTTATGAAGCCCAAGGGGCTATGTGTAAAATGTATGGCCTATAAAGGCAAAGATAATGAAAATATCTCAACAACTTTTTCTCTCTCCAGAAATTTCTAGATCTGAGATCTCTTTCTCCTTCTTCAAGGTTCCAAAACCTTCTTCTTTCTCTTGAATTAAATCAAGAGTTCTCCTTTTTATAAAACAAATTAGTTTTTCACCATAAAACCCATCAAGGGGAACTCAGATCTTCCATTAGATCTCAAAAGGAAGAGATTTTTAAAAATCCCACATCTCTTGATCTTCAAGATCCAGCTAACAGAGGAGGAAGAAGGAGAACCCCTTTCATTAAACCCAACAAAAAAACACTCAGGAGTCTAACTCCTCTTTGATTTCTCTTCAGAAAAATCTTTTTAGGCTAAAAGCCTCTTGTCCTCTCCAGCGCGCAGTGCAAGTGCGCAAAGCGCACGCGTGCCGACACGTGGCGCGCGCGCTTGCGCACCTGCGCAAGTGCGCAAAGCGCCCGCGTGCCGACACGTGGCGCGCGCGCTTGCGCAAGTGCGCAAAGCGCCCACGTGCCGACACGTGGCGCGCGCGCTTGCGCACCTGCGCGCTTGCGCAAGTGCGCAAAGCGCCCGCGTGCCGACACGTGGCGCTTGCGCACCTGCGCACCTGCGCGCAGCGCTCTTGCGCAAAGCGCCCGCGTGCCGACACGTGGCGCCCTTGCGCATCTGCGCGCAGCGCTCATGCGCAAAGCGCCCACGTGCCGACACGTGGCGCGCTTGCGCCTGAGCGCACAGCACCTAAGTGCACAGCGCCCAAGGTGCTGCCCCACGCATCCTTTGGATGCCTTTTCCCCTTTATTTATACATATATGTATATATATACATTTGTATACAAATGTACACATACACATACTCCGCAACATTCTCCCCCTCCAAAAAATTTTCGGGCCGGGGCGCTGCCCCGAACCCCGCAAGGGGGCTGCTAGCCCCCTTGACCCCCAGCCCGCTATCCGGGTAGCGGGACCCCCGTAAAAACTCTGCGTGGCTCCCGATATATCCAAAACCCCCCTTTCAGAACAGAACACACGTACACTGCACATTGAATTCGCATGACCAGTTTAACCCGTTAATCGGAGGTTCCCTCGCCCCAAAGGCGAGGGGTAATTAACGGCAGCTTAGTCCGCGGCTGCCGGAGATTCGGATCCCCACAATCATTAAACCCCGGCCTACCCTAGGCAGGGGGAATCTGTAGTACGCCTGACAAGCGTGCGCGTATTCCCATCTCAATGGGGTGACGAAAAAACACCCTACAGATTCTGGCACGCCCGGTGGGACCAATCTCTCCTCCCATATCTCGGGTTAAGCGTTCATGCGAACTCATTTAACATATACGCCGATGTTTGTACTGAAATAATTTCTTTCTTTCGTGCAGCAATCAACTTTCAATGACGATGTCTCCCAAGACGAACTCAGCTTCCAACGTGACCCCGATTCCGTACATGGTCAAGATCAATGCTCGTGTGGTTCTCCCCGCAACCCTCAGTCGACAATGGGAGGAACCGCCCCGCCAGTTTGGCTCTGTCATCATCTACCCTGCCGAAAGCGCTCATCTGGCAGAGATCCCAGCGGAACAGGTGGCCAAGCCGGTCTCAAGGGGTAAGAGGCCGAATGTCGTGATCGCCAAGGCACCACAACCGAAACTTAAGATGGTGTCTGAACGAGTCCCTGGCGCTCTAGCTGGGGGCAAGACTTCCGATGTGAAGGGCAACATTAAAAGTTGCGGACGAGCTCAGGCGATGACTCCAACAAATGCACAATCGGGCGTATCTCCAAGGCCCTCCATCAACCGGTATGCGGCGTCTTCCCAAAAAGCCGAAGTCTGCAAGGTGCTTAGAACAGAAAAGTTAAGGCAGAAGCGGCTCAGGTATCGAGCCAACAAGAGGGCCAAGGCTTCGGCCAAATGGAACCATGTGAAGTTCCAAGTGCAGGGTTTCCCCGAGACGACGGCTGAGTCGGACGTAAGAATAAGCAATTCCTTCGAGCCTCTGAAGTGGGTTCAGAAAAACGCCATGACCGCCAGAATCAAGAAGACAGCGGTCCGAACAGTGCCACAAAGAGACGTGTCCCCGCCCCAACAGAAAAAGTACGACACTATCTCTTCAAGAGTCTATCAAGCGCTCTGTGCCGCCTGAAAGAAGCGGGGCAAACCCAGAAAAGATGCGCCAACACCATTCAAGAAGCTGGTTAAGCCAGCCGCCTTCAATCGACTACCAGTTACCGAAGCAAGGGGGTCAAGACAGCGATCCGTGAAATCAACCACCAATGATCGAAAGACGGCCGGATATATCATCCATACGGTCTATATGGCGGGCGGGCGCCCCAGCGACAACCTTCGCAGCAAAAGCAAGGACGGGGCCACCACATCCCAAGCCCAATCTAGCCTGAATGTGGTTGCCGCCGCCCAAGAACAGCCGCCCCTGCTGGATGAAGAAAACCCTCTCGATGAGGATGATAGGCAGGTAGACCCCTCGGTCCATGTAGAGTCAAGCTCGGACAGCGAGGAAGAGCCGACTTTCCGCCCTAGGACTGCGGAGCAAGAGCTGCTTCAAGAGCTTCGAAAACAGCTCAGGAGCAAAGATAAAGAGATGGCCAAGCTCTATTCGAAGATAGACGACTTAACGAACGTGGTGATGCAGCTTACGGCTCAAATTGCTCGAGCGCCTCCCAATCAAGCATAAGCCGCTACTAATCAGCCGGGTGATGACAATCTGAGGCAGCCAATGCCTGTTCCTTTGGGTCCAAGACTGGTCGAGCCGCATGAAAGCCGGCCACACTCCGCTTCTGGGGACGCCTTGGCCCCAGATAGCACTATCCCGCTAACACAGGATCGGATAATGGATTTGGTCACCAGCAAGGTTAAAACATTGGTGGCCGAAGCCGAAGCTCAAAAAGAAATCGGCAGTAGTAGGCGGCCATATCCCGCGCAGTACGATCTGATTGAGTTCCCAAGTGGCTACGTCATTCCTAAGTTCGGAAGATTTGATGGAACGGGGAATGCAAATCAGCACGTCGCCCACTTCAAAGCATCGTGCGGAAATACAGGGGGCAATGACGCGCTCCTTCTTCGTCAGTTTGTCAACAGCCTGACCGGCGTCGCCTTCGACTGGTATGCGAGTATACCGGACGAGTCCGTCATTACCTTTGCCCAAATGGAGTCCCTGTTTCGGCAAAGGTTCATGAGTGTCAGTGATAAAATCTCCATTGCCGACCTTGTGAGGACTAAGCCGGGGAAGAATGAAAGCAACACCGACTTTATCGCCCGATGGCGTAATCTCACAGTCAAATGCGAACCGCCGCTGGAGCAGGACCAGTCCGTCAGCCTTCTCATTGGGAACCTCAGCAATTGGATGGTCCCATTCTTGTGTACAGCGGGCCTCAAGACATTTCAGGAGCTAACCAAGAAAGTCCAAATGCTGGAACGCTCAAAGCAAGAGTCCCCGCCGGACACTCAGAGAGACAAAACTTGGAAAAGCAAGCGGGACGACAACCGTAGAAGCGGGAGTTCCAGCAGTACCAATGTCTTCAATGCCTCCGACAATGAAGAAAAGCGAAGGGCGGGCGAATCCAAAACCAACCGGTCTCGAAAGCCATTGCTGGGAGGAGATGGGCCTTCCCTAGAAGAGAAGAAGAACAAGGTTTACTCTTTCAGAAGGGACAAGGTCCGTAAGATATTTAAAGATGCCTTGAACAACGGCTTACAATTGCCGGAGTCGAAAAGACCCCAAGAAGCAAAAATGACCGACAATCCTCTGTATTGCCCGTACCACCGAGTAGTGAGCCATGCGATCGAGGATTGCTATATCTTCAAAGACTGGGTCGAGAAGCAGTACAAGGCTGGAGAGATCGAGCTATCCAAAAGCGTGTTGGTGAACAATCAAGTTGCAACCGCCAACTTTATACAGACAGAAGCCGAAGCCTTCTGGGAGCAGACAGCCGAACCCGCGGCCCTAAGAAATGAAACTGACTCATCGCGGCCTCCGTGGAGTACGCACATATCTAATAAGACGAAGAAGATGCTAAAGCTACTTCAGAAAGAGCCCAGGATGGAATGGGAAGAACAGAAGAAGCCTACCAGTCCAGCTGCCTATGCGGCTCCATCAGGCTCAAAATCCAAGAAGCTCAAGAAGAAGAAAAGTGCAGCTCGGCACGAAAAAGAGTCTGCAGGGAGATCGACCATTCAAAAATATATCGATTCCCTCGAAGAATATGAACAAAAGGAAAGAACATTGATTCAATTGAAGGAGTTCTTCCCTGTACAAGCGGCTGAAATTCTGGAGGAGTTAGAAGAAGACTCCAATGAAGAGATCCCAGTAGTGACCTGCTATGCCATCCATCTTGGCAGCGACTCCGAGGATGATCTCTGTTTTCCCGAAGAGGACGAGGAGCTCACCACAAAGGCCAATCAAATCCAGCTCAGAAGCGGCAGGGCTCTACCGCAAAATCAGGGCAACGCCCCAAAAGGGAAGGAAAAACATGTCGCTAATGAAGAAGATGGCAGAGAACCGGCCGATGAAAACATAAGTCCTTCCTCGGTGGACTATAATGTCTTGGCACATCTCCGGAAGCTTCCATCTCTCCTGAGCATCTACGACGCCTTGGTCCTATCTAAGGAGCTTAGAGACGTTCTCATCCATGCTCTACAAAACCCCGAGCGGTATCAGGCTCACTTTGCGGAAATTAATATGAAAGAAGCCCAGCACGCTTTGCATGCCGCCGCAGTCACATTTAAGGATGAAGACTTGCTACTGGGAACGGCTGAGCATAATCGGCCGCTTTACGTGACCGGGTACAGCGACGGAGATCGAATTAATCGTATATTGATTGATCCGGGGTCCTCAGTGAACATCATGAACTTGCGAACTCTGAAGAGTTTGTCAATGGACGTCCGACACCTGTCGAGGGAAAGGATTGTCATTCAAGGGTTCAACCAAAATTGCCAGCAAGTTCTAGGGTCTATAGCTTTGCCAATCAAATTTGGGGATCTGCAAACTGAAGCTAAGATATACGTGATCGACGCCGACACATCTTATAAGATTCTCTTGGGGCGGCCGTGGATCCATGATTACGGCATCATTCCGTCGACTCTCCATCAATGCATGAAGTATACTAAAAATGGCGAAGAAAGACGTATTGACGGAGACATCCAGCCGTTCGGTGTGCATGAAGTCCGCTACGAAGATTCTCGGTACTTTTTGAACCACCAAAATGCTAAGCTACAACTGACCGAGGATAGACCGGCCCCAAAACTCAAAAGCAAATCTGCGCCGGCTGTCACTTTCAAAAGCAAAAATACCCAAGTGCGCCCGCATTTCGGCAGCGACACTAATGAGTCCGATGCTGGAAGCCCGTCCTCCCGTAAAACTCGCCCTCGTTTCGGCAGCGATACGGACGAATCTGTTA
The DNA here is from genome assembly GCA_030015575.1 of Agapanthus africanus. Taxonomy (NCBI): domain Eukaryota; kingdom Viridiplantae; phylum Streptophyta; class Magnoliopsida; order Asparagales; family Amaryllidaceae; genus Agapanthus; species Agapanthus africanus. The sequence continues at coordinate 797,357,330 of CM057340.1, forward strand.
CCGAAGGCCCGTCTAGCAGCAAAGTCCGCCCTCATCTTGGCAGCGACACTGAAGAGTCAGAGGAGGAGGACCTGTCGTGCAACAGCGGTGCAGATTGGACCCCCACGCAACAAGCGAAACTGCGAGAGACCTTCGAAGTTGCAGAAGGATCCCTAGCCGTTACAAGGGTACCAGAGCAAATGTGCAAAGAGCTCGATGCATTATCAATCTCCACCGTGGACCAGCTGAAAACTTTCTACGTTCCCGGGAGGAAAAGTGGACAGAAGGGCATCCTGTTTTATGGGTCAAACCCCGTTGTGCACCCGGGCGATCTGTCTGTCGCGTGCCTTCCATGTGAGAGAGGCATAAGAGCCGTTCTCAATCCCAGATACTACGCGCCCGAGATGCGGGAATACTTTAAAAAGTGCGGATGCCGGTTATATCAAACGGAGTCCGAAGCAAAGTTTTACGAAGGGCTATGGCATCCGCCCCAGGTCCGAGCACTCATCGATGGACGAATTCCAGATAGACGGGGCATAGGCTACATTCAACCTGATTCCAAAGCGTGCTACATGATCCATGTTGGTGAGGCCAGCGAAAGATCAAAAGATGACGACGAGATAGCCGAGCCAGAAGAAGCTCCTCAAGAGCTCGAAGATGGCGGACAAGCAACCTTTGACGAGCTAACCGAGATTGACTTAGGAACGCCCAATAATCCAAGGCCGACCTACATCAGCTCGCTCTTGTCAGAGGAAATGAAAGCGCAGATAATCGCCCTGCTGCATGAGTTCGTCGACTGCTTCGCGTGGACATACAAAGAAATGCCTGGCCTTTCCCCTGAAGTGGCCGTACATAAGTTGGCTATATCTCCTGATGCTAAGCCAGTCAAACAAGCTCCTCGAAGAATGAGAAGGGAACTAGAAGAAAAGGTCATCGAGGAAACTAAGAAGCTCATCGATGCCGGCTTCATCAGGGAAGAGAAATACGCGGACTGGATCGCATGCATAGTCCCAGTGAAGAAGAAAAATGGGCAGATCCGAGTTTGTGTCGATTTCAGGGATCTCAACAAGGCATGTCCTAAAGACGACTTTCCGCTGCCGGTCATGGAAATGATGGTCGATGACACCTCAAATTACGAACTGTTCACCTTTATGGACGGCTCGTCTGGATATAATCAGATCAAGATGTCGCCTGAGGATGAGAAGCACATAGCATTTCGAACCCCGATCGGAATATATTGCTACAAGGTAATGCCATTCGGACTGAAGAACGCAGGTGCTACATATCAAAGGGCGATGACTAATATCTTTGATGACCTAATCCATAAAGTCGTCGAATGTTATGTTGATGATCTGGTCGTCAAGACTAAAGCCAAGGCCGATCATATCCAAGATCTCAGGACCGTTCTCACCAGACTGAGGGAATACGATCTGAAGATGAACCCTCTGAAGTGCGCTTTTGGCGTGTCATCCGGAAATTCCTGGGCTTCATAGTCCGACATCGAGGGATCGAAGTTGACCCATCAAAGATAAAGGCCATCATGGAGATGCCCCCTCCGAAGAGTCTGACGCAGCTAAGATCTTTTCAAGGCAAGCTTGCTTATATACGGAGGTTTATCTCAAATTTATCGGGGAGATGTAGGCCCTTCTCAAAGCTCATGAAGAAAGGAGCTCCTTTTATCTGGGATGCCGAATGTCAAGCAGCGTTCGAAAGCATCAAACAATACTTGTTGCACCCTCCAGTGCTGGCTGCTCCCATTCCAAATAAACCGTTGATTCTCTACACTGCCGCGCTAGATGAGTCACTCGGTGCGCTCCTTGCTCAGAACAATGAGGAGGGAAAAGAGAATGCCCTCTACTACCTCAGTCGAACTCTAGTCGGGGCGGAACACAACTATTCCCCAATCGAAAAGCAATGCTTGGCTCTGATATTTGCTGTGAAGAAGCTGAGGCACTATCTGCTGGCTCACCGGGTTATGCTAATCTCCAAGGTCGACCCGCTCAAACACTTGATGACCAGAGCAAGCCTAGCCGGCAGAATGGCAAGATGGGCCGTCATGCTACTTGAGTTTGACATAGTATATACTCCTCAAAAAGCAGTAAAAGGGCAAGCTATTGCAGACTTTCTCGCCGCTCATCCCATACCAGAAGGGTCGCCGCTAAATTGTGAGTTACCCGATGAACAAGTGCTGCACCTCGAGGAAGATGAGCCATATTGGGAGCTCTATTTCGATGGAGCCTCGTCAATAAGGACCTCCAGTAAATCAAGCGTCCCGGAGATAAAAGCAGGGATAGGATTGGTGTTCATCACACCATCAATGGGAACCCTACGACGTTCTTTTGCTCTCACCGAGCCTCGAACGAACAATGAAGCTGAGTATGAAGCTCTGATAGCTGGTTTGGAACTCGCCATAGAAATGGAAATCCTTCGGCTACGAGTTTACGGTGACTCCCAGCTTGTCGTCAACCAAGTAAGCGGCGACTATAAGATATACAAACCCGAGTTAGCTCGGTACAGAGGTAGGGTGGTGGAACTCATGAAACGGTTCACTCATATCAAACTAACGAGAGTCCCTAGAGCGTTGAACGGAAAGGCTGATGTACTCGCTCGCTTGGCCAAGGAACTGGCTGATCCTGAAATGGACGAAATTCTGATCACAGTCAGGAGCCGGCAAATTCTACCCCCAGTCTCTCTACGAGAAGAGGAAAGCGCGGAACAGAAGAGCAGTCCTGCGGAAGAAGCTTCGATCATCCAAGACGAGCCCGATTGGAGAGAACCCTTCATAGAGTACCTCCGATACGACAAGCTGCCCGAAGAAAAATCTGCGAGGATTCAGCTGAAGAAAAGAGCTCTCCGATACGTGTTTGTAAATGACACGTTATACCACAGGTCATATGACCAACTCTGGCTCAGGTGTCTGTCATTGGCCGAAGCCCAAAAGGTCATGAAAGATGTCCACTCGGGCGTGTGCGGTGCTCACCAATCTGGCCCCAAGATGCGACTTCAAATCAAACGGCTTGGGTATTACTGGCCCACCATGATACGGGATTGCGGAGAGCATGCAAAGAAATGTTATATCTGCCAAATTCACGGTGATTTTATTCACAAGCATCCCAACCCATTGCATTCTACAGTGGCGTCGTGGCCCTTCGAAGTTTGGGGCACCGACATTGTTGGCCCAATTGATCCTCCGTCATCTAAAGGCCACCGGTTCATACTGGCCGCGACAGACTACTTCTCCAGGTGGGCTGAAGCTGTCCCGCTAAAAGAATTCAAGACAAAGGATATTCTGACATTCTTCCAGCATAATATTCTATACCGCTTCGGTACACCAAGAAGAATCATTTCTGACAACGGGCCTTCTTTCAAGAGCTTCAATGTCTCAAGATTCGCTACTCAGCACAAGATAGACTGGAGGTATTCCTCCATCTATAATCCAAGAGCCAATGGGCTAGCCGAAGCCTTCAATAAGACTCTATGCAAGCTCCTGAGGAAAAATGCTTCAGCCAACAAGAGAGACTGGAATCTCAAACTTCACGAGGCGTTGTGGGCATATCGTACCACTCACCGTACTCCAACTCAGTCCACTCCATACTCATTGCTCTTCGGAGTGGAGGCGGTCCTCCCCCTCGAAGTCGAAGTTCCAAGCTTAAGAATGGCCGTTCAGCATGAGTTGACGGAGGAGGAAAACGTGCTCCTTCGACTTGAAGAACTCGATGCCCTCGAAGAAAAGAGGCTCGCAGTGCAGCAAAGTCTGGAGCTATACCGAGCCCAAATGTCACGGGCCTACGACAAGATAATTCGTCTCCGCGCTTTCAAGAAAGGTGAATTGGTGTTGGTCCTCAAAAGACCGATCATCCCCAATCGACATGCCAAGGGAAAATTCGAGCCGAACTGGGAGGGACCATACGTCATCGAGAAAGTGTTCGACGGAGGATCCTACCAACTAATAAGTGCCGAGGGAGAAAGGCCCATGCCACCCATCAATGGCCGATATCTCAAGAAATACTACACATGAATGCTCCAAGTCGCAGGCGAATTGAGCACATCGGCCCTACGGTCTGGATCAGACATCCTGCAAAACCGTATACAATCCACGGGCGTAAATGACCCCTATTTCTCCCAAATCCTGCCGGTGAGACTACTTTTAAAGTCCCACCAGCGGCAAAAAAAAAAAAAAAAAAACAAACAAAAAAAAAACGGTATGTCCACAAGCAAAACGGGCACGGATGAAAACCCGAAAGGGCTCCGTGAGTAAAAACAGCAGGACAACCGGGGAGTCTGTGAAAACCCGAAAGGGCGCAAACTCGTGGAAAGAGATGAAATACACTCGCAAAGCCCTCTCGACCTTGCGAGGAGAAAACCCCTGCGTGAGATCCTTACGACTCACAAAGGAGCAACACACTTAGGAATCCTCACGATTCCTAAGGAGAAAATACACCTGCGGGATCCTTACGACTCGTAGGGAGAAAATGCTTTTATGGGACCCTCACGGCCCATAAAATTGAAAAGCCTTGGGTGGTAGGGACCCAAACCTATCTCCTAAGCCATCGTTCCCCAACGGGCAACGGCAAATGATGAGTCGCTCCTGGCATTTCGCTTCAGTGTTAGCGGTGCTGATGCCGACCAAAAACCCAAATCCCGAGTCCTCCCAAGGCAAATGATGAGTTGCTCCTGGCATTATTCCAGTGCAGCAATGCTGATGCCAAACAAGATCCAAATTCCAAGTCCCCAAATGGCGAATGATGAGTCGCTCCTGGTACCAAATTCCAGTGCAGCGATGCAGACGCCAACCAAATTCCAAATCCCATACCCCAACGGCGAATGATGAGTCGTTCCTGGTACCATATTCCAGTGAAGCGATGCAGACGCCGACAAAGTCCCGAAATTTTTCCGGCCCTACGGTCTGGATCATACATCCTGCAAAACCGTATACAATCCACGGGCGTAAAACAATCCCAATCTCTCCTAAGTCCTACCGGTGAGACCACATTCAAAGTCCCACTAAAAAAAAAAAGAAAAAAAAAAGAAAAAAAAGGGTATGTCCACAAGCAAAATGGGCACGAAGGAAAACCCGAAAGGGCTCCGTGAGTAAAAACAGCAGGACTGCCGACGAGTTTGTGAAAACCTGAAAGGGCGCAAACTCGTGAAAAGAAGATGAAATGCACTCTCAAAGTCCTCTCGACTTTGAGAGGAGAAAATTCCCGCGTGAGATCCTTACGACTCACAAAGGAGCAACACACTTAGGAGTCCCCACGACTCCTATGGAGGAAATACACCTACGAGATCCTTTCGACTCGTAGGGAGAAAATGCTTTTATGGGACCCTCACGGCCCATAAAATTGAAAAGTCTTAGGTGATAGGGATCTAAACCTGCCTCCTAAGCCATCAATTCTCAAATTCTCTCGGGGCAAATGATGAGTTGCTCCTGGCATTATTCCAGTGCAGCAATGCAGATGCCAAACAAAAACCAAAATCCCAGAATCCTCTCAACGACAGATGATGAGTCGCTCCTGGCATTATTCCAGTGTAGCGATGCTGATGTTAACCCAAATCAAAATCAACAAGTCAACTTCCACTCCGACACCGCAGAAGGCGGAGCGAGTCAGAATCCAATCTCGACACCGCAAGAAGCGGAGCAAGTCAAGTCTACCCCTGACATTGCAAGAAGCAGAGCAAGTCAAATCATCACCGACCGTCCACGTCGCTAAAAGGGCAGCATCGACCGTCCACGTCGCTAAAAGGGCAGCATCGACCGTCCACGTCGCTAAAAGGGCATCACCGACCGTCCAAGTCGCTAAAATGGCAGCATCGACCGTCCAAGTCGCAAAAAGGGTAGCATCGACCGTCCACGTCTCTAAAATGGCAGAACCGACCGTCCATGTCGCAAAAAGGGCAGAACCGACCGTCCACGTCGCTAAAATGGCAGAATCGACCGTCCACGTCGCTAAAAGGGCAGAATCGACCGTCCACGTCGCTAAAAGGGCAGCACCGACCGTCCAAGTCGCTAAAAGGGCAGCAACGACCGTCCAAGTCGCTAAAAGGGCAGCATCGACCGTCCAAGTCGCAAAAAGGGCAGTATCGACCGTCCACGTCGCTAAAAGGGCAGCATCGACCGTCCACGTCGCTAAAAGGGCAGCAACGACCGTCCAAGTCGTAAAAAGGGTAGCATCGACCGTCCACGCCGCTAGAATGGCAGAACCGACCGTCCAAGTCGCTAAAAGGGCAGCAACGACCGTCCAAGTCGCTAAAAGGGCAGCATCGACAGCCCATGTCGCTAAAAGGGAAGCAACGACCGTCCAAGTCGCTAAAAGGGCAGCACCGACCGTCCAAGTCACAAAAAGGGCAGCGCAGGATTCCTACAAAGCGGGAACCAGATAACTCCGGGCCAGGGAAAACGTCTATCACGGACACTCCGTCTCGGAGACATGTCAAGCAACGACCGTCCATGTCGTAAAAAGGGCAGTGCCAGCTTCCTAAAAAGCCGGAACCAAATCAAGTCGCCTCCACGTGAAAGAAGATCCATCAATTTCATGCACACGACCCACATATGTGGTGTGCATTTATTGATGGGGGGCAATTTGTTGGGGTAAAAATTTACACCCCGGTTGACCAAGTCAAAATCCAAGTCAACCCCAAGCCAAGTGGGCCCAAGCCCAGACCCAGTGGGCCCATGCCCGGGTCGAGCCTGAACATGGAGCGGCCGGCCTCCCCCCATGCCAAGATAAAAATTTTGTAATAAATAATTTTGTTGTATTTCTTTTATTTTATTTTATGGATAAATGTAAGAAAAATAGGCATAAAGCCAAAATTTTGTAAAGCCCATGGCTTATGTGCAAAAAGAAATGGCACATGAGCCATGGGATAGGCAAAATGCCATTTTATGAAGCCCAAGGGGCTATGTGTAAAATGTATGGCCTATAAAGGCAAAGATAATGAAAATATCTCAACAACTTTTTCTCTCTCCAGAAATTTCTAGATCTGAGATCTCTTTCTCCTTCTTCAAGGTTCTAAAACCTTCTTCTTTCTCTTGAATTAAATCAAGAGTTCTCCTTTTTATAAAACAAATTAGTTTTTCACCATAAAACCCATCAAGGGGAACTCAGATCTTCCATTAGATCTCAAAAGGAAGAGATTTTTAAAAATCCCACATCTCTTGATCTTCAAGATCCAGCTAACAGAGGAGGAAGAAGGAGAACCCCTTTCATTAAACCCAACAAAAAAACACTCAGGAGTCTAACTCCTCTTTGATTTCTCTTCAGAAAAATCTTTTTAGGCTAAAAGCCTCTTGTCCTCTCCAGCGCGCAGCGCAAGTGCGCAAAGCGCCTGCGTGCCGACACGTGGCGCGCGCGCTTGCGCACCTGCGCAAGTGCGCAAAGCGCCCGCGTGCCGACACGTGGCGCGCGCGCTTGCGCACCTGCGCGCTTGCGCAAGTGCGCAAAGCGCCCGCGTGCCGACACGTGGCGCGCGCGCGCTTGCGCACCTGCGCGCAGCGCTCTTGCGCAAAGCGCCCGCGTGCCGACACGTGGCGCCCTTGCGCACCTGCGCGCAGCGCTCATGCGCAAAGCGCCCACGTGCCGACACGTGGCGCGCTTGCGCCTGAGCGCACAGCACCTAAGCGCACAGCGCCCAAGGTGCTGCCCCACGCATCCTTTGGATGCCTTTTCCCCTTTATTTATACATATATGTATATATATACATTTGTATACAAATGTACACATACACATACTCCGCAATATTCTCCCCCTCCAAAAAATTTTCGGGCCGGGGCGCTGCCCCGAACCCCGCAAGGGGGCTGCTAGCCCCCTTGACCCCCAGCCCGCTATCCGGGTAGCGGGACCCCCGTAAAAACTCTGCGTGGCTCCCGATATATCCAAAACCCCCCTTTCAGAACAGAACACACGTACACTGCACATTGAATTTGCATGACCAGTTTAACCCGTTAATCGGAGGTTCCCTCGCCCCAAAGGCGAGGGGTAATTAAAGGCAGCTTAGTCCGCGGCTGCCGGAGATTCGGATCCCCACAATCATTAAACCCCGGCCTACCCTAGGCAGGGGGAATCTGTAGTACGCCTGACAAGCGTGCGCGTATTCCCATCTCAATGGGGTGACGAAAAAACACCCTACAGCCGTGTTAAAAATACATTATTTTCAACTGATCAAATTCCCCCAAACTTATTTTCGGTCGTCTCGAGCGAATTGTTTTATTAAAAAGAGAAGGAGAAAATAAAGAAAGAGAAAAACTAACTAGCACACTTTCGTAGGCAACACGATTGCACTGAGCACGTGCAACAAGCCTTTAAACCTCTAGGTGTCCCTAGTAGGAGGCGTGTTGTCTCCTTAGGGTTTTCAGCGGATTGCACCCACAAAATCCAATAATAAAAGGAAGATCATGAATATTACATTTAAAGAAAAGAATCGTAAAAGAAAAACCTTGAAAATTAGGGTTTCCAACTAAGCTAGCTTTTCGGTTGTCATGAGCCCTATCTTAATGGTCATGAAAAAATGTCAGAAATCACGTCCTCCCTCAATAAAACATCGTCTTATTCTTCATTCCTATCTTTCTTCCAAATATCGATCATATCACCTTGCGTGTGTATAAAGGACATCCCTACACCCGGAGAATTCAATTCAAGCTATCATACTCTTGCCCATCAGCCTCAGTAATTTTTAATTAATGAATATTATGATTGCTCACACACTTTCATGCGACCGTTAATACTTCTTGAGGTACTAACCGACCGATTACTCATGTGCTTGCTTATTTGGTGTTTTTCCTCGTCTTGCACCATCTCAGGCATAGCAGTGACTCCCAGACCAGTTGGCCTTAGGGCACTAGGTGAAGAGGCACCCTCGCTATATATTTTTTATTACCCTCGGTGATAACAAAACCAGTGTCCATTTTTTCTCACCACTTTATATATTTTTTATTCACTTTTTTTTTTATTTCCTTCATACATCGGCTTTAAGACAAGAGCATTTCAAGGTATCCTCTACTATCCCGGGCTTCAAGACGTGTGTAAGTGCTAATAGCAGGGTATCAACGTTCAAAATGTTTGGCTTCCAGAATAGAAACTATTTTTCAGACTTATTTTTATCCTCAGATTAGTGACTTCCTTCATCTTACTAACCCTTGGGACAACGGCTCATAACTACTTATTACTAGTTCGTATAAGAAAACTTCTAATTTTCTTAGTTTTCTTAAATTTTTCTAATCTCATGGATGTAATTTTTCACTATCTAAACTTTTATTATCTTATTTATGTACAAAAAATGTTTTTATCTTTTGAATTTTTTTTAAATTTTTATAGGTTTTCGAAAATGTTTTGTGCTTATGCAAAGTATGATACAAATGATGCGCAAATAAGCACAAACCTCCCCCAAACTTGTTTTCAACAGTGTCCTCACTGTTGCCTTCTGCCAAATCTCGAAAAACCTGTAAGCTTGGGAGGAAATTTATTAGTGGGGGCAAAATATTTAAGTGAAGACCCTCCCCCAAACTTATTTTTGGCTCAAAATTTTGTAAAGATTTTCTTTCCAAGAGCCAGAAAAATTGCCCCCCCCAAACTTGAGTTATGCAATGTTAATCTTTTGAAAATCACATGAGGGGGTCAAAAATCAATGGTCGATGCCAAGCTTTGCAAAGACCGAATGTCAACACCAACCATTCAAAAATTTTATCAATGCAGTGCTCTGGTTGGTGAAAGAAGAAGTGGGGAAAGGGTAAGTGGTGGAATAAAATGTGTGCGCGTCTCATTCTGGAGAGACGATGCAGTGAATGTGATGGATTACTCGTATTCTTTTTACAGTTCAGACGAAGGGGTGGAGGTTCAATTTCAGTGATTGGATGTGGATTCATCTCAACACCCTTGTCATTCAAAAATGCGAGTTCATCAGCGAAAATCTCCTCAAAAGTTCCATCAATACCCCGATGAATAATGTCATCACAAAGTGCGGGGTGATCTTCAGACTTTAAAAACAGTTCATAATCAGTGTTAATTGTTGACCCGGACATCTCGGTGGAAGAGTCCGTATGTGTATGATACATAGTTGGGTCAAACAATAACGTATGAAAAGAGTCAAGATCGGTATCAGGAGGATCATCAAATTCGCTGCTGTCGACATCCATTAAGTCGACATAACAGACCTGAGCAGTAGGTTCAGAGGGTACACTTCCCAACTTGTAAATATTTAGCTCAATTGACCTATTCCCGAAAGATAGGGTCATAGAGCCATTACGACAGTTGATTATAGCGTTGGAAGTGGCCAAAAAGGGGCGACCTAAAATCACCGGAATTTGATTCCGTGGGTTCGCTACAGGCTGTGTATCAATTACAATAAAGTCCACAGGGAATATAAATTCCCCGATTTTTATTAACACATCCTCCAGTTCACCCCTAGGTTTGGTGATTGATCGGTCAGCCATCTGAAAAGTGCAATGGGTTTGCTTCAACTCTCCGATCCCTAACTGCTCATAGACTGAGAAAGGAAGCAAGTTAACACTAGCGCCAAGATCTAGTAGAGCACGGTTGATGTGTTTTCCCCCGATAGAAATGGAAATAGTAGGATATCCAGGATCCTTACGTTTCCTCGGTAATTGTTGGGGGAAATCCGTGTATACTGTTTTTGCCATGAATATCTTCTTGGGCACTTGAGTCTTCCTCTTCCTAGTGCACAAGTTCTTAAGAGTTTTCGCATAGGACAGAACTTGTTGGATGGCATCTAGGAGAGGGATGTTGATGTTAACTTGCTTAAAAATGTCCATGATCTTCTCCATATGTGGACTCGATGTGTTTTCCCTTAACCGATTAGGATAAGGTGCATTAGCAATAAGCGCTGGGTCCATCATAGGAGAAGGAAGTGTGTGTGGACCTGATCCCAAAAGAGGAGTGGGGATCGTCTGTGGAGGAGTAGAAGAGGTGGGCTGAGGTGTCAAGCCTTTTGGGAAACGAAGAATAGGCTCGCAAGAAGGTGGTGGGGTAGAAGAACTGGGGTCAGAATTAGAAGTGTGTGTGTGAGGAAAGGTCTCAGCCGGGGTGTTATTGATTGATTTGTCAGTGTCATCAAACTCTTCCCCAACGTGGTTGTCAAGCACTCTTCCAGATCTCAACGTGATTGCATCCACACGATGTGAATAGCTAGGATTGGGTAAAGGTTGAGCTGGAAGTTTCCCTTTCTCTCTTGCACTCATTTCGGCTTTTAGTTGTGCAATTTGTGCTTCCATCGATTTGATATTCTCATTTTGAGAGACAATGATCTTCATCACATTTTTGACGGAAGATTGCAAACTTGCCATCCCTTGGATGGATTATTTCATGAAAGTATCCAAGGTTTGTGCTAGTGCAGAGGTATTATCTGTACCGGTTAATTGCAAAGAGTTTTCATGTGGTGCGAAGGTGTTGGCCGGATTTTGGAAGTTTTGTGATTGCAAGGGGTGCTGACTCAATTGAAGTGGTGGTTGATGTTGTGGTGGAGGGACCTTTTGGAAATTGTGTTGGGTTGGAACCGTGTTTTGAGATTGTGATTGGTTCCAAGCAAACTTAGGGTGATTCCTCCAACCCTGATTATATATGGAAGAAGATGGATCGTGTCTAGGTCTTTGAAATGCGGCATTGGTATGCTCGTGACCTTGAAACGGAGAATTTAGTGGACATTCTTCCGTGAGATGTGATGGATCAGAACAGCATCCACATACAGTTTTGGAGAGTGACACTTGACTTAGGGCGGCGGCTAAAAATTTGTTTTCCATAGTCTCAAGTTTCTTATTGATAGCTGCAATATCAGCTCTAACTCCTATGGAAATATCATTGCCATCCCTAGACGATTGACTCACACCCTCTCACTGTAAAGATTTTTTAGCGAAATCTTCTAGGAATTTCCATGCTTCCCCATCATCTTTGGTCATGAAATTGCCTTGACACATTAATTCAAGGGTCTGTCTTGTGTTAGGATTAATGCCCTCATAAATGATTCGGCACAATTCCCATCTAGGGATGCCGTGATGAGGACATTAGACTAACAGATCCTTAAAGCGTTCAAGACATTGTGAAAATGTTTCATTTGGAAGCTGGGTGAATTGATATATTTCGCTACGGACTCGAGCTGTTTTATGATGTGGGTAGAATTTATTAAGGAATGCTTTGACGAATTCTTCCCAATTTGAAATGGAATGTGCGGTAGTGTTGTAAAGCCACTTCTCGGCTAGATCGCACAAGGTAAATGGGAGAAGACGAAGACGCATAGCATCCACAGAAAGCTGTGAGGTACCCATCATTGCGCATACATTTTCAAATTTGGTGATAAACACATATACGTCTTCAGACTCGAGACCGTGAAATTTTGGTAGAAGGTTGATGTATTGGGGTTTAATCTGAAAATTTTCCCCGTTGGCTGGTGGAATGGAAAGACAGGTGGAAAGGGGACCTCGTGTTGGATAACACCTCTCTTGGAGAGAGATGCGGGGTGGATTATGCGCACCAACGGACGGCGGCATAGTAGTGGTAAAGAAATTCGATGGAGACGAATCCATCGATGTGGGTATGATTGTGGGTAAAAAAAGGGTAAATGTAGAAATACCGACTTTTGGGTCGATCGAAAGGACGCGGACTAAACATGCACTAGAATCCTGTTGTCCAGCCTATCTTGCACTAAAAAGGGTTAGTACAAGTGGCAGCGTGAATTTATAATTAGGGGAAATGAAGTCTTGGTGTTTGTTTTGAAAAATGATATGGATTTTTGAAAATATGATGCGAATCAACAAATGCAACACACAAAACCCTAATTCTAGGGGTCACCTAGGTCAAATCTCTAGACCGCTCCTAACTGCCAAAAGACAAGTCGTAGGATAAATCCTCCACTGCCTCTTTGTCTCTCCTGTGGCCAGGTAAGTGCCAGGTAAGTGGGAGGTTCTCCACTACGTAAGTAGTGGGACTAATTAAGTAACCACTAGCCTTCGACACACTTGCCTTAGACACTACAAAAGAAACGCGGATAAGTAATGAATTACCCACGGCCTTCTTCTGTCCTAAGTGAGCGCGACGGTCCTTAGAGTCATCTCCAGATATTTTTTAATTAATAAGGGTAATGCGGATGCAAGTTTGTGATTTTTGGGGCTTAGGAAGGGTAATGAACTCCCCACCTAATCTGGATTTGGCCGTGCCCCTTAATTTCCGTATTATTATGCAAACAACCAAAAATCAAAACACGTACAATTTATTTTGCTTTTGCGGCGCTGCGATTATTTGCAAAGAAGCCTGCACAAAATGTTAATTGGAGCAGATGAGGGAGAAGATAAGAAAGTTAGAAACTCACAGAGGAATTTTGGTGCAGTGAAGAAGCAGGGAGGCCGCGGAACCGCCGTCGAAGGTGGGTCTTTGCCGCGGAATCGCCGCAAGATGAACAGTTCACTGCTTCAAATTTTCACAGAGAGCTTATGTTGGCTCTCTCAGCTTTCTGGAATTTTCAGAAAAAATTTTCTCCAGCTCCAATGATTCCAGATTTCCTCGCAATCAAATCAAAACACACGTATTAGGGTTTGTGCGAGTTTAGATCTAAAAATTGTAATGGAATAAACTTTTCAACTCAAATTTCAAAATACAAACAATTAGCGCACTCTCCCCGGCAACGGCGCCATTTGATTTATGATATTTTCCGTTGTCGGTATTTAGAAAATTGTATTTAATCACAACCAAAAATATTTTGACCGCAATCAATAACGGTATCGAATGTAGCGCGTTAGTAAGTGCGGATCGTCCACAGGGAAAGTGTAATCGTTCGTCTTTCGAATTAGATGAATCGAAACTTTAGGGAAAAGAAAAGAAAACAATTTATGATTTGTAATTGAAGTTCAAGAATTAGAAAATCTAGATCTAATAACAAGAAATGATAAAATCAAGAATTGAGAGTTTGATGATTTTTCCAACCAAATATCAAGAATCGAAGTGTAGCTCGTAGGAGTAGATCGGATCTATAGATGTGATGAGATCTAAAGATTTCATGTTCTTATCCATTAACGAATTGATACTAGATCGATGATTATTTGTCGAGGTTAAGGATCTTACGAAGAAGCTAGGGTTTCCTCGTCTTATCCTTTATCCTTTCGATGAATCTCATTCAAATTCTAGCTTCTAGTTAATCAAATGATCAATCGTTGTCCCTAGTTTCGAGTGAACACAATCAAGAAAGGATCATACCGAAACTAGGTCACCGATCATTTGATTCACAAGAATTTACAATCGTTATAGGATTTAAGAATTGTAAAAAGATCTAAATCATCATCATTCTATTGATCGTCTCGACTCCTTTACGAGCGGAGTTTTACTCAAACATCACAACAAGAATCACAATCACAAATTGAGATCGAATCATGATGCAAGAATTTAAAGAAAACAAGATTAAAGAATTTCATCTTTTATTTATATCAACAATTTCGTTACAATCGCTCAAGAACTACAAGAGGAAGAATTCGATCGTCGATTTGGCTTCGCTCGTCTCCTTAAGTCGCAGATCGGCTTGGATCACTTGCCCGATTGAAGATCGGCTCCGCTCCTAAAAGGTTGAAGGCTTCTTGCTTGATTTGGTACTCGGGATCTTGAATTTGGATTGGAATTAGGGTTAGGGTTTCGCACAAGTCGTGTCACTCAACTTGTGGATGGAAGATGAAGAGAGAATGAATTAATGAACAACCTCAACCCTTAGATCTAGGCTCTCTTTTATAGACCATCAAAACCTTAGATCTAGGATTTGAATTTTAAATTTCCCTCCAAAAGTTTGTTAGCAAGAGAGGCTTCTAGAAGTGATTAGTTAGGAGGGAGCTTCTAGAAATAGTTTGTTAGGAGCTTAATCAAGATTAGCTTAATTAATCATCCTTGCTGATCTGGCAGTAGCTTCGAGAATTCTCTGGAGTTTGAAGTATATGAAATGAATGTGGGCTCTGAGAGAATAATTTTGCACTAAAAATGGTGAGCTGAAGCCTTGGAATCGCCGCGGATCCGCGGCGCAAGCAGGCTCCCGCCGCGGATCCGCGGCTCTTTATGGGCCTTGGGGCTTGGGCTCTCTGTTGCTGCTTTGGGTTGATGTTTGGAGCTTTTTATGATATGTTGAATATTGTAACTCCTTCTATATTGCAACCAGATCTCGCACCTTTGAGTTGGCGTAATGTTTGATCAGCACAATGTAAATTTTGGCCTTTCTTCTGGATTTTCCTGCACAGATCTCGAAACAAGTGTTGCGCAATACAAGGATAATGCGATGCCATGAAATGCAGTCAATTTCCTTTATAGTGTCGGTTTTAGAGTCTAACACATGCAATCTGATATTTAACGACTAATTTGCTAATATGTGCTATATGAATGCCGAACACTTCTAGATGAGTGCAAAAGATAGGAAAATTGCCGTGTTAAAAATACATTATTTTCGACTGATCAGGATCCTAACCCTGTTCGCTAAGCCACGTTTGTTCAATATCAACAGAGGCAAATGATGATTCGCTCCTGGCGATATCCCAGTTGTAGCGGTGCTGATGCCGAAATCGGTATCTAATCCCAAGCTTGCAGCGAAAAGCCAGCAAGCCACACATGCATATGAAATAGCCGAAATGATGGGGCAACTTGCAACAAAATCAGCAAGCAAAAATGTATGCATGCAGAATAGCCGAAATGATTGGGCAACTCGCAATAAAAAAACAGCGAGTAAAAATAAAACAAATAGCCGAAATGATTGGGCAATCGCGACCTTCGCGATATAAAGCTGAAATGATAGAGCATCGCGGAAAGAAATAAAATAAAAATAAAAATGAAATTTATGCCCTACAGGTGATATTACATCAATCCTTGTATACAATCCAGGGGCGCAAACGAAGAAGGAATCACACTCTTCCTCCCCAGGTTTCATCAGAAGAAGAAGCTAAACCTCGACGGCTCTCAGACAGCCTGGAGAGCATCTCAACATTCGTCTCATTGCAGCAGACACAACATCAAGCAAAGCGGAACAGCGGCAACTCCCAGTTCCGTAACTCGGCGGTGTACAAACGACCGATAGTCAAATTCCGACTCCGTGAAATGCGGATAAAGTCAAAAATTCCTGGTCACGTGGAACGCGAATAACGTCACTTCTGACCCCGTGGAAAACGTCCAGAGCGGATCCTGGTCCTCGCAGAGCACGGCAGTGAACCTGTGTGAAGCATCCAGAGCGGAGCCTAGTCCTCTCCGAACACGGCAGTGAACCCGTAGGAAGCATCTAGAGCAAAATTCCTGGTCACGTGGAACGCGGATAACGTCACTTTTGACCCCGTGGAAAACGTCCAGAGCGGATCCTGGTCCTTGCAGAGCACAGCAATGAACCCGTGTGAAGCATCCAGAGCGGAGCCTAGTCCTCGCCGAACACGGCAGTGAACCCGTGGGAAGCATCTAGAGCAAAATTCCAGGTCACGTGGAACGCGGATAATGCCACTTCTGACCCCGTGGAAAACGTCCAGAGGGTATGGGGTGTTTATATAGGGTTAGGCTAGGGTTAGGGTTTTAATTAAAAAAAATATATAAAAATGTATAAAATCATTAAAATTTTGGAGTAAAAGGGATTTATTGGGCTCTCTGTAACCGATCCGACCATTTAAAGTGTGCAGGGGGTGGACCAGGTCAAGGGAAAACTTTTCCGTGTTGACGACTTGGCCGTCCGGTCGAGTCCGGCCGGCGGCGCCGGCCCGAGTCGGGCGGTCCGCCGGCCGACTCGGCCGAGTCGGGCGGTCCGCCGGGTGGGGGGTCTCCTGGGGGATTTATGGTATATTTAGTTTTTATTGTTCAGTTTAAGTTTTGTGAGTTATGACGTTTTGACTGTTGACTTCCAAAAGAATTTAAAACAAAATAAATACAAAAATAATGTGGGGTATGGGATTTGAACTCTGGTGGCTTGGTTCAATAGTGCAAGGTATTACCAATGAGCTACAGGCTCCTTCTTGTAATTATGGAGTGAAATAAATAGTTAAAGAGATATCAGCCACAATAAATACTCCAAGTATACCTTGAATTTAAATCAATTCTTTGTACATTAAAAATGGAGTTGTTACAGTCTACCCTCCTTACAAAAAATTTCGTCCTCGAAATTTACAACTTTTATTTGAGGACTAGTTTACAGAGAGGTGTGGATATCTAGTACGCATTTCATCTTCCCTTTCCCAAGTGGACTCTCCTGGAGTGTCTTTCCTCCACATCACTCGAACCAAGTTAACTTCCTTGTTCCGAAGTGTCTTCACCTTCCTGTCCAGGATCTCCACGGGCTGTTGCTCACAAGACAAATTGGGCTGTATAGTGAGCTCGGAATGATCAAGTACATAGCTGGGGTCACTCACATACTTTCTGAGTTGGGATATGTGGAACACATTATGCACTCCTTCCAATGAGGGTGGAAGCGCTAAACGGTATGCCACTTCACCGACTCGTTCGAGTATGTCGAACGGTCCAATATATCTCGGACTCAATTTACCCTGTCTTCCAAAATGGATCACTCCGCGGTTCGGAGATATCTTCAAGAATACGTGATCTCCTGGCTGGAACTCCAAGTGTTGTCTCTTTGCATCAGCCCAGTATTTCTGTCGATCTTGGGCTATGCGCATTCTTTCCTTGATAGTACGAACCACATCAACAGTCGCTACTATCATCTCTGGTCCAAGAAGTTCCCTATCTCCGATATCGTCCCAACTTAATGGCGATCGACACTTCCTTCCATACAATACTGCAAAAGGTGCCATTCCTATGCTTGCTTGGTAGCTGTTGTTGTACGAAAAATCCACAAGATATAGGTGATCTTCCCACGATCCTTTGAAGTCTAGCATACACGCTCTGAGCATATCCTCCAAGATCTGAATAGTTCATTCCGACTGACCATCTTTTTGTGGATGATAAGCCATGCTGAAGTTCAGACTTGTTCCCAAGCTTGCTTGCAGACTCTGCCAAAAATGCGATCGGAACCTGGTGTCACGATCGGAGACAATGCAGACCGGTACTCCATGAAGTCTCACAATTTTCTGTATGAGTTCATGGGTATCAGAGATAGTACATTATGAAGAGTTTAAATCTTAAGTAGATTATTACCTCCATGTACTTCTTTGCTAGTGTCTCAGTTGATTGGCCAACTCGAAATGGGATGAAGTGAGCCGACTTTGTGAGTCGATCCACAATGACCCATACAGCATCGTTACCCTTTGTGCTGCGAGGAAGAGTAGTCACAAAATCCATCGTGATGTGTTGCCACTTCCATTCTGGGATTGGTAACGGTTGAAGTAGTCCTGCAGTCCTGTGATGTTCAGCCTTTACTTGTTGACACACCAAGAATTTTGCGACGCTTCTGGCTACTTCACGCTTCATTCCATGCCACCAATAATTCTGACGTAGATCTTTGTACATTTTGGTACCTCCAGGGTGTACTGAGTAGGGAGAGCTGTGAGCTTCTTTCATTAACTCTTCCCGAACAGGTCCTTTTGGTGCACACAATCTGCTGCCGTATCTCAAAGATCCGTCTTCATGGATGATGAAGTCTGTTCTGAGTCCATTCTCCACTTGTTCTCTGATCTTTTGCAACTTAGCATCACTTGCTTGGGCTGCTTTGATCTGATTGACAATGGTTGATTGAACTTGTAAATTCATCAAACTAGAAGCATTACCTGGCATGACTACTTCAATCTCCATCTGATGCAAGTCTTGTTGAAGCTTCCACTGAGTGGTGAGATTCATCGATAATAGTTGGCGACTAAGAGTATCAGGTACTACATTCACCTTCCCTGGGTGATATTGCAAGTTGATGTCAAAGTCCGCCATGAGTTCTAACCATCTTCTCTGCCGCATATTCAACTCCTTCTGAGTAAACACGTACTTCAGGCTCTTATGATCTGTGTAGATGTTCACTCATTCACCAAGTAGATAATGACGCCAAATCTTGAGAGCAAAGATGACGGCTGCCAACTCCAGATCATACGTCGGATAATTGCGCTCATGAATCTTCAGCTGTCTTGAAGCATAAGCCACAACCTTACCGTGCTGATGTAGAACACATCCTAATCCCTTACCGGATGCATCGTAATGCACTTCGAATCCTCCAGATTGATCCGGTATGACGAGAATAGGTGCTGATGTCAATCTTGACTTGAGTTCTACGAAAGCTTGTTCGCATGCTTCTGACCACACAAATTCTTCATCTTTACGTGTAAGCTTGGTCAGGGACGTTGCTATCTTTGAAAAGCCTTCAATAAACCTTCTGTAATATCCAGCTAAACCCAAGAAACTTCGAATATCCTTCACTGACTTTGGTGTAGGCCATTCGCTAACTGCTGAAACTTTTGCTGGATCCACAGAGATTCCTTCTCCTGATACGATATGTCCAAGAAAACCAACTTGATTTAGCCAAAACTCGCACTTGCTGTACTTGGCATAAAGCTGATGTTGTCGAAGAGTTTTTAGGACAATTCGTAGATGCTCTGCATGTTCTTTCCGACTCTTAGAATACACCAGGATGTCGTCAATGAAGATGACAACAAACCTGTCTAAGTACTCCCGGAAAACTTGATTCATTAGGTTCATGAATATTGCGGGTGCGTTGGTCACTCCAAATGGCATAACTAGAAATTCGTAATGTCTATAGCGAGTTCTGAAAGCTGTTTTGTAAATATCAGCTTCCTTGACCTTCACTTGATGATAACCTGAACGAAGATCTAATTTAGAGAAAACACAAGATACACTTAGCTGATCGAATAAATCATCGATGCGCGGGAGTGGATACTTGTTCTTTATAGTGACTTCGTTCAAGGCTCTGTAATCGATGCACATTCTATATGAACCTTCCTTCTTCTTCACAAGTAGTACAGGTGATCCCTAACTTAAAGTGCTGGGACGAATCCATCCTTTCGCCAGTAATTCGTCCAACTGTGTTCGGACTTCCTTCAAACCTTCCGGACTTAAACGATAGGGTGCTTTGATCACCGATTATGCTCCTGGTAATAAATCAATACTGAATTCAAGAGCTCGATCTGGAGGCAAACCTGATATATCGTCAGGAAATATATCGTCGAACTCTCGAACCACATCTGGTCTTGATTCTTCCTCCGCTTGAGCTGCTGCAACTACTGCTTCTCTTGGCTTCGCTTTGTAGGTACTTGGCTCCAGTGTACGGTCTCTGCTTTTGAAATAGAAGACCGGATGGTCTGGAATCTCGAATACTACCCTCCTTTGACGACAGTCTATGGTAGCATAAAAAGTTCTAAGCCAATCCATTCCTAGAACCACATCGAAGTTTGGTATGTCTAGCACTTTGAAGTCAGCATAAAACTCTCGACTGCAGACGACGACTGGACACAAGCTGTATCCCATAATTGCCTTTAGAACGTCATTTCCTGAACTGACATTCCAGCTGGATACAAGCGGTGAGACTGGAATCGCATGGGTTCGGACAAACCGTTGCGACATAAAGCAGTGTGATGCTCCAGTATCAAACAGTGCTAGTGCATGGATTGAGGATACTAAGATTGTACCTAAGGTATGTGGGATATGTTTTAGGTATAGAAAATATGTAACTAAGTAGCAGGATAGAAAAGCAAAGTTTGAAAAGAAAAGTTTACCAGTGATGACTTGGCCAGTGGCCTCAGCTTCTTCCACTGACATCGTGAAAGCCTGGCGCCTTGGTATATTCCTCCTGGCCTGAGGAGCATTCCTCGGAACGTTCCTTTGAGCTTGATGGAACTGACGAGGAGGTGGTGCAGCTTGTGGTCCTCTGGATGGTGCAGGTAGTGCAGGTCTGGAGCAGGTGCCTGAAGAGCTGGTCGCTGCGGATAAGTAATTGCTGGCCTGGGTGCAGCAACTGGGTTCTGTCTTTAGGGACAAGACCCAATATCGTGAGTAGCTGAGCCGCAGACTAAGCAAAGGCGGTTGGCTCGACGACAGTCCTTCATCATATGTCCAGTTCTCTTGCATTAGGTGCAAAAGGCTGGGCCGGGACGATGGTTTGGTACTCCGGGTCGCCTTGGCACGAAAGGTGGCCTGGACGAGGCTCCACCTGCCATCTGGTTGGCAGGGCACTTGACTCCTGCAGACTGAGGTCTGCCCCTTGCTTTTATCACTGCCTCATAACTGCGGGCAGCTTTCAGAGCATCCTCATGAGTCAGAAATTTTCCCATGGCTAGAGCAGCCTGAATCTCCGTGTCCAAACCTTGTTGAAAGCGACGGGCTCTGATCTCGTCCGTCTGTATCAAGTGTGCCGCGAATCTGTTTGAGGATTGTGTTAACGGTGTAGTATGTGAGATTTAAAAATTGAACTGTTGTGACATATCTTACCGGCTTAGCATGGTGAATTCAGCGTCATATTTATCTACTGATTTGTCCCACATCGAACCCTGTTGTAGATGAATGAACTGCTGCTCCATGGCAAACTTGGCAGTCACAGGGAAGTATTTCGCGTCGAAAAGTCTTCCATTCAATAGACTGTGCCAGACGGCTTTCTTCCGCCTTCAACCAGTTGCGAGCATTATCCGTGAGCTGTAGTTTCGCTACACGGACCCAAGCGATGTCTGGCACTTGAGCTGCTGCAAGATCGTCTTCTATGCTTTGTGCCCATTCTTCCACTTCAAGAGGGCTTCCTTTACCAGAGAACTGCTTGGGGTGCAAAGCCCAGAATTGCTTTACCCCTTGTGCGTCGGTCTCAGGACGGTTCAGAAGTTGTTGTTGTCCCTCGAGAAAGCTGCGGATCGCCTCAAGTGGCACTGTTTGCTCGGTAGTTGGCGTAGGAACAGCTGGTGTGAGAGGTAGTGCTGGAGGTGTGTTGTTGACATTGGTGCTGGTGTTGTTCGGGGAATCCATAACCTTGAAGAAAAATTTGGGTTAGGACAGATTCAAATACATGAAATGATAAGATTCAAGAAATAGAAATTTGTAAGATTCAAGAAACATGAATTGTAAAGAATGTTTTAGTTGTTGGTTCTTGTGTTATATTGCTTAGGTTGTTCACGCAGAACAGAACTGCATAGTATGGTTCTATACAGCTCTGACCTGCATGGGCCACCAACAAAACATGTCACGCCCCGCTTCCCGATATACGGTGAATGGGGATGCGACGAGGTCCGCTACATATTTACTATGAAGTAAATACGCTAAGCGTATCTAAGCAATATAAAGGTAAATCACAAGAGACAAGAGATATAAAAATAACAGCAACTTTATTAATAACATTCTTTTGTACTATGCATGAAAAGTAAATACATCTGAAATAAAAGCGAAGCCTAAACAATGGCATAACAGGAAATGAAAATACTGAATAGAACAAGGTACAATGTCTAGAGCTCGGGGTCTTCGTGGAACTGATCCAAGTCTTCACCTGTGGGCTCGATCTCTGCTGGGTCCAAAACACCTGACGACATTCAAAGAAGAAAGAAATAGAATGTCGTCAGCGAACATGTCGCTCGGTAAGTCCCAAAAGTAAGGAAGAAAGACAGAATAAGAGGTATCCTCTAAAGTCTAATGCTGTAGAATATTATGTTCACGCTGTTGTTTGTAGCTTGGTACGGAAGGATGCCAGTGTATACGAGAGGGGTCTCAGTATGCTAGAGAGCAGGGCAAACGGAATGTATAAGGAACCGTTAAGCCACGGTACAACATCAACGGAATATAGGTTAGGTGTCTTAATCTTACCGTCTCGTGCCACTTCTAACACCTTCCGCACCAATCTATCCCTTAAACCCCGTAGTGTTTTGATTGTATTGTTGTATTGTATTGTGTAAGTTGGATGACCGACCAAAACCATGATATCAGTAAACAGATTGTAACTGCATAATCAGATAAATGGAATAACGGAATAATGGATGTATATCCATGGTTTGATTCAGTCAAGTTGTATAGATCGTTAACTGGATTCTGGGATTCATGTGTTCATATTGAGTTGGAATATTAAAGAATGTAGATTGACTTGAATCAAATTCAAGTCAGAAATAATCAGACTCAAACCCGAGTCCGACCAAAAGAAATGTAAGTCGAAGTTCTATAATTGTTAGGGTCCTTATTGTAATTTATAAAACTTGAGGGGTTTTTATGTAAAAACACTTTTGTATAGTTTTCAAGATACACCCAAGCATTTATTATTCGTCTTTATAGTTATAATGAGTGTAAATTTTATTTGTGATATTTCTAGTGAAAATATCCTAGTTTCATAAATAGGGGTATTTATCTGTAATATTGATTTAATTGAAATTCATGGTATTTTAATGTAAAACTTAGTCTTGTAATTTTTAGAAAAAGTGGAATATTTATATTATAACAAAATAGATCTTTTAATGATAATATACGTATATTTATACAAAAATAATTTCAATAAATATTTTATATAAAAAAATATCATTTTCTTAAAATATCGTATTTTAAACCTTTCGAGACCGAATGCTCCTTGCGGAGGTCTGAATCTCGCACTACTAAGCCGAGGGTGCACGATAAACCGTACTATCCCTAACGGGTTCCCCAAAGGTGGGTTGTAGTGGTGCTTTGCAAAGATTTATAAATACTAAACTTTTAGAATACGGTTTTATTTAAGTAAAAGGTATTTATTTGCAAAAGTCGATTTTCCGTATTTTAGGTTTTAGGGTTTCTTATTTCAACTAGACTAATTTTAAATGATCTAAACAACAAGTTGTTAGAAGTCTCAAATCGTCTCTTCACCGCCAATTGTGGCCAGGTAAGTACAAGTGAAGAAGGAGGGATCCGCTCACGACTCGTGAGACGGGCCTTTTAAAGTTACCTTTGCTCACTTGCCTAGCCTAGACACCACAAAGTCAGGTTTAGATAAACGATTGATGTCTACAACTTATCGTATTTTCCTATTAAAAGATATTTGTTTTAAAACTGTAGCAACCTAAAACTTTTAGAAAAGGTTTTATTAAGAAAAAGGTATTTAATTGTAAAATCTTGTTTTATCGTATTCTAAGTTTTAAAGGTAGCGTGTTATGTTTGCATATGAGTGTGTATGGAGGTAGGTCATTACCTCGTGAACTACTTTAAGGTATAGCAATGTTAAAGGGTTAAATGCGAAAACTAAATATTATGGTATTTAAGTGAAAGAATACGATATATCGTAAAAGCTATCATTTCATGTGAGAAAACTTGTTCGAATTAGTTGTTAAGTGATTAGTAGTCAACATGAAGATGTTTAAGCATTATGGAATTGGTGATAAGTGAGATTTTATAGAAAACCGAATCGGAAATCGGTTTGTTCCGATTTCCGTCGGGTTTGTAAAGTCGTATTTTTATGAAAGGAAAGAAAGGTAGAAAAGAGGGACTTACGGGTTTGGACAACGCTAGAGAGTGAGAGGGAAGTAGAGAGTTTGCTGGTGCGTCGAATCGTCGTTGAGAGGTCCTAGCACGATCACCAGAATTTCGCTGTCGATTTCGTCAGCGCTTCGCCTTTCGCTCGTTTTCCGATGTACCAAAGTTCTCTTGGAATTTTGAGAGAGTGGACTTAGGAATTTAGGATGAGAGGGTAGAGGGTATGGGGTGTTTATATAGGGTTAGGCTAGGGTTAGGGTTTTAATTAAAAAAATATATAAAAATATATAAAATCATTAAAACCATTAAAATTTTGGAGTAAAAGGGATTTATTGGGCTCTCTGTAACCGATCCGACCATTTAAAGTGTGCAGGGGAGTGGATCAGGTCAAGGGGAAACTTTTCCGTGTTGACGACTCAGCCGTCCGGCCGAGTCCGGCCTGCGGCGCCGGCCCGAGTCGGGGTGTCGTTGGGTGGGGGGTCTCGTGGGGGATTTATGGTATATTTAGTTTTTATTGTTCAATTTAAGTTTTGTGAGTTATGACGTTTTGACTGTTGACTTCCAAAAGAATTTAAAACAAAATAAATACAAAAATAATGTGGGGCATGGGATTTGAACTCTGGTGGCTTGGTTCAGCAGTGCAAGGTATTACCAATGAGCTACAAGCTCCTTCTTGTAATTATGGAGTGAAATAAATACTTAAAGAGATATCAGCCACAATAAATACTCCAAGTATACCTTGAATTTTAATCAATTCTTTGTACATTAAAAATGGAGTTGTTACAGGATCCTCTTGACCGGTAGAGAGAAAATTCTTTATGAGACCCTCACGACTCATAAAATTGAAAAGTCTTAGGTGACAGGTCCTAGCCCTGTTTTCTAAGCCATCATCACTCTACAAAAAGCCTAAGACTAACTGTTGTACGCTATCTACAGACCACACTTACTAAAGTCACATGGCAAACAACACTGCAAGGAAGAATAAAGCAGAGAAATGACACAAGATATTACGAAGAACGTGTATCTTTTATTCATGAATTCGATTGAGTACAAAATACATCGTATTAAAGAATAAAAGAATAAATACATTTTATTCAAAATTATAAATGATACAAAAATTTTATTAAGAGGAAAGCGCTTTTAATAATCCGATCAGCCGCTCGCGCACTTCCCTCAGCCCCTCTTCCTGATCAGCTGCCGCGGCCAACTCTGCTTCGATCTGGGTTCGCTGCTGCAAGTAGGATGAGAGTTGTTCCTCAACGGGTCGCTGAGCTGCTTCACGATCTTGTGCATCATGCTCAACGACATCGAGCTTCTGCTTCAATGTTAACCCATCAGAAATACATTGCAGAAGGCCCTCGAAGATAACTTTCACCTGAGCAGCGTTCGCGTCGACCTCAGCATGCAGTCAAGCAGACTCTCTTGAAGTTTCTTTGCATTCCCTTCGCTTTAAAGCCACTTCTTGTTCAAGATGGCGGAAGTAAGAAGCGCTCTGCTCGATTCATGCCGCCCGTTGAGTGCTCATAGCCAGAATCTCAGGTGCCGGACGCTTAAGCTCAAGCTCATGCAAGCAAGCCTCGATCTCCCGGCAGCAATTAACCCAAGACACAACGACGCCCTCACCATGAAAGTTCATGAGCGTCGCCAGCATAGGGTTAACCTCTGCAGCAAAATCCGCGGCAGATGTGGGAGTCTCTGCGTCGAACTCCTCGATATACTCGCCCAGCATGTATAGGCTGGTCACAACACCTTTGGATGATGGACGCCTGGAAAAGGGCCCGGGCGACATTATTATACGAGACTCGAACGGGGCTGGAGTCGATGTGATTGCTGCAAAATAGATCATAATCAGAGGTCGGCTCAGGAAATAAAGAAAACACGCAAAAAGTAGAGTCTCCCATACCGGCTGTAGCAGAGGGCAGAGCTGGGAGTACTGGTGGCGCAACAACAGCCTCGTCCCCTCCTTCAACTCGTAAGGCTACAGGCAATATAAAGAAGAGATTAGCAATAATGCGACTGCCCGTTAAAGAAGAGGACGTCGTTTAGAGAAAATACTCACCGACACCAGCAGGCGGACTCGTCTCGGACAAGAAAGAGAAGTGTGGGTGCAGCACCTGGTACAGGTGGTCAAAAAGGACTCCTGCAAAGACGCAATAGTACCACGTCAGTACATAAATTATACGCCAGAGAGATAAGACCGATGAGTCACGAATCTGTACCTTCCAGGATTTGCGACGGTACGAAGGAAGGTAGGGGGGTCACCGTCAGGGCGGTAACTGACGGCGCTCCCTCGGGTAACGCGGCATCAGCACTAGCCGCACCTGCGTTAGAAACAAGATAGACCCTGTCAGGAAAGATTGCGGAATAAAGAAAGAAGGGCGGTGACCCAAAATTCACCTGATGAGTTGCCAGCCGGAGCCATGACGAGGGCGTCACTTGATGCAACGGTGGCGTCCCCCTCCTCTATTGGGGCGGTCTCACCGCCCGTTGCCTCATCCCCTGACTCCACAGGAGCCATCGTCACGCTAGCGACGCCAGGAGACGAAAAGGAACCGTAGGCAGGGAGAGCGATAATCAGAGCGGTGCCCGACTCTTAAGAAACAACGGCCACCTCGTGCTCAGCGATCATGCCCGTTTTGCCCGTTACCACCTCGGGCTCAGTGGTCGCAGCCGCCTCATCCATCACTGCCGTAGGCTCGTCCGTAGCAACCGTTTCATCCACTGCTGCCTCAGGCTCGGCCGTAGCAGCCGTCTCACCCACCCCAACTCGGTCTCGACAATGGTAGCCATCTCGGGCATAGCAGTCGCAACTGTCTCGTCAGCCACTATCTCGGGCCCGACAACTATGGTTACATCGCCTACCGTCGCCTCGGGTTCAACAGCTACCTCCTCCACCGTCCCCTCAGGCTCGACGGTCGCCGCCACTCCTTCAGTAATACTCGGCCCTGCAGGACAAGATATATAAGAACTGATAGTTTAAACTTTGACAACAAAGCCTCAAAAACACATTACCTGAAGCGGATTTACCGTTGGCTTCCCGAGCTGCACGTGCCGTCCGTCTATGAGCAGTAGACAAGGCGACCGGGAGCTCCTCTGAAGGAGTAGCAGTGGGAGTAACGGCGCTTGAGCCTGCTCCCGCAGCCAAAGCAGCGTTACGCTCCCTTGTGCGCGCCTCAGGCGCTTCCTTTCCTCCCGGGCCGTCACGACAGACCTTTTGGAAGCCTCCTTCACCAAGGCGTCGTCGTCCGCAATCAGGGTTGCCTCCAGAGCCGTCAAGGCTTCCATCATCGGCTTTTTAAGTAGGGCCTCTTGCGGCAATCCCGACAAGGCCGGGACTTCGGTAGCTGGCCCGGGGAGAATTCCCGCATTGGCTTGCGAGGCAAGTCTTGTGGTCCCTGCGATAAGACAAAGAGCGGGTCAGATTACTCATAAGAAATGGAAGCAGAGACATAGCAAACCGAAACATACCAATGCCCAATAGAGCGCGATTCCTCTCTTCCTCCTCAAAAGTCCTGAGGGAAGCCTCCAGAGCCTCCTCAGTAGTGAAGCCTGTTACAAAAAGAAGAATGTCAGTCAAGACATGACAATGAAAATATAACGCAATGACAAAAGTATGACTAATATTTACTTGATTGGGCGAAGGCGTCAATTTTCGCTTGGTGCCTCACGAGTCGCTCAGAAGCAGCAATAGCGGTATCGAGATCAGTGTCTGCTGGCTCTATGAAGAGACCCTCATTGGTTCCATACTCACTTAGGCCTTCGGTAAGAGGGGCCTGAGGCTCTAGGCCGAGTACGACATCAAGAGAGAGGACCGACTTCTTCTTCTTCTTCTGTGCGCGAGTTCCGGTCGCGGCCAAAATCAGCTTACGCTTCGTAGGCACCTTGGGACGGTGGGTCCCGATATCCGAGCCCATGCCGGATTCGGGTGAAACCACGTTTACTGTCTCCACGGGAGCACGGGGCATTGATGGCACGTCCACAGGATTGAGGGGCAATCCACGCGTAGGGCTCAATACACGTGGAGGCTCAACTCCAGCATCTCCTCTTAGTGGAAGAGGGACAGGGGTCCTTCGCTTTAAAGGGACGTTGCGATCGCTGGCGGGGGGCGCACTCTTACGATCAAGCAGCAGCTGCTTCTCTTTCCTGATGACAACGCCTATCGCGTGCTGATACCAGGCCCCGTATACGTTGAGGGCCCTTGGAATGCAAGTCGGCTCGCTAATGAAGAAGTGGGAGCCCGTATTTAACCGCATAAAGTGATGCAGTGCACTCTGTATTCCCTCTCTGGTGGCCGCAGGCTCTTCCAAAAACGCCTCCAGTGGGACCCCCTGGTTATAACTTAAATGATGGGCGAAACGATGGGGGTTGTATCTCATAAAAAGCGCCGCCTCATTCTGCCTGAACACGAGGAAGCCCGGCTTAATGGAGTATAGATGTAAAATCTCCCGGGCTTTCAACACGGAGGCCCCATCCTTGAAATTATCACGCAACGCCAGCACCGCCTTGGAGGTTTCCGGGCCGATTTTTAGGACCTTGTCCGTGAAAGAAATACCCGCTCCGACCGTGCGCGGACGAAGAAGCAACCCCTAGCCTTCCGCGGAGGCGGATTCACAATAGAAGCACCGAACAGCCGCATAACTCTCAGGAATCTGTACTTCTCGTAAAACGAGGGTCTTTTATGAATTCCAAATACCCCGAGCACGTGCATTTCCATCCACGAAGTAAAGTAGTGCATTGGGAAATTGGCGGCCTGCACCCCCGGTTCGGTCGCGTCCGCCGCCACGCTTAGACCATGGTACAGGTGGGCTAATCCGGCAATCCCGATGGCCAATTGTATGCCAGCCACCATTCGATGTGCTGGGTAGAAGACGGACGACCTCATATAGCGAGGGTGCATGGGGAGCGCGAACCAACACAACCATAGCCCTAGAAACCCGAGACAGAAAGTCTCCTCGTCGATGCCCGGAGCAGCGATTTCCGACAAAGGAATGATTGCAGCATCGGGGAGGTAAAAACCTTTTTGATCGGCTTCCAGTACTGGTCGACGATCTAAGTCAATGCCGAAGGGGTCGTCGAGCTTAGCAAATTTTTCGCCCCGTTGCGATAAAATCTCCGGTCGAAGAAAGCGGTCAATGAAGTTTGCGAAACTAACTCCCCGGCCTCCCGATTCCAAGAAAAGACTCTCATACATATTCAGCACCTTTACCAGACCCGGAAACTGGTGCTGAATAGCGTTCTCTGGCGTTAAGTCCATCACCAACGGCTTGGTGGCAAAAACGTATTCGTCCGGAAAAAGTAGCTCCTCGTAATGCTCCCCCCTCACCGGCACACCGGAAATCTCAGCAAATTCTTCTAGAGAGATGGAAACTTCCATGTCCATTAGAAGAAAGGTATGGGTGGGGATGTTCCATTGCTCCACGAACGCCTTAATCCACCATGTCGGAGGAGCAGAATACTCGAACAGCGAAGCGTAAACTGCAGGGTATAGACCGATCTTCAGCAGATGTGCCTTCTTCGCTGACAAAATGTACCTGGCCCACTGCAGATACCCTGCCGAGTGTCGAGGGGTTAACCCGATGTTGTAGGGTTGTCCCCAAGGGCGCGACTTACCCTGGCATATGCGCCGTCCCAAAATATCCAAGGCTGCCGGCAGCTGCATGGGTATGGCAGCAATCGAAGGTTGAAGAAGACCCTCCGAATTCCAATTTACGACCTCCACGGCATAGTTCACGGGGGTATATCTGCATACGAGATCGAAGAGATCGGATCCGATGGCGTCGCACAAGAGAAGCTTCGGCGATGTTTGATTATTTGGTCATACCACCTACCCCACAGGTGAAGGTTTTTGTACTCCGGGTCATAGTCCTTAATAAGAGCAAGAACCTCCCGGTCTACCGGTGCTTCAGGGAATCCTCCTTCTGAGCGGAAAAACGGGAAAGAGAGATCAGAAGACATATCGCCTGCAAGAAAGAAACGAAATTCGGTTATCAGTGTCATAATTTAATTTTTTTTTAAAAAAAAATCCCGACGCTCGGTACTTTAAAATTTGTACCACACTGCAATGCAGTGGAGAAAGGACCAAAGGGGGACCCACAAAATCCAGATGACAGTACATCAATTAATAAGACAACCTCATCATTGGATGAGACTGTCAATTAATGAGAAAATCCTCAAAGAATATTCTCATTGAATGAGAAATCCCTCGAGACAAGGAGCAAAGCTCTGTAACAGAGTGACACTTGTCAAACTCTGGTCACGAGGGAATAAAATTCCTCAAAGAGCCTAGCTCTGTAATGATGATGGAAAATCCATCAAAGATTAATGAAAAGTAATTCCTGAGAATTAAAATTCTAGGATCTTAAAAATCCATGAAAAACTGTTAAGAGTTCTTCATCAAAAGATCAAAAGATCTATACTGTCAAAAGAGCAGAGCTCTGACCCATGGGCTAAGAAACCCTAAGGAAAGATCTATTTAGATCTATGGGTTCATGAGAGCAAGGCTCTGTTTATGAAACCCTAAGGGGATTTTCTTTAGATCAAAAGATCTATGAGAGCAAGGCTCTGTTAATGGGTAAAAACCCTAAGTTATTAGAATTAATTTAATTTAATTTTTACCTAATTAGTAGAGTTCTAACTCTTGAAAGTTCTTGGAAAGAAGAGCAAGGCTCTGAAATAAAAATTCTTGAAGAGAAGATGATAATCATCTGAGGACCAAGGGTCCTATTTATAGGCGCTGAAGCGCCTCCTCAACTTCTGAGTTGATCCAAAGGCTCAGGTGTTACCACCGCTGCACTCACGTGTGCGCCACGTGAGCGCAACGGTGGGGGGGCATTTGTTTCCTCTAATCAGAGCAAAGCTTTGTTTTGAATTTCAAAATTCAAAAATTGAAGCAACGCTTCAGATCCCTTACCCTGCGCGCCACGTGTCAAAAGCAGACATGACAGCGCCAGGAGCGCTGCGCCCTAGGCAGCGCACCCCCAATCAGAGCAAAGCTCTGTTTCAAAATTCAAACTTTAAAAATTAAAGCAACGCTTCAGATCCCTTGTGTTCTGCGCTGCGCGCCACGTGTCAAACACAGGAGCGCTAGCGCGGTTGCGCTGCGCTCTGTGCTGCGCGCCACGTGTGCCAGCGCTGGAATTAAAAAAAATTCCCCACCGTTAGATCAAAAGATCTAATAATAATAATAAATTATTAAATAATCAGAATTAAAATTCTGTTCTGGAAAGATTTTTCCAATCTTGTTAAAAACAAGAAGATTGCCTTCTGTAAAACACAAGCCCTAGGATCAAAGATCCAATGGTGGGGAAACATCCTCAAATCAATCAGAGAAAGATCTCTTTAACTGATTTAATAAATCAATTGACCCTATATAAAGACCCCTAGATTTCAAGTCTCGATATACAGAAGAGAGAGGGAGAAAAAACCCTCTGCAAACTTTGAGAGAAACTCAAAGAGAAAGAAATGCAAGCCTTTGAAGAAAGAAGATCATTCTCTTCATCTA
Organism: Agapanthus africanus; assembly: GCA_030015575.1. NCBI lineage: Eukaryota > Viridiplantae > Streptophyta > Magnoliopsida > Asparagales > Amaryllidaceae > Agapanthus > Agapanthus africanus. The sequence continues at coordinate 797,389,094 of CM057340.1, forward strand.
AAAAGGTAAAGAACTATGTTCTTGAATAACAGAGATGAAATCATCTCATTAAGAAAGATGAACACTCTTCTAAAAAGATCAGAGATCTAAGAACAAGATCAAGGTCTTCAATAAAAAAGAAAAAGATCAAAAAGATCTAATTATAAAAAGACAAAAAGAAGTACTTTTACTTCACAGATCTTCTGATCTATAAAGGCAGAGCCTTTTGATAAAAACAAGAACTTTTTTTCTTGGATCTTGAGGCAAGGCCTCCTTTGAAGAACAAAAACTTGTTCTTCGGTCTTAAATTTGATCTGATGCACTCTGCGCTACTGGAAAGTGCTTTGCACTCTTGAACTGCGCTTTTGCGCTCCTTGGACCGGCGCTCAGCGCCAAAAGCATGCCACGTGTCAACCACAGACACAGCTTGCGCTTTGCGCTTCAGAAAATAGCGCACTGCGCTCTTGGGTCGGCGCTCAGCGCCAAGCGCGCCACGTGTCACTCACTGGCGCACCCATAAATTGGTGCAGCGCATTCATAAAGCGCAGCGTGCTAACAAACCAGCGCTTAACGCTAAGCGACAGCTGTCATCCTTATGTGCGCTAGCGCAATGAACTCTTTAATTGGCGCAAGGCGCCTGACGCGCCACGTGGCGCGCTTTATGAACACCATTTTGCTCCTGATAAATGCTATGCATTTAATTGCATCCAATGACAGAGCCCAATGCTTGGCATTCTTAAAAGGGGCAGAGCCCAAATAAAGGCCTAACAGGAAGAATATAAATAAAATGTTAAACATTTTTTTAAACTGGACTTAACCCAATTCTGGCCATAAGTCCTCAATTTAAATTGAACTGAGCTCATCTGCTCTTCCAATCAATTTACACCCTGTTCGAGGGTACATCTCTTCACTCCTTTGATATTTGCCGTTGTAATTCCTCAACGTCTTCAAAGAGGTGACGGTTGCCGACAACCATACATTTTACGGACTGTGGGGTCCTTAAACTCATGGACTATGATGTCCTTAACCTTGACCGTGATGTCTTAAAACTAATGTCGGGCTGTGGAGTTCTTAAACCATGGACTATGATGTCCTTAAGCTCGACCGTGATGTCTTAAAACTAACACCGGACTGTGAGGTCCTTAAACTCACGGACTATGATGTCCTTAACCTTGACCGTGATGTCTTAAAACTAACAATGGACCGTAATGTCCTTAAACTAATTATTGACCGCAATGTCATTAAACTAAACAATAGAGCCCAATTGCTCTCTTGTCAGATCTAAACGATCCCGTTAAGTTGATCTTAGTCTAAAATTAGAATAACGTGTCCTTAACAAACGTTTAAGTTGATCTTAGCCTCAAATAAGGCTAACGTATCCTTAAACATAACCCCCCTAAACCCAAATCTAAGAAAGATACGGATTTGGACTAGTCCACACCCTACGGGCGACAACATAACTTAGTCTCCGTATACAATCCACGGGCAACCAAACACAAAAAAAACACCACAACACGAAGTGACCATATGGAGAAGGAGAAAGTTGTTACCGTGATGCGGTAGCGTAATTAACTGCAGGGGCTTGCGCCTGCAGGGAAGAGCATCCCCACAATAAAAAACCCCTCAAATGAGGGGGAATCTGACGAAGTCTGCTACATCGGCCGCATCCGTCTAAACCTTCGATACATGGTTCCATAAATCAACTTGGCATTTTTGGAGAGGTGGATGGATAGCACCAATTAGCATCTGCCCCGAATCTCAGTTCAGACGGACCTGCGCGGTCGCGTCTCCGTGATTCGGCGGGATAGAGCCCTGAACCAGGCGACATGCTGGTGGGGATTGCTCGTCCCCTTGTATACATGAAATTTAGGGATCGTATATCCCGGCGGGTACTTGATTTGGTCATACCAGCCTGGATATGGTCGCCCAATTTTAACGACTTGGCCGGCCCTTCATTCGTCTGGTGAGCTCGTATTTGCTGAGCAATGTAGTCATCCAGAGTGGCCTTGGAAATGGTTTCCTCTTTGGCTGCTGAAAGAGCCAGAGAAGGGTTCGATGTCTCCCTTCTGTCGTCTTCAATGATGATCGGAGGGTCTTCAGCTGGAGGTTCCGGTTGTAACATCATCCCAGCCATGTCTTGGAACAAGAGAGCCATTCGTTTTATATTGGCTGCCTGTTCTGCAGCCACTTTTTCTTTCCTCTCGAACGTTCTTCGGAGGAACTCGGTGTCAGTTTCTTGTTCTTGACGCTACTCCGAGGTCTTTGGATTTTCTTTTGGCCCAGTGAGTGCGGCCATTGCAGTCAGCATCTCCTGAAACTTCTGCTGTTGTTGTTCCTGAGCCCTTGTTATTGACCGGGTAAGCGGTCGATGACCCGAAGAAGCAAGGCTTTCCTCTTTTCCGGAAGCCATATAAACGGTATGTACCATCATGCCCCCAGACTTGAGGCGTTTAGGTTCAGCGCTTTTACGGTTTGCCACGTTCACAGGGGCTTTCTCTGGCCTCCTTCTCTTTTGAGCAGTTGAAGTCGAGGGGGCCATTGCAGCGGGCACCCAGGTAACTGTCGTCTTTTGTGGCTTGACAGGATGGTCTTTCTCTTGCCGAACTTTTACCTTTTTCTGTCGGCGAGAGTGATCTTGATCAATTACTGAGTCCTGAACCTGTTGCCAGACTTTATAAATTTTGGAGGACAGCCGCTGAGGGGACTGCTCCGGCTTCGTTTCTGTAACATTCTCCACTGGTGGAGGAGATCTTTTCAGTACGGCGGTGGGTGAAGTCCTGCGCACCCTGTTAAGCAGCTCGAAGCTGTTCCCAGTTAGAACAGCAGCATTGACTTCCACCGTTGGGGCTGGTGGAGTTAGCCTAGAGGGGGAGTTGCCAGCCCCCAGCCTTCCTTACTCGGCGCCAGTGGCGACGTCGAGCATGTCGAGCCGTTGGGATTGTTTCAGCTTTAGGGGTGACTTCGTCATGCCCTCTTGTGTGCCAGCCTCTTGAAGACCGTCGTCCATTGAGCAGCAGTATCCAATCTGTCAAAGACGGACCTTTGAGCAGGAACGGGAGCCGGAGTAGCCAGCCTCGTAAAGACTGATACTTTGACGGGAGAAGCTTCTTTAATGACCTCGAGAGCAGGAATGGCTATCCGCTTTGGGATGGCCGCTTCAGGTATCGTAGGCTTCTTAACAGGCCCATTAGAATTCAGGCTCAGCCTATCGAAGACTGATGCTGTTGGCCTGACATTGGATGACCCGTTGAGAGGGGTCGTGGTGGTAGTGAGCCGATCAAAGACCGACTTCTTTTGCGCTTCTTGCGGCAGCGGGATGTTAACGCTCACTGGTGGGAGCATGGTCCCGAAAAATAACCCGGTGGTAGCCCGCGTCACCTGCTCTACCGGCATTGTGAACAGGGAGGCCGCCTGGGGCCCGTAAGCTACACCTCCAGATGAGGTAGAACGGAAGTTGCAGTTGCAGCTGGAACACTTCGTGCAAGTAGACGCCATTGATTTTTCATTTTCTGCACGGAGTAAGACACCAAATCTTAGTAACTCGAACCCAAGGGCAACCATATCAAACCGTGATTCGTTCGCGAACACGACATACGAGGTGTGGAGTGGAAAGAGGAAAAGGTCCCACCGGGCGTGCCAGAATATGTTTCCCGCCGAAAGATGCGGGAAGACGCGGCGAACGTCTCGCCTGAATTTTGGGGCAGATGATAATTGGTGCTATCCGTCCACCTCTTCGAAGATGCCAAGTTGATTTATGGCACCATGTATTGAAGGTTTAAACGGATGCGGCCGATATAGCAGACTTCGTCAGATTCCCCCTCATTTGAGGGGTTTTTGATTGTGGGGACGCTCTTCCTTGCAGGCGCAAGCCCCTGAAGTTAATTACGCTACCGCATCGCGGTAACCACTTTTTCCTTCTCCAGATGGTCACTTCGTGTCGTGGGTGTTTGTTTTGTGTTTGGTTGCCCGTGGATTGTATACGGAGACTAATTTATGTTGTCGCTCGTAGGGCGTGGATTAGTCCAAATCCGTATCTTCTTAGATTTGGGTTTGGGGGTTGGGTTTAAGGATACGTTAGCCTCATTTGAGACTAAGATCAACTTAAACGTATGTTAAGGATACGTTAGTCTAATTTTAGACTAAGATCAATTTAACGGGATCATTTAGATCCAACAAGAGAGCATTGGGCTCTGTTGTTTAGTTTAGGGACATTGCGGTCGATTAGTTTAAGGACATTGCGGTCCAATGTTAGTTTAAGGACATCTCGGTCCAAGGTTAAAGACATCATAGTCCGTGAGTTTAAAGACATCACGGTCAAGGTTAAGGACATCGTAGTCCGTGAGTTTAAAGACATCACAGTCAAGGTTAAGGACATCGTAGTCCGTGAGTTTAAAGACCTCACAGTCAAGGTTAAGGACATCATAGTCCATGGGCTTAAGGACCCCACGGTCCGTGAAATGTGTGGTTGTCAGGACCCGTCACCTCTCCGAAGACGTTGAAGGATTACAACGACAGATATCAGAGGAGCCGTCACCTCTCCAATTTGGGACTAAGATCTGTTAAATATTCATGAGCAGATGGGCTCAATTAAATATAGGTTGAGGACTTATGGCCAATATAGGGCTAAGTCCAATAAACATTTTTTATTCTGTCTATTGAACCTTTATTTGGGCTTGTCCCTTTTAACAATGTTCTTGTCTTGTATTGAATGCAGAGCATTCATCAGAGCTCTGGCTTATTAAAGAACAATTCATGTTCTGTTAGCGCAACACGTGGCGCGCCAGGCGCTTTGCGCCAGTTAAAGAGCGCAGTGCGCTTCTGCCAAGTAGCGGACGCGTGAAGGACACGTGTCGCGCTTGGCGCTTTGTGCCAGTTAAAGAGCGCAATGTGCTTCTGCCGAGTAGCGCACACATGGAGAACACGTGTCGCGCTTGGCGCTGAGCGCCAACCCATGAGCGCAGTGCGCTATTTCAGAAGTGTAAAGCGCAAGTTGTTAATTGGCGCATACGTGGTTGACACGTGGCGCATTTTGGCACTGAGCGCCGGTCCAGAGAGCGCAGAGGCGCTGTTCAAGAGCGCAAGGCGCATTTCATGAGCGCAAGGCGCATTTGATCAGTTTTATGATCTGGGAACAAATTTATGTTCTTTTAGAAGAGACTTTGTCTCAAGATTTAAGAACAACAGTTCTTATTTTGCAGGAGAGATTTCCAATCTCTTATTTTGATGAAAGGATTTGCCTTTATAGATCCATGATCTGTGAGAATAATATGTTCTTCTTTTATTTTATGATGAGATCTTTTGATCTCTTTTATGAAAGACTTTTTGTCTTTGTAGATCTATGATCTTTTTGAAGAAAAGAATTCTTCGTTTTATGAGATGATTTCATCTCTGTGTTCATCACCATTCTTTTACCTTGAAGAAAAAATCTTCTTTTGCTGAGAGCTATGCTTCTCTTCCTTTAAATTTTTCAAAGTTTATGGGGAGGGTTTCGCTATATCAGACTTAAAGTCCTGGGGCCTTTATATAGGGCAAGTTGATTTGTTGAATTAGTTAAAGAGATCTTTCTCTGATTGATTTGGGGATGTTTCCCACCGTTGGATCTTTGATCCTAGGGCTTCTGTTTTACAGAAGGCAATGTTCTTGTTTTTAACAAGATTGGAAAATCTTTCCATAACAGAATTTTAATTCTGTTTAATTAATGATTTATCATTACTATAAGATCTTTTGATCTAACGGTGGGGAATTTTATAATTCCAGCGCCAGCGCACCCGTGCTTTGCACGTGGTGCGCTGCTCAGAGCGCAGCGCATTTTGCGCTAGGGCACCCGTGTTTAACACGTGATGCGCTGCTCAGAGCGCAGCGCGCCCTGCGCTAGCACGCCCGTGTTTGACATGTGATGCGCTGCTCAGAGCGCAACGCGCCCTACGCTAGCACACCCGCGTTTGACACATGGCGCGCAGCGCGCCTAGCGCTAGCGCACACATGGTGCACTGCCTAGGCGCGGCGCACCTGGCGCTGGATCTGAAACGTTGCTTTATTGGAGGTGTCTTTTCACCTTCCTTTTAAGTCAAACTTGTATTCCCCAGAACTTTCATTTCCCAAGTCTTGGAAATAGCTCCACTGTGCACAAAATTTTCTGTGCCGAGTCTTCATAATCTGAAGCAAAGCTTCTTTCTTTTCTCGTCTCCAAAGAACCCTCTCAACTATTGCTTGTAACCGCCCACACGCACATCGACAACCATGGGAAGTGCCCATCCAGGACATTGTTCCTCGCTTTGCTGCGCGCTTGGTGGATCCTGCTCTTACGGATGACCAATGCGACGCAGCGCTGTACGAGCTCTTGACTCGTGTAGGGTCTCCTCTTCCCCCACACTCTATTTGGTTTCGGATGATCCTTGCGTCCGTGCTCGCTGATATTCCCCCTCTTCCAGCAGAGATGACCTCGGCAATGCTCGATGCTGTTGAAGACAAGATCGAGTGCTTCTTTGAGGCACATTTGATCACTAAAGCCCTGAGGGATTGGTCTGTCCACTTGCTGAGCCAGATACGGGCTCGTCGGGTCGTTATCTCCACTTTCTCTGGTGAGTGCGGCGCTGATCGATGAGTAGCTACTCCTCGAGAAGATCGCCGTTTTGACACGGTGGAGAAGATAGAGAGGGAACTGGATAATCTCATTCTTAGCTTTGCAAACCCCTGTCCTTTTGATCCCATGTTTGGAGATCTGTTTACATTGTAATAAAAAAATGTCTAATTAAGTATTTTATTATCTGCCAAGTGCTCCTCTTATTTTTTAATTCTTTGTTATTCTTTTGTCAGGCGTTTATGCGCTGCATAACTTAACTTGTTATAACCAGGTGCAAGTAATGAAGCGTTCTTGGCGGTTAGCGCACTTGGCGCTTAGCGCTCTCGTGCTTTGCACGTGAGCGCCGTTTCAGAGTCTTTGACTCTTAATGCTGGCGCATTCACTGCCGGCGCTCTTCACGAAGCGTCGCTTCATTTCAAATTTCGGAATTTGAACAGAGCTTTGCTCTAATTGGGGAAACAGTGTGTCAGCAAGTTAAGGCTGAATATCAAAGGGTTGCTGGTTTATTGCAACAACTTCCGATTCTTTAATAGAAGTGGGAACATATAACCATGGATTTCGTGACAGCTTTACCGCGGAGTCCAAAGGGCAATAATACAGTTTGGGTGATTGTTGATCGATTGACCAAGGCAGCTCATTTCATACCGTTTCGAGTTGTTCAGTTGACGGAAGTGTTAGCAGAACGGTACATGCAGGAGATTATGAGATTGCATGGAGTACCCATGAGCATCGTCTCCGACCGTGATACCCGATTCTTGTCGCACTTCTAGAAGTGTTTACAGGAAAGTTTGGGGACGTGATTGAAGTTTAGCACCACTTATCATCCTCAGACAGATGGACAGTCGGAGAGAACAATCCAAACTCTTGAAGACATGTTGAGAACTTGCACGTTAGACTTCAAGGGTTCGTGGGAGGATCATCTACACTTGGTGGAATTTTCTTATAATAACAGCTTTCAGGCGACTATTCATATGGCTCCATTCGAAGCATTATAGGTCGCAAGTGTCACTCACCCATTTGTTGGGACGATATTGGAGAACGAAGATTGTTGGGACCGGATTTGATCGTGCAAACAGTAGAGAAGGTTAATACTATCCGAAATCACATGAAGGCAGCACAAGATTGGCAGAAGAGTTGGGCCGATACATCGATAAGACCTCTAGAGTTCACTGTTGGTGATCTGGTATTCTTGAAGATATCACCGACTAGAGGAGTGATTCGTTTTGGAAGTCTAGGCAAGCTTAGTCCTCGATTCATCGGGCCTTTCGAGATTATGAAGCGTGTTGGAGAAGTGGCTTATCGAATAGCGTTACCACCATCTTTGGCGAATGTTCATGACGTGTTTCCTTTATCTCAACTCCGTAAGTATGTTCGAGATGAAACACACGTGCTAGATCATTCGGAGCTGACAGTAAGGGAGGACTTGACCTATGAAGAACGACCGATGTCGATTGTTGATCGAAGAGAAAAGGTCCTCAAGAACAAGGTTATCCCTCTCGTACTTGTTTGATGGGGGAATCGCTTGCATGGAGAATCGACTTGGGAACGAGAAGACGATATTCGACAGAAGTTTCCATACCTCTTCTCGTAGTTTCATGTTTGTTTGTCTTTTCTTGTTTTGGAAATTTCGAGAACGAAATTCCTTTGTAGTTGGGTATAATGTAACACCCTAGTTCATTTATACCAGTTCTATTTTGGGTATTTCTTTATTTATGGCTATTTCTTGATTTACTGTGTTTTGGGTGCGAATAGTGTAGTTGATATCTGTGTTTGCATTCGACCCGACCCGCATGCTGTAAACCCGTCTTGATTCCTGTTAATGATTTATCCCGGCCAGTTATGAGAATCTGTGCACTTTCATGTTGTATGACTGCATTATATCTGACATCTGCATTTTTTTAATATAACAAGTAAAGTCAAATAAAATATTTTAAAAATATCCAGCATGGCCTGCATGATACCCTGACCCTGTGGTAGCATCTGCACCTCGTGTTCTCGTCCCGTTCGGTGAAACGGACTCGTTTGGATAGCTACGTGCACGCTACGTGTATCCGTTCTAGGGGGTATGCATTTTCGTTACCCGGATATCGTATTTTGGTTTTGGTTAACACGTATATTATCCATATTTTCAAACCAAAATTTTAGACCCGACCCGGACGTGTTTTGGACTATTTTTGTATTAACCCAAAATCTCAATTACAATCAATATTTATCCTTACTATTTTTTTTTTCTGTTAAACCTATATTCGAATATCTTATTTTGTTTAAATTTTTTTAAAAGATTTCTAAGGCTAACCGACCTTCTCTCTCTCTCCATTGCCTATAGATATATTTTTATATTATATTTTTTATAACCCTATTTTACCCACGTATCCCTCTCTCCCCTCGCGTCTTCTTCTTCATTTTTTCTTTTTCCTCCCGCCGTCTCCCTCGGGAACCCGCGCCTCGCGCCTCGCCGGAGCTCCGTTCCAATTACCTCCATCACCTCGCCTCACCCTCTTCTACCTCACCTCCTCTCCTTTCCCGACCAACCCATGGCAAACCCGAGCAAACCCAACTCGCCTGCCTCACCTTGCCGCCAGCCCACGTCGTCAATCCCCGACGAACCATTCTCGTCGCCTCAACATCTTTGTCGTCGCCTCCTCCACCCTCGCCTGTCACCCTCGTCTCCCTCTCCGACAACACCGCCTCTCTCTTTTATCGCCTAACCTACAAACCCGTGACGAACCCATCACCGAGCAACCCATGCTCCCGCCGCCGCCAATCTCGTCGTCGCCTCTACACCCTCGTCACCGCCTCCATCTCCTCATCCTCTTCCTCCACTCTCCTTTCCCGAGCAAACCCCCTTCCAACCCAAGAAACCTGTGACCCATCTCCTCACTTCCGACCCCCTCAACCGCCTCGCCGACGACCCCTCGTCACCACCCCCGTCATCATCCTCCATGTTCCTCTCCCCTCTCTAAAACCTGACACCACCCTCACCTCCCGACACCATGAATCCGAGAACCCGAGAACCCTAACACCCACCGCCCTTGCCGTGAACCATCGCCGGAAAAACCTACGACCTGTCGTCAATGTCCCCCTCACCTCGCCTTTATCCCCAAACACCAACCCAGAGCACATTGAACCCAGTCCCCCTCTCTTCTCCCTCTTCTTCTTCTTCTTCTCCTTCTTCTTTCTTCTTCTCTTGCTTTTTCTTGATCTCGTATTTTTTCCGGTCACCGCCGGAGCTGTGCCGTCACCGACGATCCAGGAAACCCAGTGGACGTTCCCAGCCAGCGTAGTCACATTCTTGCATTGCCTGGTTCTGTTCTGTACGTGCGCGTGTGCATCGCGACATTTACCGACGTCGTACGCGGCGTACGCACCCCGTATTGAGATTCGATCAGCCAAGTTTATCTTGCTATATACTATGTTATTATATTTGCATCCATATTAATAATAATATTACATATTCATTGCATTGTGCATCCCTGCTACCGTTTTACTGTTTTACGATACCGGTTTACATCCGTATCATTTATTACATATCTAGTCGCATGCAGTTTACCTTGTTGTGTGCTATGATACATATTTTGCATCCAAATGAATAAAAATATCACATGTTGACTGCATTGTACATCCATATTATTGTTTTACCGTTTTCGGATATCCGTACGCATCCATATCATTAATTACATATCTGGTTGCATGCAAGTAGCTTGATACAGGCTATATTATTATACTCGCATCTATATTAATAAGAATATTGCATGTTTATGGTATTGTGTATCCATGTTACAGTTTTACCATTTTTCCAATATCCGTTCGCATCCGTATCATTTATTGCATATCTAGCTACATGCCATATCATATATTTCATATTACTGTTATCTAAGCATCCCATGATTGATAATGTGCATCATGCGTAGTCATGGAGTTGTAGATGTAATCCCTGATAGATATTTGTGCATCCGTGCTTTTACCGTGCATCCGTACTTGCTACAGTTTTATTTCGACCATCCATGTGATACATATGCACTACCTGTCATGACCTGATACACCACTACTTGATCTGTTACCTGATCCTGTTTCTAATGCCGACAATCCCGACATGTTGTCCTGACGGACGTATCGTGTTGTCTGCATAGACAAACCTGTACCTGCTTGATCCTGTGTTGGCATTAGCTCCAGTTTATCAATACCTGACTTGAACACATAACCTTGGGGGTATGGGAAAATCAAAGGTGTAACCGAGTGTAACTTAAAAGGGTATTATTTGATCCGTGGTCCTGGTAGGTAACGGGACAGAATCATTCATGATTCTTCTTGATCCGTGGTCCCGCGGGGGAGGGGGGGGACGGGACATAGTCATTCGTGACTCTTACAGCTTGGTCCGTGGTCCCGGGGGGTAACGAGACAGAACCATTCTTGGTTCACATATCCTGATCCGTGGTCCCAGGGGGTAACGGGACATATTCTTTGAGTTACATGAAGAGTACATCAATTGGTTTCGAATAACTTTAGAATAGATAACACAGTAGCACAGTTTAGATTATTTACCGCACTTCACCTGCACGTATACACTTCACTGTACCATACCGTGTTACTTGTTATATTTATGTTATCGTTTATATTCATGCCTACGTATCTTGTTACCTCGTGATTATATTTTATTGTTTGATATTATGACGCACTGACATCTGGGTTTTGCATGGCCCAGATCCTTTATCTCTTTCGCAGGCTGATCAGGAGTATTTCAGCCGACAGGCCGAGCAGTGAGGATTCTGTTAGTATTTAGCTTTGTTTAGTTTAGTTTTCTTTCAGCATTTTCATTTCCTGATGTGAGCCCGTATTTGGGACGTACTTTCCAGATGTTATTGTTTGTTGGATTTATTGCTTCCGCATATATTATTTCTTGACTCGTTTATTCTGGCATATGAACATATATTACATAGTTTATTTTATTTTACTATTCTTGATATCTTATGGACAGCCGTAATGTGACTGTGGAGGGATGTTTCCAAGCCATAGGTAACATGGTTGGCTCTGTCACGTGCCGATCTTAGCGCACTCTGGGAAGCGGGACGTGACAGAATCTTAAATAACAAATATACAATATTTAAATTATATACGTATATTTTCTAGTAGTCATACGTTAGGAATATTTTATATATTTTAACCGTAATCACGTCTTTTAAGCATCCCATGTTTTTATACTGGCATTTATCTATTACGCCTAGATCTCAAATAACTTAGATACCAGATAGTTATTAGATTTAAATATATTTAAATCCATTTAAATCTTAAATAAAGGGTATAGGATATTTAAAGTATATTCTTTTCTAACCATTGCATTATGGTTAAATAGGCAGTATGTGTATTATTTTTCCATTATATAGTTTCAATGAGTTTTTGCTGGAGACGGATCGGAGATAGATATTATCTTCCTATACTATTAGTTATATAATAAACTATATATAACACACACACACACACACTATATATATATATAATTTATATTTTCTTTTTAAAATAAACTCTTTCTCTCTCTCCCACTCTCTTTTCTTCCTCTTCTTCTTCCTTACGCTCATCCCCGACTCCTCATCTGTAGGGTTGCTAGGCACGCGCACAAGAGTCTACGAGGTATCAACCATGCCCGATTAAAATTTTAGCCATGCCGAACAACTCTAATACGGATCTTTAAACTAGGGTTTAGGCGAAAACTAGCAAGTTAACAACTTTAACTACAAGTGAAAGGGATTACAACCTTTGTAGATCCGGTCCTCCACTTCATTAGCTCCGTGTAGACGTCCCCATCGCTGAGATCATGAACTCTGGACTCTAGAGAAGCTCCACGAGAAGAACGAACGTGCTTGCTACGTTGACTTCGAGGCCGAAGATGATCTACGTCGGGGAGACACAAACTCAAGCTATTCCTTCACTAGGTCATAAACTTTGTGAAGAGAACACACTCTACTACATGGCAAGTGGTAGAGGATGAAGAAGTAGGAAGTGGGCTCACTTTAGAATTGATTTTCTCACTCTTTTTCTCATGGCACCATTGGAGCTAGGAAGCTTTTGGATGAAGCTTGATGATGAAGAAGAAGAAGAAGAAGAAGAAAGAATAACCATCCATCCAAATGAAAACTTATCCAATAAATAATGGCACCATGGTTGAGTTAAACCCTCATGCTTAACTCATGTAGAGAATTAACCAAGGCATTAGGTTAAAGGTTAGGTTAAAGAATATCAAAAGCTTTGACAAAAGAGTGGACTTTGTCAAAGCTTCTCCAAGCTTCTTCAAGCTTGATTACTTTGACTAAGTTAACCCTTTTGTTAAATCTTAAGCTAAAACAATAACCCTAATCTTTACCCTAATCTTGGTATGAGTCTCATACACCCAACTTTGATGTATCATCAAGCATGATACAATCATATGTACACAAATATATATCACATATACACCTATGCACAATCAAGTGAGAAAATAAATCTTAAGTGAGCTAATACTAGTTAATGCAATGTAATATATCAAATATATAATTATGCATTAAATTATTAAATCAACTCTTGATTTAATAATCCGGTTGTAACCGACTAATATCATATGTAACAACCTATCGAATCAACACTTGATCCGATAACCCGGTTATATCGCATACAACCGATCAATGTCACGAATCGCGAGAATAAAATACGGTATCTCATATCGTATTAATCTCGGTCCCGCACATATCACATATGTGCTCCTACTCCGTTTCGCTTGAGCCAGGAAACCCCTGTGTAGGACTCTAAAGACTCGTCAATACGCCGGCAGTAGGTGATGATCATATCAAACACCCACAAGCCGTAAGCGGTGTGCTAAACGTAACGGCCACCCGGGTATTGAACGATCAGAAGATCAACAAGCAAGCCCGCTAGTTCTCCTGCGAATCCAATCAGTAACACTCCCGTACAGTCCGGTCTCGTCGTCTGATATGTCGCATATCTCGCCTAGGAGTGGTAAACGTCAGACCCCAATAGCTCGATAAGTCGTGTCGATATGAGGTCTATAACAGTTCGAAAAACTACTGGTAACACTTACCAGTAAATCTCAGCAACCCTGACCAGGGATTTCCGGTTATAGCCAATCGAACACAGCGCAACATCAACTCCCTATACCGGGAGAGACGAATCCCCTCCTATCGTTCATTGCCTCCATGTGATTCGGGACTGTACCCAAAAACCACCGTTTTGCACGCCCTCTTGGACGTGGTAAGGTGGAAATCAAAGCACAGTGGGAATCACAAAAGACTCTATGACGATCTCGGGTCAACAGACTACTCTGTACCAGTGTCACCGGAGAACTGCCATCTGACGTGAGGTATAATACCATCTGGGAGTTCTCGGCGAGTCCGTCCAGTGTACCCAGTCTCCACTGAGCACCCGTACACCATCCTTGATGTCAAACACCGATGGATATGGGATCATCCATCGCCCATCATATGGGTTAAGATGCGTATACGCTAGTCTACTCTGGTGCATCGATGCCCTGTCTCGATACACCCACGACTAGGGACCTTGAAGGATGTACTTATGGACTACCATGTCCCCACTAGTATGATCTGCATCATAGTCCAGGTAGTCAAGTACACATCCTAAGGGCTTTACCAACATGTAACAGAGAGACAATCAGTATACACGTTAAGGTAAAGAGTAACCAGATAGCATACTATCATGTCGAGCAAGAAAGTCCTCCCTATATATGTCCAAGCATCCACTACAATATACATCGTATGTACAGTAATGGCCTCTAGGGCATATATATAACTAACAATCTCCCACTTGCACTAGGGTCATCTGTTGTGGTATCACATGCCCAATAATTAGCTGCGGTTGAAGTATCTCATACTCAACCTGTAATACCCAGTTTTTTCCTATACGTCTAAATCCGTATTTTATTATTTTATGATTTTATCTATAAATTTTATTTTTTATATATATAATTTTACCCCTTCTAAATCCCATTATTCATTTTTGAAACCGAAAACCATTTTTCCTTTACTATTAATTCCCTTAGCCCATCATTTTAGTATTTATAAACCTAATTTTTAGTTTAAATATTAGACCCGGCCCTTTCCCTTTTTACCTATTGTTATTGTTTATTTTTCGGCCCACCTCCTAAGTCCTTTCCCTAACTTTAATTTAATTATTTTAAAATCCCTTTTCTTCTCTTCAGAAGCCCACTTCAGCCCAGCCCCCTCCATATATTTTATTTTGTTAATTCTTTCTTAAACAGGCCGGCCCGTTCCTTTACTAAACCCATTCAAAATTCTCTTAATTAAATCCTTTAATAAGTTTTTCCCCCTGGCCCATAATCTATTAGCCCGGCCCTCTGTTCATTTCCTAATCCTTTTATATTTTATTTTCCTTTATTAAATCCCTAGCCAGCCCACGAAGCCCACGCCCCACACTGTTCACTTCCTTCTTCAAAGCTTCCAACGGCTACTTCCCCACTTCCTCGCGCGCGTTTCCTTCGCCGTCTCCCTCGCCTTCGCCCTCGCTCGCGCGAGCGTTGCCCACGACGCGCACGTTTTCCTTGCGACCCTCCCTTCTCTACACATCACTCTCTCTCGATCCCATCTCTTCCCACTCGTTCACCCAGAAAACCCCTGCCTCGATCCCTCGCCATCACCACCGACGACCTCGTCATCACCCCCATCCACCAAAACTCCAACCACCACGAAACCCCCTGCCCTCTTCCTCCACTTCCCCCGAGCGACCTCGCCTGCACCCACCTCGCCTGCACCCACTTCGCCTGCACCCGCTTCGCCTGCACCCGCCTCGCCTGCACCCACTCGCTTGAACACCGAGCCGCCGACGTCACCATCGTCGTCGTCGTCATCATCATCGCCGCCGTCGCCTACTTCATCTCTCTCAGTCTTCTCTCCTCCTCTCTCAACCTCTCTGCATCACCCTCCCTCTCTCGTTCACTCTGCAGTTTTCCCCTCTCTCTCTCGTTTCTCTCTCTCAGCCTACACCTTCTCTCTCTCTCCCTCTAACTCCCCCTCTGCAACTCTCTCTCTCTTCTCAATCTCACTGTGTCTCTCACTCTCTCAGCTCTCTATCTCTCTGTCTCTCTCACTATCCATCTCCCCCTGTGCTCTCTCTCTTCCTCACCTGCACTCTCAATTCTCTCTCTCCCTATATCTCATTCTCTCTCTCTCTATGTTCACTTACTCTCCCTCTCTCTCTCTATAACACCCGCTCTACCGTCCACCACAGCGAGCAACTCCACGTCAACAAGCACCACCCTCGCCGACACGACCCCAATAACCAAGCCGCCGCTGCCGAGACGCGAGTTCGTGCCAAATCTAGAGCCGTGCCGCGCGTGTGTCGCGCGTTCGTGGCGTTACCGTCAGCGTCCAATCCCAAGTCGTTCTCAGGCAAGTTTTTACTTGCTTACATGCTATTTTACTTAAGTTAAAATTGTTAAATGCATAGATTATTGAAGTTACAAGTTTAACCAATTATATGCCGTACCTGTTCGACGCGTGTTCCTAAAGAAAATACATTTCTAAATTGACGGAATTTGATTTAGTACTTGGGCCCTTGTTGTGATGAACAACGTGTGCAAGTTTCGTTGGATAATTTGATCGTTTATGACTAAAACAACTGCCCCCAAGTTTAATCGTAAAACTGTAAATTTATTGCACCTGAAAACCGTTAAATTCACCATAAATCATATACACACTAGAATGGTGCGTTCGAGGGCTCAAATTGAAGCCAACTCGACGAACTTTAACCCTGTACTAATTCCCAGACATACCTGTACTTAAACTGTGGTGAAAATTGGATCGGAGTGCGACTCTGGACTGCAGTCCAGAGCGACCCCAGTATTGCTTGCTGTTCTGTAACTGGTACCACTGGATTTTCTTAACACTTAGGTTGCGGAACTCCGCCGCTTACTGTAGGTAAATCTGTTAGCTAGACAATACAATTAGTTTCATCCTGTTTCGTTATCATTTACTATTTAATCGGAAATTTAGAAGATCGGGACACATAACAGTCCCAGCAGAATCAAAATTGACATGTTGATATTAAACAGATTATAACTCCTAACATACAGACGCGATTGAAGATCCGTTTGTTGCGTTGAAAACTTTACTAAAAACCCTAGAATTCTTTCCACTGTAGCGTCGCTAAATTATGATCCCAACTGGGGTTAAAATGCGTTGCGAAATGGATTCCTGATTCTGAAATTGGATTTCCAGCCGCGAGCGCTTAAAATGAAATGGTTATAACTTTTGATCCTGGAACCCGATTGGCTTGAAACAAAATTAGATGGATAGATAACTGAACATATTGATTACTACGTTTTTATCATTTCGCCAAATTATATACATATGTTTCATGATAATTCGTACAAGTGAAAGAATGCGGTTTCATAACATCCTCACCATGTTTACATACTTGTTCATGCATCATATCATACCCATGTCATTGTATTGATAACCTAGTGACATCGTGCATTTACCCAGTGTTAGATTTTAGTGTTGATTGTGGCAAGTACGTCAGTGTTCGTGTATTCGTGATTAAGTGAAAGTGATACGTACTTATGCACAATCAGTGTCCCTTTTATTCTAGTGCATTGTCGACGTCTGTGGGATGCGTGTACGTGTGACTATAAGTGGTATGGGACACTTATGGAAGCGCTTGCACGAATGTCACAGATAAGGCATCCGACACTGCCATTTATCTTAGGTATTAGTCGGGACGTGCTTGATGGAGGTCCTGCCTCCAGTTCTCGCGCAGACTTGTCACGGATCGATTAGTATCTAGGGTTATGGTTAGCGTTTGATGTAGACTTCGGGGTGTGGGGTAGTTCAAGTGTGAATTCAACAGAATCTCGGGAGTCCCATGCCGGCTTATATATTTAGGGAGTTATATGGAGATTTACAGGGTATGTGCTATATCACCGTGATACATTCGTTACATGTTGGGCCCGTGGTCCCTTGCCCTTGGGTTCTACCCTTGGGTGGAGGACACTCGCGAGTGGTTGACTCTCACACTTGGACTGACGATAGGCTTATTGACCTGTGCAGTGAGACTTAGAGACTGATAGGGTTACTGTTGTTTACATTCCTTATACTGTGTTGACATACATGACATATCGTTATGCTGCTTTACTGCTCCGCTGCATTTATCTCTGCTCATTTATATTCATGTTGTTATTGATTTACTGTTATTCATATCCTTCACCACTGTTAGAACTGTTACTTGATTATATGCATTATATTGCTATTGTGTCGCTCTGACGACCTGAGTATGCATGCTCAGTGTGAGGAGAAGATTTAGCTTGGACCAGATCTAGACGTGTATCGCAGACTTCTTGACTTGCCTTCCCGATTTACATTCATTTGTTCCACTTCAGGTCAGTCTTTATATTGTTTCCTTCAGTTACTGCATTTCTCATTACCTGCGCATCATTTACTGTTTACCATGATAAACTAGAAGCCGAAGTGTGACTACGGCAGGACATTTCCTTGACCGTAGGAGCATGGCTGGCCTTGTCTACCCCTCGTATTCCGTATTTTGGGAAGCGGGGCGTGACATGGTTTAGTTGGTATCAGAGCCCAGGTTTTGCATCGATTGGGATTGCAGTTTTCCGTGTACAGTTTGGCAATCTAAGATATCCTTCGGTCTAGATTGTAAACTTGTCACTCTTGATCCATATTCACATCGTATGTTCAGCTATCTATTCACTATGGTTTTGGGTGACTTGACAAGGGTACGTGGTGGCAATTGCACTACCGTACTCTATTCAAGTGACTTAAAGTCATACAGTTGATTCCCCACTTATAATAAATTCAGCATCTCTGATATTCTTGAATCCTTATCCATCCATAGAATTTTGTTTCATTGTCCTATCCATATCATATTTTGATTCATTTAGCATGTGACTTATATCATTCTCAGATTTGTTGTCCTAGGATCATGTCTTCCAACAACTCTTCATCTGTTTCCGCTCCCCAGAATCAGACTGTTGAGATTCGGAGTGTACTGCAAGGTTTAAAGGAAGCCCAGGAGCGAACAAACGACTTATTAGCTGAAGGACTGAGAAGACAGGCGAGTCAGGCACCAGCGGGAGTTTCCAATCATAAAGGGATCCCTAGTAGGCAAGGAAAAGAGAAGAAAATGAAGCGTCAACAGAAGCATCAGAAGAACTCTTGCTGTAGATATTGTAAGAGGACAGGACATCTTCAGAAGGATTGTCGCCGTGCCCAAGGGAAATGTCGGATATGCGGTTCCGACAGACATCTCATCAACGGTTGTCCAGAAATGAAAGAACTATAAGGAGGAAACTTGTCCACATTCTCCACTGCTGCCAAGTGAGGATTTCTACCTAGTTCGAATTTCGAGGATAAAGCGGACCCAACGCAGGATTCAACTTGCGTAACGATGATGCAGCGTTCTGGCAGTCAAAGAAGAATTTTTATGTTTTCCAATTTCATTGTTAGGTTGTCATCTTTTTATAAATATTTCCTTCCATTTGAAATCTTGTATTCGCCAAACTTTTGATTGTATGCAACAAAACTTGAATCATAATATATGCATCATTCTCTTGTTTTCTCCTCATTCATGCTATTAGTTTGAAATCTTGTATCCGTTGAACCTTTGGCTGAATGCAATAAAATTTGAATCGTATTATATATATCATCCTCTTGCTTTCTCTTTATCTAATTCTATTCATTATCACAATATTTTAATCTTGATCTTTCAGTTCCTGCAACCGCATACCTTTCTATACTTCGTACACTTAACTATTCTTCTTGATGTATCCCGTTGTTTAATCATGACTCTTTTTCTTTCAGACATGGCCCACCCTGGAGCAGCGCCGCACCTAGATGAGGATATACAGTCATGTGTTTTCTTAGACCGCACACTGATGGATTCCGACGATGAGATCAACGGTCCCCAGGTCAACTTCGTTAACAACGAATCAGAGGACGAAGAAGCAGCCGCCCCAGAATTTAACGTGTTAGCTGATTCCGACGAGGAAGAAGGAGATCCTGAAGAGAACCCGATGGAGGAAGATCCCGATGAAGACCCTGAGGAAGAACCGATGGGAGAAAACCCAGTGGAGGAAAATCCCATGGAAGAGAATGCAGAAGAAGAAAACCACATGGGATCGGACCACGATGAAGAAGTTCCATCTGAGGAAGAAGGACCAGAGGATCAGGACCCTGCTGTAGACGAACTTCCAATAGCAATGCCTACCGCAACCTGCTGAATCTCTACAACCACGACTGACGGGACTTCTTTTGTTGTTGTTCTTCTGGCCGAATAAAATGTGTATAGTTTAGGGCCACCTTTCGCCTTTGGGGAATGCCTTGTTTCAAATTTTCTTTAATGAACTAAATCTTCAGAATTCATAAATCTTTTGATTATTGGTTCGCTTGAGGCTTGTTTATTGCTTAAATCCATTCTTCTCCGCTTAGATCCCTGACTGTCCACCCCTACTCATCGTATAGTTTTCACCCCGTTTCGATTTGAAAGTACCGCATCCTGATCCTTAGAACGAGCCACCCTCCTTTCCCCCGTCTATGGCCCGTTGAGAATGTTTCTTGGGGGAGAACAGTTCCTATGAAATTTTCGAGTTCGATAATCCTTCAAATTCTTGATTCATACGATGTACCGAAAGTTATCCTCCCCATACTGTTTCCCTTGTAGCCATTTGTGGCTCACCTTTACTTTTGTGTTGACCCGATCCCAATCTCCTTGATCTTCAGCCTAAAGCCGACACACTTCAACCTTCTGATTGAGCCACATTTCCTTATAATCATTACCCTATCTAGACCCGTACCTATTGGTGTTCTTCCTATTACCCTAATTATATTTAATGACGCTGTTATTCAAAAATCTAGTTTCAGTATTTTGAATTTATCGAAGAGAGTGTGTTATTGATTACCCTGTTTCATGTATTTTAAGTACACTAGTAGTATTCTTTTTCAGTAGCGCACTCGTACACCGCGCAAATTTTGTTCCATGTTTCTTAGATTCACTATACCAGTTTTCTAAATCGTTTTAACCTAATTTTCGATACGTTTTCCTAAAATGTTTTAACCTACTGACTAGTTTTCATTACATTATAGTCGTTACTTTATTTTAGGGTTTGTACTTATGTTTACTATATAAATAGTTGAGCCTTATACTTTTTCTGCTTGTTTTAATAAATTTAAATGTGCACATTTTTGGTTTCGACTCTTATCGAACACACCTTGACTATTATTGTTCGTTATTGTTGTCTATGTTCCCGTATATTTGTAGTTGCCCTTATGGTGTTCCTACATTATACCTTTTAGGCCTATCTTTTGTAAGGGATTCTTATATATATGTACGTACCTTCAAAACTTTGCCTATCCGTTTTTAAGTAAATCGACATGTATTAGTTTTCGATATGATAACTCTTCGCTTATTATCTATAGCTAGTTGTTTCTTTTAAATTTCGAGGACGAAATTTTTGTAAGGGTGGTATGATGTAATACCCAGTTTTTTCCTATACGTCTAAATCCGTATTTTATTATTTTATGATTTTATCTATAAATTTTATTTTTTATATATATAATTTTACCCCTTCTAAATCCCATTATTCATTTTTGAAACCGAAAACCATTTTTCCTTTACTATTAATTCCCTTAGCCCATCATTTTAGTATTTATAAACCTAATTTTTAGTTTAAATATTAGACCCGGCCCTTTCCCTTTTTACCTATTGTTATTGTTTATTTTTCGGCCCACCTCCTAAGTCCTTTCCCTAACTTTAATTTAATTATTTTAAAATCCCTTTTCTTCTCTTCAGAAGCCCACTTCAGCCCAGCCCCCTCCATATATTTTATTTTGTTAATTCTTTCTTAAACAGGCCGGCCCGTTCCTTTACTAAACCCATTCAAAATTCTCTTAATTAAATCCTTTAATAAGTTTTTCCCCCTGGCCCATAATCTATTAGCCCGGCCCTCTGTTCATTTCCTAATCCTTTTATATTTTATTTTCCTTTATTAAATCCCTAGCCAGCCCACGAAGCCCACGCCCCACACTGTTCACTTCCTTCTTCAAAGCTTCCAACGGCTACTTCCCCACTTCCTCGCGCGCGTTTCCTTCGCCGTCTCCCTCGCCTTCGCCCTCGCTCGCGCGAGCGTTGCCCACGACGCGCACGTTTTCCTTGCGACCCTCCCTTCTCTACACATCACTCTCTCTCGATCCCATCTCTTCCCTCTCGTTCACCCAGAAAACCCCTGCCTCGATCCCTCGCCATCACCACCGACGACCTCGTCATCACCCCCATCCACCAAAACTCCAACCACCACGAAACCCCCTGCCCT
Organism: Agapanthus africanus; assembly: GCA_030015575.1. Classification (NCBI taxonomy): domain Eukaryota; kingdom Viridiplantae; phylum Streptophyta; class Magnoliopsida; order Asparagales; family Amaryllidaceae; genus Agapanthus; species Agapanthus africanus. The sequence goes on from CM057340.1 coordinate 797,410,999, forward strand.
CTTCCTCCACTGCCCCCGAGCGACCTCGCCTGCACCCACCTCGCCTGCACCCACTTCGCCTGCACCCGCCTCGCCTGCACCCACTCGCTTGAACACCGAGCCGCCGACGTCACCATCGTCGTCGTCGTCATCATCATCGCCGCCGTCGCCTACTTCATCTCTCTCAGTCTTCTCTCCTCCTCTCTCAACCTCTCTGCATCACCCTCCCTCTCTCGTTCACTCTGCAGTTTTCCCCTCTCTCTCTCGTTTCTCTCTCTCAGCCTACACCTTCTCTCTCTCTCCCTCTAACTCCCCCTCTGCAACTCTCTCTCTCTTCTCAATCTCACTGTGTCTCTCACTCTCTCAGCTCTCTATCTCTCTGTCTCTCTCACTATCCATCTCCCCCTGTGCTCTCTCTCTTCCTCACCTGCACTCTCAATTCTCTCTCTCCCTATATCTCATTCTCTCTCTCTCTATGTTCACTTACTCTTCCTCTCTCTCTCTATAACACCCGCTCTACCGTCCACCACAGCGAGCAACTCCACGTCAACAAGCACCACCCTCGCCGACACGACCCCAATAACCAAGCCGCCGCTGCCGAGACGCGAGTTCGTGCCAAATCTAGAGCCGTGCCGCGCGTGTGTCGCGCGTTCGTGGCATTACCATCAGCGTCCAACCCCAAGTCGTTCTCAGGCAAGTTTTTACTTGCTTACATGCTATTTTACTTAAGTTAAAATTGTTAAATGCATAGATTATTGAAGTTACAAGTTTAACCAATTATATGCCGTACCTGTTCGACGCGTGTTCCCAAAGAAAATACATTTCTAAATTGACGGAATTTGATTTAGTACTTGGGCCCTTGTTGTGATGAACAACGTGTGCAAGTTTCGTTGGATAATTTGATCGTTTATGACTAAAACAACTGCCCCCAAGTTTAATCGTAAAACTGTAAATTTATTGCACCTGAAAACCGTTAAATTCACCATAAATCATATACACACTAGAATGGTGCGTTCGAGGGCTCAAATTGAAGCCAACTCGACGAACTTTAACCCTGTACTAATTCCCAGACATACCTGTACTTAAACTGTGGTGAAAATTGGATCGGAGTGCGACTCTGGACTGCAGTCCAGAGCGACCCCAGTATTGCTTGCTGTTCTGTAACTGGTACCACTGGATTTCCTTAACACTTAGGTTGCGGAACTCCGCCGCTTACTGTAGGTAAATCTGTTAGCTAGACAATACAATTAGTTTCATCCTGTTTCGTTATCATTTACTATTTAATCGGAAATTTAGAAGATCGGGACACATAACAGTCCCAGCAGAATCAAAATTGACATGTTGATATTAAACAGATTATAACTCCTAACATACAGACGCGATTGAAGATCCGTTTGTTGCGTTGAAAACTTTACTAAAAACCCTAGAATTCTTTCCACTGTAGCGTCGCTAAATTATGATCCCAACTGGGGTTAAAATGCGTTGCGAAATGGATTCCTGATTCTGAAATTGGATTTCCAGCCGCGAGCGCTTAAAATGAAATGGTTATAACTTTTGATCCTGGAACCCGATTGGCTTGAAACAAAATTAGATGGATAGATAACTGAACATATTGATTACTACGTTTTTATCATTTCGCCAAATTATATACATATGTTTCATGATAATTCGTACAAGTGAAAGAATGCGGTTTCATAACATCCTCACCATGTTTACATACTTGTTCATGCATCATATCATACCCATGTCATTGTATTGATAACCTAGTGACATCGTGCATTTACCCAGTGTTAGATTTTAGTGTTGATTGTGGCAAGTACGTCAGTGTTCGTGTATTCGTGATTAAGTGAAAGTGATACGTACTTATGCACAATCAGTGTCCCTTTTATTCTAGTGCATTGTCGACGTCTGTGGGATGCGTGTACGTGTGACTATAAGTGGTATGGGACACTTATGGAAGCGCTTGCACGAATGTCACAGATAAGGCATCCGACACTGCCATTTATCTTAGGTATTAGTCGGGACGTGCTTGATGGAGGTCCTGCCTCCAGTTCTCGCGCAGACTTGTCACGGATCGATTAGTATCTAGGGTTATGGTTAGCGTTTGATGTAGACTTCGGGGTGTGGGGTTGTTCAAGTGTGAATTCAACAGAATCTCGGGAGTCCCATGCCGGCTTATATATTTAGGGAGTTATATGAAGATTTACAGGGTATGTGCTATATCACCGTGATACATTCGTTACATGTTGGGCCCGTGGTCCCTTGCCCTTGGGTTCTACCCTTGGATGGAGGACACTCGCGAGTGGTTGACTCTCACACTTGGACTGACGATAGGCTTATTGACCTGTGCAGTGAGACTTAGAGACTGATAGGGTTACTGTTGTTTACATTCCTTATACTGTGTTGACATACATGACATATCGTTATGCTGCTTTACTGCTCCGCTGCATTTATCTCTGCTCATTTATATTCATGCTGTTATTGATTTACTGTTATTCATATCCTTCACCACTGTTAGAACTGTTACTTGATTATATGCATTATATTGCTATTGTGTCGCTCTGACGACCTGAGTATGCATGCTCAGTGTGAGGAGAAGATTTAGCTTGGACCAGATCTAGACGTGTATCGCAGACTTCTTGACTTGCCTTCCCGATTTACATTCATTTGTTCCACTTCAGGTCAGTCTTTATATTGTTTCCTTCAGTTACTGCATTTCTCATTACCTGCGCATCATTTACTGTTTACCATGATAAACTAGAAGCCGAAGTGTGACTACGGCAGGACATTTCCTTGACCGTAGGAGCATGGCTGGCCTTGTCTACCCCTCGTATTCCGTATTTTGGGAAGTGGGGCGTGACACAACCATTCCATAAAAGCCTCTCTCTGGGAAATGGCTTTTGTGAGTGGATCCGCCGTGTTGTCCTCTGAGTCTACTCTCCTAACCTCGATCCCCTAGAGATCAACCATCTCCATGATCAGGTGACACTGCCTTAGAATATGTCTGGATCACTGATGGGACGGGCGTTCCTTGGCATAAGCCACAACTCCATTGACACACAATGGTAGGAACGAAGTTCATCTCATGAGCTTATATACACCCAAACTGCCTCTTTGGTAGTATCTTTGGTAACGATGTATCTTGCCTTTAATCGTTTAGTTAGTCACGGTATCTAGCTTGGAACTCTTCCAACATACCGTCCCTCCACTGAGGGTAAAGACAAAGCCTGCGACTGACATTCAGTCGTCCTTATCACTCTGGAACCTTTCCAGTGATTCTCCTCAGGATCGATTGATACCATCCTACTACAACTTTTGAGTATTCTAACATCCAATTAGATCTATCTCATAGATCCAAAACCCAGGATTTAGTAGGTATCATTTTGATCCTATATGGGGAATCCTTGTGATAAGCGGAGATTGACCGAGCGTAGCATAGGAAACTTCTTCCCTATCAAGAGTATGTCATCCACGTACTCTACGAGGATCACCACCATACTCCCTACTATCTTTTTGTATATACAAGGTTCATCTACCATTTTGATGAAGTCAAACTCTTTGACTACCACATCAAAACAGATGTTCCAACTCCGCGATACCTGTTTTATCACATAAAACATCTTGCACACGTTTCCGCTGCTCCCACTGTCTACGAAGCCCTCTGGCTGTGTACTTATAGACGCTCTCTTCCAAAACATCATTTTAGAAAAGCTGTTATGACACCCAACCACCAGATATCGTAGTCATGGTATGTAGCCGTGGCAAGTAGGATCTGGATGGACTTAAGCATAGTCACTGGAAAAGGTTTCATCATTATCCACGCCTGGTCGATGACGAAAAACCTTTAACTAGTCTAGCTTTGAAAGTCTCAACTTTTCCATCTACACCAAGTAATCTTCTCAAGATATACTTGCTCCTGATGGGAATTTAACCCTTCAGATATAGCAACCAAAGTCCATACTTTGTTGGTGTATAAGGATTCCATATCAGATCGATAAACATCCAGCCATTCTTACAGAGTCTCACTCCTGATAGCCAGCTCGAAACTAGTTGGGTCATCATCTCATGATGCAATCCTCGCTCCCACTATCATAGAGAAACCGAAGTATCTCTCAGGTGGGTGAGGAACCCTACTAGATCGGCGAAGAGGCTGAGGTTCGTTGGAAACTATTGAATCCTTTGGTTCTACCAAATCATCAGCCGCAGTTTGTATAGCTGGAACCTTTTCAGTTCTACATAACAGACCTTGCCTCGAGCTTGTCCGGATTTTGCTTTTAGACATAGGCCGGACAATCCCAAATCTTAACATACTTAAGATATGGGCTCTTCCCATTCCATATCACATATGAAGTGGCAGGCAACTGATTTGATTGGAACGCCATTCAATAGGTATGCAACTTCACAAGTGCACAACTCCCAAAAGGAAATAAGAAACTCAGTAGTACTCATCATAGAGCACACCATATCACATAGGGTGCTATTGCTCCGCCCCGATATACCATCGTGCTATGGTGTATACGCAGGAGTAATGCCGAGAGAGAATCTCATTCTCCTTTAGAATAGTCCAGGAATTCCGTGCTCAAGTATTCTCCTCCTTGATCTCATCAAAGGACATAATACTTATACCCGTTTTGGTTCTCTACTTCTAACTTATATTCTGTGAATATCTCAAAAGGTTCGGACTTGTGTTTCAACAGGAACATATGTCTGAATCTTGAGAGATTATCAGAGAATGTAATGAAGTACAAAGGACCGGTCTTGGTATGTATAGACAGGGGACCTTCATACATCAGCATGTATCAATCCCAAGAGTTCACTAACTCATTCTCTGTTTCCTATAAACAGAGCTATGGTCATTTTATCTTTGTGACATGACCGGCAAGTTTCACAAGATGTAAATTCAAACAGATTTAAATATGCACCTAAATATAACTTTAGCTAGCCGGGTCGCATTGATATGACCTAGTCTACAATACCTCAAGAAGGATTCGTTCATTTCTGAACTTTTCCTCTTGTGTGTGTTCTGTATACTAAGAACTGTAGTTTGATTTAGAATGTCTATGCTTTTAGATAACGTACCTAAACCGATCAACTCTTGATATAGGAAATGTTCAAAACATTATCCAACAATACAAAATTATATCCTTCTTTACTGATAAAGAGACTGATATGATGTTGTATATCAGGTTCGATATCTAATAATATTTGTTCAGAATCAATGTATTCTGGTAATACAGGGTGATATTGACCAACAGACTTGGCTGCAACGCTTGCACCGTTTTTTGTCTCATGAAACTTATCACCCGTTCTCAGTTCTCTACCTATCTGTAGCCCATGTAACAGATTACATATGCGGGATCCTGATCCGGTATCTCATACCCAGGACATAAAGGATACTGAGAAACAGTTCTCTGTAATGAACACACCCGAAGATGATGCATCAGCATGCACTTTCTTCGTTTGGGCGGCACGGGAAATCTGTTATTCCCCAATTTCCTGCTCTGTCTTATAACATTTATAAGTTGGAGCGGGACCAACGTTCCCCAGCTCAGTATAACAAGCGGGTTCGGTCAATATATCCGTATTATTATCTTAATTAAAGCGTGATATGGTCGCTACCTGGAGAGAGAGAGAAGAAAACACTCAGCGTATGCTCTTGCAAGATTAGATTGGTTATCTTATATATCTAATCAGGATGTCTCCCATTGTTTTAATCAAATCTTCCTTCAAACCCTAAAAGGAAAGACTAGCCGGGATTAATTACACGCTACAAGTTCGCCAATCTTTCAGCCAGGCCAGTGTCGGTACTTTGAGGGAGGTCCCCCGTGCTTTCGCACGAACCTAATTAATGTAAACCTCGTTTTCCCAGAGGCGTAACCTCGTTGACACCTTTCTAGACACCTACTTGATCGGCTAATTGTAATGTGTAAAACTCTCCCAGGAGTAACTCTTACTCGCAGCGGGTATCGGGATCCAACTATCTCATAGAAGGTATGCAATCTCATTGCAAATTTCAACACTTGAAATTCCCGATAATTTTGCCCCTAGCACCCTATGACCTTGACGGAGGTCAACAAACCATAGGCTACTAGTCAAGTTCAGCCCGTCATTTCTTGATTGAATCAAACCCACCCGCACGATCCTTGATGGAGGTCAACAAGGTCGCACGACTACCCTAATCCAATCTGCATCATATGCATAAGCAGATAAATACTAGTTAGCTACCGCACACTACGCCTTGACGGAGGTCAACAAACGTAGCACGAATACTAAGTAGGAATTATCTGAAATGACGGAGGGCTACGACAGGTTTTTCTGAAAACCTATTGCGTAATGAACTTGATATCGTTGTAGAATCAAATGATTTTAAAATGGAGTGTTTTTTAGGCTTTTCTAGTTTTGCTAAAGGGGTCACTCCCGGTGAAGGGATCGTCGGCCCTTTCCTCATCGAATAAGGTGCAGGATATATCATATATATCACTATGCAAAGAAAAAACTATAGAAGCAATAAAAAACAAACCGAGGGGTGTAGCATCTGCCAGTTATTGCTAAAGGGGTCACTCCCGGTGAATGGATCTCGGCCCTTTCCTTATCGAATAAGGTGCAGGATGTTCTATAAGGAACACCGTGATGCAAAGCAAGAACTGTAGTTACCTGTTTTTGAAAATTCGATTCCACAACATCTTTTAGGTTTCTTTTTCTTTCATTAATCATATTAATGAAGTCCCATCATTTAAGTTACCTAAACATCACAGATAAATACGACGTGCACTTATGCCATCCGCATTCGCCTCGATGTCCCCTCGTGCACCGTTAGGTTAGGTAACTAACGGCAGAGCGGGGCAGGGCTAGCGCGGGTGTAAAACATAAGTAACGTCTATATAATATATCATATATACTATATACAGTATCTATCACAACATATCAAATGATCACATCACAGATATCGCAGCAGAAGAAACATATATGAAATATTGGATATACTAGGACGTCCGTGTTTTCAATACGAGCTTGTATAAAACACGGATTCCACGGTCGCGATGAATAGCCAAACCCACATCCCTAGATCCCTACGAGAGCGGCAAGCAACACTGCCTATTCTAGGGTTAGGAGACCTGGTCTCGACTCCTCGAGATGGTCTCCCACTGGACCCTAGAACCCGGTTACTTGTGCTCCCCGTCTTGGGTCTATATAATGCGGAAAAGTAAATAATATACAATGGTGACATCAACCTCATCCCGGAAGTGCCCCAATAAAAGAATATTACATAAAAATGAATTTTACATGAATGAAAAAGAAAAACTCTCATCTCACATAAAAACCCCGGCTATTCAAAACGCGACGATCCAATACAACATATCCAGCAACACATAATATCTAATATCATCAACGTAAGCAAGTATGCGTATCCCAATTGTCGTTGACATATAGCAACGAAACCGGCGATATCACATATTACACTTACGGTCGCAGAAAGAAAGTGTAAAACTACAACAGTTGGAATCCGCAACCTCTTTAGATATCGTATGCCTAACCAAATGAATTCCTTAGACACCGCATGCCTAACAATTATAAACCCCGCATTTTAGTCTCATTTATCGAAAACACTTTTCAATATCTAGTCGGGCAATTCAACAAGATTCTCGCTAATCTGATCGAATGCTCGTCGCAAAGTTTAGTAGACGGCCGCACCCCTGGATGCCGTCGACGAAGTGCACTAAGGCGGAACACCGCTGCCGCGAGCACCCGAACGGATGCTTTTGGCTACGGGGTTCTCCTACAGTCACTTGATCGGGGCTATGGGGCGTGGCTGTCTATTAAGTTTACCGGCGAGTATCCGTGTACGCTACGTGATTGCGACGGACTTTTGATCACATCAAAATCCTGTGGCAAACGATCAATTGAGACTAAAGTGCTATGTTTATAATATTCAAATCAGTTATCCCATAACTATTTGTGGATTCCAATTATTGTATCATATTCCAGATAAATAGACAATGTTAAACTTTCTGATCGAATAAACAAACACCCAATTTTTCCCGAAAAGCTCAACACTTGAAATAAGTTTAAAAACATCCACTTCATGCCACAGTACCAACGGTCCAGCCGTAGAAGGGTCAAGCCAACGCCTCACATGTGGCACGCCATACTGCCCCAAACCCTAAGGTTCAAAAGGCAGTTCAAGACGGTCACATAATCGAGTTAAGCTTTGTTGTCTTCTAGAGGGTCCATCGCGTTACTTGCACTACTTAGACGTTTTTAAACTACGGAAAAATCCAACACTTGGAAATTTCCCGACAGGGGAAGAAGTGGGTTATTTATATCCGGTCGAACTTTTTAACACGTTCTAAATTATCCGGAAAAACACATAGACGAAGTTAAACTTTCCGATCGAATCTACGAACTCCTAATACAACCCAGAAAACTCAACTCTTGAGTATAAATTAAAATTACCCAGAAAACTCAACTCTTGAGTATAAATTAAAATTACCCAGAAAACACAGGAATCGGTATAGGACATTACTGTGCAAACCATGGACAAAGAAGCTATAGTATGGCCGCGGAACCGCCGCGCGACCTAGGGTATGGCCGCGGTTCCGCGGCGGTTTGATGGAGTTGGGCCCACGGGTTGCACAGTAATTCCTAGAAAACCCTGCTTAATTTTCTGAGAATTTTTAATTAGGAAAACTCCACTGTTTTAAAAAATGTACAGAGAAGGATTTTGTTTAGGGTTTCGGGGTTCGATCGGGTTTCTAACTTCGTCTACACTTCGCCTAAAGCTCTAGCTAGGTTCTGATACCACTGTAGGGTTGCTAGACACGTGCACAAGGGTTTACGAGGTATCAACCATGCCCGATTAAAATTTTAGCCATGCCGAACAACTCTAATACGGATCTTTAAACTAGAGTTTAGGCGAAAACTAGCAAGTTAACAACTTTAACTACAAGTGAAAGGGATTACAATCTTTGTAGATCCGGTCCTCCACTTCATTAGCTCCGAGTAGACGTCCCCATCGCTGCGATCGTGAACTCCGGACTCTAGAGAAGCTCTACGAGAAGAACGAACGTGCTTGCTACGTTGACTTCGAGACCGAAGATGATCTACGTCGGGGAGACACAAACTCAAGCTATTCCTTCACTAGGTCATAAACTTTGTGAAGAGAACGCACTCTACTACATGGCAAGTGGTAGAGGATGAAGAAGTAGGAAGTGGGCTCACTTTAGAATTGATTTTCTCACTCTTTTTCTCATGGCACCATTGGAGCTAGTAAGCTTTTGGATGGAGCTTGATAATGAAGAAGAAGAAGAAGAAAGAATAATCATCCATCCAAATGAAAACTTATCCAATAAATAATGGCACCATGGTTGAGTTAAGCCCTCATGCTTAACTCATGTAGAGAATTAACCAAGGCATTAGGTTAAAAGTTAGGTTAAAGAATATCAAAAGAAATGACAAAAGAGTGGACTTTGTCAAAGCTTCTCCAAGCTTCTTCAAGCTTGATTACTTTGACTAAGTTAAACCTTTTTGTTAAATCTTAAGCTAAAACAATAACCCTAATCTTTACCCTAATCTTAGTATGAGTCTCATACACCCAACTTTGATGTATCATCAAGCATGATACAATCATATGTACACAAATATATATCACATATACACGTATGCACAATCAAGTGAGAAAATAAATCTTAAGTGAGCTAATACTAGTTAATGCAATATAATATATCAAATATATAATTATGCATTAAATTATTAAATCAACTCTTGATTTAATAATCCGGCTGTAACCGACTAATATCATATGTAACAACTTATCGAATCAACACTTGATCCGATAACCCGGTTATATCGTATACAACCGATCAATGTCACGAATCGTGAGAATAGAATACGGTATCTTATATCGTATTAATCTCGGTCCCGCACATATCACATATGTGCTCCTACTCCGTTTCGCTTGAGCCAGGAAACCCCTGTGTAGGACTCTAAAGACTCGTTAATACGCCGGCAGTAGGTGATGATCATATCAAACACCCACAAGCCGCAAGCGGTGTGCTAAACGTAACGGCTACCCGGGTATTGAACGATCAGAAGATCAACAAGCAAGCCCGCTAGTTCTCCTGCGAATCCAATCAGTAACACTCTCGTACAGTCCGGTCTCGTCGTCTGATATGTTGCATATCTCGCCTAGGGGTGGTAAACGTCAGACCCCAATAGCTCGATAAGTCGTGTCGATATGAAGTCTATAACAGTTCGAGAAACTACTGGTAACACTTACCAGTAAATCTCAGCAACCCTGGCCAGGGATTTCCGGTTATAGCCAATCGAACACAGCGCAACATCAATTCCCTATACCGGGAGAGACGAATCCCCTCTTATCGTTCATTGCCTCCATGTGATTCGGGACTGTACCCAAAAACCACCGTTTTGCACGCCCTCTTGGACGTGGTAAGGTGGAAATCAAAGCACAGTGGGAATCACACAAGACTCTATGACGATCTCGGGTCAACAGACGACTCTGTACCAGTGTCACCGGAGAACTGCCATCTGACGTGAGGTATAATACCATCTGGGAGTTCTCGGCGAGTCCGTCCAGTGTACCTAGTCTCCACTGAGCACCCGTACACCATCCTTGATGTCAAACACCGATGGATATGGGATCATCCATCGCCCATTATATGGGTCAAGATGCGTATACGCTAGTCTACTCTGGTGCATCGATGCCCTGTCTCGATACACCCACGACTAGGGACCTTGAAGGATGTACTTATGGACTACCATGTCCCCACTAGTATGATCCGCATCATAGTCCAGGTAGTCAAGTACACATCCTAAGGGCTTTACCAACATGTAACAGAGAGACAATCAGTATACGCGTTAAGGTAAAGAGTAACCAGATAGCATAATATCATGTCGAGCAAAAAAGTCCTTCCTATATATGTCCAAGCATCCACTACATTATACATCGTATGTACAGTAATGGCCTCTAGGGCATACATACAACTAACATCATCACCCCCATCTTCTTCTCTTCTTCTCCCTCTTCTCTTCACACCAAAAACCCTAACTCCATCTCCCACATCCTCTCTTTATATCCACCGCTGGTCTCACCCTCGCCGTCGATCACCACTACCGGCTCCATCTGCAACTCCTCACTGCATCGATCCAAGCATCCTCCTCTCCTCAAAACCATCGACCTCCGGTGACTCCACTGAGACCCCCGACTCCTTCCTTCAATCATCATCGCCACTTTCTTCTTCTCCTTCTTCTTCATACTCGTGCTCGTCCCGAGCCCATCGCCATCCTCAACCTCCAGCGCCCCTTCCACTTTCGTCGCCTTCATCACCCCGTTTCTTCACCGCACCTCCATCTCCCTAGTATTCGACACCCTCGTCGACTCCTCACCCTCCATCACATTCATCCTCGCCCCTCGCCTTCTTCTTCTCCAAGCCGAACCCAACTACATCTCTCCAAACTCCGGCCTTGGAACCCATAGCTCTAACATTGCCGCCTACGACCACCAACATTGTCGTCTCCTCCCTTTTCTTCCATCGAACCCACCTCCATCGAACAGAAATCTTCGCCACCACCTGCATCTCCTTCTCGTTCGTCTTCGACCCCAACACCGAACCACCTCGTCTTCGTTGTCGAGCAACCTATCACCGAGATTCACCCCAACACCTTGTCAGCAGCCATTGCTATTCCTTCACCTGCAAGCTACTACCGCCGGCTCACCCAAGACCCGATCTCACCGAAGCCCAAAGCCCTTACCTTACCGGATTCCTCATCACCACCATCATCACCTAATCGTGGCCACCTCCTCTACAACCCAGATCACCCACCATGGCCGAGCAACCTTCTCCTCCATCATTATCATCATCATCTTCTTTTCTTCAACTGCTTCCACCACCACGACCACCAACCCAAACACTTGTCGCCGTCTTCACCTTCTTCGAAACCCTCGACCCAAACTCCATTCACCCTTTCCTCCTCACCGTCGACCAAGCATCAACCGCTTCCACCATCGACATTCTCTTTTAACCCATTACTACCACCTCCTTCGTCTTCCTTGTAAGTGTGTTTTAGCATCTCTACTTTAGTTTAAACAACAATATGTGATGAATTTTAAAGATTAGAGAGCTAAAACATACTTGCCCACGAATCGAACTAGAGATTAGGGTTACTATAAAAAACTAAGAGTGTAAAAACTTAAGAGAAAGAGAACAACAACCTTTGTAGACCACTCCTTCTCTTCAATGGCTCCGTGTAGAAGTCTCTTAGCTCCTTTTGGCTCCACTTGAAGTTTGGAACAACTCCGCTTGAAGTCTACGATGATCCACCACAGAGAATCTTACACTCAAACTCTTGCTTCACTAAACTAAGTAGAAGTGAAGCAAACAATCCATACAACTTTGCTTAACTAATATAGATTGATGAAGTAGGATTTTTCTCACTAAAAGACCTTTCTTTTTCTTTCTAGGAAAAACTAGAGAGCTTAAAGGAAGAAGATGAACTAATGGCTTAGCTCAAAAATAAGGATAATGAGAAGGATAATCATAATGAACCATAGAAAATATCTTAGATATTTAAGAAGTGAGTGGAGAATAAAATAATGAGCCGTGGTGGAGATATTTTTAGAAGAGTGTAGAAACTATGACTCATTACTTTAATTTCCATTTTCTCAAAAACATTTAAATATCTAATATATTTTCATTTGATTCTAGCATAGCCATGTCCAACGTATCATCCACCATGATACATACATACATACAAACATACATACATACATACATACATATATATATATATATATATATATGCGCACACATAAAGAAAAGAATTATAAATGAGTAATTAGTCATTTTATTAAATCAACACTTGATTTAATAATCCGGTCATATCATATATAATCCGACTAATGAAACCTGCTAGATTAAAGTACGGTATCAAATACTCGTATTTAATCAAGCACCCGCACATATCTCCATATGTGCCCCACTTCGTTACGCTTGAGCTTGGAAACCCCTATGTGGGACTCTTAAGACTCGTCAATACGCTAGCAGTAGATAATGATCATATCAGGTAGCCACAAGCCGTCAGCGGTACTAGCTGGACGTAACGGCTACCCAGGTATTGTACGAACAGAAGAACAACAAGCGAACTTGTTCAAACTCCCGTAGAGCCAACAAGCAGTACTTACAGTACAGTCCGGTCTCTTCGTCTGATATGTTGCATATTGAGTCTGGGGATGGAATCGTCAAGCCCCAATAACTCAATAAGTCATGCCGATGTGTGGCCTATAACAAGTCAAGAAATTACCGATAACTTTTATCAGTAAATCTCATCAGCACTAGCCAAGGACTTGCAGTTATACCCAATCGCGCATGGTACAACATCAACTCCCAATACCGGGAGAGACAAAACCCCTCCTATCGCTCACTGCCTCCATGTGTCTCGGGACTGTACCCAAAATCCACATGTTTGCATGACTCAATAGAGCCGTGGTAGGGTGGAAACCAAAGAACGGTGGGAAACACACAAGACTCCATGACGATCTCGGGTCTACAGACTAACATGTACAAGTGTCATCAGAGAATTGTTATTCGACGATAAGTATAATACCATATAGAAGTTCTCGGCGGGTCCGTTCAGTGTACTCAGTCTCCAATGAGCACCTGTATACACTCTTTGATGTCAAACATCAATAGATATGGGATCATCCATTGCCCCTATACTGGGTCAAGAAATGTATACACTAGTCTACTCTGGAATATCGATGCCCCGTCTCGATACTCCTTCGACTAGGAACGGTTAAGGATACGCTTATGGACTACACGTGCCCCACTAGTATGATCTGCATCATAGTCATGGTAGTCAAGCTAATATCCTACGGGTTTTATCAACATGTATCAAATGAACAGTAAACATAATCAAGTGAACATGTTAAGATAAAGAGCAAGCAAGAAAGTCCTTTATATATATACATGTCCAAGCATCCACTATACAAATAATGGCCTCTGGGGCATACATATATCCAACAATCTCCCACTTGCACTAGGACCAATTATTGGCGTATCTCATACCCAACATCTTAAAAAGTTGCTCAAGTTGCGCCTGTGGAAGGGCCTTGGTGAGTAGATCCGCAGTGTTAATCTTTGTGTCTACTCTCCGAATTTTGATCTCGCGGCGATCAACTATCTCCCAGATCAAATGATATCGCCTCAGCATATGTTTGGAGCGTTGATGGGACCTGGGCTCTTTGGCCAATGTCATAGCCCTATTATTATCACAATACAATGGTATTGGATCAATAATGGTGGGAACTACTCCAAGTTCTGAGATGAACTTCTGCATCCAGACGACTTCCTTAGCAGCATCATTTGCAGCAATATACTCATCTTCCATCGTTGAGTCTGCAACGGTGTCCTGTTTGGAACTTTTCCAACAAACCGCCCCTCCATTGAAGGTAAATACAAAACCCGAGATAGATTTGTTTTCGTCCTTATCACTTTGGAAACTGAAATCGATAAAGGCCTCCATCTGGAGATCCCATACACCAAGAACATTTCTTTAGTCCTTCGCAAGTACTTAAGAATGTTCTTCACAGCTGTCCAGTATTTCTCCCCTAGATTGGATTGATACCTGCTTACTACTAAGTGCATAAGCAATATCAGGACAAGTACATAACATCGCATACATGATAGATCCTATAGCAGAAGTGTAAGGTATAACACTCATGCGAGCTCTCTCTTCATCAGACTTTGGACAAAAGTCTTTCGAGAGGGTGATTCCGTGACAAGCGGGTATAGTACCTCGCTTGGAATTTTCCATACTAAATCTCTTTAGGATGGTGTTAATGTACTTAGATTGGGACAATCCCAAAATCTCTTAGATGTATCTTTATAGATTTTAACGCCCAAAATGTACGAGGCATCATCCAAGTCCTTCATGGAGAATCTTTATGATAAGAATAGCTTGACCGATTATAGCATAGGAACATCATTTCCTATCAAAAGAATGTCATCCACGTATAATACGAGGAATGTGATAGTACTCCCTATAATCTTCTTATAAATGCAAGGTTCATCTATATTTTTGATAAAATCAAACTCTTTGATTGTATCATCAAAGAAGATGTTCCAACTCCGTGATACCTACTTTAATCCATAAATGGATTTAAGCAACCTGCATACCTTTTCGCTGCTCCCACTGTCAATGAAGCCTTCCGGCTGATCCATAAAAATGCATTCTTCCAAATCACCATTTAGAAATGCAGTTTTAACGTCCATCTGCCAGATTTCATAGTCATAGTGAGCAGCAATGGCAAGTAGGATCCGAATGGATTTAAGCATTGCGACTGGAGAGAATGTCTCATCATAGTCCAATCCCGGTCTTTGACGAAATCCTTTCGCTACAAGTCTTGCTTTATAGGTCTCTACTTGTCCATCCACACCAATTTTTTTCTTAAAGATCCATTTGCACCTTACGGGTTTTACTCCAAAAGGTGCAACTTCCAAAGTCCATACTTTTTTGGTGTGCATGGACTCCATTTCGGATCTCAAGGCATCCAGCCATTTCACTGAGTCACTACTCGTGATAGCTTGCTGAAAACTAGTAGGGTCATCATCATCCATGATGTAATCTTCTTTATCACCATCAATGAGGAAACCATAGTATCTCTCTGGTGGGTGAGAAGTCCTACTAGATCTACGAAGTGACTGAGGCCCGTGGGGTTCTATTGCAACTTCAGGTTCAACCAAATCGTCATTAGTTATTTGTGGTTCTAAAATTTCTTCTAGTTCTACCGCATTGCCTTCAATATTATTTGTAAAATACTCATTTTCTAAAATTGTGGCATACCGAGAAACAAACACTCTTTGTTCCTCCTTGTGGTAGAAAAGATATCCATATGAATATTTTGGATATCCCACAAAAGTACATAGCACCGACCGTGTCTTGAGTTTGTCTGGATTCTGCTCTTTAACAAAAGCAGGACAACCCCATATCCTAACACCCTTAAGAGATGGTCTCTTCCCATACCATATCTCATATGGAGTGGTAGGCACGGTTTTGGTCGGAACTCTGTTCAATAGATATACAACAGTCTCCAATGCATGTCCCCAAAAGGAAAGTGGTAACTCAATCACTCATCATTGAACGTACCATATCTAATAGGATATGATTCCTCCGTTCTGACACACCGTTATGTTGTGGTGTGTAAGAGAAGGTGAGCTGAGAGAGAATCTCATTCTCTTTTAGGAAATCTAGAAACTCTGTACTTAAATACTCTCCTCCTCGATCTGATCGAAGTTTCTTGATACTCAATCCAGTTTGTTTTTCTATTTTAATTTTATACTCCTTGAATTTTTTGAAAGTTTCAGACTTATGTTTCAACAAGAACAGGTGTCCAAACCTCGAGAAATCATCAGTAAAAGATATGAAGTAAGAATAACCGCTTCTAACATGTGTAGACATTAGTCCACATACATCACTATGTATGAGGCCTAAGAGTTCAGTAGCTCTCTCTCCGTGTCCAGTAAACGGAGTTTTGGTCATTTTACCTTTGATGCAAGACTGACAAGTCGCATAAGATTTATATTCAAAAGGATTTAAATATCGCTCTTTATGTAACTTGGTTAGTCTTGTTTCGTTAATATGACCAAGTCTACAATGCCATACAAAAGCTTCATTTATATCTGAAAATATTCTTTTATTTGTGTGTTGTATGTTGAAAACTGTGTGTTGATTTAGGACGTAAATACCGTTATTTAGTGTACCATACTCAATCAACTGTTGATTTAGGTTAATGTTCATAATATTATTTTGCAACACAAAATGATATCCATCATTGTCTAACAAAGATACAAATATTATATTACATAGCATGCTTGGTACAAAATAATATGGGTTCAAAACCAATATACATCCCGAAGGCAACCCTAGGTTATACTCTCCCACTGATACAGTATGTACATTAGAACCATTTCCAACACGGAGAGTGTGATCACCTATCTTCAAAACTTTGATATTTCTCAGTTCTTGCACACAATTGCAGATGTGAGAACCCAAACCGGTATCTAATACCTAGGATGCAGAGTTTATAGAAAAACAGTTTTCAGTGACGAACACACCTGAAGCGGAAACATCAACATGCTTTTTCTTCTTGAGATCAGCGAGGTACTCGGTACAATTACGCTTCCAGTGTCCCGACTTGTGGCAGTAAAAACATTCTCCTTTTCCTGATCCGCACCCCGGATTTGTCTTTCCCCTTTGCTCTTTTAACTCCACGTCTCGGTTTAGTGGGCTTCTTCTTCTTCTTCTTTCCCTTAGCCTTGGTTTTTGGGACGAAAGAGGAAGTTGGCTCATTAATCAGAGAAGGAGTTTTCGCTTTGAGCGTGCTCTATGTACTTCTCAACATATTGAGAAGTTCATGTAGTGATTTCTCCAAGTTGTACATATTGAAGTTCACTATAAACTGAGCATAGGCAGGGGGGAGACTGTAGAACTATATCGATATATTGTTCATTCTCTATAGTCCATCCCAGGTCCTCAAGTTCTTCAATAAGTCCTATCATCTTCATCACATGATCTCCTTCCGATGTACCAGTAGCCATCCTCATCTGAAACAACTTTCTTGAGGCCTCGTAACGAAGAGCACGAGATTGCTCCATATACAACTCCTTTGTATGGAAAAAGATGGATTATACATCCATCTTCTCATGTTGCTTTTGATGTACATTGTCCATCGAAACTAACGTGAGGCATTTAGCTGTGGCACAATCAATATCACATGTCTTGCGGATCTCCTTATTCGCAATAGAGGAATCAGGGCCTGGGATGGGAGAGGATGGAGCAGTGAGAACATATTCAACCTTATCGTATGTAAGGGCAATGTTCACGTTCCTCAGCCAGTCTTTATAACTGGGTCCCGTCAGTTTATTTTTCTCTAATAGAAACTTAAGTCCAGACATTGGTATCTGTCATTAGGAGAGAGAAAAGAATACACTCAGCGAAAGCTCTTGCAAGATTAGATTGGTTATTTATCTTATCTAATCGATATCTCCCACCGCTTTTATCAAATTTTCCTTCAAATCTTAAAAAGAAAATTAGCTAAGATTAATTAAATTCTACAAGTTTGATAACCGGTCAGCCAGACCAGTGTCGGTACTCCGAGGGAGGTTCTCCGTGCTGTCGCACGGACCTAATTAAAATAAACTCCGTTTCCCTAGAGTCATAACCCCGTTGACACCTTTCTAGACACCTACTGGATCAGGTAGTTGTAAAGTGTAAAAATTCTCTCGGAAGTAACTTTTACTCACAGTGGGACCGGGATCCAACTATCAATATAGAAGGTATGCAATCTCATTGCAAATTTTAACTCTTGAAATTCCTGATACGGTTTTTATCCCTAGCGTCTTATGACCTGAACTATGGTCAACAAATCATAAGCACTAGTCAAGTTCTACCCGTCATTTCGTGATTAATTATACCCATTCATATGACTCTTAATTATGGTCAACAAAATCATATGAATGTCCTAATTAATCTCATCATATGCAGTATAGGAAGACATCACTTAGCTACCGTACACTACGCCTTAACTATAGTCAACAAACGTAGCACGAATACTAATACTCTACTTCCTAAAATGATGAAGGGTTACGAATGGTTTTGATGAAAACCTTTAACGTTTTGAACTTGATATCGCTGTAGAACCAAATAATTTGAAAAGGAGTTGCTTAAACTCCGCATTTTGAAATTTGCTTTTTTGTAAAAAGGCCGAGCGGGTTTCAAATTTGATTCTTCAACGTCTTTAGGTTTCTTTTCTTTACATTAATCTCATTAATGTGGTCCCATCATTTTAAGTTTCCTAAACATCACAGAAGAAACGAAAATAGAACGTACGTTTATGCCATCCGCATTCGCCACGGGGTCCCGTCATGCACCGTTAGGTTACTTAACTAACGGCAGAGCGGGGGCAGACTAGCGCGGGTGCAAAACATAAGCAACATTTATTATATATCATATATATAAATAACATTCGTCTCACGCAGTTAATATAATCACATCACAGAGTAACAGCAGCAGAAGCAGATATATGAATGTATAGGATATATTAGGAGGTCCGTATTTTAGATTAAACCAATGATAAAAAAATACGGATTCCACGGTCGTGATGAATAGCCAAGCCCACACCCCTAGACCCCTACGAGAGCGGCAAGCAACCCTGCCAATTTTAGAGTTAGACGACCGGTCTCGTCTCCTCGAGATGGCTTCCCACTGGACTCTAAAACCCGATTACTTGTGCTCCCCACCTTGGGTCTATCCTAATACGGAAATGTAAATAATATACATCAATGGTGACATCAACCTCAGCCCGGGAGTGTCCTAATAAAAGAATATTACATACATTGATTTACATGAATGAAAAAGAAAATCTCCCATCTCACATAAAAAAAACCCGTCTATTCAATCATGACGATCCTATACAATATATCAGTACAGCAGCAGAATAATCATCACAGATCATCAACGTAAGTAAATATACGTATTCCTAATATCATCACATATCCATAATCCCAATTCAGCAATGGGATTATGGATATACATATTACACTTACGGTCGCAGAAAAGAAATAAACAACTACAACAGTTGGAATCCGCACTATCCTTAGACATCGCAAACCGGATTATCTCATATTCCGGATTTCATGCCTAACCCGGTAAATCTTACATTTAAATTTCTAATTGAAAACAACTTTTCAAAAACGAAGTCGGGTAATTCAACAAGATTTCCGATTACATTAATGAGACAGAAATGTTAGATTTACAAACTAACAATTAATTTTCACAAAACTAATTAGTATAGATTCCAAGTATTGTATCACATATAGCAATTGTCTAGACAATATTAAACATTTCGATCGATTTCACAAATTTCTTCGAACGACAGAGACCTCAACACCTTGAGCCTCAACAAAATATCCAGAAAGTCACAAATGTTTCAATGGAGAAGCAAAAGAAACAAGACACCCTAACTCACCAAATACGTGGCGGAACTGCGGCTCAACCAAAAGTTCTGCCGCGGTTCCGCGGCCATTTGACTGAATTGGGTATTCGAATTTCTTGGGGTTCCATAGATTTACCTGCATGATTTTTTGAACATTTTTAATCTGCAAAATACCAACTTTTGGAAAAATGTACAGAAATTTTGAAAAATCCGTGTTTTTTATTTCGATCGAACACTTTTAACGTCGTTCAAACTACCCTAATGCTCTAGCCTGCCTCTGATATCATGTAAGTGTGTCTTAGCACCTCTACTTTAGTTTAAACGACAATATGTGATGAATTTTAAAAATTAGAAAGCTAAAATATACTTATCCACGAATCGAACTAGAGATTTGGGTTACTATAAAAAAACTAAGAGTGTAAAAACCTAAGAGAAAGAGAACTACAACCTTTGTAGACCACTTCTTCTCTTCAATGGCTCCGTGTAGAAGCCCCTTAGCTCCTTTTGGCTCCACTTGAAGTTTGGAACAACTCCGCTTAAAGTCTTCGATGTCTACGATGATCCACCACGGAGAATTTTACACTCAAACTCTCGAGTCACTAAACTAAGTAGAAGTGAAACAAACAATCTATATAAGTTTACTAAACTAATATAGATTGATGATGCGGGATTTTTCTCACTAAAAGACTTTTCTTTTTCTTTTTCTTTCTAGGAAAAGCTAGAGAGCTTAGAAGAAGAAGATGAACTAATGGCTTAGCTCAAGAATAATGATAATGAGAAGGATAATCATAATGAACCATAGAAAATATCTTAGATATTTAAGAGGTGAGTGGAGAATAAAATAATAAGCCATGGTGGAGATATTTTTAGAAGAGTGTAGAAACCTTGACTCATTACTTCAATTTCTATTTTCTCAAAAACATTTAAATATCTAATATATTTCCATGTGATTCTAGTATAGCCATGTTCAATGTATTATCCACCATGAAACACACACACACACACACACACACACACATGCACATACATAAAGAAAGGAATTATAAGTGAGTAATTAGTCATTTTATTAAATCAACACTTGATTTAATAATCCGGTCATATCACACATAATCCGACTAATAAAACCTGCTAGATTAAAGTACGGTATCAAATACTCGTATTTAATCAAGCACCCGCACATATCTCCATATGTGCCCCCACTTCGTTTCGCTTGAGCTTAGAAATCCCTATGTGGGACTCTTAAGACTCGTCAATACGCTAGCAGTAGATAATGATCATATCAGGTACCCACAAGCCGTCCACGGTACTAGCTGGACGTAACGGCTACCCAGGTATTGTACGAACAAAAGAACAAGAAGCTAACTTTTTCAAACTCCCGTAGAGCCAACAAGCAACACTTATCGTACAATCCGGTCTCTTCGTCTGATATGTTGCATATTAGGTCTGGGGATGGAATCGTCAAGCCCCAATAACTCAATAAGTCATGCTGATATGTGGCCTATAATAAGTTGAGAAATTACCAATAACATTTATCAGTAAATCTCATCAGCCCTGACTAGGGACCTGCAGTTATAGCTAATCGCGCATGGTACAACATCAACTCACAATAACGGGAGAGACGAAACCTCTCATATCGCTCACCGCCTCCATGTGTCTCGGAACTGTACCCAAAATCCATCTGTTTGCACGACTCAATAGAGCCGTGGTAGGGTGGAAATCAAAGCGCAGTGGGAAACACATAAGACTCCATGACGATCTCGGGTCTACAGACTATCCTGTACAAGTGTCACCAAAGAACTGCTATTCGACGATAGGTATAATACCATATAGGAGTTCTCGGCGAGTCCGTTCAGTGTACTCAATCTCCAATGAGCACCTGTATACAATCTTTGATATCAAACATCAATGGATATGGGATCATCCATTGCCCCTATACTGGGTCAAGAAACGTAAACACTAGTCTACTCTGGAATATCGATACCCCGTCTCGATACTCTCTCGACTAGGAATAGTTAAGGATACATTTATGGACTACGCATGCCCCCACTAGTATGATCTGCATCATAGTCATGGTAATCAAGCTAATATCCTAAGGGTTTTATCAACATGTATCAAATGAACAGTAAACTTAATCAAGTGAACATGTTAAGATAAAGAGCAACCAGATAGTATACTATCATGTCGAGTAAGAAAGTTCTTTATATATATACATGTCCAAGTATCCACTATACAAATAATGGCCTCTAGGGCATACATATATCCAACATTCCTCGCTCCACCCATTTGGTTCTCTGGTGAAACCCAGGCCTTCACCATACCTTTTAACCCATCTCCTTCGTCGCAGACCAAATCCGAGCACCTTGCCAACGACCAGATCCGACACTACCATAGTCTCCGCTTCGTCGCAGCACCCAACTCCATCGCCTACACTAACCTCACCGAGCAACGTTTCATCAACCTCGTTGTCGTCGCTGCGATCTTCTACTTCCCTCGACAGACCATAGCCGAGTCTCAACTTCAACCAAGCATCGCATCGAACCATAGCCGAGCAGTGGTTGTTTGACAAGGTCAAGTGTTGATCTTGCTCCGTTCGTGTTTTCGTGTCCGCATTCGTTTCCGGGTATCCGTCGTCGTTGCCATCGCATCATCGATTTAAGGCAAGTATCCGTTACTTGCTCTAACATGTTAGTTGTTAGTGTAATATGTCCTAGAGACCATTATTGTATAGTACTAGTTTATATATTACATTTTGGAAGCTTGGGATATATACACGGATTTATGACAGTCTTGCTCGATATAGTAGTATGCTACTTAGTTTGTATCTATTTTAATATGAGTATATGTTTCTTTTAACGTATCGCTAATGCATATTGATAGAGCCCTTAGGATCATTGCTTGACTACCAGCGTTGTGATGGCAGTCACACTAGTGAGGGCTGGGTAGTCTACAGGCACATCCTTACACAGGTCCCTAGTCGCAGGATTATCGAGACAGGACATCGATACTCCAGAGTAGACTAGTGTATACGCTTCTCTTCCCAGCAGGGGAGATGGTCTGTCCCACAGCCATCAGTACGTCGTACTGGAGATAGTATGCAGGTGCTCATTGGGTTATGAGTTACACTGGACGAACTCGTAGGGAACTGCTGGTTGGTAATATACCTATCGTCAGGTAGCAGTTCCCAGGTGACATGAGTACAGCTTAGTCTGTCGACTTGACATGGCTACCTCGCCTCAAGTGTGTTCCCACTGCTCTTAGATTACTACCCTACCACGGCTCTGCTGAGTCGTGTAAACAGGTAGTAGTTGGGTGCAGTCCCGAAGCACTTGGAGGAAGTGGCGGTTAGATAGGATTCGTCTCTCCCGGTATTGGGGGTTCATACCGCGCTGTGTTCGGAAAGCCATTACACAAAGTCCCTGGCCAGGGCAAGTGAGATTTACTGGTAGGTATTTCAGTAATTTCTCAAGGTGTTCTGGGCTACACTCTGACACGACTTATACCGCTATTAGGGGTCTGACGTTTAACATCCCCTAGGCCCGATATGCGATACTCTTAGACGAACAGACCGGACTGTACGTAGATTGTCACAGACAGACTTAGTAGGGGTACGGATGAGTTTTCTCGTCGACCTTCTTATCAACAGATATCTGGGTAGCCGTTACGTACAGCTAGTGCCACTGACGCGCTTGTGGTTAAACCCACTGCCAGAGTACTGTCGAGTATTTAGAGTCCCACACAGAGGGTTTCCCGACTTCGAGCGAAACGTGTAGAGGTCGTATGGTTTTACGACAGGATTCGATCATATACGTGTACTTGTGCGCATATGATGTTCGGGCGGACAATACCAGTGGGCTTTGGTTTAAGCCAGATCCTGGTATTTGATTATTGGATTAATTTCGTTTCATTGCATTCGTGTTTCTCGGAAGACGGATGCGGGTATGTATATACGGTCGAGAGGGGCATTCTTGTGATTTGAACAAGATTGCTTTTTGGAGAATGACACCTCATATTAGGGTTTCTCTTTTATGATTAATTCTTTAGTGAGGTGGAGGAAAATGAGAGTGGAAACTTATGGTATTTTAGTGAAAAAGGATTAGGGTTTTTGCATTGACCATCTTTGACTTTTTGACTTTGTTGACTTAGATATTATTGTGAGATATTTGTGAGATATTTTGTATGATATTTTCACATGGTTTAAATGCAAAAACCCTTGACTTTTTCATGAGAATTCTTCTACACAAAAAAGGCAGATCTTTCTCTCTCTCTTATTTTTCTCAAGGCTTCTCCATTTCTCTCAAACCCTAAACCATTCCATGAGTTGGAAATCCTAAGGTTTAGTGAGACAACTTGATCCCTCATCACTATCCACACATCCTAGGCTACTTTGTCTAGCACACCAAGTAACCTAGTTGCTTCAAGTTAGAGGCAAAGCTCAAAATCAGAACTCTCGGGTGGATCGTCTACGATTCGGAGAAGACGATGGGGAGGTGAATTCCGTTCTCATTTCAAGGAGCTCACGACTTGGAGGAGGACAGCGAGGAGGTAAAGGACAGCGAGAACTTGAGGTATAACACACACACATAGTATTTAAACCTCTATGATATATTGTTAGCTAGGGTTTAGTGTCGATCCTGGAATTTAGTCGATGTTACGAAGCTACTAAAAATCATTTTTTGCAAATTCCGTCTTCCCGGGAACACGTGGGGTGCGTGGCATCGACTTACAGTAGTATCAGAGCCGACTAAACCATAGCTAACAGATTAAACGACAACTAAAACTACGAAACCGAAATATCCCGTAAACATCAAAACGTAGATTCTAGTTTCTGTTGAATTTTCCGAGGCTCTGAAAAATTATTTTAGCAATTGCAGAGTACTCCTTCAACTGTAAAATGAACATACACCAAAAACGAGACATTTCCCTGCATTCTAGACCGACCACATTGCCTCTAGGTCCAGCCTCCTCGGCCAAGTAGTGGGGAAATGCTTTGTAGTTTTGTGTGTTGCTTTGTTACTAGGATCTAAGGTTTCAGGAGTTGTTTGTTTTTGCCAATTTTGCATATGCTGTTAATTATTCGCTGTGGCAATACGGGATGTTTTGAAGTCGCAGTTTAATGTCATTTAATGTTTCTGTGTTTGATAAATGTGTTCGTAAACTTTCGCTAATTGCTATATGTCGGTTAGTTGGGGGTTGCACATTTCTGTAATGTTTGTTTGTGTATATGGACTTGTTGGATTGTCGTGAATGAATAACCGGGGATGTGAGGTGTCATATTCTT
Source organism: Agapanthus africanus (assembly GCA_030015575.1). Lineage (NCBI taxonomy): Eukaryota > Viridiplantae > Streptophyta > Magnoliopsida > Asparagales > Amaryllidaceae > Agapanthus > Agapanthus africanus. The sequence continues at coordinate 797,436,264 of CM057340.1, forward strand.
TCATTCAAATGTAAATTGTAAATTGTTGTAATATTTTTTCGCGGGGCACATCCGGGTTGAGGTTGTATCCACCGTTGTATTATTTCATTTACTGTTTATTACTCCTAGGATAGACCCAAGGTGGGATGTACAAACTACCGGGTACTTTAAAGTGCCGAGTGGTCTACTCACTTTGTTGAGAGAGATTGCTTTACTTCGGGTATTTGGCGGGTAGTTTGCCGCACCCATAGGGGTCTGGGGTGGGGTTTGGCTATTCATCACGACCGTGGAATCCGACTTTCGTTACAGGCTTAAACGAAACGCGGAATTCCTAATATATCCAATATGTTCATCTGTGATCTGGAATGCCTATTATTGCATCTAACGAATGTATATATCTATATATGATATCTAGTAGGCGTTGCTTATGTTTTGCATCCGCGCTAGTCCAGCCCCCGCTCTGTCGTTATTTAAGTAACCTAACGGGTGATGACGGGACCCAGTGGTGAATACGGATGGCATAAGTGTTCGTCATATTTTTGACTTTTTCTGCAATGGTAGGCTAATTGATAGGACGCATTATATTAATGCAAAGAAAACAAACCAAAGCTGAATTATTGGAACAATTTCAAAACCACTCGGTTTTTTCAAAACAGCAGACTTTTAAAGTGCGGGGTTTAAACCACTCCTTTTAAAAGCTATCAGGTTCCTTCGATTATATCAAGTTCACTACGTTCACGGTTTCACCAACACCATTCGTAGCCCTCCGTCATTTCATATGAATATTCAATAGTATTTAAGTTATATTTGTTGGCATTAGTCAAGGCATAGTGATTGGTAGCTGCTGGGTATTCATATGTAGCATAGATAGATGCGTTGGTTTGGGACAGTCATACTACTTTGTTGGCATTAGTCAAAGGTATATATGGCTGGGTTCAAATTAACCTGGATAATGACGGGTAAATCTTGACATGTGACTTATTATTTGTTGGCCTTAGTCAAGGTCATAAGAGCATGGGGCAAAAATCTACATCGGGAGTTTCTAAAGAAACTGAAACTTGCTAGTGTTGCATACCATTTGGAGTTTGATAATGTTGGTAGGATTCCTTCAGAATTATCACACAATGATATTTGGATCCCGATCCTACTGTGAGTATATGTTAATCCTCGGAAGATTTTTTCACTTAACGATCAATACTATAAACCAAGTAGGTGTTTAGAACAGTGTTAGCGGGGCTACGCCTCCACGGAAAAGAGGTTATTTAATTAAGGAACTTCACGAAAGCGTCGTAAAACCTCTCTCGAAGTACCGACACTAGCCTGGTTGAACGGTTAAGCAAGTATTGTACGGTGAGATTAATCCTGACTAATTCTTCTTTTCTGGTTTGAGGAAGAATTCGAGAAACAGTGGGAGCCATCCTGTTTAGATAAACTAAAAACCAATCTAAACTTGCAAGAGCATCATGCTAAAGTGTTTCTTCTTTCTCTCCTAATTGCAGCAATCAAAGATGACGGGCCTTAAGTATTATTAGATAAAAATATATTGACAGGGCCAAACTACAAAGATTGGTTCAGGAATGTCAAGATGGCTATAACTTATGACAAGTTGGGGTATGTCCTTACTACTAAAGCCCCCGCCGTCTCAGGTCCAGAATCCAGTATCGCGGATAGGGAAATCAGTAAGACCTGGGAGATTGACTGCGCGAAGGCCAAGTGCCTCGTGTTGGCCTTGATGGACAATGAGCACCAGAGGCGGCACGAGAATATGGATCTTGAATCCATATTTCTTCATACCAAGGAACTATATGGAGATCAATCTCGTATCGCTAGATACGAGACCTCGAAGAAGCTATTTCAGTCGAGATTGGCCGTCGGATCATCTGTAGGGGAACACGTCCTTAAAATGATTGGCTACATTGAGGAGCTCGCGGACCTCGGGACCACGTTAGAGAATGAGCTATATACAGACTTAATTCTGCAGTCCCTCCCTTCCACCTACGCTCAGTTTATCTTGAATTTTAATATTCAAGGTAAAGAAGTTAAACTTCCGGAACTCCTCAACATGTTGAGGAGTGCAGAGGGCACCCTGCAGAAAGCCAGGAAAACACCCGCTATATTTGTTGGTGGAGCTTCCTCTTCTAGGTCCAAGACGAAAGCCAAAGGAAAGAAGAAGAAGGCCCCCACCAAACCGAGAGGCGGTGTTAGTAAGGTGGAAGCGAAGGGCAAGGCAAGAGTAGCGGGGCCGACAGTAGGAAAAGAAGAATTCTTCTATTGTCATAAGAAGGGCCACTAAAAGAAAGATTGCAGGGCTTGGAAGGCCAAGAACCAGGACTCGAAGCAAGTTGTGGCTTCGGCTTCAAGTGTGTTTGTAATTGAAAACTGTCTGTCAATCAACTCTACTTCCTGAGTATTGGATACCGGATCAGGATCTTATATCTGTAATTCTTTGCAGGCACTGAGAAGCCGTAGGGTTCTGAAGACCGGTGATATGACCCTCAAGGTTGCTAACGGAGCGAGCGTGGCTGCTGTGTCCGTAGGGGAATATCACATTGGATTGACGAGTGGACATATTTTGGTTTTGCGCAACTGTTTTTGTGTACCTAGTTTGACTTGTAATATCATTTCAGTATCTTTGTTATCAAAAAAGGTTATGATTTTACATTTATAAGCGATGTCGTAAACATCCGCCTTAATCATGGTCTGATTGGGTCAGGTACTCTAAAACAACGGTATATACGTATTAAACCAACTACAAATTTTCAATGTCCAGAACACACATAAAAGAAAGACTCCAGAAATAAATCATGCTTTCTTATGGCATTGTAGACTGGGTCACATCAATGAAACACGGTTGACTAAATTACATAGAGAGAGATATTTGGATCCGTTCAATTATCAGTCTTATGCAATTTGTTAATCTTGTCTCATGGGAAAGATGACAAAGACTCCGTTCACTGGACACGGGATAAGAGTAAGCGAACTCTTGGGACTCATACACAGCGACGTGTGTGGTCCAATGTCTACATATGCGCGAAGTGGTTATTCTTACTTCATTACTTTTACGGATGATTAATCTAGGTACGGACATGTCTTCTTGATAAAGCATAAATCCGAAGCTTTTGAGAAATTCCGGGAATATAAGAATGAAGTGGAAAAACAATCAGGCAAAAGTATCAAGACACTAAGATCTGATCGAGGTGGTGAATACTTGAGTGCCGAGTTCTTGGATTACCTAAAAGAGAATGGAATTCTCTCTCAGCTTACTCCTCCATACACGCCACAACACAATGGTGTATCGGAAAGGCGGAATAGAACCCTATTAGATATGGTTCGTTCAATGATGAATAAGGCTGAGTTGCCGCGATCCTTCTGGGGATATGCACTAGAATCAGCTGCATATGTTTTGAACCAGGTTCCTACTAGGTCAGTGCCTACCACACTATATCAGATATGGAGTGGGAAGAAACCATGTCTTAAACACTTTAAGACATGGGGATGTCCAGCTTTTGTTAAAAAGCAGCATGCGGAGAAGCTAGAGGCACGCTCAGTACAGTGTAAGTTTGTGGGATACCCAAAGAACTCCAAGGGGTATTTTTTCTACAGAGGAGCAAAAGATCTTTTTTTCTCGTCATGCCCGCTTCTTGGAAACTGAATTTGTTAGTTATATATATGCCCTAGAGGCCATTGTTGTATATATGATGTATATTATAATGGATGCTTGGATATATATAGAGAGGACTTTCTTGCTCGTCATGATAGTATGATATTTGGTTTCCCTTTATCTTAACATGTTGACTTATATTAGTTTATTGTCATACTCTCACATGTTGATAAAGCCCTTAGGATCTGTACTCGACTACTGGGACTCTGATGAGATCATACTAGTGGGGCCACGGTAGTCGATAAGTACATCCTACAACTGTTCCTAGTCGAGGGTGTGTCGAGACAGGGCATCGATACACCAGAGTAGACTAGCGTATACGCATCTTGACCCATATGATGGGCGATGGATGATCCTATATCCATCGGTGTTTTGACATCAGAGATGGTGTACGGGTGCTCAGTGGAGACTGGGTACACTGGACGGACTCGCCGAGAACTCCCAGATGGTGATATACCACACGTCAGATGGCAGTTCTCCGGTAACACTGGTACAGGGTAGTCTGTAGACCCGAGATCGTCATAGAGTCTTGTGTGATTCCCACTGTGCTTTGATTTCCACCTTACCACGTCCAAGAGGGCGTGCAAAACGGTGGCTTTTGGGTGCAGTCCCGAATCACATGGAGGCAATGAGCGATAGGAGGGGATTCGTCTCTCCCGGTATAGGGAGTTGATGTTGTGCTGTGTTCGATTGGCTATAACTGGAAGTCCCTGGCCAGGGCTGATATAGAGATTTACTGGTAAGTGTTATCAGTAGTTTCTCGACCTGTTATGAGCCTTACATCGACACGACTTATCGGTTACCGGGGTCTGACGTATACCACCCCTAGACTAGATATGCAACATATCAGACGAAGAGACCGGACTGTACGGGAGTGTTACTGATTGGATTCACAGGAGAATGTACAGGCTTGCTTGTTGATCTTCTGATTGCTCAATACCTGGGTGGCTGTTACGTTTAGCTAACCGCTTGCAGCTTGTGGGTGTTTGATATGATCATCACATACTGCCGGCGTATTGACGATTCTTTAGAGTCCTGCATAGAGGTTTCTTGACTCAGGCAAAACGGAGTAGGAGCACATATGTGATATGTGCAGGACCAAGGATAATGCGATATGAGATACCGTATTATATTTTCGCGATATTTTGATATGAGCCGGGTCATCGGATCAAGTGTTGATTCGATGAATCGGTACATGATATATTAGTCGGTTATATTCGATATAGCCGGATTGTCGGATCAAGTGTTGATTCGATAATTTAATGAATAATAATATATATGATATATTGCATTACATTATCTAATATTGGCCCGCCTTATTATTTCATTTTCTCACCGGGTAATACATTGATATATATGCGATATATGTTAATTGTATTATTTTCTTTTGTTACAAAATATATTATATATGTGATATATAATATTGTAACATGATATGATTACTAATGCAACATGTTTAGTGGAGATTAAATAAGGTTATTGTTTGAATTGGGTTAGTTCTTTCATGAACCTTCTAGAAGGTTTTCTTTTGTCATGAGCTAAGATATTATGGTTGATATTTTCTAGTGACTCATTCTTAACCCAACCCAAACCCTTAGCCTTAGTTAATTCTCTACATGGGTTAGCCTAGTCATAGTTAACCATGGTTGCATTATTAATCATATATCATTTCATTATTCATCACAAAAGGTTTTAATTTTTTTCTTCTTCTTCTTTAACCTTGAGCTTTGAGAAAGCTTTCTAGGTTTTCTTTATGTGATGATTTTGTGTGAGAATTTGATATAAAAGGAAAGCATAAATACTATTCCATCATCCTCATCTAATATAGCCAATTAGATTAGGGTGTTCACCTCATTAGAAAGAGAGAGCTTGAGTTATAGAAACTTCGAGGTAGATCATCGGAGAAAAAGAAGACTACAAGCTAGCATGGATCGTTCGAATTGTGGAGCCTCTCTTGAGTCCGGAAGATCGTGGATCGCAGCGAAGGGACTTCTACTCGGAGTTTATGAAGCGAAGGAGCGGACTACAAAGGTTGTAATCCCTCACACTTAGTTGTAAAGATGTTTACTAGCATGTGTAACCCTAATTATCTAGCAAAGATCCCGGCTTTGGGTTGTTCGGCACGTCTAAATTTTTATTCGGGAATGGTTGATACCTTATTAACCCTTGTAAGAGTGCCTAGGAACCCTACAGTGGTATCAGAGCCTAGCTAGAGCATTAGGCGACGTGTATACGAAGTTAAAACTCCGATCGAACCCCGATACGACGAAATAGACCCCCTCTCTGGAAATTTTGTAAAAATGTGATTTTTTCTGCATTAGAAACACTCAAAAAAAATCAGCAGGGAATTCTAAGAGTTACTGTAAAACACGACATCCTAATTTCACTAAAGAGCCACGGAACCGCGGCAATACCTTGCTTGCGCGGCGGTTCCGCGGCGGAACAGTAGAATTAGGGTTAGTGTTTTGTGCAGTAATATCCGTAAGTACTTATACATTCTTCTGGGTATTTTTAATTTGACTCAAGTGTTGAGTGTTCTGGGGATTATTTTGAATTCGTTGATTCGATCGGAAAGTTTAATTTTGTTCTGTTTTCAACATAATTTAGAAACTGTTAAAATGTTCGAACGGATATCATTAACTCATTTTTTCCCGGCACGAAAAACATTCAAGTGTTGAATTTTTCTTGAGTTTAAATCTTTCGGAAAAACATGCAAGTAACGCGGTGGACCCTCTAGAAGAACACAAACCTTAACTCGATTATGTGACCGTCTGAACCGTCTCTAAACCTTAGGGTTTGGGGCAGTACGGCGTGCCACATGTGAGGCGTTGGCTTGACTCTTCTACGGCTGGACCATTGGTACTGTGACGTATTCTGGGACTTTTTGAACTCCGCTCAAGTGTTGAGCTATTTAGGAAATCTTGGGTATTTGATTATTCGATCGGAAAGTTTAATATTATCTATTTATCTGGAATGTGATACAATATGTGGAATTCATATAGTTAGGCATGAAATGCGAAGTATGTGATATTTCGGATTTACGATGTCTAAAGTGATTGTGGATTCCAAATGTTGTAGTTTTACAATTTCTTTTCTGTGACCGTAAGTGTAGTATGTAGTTGTATTGCCGGTTTTCGTTGCTATACATCAACGACGATCGGTGTATGCATACTTACTTACGTTGATGATATGAGATATTATGTGTTGCTGTGATATGTTATATTGGATCGTCGTGTTCTGAATAGCCGTGGGGTTTTATGTGAGATGAGGTTTTTTTTATTTTCATTCATGTAAAATTCATTTGTATGTAATATTCTTTTATTGGAGCACTTCCGGGATGAGCTTGATGTTACCAGTGTATATTATTTACTTTTCCGCATTAGGTAGACCTAAGAAGGGGAGCACAAGTAACCGGGTTCTAGGGTCCAGTGGGAGGCCATCTCGAGGAGTCGAGACCGGGTCTCCTAACCCTAGAATTGGCAGTGTTACTTGCCGCTCTCGTAGGGGTCTAGGGATGTGAGTTTGGCTATTCATCGCGACCGTGGAATCCGTGTTTTATACAGGCTCGTATTAAAACACGGACATCCTAGTATATCCAATATTTCATATATGTTCTTCTGCTGCAATGTTCTGTGATGAGATCATATTACTGCCTGAGACGAATGCTTATACTATATATATATATATGTTGATATATAAATATTACTGCTTTCGTTTCTTCTGTGATGCTTAGGAAGCATAAGCTGATGGGTTTTATTAATGAGATTAATAAAAGAAAAGAAACCTAAAAGATGTTGTAGAATCAAAACTTTATAAAAAGGGTAGCTACAGTTTCGTTTTGCATAGCGGTATATATAATATACCCTGCACCTTATTCGATGAGGAAAGAGCCGAGATCCCTTCACCGGGAGTGACCTCTTTAGCTAAACTGGCAGATGCTACAAACTCCCGGTTTAGTTTTTGACAGCTTATATAGTTCTTGCTTTGCACAGCGGTATATATGATATATCCTGCACCTTATTCGATGGGGAAAGAGCCGAGATCCCTTCACCGGGAGTGACCTCCTTAGCAAAACTAGAAAAGCCTCAAAAACACTCCTTTTCAAAATCACTTGTTTCTACAACGATATCAAGTTCATTACGCTCATGGTTTTCTGAAAAACCTGCGTAGCCCTCCGTCATTTCAGATAGAGAGTAGTTAGTATTCGTGCTGCGTTTGTTGACCTTAGCCAAGGCGTGGTGTACGGTAGCTAATTAGTATTTATCTGCTAAAACATGAGATGTGATTAAGTTAGGGTAGTCGTACGACTTTGTTGACCTTAGCCAAGGGTCGTACGGGTGGGTTTAATTCAATCGGGAAATGACGGGTTGAACTTGGCTAGCACTTATGATTTATTGACCTTAGCCAAGGTCATAAGTTGCTAGGGGTAAAAACATTATCGGGAATTTCAAGTGTTGAAATTTGCAATGAGATTGCATACATCCTATGAGATAGTTGGATCCCGATACCCACTGTGAGTAAGAGTTACTCCTGGGAGAGTTTTACACAGGACAATTAGCCGATCAAGTAAGTGTCTAGAAAGGTGTTAACGGGGTTATGCCTCTGGGAAAATGAGGTTTATTTTAATTAGGTCCGTGCGAGAGCACAGGGAACCTCCCTCTAGTACCGACACTGATCTGGCTGAAAGATTGACGATATTGTAGGGTGTAATTAATCCCAGCTAATCTTACCTTTTAGGGTTTGAAGGAAGATTTGATAAAAACAGTGGGAGACATCCTGATTAGATAAGATAATAACCAATCTAATCTTGCAAGAGCATACGCTAAAGTGTTTTCTTCTCTCTCTCTCCAGGTAGCGACCATGTCAGGCCATAATCAAGATAATAATATGGATGTATTGACTGAACCCGCTTATTATACTGAGTAAAAGAACGTTGGTCTCGTTCTTTCTTATAAGAGTTATAAGACTGAACAGGAAACAGGAGAATATCTGGATTCTCATACAGCCCAAACCAAGAACATGCATGCTGATGCATCTTCTTCGGGTGTGTTAGTTATTGAGAACTGTTTCTCAGTTCACCCTACGTCCTGGGTATTAGATACCGGATCGGGATCCCACATATGTAATATGTTACATGGGCTACGTAAAGGTAGAGAACTGGGAAAAGGTGATCATTCTGTTCAAGTAGGGAATGGTGCAAGTATTGCAGCTAAAGCAGTTGACGAATATCACATAGTATTACCAAGTCGTAATACACTGATTCTGAATGAGTGCTATTATATACCGAACATGATGTGCAACATTATATCAGTTTCTTTATTAAGTAAAGAAGGATATAATTTTGTAGTAAAGGATAATGTTATGAACATATTCCTAGATCAAAAGTTGATTGGGTCAGGCTCGTTACATAATGGCATATTCATTCTCAATCAAAATACAGTCCTTAATATACAAAACACACACAAGAGGAAAAGTTCAGAAATGAACGAATCCTTCTTGTGGCATTGTAAACTTGGTCATATCAATGCGACACGACTGGCTAAGTTACATAAGGATGGATATTTGAATCCGTTCGAATTATCATCTTATGATACTTGCCATTCATGTCTCAAAGGAAAAATGACTAAAACTCCGTTTAGTGGACACGGAGAAAGAGTTATGGAACTCTTAGGACTGGTACATAGTGATGTATGCGGTCCTATGTCTACGCATGCCAGGAACGGTTCTTCCTACTTCATTACATTTACTAACGATCTCTCTAGATACGGACATGTGTTCCTGATGAAAAACAAGTCTGAAGCTTTTGAGAAATTCAGAGAATATAAACACGAAATAGAGAACCAAACGGGCAAAAGTATTAAGATCTTTCGATCTGATCGAGGAAGAGAATACTTGAGCAATGCGTTCCTAGATTATCTAAAAGAGAATGGGATTCTCTCTCAGCTTACTCCTCCTTATACACCACAGCACAACGGTGTATCGGAACGGAGGAATCGCACCCTATTAGATATGGTACGCTCTATGATGAGTACAGCTGAGTTACCTATTTCCTTCTGGGGGTATGCGATGGAGACAGCCATATACCTATTGAATAGAGTTCCAACTAAATCTGTGCCTACCACTCCATATGAGATATGGAATGGGAAGAGACCATCTCTTAAAAAAGTCAAGATATGGGGTTGTCCGGCCTATGTTAAAAAGCAAAATCCGGACAAGCTCGAGACACGATCAGTTCTTTGTAAGTTTGTAGGATATCCAAGCAATTCGTATGGATATCTATTCTACCACAGTGAACAACAAAAGGTGTTTGTTGCTCAACATGCCACCCTTTTAGAAAAGGAATTTCTTGCAAAAGAAATTAGTGGCGAAGAGGTAGAGCTGGAAGAGGTTCCAGCACCACAAACTACAACTGATGATTTGTTGGAGCCAGAGGATTCAGCAGTACCCGATGAACCCCAGCCTCTCCGCCGATCTAGTAGGGTTTTTCATCCACCTGAGAGATACTACGGTTTTCTCATTGATGGTGGAAGCGAGGATTGCATCATGGAAGATGATGACCCGACTAGTTTCGAGCAGGCCATCACGAGTAGTGACTCTGTGAAATGGCTGGATGCAATGCGATCTGAGATGGAATCCATGTACACCAACAAAGTATGGACTTTGGAAAATGCTCCTGAAGGGGTAAAACCCATTGGGAGCAAGTGGATCTTTAAAAAAAAAATTGGGGTAGATGGAAAAGTTGAGACTTTCAAAACTAGACTTGTTGCAAAGGGTTTTCGTCAACGACCAGGTGTGGATTATGACGAAACTTTTTCTCCAGTGGCTATGCTTAAGTCCATCCGGATCTTACTTTCCATTGCTGCATACCATGACTACGAAATCTAGAAAATGGATGTTAAGACCGCCTTTCTAAACGGTGATTTAGAAGAGTACGTATACATGACTCAGCAAGAGGGCTTCGTAGATAGTGGGAGAAGCGGAAAGGTGTGCAAACTGCTTAAATCCATCTATGGGTAAAGCAAGCTGTTCCCCTCCGAATGACGGCGCGACGGGGACGTCTTGCCTGAAATTCGGGGCAGATGCTAATTGGTGCTATCCGTCTACCTCTCCGAAGATGCCAAGTTGATTTATGGCACCATGTATCGAAGGTTTAGACGGATGCGTCCGATGTAGCAGACTTCGTCAGATTCCCCCTCGCTTGAGGGGTTTTTGATTGTGGGGACGCTCTTCCCTGCAGGCGCAAGCCCCTGCAGTTAATTACGCTACCGCATTGCAGTAGCAACTTTCTCCTTCTCCAGATGACCACTTCGTGTCGTGTGTGTTTATTTTGTGTTTGGTTGCCCGTGGATTGTATACGGAGACTGAGTTACGTCGTCGCCCGTAGGGCGTGGACTAGTCCAAATCCGTATTATCTTAGATTTGGGTTTGGGGGTTGTGTTTAAGGATACGTTAGCCTCATTTGAGACTAAGATCGACTTAAACGTTTGTTAAGGATACGTTAGTCTAGTTTTAGACTAAGATCAACTTAACGGGATTGTTTAGATCCGACAAGAGAGCGATTAGGGGAGCCCTGTTGTTTAGTTTAGTGACATTGCGGTCAATAGGTAGTTTAAGGACATTGCGGTCCAGTGTTAGTTTTATGACGTTGCGGTCAAGGTTAAGGACGTCGTAGTCCGTGGATTTAAGGACTCTACAGTCCGATGTTAGTTTTAAGACATCACGGTCAAGGTTAAGGACCTCGTAGTCCGTGGGTTTAAGGACCCCACAGTCCGATGTTAGTTTTAAGACATCCCGGTCAAGGTTAAGGACCTCATAGTCCATGAGTTTAAGGACCCCACAGTCCATATCAATGTGTGGTCATCGGGACCCGTCACCTTTTTGAAGACGTTGAGGGATTACAACGCCAAGTATCAAAGGAGTGAAGAGATGTACTCTTAACCCGAGGTAGATTAAGTGATCTGTAGTCCAATTTGGATACTAGGATCAATTATTATATTATGAGCCCATTGGCCCAGTTAAGCTTGCATTGAGGACTTATGGCCAGTTTGGGCTAAGTCCAATCATTTTTGGGATATTGGCCCTCTGCTGATTCATTGGAAGAGAGGATTTGCCTCTGGAAACTTAGCCAATTGGGCTAAAGCTAGTGGTAAACACTAGAGACCAACAGTGTTGAACACTGGGAAAAGATTGACAAGTTAGTGTTAAACACTAAAAGATAATCAGTGTTGAACACTGGGAATAGTGTTAAACACTAAGCAAATCAGTGTTAAATACTGCAAATAGAGTTTTCCAAATTAGTGTTAAACACTAAGGAGAATCAGTGTTAAACACTGGATACAGAGTTTTTAATTTAGTGTTAAACACTAAGGCAAGAGGGGTCACGTGGTAGCACGTGAGAGCGCCCTTCTTCTCTTTGTTTTGTTCTACAGATAAGTGTTTAACACTTTTAGTTCTGAAAGCCATCACGTGCGGGCACGTGATAGGGGCTCATGCTCTGGTTTATTAGAATACTCATTTGGGGTCACGTGGTGACACGTGATGGCGCCCCAGAGCCTCTGTTTATTTCGTTGTTTCTTTATGTGCATCAGGGATCACGTGGGGCACGTGAGGCATTGCCTCAAAGTTCTCTTTTATATATCTTCGCAGGAGTCACGTGGTAACACGTGAGGTGTCTGCTTCAGAGTTCTATTCTTTGGGTCTTTGCAGGGGTCACGTGGTAGCACGTGACTCTGCATGTTTTTAAAGTTCTGTTCATAGGGTTAAACCCTAAACTTTAGAGGAATTAAATTCCTGTTTTCTTCTGAAGAATTATATTCTTAATAGGATTAAACCCTAATTTCTTTTCTTAAGGGAATTAAATTCCTGTGAGTTTGAGAGAACTATATTCTTAATTAGGGTTAAACCCTGGTTCCGTTCATTTTGAAGGAATTAAATTCGCATGGCATAGGGTTAAGCCCTAACTTTATCTCAAAAGAATTGAATTCCTATCATTTTGTGAGAATTAAATTCTCTGAACTCAGTTTCTCCTCTGTGTTTTGGATCTGCATGGCAGGATCTCAACCCAATGAGAATTAAATTCTCAATTCATGGGGAGATGTGCACTTTGCAGATCCTCGACCAGAGAAAGAACTAAGTTATTTTCTTTACATAAGAGTTAAACTCTTTTGAGAATTGAATTCTCTTTTTAAGCCTCCCTTTTCTTTTCTTACCTAAGGTTTTCCTTTTACAGAGAATCAAAAACTCTATATCTCTCTCTGTGTATCCAAAAGAAAAGGTCCAAAGGTCCAATCCAAAAAAAATGTCCCTCCTCTTTTTTTCTTGGCTCCTATTTATAGGAGAAGGAAAAGAAGCAATCTGTTTTATAAATCTCTCATTGAGAGATTTGATTGGTAAATTGAGAGATTTGATTTATATTTATCATTAATCTGGGCCTTTAGATTGTTAAGTGAATTTTATTCACCATTGGTATTTAAATCCAAAGATATCTCTTTGTTATTTCGGTCAGATTTAGGGGGAAATCTTTCCAAGTTCGAGATTTTTCCATAAATTGGTGATATTTAATCATCTTTAGATTCTTAATTCAACGGTTCCAAATAATCCTTCTCTATTTTGGAAAGATTTGAGTGATCTCCTCTCAGAATTTAATTCTGTTACAGAATAAGGCTTTTAAAGCCGGTCACGTGTGGCCACGTGATCCCTGGTCACGTGTAGGCACGTGACCCCTGGAATGGGCTTCTCTTCTTCTGTGCTCTGTTCTCTGGCCGCTGCTTAACCATCACGTGCCAGCACGTGACCACTGGTCACGTGTGAGCACGTGATGCCTCTGCTGGAGCTTTTTCTTGATTTCTGATCAGGGGGTGAATGTGCTTTTTGCCGCTGCTTTAAACGTCATGTACCAACACGTGACAACTGGTCACGTGTGAGCACGTGATGCCTCTTCTGAGTCCTTTCCTGATTTTTAATCAGCGAAAAAATGCCCCCATAGCGTTGTTCTCACGTGTCTGGACGTGAGTGCAACGCTATCACTTTTGTGACCGTCGGATCTGCTTTGGGAGTAGGGTAGATGAAATGTTTTCCATCCCATCCTATAAATGCCTATGTCTTTTCAGAAGAGCCTCCACTTTGCTCATCTTCCTCCTTGCATACTTTTCTTTCTGAGAATTTAATTCTCCTTTCCAGAGCTTAGTTCTCTGCCTTGAACAATTTTCAGAGTTTACCTCTGTTCAAAAAGAATTCTTTTCTTCAGGTAAAGGTCTTTGAACGATCAGAGAACTTTCCCATGTCCTTCTGGATTTTAAATCCATAGCAAGGGTTTCACCCCCTTTAAATATGAACCCATTTTTCCTTTAATTTTTTCAACTGAAATATGAAACCATTTAATCTTCAGCAGTAAATCTCTTTAGGGTTCATCTGATCCTTCGGGGAGATGATGATGTTGGCTGCTTTTTCCGAGGAATTTAATTCCGTTTAAAGAAAATGTTTCTGGGAATTTAATTCCCCTCTCTTAATAAGGAATTTAATTCCCATGAAGAACTCAGTTCTTCCCATGGAGGCTTCTTAGGGTTTTCTTGCCCTATGTTGTCCTTCTGTAATCAATGAAGAAGAAGCTTGCAATTATGTCTTCTGTAGGAATTTAATTCCCTTGATCCTGTTTGATTTGTCGTAGAGTCCAAGGTAGATCTGTCCTTTAGGGGGATGTGTAGGGCCACTTGAAACCCACTGCCTATTTAATGAGGATATCCCCTTTGTCTTATTATGATTGCTTGGCCTCACTATTAACGAGCCGTCAACCTGATTCTGTGGGGCCCATATGTTTTGTAGCCAATGGCCCCATAAAAAGAGTCTGATGTCGCTTTCTTCAACTGTCTTCATATATATATATATATATTGCTGGCTTCGCTTTTGACGGTTTTCCTTATTTGATTTCAGGTGCGATGGCTTCTGTTCCGTGCTTTCCCTTCACTCGTTCGGAGGCCGCTTTTCCTCAATCACCATCCGACGAGGAGGCGATGGCGATGATCCGGGCTCATGACCCGAACTGCATCAGCTTACTTCTATGGGGAACTTGGTACAGTCATATCATCCGAGGTCGCCGGAGTTTCCTCTGCGAAGTGCCGACAGAGCCTACTTTCCCGTTCTTGCCGATGGACCCTCCGAGGACGGTTTTCGCTGTAGAAATGCCAAATTGGACTCCAACGGGACGGCTCGAGCGTTCAACAACCGGTATCCCGAACCACCCGATCCCTGCTATAGATATCCTGGGACGACGCATTTGTCAAGGTGAGGCCCACCCATGGGGACAGATTTATAAGATAGGGCTCACTCCTCGACACCCCACGGGCTACCTCCTCTGGGCTCGCTATATCCTTGCCACCCATCGTGCGCGGCTGCAGAAGGTCGGACTCTACCAGGCGATATATGCGTCGCTCTTCCATTATCAGTCCCCGCATGTCTGGTGGGTTAAGGCGTTCTTGAATCAATGGAATCTCCCCACCAACACTTTTCTCCTGGGGGACAGAGAGGTTTCGATCTCGTTGGCAGAGTTTTATGAAATCTCGGGATTGCCAATCAGGGGTACACTGTATGAGGAGTTGCTGCCTCCTGACGAGTACGTCTTTGAGCCCGAGCCTGCACCGGTTGACGGCTTGTCTGCTGAGAATGTCGTCCGCCACAAGCGTCCCAGCTTGATCAAGGCGCTAGGTATCTTCGACCAATTGTTCACCGAGTCTGAAGAGCAGGGCGTTACTTTTAAGAGCTTCATTGCCTGCTTCTTTCGCGAGGACGTCCTGTCGAAGACGGCTCCGAAGATCGCAAACATCAAGGACCCCTTTGGGTTTGGTCCGAAGAAGCTGCCGACCACTGAATCGGATCTACCACAGTATTACATCCCCATTATGTCGCCAATGTCTTTTGAATCCATTGCAGCTGCCGGCATGGATGAGGAGACGTTCTTCGTGGGGTTTGTCAGTGTCTGGCTCAGTTGGTTTGTCATCCCCATGCATCGCCGCTTTATGAGAGGCTCGGTTATCTACCCGGCTCATTGTATCGCTGAGGGGACGCGGTTGGCCATCGGCATCCCGGCGTTGGCGCATCTTTATCACGGGTTGGGCACTGCAGCTAATACCTCTACTCCTGGCGTGGATGTAGTAAACTTTTCGCTTCATTACTTCACGTCTTGGATCGAAATGCACGTGTTGGGGGCTTTCGCTATGCATCAGAGGCCCGCATTTTACGACGCCTACCCCTTCCCACGACTTATGCGATTGGTGGATGCTTCTTCCGCTGACCCGACTCAATTCGGGCCTATTTGGGCGTTGATTTCTCCTTACGCTACTGCTGGCGGGCTGGTTTTTAATGATCGGGTCTTATCTTCTCCCTCAGGTCCAGTTCAACAACTCTGGGACCGGTCAAAAGACAACGTACCTTCTTTGAAGCCTCGGGAGGCCGCGCACTTGTATGCAATTAGACCAGGCTATTTGGTATTTCGCCAGGACAGTGCAACTCTTTTCATGCGGTACAACCCGCATCGCTTCGCCCGACAGCTTAGATACGACCAGGGCGTTCCCTTCGAGGCTTTCATTATTGCGCCGGTCCCTTCACTTGATGCCGTTCGCGATGCCGCTCATCATTTCATGAGGTTGAACACCGGCTCCCACTTCATGGTCCCTGAAGCTGAGTATATGCCGCGATGCGTGGGATCGTTCACGGGTTGGTATCTCCATCGAGTCAACCCAATTATTCTTGAGGAAAGAAGGGTGCTTCTCGGTCATGGTGCCCCTGCTCAGGTTCCGGCCACGGGAGCTATGCTGCGACCGCGCGCCCCGGTCCGCTTTCCTCTGAGGGATACCGGCACCGCGCTTATTCCGGGGGAGTCGGGGGTGGATCTTAATCCAACAGCTGGTATGCCCATGGGTACTCAGTCGCGGGGTAGACGAGCTCCGGCAATAGCGCCACCACCCGAGGCAGTACCGCCCCCTGCGGCATCGACAATGGCGGTGTCATCCTCGATTGTGGTACTGGTGGGGGTGACAAGGACGAGGTTGTTGAGGGTGTTGAGGGCGACGTGGGTCGCCGCCGCACCAAGGCTCCACGGGGAAAGAAACGGTCGTCTTCGGCGGCCGGTTCTGGATCTAAGAGGCGGAGAAGGGTGGCCACCAACTTGCTTGATTCTTTAACGGAGTCTGAGCCCGTACTTCCAGATGAGCCGTTGGTCGTGCAAGAATCGAATGCTGGTCTTCTCTTCCCGGTCTCGGCTGCCGAGGAAGCCGCGCAACTGGCTGAGGCCATAAGACGTTCTAAAGACGAGTCTCAAAACGCAAGGGTTCCGAAGAAGCCCTATCCTGCCGTGATCTTCTATGAAGACCCCTCATGGATCCGGCGGCGGTTCATTGGCCCTTTAGAGGAGTGGGGTAAAAGGGCGCTGAAGCAGGCCGCTTCGGAGGATGCTGCGGACGCGCTCTCCTTATGGACCAGCGGCCATGAATCCACCCTCGAACCCCGGCGAGCACGCCTCCTTGAGAAGGAGCATCGGCTTGAAGAAGCCATATTGAGGGCTTCCCTGCACATTGGTATGTTTTTATACTTCTTTGCAGTTCTTCAGATTGCTTATGCCCGTATATATGTATCCTCATTCTTGTGCGAATTGTGCAGAGTCTTCGGCGATGGGAGAGGTTCCTATAGGCTTGTTGAGGATAGAGCCCGTTGATGTTCCCAATGACACACTGCTCGATGTGGAGGGGGTTGACAATGCTGCTCCTCTCACAATAGAACCTCCGGTGGCGGTTCTTGATTCCAGAGCGTTCGCTCCTTTGGGAGAGGTTCCCTTGGTGGTTGCCGCCTCAACGACTCTTCCTGAAGGTGGCCCAGAGGCTGGGATGGAGGTAGTCGGGATCACCCTCCCTTTGTTGGAGCCCGAGGTCCCGGCGGAGGCCGTTGAAGCTGCTATCCCCCCAGCTCAGAATGGGAGGAGTGTTGAAGGTAACCTTCTACATTTTAAATTAGCAATCTTTCTGTTGTCTGAACTCTTTTGTTTTTTCAGAATTGCGCGGGCTGGCGGCCTCTATCGCTGATCTGTCTCCCCGGCAATCGTTTTAGCGTTTGCTGGAGATAGCAGCTCCACAGACGATCTCTCCGCAGCGCATCATCCTCTCCTCTGGGCAAGGTTAGCGTCGTTCGCCATTTTTTTATTATGGCATTGTTACTATTCTGCGAAATAACATTGAAGGCTCTTACAGTTTTGGAGGCCGATGACGAGGTGGACGTCGTTGAAGGGCCAGGGGAACCTTCAGCTCCCACTTGCATAACCGTAGGTAAGCGACGTTTCAATATAGTCCCATTTGCTCTTTTGCCTAAGAATTTTACTGACATTTTTCAAATCTGAACAGTCCTGCCAGCCCCCACAGCGTTGGAATCGCGTATCGCTATGCCGCCTGGTCCCTATGCTTTGCGAGCCTCAGAGCGCTTGGCCCAGTTGAGCCTTGTCTCCTTGTCATCCTTGATCGAGGAGCTTCGTACTGGCAGCGCAACCACAGCCAAAGCATTTGCTGCTGAAGCTAACGGTTCTCTTCCTTTTCTTGCCACCTACCATAGCGAAGAGGTGGTGCGAGTCTGGGTAGAGTTCTGTCGGCAGGTGGAGGCTTGCTTGCATGCCCTTGAATGTTCCCCGCCTTTCCTCGGAGGCCGTGGCTGCAAAGGCGGAGTTACGGGGGCTGATAGCATGGTGCGCGGCAAACATGATATCGTGCGAGAAGAGGCTCGGCCGTAAATTCTCGGAGAGGGAGCTAGCTTCTAAGGCGCTGAGCGAGCTTCAAGCTAATCTTACCGCTAAAGCCCACAAAGCATATGAACTCTGACGGGTGCTTCAAGAGTCTATCAAAAAGGTGGTGGCTCTTGATAAAGCTGTCACGTTCACTCATGAAAGGGTCGAGGCTCACAAGGCCACCGAGAAAGAGCTTGAAGGCCGGCTTGCTTCGTATCATGCCCAGCAGGCTCAGGCGGAGGCCCGTCTTCTGGCGATCCTGAATAATGAAGCCATGACCCAGCAAAAGTAGGATGAGCTAGCGAAATTACTAAATCGCCAGCCGGCTTGAAAACTTGTATCTTTTCCTTTCTTCTTGTACATACTCCTGAATGAGAGTATTTTCTTTTTGTTCTTTCATGAATTGTACTTTGTACCCATTTTGATTTATGAATAAAGACATATTTTTCTTCTCGATGGTGTGCCTCCTTTTTATTGAATGTGTTCTACGGACAATTTATCTAGGTCTCCTTGCAGGGTAGCGATGGCTTAGGATTCAGGGTTAAGATCTGCCTCCTAAGACTTTTGAGCTTTATGCGCCGTGAGGGTCTCATAAAGAGATTTTCTCCCTACAGGTCGAGAGGATCCCGTAGGTGTAAGTTCTTCTTAAGAATCGAGAGGATTCTTAAGCGGGTTTTCCCTTGGGAGTCGTAAGGATCTCACAAGAGAGTTTTCTTCCTTACGGGTCGTGAGGACCCGCAAGTGCTGGGTGCGGTCACCCTTATCCGTATTTCACGGGGTCAGGGGTTGGTTTGGGATGGTTTCCAGGGTATCGTAGTTTAAAGACATCGCGGTCAAGGTTAAGGACCTCATGGTCCGTGGATTTAAGGACCCCACAGTCCAATATTAGTTTTAAAACATCACGGTCAAGGTTAAGGACCTCATAGTCCATGGATTTAAGGACCCCACAGTCCAATGTTAGTTTTAAGACATCACGGTCAAGGTTAAGGACCTCATAGTCTGTGGATTTAAGGACTCCACAGTCCAATGTTAGTTTTAAGACATCACGGTCGAGGTTAAGGACCTCATAGTCCGTGGATTTAAGGACTCCACAGTCCAATGTTAGTTTTAAGACATCACGGTCAAGGTTAAGGACCTCATAGTCCGAGGATTTAAGGACTCCACAGTCCAATGTTAGTTTTAAGACATCACGGTCAAGGTTAAGGACCTCATAGTCCGTGGATTTAAGGACCCCACAATCCAATGTTAGTTTTAAGACATCACGGTCAAGGTTAAGGACCTCATAGTCCGTGGATTTAAGGACCCCACAGTCCAATGTTAGTTTTAAGACATCACGGTCAAGGTTAAGGACCTCATAGTCCGTGGATTTAAGGACCCCACAGTCCAATGTTAGTTTTAAGACATCACGGTCAAGGTTAAAGACCTCATAGTTTATGGATTTAAGGACTCCACAGTCCAATGTTAGTTATCGGGACCCGTCACCTCTTTGAAGACGTTGAGGAATTACAACGCCAAATCTCAAAGGAGTGAAGAGATGTACCCTTTAACTAAGGTAAAATCAGTCTAGAATCATCATGGTTGGTCGTTAGTTTTAAGACGTTTCGGTCGAGGTTAAGGACATCATAGTCCGTGGATTTTAAGGACTCCACAGTCCGGTGTTTGCTCTGGATGCTTCACACGGGTTCACTGCCGTGCTTGCCGAGGACCAGGCTCCGCTCTGGGCATTTTCCGCGGGGTCAAAGAGTGACGTTATCCGTGTTCCACGTGACCAGGAATTTTGCTGTGGATGCTTCCCACGGGTTCACTTTCGTGTTCGGCGAGGACCAGGCTCCGCTCTGGATGCTTCACACGGGTTCACTGCCGTGCTCTGCGAGGACCAGGATCCGCTCTGGACGTTTTCCACGGGGTCAAAGAGTGACGTTATCCGCGTTCCACGTGACCAGGAATTTGTACTAGATGCTTCACACGGGTTCACTGCTGTGTTCGGCGAGGACTAGGCTCCGCTCTGGATGCTTCACACGGGTTCACTGCCGTGCTCTGCGAGGACCAGGATCCGCTCTGGACGTTTTCCACGGGGTCAAAGAGTGACGTTATCCGCGTTCCACGCGACCAGGAATTTTGCACTAGATACTTCACACGGGTTCACTGCCGTGTTCGGCGAGAACTGGGCTCCGCTCTGGATGCTTCACATGAGTTCACTGCCGTGCTCTGCGAGGACCAGGATCCATTCTGGACGTTTTCCACAGGGTCAAAGAGTGACGTTATCCGCTTTCCACGTGACCAGGAATTTTGCTCTGGATGCTTCCCACGGGTTCACTGCCGTATTCTGCGAGGACCAGGCTCCACTCTGGATGCTTCACATGGGGTCAAAGAGTGACGTTATTCGCGTTCCACATGACCAGGAATTTTGCACTAGATGCTTCACACGGGTTCACTGCCGTGTTCGGCGAGGACTAGGCTCCGCTCTGGATGCTTCACACGGGTTCACTGCCGTGCTCTGCGAGGACCAGGATCCGCTCTGGGCGTTTTCCGCGGGGTCAAAGAGTGACGTTATCCGCGTTCCACGTGACCAGGAATTTTGCTCTGGATGCTTCCCACGGGTTCACTGTCGTGTTCGGCGAGGACCAGGCTCCGCTCTGGATGCTTCACACGGGTTCACTGCCGTGCTCTGTGAGGACCAGGATCCGCTCTGGATGTTTTCCACGGGGTCAAAGAGTGACGTTATCCACGTTCCACGTGACCAGGAATTTTGCACTAGATGCTTCACACGGGTTCACTGCCATGTTCGGCGAGGACTAGGCTCCGCTCTGGATGCTTCACACGGGTTCACTGCCGTGCTCTGCGAGGACCAGCATCCGCTCTGGGCATTTTCCGCAGGGTCAAAGAGTGACGTTATCCGCGTTCCACGTGACCAGGAATTTTGCTCTGGATGCTTCCCACGGGTTCACTGCCGTGTTCAGCGAGGACCAGGCTCCGCTCTGGATGCTTCACACGGGTTCACTACCGTGCTCTGCAAGGACTAGGATCCGCTCTGGATGCTTCACACGGGGTCAAAGAGTGACGTTATCCGCGTTCCACATGACCAGGAATTTTGCACTAGATGCTTCCCACGGGTTCACTGCCGTGTTCGGCGAGGACTAGGCTCCGCTCCACATGCTTCACACGGGGTCAAAGAGTGACGTTATCCGCGTTCCACGTGACCAGGAATTCTGCAGATTGTATCCGCATTTCATGGAGTGGGGGTTTGACTCTTGGTAATCTGTATATCGCCGAGCCATGGAACTGGGGGTTGCCATTGTTCCGCTTCGCTTGAAGTTGTGTCCGTTTTTACAAGACGAGTGTTGAGACGATCTCTAGATCACTTGCGACTCCTCGAGATTTGGCCTCTTTCTTTGATGAAACCTGGGCGAGGAGGAGTGCGATTCCTTCTTTGTTTGCGCCCCTGGATTGTATACAGGGATAGATGTAACATCACCTGTATGGCGTAAATTTCATTTTTATTTTATTTCTTTTTCCGCGATGCTCTATCATTTCAGCTTTTATATCGCGAAGGTCGCGATTAGCCTATCATTTCGGCTATTTTTCGCGGTGCCCAATCATTTCGGCTATTTATTTTGTTTTTACTCGCTGCTTTTTATTGCAAGTTGTCCAATCATTTCGTCTATTTTTCATGCATACATTTTTACTTGCTGCTTTTTATTGCAAGTTGCCCCATCATTTCGGCTATTTCGTATGCATGTGCGGCTTGTTGGCTTTTTGCTGCAAGCTTGGATTTAGACACCAATTTCATCATCAGCACCGCTACAACTGGGATGTCGCCAGGAGTGAATCATCATTTGCCTATGTCGATGTTGAACAAAGGTGGCTTAGCGAGCAGGGTTAGGATCCTGTCGACTAAGGCTTTTGACTTCATGAGCCGTAAGGGTCTCACAAAGGGATTTCTCCCTACAAGTCGTGAGGATCTCGTAGGTGTATTTTCTTCTTAGGAATCGTGAGGACTCCTAAGTGTATGGCCTCTTGTAAGTCGTAAGGATCTTACAAGAGAGTTTTCCCCTCATACGTCGAGAGGACTCACGAGGGTTGTTCACCGTGCGAACATGTCCCTAGTCACGGGTGGGGCTTTGTTAGGGAAATGTTTATTCGCGCCCATGGATTGTATACAAGGGTCAGTATTGAGCCACTTGTATGGCATAAATTGAAGGTTATGGGGGTTGCTTACGCACAGGTTTAGGTCTCTGTGACTTAAGACTTTCAAATCCTATGAGCCGTGAGGGTCACATAAGAGAGTTCTCCTTACGAGTCGTGAGGATCTCGCAAATGTAATTTCTCCATAGAAGTCATAAGGACTCCTAAGTGTGTTGCTTCCTTGTGAGTCGTAAGGATCTCACGCGGGTGGTTTCTCCTTACAAGCTCGTGAGGACCCTGTAAGTGTCCTTTAACGAGGTTGCGCCCTTTCGGGTTTTCACAAACACTCGCCGGTAGCCCTGCTGTTTTTACTCACGGAGCCCTTTCGGGTTTTCATCCGTTCCCATTTTGCTTATGGACATACCTTTTTTTTTGTTTTTTTTTGTTTTTTTTTTATATCGGCCTTGAGATACTGCAATCCATCGTAGTTTATCGACGTCTCGGTCAACAGCTAGTTTTAAGACATAGTGGTCCATTGCTAGTTCAAGGACGTTTCGGTCCGTTGTTAGTTTAAGGACGTTTCGGTCCGCTGTTAGTTTAAGGACGTTTAGGTCCGTTGTTAGTTTAAGGACGTTTAGGTCCGTTGTTAGTTTAAGGACATTTCGGTCCGTTGTTAGTTTAAGGACATTTCGGTCCATCGTTAAGGATGCTGGTTACTACTCAGAGTTCGGGCTTAGGAAGATAGCGAGCGGACATAGTCGTCGTCATCTATCATTGACCTAGGCCTTGACCCGTTAAGCGTAGTATTTCTTCAGGAAGCGACTGTTCACTGGCCTGAAAGGTCTTTCACCGTGCATATCCATGAGCAGATACGCTCCACCCTGGTAGACCTTGTCTATGATGTACGGGCCTTCATAGTTCGGCTCGAATTTTTCCCGCTTGGCGCGATTGGGGATCATAGGTCTTTTGACCACTAGCACGAGTTCACCTTGGCGGAATGTCCTCGGCCTGGTCAATCTTTCGTATGAGCGCGTCATCTTTGCTTTATAAGCCTCTAGATTTTGTTGCGCTTTGAGCCGGGGCTCATCAAGGGCATCAAGCTCCTCAAGCCGAAGGTGAGCGTTTTCTTCGTCCGTCGGCTCGTAGTAGACTGCCATCCGTAGAGATGGTATCTCTATTTCGAGGGGGAGTACTGCTTCTGTACCGAATACCAACGCGTACGGCGTTGCGTTCGTGGCCGTTTTGAACGTAGTTTGATATGCCCAGATAGCTTCTTGCAGTCTCTCGTGCCAGTCCTTTTTGTTTCGGGACATCGTCTTCTTCATGATCTTTGTCAAGGTTTTATTGAAAGCCTCAGCTAGACCGTTAGCTCGAGAATTATAAACTGAGGAGTATCTCCAGTCTATGTTGTGCTGCTGCGCGAAGCGACTAATCTTGTGGCTTCTATAGGCTGGCCCGTTATCGGAAATGATCCGTCGCGGAGTTCCAAACCGATAAATGACATGTGTCTTGAAAAAATGGAGGATATTCTCTGTCTTCACTTCCCTCAGCGGTACTGCTTCTGCCTATTTGGAGAAGTAATCAGTTGTCGCTAAAATGAATCGATGTCCCCTGGACGATGCTGGTTCGATGGGGCCGATTATGTCAGTTCCCCACATTTCGAACGGCCAGCTAGCCACTATCGGATGTAGTGGATTCGGATGCTGGTGGATGAAGTCTCCATGGATCTGGCACGAGTGGCATTGCTTCGCATACTCGAGGCAGTCTTGGATCATTGTGGGCCAATAATAACCCATTCGTTTGATCTTCAGCTTCATCTTCGGGCCTGCTTAGTGAGAACCGCAAAGTCCGTCGCGAACTTCCTGAACGACTCTTTTCGTTTCGTCAAGTCCCAGGCATCTCAACCACAAATAATCAAATGACCTCTTATACAGAGTATCATTGACGAAGGCGAAAGATAGGGCTCGTTTCATGAGCTGATGTCTTAAGGACGCATCTTCAGGCGTTCGACGAGATTTGAAGTAGTTTATGAAGACTTCTCTTCAATCTCCAACCTTCTCTTGGTCATTTATTTGCAGGGCTGTCTGCTCGATTGCTCCCTTTTCTTCGGGTGATTCCGGAGATATTTCCGCAGGGGCAAGTACTCGACGGCTTTGTACCACGATCCTAACGTCATCGAAGTTCTCATCAGCCAGTTCTTTAGCGAGCTTGGCTAATGCATCCGCTTTGCTATTTTCGGCACGCGGTATGCTTTCCAAGGTGTAGGAGGGGATTTGAGTCAGCAGTCGCTGTACTCTTTCGCCGTACTTTACCAGTTCTGGCTTACATGTCTGGTAGTCGCCGTTTACTTGACTAACGACCAGTTGGGAATCTCCGTATATGAGGAGGTTTTCAATTCCCATGTCGATGGCGATCTCTAGACCTGCTATCAAAGCTTTGTATTCATCCTCGTTGTTCATCCTCGACTCTGTTAAGGAGAAAGCGAAGCGCATTATCCCTCCCTGTGGAGTTACGAAGATAAGGCCTACCCCTGATTTGATTATAGGTGTGTTTTGTTTGTGCTTCTTCATAGAAGATGCTCCATCGAAATAAAGTTCCCATCGGGTATCACCGCCGTCAATCGCGTCAAACGCATGTTCATCTGGCAGCTCACAATTCAAAGGAGAATCAGCAGGTATCGGATGCTCAACGAGGAAGTCGGCGATGGCCTGGCCTTTCACTGCCTTGAGAGGTCGATAGGTTATCGAGAACTCCATCAAGAGCAGGGCCCATTTAGCAAGTCGTCCGGCCAGTATGGCCTTCGACATTAAATACTTAAGGGGGTCTACCTTCGATATGAGACAGACTTCATGCGCCAACGCATAGTGCCTGAGCTTGGTTATCGCAAAGATCAACGCCGGGCAGTGTTTTTCAATGGGGGGGTAGTTGCCTTCTGCCCCAGTAGAACTCGACTTAAATAGTAGAGTGCTCTTTCTTTCCCTTAATCGTTCTCTTGCGCCCATAATGCGCCTAAGGAACCTTCGAGGGCGGTCGTATAAAGAATGAGGGGCTTTCCCTTGACCGGAGCAGCCAGCACCAGCGGGTTTTGCAAGTATTGCTTGATCTCGTCTAGAGCGCTTTGGCATTTTTGATCCTAGACAAACGGGATTCTCTTCTTCATCAGGTGACTGTAAGGGCGGCACTTGCCTGAGAGGTTGGCTATAAATCGCCGGATGTATGCGAGCTTCCCTTGGAGAGACCGCAATTGTTTGAGAGTCATTGGCGGTGGTATTTCCATGATCGCCTTGATCTTCGACGGATCTATCTCGATGCCGCGGTGACGGACGATGAATCCTAGGAATTTGCCTGAGGACATCCCGAGCGCGCACTTGAGAGGGTTCATCTTCAAGTTGTATTGCCGAAGGCGTTGAAATACAGTCTTCAGATGCTCGAGATGTTCCTCATATGATTTGCTTTTCACGACGAGGTCGTCGATATAGCATTCGACGATTTCATGTATGAGGTCATCAAAGATCTTCGTCATGGCCCTTTGATAGGTGGCACCGGCGTTCTTTAGACCGAAGGGCATAACTTTGTAGCAGAATATTCCCAATGGGGTCCGGAAAGCGGTATGTTTCTGGTCCTCGGGATGCATCTTTATCTGATTATATCCTGATGAGCCGTCCATGAAGAAGAAGACTTCGTGAGTGGACGTGTTGTCTATCATCAGCTCAGCGACCGGTACTGGGAAATCGTCCTTCGGGCAGGCTTTATTGAGACCCGAAAGTCCACACAGATGCGCACCGTCCTATTTTTCTTCATCACCGGGACGATTTTGGCGATCCAGTCAGGATACTGAACTTCCTGGATGAAGCCAGAGTCGATCAGCTTCTTGACCTCAGCGTTAATACTCATCTCAAGCTCGAGCCGCATTCTTCTCGGCGCCTGTTTGACTGGCTTAATGTCTGGGGATATCGCCAATTTGTGGACAGCTATTTCTGGATCTAGTCCTGGCATTTCAGAATAGTTCCATGCGAAGCAATCTTTATACTGCATAAGCACGTCTTTTAACGCGGCCACCCTTTCTTCAGATAGCAACTCGCTGACGAATGTTGGTCACGGGTCGTTCGTCGTTCCCAGCTCAATTTTCCTGAGGTTATCTGCAGTAGTATGTATGCCATCTTCCAGTTCTTTCGGCGCTGGCGGAAATTCCGAGATTACCTCGTCATCGCTGTTTTCGAAGCACCAGGGAAGGTCATCTATATTCTCGGGCTTTTCTTTTGATACTGTTATCATACGACAGGTACGAGCTCGTTTCCAAGACCGATGTGGACCTGGTTCCGCTCTTGTGGTTTTGGGTTCGTGCTTTTGTGGCGGCGTTACCCTCCAGCTGTCGGATAGAGAAAATCTGCCTTGCTGGTATTGGTCTTCGACCCAGTTCTTGAAGGTGAAGCAGTCTCCGATAGGGTGTCCTATGGCTCGGTGATAAGAGCAATAGCCCGGATGAGAGACCTCATCAGCTTGCTCAGGGTGTTTAGACTTCGGAAGTGTAATCATTCGATGTTTTAAAGCGAGGTCAAATATCTTCCATGTTTTATTCTGAGGAAAAGAGTATGCCTGACTTATCTTTTTCATAAGGGATAAATCTGGACCGCTCGATTTCCGATCGCGTGACTTCTCGGTCCCGCTTTGTCGCTGTCGAACGCCTTTTCTGCTCTTTGACTTGTTTCTACCTCTGCGTCGGGCCTTTTGCACAACAGGTTGACAGGGAGGAGTATTTTCGTCTTTGGTAGCCTGTTGAAGAAGACGTTGCGTCCTGGCTTTCTCGTAGATGGCCATTTCGCGGTTATGGTCGTCCCGAGCTTTTTGACCCGCTTTCCTGATAAGCTTGTCCATTCGCTCTTCAAATGACGGACTCGGCACTTTGGGTGCGGGATCTAGTCTTGATAAAGGATTGGCGTTTTCTGACAGGGCATCCTCTTCTTCATCGAAGTTATATATGGCGTAGCTACCGTGGACTCGTTCCCGTTTCCCGGATCTTACATACCCAAGCCCAAGCGTTTCCATCCTCCCGTTGGGCAATTTGCGCTGAGTCCCAGGGACATCCCAAATCTCGTTGTAGAACCGAGCTTGTTGAATAGTCTGTTTCAAAGGTACCCCTTGGCACTTCAATAGCCTTTTTAGTTCGTTTGTGTAATATCTGGGCAAACGGATGGGTTGGAGCCTATCAAGTGTAGAATCCGCGCCATGCCAGATCTCTTTCTCCACTTTTGTTTCCGAGGATCGATAGAATAGGATCGCTTTTTCGCCTGGGAGGGACGTAAAATGTCCGCAGCTCCTGCACGCTGTGAGCTTCAAGCGCGTCAAGATCTTTGTAGTGCTCCCGCGGAATCATGGTGATTTGCAAACTCTGATCATCACCAGGGAATTCTTGTATTGGCGGCCGACGGGAGAACACAACATTCACCTCATCTTCCGAATCACTCCCGAAGATCAATATAGGGGCGGACGGTCCCGGGTCGTTGCGTCGAGACGGCCCCGAGTAAACTATCTCTTCTTCTTTTTCGGTATCACTCCCGAAAACAGGAATAGTGGCGGCGGCTTTGTTCTCCGGTTTGCTATACCTCTCTGTGTCCTCGAAATCTGGCAAAAAGTACTTTGCATCTTCGTATTTGCAGACTTCGTTCACGGAGAATGGGTTTAGCTCACCTGTTACGGTATACTCGAGACCATCCTTGAAATACTTCATACACTGATGTTGTATAGACGGGATGATGTTGTACTCGTGTAACTAAGGTCGGCCGAGCAGAGCGTTGTAACAAGTCTTGGCGTCTATGACGTGGAACTTAATGTCCGTGACGAGCAGCCCAAAGCATAGCATCAATATCACAGACCCAAGAGTTCTTGATGATTGGGAGTCGAACCCGGAGATGGTGATCTTGTCCCGAGCAAGATGCTGGACGCTCATGCAGATTTCCTTTAACACCCGCACGTTGAGGAGATTAACGGAAGACCCATTGTCAACCAAGATTTTGCCTATCTTTATATCGTGGCAATATCCAGAGACGTATAGGGGACGGTTGTAGTCGCAAGTCCCAAGGAGCAGGTCTTCGTCACCGAAAGTGATATCGGCCTTGTGCACTTCTTCCAGTTCATCTTTCATCCTTTCTTCGGTGAGGAAGGCTTGGAATTGCTCGGGCTCTTGCAACGCCTTGATTAATGAATCTCTCGCTTCTTTCGATAATAAGAGGGCGTCTAGAATGCTGAGCTGCGAGGGTAGCTTCCTCAGGTGCGCTAGGATGTTGTAGTCCACCTTAATCTTCTTAGGCGGGTCCTTGGCAGTCAGCTCTTTCATAACTTGGTCATCTAAGGCGATATCCTCAGTGACCTTTTCCTTTCCCTTATCTTTTCTGGTTGAGGGTCCGAGATTCTTCTCCGGAAGCGTGCGATTGCGCAGCTGAATGTTTTCGCAGGCTCTTGATTCTTCCTCTTTTCCCGAGGTGGACTCTTTAAAGAGAGGGCCCAGAGCCATTTCCTCATCAGAATCGCTCCCGAATGTGAGCACTTGCGATCCCCTGACGTTGACCGTGTAACAGTTGCCGGTAGTTTTTTTGTGCCCTTCGGTCGTACTTCTCTGCTCCCGACGGGTTCTGCGTCTCATCCGCTTAAAATGTTGCCGGTGAGCAACATATCCCTGCCATCATGTCTTAAAAGCATCGCACTCCTCAGTGGGGTGTGAAATCTTCCGATGATATGAGCAGTAATTAGGGTGCCTCTCCGCCCCATTGAGCGTGTTTTCCTCCGAGGGCGATAACTTCATTTCCATTGATATGGCTTTAGCAAACCTTTTCCTCATCTTGAATCTGTTTTTATCCGCATTGGATGTTTTTTGATCTAGCGGGAGTGCTTCGACTCTTTCACTTAGTCGCCTGCGTCTGGCTCCTGCTGATGCGGCCATCTCACGCTCCCAATCGGCTTTACTTTTCAGACGAATCTCGTCTAGAAAGGCGTCGATCATTTCGTCTGTCGGCCACACAAGTTCCGGTTCAGGCTCTGCCCCCAGCTTCTCAATGCCAGGAGTTTTTTCATCGTCGGTAAACGAGTGAGAGATCACATTACAACTCGCCACGTATCCCTCGGATTCATCCGACGAACTCTCCCCCTCATCTTTCTCTTGAAAGACGTGGTTGAGGAACTCTTGGAGTGTGATGGGAGCCTGTGCCTTTTGATTGTACTCTTCCAGCGCGTCGATCTGTTTCTGTAAGTCTGTGCGCTTGTCACCAGGCTTCACGGGCTTCTTAGATTTCTTCTTCTTTTTCTTTGAAGATTTCGACGGCTGATTATGAGTGTTCGGGCCATCACCACTGATCTTCGGAGATGGGCGCGGCTTTAGCATCCCTTCAATGATACGGGGTTCCAGCGGGTTCTTCCACCTGACTGCCGGGCATGTTTGGAGCTCGTTCAGCATTCTTTTGGTTTTTGCCGAAAGCACGACTTCCCATGGAGCTTCTTCAATGAAAGAACAAGTTGCCCCCGGTGTGTCCGTCTTCTTAGCGGTGTGAGGTTGTGGTGGGTTCACCTTCCACTTCTCGAACAGCACAAACTTGCCCTGTATGTATTGATCTTCAATCCATCCTTTGAAGACAAAGCAATCCTCAATCGGATGACTTACCGTTTGATGGTAAGGGCAGTAGTTGGGGTTATTCACCTCACTGGGTTGCGGCGGTCGCCTTGGGTTTGGCAAGTTGATAAGCCTGTTGCGTATTGCCAGTTCGAATAGCCTCTTCATTTTATCCCGCGGGAATGAGTAGGGGCGCTTCATTTTCTCATTTTAATACCGCCGTCTTTCTTCCAGCTGATCCGCCATCTTTGGGGCACTGGGTTGCTGCTGAGCGTTCGCAACGAAGGTTGCCTTCCCTTTACCCTTGCCATTCCGAGGTTCTGGCTTCGGGGGAGACGGTCTATGACCCATCTGGTCCATCTGGGCCAACTTGTCAATCAAAACCTGGAACGTGGTTGGCTTAAAAAACATCATGAACTGTGAGATAATTGCATGAGGATCTAGGGTACCCATGAACATGCCCACCGCGGGCGCCTCCTCAATGCGTTGTTCGCATGTCGACCACAAGTTTCGCCAGCGTATAGCATACTGGACCCATGTCTCACCTGGTTTCACCCTGGCATTAATTAATGCCATTATCGGAGTGCGTTCGCTGGCACTTGCGAAACGTTGGGTGAATAGCAACTCCATTTCAGCGAACGTCTTGATGGAATCGTTCGGGAGCTCAGAATACCATTCGAACGCTGTTTCTGACAAGCTGCCGACGAATTGGCGAAGCAAGAGCTTATCATCGCCACCAGTGTTGCCACAAAGCGCCCTGAACTGGGCCACATGTTGATGAGGATTGCCTGTCCCCTTATAGACATGGAATTTCGGAATTGTGTAGCCCGACGGGTATTTGATCTGGTCATACCAGCTCGGATATGGTCGCCCCGTCCTGACAACTTGACCGGCTGCTTCAGTCGCCTGGTGAACATGTAAGTCCACGTTGCGACCCCCGGTTCTTACGGGGAGGCGGAAACGGTATAAAAATCAAATTTTTAGCGCATGGAGCAACATGGACTAACAAAGTCGGGGTCTTTTCCTAAACTAAAACTAGCAAACAAGCTAAAGAGAGTTAGCTACTCGGAAAGATGGTTATACCTAAACTTGAACTCCTTCTTCAAACTTTGCAGAGGTTGATGGTTCTCTTCTCGTCGCCTTCTTCCGTCGAAGATGGATCCACCTGAGGGTTCAACCTTCGGGCTCTTTCTCGAACTTTGAGTGAACTAGAATCTCCGGCTTGCTAAACCCTTGATCCTAGAGTGAGTAGAGAGTGTCTAAGGGGTGCTTTTCTTTTAAGGAGAGGGATTCTCAACACATGAGAAGGATTCTCCTTTGGCTAGAGGAAGAAGAAGATGAAGTGAGGAGAGAGAATGATTATGATAGAATGAGCTCTTTTCTTTTGCAACCATAACTAAAAGAAAAGGAATTATCAAATTAATAATAATAATTGAAATGAGAATAGTTGATGGTTGTTTTGGAATGACCACTATCATACTTTCAATAAATGAGTGTAAGCAAGAATCAAGGAGTATCCTTGCAAAGCAATGATGGTGGTCAACATTCAACCATGGTCAACAAGTCAACCATGGTCAACAAGTCAACAAAAAACAACCATAACAATATTTCATTTAATTACTATTATTAATTGATATTTCATAAATCTATTAGGGTTTGGAAAATGACGACTGTCAACTGTGCATACGCACCCGTTCCGAAACCCTAATGAAATACCTCATCCTCCGCCTCAAGCAACTGTGCATACACACCTGCATTCTCGTTCCGAGGAACAAGAATACCGAGATATAAAAGCAACCCCAAAACATATACCAGTATCTGGCTCAAACCAGAGCCTGCTAGTATAATCCGTCCGGACTCCAAACGTGCACAAGTGCGCGGATGAGAACGAACCCTGCCGCAAAACCATGCGACCTCTACTCATTTTGCCCAGAGGCGAATACCCTCTGTGTGGGACTCTAAAGACTCGACACTACGCTTGCAGTGGGTTTAACCACAGACCGCAAGCGGCACTAGCTGTGCGTAACGGTCCCCAGGTAGATGCCGACAAGAAGGCTGACGAGGTGAACCCCATCTGAACTCCTACTGAGTCTGAATGTGACATTCTCCGTACAGTCCGGTCTGTTCGTCTGATACATCGCATGTCGGGCCTAGGGGGCGGTAAAGCGTCAGTCCCCCAATAGCGGTACAAGTCGTGTCGGAGTGAAGCCCAAAACACCCTGAGATAACACTGGAAGCCTACCAGTATATCTCGCTTGCCCTGGCCAGGGACTACTCGTGTAATGGCTCTCCTAGACACAGCGCGATGTCAACCCCCAATACCGGGAGAGACGAATCCTGTCTAACCGTCACTGCCTCCAAGTGCTTCGGGACTGCACCCAACCACTACCTGTTTGCACGACTCCTTTGAGCCGTGGTAGGGTAGTGATCAAAGTGCAGTGGGAACACACGCGAAGTGCCAGTGTCAAGTCAGCGGACTAAGCTGTACTCATGTCACCTGGGAACTGATAACTGACGATTGGTATAATACCAACCTGTCAGTTCCCGACGAGTCCTGTCCAGTGTACTCGTAACCTAACGAGCACCCGTATACTATCTCCAGTACGACGTACTGATGGCTGTGGGACAGACCATCTCCCACACTGGGATGAGAAGCGCATACGCTAGTCTACTCCGGAGTATCGATGCCCTGTCTCGATAGTCCTGCGACTAGGGACCTGTATAAGGATGTGCTTATAGATTACCCAGCCCCCACTATTGTGACTGCAATCACAACGCTGGTAATCAAGCAAAGATCCTAAGGGCTCCACTAATGCGTATAGGTGATATCGCAAAATAAACACATGTACACATTGAAGTAGAAACAAACCAAGTAGCATACTACTATATTGAGCAAGATTGTTTATACAAGGTGAATATCCCAAGCTTCCATTAAGTAATATACAAACTAGTATGATACAGTAATGGCCTCTAGGGCATATACACTAACAATCTCCCACTTGCACTAAGGCCATGTACTGGCGTATCGAAGACCTATCATCTCGATCAGCCGCTCGAACTGAGTCTGGGGTAGGGCCTTGGTGAATGGATCTGCAGTGTTTTCTTCTGAAGCAACCCTCCGAACCTCGATCTCCTTGCGATCCACGATCTCCCTGATCAGGTGATACCGCCTCAAGATGTGCCTGGATCTCTGATGGGACCTGGGTTCCTTCGCTAAAGCTATAGCCCCGTTGTTGTCGCAATACAGAGGTATTGGGTCAACAATGGACGGAACCACCTGAAGTTCTTTCAAGAACTTCCTTATCCAGACAGCTTCTTTTACGGCATCAGATGCAGCGATGTATTCCGCTTCCATCGTTGAGTCTGCAACGGTTTCCTGTTTGGAACTCTTCCAACACACCGCCCCTCCATTGAGGGTAAAGACAAAACCCGACATGGACTTGGAATCATCCTTGTCACTCTGGAAGCTGGAGTCAGCAAAGGCCTCGATCTGGAGGTCTTTTCCGCCATACACCAAGAACATTTCCTTAGTCCTTCTCAGGTATTTGAGAATGTTCTTTACTGCTATCCAGTGTTTCTCCCCAGGGTTTGACTGATACCTGCTTACCACACTCAGTGCATAAGCTACATCCGGTCTGGTACACAATATCGCATACATTATAGAGCCTACCGCAGAAGCGTAGGGTATAATAGACATGCGATCCCTCTCTAAATCAGTCTTGGGAGACATCTCTTTAGAGAGGGTGATCCCGTGACAAGCCGGTAGGTTACCGCGCTTGGAATCTTCCATACTGAATCTTTTCAGTATAGTGTCGATGTACCTGGACTGTGAAAGTCCTAATATCCTCTTGGATCTATCACGATGGATCCGGATCCCCAGGATGTACGAAGCATCACCCAGGTCTTTCATGGAGAACCTTTGTGACAAGAACCCCTTGACAGATTGTAGCATAGGAATGTCATTTCCTATTAAGAGAATGTCATCCACGTATAAAACGAGGAATACTACAGTTCTCGCTACAAATCTACTATAGATGCATGGTTCATCTGGATTTTTGATAAAGCCAAATTCCTTGACCGTCTCATCAAAACAGATGTTCCAACTCCGCGATGCCTGCTTTAGTCCATAGATGGACTTAAGCAACTTGCACACCTTTCCGCTGCTCCCACTCTGAATGAAACCCTCTGGCTGATCCATATAGACACACTCCTCTAAATTTCCATTTAGAAAAGCGGTTTTTACGTCCATCTGCCAAATCTCATAATCGTGGAAGGCAGCAATGGCAAGAAGGATCCGAATGGATTTCAGCATAGCCATTGGAGAAAAGGTTTCGTCATAGTCCAAGCCAGGTCTTTGACGGAAACCCTTTGCTACAAGTCTAGCTTTATAGGTCTCAACCTGTCCATCTACACCAATCTTCCTTTTGAAGATCCACTTGCATCCTACGGGTTTTACCCCGTCTGGAGCAATGTCCAACGTCCATACTTTGTTGGTGTACATGGACTCCATTTCGGTCCGCATTGCATCCAGCCATTTTACCGAGTCAACGCTCTGAACGGCCTGTTGGAAGCTAGTAGGCTCATCATAATCTATGATGCAATCCTCTCTATCCCCGTCTATGAGAAAACCGTAGTATCTCTCGGGCGGATGAGACTGCCTACTACTCCTGCGGAGCGGCGTAAGAATGTCCTGTTCTTTTGAACCCTCTGGTTCCACTAAGCTTTCAGTAATAGTCTGAGGTTCTGGAATTTCATCCAGTTCTACTGCGCTCCCACTTATCTGATTTTCCAAAAACTCAGTTTCCAAGAAGTGGGCATGACGAGAAACAAGGACTTTTTGCTCCTCTGCGTAATAGAATAGATACCCCTTGGAGTTCTTTGGGTATCCCACAAACTTGCACTGTACTGAGCATGCCTCGAGCTTGTCCGCATGCTGCTTTTTTACAAAAGCCGGACATCCCCATGTCTTAAAGGATTTAAGACAGGGTTTCTTCCCACTCCACATCTGATATGGTGTGGTAGGCACTGTCTTAGTAGGAACTTGGTTCAAGAGATGTGCAGCTGTTTCTAGTGCATATCCCCAGAAAGATCGCGGTAACTCAGCCTTACTCATCATGGAACGAACCATATCCAATAGGGTTTGATTCCTCCTTTCCGATACACCGTTATGTTGCGGAGTGTATGGAGGAGTACGCTGAGAGAGAATTCCATTCTCTTTTAAATAGTCCAGGAACTCGGCACTCAAGTATTCACCACCTCGATCCGATCTTAGAATCTTAATACTTTTGCCTGTTTGTTTTTCAACTTCATTCTTGTAATCCCGAAATTTCTCAAAGGCCTCGGATTTGTGCTTCATTAAGAAGACATGTCCATACCTAGAGAAATCGTCTGTGAAAGTAATGAAGTATGAATAACCGCTTCGCGCATGTGTAGACATTGGACCACACACGTCACTGTGGATGAGTCCCAAGAGCTCGCTCGCTCTTTCTCCGTGTCCAGTAAACGGAGTCTTTGTCATCTTTCCCATGAGACAAGATTCACAAGTGGCATAAGACTGATACTCGAACGGATCCAAGTATCCTTCTTTATGTAACTTAGTCAACCGTGTCTCATTGATGTGACCCAGTCTACAATGCCATAAGAAAGCCTGATTTATATCTGGAGACTTTCTTTTGTGTGTATTCTGGATATTGAAAATCTGTGGTTGGTTTAATACGTATATACCATTGCTCAGTGTACCTGACCCAATCAGAACTTGATTAAGGTGAATGTTTACAACATTACTTACAAACGCAAATTCATAACCTTCTTTAGAAACCAAAGATACAGAAATGATATTACAAGTTGCGTTGGGTACAAAAAAGCAATTACGCAAAACCAAAACATGCCCATCTGACATTCCCAGGTGATAGTCCCCCACGGCTTTAGCATCCATGCTAGCTCCGTTCGCAACTCTGAGGGTCATGTCACCTGCCTTCAAAAACCTACGGTTTCTCAACGCCTGCAAAGAATTACAGATATGAGATCCTGATCCGGTATCCAATACCCAGGAAGTAGAGTTTATAGAAAGACAGTTTTCAATAACATACACACCTGAAGCTGAAGCCGCAACCTGCTTCAGTTCCTGTGTCCTGGCCTTCCAAGCCCTGCAATCTTTCTTCCAGTGTCCACTCTTGTGAAAATAGAAGCATTCCTCTTTACCCACAAGCTTCCCCGCTATTTTTGTTGCCTTTTCCTTTCCCTTCGTACCCACTTTACTAACACCGCCTCTTGGTTTGGCGGGGGCTTTCTTCCTCTTTCCCTTGGCTTTCGCCTTGGACCTAGAGGAAGAAGATCCTCCTACAAACAAAGCGGGTGTTTCCCTACCCTTCTGTAGGGTGCCCTCTGCGCTCCTCAGCATGTTGAGGAGTTCTGAAAGTTCAACTTTCTTTTCTTGTAAGTTGAAGTTCAGTATAAACTGGGCGTAAGTGGATGGAAGGGACTGGAGAATTAAATCCGTATAGAGTTCACTGTCCAACGTGGTCCCAAGTTCCGCGAGCTCCTCAGTGTAGCCAATCATCTTAAGCACGTGGTCCGCTACCGATGATCCGACGGCCAACTTTGTCGAAAATAACTTCTTCGACACTTCGTATCTTGCGATACGAGACTGCTCTCCATACAGTTCTTTTGTATGGAGAAATATGGACTCGAGGTCCATATTCCCATGCCTCCTCTGATGTTCGTTGTCTATAGAGGCAAGCACGAGGCACCTGGCCTTCGCGCAATCAATCTCCCAAGTCTTACGGATTTCCTTATCCGCGACGCTGGAGGTGGGACCTGGGACGGGGGGAGCTTTGGTGGTAAGAAGATACCCCAGCTTGTCGTAAGTGATTGCCAATTTTACATTCCTGAGCCAATCTTTGTAGTTTGGCCCTGTCAGTATATTTTTATCTAGAAGTAACTTAAGTCCAGTCATTTCGATTTGGTCGCTGCAGGGGGGAGAGAAGAAACACTTTAGCACGATGCTCTTGCAAGTTTAGAATGGTTTTTAATTTGTCTAAACAGGATGGCTCCCACTGTCTCTCGAATCCCTCCTCAAACCACAAAGGAAGAATTAGCCGGGATCAATCCCACCGCACAATACTTGCTTAACCGTTCAGCCAGGCCAGTGTCGGTACTTCGAGGGAGGTTTTCCAACGCTTTCGCGAAGTTCCTTAATTTAAGAACCTCTTTTCCCTGGGGGCGTAGCCCCGCTAACACCTTTCTAGGCACCTACTAGGTTTATAGCATTGATCGTTTAGTGAGAAATTTCCCGAGGAGTAGCATATACTCACAGTAGGATCGGGATCCAAATATCATCGTGTGACGAAACTGAAGGAATCCTACCAGAATCATCACACTCCAAATGGTATGCAAATCTAGCAAGTTTCAGTACTTATGAAACTCCCGATGTGGATTTTTGCCCCATGCTCTTATGACCTTGACTAAGGCCAACAAATCATAAGTCACATGTCAAGTTCTACCCGTCGTTATCCAGGTTAATTTGAACCCACCCGTATATACCCTTGACTATGGCCAACAAGGCAATACGACTGTCCCAAACCAACGCATTCTATCTATGCAACATATGAATACCCACCAGCTACCAAACACTGTGCCTTGACTAAGGCCAACAAACACAGCTTGAATACTGTTGAATATTCATATGAAACGACGGAGGGCTACGGATGATTTTGGCGAAACCGTGAACGTAGTGAACTTGATATAATCGATGGAACGAGATAGCTTTTAAAAGGAGTGGCTCAAGCTCCGTATTTAAAAGTTAGTTTTGAAAAGAACCGAGTGGTTTTTCGAAAGTGTTCCAACGACTTTTAGTTTGGTTTATTATCTTGCATTAGTTCTTTTAATGCGTGATATTCTTGTATTAGTTCTTTTAATGCGTCCCATCATTTAATCCTACCATTGCAGAAAACAACCAAAATATGATGTACGCTTATGCTATTCGCATTCGCCACGGGGTCCCGTCATCACCCGTTAGGTTACTTAACTAACGACAGAGAGGGGCTTGGCTAGCGCGGCTGTAAAACATAAGCAACGCCTAAATATAAAACAATGATAGACATTACAGATCACAGATGAATACATTGGATATACTAGGAATCCGCAATCCGTTCGAGCCTGCAACGAAAAGCGGATTACACGGTCGCGGTGAATAGCAAATACCCCACCCAAAACCCCTACGGGTGCGGCAAACTACCCGCCAAGTACTCGGTAGTTTGTGCACCCCTCCATGGGTCTATCCTAGGAGCAAAAACAGTAAAAAGAATTATACAATGACGGCTATAACCCCGACCCGGTTGTGCGGCCATACAAATAATATTATTATATCAATTTACATTTACAAATGAATGAAAGAAAAACAAAAGCTCATCTCACATCCACCCCGGCTATTCACCCGCGACAGTCCAACACATTCATATACACATTCCAATATCAAACACAGATCACAGAGATGTATAACCCCGACTAATCGACTTATAGCGATTAGCCGACGTTCAATACATGCAAACATCACAGATATAACCATCATAGTCAAAGTGCAGTGAAGTTCGGAAAAAAATACGGAATTATAGGACCCCAAAAGTAAATTTCTGTTCTAGAAAATCTGGGCACATATAACATATTTGAAAAATCCCAAAACCCTACCAGAAGAACACTGCACAAAACACGATCGCAAGAAGGGCCCAAACGGCGGCGGATCCGCGGCCATGAGAATAGATGAGGCCGCGGATGCGCGGCGGTTTGAAGGAATCAGGGGATCGTTTTTCTTGGGTGTTCACAGAAAACCCTGAGCCGATTTTAGGTGTATAACAAATCTTGTTTTGACCAGAAAAAATTTTAACAGAAACTAAGGTTTTGTAAAAGTTTGGATTTTGGATTTTTTCGGTTCCGAACTTCGTTACACTTCACTACCAAGCTAGTTTAAGTTTAGTTAGGCTCTGATACCACTGTAAGTCCACGTTGCGACCCCCGGTTCTTACGGGGAGGCGGAAACGGTATAAAAATCAAATTTTTAGCGCATGGGGCAACATGGACTAACAAAGTCGGGATCTTTTCCTAAACTAAAACTAGCAAACAAGCTAAAGAGAGTTAGCTACTCGGAAAGATGGTTATACCTAAACTTGAACTCCTTCTTCTTCAAACTTTGCAGAGGTTGATGGTTCTCTTCTCGTCGCCTTCTTCCGTCGAAGATGGATCCACCTGAGGGTTCAATCTTCGGGCTCTTTCTCGAACTTTGAGTGAACTAGAATCTCCGGCTTGCTAAACCCTTGATCCTAGAGTGAGTAGAGAGTGTCTAAGGGGTGCTTTTCTTTTAAGGAGAGGGATTCTCAACACATGAGAAGGATTCTCCTTTGGCTAGAGGAAGAAGAAGATGAAGTGAGGAGAGAGAATGATTATGATAGAATGAGCTCTTTTCTTTTGCAACCATAACTAAAAGAAAAGGAATTATCAAATTAATAATAATAATTGAAATGAGAATAGTTGATGGTTGTTTTGGAATGACCACTATCATACTTTCAATAAATGAGTGTAAGCAAGAATCAAGGAGTATCCTTGCAAAGCAATGATGGTGGTCAACATTCAACCATGGTCAACAAGTCAACCATGGTCAACAAGTCAACAAAAAACAACCATAACAATATTTCATTTAATTACTATTATTAATTGATATTTCATAAATCTATTAGGGTTTGGAAAATGACGACTGTCAACTGTG
Source organism: Agapanthus africanus (assembly GCA_030015575.1). Classification (NCBI taxonomy): domain Eukaryota; kingdom Viridiplantae; phylum Streptophyta; class Magnoliopsida; order Asparagales; family Amaryllidaceae; genus Agapanthus; species Agapanthus africanus. The sequence continues at coordinate 797,476,144 of CM057340.1, forward strand.
CATACGCACCCGTTCCGAAACCCTAATGAAATACCTCATCCTCCGCCTCAAGCAACTGTGCATACACACCTGCATTCTCGTTCCGAGGAACAAGAATACCGAGATATAAAAGCAACCCCAAAACATATACCAGTATCTGGCTCAAACCAGAGCCTGCTAGTATAATCCGTCCGGACTCCAAACGTGCACAAGTGCGCGGATGAGAACGAACCCTGCCGCAAAACCATGCGACCTCTACTCATTTTGCCCAGAGGCGAATACCCTCTGTGTGGGACTCTAAAGACTCGACACTACGCTGGCAGTGGGTTTAACCACAGACCGCAAGCGGCACTAGCTGTGCGTAACGGTCCCCAGGTAGATGCCGACAAGAAGGCTGACGAGGTGAACCCCATCTGAACTCCTACTGAGTCTGAATGTGACATTCTCCGTACAGTCCGGTCTGTTCGTCTGATACATCGCATGTCGGGCCTAGGGGGCGGTAAAGCGTCAGTCCCCCAATAGCGGTACAAGTCGTGTCGGAGTGAAGCCCAACACCCCCTGAGATAACACTGGAAGCCTACCAGTATATCTCGCTTGCCCTGGCCAGGGACTACTCGTGTAATGGCTCTCCTAGACACAGCGCGATGTCAACCCCCAATACCGGGAGAGACGAATCCTGTCTAACCGTCACTGCCTCCAAGTGCTTCGGGACTGCACCCAACCACTACCTGTTTGCACGACTCCTTTGAGCCGTGGTAGGGTAGTGATCAAAGTGCAGTGGGAACACACTTGAGGCGAAGTGCCAGTGTCAAGTCAGCGGACTAAGCTGTACTCATGTCACCTGGGAACTGATAACTGACGATAGGTATAATACCAACCTGTCAGTTCCCGACGAGTCCTGTCCAGTGTACTCGTAACCTAACGAGCACCCGTATACTATCTCCAGTACGACGTACTGATGGCTGTGGGACAGACCATCTCCCACACTGGGATGAGAAGCGCATACGCTAGTCTACTCCGGAGTATCGATGCCCTGTCTCGATAGTCCTGCGACTAGGGACCTGTATAAGGATGTGCTTATAGATTACCCAGCCCCCACTAGTGTGACTGCCATCACAACGCTGGTAATCAAGTAAAGATCCTAAGGGCTCCACTAATGCGTATAGGTGATATCGCAAAATAAACACATGTACACATTGAAGTAGAAACAAACCAAGTAGCATACTACTATATTGAGCAAGATTGTTTATACAAGGTGAATATCCCAAGCTTCCATTAAGTAATATACAAACTAGTATGATACAGTAATGGCCTCTAGGGCATATACACTAACAGAACACATATCTGTTGGGCTATGTATTCGTCCAGGTCAACCTTGGAGATTGTTTCTTCCTTGGCTGTTGACAGAGCCGGTGGAGGATTTGACGTTTCTCCCCTGTCGTCTTCAAGGACGATTGGAGGATCGTCAGCAGGAGAATCTTGTTGGATCATCATTCCCACCATGTCCTGGAACAGGAGGGCCATTCGTTGTATATTGGCTGCTTGTTCGGTAGCCGTTTTATCTTTCTTCTCCAATATCCTATGAAGGAATTGAGCGTCAATTTCTTGCTCCTGACGTTGATCAGATGACGCTTCGGGGCTTTCTTTCGGCCCAGTGAGTGCGGCCATCGCGTTCATCATTTCCTGGAGCTTCTGCTGTTGCTCCTGAGCTTTGGTCACTGACCGTGTAAGCGGCCTATGACCCATGGATGCACGGCTGTCCTCTTTTCCCAGCGCCATGTATACCGTATGCACTATCGTGCCCTAAGACTTAGGGCGTTTAGGCTTATTGTCCTTGATATTTGCTGCAGGAGTGGGGACTCTATCCGGCCTTCTTCTCTTTTGAGTAGTCGACGTGGAGGGAGCCGTTGCAGCGGGCACCCAAGCGGTTGTCGTCCTTTGTTGTTTGACGTGACGGTTCTTTCCTTCCTGAACCTTCGCCCTCTTCTGCCGGCGAGAGTGATTTTGAATGATTACCGAGTCTTGAACCCGTCGCCAGACCTTATAAATTTTGGAGGACAGCCGTTGAGGAGGATGCTCCGGCTTTGTCTCTATAACATTCTCCGCAGGCGGAGGGGATCTTTTGAGAACCGCAGTTGGTGAATTTCTGCGTACCCTGTTCAGCAGCTCGAAGTTGTTCCCGGTTGGAACAACAGCCTCAATTTCCACCGTTGGAGCTGGTGGAGTTAGTCCGGAGGGGGAGTTGCCCTCAGTCTTCCTTATCCGGCGCCAATGGCGACGTCGGGCATGGCGGGTTGTTGGGATTGATTCAGCGACGGCTTCGTCTTGCCCCCTGTTCTGGGGAGGGGTTGCTGTCGGTGTCAGCCTTTTGAAGACTGACGTTCGTTGAGAAGCTACAGATCTCTGAGCGGGAGCGGGAACGGGGGTAGTCAATCTCGCGAGGACCGACCCTGTGGGAGGAGAAGCCGCCTTGACGACTCTGGGAGCAGCTGTCCTCTTTAGGATGGCCTTCTCAGGTATCACGGGCTTCTTGGCGGGCCCTTTGGAGTTCAGGCTCAGTCTAGTGAAGGCCGAGGAGTTGGACGACCCGCTGAGAGAGGCCATGGAAGTAGCAAGTCGATCAAAGACCGATTTCTTTGACGCCTCCGGTACGGGCATTGGGTTGTTAATGTTCACCGGCGGGAGCATGGTCCCAAAGAATAGCCCGGTGGTAGCTTGAGTCACTTGCTCCACAGGCGTAGTGAATAGGGAAGCAGCCTGCTGTCCATATGCTACACCTCCAGGTGGGGCGGAGCGTCGGTTGCATTTGCATTTGGAGCAGTTCGAGCAGTTGGACGCCATTGCTGTTTGATTTCTGCAGCAAATGAAACACCAGGTCTTAGTACTTCGTAACCCAAGGGCAACCATTAGCAAACCGCGATTGGTTCGCGAATCACGACACACGAAGTGTGGAGTAGAAAGAGGAAAAGGTCCCACCGGGCGTGCCAGAATCTGTTCCCCTCCGAATGACGGCGCGACAGGGACGTCTTGCCTGAAATTCGGGGCAGATGCTAATTGGTGTTATCCGTCTACCTCTCCGAAGATGCCAAGTTGATTTATGGCACCATGTATCGAAGGTTTAGACGGATGCGTCCGATGTAGCAGACTTCGTCAGATTCCCCTTCGCTTGAAGGGTTTTTGATTGTGGGGACGCTCTTCCCTGCAGGCGCAAGCCCCTGCAGTTAATTAGCAACTTTCTCCTTCTCCAGATGACCACTTCATGTCGTGTGTGTTTATTTTGTGTTTGGTTGCCCGTGGATTGTATACGGAGACTGAGTTACGTCGTCGCCCGTAGGGCGTGGACTAGTCCAAATCCGTATTATCTTAGATTTGGGTTTGGGGGTTGTGTTTAAGGATACGTTAGCCTCATTTGAGACTAAGATCGACTTAAACGTTTGTTAAGGATACGTTAGTCTAGTTTTAGACTAAGATCAACTTAACGGGATCGTTTAGATCCGACAAGAGAGCGATTAGGGGAGCCCAGTTGTTTAGTTTAGTGACATTGCGGTCAATAGGTAGTTTAAGGACATTGCGGTCCAGTGTTAGTTTTAAGACGTTGCGGTCAAGGTTAAGGACGTCGTAGTCCGTGGATTTAAGGACTCCATAGTCCGATGTTAGTTTTAAGACATCACGGTCAAGGTTAAGGACCTCGTAGTCTGTGGGTTTAAGGACCCCACAGTCCGATGTTAGTTTTAAGACATCCCGGTCAAGGTTAAGGACCTCATAGTCCATGAGTTTAAGGACCCCACAGTCCGTATCAATGTGTGGTCATCGGGACCCGTCACCTCTTTGAAGACGTTGAGGGATTACAACGCCAAGTATCAAAAGAGTGAAGAGATGTACCCTTAACCCGAGGTAGATTAAGTGATCTGTAGTCCAATTTGGATACTAGGATCAATTATTATATTATGAGCCCATTGGCCCAGTTAAGCTTGCATTGAGGACTTATGGCCAGCTTGGGCTAAGTCCAATCATTTTTAGGATATTGGCCCTCTGCTGATTCATTGGAGGAGAGGCTTTGCCTCTGGAAACTTAGCCAATTGGGCTAAAGCTAGTGTTAAACACTAGAGACCAACAGTGTTGAACACTGGGAAAAGATTGACAAGTTAATGTTAAACACTAAAAGATAATCAGTGTTGAACACTGGGAAAAGAGTTTTCAAATTAGTGTTAAACACTAAGCAAATCAGTGTTAAATACTGCAAATAGAGTTTTCCAAATTAGTGTTAAACACTAAGGAGGATCAGTGTTAAACACTGGATACAGAGTTTTCAATTTAGTGTTAAACACTAAGGCAAGAGGGGTCACGTGGTAGCACGTGAGAGCGCCCTTCTTCTCTTTGTTTTGGTCTACAGATAAGTGTTTCACACTTTTAGTTCTGAAAGCCATCACGTGCGGGCACGTGATGGGGGCTCATGCTCTGGTTTATTAGAATACTCATTAGGGGTCACGTGGTGACACGTGATGGCGCCCCAGAGTCTCTGTTTATTTCGATGTTTCTTTATGTGCTTCAGGGATCACGTAGGGCACGTGAGGCATTGCCTCAAAGTTCTCTTTTATATATCTTCGCAGGAGTCACGTGGTAACACGTGAGGTGTCTGCTTCAGAGTTCTATTCTATGGGTCTTTGCAGGGGTCACGTGGTAGCATGTGACTCTGCATGTTTTTAAAGTTCTGTTCATAGGGTTAAACCCTAAACTTTAGAGGAATTAAAATTCATGTTTTCTTCTGAAGAATTATATTCTTAATAGGGTTAAACCCTAATTTCTTTTCTTAAGGGAATTAAATTCATGTGAGTTTGAGAGAACTATATTCTCAATTAGGGTTAAACCCTGGTTCCGTTCATTTTGAAGGAATTAAATTCCCATAACATAGGGTTAAGCCCTAACTTTATCTCAAAGGAATTGAATTCCTATCATTTTGTAAGAATTAAATTCTCTGAACTCAGTTCCTCCTCTGTGTTTTGGATCTGCATGGCAGGATCTCAACCCAATGAGAATTAAATTCTCAATTCATGAGGAGATGTGCACTTTGCAGATCCTCGACCAGAGAAAGAACTAAGTTCTTTTCTTTACATAAGAGTTAAACTCTTTTGAGAATTGAATTCTCTTTTTAAGCCTCCCTTTTCTTTTCTTACCTAAGGTTTTCCTTTTGCAGAGAATCAAAAACTCTATATCTCTCTCTGTTTATCCAAAAGAAAAGGTCCTGTTTATCCCAATCAGAGCAAAACTCTGTTCAAATTCCAAGGCGGGAGACGAAGCAACGCTTCTGTTTCCCCCAATCAGAGCAAAGCTCTGTTTTGAAAATTGAAGTGAAAATTAAAATTAAAATAAATGAAGCAACGCTTCAAATTCCTTGCGCTGTGCGCAACGCGCCACGTATCAAAAGCTGATATATCAGCGCAGCGCCCAAGGCAGCACGCCCAATCAGAGCAAGGCTCTATTAAAAAACAAATAGAAGCAAAGCTTCAGTTGCGCAAGCGCTGCGCTGCGCGACACGTGTCAGCGCAGTCGCTTTTGCGCAAGCGCTGCGCTGCGCGACACGTGTCAGCGCAGTTGCGCTGCGCTGTGCGCTGCGCGACACGTGTCAGCGCAGTTGCGCTGCGCTCTGCGCTGCGCGACACGTGTCACGCGCTGGGGCATTTGCGCCAAACAGAATTAAAATTTTAAAGAAATCTTTCTGTTCTTATTAAAACAAGAAGATTTTCTTCTGTAAAACAGGAGCCCTTGGATCAAAGATCCAACGGTGGGGAAAATTCCCCAAATCACTCAGAGAAAAATCTCTTTAACAAATTTAACTAATTTATGGGCATTATATAAAGGCCCCTAGACCTCAATCCAAAATCATCAACATTATCATTGAGAACTCTGAAGAATTGGAGAGAATTCCTCAAGAACAAAATAGGTAAAAAAACCTTTAGAAAAAAAGAGAAAATTCTCTTATAAACAGATCATTGATCTGAGAAGAAGATCAATGATCTTCAATAAAAAGAAAAATAAGTAATAATAGTGCTTTGCACTTTCTTATGAACCATTGGTTCTTTAAAAACAAGAAAAACTTGTTTTCTTTGATTTAAAATCGATCAAAAAGCATAAAACAGTGCTTTGCACTTGAAAAATTGCACTGTTGCGCTCCTGTGTTGGCGCAAGCCACCAGGAAGCGCCACATGTCAGCAGCGCAACAGCGCAGCGCACTGACACAGCGCACTGCGCTGTTGCGCTTGCGCTCCTCAGATCGTGACACGTGTCGTCACCACAAGCGCTTGCGCTCAGTGATTAGCGCAAAGCGCCTGACAAATGCAATGCATTTCTTTTACTAAAGGGCCAAGCCCAAATCAGAAAGGCCTAGTAGGCCAAATTAAATTGCAATGCAATAAAAAGGGCAGAGCCCAAACAAAATTGATGCTCTGCATCATTTATAAATGGACAGGGCCCAAACAAAATAGTAAATAATGCAATGCAATATTTTAAAAGGGGCAGAGCCTAAATAAAGGTCCAACAGAGACCAAGAATAATGCTATGCATTATTAAAATTGGGCCAAGCCCTAGCACAGGCCTAATAGGCCAAAAACAAATAAAAGTGTTGAACGTTTTTCAACTGGACTTAGCCCAATCGTGGCCGTAAGTCCTCAAATTAAATTGACTGAGCAAGATTGCTCTCCTAAATCAATTTACCTCCGGTTCAAGGGTACATCTCCGAACTCCTCTAATACCTATCGTTGTAATCCTTCAACGACGTCAGAGAGGTGACGAGTCCTGACGACCACACATCAATACGGACTGCGGGGTCCTTAAACTCGTGGACCGAAACGTCCTTAAACTAATATCGGACCGAAACGTCCTTAAACTAATGATGGACCGAAACGTCCTTAAACTAATGATGGACCACCACGTCCCTAAACTGGCGATGGACCGAAACGTCCTTAAACTAATGATGGACCACCACGTCCTTAAACTGGCGATGGACCACCACGTCCCTAAACTGGAACAATAGAGCCTCCAAATGCTCGGTTGCCGAATCTAAACGGTCCCGTTTAAGTTGATCTTAGCCCCAAACACGGCTAACGTATCCTTAAACATTCAAATGGACAATAAAACTCCAAATCAACTTTGGTTCAAGGGTACATCTCTGAACTCCTCTGACACCTATCGTTGTAATCCTTCAACGACGTCAGAGAGGTGACGAGTCCCGACAGCCATATATTAAATGGATCACCACGTTAAGTTGATCTTAGTCTCAAAACATGACTAACGTATCCTTAACGAATGTTTAAGTTGATCTTAGCCTCAATACGGCTAACGTATCCTTAAACTAAAAACACCAAACCCAAATCTAAGTAAATACGGATTTGGACTAATCCACGTCCTACGGGCGACGGCATTACTCAGTCTCCGTATACAATCAACGGGCAACCACAAACAAAACAAACACACACGACACGAAGTGAAATTCTGGAGAAGGAGAAAGTGGCTGCCGCGATGCGGTAGCGTAATTAACTGCAGGGGCTTGCGCCTGCAGGGAAGAGCGTCCCCACAATCAAAAACCCCTCTAGCGAGGGGGAATCTGACGAAATCTGCTATATCGGCCGCATCCGTCTAAACCTCCGATACACGGTGTTATAAATCAACTTAGCATCTTCGGAGAGGTAGACGGATAAAACCATATAGTATCTACCCCAAATCTCAGGCAAGACGTCCTCACGTCGTCTCCGCCGCCGTTCGGAGGGGAACAGATTCTGGCACGCCCGGTGGGACCTTTTCCTCTTTCCACTCCACACTTCATGTGTCGTCTTCGCGAACGAATCGCGGTTTATTAATAGTTGTCTTTGGGTTTCGAGTTACTAAGATTTGGTCTTTTGCCTGGCACAGAAAAAGAAATCAAGCATCGATGGCCTCTACCTGTTCGAAGTGCTCCAACTGCAGCTGCAGCTCGCGTACGGCCTCAACTGGGGGCATAACCTACGGGCCCCAAGCGGCCTCTTTGTTCACCATGCCCGTGGAGCAGATTACTCAAGCCACCACGGGGTTGTTTTTCGGAACTATGCTTCCGCCAACAAGCTTCAGCACCCCCTTGCCTGTACAAGAAGCTCCTAAGAAGTCGGTCTTCAATCGACTTTCAGTTACTGCGGCCCCTCTCAACGGGTCGCCCAATACCAGTGCCTCGGTCTTCTCCAGGCTGGGCCAAAACTCCTGCGGGCCTACAATGAAGCTTGCAGTCCCAGAGAAGGTTATTCCAAAAAGAATAGCCAAACCTGCTCCTGAAGTCGTCAAGGCGGCTTCTCCTGCTAGGAGATCGGTCTTTACAAGATTGACCGTCCCAATCCCCACTCCTGCTCCTGCCGCTCAAAAGACATCAGTCTTCCATAGGCTGACGCCGGCAACGGCCCCACACCTGAACAGGGGGCAAGAAGAAGCTGTCTCTATCTTCGAGCCAGTCCCAATGGCTCGTCATGCTCGACGTCGCCATTGGCGACGAGTAAGGAAGGCAGGGGGCAACTCCCCCTCAGGGCTAACTCCACCGGCTCCAGTGGTGGAAGTCAACGCTGCTGTTCCAACTGGGAACAGCTTTGAACTGCTGAGGAGGATACATAAGAACTCTCCAACTGCTACACTAAAAAGATCTCCTCCACCTATGGAGAGAGTTCCGGAAACAAAGCAGGAACAGCCCCGTCAACGGCTGTCCTCAAAAATTTATAAAGTTTGGCGGAGGGTTCAAGACTCCGTGATTGACCCAGATCACTCTCGTCAACAGAAAAAGGCGAAGGTGCAAAAAGAAAAGGACCGTCCTATTAAACAGCAGAGGACAACAGTCGCTAGGGTGCCCACTGCAACGGCCCCTTCAACTTCGACGGCCCACAAAAGAAGAAGGCCGGAGAAAACCCCCGCGCCCGCGGCAAACGCCAAAGATGGTGATCCTAAACGCCCTAAGTCCGGGGGCATAATAGTTCATACAGTATACATGGCATCGGGAAAGGAGGACAGCCGCGCATCCACGGGTCATAGACTGCTTACACGGTCAGTGACCAAGGCTCAAGAGCAACAACAAAAGCTCCAGGAGATGATGAACGCAACGGCCGCACTCACTGGGCCAAAAGAAACCCCTGAGACGTCCTCGGATGAACGTCAGGAACAGGAAACTGACGCGGAGTTCCTTCGTCGCATATTGGAGAAGAAGGATAAAGAAGCTGCGGAACAAGCAGCCAGCATAAAAAAAATGGCCCTCCTGCTGAAGATCCCTCGATCGTCCTTGAAGACGATAGGGGAGAAACGTCCCATCCTCCACCGGCTCTGTCAACAGCCAAGGAGGAGGCGATCTCCAAAGCCGATCTGGACGAATATATAGCTCAGCAGATCCGGGTTCATCAAGCGACTGAAGCAGCGGGTCAGGTCGTAAAAACGGGGTGACCATATCCAGGCTGGTACGACTAGATCAGGTACCCGCCAGGTTATACGATACCAAAATTCCATATGTATAAGGGGACTGGCAATCCCCACCAGCATGTCGCCCAGTTCAGGGCGCTTTGCGGCAACACTGGCGGTGATGATAAATTGTTGCTCCGCCAGTTCGTTGGTAGCTTGTCAGATATGGCGTTCGAGTGGTATTCCGAGCTCCCGAATGACTCTATCAAGACCTTTGCTGAAATGGAACTGCTGTTTACCCAACGTTTCGCGAGTGCCAGCGAGCGTACCCCGATAATGGCATTGATTAATGCCAGGGTGAAGCCGGGCGAAACATGGGTCCAATATGCTATACGGTGGCGAAATTTATGGTCAAAATGCGAGCAGCGTATAGAAGAAGCTCCTGCAGTGGGAATGTTTGTTGGAACCCTCGATCCGCAAGCAACCATCTCGCAATTTATGATGTTCTTCAAGCCGACCACCTTCCAGGCACTGATCGACAAGCTGGCGCAAATGGATCAGATGGGCTATAAACCTCCTCTTCCAAAGCCGGACTCCCGAAATGAGTAGGGAAAGGGGAAAGCGATCGTTGTCGCTAATGCTCAACAACAGCCGAACAACTCGAAGCCAGTTGTTCGTCAAAATAATATGCGTCCGTACGTGGCCCTTGAGGAGAGGATGGGACGTCCATACTCGTTTCCCCGAGATAAAACGAGAAGGTTATTCGAGCTGGCGTTGCGCAACCGACTCATAAATCTGCCGGATCCAAAACGCCCGTCGCAACCAAGTGATGTCAATGAGCCCAACTACTGCCCTTATCATCGAGTACTGGGTCATCCGATCGAAGATTGCTACATCTTCAAAAATTGGCTTGAAGACCAGTACCGACAAAGCAAGTTCGCGTTGTCCGACAAATGGAAGGTGAATCCACCGCAGCCCCACACCTCTAAGGGAATGAATACGCCGGGGGCAACATGCTCTGTCGTTGAAGAAGCTCCTTGGGAGGTTGTATTATCAGCCAAGACAAAGAGAATGGTGAACGACCTTCAGGCATGCCCAGCGATCAAGTGGAAGAACCCGTTGGAACCGCGGATCATTGAAGGGATGTTGAAGCCTCGTCCAACTCAAAAGATCGATGGAGGTGGCCCAAGCATTCATAACCAGCCGTCGAAATCTTCAAAGAAGAAGAAAAAGAAGTCAAAGAAACCCGTGAAGCCTGGCGACAAGCGCACGGACTTGCAAAAACAAATCGACGTGCTGGAGGAATACAACCAGAAGGCATGGACTCCCATTACATTCCAAGAGTTCCTCAATCACGTCTTTCAAGAGGAAGATGAGGGAGAAAGTTCATCTGATGAATACGTGGCGAGCTGTCATGTGATTTCCCACTCGTTCATGGACGACGAGGAGACTCCTTGTACTGAAACACTGGGGGCAGATCCCGAACCAAAAATTCTGGGGCCCTCAGATGAAGTAATCGACGCATTCCTCAATGAAGCTCTCTTAAAAAGCAAAGCTGATCGGGAGCGCGAGGCGGTCATATTCGAAAGGGCCAAGCGCCAGCGCTTTGACGAAAGAATTGAGATACTCCCACTAGAGCAAAATACACCTACTGCGGATAAAATCAAATTCAAGATGAGAAAAAGGTTTGCTAAAGCCATGTCAATGGGTATGAAATTACCATCCTCTGAGGGAAGCATTACTGGTGAAGCGGAAATGCACCCCTCCTATTGCTTGTATCATCGGAAGATTTCGCACCCCACTGAAGAGTGCAAAGCTTTCGATAGATGGTGGCAAGGATATGTTGCTCACCGGCAGCATTTTAAGCGGGAAAAGCGCAAGACTCGCCGAGAACGGAACGATACGACCGAAGGGCTTAACAGAACTACCGGCAATTGTCGCATGGTCAACGCCGGGGGATCACAAGTGGTCACGTTCAGGAGCGATTCTGATGAGGAGCTGGAGCTTGGCCCCCTCTTTAAAGAGTCCACTTCGGGAAAAGAAGAAGAGCCGAAGATTTGTGAAAATATCCGGCTGCGTAATCGCATGTTGCCCGAAAAGAATCTCGGACCCCCAAACAAAAGAGATAAAGGGAAAGAAAAGGTCTCTGAGGACATCGCCCTAGATGACCAAGTCATGGAAGAGCTGACCCGCCGAAGAAAAATAAGGTGGATTACAACGTCTTAGCGCATCTGAGGAAGCTACCCTCACAGCTCAGCATTCTTGATGCCCTTTTACTATCAAAGGAGGCGAGGGATTCGTTAATTAAGGCACTACAGGACCCGGAGCAGTTCCAGGCTTTCCTGGCCGAAGAAAAGATGAAGGATGAATTGGAGGAAGTGCACACGGCAGATATCACTTTTGGCGACGAAGACCTTCTCCTTGGGACGTGCGAACACAATCGCCCCCTCTATGTCTCAGGATACTGCCATGATATAAAGATAGGCAAAATCCTGATCGATAACGGGTCGTCTGTTAATCTACTCAATGTGCGGGTGTTAAAGGAAATCTGCATGAGCGTCCAGCACCTTGCTAGGGATAAGATCACCATCTCCGGGTTCGACTCCCAATCATCAAAGACTCTTGGATCTGTGATACCGACGCTACGTTTTGGGCTGCTCGTCACGGACATTAAATTCCACGTCATAGATGCCAAGACGTGCTACAACGCTCTGCTCGGCCGACCAAGGTTACACGAGTATAGCATCATCCCTTCTACACAGCATCAGTGTATGAAATATTTTAGGTATGGTCTCGAGTATACCGTGACGGGGGAATTGAATCCGTTTTCCGTGAATGAAGTTCGCAAATATGAAGATGCCAAATACTTCTTGCCGAATTTCGAAGACACGGAAATGTGTCACAAACCAGAGAATAAAACTAACGCTACCATCCCTGTCTTCGGCAGTGATACCTAGGAGGAGAGGAGATAGTTTATTCGGGTCCGCCCCAATACACCGAGCCGGGACCATCCGCTCCTACGTTGATCTTTGGTAGTGATTCGGAGGATGAGGTCCATGCTATATTCTCTGCTCGACCTTCAATACGAGCTTCCGCTGACGAAGAGCAAAGTCTATAAGTCGCTATGGTGCCGCTTAAACATTATAAAGAACTGGATGCGCTTGATACCGACAGTGTAGAGGAGCTGCAGACGTTCTATATCCCTTCCAGGCGAGAAGGCGAGAAGGCAATTCTATTCCACCGCTCTGAAGAAAACAAAGTGGAGAAAGAAATCTGGCACGGTGTGGATCCTACGCTGGACAGGCTTCAACCCATCCGTCTACCCAGATATTATACAGAAGGCTTGAAGAGGCTGTTGAAGCACCAAAGGATACCCTTCAAACAGACCATTAGAAAGGCCAAATTCTATGACAGGGTCTGGAACGTCCCTGGAACTCAGCACAAGCTGCCTAGTGGGAGGATGGAGACGATCGGGCTCGGATACATTCGCTCCAAGAAACGAGAGCTGCTCCGCGACTGTTACGTCGTGCACGACTTCAATGAAGAAGCAGATGCTCAACGGGAGGACACTAATCCTGAACCAGTAAAAGTTCCTGATGCAAAAGTGCCCAGTCCGTCGTTTGAACAACAAATGGACAGGCTTATAAGGGAAGCTGGTCAAAAAGTCCGAGATGATCACAACCGCGAAATGGCCATCTACGAGAAAGCCAAAACGCAACGTCTCCTCCAACAGACCATGAAAGATGAAAGTGCCGCCCCCTGTCAACCTGTTATAAAAAAAGCTCGACGCAGAGACAGAAACAAGTCGAAAGGCCAAAAAAGCGCTCAACAGCAACAAAGCGGAGCTAAGAAGCCATGCAAACGGGAGTCGAGCGTTATTGATCTATCCCTCATGAAGAAAATGGGTCGAGCGTACTCGTTTCCTCGGGACAAGACGAAGAAAATACTTGATCTTGTTCTAAAACATCAAATGCTTACACTGCCGGAGTCCAAAAACCCCGAACAAGCAGGCAAAGTCTCTGACCCAAACTATTGCTCTTACCATCGAGTAATAGGGCATCCTCTTGAAGATTGCTTCACCTTCAAAAATTGGGTTGAAGATCAGTATCAGCTTGGCAAATTCGCTCTATCTGACAACTGGAGGATAGCGCCGCCACAGCAGTACGAACCCAAAGCCACAAGAACAGAACCAACTCCACATTGGGATTGAAAGCGGATTCACACTTGTCACATGATAACAATATTAAAAGAAGAGCCCAAGAAAATGGACAGCCTTCCCTGGTGCTTCGAAAACAGCAATGATGAGGTGATCTCAGAATTTCCGCCAGCTCCGAAAGAACTGGAGGATGGAATACATACCACTGCAAATAACCTCAAGAAAATTGAGTTGGGAATGGCGAACGATCCGCGACCGACATTTATCAGCGAGCTACTATCTGAAGAAAGGGTGGCTGCATTAAGAGACGTCCTTGTACAGCATAAAGATTGCTTCGTATGGAACTATTCCGAAATGTCGGGACTAGATCCAGAAGTTGCTGTGCACAAATTGGCCATATCTCCGGACGTCAAGCCAGTCAAACAGGCGCCGAGAAGAATGCGGCTCGAGCTTGAAATGAGCATCAACGCCGAGGTCAAGAAGCTAATCGACTCTGGCTTTATCCAGGAAGTTCAATATCCTGAGTGGATCGCTAACATCGTCCCGGTGATGAAGAAAAATGGGATAGTGCGCATATGCGTGGACTTCCGGGATCTCAATAAAGCCTGCCCGAAGGATGATTTCCCAGTGCCAGTCACCGAACTGATCATAGACAATACGTCCACTCATGAGGTTTTCTCTTTGATGGATGGCTCATCAGGGTATAATCAGATAAAAATGCATCCCGAAGACCAGAAGCATACCGCTTTTCGGACCCCTTTGGGAATATTTTGCTACAAGGTGATGCCCTTCGGTCTAAAGAACGCCGGTGCCACCAATCAGAGGGCCATGACGAAAATCTTTGATGACCTCATACACGATATCGTCGAATGCTATATCGACGATCTCGTGGTTAAAAGCAAATCGTACGAGGAACATCTCGAGCATCTAAAGACTGTATTTCGACGCCTTCGACAATACAACTTGAAGATGAACCCTCTCAAGTGTGCATTCTGAGTTTCTTCGGGAAAATTCCTGGGATTCATCGTCCGACACCGAGGTATCGAAATAGATCCGTCAAAGATCAAGGCGATCATGGAAATGCCTCCGCCAAGAACTCTCAAACAGCTGCGGTCTCTCCAAAGAAAGCTTGCGTATATACGGCGATTTATAGCCAACCTTTCAGGAAAGTGCCGCCCTTACAGTCACCTGATGAAGAAGGGGACTCCATTCGTCTGGGATCAAAAATGCCAGGGCGCGCTGGACGAGATTAAACAGTACCTGCAGAACCCGCCAGTGTTGGCTGCTCCAGTTAAGGAAAGCCTCTCATTCTTTATACAACCGCCCTCGAAGGTTCTTTAGGCGCATTATGGGCGCAAGAGAACGACCAAGAGAAGGAAAGAGCACTCTACTACTTAAGTCGAGTTCTACCGGGGGCAGAAAGCAATTATTCCCCCATTGAAAAACACTGCCTGACGTTGATCTTCGCGATAACAAAGCTCAGGCACTATGCGTTGGCGCACGAAGTCCGTCTCATCTCGAAGGTGGACCCTCTTAAATATTTAATGTCAAAAACCATATTGACGGGACGACTCGCTAATTAGGCTCTGCTCCTGATGGAGTTCTCGATAAACTATCAACCTCTCAAGGCAGTGAAAGGCCAGGCCATCGCCGACTTCCTCGCTGAGCATCCGATACCCGCCGATTCTCCTTTAAATTGCGATCTTCCAGACGAACATGCGTTTGATGCGATCGACGGTGGTGATACCCGATGGGAGCTTTATTTCGACGGAGCATCCTCCATGAAGAAGCACAAACAAAATATCCCTGTAATCAAATCAGGGGTAGGACTCATCTTTGTAACTCCACAAAGAGGGATAATGCGCTTTGCTTTCTCCCTAACAGAGCCGAGGACGAATAACGAAGCCGAATACGAAGCTTTGATAGCAGGTCTCGAGATCGCCATCGACATGAGAATTGAAAACCTCCTCATATACGAAGATTCTCAACTGGTCGTTAGTCAAGTAAACGGCGACTACCAAACGTGCAAACCGGAGTTGGTGAAGTACGGTGAAAAGGTGCAACAACTATTGACCCAAATTCCTTCCTATATTTTGGAAAGCATACCACGCGTGGAAAATAGTAAAGCGGACGCGTTAGCTAAGCTTGCTAAAGAACTGGCTGACGAGAACCTCGATGACGTCAGAATCGTGGTACAAAGCCGTCGAGTGCTCGCCCCAGCAAAAATATCTCCGGAATCATCCGAAGAAAAGTGAGTGACTGAACAAGTGACCCTGCAAATAAAAGACCGGGAAAAAGCTGAGGATTGGAGAGAAGTCTTTATAGACTACTTCAAATACCGTCGAATGCCCGAAAACGCGTCCTCAAGACACCAGCTCATGAAACGAGCTCTGT
The DNA here is from genome assembly GCA_030015575.1 of Agapanthus africanus. Classification (NCBI taxonomy): domain Eukaryota; kingdom Viridiplantae; phylum Streptophyta; class Magnoliopsida; order Asparagales; family Amaryllidaceae; genus Agapanthus; species Agapanthus africanus. Next base: position 797,492,069 of record CM057340.1, read on the forward strand.
CTTTCGCCTTCGTTAACGATACTCTGTACAAGAGGTCGTTTGATTCTCTGTGGCTGAGATGCCTAGGTCCTGATGAAGCGGAAAGAGTCGTTCAGGAAGTTCATGACGGACTCTGTGGTTTTCACCAAACAGGCCCAAAGATGAAGTTGAAGATCAAGCGGATGGGCTACTACTGGCCCACGATGATTCAAGACTGCCTCGAGTATGCGAAGCAGTGCTACTCATGCCAAATTCATGGGGACTTCATCCACCAGCATCCAAATCCTCTACATCCAACGGTGGCTAGCTGGCCGTTCGAAATGTGGGGAACTGACATAGTCGGCCCTATCGATCCAGCGTCGTCCAGAGGACATCGTTTCATCCTGGCGACGACCGATTACTTTTCCAAATGGGCAGAAGCAGTACCGCTGAGAAAAGTGAAGACGGAGAATATCCTCCATTTCTTCAGGACGCGCGTCATATATCGGTTTGGAACTCCGCGATGGATCATCTCCGATAACGGGCCAGCTTACAGAAGCCACAAGATCAGTCACTTCGCGCAACAACACAATATAGATTGGAGATATTCCTCAGTTTATAATCCGCGAGCTAATGGTCTAGCCGAGGCCTTCAACAAGACCCTAACGAAGATCATGAAAAAGACGGTCTCCCGAAATAAGAAGGACTGGCATGAGAGGCTGCAAAAAGCTCTTTGGGCTTATCGAACTACGTTCAAGACAGCCACGAACGCAACGCCATATGCGTTGGTATTCGGTACGGAAGCAGTACTTCCCCTCGAGATAGAGCTACCCTCTCTACGAGTGGCAGTCCACTACGAGCTGACGGACGAAGAAAATGCTCACCTTCGGCTTGAGGAGCTTGATGCCCTTGATGAGACCCGGCTCATAGCGCAACAAAACCTGGAAGCTTATAAAGCAAAAATGACGCGCTCATATGAAAGATTGACCCGGCCGAGGACATTCCGCCAAGGCGAACTCATGCTAGTGATCAAAAGGCCTATGATCCCCAATCACGCCAAGCGGGGAAAATTCGAGCCGAACTATGAAGGCCCGTACATCATAGATAAGGTCTACCAGGGTGGGGCCTATCTACTCATGGACATGCACAGTGAAAGGCCTTTCAGGCCAATAAACGGTCACTTCCTAAATAAATACTATGCTTAATGAGCCATAGCCTAGGTTAATGATAGATGACGACGACTATTTCCGCTCGCTATCTTCCTAAGCTCAAGCTTTATAAGCAGTAACCAGCCTTCTCAATAGCGGACCGAAACGTCCTTAAACTAATACCGCAGCATCCGTAAGCTGACGAGATAAAAGAAAAAAGAAGAAAAATACAGTAAATAAAAACGGTATGTCCATAAGCAAAAAAGGGCACGGATGAAAAGCCGAAAGGGCTCCGTGATTAAAAATAGCAGGGCTACCGGCGAGTGTTCGTGAAAACCCGAAAGGGCGCGGCCTCGTTAAAAAAAAGACAGAAGAAAATAAAAAAAAAACGGTATGTCCATAAGCAAAATGGGCACGGATGAAAACCCAAAAGGGCTCCGTGAATAAAAACAGCAGGACTACCGGCGAGTGTTTCTGAAAACCCGAAAGGGCGCAACCTCGTTAAAAGACATTTATAGGGTCCTCTCGACCTTATAAGGAGAAACCACCCGCGTAAGATCCTTACGACTCACAAGGGAGCAACACACTTAGGGATCCCCACGATTCCTAAAGAGAAAATACACTTGCGAGATCCTCACGACTCGTAAGGAGAACTCTCTTATGAGACCCTCACGGCTCATAAGATTTGAAAGTCTTAAGTTACAGAGACCTAAACCTGTGCTTAAGCAACCCCCACAACTTTCGATATTTCCCTACAAGTGGCTCAATACTGGCCCTTGTATACAATCCACGGGCGCGAATAAACATTTCCCTAATCAAGTCCCATCCGAGACTGGGGATATGATCGCATGACGAACAACCCTTATAAGTCCTCTCGACTTACAAGGAGAAAATCCTCTTGTAGGATCCTTACGACTTACAGAGGAACAAACACTTAGGAATCCTCACGATTCCTAAGAAGAAAATACACCTACAAGATCCTCACGACTTGTAGGGAGGAATACTTTTGTGAGACCCTTACGGCTCATGAAGTCAAAAGTCTTAGTCGACAGGACCTTAACCCTGTTCGCTAAGCCACCTTTGTTCGACGTCGACAGAGGCAGATGAGGATTCGCTCCTGGCAATATCCCAGTTGTAGCGGTATTGATGCCGAAATCGGTGTCTAATTTCAGGTTTACAGCGAAAAGCCAGTAGGCCGCACATGCATATGAAATAGCCGAAATGATGGGGCAGCTTGCAATAAAAAACAGCACGTAAAATATATGCATGCAAAATAGCCAAAATGATTGGACAACTCGCAATAAAAAGCAGTGAGTAAAAATAAAATAAATAGCCGAAATGATTGGGCAACTCGCAATAAATAGCAGCGAGTAGAAATGAAATAAACAACCGAAATGATTGGGCACCGCGAAAAATAGCCGAAATGATTGGGCAATCGCGACCTTCGCGATATAAAAGCTGAAATGATAGAGCATCGCGGAAATAAATGATAAAACTTTGGCCCTACAGTTGAGATCACATCGATCCCTGTATACAATCTAAGGGCGCAAACAAAGAGGGAACCAAACTTTCCCAACAGGCTCCGCCAGAAAACGAAGCCAAAACTCGACGGTTCATCCCAACCCCGAAGAAATCAGTGTCTTCGGCAAAATACCTCAATTCAGGGAAACTAGCATCCTTGATGAGAGCCTCCTGATTCACGTCGACTCGCAGAGCAACCAGTGTCTCCGTGGGAAATTCTCGATTCGTTTCAACACCAGGGAAACAAATAATCCTTGGCAAATACCTCAATTCAGGGAAACTAGCGTCCTTGATGAGAGCCTCCTGATTCGCGTCGACTCGCAGACCAGCCAGTGTCTCCGTGGGAAATTCTCGATTCGTTTCAACACCAGGGAAACAAATAATCCTTGGCAAGTACCTCAATTCAGGGAAACTAGCATCCTTGATGAGAGCCTCCTGATTCGCGTCGACTCGCAGGGCAACCAGTGTCTCCGTGGGAAATTCTCGATTCGTTTCAACACCAGGAAAACAAATAATCCTTGGCAAATACCTCAATTCAGGGAAACTAGCGTCCTTGATGAGAGCCTCCTGATTCGCATCGACTCGCAGGGCAACCAGTGTCTCCGTGGGAAATTCTCGATTCGTTTCAACACCAGGGAAACAAATAATCCTTGGCAAATACCTCAATTCAGGGAAACTAGCGTCCTTGATGAGAGCCTCCTGATTCACGTCGACTCGCAGAGCAACCAGTGTCTCCGTGGGAAATTCTCGATTCATTTCAACACCAGGGAAACAAATAATCCTTGGCAAATACCTCAATTCAGGGAAACTAGCGTCCTTGATGAGAACCTCCTGATTCGCGTCGACTCGCAGAGCAACCAGTGTCTCCGTGGGAAATTCTCGATTCGTTTCAACACCAGGGAAACAAATAATCCTTGGCAAATACCTCAATTCAAGGAAACTAGCGTCCTTGATGAGAGCCTCCTGATTCGCGTCGACTCGCAGAGCAACCTGTGTCTCCATGGGAAATTCTCGATTCGTTTCAACACCAGGGAAACAAATAATCCTTGGCAAATACCTCAATTCAGGGAAACTAGCGTCCTTGATGAGAGCCTCCTGATTCGCGTCGACTCGCAGAGCAACCAGTGTCTCCGTGGGAAATTCTAAATTCGTTTCAACACCAGGGAAACAAATAATCCTTGGCAAATACCTCAATTCAAGGAAACTAGCATCCTTGATGAGAGCCTCCTGATTTGCGTCGACTCGCAGAGCAACCAGTGTCTCCGTGGGAAATTCTCGATTCGTTTCAACACCAGGGAAACAAATAATCCTTGGCAAATACCTCAATTCAGGGAAACTAGCGTCCTTGATGAGAGCCTCCTGATTCGCATCGGCTCGCAGAGAAACCAGTGTCTCCGTGGGAAATTTCCGATTCGTCTCAACTCGCAAGATGAAGCCTCAGGCAGCAGGGATAAAAATAAAAACTTGTTTCCTGAACAATGAGACCCTGCAAGTTGATCTAAAATGGTCTCTTGCATACTATTCACGGGTCTCACTCTCCCAAGTCGAATTTCGACAAGGAGGGAAACAACCGCTTACGGATCCTCTCGACTTGTAAGAGGGAAAAATTCTCTTATAAGATCCTTACGACTTATAAGAGAAAACGCGCTTAGGAATCCTCACGATTCCTAAGGAGAAAATACACCTACGAGATCCTCTCGATCCGTAGGGAGAAAAATCTCTATGAGACCCTCACGGCTCATAAAGTTGAAAAGTCTTAGGCGGCAGATCTGAACCTGCGGCCTAAGCCATCGCTATTTCTTGAGGAAATCAAGACACTTGCCCTATTATCTGTCAATTATGTTCATCAAGACAACACGCTGATAATAATAGCAAAAAAGAGAGTGACAGAAAGAACATCTGATTAGCGTTGGATCAAGCATTCAGGACACACTCATCCATGCATGCGCAAAAGATTCAGAACGAGGAATAAGACAAGCTGAAATGGAAATTTTCTATTCATATCATAAAAAGGGGTTCTTACAATTATTAAAATGTTTACAACGGCAAAACCTCGAACCCGGGACAGGGATTGAGGAACTCGAAAGTGACCCTATCTATGACTTTCCAAGCCTCGCGGACCATCCTGGTGTGCTTTCTTTCGCGAGCACAAGCGTCAGGGTCCCCCCTGATGTCTTCCACCCTCCAATAAGCAGCGAGTATGGCGGACTGTTGAAAGGCCTGGTGCAAGAAATCGACAAGATTGTCTCGACGCCTCTTCGAGATTAAGTTCATCAGGTACACCGAATGCATCTTATTCTCGGCGGCATCCAACGCCCTAAGCGGCATACCGGAACAGAATAGGGGAAGCGCTTCCCAGATGGCTCCCACGATAAGCTTCAAGAGGGAGGAACGTCGGGGAAGCAGTTGACCATTATATGCGTCAAAGCGGCTCATGATCTCGGCACACTCCGCATTTGTGAATTCTCGATTTTGAGAGCGGCCGAGTCGGCGGATGTCACCATAAGAGATGATCTCGTCAAGATCATACATGTGGGCGTCCATTGCTCCTGCAAGAGAAATTTAACAGAATTAGCAGACAGACTGATTAAGTGAATTCTTATTAAAAACAGGCACAGGGAGTTAAACTCCTCGAGAGCAATGCTCTGCAAACAGGAGTGACACCTATCGAATTCAGTAATGAGAGGAATTTAAAGAAATTCCCCGAGAACGCTGAGAGCTTTGCTATGAAAAGATGATAAAATCCATCAAAGATAAAACCCTATTTTTGATCTTCACTATTCATGATCAAACACTGAAGAGTTCTTCGCAGAAGATTAAAATTCTACTTGTATCAAGAAAGCAGATCTTTGATTCATGGGCTAAGAAGTCCCAAGAAAAAATCATGATCTAAGGCAAGCAAAGCTCTATTAATAAAACCCTAAATGGGTTTTCTTTAGATCAAAGATCTATGAGAGCAAGGCTCTGTTATTTAAAATTAAGTTAATTTAATTTAAGTTAATTTTACCTAAAAAGTTTTCTAGAGTTTAACTCTTAAGTTCTTGAAAGCAAGAGCAAAGCTCTGAAGTTCTGAGAAATGAAAAGTCTTGAGGATGGTGACCATCTATTGAGGACCAAGGGTCCTATTTATAGGCGCTCGGTGCCCCTTCAACTCCTGAGTTGCCACAACGGTTAGCATTCTGTCACCGCTGCGCTCAGGCTTGAGGCCACGTAAGCGCAACGGTGGGGGGGCATTTGTTTACCCCAATCAGAGCAAAGCTCTGTTCAAATTCCAAGGCGGGAGACGAAGCAACGCTTCTGTTTCTCCCAATCAGAGCAAAGCTCTGTTTTGAAAATTGAAGTGAAAATTAAAGTTAAAATAAATGAAGCAACGCTTCAAATTCCTTGCGCTGTGCGCAACGCGCCATGTATCAAAAGCTGATACATCAGCGCAGCGCCCAAGGCAGAGCGCCCAATCAGAGCAAAGCTCTATTAAAAAACAAATAGAAGCAAAGCTTCAGTTGCGCAAGCGCTGTGCTGCGCGACACGTGTCAGCGCAGTCGCTTTTGCGTAAGCGCTGCGCTGCGCGACACGTGTCAGCGCAGTTGCGCTGTGCTGTGCGCTGCGCAACACGTGTCAGGGCATTGCGTAAGCGCAGTTGCGCTGCGCTGTGCGCTGCGTGACACGTGTCACACGCTGGGGCATTTGCGCCAAACAAAATTAAAATTTTAAAGAAATCTTTCTGTTCTTGTTAAAACAAGAAGATTTTCTTCTGTAAAACAGGAGCCCTTGGATCAAAGATCCAACGGTGGGGAAAATTCCCCAAATCACTCAGAGAAAGATCTCTTTAACAAATTTAACTAATTTATGGGCATTATATAAAGGCCCCTAGACCTCAATCCAAAATCATCAACATTATCATTGAGAACTCTGAAGAATTGGAAAGAATTCCTCAAGAACAAAAAAGGTAAAAAAACCTTTAGAAAAAAGAGAAAATTCTCTTATAAACAGATCATTGATCTGAGAAGAAGATCAATGATCTTCAATAAAAAGAAAAATAAGTAATAATAGTGCTTTGCACTTTCTTATGAACCATTGGTTCTTTGAAAACAAGAAAAACTTGTTTTCTTTGATTTAAAATCGATCAAAAAGCATAAAACAGTGCTTTGCACTTGAAAAATTGCACTGTTGCGCTCCTGTGTTGGCGCAAGCCACCAGGGAGCGCCACGTGTCAGCAGCGCAACAGCGCAGCGCACTGACACAGCGCACTGCGCTGTTGCGCTTGCGCTCCTCAGATCGTGACATGTGTCGTCACCACAAGCGCTTGCGCTCAATGATTAGCGCAAAGCGCCTGACAAATGCAATGCATTTCTTTTACTAAAGGGCCAAGCCCAAATCAGAAAGGACTAATAGGCCAAATTAAATTGCAATGCAATAAAAAGGGTAGAGCCCAAACAAAATTGATGCTCTGCATCATTTATAAATGGACAGGGCCCAAACAAAATAATAAATAATGCAATGCATTATTTTAAAAGGGGCAGAGCCCAAATAAAGGTCCAACAGAGACCAAGAATAATGCTATGCATTATTAAAAATGGGCCAAGCCCTAGCACAGGTCTAATAGGCCAAAAACAAATAAAAGTGTTGAACGTTTTTCAACTGGACTTAGCTCAATCGTGGCCGTAAGTCCTCAAATTAAATTGACTGAGCAAGATTGCTCTCCTAAATCAATTTACCTCCGGTTCAAGGGTACATCTCCGAACTCCTCTGATACCTATCATTGTAATTCTTCAACGACGTCAGAGAGGTGACGGGTCCCGACGACCACACATCAATATGGACTGCGGGGTCCTTAAACTCGTGGACCGAAACGTCCTTAAACTAATATCGGACCGAAACGTCCTTAAACTAATGTTGAACCGAAACGTCCTTAAACTAATGTTGAACCGAAACGTCCTTAAACTAATATTGGACCGAAATATCCTTAAACTAATGATGGACCGAAACGTCCTTAAACTAATGATGGACCACCACATTCCTAAACTGGCGATGGACCGAAACGTCCTTAAACTAATGATGGACCACCACGTCCTTAAACTGGCGATGGACCACCACGTCCCTAAACTGGAACACGGACCACCACGTTTCTAAACTGGAACAATAGAGCCTCCAAATGCTCTTTTGCCGGATCTAAATGGTCCCGTTTAAGTTGATCTTAGCCCCAAACACGGCTAACGTATTCTTAAACATTCAAATGGACTATAAAACTCCAAATCAACTTTGGTTCAAGGGTATATCTCTGAACTCCTCTGACACCTATCGTTGTAATCCTTCAACGACGTCAGAGAGGTAACGAGTCCCGACGGCCATATATTAAATGGATCACCACGTTAAGTTGATCTTAGTTTCAAAACAGGACTAACGTATCCTTAACGAATGTTTAAGTTGATCTTAGCCTCAATACGGCTAACGTATCTTTAAACTAAAAACACCAAACCCAAATCTAAGTAAATACGGATTTGGACTGATCCACGTCCTACGGGCGACGGCATTACTCAGTCTCCGTATACAATCCACGGGCAACCACAAACAAAACAAACACACATGACATGAAGTGAAATTCTGGAGAATGAGAAAGTGGCTGCCGCGATGCGGTAGCGTAATTAACTGCAGGGGCTTGCGCCTGCAGGGAAGAGCGTCCCCACAATCAAAAACCCCTCTAGCGAGGGAGAATCTGACGAAGTCTGCTACATCGGCCACATTCGTCTAAACCTCCGATACACGGTGTCATAAATCAACTTGGCATCTTCGGAGAGGTAGACGGATAAAACCATATAGCATCTGCCCCGAATCTCAGGCAAGACGTCCTCACGTCGTCTCCGCCGCCGTTCGGAGGGGAACAGGTCCAAAGGTCCAATCCAAAAAAAAGGTCCCTCCTCTTCTTTTCTTGGCTCCTATTTATAGGAGAAGGAAAAGAAGCAATCTGTTTTGTAAATCTCTCATTGAGAGATTTGATTGGTATATTGAGAGATTTGATTTATATTTATCATTAATCTGGGCCTTTAGATTGTTAAGTGAATTTTATTCACCATTGGATTTTAAATCCAAAGATATCTCATTGTTATTTCGGTCAGATTTAGGGGGAAATCTTTCCAAGTTCGAGATTTTTCCATAAATTGGTGATATTTAATCACCTTTAGATTCTTAATTCAACGGTTCCAAATAATCCTTCTCTATTTTGGAAAGATTTGAGTGATCTCCTCTCAGAATTTAATTCTGTTAAAGAATAAGGGTTTTAAAGCCGGTCACGTGTGGCCACGTGACCCCTGGTCACGTGTAGGCACGTGACCCCTGGAATGGACTTCTCTTCTTCTGCGCTCTGTTCTCTGGCCGCTGCTTAACCATCACGTGCCAGCACGTGACCACTAGTCACGTGTGAGCACGTGATGCCTCTGCTGGAGCTTTTTCTTGATTTCTGATCAGGGGATGAATGTGCTTTTTGCCGCTGCTTTAAACGTCATGTGCCAACACGTGACAATTGGTCACGTGTGAGCACGTAATACCTCTTCTGAGTCCTTTCCTGATTTTTAATCAGGGAACACAAGCATCGCGAAGTTGGAACATCTTCTTTGATGTTGTAGTCAAAGAGTTTGACTTCATCAAAAATATAGATGAACCTTGTATCTATAAGAAGGTTGCAGAGAGTAAGGTTGTCTTCCTCGTATTGTACGTCGATGACATACTCTTGATAGGAAATGATGTTCCTATGCTGCAGCCAGTCAAGCTCTTCTTATCACAAAGATTCTCAATGAAAGATCTAGGTGATGCCTCATGCATATTGGGAATTATGATCTATAGAGATAGATCTAAACGGATACTGGGATTGTCCCAATCCAGGTACATTGACACCATACTAAAGAGGTTTAGTATGGAAGAATCCAAGCGTGGGAACCAACCCACGATCTCTGGACTCACTCTCTCCAAAGAGATGTCTCCCAAGGCTGATTTGGAGAGATCTCGCATGCAAGGGATACCCTATGCTTCGGCAGTAGGCTCTATCATGTATGCGATGCTATGTACCAGACCCGATGTAGCATACTCACTAAGTGTTGTGAGTAGGTATCAAGCAGATCCTTTAGAGAGTCACTGGACAGCTGTAAAAAGCATTCTCAAGTACTTGCGAAGGACTAAGGAGATGTTCTTGGTGTATGGTAACGGAGAACTCCAGGTAGAGTCCTTTACCGATTCCAGCTTCCAAAGTGATAAGGACGACTCTAAGTCACACTCGGGATTTGTCTTTACCCACAATGGAGGGGCGGTATGTTGGAAGAGTTCCAAACAGGATACCGTTGCAGACTCGACGATGGAGGCTGAATACATCGCTGCCAACGATGCTGCCAAAGAGGCTGTCTGGATAAAGAAGTTCATTAGTGAACTTGGTGTGGTTCCATCCATTGGGCATCCAATACCTCTGTATTGCGATAACAATGGAGCTGTGGCTTTGGCCAAGGAACCCAGGTCCCATCAAAAGTCCAGACATATTCTGAGGCGGTATCACCTGATCAGGAAGATAGTTGATCGCCGGGAGATCGAGGTCAGGAGAGTAGATACGAAGGACAACACTGCGGATCCACTCACGAAGGCCATTCCCCAGATACAGTTTGAGAGATTATTCGGGATGGTAGGTATGAGATACTACAGCAGCTGGCCTTAGTGCAAGTGGGAGATTGTTGATTATGTATATGCCCTAGAGGCCATTGTTGTACATATGATGTATATTATAATGGATGCTTGGATATATATAGAGAGGACTTTCTTGCTCTTCATGATAGTATGCTATTTGGTTTCCCTTTATCTTAACATGTTGACTTATATTAGTTTACTGTCTTACTCTCACATGTTGATAAAGCCCTTAGGATATGTACTCGACTACTGGGACTATGATGAGATCATACTAGTGGGGCCACGGTAGTCGATAAGTACATCCTATAACTGTTCCTAGTCGAGGGTGTGTCGAGACAGGGCATCGATATACCAGAGTAGACTAGCGTATACGCATTTTGACCCATATGATGGGCGATGGATGATCCCATATCCATCGATGTTTTGACATCAGAGATGGTGTACGGGTGCTCAGTGGAGACTGGGTACACTGGACGGACTAGCCGAGAACTCCCAGATGGTGATATACCACACGTCAGATGGCAGTTCTCCGGTGACACTGGTACAGGGTAGTCTGTAGACCCGGGATCGTCATAGAGTCTTGTGTGATTCCCACTGTGCTTTGATTTCCACCTTACCACGTCCAAGAGGGCGTGCAAAACGGTGGCTTTTGGGTGCATTCCCGAATCACATGGAGGCAATGAGCGATAGGAGGGGATTCGTCTCTCCCGGTATAGGGAGTTGATGTTGTGCTGTGTTCGATTGGCTATAACTGGAAGTCCCTGGCCAGGGCTGATATAGAGATTTACTGGTAAGTGTTATCAGTAGTTTCTCGACCTGTTATGAGCCTTACATCGACACGACTTATCGGTTACTGGGGTCTGACGTATACCACCCCTAGACTAGATATGCAACATATCAGACGAAGAGACCGGACTTTACGGGAGTGTTACTAATTGGATTCACAGGAGAATGTACAGGCTTGCTTGTTGATCTTCTGATTGCTCAATACCTGGGTGGCTGTTACGTTTAGCTGACCGCTTGCAGCTTGTGGGTGTTTGATATGATCATCACCTACTACCGGCGTATTGACGATTCTTTAGAGTACTACATAGAGGTTTCTTGACTCAGGCAAAACGGAGTAGGAGCACATATGTGATATGTGCAGGACCGAGGATAATGCGATATGAGATACCGTATTATATTCTCGCGATATTTTGATATGAGCCGGGTCATCGGATCAAGTGTTGATTCGATGAATCGGTACATGATATATTAGTTGGTTATATTCGATATAGCCGGATTGTCGGATCAAGTGTTGATTCGATAATTTAATGTATAATAATATATATGATATATTGCATTATATTATCTAATATTGGCTCGCCTTATTATTTCATTTTCTCACTGAGTAATACATTGATATATATGCGATATATGTTAATTGTATTATTTTCTTTTGTTACAAAATATATTATATGTGTGATATATAATATTGTAACATGATATGGTTACTAATGTAATATGTTTAGTGGAGATTAAACAAGGTTAGGGTTTGAATTGGGTTAGTTCTTTCATGAACCTTCTAGAAGGTTTTCTTTTGTCATGAGCTAAGATATTATGGTTGATATTTTCTAGTGACTTATTCTTAACCCAACCCAAACCCTTAGCCTTAGTTAATTCTCTACATGGGTTAGCCTAGTCATAGTTAACCATGGTTTCATTATTAATTATATATCATTTCATTATTCATCACAAAAGGTTATAATTTTTTTCTTCTTCTTCTTCAAACTTGAGCTTTGAGAAAGCTTTCTAGGTTTTCTTTATGTGATGATTTTGTGTGAGAATTTGATATAAAAGGAAAGCATAAATACTACTCCATCATCCTCATCTAATCTAGCCAATTAGATTAGGGTGTTCACCTCATTATAGAGAGAGAGCTTGAGTTATAAAAACTTCGAGGTAGATCATCGGAGAAAAGGAAGACTACAAGCTAGCATGGATCGTTCGAGTTGTGGAATCTCTCTTGAATCCGAGAGATCGTGGATTGCGGTGAAGGGATTTCTACTCGGAGCTTATGAAGCGAAGGAGTGAACTACAAAGGTTGTAATCCCTCACACTTAGTTGTAAAGATGTTTACTAGCATGTGTAACCTTAATTATCTAGCAAAGATCCCGGTTTTGGGTTGTTCGGCACGTCTAAATTTTTATTCAGGCATGGTTGATGCCTTATTAACCCTTGTAAAAGTGCCTAGGAACCCTACAGAATTTTTAGAAAATCAGATAAGTGGGAGCGCAATAGAACTGGACGAAATTCCAGAACTATAAGCTATTACTGAAAGCTTAGTGGAACCAGAAATTTCAAAAGAACAGAATATTCCCGCGCCACTCCGCAGGAGTAGTAGGCTATCTCATCCGCCTGGGAGATACTACAGTTTTCTCGTAGACGGGGATAGAGAGAATTGCATCATTGATAATGATGAGCCGCCTAACTTCCAGCAAGCCATTCAAAGCACTGACTCAGTAAAATGGCTGAATGCAGTGCGGACTGAGATGGAGTCCATGTACACCAACAAAGTATGGACTTTGGACATTGCTCCAGAAGGGGTAAAACCTGTAGGCTGCAAATGGATCTTCAGAAAGAATATTGGTGTAGATGGACAGGTTGAAACCTATAAGGCTAGACTTGTTGCAAAAGGGTTTCGTCAAAGACCTGGTTTGGACTATGATGAAACCTTTTCTCCAGTGGCTATGCTCGAATCCATTCGGATTCTTCTTGCCATTGCTGCCTTCCACGATTATGAGATTTGGCAGATGGACGTAAAGACCGTTTTTCTAAATGGAAATTTAGAGGAGTGCGTCTATATAGACCAGCCAGAGGGTTTCATTCAGAGTGGGAGCAACGGGTGTAGGGTTAGCATAGCACCTTAGCAAGGTTTTGGCAAGCATCAATCATACTACTTTAAAAAAATTTGGGTGCTAAACAAACCCTAACCAAGATCTTAATTAGAGAATTAAGGTTAACTTGCATGTAAACAACTTTACATCTAAGAGAGAGGGATTACAATCTTTGTAGTCCGTTCTTTCGCTTCACAAGCTCCGAGTAGTAGTCCCTTCGCCGCGATCCATGAACTTCCGGACTCTAGAGAGGCTTCACAAGTCGAATGATCCATGCTTGCTTGAAGTCTTCCTTTTCGAAGATGATCTACCTTGAAGAATCTCAAACTCAAGCTCTCACTTCTCTAATCAAGTATTAGTGAAGTGAACACCCTAATCTAAGTGGCTAGAACAGATGAGTATGATGAAGTAGGAATTTTGCTCTCTTTTGTTTTCATTTTCTCATTTTAAATTATCACTTCACAAAAAGCTAGAAAGCTTTTTCAAGGAGGAGGAAGAAGAAGAAAGATTTTGTGATGAATAATGAATTATTGTTATGGTTAAAAATCAACCATGAGTTAATAAATGAAGGCCTTAACTCATATAGAGAATAAACTAGAGTTAAGGGTTTGGGTTGGGTTAACAAAATATCTTCACAAAATATCAAGCTAGAAAACAAAAAGAAAAGCTTCATGAAGCTTCATGAAAAAGCTAACCCAAAAGCCAACCCAAATCCAAAACCTAACTTTGTTTAAATTTAACAACCATGTTGCATTTGTAACCCTAACTTGTTACAATATTATATATCACATATACAATATATTTTGTAACAAAAGAAAATAATACAATTAACATATATCGCATATACATCAATGTATTATCCGGTGAGAAAATGAATCAATAAAACGAGCTTATATTAGTTAACGTAATGTAATATATCACATATATAATTATACATTAAATTATCGAATCAACTCTTGATCCGACAATCCGGCTATATTGCATATAACCGACTAATATAACATGTACCAATTCATCGAATCAACACTTGATCCGATGACCCGGCCATATCAAATATACCCGGCCGATATCTCATATCGCGAGAACAGAATACGGTATCTCATATCGTATTATTCTCGGTCCCGCACATATCACATATGTGCTCCTACTCCGTTTTGCCTGAGCCAGGAAACCTCTGTGTAGGACTCTAAAGAATCGTCAATACGCCGGCAGTAGGTGATGATCATATCAAACACTCACAAGCTGCAAGCGGTCAGCTAAACGTAACAGCCACCCGTGTATTGAGCAATCAGAAAATCAACAAGCAAGCTTGTACATTCTCCTGCAAATCTAATCAGTAACACTCCCGTAAAGTCTGATCTCTTCGTCTGATATGTTGCATATCTAGTCTAGGGCTGGTAAACGTCAGACCCCAGTAACCGATAAGTCATGTCGATGTAAGTCTCATAACAGGTCGAGAAACTACTAATAATTCTTACCAGTAAATCTCCATATCAGCCCTGGCCAGGGACTTCTAGTTATAGCCAATCGAACACAGCACAACATCAACTCCCTATACCGGGAGAGACGAAACCCCTCCTATCGCTCATTACCTCCATGTGATTCGGGACTGTACCCAAAAGCTACCGTTTTGCACGCCCTCTTGGACGTGGTAAGGTGGAAATCAAAGCACAGTGGGAATCACACAAGACTCTATGACGATCTCGAGTCTACAGACTAACCTGTACCAGTGTCACCGGAGAACTGCTATCTGACGATAGGTATAATACCATCCAGGAGTTCTCGGCGAGTCCGTTCAGTGTACCCAGTCTCTACTGAGCACCCGTACATCATCTTTGATGTCCTACACCAATGGATATGGGATCATCCATCGCCCATCATATGGGTCAAGATGCGTGTACGCTGTCTACTCTGGAGTATCGATACCCTGTCTCGATACACCCTCGACTAGGAACAGTTATAGGATGTACTCGTGGACTACCCTGGCCCCACTAGTATGATCTCATCATAGTTCTAGTAGTCGAGTACATATCCTAAGGGCTTTATCAACATGTGATCACAAAACAGTATTTGTTAACACGTTAAGATAAAGTGAAACCAGATAGCATACTATCATATCGAGTAAGAAAGTCCTCTCTATATATATCCAAGCATCCATTATAATATACATCACATGTACAACAATGGCCTCTAGGGCATATACATAACTAACAATCTCCCACTTGTACTAAGGCCAGCTGTTGTAGTATCTCATACCCAACATCCCGAAAAGTCTCTCAAATTGTATTTGAGGAATGACCTTTGTGAGTGGATCCGCAGTGTTGTCCTTCGTATCAACTCTCCTGACCTCGATCTCCAGGCGATCAACTATCTCCCGGATCAGGTAATACCGCCTTTGAATATGTCTGGACTTTTGATGGGACTGGGTTCCTTGGCCAAAGCCACAGCTCCATTGTTATCACAATACAGAGGTATTGGATACTCAATGGATGGAACCACACCAAATTCAGTGATGAACTGCTTTATCCAAACAGCCTCTTTGGCAGCATAGTTGGCAGCGATGTATTTAGCCTCCATCGTCGAGTCTGCTAGGGTTTCCTGTTTGGAACTCTCTCAACAAACCGCCCCTCCATTTAGGGTAAAGACAAATCCCGAGTGCGACTTAGAGTCGTCCTTATCACTCTGGAAGCTCGTATCGGTAAAGGACTCCACCTGGAGTTCTCCGTTACCATACACCAAGAACATCTCTTTAGTCCTTCTCAAGTACTTGAGAATGTGCTTCACAGCTGTCCAGTGATTCTCTCCAGGATCTGCTTGATACCAACTCACTACACTTAGTGAGTATGCTACATCGGGTCTGGTACATAGCATCGCGTACATGATAGAGCCTACTGCCGAAGCATAGGGTATCCCTTGCATGATAGCTCTTTCCAAATCAGTCTTGGGAGACATCTCTTTGGAGAGAGTGAGTCCAGAGATCGTGGGTAAGTTCCCACGCTTGGATTCTTCCATACTAAACCTCTTTAGTATGGTGTCAATGTACCTGGATTGGGACAATCCCAGTATCCTTCTAGATCTATCTCTATAGATCTTAATTCCCAAAATACAGGAGGCATCACCTAGATCTTTCATTGAGAATCTATGTGATAAGAAGAGCTTGACCCAGTGCATCATAGGAATATCATTTCCTATCAAGAGTATGTCATCCACGTACAATACGAGCAAGACAACCTTACTCTCTGCAACCTTCTTGTATATACATGGTTCATCTATATTTATGATGAAGTCAAACTCTTTGACTACCACATCAAAACAGATGTTCCAACTCCGCAATGCCTGCTTTAACCCATAGATAGATTTAAGCAGCTTGCACACCTTCCTGTTGCTCCCACTGTCTACGAAGCCCTCTGGCTGAGTCATGTACACGCATTCTTCTAAATCACCATTTAGAAAGGCGGTCTTAACATCCATTTGCCAGATTTCATAGTCATGGTATGCAGCAATGGCAAGTAAGATCCGGATGGACTTAAGCATAGCCACTGGAGAAAAGGTTTCGTCATAATCCACAACTGGTCGTTGACGAAAACCTTTTGCAACAAGTCTAGCTTTGAAAGTCTCAACTTTTCCATCTACACCAAGTTTCTTCTTAAAGATCCATTTGCTCCCAAAGGGTTTTACCCCTTCGGGAGCAAGTTCCAAAGTCCGTACTTTGTTGGTGTACATGAATTCTATCTCAGATCGCATTGCATCCAGCCATTTCACAGAGTCCCCACTCGTGATGGCCTGCTCGAAGCTAGTTGGGTCATCATCTTCCATGATGCAATCCTCACTCCCACCATCGACGAGAAAACCGTAGTATCTCTCAGGTGGATGAGGAACCCTGCTAGATCGACGGAGAGGCGGGGGTTCGTCGGGAACTGCTGAATCCTCTGGTTCCATTAAATCTTCAGTTGCAGTTTGTGCTGCTGGAACTTCTTCCAGTTCTACCTCTTCGCTACTAATTTCTCTTGCAAGAAATTCCTTTTCCAAAAAGGTGGCATATTGAGAAACAAACACTTTTTGTTCCTCGGTGTTGTAGAAAAAATATCCTTGTGAATTCTTAGGATATCCCACAAACTTGCAAAGAACTAATCGTGCCTCGAGTTTGTCCGGATTTTGCCTTTTGACATAAGCCGGACAACCCCATATCTTAACTCGTTTAAAATATGGTCTCTTCCCACCCCATATCTCATATGGTGTGGTAGGTACAGATTTAGATAGAACTTGATTCAATAGGTATGCTGCTGTCTCCAGCGCATAACCCAAAAAGGAAATAGGCAACTCAACGGAGCTCATCATAGAGCGCACCATATCTAATAGGGTGCGATTCCTCCGTTCCGATACACCGTTGTGTTGTGGTGTATAAGTAGAAGTAAGCTGAGAGTCTCTTTTAAATAGTACAGAAACTGATTGCTCAAGTATTTTCCTCCTCGATCAGATCGAAGTATTTTAATACTTTTACCCGTTTGGTTCTCTACTTCGTTTTTATATTCTCTGAATTTCTCAGAAGCTTCAGACTTGTGTTTCAACAGGAACACATGTCCGTATCTTGAGAGATCGTCAGTGAACGTAATGAAGTATGAGGAACCATTCCTGGTATATGTAGACATGGGACCGCATACATCACTATGTATCAGTCCCAAGAGTTCTGTAACTCTTTCTCCGTGTCCACTAAACGGAGTTTTGGTCATCTTGCCTTTGAGACATGACTGGCAAGTGTCATAAGATGAAAATTCGAATGGATTCAAATATCCATCCTTATGTAACTTAGCTAGCCGTGTTGCATTGATATGACCTAGTCTACAATGCCACAAGAAGGATTCGTTCATTTCTGAACTCTTCCTCTTGTGTGTGTTCTGTATATTAAGAACTGTGTTTTGATTTAGAACGTATATGCCATTATTTAACGAGCCTAATCCAATCAATTTTTGATTTAGGAAGATATTCATAAAATTATCATGTATTACAAAATTATATCCTTCTTTGCTTAATAAAGAAACTGATATAATGTTGCATATCATGTTCGGTATATAATAGCATTCGTTCAGAATCAATGTATTACCACTTGTTAATACAAGGTGATATTCGCCAACTGCTTTGGCTGCAACATTTGCACCATTCCCTACTCTTACTGTCACGCCCCGCTTTCCAGAGTACGCTAAGATGGACACGTGACATAGCCAACCATGCTACCTGTGGATAGGAAATATCCTTCCACAGTCACATTACGGCTGTAGAGATATCAAGAACAATAATAAACTATCTAACACATGTCCATAAGTCAAAATAAAACGAGTCAAGAGTGAAATAATGCGGAAGCAAAAGATCCAATACAAGAATAAACTGAAATGTACGTCCCATAACGCGGGCTCACATCAGGAAAGAAATATACCAAAAATAAAAGGAACTAACTACTAGCAGTCCGCACTGCTCAGCCTGCTGACTGAAATACTCCTGCTCGGACTGCAGCAAAGGTAAGGAATCTGGGCCATGCAAAACCCAGATGTCAGTGCGTCATAATATCAAGCAATACTATAAACAGGGGTAGCAATACATGCAGGTATGAGTTTAAATAATAAAACAGGCATAACAGTGATATAAGTAAGGACAGTGGGGTAATGTGTAGTGAGTAATCTAAACTGGTCTATTGGGTTAACTACTCTCAAGTCTTTGAAACCAATTTGATGAATCATCGATGTAACTCAATAGTATCCCGTGCGTGCCCGGGATCACGGTGAAGATTCTCGGGCTGAAACCGAGACATGCCGCTAGGCCCCAAAAAGAAAAGGGGTAACGATGAATGATGTCAACAGCATCATCCCAAGGCTGGCCTAGCCTCTAAAAGGTAGTGGGTAACAATGAATGATGTCAGCAGCAGCATCCCAAGGCTGGCCTAGCCTCTAAAACTGATCAGTAAAGGTATCGAACTGTCGAGTTACAAGTCAGGTTTCATCATTGATTTCCCCATACCCCCAAGTTGTGTATTCAAGTCAAGTATTAAATAATCTGGAGCTAATGCCAACACAGGATCAGGCAGGTACAGGTTTGTCTGGATAGACAACGGAAAATGTCCGTAAGGACAACAGGTCAGGTTTGTTGGCATTAGTAACAAGATCAGGTAACAGGTAAAGCAATGGTACATAGGGTCAAGTCAGGTAGTATATAGATATCACGTAATGTCAAGCAGTGCATGGTACCATGTCGTGTCAAGTAGTAGGTGTAACAAGTCATGTCAGGGGTGCACAAAATGTCATGTGGGTGCTCATAATCAAACTAACATGAGCATGGGTATACGAAATAAGCATGGGGTACTAATGGAACATTGTAATGTGATATGCAATCAGGTACAGATTAAGGCATACAGATGCACAGTTATGATTAGGGTTTAAGTTAAAGTTCCAATACTAATTAAACTACAATTTATCAAATGTGGAATGTTAATATTTCAATGTTATACATTCAAGTGATCTATGGATGCAATAATATGTATACTAGACGAGATGGATGCAAACGGGTGTTTGAAAAGTTATAAACTATTTAAATGGTACTATGGCTATGCCACCAAGCACTATGATATAAATATGGACGTGGGCACAAAATATTGTAATCTACATGCAACTGGGTATGTTTTTATAATTAACTCAAAAAATGATATAAACGGATATCGAATGGTAAAATGTAATATAGGGGACTAAATTCAAACTTCATGATTAATATGTATCTAAATAAATATGAAATATTATAAATAGCATGTAGCAAGTTTTACTTGCCTCGACGGATCAAGAAACGGGTATACGGAACGTCTCACGTCGGCGGAAAAAGTCGCGACTCGCGCATGGTACACGGAACAGATCCAAACAACGCACAAGGGGATCACACGGATCAGAGATGCTTGCTGGGTCGTCGGGATCGTCGTCGGCACGACCGAATTCTGGCAATCAAGAAAACAGTGAATCGTGAGAAGTAAAATACATAAAGAAAGAAAAGAAAGGATGGAGAAAAGGAATGGAAGAAGGGGAGAATGAGAGGAAACTTACTGTGGATGTGTTCTGTGGTTGCAGAGGGGAAGTGTGAACGGCGATAAACGGAGCTCTGGCGATGAGGGTTTGGTGTTTGGGGTTAGGTTTGGGGTTAGGTTTAGGGTTTGGGATCGGTTTTGTTGGCTGGGTTTGGTGTGCAGGGTGTGAAGGGATACTGGTGAGGTGAGGGTGTAGAGGATAGGGAGAGGAGAGGAAGGAGATGGCGATGGCGATGAGGGATAGTCGGCGGCGATGGATGGTCGACGGTGATGGGTTCTGCGATGACACAGAGGGTGTGCAGGCAAAGGTTTAGAAGAAAAAGAAGAGGAGGAAGATGGAGAAGAAAGAAGGAGAAGGAGGAAGGTGTTTGAGGCGACGAGGAGACAGGGGTTGACGGCGGTTGGTTGGAGTTGAGGAGCTAGGGTTTTAGTTGCATGGGTTCTCGTGGGGGCTCGGGTTAAAAAGAAAGAGAATGAGAGAATTAGAAGGAGGGAGGTGATGCTAAGCTCGCGCGGTGACCCGACTCGAGAAATGTACAGTGTTCGCGAGAGGAGTGAGAGGGAGCGCGAGCGGAGAGAGAAAGGAGAGAGAAAAAGAGACAGAGAGATAGGTGGGGCCCGGGCGCAATCAAATAAGAAATTTGATTGGTTCGGGGAAAGTGGGAGAGAGAGAGAAATGAGGTTGTTAAAGAAAAGATTTTTAAAATAAAAGATTCGTAAACTGTAAATATTTTAAACTGTTAAGAATATTTAAAATACTAATAAAATTTGATATTTTTGGAAAATACAAACTTAATCCAAAACACGCCCAGGTCGGGTCTAAAATTCCTGTTTTACAAAATGAAAAATATAAGTGACTCCCAAATTTTAAAATGAACGCTTAGGTAACGAAAAAGCATACCCCCAAGAACGGACGCACGTACGTGCGCGTAGCCATCCAAACACGTCCGTTTCACTGAACGGAATGAGAACGAGATGCATGGACGCTACCACAGGGTTAGGGGTATCATGCAGGCTAAGAAATGCAATTTTAATTTATTTTACGTGATCTGAAAATGTTATATGTAAAAAATGTGCGATGCCAAATAAAATTAATATGCAGTCCACATTAAATGCACGTGTCCATTTAACAAGCCAGGGTAGTCTATAAATATAAATCAACCCGTTCAAGAAAGCGGGTCGGGTCGAATGTAATGTAAAGTAAACTACCATTCGCATCCAAATATGATAAATCAATAAAACACCACAAACAAACAAATACGGCAACAGAAATTGGTATAACTGAACTCGGTTGTTACACTTGTGGAATGATCACCCATTCCCAGTTCTCTACCTTTCTTTAGCCCATGCAATATATTGCATATGTGGGATCCTGATCCGGTATCTAATACCCAGGACGTAGAGTGAGCTGAGAAACAGTTCTCGGTAATTAACACATCTGAAGAAGATACATCAACATGTTTATTCTTCGTTTGGACGGCGTGTGAATTCTGGTATTCCCCTATTTCCTGTTCAGTCTTATAACAATTATAAGAAAGAACGGAACCAACATTCCCCTGCTCAGTATAAAAAGCGGGTTCAGTCAATACATCCATATTATTATCTTGATTAAGGCCTGATATGGTCGCTATCTGGAGAGAGAGAAGAAAACACTTTAGCGTATGCTCTTGCAAGATTAGATTGGTTATTATCTTATCTAATCAGGATGGCTCCCACTGTTTTAATCAAATCTTCCTTCAAACCCTAAAAGGTAAGATTAGCCGGAATTAATTATACCTTACAAGTTCGCCAATCTTTCAGCCAGATCAGTGTTGGTACTTTGAGGGAGGTTCCCCGTGCTTTCGCACGGACCTAATTAAAATAAACATCGTTTTCCCAGAGGCAGAACCCCATAAACACCTTTCTAGACACCTACTTGATCGGCTAATTGTCCTGTGTAAAATTCTCCCAGGAGTAACTCTTACTCGCAGTGGGTATCAGGATCCATCTATCTCATAGAAGGTATGCAATCTCGTTGCAAATTTCAACTCTTGAAATTCCTGATAATACTTTTGCCCCTAGTGTGCTATGACCTTGGCAGAGGTCAACAAACCATAGTGCACTAGTCAAGTTCAACCCTTCATTTCTTGATTGAATCAAACCCACTCGCACGACCCTTGACAGAGGTCAACAAGGTCGTACGACTATCCTAATCCAATCACATCACATGCTTTACAGATAATTACTAATCAGCTACCGCACACTACGCCTTGACAGAGGTCAACAAACGCAGCATGAATACTAAATAGTCTTTATCTGAAATGACGGAGGGCTACACAGGTTTTTCAAAAAACCATGAGCGTAATGAACTCGATATCGTTGTAAAAACAAGTGATTTTGAAAAGGAGCGTTTTTTTAGGCTTTTCTAGTTTCGCTAAAGAGGTCACTCCCGGTGAAGAGATCTCGGCTCTTTCCTCATCGAATAAGGTGCAGGATATTTCATAAATATCGCTGTGCAAAGCAAGAACTATAGAAGCAATCAAAAACTAAACCGTGAGTTTGTAGCATCTGCCGGTTTTGCTAAAGAAGTCACTCCCGGTGAAGGGATCTCGGCTCTTTCCTTATCGAATAAGGTGCTGGATATTCTACAAGGAATACCGCTATGCAAAGCAAAAACTGTAGCTACCCTTTTTTGAAAATTTGATTCTACAACATCTTTTAGATTTCTTTTCTTTTATTAATCTCATTAATAAAACCCATCATTTAAGCTTCCTAAGCATCACAGAAGAAACGAAAGCAGCAATATTTATATATCAACATATAGTATAAACATTCGTCTCAGTCGGTAATATGATCTCATCACAGAACATTGCAGCAGAAGTCAACATATGAAATATTGGATATACTAGGACATCCGTGTTTTATTTTGAGCCTTTATAAAACACGGATTCCACAGTCGCGATGAATAGCCAAACCCACATCCCTAGACCCTTACGAGAGCGGCAAGTAACCCTGCCAATTCTAGGGATAGGAGACCCGGTCTCGACTGCTCGAGATGGCCTCCCAGTGGACCCTAGAACCCGGTTACTTGTGCTCTCCGACTTGGGTCTATCCTAATGCGGAAAAGTAAATAATATACAACGGTGACATCATCCTCAACCCGGAAGTGTCCCAATAAAAGAATATTACATACAAATGAATTTTACATGAATGAAAAAGAAAACTCTCATCTCACATAAAACCCCCGGCTATTCAATACACAACGATCCAATATAATATATCACAGCAACACATAAATATCACAGATAACTAGGCGAAGTTAGATAATTCGACAGACACAACAAATTCCCAAAATACCCCAGTGAGCTCAACACTTGAGCAGAAAATAAAAATTCCCAGTAGCATGCCCCAGCATCTATGGACTGTCGCTGAAGTGCCCGTCCTAAGCCTCTACAGTGGCGCCGCGGAACCGCCGCCAAAACCAGGTTTTGGCCGCGGTTACGCGTTCACTGTAGCGAGTTAGAGACTCTTTCTTCGGGTGGGTCCATAAAATTCCCTACATGATTTTCTGAGTATTTTTAATATGAAAAATTTCAACTTTTGAAAAAATTTCCAGCAAGGGGTCAATTCTCGGTGTTTCGGGGTTCGATTGGACTTCTAATTTCGTCTAGACAACGCCTAATACTCTACCTTGGCTCTGATACCACTGTAGGGTTATCATAGCACCTTAGCAAGGTTTTGGCAAGCATCAATCATGCTACTTTAAAATTTTTGGGGTGCTAAACAAACCCTAACCAAGATCTTAATTAGAGAATTAAGGTTAACTTGCATGTAAACAACTTTACATCTAAGAGAGAGGGATTACAATCTTTGTAGTCCGTTCCTTCGCTTCATAAGCTCCGAGTAGTAGTCCCTTCGCCACGATCCATGAACTTCCGGACTCTAGAAAGGCTCCACAAGTCGAATGATGCATGCTTGCTTGAAGTCTTCCTTTTCGAAGATGGTCTACCTTGAAGAATCTCAAACTCAAGCTCTCACTTCTCTAATCAAGTATTAGTGAAGTGAACACCCTAATCTAAGTGGCTAGAATAGATGAGGATGATGAAGTAGGAATTTTGCACTCGTTTGTTTTCATTTTCTCACTTTAAATCATCACTTCACAAAAAGCTAGAAAGCTTTTTCAAGGAGGAAAAAGAAGAAGAAAGCTTTTGTGATGAATAATGAATTATTGTTATGGTTACAAATCAACCATGAGTTAATAAATGAAGGCCTTAACTCATGTAGAGAATAAACTAGAGTTAAGGGTTTGGGTTGGGTTAACAAAATATCTTCACAAAATATCAAGCTAGAAAACAAAAAGGAAAGCTTCATGAAGTTTCATGAAAAAACTAACCCAAATCCAAAACCTAACTTTGTTTAAACTTGACAACCATGTTGCATTTGTAACCCTAACTTGTTACAATATTATATATCACATATACAATATATTTTGTAACAAAAGAAAATAATACAATTAACATATATTGCATATACATCAATGTATTATCCAGTGAGAAAATGAATCAATAAAGCGAGCTTATATTAGTTAACGTAATATAATATATCACATATATAATTATACATTAAATTATCGAATCAACTCTTGATCCGACAATCCGGCTATATTGCATATAACCGACTAATATAACATGTACCAATTTATCGAATCAACACTTGATCCGATGACCCGGCCATATCAAATATACCCGGCCGATATCTCATATCGCGAGAATAGAATACGGTATCTCATATTGTATTATTCTCGGTCCCGCACATATCACATATGTGCTCCTACTCTATTTTGCCTGAGCCAGGAAACCTCTGTGTAGGACTCTAAAGAATCGTCAATACGCCGGCAGTAGGTGATGATCATATCAAACACCCACAAGCTGCAAGCGGTCAGCTAAACGTAACAGCCACTCGTGTATTGAGCAATCAGAAAATCAACAAGCAAGCCTGTACATTCTCCTGCAAATCCAATCGGTAACACTCCCGTACAGTCCGATCTCTTCGTCTGATATGTTGCATATCTAGTCTAGGGGTGGTAAACGTCAGACCCCAGTAACCGATAAGTCGTGTCGATGTAAGACTCATAACAGATCGAGAAACTACTGATAACTCTTACCAGTAAATCTCCATATCAGCCCTGGCCAGGGACTTCCAGTTATAGCCAATCGAACACAGCACAACATCAACTCCCTATACTGGGAGAGACGAAACCCCTCCTATCGCTCATTGCCTCCGTGTGATTCGGGACTGTACCCAAAAGCCACCGTTTTGCACGCCCTCTTGGATGTGGTAAGGTGGAAATCAAAGCACGGTGGGAATCACACAAGACTCTATGATGATCTCGGGTCTACAGACTAACCTGTACCAGTGTCACCGGAGAACTGCTATCTGACAATAGGTATGATACCATACAGGAGTTCTCGGCGAGTCCGTTCAGTGTACCCAGTCTCTGCTGAGCACCCGTACACCATCTTTGATGTCCTACACCAATGGATATAGGATCATCCATCGCCCATCATATGGGTCAAGATGCGTGTACGCTAATTTACTCTGGAGTATCGATGCCCTGTCTCGATACACTCTCGACTAGGAACAGTTATAGGATGTACTCATGAACTACCCTGGCCCCACTAGTATGATCTCATCATAGTCCTAGTAGTCGAGTACATATCCTAAGGGCTTTATCAACATGTGATCACAATACAGTATTTGTTAACACGTTAAGATAAAGTGAAACCAGATAGCATACTATCATATCGAGCAAGAAAGTCCTCTCTATATATATCCAAGCATCCATTATAATATACATCACATGTACAACAATAGCCTCTAGGGTATATACATAACTAACATCGGGAAAGTGTGCAAGTTGTTTAAGTCCATCTATGGACTAAAGCAGGCATCACGGAGTTGGAACAACTGTTTTGATGAGACGGTCAAAGAATTTGACTTTGTCAAAAATCCAGATGAGCCATGTATTATAGTAAGATTGTAGCACGAACTGTTTTATTCCTCGTCTTGTACGTGGATGTCATTCTCTTGATAGGAAATGACATTCCTATGCTACAATCTGTCAAAAGGTTCTTGTCACAAAGGTTCTCCATGAAAGACCTGGGTGATGCCTCTTACATTCTGGGGATCCAGATCTATCATGATAGATCTAAGAGGATGTGGGGACTTTCACAGTCCAGGTACATTGACACCATACTGAAAAGAATCAGTATGGAAGATTCAAAGCGTGGTAATTTACCGGCTTGTCACGGAATCACCCTCTCCGAAGAGATGTCTCTCAAGACTGATTTGGAAAAGGATCGCATGTCTATTATACCCTACGCTTCTGCGGTAGGCTCTATAATGTATGCGATGTTGTGTACCAGACCAGACGTAGCTTATGCACTAAGCGTAGTAAGCCGATATCAGTCAAACCCTGGGGAGAAGCACTGGATAGCAGTAAAGAACATTCTCAAGTACCTGAGAAGGATTAAGGAGACGTTCTTGGTTTACGTCGGAAAAGACCTCCAGATCAAGGCCTTTGCTGACTCCAGCTTCTAGAGTGATAAGGATGACTCCAAATCCATATCAAGTTATGTCTTTACCCTCAATGGAGGGACGGTCTGTTGGAAGAGTTCCAAGTAGGGCACCGTTGCTGACTCGACGATGAAAGCGAAATATATCGCAGCTTCAGATGCCGCAAAAGAAGTTGTCTGGATGAGAAAGTTCTTAACATAACTTCAGGTGGTTCCGTCCATTGTTGATCCAATACCTCTGTATTGTGACAATAACGGGGCTATAGCTTTAGCAAAGGAACCCAGGTCCCATCAGAAGTCCAGACACATCTTGAGGCGGTATCACCTGATCAGAGAGATCGTAGATCGCCGGAAGATTAAGTTTCGGAGAGTTGCTACAGAGGACAACACTGCAGATCCATTCACAAAGGCCATCCCTCAGACGCATTTCGAGAGGTTATTCGAGATGATAGGTCTGCGATATGCCAGCACATAGCCTTAGTGCAAGTGGAAGATTGTTAGTGTAATATACTCTAGAGGCCATTATTGTATAGTACTAGTTTGTATATTACATTTTGGAAGTTTGGGATATATACACGGATTTATGACAGTTGTTTCCCCCAATCAGAGCAAAGCTCTGTTCAAATTTCAAATTTTGAAATGAAGCAGCACTTCGTAGCAGCGCCAGGTGCACTACACCCTAAGTAGCGCACCATGTGCAAAGCATGTGTGCGCTAGCGCAAAGAGCTCTGCACTCTAAGCAGCGCACCACGTAAAAAGCACGTGTGCGCTAGCGCTAAGAGCGCTGCACTCTAAGCAGCACACCACGTGCAAAGCATGAGTGCGCTAGCGCTGGAACTAAAAGCTCCCCACCGTCAGATCAAAAATCCAATAAAAATGATAAATCATCAATTAACCAGAATAAAATTCTGTTAAGGAAAGATTCCTCAAAATCTTTCCAAATAAGAAGATTGTGCTCTGTAAATCAGAGCACCGTTGGATCAATGATCCAAAGGTGATTAAAAATCACCAAAATTACAGAATAAATTCTGTATGGGGAAAGATTTCCCAATCTTGTTAAAAACAAGAAAATTGCATTCTGTAAATCAGAAACCCTTGGATCAAAGATCCAACGGAGGGGAAATCCCCAAATCAATTGGAGAAAAGATCTCCTTAACTGAATTGAACAAATCAGCATTGCCCTATATAAAGGCCCCAAGACTTCAAGTCTCATATAGAGGAACCCCCTATAAATTTTGAGAACTCTCAGAAAGAAGAGCAAGCTCTCGGTAGAAAAAGAAAATTTTCTTCAAGGTAAAAAGAACAGAAAGACGAAATCGTCTCATATATAAAAAGAAGAATTCACTTCTTTCTTTAAGATCATAGATCTGTAAGACCAACGTCTTTCACAAAGAGATCAAAGGATCTCATCATAAGAAGAAGAATATAATTCTTCTCACAGATCATAGATCTATAAGACTAAGGTCTCTTACAAAAAGAGATCATGAACATCTCATTATAAAAGAGGGGGGAGAATAATTTCATTCTCTTAGGATCACAGATCTATAAAGGCAAAGCCTTTCATCAAAAGAAGAGATTGGAACATCTCCTATAAAATAAGAACTTTGTTCTTAGAATCTTGAGAAAGTCTCTTATAAGCGAGAATTTATTTTCTCAGATCATAAAGCTGACCAAATAGCGCTTTGCGCTCTTGGACTGGCGCCAAGCGCACCACGTGCTCCTCACGTGTGCGCTACTCAGCAGAAGCGCAACGCGCTCATAATCTGGCTCTAGCGCCAAGCGCGCCACGTGTCCCTCACGTTTGCGCTGATAGAATATAAACCGTTCTTTAAATGAAGCCCCAGAGCTATGATGAATGCTCAGCATTCAATAAAACACAAAAATATTGTCAGAACTCAAATCAATGCTCGGTATTGTCAAATGTTTAACATTTTAACTGAGTGGGCCGAGCCCAAGTTGGCCATAAACCCCTCATTCAGATTAATTGAGCCCATACGCTCATAAATCTCAGATCTCAGTCCTAATTGGACTACAGATCTCCCAACCAAAATTGGTTCGAGGGTACATCTCTTCACTCCTCTGATATTTGTCGTTGTAATCCTTCAACGTCTTCAGAGAGGTGACGGGTCCCGACAACCAGACATTCCATGGACCGTGGGGTCCTTAAACTCATGGACTATGATGTCCTTAACCTTGGACCGTAACGTTCTTAAACTAATTATGGACCGCAATGTCCCTAAACTAAACAATAGAGCCCAAATGCTCTTTTGTTGGATCTAAATGATCCTGTTAAGTTGATCTTAGTCTAAAATTAGACTAATGTATCTTTAATAAATCGTTAAGTTGATCTTAGTCTGAAATTAG
This sequence comes from Agapanthus africanus, assembly GCA_030015575.1. Lineage (NCBI taxonomy): Eukaryota > Viridiplantae > Streptophyta > Magnoliopsida > Asparagales > Amaryllidaceae > Agapanthus > Agapanthus africanus. Next base: position 797,521,209 of record CM057340.1, read on the forward strand.
ACTAACGTATTCTTAATATACGTTTAAGTTGATCTTAGTCTCAAATGAGACTAACGTATCCTTAAACACAATCCCAAACCCAAATTTAAGAAAATACGGATTTGGACTAATCCACGCCCTACGGGCGACAATATAAATTAGTCTCCATATACAATCCACGAGCAACCAAAAACAAAACAAACACACACGACATGAAGTGACCATCTGGAGAAGGAGAAAGTTGTTACCGCGATACAGTAGCGTAATTAACTGCAGGGGCTTGCGCCTGCAGAGAAGAGCGTTCTCACAATAAAAAAATCCATCAAATGAGGGAGAATCTGACGAAGTCTGTTACAACGGCCGCATCCGTCCAAACCTTCGATACATGGTGTCATAAATCAACTTGGCATCTTTGGAGAGGTGGACGGATAGCACCTAAAAGCATCTGCGCTCGAAATTCAGGCCGGATGTCCCAACGTCCCCGGTCCATGTTTTCGGCGGAGAACAACAGTCTTGCTCGATATAGTAGTATTCTATTTGGTTTGTATCTATCTTAATATGAGTATTTGTTTCTTTTAACGTATCGCTAATGCATATTGATAGAGTCCTTAGGATCATTGCTTGACTACCAGCGTTGTGATGACAGTCACACTAGTGGGGGATGGGTAGTCTACAGGCACATCCTTACATAGGTCCCTATTCGCAGGATTATCGAGACAGGGCATCGATACTCCAGAGTAGATTAGTGTATACGCTTCTCTTCCCAGCAGAGGAGATGGTCTGTCCCACAGCCATCAGTACGTCGTACTGGAGATAGTATGCAGGTGCTCATTGGGTTATAAGTTACACTGGATGGACGCTTAGGGAACTGCTGGTTGGTAATATACCTATCGTCAGGTAGCAGTTCCCAGGTGACATGAGTACAGCTTAGTCCATCAACTTGACACTGCTACTTCACCTCAAGTGTGTTCCCACTGTTCTTAGATTACTACCCTACCACGGCTCTGCTGAGTCGTGCAAACAGGTAGTAGTTAGGTGCAGTCCCGAAGCACTTGGAGGTAGTGGCAGTTAGATAGGATTCGTATCTCCCGGTATTGGGGGTTGATATCGCGTTGTGTTCAGAAAGCCATTACACAAAGTCCCTGGCCAGGGCAAGTGAGATTTACTGGTAGGTATTCCAGTAGTTTCTCAGGGTGTTCTGGGCTACACTCCGACACGACTTATACCGCTATTAGGGGTGTGACGTTTAACATCCCCCTAGGCCCGATATGCGATACTCTTAGACGAACAGACCGGACTGTACGGAGATTGTCACAGACAGACTCAGTAGGGGTACGGATGAGTTTCCTCATCGACCTTCTTGTCGACAGATATCTGGGTAGCCGTTACATACAGCTGGTGCTACTGACGCGCTTGTGGTTAAACCCACTGCCAGAGTACTGTCGAGTCTTTAGAGTCCCACACAGAGGGTTTCCCGACTTCGAGCGAAACGTGTACAGGTCGTATGGTTTTTCGACAGAGTTCGATCACATACGTTGTAATTTCCAGTTCTTTTGTACACCACTATCCGTATTTTTCATAATATAATATTTACAAATTTTATTTATTTTATTTATAATCATTTCCTTTAAACTCTATTTCATCTTATTTTACTTCCCATTTTCCAAGCACATTCCCTTTTTGCTCCTAACCTAATCCCGATCCCCTCTATTGTTGTATCTCAGCCCACTCTCTCCATCTCTCTGTATTTTTCTATTCCCTTTTCCCCTAAAGCCAAGCCCAAGAAAATTTCGCCATAGGATTAAAACCATACCAGCCAATCAAGTAAGTCCGTCGGCCCTGGAAACCACAAATTAATTAACCTCCAAGCCCAGCCTTTTTCATTGTTCCTTTTTCCAAAGTAAATTTAAAACCAAAACAAAATATATAATTTCCCATTTTAACCTCAGCCATTCCTTTTTCCCCCTACAAAATAAATTCCCTTTTATCATATAAACCCTCAGCCCAACTCTAATTTCTTTTCCCTCCTATTTCCTTCCTTTTAAATTATTCCAGCCTCGGCCCACACTTCTTTTCTTTCTTTATTATTAATAAAGACCCCGAGCCCGGCCCACTCCCCTCTTCTATCATCAATTTTCCTTACCTCCCTCCGGCCCAAAACTTAAAACATTTATTCTCAGCCCACTCCCCTATTTCTTTTCTAAATCCTTCATTCCCGGCCCGGCCTTTCACCTCCCCAGCCCGCACCCGCTTCACCCGACACGACCTGCTCGTAACTTCATCTCCCCCAACGTTCTAATTTTTCCCGCTCGAATACTTCCCGTTGCGCCCACGTCGCACCTACGCCCGCTTCTCGTGCCCACCTCCGCGACGACCGCGCACCGCCAACAACCTCCACCTGACTCGCGTGCTAGATGACCCAGCCACCCACGTTCCCTTGCAACACCCCAACGACTCTTTCCCTCCTCGCTCGCACCGACGCCCCGCGGTGGCCGCTTCCCCAACGGCCACGACGACCTCGATCCACTTGCTCATCTCCCTTTTACTTCACTCTCACCATGTTCTTTCTCTCTCCTCTCGAAAATTCTCACTCACTCTCTTTAATTCTCTCTCATCAATCCCCTCTCAAAAACCTCATCGGCCACTTCACCGCAGCACCCCCATCTCCTTGCACCGAACCCACCAACACTGCCGGCGCCCTGCTGCCACCACCGAATCCTTCACCATCGATCTCGTCATCATCTCCCCCTTCACTCCATCGCACAACACCAAGCTCCGCCACCATCCCCATTCTTCTTTCTCCAGAACCCACCGCCGACCGCCATCACCTTCACCGACCTCCTCTCCTCACTACCATCGTCGACGCCCCTCTGAGCACCACGACAAGCTCCCCTTGCTGCCACCGTCGACATCCTAGCAACCACCGGCGCCTCCAGCGCCTCTACCTCCTCCCATCAGCCGCTTTAGCTACCCAACGGCACCTCCGTCGACCCCACGTAAGTCTCTCTCCCTCTCTCTATCTCTCTGTTGCTCTCCCCCCTCTCTCTTTCTGTTTCTCTCTCTCTCTAAAGATCTCTACATCTTTCTCTCTCCCCCTCTGCCTCTCTCTCTCTCTAAATCTCTCTCTCTCTTCTCTCTAAGCCTCTCTCTCTCTCTGTCTAACTCTCTCTCTCTCTCTATCTCTTTAAATCTCTCTCTCTTTCTCTCTCTCTAAAAAAAAATTCTCTCTCTCTCTTTATCAACATCTCTACCTCCCCCGTATCAAAACAAGGAACAACTTGGAACAGTGAAAGAAACGGGGGGCACGGAGAGTAACGAGAGTGAGTACAATCGTCTGATTCCAAAAGGCCGAAGCTGGTCTGCGCCCGTGACGTGATCGTGCTGCTGCCGCTGCCGGACCCTCGTCGACACGTCTCCAGGCAAGTTTAATACTTTCTTCATGCTACTTGTGATATTACATTTCAATCACCTTTAATTCCCGCTTATACTTTTCGTGTAAAATTGTTATAAGTTATGTGTCCGATTTACGATCCCAATGAAAACCTTCAATTAATTTGGCGGAATTTGATTGCATATTGTGGCCCGTGTGATAATGAACCTAGTGTAGAAGTTTCACTGGAAAATATGACTGTTAACGACTTAAACGAACACCCCCACTTACACCCGTAAAAACTGAATATTTCCTGCACCTGAAAATCGTTAAAATCACAGTAAATTATTTACATATTGAAATGAGGCGTTCGAGGGCTCAAATCGAAGCCGACTCAACAACCTATAACCCTGTACAAGTTCTTAAGTATTTCTGTACTTAAATTATGATGAGAAGTGGTTCGGAGTGCGGCTCTGGACTGCAGTCCAGAGCGACTCTGGTTACTGTTTGCTGTCCCGTAATGTGTACCACCTGGTTTCCTGAACTCGTATGTTGCGGAACTCTGCAGTTTATTAAAGTTGAATCCGTTATCTAAATAACACAAGTGTTTTCTTTCCGTTTTGTCGTCGTTTGCTATTTACTCTGCAATTTAAAAGATCGGGACGTATAGCAGTCCCAAACAGAACCAGAACGGACACCCCAATGTTGAATAGTGTATAACTCCTGACGTATAGATGCGATTGAGAATCCGTCTATTGATTTGAAAACCTTACTGAAAACCTTAGATTTCATTCAACTGTAGTGTCGCTAAAATCTGATCCCAACTGGGTTTAAAATGCGTTGCGAAACGGACTTCCGATTCTGAAACCGGATTTCCAGCAGTGCACGCTTAAAATGAAATGGCCATATCTAGTGATCCCGAAACCCGATTGACGTGAAACCAAATTTGCTGGATAGATAATCAAACACACTACTTATCCCCTGTTCATTGTCTCGCTAATTTGCGCACGTATGATTTATGATGAACTATGCAAGTGGTAGAATATCGTTTGATGACATCTTAACCATGCCTTAAATACTGTTTTCTCATCACATCATATATATGTCACTGCATTGGTAACCTAGTGATCATGCGCATTACCCAGTGTTAGGTATTAGTGGTGATTGTGGCAAGTACGTTAGTATTCGTGCATGAGTGGATAAGTGAAAGTGACACGTACTTGCACACAATCAGTGGACCCTATTATTCTATTGCATTGTTGACGTCTGTGGGACGTGTATAAGTGTGACTATAAGTGGAATGGGACACTTATGGAAGCACTTATATGGATGTCACAGGTAAGGCACCAGACACTGCCCATTTATCTTGGGTATCAGTCGGGACGTGCTTGATGGAGATCCTGTCTCCAGTTCTCGCGCAGACTTGTCATGGACCGACCGGTATTTGAGGTTATGGTTGGCGTTTGATGTAGACCGCGGGGTGTGGGGTAGTTTGAGTGTGAGTTCAACAGAATCTCGGGAGTCCCATGCCGGTATATATATATATATGGAGATATATGGAGATTTACAGGGTACATGATTATTACCGTGCGTTATATTTTGGGCCCGTGGTCCCTTGCCCTTGGGTCCTACCCTTGGGTGGAGGACACTCACGAGTGGTTGACTCTCACACTTGGACTGACGATAGGCTCAGTGACCTGTACAGTGAGACTTAGAGACTAATAAGGATAGTGACATTGATATGCACTACTTACTGTATTGACACACCTGACATACTATTTTACTGCTTTACCGTTCACCTGCTCTATTTGACACCGCATCGGTTACTCCATGTTCACATCTTTACTGTCTTGATTTACTGTTATATATCTATTATCACTGTTCGAGTTACAACTGCATCTATACATATATATTGCTATTGCGTCGCTCTGACGACCTGAGTATGCATGCTCAGAGTGAGAAGTGGACCTAGCTTGGACCAGGACCAGACGTACCTTGAGGACATCGCGGACATTTTGATCAGCTACCCAGAACTATACTCTCTTGATTCCCATCTGGTTAGTTCTTTGTATTTGTTTTGATTTCCATACTGCATTTCTCATTACCTGTGCATTGTATTACTGGTTACCACGTAAAGCTAGAAGCCGAAGTGTGACTACGGCAGGATATTTTCTTAACCGTAGGAGCATGGCTGGCCTTGTCAACCCCTCGTATTCCGTATTTTGGGCAGCGGGGCGTGACATACGTGTACTTGTGCGCATATGATGTTCGGGGGGACAATACCAGTAGGCTTTGGTTTAAGCCAGATCCTGGTATTTGATTATTGGATTAGTTTCGTCTCATTGCATTCGTGTTTCTCGGAATATGGATGGGGGTATGTATATACGGTCTGTAGGGTTGTTTTTCGTCACCCCATTAAGATGGGAATGCGCGCGCGTCTGTCAGGCGTATTACAGATTCCCCCTGCCTAGGGTAGGCGGGGGTTTATTGATTGTGGGGATCCGAATCTTCGGCAGCCGCGGACTAAGCTGCCGTTAATTATCCCTCGTCTTTGGAGCGAAGGAACCTCCGATTGATGGGTCAAACAGGTCATGCGAACTCAACGTACAGTGTGCATATGTGTTGAAAGGGTTTTGGATATATCGGGGGCCCCGCAGAGTTTTACAGGGGTCCCGCTACCCGGATAGCGGGCTGGGGGTCAAGGGAGCTAGCAGCCCCCTTGCGGGGTGCGAGGCAGCGTCCCGTTAGAAAAAAATTCCTTACGGGGGACGTGTTTTGATGTGGAGTGCATAAAAAAATGGGGGGGAGCATCTTAAAGATGCGTGCGTGGCACGTGGGCGCATGGTGCCCACGGGTCACGTACCTGGCGCGTGAGCGCTTGGCGCTCGCTGGTCGCGTGCGCAGCACGTGGGCTCTGGGTGATAGCGGGTCACGTGCAAAACACGCGACCGCGAGGCGCCCGCGGGTCACGTGTGCCTCACGTGACCACTAGGCGCTAAGTGGGGCGCGTAGGGCGCACGTGGGTGCTATAGTGCCCGCGGGTCACGTGCCTTGCACGCGACCGCTGGTCACATGCGCTGCACGCGATCGCAGGGCGTGGGAGCACGTGGGCGCTTTAGTGCCCGCGGGTTACGTGCGCGCACGTGGGCGCTTTAGTGTCCGGGGTCATGTGCGCTGCACGCGACGATTGGGCGCTTTAGCGCCCGCAGGTCACGTGCGCTGCACGCGACCGCTGGGCGCCCGCGGGTCACTTGCGCGGCACGCGACCAAGAGGAATACCAGCGGGAAGGGGCTTAGCCCCTAGGTTGGGGAGTTGAACTCCCAAAGGGTTTTGGAGTTGAACTCCTAATAGAAATTTAATTTATGGAGTTAAACTCCAACAGATCTAGAAAGGATTTAAACTCCTAGGAATTTTTGGCTCTTCTTTTGAGCCTTAGATCCTCCCAACGTGGGATTTTTTAAGATGGGTCTCCTTCTTCTTCCTCTCAGTTGGCCGGCTCTTGGGGGAAAGGGGAGTGAGATTCAAAATCTCCCCTTTCAAAGATTTGATGGGAGATCCGAGCTCTCCTTTGTGGGTTTTGTGGTGAAAAACTACTTCTTTTGAGAAAGGAAAAGTTAAACTCTTGATTTAATTCAAAAAGAGGAAAAAGGTTTTAGACACTCGAGAAAGGGGAAGGAGGCACAAACCCAAGAATTTTGGGGAGAATGAATTGTGTATGCTTTATTCATCATCATGTTGCCTTATATAGGCTTACACATTTACATATAGCCTCTCGGGCTTTACAAAATGGTATTTTGCTTATCCCATGATTCATGTGCTATTTCTTTTTGCACATAAGCCATGGGCTTACAAAAATTTGGGTTTATGCCCATTTTGCTTACATTCATGCATAAAAAATTACATCAAAATTATTTATTACATGATTTTTATTTTGGCATGGATAGGGGACGGCCGCTTCATGTTCGGACTCGACTTGGGCATGGGCCCACTTGATCTGGGCTTGGGCCCACTTGGCTTGGGGTTGACCTTGACTTTGATTTGGTCAACCAGGCTGCAATTTTCGACCCCAACACGGTCGAGAGGGGCATTCTTGTGATTTGAACAAGATTGCTTTTTGGAGAATGACACCTCATATTAAGATTTCTCTTTTATGATTAATTTTTTAGTGAGGTGGGGGAAAATGAGAGTGGAAACTTGTGGTATTTTAGTGAAAAAGGATTAAGGCTTTTGCATTGACCATCTTTGACTTTTTGACTTTGTTGATTTAGATATTATTGTGAGATATTTGTGAGATATTTTGCGGGATATTTTCACATGGTTCAAATGCAAAAACCCTTAACTTTTTCATGAGAATTCTTCTACACAAAAAAAGGCAGATCTTTCTCTCTCTCTCTCTCTCTCTCATTTTTCTCAAGGCTTCTCCATTTCTCTCAAACCCTAAACCATTCCATGAGTTGGAAATCCTAGGGTTTAGTGAGACAACTTGATCTCTCATCACTCTCTACACATTCTAGGCTACTTTGTCTAGCACACCAAGTGACCTAGTTGCTTCAAGTTAGAGGCAAAGCTCAAAATCAGAACTCTCGGGTGGATCGTCTACGATTCGGAGAAGACGACGAGGAGGTGAATTCTGTTCTCATTTCAAGGAGCTCACGACTTGGAGGAGAACAGCGAGGAGGTGAAGGACAACGAGAACTTAAGGTATAACACACACACATAGTAGTTAAACCTTTATGATATATTGTTAGCTAGGGTTTAGTGTCGATCCTGGAATTTAATCGATGTTACAAAGCTACTAAAAATTGTTTTTTGCAAATTCCGCCTCCCCGCGAACACGTGGGGATGCGTGGCATCGACTTACACTAGTTACGGTAAGGTCCACTCTTGCTGTAACATTATTAGTACATTCGTTTGTTCCTAATATTGTATTTTTCACTTACCAACAATATTTACAAATAACATCTCTCGAACTGCAAAATAACTTACGGTATACAACATTGTTAGAAGCTAGAACACTGTCTTGGTAACACTTGTTACTGGTTGAGGATAAGTAACATTATGAGATAGATGTTTAAATATAAAATAGCAGTTTAAAGATATTGATGGTTACAATTATCAAGTTAATTAATCATTATTATACCGTACATATGGAGTATTAGTATTTTCATGTGGATCAATAAATACAGCTATAAAGTATTTGTTTAACTAAAGTCATTTCATATATCAAATTAATAATCATACACATAACCAGCAAATAAGTTAGTTCATAATAGTTTATTTAGATACAAGTAACATAATACGTACGTTAAACAAAATACTATGCTTAATCAAGTCAGATCAATAACATGAATAAGTAATAGTTGGTTTGATCATATAACTAACCTTAAACATGACACGCTTGTTAATCTATAACCGTTAGTGTACCGATATACTGTTAGAACTATATTGCTTGCTTTACATCATGACTTATCTATGATATGTGACTGTGATACATACACACCTTACCTAATTGATTATCTCATTCCTGGCAGGCGTGTACACTAATTCATGACTTGTACCCTGCAATCCTATTACTGTTAACGTTATCATGCTTGCGAGCTGCTATCTTGCTACTGCTATTGTTATATTGCTTATACCTGTTACCTTTGATATTTACCGATGCCAACTTTCCTGACTTGTTGTCCTGATGGACGTGACGTGTTGTCTAGATAGACATAAGCTGTACCTGCATGTTCATGTGTTGGCATTAGGTGGACATTATTCATACTTGACTTGGAAACAAAACCTGGGAAAACCAAAAGTGTAACTGAAGTGTAATTAAAAAGGATATTACTTGATCTGTGGTTCCGAGGGGTAATGGAACAGAATCATGCATGATTCTTACTACTTGATCTGTGGTTCCGGAGGGTAACGGAACAGAATCATTCGTGATTTTTACTCTTGATCGGTGGTTCCGAAGGGTAACAGAACAGAATCATTTGTGATTCTTACTACTTGATCCGTGGTTCCGGAGGGTAACGGAATAGAATCATTCGCGATTCTTAATACTTGATCGATGGTTCCGGGGGGTAACGGAACAGAATCACTCTTGATTCATGCATCTTGATCCGTGGTCCCGGGGGTAACGAGATATATACTTTTGAGTTATATGGAGGAATACATTCATTGGTTTCAAATACATGTAGGATAATTAACCTAGAAACACAAATTTTAGTATACACGTGACATAACTATAGTTTGCTGTTATAACACATGTGATTGTTTATTTATACCCATACCTTATTTTTCATGTGACGTCCTATATAACACATTGTTCAGTCAATTATTATTATCATGATATTTATGGCGCACTGACGTCTGGGCCCAGATATTTGATTTTAGCACATAAGAATCGTGAGTATTTCGACAGGATCGCCGATCAGTGAGGATCATCTCACTGATATAGCTCTTATGGATGGTTAGTTATTCCTTATATTTTTATTGCTTCCGCTACTATTTCCTGTTGTTGTTTGTGGTTATTTGACATGTTTAGAGATAGATAGTTATATTATTGTTCTTGATTACTGATTGACAGCCGTAACATGACTATGAGTATTTATTTTCTTCCCTTAGGTAGCATGGTTAGCCGAATTACATCCCGAAATTTTGATATTTTGGGAAGCGGGGCGTGACATGGACCTATGGTGTCTCTTTTGTAAATTTTTTTGGGTAGACAAATTGTGGCAGGGAAAATATTTTTGTAACTACGTAGACTTTAAAATAAAATAAAGTATTTTTAAATCATGTAGGCCGGACATTTTGTTTCCTCTGCAGGTTTCATTCCAAGACAAATTTTAATAAATAATTACATAGAGTTTTATGGAGATTAATGTGGACCTAATGTTATTATCCATCTATTACTGTAATACAAAGTTGGGTCAGTCAAAAAATCTTTAAAAAGTTAAAGCACTAATTTTTGCCTTTCCTCTTTTGCGCTTATCTTTTTCCATATTCATTTCTGTTTCCTAAGTTTGTGGTTCATTCATGAAGCCCAAGAAAAAAAAATTATAATTTAATGGGTAGATGTTTTGAAAAGTTGGTCCATTAAAAACTTTATTAATTATTCAAAGCTATGTGTTAAAATATTTTTAGTTATTATAATTAGTTTACATGCCAATATGTTGTTAATCATTGATAATTGGTTATTAATGACCTAATGCTCATTTCTATAAAATGATAAAACGATGAATCGTGTAAGAAAATTAACTAAAAGTTTATTATATGGATATCCATGAACATTTTAATAGTTTTAGGTTAAATCATATTAGATTGTTTATAATGTACAGTATAAAATGTATACTTGTCTTTGTTTTAAACTACATCCATTAATTATTTTTTCAATCAAAAATTAATAATGCGCTTATAATTCATACAAAAATAAATATAAATGCCGATTTTATATATTATTTTTTCTATACCTATAATATTTATAAAGAAATGTCACGATACATAAAAAAAACCATTAAAGCCTAAGATTGTTTTGAGATTGAATAAGCTGTATCTATACATTTTTTATCCTTTATTACTTACATATTAAGTTGTAACAATTACGTGTGATTTATAAATTCATCTATAAGTATTTTAGATTATCTTTTGTCCCACACGATTACGCGTGGGATCAAAATTTGGATTTAATAAAAAAAATTAAGTGTTGTTGATAAGGAATTGTCCTTGCCAAGACTACAAAGCTTCCAAGGTTCCAACCACCAAGCCAATTTGAGGCATATCTAAGCTAAGAACGGCGAAATTCTAGATGCAAGTTGGGCGGCCGTCTAGACTTGCCTTTAACAGGATTCGCTGCTGTCCCGATGGAGATAAGGTTCTAGATCCGTCCATGGGAAAAATAAAAAACATTAGACAAAAATGTAGAAGGTTACAAAAAAAAGTAACCAAAATTTCAACATTTGAAATAATGAACTATTGAAGTTTTGTTTGGTTTAGACAGAATTAAAAGCTTTGAGACGTGTATGATACACTTTCCGAAAGATGATATTGCCCCCACTACGGGAGTACAGTAGAAGGCAATCACCCCTAAGATACAACAAAGCCCTTGAAAACTCTCTTAGAAGATAATGAGAAGAAGATGCCTTAAATGTGAAGAGCAGGACACAATTTATAGACTTGATCAGACAACAGACACAGCCGTTAGTTCTGTTCAGACAATCTTTGAATCTGAAGTTCAAAAAGTCAACTCTGTTACTAAGTCAACCCAAGATGCCCCAAGTGCCCAAGTGCCTCATCAAAGACAATAATAAATAAATGTTATAAGCCTGCTAGAAATCAGGCCCACTTGGCTCATTATTCACTTTGTTTATTACTTAAATATTGGGAACTATTATAAAGACTTGGGTGTTTGTCTCTCCATCCGATGTGGGACTATTTCTCACTTACAAATGCAACCAATATATTCAAACTACTAACAATCCCCCACTAGTTTGTATATATTGGCTGCAACCACATCTCTCTCGTGACAAATATTATGCATAAAGAAAGGTATCTCTCGATTTAAACCTTCCATTAGTGTATATATATCAATAGTCTAACAAAGTTATTGGTGTCCGCGGATCAAACCAAAACTTTTTATTATTAGAATTTGAAATACAACACACACAATATTCATCTTATTTTCTAAGAGGTTTATAACTGCTTTAGCACTATTATGGCCATGTGATAATCTTGTACTTCATAAGCATTTACAAGAGAATACTTCATATCTCTTGTTGAAGCGGCACCACTTCTATGCTAATATAGGTGGAGTTTCCTTTATTATATCCCTGTTACTGTGGATATTTAAAAATTAAATAACTCCATTGAGAGCTTTCGCTCATCCTCTTTATCGTAACAGACAGCACTAGATACTTATTTATATAAGAATGAGACGCCTAGTGCAATACAGGCACATGACAGTAACTTGTTATTACCCATTGAACTATTAAAATTAGTTTTTACTAATTAAAGTTGGGTTGCCATTACTGGTGCCAAATTGTAAATGTTTAAATCCCATTCCAATTGACGTATTCTTTACCAAATCTCTAGATAATTCCTTGGTAAAGGGATCTGCTAAATTCTTTGCAGATCTCACATAAACTATGGTAATTATTCCATTAGTTATTAATTCTCGAATATATTCATGGCTTAAGCTAATGTGTCTAGATTTACCATTATAAACATTATTATAAGCTCTAGACATAGTCGCCTCACTATCGCAATGCAAGGAAATAGATGGCATTGGTTGTGGCCACAACTCTATATCCAATAAAAAATTTCTCAGCCATTCCGCTTCCTTGCCGGCAGTAGCCAAAGCGACAAATTCAGATTCCATTGTTGAATGTGTGATGCAAGTTTGTTTCTTAGAGGCCCAACTAATGGCACCGCCTCCAATTGTAAATACCCAACCTGTTGTGGATTTATTATCACTTGCACTTGTGATCCAACTTGCATCCGAGTAACCTTCTAGTACTGCAGGATAATTGGAATAAAATAGACCAAGCTCTTTTGTTCTTTTTAGATACCCAAGAACTCTATTGATGGCCTTCCAATGATTAGTACTGGGTTTACTGGTATATCGTGACAATTTGCATATTGCAAAAGCTATATCAGGCCTTGTACAATGCATCGCATACATAAGGCTTCCAATAGCGCTAGCATATTCTAATTGTGCAATTACATTGTCACAATTCTCATTTAATTTCATACTCGGATCATACGGAGTAACACTTTCTTTAATATTAAGATGTTGGAATTTATTTAATAATTTCTCTATATAATGAGATTGGTTTAGTACAAACCCTCCACTATATTTTTTCACTTTTATTCCTAAAATAGTATCTACTTCATTCAAATCTTTCATTTTGAATACTGAAGTTAAATACATTTTTGTTTCATTTATTCCAATCATGTTTGTACCAAATATCAACATGTCGTCTACATAGAGACATATGATTATCCCATAATTCTGATTGAATTTGGAATATACACATTTATCCGCACTATTATGCTTAAAACCATTTGATATGATTGCTTTATCAAATTTCTCATGCCATTGTTTAGGGGCCTGTTTTAAACCATATAGCGACTTAGTTAATTTACAAACTTTGTTCTCATTTCCAGGAAGTATGAAACCTTCGGGTTGTTCCATGTATACTTCCTCATTTAATTCACCATTTAAAAAGGCCGTTTTTACATCCATTTGATGCACATATAAATTATATATTGAAGCCAAAGCTATAAGAATTCTAATGGATGTTATTCTAGCCACAGGTGCATAAGTATCAAAATAATCTATGCCCTCTTTTTGTGTGAATCCTTTAACCACTAATCTTGTCTTGAAAGTTTGTATAGAGCCATCTGTATTTAGTTTTCTTCTAAATACCCATTTACACTTTATAGGCTTAGATCCTTGAGGCAAGTCAACCAATATCCAAGTATTGTTAGACATTATTGAGTCCATTTCGTCATCAATAGCCTCTTTCCAAAATGCAGTGTCTCTTGATGACATTGCTTCACTAAATGTTTTAGGATCATCTTCTATATTAAGTAGAACAGGTACTTTGTTAAGCGCTTTGGTTCTATCTCCTTCAACGAGAAAGACTATTAAACGCGAATCAATAAAATCAAGACCAAAAGATTTTTCTTTCCTGATTTTTTGACTTTTTCTTGGTTCAATATTTTCATTACTTTCTCTTCTTTTCTCATTTGTAATTTTCTTAGAAGTTGCTGCATTTTCATCATTATACAAATTAGAATCAACATTGTCATGCATAAATTTATTTTCAAAAAATTCAACATGTATCGACTCAATTATGACATTTGATTCTAAATCTAGAAGTCGATATGCTTTAGAATTCTGTGCATATCCAACAAATATACTTCTGATGCCTCTCGGCCCTAATTTAGATTTATATGGATCGGTCACTTTATAATATGCTATGCACCCCCACGCTTTAATATAGTTTAAATTGGGTTTTCTACCATTCCAAATTTCATATGGTGAAACATGAGTTTTCTTGGATGATATTCTATTATGAATATAACATGCTGTTAAAAGCGTCTCACCCCAAAGATTAAAAGGTAATTTAGCATTTACCATTTCAACTAAGGTCCTATTTTTCCTTTCGGCTAATCCATTGTGTTGAGGTGTATAAGGTGCAGTTCTTTGATGAATAATACCATGCATTTTGCAGAATTGAGAAAAAGAATCAGAAAAATATTCTCCCCCTCTATCACTTCTAAGGATTTTAATCCTTCTATTTTTCTGATTTTCTACAACTGACTTATACTCTTTAAATTTCTCAAATGCTTCATCTTTCGTTCTTAATAAATATACATATGTAAAACGAGAATGATCATCAGTAAAGGTTATAAAATATCTTTTTCCTCCTCTAGTTAATTGACCATTTAATTCACAAATATCAGAATGAACAAGTTCTAATAAATTAGTATCTCTTTCGATTTTAGGGAAAGGTTTTCTAGTCATTTTTTCTTCTACGCAAATCTCACATTTATCATTATGATCATTTTGACATGCAATGTAACCATGTTTAGACATATACTTTAAAGAGCGAAAATTTAAATGACATAGTCTAGCATGCCACAAGGAAAAAGAATACTCAACAACATAAGCAAACATGCAATTTATTTCATTAATACTGAGTTTGAACATGCCATCACAGGAATATCCCTTTCCTACAAATATACCATTCTTCGATATTACAACTTTATCAGACTCTAAAACAATTTTAAATCCCTTATTGCACAACAGATTTGCAGATACAAGATTTTTCCTCAAATCAGGAACATGAAAATACATTAAGTAGAGTAAGTTTCTGTCCAGATGTAAACTTCAATTCAACACTTCCTTTACCGAGCACTTTGGCCGAAACGTGGTTTCCCATCAACACCTCTTCAGGTTCTTTTTGATCCGTGTAGGTATTGAACATTGCTTTGTTATTGCAAACATGGATGGTTGCGCCAGAATCGAGCCACCAATCTGCAGTTTTAGTTACCGCAGCCATATGCAATTCCGTAATCATGCCTATCTGCATATCAGAAACCATAGCAACAAGTTCTTTGACTTCATTTTCTATTAGATTTGCCTTGTTGCTATTTTCTGATCCGAAACCAAGTTTCTTTCCGGTATTTCTGAATTTGCAATCTTTAATATAGTGGCCTTTCTTTCCACAGTTATAACAAGGCCACTTGTTCTTTGCAAAATTAGATTTCTTAAAATGTCCCTTCTTCTGGACTTTGAAATTGTTCTGAAATTTTCTATGACCATTTTCACTGACATGATTCACCTTAGAGTTAGTTTTAGAACTAAAAAAAATCATGTCACGTGCACGGTTCTCTGCCTCAATCTGTAGATGAGTCTGAAATTGCTCTATGGTAAAACTTTCAGGGGAGTGCAGAATTTTCTTTCTGTATTCATTCCAAGTAGGAGGAAGTTTAGATAGAATTGCTCCAACTTGAAATGAATCAGGGACTTTAATTTCTAGTTCGCTCAGTTTAGAGACGAGTATTTGTAATTCATGCACTTGATCCATGATTGGCATGTCATCAGACATCTAAAATTCAAAATATTTAAGCGCTAGAAATTTATCCGTACCTTTCTTCTCATTTTTGTACTTTGTTTTAAGGGCGCTCCAGATTTCCTTTGGTGTCTTCATATTTCTGTAAATATCATACAGACGATCGGTGAGGGAATTGAGAATGTAACCGCGACAAACTAGTTCGTCTTCTTCACGCTTGTTTTTCTCTGTTCTGGCACTCTAGGCATCATTCGAACTTGATACTGAAACTGGAATTGAACCTTGACACTTGAATTTAATTCCGTCTCCATCATATCAGCTTTCGATTATTGAAGTTTTGTTTGGTTTAGACAGAATTAAAAGCTTTGAGGCGTGTAATGATAACACTTTCCGAAAGGTGATATTGCCCCCACACTACGGGAGTACAGTAGAAGGCAATCAACCCCCAAGATAATGAGAAGAAGATGCCTTAAACATCTTAAATGTGAAGAAGATGCCTTAAATGTGAAGCAAGATAATGAGAAGAAGATGCCTTAAACATCTTAAATGTGAAGAAGATGCCTTAAATGTGAAGGAGCGGTACATAATAAATTTATAGACTTATTCAGACACAACCATCTGACCATTAGAGTTGAACAGACACGACCACAACCGTTTACCATTTAAACGTTGGACAGAACACAATGCCTCATTAAAGACAATAAAATAAATGAAGGTCATAACCTAATAGAAATCAGGCCCACTTGGCTCATTATTCACTTTGTTTATTATTTAAATATTGGGAACTATTATAAAGACTTGGATGTTTGTCTCTCCATCCGATGTGGGACTATTTCCCACTTACAAATGCAACCAATATATTCAAACTACTAACATGAACATCCTGGCCATAGAAACCTAGTATCATATATTCAGGAGTTATTATCAAGTTTTTTAAACCCAGGGATGTAAATCCATTGGTTTTTTGTCCTAGAGACTTAGATCTATATTTCCAGTAATTTTTTGTTTCCTCCGATGCTCCAGCTAATGCATCTTAAGATTATTTTTTGTAATACCATATAATAATCTAAGTTATTTTCTGTTAATGAAAATTTTGAACAATTTAAATATAGACTTTTTCCAGTAAAAATGTATAATGCTAATTTCTTAGCTTCCTTTTTTTAGCCTTCCATATCTTTATATTGATTTAGCGCATACATGGTGCCATGTTGGTGAGATCCATCTCAATTGTATGAGTTTATTTTTGCTATCATACACAGTTATCATGATAATAATGTGACATGGGCAGAATATGTGGTTACAATAATATGGAAATTATAAAAAATTAGACTACTAGCATAAGAACGTGATAAAAGTGAAAATACCACACAAAAACTATACGTAGAAGAGAAAATATTAGTGTTCCTCGTTGACGCTTTATTTCTTTTGAAATACAACAATTTGTTTGATCTATACTGGACTAGTTTATTGCATATATAATGCATGTATATCATTGTATATATGTTATATATAGACTCGTTAGCAGGTAATCCCCTCAATTTTTGTTCTTTATCAAGAAACATCCCTCTTTTTAAAACATGCACTTAACGGCACTCTCAACGGCAGTTAAATTTCTGTAGAACACCGATCTTTTATTCCCAAAATATCCCTCAATAACAATAATAACTAAGTACCATTAATGAATGAATTGTCACTCGAAAATCATAGAAGTTTATGGCTAATTTTGGAAATGAAAGATTTAACAATAATAGTAACTTCTTTCGGGACAACGAGGATTGCTCTGTCTAGGTTGCTATTTACGTGCTATTTTAAAACCATGGCCTCGCATCTTGAATCAAAAAACACACAAACCTTTAACCCTTCCGTTTTTACCCAATTTCGTCTGTTTGATCCAATAGCAGCAAATAACACAGGACAAATAATATCAGCCATCCGGAATCCAAATTCATGCAGAAAGGATAGTGATCATGCTCAAAAGTGGTATTCCCCCAGATCACGACACGTAGCAGATGACGTGTCCCGAAGGCTACGGAGCAGGAGTAAATATAATGCTTTGGGGACGTATCTCGGGACCTCGTCTCCGAGGACACACCCGACCTTCCAGGAGACCTCCCCGAGTACTTCCATACTAGCCTGACGAACAACATCCAGCTCGTCTCCGAGCCTCCCGACGTTCCGAGCTTCCTCGGCCCTCCAGTTCGTCTCCGAGCCACCCGACGTGCCGAGCTTTCTCGGCCTCCCGGCTCGTCTCCGAGCCCCTGACATGCCAAGTCTCATCGGCTCTCCCGATCAACCGAGAACGCGGAGCCCCAGCGCCTCTGCAATGGCTCCGCACATTTCGCCAAAGCGAGATATCCGCTGCCTCACGCTCCACGTCCCACGCAGGCCCGTTCCCCCATTAATTAACGGATCCCGCCATTAACACGGGCGTAACGTAAGGGCGTAACTGACGGCAAGGACCTTGCACCGGCTCGCTCCATGCGACTACTATAAAAACCCCTCTCCCAGACGACTCAAGTAACTCAAATTGATTCCGACACGCCGCTACTCTGCCAATATTCTCCGGCACTAACTTGATCGTTGAAGGGTCCCTGGTGGTACAACCATCCCAGGACTTTCTTTGCAGGTAGCTCGGCGCAACACCAACCCATTGAGATCCACACGCTCAAACCTCAAACAACTCCCAGACCAAGTCACGACCGTCCAAGACTGCCATTACAGGATCGACGGAGGACAACATCTGAAGGAGATTCCGACCTACATTAGATAGAATCAAGGCTTGTTCGCAATAAAGAGAAATCATTGTCTGTGCATGTGTGTTTTTAAGAAGAAAATAAGTATGGCTTGAGTTTGTTGACCCGCTTTTGGAAAATCCCACGAACAACCATGTTTGAGCAGCACTACAATCAAAAAATGAGCACAGAGGGAACATCAAGCAGAGAGAGAGAGAGAGAGAGAGAGTCCTGATCCGAAGTCATATACTTCAGTTAACGGAGGAAGGTGTAATGCATCCCGGCAAGAAAGAGGGAGGGAGATAACGATTTACAGGCAACTTGGTGCAATAATGCTCTCATTTCTTTTTCCTCACGACCGAACTCATATGGCCGGCACGGTAGTACAGAATTTTCCTTCAAAAACAATTATACTGATTGTAGTTTTTATGAGCAAGGTTCAGGAAAAACAATCTCTGCTATTTTAACCATAAAATCCTTAAATTGATTTTAATTTGATAGTCTAAGATAGCCTCAAATAGCGCCGTATCGGCAGTATAATTTTCTTCAACAAACATTTAATAAATACAATTATCAACTGAATCAGTTATAACCATACAATTACCTTTACTGATCTAAAATAATTACTGAAATTATTGTGAATCGTGTTGAAAACAAATTAACCGTTCCCACATTCCCACAATAATACCGATTTCACCATGCTGCCATGAACTATAAGCACTTTTCTTAAATGATACCATGAACTTTTAAATGATGGATTGGTACCATGAACTTTCAGAGTATCAAAATACCTCCCTGACGGCCTCTCATATAATAAAAAAGACTATGTTTGCAAAAAAGGGAGATGCATTATGATATTCTGAGAGGCCGTTAGGGGGTATTTTTATTATATGAGAGGCCGTTAGGGGGTATTTTGATATTCTGAAAGTCCATGGTATCGATCTATCATATTGAAAATTTATGGCATCATTTGAAAAAAGCGCCTATAGTTCATGGTCGCATGTTGAAATTTAACCATTTTCTTTTACCAAATAAATATGAGAGCCAAGGGTTGGGGGACCTCTTTCTCTTTGCTATAATAGTATAGATGACATTGCTGTTCAGATGTAAAGAAAAAATAAATTAGAATCGCCATGTAAACTCTAATCTAATACGCATTCTCTGGTGCTAAAAACCATGATGCTCGCGCAACATCCCCAACTTAACCAACAAAGGATGTATTATGGATCCCTTATTTAGACGATTCCTTTTATTATTTATACTCAATAAATCTTATTGATGATTATAGATATTTGTTGTTCATGTCGTAGCCTTCAGATTGGATTTATGCTTTCACACGGGTATAAAATGAAGATACACCCCCTCTGTTAGCTCCAAATTGAAGGGCTCGATCCAAACAATTAACAATTTTTATGTGATTTCATTTCGCGGTTTAGATAGATCTTTTTTCATGACTCTATAATGATTTCTTATCAATCGTTTTTGTCCGAACGACAAAACTTTGCTCCCTTCGAAAGTGATTTGAGATATAAAAGGAGAGTTTTGAACTGGATTTGTGTCGACGGATGGCTACAAAATTGCCTACACCTAACTTATAGGTCCAATGAATGTGGAACTAATTCCAATCGAAAGCTACAAATAACAAACAACCAAATAATTAATAGAAAAGGAAAAGAAAAAGAACTGAATTGAATTTGGGTACCTATCACCCACCGTCACGCAATTATCACGTGCTACATGTCTCCCACGTGGGCCCACAATTTCAACGTCCCAGATCGGTCCACGTCTCCATCGAAGTAGCTCGCATCTGAAACGGCAGAAATCAACGTCTATGCCTTTTACCGCTCTTTTCTGTCTCTTTCTGCTGAGTCGGCGGCCCCTTCAACCAAAAGCAAGCGGAAAAAACAAAAATATTACATATCAGTCCTTGTCAAATAATGGTTTTGCATTCTTGCTTCCGATTTTACATGAACATTGTTCATCTAATAATTATTTTATTAATTAGAAACTAGTTGGCAAGATTGGTTTCCCAAACCGATTTAAAGAATCGGCAATCTCGCAGTTTGTTTTGATATCAAAAGAAATCTTTAATTCGCTTCTGCTGCATTTTTCACTCTACAGTTCATGTCCGTTGTGTATTAACTTAAGCTCGACCTAGCTTACTTTATATTAACTATTTAATGTCTTAACCAGCCAAATGATATTCTCCTATAGTGTCATAAATTTCATGCGATAAGCAAAATTTAGGATAGAATATGTTATAGGTATACAAATAAGAGAGCTGATGATCCTGCCAATCACGACTCTAGTAGAGAAATACAATAGATCATAAGTATTACGATGAAGCCATTGTAGTTACCCTGGTGGTTATTTGGTCTTCCTCGTCAGAATTAAGCTAAAATGGAAACATCGCTACCCATGTCTACTAGAATGCAAAAAAGAAAGGCTGAACGGTAGGAAATATCCGTAACATTTACCACAATATCAGGAAATACACCAAACTTTTCAAAATCGGCACTTTACCCATTTGACTTTAATTGATTCTCAAAATACCCTTTATATAAATAATTAATTAAAAATACATCTTTCTCTCTCTTTCTTATATACCCTCGTTACTTTTGGATACTATCCACACTTTTCAAAATTCTTTAAGTTTTTTAAATACCCAAAAACTTATTAAGTAATCCTTAAGTTTATTTTTTTATTTAATTTATTTTTCAAATACAGCTTTTACTTTCGTCGTCATCTTCTTTATCACCGCTTGATAAAACCCATCTCCATTTTCTTTCTTCTCATCCCTTAGTCCTATTCATTCTTTCTCTTCTCTTCTCTTCATAAGCTCTGTTTCTTCTTATTTTCTTTTATATTCACTTCCAAACAAAAAAACTTTAATACAAAATACCCTAAATTTTAGAAAATTATGATCCACAATAAAGCTAGAATTATACAAATCCTAATATAAAAATCTAAATCAATTAACGCTTACAAAATAGAATATCTAAATCAATTAAATCCCACCAGAACCAAATTCAATTAAGCAATTTTTGTTTTGGGAATTTCAAAGCACGTAAGAAATAAGAAAGGATTGTAAAGATGTTTGCATTTTCATTATCGATTTTTGTGAAAATTAACCATAATTTAATGATATTGTATTTAAAGAAAACTTATATTTTTTAAGGAGGTGCAGGGATCATCGAAGAATAATGAGTTGCATCAAATTTGCATAAAATTTTAGGAGGTATTTCAAAAAACCCTTTTGGTATAAATATCTTAATTAAATATTTCAGTGAAGGGTATTTTCGGAATCAATTAAAATCGAGCACGACAAAATGCTGGTTTTAGAAAGTCAAGGATATTTATTGCTATAGGGATAAATGCTAGAGGGTTTTCCTGCAATTTAGCCAAAAAGAAATTGATAATGGGGATGAAGTAATGGTTTGCAAACGGTAATAGTGCACAGGGATGGATATGAAAAATTGCAAATAAAAGACCCTTTCCCTCTTTTTCCTTAAACAGGCGAATATTCCATTTCATTTCTCTCTCCCTCATGCTTTCTCTCTCGAATCAAAGAATAAATCTCTCGAATCAAACAAAGGGGGAGAAAGAAGCGAAAACAGAAAGCCTAGCTTCATTCGATTAGATTCTCGATCTCATTCCGTTTCAATTCCTTGGCGAATTTGATCACTTCAGCTTCTCGATTCGTTGCAGGTTCGACACGAAACGCGTTTTGTTTCCGAAATTTCTCTATTTTTTTAAAACCAAGTTGTTAGATCTTGTGGTTGTATAAATAGTGTGTATGTTTGTGATATGCAAATGAATCTTGGAATTGGATTTTGTGACGTGATTCTTAGATTTTTGACCAATCAATTCATGATTATTGCTCAATTGAAGGTGTTTGCATTAAGAAATGAAAGTAGAAAAGATCGGAAGATCTAGAAATTGAGGAGAGGCTTGATGGTTGATGATTTGTTACAAAAATCTCTTGATCATATTGTTGTTTTAATTTGGGGAAAAAATTACAAAAAGGGGGGAAATTGCACTTTTTTTAGGTTGCAAAATATAAGTGAAGAAGCTTATTTTTTTTAGAGCTGAGAGCGGTAACGGAAGCATTGTATTTTGATGATAGGATCCTAAGAATCAAAGCTAGAAGATAAATAATTGGTGTGTTCATTAATTGGATCAACTTAGTTGTAATAATGCCAATGCGGCGAGAGCACAAGAAGCGGATGTTTGCACCCTTTGATACCTAACTCTGATCAAGAATAAGCTATGTTCCAATTGTTCTATAGTCATACTAACCTTCATTTTGGCCCTTTTAGAGCGGTTTCGGAAGATTATTTCTGCTTTACTTGTACAGCTCTCCCCCTATCTAGCCTAAGCGTATAACATATACTCTAATACTCTTCAAGCATCTCAGTGATAAATTTCTGAGATAAATTTGGTTCGTTTATAAATTTAGTTCCAAGAATCAACTGTCTTTAGATGTCTCTTTTGGGGTTAGTAGTTCCTAATGTTATGCTTTTATAAGCAAAGGTTGTCGCGGCTATGTTATCATGATGGTTTTAAAACTTCTCCGCACCATTTTATGGCACGGTTTTCCTATAAATTCAGTGTTCTACGTGTAATCCATGTCTAAAGTGAGGGATAGGACTTAAGGCTAGAGATGCAAATTGGTTTTTCCATTATTTTAATTTTAAAATTTGTAAGCGCATTCTAAAAATGTAGATATCGTCAGAATCATTAATGTAATCAAATATAGATATAGACAAATTTAGTATAAATTGAAGATCAACTCAATTCAGCGGGGAGTGATGGAAATGGAGATGGGATAATGCACTTGGAAGCCTTGACCTTGGATCAAGACCGCATATCATGCATGGTCGTTGGGACGCTGTAACCAGGTTTCCCGCCATCAAGTGTCGGGACCAGGGTATTGAGTTGGAGGATAAGAGATTTGTGGGGAGAGGTATGGTAAACGTAGAACTAAAAATAAGGATATATGCTAAAATGAATAATAATAACTCAAAAGTATAGGGTTTGAGTAATCTTTGCCTTTTTTACACCTTTATATTATCCATGGCCATCTTGGATGCTTAACTCAGAATTAATTGACCACAGCTCTGATACCATAAGGTTTTTCCTATTTTGAAAGCTAGATCACTCAAAATCTTGTTAGGTCTCAAGTTTATAGATGTTTATATGTGTGTCACAGTCATACATAAAAGTCCGAGACTCCAAATAATGTTTATTTTACATAAGAGTCTAGACAATTATATAAATTACGAGATACTATCCATTAATATTTTAATACATTATTCATCAAGTTAGCGCCCTTAACAGGAAAATTTAATATATATGAAATCATAAATCTAACCTATATCTATTATCATATCTATTGAATGATGAACCAACTTAGGCTTTATGAATGCTCAAGAATGCAGAGCTTGACATGACATTATCATCTTGTTTGAGCTAAACACAATAAGCAACCCGTATTCAGTATACCAACCTCAACTTATATTCTCAAGTTTAAAAAGTTTATTAAGTGATTGTCTCATTTCATGCTCAATGTTGAGCCCAACACATCTTATCTTTTTTTTTTTTGCTGCATTAATATCTTCTTTCATGAAATGCCACATTCACCACCTTTCATTCTGCTGTATCCATTTTAATTCCCATTATAGTTACGTAGTAGCATAACATCTGTTGCATGTGTTCAATGTTTAAAGGTACTCGTAGCCCCCCCTGCGCGTTTCCAATATGTAGACTAGTATATTGTTCTGTGGGCCATATGAGTTTTCTCATTTTAAGCTCAGACCATAGCTCCTTATGCAAAACCTGGTTACTTGTTTAGCCAAGACTACTTGGCTTATTGTGATGCATCTTTTTAAGACCGTTCCATTTGAAATTAAGCTAAATTCTTTCTGAATTCATTTGTTTCTCTCAGCAGGCATTTATAACTTGTGGGTAGAGCATATTGCTTCAGGGGATTTCTTCACAACACCTAAACATGCGGAATAACTGGTTTATTTTCCCAAACTCAGAGTTAGACGGTGGATACCAATACATACTCCCTACAGACCTGAATTTATCACAAGGCTTCGGGGCACAGTTTTTGTCGCAGTTTGGTTCACTAGTGGATATTTCTTTCTACCATTCCAACCATTTTATTACATCTGGAAGTCTAGCTCTTCAAGAAACGTTAAGTTGCATTTCTAAGTTTGCAGGCGCATTATTTATCTGGTCTTCTACAAGTGCAGATTATAATATATTCCGTAAATTGTCAAGGAACTCACGGGGTTCAAATCCTAGAAATAACCCATTTTCTACAGCAATTAAACATGTTACTTCTTCAAGACAAAATCCTTTGCATTTTGGTTCTGGCTCTGATACTGGATCTGGCGTGCCAGTGTTCTTCACCAAGCTTGCCTCATCCACTTTACAATTCATTTGGAATCAAGTTCCAAAAAATCAGACCCTCCCTATTCTATCATTAGCAGCAGCTCTTATACCGCCATTTGACAATTTGTGAGTATGCTAATTAACATTTTCTTGATGGTTATTGCTATTGACAACAAATAGACACCCGAAACTTAGCCAATTGACATATATATAATCTAAGTTTCAATTCAATATGTTACGCTGTTTTTGGTGAAATAACAAAGGTCTGCATAAAGGTAAACAACTTACATTGAAAATGACTTAAGGTATACAATTGAAATTTTAATGTATTTATTTGTAACTAATTTAGTTCATGGTATCAATTTACAGCTAATATAGTTTAGGGTGTTTATCTGAAAAATGCTGAATGTTAGATTACTATTTGTGAAGTTGCCACATATTTATTTGACCATGATACACAGTGAAAGAGCTTGTAGAAGAAAATTGATCTTAAAGTTGTAAGGAAGTTCAGTCTTTTTGTGCTTACTCAAATTGCTTTTTATTATGGACGGGGAAGGTCTTCAAAGGTACCGGTTGATTATATTCCAATGGAGGGGCGTATTGAACGGATAATTGGAACAGCCGGGGATGACTATCGGGGTTGTAGTACTCTTTCTATATCTAACATGTTGTGGGCAAGAGATGCAATTGAACCAAAAACCGGCATCAAGTTCCCCACAGTTTTGGACAGTTCTCCCAATGGAGATGATAGTAATTATCTAACAACAGAGGTATCTTTATTTTCAGTTTACATTGCTCAGCATACAACAGCAGTTTAAATTCATATATGTGTCATTCAATTATACAGTATTTGAAAGGCCATGATATATTCAGTTTTGTATTTTAAGGCCAGATATTTATTCAGTTTGCCTATTTCATGATATTCAGTTCTGAATTTAAGAGCCTTTTCATTAAGTTTCATATTTCCTGATCAATTGTAAAGTAAGCTGAAATTATGATATGAATATTAATTCTATCTGTTTATGCTATAGAGAATTAGGACGTCTTAACAGGAACATTTTAGTAGAGAAGTATTTATAGAATGGCGAAGTTTGTTACCTCACATCACTTAAAGGAGCATGTTTCCCTTCTTTACTTCGTCAGATGATTCATGCTAAGCCTCCGTTTATCCGATTTGTCGTTTGCTTTCTCTAATACTAATATTGAGACTGGTTGCATGGAACAAAGCATTCTAGGAATATTTGACTGCTTTTTCTAATAGATGATGCATAACAGTTACTTTTCAAGAAATATAGAGAGTTCCCAATTTTGTACTTGTTACGCTTTTCTGTTATCATGCAGCTGAAGTTAATATATAGTAGTTGCTACATCTGTCGAGTTTTTATTGTTGGATGAAAATCATTTGTTGGCTTTAGCAATTTTATTAAAACTTTGATTGCCATCAATATATTGAGCTCTTACATTTTTCAGGTTCTTGTTGGGACTGGTTCTAGAAGTATGAGAGTAATAAAAATCAAAACCTTGAAGGTTTATGCATTTGGTTTGTGTGAGTATATCTCCCTGCTTATCATATAACTCGTCTTAGCCTATTGATATATTTATGACTGTATTAAGATCTGAGTTTGCAAATAATCTCACATGAAGTTTAGTTATGGTTGGAACCGATTATGACAATCTTTCTAATGTTAGTTAATATATTTCTCTTTGTTATAGATGTGCAACCTGATTCAGTTTGTGAAAAATTGGGCCGCAAATATGCCACTGTGCCAGCAAACGAGTTGGAAAATCGATCCGATTTTTTTGAAGATCTTCTCAGGTATGTTCTACTGATTTAACTTCCTTTGTTTGGGATTTTAAATACCCCTTTTCTTCTATAGCGATTTTCAGATAGTGTCCGATTATGTATCCACCTATTTTTTTCTTCATCAGTACTTTTTAATATATTTCATGCTGGTAATTTTCATTTTTGTCATATATTAGAAATTCTGCCCTTTTTATTGTAAAAAGGACAATTCATAGCAAATTAATTTGATATTGAGTTTTGTATGTACAACTCTGGGTTTTGTAGATGGAAGAAAAGAATAAAAAGTGTAAGAATGAACACTAAATTCAGTGGGAGAACTCTTTTTTTTTTTATGAATAATTAGGGGTATATTATTTTCCTGAACGGACTTAGCCTGCTGGTGTGCCGGAATTATAACTTGAGTCAGTGGCCCACTGTTCGCTTGAATCTTATGTTGCTCCTGAGTTAACAGCAGTTGTTAAACAATCACAAACACAAATGGGCATGTGCGTGTGCGTATGCACACACTCACAGTCACACTTCTTGACCTTTTCCTACATCCATAATTTTTTGCTGTATTATGTTCTGGTAACTTGGATTCATTACCAGCCTTTCTCCTCCATTGCTCCATCTACCAATTAGAGGTGAAATGCTCTTTGATTAATTTTCATACTTGCTAGCTTATGCTGTTAGAGTCGGTCAGTAAATCATGAAAGAAGTTTCTCTCTCTCTGTGTGTGTAGATACTTATGTATGCATGCATGCAGACGTGTGTGCTAAGTATGGCATAATATACCATATACGTATTTATATATTTTTTATGTATGCATATGGATGCATCATGTATGTTTGTAGGTGTAATTACTGTGTCCATTTATATGCATATCTGTCACATTGAGTGAAAAGAAATTTATAGTGGATTTTCTTAACAGACATTAGATTTTTTTTGGCAACATTCTTGGGTAGTAGATGAAGAGAATGGTTTATGTTTAATGTAAACAATGTAACTTGTCTTTTCAGACCTTGTTCGCATGTTTGGATTTCAATATGAACTGTAATAAGTTTCTATTGACAACCATGCAGGGAGGATATTCATATGACTGTTAGGTTGGTGGTTAATTGCAATGGCCTCAGAATAAAAACTGTGAGGGAGTAAGCAACTATTTCTTTCTCAAGAGATTTTTGAACGGTTTATTAATATTTTAAATTTCGATTTTAACAGTTCGTCTTCTTCAGCACCAGCACTGATACCTCTAATTTGCCTCATTATAAAAGGAGTTTCTTTTTGCTTGTTTTGGTTCCACAATTGCATTACGGATATCTTCTCTGCATGAAAAAGCTATAATTGCCTCCATGTGTTTTATCATTAATTTGCATGTTTGGCACTTTGCAGAGACCCGTCGTTCCCAATTTCCCATCTTTTGAGTTCTCTTGGCATATCTTAGAAAAATATACATGTCCACATGCTGAACTTAGAAGTCTATTTTTAATATCTAAAGCTTTGTCAAATACTCACAACTGCATTTCCATGTTGTAGTACAGTTAATTATTATCATTTAGAAGGGAAAAAATGAGTCTCATTTTTAGTCCTTTTTTGGGTCATCTGGCAATATGGCTTTCACCCTTTTGATTATTCATGTTTACTTTGATTTGTGAATACTGTGAGATAGTTGAATAATCGAAAATGGTTTAAAATTCATTCCTCATAAGTACGTTATCTCCTTAGCCCCTCCTACTTATTAATGCGGTCAAAGCAAGTATTAAAATCACAGCAATTTTAACAAATTTTATTGCAATGCTGGCATTTTTATATCAAGGGTATAAAATTTATATCTAATATGTTCAGGAAATGTTCAATAGATTATGGTTCAACTAATAAAGGACCGTTTTAGAGCAAGTTTCCTCCCTTTGTATAGACTGTAAGGATGCTTCATAGAGAGAATGTGCCTGTATACTTGGATAAATAGTGGGTTCTAGTCTTGTAGACTGTTCGAGTTGTCCTAAAATTTATAATATCTTTTACACATTGAACAAGGACTGAGATATTAACAATCTACATCTTTTTAATAAAAGATATTTTGATAATTTGTTCTGCTTGTTTGATTTATATTAACACATTATTTAGAAGATTATCTTATACTATCTGACTATAGTGTTTTATATAACTGTTTATCTTATAATATCCGACTATAATGATTTATTACATTTTATATTACTGAATGTGGCGATGATTTGTGGCAGTGGTTTTGAGAAATCTCTCCGTACTCGGTTGCAGAAGGTATCTGCTAATCTACCTTATGTTTGATTTGCTTTATAATTTAAAAAAAAATAATATCAAGTGATGAAACTTCACTGACTTCTTACAATTTGTTTTCATGATAAAGATGAATCCGAACACAGATTACCACTGTGTGACAGCATTTGGTTCTTATTTTCAGCAAGAAATTCCATTGCCTATTGTACGAATCCTCTTCCCCCCCCCCCCCCTCTTTATATAGCCCCTCTAGCTGAAGATGCTTACGAAAATTATAAATTGCAGGGTACAACTATTGATTTTAGACAAACAGTAGAGGGCCGTCTAATAACAGAAAGTAAGTAACCATCTCTCATCTTTTTTCCTTGATTATTGTTGGATCTATCCTGACCTGTGTTTCATATGCAGTTGGTGGTAAAGTTATTGGTGCTGTTCACAGCAAAGATTTATGCAGTAAGTTGGCAAAGCTTCTGAATTCACTACCTATCATTTTCTCAAATCCTTTCAGTTTTTGGGTAGATTTATAATATTACAAACTCCTTTGTAGTTTTCAACGTATAGCAATCATACCCCCTCTGCTCATCGACCAAAACCCTAAAGCACAACTAAATTCTACTCTAAACAACACGAAGGGTGTTGCTGTTTTAAAACCTCTGATGGGCCGTTTGCGCTATCAAGTCTCTCGAAGGGGTAAAGTTCTATAAGGGGGTAATATACCAGGGGATTTTCTTTGAAGAAATTTCTTCTGGAGAATAAGGCGAAAGTTGTTGCTTTCCCCAAACTTCCACAAATTCACCTTCATATAATAGTTAATGACTAAAAGTCTTTGCTAATTGATTGCCTGAGAAGGCTATATATGTGGTTAGCAGAAAGCCTAATGGTTTTAATTAATTGATTGCATGGCATTATCCTTAATAAATGGAATAAAAATATTATAGAAGATTTCCAAGTTAGTTTATAATGAGCTGAATTTGCAGGGGCTTTCTTCGACATGTACATTGGTGATAGTCCCATGTCGGTGCAAACCAAGCAGGAGATAGCACAAAATGTTGCAGGCATCATAAAGAGATGCTAAGACGAGCTCGAAAATATATATCTGGATTGTGGACACCATCAAAATTTCTTTTGTATGATCAAATATTTAAAGACTAAAATGCGTGCTTGTGCATGTGTGCAGGCACCTTACCTGTGTATGCAGCACCAAGCAAGGAGGAAACAGGCGTGGGTCCCATTTGCACATGAGTGGGACCCCCTTCCCTTCCGCCCTCCCCTTTTGGTTTAAGCTGCATGCGCAGCTAAGGTGCATGTGCACTTTCGCAGGCTCATATTGCTCATATTTAGGATGGGGGATAGAAGAAAAAATATATATAGCGTGTATATTAGAGAGAGCAGCAAATTTATTTAGAGTTGTGTTGTAATTGTTTATTGATATAAGAAATTTCAGGTTCTTTGATTTTATTCTCATCTGATGTGTATAAGCGCAATTAGGAAAATTAGTAATGGTTTAATGTTTTCTTTAGTTGAAAAATGACTGTTTAATCTGTCTCATAGTATAAGAATCTTGGTCATTGTTGTCAATCTTGCAACACAACAGTTTAGTTACTAGGTGGAAATGCTACATGATAAAGGGGTTTTAAAATATAGAAAGGCAATTTGTATTTGTTTAAATTATGTTGTTTCGACTATTTATAATACAAAACATATACGAATAGGTATTTGTAAAAATGGCAGTACACGTGTAATATTAAAATAACAACCTAGCTGCTTAATTATTTTTAGATTATGCAAATTTGTTCACATTTTCTCCTAATTGACATACCATGCTCAATTTTTCACCAGTTTCGCACTTTGTCTCCAACGAGCAAAGATTTATATTTATCTCTGTCGGCTATTGGAGGTGATATATCATAGACATCATTATTTATTTCTGCTTCTTGAGAGGAAAGCGCAATCAAGATTGCTAAATACGCTAGTCTTTCATGACAGAACCAAAATATTTAGAAATCCGAGTGTTATTTTGTGCGTCATCACCATATGAAGACCAGAAGTTTTTCAATGGCCGATAGATTTGCAAATTAGAAGATTTCTTTACCAAAATTTATAAGCACTGTATCAAATAGTGCTTGTTGAATTAACAATGCGCCATTTCTGGTGATTTGATGGGAATATAAAACCCTATGGCTATTTTTCTTAGAGTATCTTACAAATTTCAAAGTTAATTGCCGGAAACTCTATATTTTACCTTGTATGGCTCTGATACCTGCTCTACCGTTGTATTAGCGCAAACACCCTCAATATATCAACCAACACTTGCTCATTCTATTCTAAACAACTCAGATGATTGTTTGATTCAAGTCTAGAACATGTCTGTGTTGATTAGAGCAGAATTTTATTGAAGGTTTTGATCCATAAACAAGAAGGGTATCCATGCTAATAAATTATTTGAGAGGGTGTGAGAGTATTATAAAGGGAATAAGGGAGTTTTGTACAATTGCCCTAAATTAGAATTTTCCTTTTATATAAGTAGCCTCTTTATTTATGAATAATGATATGGTGCTATGGTGGAATGAGATCTTATATTAAGATGAAAAAATCCGGTTGACCGTCAAATCGATTGATCAGCTCCATGCATCTTGTTCTATATGTCATTATAACGTGTGAGAAACATTTTAGATAATTTAAAGACTTCTAAAGTATGGATCAAGGCATCTAGAAAATGGATATTTGTCAAAACATCATAAAATATACATACATTGCATGCATTTGTTGCGTGTCTTAGAAGTGCTCATATCATCCAATTTGTCAATACAAATGCATCTTCTCATATGTTGAATATATAAGATGGATATGGATCCGATTGACGATCCGTTGACGGTCAGATTTGGCCACCTCACTCAAAGGGTTTCATCTCACCATCTCATTGTATCATTGCACTTAATTTATAGCTTATTTACATTATATGGACTGATATTTTTTACTTTTATTAGGCAATTCTATGACTTATAAACACAAATTCGTATATATACTATACTATACATCTACATATCAACATTCAACATATCCTAAGGAAATACAATTAGCCTTTACATTCTAATTTTATCAAAGTCATTTCCCTAAATTAAGGTCCTTGTAAACTAATATTCATACTAGCAAATGTACCAAAAATAGTTTATTAATTAGCTCCACTTAATTATAGTTTCCCTTAATAAAGACAAGAGACCTCTCAATCCTCCATTTTTTACCCGAACCCGCTAAAATCTCTAATACGTTGGAGGGTCTCAAAGTAACGTTACATGTTGCACCTAAGAAACAAAATTTACAACATCACCCAAATATGGAAATTTACAAAAACTAATTAACTACCAAATTAAAAAGTATATTATGATAACAATTCCCTCCTTTTTTTTCCATTCCAAAACAATTTCTCTCTTTCTCTCTCTATCTCCTTCTCCTCCTCCTTAATGAACGCATCGTCAAGAAACACAATAGCCGCCATTTTGGTGGTTTTATCGGCTTTCTCCAATAAATTTTTCCTCACAGCTAATGCCGGGAGTTACAATTACAAAGATGCGCTCGCAAAGTCATTGATGTTTCTTGAGGCGCAGCGATCGGGGAAGCTTCCGCCGAATAATAGAATTCAATGGAGGGGCGACTCCGCCCTCGAGGATGGAAAACCTATGCATGTTTGTTTCTCTTTCTCCGTTTTTCCAAATTTGTTTATTTATCGCATTTTGTTTATTATAGCTATTTATTATTCTTCTGCAAAAATTTTTTTGGCATGGGAAATAAATTAGGAGAGGTTTAGATGATATAATGGTGAAGATTTATGGAGAGAGAGAGATATTTAATATAGTTCAATAATCTTTATGCTTTTATTTCATCTGTTTCCTTTCGAAGTAAAAAGTTAAATTAAAAAAAAAACTCTCCTTTAGAGTTTAAAATTACAATTACATTTATTTCAATTTCACAATTTTTTTTTATTATTACAATAACAAGAGGTGTTTCGCAACAACAAATACCGCATGCAGCATACAAGGATGCAAACCCCTAATAAATATCAAACACTAGTAATATATATGAATAAAAATTTGATGCATAATATATATGTAGGTGGATCTTGTGGGAGGGTACTATGATGCAGGAGATAATGTCAAGTATGGATTGCCTATGGCTTTCACAGTCACAACTCTAGCATGGTCTGCTCTCCATTTCGCACAAGAGCTGCAAGCAACAGGCGAACTTCAGAATGTGCATTCCGCGATTCGTTGGGGAACCGACTATTTCCTCAAATGCGCCGTCAAGAAGAACCAGTTATATGTTCAGGTATTTTGGATTTTTTTTTTTGAACTGCCCCTTAAGTCTAATCCATGCACACAACACACCCATGCACACAGCATACACAAACACACAACATGCACACGCACACACTCAGAGGAAGCGTACATTATTTTGTTACATGAGTAATTTCTAGGCCTATTTGGTCACATAAATTGTAATTCATGAATTTTTCATCCATAAATTTGGCTCTCTTATAACCTGATCAATCATTTCTGTTTTCTTCTAGGCTAAATTTTAGGAACCTGCGTTTTACCGCTAGTAAAAAAATTAGTTATGAACCAATAAAAAAATCCCAAGAAAAATGATAGAAAATGATGAAAAGGATTTAATATAAATAAGACGAAGCTTAATTATGGTTAAAATAAAGGACAAAGCACATATTTTCAAAACAGAGGATGGTAATTGTAAGCTACATATGCAATGCACATATTTTCATATTATCTTGTGACACATCTCTAAATGTATTTGCAAATTAAGGTTGGAGACCCTGTAGCCGATCACGCGTGCTGGGTGCGACCGGAAAACATGCAGACACCGAGGACACTTTACAAGATCAGCCAGAACATGCCCGGAACCGAGATTGCAGCCGAGACCGCTGCCGCCATGGCCGCCTCATCCATTGTTTTCAGAAAAACCGACTACGAATATTCTCGTCGCCTCCTCAACAAAGCTAAACTGGTTAGACTTAATTTCACTGCAATGCAAACTGTCAGTGCTTTTCCAGATAATTTACATACATGAACTTTGGTCAGTTGTTATTTATAAAGTTTATGGTATTTATCTGAAAACTGCTGATAGTTGTTGATGGTATCAACTTAGAGAAATTTAGTCATTTTATATGCCTTTTTGGTACTGATATGGTTTCTTTTTCCTCAATGTTTAAAGCTCTTTGAGTTTGCTAGGCAACACAAGGGAACATATGATGGAGAGTGCCCTTTCTACTGCTCTTTTTCTGGCTACAATGTTAATTCTCTCTCTCTCTCTCTCTCTCTCTCTCTCTCTCAACAATGCAATGCAATAATTAAACTTGTGAAATGTCCCCGCCACTGCACCAACACTCCGAAGTTGTGACGATGGTTGAAAGAATATATTTTATATTCTAACATGCTCTTGCGTATCGAAGGCACTTTAGGCCGAAACATGGGCTTGTGCATAGCGATATCTTTTTTTAATTTAAATAAAACCGTATTTAATACACGCCTGGACTGAATCGAATCCGGATTGCTTTGATATCATGTGAAATGTCCCTGCCACTGTACCGAAACTCTAAAGTTCTGATGAGTGTTGAGAGAATATATTTTATATTCTAACGAAACTGTGCACATATTATATATAGGACGAGCTTTTGTGGGCTGCTTCATGGTTGTTTCTTGCAACAAAAAAGGTCTCCTATCAGAAATATATCCAATTTGAAGCTATCAGTTCTAGTGTTGCAGAGTTCAGTTGGGATCTCAAATATGCTGGTGCCCAAATTCTTCTCTCTAATGTAAATATCTTTTCATACTTTATTAAAAAAAAAATATCCACCTACATTTTTCTCTTATTTGAACTTAAATTTAATTATTTGTGATCAATTTCACAGACAAATCTCTCAGCTCAAGGCGGCCTTCAAAATTTCAAGACACAAGCAGATAATTTTGTATGCCAGATATTACCAGACACCCCTTTTAAAACCGTTTCGATAACTCCAGGTGTGTGTGTGTGTGTATATATATATATATATATATTTCCGAACATACATAAAAAAAAAATATGTAGAGAGTAGTGAGATATCGAATTTATTTTGGGTGTGTAGGGGGCATGATTCATCTCCGGGATGGAGCCAACACGCAGTATGTGACCGGCACCGCATTCTTGTTTATGATTTACAGCGATTACTTGACCAGGATGAATCAAAACGTCCAATGCGGTACGCAGCAGATCAAACCGGTTCGACTCAAGCAATTTGCCAAACAACAGGTTATTTATATATACACACATAGATAATTGATTTGCACTAAAATACCTTAAAGTATTTTTATTACAAGAAAATCCCTTATACTATGTTTTTTTTTAAAATACCCTCAAAAATAGCTTTAAGGGTATTTTAATGAAATTTACCCGATTAAAAAAAAGCCAAACACCTAATTAATTACACTAAAACATTATCTGGTCTTCAACTGGCTTTTGAACTAATTAATAATAATCTGTTTATGGATGCAGATGGACTATCTTCTGGGAAGCAACCCTAAGGGCAGGTCCTACATGGTCGGATTCGGGAAGAACCCCCCGACACAACCACACCATCGGGGGGCATCCGTCCCCATTATGTCGCCCACCGCACAAGTCAACTGCGGGATGAGCTTTGTGTATTGGTGCAACGTCGACGCCCCAAACATGCACGAGCTCACCGGAGCTATAGTCGGCGGGCCCGACTCCAATGATGGTTTCGAGGACAAGAGGACGAGCTCGTCCTACACCGAGCCCTGCACGTACATCAACTCTCTTGCTGTTGGTCCCCTCGCCAAGCTTGCAGTGACCACGTTTTGAGAATGGAAATCATATATATATATATATATATATATATATATAGAGGCGTGTATAGATTTTGTGTTGTATATGGAGACGGATCGAGCCACACGCTTTTCTTGAGGAGGTCAAGTACATTTGTGAAAACAATTTCTCTGCTGCGAAGAATATACTCGATATTTAACAAAAATCTTAATTGTTATCACAAGCATATCCATTTTGTTTCCATTTTTTCAATGATTCAAGTTCTTGGCTATTCAAAGTATCAATTGAGTTTTATTCCTGGCTATTGTCTAATGTTGGGTACTCAGACATGTCGAGCATTGTACCATTTTGAGATCGAGGAATCATAGCATCTAAATATCAGCACGAACGGCTCATGGTGTTCGTTTTTTGGATAGGTTTCAAGCGGGCAAGAATAGTATTTAAAATGTTTAGTTTCCAGTTGCATTTAAGGAAATTATTTGATTTAATGTGATTTTGACAAAATAATACGACATTCTAAGAGACTCTAAAATAGCTTACAAAACTAATTATTCAACACAGCAAAATGGTTTACACTCAACTTTTCGTTTTCAGGCATGAGATCATGATATTGATTATTCGTTTCTAAAAAGTGTTTATATTTTTATTTCCGTGATAGAATATATAACAGATATTTCAACCCTCATCAAAATTTCGAACTTTTGATGCAGTGGAAGAGACAAAATGATGGTATTTGAGCTATACATGATTTTCCTCCGGATTCCCATCGGATCTGTATGATCAATTTAAATTAAAGAGACCATTGCAGCTGAAAAACCTAGGTTTTTCAGCCATTAAAAATAAATTACTCTACCGTCATCAAAATCTAGGAGTATTTCAAATGGATAACTCGACTCAATATCCTAGTCTGTAATACTAAACTGGCGCTAACCGACCTGATAAAAGATCCAATTTATCGGTTGTAAACCCGTGTTAAATGGATTGATACATTTATACTATGTACCCGCATACGTATTTCAAGTTGGCTTCAAACCAAGTGCCCCGACAAAAAAAATCTAACAATGTAAATTACAATAAGGAAAACGGATGTAGGAATTTTACAAATCCAAGAATCGTTAATATTGTAGCGAAAGAATGAAAAGTAAAACCGATCCTCATTATAAAATTGCAAAAAAATTTAAATCTCTTGTAATATAATGCCGAAGGAAAGAACTAAAAATTTGACTTCAAATTGGCACTTCAATTTTATGGCGAGGATATTGTTGATGTGTCAAAAATTTATTTAGCCATCAGAATTAAATGGTAAGAAAAATAAAAAACCAAAACACCTAATCCTATATCTGAAATCTCTATTATAAAAACTACCCCGACATTTTATGGGAGGCTGTCATTATTACTATAACTAATCACCACATTTTAGAAGAAAATATTCCCCTACTTAATTATTTTGAAGATCTCAGAAAGTCTAATTTCTAGGCTGATATTATATAAATATTTATTTTCACACGAGCGTGCATGACATGTGCAAAATCACTAATGGAGTAATAGGTAAAAAGCAACCCTTTAACTCCCAACAACAATATATAGCTTATCGGGGTCTATATCGCATAAATCACTAACAACATAGCACAAGCACCGTCGTCTCGCCACGTGTCACCAGCCTCGGACCCAACGAGGAAAACCTCCACTTGAACCCGCGGGCAGCACGGGCAGGCCACCCAGGGCCCCACCAAGGCCCCTATAAATAACATCAAGCCCCCAGCCCCCCCCACACTTTTCTCTAATTAATTCCAAACCCCCTCAACAAATTCCCCCATTCTTCGCTCTCAAAAGATTCTCCGATGTCAATCGCCTTCGAGCGCGCCACGTCTCCTCCGGCGTTGGTGGAGGCGGCGGGCGATGACGTGGCGACCTGCAGCTCGTCGATTGGCCGCAACAGCGGCGGCTACGGCGGATCCGAGGGCGGCGACGAGGCCGAGGTCCAAAGCTCTCTCAAAGGCCCCTTAGACACCATGGATGCGCTCGAGGACTCGCTCCCTTTTAGGTAATTTCTTGATCTTTGGAGGGGCATTTTGGGAATCTTGACAATTTCTTGGGTTTTTGTTGGGCCTTTAATGAATTCTTGGAAAAAATTGGTTGAATCGCTAATTTGAATTCAAAAGTTCACTTTTTTGTTAGAACGGATGAGTAATTTTGAGTTCTTGGAATGGTGGATGCGCTATTTGTCACTGAAATAGATTTAATTAAAGAAAATGGTGGAGCCTTTAATTGGAATTTCAAAATGAGCCCTTAATTTGAATTTCAAGAAAATTGTTTTGTGGGTAATTATGAAGCCCATTATATGTATGCCATAAATTGTAAAGTTTTAACAAAAATCTAAGTGTAGATAATTTCTAATTACTGTAGGTACTTTTGAGATATTTATAGACATTTTGAGTAAATATGTACAATAATAGAGGGTATCTATACTTAACAAAGAACTATTAATATTTTCCTTTTTATTTTTCCTTGCATTTCATTAAACTAAAGTTTTAACCGAAATAGCTACAAGGCAAAAAGGATTTTTTTTTGAAAAGTTTGAATAGAAAAAAACAATAAAATAAAAACAAATAGAAAATAAACCTTTCCCCAACAGGGAACAATCCCTGAATCAAAGAACTGTTAATAATTGGGTTAAAAATTTCTATACTAAGTTGAAAAAGAAAAATTATGTGGAAAAATGCAATATATATATAGTCTTATTTGTTTGTTTGCATATACAATTTCTCTATATATAAAGTCAATTTTAAGCATTTTATAGATAGTTTACATGTTAGACAATTTATGTGTAGACAGTCCACATATAGACAATTTATATCTAGACCGCAATAACTATATATAGAAAATATTGATTTATTAAAGTATTAGTATAATGTAATGTCACGTCCCGTTTCCCAAAATACGGAATACGAGGGGTGACAAGGCCAGGCATGCTCTTACGGTCAAGAAAATATCCTGCCGTAGTCACACTTCGGTTTCTAGCATTATGTGGTAATCAGTAATCATACCACAAGTACTGAGAAATGCAGTCACTAATTCTATCCAAACAGATGTAAAACTAATCAGATAGAGTCAAAGAAAAGGATAGTGCTGACGTCGCTAATCTAGATGTCCGCGGTATCCTCAAGATAAGACAAATCCTGATCCGAGCTAAATCCACTTCTCACTCTGAGTATGCATACTCAGGTCGTCAGAGCGACACAATAGCAATATATATATGTATAATGTGCAACGATAATAAACATAAAGCAGGAAACATAGAGTAATAACTCGAGCATGAAATAATCGGTACATGTAACGATAAAGCAGGTGTATCAGATCAGTAATCAATGCAATGTCCATGTCACTAAATCTATCAGTCTCTAAGTTTCAATATCCAAATCATTAAACCCAGCGTCAGTCCAAGTGTGAGCGTCAACCACCGCAGAAGTATCCCAACCCAAGGGTAAGCCCCAGGAGTAAGGGAACACGGGCCCGAATCACCATCAGTTAGAATCAGAAACACTATCAGTACAATTCCCGAAATCACTAAATATGCCGGCAGAGAGACTCCTGAGACTCCGTTGATCGAACTCACACTCAAACCACCCCACACCCCGCGGTGTATATCAAACACCAACCATGAATCTAAATATTAGTCGCTCCATGACAAGTTTACGCGAGAATTGGAGACAGGATCTTCATCAAGCATGTCTCGACAGGTATCCAAGATAAATGGACAGTGTTCGATGTCTTACCTATGACACTAATATAAGTGCTTCCATACCCGTCCCATACCAGTTATAGTCACACTTATATATGTCCCATAGGCGTCGACAATGCAATAACTAATTGGTTCCGCTGATTGTGTACAAGTACGTGTCACTTCCATTATCCAATCATATTTTTACACTAACGTATTTACCACAATCCAATCACAAACATTTATCACTTGGTAATATACCACACTCAATAGGATATCGATGTAAATAAACACTATTTACAAGAGTATAACGGTCATGCAACATGATGGGAATACAGTAAACGCACTGCTAAAAACATATGAGTAACCGGTGTCGGTTGGATTAGAAAAAAATCATATAAAATCACATGTGCATAATTTGGCGAAACAATATAAAAAGCGTAAACAACGTATTAAATTATCTGTACGGCAAAATTAGTTTCGAGTCCATCGGGTATCAGGTTTGCGAGTTATGGCCATTACATTTTAAGTGTTCTCTGCTGGAAATCCAATTTCTGAACTGGAAGTCCGTTTCGTAACACATTATGTTCCCTATTGGGATCATAATTAGGCGACGCTACAGTTAGATAATATTTAGATTTATCTGTTATGTTTCCAACGTATCAGACGGATCAATAATATCCGCTGTACACAGGGAGATATGGACTGTCTAAGGTTAAAGTATACATTCTGGTTCTGCACGAAACTGCAGCACACGTCGACGGTTTAAAAGGTGTTATAAATATCAAACGACACTGGAATGCAATGAGACCAGCACCGTTAGAAAGCTAATTCAATCCTCCACGCTTTCATATATGGTTCCATACACTTGCGCACTTAAACAGGAAGAAACATGCGTTCCAAAACGGGTACAGGTAAAGACTCTGGTTCTGGATTGCAGTCTAGAGCCATGAATCGCTTCAGTTTTCGTCGTTGTGTTATAGCAGTGTCGAAATATAAAACACAGGGGGTTCTAGTTTATCGAGTCGGATTCGATACGTGCCCTCGAACACAACGTTCCGGTATATATCTAATTTACTACAGTTTTCATAAGCTACGTGTGCGAGGAATTTCAGATTTGATGAAGCTCAATGGGGGTGTCATTACATGATGTAAACTTTACTATTTTCAACCCGAATTCATGCATGATGTTCTTTATAAGCAAACAGATCTATTTATAACAAGTTCCGCCATATTTGATTAAGTTTACACATAAGATTCCGTATTGAACACATAGGTTTAGTAACCGATTAACGGTCGAAAAGTCGATTCAATTATTTAGCCTATACGAAATTAATTTACGGGTTTCTATAAGTCGTTAATTACAACATAATAAGCTCGATTATGTCCCAAACAGTATTGCCAAATCGGTCATGACTTATTAGTAAAAGTGCTATGGTATTTTTCGATATTCTGTATACTTATCGATATGAATAAAATAGCATGTAAACAAGCGAGGAGTTCACTTATCTGAAGATGATCAGAGACACAACCGTGGTGAAGACGATGACAGCAACGGCACGATCACGGCGCAACGACAACAACGCAAACAGCAGCAGCAGCAACAAGCTTGGGCTCGGCTTTGGCCTGATCTCGTGGCGCGGCCTCACACAAAGGATGCTGGCGATGACGGTGGTCTCGTGGGGGACGACGTGATCGTTGGAGAAGCAGGGAGAGGTGGTTGCCGGCAATGAGGTAGAAGCGGTCGTCGAGGGTGCAGTGGGCGGCTATGGGCGCTTTGGTGCAGGAGTTGGTCGGAGTTGGGCTCGGCTGCAGGAAGAAGAAGGATGCCGCGATGGTGTTTGGAGTTCTTGAAGATGGTGAGGTCTCGGGAAGAGGAAGTCGATGAAAGCGAAGATGAGGAAGGTGATGGTGACAGTGGTGAGTCAGGGTCGAGGGCTCGGTTGAGGTTGGGAGGAGGTCTTGCCGGTGATTGTGGCGGCAGGGGCAGTGAGCGAAGGGAGTGGTGGGGGTCAAAGGTGCAGGGTTGTTCATCGAGATGGTGTGGGTCGAGGAGGGTGGCGATGGCAAGGGTGCTCGGGAACGAAGATTGTAGCGTTGTGGTTGAGGCGGCTGCGGGGATGAGAAGAGGATGACGGCGGCGATGAAAGGAAGAAGGGAATGGCGATGGGGATCTTGGGAAGAAAAGAGGAGTCGGCTGCGGACAACAGTGAGGGGCTCAGGTGCGGTGAGGTGGTGGCGTGGTGGTCGGGCTCGGAGATGGAGAAGGGCAGCGGGTGTGTTGGGGTTGCGGTGGGGGTCCTCACGGTCGGAGGAGGAGAGAGGGGGAAAGAGAGGAGACGAAGGCGATGGAGGTAGAGAGGGGGTCAGTTGTTGAGAGGGAGGTGAGGCGGGCGAGAGGATCGCGGAGCGGTTGCGGCGAGGGCGGGGATCTCGGGGGTAGTTGGCGAGCGGGGATGGCGTCGATGAGGGCTGGGTCGTGGGCGAGCGCGAGAAGAGGGGGAGCCGTTGGGTTGTGGCGGGAAACAGGGAGGGAGAAGAAGGGGAAGTGGGAGTAGGGGAGCGGGTCGGGTAGGGTTTGTCGGGTCGGGTAGAGTTGGGTGTGGGGTTCAGGAAGAGAATGGAAAAATAAAAAAGGAGAGGAAGAGAAGGAGTTGGGGGAGTGGGCTGTGCCGGATCATGTAGGGTTAGGGTTTAGGTTTTAAGAATTAGAAATATTTAAGTTAATAAAAAATAGTAAATTTTGTTTTAAAAATACGGAAATTATTTAAAAAGGAATTGGGTATTACATGTAAAGATATGATATAATAATAAAAACATAAATAGGGTCCAAGACAGTAGTGTTTTAAAGCCAAAGGCCAGTGAGTCAGAGATTAATTTCTTAAGGGGGTTGCATACATTGTCCCTTAACAAAGATTCAAAAAATTGCATGTCCGACGCACCAAATCTATAAACTGACGTAGGTTAACGGTTGCTATTTGAACACTAATCCCGTCTGAAGCTCGAGGGGTATTAGGTTAGACTCTTTCGATGATTTTTTGAACGTACTATGTGTTATGTACTATGTGTTATGTTGTGCTATTTTATCCGTGTGTTCCTTGACATGTTCCACATCATGCCTTTTACCGATGCATCTTGCTGCCATGTTCATGCCATATCATGTTCTTATCGTGAGTCAATGATCGTGCTTCTTAGGTAGGCGGTAATTTATAGAATTACTCTTGTACTAAATATTTGTAAAATTTTGAAACCTTAAAATATTGACTAATTTAAGAGAAGTAAGCGCTGATATGGTAGCTTTGATGATATGATTAGTCATTCCTAATATTAAGAAACGTTGCCTTTGTTTGGTTGCCATCTAGACTATAGATGATTCGACTAGCAGATCCAGAATCGAAATATACAGAAGTCAAATAAGTTTTGATTTTTGTCAACATATTTTTCCACATCTTGTGGTACAGAATGAAAGGTGTTTAATTTATGTAGTTTTTCTTTCCTCCAGATATACTCTAACTAGAATTTAAATGCACATACTGCTAACTAGACTAAATGCACCTTAAGTAAGCCTAATTCTTATCTAGAATGAAATCATAACAAGCATGTATATATATCTTGTGCAGGCGAGGCGTTTCTAGATTCTACTATGGAAAATCAAAATCATTCGCAATTATATCCGATGTGCTTCCCTCTTCTTCTTCTGCCAAGGCCCTCGCTAGGACGGAGAACAGCAACAACAACAACAGCCGAAAGCGAAAAAATAAATTTTCCTTCGACAATTGCTTAGAAAATAAGCCTCCTTTCAACGCCCATGAAAGTAATGGAGTCTCCAAGAGACCAACCAATTCGAGCCGCTCTACTACATTGCATAGAACAGGCAACTCTATGAGTGGCAGCTCGCAAGGGAGTAACAGCGTTGGCAGTAGCACAGGCGAAGAGCACCACAGCAAACCTATTGCTCCGAAAAGAAACCTCTCGTTCCCGATATCGTCGGCGGGTCGGGATGGTGTGCTGAGATCGAGCCCATCATCAGTTGAACCCAGGGGGAATGTATAGAGGAGGAGGTTCGTTTGGATATTTAATTAGCTGCTGTGTTGGATGGGTGCAATTTTTGGTTTTGGTAGCAGTTTTATTGCATACATGGAGTTGGCTTGGCAAGGTTTTTATCTCGGTGCAGAGTGGCGAGAAGCCAAAGAGGGTGCAGTGACATGAATTAAGTCCCTTATCAGTTGAAATTTGGCAACTTTAGACCTTGGTTGAATGAAAATTTTGGGGTTTGGTAGCAGTTTATTGCATGGGAAATGGACCTGTAAGTTGGAAGAAATGGCTGGA
The DNA here is from genome assembly GCA_030015575.1 of Agapanthus africanus. Classification (NCBI taxonomy): domain Eukaryota; kingdom Viridiplantae; phylum Streptophyta; class Magnoliopsida; order Asparagales; family Amaryllidaceae; genus Agapanthus; species Agapanthus africanus. The sequence continues at coordinate 797,565,176 of CM057340.1, forward strand.
TTGCCAACAGCTTGGGTGAAAAAAATTTCTCCCCTCAAAATTCAGACATTGCATAAATACAGAGGGGCAGAGACAGAAGTCAGTTAAGTAATTAACTCACAATAGGCTGTTTTATTTAACTTCTGTCGTGGCAGTTTTTCTGAGGTCAAGAATGATGCATATCCTCGAGTTCCTTGTAAAGCATTAATTCAATAAATGAATAACTGTGTTTGTTGGGGTTACGACTTTGTCGAGCTACAAAGTGAAGAATCAGAACCATTTGACTCGTCTGGTTTTATGTTGTTTGCATCGTGTAATCTGAACTATTGAAAGGTAATCTGTGATCTGATGCATTCGTTTTAAGAATATGGTAATGATTAAATTGGAAGTATATGTTAAAATTACTTGGTCATTATGCATGTCACAAATCTTATTGAATGATTGAATCCCATGCACAACTGAGTACAATTTCTGCGGCTTAAATATCACATATGAACACAGCCTGAGAGAGCATCTTATCAAAAAAATCTTTAACAGACGAGCTATAACCTTTTTATCGGTAAGAAATTCAAGAAAATCAAGGAAACGAATGTTTGGACTTGTAAGCTAATATGAATTCATCCTATTCTGGGTTAATAAATACACTGCCACTAGCAGTTAGCATCACAGTGCGCATTTATGATACAGTGGGAGAATGGTGAGTCGGGCCTTTCTACATGTATTACAACATATCATCAGCTAGCATAATGGATGATGAGCAGTTGAGTGGCATATAACATTACAGTTTAAGGCATTTGAGTGGCTAACCCAGCTGCAGTCCTCAAATTTCTACAAGCATCGGAAAATTGAGACTTCTAATGCTGCATCGATCCCAAGCCCAAATCCAAAAGCATTGAGTAGGGAAAATTTGACCTAAAGTATTTGGCTCAGATCCCTCACATCAAGTTGGCAGAGGGAAATTGCCGGAGGAATTGAGGGGTATCAACATCCATAGGGTCTATCACAGGAATGGCCTTCGATAAATCTTCGGTTGAGAATGGAATGCTGCAACCACAGGAAAGAAAAGGTGAGATCAAATCTAGTTTCAGATGGAAAATGTATAAATCCGGTGAAGCACAAACAAATATGAATGTTTCTTCCATTCTGCTGAGACAAAGGCCATTGGCAATCGATATATCATTTGTAATAAATTTTTCTCCTATACCAAGAAAAAGGTTGAACAGGAAAATAAGTTTTTCTTGCAACTATGGTAGAATTGATGCATTTGTCTTTTTTCATGATACACAGATTACTGTCCACGATATGGTGCACTTGTCAGGATATTGTGAAGCTGAAATAATTAAAGAATCTTGTACAAGAAATTCAACTCCAGGTATTATAAGGCAGTTGCTATAAACAAAAACATTATGAGCCGCCTAATACAAGCATTCAAGGAAAAGTGGGGGGGGGGGAGCTTGCCTCATGTCGTCGTCCAACAAAAAAGAATTTGACACGAGACTTTGAGAATCTTTGTTTACGAGATCCCTCATAGTCGCAACCACCTAATATATATGCGTTACAATGTTAGTACAAGAAACAAATAATATTTGGAGATGTACAGGGAGGAACTTAAATTAGAGTACCTCATTTGATACACTCTGTGTACTATATTTGTCATCCCAGTACATCGTACATATTCTATAAATTTGGCGTACGCTTAATGCCTGTTCAAATCCAAGAAAGACAAGAAACACTAAAGCTTAGATCCCTATCATTCCACATTAAGCAACAAATGATTCTAAATTTTATATTAGTGAACAATCAAAATACCGGGCAAAGGTCTTGCTGTATCTCGTCAAGGGACTTTCTCCTTTTCTGATGTATCACCTATAACATTTCATGACAAATTAGCAAGGAAATCACTACTTTGTTTTTGAAAGGCTAAATTACACCAAAGTAAACTGCCCATAAGTAACTATTGTTGTTTTTCACTAAACTACCTTTTTTCATTACAGCAAACTCTCTTAAACTTTGGTTTTAAAATAGTTTTTTCCCATTAAAATACCCTTGATGTAGCATTTTAAGTTAGCTTAATGTAATATAAAAACTTGAAATTAAATAATTGAAAACTCTTATAATTAAGGGCACTTTAGAGTAATTTATCATTTCTTAAAGGGTGAATTTCATAAAGCATCATCCAACTTTTAAGGTTTTCGATATAGCACCATTGAACTTTTAAAATGCCATTAAACCCCCACTTGAAGGATATTTTCCCCAAAAATGTCATGTTTAGTTCATTTTGGGCTATTCAATCCACATACAAGGTCATTTTGGGGTAATTTAAGCCACTCATCTCTCAAATGAGTAAAAGATATTAACATTTTTTTATACGATATTGCTATTTCATGGGGGTTCATGGCATTTTTAAAGTTCAATGGTGCTATTTAAAAAACTCTGAAAGTTCGATGGTCCTTTATAAAATTTACGCTTTCTTAAAATATAATGGCGATCTTGTCAAATACCAGAAAACCAACTGCTTGTCTGATGTAATTTAGCTCATGCCAGGAAGTTCCTGCAAACTACAATAGAAACAATAGATTGTGGTAAGAAAAGATAAATTTAAAGATAAAGGTTAACTGCACAAAACGCCCCTATTTTAAACCCGGTCTAGCACTCATACCCATTCATTAGCGTAAACACCCCCCTCAATTGTTTTTAAGGGTTATGGCCGATGAGCAAAGGGGGTGTTTGCGCTAGTAAACCACTTGACGGGGTATGAGTGATTTATGGTAAACTACAGGGTTTTCTTTTGCATGTAACCCTAAAGAAAAAGATGGTACCCACTTCCTCAGTAACATCAACGATCCATTTCTCCAGCATTGCGAGTCCAGACTTCACGTACTCCCCATTAGAAAATGTGCAACATTCACGCCGCAGAAGCAGACTGAGGACCATATGAGAGATTTAATAGCATAAAGTTACATAACTCAGGACTAAAATTAACGTAAATTAAATGATTGAAACTTCAATTACCTATTGAAAAGCTGAATGTTAATGAATGAGAAAACCTGGGTAATTAGCTTGCGGATGAAAAATGAAGGTACCTGGATAACTGTTGTGATCAGTTGTATGATATGAATATGACAAGGAGAAAACAGGGGAACAAATTCAATAAGCTATAGAACCAAGTAAGAAGATGACAGGATGTGGTTCCATAGGGTAGCATATGCTTTCAAAATCTTAGCATATAAGCTACTATATTTCATATGTTAATGGAGTATACATTCTTCACTTGTTATTTCCATATGTAGCATGTTTCTTTGTTCATGTCTCATCATTGATCACATCAGGCTCAACGAATGTGATTCTGACAATGCGTAAAAAATCAAAGCAACTTTAAAATATTAATGATGAATTTTAAGAATCACTATTACCCACAAACACAAACCAACACACTTCAATCAGTTACTTTAAACAATAGAATAAAGCAAGAAACGTATCAAACACATAAACAGAAGAGGAACCAATTAAAACAACTAGCCTTTTCCCCAAATTTTTTGGGTTGGCTAGAAGAGTAACCCATTAAATATAAATTGCAAACCTTGACAAAAAAATGCTTAATTACTTCAAGTTATCCCTAAACCATAAACTCAGACAGCTCTTGAGAGTTGAGAGCGACGTAGTCATGTCTAACATGTGTCAGGTATCAACACACGGCATGAACATCGAATTGGATACATCCCAGCAGTGGCCAATCTAATGTTTTGATTTTTGGATGCGAGTCAAACACATTTTATTAATTGGATCCATGAAATTCAAGTCTGTTTTAGCCCGATTTGAGTTTCCTTTAAGCTATAAGGTGGAGCCCATTCAGGAACCACCCCCTCTCCCAAGTATCCAGGGTCTGTCTCTTCTTCCGTTGATCCCTTTATCACAACTCTCATGCATTACTACTGCTCCCACCCCTTGGGAGTTGGTAGCAGTCTGGTTTGATTTCTAACCCGCTTAAATAATTAGTAGTTCAAAAGAAAAGAGGTTAAATTCCACGTTTCACCGTTACCTCCTTCTACCAAGTAAATTATTATTATTTAAGCACTCGATTAAAGTGTGCTACTTTAAAATGTGTCATGGATCATGAAGTAGACTTGAATTTGTTAAGCGTATGTATAAGCAGTGTGAATGTCGTTATTATTTACATTATATGTCTCTGTTCACATATTTTTCTTTGTCCTAAACTCCTAATTCTTACAAATTATTGTTTTTGGGCCTGCTTTTTACAAATTTGCCTCTGGTTTGTGTTTGTATACACTTCCTTTAAACATATAGTTAGAGAACTAGAATCTAAAAGAATCGATATTATTCCATGATTTACTCTGTGCAACTAAACATAAAATAAAATGAGAAAATATTATCAATAGAAGAAACTGCTTGCCTTAACCAAATAGAATCATATTTGAGAGGAAAGAACTAGGAAAAACTCACATAATTATCACGCAACCGACACAGGAGTGAATCTAAAAATTCAAGAATGCGGTCCCAGAGAGTGATCAACGACTGTTGAATACCATTACCAGGTGATTTAGACGTTCTTCCAGCAGGGGCTCGAGTAGTTTTTGGTCCCTTCATATGGAACATCAGCACAAGTGAAAAAAATTGGTGTGAATGGTCATGCCTCTTACCAATCAATTAAATAAAAATATATTTCATCAAGGAAATACTTGCAAGCTACTCAAGAAATAAACAAGTAAAAGCATCAACATGTTATTTTTGTTAACATGCGCACGTGTGGAGCTGATCCATTGAGACCAGGGGCTCCTCTTTTAAATTGAGGCCAACTTTTCCAACACAACCCCCGTGTTTTACACCGATCCAAACCGGTCATCTTCATCTACATGTTTTAAGATAGCCTAGGTATCAAATTTCATGAGGTTTGGAGACCTCTAGCATATCCATTCGCATTTTTCATGTACCGATTAACCGTTAATTTTTTACTCCAGTTAATGGATGTGCTAGAGATCACCGAATCTCATGAAATTTGATACATAAGCTATCTAAATCATGTAGATAAAGTTGAACTGTTTGGATCGGTGTAAAACACAGGGTTGTTTGTTTGAAAAATTGGCCTTCTTTTAAAAAATGAACCCCAGCATCAACACACACACGTTATGGCATGTTTGTGTTTTTAAAATTCACGAACATTTTTATGAAACGTCCAATCAATGATCTGTTTCGATCAAATTGATCAACGCACCCTAGATAGTGTGTTTACAAAATCACGTTGTTCGGAAATGGTTTACATATGCTACAACTTGTTTTAAAATTAGCATATGTAAAACATTTCCAAATAGCGTGATTTTGTAAACACTCTGTCTAGGGTGTGTTGTTCAATTTGATCGAAACGGATCGTTGATCGGACGTCCCACAAAAAAGTTAATGAATTTAAAAAACATGAACCCCGCGCCTCTCTCTCTCTCTACACACACACACACACACACACACACACACACATATACACACACACACATATATATGGTTTTTTGCAAAATGGTCCCGCAATACTTGGCTAATTACTAAAAAGTCGCCAATACTTAATAATTACTATTTACTCCTCCAAAACCTTTAAGTTGTTACCTTTTACTCCCCTCCATGATTCCATCCAAAGATAATATCGTCGTTGGGAACTTTTCAATACCTATCAATTATCCTCGATTTCATTCAAGAATCGATATTTTTTCTATTTCAAACCTCTCTACCCAATTACCCTTGACTTCTCTCCCTTCAATTTATGTTTTCTACTTATCATTAGCTTGTGAGTCTCACTATATTCACATTCCACTAGTGTTTGGGTAGAGAAGATTGAGAAAGAAGATACTACTTCCATGACGAATAAGTTTTGATAGAGCAAATCCCTAACCGTAATTTTGATTTGAGGCCTAACTTGAGAATTTTAGATGTAGGAGAAGGGTTTGGGGATTTAAAACCCTAGCGCCGACGTCCCTCCGTTAGATACCTTACGGAGTGAAAAAAAAAGAATCTTTTTGGCAAGTCGAGGGCCTTTTAGAAATCATTTAGAGTTTTGGGGGAGTAAATAATAATTATCAAGTATTGGAAGGATTAGTAATTAACCAAGTTTTGAGAGACCATTCTGTAAAATATATATATCTATATATATATATATATATATATATATATATATATATATATAATGATAATAAGGTGAGATAGTGAGATAGGTAAGTTTAAAGTGAGATGGGCTGCCTGGACCCTTAGATTGAATTTAAGGGCTCATATTAAATTAACTACTAGTTCTTTCTCTTTCCGCTTTCTCATGTTTAACACCGCGACTTTCATTCTTCCATCTTAGGAACCGGTGCCAGTTCCTCCCTCCGTTCCTCCCTCCTCCATGACCATGAGAAGTGAGGGAGCGATATTTTTGATGATGGGTTCCTTCACTTTGTTTGTGGTGTGAAGTTTAAACGAGGAGGAAACGATTTGGGATTTTGACGAGTTGGGTTCATTTTGCCCGAGGCACAAGTGGAAGTAATTAAGAATTTTAACGTTTGGGGCTCATCATATAACATTTCTTACAATCTACCATTTAGATCCCATCATCTTTCATTTGGTATCAGAATGCTTGTGCTGATTTTGTAATGTAAAATATGACTCTGACATCAAATCCTCAATTTGATCCCACACCAAAAATTATCAGACAAAATATATACATAGAGCTAATCAAAATTATCGATTGTTGCCTCGTCGAAAGAGGAATGATCTGCCTAAAGATTGAGAGGACGGTGAAAGGGAGCGGAAAGAATTATATCAGCCATCAAATCTAGATGAGTTTTAAGGATCAATCATAGCCATTAAATTTAATCCAATGGTCTGCGATATCCATCTCACTTTAAATTTACCCATCTCACCTATATATATAAGAATAATAGAGAAAATGTGTTATAAGAGAAAATTTCCTTCCATGACGTCAAAAAAATACACCCTCTATGATTTTTTCCGACGATCGGCATTCATCATCTTTATCTCAACCATCTAAGATGTGGATACGTCAAATTTCATGTGATTCTGCCATTTTTTCACCGTTGAATTAGCAATGTAAAAAGTTCAATTGTCGGTAAACTATTAATTTTGCACCCACTAAATCAACGATGAAGTAGTAGAATCATATGAAATTTGGTGTATCTACATCTTTGATGATAAAGATGAAGATGATGGATGCCGATCATCGGTAAAAATCATAGAGGGTGCAATTTTTCGACACCATAGGAGAAAATTCCTTCTTATGGCCTCTTTTCTACATTATTCTCCTCTCTATATATACATATAAAGAAAGGGAGAATAATGTAGAAAAGAGGCCGTAGGAAGGAATTTCGTTAGGTGATGTCGAAAAAACATTTGTTCGACGATCGGCATCCACCATCTTTATCATCGAAGATGTGGATGCACCAAATTTCATGTGATTCTACTACTTTTTCACCGTTGAATTAGCAATGTAAAAAGTTTTATTGTCGGTAAACCGTTAATTTTGCACTCACTAAATCAACGGTGAAAACATGTTGGAATCATATAAAATTCGGTATATATACATCTTAGTCGAAAATGATGATAATGGTGTGTGCCGATCGGCGAAAAAAATATAAGATAGACTTGTTTCGGCGCCATAGGAGGAAATTCCCTCCTAAAGCCTTTGTCCTCCATTATTCTCTCTATATATGAAGAGAGAGAGTTAGGATCCTTTAGACCCGAATCTAAACTAAGAAATTCACGCACTGTCTCACAATCAATTTTTTTTGAATATTTTCGACGTTCCGAACCGTTCATCTTGATCTAAACGGTGAAATACACAAATACACCGAAATTCATACGGTGTTGAAATCGTTTGCATGTTGATCCAAGTATACTAAAATTCAAGGTTTATCCATATTCTATAAACCGTTGATTTTTAAACCATTAGATCAACATGCAAACGATTTCGAAACCACATGAATTTCGGTGTACTTGTGTATTTCACCGTTTAGATCAAGATGAACCGTTCGGAACATTGAAAATGTCAATTTTTTTTAATTTGAGGTGTTCTGTGAATTTCTTAGTTTAGACTCAGGCCTAGAGGCTCCCAACACAACAATATATATATATATATATATATATATATATATATATATATAGAGAGAGAGAGAGAGAGAGAGAGAGAGGTCAACTGGCCCTAAAGTGGCTCCTTACGGTGCAATCTAAAGAGTCACCCGATTTGTACTTCATTAATGTCTTTACCTCATACATGCATGCGTCTTCATTAATTACATTTGCATTTATTTATGAGGTAGGGCCTCTCATGAATCGCCGCGTAAGCAACCTCTAAGATTACACCCTAAAGTGTCGCCTTATATATATATATATATATATATATAGAGAGAGAGAGAGGGAGAGAGTTTTGGTGTAAACTCATTTCGACTAAACTCACTTTTTGGCATATTATTCCTTAAAAACTCAACATTCCGGTCCATAAAGAAATATTACAATCATTTATAAATACTTGCGTTTAACTTCATAAGCATACATGATCCAAAACTTCATAAGCACTTGTATACTTCAACCATTCCTCTTTAATTCTATGAACCGCATACTCTCGGTTTCATCATAGTTATGAATGATTGATCCTAAGTATAAAAAATGGTTGCTCATTATTTCTTGACAGCGAGTGCATTTCTTTCATAATATTGCTAAATTGCCATTCATATATTTTGTTTTGGTTCTTCTAACTCTAAACCCATTTTGTCAATTGTAAAAAGATAAAACAAGAAGATTAGGCTTGAAGTATAAACTATCACTAAAATCTTTGGCAACAAAGAAGATTCATGCAAAAAAATAAATTTTCCGAACAGCATAAAAGAGTGATATGCAGCATTTTTCTCACCTGAATGCAAAGACTTAGAAGTGGTGATAACTCTTTCTTCAAATTATCCCGTATCAATCCAAATATCTTCTCTAAGCAGGCAGTCAATTGCTGCTTAAATAATATAGCTGGATATCTAGCATCCACATGTGGCCCATTGTCCTCAGGTCCCATAAGTCTCAAAGGAGTTTTTGGAGCCTAGAATAAGTTTCATAAAAAAACCAAGTTGAAGGAAATATTTCACGTATAGACTCCCCAGCAAGTGTATTAAATTCAAAAAATCTAGATGCATTTGATGACAACCAGTAGAATAAAAAAAACAAAAACCATTGCCCTAGAGCAATGTTGCAAAAAAAGGGTTCGGGGTCTCTCCACCATTATTAATAGTTGAGGGACCCCGAATCCCAAAAAAGGTATTCGGTCTGCCTTCGATTAGACATCGCATAAACCATATACACCTTATACGTTGGATAATCGTATTACACGAAATTACACAGAAATAGATCGTCAATATATTGAGAGATAGAAATTTCCTGAATAAATCAGAAAAGATAGAAAAAATGCGTTGATGGGAAGAAAAAGGAAAGTACTATACTAGGTCTCTATTAAGTGAATATCATGTTTGGGTTTATGATACGGGATGGGTTTAGGCAACGTATCACACCAGATTAAATGATCATTCATCTGCATATTATGTAGATATGACTAATTATGAGTTCACTTCACCATTTACTATGTTAAACAGTTGCTGGATGGAAACATTGTAAAGCTGATTAATTGGACTTTTAAACCTTGTTTTACACGACTGGCCTAGAGAATGAAAAGGCATCGGATGCAATCAAATGTGCTAGATTATAACGTATTTGTGAATTGAGACACAGCAATCAAGGCACTACAGAGTCCATAATTCTTGAGATTTTTCCCATAAGGACTATAATTTATCGTTTGAGACACAAAGTAATATCCGAACTGATAACTTCTGCCAATTTTGTTGTCTATTCAAAGTCAAATTGCCGCACCTTCACTATCTTGAATTTCAATTATTCATCCTGCGGGAACTTCATTGAGATTTCTTCTAGCGAGTTCCAATGGTTTAATTAGAATATATAAACACACAACTGTAACTATTAATCCACTATACCCAGATAGTAACCATTTAAGCATAGAAGGGAAAAGCAAGAACCAAATTAAACAAGCTGTGTATCATGAAAAAACAGCTCTTCCCATTAAGATTGAGTTTGCATAGGAACAAACCTCTTTTATCTAAACAAAGCACCTTTAAGAGAATTGAGCTGCTATTTATGACTAATATAAACCTCTGGCATCAACCCTCCACTGAAATCAAAGTATGTGCAAAGAATAGAACAGCATAAACAACATTTATCAACAAATAACATGTTCATAAAAAGAGAATAATCGTTAAGAAACTCTAAACCAGGGCACAGTTTTGAATGAGGATGAACAGTATTCTATTTTAAACCAGCAAGATTCGATGCAGTCGTAAATAAACGAACTGTAACAGCGTATACTAGAAGGCAATGCTTACCTGTGTCGTCCTACCACTTAACCCAAAAGTAACAGAGTGTCGAGCAGGTGTTGTACTAAACCCGCTTGAACGAAGATTTCTCTGTAAGAGGCATAGAAGTGCTGATGTATTGGACAGCCAATATGGCAGGATATTGTTTTCACCCTCCACCTAAACATTTAACATTGAAAAGAACAGGATCAGAATAACATATAAGCAGTGACAAGAAAATAAGGATAAAAAAAGATGTGCGTCAACCTTAACGACATCATTAATCGCCTCGATTATAAAGTCAAATATAGCGGTCCTGTCAGCTTCAAAAGCACGCCAGTGGAAAAGGCATCTATATATTATACAAGCTGCAACAGGCTTACCATCCTTGAAGCCCATATCTTCTTTAATGCACCGCAGAAGCAGTTCATGTTTTTCCTGAATAACATCATCATTCAAAAACAGTAGTGTCAAATTTTAGGAGGTTTCTGCCAAATGCTAACTTGGCACCTCGACTAAGAAACTGCAACTAGCTAGTTTAAAAGGTGCAAGAAAAAATTAACGAGTCCTATCAATTGGGATGAAGATTAACAACACTCAAACCATCAATGCAGGCATCCCTCCCATGCACATTTACTGAAATGTAATGATTTTTAAAAAGAGCAGAAGATCACCTCATGTTTCTCAGCAGTAATTCTAGACCGCCTTGATTCGGATACTGTGCGTGCATTAGGAGCAAGATATTTTGTTGGTGTAGGAGTTTCCTGTAACCATAGCACAGGATATTAGAACATTAAATCAAGTAGAACGCATTGTATGTGAAAGGAGAACAGAGAATAAAATGAACAAGAAAAAGAAAAAGAGAGGAACAAGAAAGTTGGAGTAGGAGACTTCTATAATCATAACAAAGTATATAAAAACATATGTATCTGGAATAGAACCAAAGGAGAACAGAGGATAAAATGAATAAGAAAAAGAGAGAGAGAGGAACAAGAATGTTGAGTCTCCTATAATCATAACAAAGCATATGAAAATAAATATATCTGGAATAGAATGCATATATTCCTTGCATTAAGAAAGGAAAGACAAAAAGGGGGAAAAAGACTACCATAAAAAAGTGCAACTTACAAATACAGGAGTTTGGTTAATGTTTGAAAGCACAAGTTCACCGGAGTACTTCTGTGAAACATAGAAAAAACAAAAAAAGTATCTACTCAGTAGTCTGTCTATAGAATTCAGTGTGGATAAAGAAAAAGAAAATGGACAACACTAGGGAAGGTAAAAAGCTAACGCATAAGGAAAGATGTAATAAAGAAGAAACCTCAGAAAAAGGTTTTGTGACCAGAGCAAGGTTGTGCGGTGGAGGTGATGTGCTTATTGCATTTTGCCTCAAAATGCGGTTTTCATCTTCTAAACTTGATAGCTTATCCTCCAATCTGGGGTACCAGAATAATGAATTATTAAACTAAGGTTTGAACAATTGATTCAAGAAGAATGATGAAAGTGTGATCTAATTGTGGGAACAATATAAGTAAAATACAAGACTGCAGCATGCTATTTAACAGATTCAGTTAGAAAGATACAAAGATCTTGTCTTGTACAACGAAAATGTAAGATAACAATCTGCATATGGATGCTAAAATTTAATTCTGAACCATATGTATAAATGACTACACACCTCTGCAGATTTTGTTGAAGTTCCATATTTTTTGCTTCCACATCTTGCAATTTTTCCAGCGTTTCATTGATATGATTTTGAGCTTTCTTCAGATCATTCTCTAACTCAGAGTTCTTTTTTGCTAGAGTTCCCAGTGAATTCTATGGGGAAAGAAACATAAAAGATACTAATATTATTAATGATAACTGCTATAACACATGGAATAAATATGAAATAGCACGAAAGGAAAAGCATGAGAATAGGTTATCAAATAGAGACGTCTTCATTTTATCAAAGCTGATATAATATCCAGCCATTCATTTTGCTATTTTTCTTAAGAGACCACAGTGCTTGAGCATAGAAATCAAACACGAGAACACTATATGATTATGTATAGCACCTAGCCCCTAATTAAAATTTTGTCTAAAAAATAATTTAGTGCTTAAACAAGAACAATTATATATCAAATCATAATGTACAATTGTAGAAAAAGGAGTGCAGCTAACACTTCCATGTTAGACTTAACCCTGAAAGAAAATTCTTAGAAGCGTAGAATGCTAACATCCTAATACTATTGTTTTTATCATGTGATTCGTCAGTTAATAGTGCAGATGCATTCTAGTATTCAATAATAGTGTAATCCAACTACTAGCTTGGTAAGGACAAGAAATCTGAAGGTCCATCACAGACTAGAAAGAAATAGAAAGATCAAGATTCAGATATGATCCATTGAGTGATAAATAACAGGTTAAGAAATAGAAAGATCAAGATTCAGATATGATCCATTGAGTGATAAATAACAGGTTTTCAGTACATTCGTTGAGTGATGCCCCTATGAAATTCAAACTCAAAGCCACTGCCTTAACTTGGTGATCCGTTGAGTGATCTAGATGGATATTGGGGACTGGCGGGTAAAGTTATCCGATTGAACATTGCTTATCCAGTTAGTACAAGATCCAGTTAATGTTTGACAATCCGACTGCTAGGAATGTAAAATCGGATACATAAAATCCGAATGGAATCCGTATTCTTATATGATTTTTATCAAATACGGATATTGATTTTCATTTCCGATGACTATCCGTATCCGTATCCGCATTGTATCCTCCAATGATAGCCGGATACGGATATGGTAACACAAATTCCTTCCGTATGTGATTTAATATCCGACTTTTATACTATGTACGAATATAATTATTACGATGTTTGTTTTAAATTCGTATCTGTATCCGTTTTTTTTCAAATACGGATAGTGGTTTTCATTATCTGTATTCGTATTCGCATACGCCAACGATTACCGGTTACGGATATGGTTACACCTATATCCGATCTGTTTACATCCCTACATACTGCTCATGGAGAAGTAGTAGTTTGGATATAATATGCTTGAAGAGTGCACCTAGGAAAGACTTGCTGTACTCTGACTTAGCATACTCGCATAGCAGGCCTCATGGATGTTTATTGGGCCAAATAAGTGAATAACCTTAAAGGACAATCTAGCACAAGATATTATGTATTTTTTGGGGGGGTGGGGGGTGGGGGTGGGGGGTTTTTCACCCAAAAGGAGCAAGAAGCATGTTGTTGCGGTCAGACAAGTGAAGGGCTATGGCCAACACTGCATGTCAGCTGGTGTGTATTTGATACTTGCTTTCTAAGCTTGGCTTTAGACTTACGCTATGAACCTGTATTGTCAAAATAAAGCAGCTATCTACATTGCATCTAATCCAAACTTCCATGAGAGGACCAAGAAAATTAGATGGCAACTTTGTTCTTCAGAAGGTGGAAGCGAGAGTTATTGACACCATGTGGTCTAAAGTGTGCTAAGAACTAGCTGACTTATCTATTGAGCCTCTTAATGAGAGTCAACTATGGGGATGTATGGTATTAAAATCCAGATTTACACGAAGTGTCGGAACAATAAGTATTAGTTATGCATTACAAAGAGGGGTATGTTTGTATGTTGTAATCTTGGATTTTTTTCCGTATATATATTGAATGCAGAACTGTAGAATCGCAACCTACTCTAGCCACTTTTTTATTTACTCATCGTCCCATATTTTCATCTCTAATCTAACCCTAATAGCAGCATCAACAAATCAAGAAGTATTTACTTAAACATCATCAAACTATCTGTACAAAGAAAATGACGGGATTTATCATGGGCTTCCTTCATGGTCAATGATGAAACCTGCATATTTTAAACTATATGGAAGCAATTTTTTTTAAGCACTACCACAAAAAAAAATTCTTACAAATTATAAAGCCGATAAGTAAATGGTATCTACTAGGAAAAATGAAAGCATGGAGAGAATATGTTCCACACCTTCAGATTCAAATTCTCCTTCCTCACGTTATTCATTTCACAGAGACTGATTTCCAATATTGCCTTATCCTTTGCCAGTGCATCAATCTGGCTTAGAAGCAATTTATTCTTCTTTTGCTCGTTTACAGTGCCCGACCTGGCAGCATTCAACTCTGCATTCAATGATTCTACTACTTTCTGAAGCTTCGTAACCTCCATCACCTTTGTCTCTTCACTGGTTACCTGCATTTCGTTAATCCAGGACATTAACTTGGTGATAAGATTTAAGTGCTCAGAACATGTGTTTAATGAAACTAAAAACAGTAGCCAATAAAGAAAATATTGTAAGGCAATCCAAGAGCATAAGGCCATGTACCAAATCAGTGATATGGTAAACCACGTAGGTAGTCAGTAATGCCAACAGGGTACCTCTTTTAATAGTGCAAACTATTAACTAAATTTATCTTACATGGTTAAATAAAATATAACCCAAAATATGCACATCCACATTTCTATCTAAATGTAGAAATGGTCGCTCACATTTATGTGTATATGACTATATGTTTAAAAAAATGGTATCCACGAAACATTGTATACATCTTACAGGGGCTTCTCTTGAGAGTTCAAAAGGAGCTGCAATGACATCATTTATCTCAATCAGTCAGAAAAATTGAAACTTTACATCATTTTCCTTTTCACAAACACTCTTCAGAACAGAGGAAACGAGGACTCATTAAGTAGCTCACAAACGGAATGCTAAAATTAAGATTTTATAAGCTCATGTAGAGTAGCCAGACAGAAGAAAAATATTCAGGAAGCTGAGACGGGAAATTTGGGGAAAAGCTTTAATGATGCTGCTGCTGTTTCAGTTGTTGTTGATTTAGTTTTTCCATTCTTTTCTCCCTTTTATTGTTATTAGTATTTGTATTCTTTAATTCTTGACAGGAAAAAGTTGAATGCATGACCTAGTTTAATAACAGTAAAATATAGATATATTAAAGGTAAATGTGATCTAAAAGTGAATACAGGCTTTTTTTTAATGTAACTCAGTTGGTTTAATGTACAAGAGAAAGAATGGTGATACCCACCCATACTACGCCATATGGCATAAGATACCCACGAATATGGTGATATAGTGGTAAACTGGTGCAATGAGGTGACTCCTAATGCTGCAATCTAAGGAGTCACCCAGGTGGCACTGAAAGACTCTACATCATAAATGCATGGGCCTTCATCAATTTCATTAGCATTTATTTACAAGACAGTCTTTCATGAAGTGCCACATGGGTGACTCCTTAGGTTGCATCCCAAGGAGTCACCTTGGGAACATCCCCCCACGCACACGCATACATATGTATGTATCTATGTATGTATGTATGCGCACGCGCGCGCACACACCAAGGTTTAAAATCTCAGTATCGAGACAGACATCAGACAATCACTTTTGAGATTAGAATCGGCAATCTCAGTAGTATCAACCGTCTAGGATTGGAAATATTAGATTTTATATCGTTTGAGATGTAGAATTTTGAAAATTAGGAATTGTTACAAATAAACAACGAAGGTAACTATAACAATTTGGCAAATTCTTTAGAATTAATGATGTGTAAATTCATACCAATGGTGTCAAGTTAACTGTAATAACCCAATAACCTATAATAAACCCATTAAACGGTTAATAAACCCATTACTAACATTAATACTAAAACCCCACTAATTAAATGGTAAACCCAATATTACTCGGTATCGGTCTCAAAACTCGGGCGGCCATTTTTGGGATCGGAATTGGCTATCTCGGATTGGGATCAGCGAGATTTCAAACCATGATACACACACAAATACATATATGTATACATGTATATGTGCACACACGCGTATATGTATATATACACATATGCATAAATATACATAGTGTGTGTGTGTGTGTGACTACAAGCAGCGAAGAGGCAAAAAAGCTGAAACTCGATTGCCACCCGGAATACACCACTTGTATACATACATACGTGTATATATACACACACACATGCATGTACGCACGCGCGCGCACACACACACATATAGGAGTGATCCATTGCAAATCAGTCCGCGTTTTTAAAAAACGGGAACTCTCGATCTACGACATATTTGAACGATCCGAATCTTTCAAATTGATCTCCCTACTCTCAAATGTATATGTGAAAAATCAAAGGATTTGAAGACCCCTAACCCATGTTTCGGATGAAATTTATGTTGCATTATCGGAAGACGTTTATTTTTCAACCCATTGATGCATTGGTTAGAGGTATTCAAATCCTTTGATTTTTCTTACACATACATTTGAGAATAAGGTGATCAACTTGAACGGTTTGAATCGTTAAAATATGTCACAGATCGAGAGTTCCCGTTTCTAAAAATCGCGGACCGGTTTGCAATGGATCACTCTCATATATATATATATATATATAGAGAGAGAGAGAGAGAGAGAGAGAGATTGGGTTCATGTTTTTTTCAAGTTCATAAATTTTTTGTGGGACATCCTATGGATGGTCCACTCCATTCAAGTTGACCGACTCATCCTAGATAATGTATGTTGACAAAATCACTATGTTTGGATGTATATACATGCGAATAAACATCCGAACTTATTTCACTCGTAAAAATTCTGTATTTTAAAACTGGTCGTATCATATTAAAACACTCCCAAATAACATGATTTTGTAAACATACACTATCTACAAATGTGTTGATCAGCTTAAACAGAAGGTTGTCATCAATCGGATGTCTCACAAAAAAGTTCATAAATTTGAGAAACAAAAATCCGCCCTAACTAATCTAGACTATAGTGTGTGTGTGTGTGTGTGAGAGAGAGAGAGAGAGAGAGAGAGAGGATGTGGAGTATATAGCCATTGTAGGGATTTCCTTAAGTGATGGGACACATGGCAACACACTATTTATTCATTCATTCATGTCTTTTTTATTCTTTCCATGCTAATCATAAAAAAATTTGAATTTGCAAAACAAACCTACACATGGATCAATGAATAAGGTATTGCCATGCGCCCCGCTACTGTAGAAAATTCCTACATTGGCAATGTATAATCTCTGCCCCCCCCCCCCCCCCCCACACACAAAACACACACACATGTGGATGATACATGAAACAAAGACATGGCAATTTTTTTAAAATACACAAGCATGGACAAGAACACACACATAGGAAAAGTGTTCCTATGCTAACTTCTCAGTTAAATACCTATGGCACTAGCTGTCAGCCTAACAGTACATCATAAACTGCGCCGGTAAATGGCCCACACCATTCATTGTGATCTTCATGCCAAAAAAATACTAATTTGTAAAAATTCATGTGATTGCACACATTTTGATCGCACACATTTTGATCAAATTAGGTTATATGTTTAATATTTGAAAAATATTTCATTTACATCCTCTTGATGTGTGCTTTTTAATAGAACTATATATTTTATCATGGAGCTAACGATTTAAAGTGTGAATCATTGGCATTGATGGCCAATGATTAGACTTTTGGACAACTCCTTGTGTAACTAGCCAAGGAGTGGGAGTCGCCTTAGGACAACTTAACCCATGTCCGTGGGAGGGTGTGCGTGCGCTTTCATGCACGCGCGCGTACATATTCATGACTGTGCTCGTCCACGCATGCACGCGTATGTTCAACTATGTATTCTCTAAGTATCTCCATTATACATTTTAAAAACCTTTTTAGGCTTTTAGTAATGTCTTCAAAAGCTTCCATAAACTCTCTCTTAAAGATCTTATATCCATTTGTTAAACTAATGCCGCCACTTTAACGAAGTAATTGATACAAGGAACACATGAAATCATAAATTATTGCTTCACATTAAAAGAACATGACTTAAGTGATTATAAACAAATAAAGAAATAAAAATTATGAGTACACATTGGTTAAAACATAAAAAGATATAGGAAGCATATCGATTTGATTTGTACCCGTAGCCTTTTTTCTAGTTTTACTCTCCAAGCAAGATCCTCCAACTTTTTCTCAAGTTTATTCTTTGCATCACGTAAGGCACCAGCTTCATTTGCAGCCTACATATATCAAGAGAAATTAATAGATCCCACAAAGTAGAAAAACAGAAGTAAAAATTCTGGATAGAATGCATGAACGCTGTTTAGCACAAAGGGGAATTTAAGTAACAGGTTCACAGTGCAATGATAAAAACAGAACAGAATCAAAAATTGAACATTGCATCCAATATCTTCTCTTGCTAACTCAGATCACTATTTTTAACTTTAAAAAACGATCAACATGCAACCAGAAATATTCCATAACAATAAGAGAAGAATGTATAATCAATGAAAGATTACCTCACAATGCACAAAATAAAGATATTCATGGATAAATATATAGGGAAATGTAATTAATAAATAGTTAAACACAGAAGGGCCAAGTTCGGTAACTATCTTCTATAACCAGAAGGCTTACACTCATAAACAGAAGCATGATTAATAGTCCATCAAGCAATTCAATAAACGGTTACTTTGCCAATGAAATCTTAGCAACAGTGATACGAGTTACTAAGAAAGATAATATGGTTTCATATACTAGTATCTGTAACGACAAATGTGGAAGTAAAACTATAGCTCAGAAACTCACTCACTCAACGATAATTAAGCATGATTTGATTTATATATGGGTAAAGCGTTCCTAAGTTCTTTACTTCGTTTCAGTTTACTAACCTGGGTGATTGAGAAATATCAAAATTGCATGAATGTTTGTACATAGCCATTTTTGGGCATGTAGATCATGATGAATGGTGTCGGTCCATTTGAACGGCCTATTATGATATTTTAGGGTGACTCCTTCGGTTGCAACCAACCTACGCAGTCGCCTTAGGAACACTTCACCCATGATATAATATGGTTTGAAAGGCAGTTCAATCCAGGTACATAATCAATGCGAGGTATGATGACTAATCAGGTGAGTAGTTATTATTATTTAATAAAATCTACTCAATAATCTCGTATTAATGTCTACTTTTCATGTAGCAGTTTAAAAAACCGATCTCTCTTTCGCAATTAATATATTTTAACATATTTTAGGGGAAAAATTGTCAATTTAAATGTAAAATTATGGAGATGGTCGAATAAATTTGATACCAGTCGAAGCCTCCGAAGCTCTCTTTTTGCAAGTTTCCGTCTCCAGGCACATTGAATGGTCACAGCAGCACGTCGATAATGGTGGAAACCCGCACATGCCGTCTGCATCCTCCACCAAGCCTAAGGAGTGAATAAAGAAAGCAACTTGGTCAGACTAGCAGCTAATGTCCTCGCAATAACTGATAATGTTGCTCTCTAAACATATATATGATTTAGAGAGGTATTCATGAACTACTAAAAATGTAATTGATGATTAGCAAGATGTTTCAAAAATTATTGCATCATCACTTATGAAGCATCATCCTTCTCTGATTGTTTCACCTAGTCACAACAGTGCAAGTAGCTTTGAATATTGTATGATGTTCCTCAGAATAATCAGTAGTAGGACAGGAGCTCTACCGGTGATTAAATAAATATTAACCAAGCAAATGGGCCTCATGATTCATTTATGAATGGCTGTGATTAGTATAGCATCTCCCAACATGCTACTTCACGAATGAATTATGGACACAATTAGTTGCTATTGCATCAATAAGCTAACTACATTAATTCAGAGTATGCGGGACGTGATCCTTCATGCAACTTGTACAATTATTACATATGATTTACTTTATGATTGGTTATTTTAAATATATACCAAAAATGTTTTCCAATATCTTTCTACTAATGCAAGCAAAGCAGAAATATAAACGCACAATGTATAACTGCAACACATTTTTAAAAAAATTAAAACCTGGATTAGCATGGCTGCCCTATGTTCCTTTATGAGCGTGAATTTATTGCGAACTGAAAAACCACGTATACTAGACTGAATAGTCAGAACTGCTGAATGAACTTGCAAGAAAAATTGGCGTAACATCCATTTCCGTGCATATTTTTGAATTATAACTGCTGCAGCTTCTTGTCTTTTTAATGCATATATATTTCTAGCCAAACAACCTGCCAAATGAAGCATAAGATGGAAATGAAACATAAGAATATTATGGAAACCACAAAACAAAGCAATCAATAAAGAAGGAAAATGAATATATCAGAATAACCTAAAAGGTTCATATTCAACAATGCATAGTGCAGCATCAAAACATATAGCAATTAAGGTTCATGGTAATATACTGGAGCAAAGCTTCATAATAAATAAAGCATAGTGCTACTACCAGGTGAACCATCCATAAGAAATGACGAGTAACCCCCCCCCCCCACAATAGTAATATCATCAAGGGCAAAAGCAGCAGCAGAATTATTAGTAATAGTTGTAGAAGCACCGGTCCTCTAAGAAATATGGAGTGGCACTCCAGGAATATCCCATATTGGAGGTACAAAAAAGTCTACCAATCATCAATTATTGGATCATCGGCATTGTCCATCTTGATCTTCATGTCCTAAAACGCACACGCGTGTGTGTGTCGGCATTGTCCATCTTGATCTTCATGTCCTAAAACATGTGTAGTACTCTTAAAAGTGAAAATGGTTATCATTGTTTTGGTAGTCCTTTTCCTATTCTCACTCTATGTGTGTATAAACACTCAAATATATTCGTATTTTTATAATTCAAGATTCAAGATGAGTATATATATATATATATATATATATATATATATATATATATATATATATATATATATATATATATATATATAGGGTGTGGCAGTACATGTTCTTAACCTATTAATTGTGCATTAATTTATAACAGTTGCCAATAACAATTTTGCTTATATGTTTACCAAAATAGAAGTGTTAGTATTGAAATTTGAAAACCAACATCTTTAGGAATCCAGACAATCACGCAGGCTATCAAAAAAGAATTGCTAAAACTAATGATAATTAGATATTGGAATCAAACATGGGGCTCTCTCTCCAGCTTATGCTTGCCTCACCTCTCCGGCTCTCCCTCTACTGAATCACCCTCTTCAATAGCTGGTGTAGAAGTGAATGCAACACCAAGTCATGTGACACCAAGTCTATATATGCCTCACTAATTATTCCCAAATGAAATATAATAGCCTTTTGACATTCTAAACATAGAAGTTAAAAATGCATTCATTGATCATTATGTCTAATAGTCCTTCAACATTCTACATGGAAGTTACAAATACATTCATCATTTTAATTTACAAATAAAGCAAACTGCTAATCCTTCCTATATAAATCCCAGTCCACCTCAATCTTCATTCACTCCCATACATCTCTTTATAACTGATACTACCATGTGCATCGGTGAATCTTGTTCTTTTGAGCTTGGAGGGATAAACATGAGTTGGTAGATTGTTGGAGATTATCCACGAACCTTTCATCATGTACCCTTAAACAATTAATGTTCCCTCTACAAAAAATGTTTGAAAGGTTGTCCGTCATATATGTCATATATATGTAGTGATTTTGGTGATCTTCAAGGTAAATTAGCATCAACTTACTCAAAATTTAGTATTTTGAGTGTTTATTTATTTATTTAAGTTTAATATATAAATGAATGGTATGAGATTCATATAATGAAAAAACTTCCTTAACTAGGAACTAGATCCAATTTTTGATCCAAGGTAAAATTTCATAAGTGAAGCAAGTTATAAGTGAAACTTTAGCTGAATGTTTGGGTAATGTGCTTTTTATTTCTTTCTCAAAGGAAATTCTTCTCTTGCTGGCAAAATGTTGTAAGGTAATATATTTGGATGATCAAGAAATTAGTGGCTGACAAGGCTTGATTTGATTAGATCTAGGTTGCTACAACTCTTCTCTGGTATCAACCCGCTACTCTAGGGGCCTTTTGTATTACAATTTGTTGGAGGGTGATGGTCCATAAGGGAATCACATTTATTTGTATATTTTACCAACCATATTATCTTTAATTATAAATAAATAATTGCTGTTGGAGGTAGTTTTGTTATTAATTACAAGCTATAGGGACTAAATTGCAAAAAGACTAAGAAAAAAAACCACGTACTTTTGATGCCACAAAACAAGTTAATTAAGGAGCAGAAGCCACGGGATGAGATAACACAGACATCACTTAAACAAGATTAATTTGTTGCAACAAAACAACCAAAGAAATTTTGGAACGTTTAGGTAAACTAGAACCGCTAAATATCAGTCATTACCGCTGATCCGCGGCCTAATAGGAGCAATATCTCTCGAGATTTTTTTTCCATATTTCCAAAGTATTTAATTAGATATTTTGAAATCATTGTAACCCGACCCTTTAACCTATAAAAGGATAGATAATTCTAGGGTTTATTTCTCATGCCTCTATTCTTCTCTTTTCGGTGACTAACGGTTAGGGTTGTAAGTTTTTTCCCTACAATTACTCTTATTTATTTTCTTCAATTACTTTTATTTATTTTCCTGCAATGAATTTATTTAATTTTATTTCTTATTTATTTTCATGCTCAGGTAAATTTTAAATACCTAGGATTGATAAATCTAGATTGAAAACATATAGTAATAATATACTCCATCCACTGACAATTACTTGTCCTTTTAGATTTTCGCACAACAATTAAGATATGATTTAAAGTCTACTTGAAAGAAATATTATAATATTGTCATCCTAGTAAATTTTTCTAAATTAACCTCATATTAAATGAATGTTGTCTTCTCGACTTCTTAAATTTTCTTTGGAATCTTACACCAATGCTTTTTAAATGAGCTTAGTTTAGATATTTTACAAGAATGAATAATAAATGTGGTGAAAAATTCTAAACTATTCACCTCTATATCATAAAATGACAAGTAATTTAGAACCAAAAAACTTCCTAAAAGGACAAGTAATTACGAACAGAGGGAGTATATGAATTCTTTCTCTTGCGCTTAATGAATCAAGATGGATGTAATGTTATATCTTAGACAACCGTGCTGATAAACTTTGATGGATTATGATGTGATAATAAGCTTATAGTTCCTGCTTGAAGAAGATATGGTTGGGATTAACATTATATTGATTTAGAATAATAAGATTAACATATGTTCAATTTCAGATTTTGCTGATACACTCTAATAAGCTATGATATGATGACAAGCTTATAGCATGTGCTTAGGAAAGGTAAATATTTGATTGAAATTATATTAACCTAAACAACTTTGTAAGAGTTGTGACTTGGTATGCTTTGATAGATCATGTAGAGACTAATTAGTTGGATTTCATGTAATCTGTGCTTTCAAAACCAATATCATAATTATTAGAAAAATAAAGGAGAACAAGAGAAAGATTATTAGAAAAATAAAGGAGAACAAGAGAAAGAAAACACATCATTATTGTTGAATGAATAGATTTAGTGGATTCAATATCTTAGGTATGCTTTCTTTATATTTAATTTCTTTTAAAGTAAATAGTTATAATCACTTTCTACAAATCTTTTCATCTAATTTGCCTGGATATTATTAAAGTTAAGACGTTTTCCCTGTGGACTGACCCGTATTTGCATACGCACTGCATAATACGATGTGCACCAGTGTTAAAAAAATGGAAAATTCGGCCGAATATTCAGATTCGATGGTTAGCCAAGTAGAAAATGCAATATTCGGTCCAATATGCGATCAAACCGAATATTCGCTGCACAAACCAAATATTCAATCGAATACAACAAATATTCAGCCGAATATTAGGCCCTAAACAAAAAACCCCAAAACTAAATAATACAAGTGGGATATATAAATTAAATATAAAAAAATGGGACCCACACTTAATAATAATATACCCACAATCTTCCAATTAATTTCAGATGTCTTGCCAATAGACTATGGGTATATCAATATTCTGTCTTTATTTTTTTTTCATTTTTTTATATGTAATATTTATATAAAAATATTGATGACCGTATAATCCGAATAAACCAGATATTCCTTGTTCGCTGGCCAACCGAACAAACTCCGAATTCACTTTTTATAACATTGTTATGCACTTACGGCAACTATTTTAAAACTTCAATAATAAGATTACATCAGGATCGGATACGGAATGGATATGAGCATTTTCAAATATGTAATTATTTTTTGGTATAGTTGTCAATATCTTACGATATACGATTCATATCCTACGATACGATATGGTAGCTTTCTAATACAATGCAAAATGATACGATGTGGAATAGTGCACGATACTAAATTTAGGTTCTAAATTCTACTCCGGTTCGATTTCGCTTATACTGGGTAATTATCTTGTGAACTAAAGTTGTTCATGTATTTTGTAGTTGCATTTATGTGGTTGTCTCACTTACTTGACTAGCACTTCACTAACCATTATATTTCTCTATATATATCGTTCTATAACTACGAATTTGAACATATAGTAATGAAATATATAGTTGACACTTAATTATATAGTTATTAAGAGAGAGAAATCTTACGAATATGATACGATATGCGATATGATATGAAAGAAAAATGATATGCGATACATATCATGATCTGACAACTACGTTTTTTGGTGGCTACAGATATAGCCGGTAATAAAACAATCATATCCGTATTTTGCAATATCAAATACGGATACAAAGCGGATATTAAAGAGACGAATATGCATACAAATCGGACATTGGTATAAATCATATTTAAGAATAAAAAAATTAAATGTGGAGCGGTAATGTGTATGTAATCGATACATTCCATTAAATATTTATTTTAGTATAAGTACTTAAAATATTTGATCAAGACGATACATAAAAATGTATATTATATTTATATGAAATAAATATGCTAACAAATATATCTACTCTTATAATGCAAACTCTATGGGGTTCCAATTGACTGTTTGTGTAGATATAGATTGTATCTACTTTTGCAAAAAAAAATCATAAAAAGAGATTCTCGCTAAATTTTCCCCATCCTAGGCTATCCATGTCATCACCAATTTAAATTTTGAAATGATACTTTTCCTTTCTCCAAATTAATTATTTTTTGCTCTCTTCAAATAAAACCTCTCCACCTCTCCCTCTCTTTCAAAAAAGAATCTCTTTTTCACATTGTTCACAAAATTTTTAAAAGATCATATAAAAATAAAAATAAAAATGAATGCATACCAATTTATTAAATAATGACTATTTTTATGCTACAATAGTATTAAAATAAGCCGAATAAAATAATAATTTCCTATTATACCTAAATTTTCATAGAAGATCAAATTTTACATTACACACAAGATTGATACTATTAATTATTATACCATTATAATGAATGATATCAAACTTCAACTTTTGTATACATGTTTAGAAAATAATTGTTTTCATAAATGCAAGATTTTTCCATTCCATATGCATCGCACGTGCAAAAAACCAGTATTAGATGTTTTACCAGTATATTTTGCATATTTTAAAACAAACATGATAAAATGGTATGTCAAAATATTTTTAAATGCACAATATATAAAATGAGCAAAAATGTATGGTTTTAATAAGCATTAATACTAAAAATGAATTTAAAATGATATATTTTCTTATATTTGTTTGCGGATATCTGAATACATATCCGTGTTTGCGTCTAAATTCATATATTGATATCCGTAGCCATATTGGAAATCACCTATCCAAATATTCGTATCCGTATCTGGATAATTTTGCTATAACTGTATGTGTAACCCGGAAAAATATTTTAATATATAATTGTGTATGTATTCATACCCAACCGAATTCAAAAAAACATCCAAAAATATCTGATCCTGATCCAAATATTAT
Organism: Agapanthus africanus; assembly: GCA_030015575.1. NCBI lineage: Eukaryota > Viridiplantae > Streptophyta > Magnoliopsida > Asparagales > Amaryllidaceae > Agapanthus > Agapanthus africanus. Next base: position 797,591,303 of record CM057340.1, read on the forward strand.
CTGGATATTGAATATCCGGATGCAACCCTAGTGATGGATGTAATTTAAAAGAAACTATGGATTAGTTGATACGTAGGAACAAAAAATAATAATAGAAGTATTGAGATGATTGTATGTTATTTTGTTATTATTTACTTTGAGAAGTTGGTCTCCATCTATTTCTGTTTTCAACTGTTTTAAATTACCCATTTTTTGTCAACCATTGTACTATCACTCTCATTAATATATTTTATTAATATATCCATCCACTATTTTTCATAATGTGTATTCACTACCATTATATTATTACTCTTAGGCTAAAATACAGGAAACCCTGTTTACTTTTGCTTGAAAAGCAAAAAAACCGCATAAACTTGAAAAACATGCACTATACCCCATAAATTTGACACCCTTAGTTATTTTGGTGCATTAACTCCCAGAATGCCCCTCAAGCATTCTAAAAAAATTTCCCTATTTCTTTAATAAATTTTTTTCCTCTTTAAACTTATTTTTTGATTTCTTCTCTAAAATATCTAATTCAAAACATCATGTACTCTCTCTACTCCTCTGAAGAATGAGCATGGTTTTAATAGAGTACAAATTTGGAAAATATGAAGAAAAAGAAAAGAGAATATTAGGTTAGTCAATTAAATTTATCTGAAGGTCATTTTTGAATAAAAAAAGTCTTATGAATGAAAAAACTAACACCGTTATGGTTTTTGGAGTAAAGTGCATGTTTTCATGTTTATGGGGGTTACCTGCTTTTTAGGCAAAATGGACGTTTCCTGCATTTTAGCCTTACTCTTATTAATATATGCATCCACTCTTTCTTAATATGAATTAACTAGTTTTATTCCACATTATATTATCCTTATGTGTATTTAGTTAAGCAAAAGTTCCTTATTATTCCTATTTAAAGATTAATTATTAAATTATCAATAAGTAAACAACAAAGCATCCAATTAAAAAATAACAATAAAAAATGAAAGGCCAAGAGTTAAACGATTTTTTATATAGAATCTTATTTACTCTATGAAACAGTTGTAAACAAAATCAATCTAAATGCACCTTAAATCTCTCTTCTTTTTTTGAATTAGCCAGTAAGCCTAACCCACGCATACAACACACTCACGCACACAACACACGAGCACACAACACACATGGACCTAAGGGACCCACGAATTTGCCCCAAAAGCGTTAAATGCACCTTAAATCTCTAAATCCATGAATATTGATGTACGGAAAAAATTCAATTATTAACATTCATGGAAAAATATTAAATGGTATAAATGAATTCCCTAATTGTATCATTCCACTTCTTTTTTTATTCTATGAACTTATCTTAAACAAAAGAACTGCAATAATATAATATTTGAAACAACATTTTCTATATTGCATGTACTAATCAACAATTAATTATTAGAATGATTAGTAAGGAAACATGCTATAATCTTCTTATAGTTATATGTTAATATATCTATTTCTTTTTTGTTTTAATTTGTTTTTAATATCATCTAACTTGCTAATCATGGTTTAAATTTCATTGATGACCTATGAAGCACGGACAATTTTACTTGTTCGTCGTGTCCATATCTGACACGTATTGAACGCTTGGACACTCTGCCCGACACGTGTCTGACATATATGGACCGCGTCCACCCATATTACATGTGTCCGACACCTGTCGATTGTATTTTTATGTGTTTTGCTTTTAGTTTTATGTGTATTTGTTTGTGCTTAAAAGAACTCATGGTTTTGAATGAAAATTATAGTAATAATTTTATTTTTATTGTAATTTTAATGATAAACAAGTGCATTTCGTCTCGTAGTGCATAAGTGCATTATATTTTGCCATATATATATATATATATAATTTATTGTATTTAACATATAATATAGATATGTCCCGTGTCCACCTTTCCACATATTTACCGTGTCCGTACACGTGTCAGTGTCCATGCTTCATAATTGATGATGTACGTATATTATCAAGGAAAGTTATAAACTCTTCATCTGTGGCACATAAAAATAACTAGTTTTCATGTGATTTGGATAACATTCATCATCTTTTTAAAATAAGCGGCACCGTCCAAATTAATCTTCATGTCCTAAAACATGTATACATCAATTTTCATGTAATTTGGATACCAGTTGTGGTTGCATCAAATGCTTACAAAATTAACGGTCTTCCATGAATAGAACCCACAGTACCAACTGAATGGGTAAATGACATCCAATTCACATAAAAATTGATGTATACATGTTTAAGGGCATAAAGATCAAGATGGACGATACTGATTATCTTAAAAGTGATTATAGGGTGTTTTCCGTCACCCCATTAAGATGGGAAATACGTCGCTTGTCGGGTGCATTACAGATCCCCTGCATAGGGTAGGTCGGGGTTTATTAATTGTGGGGATCCGAATCTCCGGCAACCACGGACTAAGCTGCCGTTAATTACCCCTCGTTTTTTAAGCGAAAGAACCTCCGATTGACGGGTCAACTAGTCATGCGAACTCAATGTGCAGTATGCGTATATGTGTCGTGCTTGGCTTTGGGTATATCGGGGATCTCGCAGAATTTACAGGGGCTGTTCACCGCCGAAAATATAGACGAACTAGGATAGATCGTCGCTCCTGAATTTGGGGGCAAAAACTATTTGGACTTCTCCATCCACCTCTCCGAACATACCAAGTTGATTTGTGGCAGCGTATATCGGAGGTTTGGACATATGCGACCAATGTAGCAGACTTTATCAAATTCCCTCTCATTTGTGAGGGGTTTTTGATTGTGGAAATACTCTTCCCTGCAGGTACAAGCACCTGCAGTTAATTACGTTACCGCGTTGCGATAACCACTTTCTCCTTCTCCAGCGGTTCACTTCGTGTCGTGTGAGTTTTTGTTTGTTTTGGTTGCCCGTGGATTGTATACGGAGACTAGTTTATGTCATCGCCCATAGGACACGGATTAGTCCCAATCCGTATATTTGAGATTTGGGTTTGGGTCAAGGATTTACTTGACAGGGTCTACATTGGTAGGTTGGTTTGGAATGAATTTAGGACGCGGATCTCATATAAATGAGGTCTATCAGTTCATAAGATATTTGGGTTTGATTTAAGGATCGTTAGTCATATTTGAGACCAAGATCAACTTAGAAACAAATGAGCATATAGGCTCAATTATTTTAGTTTAAGAATACCACGGTTCAATATCACGTATTTAGGGCGACGCGTTAATTTAGGGACATCTCGGTCCAGCATTCCCGTTTTGGGGACGAATGTTAGTTTAAGGACATTTAGGTCCAGCATTCCCGTTTTGGGAACGAATGTTAGTTTAAGGACATTTCGGTCCATTATAGCCGTATTTAGGGCGACGCGCCGTATTTGGGACGACGCGCCAGTTTAGGGACATTTCGATTCAACATTCCCATTTTGGGGACGAATGTTAGTTTAAGAACATTTCGGTCCATTTTTAGTTTATGGACATTTCGGTCCATCATTCATCATGCGCACACGTGATTCGTCACATGACGAAGTGAACGATGGTGACATGGAATGCGCCCAATTTGGGGTGTGATCCGATTTGAGGTGTGCACGTCAATTTGAAAGTGCATTAATGTGGGATGTATCATTCCCTATCTTGATGAAATTTTATATCAAGTTGGGACGAGAAGTTGGTTGTCGGGACTCGCCACCTCTCTGAAGACGATGAGGGATGACGACATATATCAGAGGTGTGGAGAGATGTATCCTTAAACCAAATCCTGTATTTGAGGGAAAAGAATGTGGTGGACCTAAGATCGTTGGTCATATTTGAGACTCAGATTAGCTTAGGAGATATGAGATGATTAGTCATATTGAAGACTAAGATTTGTTTGGAAATCACGAGCATATGGGCTCGGTTGATTTAAAATCAAAGAGGTTTAAGCTCAGGAAACTTAGCCAATTTGGGCTGAGATTGGGTTTCTATAATACCCATCAGTGCTAAACACCAAGATATACAGCGCTCACGTGTGTTTCACGTGATGCACTAGAATATTGCTAAGCACTAATCTTTTCTGGCGCTCACGTGATTTTCATGTGAGATAGCCTTGGGTGTTCGCGTGCTTTTCAAGTGAGGCGCCGAGTTTTTAGCCTTAGACGCTCACGTTCTTTTCACGTGAGGCGCTACAATAGTGCTAAGCACTAATTTTCTCCGGCACTCGCGTGTGTTCCACGTGAGGCGCTATATTTTTGGAGATTTAATCTCTGTTGATATTTTTTAGAGAACTTAAATCTCTGTTAATGGTATTCTGACCATTAACGATCACCAAGATCACTATTTTGAGGATCTGAGATCAGGTTTTTTAAGAACTAAGTTCTTATTTTGAAGGAACTAAGTTCCCGGAGTATTATGGACTCCATTTTCTCCACGTTCTTTTATCCATCTTCTCTTGTTCATGTTTTTAGAGAGGTTAAACCTCTGTTAATGGTATTTTGGCCATTAACGATCACCAAGATCACCATTTTAAGGATCTTGGATCGGGCTTTAAGAACCAAGTTCTTGATTTGTGAGGAACTAAGTTCCTGAAGTATTATAGACTCCATCTTCTTTCTTTTCAACTTTGTTCTTCTCTGAATCTTTAATTCTCAAGAACAAGATTCTCTCGATGAGAATTAAATTCTCTAACTTGTGGAAGACTTGTCTTGTGGATCTCAGATCCAGAAAAAGAACTAAGTTCTTTGAGAAGGGTTAAACCCTTAGATATGGTATGTTAGGTAAAGAAAATGTTTTGATCTCTGTCGTTTCTTTACTTAGGATTTAAGAGGAGGAAGATCGTTTACTTTATTGAGAATTAAATTCTCTGTTGTTTTGAGAGCTTTCTGTAATTTTACAGAATCTTATGGGGTGTCCTCTTCCTTATTTGGAAATAGAGATCATTGGTCGTTGGGACCCACCGCCTCTCTGACGACGCTGAGGGATTACAGCGTCATATATCGAAGTTGTAGAAGGATGTACCCTTTAAACCATGTCCCACTCATCAGGGGGAAGAACAGGTTGGAGCTTAAACTCCAAACTGCTGAAAAGGCTTCTTTGCGTTCGCGCATATGCGTCCCACGTGGCGCTTGCACATATACGCATCATGGGGGCAGCCAAGGCCCTAGCTTGGAGAACTAAGCTCCATTGAGGATTGAATCCTCACACGTGGTGCGCGCATGGCGAGCGCACGTACGTTGCACGTGGCGCTTGCGCATATGCGCATTATGGGGGCAGCTAAGGCCTTAACTTGGAAAACTAAGCTCCTTTAAGAATTGAATCTCCGCACGTGGTGCGCACGTGGCGCTTGCGCATATGCGTATTATGAAGAGGGCAGCGAAGGCCCTAACATAAAGAACTGAGCTCTTTTGAGGATTGAATCCCCGCACGTGGTGCGCATGTGGAGGGTGCACGTACTTCACACGTGGCGGGCGCACGTGCGTCACACGTGGTGGGCGCATCGCACGTGGCGGGCGCACGTGCGTCACACGTGGCGCACATAGCGCTTTCGTATATGCGCATTATGGGGAGGGCAGTTAAGACCCTAACTTGGAGAACTAAGCTCTTTTGAGAATTGAATCCTCATTTTTTCTGAGAGGTATCCCCTCTTATTTATAGGGGAGTGGTAGAGAAGGGATCTCTCTTTTTTTCGATGTGGGACTAAAAATGTATTCCTATATGGTAGAGCATTACTTAGACTATACGTGCATAGCACATTTGCTCATAAATTTTGATTCCGGAAGAGTTATGAGGCTCGTAAAATATCAAATCGAAGGATTTTTCGAGACGCTTTCGATGCTATTAGAATTTACCTGATTCTCATTCGTGAGTTTGGAAAAATACAGTCCGGAAAATACTGGTTTGCATTTTCTTAAGCGTATTGCTGCCAGTTGATACCTTAGGCTCTTTTGCGAAGAAATTTTTGGCGGGAACATGGACGTGTTTTGAGTGTATGAAAAAGAAAAAAGAAAGAAGAAAAGAAAGGGAAAAATGGTGAGTAAGACGTGGGGGCGCTGGGCGCCAACATCTTACGCACCTGGCACGTTGGGCGCCTCACGCGTCCGGCACGTGGGCGCTGGACGCCTGGAGGAAGAAGGGGCTTAGCCCTAAAAATAGGAGTTGAACTCCCGAAAAGAATTTTTTATTTATGGAGTTAAACTCCTAAAAAGGGTTTTATTTATGGAGTTAAAACTCTAAAAGATCTTAACAAATGGAGTTGAACTCCCAGAAATCTTTGGAGATGTGAAAGGGAACCCTTTTCGTCTCCCTTTTAGCCCTGGATCTTCCTGAAGTGGGGGTTTTGGAGATGGGTCTCCTTCCTCCTTTCTATTGGCTGGATCTTGGAGAAAGGGGAGACTTAAAAATCTCCCATTTTGGAGATTTGATGGAAGATCCGAGCTCCCCTTCAAGGGTTTTATGGTGAAAACTGTTTCTTTTTTAAAAAGAAGAGTTAAACTCTTAATTTAATTCAAAAAAAGGGAAGATTTAGAACCTTGAGAAAGCTGAAGGGGACACAGAAACCCTAGCTTTTGAGGGAAATGGATTATTGTTCCTTATTTCATTATCATGTTGCCTTATATAGGCTTAAAAATTTACATACCCCTTGGGCTTTACAAAATGGCATTTTGCCCATCCTATGCCTCATGTGCTCATTTCTTTTGCACATGAACCATGGGCTTTACAAAAATTTGGCTTTATATCAATTTTTCTTACATTTATTTAATAAAATTATATCAAAATTATTTATTATATAATTTTCATTTTGGCATAGGAGAGGCTGGCCGCGAGGCTTGACTTGGGTATGGGCCCACTTGACTTGGGCTTGGGCCTGCTTACTTGGGGTTGACTTTGACTTGGTCAACAGGAGTGTAATTTTTTATTCCAACAAAGTGTCCCTATCAATAAATGCACACTTGTGTGCATGAAATTGATGGATGTTCCGCAGAAGTTTGACTTTGAGGTGGTGCATCATTCCGGGGCGAAGCATCTTTCCGGGAGCATGATTCCGAGGGTCAGAGCATCATTCAGATTTGCGGAGGATAATTCTAGGGGTCAAAGCTTCATTCCGATTTGCGGAGCATAATTCCAAGATCGGAGCATCATTCCGAAGAGCATAATTTCAGGATCGGAACATCATTCCGAAGAGCAGAGCATAATTCCAAGGGGAGGACATGTTCTGAGATGAAGCGTAGTTTCGACGCAGGGTTCCGGGATGTAGCATAATTCCGACGCGGGACAAGTGTATCCTAAGACGAAGAATAATTCCGGCGCGGGGCAGACATTCTGACTGAAGTATAGTTTCGGTGCAGAGCTTGATTCCCAGGCGAAGTATAATTCCGACAGGGAAGGTGGATACTCCGAGGCGAAGTATGATTTTGACACGGGACACATTCTGAGACGAAACATGATTCCGACGCGATGCATATGTATCCTGAGAGGAAGAATAATTTCGGCGCGGGGCAAAACATTCTGACCGAAGCATAGTTTTGATGCAGAGGTTGATTCCCAAACGAAGCATAATTCCGACAGGGGAGGTGGATACTCCGAGGCGAAGCATGATTTCGACACGGGGCACATTCTGAGACGAAACAAGATGCCGACGCCGAAGTTGTTAGTTGACTTGATTTCGAGACGGAGCATAATTCCGACGGGGAGGTCGTTGGTTGACTTGATTCCGAGACGAAACTTGATTCCGACGGGAAGGTCGTTGGTCGACTTGATTCCGAGGCAGAGCATAATTCGAACAGGGAGGTCGTTGGTTGACTTGATTCCGAGACGGAGCATAATTCTGATAAGGAGGTCATTTGTTGACTTGTTGATTTGATTTGATTTGGAAATTTTTTATCCATCCAACGGAGCTTTTGAGCATGGGCTTAGAATTTGGGTTTTTGATCGGCATCAGCATCGCTACACTGGAATATCGTACTAAGAGCGAAACATCATTTGCCGTGGAGTATATCGGATTTGGGTTGGCATCTATATCGTTACACTAGAATATAGTACTAGAAACGAATCATCATTTGCCATGAGAGGATTTAGGGATTTTGGTTTTAATTTGGTATCTGCATCACTACACTGGAATATGGTACCAGGAGCGAATCATCATTCGCCATGAGGGGATTTCCCTCGTTCCCAGTTTAACGACTTAGGGTCATCTGTTCCCAGTTTAATGACTTAGGGGTCTATTAGATCGAAAGTTTGGAATTTTGGGGTTGGAGTAAGCATCAACGCTGCTAACACTGAAGCATAGATGCCAGGAGCAATTCATCATTTGGCTTTGCCTATTGGGGAGGCGATGGCCTATGAGACAGGTTTAGGTCTCCATCTCCTAAGGCTTTTCAATTTTATAAGCCGTAGGGGTCCCATAAAACCATTTTCTCCTTGCGAGTCGAAAGGATCTCGTAGGTTTTTTTCTTCTCAGGAGTCGTGAGGACCCCCAAGTGTGTTTTTCCCTTTTGAATCGTAAGGATCCCAGAAAGGTGTTTTCTTACGAGTCGAGAGGATCTCATAAGTTTTTTTCTCCTCATGTATCGTGAGGACACATGAGTGGGTCTTCCTAAATGAAGCATAATTCCAAGGACGGGGACCGGCCATGAGACTGGTGATTGCGGTGAGACATGGGTGTGATGAGGACTATTTGAGCCCGTGGATTGTATACGGTAGTCAATTTGAGGACTGGCTGCAGGGCTGGGAGAATTTGGTTGGGATGGGGATTATTTGTGCCCGTGGATTGTATACGGTAGTCCGTTTGGGGACCGGCCGTAGGGCTGGGGGAATTTGGAACTATGTTTGCGTCTGTATCGCTGCACTGGAATATGTTATCAGGAGCGACTCATCATTCGCCGTTGGGATATTCAGGGATTTGAAATTTTGGTTGGCGTAAACATCGCTGCACTGGAATATGATACCAGGAGCGACTCATCATTCGTCTTCTTTTTTTACCGCGATTGCTCTATCATTTCATCTTTTCTTATAGCGAAGGTTGCGATTGCCCTATCATTTCGGTTATTTATTCACGGTTGCCCCTTCATTTCGGCTTTATTTTCATTTTTATTCTACTCACTGATTTTTATTGCGAGTTGCCCCATCATTTCGACTTTTTTTTATTTATTTACACATATTTTACATCCCCAGCTTAACGACTTAGGGTTCGACTGTTCCCAGTTTAATGACGTGGTGGTCGACTGTTCCCAGTTTAACAACGTGGTGATCAACGGTGTCTGCTTACCCAAGCCTCTTGAACTTTGATCTTGGCGTGATTGAGTTGATGTCCGTAACTTGGTGGTTTGCCGGTACATCCGAGGACGGTTGGTTTTTCCCAGCCTTGTATTGGTTCTCTATCCAATCTTTGAAAACATAGCAGTCTTCGATGGTATGACTCACCATCGTATGATATGAGCAGTACATAGGATCGTCAGTGATGGTTCATTTCATATGGCCTCTTTGGAATAGGCAGTTGCAGATCGTTGTTGACGTCCTTGAATATTTTGCGGACTTCATCCCTCCTGAAGGAGTATACTTTTTTCTTTCTCTCCATTAGAGTAGGTGCATTTCCTGATGCTGGTCCTCGAGGCCGATCAGTCTTTGGTTCGCCTGCTGTCCGCTTACCACATTCAGTGTACGTATCAGGGGGACTGGAGGCTGATCGCAGCCGTTTTTCGCAAAACTGTTCCGCTCTTGGGCTGGAGAAGGTATCGGTTGGTTGTTTCAGGATATCAATCCCTAGCTCATGAACCAACTTTTGATTTTGTTGCAATTGCAATCCGACAACTTGGGTCGTGAGATCTGTCACGACGTTTTCCAGCTCGTCAACTTTGGAATAAACCTTGGCCAACTTCTCGTTTCTGTCCTGAAGCTGCTTTTGAAGCCGTTGGAATAATGCTTACTTTATAGTTCCAGGCATGATAATCGAGTCATCCTTACTGCCTGAGCTCGATTCCGCAGGAACCACGGGCTCCTTTTACTTAATGGCCTGAGTGGGCTCTTCATCATCTGGATCGACCCGGTGTTGGATGGCAACAACCACGTCATTGTCATAGCTATAAGGCGTAGGAGGACTTGTTCCTCTGGGCTCCATCATGTAGACCGTATGGGTTGTGTATCCATCTACCGCTTCTTCATTGGTAATGTTGCTCATTGGGCTTTTAGCTTGATGCCTTGGCCCGTTCCTTTCAGAGAAAGGCAGACAACTGAGCGAAGCAGGTTGCCGAAGGACTTCGGTCTCCGTTTTATGAAATTGGCGGTCGCAGCTTGACTGTTTGTTAACACATCTTTAGACAGTTCTATCTCTCCTGTCTTGTATTGCTTTTCGACCCAATCTTCAAAGACGAAGCAGTCCTCAATGGCATGACCTATCACTCTGTGATAGGGGCAATATTTGGGATCGTCGATCATATTCGCTTCTTGAAGTCTTTTTGATTCTGGCAGTTATAGACCGTTTTTTAGGGCATGCTTGAATATTTTACGGACTTTGTCCCTTCTAAAGGAATAGACCTTATCCAACTTCTCTTTCAGTAGAAATTATCCTCCCTCTCCGAACATTGGCTTCCGACGCTGGTTGGCATTAGACTCGCTCATCCCTCGCTTATTTCGATTAGCCATAGTGTTTAAAGATTCAGTATCGTCAGAATTTCTGTCTTTGCGGTTATCGTCTTTTCGGTTTCTCCAGAATTTATTACTATTTTAGGAATCCAAAAATGATTCCTGCTTTGAGCGCTCCAGCATTTAAACTTTCTTGATCAGTTCTTGGAATGTCTTGAGACCTGCGGTACATAGAAAAGGATTCATACAGGTACCGAGATTTCCGATGAGAAGATTGACGGATTGGTCTTATTCCAACGGTGGCTCACATTTGACGGAGAGATGCGCCACCGGGTTATAAAATCCATGCTGCTTTCATTTTGTTCTTTGGTTTGGTCCTTACAAGGTCGGCAATGGTGATCTTATCACTGACACTCATGAACCTTTGCCGAAACAGAGATTCTATTTGGACGAAAGTTGTGACGGAGCCATTCGGTATGCTCGTGTACCATTCGAAAGCGACACCGACTAAGCTATTAACGAACCGGCGGAGGTGAAGTGCATCATTGCCCCCAGTATTCCCGGATAAGGTTTTAAAGTGGGCGATGTGTTGATTCGCAGTTCCCGTCTCATCGAATCTTCCGAATTTGGGGATGACATAGCCGCTAGGAAACTCTACCAGATCATACTGAGCAGGATATGGTCTCCCGCTACTGCTAACATCTTTTTGCGCCCAGACTTCGGCTACCAATGTTTTGACTTTATTGGCGACAAAATCCATGATTTGGTCTTGCGTTAGCGGGTTACTGTTATCGGTAGTCAAGACATTTTCCGAGATGGGATGCGGCCGGCTTTCATACGGCTCGCCCACCTTTGGATATGAGGGAATAGGCGTCGGTTGTCTCGGGACACCGTTTCCAGGTTCATGAGCAGAGCCTTGTGCTTGATTGGGCGGTTGAGAGGCAACTTAGGCCGTAAGCTGTAAGACGAAGTTTATCAAGTCTTCGATCTTCGAGTAGAGCTTGGCCATCTTCTTGTCTTTGTTTCTAAGCTGCTTCTGGAGCTCTTGGAGAAGTTGCTGCTCTGTAGCCTTGGGACGGAAGATTGGCTTCTCTTCGCTTTCCGAGCACGACTCCTCATGAACCGAGAGATCTCTCTGCTTTTCAGCCTTACTGGAAAGGTCTTCATTGCCTTCCAGAGAAGGCTGGTCTTGAAACATGGCAGACACATACACACCAGATTGGATTTGAGATGTGATGGTCCCGTCCTTGCTCTTACTGCGCGTGTCCACCATGTAGAGAGTGTGGACCACATATCCAGCCATCTCTTTATCCTTAGCGGCTGATTTTTCGGACCATCGTTATGGCCCTTCCTCTTCGGGAAAGGACAGACGACTAAGGACGGTTGGCCTGGCTGGGTCCTTGGGTGGCACTGTCCGGATCGCAGCTTTCTTAACTCTTACGGTCATGGCATTCTTCTGAACCAATTTCAGCGATTCAAAAGAGTTAGCGAGGTTCACAGCCGATTCAGCTGTTGTTGCGAGGTAAAACTCTGTTCGTGGGACATCATGAAGTTCAGCCTAGCAGGAACCCTAACCCTTTTGTTGGGTCTGTATCTGAGCCTTTTCTGTCTTAGCTTCTCAATTTTGAGGGCTTGGCAGTCATCCGTTTTTCGAGAAGCCACCGTGTGTCGATTGACGGTGAGCTTAGAGAAGATACCCGATTGAGCAGTTGTCGTCAGGAGCACCGCTGGAGCTTGTCCGAGATGCCTTATTGCTATGTTGGTGTTGATGGTCTTGCCCCTGGCTGGGGCCATAGAGAGTCGTTCGGAAACGAATTTGTGCTTGGGCTAAGGTGCCTTCACTACCATGACATTTGGCTTTTTCCCTTTTGAGGCCGCTCAGTCTGTTACTGAAGCTTGAGGAGATGTGATAGCGTTAGCTGGCACGAACATAATAGAGCCAAATGGTAGCAGCGGCTCCTCCCACTGTCGTCCTAGACTGGCCGGAAAGACCGTCCTGGCGACCATCTTCATCGTGTAGAAGACGGAAGCTATGTTGAGAGCTGAGTTCATCTTTGGAGACATTGTTGAGAATTGGTTGGTTGAAAGCCTGCATGAAAAAGCATTATTTTAGTATAAATATCAATATGTATGTTAAATGAGTTCGCATGAACACTTGACCCGAGATATGGGAGGAGAGAAATGCCCCACCGGGCGTGCCAAAATTTTTAGGGTGTTTTCCGTCACCCCGTTGAGATGGGAAATACGCGCCGCTTGTCAGACGCATTACAGATCCCCCTGTTTAGGGTAGACCGTGGTTTATTGATTGTGGGGATCCGAATCTCCGGCAGCCGCGGACTAGACTGTCGTTAATTACCCTTCGCCTCTGAAGCGAAGGAATCTCCGATTGACGGGTTAACTAGTCATGCGAACTCAATGTGAAGTGTGCATATGTGTGTCTTGAAGGGTTTTAGGTATACCATGGGCCTCACAAAGTTTACGGGGGTCCCAGCGGGGAGTGTTTTGAGTGTGGAGTATGAAAAAGAAAAAAGAAAGAAAGAAGAAAAGAAAAGGAAAAAAATGGTGAGTAACGTCCTAAGGACGTGTGGGCGCCACGCCTCACGCGTCCGGCACGTGGACGCTTGCAGGAAGAAAGGGCTTACCCCCGGAAATAGGAGTTGAACTCTCGAAAAGGATTTTTTATTTATGGAGTTAAACTCGATGTTGAATAGAGTTAAACTCCAAAAGGATTTTATTTATGGAGTTAAACTCCAAAAGATCTTGACAAATAAAGTTAAACTCCCAGAAATCTTTGGAGATGATCAAAGGGGACCCTTTTTTTCTCCCATTTAGCCCTGAATCTTCTTTTGAGCCTTGGATCTTCCCGAAATGGGTCTCCTTCTCTCTCTGTTGGCTGGATCTTGGAGAAAATGTGAGAGACTTAAAAATCTTCCCTTTTAGAGATATAATGGAAGATTCGAGCTTCCCTTCAAGGGTTTTATGGTGAAAAATTATTTCCTTTTGGAAAAAGAAGAGTTAAACTCATGATTTAATTCAAAAAAAAAGTGGAAGAAGGTTTAGAACCTTGAGGAAGGAGGAGGCACATAAACTGTACTTTATTTCATTATCATGTTACCTTATATAGGCTTACAAATTTAAACATAGCCCATTAGGCTTTACAAAATGGCATTTTGCTCATCCCACACCTCATGTGCTCATTTCTTTTGTAAATGAGCCATGAGCTTTACAAAAATTTGTCTTTATGCCCATTTTTCTTATATTTATTCATAAAAATTATATCAAAATTATTTATTACATAATTTTCATTTTGGCATGGAAGACGCCGGCCGCGGGGCTTACTTGGGGTTGACTTTGACTTTGACTTGATCAACCGGGGTGTAATTTTTGACCCAACAGTGATGAACAATTGACTCTTTGAAGGTCGCTCTAGGAAATTTCTTAGAGTGGCGCTATACGTTCCGTGCACTCATATCTACAAAATACGTTGCACGGATTTGTTGTTGACTAAATGTATCTGTGTCGGATCCATATCCTAAAGGACTTTTTTAGATTTGTTAAGAATACTTATGAACTCTCTTAAGCACATCCTACAATATATATTGAATTGTAAATGCAACGTGCATTTATCAATAGCTAAGGCACCAACAATCTATGCATCAACATTATCAAAACAATTGAATTCTTTGTTTAAATTAACATTCTCTTCTTTTGACGAAATGTTTTGTTTCACTAGAATGTTTTTGTTATGTGTGTATAAGTATATAAAGAACAAAAAATTAGTGTATCCCAAAGAATTGTATCCAAGAATTTTGGAAAAATGCAAATCCGTGAATCCAACTGGTATCTTATCATGTATCCATGTCTGAACTGTGGTATTCAGTATATAAATAATAAATCTACGTGTCTTTGTACGAAAATGATAAAAAATGATATATATATAATAGAAATTTAACATTTTCGCATACAACCCCCCATATTTATATTAATTGTACAAATCACTGAAACCGTGAAGATATTAACAATTTACTAACAAGTTAATCCTTATAAAACAAGTGATTTACCTCGTAGAAATGATCCAGCAAGAAAACTTCTAAAGAGACCTTGAAAAGTAAGCTATGGATGTAGCTATCACTAATAGACTATTCAAGGTTGAGTTATTAAGGAACTTACTCCTTGTTTTTTTGTTTCTGGAACTTCCGTTAATAAGCATCTAATTGTTTTGTTCCATAACGGTAAATTTGATGTTCCAAGGAAGATTTACAACAAAATCTTAGTACATTCTAATTAAAGGAGGATTGCTTAAATTTTATTCTATTCATAACTAACAATTGCAGTATGGACAGATTTCCATTACATAATGAAAAGTGGCTGTTTATTTTTTTGGCTTATTTATAAAGAAAACTACCATTACCTTTCAAACTTACACAAAACTACCATGACTTGACGGTCAATGTTATTGTTCATATCAAATAATCATTTTGCCCTTCTCATAATTAATAGTAATTATTAATTATTTTATTAACAATTTTAAATAATTATTAGATATTAATTTGGGAAAATTAACTATGGTGATCGTGGAGGAGGTCGGCGGTCGTGGCGGGTGGAGGAAGTTACCGGCGGCGAGAGGAAGGCACTGGAAAAGAAAATGATAAGGAAAAAAATAGAGTTGATGATGCCGATGATGGAGTTGATAATGGTGATGGAGGTCGGAGAGGGGGGGGGAGGAGGCGGGGGAGGAGGGCTGGATGGGTCCCAAAGAGGTGAGGGTAGGGCAGTGGAAGAGAAGATCAGGGGAAGGGGTAGATCAGGGTCATCGAGGAAGGAGGCAGAAGAAGAAGACGGAGTTGGCGGTGCCGGAGGGGGAAGAGGCAGAGGATCGGAGGGGCAAAGGATGAAGGGAAGGTTAGGGACTAAGGGGTGGGGTCGGGGAGGGGGCTAGAGCGGGTGAGGGTCAACGGTGAGGGGGCGAGATGAGGGGGGAGGCGACGGGTGAACAGGAGGGAGTTAGGGTTAGGGTTTAGAAATGGAGGGTGAAGAGGAGGGAGGAAGAAGAAGATGGTGTGGAAAGAGGAAGATGGGGCTGGCGGTGATGAAGGAGGCCCTCGGCGAAAGCGCAGGCGACCGGCGCTGGAGGTGGTCGCAGGTGAGTGGAGAAGGCTAGGGTTAGGTTTTTTTATTTATTTTTAATATTTTAGAAATTAGAGTTAGAATGAGAGGGGTAATTTGGGTTTTTATAATTTTTTTTGTTGATGTGACAACTTAATTGACGTGGCACGGTTAGAGCTAACGCATCACCGTTAAGTTTGGTAGTTTTCTGTAATTTTGAAAGGTGGTGGTAGTTTTCTGTCACATGGCCAAACCTATGCGGTGTTTCAGGTAAATAAGCCTATTTTTTTTTACAAATAACTAGTAAAAAATTTAGTCTATGAAAATAGATAGTTGTTTCATCTCATACCGTATTTTGTTCCATCTAATGTTATAAATAAGGCTAACCCAACCTCATTTCATAACTGGAAACATACGGCTTTCTCATTTTCATTCCCAATACCCATAATACCATGACATACCATGTTTTAGGTTAACCATGGCACATAGCTATCAACTTGATTGGTAAGACATTCCAATGATACTAAAGCTGAAAAGCTTTTTCCACGAGAAATAAACACCAAACCAGAGGGAGATTGTACTTAGAAGCTTTTAATCTTAAAGCCCAACATTTCTAATGTGATTTGAGACAAACACAATAGTTTGGCAGGTTATAGTTGGTAGGTTGAGTTCACAACAGATGTCGATACAACTTTTCTATTGAATTAACAACCATGATAAATCACATGAATTTCATATCAAGTATTCTTATAAAATGTATTTGATCACCTTGAAATACAAACATTGGAATAGAATTTATGGGAATTTAACCTATCATTACAAGGGGCAAAACATCATGGCTTAGTGTTATAATTCTCAACTTAAGGAATTCCGAAATCATCTTAGTTTCTGCAAACAACCAAAAGGACCCTAAATGCAAACAGATACAACAGAGAAATGACAATATGAACGTATACCTTTATGTGAAAATGCTATTGCTATTGATACTCAAACAATGCGTACAGAGCAACCTAAAAGGGATTGAATATAATGGCATACCTCGACAATATGTTTGGAGGGTAATTGTTGCACCCTTAATGTGAATAAACTCCCTTTGAACAATATATGTTCGAAACTGGCCCTGAATGAGCCTTGCAGCTCTATCTAAAACCTCAATACGCCGAGAATCTAAAATTGCAATTTGACCAGCTCTAAGGAAAACTTTGGTCCTTCCAAGCTGCAAAGAAGAAAACATGGCACAATGATCCAATAATAGCAATATAAATTTTAGTTAGCTATGTATTCATGTTAAACATATCCCACGAACAGTGGAAGATGACTATGAAAATGGCCGACAAGGCACTCGAACAGTAAACACAATGTCATTGAAGAAGTTTTTACTGGAAATAAAAGATAGTACGTAAATATAGCTGTGTATCATTGAACAAAAGAATGGATGACTCTCACCAGCAGGAAAAAAATTCACAATTAAATATCCACCACAACTGTCTACATGGTCAAGTACATTTAGTGTAATTCAAATACAATATTATCAAGTGCTGTGAGCAAAACAAGATAGAATAACGCCTAGTTAGCAACCTAGGATAACTACGAAAGAAAAATATCCACCACAACTGTCTACATGGTTGAGTACATTTGGTGCAATTCAAATACAATATTATCAAGTGTTGTGAGCAAAACAAGATAGAATAACGCCTAGTTAGCAACCTAGGATATCTAGGAAAGATACTTATAGCACCTATACAAAGTATAAGCATTCAATTATCCCATAAGCTCAATAAAAGGATGAATTTTGCTGAGCTGAGCATAAAATATAATGTTAATCACCACCCAGAAAAGGCAAAGGCACATAGTCCATGGACAAAGTGTAGAAATGCATCCCCCTTGGTAAAACTGCTGAACAGATAATATTAAAACAAGATCCGAAGTAGATGGCAATTCTCCCTATAGCTTTCCCATTTTTTGTTTAGCAGCATGGAGATAAATTTGGTGTATGATGTGATGCTGCTATACACTGAGACATTTTTTCATGATGTAAGAAAGATACTAATTAGGATTACGAAATGGCTTCAGGTTTATTCATTTGAAATTAAACCAGAACTGGCTTTATGTAGGTGAAATTTTATTTTAAAATTATCAGATAACCATCAAAAGCAAATAGTTTCCAGTTAAAAACCATGATGAAGGAATTAAGTAGGCATTTAGAGAAGCTCGAGCACACAAAATATGGAGTAAACTCGAAGGGCATAAGAGCATGGGCAATAAAATGGACCAAAATAAACTGAGACATTACAAATTTCATATGACAATGGATTGAGAAGCTCCATTTATAGAGTTTGTTTGATCAAACAAAAGAACAACTTTCAGTTCCAAGCCCTTTATGCAAATAGTATTATGTACCATGTTGGTACTCGAAAAGGTGATCATATGACACCACAAATATAAAATATCACACTAATCTGCCTCTACACTATTTCATAGGCTTCTTTGCACACATGTTTTATTACAGACTAAAGAGAGCAAGAAAAAATAATAATAACAATGGACAGTTCTCCACCAGACAAAACAGCTATTGTGAGGTAACAAAAATTGGCACCAAAAGAATATCCAGATAATAGTGTAAGAGGAAGTTACAAAATTCTGGAAGTTAAACCAAAATTCAGATGATAAAATATGAAAACAGAACACGATTTGAGAGGATTAAACAACAGGTTACCTGGAAGTTTTCAAGATGCAATTTTTGCAAGATTTTCTTTGTCAGAGTCTTCTCCTCATAACTGCAGACTCCCAACAAAAAGACACATGATCGTAGAGATTATAAGACATCTACTCCATAAAAATAATTTTTAAACCAAATAATTTTTAGGTAAGCCCTAGCGGTGCGCCCAAAAAATGGTAGAGACCCTCTACCCGCATGGGACTGCTAAATTTCAAAATTTATATGATTTGGGACCAAATTGCCCACGGGATTAGATCATATTAATCTTAATCTTTGCAGGATACTGAGCCATATTTCATTAATTATTGGGACCAAATCCCTCCCTCCCTCTCACGCGTGCGCGCACACACACACTCTTAATGAGATACACTGTTTTTTTCCTCCTATTTCTTTCAATTTTTTAGATATGCTTTGTTTTCTTTGTAATTGGCAAATAATGCAGATCAGAACTTGGTATATTAAGTACCTTTCGTTCATCAATTCTAGAGCTAAAATTCCAAATCGATCAATGAATTCTGAATATGTTCTCCGAGTAGGATAACCAGCAAGACTTATTCGAACAGCCTCTAGAACACCCTGTAAATAGAAGTAAAAGAATGATGAAGGAATGATCTGAAACTAGCTCAGCATAGAGATTTAAGGGATGATAAACCGCAAAGGGCATAATGCACACTCAAGAGAAAGAAAAAATATCAAAAGTCACAAATTTGTAAGCAGTTTGCTTAAGATATATTTGGTGGGGGTTCACTTCTTTCACCTAAATAAAATATTTAAATCTCCGCAACTAAATTTAAGCAATCTACACTTATCGCATCATAATATATGTCACACTCACTGCATACGGAAAGAACTAATATGTGCATCATAAAACCTGAGGAATACCTAGGTGTTAGGCCATTAGTTCAGAACTGGGGTTAATTAGCACTCATTAGGGTATTACAAGGGATGGTAATTAGGGAAGCTCACTAGTAGTTAACTAAGTTTATGAGTAAATAAATAAAATAAAGTAAGAAGCCTCGTCCAGTAAGAGAATGGTAGGTGTACACTGAATGCCAAAACAGAACTGTCATTAGGGTATTAAATCAAGGCAAGGCATGGTAATCAGGGAAGCCTACTAGTAGCTAACTAAGTTTATAAGTAAATAAAAAAAATAAAATAAGAAGCCTCATCCAGAAAGAGAACGGTAGTTGTACGCTGAATATTTTGCCAAAACAGAACTATGCCAGTTCCATTAGACATTTTCTACTTGGTGATAGTGAACACTTTGGGTGAAAAGCAATAGCTGGAGCTGCATAAGCCTACCAATAAAATTGAATTGGTACTCTGTAAGCAATGAGTGCATACAAGCAAATTATGTGTTGCAGAGATGCATGGGAAACAAAGCTCTGAGACGCCGGCCGTACACTGAATCTATCCCGTAGACCAAAGTAAACAGATGTTTGTAAGTGATACTAGGAAAAGAAAGCAAATATGATGTCCGCTGCATGAGTAAGCACGCAATCCAAAATATTCGAGTAAACATAAATGACCATATAAGACTGACAGGCACAGATGATGCATGACAGTTTCTTTGGATTCGTAAATGGACTCTGCAATATTAGCTTCGTATGTAGCCACAAGTATATCTAGATTCCTAATTACATGTGAATATTCCTAAATTTATATATTACCTGATAAGACAATAGAAGCTTGTGGCATAACGAATATGAAAAGTTACACAACTTGCCACTTTTCTAAAGTCAAGCAGCACAGTCAATTAAGTTTAAATACCACTTCCAAAGGAAAATAACAAGCGAAGCGCATAAAATTTAAGTAACATATTGCTCATAAAGATA
The DNA here is from genome assembly GCA_030015575.1 of Agapanthus africanus. NCBI lineage: Eukaryota > Viridiplantae > Streptophyta > Magnoliopsida > Asparagales > Amaryllidaceae > Agapanthus > Agapanthus africanus. The sequence continues at coordinate 797,611,499 of CM057340.1, forward strand.
ATAGAGATACATCAAACTTAACTGGAAAATGAACAGTGCATGATTTTCATAAAACAGAAGACCAAAAAAAACTTCAACCATTGATTCGCTAGATAATTTGGAGATCAAGATGAAGGAACAAAGAACATGAATAACATGTCGGCACACGATTTTCAATATTTTTATTCATGAAAAAATCAATGCCGAGGAACATTATATATATATGGAGAAGGTTAATTTACTCCTGGGGCATAACCAACTTAGATATGCCCAGGGGATAATTACACCATTTGCCCATCATGTATGGACAAAGTGGGGGTACTTCTTGTCATTTTCAAGGAGAGAGAAAAGATAGATAATCATATTATTAACAAGGCAATTGAATAATACAAGGAGCGAGAAAATCTCATTGGATTTTTACAAGATTCTCTACATTCTCTCTCCTTGAAAATGACAAAAAGCTTCCTTACTTTGTCCATACATGATGGGAAAATGGTGTAGTTATCCACAAGCCATAACTAAACTGGTTATGCCCTGAAAGTAAATTAGCCTTCCCCTATATATATACATATAGGGGGGAGAACAGAATTCTTGAAAACATCCATTTGGAAATGAGAATCTATCTCTAAGACTGACAGATTTGATTCATTTGAGCGTAAAAATAACAGAAACAAGAATATAATTAATCGTTTTAAACGGTATTAGTTATCCATACCCCGCAACGCAGTTGGTGCAAGACACTCTGGTTCTCAAACTTCTGAGGGCGATTCACAGAGTTTGGCTTTATACAGCGAACATAATGAGGTTCTGTTGTGTTGAGTGTTTCCATGAGAGCGTGCAGTTGTTGCTTTGACAATTACAAGACGAAACAGATCAGACAGTACAGATTAATAGAAGAAAAAATTAAGATAAAAACTGTTTTTAAGTATAAACAAAGTCAAAAAAACATAAGGAAGAGAGACAATTGCTATGAGGTACAGAATTTTCAAGATGAAAAAGCATAAATCCACACCATAATAAATGTTCAGAGGAACATCCAACCATTGGATAACAATGTTCAGATTAACACAGAGACAATTACAGTCCAAACAGGCAAGTGAATATGTGAAGTTGATACCTTAAATCTAGAAGCTACAGAAGAGAACTTGTAAGAAGATCTTGAGGATTCTTCCGGTAATGAAGCAAAAAGTCCAGAAATGAAAGGGCATTTTGACAAAGATAACAGATTGCAATGCTCCACAATAATATAGTCTCGGTTTTTATCCAAAAATGACTCCGTTTGATAGGTTACCTGCAAAACAATATATAATCATGAAAAATATACCACAAGACATTATTATTGTGCCACATCATGCTTACTATTAAACAATGTATACATTGGAGGTACCTTTCCTGCATAGTGAGATATTGTAAAATCTGTTGCAGAAAATTTTTCTTTTTCTAATCTTGAATGCGTCTTGAAGCTTTGAAACAACTTCGTCGAAAATGTTTCATGTGTTGACTTTGGGAACATACTGAAACAAGGGAAAGAAATCAAAGTAGAGTCAACTGGATCTAGCATAAAAGTGTAAGCACAAAAAAGAAATGGGATGGCATCCTTTACCAAGCTTCATCAAGAAGAGAAATTATTCCAATAGGCTTCTGTAAAGAGGAAAAGAACATGAAAGTAATGAGTAATTCCTAAAGGGCTTTAACCTTTTAAGAACCAACCAAGGAAATGAACATCCAAGCTAATCAATGAAGCCAATAGCACACGTCATAAATACAGATACACATACATTGTGCATGTAGTAAAAGATAAGAGCAGATGCAGTGGCATTCACTTTATGAAAAAATTGGAGAAAAGACTTCTCCAGCTATCAAGCTTCATATAAACTTTATGCATATGAGAACTTTACCAAAAAAAAGTTGTAGGTATATAGAGAGTAGGATAATGAATACCAAAAGATCAATAGCTGTCAAGTTATTATTTATTTATTTTACACTTCAAAAATCAAGGGAAATTATGTTTCACAATACATCCGTGAGCCACACAGGTAAATATTACATGTTCGAAGTCAATTATGTTTGATGCTGCATCTCAGAACAAGTTTTGCATGCCCTGGAGGTCAGTAAACAAGCTCTTGTACATGAACTATATGACAATGGAGTCTCAGATAGGCAAAGACGCCTGGCCAATGTAAGGCCAAGACCCTCCAGTGCTAAATCAGTACATTTCCAAGATGGTGAACAGTAAAGATAAGATATAAAGGCTTATATGTGAACATGCCGCTTGTTCTATGTGTGTTTTTCCGCACATGTTTACAACTTACCAATCCTAACATCTTCAGTGTCATTGTTCAGAGGAAAGCATCTCGAGAGCATTGATGGGATCTCAGGATTCCCAAAGACATTGCTACCTGGTGGTAGATATTTTTGGTTATGGAAGAAGGTTGGGTTAATTAGGAAGAGTCAATAAGAATTGAATTAATCCAGGAAGTTCAATAAAAACATGATTTTTGCTGAGGTCTGAGCAAAAAACATAATGTTAATTACCCATACATAGTAAAGTGCTATTTTCTTAAGAATAGAAGAAAATCATGTAGCCAAACCCAATAGTTTGGGATAAAGACTTGTCGTTTTTGTAGATATCACTAGAAATATCCAGCTCCCACCAACAGGTTCCGGATATTTCGCCCCTAAAGTATCAGACATAACCTTGTTTAGGGGTGAAATATCCAAACCGGCTAATGGGAGCTGCATGTTTCTAATAATACTAATATCTACAATAAAAACAGGCCTTTTATTCCAAACTTTAGGGATCAGATACATAATTTTCTTCTATATAGATTGCTAAGGGTCATCTCCTCAATTAAACTGTCAAATGTCTTTTTTACTGCCTCCAAGCATGTAAGTGCAATTTTTTTGCCTTTTCTATCAGAAACATTTATTATCCACTATTGCACATGACTAATCAATCGATTAATTCTTCCTTTTTTATTCATTAAGAAAGCTACCACCAACTTAGTATAAATGCCTCTTTTCTTATCCTATCTTTAGAACATTGTCACTCATCAACTCGACATTCTCATTCAATTTGTACTCATAGTTTGGAAATGTCAATGTTGGTGCGAAAGTCCTATATAACTAACCTTTCAATTTTATAGATATTACGATTATGCAACACTTCAGAAACACTTCTCCACAGTAACTATTTTGTTTTTATAATATGATCTGCCTACTCCTTCATCTCCTAGTAATTACAAAAAAATAATCTTAAGCATTGAAGAAGATTCCTTTTGATTTTTTTTGCCATCAATTTGCATTAACATTTCCTTAGTTCATGGTTCTGCTTACATTTCATATGATGTGCTTTTGTTCCGCTAACTGTAAATATTTTAGATCCCAAGGCTGCTCTCCACCTTTCTACTTCGGAAATTAATCCTTATTTTTACTCATCAACTTATATAAACATCAATTACTAATAGCGTCACCCTAAAAGCCCATTTTAAATGTCTAATGCAAAGTTTTAAAATCTTGGAATAGGGATTGGTATCGGACAGTCACCTTTGGTATTGGAAATCAGCAATCTCGGCCATAAAGTAGTATCGGATCGGGATTCTATATTGTTTGAGAAAAAGACTTCTCAATAATTAGGAAATTATTTAAATAAATATTTACAGTAACTATAAACAATACATCAAATTCTTTTGTAATTAATGAAGTCTAAAGCCATATTAATGTTGTCAAACTAACCGTAATAATCCAATAACCTATTATAAGCACATTAAACAACTAATGAGCCTATTCATCCATTAGTACATCCACTAATCATTCATAACTTAATGTGAAAACCCCATTATAAATTGGTAAACACAATATTAACTCGTATCGGACGATATCGGTCTTGGAACTCGGATGGTCATTTTTAGGATAGGAATTAACCATCTTGGTTCGGGATTGGCCGAGATTTCAAACCATGGTTTAATGAGATCATGGATACCTAATGCAAAAAGATATCTAGTGTTGGCAAATAGTTCTATCACATGAGGAAAGCTAGGCTTATCAAGTAGGCAGTGAACATCGCCTCTGATGATGACAGCTCGAAAGACGCATGGACTTTTAATGACCTACAATCAAACCAATCCTACCAGTGTTCCCTGGGTGGAAGCGCGTATAAGATTAGTACATCCTTCCAAGCCAAGTGAATTATAGCTGCCACTCAGCTGTATTGCTAGACATGTTAAGTGATCTGAACACCCATGAACGGCAAAGGACCTCAACGGTTTTATAATCTGATATGAAAAAATAAGCACATAGTATGTGATTCCAGCAAACTATCATTTGAACTGGAAGAAAGATGGTCTAATATCATAAACAAACCATACTGTTTCATAACCGTCAGCCAGTCAACTTCTTGGTATTTCCACGAGCACCTGATATTTTCCCACATGGGCGACATTTCAGGGATGTTCATATAGAGCTAATCAGACCCTGATTTAGCAGGGTATGAGCAAAATGGGAGTGATCAAAGCACTTGATCATCTCCCTTAAGAGACAGTCAATGTAAATGAAAACGGGAGGTCTTCCACAATAATACACCCATTCTCTGTTATTGTTTTCATCCCAAGGTCATTTACTGACTTAGGACCTAAGGGATTTGGCTGCTAGTCAGTGCTCGTCTGATGTCTTTATTGAGCATATGCAGGGACAAGGCATAGTGTTCCGACCTGTTCCTAACATTCAATGTGTGCAAGCCACTTTGAGAACACACAAAAGCTTTACAGGCATGAAATATCTGGTCGGTTACTTAACATTACAGTAGTTATTAGATATTTCTCCTTGTAAGAGATTAACCAAGGTTGTTGAGTAGATGTTTAACCAGATGGAATCATACATATCACAAATTATAGTATAAATTTAAATACCAATCCAGGCATTGGTGGCTTTTCTTTCCCTCTGTTAGGGCATGTTTTTCAGAAGTGCACGTGCCAATTCATTCAAAATATACTTTTCGACAACTATTGCAATTGGGAAACACTCACCCATAAGTCATAACTAACTGGTTAACCAGAGATCAAAAGTTTAACTTAATTGCTTAGTACATTCATAATTGTATAAAATTTGATATTCATGTTCCATAATAAGGTTGATTAAGCTATCAGTAAATACTGTTACTATACAATGCATTAAGACCTATCATTGGTCAGGCAACTTATGATAAAGGGCATTATTTAACAGATACAGTATTGTCTAATGTAAGGAAAATGGTTTCATGATGTAAAATTATCTTAGAATATAGCTATATTAAATAAATATGTGAATGATTTTGTGCATAAAGTAATTATTACTCCACCTCATGACATTGCAAGTATCGATTTTTAAGTCTCGTCATAATATCTAAAAGTACACAACCAGAACTCCCTAATAAAAAAACATGGAAAAAGCCTCGACCCTAAAACGATAGCGCACACACACACCCAAAGATCTCCTTTATATATTGCAGATGAGATGGGGTAGACATGTGTGCAAAAGAATGGATTGAACAAGCTTTACAAAATACATATCAAAGTTAACCAGAAAACGTAGTCAATGTGATAATAAACAGTATGCACACCAATTAATAATTCAGATAATAACCTAACATATTCAAGTAGCTTTTGTAGCTATGCTGAACATATTAGGTTAATTTATCAAGCAATCAATCAGGAGGGAGCAATGGTTTGCCTGGGAATTTTGAAAACATGAACCTTCTCAATCAAGTCCAGAACATCTTGGTTATCTATGAACTCAATATAGCTCCAATTTATCTCTTCATTTCTGTACTCCTCTTGCTCCATCTTGAATACATGCTGCATTACCCCAGAAAAAAAGGGTAAAATAACCCAGGATAGCAAATTCTGTGATATCACAAATAAACATACCATAAGAAAACATCAGCAAGTACCTCATTGAAATGTTGTTGAAGTTTTTCATTAGCAAAGTTAATGCAGAACTGCTCAAAGCTGGGCAAGAAAAAACATGATCAATCAGTAGCATGTCTCTTATGAATCTTACAATGGTGTTTACTAAAAAAACAAATCAGACATAAGACAATGCTTCGATTTTAAATTGTTTTGTGCAAATAAAGCAGCATAAATTTTATATTCATGTATGGAATGTGCATATTTTACCAATTATAAGCCTAATTCCATCGTTGTCATCAACAACTTCTCCTATCAAAATGAATTCAAGCATGTAGTAGCTCTGTGTTGAGAAGGTTCCAGAGGGTTTTAACGATTTACGAAACCAGCTGCCGACCTGACGCCAACCTTCTAAGTTTGGTGTCATATTCTTGGCAAAGGTAACTAGGAAGGTACGGAACTGGCACGGAAGCTAATAGGCTTGTTTTTAGGTAGAGAACATACTTTATTGGTTTTGCACTTTAAAATCATGCATCAAAGGATCAACGGTGCAACCTGTCAATAGCGTATAATCATTATCGTCTTGGAATATGTTCCATTTTGCTCTTGGTTATATCTGTGTCTTAGAGTTGAACATAATTCCATGTAGCAAATATATCATCGTCCCTTTCTTTTGGACTTCATTGTCTATGAGAATTTCAAGGATGACAACCAGTCAAGTCATAGTTTTTCGAACCAAGAATTTAGCACTTATATGAAGAGGGTTGATGCCAGGTCGGACCGGTCGTAAAACTTTGTCAAATCTTTCTTGGCGCTTTGCTTCCTAGCCGACCCCATTTTGATGGGAAAAATCTTAGATGAAGATGATGATGAGTATCATCTTATCCTAGTGTTCATACTTGTCTAGATATAGCATGGAAGTGTTTTATCATTTTATAATCCTAAATGGATCTTGTATTGCAACTATTTAACCGTAGAAGTATCAACTTATGCTAGTGTTTATACTTGTGAAGATATAATGCGGAAGTTCTTTATGATTTATATTCCTCAATGGACCTTTTCAAATGTAAAGAAATAAAATTGCTGCCCAAGTAAGATGTTCTTCATAGATAGGACTAAAGCAAAGGATTTATTTTATATTCCTCAATGGACCTTTTCGACTGCAACTAACACTTGTCATTTGGAATTGAGTGTTTGTACTCTTGGTATTACACGAACAATTAAGGATGGCCTTTTTGAGTTTCAACTGTGGCATGTACATTTGTGAAAAATAATTTTCGCCAGTGTTTTGTCATTCTCAGATTAGGCATGTCATTTGTTTGGCTTATCAGGTCTTATAATGACTTGGAGATGAACGAAAGTCTCTACAGATGATTTATCATCTTCTTGGTTCTTCTTGACTCTCCGTTGAATCATTGGTCTAACACACCAACCTGGGTATTAGGTTGGATGAGTCAGGATGACAACTGCACCTCGTCTGCAGTTTCCTTGGCTGGAAATTTTAGCACCACAATATGGAGGTTGACGGAAGTTTGAGCATCATATTAAAGGTTTCATCCAGCCTTCTCAGTACAGGGTTAAGCTCCATAGCCAGCAAATACTTGTTGGGAAAAAGCTTAATAGATGATAATGGTGATGAATGTGTCAACTTTATATCCTCGTCCAGATGCAGACTCAAAGCTGTTTCACGTCATCGTCATCATTTCAGCCTTTTCTCTTCAGAAGAGAGATGATTATGGAGAATGGTTCAAGGTTTGACACAAATTTATTGACCGCGTTTTATTTCCGGTTGTCAACTTAAATCAACCCTCCAGAGGTGGAACTAAAATCCTGGGTAACTATGAGTGCCTTTAAATACCTCGCTTTCTTCAGTAATTGAAGTTCAGATTGCGCAACCAACAGTCGGCTCTCCACACGTCATCCAGGAATGGAAGACACCATATAAGTAGCACATCAAATTTAAAACCTCTGGCCTTATGAGTGTTATTCAGGTGACGAGAAGTCCAGGGATGAACTTTAGCATATCCAGAATAACTATAAAGGGCAATAATGGGGACATCATGCAATATCTAGTTTCAATGAATATATAGCAAGCATACAGCAAAGGCCATCAACACTACAAGTTTTGACTAAGCAAGAAGCATACAGAACCTGTTGTTTTTGAAGCATTCAAACCCATAAATGTCTAAAACTCCAACTTGTATCCTAGAATCCTGGTCCTGGCCAACAGATTTATTAATATTCTCAACAAGCCTGCATTGATAAATTGAAAGCAGTAAATTAGTAGATATCACATGTCAACAATAAGCAACATATATCTTATTAGGTAAGAGAACGTGCCAGTCAAATAAACGAGCATATACAGTCTTAGCAAGAGTATCACGATTAGCTGTAGCAGAAGCACAGTCTAGTGATTTAATGATAGTTCCTTCGTGAGTCTGTATTGAGCGAGTACACAATGTTGCAAGTAGAAGGTCGGCATCACACCTAATGCATAAAACATATGTTAGATCACTAGCTAAAACTTACACAAAAAACAATAACAAACAAGACAACCTTTTTCCCACTGGCATCCCATCTTGCGGTGAAGATCGTTAAGTATAAGTCACAGATATGAAGGATGGTGCACAATTCATTAACTAGGTATTTGTTGCTTTCCATTTAATGTGATAGGCATTCACCAAATCTTTATTGTAATATGCTCAGCTTTGATAATACGAGATTACAAGCTAGCTGGTTGATAGGTTTCTTCAGTGTAACAAGCAGCAGGCGGCATACAAATGTATGGGTTAGCCACAGAGTTATGTATATGTGTGTTCATTCATGCACGTGTATAACAAAAATTGACATAGACCTAAAGTTGCGTACTTTCCATATCTGTGTTTTTAGGAATGTAATACATAATGCAATAGTATATAGGCTATTGATCACAACGAAAAGTTGCCATGTGGATACAAATGGTCATATATATAGACATTTGATCTGTATTAACTATTAAATCAAGGATGCCATATAATTATTTGTTATTCTTTCTTTTGAATGTTATTGTCACTTCAAGATCCTTTCGTGGTTTTGTAAATAAGATAATAAAATAAACGCATAAAATTGAGGAAATCAGATCTATGAGCATTGATTTAAGAATTAAAGAAGTCATAGGAACCATACAAGAATTAACTAGAAAGGACCAAAATGGAAACTAACTTGAAAAATCAACAAAATAGCTAGCAGCTAAAGAAAAGATGCATGCAAACAAGCACATGATTTATAAGAAATCATATTCAACAGATATTTAATTACTTGAAGTCCCGATCAATCAAAAAAAATTGAAGTTTGATGTCATCAATATAGGCAAATAACATTAAAAAGGCTAAAAGCCCAAGTGGTTGCATGGCTTACTTCTAAGCAAGAGGAGGGAGGTTCAAACCCCACCACCCAACTTATCAACTTTTTTTTCCTCTGAAAAGATATATGAAAATAACTACGCCACCTAGCTATAGAGGTGACTCCCTCTTACTCATAATTGTGTTCCAATCAATTTCTGAACCTTCATCCACTTGTAGACAATATATGGCCTATGTTACTCATAGTTCAACAATCACAAACACTGTGGTGGTGTGGCCACTTACTCTCTAGCATCATTATTGCTGTTCTAATATTATGTAGCGTTCAACTACAGCTTACCATATAAGATGTTTATCATTTGCATGTTTTGCACTCCAATGTTTGAGATTTTTTTCTTCAAAAAAAACATATGAGAAATTTCTATTAAAAAAATATATTACCGAAGTCAATTAACCTTTCAAATGACCGAATAACACTTTAAACATGATATTTATGTTCAAAATGCACAACAACTAGCCTTATTTTAATATTCAAATAAGATACTACTATTAAAGGTTATACCGAGATGAAACTAGCTTATAACTAATTAAATATATAAGATTCAGTTCTACAAAACCAGTTTTAACTTACTCAAAATCTACATATGATTTGGTCAAAAATCAAAATATAGGCATTGTTTACAAATGAACCCACTGTACTCATCTTTAATCATTACTAATGCAATTACATATGTATAGTATGTAATTATAATGCTATTTGAAGTGTGAACGAACAAGGTACTTGCATGAACAATTCTGCAGCCATCTGAAGATGAAAACTAGATGCTGCATCCTTGATCATTGAAGAGTCATGCTCCTTTCCAGGAGAAAACCCTATGTTTCCAAGGTGAAGAATAGCAGCTAGAGTACGAAATATTGCTTCCTGCAAGGTTATAAGGAAAAAATATATGATCGTAGGAACCATGAAAGGAACCAAGAAACAAGAAACAATTCATGAAATAAGCATAAGAACTATTGATGCATTACCTGATCACCAAGACTGATACCAACAATATCCATAGCCCTCCGTGTCTTCAAATATTCTTCAGCATTGCTTACTCCATCCAGCTCAAATGTCTTGCTTTGGTTCAAGTAATGGAAGCTGCCCGGATGAGAAAGCTTGTACTTGTCTGCATCCTATAAATAGAAAGACGAAATAAATGCTAAGATTGCAAACACAAAAATCTAGATGCATTACTAATCACATACTAACCATACAATTAGAATCTATAAAGGAAAAAAGGTGCAGGCATATTCCATGAATTGATGAACATACAATATGACATAACAAAATTGTTTAACTCACTGAAAGTCCCTACCACCCCACTGCACAGACAACAATACTGACAAAAACAGATTTAAGAGATCAAATTTTCTAGAATCAGAACTGTAGAAACTAAATTCGCTTGAAGCTTACATAATGGACAACAAATAGTAAATAAATTTAATGTATCGGAAACAAGGAGCTATATTCCAAAAAGGGCCATAAGCAAAGCAATATAGCTAAACAGGGACGGGAAATATCAATGGATATAAAAATGAAATATCTGCTTTCCATTTTAGTACTTCTACAGGGGAGCGGGGGTGGCCGGAGGCGCAGGACAGGGCTTCACAGTGGGTAGATGTCACGAATCACTTGTAGAACTGAAAACTAGTAAGATTAATTGTAGCTATAAAAAAAATAGGGTCCTCCACTAAAGAGAATGGTCAAAGGTTTCATGCTTTCTAGTACCTAGTGGCGAGTTGTTTTATAGATGATATTCAAACCCTTTGGAAAAAAGAGAGCAAAGAAAAAGTACCAAGGAAGTTAAGCCTTCAACAAAAAAGAAAAAGAGATGAAAGAGTTGTGAACGGTGTTTATAGGAAATCCTCCTCTTATTTGTCCATATACCACGTCACTTGGGGAAGTTAAGGTTAGCAATGGTTAAGGATCTTTTGCATCTTCAATAAAGATATCAAGTAACTCAGTGATTAATCTCCTGCACGATTCCATGTGTTTAATCCAAACACTAACATTTTGTCTGCTAGTTTATAGACCGGGCAAAATGTAATATCTGGTTAACGACATGTGAATAGTGAGTGAGTTCAAGGGCTTGGGGGGGGGGGGGGGGGGTATCCCCGACATGCTAAAAAAAATTCTCGGCCTCTGCAAGCAGCTAACCACTAAGCAAACAGCAGTCTGCTCCAAGAGCAGCTGACTGAGTTTTGGCTTATGAAACAAGCATTTAGGGAGGCAAAAGGACTGTTGAATTTATTGCTTGCAGGAAGTTTGATGTAGGAACTACAAAGATAAGTCACCGCTTACCTTATAGCTCATAGTGAGAAACAAAAGGGTTTCTCACATTGCTTACCTGCAGGGAATATGATATATAAATGTTGTTTATAATCAGAACCAAGCAAATGAATATCCTGACAGATTATTTGCTAAAGTGCTTATAGAGGAGAGTATTGATTAAGAAATTTGTATTCGTGAGTCGTGACTGAAATAAATATGGTAAGCCATCCGATTGCAGCACTTGGAAGCATCACCTGTGCGCATAAACACCGACCAATGCATTCATAATGGGGACTTGACAAGGACGATAAGGCGACCCCAACTCAAGGCTTTCTGGATTGTCGCATAGTTGTGAACCAAATGATTCGATAGATTGAGTTAATTATCTCAACCTCAATTAGAATTCTACTAGAGTAATGATGACCATACGATTTTTTTTAAGAGATTGGTTAAGCATTATCTTCATAGTGCATGTTAATGACATCATGGTTGATAGAAAGATCCATAGAAGACCTAAAAATTAAAGGACATCATGACTACTGAATTTGACCATGGTGAACTAAAATACCTTTTTTACTTTAGGAATAGAAGTCACATGGGGTGAGGTTACATAAATATCTCTGGTTGGGCTCATTGAGATCTATAGCTTAAATTAAACAATTAGGTCCTAACCACAAGCCTAACAATAGACTTAAACTTTGTGGCTACGGGTCGTCACATGAAATTAATTTTAAAAAAGTCGGGGCTATTACATGTCAATAGATCATAAACAATAGAATGATTGCTGTACAATTCAAACCATAGTCATATGTTCAAAGATTAATTTTTTGCTCCACCAAGTGGGCATTGTCTGTATAGAAAGTAACGCAGATAGATTTCCTGAATTTGAAAGTCGCAAGCTAGAAGGGCCGTGTTGATAGTTTTGTGGTGATTTTCTTAAAGACTAAATTGTACTAAATTGCACAAATGTACCCATCAACTTTCATGTTTTTTACGATTGATACCATGAACTTTAATAATTAGAGATAAGTACCATGAACTATTTTTTTGACACAACTACCATACAACGTTAACTTTTGTGCCTTAATGGACCATTATATCCCTCGAAATTTTAGGGGTTGACTGAGAACATAAGGGTAAAATGGGGAAAACAAGTCAAATATTGTTGACGTGGCAGTTAAATATAATGTTTGCAGACGGAAGAAAAGTTGATGGTATTTAGTTGCAGTCGGGGGTATAGTTCATGGTATTTGTTTGTAATTAAATTAGTTCATGGTATCAATCGCGAAAAACGTGAAAGTTGATGGGTACATTTATACAATTTAGTCTTTCTTAAATCCAAAACTTGTGAAGTAGGAGGATTGATAGGTTTATTATCCACTCTTGCTCAACAAACTTTGTTATAGTGTGTGACTTGGGTTCAGTGCTAATTTTCGGAACTTCGGCTATTATTCTTACTCTTCTTCGATTCCTGTGTAGACCTAATTGATGGAACACTGTCATAAAGCACAGAATAATCACTCTTTATCTCTGTAGGAATCAAAGTGGACGTCAATGCACCATGCAAGAAGTCACACATTGTTTGCATTTAGGAGGTTTGATATAGAAAAGCTCCACTTGTTCTCATTCTCTCCATCACAATCCACTTATATCATATCAGCACCAGCCTATATTTAACCATATTCATGTTCCACCTAAATAAGCCTGGTCTTTCTAAGAATTGGGTATCCCATAGATGGATTCGCACTTCATAACTTGATTAACAATTTCACCAATTTACTTTAAGTTTACGGAACAATATCCATATTGGAGTAATGGAATGGAACTTGAGTTCGCTCTTTTTATGCTGATACCTATGATAATGTTGACAGCACGATTATCTAATTCAGTAACTGGTTAAAATATGTTACTGACACCAAAGTAGTCGGGAATAATCCAAAGGAAGAGCAGAGATTAGACTCAGCTTCTACCGTCCTAAAAGATCCTCACGAATTACATCATAAGGATCAAATTTGCTAAGTTGTTATATGGATTATGTTAAGTTATCAGTGCAAGGAAATATGTATGTGTAAATTACAATAAATCATTGGTATGGTCTTTCCTTCCCCAAGTGTGCTTAACCAAATAGGATATATGAAAATGTATATAATTGTCACTTATTGTTAAAATTTTGCCCTCCTTTTGAGTGCATAACCAAAAAGGATGTCACATCAGTCCAAACTAAGAAAGATACATATCCTATCGTGAGAAAATTTTATAAAACAAACTTCATCTTAATAAGCACAATCCACAACTAGCAAACACACAGTAATACCTGTTATTCACGACTATTATACATTTACAGTATGACATGGCTGTAATCCCCAGTTAATGGCCTCAGTTGGCCTATGCTTGCAAGCTCCAGAAGTCATAAATTTGCTGGTGTCAGTTGTATGGGCATGAAATATTGGACTTCTTTTGTTGCATATTCAACCTATCATCCTGGCAAATTTTTTGTTGCACTTCCAGGCAATATTCAAGGTCCTCTTGGGACAATTTGAAAAGGAAGTTTTTAATGCATAGATAGCTTGTTACCAATTGAAATGACAGTCTATAGTATGCTGTTATTCAAGGAGTATGTGGACAATTGAATCAGGCAATGGTGTGACGGGGGGGGGGGGAGACCATGTCTCACAGTAACCAAGTAGATACTGCTCATATAACTAGATACAGGAGACAATTGATAGAAAGAAAAGAGGCAAAAAGATAGTCTTGTTTTTCTTTGAATAGATAATTGATCAGAAAAATATTATAGCTCTGTAATGTGGAGCACAATAATAGTGGCTTAAAAAAAGGAGACTAAACTAAAAGAACATGAGTTGTCAATGCATATGGATTATCCCATTCAACTCAATTACCTTCCCAGAAGCACAGAGCTGATAAAAGCAATGGTAGTTTCTCTCAGGATCTGTAATTTGCACTACACGAGATCTTTCCAGAAGATAGGTTCTAATAGCAGCACCAGAAATTCTTCCACTTCCATCAAACTGGATCTCAACAAATTTTCCAAAGCGGCTGCACAAGAAATATTATGTGACACTCTACCATTATGTTCCTCAGTAGAAAATATATAACTGTAGTTTGCGAGTGTGTGCTTTTTTTTGGGGTGTGTGTGGGGGTGGGGGGGTTTCTGCAGGGTGAGGGTGTGCCCAGTGTAACTATTGATTATAGATGCTATGAAATGTGGAAAAGCATGCCCTTCAACAACAAAATTATGAAGACACAAGCATGGACGTGCAAACACACACAAGCAGCACACATACAAATGACAGCACACATAAAAGAAATCAGGTAGCATGATTGCATGAATGAGAGTCTATGTTGCATGTATTTGTCTTCGAGGAGACACCCGTATCGGATTCATACATATAACAGGTTCTTCCGGATGATTCGAGGATAAGTGTGGAAATTTTGGTACATGCTTGATGTAAGTATCGAGCATGTAACAATGACTCAGACATTAACAACCTGTGCTTAAAGCATAAAAAATATTTGTATTTTTGGTTAAAATTTGCTAAAATAATTATTTTTTTTGTTGTGTGTCCATTTATAAACAACAAAGAATCAGCCTATCCCAATGAAACATATCATAAACTTTTGGAAAGTTGTGAATCTCTGAATCCAACTTGTATTGTGTGGTATTCGTATCCGAATCCATGATACTTAGACTGGATTTTAGACGAAAATAAATTTGTTTATATATAATTGCATACCTAGCTTCTTTTTTTAATCTGACAATAGCTGCATCTAGTACTAACTCAAGCTTTGTCAAATTTTTCATTTTAACTTCTTTTTCATGTTTTCTAAACCATCTACACAAATCGCCCATCTCTCCCTACTCCACTGTGTATTCCCCTTTCCTCATCCTCTCTCATGTCCCTCAGTATTCACTGCCACTCCCATTCTTGCTCTTTTACCAAGATGTAGAATATTTCTAATTGCAGCCACTATGGTTTCCATTGCACACAAGACCCTACGGCCTGACTGTAACTATTGCTAAGGCTTGAAAAGATATTCTTCACAGGGTCATAGTCTAGGGATTTTGTTCTGTCAGTTCGGACCATTACATAATTTGTTTCAACACATTTAAGCCTTCTCTGAAAATCCTACCATCGAGTATGTGTTTATCTAAAAAATTAAGCGAATAGAAAAAATCTGGCCTGGAGGGGGGGAGATGTACCATAAAACCAAGACGACCAATAACGAACGGTCATGGAATACAACTCATGCAACCAAAGAGTGATACTACGGATTCCCAGATACAATAAAAGATTCTAGACAAAGAGAAAGGCAATATATTATGCTGAACAGCAAAAATTGTAAGTTCCCATAAATGTTTTTGTTATATGGCTACTTGCTTGTCTTGTAGTCATGCTTGTGTTTCAAAGATTTGTTATCCCTATTCAAGTTAAAATATATAGTTTTCCATCCCTATGATAAGTTCTAGGATTAGGATCAATGAAACATATGATCATCAACATGAAACCCACCACAACAAGGCACCAAGCACAGCCACAAGTAGAAAGCATTATGTCGTGGTTATGAAGTTAGCTGATTAGTTGTCAATGAAATGCCTTGAGGAATCTATGGACTCGCTACCTTCGAGATATTTTTCCCGCATTAGAGAAGAATTAGATTTCCCTGGATTTCAATCTCATTCTCTCCAGCTTTTATTTCCACGTCCAAGAGTAGCTGAAAATAGCACATTTTCAGTAACTGTTTACATTAAGTGTGCTTATAACATATTTAGATATCATCTTTCGGAGATGGAGATATACTGTCATGGTCATCAAGAAAATTATGTTCCTCTAGGACCAAAGACGGGTGGAGGGAAGAGTGGCTAGGGAGAATTGGGGGCCTAAACAATACCAAATTCCCTAAAATTCCCTCTGGTCTCTCTAGTCTTCTAGCATTACAATACCAACAATATAACCAGCATATTTATCTTCTTAAGTTTCAATTGGCTCTTCAAAAAAGTTTAAAATAAAAAAAAGGATATTGCCATTATATTATTATCTAGCCTGCTATATGTAAGTATTAGCTTCTTATCTTTTGGAGGTAAGGATGATAACCACTTCAACTCTAGCCTTGTATAGTTACATATTGGGGGTGCTAAAATGAGTCGAACTTGAATGAGCTGGCCCTATAAAGCCGACTCAAGTTTGGATCTTTACCTTGCAAGCCTACTTTTATGACTCAAGTTCGCGGAATTAACAAACAACTCGAACTTGAACAAGCTCTTAGTAGGTTCAATCTGTGTCGAACCCGAATTCGCTCATATCAACTAGTATTCCTTATTTGAAAAGAGATTGATAATAGCAAATGCTCCCAAATAGATAATACTTATGCATTACATAAATCAGGAATAATTTACAGAAAGCTACAGATAAAAATACAAAAATAATATTTATTTTGCATAAGAAGGATAACATAGCATTCAGCAAAAATAAAAATTAAGCCAACCATGGCATGAGCAAGATGAAACTCACCTTGAATTATCATTCCGAACGGTTTTGGCATTACCAAATGCCTCCAAAAGTGGATTTGACTGCATCAACATAAAAACATGATATGAGGTCAAATATATTTAGATTGGACTCATTGGTTGAAACAAAATAAGAAACAGCAGAACAAGGTCAAAACCGATTCTGCATTGGTGTAAAACTTACTTCCAGAACTTGCTGCTCAACTGAACGATTGTCAGAAGCAGCCCGACCACCAACATGTGTTAGGTATTGCATAATGAGCTTTGTTGTCTCAGTTTTCCCAGCCCCACTTTCACCGCTAACCAAAATAGACTGACTGCGACCCTCACTCATCATAGCTCTAATGCATGAAGAGCTATCAATCAATATACTGCGGAAAAAGGGAGTTGTAAAGCAACATGAATTGACTGACCTATATGATGCATCAGCTATAGCGAAAACATGAGGGCTCAAGTCCCCAAATCGGACACCCTTGTACTGCTCCATCATATGTGCATTGTATAGGTGAGGAAGCTTTGTGAATGGGTTGACAGCAATCAATATACTTCCTGTGTACGTCTATAAAAATCATGAAGGGTCAAACTACAACCATATACAAATTGTACAAATCACCAGTTATTTAAGAATCCATGCATGACTAATTTACTTGCTGCTTTCTTGATTAATTGCAAATATTAATCAATAAAAAACAAAACAGAACAATAGATTAGGGTGCTTTGTGAATGGATCGACAGTAATCAATACACTTCATAGCTTGTCTATCAAAATTAGCTACAACTAGTTCAAAAATAAAAGAAACCACAACTTATCTCAGAAATACATGCATGAAGAATCTACTTGCTAGTTTTTTTTTACTAAATGGAAGTAACCAAATCAGAGTAAACATACAAGTGCCACAAATAAGTCAAGCCATGCTTCACAGATTTTATTTTATTTTTAATTTTGTTGCTCTGTATAGCATGTCAAAAGAACAGTACAAGTCACCTTTGAGGGTAGAAGAAGATGGATTTCTAAGAAATCATTGAGTGTGAATTCCTGAGAAGATTAAAAATAAATCTCCTACACCAGATCCTTGAGTAGGTTGAATTATGCATGCTAAAATTTTATCCTTGACCCCAAAAACAAATATCAACAACGAGATTGCTAGGCTAAGGTGACAATGTGAATTTCAACGATTAGCCAAAAAGATAAGGTTGAGAATGGTTATATAATTTTTTTTTAATATGACACAAATCCATAAGTGATATTTAAGAAATGAAGATAATTGTGATGCAACCACTCGAACTACTTTACTAGCTCAATACTCAAAAGCGTTTTGCCATATTTAATGGCCTGATTAGGGAATTGAATATATTGCCTTGTTTTCTGTTAGACTAGATTAGCAGTTATTAAAAGCACAACTGCATGTAAATTGTTGATGCACTTTTTTAAGAAATGAAATTTTAGGAGTTTATCATTCTCTTCTCCCCTTAATTCATAGTTTCACTATCAGATGCAAACTTTGGATCCTAATCATGTTAAAGTATAATCCAATAACTGATCAAGAGAAAAACTAATTCCTTCATACTTTAGATTACTTTAGATCTAAGTATATTTTTTCGAATTTTGGTCAGTTGTTGAGCTCGGAACTGGACTAGGTCGACTGACTTGAGGGGTTTTCACTCTGGTTTTGAAAGATCTCGTCTTATAACATGTTGTTCGAGAGTCATAATAGCTATTGCTGAGTGACAAGTTCTGTTTTATATATTGTCCACATCCTTTCATGGGAAGAATGGTCATCTCACATGGTACAGCACCAAAATTAAAAGGTCCTAAATTCCAACCTCGTTGGAAATTTAAAAAATATGTTTATTTGCCTTCCTTTCTATTGACTTCCTGAGCAATTCATGTTTGTGCGAGTTATGTGGATGCCTTTAAGCGTCGCCTAAGGGCCTGCATGAGTAATGTGAAGGTTGCTCAGACATTTTAGCCGACAATTCCTGACTTATCAACGCCACAAGAATCATCCTTTAAAATGACCAGGATGACCACCTACAACAGAGTCTAACAGCATGCCTAAATTTCCATAGCCTTTCTTAGCAAAATTGGGAACCTAAATTCATAAAGTAATATAGAATAAAGTATATTCCAAATCTTTGGATGATAAAATTCAATGTATCATGTTTGTGCATTTTAATGGAAGACATTTCCAAAATAGGACTAACAGCTAATGTTGTTCTTACCAGACATAGCACCTAGGATAGCAGGTATCCAGAATAATTGTTCAAATTCATCTCGCCATAGCACCTTCGAAGCTACCACATCCTTGTGCAATATTTGCAAGTACTCTTGCCATTGGAAAGGAAGAGGGTTGGATGGATGAAGGTATAAATACATATTGAAGAATCATGCCTCGTAAAATTAAATCTTTTGTCATGTGAGAAGAATGTGTTAAGAAAGTACTCAGAACTACAAGTATATATTTATCATCCCAATTGGACATAGTTAGCACATTGTGCCTGCAATAATCAAATTGGCCAAGAAAGTCACGGAAAAGGAAAGGGCATTGATATCTTGCACGGTGCTATATTTACACGTGCTAATTAAATTCTCTGCATCTTAAAGGTTATGTCAGTACCAGCATTTTTAGCTGCTGAATCAATTGTCAGCTATATGAACTTGCTATTACTGATATAATATTCGAAATACTTGATACCCTGTGTAGCCTTAAGCCCCAAGGTTTAGCCCTTCCAGAACATTCTACAGAAAGTTGTTATATTTCAGCACCAAACCTATTTGGAATGATGGAAATATTTACCATAACATATGCACTGTGTTTTCCTTCAAGGGTAATCCAAACCTGAATCCATGGTTAAAATGCAACAAAACGCAATTCTTTTAATTTACATTGGAAACCTGAAAAGGTTGCCAAAAAATCCATAGAAAACGATTTCAAATGGAACCGATGATGCTCGATATCGGTGATCTCCCAGATCATGACACGTGGCAGATGACGTGTCCCAAAGCTCATAAGAAAGGACCTACAGTGGCCGACCAGGCCACCCCTGCCCGTCCCACAAACAAACGCTGGCTCGCCTCCGAGCCCCCTGCACAATTGGCCTCCTCGGCCTCCCCGCTCGTCTCCGGGCTACCGCAGAACCAAAATATCTCGGCTCTCCCGCTCGTCCGCGAGCTCTCCCGCCGAGGTCATCTTCCTCGGTCTCATCGACCGATCAACAGCACCGCTCACAGGTGCAACCGCCATCCCGCGAATCTCGCCATGCGAGAGATATCCGCCGGTCACATCCCACGTTCCACGCCATCACGGTCTCCCATTAACGAGCCTATCTCGCCATTAATGGGAGATCCCGCTCATCACGTGAGCGTGACGTCGGGAGCGTAACGGCTGGCGTGTTTCTCGCGCCTGCCCTGCCTGCTGCCACAGCTATATAAACCCCTTCTTCAGACGGTTCAAGTAAGACATTTTTACTCTACTAAGCCGTTACTCTGCTCGGATTTCCTCTCTAACTTGACCGTCGGAGGGTCCTCGGTGGTACAACCACCCCGGGACTTCCTTGCAGGTAGCTCGGCAACAACAACCTCAAACCGATTGAGATCCACACGCTTCAGGAGCCTGCCTCCAGTTCCAATCTCAGCCGTCCATCGCCGCCGTCAGCAGATCAACGGAAAGTAACATCTTGGCATGATCCAGGCCGCGTCAGCTGGCGCCGTCCGTGGAAAAACCTTGATTCCACAAAAACAAAAGTTTATCTTCCGATCTTAATCTAATAGCGAGCGATCATCACAACGATCCAAGCACTAAACGCCGCCTCCCCCTCAACGGAGGCGCGGATGAACCTCCTCCGCCGAATGCCATCAACGCCCTTGTCGGCCGGATAGACCGACTCGCGTCCGTCGTGGAGGCGCTCATCCTTGTCTAAACGGCAGGGCAAGATCCCCAGACCGCCGGTCCCCACGCGGGGCCAGCACCCCTACAAAGGGAGTGAAGGTTCCGCTCGTGCAGGCCCGGCCGATCGTCGCCTCACTGTTTCCAACAGCCGTAGTTCCCCCGGGCCGACATATTCAAGAACCCGGTGGGCACCGCTTCGTTTGGCTCCGAGGTCTTACGCCAGAGGGCTTTGCCCCGAGTCTCGTCGCACCCTTGTCTCTCCCGAGGCGGTGGCAGTCAGCTCGCCTGTTCGCAGGCATGACCGGCACCCCCTCCCTCGACGGGGTCGCGCACGCGAGACTCGCCGCGGCAGCTCAAAGACAACCCTATCGGGGGGCGTAAAGAACCTCACCAAAAGGAGCCGAGACTCGTCAAAAATCATGGTCATGACAGCGCAGGGTACGTCGAGTACCTGCGAGACTCAGCACCCCACGCCAGCCACGGAGGCCGACAATCGTCCGAGTTAGAAGGCCAGGGAGACCGAGCCGATCACTTTTGACGACGGGGACTTCCACGGCATATCCCTGCCCTGCAACGACCCCCTGGTAATTACGGCTCGGGTCCATCAATACGAGGTGCACAGGATCTTGGTCGACTCGGGAAGCTCGGCAGACATTCTCTTCTACGACTGTTTTCTGCGCATGGGGCTCACCGCGGCAGGCCTTAGGCCGACCTCTTACGTCCTTTCAGGATTCAATAACCACTCCATCCCGGCGAAAGGGGTAATCACTCTGCAGTTCAACGTCGGGGAGGCCGGCCGTACGCGGTCATTGCCGGTGGAAATCATCGTAGCGAGAATTCCATCGGCCTACAACATCCTCCTCGGCCGGCCCATGCTGAACTCCCTCCGGGCCCAGATATCGACCTACCACCCGACGATGAAGTTCCCACTCGACCAGGACGGGGTAGGTCGGGTCTATGGAGACCGACGAATTGCAAAGGTTTGCTTCACCACAACATCTTCATCGGAGAGGCCGGACGACGATGTCGAAGGTGAGGGTGACATCAGGGGTTCTCTGAACACTCGAGATGAGCAAAAATAGGTCCGAGAGACCCCGATTGAGTCTCTGACAGAGGTCCCCTCGTAGAAGGGGACGACGAAAACTCGTTCAGATCGGGTCGCTTCTGACAGAAACTCAGCGAGATGACCTGATTCATTTCCTCAGAAACAACCCCGACGTGCTTGCATGGGCGCCTGCTGACATGCCTGGGATTGACCCTAAAGTTATATCTCACAAGCTCAGGGTAGATCCTACGGCCCGACCCGTCAGACAGAAGAAGCGAAGCTTCGCCCCGGTCAAACAGAAGGCTATCGAGGACGAGGTAGATCGGCTCCTCGCCGCCAACTTCATTCGGAATGTGTCATATTCTTAGCAGGCCTCCCACGGCCCCTCCAGCGCTAAAGATCGAAGCCATCACCGAAAGGCAGCTGAGCGGCTACCCTGCTCGGCTATCCCTGGCTGATAGCTCCCTACCCCATAACACCAGGGATCAAAGCCCTCGCCAAGAGGCAACTGAGCAGCTTCACTGCTCGGTCCATCCTTAGCAGGCCTCCCACGGCCCCTCCATCGCCAAGGATCTAAGCCCTCACTAAGAGGCAGCCGAGCGGCTACCCCGCTCGACTATCCCTGACGGGTAGCTTCCTTACCCCACAACGCCAGGGATCAAAGCCCTCAATAAGAGGCAGCCGAGCGGCTACCCCGCTCGGTTATCCCTGGCTGGTAGCTCGCTACCCCACAACGCCAGGGATCAAAGCCCTCACCAAGAGGCAGCCGAGCGGCTACCCTGCTCGGTTATCCCTGGCCGGTAGCTCCCCTACCCCACAACACCAGGGATCAAAGCCCTCACCAAGAGGCAGCCGAGCGGCTACCCTGCTCGGTTATCCCTGGCCGGTAGCCCCTACCCCGCAACGCCAGGGATCGAAGCTCTCGCCAAGAGGCACCGGGCAGCAACCCTGTCCGACCATCCTTAAGGATCAAAGCCCTCGCTAAAAGGCACCGGGCAGCAACCCTACTCGGCTCGTCCTTAGTAGGCCCCTACCGGCCCTCCCGCGCTAAAGATCAAAAGCCCTCGCAAAAGGCAACCGGGCCCGCCCTTGCTCGATTATCCCTGGCCGGTAGCTCCCTACCCCAACACACCAGGGATCAAAGCCCTCGCTAAGAGACACCGGGCAGCAACCCTGCCCGGCCCGTCCTCAAGAATCAAAAGCCCTCGAAAGAGGCAACCGGGCCCGCCCTTGCTCAGTTATCCCTGGTTGGTAGCTCGCTACCCCAACACACCAAGGATCAAAGCCCTCGCCAAGAGACACCGAGCAGCTACCCTGCTCGGCCCCATCCTTAATAGGCCCCTTACGGCCCCTCCCGCGCTAAAGATCAAAAGCCCTCGTATGAGGCAACCGGGCCTGCCCTTGCTCGGTTATACCTGACTGGTAGCTCCCTACCCCAACACACCAGGGATCAAAACCCTCACCAAGAGGCACCGAGCAGCTACCCTGCTCGGCCCCGTCCTTAGTAGGCCCCTTACGGCCCCTCCCGCGCTAAGGATCAAAAGCCCTCGCCAAGAGCCATCCGGTCTATCTACGTCTGAGCGATCTCCACCTCGACTTCGAGGCTATGGAGATATCGTCTTCCCGCCGATCTTTGCACACTTTGCAAGTGAACGGATTCAACTGGACGCGTAATCGCTAGACGAATAACCGACGTAACACGAAGGCAGTACTATGCAAATACAAGTGTTTACCGACAAAGGAAAATGCGCGTGCAAATACAACAGCAACAAGCCTTTATTCACAAAGTCAAAGCTTTTATAAGGGTAGTATGGGCTCCCCAGCCTTACAAAATGCCCGAAGGCCTACAAAATTCCCGATGCAACGAAAAAAAAGAAACAAGAAGACAAGGGGCTTCAGGCCTCGGGCCCGACACAACCTCAGGAAGCTCAGCATCTACCACGGCCTGGGCGGCGTCTTGGGGCTCAGCGCCCTTCACATCAGCCTCGGCGTCGCCCTCGCCGGGAATCTCTTCCCCGGCTTCATCCCCTGCTCATCATACCCGTGAGGATATTCGGCTCGGAGCTCTTCGTCAGCAAACTCCGGCATCCGAGCCTTGACGGCGTCGAGGGCCTCGTGCCAGATGGCGGTAGTGGCCGAGGCTAAGACGGTGTAAAAATCTTTTGACTTCTTGTAGTTCTCCATCACCTTCGCCGCTCTGAGATCGGCTCGCTTCGTCCCATCTACCGCCGCCTCCAGCTCCTTCCGGAGGGTGCTCACCGACTTCTTCATGGTGCCGACGAGCACCTTGGAGTCCTTAAGCTTGGCCTAGGCGGCCTGGGCGGCCTCACGGTACCGGGCAACCTCCCGCTTCCCGGCCGCCACCTCGCCCTCCAGAGCAGCGACCCTCGCCATCGCCGCCTCCAGCTCTCCTCCAGCGAGGAGAGCTCGCCCGCGGCTTGTATCGCCGGGGCAATTTCCTCTTCCTCCATGTAGACGATAAGGGCGACGTGCTGGAGGACCCAAAAAAATCAGAAGGGGGTCAGAAAGGAAATGGGACACCAAATCTCGCGAATGATGAGACGCTGAATGAAAAATCGAGCCAGGCGATGGCACTAACCTGCACGGTCTCTTGGGCGATGGACGCCATTTGCGCCTTGAGGGTCCCCTGAGGGACCTTGCCCCCGGCCGACCTCTCCATGTCGGACAGCAAGCTGTCAGCGACGGAGAGCCCCGAGGGCACCTCAAAACCGAGATCCCCCTCATCCACCAAGATTGGGGAGGCTGGGTCCGCGGAACCGTTCGAGGGAACCTCTTGAGAGACGACGGCGGAGAGCCGGCCTCCACCTCTGAAGCCTCGGCCTCCTGTCCCCGAACCCGCTTTCGGCTCGGCGCCTGGCTGGGCTCTGGGGCACGGCCTGCACTCGAACGCTGGGGTGGGATGGCTGCCGGGGAACCGAGACAGACGTCGGACGAGAAGAGCTGGCACCTCCAGCTTTCGATCCCTTCTTCGGCTTGCGCATGGCCGCTCGGAGCTTGCTCAAGTCCATGGGTTCTGCACAAGACAAGATACAATGGAATCAACAACACAAACAAAAATGAAAACAAACGCAAGCTCCTAACTTACCGACGAACTGGACGGGACTGAGCCCAGCCCAACTAAGGGCCCGCTCAGAAAGCAGCACGTCGGCCCGGGGAATAGGCTCCCACTCCGTCACTCTCACCGTGTCAGGATCATTGGACGGACTCCCCCGCCAGCACCTATCCCAAGACCACCGGGTGGGCACGGGCCAGTCCTCACCCTCTGGCGGACCAACAAAGAAAAACTTCTTCCAATCGTGGATGGAAGAAGGCAAGACGACGACTCCAGACCCGGCTGCACTCCCCCGTTGTTTCCTAAAGGAGAGGTAAACCCACCTTGGATCGCCCGCACAAGTACCAGCATGACCTTTGTAAATGAGAGAGGAGACAAGAATGGATAGACTGAAGAGGATCATCTGCAACTTCAAACGGACGAGAAACCCAAGGAGAACCCTCCAAGAGTTCGGCACTAGCTGGCCCGGGGCTAGCCCAAAGTAATTTAGCGCTTTAACAACCTCGAAAGAGAAAGACAGACGCATTCCGGCCCAAAAGGCTTACAGGTACAAGGTAATCTTTTTACCCCGTACCTGATCTGCCCCCTTTCCTTCCTTGACCAAACGTAGCGTATAGCCGGAAGGGATATGGAAATGGGCCCGAGCGGTGGCAAGCTCGTCCTCATAGCTCACCAAGGACGGCACACCAGGGGCGTCTGCCGCCTCCGCTCTGGAAACCGCCCCAGTCGTGCGACCCCGGGAAGAGGATCTGACCCCAACTCCTCGGAAAGACTCCGACTCAGTGGAAGAATCCCTAGAATCTACCCCGACGATATCTACAGACTCCTCAAAAGAAGACATCTAACCTGGTGAAAAGAAATTCTCGGGAACGCAGAGATCCGACCTAAAGAGAAGAGCACCGAGCTAACAAGACTCAGAACGAAAATATGAAAAGATATGGGCCCTGAAACGGACCCTCTATTTATAGCTGCCAGCATCCTCATCCAACAGCGACGGTCCCGCCAAAACAACTCCTCGCATTCGACGGCCACGATCGCTCCACCTGTCGCACGCGCATTGGCCGTATCCCATCAGACGCCAGAGATCTGCGGCCCGTCGTGTCAGGCAACCAGCACCCGACACGCGGACTGTCGCTTCAGCGGAAGTACGCGCGATCCAGCGCACCCTCTTTAAAGCAGAGATCGCACCCCTGATTCCCTGGCGTCATTAAGAAAATACAACAAATTGCCCAGGAACACGCCCCGACGATATTTTCGAAAGGAGATCACCTCGGATGACCCGACAGACCACTCTCGACCCGACCCGTCAACTGGTCGGGACGAGAGTGGGGGGCTAATGATGATGCTCGATATCGGTGATCTCCCAGATCATGACACATTGCAGATGACGTGTCTCAAAGCTCATAAGAAAGGACCTACGGTGGCCGACCAGACCACCCCTATGCCCATCCCACAAACAAACGCTGGCTCGCCTTTGAGCCCCCTGCACAATTGGCCTCCTCGGCCTCCCGCTCGTCTCCGGGCTACCGCAGAACTATGATATCTTGGCTCTCCCGCTAGTCCACGAGCTCTCCCGCCAAGGTCATCTTCCTCGATTTCATCGACCGATCAACAGCACCGCTCACAGGCGCAACCGCCATCCCGCGAATCTCACCATGCGCGAGATACCCGCCGGCCACATCCCACGTTCCATGTCATCACGATCCCCCATTAACGAGCATGTCTCGCCGTTAATGGGAGATCCCACTCATCACGCAGGCGTGACGTCGGGAATGCAACGGCCGGCATGATTCTCGCGCCTGCCCTACCTACTGCCACCACTATATAAACCCTTTTTTCAGACAGTTCAAGTAAGTCATTTTTACTCCACTAAACCGTTACTCTTCTCGGATTTCCTTTCTAACTTGACCGTCGGAGAGTCCTCGGTGGTACAATCACCGCGGGACTTTCTTGCAGGTAGCTTGGCAACAACAACCTCAAACCCATTGAGATCCACACGCTTCAGGAGCCTGCCTCCATATTCAATCTCAGGCGTCCATCGCCACCGTCAGCAGATCAACGGAAGATAACATCTTGGCGTAGTCCAGGTCGCGTCAGGAACACTTCTCATATTTTGTGCTTGATGCAGGAGTCATCTCAAGGACAAAGTTGCTGCTTGGGTAATCTCCATATAATTAAACCATAAATCCAAATTTCCAGCAACCAAGTAAGTATTGCATGTAAGTACTATAAATAATGCACAAAGAACAAGTGTGATGTGCTTGAAAGCCGAATTGATCATGGGGAAATGAGCATTTCCAATTCATTAGCAATACGAGATGTTAGATGCATGGGTCAGGTGACATGTAATAAATTCTCCTGTGCGTGTGGTGAATAACAAGTCCAATTGCATGCTTAATGGTTGCTTGACCGAAATATCAATTTACAATGTAGCAACTTTTGGATAAAAATCGATTCAATTATCACTTACATATATCTCATTAAGCGTGTATCTTCTAGCAAGATTGTACAGAACCCCAGGTTCGCTGAGATAGGTCAACTTAGTCATGTCGTCTACTCCACCGAGATCAGCATCCGGATCCCTTGGTAGCAATTTGTTCGGGGGAACGTTAATCTTCACAAAATCGACCAAAAATAGACACAAAACATGATTAAAAAAACTACCTTTTAAAGCAATTAGTACTGACAGTAATTATGATGATCACAAATTGAAACTTCGAGCTCAAGAAAAATAGATTCCCAATGATCTCGCTCTAAAACCCTAAACTTAACAAATCCAAACAATCTCAAGGTTCCAACTCAATCAAAACCAAAACGATCGCAAAAAAAAAGGAACCTCACCTTCTTCCTTCGAGCAATGATCACGCTCACGAGCTTATCCCTGGCCTCGACCACCTCCGCCTCAGTCCACGCCGAGTCCTTGTCCTCGACCCACACCTTCGCGCCCTTTCGGAAGCTCATCTCGGCCCCAAAACCCTAGAAACCCCTAAGAGAGAGGAAGAATCGGAGGAGAGATGAGAGAGGATTTCGAAACCCTGAGAGAGAGAGAGAGAAGAGTCGTACGTTTTCCCGCCAGTTAAAAAAGAAGAAAAGAAAAGAGGCGGAGTGACGAAATGAAGGACACCTCAGCGCCGGAGAAGGTTTTTTTATCATACGGCGCTTGTATGTTTCGGATTTTCACTGCGATCGTGTTTCCGTGTCGGCGGTTCATTCAACGTGTGTGACGCGTCACCGGCTTGTTTTTGTGATGGTTTTGCATTTGCAACCCTGGATTATTTCTAATTTACGCTTATTATCTGTTGTCTTCAAATTTCCGGACAAGATCAGGGACAGACTGGATGGCCGGAAGTACCGAAAAAACGGAAGCACCTTCCGAATGTCTTTTGGAAAAAAATAATGGAAGAACTCTTGCAGGTTGCTTTTAGGTTTGTTTCTTGACTTACAGGTTATTTCATATTATAGATTTATACTATTTACAGATTATTGATGGTGGGTATAAAAGGTATTTTTTCAATGAGTAAGGAGGATGCAGGATCATAAACTCATTTGATGTCTTATGCCTTGTGATTCATACACGTTACTAATCCAAAACGAAAGAGAAGAAATTTTTGCAAGTGTACATGAATCCGTCGTCATCCTGGAGTAATTTTTAGTTTTCTTTCGTCAAATCAAATGCTTAAAATACATAAAGTAGCTTCTAATAAGCTTGCTTTTGGTGTTTCCATGGTTGTTTAAGCGAACCAAAATAGGGCTCTAAGGAAATTATAATATGCTTTCCATTAGGTATAATTACTCCCTCCATATATTGAAACATTAGGCAACATGATTGTTTACAGAGGATTAAAACAAAATTAAAAATAAAAAACAAATAGATCAAGAAGGCTGGAGGCCTTCCACTAAGAGACTGATACAGAATATGGTTAGGGTCTAGGCCTTTCTTAAACCCAAAATGTTAAAAATAATATAAATCAATTATCGATACAGTAAATTGGATTGCTTTCTTCTTGCATCTATATTATTGTGTTTGGATATTGCAAGGTTTGTACATTTCTAAATCGTTGGAGAAAACGCCGACGAATATCGTTTCATGTTTATTTTGGGTTTGTACTTGAGCTGCACATGATTTAGAACTATTTGATCCATGTTGCTTTGTTTTAGATCTTAATACCGAGTGATTGGTTTTCAATTGATTGATGCCGATCAGGCAAGACTTGTGCTGAATCACTGTTGTTAATGAACTATGGCAAAAAAAATTGCTGTGTTGGGGATGAAGCCGGTCTGGTGAAATTTGCTATGGTTTTATGTTTTGTAACGAATCTCATCTGATAATTGGTCATTAGATGCTATTATTTATCAACTGACATAACAACTACGGTATCTTTTCTTTAATAAAAGGCTTAGGCTTAATGCTCAAGTTATTGACATTATATTTTTAATTTTGACATAGGGCCGATTGTTGGATTTGCAATTCGCGTGTGACACGCTCCACTTCTCAAAATACGGAATACGGAGGGTAACGAAGGCCAGTCGTGCTGCCTGCGGTAAGAAAAAATCCATCCATAATCACATAAAGGCTGTCTAGCTAACCTGTCAAAGATAATATCTAATAACAGGAGAGATGACACCGATAATCATGCTGCAATGAAACTACAAAGAATATTAAAAATAGGTCCACTAAATAATCGATGCAAATAAAGATCCAACACAATAGATCCGAAATAAAAACAAAATCCGAAAAGAGATACATAAGTCCTGATGTCCCACAAGAACGCACAAGCTAAATACCAACCGAAAAAAATAAACCTATAGCTACTGATCATCGGCAAATCACGAGAGCGCTGAGCGCCAAGAACGTCAGCACTAAAGAGTCAAAGACTCTGAAGCAGCGCATCACGTGCAAAACACGAGAGCGCGGAGCGCCAGCGCTAAAGAGTCAAAGACTCTGAGGCTGCGCCTCATGTGCAAAGCACGATAGCGCTGAGCGCTAAAGAGTCAAAGACTCTGATGCAGCGCATCACGTGCAAAACACGAGAGCGCTGAGCGCCAAGCGCTAAGAGTCAAAGACTCTGTGACAGCGCATCACGTGCAAAACACGAGAGCGCCGGCGCCAAAACTAAATGTTCTCCGTCGTTGGATCAAACATCCAACGAAGATAATAAATCATCAAAATTCGGAATTAAATTATGTTGAGGAAATACTCCTCAAATCTTTCTAAACAAGAAAGATTGTGCTCTGTAAATCAAATCACCATTGGATCAAAAATCCAATGGTGGTTAAAAATCACCAAGATACAGAATAAGTTCTGTATGGAAAAATATTTTCCCAATCTTGTTAAAAACAAAAAGATTGTCTTCTGTAAAACAGAAGCCCTTGTATAAAAAATCCGACGATGGGAAACATTCCCAAATCAATCAGAAAAAGATTTCCTTAACTGATTCAACAAATCAGCCTCCCCTATATAAAGGACCCAAGACTTTAAGTCTTGGACCAAAAAAAAAAGGAGGAACCCTCCATAAACTTCAAGTTCAAAAATACAGAAAACAGAGAGGAAAAACCCTTGGTAAGCAAAAACCAAAAGAGAATTTAATTCTCAAACCAAGAGTTTAACTCTTCTCAAAGAACTTAGTTCTTCTTCTGGTTAGGATCTGCAGAAGCAGATCTCCCTACAAGTTGAGAATTTAATTCTCATCGAGGATATTCTGTTATGTAGATCCAAACCTAGAGGAAAGAGCTAAGTTCAAAGAATTTAATTCTTACCGAAAAGATATAGGAATTTAATTCTTCTGATAAAACTAGGGTTTAACCCTATAAAAGAATTTAATTCTTATAAAATAAGGGACCCGAAATTCACAAAACTCAGATCCAGAGCTCCATGCATATTAGTGTTCAATGTTACACAATAAAAGCTCGCGTGTTCCCTACGTGAGCACTTTTGAAGAACACAAAAGGGAAGACTGAGATCTAGCCACGTGCCCCCACGTGCCCCGTGAGAAGTGCTCAGCACTTACAAAAGAGAAAAGAGGAATAAGCTCTATTTTGGGGTGCCTCACGAGATCCCACGCGACCCTTGAGAAGTGCTCAGCACTTACAAAAGAGAAAAGGGGAATAAGCTCTATTTTGGGGTGCCTCACGCGATCCCACGCGACCCTTGAGAAGTGCTCAGCACTTACAAAAGAGAAAAGGGGAATAAGCCCTATTTTGGGGCGCCTCACGTGATCCCACGTGACCCCTGAGAAGTGCTTAGCACTTACAAAAGAGAAAAGGGGAATAAGCCCTATTTTGGGGCGCCTCACGTGATCCCACGTGACCCATGAGAAGTGCTCAGCACTTATAAAAGAGAAAAGGGGAATAAACCCAAGACAGTTCCTATTCTGGGGCGCCTCACGTGATCCCATGTAACCCAACAGTGCTTAGCACTAGAATAAAAGAATAAAAGAGGCAGCGCCCAACTCTAAGCATCTCACGTGCCACACGTGAGCGCCCCAACTTTCAATGTTTAACACTGCTATGGCGCTTCACATGCCACACGTGAGCGTTGCTATGGCGCCTCACGTGCCACACATGAGCATCTCAGATCTCAGTATTTAACACTGCCTTAGAATATCACGTGGGAGCACGTGGGCACTGAGCATACACTAGTGTTTAACATTATAATAGGCCAACTTCAACCCCAGATCGGCTAAGTATTTCCTGAGATTAAATCTATAAATAAACCGAGCCTCCATGCTCATGACTGATGTTTCCTCAATTTGGAATTTGGTTCAAGGGTACATCTCTCCATACCTCTGATACATGTCGTTGTAATTATTCAACGTCTTCAGAGAGGTGGTGGGTCCCGACAACCAACAAGCTGGACCGTAATGTCCTTAAACTAAACCCTCACCTCAAAAATGGTGATCCGCGGACTGTAACGTCCCTAAACTAAAGTCTATAGACTATGATGTCTTTAAACTCTATGGACTATGATGTCCTTAAACTTCACAGACTATGATGGCCTTAAACCCAATGGATCGTAACGTCCCTAAACTAAACTCTACGGACTATGATGTCCTTAAACTCCACCGACTATGATGTCCCTAAACCCAATGGACCGTAACGTCCTTGAACTAAATTGATAGGGCCCAAATGCTCTTTCATTAGATCTAAATGATCCTAAACCTCGTTAAGTAGATTTTAGTCTAAAATTAGACTAACGTATCCTTAACAAACATTTAAGTTGATCTTAATCTCAAACAAGATTAACGATCCTTAAATCAACCAAACCTAAATCTAAGAAAATACGGATTTGGACTAATCCACGCCCTACGGGCGACAACACAAATTAGTCTCCGTATACAATCCACGGCCAACCAAAAATAAAACAAACACACAAGACACAAAGTGACCATCTGGAGAATGAGAAAGTGGTTACCGCTATGCGGTAGCGTAATTAACTGCAGGGGCTTGTGCCTGCAAAGAAAAGCGTCCCCACAATCAAAAACCCCTCGTACACGAGGGGGAATCTGACGAAGTCTGCTACAACGGCCGCATATGTCTAAACCTCTGATACACGGTGTCATAAATCAACTTGGCATCTTCAGAGAGGTGGACGAATAAAACCAAATAGTATCTGCCCCCAAATTCAGGCCGGACGTCCCAACGTCCCGGTCGCATCTTTCGGCGGTAAACAGTTGTAACACCCGAGCCCAATGCTACTATTTTCAGTTACTGTTTGAGCATAATGTGGTACTCATTTCATTTAATTTGCTTGTTTGTTGCTTACTGTAAAATTTACCCGGCAAAGTCATTTCTACATATAACAAATTTTAGCATCTAAAATAAAATTGAAAATATTCATCTTGGCCTACTTGACACCCCTAGCCTCGTGGTAGCGTCCGTGCATTGTGTTCTCGTCCCGTTCAGTAAAACGGGCAAGTTTGGATGGCTACGTGCACGCACGTGTGTCCGTTTTGAGAGTATGCTTTTTAATCATAAAACATTTCATTTTAAAATTTGGAACCCGCTTAAAATCCTATTATTTGAATTTCGAATTTTTGGACCCAACCCGGGCGCAATTTGGAAATGTTTCATTTGGCGCCAAAATCCCAAATTTTTAATATTATTAAAACCTTCGCATATATTTTTCTAACTAATCTGATATCTTACTGTTCATTACCTATCTTTTAAATCTTTAAGTTAACCATATAATATTTTTTACAATCTTTTATATCCTTCTCAATTTATTCTCTCAGCCAATCGCAACCTCCCCTTTAACCCCGTGGTCCCCACTTTCTCTCTCTTCTTCTTCTCTCTCTCTCCGCTTTCTCTCTCTCTCTACCCCTTATATATTCTCTCGTACTTCTCTTTATCATTTTTCTCTTCTTGCTTCATGTCTCGTTTCTCATTTCTTTTAACTGTTCTTTTGTTACCAGAATTCCGTCGTGCCGGTGACGTTTCTCGACGTTCCAGCGAGATACCCCGACCCGTGTGGTTCCTTTATTTGTCGTTTGGGTTCATTCCGTGAACTGTGCGCCGTCGCGAGTTTTCCCCGCCGACGGTTAACGTTCCGTTTTCCCGATTCGCGACCCATCGAGGCAAGTTAATCTTGCTACATGCTATATACTTTTATAATCTTCATTTTATAATATTATACATTTGAAAATCTTATAGTTTACATATGAAATGTCGTTGAAAAATCGGATATGACAAATCTGAAATTTACTGTACACCTTATCTTATAAAATTCATTATAAATCATAGAAAAATCATTAGGATACGTTCTTTAGTTCGTTACGAAGCTAATTCAGAATACTATAACTCTATGAAATATTTACTTGCAAAATAAATTGTTTAATTAACGTAAAATGCAAATGAACACGTCTCTAAACTGCTGTCCAGGGAAATTCCAGCAGCAAACTTTCAACTTTGAATATTCATAACTTTTTCTAGGGATAACCTGAGATGCTTATAATTATAAAACTGAAAACCTTATTGAATTATCTTTGTTTTGGTATAAGATACGTCTCTTTTGGAGAACATTTGTTATTTTTAAGCTATTTTACAAATTAGGGTGATGCTAAATTTCTGAACGGAACCTTCTTGTGCATGGTTAATCAATACATCTTTTATAGTTACTAATCGCTTTGAATATGCTATCCATATTAATATTATTATATCACATATTGTTTAGTTGTACATCTCACATTACCATTTTATAGTTTTATAACTTTTCGGATACCCGTTTGCATCCATCGCATTTAAGATACATATAATTGCATCCATAGATCACATCACTACATAATAATGTGATATTAACACTCCATATTTAATAAATTGTATCCTAATTAATATTGGAACTATAAGTGTAACCCTAATCGATAACTGTGCATCCATATCCTTGAAATTATATCTATTGGCATATCATATTACATGTTCCAGTTATTGTTCTGATAGTACTCATGCTTGTTTATTTATACACATGTTTTTGTTAGTTTGATTATGAGCACCCACATGACATCTTGTGCTTCCTGACATGACCTGTTACACTTCCTACTTGACATGATATGGTACCGTACACTCTTGACATGACATGACACCTTTATACATTACCTGGTTGACCTGATGTACCATGGCTTTACCTGTTACCTGATCTCATGCCTAATGCCAACAAACCTGACCATTCCTGCTGTCTATCCAGACAGACCTACTCTTACCGGATTTTGTGTTGGCATTAGTCCTTGACTACTGAATACCTGACCTGACATACATAGCTTGGGGGTATGGGGAAATCAAAGATGAACCTGACTTGTAACTCGACAGTTCACTACCGTTCGAGTGTACACATTCCTATTCTGTGCCTAACGGCATGTCTCGGTTTCAGCCGAGAATATTGTGGCCGTGATCCCGGGTATGTACGGGGTAATACCGAGTGTACACTTTCCCATTCTGTGCCTAACGGCATGTCTCGGCTGCCGCCGAGAATATTGTTGCCGTGGTCCCGGGTATGTACGGGATACTAACACCTTCCTATTCTGTGCCTAACGGCATGTCTCGGCTACCGCCGAGAACATTGTGGCCGTGGTCCCGGGTATGTACGGGATACTATTGGGTTACATCGACGATTCATCAATTGATTTCAAAGACTATAGAGTAGAAACCTGACAGGATAGTCTAGTCACCATTGCACATTACCCTGCTCTGTTATTTCTTAGTACTGCTTTATTCATGTTCATATTTGCATTGCTTATCACCATGTTTACATTTATACTTGATGTCATGACGCGCTGACGTCTGGGTTTTGCATGGCCCAGATTCCGTACCACTGTCGACGACCGAGCAGGAGTACTTCAGCCAGTAGGCTGATTTGAGTTCTATAGTGGTTAGTTCGTTTATTGCATTTTATTTCCAGGTGCGATCCCGCATTCTGGGACGTACCTTTCTATTATTATATTGGATCATTGCTTCCGCACTTATTGTTTATTGATTCCTGTTATTATGGTTTTGGACATGTATTAGATTAGTTTTTTTTAATCTTGTTTTGATATCCTTACAACCGTAATGTGACTGTGGATGGATACTTCCTACCCACAGGTAGCATGGTTGGCTATGTCACGTGCCCAATCTTGCGTACTCTGGGAAGCGGGGCGTGACATGGTTCTTTTGGTATCAGAGACATAGGTTAATTGGGTTGATTCTTTGTAGTTGGGTATTGTACCCAATACACGAATCAGAATACCCGTGTTTAGGAAACATGTCCAGCCACATTGACCGTTTTACCATTCTTGAATCACATTCTTCCTGATTATATCTTTTACGACGTGCAAACTTACTTTGCATGTCGACTCGGAAACCTGATTTATTGTTATCCCTAGGACTTGGGCGACTTGGGTGGAGTTAAGTAATTGCAGCTATGATACCGCGGCATAGCTACAATGCGGTACTCTATTTAAGTATCTTGGAGTTCTAGCCTTGATCCATATTCAGAATCTATCATCATGCTAATATTGGGTGTTTTGAGTTCAGGATTATGACAGGTAAGAAGTTGAAGACGTACCAGAGGCGTGTGAACGGAGCCGCCATGCTTGGAGTGATAAGAGGAATGCTGGAAATCAAAGAAACAGCCCGAGCTGATCCAGCAGCAAGCGGACTCGTTTCAGGAAGGTTTGCAGATCGTTCAACAGTCTGTGAACAAGATTGGAACTAGACCAGTTGACCGAGTAGGGACCGTGGCAGAGTTCAGACGTGTGGGTCCTACTACTTTCACTGGTTTGGAGGAGCCATGCCAGCCGAGCAGTGGCTAGTCAGCACGGAGAATTCGCTGATTGCGGCACAGATTCCAGAGGACAAAGGAGTTGATGTGGTGCGCATTCAACTAGTGGATTACGCCGAGAGTGGTGGCTTGTGGAGGAGAACCGTTTGCCCAAGCCAAGCAGTTAGGCGGATTTCTCTAAGAGTTTCCTGGAGAAGTTCTTTCCGCGGACTGCACGGGAGGAAATGGAAGAGAAATTTATTGGGCTGAGGCAGAATGGAGCACCCGTGGACGTGCATGCAGCAGAGTGGACGAGACTCAGCAGTTTCGCTGGACCTTTAGTCGCCAACGATGCAGACAGGGCACGAAGGTCCATGCGCAGCTTGGATGTGGACATCCAAAGGCAAACCGTCTCCCTGGGTTTGACCACTTTCTCACAGGTTCTTACGGCAGCTCGAGAACAGCAGAGCATATCAGGAAAATTGGGAGTTCACAGCAGACAGCAGTTGCGGTAAGGAAGCAGTTCTGTCGGGCCGGTCGAGTTTAGGGCTAGGCCGACAAACAATGTTCTTGCATCAATGGAAGTGATGAAAGTAAAGAGCCGGCTGTTGTTCGTGATTCTATGGACGTGTTTGAAGATATATCGGGCTTACCGCCGAAGCGAGACGTGGAGTTCACGATTGACCTTAGTCCTGGTGCAGCGCCAGTGTCTAAAGCTTACTATCCAATGGCACCAGTGGAATTGGAAGGAGTTAAGAAGCAAGTTGGTGAATTACTTGAGAAGGGTTGGATTCGAAGCAGCAACTCGCCTTGGGAGCTCCAGTTCTTTTAGTAAAGAAGAAGGATGGCACGAGAAGGATGTGCATTGATTATCGAGAATTGAACCGGGCGACTATTAAGAACAAGTACCCGATCCCTCGCATTGGAGGACTTTTGAGCAGCTTAGTGGCGCGAGAGTATTCTCGAAACTGGATTTGCGATCCGGATATCATTAGGTCCTGCAGATGTTGAGACAGGAGAAGCTTTATGCGAAGATGAGTAGTGCGAATTCTGGCTGGAAGAAGTGAAATTTCTGGGACATGTAGTGTCGGGTGATGGAATCGCCGTCCATCCCGAAAAGATTGCAGCAGTTCGAGATTGGCCTATTCCAAAGAATGTAGCTGAGATAAGAAGTTTCCTTGGATTAGCCGGATACTACAGGAGATTTGTGGAGAACTTTGCTCGTTTGGCAGAACCGCTGACCAAGCTTATGCGTAAGGAGGTACCTTTTGTATGGACGGATAAGTGTGTGTTGGCTTTGAGACGTTGAAGCAGAAGTTGATAACCGCCCCTATCCTGACCGTACCAGACAATTCCGGAGGACTGATGATTCATAGCGACGCATCTGGGAAAGAATTGGGATGTGTTTTGATGCAGCATGGGAAGGTCGTAGCATATGCATCAAGACAACTGAAGACCCATGAGAAGAATTATCCAACTCATGACTTGGAGCTTGCGGCTGTGATTTTCGCTTTGAAGATTTGGAGACACTGCCTTTTGGGCGTAAGAGTCGAAGTTTTTACAGATCATAAGAGCTTGAAGTACGTGTTCACGCAGAAGGAGTTGAACATGAGGCAACGCAGATGGTTGGAGCTGACGGCCGACTACGACCTTGATCTTAAGTACCATCCGGGAAAAGTTAACGTCGTGCCAGATGCGCTAAGTCGGTTACCAGCAATTCAGGTATTGACCGCACAAAGGGAGATCATTGCGGATTTTCGGAGATTTGACTTGGAGGTTGTGCTACCACATGCTACGGGACAGTCGATGCAGTTGCAAGTACAGTCGTCCTTAGTTGAGAAGATTAAAACGGCACAATCGCAGGATCCTAGACTACAAAAGTTTCGAGAGCAGGTTGAAGCCGGACTACGAACAGATTTATTGATCCACGAAGATGGTTCGTTGAGGTATGGTAGCCGTGTGTGTGTGCCAAAAGGGGATGTGCGTGAAGAGCTTATGAAGGAGGCACACAATTCAGTTTACTCTGTACATCCAGGAGGGACAAAGATGTACCAAGATATTCGACAGCATTTCTGGTGGGAAGGCATGAAACGGGAGATTGCTCGCTTCGTGGCTAAGTGCTTGGTATGTCAGCAAGTCAAGGCTGAACACCAAATGGTTGCTGGTTTATTGCAACCATTTCCGATTCCTCAGTGGAAGTGGGAACATATAACCATGGATTTCGTGACGGCTTTACCGCGGAGTCCAAAAGGCAACAATGCAGTAAGGGTGATTGTTGATCGGTTGACCAAGGCAGCTCACTTTATTCCTTTTCGGGTTGGTCAATCAATAGAGACTTTGGCAGAGCGGTACATGCAGGAGATCATAAGATTGCATGGAGTACCGGTGAGCATCGTGTCCGATCGGGACACTCGGTTCTTATCACACTTCTGGAGGAGTTTACAGGAAAGTTTGGGGACTCGATTGAAGTTTAGCACAGCTTATCATCCTCAAACTGATGGTCAGTCGGAGAGAACGATCCAAACTCTTGAGGATACGTTGAGAACATGCAGGTTGGACTTCAAGGGGTCTTGGGAGGATCATCTACTTTTGGTGGAGTTGTCTTACAACAACAGTTTTCAGGCAACTATTCAGATGGCTCCATTTGAAGCTTTGTATGGTCGTAAATGCCGTTCACCTGTTTGTTGGGACGATGTCGGTGAACGAACATTATTGGGACCAGATTTGGTTGTGCAGACAGTTGAGAAGGTTAACCCTATCAGAAATCATATGAAGGCAGCACAGGACCGACAGAAGAGTTGGGCAGATACGTCAAGAAGACCTCTGGAGTTCACCGTGGGTGATTTGGTATTCTTGAAGATATCACCAACTAGAGGGGTGATTCGCTTTGGGAGTCGGGGAAAGCTTGGTTCTCGATTCGTTGGACCCTTCGAGATATTGGAGCGTGTTGGAGAGGTAGCGTACCGTTTGGCGTTACCACAGTCCTTGGCAGGTGTGCACGATGTGGTTCGTGTATCTCAACTACGGAGGTATGTTCGAGATGAAACCCACGTATTGGATCATTCGGAGTTGACCGTACGGGAGGACCTAACTTTTGAAGAGCGACCAGTTGAAATCAAGGATCGAAGAGAAAAGGTTCTTAAGAACAAGGTTACCCCTCTTGTGCTAGTTTCTTGGGGTAATCGATCGCATGGAGAATCCACTTGGGAACGAGAAGATGAAATCCGGCAGAAGTTTCCTCACCTTTTCTTGTAGTTATCTATCTTTGTATTCTTGGAATTTCGAGGACGAAATTCTTTTTGTAGTTGGGTATAATGTAACACCCGAGCCCAATGCTACTATTTTCAGTTACTGTTTGAGCATAATGTGGTACTCATTTCATTTAATTTGCTTGTTTGTTGCTTACTGTAAAATTTACCCGGCAAAGTCATTTCTACATATAACAAATTTTAGCATCTAAAATAAAATTGAAAATATTCATCTTGGCCTACTTGACACCCCTAGCCTCGTGGTAGCGTCCGTGCATTGTGTTCTCGTCCCGTTCAGTAAAACGGGCAAGTTTGGATGGCTACGTGCACGCACGTGTGTCCGTTTTGAGAGTATGCTTTTTAATCATAAAACATTTCATTTTAAAATTTGGAACCCGCTTAAAATCCTATTATTTGAATTTCGAATTTTTGGACCCAACCCGGGCGCAATTTGGAAATGTTTCATTTGGCGCCAAAATCCCAAATTTTTAATATTATTAAAACCTTCGCATATATTTTTCTAACTAATCTGATATCTTACTGTTCATTACCTATCTTTTAAATCTTTAAGTTAACCATATAATATTTTTTACAATCTTTTATATCCTTCTCAATTTATTCTCTCAGCCAATCGCAACCTCCCCTTTAACCCCGTGGTCCCCACTTTCTCTCTCTCCTTCTTCTCTCTCTCTCCGCTTTCTCTCTCTCTCTACCCCTTATATATTCTCTCGTACTTCTCTTTATCATTTTTCTCTTCTTGCTTCATGTCTCGTTTCTCATTTCTTTTAACTGTTCTTTTGTTACCAGAATTCCGTCGTGCCGGTGACGTTTCTCGACGTTCCAGCGAGATACCCCGACCCGTGTGGTTCCTTTGTTCGTCGTTTGGGTTCATTCCGTGAACCGTGCGCCGTCGCGAGTTTTCCCCGCCGACGGTTAACGTTCCGTTTTCCCGATTCGCGACCCATCGAGGCAAGTTAATCTTGCTACATGCTATATACTTTTATAATCTTCATTTTATAATATTATACATTTGAAAATCTTATAGTTTACATATGAAATGTCGTTGAAAAATCGGATATGACAAATCTGAAATTTACTGTACACCTTATCTTATAAAATTCATTATAAATCATAGAAAAATCATTAGGATACGTTATTTAGTTCGTTACGAAGCTAATTCAGAATACTATAACTCTATGAAATATTTACTTGCAAAATAAATTGTTTAATTAACGTAAAATGCAAATGAACACGTCTCTAAACTGCTGTCCAGGGAAATTCCAGCAGCAAACTTTCAACTTTGAATATTCATAACTTTTTCTAGGGATAACCTGAGATGCTTATACTTATAAAACTGAAAACCTTATTGAATTATCTTTGTTTTGGTATAAGATACGTCTCTTTTGGAGAACATTTGTTATTTTTAAGCTATTTTACAAATTAGGGTGATGCTAAATTTCTGAACGGAACCTTCTTGTGCATGGTTAATCAATACATCTTTTATAGTTACTAATCGCTTTGAATATGCTATCCATATTAATATTATTATATCACATATTGTTTAGTTGTACATCTCACATTACCATTTTATAGTTTTATAACTTTTCGGATACCCGTTTGCATCCATCGCATTTAAGATACATATAATTGCATCCATAGATCACATCACTACATAATAATGTGATATTAACACTCCATATTTAATAAATTGTATCCTAATTAATATTGGAACTATAAGTGTAACCCTAATCGATAACTGTGCATCCATATCCTTGAAATTATATCTATTGGCATATCATATTACATGTTCCAGTTATTGTTCTGATAGTACTCATGCTTGTTTATTTATACACATGTTTTTGTTAGTTTGATTATGAGCACCCACATGACATCTTGTGCTTCCTGACATGACCTGTTACACTTCCTACTTGACATGATATGGTACCGTACACTCTTGACATGACATGACACCTTTATACATTACCTGGTTGACCTGATGTACCATGGCTTTACCTGTTACCTGATCTCATGCCTAATGCCAACAAACTTGACCATTCCTGCTGTCTATCCAGACAGACCTACTCTTACCGGATTTTGTGTTGGCATTAGTCCTTGACTACTGAATACCTGACCTGACATACATAGCTTGGGGGTATGGGGAAATCAAAGATGAACCTGACTTGTAACTCGACAGTTCACTACCGTTCGAGTGTACACATTCCTATTCTGTGCCTAACGGCATGTCTCGGTTTCAGCCGAGAATATTGTGGCCGTGATCCCGGGTATGTACGGGGTAATACCGAGTGTACACTTTCCCATTCTGTGCCTAACGGCATGTCTCGGCTGCCGCCGAGAATATTGTTGCCGTGGTCCCGGGTATGTACGGGATACTAACACCTTCCTATTCTGTGCCTAACGGCATGTCTCGGCTACCGCCGAGAACATTGTGGCCGTGGTCCCGGGTATGTACGGGATACTATTGGGTTACATCGACGATTCATCAATTGATTTCAAAGACTATAGAGTAGAAACCTGACAGGATAGTCTAGTCACCATTGCACATTACCCTGCTCTGTTATTTCTTAGTACTGCTTTATTCATGTTCATATTTGCATTGCTTATCACCATGTTTACATTTATACTTGATGTCATGACGCGCTGACGTCTGGGTTTTGCATGGCCCAGATTCCGTACCACTGTCGACGACCGAGCAGGAGTACTTCAGCCAGTAGGCTGATTTGAGTTCTATAGTGGTTAGTTCGTTTATTGCATTTTATTTCCAGGTGCGATCCCGCATTCTGGGACGTACCTTTCTATTATTATATTGGATCATTGCTTCCGCACTTATTGTTTATTGATTCCTGTTATTATGGTTTTGGACATGTATTAGATTAGTTTTTTTTTATCTTGTTTTGATATCCTTACAACCGTAATGTGACTGTGGATGGATACTTCCTACCCACAGGTAGCATGGTTGGCTATGTCACGTGCCCAATCTTGCGTACTCTGGGAAGCGGGGCGTGACAACAGTACTCAACGTATAAGATGTGTATGTGTGGTGCGATAACGTGAATATATGAGTGTAGTGAAACCCGTGTGCACAAGTAGATACAGATAAATAGATACATTAATACTATAAAACAGACATGTAAAAAAGTCAAGTCATAACTTAACTGGTCGCTAAAAATGTGAGTTATCTTATCGTGAGTTCGAGTGTATGTCAACCTCTGTAGGAGCATTTCGAACCCAAAGGTAGGGCCCTATGGGTTATGAAACACGGGCCCAAATGTGGAATTAACAAGCGACCGATATAGCCTGGTATGAGCTGTAGAAATTGCCACGCCCCGCTTCCCAGTAGACGAAAACGGCGACGTGGCAAGCCGCAACGTATTTACTATGAAATAAATACGTTAAGCATAATTAAGCAATATATAAAAATGAACAAGAATGACAAGAGAATAAAATGAGACAGCAACTTTATTTGCATTCAACTTTACATACAACTGTTTGAAATAAAAGATATAATAATCAAAAGCAACTGCCTAAACAGTGGCATACTGAAAGTAAGTGCAGAGGAACTAGTAGTCAGGCTAAGCGGTAAACTGGTTCAAGTCCTCTTGGCTCGGCTCTTGTCACGCCCCGCTTTCCAGTGTACGGGCAGAGGACGCGACGAGGCCGCTATGTATTTACTCTGAACTAAACACGCTAAGCGTATATAAGCAATATAAGTAAAATGTACAAGAGACATAGACAATAGATATAAATGAACAACAACTTTATTTATTCACATTTTTTTTACAATACATCTGAAAAGTAAATATATTGAATGAAAAGCAATGCCTAAACAGTGGCATAACAGAAATGGAAAGTACTGAAATGAAATGTACAAGTATCTAGAGCTCAGGGTTAAAGGCTAGCTGATCCAAGTCCTCGCTGGTGGGCTCGATCTCCTGAAGGTCCGAATCATCTGACGATATTCCAAAGAAGAAGAAAGAGAATGTCGTCAGCGAACAAATCGCTCGGTAAGTCCCAAAGATAAGAGAGAAATAGAATAGACAGAGAGAGAGTGTGGCTTTTAAAGTTGTTAGAATGTTGTATTTAGTGTTAACGCTGTTGTTTGTAGCTTGGTACAGAAGAATGCCAGTGTATACGAGAGGAGTCTCGTTAGACCAGAGACTACGGTGGACGGAATACAAGGAACCGTTCAGCCATAGTACAACGGCAATTGAATTCAGGTTGGGTGTCTTAATGGTTACAGTCTCGTGCCACTTCAAACATCTTCCGTACCAATCTACCCCTTAAACCCCGTGATGTCTTTATTGTATTGTTTGTATTGTATTGTAAATTGTATTGTCTTGTATTATAGATTGTATAGATGGATGACTTGCCGAAACTATGATATCAGTAAATGGATGTAACTGGAGAATCATTTAGATGGATGTATATCCATAGTTCGGTTCTGTCAAGTTGTATTGATAGATTGAACAGATTGATTATATGGATTCATGGATTCATATTATATTGTAGTTTATTGTAGTTTTATACTTGAATCTCATTCAAGTCAGATTGATTATATTGAGACTCGGTCTGGGTCAGACAATTAGAAAAGAAATTGAATCCTGAATTAGGTTTTGGTGTTATCGGTAACCGCTGCACATGGACGGCAGGATTT
This sequence comes from Agapanthus africanus, assembly GCA_030015575.1. NCBI lineage: Eukaryota > Viridiplantae > Streptophyta > Magnoliopsida > Asparagales > Amaryllidaceae > Agapanthus > Agapanthus africanus. The sequence goes on from CM057340.1 coordinate 797,655,694, forward strand.
GTGTCTTTTTCAAAGATGATTACCGTATTGATAACACCGTTTGTTAAGTTGTCTACCGTAAATAGGCAAGCACTCATATCTCCGGCTCGCTGAGGCTCAAGAGACTGGTCCCGCTTAAACCTATGTTTACTAGGATCCTTATTGTAATTTAATATAACTTGAGGGGGTTTTATGTAAAAATAATTTTGTATAATTTTCAAAATACATCTCAAGTATTTTATTATCGTCTTTAAAGTTTTCATTGGTGTATATTGTTTACCGCTGAAAACGGGAGACGGGACCTCGTCGGCCGTCTCGCATGAATTTGGGGGCAGATACTATTTGGTTTTATCTGTCTACCTCTCCGAAGATGCCAAGTTGATTTATGGCATAATGTATTGAAGGTTTAAACAGATGCGGCCGTTGTAGCAGACTTCGTCAGATTTTCCCTTGTTGTGAGGGTTTTTTTGATTGTGGGGACGCTCTTCCCTGCAGGCGCAAGCCTCTGCAGTTAATTACGTTACTGCGTAGCGATAACCACTTTCTCCTGCTCCAGAAGGTCACTTCGTGTCGTGTGCGTTTGTTTTATCTTTGGTTGCCCGTGGATTGTATACGGAGACTAATTCGTGTTGTCGCCCGTAGGGCATGGATTAGTCCAAATCCTTATTTTCTTAGATTTGGGTTTGGGTTGATTTAAGGATCATTAATCTCCTTTGAGATTAAGACCAATTTAAACGGTTGTTGATGATACGTTAGTCTAATTTTAGACTAAGATCTACTCGACAGGATTTTAGGATCATTCAGATCCAACAAAAGAGCATTTTGGCTCTATTGTTTTAGTTTAAGGACGTTTTTGGTCCATAGCTAGTTTAAGAACGCTGCGATCCTTTGTAGTTTAAGGACATTACGGTCCGTTAGTAGTTTAAGAACGTTTCGTTCCATAAATCACCATTATTGAGGTGAGGGTTTAGTTTAAGAACATTGCGGTCCACAGTAGTTTAAGGACGTTGCAGTCCGTTATTAGTTTAAGGAGGTTGCGGTCCACAGTTGCTGGTTTTCGGGACTCGCCACCTCTCTGAAGACGTTGAAGAATCACAACGACATGCATCAGAGGTGTGAAGAGATGTACCCTTGAACCAATGAATGTTCGTCAGGGACTTGGTAGTCTTGTTTGGAACTAAGACCAATTTAGAAGAAGACATATGGGCTCGGTCAAGTTGAGGTTTGGCCAACCTTGGGCTCAGCCCGTTTGATTACTTATTTAGGCTTGATCCCCTTTCTGTATCAGCACTGTTGAGCATTGATTTGGGTTCTGACACCCATTTTTCTTTTTGTCTTATTTATATTCTTTTATATGGAGTGTTAAACAATTTATGGCGCCGACGTGCAGAGCATATGGGGTGCTCAGCGCTGAGCGCCAGATACTGAGTGCTAAGCACTTTTTATTAAATAGCACCCACGTGAGGAGCACGTGGAGCACTCGGCGCTGAGTGCCAGATTTTGAGTGCTAAACGCTTTTTATTAAATAACGCCCACGTGAGGAGCACGTGGAGCGCTCGGCGCTGAGCGCCAGACTTGAGTGCTAAGTGCTTCTTATTAAATAGCGCCCATGTGAGGAGCACGTGGAGCGCTCGACGCTGAGCACCAGACTTTGAGTGCTAAGCACCGAGTTTTCTGTTCTGCTCAATTCAATTCTCTGAGAATTAGTTTCTCACTTGTGAAAAACTTTGTCTTATAGATCTGAGATCTGGAAAAAGAACTAAGTTCTTCCGATATGAGAGTTAAACTCTTAGATATGGAGGAGATGCTATGATCTCTCTTATTTTTATTTACCTTGAGGAGAAATCGTTCTTGTCTTGAAGTTTGAAATTTAGGGGGGGTCTTCTCTAAAAGACTTGAAGTCTTGGATCCTTTATATAGTGGAGGCTGATTTGTTGATTTAGTTAAGAAAATCTCTTATTGAGAGATTTCTAATTGATTTGGGGATTGTATCCACCATTGGATCCTTGATCCTAGGCCTTTTGTTTTACAGAAGATATTTTTCTTGTTTTCAACGAGATTGGGAAAATATTTTCCCATACAGAGCTTATTCTGTATCTTGGTGATTTTTAATCACCATTGGATCTTTAATCTAACGGTGCTCTGTTTTACAGAGGTTAACCTTTCTTGTTTAGGAGGATTCGAGGGATATTTCCTCAACAGAATTTACTTCTGTAATTTGATAATTTATCATCTTCGTTGGATCTTTGATCCAAGGGTGGAGAACTTTTAGTTCTGGCGCCGGCGCTCTCGTGCTTTGCACGTGAGGCGTTGCCTCAGAGTTTTTAACTCTTGGCGTTGGCGCCCTCGTGCAAGGCACGTGAGGCACTGCCTCATTACTGAATGTGTCTTTTCACCTTCTTTCTCCGCTTTTCCTGAGTCAAACTTCTCTTTCCCAGACCTTGGAAAGAGTTCCATCATGCACAACATTTTCTGTGCCTAGACTTAAATGTCTCTCTTCATAATATGAAGCAATACTTCTCTTCTCTTCCATTTTCAGAGAATCATTTTAACAGAGAAGAGCTATGGCTTGTAATCGTCCACATGCTCGTCGGCGGCCATGGGAGGTGCCTATCGAGGAAATTTTTCCTTGCTTTGCCGCACGCTTGGCGAACCCTACTCTTACGGATGACCAATGTGACACGGTGCTGCACGAGCTCTTGACTCATAGAGGATCTCCTATCCCTTCAGCTCCATTTGGCTCCGGATGGTCTTCTTGTCCGTGATCGATGATATTCCCCCTCATCCGGCGGAGATGACTCTGGCAATGCTGGATGACGCGGAGGACAAGATCAAGTGCTTTCACTAGGCTCTTTTGATTACCGCAGCTCTGAGGGATCGCTCTGTTCGGCTGCTAAGCTAGATACGGGCTCAGCGGGTTGTCATGTCTGCCTTCGCTGATGGTTGCGATGCTGACCGATGGGTAGCTACTCCTCGTGAAGATCGCCGCTTTGCCGTGGTGGAGAAGGCAGAGAGGGAGTTAGATATCCATAATTTTGTGAATCCCTGTACTTTTGATCCCATGTATGGTGATCTATTTCCTGTAGAATAAAATATTCAATTAAATGCTTTCTTTTTGTCGTTGAACACCTGTTCTTCCTCTAATGTGTGCGTATATGAATGAGCCTTATTTTACACATATCTGTAAACGAAACTTAAACCGGTGTAAACAGAAACAAATAGCTCTTGGCCGAAGATTTTGGCGAGAACAAATGCCTCCCACTACTTTGCCCACGTAAGTATGTACGTGGGTGAATTAGTGCAGAGTTATGCATGGCCATAGAATTGAGGGCTTAGGAGATAAGTTTAGGGTTCTTGTAGCCTAAGACATTTTTCGTCTTCATGAGCCGTAAGGGTCTCAAGAAGGTTATTTCTCCCTACGAGTCGAGAGGATCCCGCAGGTGTATTTTTTTCCTTAGAGGTCGTAAGGACTCCTAAGTGCGTTCCCTCTTAAGAGTCGTAAGGATCTCATTAGAGAATTTCCCCCCTTACAAGTCGAGAGGACTCGTAAGTTTTTTTTTCGATATTCGACTTTGGAGAATGTGGCCCGTGGACAGTCCATCTTGATCTCCTTGTAGGGCAGCAATGGCTTAGGAAACAGGTTCAGATCTGCCGCCTAAGGCTTTTCAACTTTATGAGCCGTGGGGGTCTTATAAAGACTTTTCTCCCTACGAGTCGAGAGGATCTCGTAGGTGTAATTTCTCCTTAGGGGCCGTGAGGACTCCTAAGTGCGTTTTCATTTGAGAGTCATAAGGATCTCGCAATAGAATTTTCTTTTGTGCGAGTTTAGAGGTTCGTGTGTTGACTTATTTCCGAGTCGGAGCATTGTTCCGACGGGGAGGTCATTGGTTGACTTGTTTCCGAGTCGAAGCATTGCTTCGACGGGGAGGTCATTGGTTGACTTTTTTCCGAGACGGGGCATTGTTCCGGCAGGGAGATCATTGGTTGACTTGTTTCCGAGATGGAGCATTGCTCCGGCGAGGAGGTCATTGGTTGACTTGTTTCCGAGACGGAGCGTTGTTCCGGCGGGGAGGTCGTTGGCTGACTTGTTTCTGAGACGGAGCGTTGTTCCGGCGGGGTGGTCATTGGCTGACTTGTTTCCGAGACGGAGCGTTGCTTTGGCGGGGTGGTAATTGGCTGACTTATTTCTGAGATGGAGCGTTGTTCCGGCGGGGAGGTCATTAGCCAACTTGTTTCCGAGATGGAGCGTTGCTTCGTCGGGGAAGTCATTGGCTGACTTGTTTCCGAGACGGAGCGTTGCTTCGGCGGGGAGGTAATTGGCTGACTTCTTTCCGAGATGGAGCGTTGTTCCGGCGGGGAGGTCATTAGCTGACTTGTTTCCGAGACGGAGCGTTGCTTCGTCGGGGAACTCATTGGCTGACTTGTTTCCGAGACGGAGCGTTGTTCCGGCGGGGAGGTCATTGGATGACTTGTTTCCGAGACGGAGCGTTGTTCCGGCGGGGAGGTCATTGGTTGACTTGTTTCTGAGTCTGAGCTTTGTTCCGGCGGGTGTGTGTGTGTGTGTGTGTGTGTGTGTGTGTGTCATTGGTTGACTTTCTCCGCTTTCTGCGGTGTCGGAGTTGACTTGCTCTGCTTTCTGCGATGTCGAGAAGCAACGCCGCGTTGATCTTCTGGGATGCAGATGTTGCTATCGAGATCTAACTCTCCATTTGACAGAGTCTGTTGGGAAATGTGGTTCCCTTTTGGTTTATGCCCATGGATTGTATACAGAGGTCGGTATGGGCTCGCCTGTAGGGCAAATTTTCATTCTTTTTTATTTCTTTCCTCGATACTCTATCATTTCAGCTTTTTATATCGCGAAAGTCGCGATTGCCCAATCATTTTGGCTATTTTTCGCGGTGCCCAATCATTTCGGCTATTTTTCTTTTTACTCGCTGGTTTTTATTGCGAGTTGCCCAATTATTTCGGCTATTTTTCTTTTTTTATTGCGTGTTGCCCAATCATTTCGGCTATTTTTATATGTATTTTTGGCTCGCTGATTTTATTGCGAGTATGGACTTTTGATCCGATACCAATTTTAGCATCAGCATCGCTGCGACTGGAATATTGCCATGAGTGAATCATCACTTGCCGTGAAAGAACTTGGAATTTGTTACCGATTTAGGCATCAGTATCGCTACTACTGGAATGTTGCCAGGAGCGAATCATCATTTACCTTCGCCTCTATCGAACAAAGGTGGCTTAGTAGACAGGGTTAGGGACCTGACGACTAAGGCTTTTGATTTCATGAGCCGTAAGGGTCTCATAAAGGTATTTCTCCCTACGAGTCGTAAGGATCTCGTAGGTGTAATTTCTCCTTAGGGGTCATGAGGACTCCTTAGTGCGTTTTCTCTTGAGAGTCGTAAGGATCTCACAAAAGCATTTTCTCTTTGCACGTCGAGAGGACCTGCAAGTGTTGTTCACCAAATAGGGGAATTTCACACCATTGGTGGAACTGGGCAAGGGAACGCTTATTTATGCCCGTGGATTGTATACAAGGGTCAATATTGCCCGCCTGTAGGGCAGTTTGGGGGATATGATGGCTTAAGAACAGGTCCAGGTCCCTATATCTTAAGACTTTTGAATTCTATGAGCCGTGAGGGTCTCATAGGGGGGGAAATTCTCCTTACAAGTCGTGAGGATCTCGTAAATGTAATTTTTCCTTAGGGATCGTGAGGATTCCTAAGTGTTTTGCTCCCTTGTGAGTCATAAGGATCTCACGCGGGTATTTTCTCTTTACAAGGTCGAGAGGACCCTGCAAGTGCACAGGAAATTCTTTACGAGTCTGCGCCCTTTCGGATTTTCACAAACTCGCCGGTAGCCCTGCTGTTTTTACTCACGGAGCCCTTTCGGGTTTTCATCCGTGCCCATTTCGTTTATGGACGTACCGTTTTTTTTATATTTTGTTTTGCCACGTTAGCCTAAGGATGCTGCGGTTCGTAGTAGTTTAAGGACGTTACGGTCCATAGTTAGTTTAGGGACGTTTCGGTCCGTTGTTAGTTTAGGGACATTTCGGTCCATAGTTTTCCGTGTTTGGGACGGGGTATCATTGGATACTACTTTTAGAGTCTTGACTCAAGAAGATAGCAAGAGAATATAGGCATCATCATCTATCATTGACCTGAGTCGTGACTCGTCAGGCATAGTACTTCTTCAAGAATCGGCCGTTTATTGGCCGAAAGGGTCTTTCGCCATGCATATCCATGAGCAAGTAAGCCCCACCTTGGTAGACTTTGTCTATGTTGTTCGGGTCCTCATAGTTTGGCTTGAATTTCCCCCGTTTAGCACGATTGGGGATCATAGGTTTCTTGACAACTAGCATGAGTTCGCCTTGGCGGAATGTTCTCGGCCTAGTCAATCTTTGAACGTGGCATCTTTGCTTTGTAAGCCTCCAAGTTTTGCGGCGCCATGAGATGAGTTTCATCGAGGGCGTCGAGCTCTTCAAGCCGAAGATGAGCATTCCCTTCATCTATTAGTTCGTAATGAACCGCCACTCGTAGAGAGGGTAGCTCCATCTCGAGGGGGAGTACCACTTCTGTGCCAAATACCAACGTGAATGGCATTGTATTTGTGGCCATTTTAAACGTGGTCCGATAAGCCCAGAGAGCTTCATGTAGTCTTTCGTGCCAGTACTTTTTATTTTTGGACACCGTCTTCTTTATGATCTTTGTCAAGGTTTTGTTAAAAGCCTCTGCTAGACCGTTAGCTCAGGGATTATAGACCGAAGAGTATCTCCAGTCTATGTTATGCTGTTGTGCGAAGCGGCTGATTCTGTGACATTTGTAGGTCGACCCGTTATCGTAGATAATCCGTCGCGGAGTGCCGAACCGATAGATGCCATGTGTCTTGAAGAAATGGAGGACGTTCTCCGTCTTCACTTCTCTTAGCGGTATGGCTTCTGCCCACTTAGAGAAGTAATCAGTTGTCGCCAATATGAACTGATGTCCTTTGGATGACGCTGGTTCGATGGGCCCAATTATGTCGGTTCCCCACATTTCGAACGGCCAGCTAGCCACTGTTGGGTGTAGCGGGTTTGGATGCTGGTGGATAAAGTCTCCATGAATTTGGCACGAGTGGCACTGCTTCGCATATTCGAGACAATCCTGAATCATCGTGGGCCAATAGTAGCCCATTCTTTTGATCTTCAGCTTCATTTTTGGCCCGGCTTGATGAGAACCACAGAGTCCGTCATGAGTTTCTTGGACGACTCTCTTTGCTTCTTCCGGTCCCAGGCATCTCAGCCACAGAGATTCGAACGATCTTTTATATAGAGTATCATTGACGAAGGCGAAAGACAGGGCTTGTTTCATGAGCTGATGTCTTGAGGACGCATCTTCCGGTGTTCGACGGCATTTGAAGTAGTCTATAAAGACTTCTCTCCAATCTTTAGCCTTTTCTTGGTCCTCTATTTATAGGGTTGTTTGCTTGGTCGCTTCCTTTTCTTCAGACGACTCCGGAGATATTTTTGCTGGTGCAAGAACCCGACGGCTTTGTACAATGATCCTTACGTCATCGAGGTTTTCGTCAGCCAGTTCTTTAGCGAGTTTGGCTAATGCGTACGCTTTGCTATTTTCTGTACGCGGTATGCTTTCCAGGGCGTAGGAGGGAATTTGAGTTAGTAACTGTTGCACTCTTTTGCCATATTTTACTAACTCTGGCTTGCACGTCTGATAGCCACCGTTTACTTGGCTAACGACCAGCTGGGAATCTCCGTATATGAGGAGGTGTTCGATTCCCATATCGACAGCGATCTCAAGACCTACTATCAAAGCCTCATATTCTGCTTCATTGTTTGTCCTCGGCTCTGTTAAGAAAAAGGCAAAGTGCATTATCCCTCCTTGCGGAGTCACGAAGATAAGGCCTACCCCAGATTTGATTATGGGGATGCCGTGCTTTCGCTTCTTCATGGAAGATGCTCCGTCGAAATAGAGTTCACATCGGGTATCACTCCCTCCTTTCTCCCCGTTGATCGTGTTAAACGCGTGCTCGTCTGGCAGTTCGCAATTTAGGGGTGAATCGGCAGGTATCGGATGCTCAGAGAGGAAGTCGGTGATGGCCTGACCTTTCATTGCCTTGAGGGGTCGATAGATTATTGAGAACTCCATCAAGAGGAAGGCCCATTTAGCGAGTCGTCCTGTTAGTATGGCTCTTGACATCAAATATTTGAGAGGATCCACCTTTGATATGAGATGGACCTCATGCACCAAAGCATAGTGTCTGAGCTTCGTTATCGCGAAGATTAACGCGAGGCAGTGTTTTTCGATAGGGGAGTAGTTGTTTTCTGCCCCAAGGAAAACTCAACTCAAATAGTAGAGGGCTCTCTCTTTCCCTTGGTTGTTCTCCTGTGCCCATAGCGCGCCCAAAGAACCTTCAAGGGCAGTTGTGTACAGGATGAGGGACCTTCCCTTGACCAGAGCGGTCAATACCGGCGGATTCTGCAGGTATTGCTTGATTTCGTCCAGTGCACTCTGGCATTTACGATCCCAAATGAACGGGGTTCCCTTCTTCATCAGGTGACTGTAGGGACGACATTTCCGGAAGGGTTGGCTATGAACCGTCAGATATACGCGAGCTTCCCTTGTAGAGACCACAATTGTTTTAAAGTTCTTGGAGTAGGCATTTCCATAATCGCCTTGATCTTCGATAGATCTATTTCGATGCCCCGGTGTCATATGATGAACCCTAGAAATTTACCCGAGGAGACTCCGAATGCGCGTTTCAGAGGGTTCATCTTGAGGTTATACTCACGAAGACGTTGGAACACTATTTTCAAATGCTCCCAGTGTTCCTCGTACGATTTGCTTTTCACTACGAGGTCATCGATATAGCATTCGACGATTTCATGTATGATGTCATCAAAAATCTTTGTCATGGCCCTCTGATAGGTAGCGCCGATGTTCTTCAGACCGAAAGACATCACTTTGTAGCAGAATATGCCCAGAGGAGTCCGGAAAGCGGTATGCTTCTGGTCTTCAGGATACATCTTTATTTGATTGTACCTTGATGATCCGTCAATGAAGGAGGAGACTTCGTGAGCGGACGTGTTATCTATCATCAACTCGGTAACCGGTACGGGAAAATCATCCTTCGGGCAAGCTTTATTGAGGTCTCGGAAATCCACGCCGATACGCACCGTCCCATTTTTCTTCATCACTGGGACAATGTTAGCGACCCAGTCGGGGTATTGAACTTCTTGGATGAAGCCGGAGTCGATTATCTTCTTGACTTCAGCGTTGATACTCATTTCAAGTTCGACCCGCATTCTTCTTGGTGCTTGTTTGACTGGCTTGACGTCCGGAGATATCGCCAATTTATGCACAGCTATTTCTGGATCTAGCCCCGGCATCTCGGAATAGTTCTATGCGAAGCAGTCTTTATATTGCATGAGCACGTCTTTTAGCATAGCCACCTGTTCTTTAGACAACGGCTCACTGACGAACGTAGGCCGCGGGTCGTTTGCCATCCCCAAGTCGACTTTTCTCAGGTTGTCCGTCGTGGTGTGTATCCCATCTTCCAACTCTTTTGGCGCCGGTGGAAATTCTGAGATCAACTCATCTTTATCCTCGTTTTCGAAGCACCAGGAGAGGTCATCCATATTCTCGTACACTCTTTCTTCCGACAGCGTTATCACGTGACAGGTACGAGATCGTTTCCAAGACCGATGTTGATCTGGTTCTACTCTTGCTATATACGTTGCTTTTGGCACATGCTTTCGTGGTGGGGCTACCCTCCAACTCTTAGATAGAGCGAATCTACCGAGTTGATATTGGTCTTCGACCCAGTTTTTGAAGGTGAAGCAGTCTTCAAGAGGATGTCCTATCGCTCAGTGATAAGAGTAATAATCCGGGTGATAAACCTCATTTGCTTGATCGGGGTACCGAGATTCCGGGAGTGTCATCATTTGATGTTTCATGACAAAAGGTCGAATATCTTCTTTGTCATGTGTCACGCCCCGCTTCCCAGAGTACGCAAGATTGGACACGTGACATAGCCAACTATGCTACCTGTGGGTAGGAAGTATCCATCCACAGTCACATTACGGCTGTAGAGATATCAAGAACAAGATAAATAAACTATCTAACACATGTCCAAATCCATAATAATAAGAGTCAATGAAAAATAAGTGCGGAAGCAAATGATCCAATACAATAATAGAAAGGTACGTCCCATAATGCGGGATCGCACCTGGAAATAAAATGCAATAAATGAACTAACCACTACAGAACTCACAAATCAGCCTGCTGGCTGAGGTACTCCTGCTCGGTCGGCGACAGTGGTAAGGAATCTGGGCCATGCAAAACCTAGACGTCAGCGCGTCATGTCAACCAATAATATAATATGAACATGGTAATAAGCAATGCAGGGATAAACATGAATAAAGCAATAATATGAAACAACAGTGCAGGGTAATGTGCAGTGGGTAACTAAACTGTTCTATCAGGTTTTCTATTCTAAAGTCTTTGAAATCAATTGATGACTCGTCGATGTAACTCAATAGTATCCCGTGCGTGCCCGGGACCACGGTCAAGATTCTCGGGGCTGAATCCGAGACGTGCCGCTAGGCAGTAACAAGTAGCAGGATGGATGAGTGATGTCAGCATCATCACTCCGGGGCTGGCCTAGCCCGTAAGACTGATCAGAACAGGTATCGAACTGTTGAGTTACAAGTCGGTTTCACCTTTGATTTCCCCATACCCCCAAGTTATGTATGTCGAGTCAGGTATTCAGTAATCAAGAACTAATGCCAACACAGGATCCGGTAAAAGCAGGTTTGTCTGGATAGACAACAGGAATGGTCCAAAAGAACTCCATGTCAGGTTTGTTGGCATTAGGCATGAGATCAGGTAACATGTCAGGTCAAGATGTAACACAATCGAGGGTGTGCTCACAACGGGTATATAATCGAACTAGGATTAACAGCAGGAAGTAAGCAATAAAGTGAAACAACAATAAGCAGTTCATTCAATCACAATAGTGCATTAATATAGTGCAGCCGTTTTATTGTATTAGCAGGTTTTGGTTGAAAAAAATACCCAAGAGTGTAGAAATGTTCATCTACTGAAAAAGTAGTGTAATTACCAAATATAACCACATAGCACTATTAAAATGGAGGGGAGAAAGATGGAGAATACACACACATAAAAATATTGAAAGTAAACATCAAAGATGCATCTAACAGTTCACCTAATCTTTCCTCCCTAATTTTTTTTTTCTAATCTACTTCGGCCTTAGCCCAATAATCTTTGCTCAATATGGTTATCATGCCCATGGTTAGCATTCATGCTGACCCAAGCCACCAGGCTCGATAAAATAAAGCTGATATTTTATTGCATAAATCAAGGAGAATAAATTAATAAAAGTGGGGAATCATGTTTGTCCCATTAGATTTTGATTGGGCTGTGAGCGATGTATGTGAGATGGTAAAAGAAGTTGATGAGAGGACATACATAGAGAGAACTTGATTTAACATTAACTTATATTATATCATACTGCAATTAAATGAGAAAATAACTATACCGAGTTAAGTTTTGCAGGTTTAATGAGTCAAAATATATATAATTGTATGGTATAGCATGTAGCAAGTGATACTTGCCTCGACGGTTCGCGAACCGGGAAAAACGGACGTAACGTCGGCGGAAAACACGCGACGGACGCACGGGTCACGGATCGAGCCCAAACAACGAACCAAGAGACCTCACGGGTCAGAGCACTCCGCTGGATCGTCGGGACACGTCACCGGCACGGCCGGATTCCGACGAGCACAAAACAGTAAAAAAAGGTTTCAAGCGGGTATAGACTTGGAAATAAGGAAAGGACCAGAGAAGAAGGTGATGGGGCTCGTCGACGACGGCCAGGGACGGCGCAGGGGTCGCTGTGCTGGTCAGGGGTGCACCAGTCCAACCCTCGCTGACTTCATATCTCCATATTTAGCAAGCTTATCATTCTCCCTAAAATCCTTGAACGGAAACAAATATGTGATCTCCTTGAGCAAATCCTCATTCTTTGTCGTGAAACCATTCAATTCGTCCAAAAGAATATCCAGCGCCTTGGATCTTTCCTTCCTGTCGAGGGCTTCAAGATACTTCTGCCTCTTGATCTCGAAGAAAAGCTTCATCGAGTACCTGTTATCATTGGCCTTTGCGAAAGCCGAGAGGTATTTCTCGGCTTGGTCGCATTTCCCAGCGAGCACCAACGCCTCGAAATGCTTCAAATTGAAGAAAACCTCGATTCTCTCTCCAATTTGCGAGCCGCGCCAAAATACTTCTGCTCGTCCAAGTACCGGATCAAAATAAGGGCGAGCTCTCGAGGCAGCGGATTCTTCATTGCCATCGCAAAATGGATCAGGCCAAGCTCTTATCGGATTCGGATCAGGATCCGCTAAGTCTCCGTGAAGCTGCGACGAGAAAGGGGAACGAAGATGAAAGGAAAATTAAATGTGAAGGGGGAGGAGTATAAATATAGGGAGGAGAGAGAGAGGGTTAGAGAGAGAGAGAAGAAAAGTAGAGAGATAGAGATAGAGATAGAGAGAGGAGAGATAGAGAGAGGGATAGATTGATAGACGGGGGCCCACGGGAGGCAACAGCCTCGCGATTGGCAAGGAAGAAAATTTAAAAAGATTTCTGAGGTTAAATTAACAGTATGAATATATTATGGTTTTAAGATTATTTTATTAAATCGGGATTTTGGCGCTAAATGAAACATTTCCAAATCGCGCCCGGGTTGCGCCCAAAAATTTGAAATTTAAATAATAGAATTTTAAGCGGGTTCCAAATTTCAAAATGAAATGTTTTATGATTAAAAAGCATGTCCCCAAGTCGGACACTTGCACGCGCGCGTAGCCGTCCAAACTTGCCCGTTTCACCGAACGGGATGAAAACTCGACGCGCGGACGCTACCACGCGGCTAGGGGTGACGAGTAGGCCAATATAGATATTTTTAATTTTACTTTAGGTGTTAAAATTTGTTATATGCAAAACTGACTTAGCCGGTTAAAATTTTGCAATAAGAACCAAACAAGCAAGATAAATGAAATGAGCAATGTCGAACACTCAACCAGTAACAGAAATAGTATTATTGGGCTCGGGTGTTACATCATACCCAACTACAAAAAGAATTTCGTCCTCGAAATTCCAAGAGTACAAGATAGATAACTACAGGAAAATGTGAGGAAACATCTGCCGGATCTCGTCTTCTCGCTCCCAAGTGGATTCTCCATGCGATCGATTACCCCAAGAAACTAGCATAAGGGGGATAACCTTGTTCTTAAGAACCTTTTCCCTTCGATCCTTGATTTCAACTGGTCGCTCCTCAAAAGTTAGGTCCTCCCGTACAGTCAACTCCGAATGATCCAAGACGTGGGTTTCATCTCGAACATACCTCCGTAGTTGAGATACATGAAACACATCGTGTACTCCTGCCAAGGACTGTGGAAACGCCAAACGGTACGCTACCTCTCCAACACGCTCCAATATCTCGAAGGGTCCAACGAATCGAGGACTAAGCTTTCCCCGACTCCCAAAGCGAATCACCCCTCTAGTCGGTGATATCTTCAGGAATACCAAATCACCCACGGCGAACTCTAGAGGTCTTCTGGACGTGTCAGCCCAACGTTTCTGTCTGTCTTGAGCTGCCTTCATATGCTTCCTGATTGCATTCACCTTCTCGACTGTCTGTACCACCAAATCTGGTCCTAGTAACCTTCGTTCACCAACATCATCCCAACAAACAGGTGAACAGCACTTACGACCATACAACGCTTCAAACGGAGCCATCTGAATAGTCGCTTGGAAGCTATTGTTGTAAGAAAACTCCACCAAGTGTAGGTGATCCTCCTAAGAACCCTTGAAGTCCAACATGCGTGCTCTCAACATACTTCAAGAGTTTGGATCGTTCTCTCCGACTGTCCATCAGTTTGAGGATGATAAACTGTGCTAAACTTCAATCGAGTCCCTAAACTTTCTTGTAAACTCCTCCAGAAGTGTGACAAGAACCGAGTGTCCCGATCGGACACGATGCTCACCGGTACTCCATGCAATCTTACAATCTCCTGCATGTGCCGCTCTGCCAAGTCTCCGTCGATTGACCAACCCGAAAAGGAATAAAGTGAGCCGCCTTGGTCAATCGATCGACAATCACCCATACTGCATTGTTGCCCTTTGGACTCCGCGGTAAGGCCGTCACGAAATCCATGGTTATATGTTCCCACTTCCACTGAGGAATCGGAAGTGGTTGCAACAAACAAGCAACCCTTTGGTGTTCAGCCTTGACTTGCTGACACACCAAGCACTTAGCCACGAAGCGAGCAATCTCCCGTTTCATACCTTCCCACCAGAAGTGCTGTCGAATATCTCGGTACATCTTTGTCCCTCCTGGATGTACAGAGTAAGCTAAACTGTGTGCCTCCTTCATAAGCTCTTCACGCACATCTCCTTTTGGCACACACACACGGCTACCATACCTCAACGAACCATCTTCATGGATCAGTAAATCGGTTCGTAGTCCGGCTTCAACCTGCTCTCGAAACTTTTGCAGTCTAGGATCCTGCGATTGTGCTGCTTTAATCTTCTCAACTAAGGACGACTGTACTTGCAACTGCATCAACTGTCCCGTAGCATGTGGTAGCACAACCTCCAAGTCAAATCTCCGAAAATCCGCAATGATCTCCCTCTGTGCAGTCAATACCTGAATTGCTGGTAACCGACTAAGCGCATCCGGCACGACGTTAACTTTTCCCGGATGGTACTTAAGATCAAGGTCGTAGTCGGCCATCAGCTCCAACCATCTGTGTTGCCTCATGTTCAACTCCTTCTGAGTGAACACATACTTCAAGCTCTTGTGATCCGTAAAACTTCGACTCTCTCACCCAAAAGGTAGTGTCTCCAAATCTTCAAAGCGAAGATCACAGCCGCAAGCTCCAAGTCATGAGTTGGATAATTCTTCTCATGGGTCTTCAGTTGTCTTGATGCGTAAGCTACGACCTTCCCATTTTGCATCAAAACACATCCCAATCCTTTTCCAGATGTGTCGCTGTGAAACACCAGTCCTCCGGAATTGTCTGGTACGGTCAGGATAGGGGAGGTTATCAACTTCTGCTTCAACGTCTCGAAGGCCATTGCACATTTATCCGTCCAAATAAAAGGTACTTCCCTGCGCGTAAGCTTGGTCAACGGTTCTGCTAAACGAGTGAAGTTCTCCATAAATCTCCTGTAGTATCCGGCTAAACCAAGGAAACTTCTTACCTCAGCCACATTCCTTGGAATAGGCCAATCTCGAACTGCTGCAATCTTTTCGGGATCAACGGCGATTCCATCGCCCGACACAACATGCCCCAGAAACTTCACTTCTTCCAGCCAGAATTCGCACTTACTCATCTTCGCATACAATTTCTCCTGTCTCAGTGTCTGCAGTGCGGTCTTCAAATGCTCAGCATGCTCCTCCGGACTCTTCGAGTATACCAGAATATCGTCAATGAATACCACAATGAACTGGTCCAAGAATGGTGAAAAGATTCTATTCATCAAATCCATGAATATTTCCGGCGCATTCATTACTCCGAAGGGCATCACCAGATACTCGAAATGTCCATATCGAGTTCGAAACGCCGTCTTGCAAATATCTTCTGTTTTCACTCGGACCTGATGATATCCGGATCGCAAATCCAGTTTCGAGAATACTCTAGCGCCACTAAGCTGCTCAAAAAGTTCTCCAATGCGAGGGATCGGGTACTTGTTCTTAATAGTCACCCGGTTCAATTCTCGATAATCAATGCACATCCTTCTAGTGCCATCCTTCTTCTTTACTAAAAGAACTGGAGCTCCCCAAGGCGAGTTGCTGCTTCGAATCCAACCCTTTTCAAGCAATTCAGCAACTTGTTTCTTAACTTCTTCCAATTCCACTGGTGCCATCGGATAATAAGATTTTGATACTGGCGCTGCACCAGGAATAAGGTCAATTGCGAACTCCACGTCTCGCTTCGGCGGTAAGCCTGATATATCTTCAAATACATCCATAAAGTCGCGAACAACTGTTTGTCGGTCTAGCCCTAAACTCGACTGGCCCGACAGAACTGCTTCCTTACCGCAACTGCTGTCTGCATCGTTGGCCGCGAAAGGTCCAGTGAGACTACTGAGTCTCGTCCATTCTGCTGCATGCACGTCCACGGTTGCTCCATTCTGCCTTAGTCCGATGAACTTCTCTTCCATTTCCTCCCGTGCAGTCCGCGGGAAGAACTTCTCCAGGAAACTCTTAGAGAAATCCGCCCAACTGGTTGGCTTGGGCAAGCGGGTCTCCTCCACAAGCCACCACTCTCAGGCGAAATCCACTAGCTGAAAGCGCACTACATCAACTCTCTTGTCCTCTGGGATCTGCGCCGCCATCAGCAAATTCTCCGTGTCACTAGCCACTGCTCGGCTGGTAACAGCTCCTTTAAACCAGTAAATGTAGACGGACCCAAAAGTCTGAAATATGCTACGGTCCCTACTCGGTCAACTGGTCTAGTTCCAACCTCGTTCACAGACTGCTGAACGATCTGCAAACCTTCCTGAAATGAGTCCGCTTGCTGCTGGATCAGCTCGGTCTGTTTATTTGATTTCCAGCATTCCTCTTATCACTCCAAGTATGGCGGCTTCGTCCACCCGCCTCTGGTACGTCTTCAACTTCTTACCTGCCATAATCCTGAACTCAAAACACCCAACATTAGCATGATGATAGATTCTGAATATGGATCAAGGCTATAACTCCAAGATACTTAAATAGAGTACCGCATTGTAACTATGCCGCGGTATCATAGCCACAATTACTTAACTCCACCCAAGTCGCCTAAGTCCTAGAGATAACAAGAAATCAGGTTTTCGAGTTGATATGCAAAGTAAGTTTGCACGTCGTAAAAGATATAATCAGGAAGAATGTGATTCAAGAGTGGTAAAAACGGTCAAGGTGGCAGGACATGTTTCCTAAACACGGGTATTCTGATTTGTATATTGGGTACAATACCCAACTACAAAAGAATCAACCCAATTAACCTATCTCTCTGATACCAAAAGAACCATGTCACGCCCCGCTTCCCAGAGTACGCAAGATTGGGCACGTGACATAGCCAACCATGCTACCTGTGGGTAGGAAGTATCCATCCACAGTCACATTACGGCTGTAGAGATATCAAGAACAAGATAAATAAACTATCTAACACATGTCCAAATCCATAATAATAAGAGTCAATGAAAAATAAGTGCGGAAGCAAATGATCCAATACAATAATAGAAAGGTACGTCCCATAATGCGGGATCGCACCTGGAAATAAAATGCAATAAATGAACTAACCACTACAGAACTCACAAATCAGCCTGCTGGCTGAGGTACTCCTGCTCGGTCGGCGACAGTGGTAAGGAATCTGGGCCATGCAAAACCTAGACGTCAGCGCGTCATGTCAACCAATAATATAATATGAACATGGTAATAAGCAATGCAGGGATAAACATGAATAAAGCAATAATATGAAACAACAGTGCAGGGTAATGTGCAGTGGGTAACTAAACTGTTCTATCAGGTTTTCTATTCTAAAGTCTTTGAAATCAATTGATGACTCGTCGATGTAACTCAATAGTATCCCGTGCGTGCCCGGGACCACGGTCAAGATTCTCGGGGCTGAATCCGAGACGTGCCGCTAGGCAATAACAAGTAGCAGGATGGATGAGTGATGTCAGCATCATCACTCCGGGGCTGGCCTAGCCCGTAAGACTGATCAGAACAGGTATCGAACTGTTGAGTTACAAGTCGGTTTCACCTTTGATTTCCTTATACCCCCAAGTTATGTATGTCGAGTCAGGTATTCAGTAATCAAGAACTAATGCCAACACAGGATCCGGTAAAAGCAGGTTTGTCTGGATAGACAACAGGAATGGTCCAAAAGGACTCCATGTCAGGTTTGTTGGCATTAGGCATGAGATCAGGTAACAGGTCAGGTCAAGATGTAACACAATCGAGGGTGTGCTCACAACGGGTATATAATCGAACTAGGATTAACAGCAGGAAGTAAGCAATAAAGTGAAACAACAATAAGCAGTTCATTCAATCACAATAGTGCATTAATATAGTGCAGCCGTTTTATTGTATTAGCAGGTTTTGGTTGAAAAAAATACCCAAGAGTGTAGAAATGTTCATCTACTGAAAAAGTAGTGTAATTACCAAATATAACCACATAACACTATTAAAATGGAGGGGAGAAAGATGGAGAATACACACACATAAAAATATTGAAAGTAAACATCAAAGATGCATCTAACAGTT
Organism: Agapanthus africanus; assembly: GCA_030015575.1. NCBI lineage: Eukaryota > Viridiplantae > Streptophyta > Magnoliopsida > Asparagales > Amaryllidaceae > Agapanthus > Agapanthus africanus. The sequence goes on from CM057340.1 coordinate 797,673,997, forward strand.
CACCTAATCTTTCCTCCCTAATTTTTTTTTTCTAATCTACTTCGGCCTTAGCCCAATAATCTTTGCTCAATATGGTTATCATGCCCATGGTTAGCATTCATGCTGACCCAAGCCACCAGGCTCGATAAAATAAAGCTGATATTTTATTGCATAAATCAAGGAGAATAAATTAATAAAAGTGGGGAATCATGTTTGTCCCATTAGATTTTGAATGGGCTGTGAGCGATGTATGTGAGATGGTAAAAGAAGTTGATGAGAGGACATACATAGAGAGAACTTGATTTAACATTAACTTATATTATATCATACTGCAATTAAATGAGAAAATAACTATACCGAGTTAAGTTTTGCAGGTTTAATGAGTCAAAATATATATAATTGTATGGTATAGCATGTAGCAAGTGATACTTGCCTCGACGGTTCGCGAACCGGGAAAAACGGACGTAACGTCGGCGGAAAACACGCGACGGACGCACGGGTCATGGATCGAGCCCAAACGACGAACCAAGAGACCTCACGGGTCAGAGCACTCCGCTGGATCGTCGGGACACGTCACCGGCACGGCCGGATTCCGACGAGCACAAAACAGTAAAAAAAGGTTTCAAGCGGGTATAGACTTGGAAATAAGGAAAGGACCAGAGAAGAAGGTGATGGGGCTCGTCGACGACGGCCAGGGATGGCACAGGGGTCGCTGTGTTGGTCAGGGGTGCACCAGTCCAACCCTCGCTGACTTCATATCTCCATATTTAGCAAGCTTATCATTCTCCCTAAAATCCTTGAACGGAAACAAATATGTGATCTCCTTGAGCAAATCCTCATTCTTTGTCGTGAAACCATTCAATTCGTCCAAAAGAATATCCAGCGCCTTGGATCTTTCCTTCCTGTCGAGGGCTTCAAGATACTTCTGCCTCTTGATCTCGAAGAAAAGCTTCATCGAGTACCTGTTATCATTGGCCTTTGCGAAAGCCGAGAGGTATTTCTCGGCTTGGTCGCATTTCCCAGCGAGCACCAACGCCTCGAAATGCTTCAAATTGAAGAAAACCTCGATTCTCTCTCCAATTTGCGAGCCGCGCCAAAATACTTCTGCTCGTCCAAGTACCGGATCAAAATAAGGGCGAGCTCTCGAGGCAGCGGATTCTTCATTGCCATCGCAAAATGGATCGGGCCAAGCTCTTATCGGATTCGGATCAGGATCCGCTAAGTCTCCGTGAAGCTGCGACGAGAAAGGGGAACGAAGATGAAAGGAAAATTAAATGTGAAGGGGGAGGAGTATAAATATAGGGAGGAGAGAGAGAGGGTTAGAGAGAGAGAGAGAAGAAAAGTAGAGAGATAGAGATAGAGATAGAGAGAGGAGAGATAGAGAGAGGGATAGATTGGTAGACGGGGGCCCACGGGAGGCAACAGCCTCGCGATTGGCAAGGAAGAAAATTTAAAAAGATTTCTGAGGTTAAATTAACAGTATGAATATATTATGGTTTTAAGATTATTTTATTAAATCGGGATTTTGGCGCTAAATGAAACATTTCCAAATCGAGCCCGGGTTGCGCCCAAAAATTTGAAATTTAAATAATAGAATTTTAAGCGGGTTCCAAATTTCAAAATGAAATGTTTTATGATTAAAAAGCATGCCCCCAAGTCGGACACTTGCACGCGCGCGTAGCCGTCCAAACTTGCCCGTTTCACCGAACGGGATGAAAACTCGACGCGCGGACGCTACCACGCGGCTAGGGGTGACGAGTAGGCCAATATAGATATTTTTAATTTTACTTTAGGTGTTAAAATTTGTTATATGCAAAACTGACTTAGCCGGTTAAAATTTTGCAATAAGAACCAAACAAGCAAGATAAATGAAATGAGCAATGTCGAACACTCAACCAGTAACAGAAATAGTATTATTGGGCTCGGGTGTTACATCATGTCTTGAGGGAAGGAATATTCCCGATCCATCTTCTTCATCAGCGATGGATTTCGGCTGACCTTTTCTCGATCGCGTGGCCTTTTGGATCCGTTTTGCCACTGTCGAATGTTTTTTCCGTTCTTTAACTTATTTTTGCCTTTGCGTCTGGCCGTTTTCTTATCTTGGGAATGCATGGCGGGCTGACGGTGAAGGGCATTGTCATCCTCCGTAGGCTGCCGAAGGAGGCGTTGCGTCTTGGCTTTCTCGTAAATGGCCATTTCGCTGCTGTGGTTGTTACGAACCTTTTAACTCGCTTTCCTTACTTGCTTGTCCATCTGTTCTTCAAACGACGGACTCGGCATTTTTATGGCAGGACCTCATTCTGGTTCAACGTCAGCGTCTTTTAAAAGAGCATCCCCTTCTTCATCAAGGTCATTTATGACATGGCAGCCATGGAATTGCTCCCGTTTCTTGGACTGGACATATCCAAGCCCAACCGTTTCCATTTTTCCGTTGGGTAATTTTTGCTGAGTTCCGGGGACGTTCCAAATCTTGTTATAGAACTGAGCTTGTCGAGCAGTTTGTTTGAAAGGTACGCCTTGGCATCTTAATAATCTTTTCAATCCCTCTGCGTAGTATCTGGGCAGACGGATTGGTTGGAGCCTGTCGAGCATGAAATCGGCACCATGCCAGACTTCTCTTGCGACTTTAGTCTCCGTGGATCGATAGAATAGGATCGCCTTTTCACCTCTTCGTCTGGGTGGGACGTAGAATGTCTGTAGCTCTTGCACACTATAAGTCTCAAGCGCATCAAGCTTTCTGTAGTGCTGCCGCGGAACCATGGCGATTTGCAAACTCTGATCATCTCCAGTGAGGGCCTGCATTGATGGACAGACCGAGAACACTGCGTTGACTTTGTCTTCAGAGTCACTTCCAAATACCAGAATAGGGGTCAATGGTCCCGGCCTGTTGCATTGGGGCGGCCCCGAATAGACTATCTCTTCTTCCTCCTCAGTATCGCTCCCGAAGACCGGGATAGTGGCGATAGCTTTTTGTTTGTTCTCCGGTTTATAACATATTTTCGTGTCTTCAAAGTCTGGTAGGAGGTACTTGGCATCTTCATATCTGTGGACTTCATTTACGGAGAATGGGTTTAGTTCCTCCGTCACGGTGTACTCGAGACCATCTTTGAAATACTTCATACACTGATATTGTGTAGAAGGAATGATGTTGTACTCATGCAACCAAGGCCTGCCGAGCAAAGCGTTGTAGCAGGTCTTGGCATCAATGACATGAAATTTGATGTCAGTAACGAGCAGCCCAAAGCGTAACGTCAGTATTACAGACCCAAGCGTCCGTGATAACTGGGAGTCGAACCCGGAGATGGTGATTTTATCCTGAGCGAGGTGCTGAACGCTCATGCAGATTTCTTTTAGCAACCTCAGATTTAGGAGGTTGACAGAGGACCCGTTGTCAACTAAGATCTTCCCTATCTTGATGTCATGGCAGTACCCGGTGACATACAGGGGACGGTAGTGATCGCACGTTCCGAAGAGGAGATCTTCATCGCCGAAAGTGATGTCACCTGTGTGCACTTCTTCCAGCTCGTCTTTCATCTTTTCTTCGGCAAGGAAAGCTTGAAACTGTTCGGGCTCTTGTAATGCTCTGATCAGAGAATCTCGTGGCTCTTTAGACAACAGAAGGGCATCCAAAACACTTAGCTTTGAGGGTATCTTCCTCAGGTGTGCCAGGACATTGTAATCTACTTTGTTTTTCTTAGGCGGGTCTTTGGCTGCAATCTCTTCGACGACTCAGTCATCGAGGGCGATATCCTCAGGGACTATTTCTTTCCCTTTATCCTTTTTGTTCGATCCCTTGTTTGTGGGTCCGAGATTCTTTTCGGGCAACGTACGGTTACGCAGCTAAATATTCTCACAGTTCTTTATCTCTTCTTCTTTTCCTGAGGTGGATTCTTTGAAGAGAGGGGCGATGGCTACTTCTTCGTCAGAATCGCTTCCGAAGGTGAGAACTTGCGATCCCCTGGTATCAACCATGTGACAGTTGCCGGCAGTTCTTTCATGCCCATCTGTCGTATTTCTCTGCTCCCGACGAGTTTTGCGTTTCAACCGCTTGAAATGTTGTCGGTGAGCAACGTATCCTTGCCACCACTTTTTAAAGGACATGCATTCTTCGGTAGGGTATGCAATCCTATGATGGTATAAGCAGTAGTTAGGATGTACATCCACTTCGTTAAGGTGTATACCGCCAGGAGTGTCTCCTTTGAAAGATGGCAGATTCATTCCCATTGACAAAGCTTTAGCGAACCATTTCCCTGTCTTAAGCCTGTTTTTGTCTACCGCAGGCGTGCTTCGATCTGGTTGGAGTGCTTTGCGACTCATCCCTACCATGACTTCTTCAACTTGATGCCGATGCCTGGCCCTTTCGAATATGGCCATTTCACGCTCTTGATGAGCTCTGCTCTTCTGACGGGCTTCGTTCAGCAGCATGCCAATCAACTTGTCTGACAGGGATTTTGGTACTGATCCTGCCCCCAGCTCCTCTATGTTATCTTCTGACGCTGAGTGAGCTTCTTCGTCATTTATTGGTGAATGAGAGATCATGTGACAACTTACCACATAATCCTCGGGTTCTTCTGACGAGTCTTCTCCCTCATCATTGTCATTATCTCCGCCCTCAAGGATATGGTTGAGAAACTCTTGGAGTGTGACCGGGGTTCGCGTTTTCTGGTTATACTCTTCCAGCGCGTCAATATGCTTTTGTAGGTCCATGCGTTTGTCGTCATACTACGCAGGCTTTTTGGTCTTCTCCTTCTTCTTCGAAGACTTCGACGACTGGGCCTGGGTGTTTTGCCCATCGTTACCAATTCTCGGTGTGGGGTGCGGTTTCAGCATCCCCTCAATGATCTCGGGCTCTAGCGAGCTTTTCCACCTGATTGCCGGGCATACTTGAAGATCCTTTAGCATTCTCTTAGTCTTGTCCGAAAGAACAACTTCCCGTGGAGCTTCCTCTATAAATGAGCATGATGCCCTCGGTGTGTCCACCTTTTTAGGAGCGTGCGGTTGTGGCGGGTTTACCCTCCAGTTTTCAGACAACGCGAACCTGCCCTGTTGGTACTGGTCCTCGACCTAGTTTTTGAAGACGAAGCAATCTTCGATTGGGTGACCCACTATTTGGTGGTAGGGGCAGTAATTGGGATTGTTGACGTCGACCGGTTGCAATGGGTGTCTCGGATCTGGTAGAATGATAAGGCTATTGCGCACCGCTAGTTCGAACAGTCTTCTCATTTTATCCCGAGGGAATGAGTAAGGACGTCTCAGCTTTTCTCCGAGTGATCGTTGTTTATCGTTTTGGCGAGCAGCTAGTTTCGGATCACTCGGCTGTTGCTAAGCGTTGGCGACGAAGGCCGCTTTCCCTTTGCCCTTTTCATTTCGAAACTCCGTTTTCGGGGAGGACGGTCTATGGTCCATCTGGTCCATTTGGGCTAGCTTATTGATCAAGGCCTGGAAAGTGGTCGGCTTGAAGAACATCATAAATTGGGATATAGTCGCTTGCGGGTCAAGTGTCCCTACGAACATGCCCACAGTAGGAGCTTCTTCTATGCGTTGTTCGCATTTTGACCATAGGTTCCACCACCGAATTGCATACTGAACCCATGTCTCTCCTGGCTTCACCCTGGCATTGATCAATGCCATGATCGAGGTGTGTTTACTGGTGCTTGCGAAATGCTGGGTGAATAGAAACTCCATTTCTGTGAATGTTTTAATGGAGTCATTCGGAAGCTCCGAGTACCATTCAAATACCATCTCCGCTAAGCTGCCGACGAACTGGCGAAGTAGCAATTTGTCGTCACCTCCAGTATTGCCGCATAGAGCCCTGAACTGAGCGACGTGCTGATGGGGGGTGCCTGTCCCCTTATACACGTGAAATTTAGGGATCGTATATCCCGGCGGGTACTTAATTTGATCGTACCAGCTTGGATAGGGTCGCCCAGTTCTGACGACTTGGCCAGTGGCTTCGCTTGCCTGATGAGCTCGTATTTGTTGAGCTATGTAGTCATCAAGCGCAGCTTTCGAGATCGTCTCCTCCCTGGCTGCTGATAAAGCCGGAAGAGGGTTTGATGTCTCCCCTCTGTCGTCTTCAATAATTATTGGGGGGGTTTCGGCCGGCGGGTACGACTGGATCATCATGCTCACCATATCTTGGAACAGGAGCGCCATTTGTTTTATATTAGCCGCTTATTCCGCGGCCTCTTTATCTTTTTTCTCGAGCATCCTTCGTAGGAACTCGGCGTCGGTTTCTTGTTCCTGGCGTTGCTCCGACGCCGCTTCTGGGCTTTCTTTCTGTCCAATAAGTGTGGCCATCTTTGTCAGCATCTTCTGGAGTTTCTGTTGTTGCTCCTGAGCCTTTGTTACGGACAGTGTAAGTGGTCAATGACCCCCAGAAGCACGGCTTTCTTCTTTTCCGGAAGCCATGTAGACGATGTGCACTACCATGCCCCCAGACTTGGGGCATTTGGATCCATCACACTCAGAATTTGTCGCCGGTGGTGCTTGATTCTCTGGCCTTCTCCTTTTATGGACGGTCGAGGTTGAGGGGTCTGCAACATGCACCCCTGCAGACGGCACCTTCCGTTGCATGGCGGCGGGATGGTCCTCCTCTTGCCGAACCTTCATTTTCTTCTGTTGGCGGGAGTAGTCTTTGTCGATCACAGAGTCTTGGACTCTTCGCCAGACCCTGTGGATTTTGGAGGATAGCCGTCGAGGGGGCTGCTCCGGCTTCGCTTTAGTAACATTTTCAGTGGGTGGAGAAGACCTTTTTAGTACGGCAATTGGAGAGTTCTTGCGCACCCTCCTGAGGAGCTCAAAACTGTTCCCAGTTGGAACAGCAACATCAACTTCCACCATTGGAGCTGGTGGGGTAAGTCCAGAAGGGGAACTGCTCCCTGCATTCCTCATTCGGCGAAAGTGACGACGTCGAGCATGTCGTATATCCGGGATCACCCCTATCGTCGGTGTAGCTTCGTCATGCCCCCTGCTTTGAGAAGAGGCTGTTGTTGGCGCCAGCCTGTCAAAAACTGACATCCGCTAGGAAGGAATGGTCAACCTGTCGAAGGCCGACTTTCGAGTAGGGGAAGTAGTTTGGACGACTTCACCTGCAGCAGAAGTTGGGATAGCCTTTTCCGGTATTGCGAGCCTCTTCGCAGGCCCATTTGAGCTTAGGCTCAGCCTGTCGAAGACTGAGGTAATAGACTTGGACGACCCGTTGAGAGGGGCCGCGGTAGTTGCAAGCCGATCAAAGACCGACTTCTTTGGAGCTTCCTGTGACGGCACTAGAGCGTTGAAGCTCATTGGCGGGAGCATGGTCCCAAAGAACAATCCAGTGGTGGCCTGTGTCACCTGTTCCATCGGCATTGCGAAGATGGAGGTCGCTTGGGGCCCGTAAGTTACTCCTCCAGATGGGACGGAGCAAGAGTTGATGTTGCAGTTGGTGCAGCTGGAAGCCATTGATCTTGGTTTATCTGCACGGGAGCAAAGCACCAAATCTCAGTACCTTGACTCCAAGGGCAACCATATTAAACCGCGATTTGTTCACGAAACATGACACACGAAGTGTGGAGTGGAAAGAGAAAAATGTCCCACCGGGCGTGCCAGAATCTGTTTACCGCCGAAAACGGGAGACGGGACCGCGTCGGCCGTCTCGCCTGAATTTTGGGGGCAAATGTTATTTGGTTTTATCTGTCTACCTCTCTGAAGATGCCAAGTTGATTTATGGCTGTCACGCCCCGCTTCCCAGAGTACGCTAGATTGGGCACGTGACATAGCCAACCATGCTACCTGTGGGTAGGAAGTATCCATCCACAGTCACATTACGGCTGTAGAGATATCAAGAATAAGATAAAACTATCTAAAATATGTCCATAATCCAGAATAACAGGAGTGAATAATAAATAAATGCGGAAGCAAATGATCCAATACAAATAACTGAAAAGTGTGTCCCATAATGCGGGCTCACATCAGGAAATAAATGCAGGAAATAAAACTAACTACTACTGAACTCACAGCTCAGCCTGTTGGCTGAAGTACTCCTGCTCGGACTGCAACAGCGGTACGGAATCTGGGCCATGCAAAACCCAGACGTCAGTGCGTCATGTCATCAAGTAATATAATATGAACAGTGTAGCAGGCAATGTAATATAAACATGAATACAGCAAGAATAACAATAATATGAATCATACCAGTACAGGGTAGCGTGCAGTGGGTAAACTAAACTGTTCTATCAGGTTTTCTATTCTAAAGTCTTTGAAATCAATTGATGAATCATCGATGTAACTCAATAGTATCCCGTGCATGCCCGGGACCACGGTCAAGACCCTCGGGGCTGAATCCGAGACGTGCCGCTAGGCAGTAATAGGTAGCAGGATGGGCGAGTGATGTCAGCATCATCACTCCGGGGCTGGCCTAGCCCGTAAGACTGATCAGAACATGTATCGAACTGTTGAGTTACAAGTCATGTTTCACCTTTGATTTCCCCATACCCCCAAGTTATGTATGTCAAGTCAGGTATTCAGTAGTCAAGAACTAATGCCAACACAGGATCAGGTAAAAGCAGATTTGTCTGGATAGACAACAGGAACGGTCCATGAGGACTACATGTTATGTTTGTTGGCATTAGACACAAGATCAGGTAACAGGTAAAGCCATGGTACATCAGGTCCAGCCAGGTAATGTATAAAGGTGTCATGTCATGTCAAGAGTGTACGGTACCATGTCATGTTAAGTAGGAAGTGTAACAGGTCATGTTAGGAAGCACAAGATGTCATGTGGGTGCTCATAATCAAACTAACATAAGCATGTGTATAAATAAACAAGCATGAGTACTATCAGAACAATAAACTGGAACATGTAATATGATATGCAAATAGATATAATTTCAAGGATATGGATGCACGGTTATCGATTAGGGTTACATTTATAGTTCCAATATTAATTAGGATGCAATTTATTAAACATGGAGTGTTAATATCACATTATTATGTAGTAATGTGATCTATGGATGCAATTATATGTATCTTAAATGCGATGGATGCAAACGGGTATCCGAAAAGTTATAAAACTATAAAATGGTAATGTGGGATGTACAACTAAGCAATATGTGATATAAATATTGATATAATAATATTAATATGGATAGCATATTCAAAGCGATTAATAACTATAAAAGTGGTATTGATTAACCATGCACAAGAAAGTTCCGTTCAGAAATTCAGCGTCACCCTAATTTGTAAAATAGCTTAAAAATAACAAACGTTCTCCAAAAAGGACGTGTCTTATACCAAAACAAAGATAATTCAATAAGGTTTTCATTTTTATAAGTATAAGCATCTCAGGTTGTCCTTACAAAAAGTTATGAACATTCGAAGTTGAAAGTTTGCTGCTGGAATTTCCCTGGACAGCAGTTTGGAGACATTTTCATTTGCATTTTACGTTATTTAAACAATTTATTTTGCAAGTAAATATTTTATAAAGTTATAGTATTCTGAGTTAGCTTCGTAACGAACTAAAGAACGTATACTAATGATTTTTCTATGATTTATAATGAATTTTATAAGATAAGGTGTACAGTAAATTTCAGATTTGTCATATCCGATTTTTCAACGACTTTTCATGTGTAAACTATAAAATTTTCAAATGTATAACATTATAAAATGAAGATTATAAACTAATTAAAGATAATAATAAAAAATATTACGACGATATATATTTTAAATGATATGGTTGCAGTATAATGTAATCTAGTATGTTACAAGATAAGTTTTCATGATCTAGATTTAATATGATATAAACGGATGCAAACGGAACATTGAAACGTTATAAAATTTAAACATGGGGCGCTAGATTTAAACTATAGGTATGGTATTTATTTAAATAAGTATAAAATGAATTATATAGCATGTAGCAAGATTAACTTGCCTCGATGGGTCGCGAATCGGGAAAACGGAACGTTAACCGTCGACGGGGAAAACTCGCGACGGGCGCACGGTTCACGGAATGAACCCAAACGACGAACAAAGGAACCACACGGGTCGGGGTACCTCGCTGGAACGTCGAGAAGCATCACCGGCACGACGGAATTCCGGCAATAAAAGAACAGTTAAAAAAAATGAGAAACGAGACATGAAGCAAGAAGAGAAAGAATGATAAAGAGAAGTACGAGAGAATATATGAGAGAGAGAGAGAGAAAAAGTGGAGAGAGAGAGAGAGAGAGAGAGAGAAAGCTGCAGGTGGGGGCCCACGGAATTAAAAGGAACGCGATTGGCTAAAGGGGAATCGTTAGTTAGGGATAAATATTAATTAAAGATTCAAAATATTTTAAGGAACAGTAGAATATATATATAGGTTAATTTAAAGATTTAAAAGATAGGTAATGAACAGTAAGATATCGGGTTAGTTAGAAAAATATATGCGATGGTTTTAATAATATTAAAATTTGGGATTTTGGCGCCAAATAAAACATTTCCAAATCGCGCCCGGGTCGGGTCCAAAAATTTGAAATTGAAATAATAGGATTTTAAGCGGGATCCAAATTTTAAAATTAAGTGTTTTATGATTAAAAAGTATACCCCCAAAACGGACACATGTACGCGCGTGTAGCCGTCCAAACTCACCCGTTTCACTGAACGGGACGAGAACACAATGCACGGACGCTACCACGAGGCTAGGGGTGTCAAGTAGGCCAAGATGAATATTTTCAATTTTATTTTAGATGCAAAAATTTGTTATATGTAGAAATGACTTTGCCGGGTAAATTTTACAGTAAGCAACAAAGAAGCAAGTTAAATGAAATGAGTACCACATTATACTCAAATAGTAACTGAAAATAGTAGCATTAGGCTCGGGTGTTACAATGGCACCATGTATCGAAGGTTTAAACAGACGCGGACGTTGTAGCAGACTTCGTCAGATTCCCCCTCGTTGTGAGGGTTTTTTTTATTGTGGGGATGCTCTTCCCTGCAGGCATAAGCCCCTACAGTTAATTACGTTACCGCGTAGCGATAACCACTTTCTCCTGCTCCAGAAGGTCACTTCGTGTCCTGTGCGTTTTTTTATCTTTGGTTGCCCGTGGATTGTATACGGATACTAATTCGTGTTGTCGCCCGTAGGGCGTGGATTAGTCCAAATCCGTATTTTCTTTGATTTGGGTTTGGGTTGATTTAAGGATCGTTAATCTCCTTTGAGATGAAGATCAACTTAAACGGTTGTTGAGTATACGTTAGTCTAATTTTAGACTAAGATCTACTCAACAGGATTTTGGGATCATTCAGATCCAACAAAAGAGCATTTGGGCTCTATTGTTTTAGTTTAAGAACGTTTTCGGTCCATAGCTAATTTAAGGACGTTGTGGTCCGTTGTAGTTTAAGGACATTATGGTCCGTTATTAGTTTAAGGCTGTTTCGTTCCATAGATCACCATTTTTGAGATGAGGGTTTAGTTTAAGGACGTTGCGGTCCATAGTAGTTTAAGGATGTTGCGGTCCGTTATTAGTTTAAAGACGTTGCGGTCCACAGTTGCTGGTTGTCGGGTCCCACCACCTCTCTGAAGACGTTGAGAATTACAACGACACACATCAGAGGTGTGAAGAGATGTACCCTTGAACCAATGAATGTTTGTCAGGGACTTGGTATTCTTGTTTGGAACTAAGGCCAATTTAGAAGAAGACATATGGGCTCGGTCAATTCGGGGTTTGGCCAACCTTGGGCGCAGCCCGCTTGATTACTTATTTAGGCTTGATCCCCTTTCTGTATCAGCATTACTGAGTATTGATTTGGGTTCTAACACCTCTTTTTCTTTTTGTCTTATTTATATTCTTTTATATGGAGTGTTAAACAATTTATGGCGCCCACGTGCAGAGCACGTGGGGCGCTCGGCGCTGAGGGCCAGACACTGAGTGCTAAGCACTTTTTATTAAATAGCGCCCATGTGAGGAGCACGTGGAGCGCACGACGCTTAGCACCAGACTTTGAGTGCTAAGCGCTTTTTATTAAATAGCACCCACGTGAGGAGCACGTGGAGAGCTCGACGCTGAGCGCCAGACTTGAGTGCTAAGTGCTTCTTATTAAATAGCGTTCACGTGAGGAGCACATGGAGCGCTCGGCGCTGAGCACCAGACTTTGAGTGCTAAGCACCGAGTTTTCTGTTCTGCTCAATTCAATTCTCTGAGAATTAGATTCTCACTTGTGAAAGACTTTGTCTTATAGATCTGAGATATGGAAAAAGAACTAAGTTCTTCCGATGTGAGAGTTAAACTCTTAGATATGGAGGAGATGCTATGATCTTTCTTATTTTTATTTACCTTGAGGAGAAATTGTTCTCGTCTTAAGGTTTGAAATTTAGGGGGGGGGTTTCTTCTCTACAAGACTTGAAGTCTTGGGTCCTTTCTATAGTGGAGGCAGATTTGTTGATTTTGTTAAGGAAATCTCTCATTGAGAGATCTCTAATTGATTTGGGGATTTTATCCACCGTTGGATCTTTGATCCTAGGCCTTCTGTTTTACAGAAGATATTTTTCTTGTTTTCAACGAGATTGGGAAAATATTTTCCCATACAGAGCTTATTCTGTATCTTGGTGATTTTTAATCACCATTGAATTTTTAATCTAACGGTACTCTATTTTATAGAGATTAACCTTTCTTGTTTAGGAAGATTCGAGGGATATTTCCTCAACAGAATTTACTTCTGTAATTTGATGATTTATTATCTTTGTTGGATTTTTGATCTAAGGGTGGAGAATTTTTAGTTCTGGTGTCGGCGCTCTCGTGCTTTGCACGTGAGGCGCTGCCTCAGAGTTTAAACTCTTGGCACTGCCTCAGAGTTTTTAACTCTTGGCGTTGGCGCTCTCGTGCTTTGCACGTGAGGCGCTGCCTCACAGTTTTTAACTCTTGGCATTGGCGCCCTCGTGCAAGGCACGTGAGGCGCTGCCTCATTACTGAAGGTGTCTTTTCACCTTCTTTCTCCGCTTTTCCTGAGTCAAACTTCTCTTTCCCAGAGCTTGGAAATAGTTCCATCATGCACATCATTTTCTGTGGCTAGACTTAAATGTCTCCCTTCATAATCTAAAGCAATGCTTCTCTTCTCTCTCATTTTCAGAGAATCATTTTAACAGAGAAGAGCTCTGGCTTGTAATCGTCCACATGTTCGCCAGCAGCCATGGGAGGTGCCTATCGAGGAAATTGTTCCTTGTTTTGCCGCACGCTTGGCGAACCTTACTCTTACGGATGACCAATGCGACACGGTGCTTCACGAGCTCTTGACTCGTAGAGGATCTCCTCTCCCCATCGGCTCCATTTGGCTCCGGATGGTCTTTGTCCGTGATCGATGATATTCCCCCTCATCCGGCCGAGAAGGCTCCGACAATGCTCGACGCCGCGGAGGATAAGATCGAGTGCTTTCACGAGGCACTTTTGATTACCGCAGCTCTGAGGGATCGCTCTGTTCAGCTGCTAAGCCAGATACGGGCTCAGCGGGTCGTCATGTCTGTCTTCGCTAATGGGTGCAGTGCTGACCGATGGGTAGCTACTCCACATGAAGATCACCGTTTTAGCATGGTGGAGAAGGCAGAGAGGGGGTTAGAGAATTTTATCCATAGTTTTGTGAATCCCTGTACTTTTGATTCCATGTATGGTGATCTATTTCCTGTAAAATAAAATGTTCAATTAAATGCTTTCTTTTTGTCGTTGAAAACCTGTTCTTCCTCTGATGTGTGCGTATATGAATGAGCCCGATTTCACATATATCTGTAAACGAAACTTAAATCGGTGTAAACAGAAACAAATAGCTCTTGGCCAAAGATTTTGGCGAGAACATATATTTTATCATTGTGACATTTCTACTGAATAATACCTATTTTTCATAATATATGGTACTTATTTGTAAAGTATTGAATTTGTATGGAATTGCATGGTATTTTCATGTGAAGTGATTCCTTTTGATTTAGAAAAATTGGAATATTTATACTATATCAAAAATAGATATTTTGATGATACATATATATTTATAAAATAATTTAATTTATTATTTTTCTAGAAATCTCAATTTCTTAAGATATTTGTATTTTTAAATCTTTCGAAACCATATGCTCCTTGCGGAGGTCTGCATCTCGCACTACTAAGCCTGAATATGTGCGATAATCCGCACCATCCCGAACGGGTTCCCCGAAATGGGTTGTAGCGGCACATTGCAAAGATTTGTTAAAAATACATATCTTGTAGAAAAATATTTTTATAAGTTTGAGGTAGTTTTGTGTAAAATCGTATTTTTCCAAAACTATGTTCCCGAAGATTATCATGCTATGTTACATATGAGTGTTGTGAAGAGGGAGGTCATTACCTCGTGAACTATCTAAAGGTTTAGCAAGGGGTAATGATGTTTATGTCGGAACTAAATTATATGGTATTTTTCTGTAAAAGTGATATAAAAATTGAAATATAAATTCTTTTGATATGAAACTTGTCAATATGTTTTGTTAATATTTAATGATCATGATGTGAGAGTTTGGTATTATCGTGTTTAAGAAAAATATGATTTTTAAGGAAAACTCGAATCGGAAACTCTGCTTCCGTCGGGTTTTAAAATTCTAATTTTTTAGAACAATAAAGAGAAGGGGGAGAAGGGACTTACTGGATTGTAGGGTAGATGGGAGGAAAAGAAAGAAGTGGGAGGCGCTGGTGCGTCGTTTCGTCGCCGGAATCTCCTCGATTCGTCATCAGAAGTGCGCCGGAGCTTCGCCCTTTGCTAACTCCACTTGCACACAAAAAGTCTATGGAATTTTCTTGAGAGTTTGGACAGAGACTTGGAAGTGAGGAGGGGTGAGTTTAGGTGCGGTATTTATAGGAAAAATTAGGATTTAGGGTAGATGAAATGGTGTGATAAAATAGTATTTAATTTTGCATTTAAAAAATTAAAAAAGGTGTTTTAAATTCTCTGTTTAATTTCAGAGATTTTAAATAGTGCAGGAGGAGTGGGGTAAGCCAATGGTCTCTGGGAGTTGAAGAAAAAATGGGTTTGGGCCGAGTTAACCCGGCGCCGCCGGCCGAGTCACCCGTTTCGCCGGCCCGAGTTAGGCTGCCACGTGTCCCCTTATACCGTGTCTTGACTTGTGGACCCGTTTGTTTTATGTGTGGCTCTTGGTTTTTACGAGTTATGCACGTGTAGACTCTTGGGCTTCTAAAAAGATTAAAAGAAAATTAATAAAAAAAATGTGGCTAATGGGATTTGAACTCTGGTGCTTTTGTTCAGCAGTGCAAGGTCTTACCAACGAGCTACATGCTCTTGCTTGCTGTCTAAAAGTAAATTAAATACTTATAGTACTCACAGGAAATGTAAATATCTCAAGTATACATTAACTTTAAATCAATTTTATGTACACAAGAATTGGAGTTGTTACAGCTTTATCTCCTCAGAGTCCGGTCCTGACGAACATTCCAAAAAAAGAAACAGAAAGGAACCTCGTCAGCGAACCAACGCTCGTTAAGTCCCAAAAGAAGAAAGGAAGATAGTATATAAAGTGGAATGAACATGTAAAGTTGTATCTGACCGATTACTGGTATATGATAGTTATTATTACATGGTTGTTTGTAGTTTGGTAAGGAAGGCATTCATGTATATGAAAGAAGTCCATCTTACCCCGTGGACTATGGTAACATGTAGTACAAGGTCCCGTCATAACCCACGGGAGAACGGCACGTGAATTCATGTAGGTGTCTTTTAAGTGACCTCTCGTGCCACGATATACATTCCGTACCAATCTACCCCTTTATCCCCGCGTAATGTATTGTATAGATTATGTTTACAAGTCTTGGCCGAAACCATGGATACAAAATGTTCAGGTTCATATTCAGGATGTGATCATGTATTCAAGTAGTCATGTCTAGTTATAACCATGGTTCGGTCAAGTCAAGTCAAGTCAAGTATACATGTTTGAATTTAATGTTTGAATTCGAGTATTCATGTTCATGATCAAGTATTCGTGTTCGATTTTGGATTCAGATTTGATATTGGACTCAGACTAAGTCAGACACTTGTAAACTGATTTAACTCTTGAATTTTTAGGTTCGGGAATTATCGGCAACTGGACGGCAGGATTTGTGTCTTTTTTCAAGACAATTACCATTGATAACTCCTGTTAAGTTTTCTAACCTGAATAGGTAAGCACTCACTTTCTCCGGCTTTCTGGGGTTCAAGAGAATTGATCCCGCTTAAACCTATATTTACTAAAGTCCTTAAAATATTGTTTTGTATATCTCGAGGGGGTTTTATGAAAAATATTTTAATATAGATTAAAAATAAAACCTTGAGGGTGATTTGTATTACTTAGGGTTTTCATGAGCATGTGTTTTGATTATTGAGGTATTTTTATGATAAATACCTAGCTTTTAAAAGTTTATGGTATTTTTAAAACTAGTTCTTTTTAGTAACTCGATGGTATTTTTTTGACATTTTTTATTTTTTAAGAAAAATATAGTTTCATAATATAATGAAAATATGGATTTTTATTTTTATATAATTTTTAATTTTAATAAAAATTAGTTTTATTAAGAAAATTCGCATTTCTTAAAAACCGTATTTTATATCCTTTCGAGATCGAATACTCTGTGAAGAGTGCTGCATCTCGCTTTACTATCCCCAGAATGTGTGATAATCCGCACCATCTATTAGCGGATCCCCTAACAAAGGTTGTAGATGCATAATTGCAAAGGAATATAAATACCGCTTTAAAAGAAACCCGGTTTTAAAGTATATAGTATTTTATTGCAAAGATTATTTTTCGAAACAAATATACATACAAATAGGTATCGTGCTATGAAACCAAGGTGTATGTGTGGGGTAGGTCGTTACTCCGTGAAGTATTTTCTAAAATTATAGTTTTAACAAAAACGAAAAGAGGTGATAATAAAGTTCAAGGTATTTTAATGAAAAAATTCAATTATGGTTGTTTTACATGAGATTCTCTTGATTCTAAATATTGGTATTTAAGCTTACAAGTAATGTGGTAGAATTAGGTTGATCAATATATAAAGAAAAAGGGAGTTTCTAGGGTTTAGAAAAGAGTATCAGTAATAACTCCACTTTACCGATATAAGATTTAAAAATGAATTTCAATGAAAAGGAGGAGAGTTAGCAGGGACTTACGGTTTGAATATAACAAGAAGAGATTAAGGAAGAGGGGATGAACTTCATGGTGTCGCGGGAGCTCCGGAATCGGCTTCGATTTTCGACGGAAGAAGCTTGCTTGCTAACTCCATTTTACTCCACTTGCACTTAGAAACTTTTTGAGATAGTTTTTGCTAGAATTTTCAGAATAGCGCCGAGCCAAAATATGGGGTGGTATTTATTGTGGAGAATTAGGATTTGGGAATTAAAATTTGAATTAAAAAGTATTAAAAATGATGTTAAATGGTGAAATGAAAGGTCTCTGTTTGATTGGAGGGAAATCAAAAAGTGCGGAGGAGTTGAGGGGAGTTGAAGAGACGAGCGTGCAAAGCACAGAGCAATTTGGGCTCATCATGACCGTCCCCACCGGCCCCTAGGGCATATCCGCCGCAAATGCTTCGAGATTCATGCCACCAGATTTATTCAGTGTTTACACTATTTTGCACATGTTTGATTTTTCTGAACTTTTCATTTCCTCGTATATTGCACGTGCAACCTTTTGGGCTTCCAAAAAGTTAAAAAGAAAAAATCAGAAAAATAATTGCGTCTGATGGGAATCGAACACACAGGTTATATCACAGCAGTGTAGAGGTTTTATCAGTGAGCTACAAGTTACTTCTTGCTTTTATTTAACAAAAGTAACCTATAACTCATACACAGGCTGTCAAACTCTTTTCTGTATATTAACAGAAAAAATTTATGTACAGAGATTTCAGAGTCATTACATAAACAAGCGACCGATATAGCCCGGTACGAACTGTAACAACACACGACCGATATAGCTCGGTATGAGCTGTAACAACACGCAGCCGATATAGCCCGGTACGAGCTGCCGGTATGGGACTCCTGAGATCCTGTTGTACGAACGCACATTCAAACTACCCCCACACCCCGCGTATTCGTATCTACTATGATAATAACTAAATCACTAATTAAGAATGCTAAAAAGACTAGAACTTGTAATATGATAATTGTATAGAAATGAAACTGGTAAACAGTAGTTCGTGTCATGACATGTAGTTAAGCATCCTAATTAGAGATCTCGTTCTTAAAAGACTAGAGTAATGAATAACCATGACATGTCAAATTTAATTGTTATTTGGTAATAGTAACCACAGGAAAGCGATATATAAGCTAGTATAAGTTACAAAAGTTATCTTTTCCGTTAACCTTAATATGGATATAATAACTACAGGCTGGCTAGTAAGATACTTTGAGACACACACACACACACACATGTTAATAACTTTGAACTTTATTTATATTTAAAATGATTTCATTTTAGATCCACTCTTAAACTAATTTTTATCACTTTGCTGCATAAAAATCTATATTTTTATAATGATATAAAAGAAAATTGAGTACTAACACATTTTTTTATTCGAACGGTGCAGGTTAAAAATACATACGAGGGATTGCCGATGTTGCATCGACAAAAAAATAAAACAAGAATACTTGCCTCGGAGACGGGAAAAACATGACGATGGAACGCAAATTCCAAGCTTGATGTTAGGGAACACGGTTAAAGATCTCGATGGACTTGGGTTTGGCTCCGGCGATCTGGGTTTGCTGCGATGGGGTTCGGCTCTGGTCGATGGTGCTAGGGCCGATGTTCAACTTGAGGGGTGCGGCTAGATGCACGGCAATGGAGGAAGGGGCTCAGTGATGGAGGCTTGGGGTTCGGGGAAGAAAGAGGAGTCGCCAAGGATGGGGAAAGAGTCTGGAGTCGAGGTCGAGGGGGTATGCGGGTGGAGTCCTCGGGTTTGGAGATAGGTTTGGCGGTGTAGGGTCGCGGTGGTGATGTAGCGATTGTGGCGAGGAGGATGGTCGAAGAAGAGGGTTGAGGGGCTGCGATGGTGAAGACGAAGGTGGTGGGAAATGGCGGTGGTGGGTGCTCGGGGAAGAAGCAAACGACGACAATGAAGTGAAGACGAGGTGTTGGGTTGTGGAGGATTGAGTTACTAGTGAGATTGATTCGAAGGTGGTGATCGGGGTCGAGGGAGAGGTGATGAGGAGGTGGGTATCGATGATGATGGTGGTGCGGAGAAGAAGAAGGCGACGACGAGGGTGATGATCGAGGAAGGTGGTAGCGACGAGGAGATGGCCGGAGGTGCTGGGTCTCGGGGAAGGAGAGAAATGAGGTATAGAGGGAAAGAGACGATTGAGATGTATTTTTAAGTATTTTTTATTAAAAAAAGGAAAAGGTGAGGATGAAAACTAGGGGGAGAAATAGTTCTATATATATTAAGTTGGGGAGAGAGAGAGAGATAAGTATTTGTAGGATATATTTGTGTGTGTTCAGAGATCTGATACGGATTTTACTTATTCTCATACCAATAGCAAATAAAGTTAGGCAAAGAAATATATTTGCAAACCAAATACTAATAAATTTGTTTAAGGATCTTATTATATTAAGAAGATATAATTGTTGATAAAATATGAAAAATATTGTTTTGTTGCCACTGATGAATTAACACATGTTACTTAAAAACTGAAGATTTTCATATCAAAATCGTATACGTCAAAGGTTAAAATAAATATATTAGCAACCAACCATAAAGTACATTCTAAAATTATAGGAATAGTTTTATTTTTGAAAAAAAATAATATTGTGCTAAATAAAAAAAATTTGTATCCAAACTAGGGTGTTACAGCGTGGCTGTTATGGTGATCGTTTTGAGAATTTAATTATTATTACGATCACCGTGGTCATTATTTAACTGCTTTGAATGCTAGAATGTCTCATTTATTTGTTTTGCATATAGAATCAAACGCTGCTAAACATCAAATTCTTGGTTATTTCCGATTGCTTTTAACCAAGCATGCCTTGAAATGTACACCGTTCCAATCAAGCTACAATATATATTTTTACCGTTTGGAAAAATGATCCTTTCATGTATATTGCCATCGTTACTTGGCATACAAATTTTCCTTTGCGAAAACATGAGATATTCTTGTCATAAGCATGTCGGTGTATATAATAGAGCATTTTTCTATCGAAACATTGTCTTGTTTTCTTTTGCATATGGAAATTTCTGAGAGATGCATGGATGTCCGACGCCCTTAATCCCTTCATAGTTACATCCTTATACATGGGTGAAGTTTCAACATCCCATCCATTACTAACAATATTTTTCCTATTTATGTGCATAGACAAGAAAATTCTTAACAGTATAAGAAAAATAGTTAAAACAACAATTAAAGCTTATATTGTTGGATATATATGCCCTAGAGGCCTGGATTGTATAGGATGCTAGGAATATGTATGTACAGAACAATCTTGCTCAGTTTTATAAAATATATTATCTGAATTATATTTGTCTTAATATGTGCATCTTGTTGGCTATAGTGCCCTCAAGGCAATTATCGTAGTTGCAGGCAGGTGATTATGATGATTGAGGGAGGACCTATACCGGTAGAACAGTCTTACTCGAGATGATAGTATGCTAAATGGTTTATCTTTATCATCATTATTACATGTTGATAGAGCCCATATGATTCTTGCTTGACTACCAGCGTTATGATAGCGGTCATATACGTAAGAGCTGGGTGGTCTATAAACATATCCTTAAATATCCCTAGTCGTGGGAGTATCGAGACTGGGCATCGATAATCCAGTGTAGATTGGTGTATACTGATCGAGACCCTGACGAGGGGCGGTGGCAAGGTCTCACAAGCCATTGGTGTTAGTTTGTTCACCTAAGATAGTATACATGTGCTCATTGCGTTATGAGTACACTGGACGGACTCGCCGGGAACATGCTAGTTGGTATTATACCTATTGTCAGATAGAAGTTCCTAGGTGACATGTGTACATGTTAGTCTGTCGACCTGAGATCGTCATTTGTTTAGTGTGAGTTCCCACTGTGCTTTGATTACTACCCTACCACGGCTTAAAGGAGTCGTGCAAACAGGTTTTAGTTAGGTACAGTCCCGAGCCACATGGAGGCAGTGAGCGGATCGTCGGGGATTCGTCTCTCCCGGTATTGGGGGTTGATGTCACGCAGTGCAGGGTGTCCATCACCAGAAATCCTCGGTCGGGGTAATCGAAAATTGCCGATCCAGTATCGATAGTTTCTCATGTGGTGATGGGTTACATATCGACACGAATTATCGCGTTGTTAGGGGTCTGACTTTATCCACCCCCTTAGACTCGATATGCGATACTCTTAGACGAATAGACCAGACTGTACAGATATTGTCACCGTCAGGCTCAGTAGGGGTTTGGATGAGTTTGCTCGTCGGCCTTCCTTTCGCTTAATACCTGGGTAGCCGTTACGTACAGTTAGTGCCGCTGACGTGCTTGTGGTTAAACCCACTGCCAGCGTATTGACGAGTCTTTAGAGTCCCACACAGAGGGTTTTCACGGTTCAGGCGATATGGTGTAGATGACGTATGTTGGTACTGTAAGTACACGGTAGCGCCCTGGCCGTCTAACAGACGCCAAATGCGGAACAAAAACTTTTTGACTGGCGCTATTGTATACTATAACCCGGATCTTCCATTAAAGCTAAACTAACAAACTACAAAGTGGGTAGAAATGTTATACCGAACGATCCGAGTCCTTCGGTCTTCAACCATCATCCCACGCTTTGTTGCGGCTGCTCCGATCTCCTGAATCTCCAGTCTTCTCGTCCAGGTGGCACCACGTCGACGGATCTTTAAACGGGCTCCCGCCTCTGAACCGAGGCAACTCGATCATCAAGTTTGCTAAAAGAGATGACCAAGATTGATATAGAGATTGAGTAGAACACTTTGTCTTGTTACATCCAAAACTATGGATGAACGGTTAATGAAGTTGCCTTTTCGGATTGGAATGAAATGAGAAATGTTTCTATCTAATTTCCATGAATCCCAAAGTTATCATAAATCTTTATTCATAAAACCATAACATTTTCAAAGAGAGGCCGACCACTTAAGATGAGGGGGAGGTGAGTGTAGGAGGGGGAAGGTGACCACAAGCATTAATTGATGAATGAGTCATAATACACCTCACTTAAACATTAAATGCAAATGAAGAGTCATAAACCTAGTCACCAAAAACATTAAATGAACATTAAATGCACTAATGAGTCACTTAACACCTCATCATCCTAGTCACCATTTCAAGAATCTTCTAGAACCTTCCACACTCATCAAGAAAAGATAAATCCGTATTTAACCGAATGTTAAATACGGGTGATAGAAAACTGGAAACTGGCAACTTCCAAAAGCGATCCCGAATCGAATTTCAGGATAACCCCGTAACAGTATAAACATACCCGCATTTGTATTACGACCGAATACAAATGCAACTGAGACAAAGATATTATATCTACACAGTATAATACTCGGATCCGGCTTAAACCAAAGCCCACCAGTATTATCTGCCTGAAATATGACACGTGCGTAAACGCACGTGCATTTTCCGAACCCTGCCATAAAACCATACGGCCTCTACAACGTTTCGCCCGAACTTGGGAAATGGTCTTTGGGGGACTCTAATGACTCATCAACACACTGGCACTGGGTATAACCTCTAGCACGTCAGAGGTACAAGCTGTACGTAACGTTTGCCTATGTATTGATCGGAAGGAAAGCTGACGAGCGAACTCATCCAGAAACCCTACTAAGCCTGACAGTGACAATATCTGTACAGTCCGGTCCGTTTGTCTAAGAATATCGTATATCGAGTCTAGGGGGGTGGATAAAGTCAGACCCCTAATAACGCGATAATTCGTGTCGGTATGAACCACATCACCACCTGAGAAACTACTGATCCAAATCAGTAATTCTCCGCTACCCCGGCCGAGAATTTCTAGTGATGGCCACCCGTGCACTGTGCGACATCAACCCCCAATACCGGGAGAGACGAATCCCCGACGATCTGCTCACTGCCTCCATGTGGCTCGGGACTGTACCCAACTAAAACCTGTTTGCACATCTCCTTTGAGTGTGGTAGGGTAGTAATCTAAGCACAGTGGGAACTCACACGAGACAAATGACGATCTCTGGTCGACAAACTAACCTGTACACATGTCATCAGGGAACTGCTATCCGACGATATGTATAATACCAACTAGCATGTTCCCGACGAGTCCTGTCCGGTGTACTCATAACCCAATGAGCACCTGTATACATCTTAGGTGATCCAACTGACACCAGTGGCTTGTGAGACCGGCCACCACCTCTCGTCGGGGTCTTGACTGTATACACTAGTCTACTCTGGAGTATCGATACCCTGTCTCGAAACTCCCACGACTAGGGACACTTTAAGGATGTGCTTACAGACCCCAGCTCCCACGTATATGACCGCCATCATACTGCTGGCAGTCAAGCAAGAATCCTATGGGCTCCATCATCATGCAATAGTGAACTAAAGCATATATACGATGATAAAGACAAACCAGATAGCATACTATCATCTCGACCAAGACCGTCATATCGGTATAGGTCCTCCCTCAATCATTGCAATCACGTGCCTGCGATCCAATAATTGACTTTGAGGGCACCATATCCAACAATCTCTCACTTGCACTTAAGGCTAATTATTGCGATGTCGCATACTCACAGCCCGTGTGATACCGAACATCCAACTCCTCTACTAATCAGTTTCACAAAGCTCGTTTGTAAAACTATTGTGTTCGAGAAATAGCCTCAGTGAGTGGATCCGCCCTGATGTTTCTTTCTATGTCTCTCTTAATCTCAAGTTCGCGGAGAAAGCCATCTCCCGAATCGAGTAATACCTGTCTTAGAATATGTCTGGATATCTGATGGGACCTAGTTCATAAATGAACTTCAAATCCAAACTTCTTAGTCTGTATCGATAACTGAACCTAATCAGTATCCGGCACCATGCCTCCCACAGTATCCTCTTGGACTACCTGTCCATAATACCGTCCCTCGTCAGAGGGAAAACTATAACTCTGACAATCACTCTGTCATCCATGTCACCTTTGAAGCCTGGAATGATAACCGTCTCTCGAAGGAGGCTGCTGTCATCAAATTCGTAGAACATGTACTTATGTTCTAAAACGGTTTCCTTATGTTTCTCCAGGAATGGATTAATATAAACTTATCGCATCTAGTGCAAAAACAACATCTGGTGTGGTACTTGACATCTCACGATTGACTCAATTGCCTAAGCAAGTGATCTGCCAATCATGCACATCCCTCTCCCCTTTAGTCTGTAAGACACCTTTAGAGAGGGTGACTCCATCACCTGCAGGTACACCACCATGTCAGGAGTCATCTATTCTAAAATACTATTGGAATACTGTCAAAATACCAACATTGGGAAGCTACCCAAATCTAGATCTAAAACCATAGATCTAGTAACCAGAATGTCTGATATTATATCCCTATCCTGTGTGAAGAAACAACTGTATGACGATCACAGTATAACCGATCGTAGTATAGGAATTTTACTTCCTACTCTGTGTATGTCATCCAAATACCAGGACATCACACCCTACTACCTCCTTAACAGATCCATCCCCTATTCTGATGAAGTCAAAACCATGACTGTCACATCAAAAAATAGATGATCTTATCTCCGCTATATCTGCTCAAGTCTATAAATAGACATAAGCTACTTGCCCACTATGCTTCCGCTGCTCCCACTGACTACGACAACCCTCTGGCAGAATAATATATATACGTACACTTCTAAAGCTAGTTTAGAACGACGCTATACATATTCTCCTGCCGGGTCTCATAGTCTGGAACAACAGTAGTGTCAAGTCTAGGTAAACAAGAACCTCCCTGTCACCGTCCTTGAGGCTACCGGAGTACCTCTCGGGTGTCTGAGGTTACCCACCATATCTGCGGAGTGGCTAATGGAATGTCATATCTGATTGAATATAAAGGTCCTATTAAATTTTCCGTAATCGTTTGCGGTTCTGGAATCACTTCCAGTTCTACCATACTCCCACTACTGTTTTCTGAAAAAATCCATTTTACTAAAACTGTGGCGAGTCAAGAACAATATCACTATTGATCTTCCAGATGGTAGAAAATCAACCCTCGTCAAAGCCAGGGTCAACACACAAACTGCCA
Source organism: Agapanthus africanus (assembly GCA_030015575.1). Lineage (NCBI taxonomy): Eukaryota > Viridiplantae > Streptophyta > Magnoliopsida > Asparagales > Amaryllidaceae > Agapanthus > Agapanthus africanus. The sequence continues at coordinate 797,699,158 of CM057340.1, forward strand.
TTACAGAAACGTGCCTTGAGTTATCCAGTGTCTGGTTTTAAGCATAAGCTGGACAACTCACCGTACCTTAACATCGTTAAGATATGAATCATTCTATATCCAATATAGAAACTTTTGGCACTTATTTAATTGGAACCAGATTCTAATCATGCAGCTGTCTCCAGTGCATATCAACTTAATGGAGAGAGACTAATCAGCATTACTCAATTTAGGAATCCATCCAATTATGAGTAACCTGAAAGAGAAACAAGTTTCTCATAAACATTACTATCAACTGAATACCAATCACAAGTATCTACATCTTCGATTTCTTTGAAGAATCCCGATACTTGGGACATCTGGTTCTCTACTTTATTCTTATACCCACAACTTCTCAAAACTTAGACATTGTGTTTCTACGAAACATTTGTCTAAAAACTAGAGGAGTTACAAGTAAACAGAACAGAGTACGAGAACCTACCCCTTTGTCCTGATGGACACTGGACAACATACAATACTCTGTATAAGTTTGCTGAGTTGAATAACTTAAAACCTGTGCGTCGTAAGTTGAAAACTGTACCCAGGCGATTTCCTCAAATATCACCAATTACAACGAATTCCGATATAATGAGGATGATCACCTAATTCCCAATAACTTACTCCCACTCATCATCTGTAAAACCATACAGATGTGAGAATCATACCTGGTAAATACATACCCTGGAGTAAGTATCTAATCGGGAAATCAGTTTTGCTTCAACAATACACTGAAACATGAAAATGTTTCGTAGGGGTATCCTGGTATTCCTAGTAATGCCTCTTCCATAATCCAATTCATGACTATAACCGTATATTTCTTTGCCATCTCTCCAAATCCCTTTATTTGTCTTTAGTCGTTACCTTCTGTACACCTTCGTTAGGCTAAATGGTTTTCTTCCTTCCCTACCGTTCGGCACCAGCCTATGGTTTGGAAGAAGACTATCCAGTAAGCATAATAGGTGTACTCTCCTAAACCAAGGAGTACTCGCAACTTGAGAGAAGGTGATGATAAAAGACAACTGAATAATACCTTATTCTATTTCTTCCGAACTGGGGGAAAAAGCAAAGGTGAAATAGGAGTGGCGATGAAGTACGCGGTTTGGTCGTGAATGATAACAGTCGCAATTTACTTTGCCCTCTTTCTAATCCCTTTATCTTGTCTTTACATATTACCTTTTGCACACCCTACTTAGGCTAATTGGTTTTCTTCATTCCCTACCTTTCGGCACCAGCCTATGGTTTGGAATAAGACTATCCAATAAGTGTAATAGGTGTACTCTCCTAAACTAAGGAGCCCTTGCAACCTGAGAGAAGGTGATAACAAAAGACAACTGAATAAACCAATTCTATTTCTCCTGAACCTGGATCCATCCTCGAAGAAATCCCTTCGAGTTCGTATATAACTATACGATGGATCTATCCAGTGGAAGTGGATGTCCGTAGCTATACGGGGTGTTCTGAGAAATACAAAGGGTAAAAGAAGGAGCGGCAATGACTTATGCAACTCAGACAATCCAAAAGTTAGTATTTTAAGAAGGTTCGGTCAACTTGGTCACTGAGTCATAGTCTAGGGTCGGTCAAAGGTCGCTGCCAAAGAGAGAGAGAGAGAAAAGAAACACTCTGCGTGCACTCTAACCTAGATCAGAATGGTTATCACTTTATCTAATCAGGAAACCTCCCACTGAACCGTCAAATTCTCCTCCAAACCTAAAAGAAGAATCAATCGGGATCACCCGAAGAGTAAACCAACTCATCAGTGGGAATCGGGATCCAACTCTCATCGCATGATAAGTTGATGGAAGCCACTCAAGTTATCACACTCCAGAAGGTATGCACATGCCTGGAAAGTTTCATGTATGTTTGAAACTCCCGATGTGATTTTTGCCCCATGCTCTTATGACCTTGATGAAAGCCAACAAATCATAAGTCACATGTCAAGTTCTACCCGTCATTATCCAGGTTAATTTGAACCCACCCGTACATACCCTTGACGAAAGCCAACAAGGTAATACGACTGTCCCAAACCAACAAATCTATCTATGCTACAAATGAATACCCCAGCAGCTACCAAACACTATGCCTTGACGAAAGCCAACAAACATAGCTTGAATACTACTGACCATCCATAAGATACGACGGAGGGCTACGGCTGGTTTTTGGCGAAAAACTTTTAACGTAATGAACTTGATCTCGCTGAAGGAACCTGATAGCTTTTTATAAAAATATAGTGGTGAAAACCTTTTGCTAAAGAGGTCACTCCCGGTGAAGGGATCTCGGCTCTTTCCTCATGGAATGAGGTGCAGGATATTCCAACTGAATACCGCGATGCAAAGCAACTTGTAATCGACTATAGTAAAGTTATTATCCTGACGCAAACTTCTGCCCAAGGGGTCACTCCCGGTGAAGGGATATCGGCCCTTGCCTCGTCGAATGAGGTGCTGGATATTCCAACCGAATATCACTATGCAAAACAAAAAGGAAACGCCTTTGTAATAACACCTTTTAAAAACTGTTCCAACAACATCAAATATAGGTTTGTTTTATACTTGCATTGATCAGAATCAATGCAGTCCCATCAAATAATCACACCAGAAAAGAACGAAAATAAAATGTACGTATATGCCATCCGCATTCGTCACTGGGTCCCGTCATCACCCGTTAGGTTACTTAACTAACGACAGAGCGGGGACTGGACTAGCGCGGGTGTAAAACATATACAATATCTAATAGTATATATACCAATATACAATAATCGCTCCAGGCGTGATAATATGCAACATTACAGAAAAGTAATAAGCATCACAGAACAATACAGATAATCTGGGATCTCCGGGTTTCACAGAGCCGCTACTGAAACCCGACGTTCTCCTGGTCGTGTGGATAGCCTGTGCAATGAAACCTAGACCCCTATGGGTGCGGCAAGTTACCCGCCAAAACCTGAAGCGAGGCAGTCCCCTACAACAAAGTGAATGGACCACCCGGCACTTCACGGAATCCGGTAACTTGAGCACCCCTCCTTGGGTCAACCTGTACCCCCTACGAGTGCGGCGAATAGTCTGCCAATTCTAGAGTAAGGCCCCTCTGCCTCTCAAAGCCTTGAGATACGGATCCGTTGCTCTCTAGAACCCGGTTATCCGTGCACTCCGTCTCGGGGTAAACCTAGTACATAAAAGAAAATATATACAACGGGTACATCGACCTCTGCCCGGTCGTGCCCCAAAAGAATATTATACAAACAGGCAGTGACGGCAGTCCACATGTTGGACGCTCGCCCTGCAATATCAAATGTACAAATAAATCCAAACAGCACTACCATTGCACACTGCTATCCATCACGACATATCCGCAACATCACATCACAACACAGAACATCAACGCGAATGCCACGTTCGCAAATCCGTTTAAAAGGACTATAACAATTAGACGCAATTTACCGCTCAAATGACATTCCCGGTCGGAGATATAATGTAAATACCGCATACTAACAAGTTTAAAATTTCGATCGACAAAACTTCCCGAAGTGGGCCCCACGAACATCTGCTGTACAGTAACAAAATCTGGGCCCAAAAGTAATATACCAAAAACCACAATTTCCTAAGATGAAACCCTAGAAGAAAAATGGCCCACTAAATCACCAAGACGGCCGCGGTTCCGCGGTCAAAGCTAGGCTTTGACCGCGTTTCCGCGGCCGTACGGTCGATTTAGTGGATCATTTTTCTGCAGTTTTCATTTAAAAGCCTGCTCTATTGTCTGGTATATGCAAAATAATTTTTAGGCTTGATAAAAAATCGACAGAAACTTTAACCCAGAAAATTGTAGTTTTCGAAATTCCGTTCGATCGATATTTTAAACGCGTTAGCACAAGTTAGTAAAGCTTAATGGTGAGTCTCTTATACCACTGTAAGTACACGGTAGCGCCCCGACCGTCTAACAGACGCCAAATGCGGAACAAAAACTTTTTGACTGGCGCTATCGTATACTATAACCCGGATCTTCCATTAAAACTAAACTAACAAACTACAAAGTGGGTAGAAATGTTATACCGAACGATCCGAGTCCTTCGGTCTTCAACCATCATCCCACGCTTTGTTGCGGCTGCTCCGATCTTCTGAATCTCCAGTCTTCTCGTCCAGGTGGCACCACGTCAACGGATCTTTAAACGGGCTCCCGCCTCTGAACCGAGGCAACTGGATCATCAAGTTTGCTAAAAGAGATGACCAAGATTGATATAGAGAATGAGTAGAACACTTTGTCTCGTTACATCCAAAACTATGGATGACCGGTTAATGAAGTTGCCTTTTCGGATTGGAATGAAATGAGAAATGTTTCTATCTAATTTCCATGAATCCCAAAGCTATTATAAATCTTTTTTCATAAAACCATAACATTTTCAAAGAGGGGCCGGCCACTTAAGATGAGGGGGAGGTGAGTGTAGGAGGGGGAAGGTGATCACAAGCATTAATTGATGAATGAGTCATAATACACCTCACTTAAACATTAAATGCAAATGAAGAGTCATAAACCTAGTCACCAAAAACATTAAATGAACATTAAATGCACTAACGAGTCACTTAACACCTCATCATCCTAGTCACCATTTCAAGAATCTTCTAGAACCTTCCATACTCATCAAGAAAAGATAAATCCGTATTTAACCGAATGTTAAATACGGGTGATAGAAAACTGGAAACTGGCAACTTCCAAAAGCGACCCCGAAACGAATTTCAGGTTAACCCCGTAACGGTATAAACATACCCGTATTTGTATTACGACCGAATACAAATGCAACTGAGACAAAAATATTATATCTACACAGTATAATACTCGGATCCGGCTTAAACCAAATCCCACCAGTATTATCTGCCCGAAATATGACACGTGCGTAAACGCACGTGCATTTTCCGAACCCTGCCATAAAACCATACGGCCTCTACAACGTTTCGCCCGAACTTGGGAAACGGTCTGTGGGGGACTCTAATGACTCATCAACACACTGGCACTGGGTATAACCTCTAGCACGTCAGAGGTACAAGCTGTACGTAACGTTTGCCTATGTATTGATCGGAAGGCAAGCTGACGAGCGAACTCATCCAGAAACCCTAATGAGCCTGACAGTGGCAATATCTGTACAGTCCGGTCCGTTCGTCTAAGAATATCGCATATTGAGTCTAGGGGGGTGGATAAAGTCAGACCCCTAATAACGCGATAATTCGTGTCGGTATGAACCCCATCACCACCTGAGAAACTACTGATCCAAATCAGTAATTCTCCACTACCCCGGCCGAGAATTTCTAGTGATGGCCACCCGTGCACTGTGCGACATCAACCCCCAATACCGGGAGAGACGAATCCCCGACGATCCACTCACTGCCTCCATGTGGCTCGGGACTGTACCCAACTAAAACCTGTTTGCACGTCTCCTTTGAGCGTGGTAGGGTAGTAATCTAAGCCCAGTGGGAACTCACACGAGACAAATGACGATCTCAGGTCGACAAACTAACCTGTACACATGTCACCAGGGAACTGCTATCGGACGATATGTATAATACCAACTAGCATGTTCCCGGCGAGTCCTGTCCGGTGTACTCATAACCCAATAAGCACCTGTATACATCTTAGGTGATCCAACTGACACCAGTGGCTTGTGAGACCGGCCACCGCCCTTCGTCGGGGTCTCGACTGTATACACTAGTCTACTCTGGAGTATCGATGCCCTGTCTCGAAACTCCCACGACTAGGGACACTTTAAGGATGTGCTTACAGACCCCATCTCCCACGTATATGATCGCTATCATACTGCTGGCAGTCAAGCAAGAATACTATGGGCTCCATCATCATGCAATAGTGAACTAAAGCATATATACGATGATAAAGACAAACCAGATAGCATACTATCATCTCGAGCAAGACTGTCATATCGGTATAGGTCCTCCCTCAATCATTGCAATCACGTGCCTGCGATCCAATAATTGACTTTGAGGGCACCATATCCAACAGGTACATACAGGTGTCCGATTAAATATGTGTACATGCTACACAGACTTTGATCGGACGGTTGATAATACTAACGTCTTAGGATTAAGCCGGATTATTAAATCAGGTTTTGATTTAATAATTTATATATGTATTTTTATATATATTCTAGTATTGTTGTTCACTATTCATTTTCTCTCTTGGCTATTCGCATTTTTGTACGAATACGCGTATATGTATTTCGATACGTATACAAGGTTGAATTCCGTATTTATACGGAATTGTTCTAGAAGATGGCCACCTCATTATTGGATTTTCGTTTTAGAAAATCATTTACGAAATGAGGTGGAGGGGTGAGTTGGCATGGGCATGGGCTTGGCATGTAGAGAGGTATGGTTTGCATTTGTTTATTGTAAATTGAGAAGAGATATTTTGTGTGTGGATGATTGAGAGAGTGAGAGGCAGCCACTTGCTTGGGATGGGATTGCTCATTTTCTTTTCTTCACTTGCTCACTCTCATTCTCACTTAGAGACTTAGCCACTTTCTTGAGTTGCTCATGCCACATGTTTTCCTCATCTCCTCTTCATCTTCTTGAGTTGCTCATGGAGCATTTGTGATGAGAGAAAAATTATAGCGATACATTCCTACATCTCCACTCTCCATTGCTAGCAACCTTGGAGCGTCGGTTGCCTCGCTTGGCGAGGCTGAAACTTGCGCCGTTTCCCTTAGGTGGATCATCATAGATGGAGGAAGACCGGCAACCAAGCTCGATCCGGAACCACTAGGAGCTTGGGATGAAGGTTAAAGACCGAAGGATACGGATCAACTCGGTATAACCATTCCTAACTCTTTATATTGCTTGCTAGTATAGGGTTTCGGGTAGATCCGGGCATCGGGTCATGGTAGCGCCAGTTTAGAAAATTTTTGTTCCTCATTTGGCCACGGTTTGATGGCCGGGGCGCTGCCATAACCCAACATATCTCTTTTTCTTACTGCTTTGTATTGTTTACACATATTAATAAAGACTCGATATAGTAGTATATTATTTTGGTTTGTCTTTATTTTAACATGTGTATATGTTATACTCGATATCACATATGGCGGATACATGTTGATAAAGCCCATAGAATTTTGCTTGACTACTAACGTTATGATGGCGATCATACTTGTCAGAGCTGGGTAGTCCATAAGCATATCTTTAAAGGTCCCAAGTCGTAGGAATATTGAGACCGGGCATCGATATTCCAAAGTAGGCTTGTGTATACGTCTCTAGACCCCGATGAGGGGCGGTGGTTGGTCCCACAGCCATTGGTGTGATCACCTAAGATTGTATACATGTGCTCACTGGGGGTGAGTACACTGGACGAACTCGCCGAGAACCTTTAGATGGTATTATACCTATCGTCGGATAGCGGTTCTTAGGTGACATGAGTATAGATTAGTCTTAGGATTTGAGATCATCATTTGTCTCGTGTGAGTTCCCACTGTGTTTTGATCATTGCCCTACCACGGCTCTACTGAGTCGTGCAAATAGGTTTTTGTTGGGTACAGTCTCGAACCATATGGAGGCAGTGAGTGACTGTCACGGATTTGTCTCTCCCGGTATTAGGAGTTGATATCGCACTGTGTCCGGTTGGCGAGAACCATTAGATCTTGGCCAAGGCAGATAAGATTTACTGATGGTTAGATCAGTAGTTTCTCGGATTAGTCCTGAGCCAAATTGACACGACTTATCGGGTCAATAGGGTCTGATGTTTACCATCCTCTAGACCCGGTATGCGATACTGTTAGACAAAAAGACCGGACTATACGGAGATTGTCATGGATAGGCTCAGTAGGGGTCCGGATGATCTTGCTCATCGGCCTTTCTTTTCGACAGGTATCTTGGTAGCCGTTACATACATCCCCGGACGTGCTTGTGGTTAAACCACTGCCAGCGTACGGTCGAGTTTTTAGAGTCTCACACAGAGAGTTTCTCTGATCCAGACAAAACGATGTGGTGGCCGTATGTTTATACGCGCAGGATTTTGATCGAATGATAACACTAGCCGGCTTAGAATTAAGCCGGATTATTAAATCCTGTATTGATTTAATAATTTACATATACACATTTCGATATGTATATTCTAGTGTCATCCAGGTTTTCGATCGAGCAAGTTTTTGATCGAACGATAATACTAGCCGGCTTAGGATTAAGTCGGATTATTAAATCAGGTATTGATTTAATAATTTACATATACATATTTCGATATGTATATTCTAGTGTTATCCCGGTTTTTGATCGGACGGTTGATAATACTAGCGGGCTTAGGATTAAGCCGGTTTGTTAAATTGGATATTGATTTAAAACCAATATTATATTAGTGTTGTTGTTCTATCTCTTGGGTATTCGTATTTTGGTACGAATACGGGTATGTATATACGGTAGAATATATTCTGTATTTATACGGAAAACATTTCAGAAAGTGGACACCTCATTTTTGATTTATCTATTTATTCTTTTAAATGAAAATGAGGTATAAAGGTGGTGAGGTAAGAATGGTGAGAACCATGCTTCAATAGTATTGAAAAATAAATTGAATATTCATTTATGCAAACTATTCAAGCATGGTTGTGATTTTATATTACAAAATTGAGATATACAAAACCATGGTTCATGATTTTTCACACCAGGGTTGATCTCATTTTCTAACCATGAGCTTCTCTCTCCTCACTTGCCTTTCTTGAGTTCCTCCATCTTCTTCTTTATCTTTCTTCCTACCATCTCATGAGTTGAGAATTAAGAGAGAAAGAGAGATAGAAATATACTAGAAAACTCACTACATCATCTTGGCAATCTAGATTAGCAAACTAGGTTGTTAAGTAGCTTCATTATTGAAGCTAAGATTGGATTACAAACTCTCGGGTGAATCATCTAAGACCGAGGAGGCCGGCCATCAAGATTGATCTAGGAGACCCCAAGGAGCTTAAGAAGAGAAGTGAAGACCCGAAGGACACGGATCTTCTGGTATAACTCTTCTTTCATAGTAGATAAAACTCCTAGTAGTTGCTAGTTTAGGCTTATGGTTTGATCAATTGGGTTTAGTTGGTTGCGCTTACTTAAAAATTTAATTTTTGTGCATTCCACCTTTCTATTTCGATGTAGAGTGAGCACAACTCACCAAAATGGTATCAGAGCCGGTCCATAAATCTTAACTAACTAGTTTGAACTAATTTAGAATTTCGATTGACAAAATTATCCGAATCGCATCTCCAAAAACTTGCTCGCTGTTCGAATTTCAAAGTTGTTCAAAAAATATTTTAAGTCATATTAAAATTATGTGCAGGCGATTTTAGAGGCAAGAAAAAATTTTGAGCTCCTAATCACCAAATTGGATCGCTAATCCGCCGCCAAATAGGTTATTTGGCCGCGGATCCACGACCCAATTGTGGCTAAGGTGCTCCAGATTTTTTCTGGGGTTCAAGTTTATGGAAATGTGATTTTTAGTATATTTGGTTTTAGCTAAGATTTTTTTGTATATTGGTTTGTATATAGGGGCCAATGCGGAAAGTTTCAATCGATTGAAATTTTAAATTTGTGTCTTTTTGAGCATTCGTTTCTGCGACAGTGAATATCATAGCGCGGTATAATCTGATTGGTTGCTATATGTACAATCAGACGGGTTTATGAATATAATATTCGCATTGATGTTCTGTGTTGCACTGATATTATGGATGGATTGTCGTGGTGGATATCTATAATACAATGGTAGTAGTACAATATTGATTCATCTGTATATTCATTATTGCGGGACGAGCGTCCGACACGTGGACCGTCGTTTCTTCCAGTTTGTATATTCTTTTATTGGGGCATGGCCGTGTTGAGGTCGATGTCACCGTTTGTATATATATTTTTCTTTTCTGTACTAGGATTACCCCGCGGAGGAGTGCTTGAATAGACGGGTTCTAGAGGGCAATGTGCCCACATCTTATGGAGCTGAGATGGAGGGGGCCTTACTCTAGAATTGGCAGGCTATTCACCGCACTCGTACGAGGTATAAGATGACCCACAGAGGGGTGCTCAAGTTACCAGATTCCGTAAAGTGCTAGGTGACCCATTCATTTTGTTGATTGGGGTTGCCTCACTTCCGGGATTGGCGGGTAACTTGCCGCACTCATAGGGGTCTAGGTTTTTCATTGCATAGGCTATCCACACGACCGGAGAACGTCGAGTTTCATTTGCGGCTCAAATGAAACCCGGGGCTCCTAGATTATCCGCTATTCCATGTTGCTTATTGAAGTTCTGTGATGTTGCTTATATCATGCATGGGACGAATGGTTATATATACACGTAGATGTTATATATGTTTTGCATCCACGCTAGTCCTGCCCCCGCTCTGTCGGTAGTTAAGTAACCTAATGGTGCATGACGGGGTCCCGTGGCGAATGCGAACGGCATATACGTACATTTTATTTTCGTTCTTTTATGAAGTGATAGGATTTAATTGATGGGACCTGTTTACTGGCGAAAAGAGAGACGAACCGGGATGGATCGTCTTGCCTGAATTTGAGGGCAGATACAATTTGGATTTATCCGTCCTCTCCGAAGATACCAAGTTGATTTATGGCACTATATATCGAAGGTTTGGACGGATACGGCCGTTGTTGGGGACTTCATCAGATCCCCCCTCGTTTTATGAGGGGATTTTGATTATGGGGACACTCTTCCCTGTAAGCGCAAGCCCCTGCAGTTAATTACGTTACCACATTACGATAACCACTTTCTCCTACTCCGGCAGTTCACTTCGTGTCGTGTAGATGTTTTGTTTTGGTTTTGGTTGCCCGTAGATTGTATACGGAAACTAGTTTACGTCGTCGCCCGTAGGGCGCGGATTAGTCCAAATCCGTATATTTTTAGATTTGGGCTTGGTTTTATTTAAGAACCGTTAATCTAATTTGAGATTAAGATCAACTTAAATGAGCATTTGGGGCTCAGTTTGTTTTTTACTAAGAATATGTTAGTCCAATTTGAGACTAAGATCAACTTAGCAAGATTTTGAGAATCATTTTTATTTCAAATCCAATAACAGAGCATTTGGGCTCGGCTGCAGGAAAGACTTCAGAGACCTAGCCAATTCTGGGGCTTAGTCTGCTCAGTATTTTATTTTAAAAGTGCTAGGCACTTATCTGGGCTCTGTTTGTTCATCCCCTTTCCTTTCATGCCGAAATGCTAAGCACTTATTTGACCTCTGACGCTCACATATATGACATGTGAAGCATTCAGTCATGGGCGCCGCCCAATGAGCGCTGAGCACTCAGCCCTTTTGACTGTTTGCGGAGTGCTATGCACTTTTGTTTAGCGCCCACATGATGAGCACGTGCGGCGCTGGCCTTCTATTTTAGGCGCCTGCGTGTTCTTCACGTGAGGTACTGGACGCTGTTAAAAGGAGCGCCCATGTGGGAAGCACGTGAGGCGCTATTCTTTTTCCCTTTTTAGATATTAAATCTCTGTTAATATTTTCAGAGAGGTTAAACCTCTATCGATAGTGCTTTGACCATTAACGCTATCTAAAATCACTATATTTGAGGATTTTAGGTTGAGTTTTTAAAGAACTAAATTCTCGATTTAAAGGAACTAAGTTCCTAGAGTATTATGGACTCCATGTTCTTCATGTCCAATTTTGTTCTTTCCTGAATCTTTGATTCTCAAGAACAAAATCTTCCCGATGAGAATTAAATTCTCAATTTGTGGGAGACTTGTCTTGTGGATCTCAGATTCAGAGAAAGAACTAAATTCTTTGAGAAGGGTTAAACCCTGGATATGTTAGGTAAAGGAGATGTTTTTGATCTCTTCTTTTTTTTCTTTTACCTAGGGTATTTTAGGAGGGGGAAAGTCTTCTTCTTTCTCGAGAATTGAATTCTGTGTTGTTTTTGAAGTTTTCTGTGGTCTCTGTATGTCTCTCCCTCTCTGTGCGTCCTTCTATCTTTCTCTGCGTCCTTCTATCTTTTTGAGACTTGAAGTCTCAGGTCCTTTATATAGGTAAGATACATTGTTGATTAGTTTTGAGAAAATCTCTCGTTGAGAGATTCCAATTGATTTAATTGTCTCAAAATCAATATGGGGAATTTTACTCACCATTGGATCTTTGATCCAAGAACTTCTGTTTTACAGAATATGATTTTTGGTTTTTAACAAGATTGGAGAAATATTTTCCTTATACAGAGTTTATTTTGTAAGATGGTGATTTTTTAATCACCATTGGATTTTTAATTCAAGAGTTCTCTGTTTTACAGAGAGCAATCTTTCTTGTTTAGAAAGATTGAGAGAATATATATTCCAAAAATAGAATTTTATTCTACCATTAGACTTTTGTTCCAATCGAGAGTATCTTTCTTATTTTAGAAAGATTTGGGCAATGTTTTCTCCCAACATAATTTAATTATGTATTTTGATGATTTATCATCCCTATTGGATCTTTGATCCGACGGCTCTGTTTAACAGAGAGTAGAATTTAAATCTACTTGGGCGCTGGCGCCCACGTGTTGTACACGTGGGCGCCACCTAAAAATTTAATTCTTATGATGGGTATTCTTGTGCTTTGTATATTTGTGTCCGCGTGTTGAGCACGTGCGGCGCTATATAAGAATTTAATTCCTTTTCATAAAGCGTTTTCTGTGCTTTGTACATTGGCGTCGGCATGATGATCACGTGCGGCGCCACCATAGGATTTAATCCTGGCGTTGGTGCCCTCGTGGAGAGCACGTGATGCGTTGCCTTATTTAATTCAAACAGAGTTTTGCTCTTTTATTAGGTTAAATATTAGGAAAACAAATGCCCCCCACCGTTGCTTTCACGTGGCTTACGCGTGGGTGCAACAGTGTCATATTTTCTACCGTTCGATCTCCTGGGGAGTGGAACTGTCCTTTCATTTCTTATAAATAGGGTCTTTGGCCCTTGAGATGATTGCCGTTTCATCATCTTCTTTCTTCTTTCTTGAGAATTTAATTCTCTTTTCAGAGCTTAGATCTCTGTCCAAAGAAACTCTTAGAGTTTAAACTCAGTTTAAGAAAATTGGTAAGGATTAAGACCATTTTTCTCTTAAAAGAGACTCTTTTTATCTTGGATTTTTAACCCATTAGAGCTTTGCTCTTCTCTTGGAATGAACTTTTAGAGATCTAAGAACTTTGTTTAGGTAGACCATGGGTTTCGGAGATCTTAGGGTTTTACCCTATTACTGACTTTGATTTTTGAAGGTTATTTGGAATTTAATTCCATTTCCTGAGAGAATTTCTGGTATTTTATCCCATTATCAGAGGAATTTAATTCCGGGTTATTCTATAGAGCTTAGCTCTGAGAAAATTTCTTTTTTTAAGAAGTTCTTTTGGGAATTTTTATTCCTTTTCTTATTTTGTTTTTAGGGTTCTTTTTTGCAGATTTGAATCTGTTGTAGAACACATTTTTCAAGGGAGTTTAACTCCATAGTTCAATGAGATTTCTCATTAAATGAGAATCCTTTTGGATTCTTACAATGAATGCCTTCCTCATCATTGATGAGGGCGTTATCTTGATTTTGTGAGGTCCATTATAATGCTTTTGGTATTTAGATTGATAACCCTTTACTGGTTTTTCTTTTCAGATGCTATGGCCTCTCATCTGTATGATCTTGAAGAGATCATCTTATATGAGGACATTCGCGTTCAAGGCCGTTGTCAGGGCCAGGAGTTTACTGACGCTCAATGCGCTGAGATGATGCGTCGCTTCGACGATTACAACGGTCGATTGCTCCCCCACCGTTTTGCCATTTTGAAGATTATCGTGGGGTCGATTTGGGAAGCAATTCCTGGGCTTGACAAGGCTATGCCACTCGAGGCGCTTGATGATTTTGAAGATAAGGCGCATTCAGTATATCTAATAAGCTTGATCTCAAAGAAGTGAAGAGATGATCTTGTCGATATTTTGCATCGTGTCTTCCAACAGAAGGCGATAATATCCGCCTATCAGAGGACGGAGGACATTAGTGGAGATCCCGACGCTTGCATTCGTAAGAAAATGTATAACAAAATGGCCAAAGAGGCTTTAAGCACTTTACTCAGACTGGATTCCAAGTTTTTGAATCCGTGTCCGGAATTCAGTGTTTTGCCGTTGTAAACACTTTTTTTATCATCGCCAATGTATAAATTTCTTCAGAGTATGAATGAAAAAATCCCCTTTTCTCTTTATGCCAATGCTCATATGTGTGTTACATGGAGTGTTGTTTTACATATATAGAAACCGTTGCTGGCGCTCATGTGTCATGCGCGTGAGGTGCTGCTGAGGATTTTAATCCTGAACTAGCGTCAGTGCTCACACGTTATGCACGTGAGGCGCCGCTCTAATCCCAGAAAGAATCAATACGGGTGCTCACGTGTCATGCACGTGAGGCGCTGTTGATGGAGTCGTTTCACCTCCTTACTCTGATTCCTGTGAGTCAACCCTTTCTTTTCCCATGCCCTTTTTTCATGCCTTGGAAATAGCTCCACCATGCACAATATTTTCTGTGCCTAGACTTGAATGCCTCCATTTATAATCTGAAGCTCTGCTTCCTTCTTCTTTCACAATGAGAGAATCACCTTTTAACAAACCAAGAGTTATGGTTTACAACCGTCCGCATGCTCGTCGGCAACTGTGAGAGGTACCTACCGAGGGAATTGTCTCTCATTTTGTTGTGCATTTAGCGGATCCCGTTCTCAGTAATGATCAGTGTGACACGGTGATGTACAAACTTTTGGCTCGTAGGGGCTCTCCTCTTCCTGCCGGCTCCATTTGGCTTCACACGATCTTCTCGTCTGTACTTGTTGACATCCCTCATCCAGTGGAGATGACTCTGGCGATGCTCGACACGGCGAAGGACAAGATCAAGTTCTTCCATGATGCTTGTTTGATTACCCAGCCTCTGAGAGATTGTTCGGTTCGTCTGCTAAGCCAGATACGGGCTCAGCAGGCCATCATGTTTGCCTTTGGTCATGAGCATGGCATTAACCAGTGTGAAGAGACTCCCTGCGAAGATCGCCGCTTTGACATGGTGGAGAAGGCAAAGAGGGAATTAGATAATCTTGTATATCGTTTTGTTAATCTTTGTATCTCTGATCCCATATTCAGCGATCTTTTCTCTTTGTAATAAATAATAATAATAAAAATAATGTCGACCACTGAACGTTTCATCCCCGGCGCATATTCATATGGGCATCCTGCCACTGAAGATACATTTTGTATTTTAATCTTTAGAAGTTTCTGATGACGTAGGTGAACATTGAACTGAAGTTATGCATAGCATCTGGCCGGTTTCAAGCTGGCATACACGACTTTTATTAAAATTTTGATCCGAGAAGATAACGAGCGGATACAAGCGTCTTCTCAACCCTCAATCCTTAAGAAATGTATTTCTGAACCCCGAGGCCCATGAGTTGCGCCTTTCTGTTTCTTGATGCCTTAATTTAGCGCCCATTAGTCTACTTACTCGTCTCGGACTCTCTAGTTTATTCACTCGTTTCGGAGTCTCTAGTTTATGCACTTGTTTCGGAGTCTCTAGTTTATTCACTCGTTTTGGAGTTTCTAGTTTATGTGCTCATTTCGGAGTTTATTTGGTTTGCCTCCCTTGGGTTTACAGGCAAACTTGTCCTAACGTTGTATGTAGATAACCTCCATTCTTTACGATGGAGGTCCGTTAGGTTTGTGGTACTAGGGTTTTAGTCCATGGTACCGCCGCGTTGGCTGATGTATTTCTCGATATGCAGTTTTTAAGCTGTTATTTGAGTAGCCCTGCGACTGTCGTGTCTCTGATCCGTTCGGGGGCTGGACAAGACGTCTTCAAGTGATCTCCTTAGGCTATATTACCGTTGGAAGAGCAAACGTTAGGAATTTGCCATGGCATTTTTTTACTTGAGGTAAGGCTCAGTTTGGAGCCCTGATGAGTCATAAACACTCTGCACTGGTGTGGGATGATCTTCGATAGTCTTTTAGGCTTTATATGAGTTACCGTCAAGACCCGAAGCTGGGAATATGTCGTCGCTTCATTTTTGTTTTGACGATGCCGTGCCGTTTCTTTGCTGAAATAGGGTAGACATCTGTAGGACCCCTATGCTGTATGTATCGCAGTTGAAGTCCGGAGCTCGGAATATGCCATTGCCCCATTTTTTGTTTTAACCCTTGGGTCTTTTGTTTACGTTGCGTCTACATCCTACCGGAGTGAGAAGGAATGCCGGGATAGTCTCTAGGTTGTATATGAACAGTCAAGACTTGGAACTAGGATTTTGCCATGACTCTATTTCTATTTGACCCTTGGGTCTTTGTTGACGTCGTGTCTGCACCCTGCCGGTATGAGGAGAACGTCGGGGTGATCTCTAGGCTTTAGATGTTGCCATTAAGATCTGAAGCTAGGATTTTGTTGTCACTTCACATTTATTTGATTGTTGTGTCCGCATCCTGTTGAAATGAGGAGCACGTCGAGGTGGAGCTAGGATTTTTTTGCCATCACACCATTTTTGTTTGTTGACGTTGCGTCTGCACCGAGAAGGAATGACGAGTTGATCTCTAAGCTGTATATGAACCGTCGAGATCTGGCTCTTCCTTTGACTGAGTCTGGTGAGAAAATATGGTTCCCTTTCTTTCATCTGTGCCTATTGATCATATACTAAAGCCAATTTGGATTACTTGCAGAGCAGAGGAAATTATATATATATATATTTTTTGTTTCCGCGATTCTCTATCTTTTCAGCTTTTCATATCGTGAAGTCGCAATTGCTCAATCATTTCGGCTTTTTATCCGCGGTGCTTAATCATTTTGGCTATTTTTATATATTTTTTACTCGCTGCTTTTTATTGCGAGTTGCCCAAACATTTAGGCTGTTTTTATATCCATATTTTTTTGCTCGCTGATTTTTATTGTGAGTTGCCCCATCATTTTGGCTATTTCATATGCATTTTTTCCTACTCGCTGCTGATTTTATTGTGAGTTTGGAATCTGATACCAACCTTAGCATCAGCATCGCTACGACTGGAATATTGCCAGGAGCAAATCATCATTTTCCTTGAAAGAACTTGGAGTTTGACACCTGTTTAGGCATCAGCATCGCTATGACTGGACTGTTGCCAGAAGAGAATCAACATTTGCCTTTGTCGATTGGCTTAGTAAATGGGGTTAGAATCCTGTCGGCTAAGACATTTTGACTTTATGAGCCGTAAGGGTCTCATAAGGTTATTTCTCCCTACGGGTCGTAAGGATCTCGTAGGTGTATTTTCTCCTTAGGAATCATGGGGATTCCTAAATGTGTGTTCTTTTATAAGTCGTAAGGATCTTATAAGAGTATTTTCTCCTTATAAGTTGAGAGGACTTACAAGTGTCGTTCACCACATGGGGACATTTCTCGCTATTGGAGGAACTTGGTGGGGAAATGTTTATTTGTGCCCGTGGATTGTATACAAGGGTCAATATTGTACCGCCTGTAGGGTAACTTGGGGGATATAACGGCTTAAGAACAAGTTCAGATCCTTATAGCTTAAGGCTTTTGAATCTTATAAGCCGTGAGGGTCTCATAAGAGGAATTATCCTTACGAGCCGTGAGGATCCCGTAAGTGTAATTTCTCTTTAGGAATCGTGAGGACTCCTAAGTGCGTTCTTCTTTTATGAGTCGTAAGGATCTCACGCTGGTATTTTCTCTTCACAAGGTCGAGAAGACTTTGCGAGCGCATATGAATTTTTTATTTTACGAGTTTGCGCCTTTTCCGGGTTTTCACAAACTTTCCGGCAGTCCTGCTGTTCTTACTCACGGCGCCCTATCCGGTTTTCATCCGTGCCCATTTTGCTTGTGGACATACCGTTTTTTTAACGAGATCACGCCCTTTCGGGTTTTCACAAGCTCGCTGGTAGCCCTACTGTTTTTACTCACGGCGCCCTTTTGGGTTTTCATCCGTGCCCATTTCGTTTGTGGACATACATTTTTTTTTGAACGATGGAACTCTCGAAAGTAGTTTCACTTCAGGTGACCCATCTGTTTGTCGGTGGGACTTGGGGATGGCTTCATCGCTGGAGTAGCTGTGTTTCCAGTGGGACTTGAGTTGTAACCCTCATCATTGAGACTTTGATTGCAATCTAGATCTCAAGGGAGTGTATCGCCGTATTTTGGGGCGATGCACATGTTTAAGGACGCTTCGGTCTTATATCGCCCTGTTTGAGGCGAAATCGTAGTTTAGGGACTTTTTGGTCTGATGTCGCCGTATTTGAGGCGAAGTTCTAATTTATGGACATCTTGGTCCTTTGTTAGTTTAGGGACTTTTCGGTCTTTTGTCGCCGTTTTTGAGGCAAGGTTTTAGTTTAAGGACATTCCGGTCCGTTGTTAGTTTAGGAACTTCTCGGTCTGTTGTCGCCATTTTTGAGGCAAAGTTTTAGTTTAAGGACATCTCGGTCCGTTGTTAGTTTAGGGACTTCTCGGTCGGTACTGCCATGTTTGAAGCAAATTTCTAGTTTAAGGACATCTCGGTCCGTCATCGTCAGTTTGAAGCAACGGGTTTTTTTACATACTACTCTCAGAGTTTTTGACTCGGGAAGATAGCGAGCGGACACAAGCGTCGTCATCTATCATTGACCCAAGTCGTGACTCGTTAGGCGTAGTATTTTTTGAGGAATCGGCCGTTTATTGGCCAGAAGGGTCTTTCGCCATGCATATCCATGGGCAGGTAGGCTCCACCTTGATAGACTTTGTCTATGGTGTACGAGCCTTCATAGTTTGGCTCGAATTTCCCTCGTTTTGCACGATTGGGGATTATTAGTCTTTTGATGACTAGCCCGAGTTTGTCTTGGCGGAATGTTCTCGGTGGTCAGTCTTTCTTATGACCGTGTCATCCTTGCCTTATAAGCCTCCAGGTTTTGCTGTGCTTTAAGGCGAGTTTCGTCAAGGACATCGAGCTCCTCAAGCCGAAGATGAGCATTTTCTTCATCTGTCAACTCGTATCGAACCGCTACTCGTAGATAAGGGAGCTCTATTTCCAGGGGAAGCACTGCTTCCGTGTCGAATACCAACGCGTATGATGTTGTATTCGTAGCCATTTTGAACGTTGTTCGGTACACGCATAGAGGTTCATGCAGCCTTTCGTGCCAGCCTCTTTTGTTTCTGGACACCATTTTCTTTATAATCTTTGTCAAGGTCTTGTTGAAAGCTTCAGCTAGACCATTGGCATGAGGATTATAGACTGAAGAGTATCTCTAATCTCTTTTATGCTGTTATGCGAAGCGGCTGATTTTATGGCTCCTGTAGGCCGGCCCATTATCCGAAATAATTCGCCGCGGAGTGCCGAACCGGTAGAAGATATGGGTTCTGAAGAAATGGAGGATATTCTCCGTCCTCACCTCCCTTAGTGGTACTGCTTCTGCCTACTTAGAAAAGTAATCGGCTGTTACCTGTATGAATCGATGTCCTTTGGACGATGCTGGTTCAATGGGGCTGATTATATCGGTTCCCCACATTTCGAATTGCCAACTAGCTACTGTTGGGTGTAACGGATTTGGATGCTGGTGGATTAAATCCACGTGAATTTGGCACGAGTGACACTGCTTTGCATATTCGAGGCAGTCCTGAATCATTGTGGGCCAATAGTAACCCATTTTTTTGATCTTCAGCTTCATCTTTGGTCCAGTTTGGTGAGAACCACAGAGGACGTCGTAAGTTTCTTGGACGACTTTCTTTGCTTCCTCCGGCCCCAGGCATCTTAGCCAGAGAGAGTCGAACGATCTCTTATATAGAGTATCATTGACAAAGGCGAAAGACAAAACTCGTTTCATGAGCTGATGTCGAGACGACGCATTTTTGGGCGTTCGTTGGGATTTGAAGTAGTCTATGAAGACTTCCCTCCAATCCTTGACATTTTCTTCGTCCCTTATTTGAAGGGTCACTTATTTGGTTGTTTTTTTCCCTTCGGATGGCACTGTTAAGTCTCCTGAAGATATTTCTGTTGGCGCGAGGATCCTGTGGCTTTGCATGATGATCTTTACGTCATCGAGGTCTTCGTCGGCTAATTCCTTAGCCAATTTGGCCAACGCATCCACTTTATTGTTTTTCGCACACGGTATACTCTCCATGATGTAGGAGGGGATTTGCGTCAACAGTTGCTGCACTCTTTCGCCATAGTTTATCAGCTCTGGCTTGCACGTCTGATAGTTGCCATTTACTTGGCTAACGATCAGCTGGGAGTCTCCATATATGAGGAGGTCTTTGATTTCCATGTTGATAGCGATCTCGAGACCTACTATTAAAGTTTCATATTCAGCTTCGTTATTAGTCCTCGGCTCCGTTAAGGAAAAGGCGTAACGTAATATTCCTTCTTTCGGGGTCACGAAAATAAGGCCCACCCGGCTTTGATTATGGGGGTATTATGTTTTCGCTGCTTTATGGAAGATGCTCTATCGAAATAGAGTTCCCATTGGGAATCATTTTCTTCTTTCTTTCCTTCGATTGTGTCGAACGCATATTCATCTAGCAACTCACAATTTAAGGGGGAGTCGACTGGTATCGGATGCTCTGCGAGAAAGTCAGCAATGGCCTGGCCTTTTACTGCTTTAAGGAGGTGATACGCTATCGAGAACTCCATCAAGAGGATGGCCCATTTGGAAAGCGTTCTTGTCAGTATGGTCCTTGACATCAGATATTTGAGAGGATCCACTTTTGATATGAGATGGACCTCATGGGCCAAGATGTAATGTCTGAGTTTCGTTATCGCGAAGATCAGTGCCAGGCAGTGCTTTTCGATGGGGGAGTAGTTGTTTTCTGCCCCCAGGAGAACTCGACTCAAATAGTACAAATCTCTCTCCTTTCCCTTATCGTTCTCTTGTGCCCATAGCGCACCTAAAGAACCCTCATGGACTGTTGTATACAGGATAAGGGGTTTTCCCTTAACCGGAGCGGTCAATACCGGCGGATTTTGCAGGTATTGCTTGATTTCGTCTAGTGCATTTTGGTACTTTTGATCCCAGACGAACGGGGTCCCCTTCTTCATCAAATGACTGTAAGGACGGCATTTTTCGGAGAGGTTGGCTATGAACCGCTGGATATATGAGAGCTTTCCTTGAAGAGATCGCAACTGTTTGAGGGTCCTTGGTGTGGGCATTTCCGTAATCGCCTTGATATTTGAGAGATCGATTTCAATACCCCGGTGCCGTATGATGAATCATAGGAATTTGCCTGAGGAGACTTTAAACGCGCATTTCAGAGGATTCATCCTTAGATTGTACCTCCGAAGACGTTGGAACACTATATTTTGATGTTCCCAATGTTCCTCGTAAGACTTGCTCTTCACCACCAGGTCGTCGATATAACATTCGACAATCTCATGGATGAGGTCATCGAAGATCTTCGTCATGGGCTTCTGGTAGGTAGCGTCAGCATTCTTTAAACCGAAAAGCATCACCTTGTAGCAGAATATGCCCAGCGGAGTCCGGAAGGCGGTATGTTTTTGGTCTTCATGATGCATTTTTATTTGGTTATATTCTGAAGATCCATCCATGAAGGGGAAGACCTCATGGGTAGACGTGTTATCGATCATCGTCTCGGTAACAGGTTCTGGGAATTCATCCTTCGGGTAAGCTTAGTTGAGATCCCGAAAGTCCACGCAGATGCGTACCGTCCTATCTTTCTTCATCACCGGAACGATGTTAGCGATCCAGTCGGGATATTGAATTTCTTGGATGAAGCCGGAGTTGATTAGTTTCTTAACCTCAGCATTTATACTCATATAAAGATCGAGCCGCATTCTTCTTGGCGCCTGTTTGACTGGCTTTATGTCCGACGATATGGCCAGTTTATATACTGCTACCTTTGGATCTAGACCCAGCATTTTGGAATAGTTCCATGTGAAGCAGTCTTTATACTGCATGAGCACGTTTTTTAACGTGGTTACCTGTTTTTTAGATAGCAGCTCATTGACGAACATTGGCCTCGGATCGTTTTCCGTCCCTAAATCAATTTTCCTTAGGTTGTCCGCCGTAGTGTGTATCCCGTCTTCCAGCTCTTTTGGTGCTAGTGGAAACTCTAAGATCACCTCGTCCTAGTCTTCATTTGCGAGGCACTTAAAGGGGTCATCTATAGTCTCATGCCCTCCCTCCTTTGAGAGTGTTATCACATGGCAGGTACGGGTTCGCTTCTATCCTTGATGTTAAGCTGGTCCTATCCTCGCGGTATATATTCTCTTTGGCTTATGCTTCTGCGGTGGGGTTACCCTCCAGCTATCGGATATAGCGAACTTGCCTTGTTGATACTGGTCTTCGACCCAGTCTTTGAAGGTGAACAGTCTTCAAGGGGACGACCTATTGCTCGGTGGTAGGAGAAATAATCTGGGTGATGGACTTCGTTTATTTGTTTGGGGTGCCAAGACTCCGGGAGCATCATCATTTGGTGCTTCATGACAAGGTTGAATATTTTCCTTGTCTTGTCTTGAGGGAAAGAGTATTCCCAACCCATCTTTTTTATAAAGGACGGGTTCCAACCAAGTTTTTCTTGATAGCGTGGCTTCTTAGATCTGTCTTGTTGTTTGCGCTCTTTGTCCTGTTTTGGCCTCTATTTCGGGTTTTTTTTCTTTTTGCGAGGACATACAGCGAACTGGGGATAAAAGGCATTGTAGTCTTCTTTCTTCGTAGGTTGTTGATTGAGGCGCTGCGTTCTGGCTTTTTCATAGATAGCCATTTCGCGGCTGTGGTTATCTCAACTCTTTTAGGAAGCCTCCTCTATTAGCTTGTCTATTTGTTCTTCGAGCGACGGACTTAACGTTCTTAGGGTGGGATTTCCCTCTGTTTCAACGTCACGGCCATTTGAAAGAGCATTTTCCGCTTCTCTGGAGCTGTTTATGACGCGGTAGCTGTGGAACTGCTCTCGTTTCCTGGACCGAATGTATCCGAGACCGGTTGTTTCCATTTTCCCGTTGGGCATCTTTCGCTGAGTCCCAGGGATATCCCAAATTTTCTTGTAGAATTGGGCTTCCCGAACAGTTTGTTCGAGGGGTGCGCCTTAGCGTCTTAACAGCCTTTTCAATCCCTCTGCGTAGTATCTTGGCAGACGGATTGGTTGAAGCCTGTCAAGTGTAAAATCGGCACCGTGCTAGACTTCTTTCTCTACTATGGTCTCCGTAGATTGCTAAAAGAGGATCGCCTTTACACCTCTTCGCATGAGAGGCACATAGAAGGTCTGTAGTTCTTGTACGCTGTGTGTATCAAGCGCATCAAGTTCCTTGTAATGCCGAGGCGGAACAATTGTGATTTGCAGGCTCAGATCTTCTTCGTCGAGGGTTTGCATTGGCGGGCGGATGGAGAACACTGCGTTGGCCTCATTCTCAGAGTCACTGCTAAAGACCAAAATGGTAGTAGATAGTCTGGGCTTGTTTTCTTGGGGTTGCCCCGAGTAGAATATTTCTTCATCTTCCTCAGAATCGCTCCCAAAGATCGGGATAATGGCAACGGACTTCTGTTTATCCTCCGGCTTATAACACCTTTCCGTATCTTTGAAGTCTGGTAGGAAGTACTTTGCGTCTTTATATTTCCGGACTTCATTTACCGAGAACGGGTTTAGCTCCTGTTAGTTATATATATGCCCTAGAGGCCATTGTTGTACATATGATGTATACTATAATGGATGCTTGGATATATATAGAGAGGACTTTCTTGCTCGACATGATAGTATGCTATTTGGTTTCACTTTGTCTTAACATGTTGACTTGTATTAGTTTACTGTCTTGCTCTCACATGTTGATAAAGCCCTTAGGATATGTACTCGACTACTGGGACTATGATGAGATCATACTAGTGGGGCCAGGGTGTCAATGAGTACATCCTATAACTGTTCCTAATCGAGGGTGTATCGAGACAGGACATCGATACACCAGAGTAGACTAGCGTATACGCATCTTGACCCATTTGATGGGCGATGGATGATCCCATATCCATCGGTGTTTGACATCAAATATGGTGTACGAGTGCTCAGTAGAGACTGGGTACACTGAACGGACTCGTCGAGAACTCCTAGATGGATTTATACTAATCGTCAGATATGAGTTCTCTGGTGACACTGTTCCCCTCCGAACGGCTGCCGGGACGCGGACGTCTCGCCTGAGGTTCGGGGCAGATGCTAATTGGTGCTATCCGTCCACCTCTCCGAAGATGCCAAGTTGATTTACGGCACCGTGTATCGAAGGTTTAGACGGATGCGTCCGATGTAGCAGACTTCGTCAGATTCCCCCTCGTTTGAGGGGTTTTTGATTGTGGGGACGCTCTTCCCTGCAGGCGCAAGCCCCTGCAGTTAATTACGCTACCGCATCGCGGTAACAACTTTCTCCTTCTCCAGATGGTCACTTCGTGTCGTGGGTGTTTGTTTTGTATTTTGTTGCCCGTGGATTGTTTACGGAGACTGAGTTATGTCGTCGCCCGTAGGGCGTAGACTAGTCCAAATCCGTATTATCTTAGATTTGGGGTTTGGGGGTTTGGTTTGAGGATACGTCAGCCATACTTGAGGCTAAGATCAACTCAAACGTTTGTTAAGGATACGTTAGTCTAACTTTGAGACTAAGATCAACTTAACGGGATCGTTTAGATCCGACAAAAGAGCAATTGGCTCTATTGTTCTAGTTTAGGGACATAGGGGTCCATCGTATGTATGGCCGTCGGGACCCATCACCTCTCTGACGACGTTGAAGGATTACAACGACAGATGTCAGAGGAGTTCAGAGATGTACCCTCGAGCCAGAGTTAATTTGGGGGATTCATAGTCCAGTATGTTTGAAGGTTTAAGGATACGTTAGCCATCTTTGAGGCTAAGATCAACTTAAACGGGACCGTTTAGATCCGACAAAAGAGCCTACGGGACTCTATTGTTCTAGTTTAAGGACATTGCGGTCCATGGGTAGTTTAAGGACGTTGCGGTCCATTGTTAGTTTTAAGACATCTCGGTCAAGGTTAAGGACGTCGTAGTCCATGGGTTTAAGGACCCCACAGTCCATTGTTAGTTTTAAGACATCTCGGTCAAGGTTAAGGACGTCGTAGTCCATGGGTTTAAGGACCCCACAGTCCATTGTTAGTTTTAAGACATCTCGGTCAAGGTTAAGGACGTCGTAGTCCATGGGTTTAAGGACCCCACAGTCCATTATGTGCTCTGGATGCTTCACACGGGTTCACTGCCGTGCTCTGCGAGGACCAGGCTCCGCTCTGGATGCTTCACATGGGTTCACTGCCGTGCTCTGCGAGGACCAGGATCCGCTCTGGAGGTTTTCCGCGGGGTCAAAGAGTGGCATTATCCGCGTTCCACGTAACCAGGAATTTTGCATTAGACACGGGTTTAAGGACCCCGCAGTCCATATCAATGTGTGGTCGTCGGGACCCGTCACCTCTTTGAAGACATTGAGGGATTACAATGCCAAATATCAAAGGAGTGAAGAGATGTACCCTAGAACCGGAGTGGATTAAATAGTCCTTGACCCAATCTGGGATCAAGACCGATTAATTATGTTATAAGCCCATTGGCCCAGTTAATCACAAATTGAGGACTTATGGCCATCTTGGGCTAAGTCCAATCAGGAGAGGCTTTGCCTCCATCCATTTAGCCAATTGGGCCAAAGCCTAGTGTTAAACACTACAGAGCAATCAGTGTTGAACACTGGGAATGAGGTTGACGAGTTAGTGTTTAACACTAAAAGATAATCGGTGTTAAACACCAGCAACAAGGCTTTTCAAATTAGTGTTAAACACTAAAACAGATCAGTGTTGAACACTGCAAATAAAGCTTTTTGATTAGTGTTGAACACTAAGGCCCAACAGTGTTTTAACACTGGGTTCGAGAGTTTCAATTTAGTGTTAAACACTAAGGCAGGATGGGTCACGTGGCAGCACGTGAGAGCGCCCTCCCTTCATTTGTTCTGCTGAGATTATCGCGTCTTTCAGAGCATCACGTGCCATCACGTGATGGGCATTCAAATGCCTGTGTATTAAAGCTTCTGTCAAGGGTCACGTGGGTCACGTGGGGTGCTGCCTCAAAGGGGCTTTCTGTAGATCTTTTGGGGGGGTCACGTGATGACACGTGACCCTGCCTCTATATATATTGTTTAGAGGATCTGTTAATCTTTTCCAGGAATTAAATTCCTCGTAGGGTTAAACCCTGACAGTAATTTCAGAGGAATTAAATTCCTACTTTCTCTTAAAGGTTTATATTCTGAATAGAGTTGGACTCTGAATTTTCTGTAGGAATTGAATTCCTTATACATGTGAAGAACCAAATAGGGTTAAACCCTAATAAAAGCTTTTGAGGAATTAAATTCCCACTCTCTTGTTAAATTATGATCAAGGGAATTAAATCCCCGCTGTTCCAACAGAACTAGGTTCTTAATTAGGGTTAAACCCTGTTTCTTTTTGTTCTGAAGGAATTAAATTCCCATAACACAGGGTCAAGACCTGGTTTTATTTCAAAGGAATTAAATTCCTATAGTTTTGTGAGAATTAAATTCTCGTGCTTCAATTCCCTCTCTATGTTTTGGATCTGCATGGCAGGATCTCGACCCATTGAGAATTAAATTCTCAACCTCAAGGGGAGATGTGCACTTTGCAGATCCTCTATCAAAGAGAGAAGAAATATGTTCTTCTGTTTTATATATCAGAGTTAAACTCTGTTGAGAATTAAATTCTCTTTTCCTTTAAGGAGCCTTCCCTTTCTTACCTAGGGTTTTCTTTTGCAGAAGATCCAAGTTCCTCGAAGTATCAAAGCTCTCTCTCCCTTTCTTCCCTCTGCGTATATATCTATTTTTTTGTGTCTCTTGGCTTCTATTTATAGGAGAAGCAGCCGAGTCAATTAGTTTTTGACGAATATTCATTGAGAGATTTGATTTGCATCCATCATTCGTTCTGGACCTTTGGATTATTAGGTGAATTTTATTCACCATTGGATTTCAAGTCCCGGGATTCTCCTTTGTTGTTTCGGTCAGATTTAGGGGGGAAATCTTTCCGAGCCCGGGATTTTCCCATAGATAAATGATATTCAATCATCTCTGAATCTTTAATTCGATTGGTTCCAGATAGTCGCTTTCCTTTGGAAAGATTTGAATCTCTTTCAGAATTTAATTCTGTTGACAAAATGGGCTTTGAAAGCCGGTCACGTGTGACCACGTGACCCATGGTCACGTGACCCTCTTTGGAATGAGCCTCCCTCCTTCTTTTTGCGCTGTCTTCTGGTTGCTGCTTAACCGTCACGTGCCACCACGTGACCCCCGGTCACGTGTGAGCACGTGACCCTTTTTTGGATTCTTTTTCTTGGTTTAACTGGAGAACAATTCTGATGTTTTGAGCGTCACGTGCCAACACGTGACCCCTGGTCACGTGGGAGCACGTGACCTCTTTTGAAGCTTTTTCCTTGATTTGATCAGGGATCCGGTGTGCCTTTGACGCTTGCATTTAAATGTCACGTGCCGACACGTGACCCTGGTCACGTGGGAGCATGTGACTCTTTCTGAAGCCTTTCTCTTCGATGGAGTCAGAAAACTGAACTTGCCTTGATGATGTGTTTAGGTGTCACGTGCCAACACGTGACTGCTGGTCACGTGTAGGCACGTGACCCTCTTCTGAAGCTTTTTCCATAAGCTTTTCTGATTTTAAATCAGGAAACAAATGCCCCCACAGCGTTGTTCTCACGTGTCAGCACGTGAGTGCAACGCTGTCACCTCTTGTGACCGTTGGATTCCTTTAGGGATCTGGGGAGATGAAACGTTTCCATTGCTTTCTATAAATACCTCTGTCTCTTCATAGGAGCCTTCACTTTGCTCATCTTCTTCTTTTGAGAACTCTTTCCTTGAGAATTTAATTCTCGCTTCCAGAGCTTAGTTCTCTGCCTTGAAACAATTTTCAGAGTTTAACTCTGTTCAAAAAGACTTCTTTTCCTCAGGTAATGTTCTTGGACAAACGATGGACCTTCACATTCCTCTGGATTTTAAATCCAAAACAAGGGCTTTTACCCTTTTTTCTTCATGTTTTCCCATAAGGACCGCTTAACCTTCAAACTGTAGATCTTTTAGGGTTTAGATGATCTTTGGGGAGATGATGATGGCGTTTCAACTCCATGGAATTTAATTCCATCAAAAATGTTTCTGGGAATTTAATTCCCTTTTCTTAATAAGGAATTTTAATTCCAATGAAGGACTTGATTTCTTCACGCCGAGGCTTCCTGGGGTCTCTTGGCCCGAGGTTGTTCTTCTGCAATTAATGCAATGGGGGTTTTGTAATGATGTCTTCTGTGGGAATTTAATTCCTTTGATCTTGTTGGATTCATTGTAGAGCCCGAGACAGATCCTGTTGGGGGAAATGTGCATGGTCATCATTCTTTATTAAATGGGGATATTCCCTTTGTTTTATTGTAACTATTTGGTCTCATTATTAATGAGCCGTCATCCGGATTCTGTGGGGCCCATGTGTTTTGTAGCCAATGGTCCCAGGAAACTTTGCTGTTGTTTTCTTCAACTAGTCTTCATGTTCGTGCATGAATATATATTGCTAACTTTTCTTTTAACGGTCTTCCTTTACTGGATTTCAGGTGCAATGGCTTCTGTTCCACGCTTTCCCTTTTCTCGCTCGGAGGCTGCTTTTCCTCAGTCACCATCTGATGAGGAGGCGATGGCGATGATCCGGGCCCATGACCCGAACTGCACCAACCTTCTTCAATGGGGATCTTGGTATAGTCAGATTATTCAGGGTCGCCGGAGCTTTCTTTGCGCGGTGCCGACGGAGCCCACTTTCCCATTCTTACCGATGGATCCTCCAAGGACAGTTTTTGCTGTGGAAATGCCCAACTGGATTCCAACGGGGAGGCTCGAGCCTTCGACGACTGGTATTCCGAACCATCCGATCCCGGCCATAGACATCTTGGGGCGGCGTATCTGCCAGGGTGAGGCCCACCTGTGGGGGCAAATTTATAAGATAGGGCTCACTCCCCGGCATCCTACGGGCTACCTTCTCTGGGCTCGCTACATCCTTTCTGCCCATCGTGCGCGGTTGCAGAAAGTCGGGCTTTATCAGGCCATATATGCGTCACTATTCCATTATAAGTCCCCGCATGCCTGGTGGGTTAAGGCGTTTTTAAACCAATGGAATCTCCCTACCAACACTTTCATCCTAGGAGATCGTGAGGATCCTTAAGCGAGTTTTCCCTTGAGAGTCGTAAGGATCTCACAAGAGAGTTTTTCTTCCTTACAGGTCATGAGGACTTGTAAGTGTTGGATGCGGTCACCCTTGTCCGTGTTTTACGGAGTTAGGGGTTTCTCCAGGCATCGTAGTTTAAAGACATCACGGTCAAGGTTAAGGACCTCATAGTCCGTGGATTTAGGGACTCCACAGTCCGCTGTTAGTTTTAAGACATCACGGTCAAGGTTAAGGACCTCATAGTCCGTGGGTTTAGGGACTCCACAGTCCGATGTGTGGTTGCAGGGACCCGTCACCTCTTTGAAGACGTTGAGGAATTACAACGCCGAGTATCAAAGGAGTGAAGAGATGTACCCTTTAACCAAGGCAAAATCTGTAGGGAATTGGGGTGGTTGATCGTTAGTTTTAAGACATCACGGTCGAGGTTAAGGACGTCATAGTCCGTGGATTTTAAGGACTCCACAGTCCGGTATTTGCTCTGGATGCTTCACACGGGTTCACTGCCGTGCTTGGCGAGGACCAGGCTCCGCTCTGGATGCTTCACACGGGTTCACTGCCGCGCTCTGCGAGGACCAGGATCCGCTCTGGACGTTTTCCACGGGGTCAAAGGGTGACATTATCCGCGTTCCACGTGACCAGGAATTTTGCACTAGATGCTTCACACGGGTTCACTGCCGCGTTAGGCGAGGACTAGGCTCCGCTCTGGATGCTTCACACGGGTTCACTGCCGTGCTCTGCGAGGACCAGGATCCGCTCTGGACGTTTTCCACGGGGTCAAAGAGTGACATCATCCGCGTTCCACGTAACCAGGAATTTTGCACTAGATGCTTCACACGGGTTTACTGCCGCGCTCGGCGAGGACTAGGCTCCGCTCTGGATGCTTCACACGGGTTCACTGCCGTGCTCTGCGAGGACCAGGATCCGCTCTGGACGTTTTCCACGGGGTCAAAGAGTGACATTATCCGCGTTCCACGTGACCAGGAATTTTGCACTAGATGCTTCACACGGGTTCACTGCCGCGTTAGGCGAGGACTAGGCTCCGCTCTGGACGTTTTCCACGGGGTCAAAGAGTGACATTATCCACGTTCCACGTAACCAGGAATTTTGCACTAGATGCTTCACACGGGTTCACTGCCGCGTTAGGCGAGGACTAGGCTCCGCTCTGGACGTTTTCCACGGGGTCAAAGAGTGACATTATCCGCGTTCCACGTAACCAGGAATTTTGCACTGGATGCTTCACACGGGTTCACTGCCGCGTTAGGCGAGGACTAGGCTCCGCTCTGGACGTTTTCCACGGGGTCAAAGAGTGACATTATCCGCGTTCCACGTAACCAGGAATTTTGCACTAGATGCTTCACACGGGTTCACTGCCGCGTTAGGCGAGGACTAGGCTCCGCTCTGGATGCTTCACACGGGTTCACTGCCGTGCTCTGCGAGGACCAGGATCCGCTCTGGACGTTTCCCACGGGGTCAAAGAGTGACATTATCCGCGTTCCACGTGACCAGGAATTTTGCTGATTGTATCCGCATTTCACGGGATGGAGGTTTGACTGTTGGCGATATGTATACCACCGAGCCATGGAACTGGGAGTTGCCGCTGTTCCGCTTAGCTTGAAGTTGTGTCCGTTGTTACGAGACGAATGTTGGGCTGATCTCTAGGTCGCTTGTGGCCCGTCGAGATTTAGCTTCTTTGTTTGGTGAAACCTGGGGGAGGGAGGTATGTTCCCTTTTTGTTTATGCCATTGGATTGTATACAGGGATTGATGTAGCATCACCTGTAGGGCATATATTTTATTTTTATTTTATTTCTTTTCCCGCGATGCTCTATCATTTCAGCTTTTATATCGCGAAGGTCGCGATTGCCCCATCATTTCGGCTATTTTTCGCGGTGCCCAATCATTTCGGCTATTTTTCTTTTTACTCGCTGCTTTTTATTGCGAGTTGCCCCATCATTTCGGCTATTTTTTATGCCTTCATTTTTACTTGCTGCTTTTTATTGCAAGTTGCCCCATCATTTCGGCTATTTTGTAGGCATGTGTGGCTTGCTAGCTTTTTTGCCGCAAGCTTGGATTTTGGACACCGATTTCGGCATCAGCACCGCTGCAACTGGGATGTTGCCAGGAGCGAATCATCATTTGCTTCTGTCGATATTGAACAAAGGTGGCTTAGTAAACAGGGTTAAGGGTCCTGTCGACCAAGGCTTTTGACTTCGTGAGCCGTAAGGGTCTCACAAAGGTATTTCTCCCTACAAGTCGTGAGGATCTTGCAGGTGTATTTTCTCCTTAGGGATCGTGAGGATTCCTAAGTGTATGTTCCTCTGTAAGTCGTAAGGATCCTACAAGAGGGTTTTCTCCTTATAAGTCGAGAGGAATTATAAGGGTTGTTCACCATGTGGGCATATCCCTAGTCACGGGTGGGATTTTGCTGGGGAAATGTTTTTTCGCGCCCGTGGATTGTATACAAGGGTCAGTATTGAGCCTCTTGTAGGGCAATATCGAAGGTTGTGGAGGATTTGCTTAAGAACAGGTTTAGGTTTCTGTAACTTAAGACTTTCAAATCTCATGAGCCGTGAGGGTCCCATAAGAGAATTCTCCTTACGAGTCGTGAGGATCTCGTAAGTGTATTTTCTCCTTAGGAATCGTGAGGATCCCTAAGTGTGTTGCTCCTTTGTGAGTCGTAAGGATCTCACGCAGGTGGTTTCTCCTTACAAGGTCGAGAGGACCCTACAAGTGTCTTTTAACGAGGTTGCGCCCTTTCGGGTTTTCACAAACACTCGCCGGTAGTCCTGCTGTTTTTACTCACGAAGCCCTTTCGGGTTTTCATCCGTGCCCATTTTGCTTATGGACATACCGTTTTTTTTTTGTCAGCCTAAGAATACTGCGGTAGTAGTTTAGGGACCTTTCGGTCCGTCGTTAGTTTAAGGACGTCTCGGTCCGTCGTTAGTTTAAGGACGTTCCGGTCCGTCGTTAGTTTAAGGACGTTCCGGTCCGTCGTTAGTTTAAGGACGTTTCGGTCCGTCGTTATGGGAAGGCTGGCTGCTGCTTGTAAAGTCTGAGCCTAGGAAGATATTGAGCGGACATAGTCGTCGTCATCTATCATTGACCCAGGCTGTGGCTTATTAAGCATAGTATTTCTTTAAGAAGCGGCCGTTTATTGGCCTGAAAGGCCTTTCACCGTGCATGTCCATGAGTAGGTAGGCTCCACCCTGGTAGACCTTGTCTATGATGTACGGGTCTTCATAGTTTGGCTCAAATTTTCCCCGCTTGGCACGATTGGGGATCATAGGTCTTTTGACCACTAGTACGAGTTCGCCTTGGCGGAATGTCCTCGGCCTGGTCAATCGTTCGTACGAGCGTGTCATCTTTGCTTTGTAGGCTTCTAGATGTTGTTGCGCTATGAGCCGGGTTTCGTCGAGGGCATCAAGCTCCTCAAGCCGAAGGTGAGCATTCTCTTCGTTTGTCAGCTCGTGGTGGACTGCCACTCGCAGAGAGGGTAACTCTATCTCGAGGGGGAGCACTGCTTCCGTCCCAAATACAAACGCGTACGGCGTTGTGTTCGTGGCCGTCTTGAATGTAGTTCGATAAGCCCAAAGGGCTTCTTGCAGCCTTTCGTGCCAGTCTCTCTTATTCCTGGAAACGGTCTTTTTTATGATCTTCGTCAAGGTCTTATTGAAGGCCTTGGCCAGACCGTTAGCTCGTGGATTGTAAACCGAAGAATATCTCCAGTCTATATTGTGCTGCTGTGCGAAGCGGCTAATCTTATGGCTTCGGTAGGCCGGCCCATTATCGGAGATAACCCGCCGTGGGGTCCCAAACCGATAGATGACGTGCGTCTTGAAGAAATGGAGGATATTCTCCGTCTTCACTTCCCTCAGTGGTACTGCTTCTGCCCATTTGGAGAAGTAATCAGTTGTCGCCAGGATAAAACGGTGTCCCCGGGATGATGCTGGCTCAATGGGGCCGACTATGTCAGTCCCCCACATTTCGAATGGCCAACTAGCCAGCGTTGGGTGCAGTGGATTCGGATGTTGGTGGATGAAGTCTCCATGAATCTGGCATGAGTGGCATTGCTTCGCATACTCGAGGCAGTCCTGGATCATCGTGGGCCAGTAGTAACCCATCCGTTTAATTTTTAACTTCATCTTTGGGCCTGCTTGGTGAGAACCGCAAAGTCCGTCATGAACTTCCTGAATGACTCTTCCTGCTTCGTCAGGTCCTAAGCATCTCAGCCATAGAGAATCAAACGATCTCTTGTATAGAATATCGTTGACGAAAGCGAAAGATAAAGCTCGTTTCACGAGCTGATGTCTTGAGGACGCCTCTTTGGGCATTCGGTGGGACTTAAAGTAGTCTATGAAGACTTCCCTCCAGTCTTCGGCCTTCTCATGGTCTTTTATTTGTAGGGTCGTCTGCTCAGTCGCTCCCTTCTCTTCGCATGATTCCGGAGATATTTCTGCCGGGGCGAGCACTCGACGGCTTTGTACCACGATTCTGACGTCATCGAGGTTCTCGTCAGCCAGTTCTTTAGCAAGTTTAGCCAACGCGTCTGCTTTGCTGTTTTCCGCGCGCGGTATGTTCTCCAAGGTATAGGAGGGAATTTGGGTCAATAGTTGTTGCACCTTTTCGCCGTACTTCACCAACTCCGGCTTGCACGTTTGGTAGTCACCATTTACTTGACTAACGACCAGCTGAGAATCCCCGTATATAAGGAGGTCTTCGATTCCCATGTCGATGGCAATCTCGAGGCCTGCTATCAGAGCTTCGTATTCAGCTTCATTGTTTGTCCTCGGCTCTGTTAAGGAGAAGGCGAAGCGCATTATCCCTCCTTGTGGAGTTGCAAAGATGAGGCCTATCCCCGATTTGATCACTGGGATACCTTGTTTCTGTTTCTTTATGGAGGACGCTCCATCGAAATAGAGTTCCCATCGGGCGCTCCCGCCGCTAATCGCATCAAATGCATGCTCGTCCGGCAAATCACAGTTCGGAGGAGAATCGGCCGGTATCGGGTGCTCAGCGAGGAAGTCGGCAATGGCCTGGCCTTTCACTGCCTTGAGAGGTTGATACGTTATCGAGAACTCCATCAAGAGCAGGGCCCACTTAGCGAGTCGTCCCGTCAATATGGCTTTCGACATCAAGTATTTAAGGGGATCTACTTTTGAAATGAGACGGACTTCATGTGCCAACGCATAGTGCCTGAGCTTTGTTATTGCGAAGATTAACGCCAAGCAATGTTTTTCAATGGGAGAGTAGTTGCTTTCTGCCCCCAGTAGGACTCGACTTAAGTAATAGAGTGCCCTCTCTCTCCCCTGATCGTTCTCTTGTGCCCATAACGCGCCCAAGGAACCATCGAGGGCGGTCGTATAAAGAATGAGGGGTTTTCCCTTGACCGGCGCGGCCAACACCGGAGGGTTCTGCAGGTACTGCTTGATCTCGTCTAGTGCACCTTGACATTTGTGATCCCAAGCGAATGGAGTTCCCTTTTTCATCAGGTGGCTGTAAGGACGGCATTTGCCCGAAAGATTAGCGATAAACCGCCGGATGTATGCGAGCTTCCCTTGGAGAGACCGCAACTGGTTGAGGGTTCTTGGTGGAGGCATTTCCATGATCGCCTTAATCTTTGACGGATCTATTTCAATACCTCGGTGTCGAACGATGAATCCCATAAATTTGCCCGAGGATACTCCAAACGCGCATTTGAGGGGATTCATTTTCAAATTATATTGCCGAAGGCGTCGAAATACAGTCTCTAGATGCTTTAAATGATCTTCGTATGACATGCTCTTTACTACGAGGTCATCGATATAGCACTCGACGACGTCGTGTATGAGGTCGTCAAAGATCTTTGTCACGGCCCTTTGATAGGTAGCGCCAGCGTTCTTTAGACCAAAGGGCATAACCCTGTAGCAAAATATACCCAAAGGGGTGCGGAAAGCGGTGTGCTTCTGGTCTTCGGGATGCATCTTTATCTGATTGTATCCTGACGAACCATCCATAAAGGAGAAAACCTCGTGAGTGGACGTGTTATCTATCATTAGCTCGGTTACCGGCACCGGGAAATCATCCTTTGGACAGGCTTTATTGAGATCCCTGAAATCCACGCATATGCGTACCGTCCCATTCTTCTTCATTACCGGGACGATATTGGCGATCCAGTCGGGATATTGGACTTCTTGGATAAATCCAGAATCGATCAGCTTCTTGACTTCGGCGTTGATGCTCATCTCAAGCTCGAGTCGCATCCTCCTTGGCGCCTGCTTGACTGGCTTGATATCTGGGGATATTGCTAATCTATGCACAGCAATCTCCGGATCTAATCCCGGCATCTCGGAGTAGTTCCACGCGAAGCAGTCTTTATGCCGTAGAAGCATGTTCTTTAACGCAGCCACCCTCTCTTCGGATAACAGCTCGCTGACGAATGTCGGTCGCGGGTCGTCTGCTGATCCCAACTCAATCTTCTTGAGGTTATCTGCAGTAGTATGTATACCATCTTCCAGTTTTTTCGGAGCGGGCGGAAATTCCGAGATCACCTCGTCATCGCTGTTCTCAAAGCACCGGGGAAGGTCATCTACGTTCTCGGGCTCTTCTCCTAATATCGTAATCGTATAGCAAGTGCGAACCCGCTCCCTGGACTGAGGTGGACCCGGTTCTGCTCTTGCGGCCTTGGGCTCATGCTTTTGCGGCGGCGTTACCTTCCAGCCGTCGGATAAAGCGAATCTGCCCCGTTGGTACTGGTCCTCGACCCAGTTCTTGAAGGTGACGCAGTCTTCGGTAGGATGTCCTATGGCTTGGTGATAAGAGCAATAACTCAGATGAGAAGCCTTGTTAGCTTGCTCAGGATGTCTAGACTCTGGAAGCGTGATCATTTGATGTTTTATAGCGAGGTTAAGTAACCTCTCCGTCTTGTCTCGGGGGAAGGAGTACGCTCGACTCATCTTCTTCATGAGGGACAAACCCGAGCCGCTTCTTGATTTATTTCCGTCTCTGCGTCGGGCCTTTCGTACAACGGATTGACGAGGATAAGCGTCTTTGTCTTTTGCAGCACGTTGAACTAGACGTTGCGTCCTGGCCTTCTCGTAGATGGCCATTTCGCGGTTGTGGTCATCCCGAGCTTTCTGACCCACTTTCCTGATAGGCTTGCCCATTCGTTCCTCAAACGACGGACTCGGCGTTTTAATCGCGGGGTCTAGTTTTGATGGGGGGTTGGCATCTCCTGACAGGGCGTCCTCCTCTTCATCAAAGGTATATATAGCGTGGCTGCTGTGAGCCCGTTCCCGTTTTTCGGCTCTTGCGTATCCAAGCCCGAGTGTTTCCATCTTCCCGTTGGGCAATTTGCGTTGAGTCCCGGGGACATCCCAAATCCTGTTGTAGAACCGAGCCTGCCGAACGGTCTGTTCTAAGGGTACTCCTTGGCGCTTCAATAGCTTCTTTAATCCATTTGTATAGTATCTGGGCAGACGGATGGGTTGGAGCCTGTCAAGTGTAGCATCCGCGTCATGCCAGATCTCTTTCTCTATTTTCGACTCTGAGGATCGGTAGAATAGGATCACCTTCTCACCCCTTTGCCTGGG
This sequence comes from Agapanthus africanus, assembly GCA_030015575.1. Taxonomy (NCBI): domain Eukaryota; kingdom Viridiplantae; phylum Streptophyta; class Magnoliopsida; order Asparagales; family Amaryllidaceae; genus Agapanthus; species Agapanthus africanus. The sequence goes on from CM057340.1 coordinate 797,735,879, forward strand.
AGGGACGTAAAATGTTCGCAGGTCCTGCACATTATTAGCCTGCAGCGTGTCGAGATCCTTGTAGTGTTCTCGCGGTACCATGGTGATTTGCAAACTATGGTCATTGCCAGGGAGTGTTTGTATTGACAGCCGATTGGAGAACACGGCATTAACTTCATCTTCTGAATCACTTCCGAAGATCAACATGGGGGCGGGCGTCCCCAGGTTGTTGCGTTGAGATGGCCCTGCAAAAACTATCTCTTCCTCTTCTTCGGTATCGCTCCCGAAAACAGGGATGGTGGCGGCGGTTTTGTTCTCCGGATTGCGACATCTTTCTGTATCCTCGAAATCTGGCAAAAAGTACTTCGCATCTTCGTATTTGCGGACTTCGTTCACGGAAAATGGGTTTAACTCACCTGTTACGGTATACTCGAAACCATCCTTAAAGTACTTCATACACTGATGTTGTGTAGAAGGGATGATGTTGTATTCGTGTAACCAAGGACGACCGAGCAAGGCGTTGTAGCAGGTCTTGGCGTCAATGACATGGAATTTGATGTCTGTGACGAGAAGTCCAAAACGTAATGTTAGTATCACAGATCCGAGAGTCCGTGACGATTGTGAATCGAAACCGGAGATAGTAATCTTGTCACGAGCGAGGTGTTGCACGCTCATGCAGATTTCCTTCAACACCCGAACATTAAGGAGATTGACGGAGGATCCATTATCCACCAGAATCTTTCCTATCTTGATATCATGGCAGTATCCGGAGACATATAGGGGACGGTTGTGGTCGCACGTCCCGAGAAGGAGGTCTTCATCACCGAACGTGACGTCGGCCGTATGCACTTCCTCCAGTTCATCCTTCATCTTTTCAGTGGCGAGGAAGGCTTGGAATTGCTCAGGTTCTTGTAACGCCTTAATTAGTGAGTCTCGCGCTTCTTTTGATAATAGGAGGGCATCGAGAATGCTAAGCTGAGAAGGTAGCTTCCTTAGGTGCGCGAGGATGTTATAGTCCACCTTACCCTTTCTAGGAGGGTCTTTGGCAGCCAGCTCTCTCATGACTTGGTCATCTAAAGTGATATCTTCAGTGACCTTTTCCTTTCCCTTATCCTTTTTACTTACGGGCCCGAGATTCTTTTCTGGGAGTGTGCGATTGCGCAGCTGAATGTTCTCGCAGATCTCCGATTTCTCCTCTTTCCCTAAAACGGATTCTATGAAGAGAGGGCCCAGGGCGATTTCTTCATCAGAGTCGCTCCCAAAGGTGGGAACTTGTGACCCCCTGGCGTTTACCATGTAACAGTTGCCAGTAGTTCTGTCGTGCCCATCGATAGTACTTCTTCGCTCCCGACGGCTCTTGCGTTTCATGCGCTTAACATGTTGCCGACGAGCAACATATCCTTGCCACCATATCTTAAAGGCGTCGCACTCCTCTGTGGGGTGTGATATTTTCCGGTGATATGCACAATAATCAGGGTGCCTCTCCACTCCATCGTGTGTGTTTCCTTCCGAGGGCGGTAGCTTCATCCCCAGCGACATGGCTTTGGCAAACCCTTTTCTCGTCTTGAATATCTTCTTGTTTACTTCGGATGCCTTTCGCTCTGGTAGTTCAACTCTTTCGTTCAGCTGCCCGCATTTGGCTCCTTCCGATGTGGCCATCTCACGCTCTTGGTCCGCTTTACATTTTAGACGAATCTCGTCTAGAAAAGCGTCGATCATTTCGTCTGTTGGCCATGCACGCTCTGGTATAGGCTCTGCCTCCAGCTTCTTAGTGCCAGGAGTTTTCCCATCATCGGTAAACGAGCGGGAGATTACGTTACAACTCGCCACATATCCTTCGGATTCATCCGACGAGCTCTCTCCATCATCTTCCTCTTGAAAGATGTGGTTGAGGAACTCTTGCAGTGTGACAGGAGTTCGCGCCTTTTGATTGTATTCTTCCAGCGCGTCGATTTGCTTCTGCAAGTTCGTGTGCTCGTTTCCAAGCTTCAAGGGCTTCTTGGATTTCTTCTCCTTTTTCTTCGAAGATTTTGACGATTGGGCGTGAGTATTTGGGCTCTTATCGCGAGTCTTTGTAGTTGGGCGGCGCCTTAGCATCCCTTCGATAATTTGAGGTTCAAAAGGGTCCTTCCATTCGATCGCAGGGCACGCATGAAGGTCTCTCAGCATTCTTTTGGGTTTAGTTGATAACACGACCTCCCATGGAGCTTCTTCAATAAAGGAGCAGGTTGCCCCCGGTGTATCTACTTTCTTAGGAGTATGCGGTTGTGGTGGGTTCACCTTCCACTTTTCGGACAGTACAAACTTCCCCTGGAGGTACTGGTCTTCAATCCATCCTTTGAAGATGAAGCAATCTTCAATCGGATGGCCTACCGTTTGATGGTAAGGGCAATAGTTAGGGTTATTCGCCTCGGTGGGTTGCGGTGGTCGCCTTGGATTTGGTAGGCTTATAAGTCTGTTGCGTATTGCCAGCTCGAATAACCGTTTCGTCTTGTCTCGTGGGAACGAGTAGGGACGCTTCATCTTCTCATTATAATACCGACGCCTTTCCTCGAGTTGATCTGCCGGTTTCGGGGCGTTAGGTTGCTGTTGGGCATTCGCAACAAAGGTTGCCCTTCCTTTACCCTTGTCATTCCGAGGTTCCGACTTCGGGGGAGGTGGTCTATGACCCATCTGGTCCATCTGAGCCAGCTTGTCGATTAAAGCTTGGAATGTGGTTGGCTTAAAGAACATCATAAACTGGGAGATAGTTGCGTGAGGATCTAGAGTTCCCACGAACATGCCCACCGCAGGTGCTTCCTCAATGCGTTGCTCGCATCTCGACCACAAATTCCGCCAGCGTATAGCATACTGGACCCAGGTTTCGCCTGGTTTTACCCTGGCGTTAATCAGTGCAGTTATTGGAGTGCGTTCGCTGGCACTTGCGAATCGCTGAGTGAACAACAACTCCATTTCAGCGAACGTTTTGATAGAATCGTTCGGGAGTTCTGAATACCATTCGAACGCAGTTTCTGATAGGCTGCCCACGAACTGGCGGAGCAACAGTTTATCATCACCGCCGGTGTTACCGCAGAGGGCCCGGAACTGGGCGACATGTTGATGGGGGTTGCCGGTCCCCTTGTACACGTGGAATTTTGGTATCGTATAGCCTTGCGGGTATTTGATTTGGTCGTACCAGCTTGGATACGGCCGCCCCGTTTTCACGACTTGACCAGCTGCCTCAGTCGCGTGATGAACCCGGATTTGCTGGGCTATGTAGTCAGCCAAGTCAGCCTTAGAGATTGCCTCCTCCTTGGCCATTGAGAGGGCTGGTGGTGGATTTGACGTTTCTCCTCGGTCGTCTTCAAGAACGATTGGGGGATCCTCGGCGGGTAAGTCCTGCTGGATCATCATTCCTATCATATCTTGGAAGAGAAGGCCCATCCGTTGTATGTTGGCCGCTTGTTCAGCAGCCTGTTTGTCCTTTTTCTCCAGTGTCCGGCGAAGGAATTCAGCGTCGGTTTCTTCCTCCCGGCGTGCGTCTGAGGACGTTTCTGGGTTTTCTTTTGGCCCGGTGAGGGCGGCCATAGCGTTCATCATTTCCTGGAGCTTTTGTTGCTGCTCCTGGGCCTTCGTCACGGATCGGGTTAGCGGTCGGTGGCCCGTAGAAGTGCGACTTTCCTCCTTTCCAGAGGCCATGTAAACAGTGTGCACCACCATGCCCCCAGACTTAGGGCGTCTGGGCTCAGTGCTTTTAGCCGTCGTTGCATGCTGGGGGGTCTTCTTTGGCCTCCTCCTTTTATGAGCCAGTTGATCAACAGCCTTTTGGGGTTTAGCCTGGTGACCAGCTTCCGGTTGGATTTTTAGCTTTTTGTGCTGGCGGGAGAAGTTTGGATCGATGATCGAGTCTCGGGCCTGCCGCCAAACCGTATAGATTTTGGAAGACAGCCGTTGAGGAGATCGGGGCTGTTCGGGTTTTATTTCCACAACCTTTTTTAATGGGGGAGGAGACCTCTTCAGCACTGCAGTAGCAGAATTCCTTCGCACCTTATTTAGCATTTCGAAGCTGTTCCCAGTTGGAACAGCAGCATTAACTTCTGCCACCGGGGCCGATGGAGTCAACCCGGAGGGGGAGTTGTCCCCAGCCTTCCTTACTTGGCGCCAATGGCGACGTTGAGCGTGTCGAGCGGACGGCGTAGGGTCAGCGGTAAGAATGGTTTCGTCTTGCCCCCTGTCTGGGTGGGGGGTCGCTGTTGGTATTAGCCTGTCAAAGACCGATGTCCTTTGGGCAGCAGGAGCGGGAGCTGAAGCCGTCAATCTTGTAAAGACCGACCTTTTGGCCGGAGAAGCTGCCTTGACGACTTCGGGGGCAGGAGCGGACACATTCTTAGAAGCAGCCTTCTCTGAGATTGTAGGCCCCATGATGGGTTTGCAGGATTTCTGGCCCAATCTAGAGAAGACCGAGGCGTTGACGTTGGGCGACTTGTTGAGAGGAGCCGCGGCAGGGGTAAGACGATCAAAGACCGACTTCTTGAGAGCTTCCGTTGTCAGCACTGGAGCGGTGAAGTTTGTCGGCGGGAGCATGGTCCCAAAGAACAATCCTGTGGTGGCGCGAGTGATCTGTTCCACGGGCATTGTGAATAACGAAGCAGCTTGGGGTCCGTAGGCTATACCTCTTGGCGAGGCAGAGCGTTGGTTGCAATTGCAGTCTGAGCAGTTGGAGAATTTCACGGAAGTAGAAGCCATCGATCCGTTGCTTTCTGCAATAAGCGAGCTGCCAATTCTTAGTATCTTGAAACCCAAGGGCAACCATTAGCGAACCGCGATTGGTTCGCGAATCACGACACACGAAGTGTGGAGTGGAAAGAGGAAAAGGTCCCACCGGGCGTGCCAGAATCTGTTCCCCTCCGAACGGCGGCCGGGACGCGGACGTCTCGCCTGAGGTTCGGGGCAGATGCTAATTGGTGCTATCCGTCCACCTCTCCGAAGATGCCAAGTTGATTTACGGCACCGTGTATCGAAGGTTTAGACGGATGCGTCCGATGTAGCAGACTTCGTCAGATTCCCCTTCGTTTGAGGGGCTTTTGATTGTGGGGACGCTCTTCCCTGCAGGCGCAAGCCCCTGTAGTTAATTACGCTACCGCATCGCGGTAACAACTTTCTCCTTCTCCAGATGGTCACTTCGTGTCGTGGGTGTTTGTTTTGTATTTTGTTGCCCGTGGATTGTTTACGGAGACTGAGTTATGTCGTCGCCCGTAGGGCGTGGACTAGTCCAAATCCGTATTATCTTAGATTTGGGGTTTGGGGGTTTGGTTTGAGGATACGTCAGCCATACTTGAGGCTAAGATCAACTCAAACGTTTGTTAAGGATACATTAGTCTAACTTTGAGACTAAGATCAACTTAACGGGATCGTTTAGATCCGACAAAAGAGCAATTGGCTCTATTGTTCCAGTTTAGGGACATAGGGGTCTATCGTATGTATGGCCGTCGGAACCCATCACCTCTCTGACGACGTTGAAGGATTACAACGACAGATGTCAGAGGAGTTCAGAGATGTACCCTCGAGCCAGAGTTAATTTGGGGGATTCATAGTCCAGTCTGTTTGAAGGTTTAAGAATACGTTAGCCATCTTTGAGGCTAAGATCAACTTAAACGGGACCGTTTAGATCCGACAAAAGAGCCTACGGGACTCTATTGTTCTAGTTTAAGGACATTGCGGTCCATGGGTAGTTTAAGGACGTTGCGGTCCATTGTTAGTTTTAAGACATCTCGGTCAAGGTTAAGGACGTCGTAGTCCATGGGTTTAAGGACCCCACAGTCCATTGTTAGTTTTAAGACATCTCGGTCAAGGTTAAGGACGTCGTAGTCCATGGGTTTAAGGACCCCAGAGTCCATTGTTAGTTTTAAGACATCTCGGTCAAGGTTAAGGACGTCGTAGTCCATGGGTTTAAGGACCCCACAGTCCATTATGTGCTCTGGATGCTTCACACGGGTTCACTGCCGTGCTCTGCGAGGACCAGGCTCCGCTCTGGATGCTTCACACGGGTTCACTGCCGTGCTCTGCGAGGACCAGGATCCGCTCTGGACGTTTTCCGCGGGGTCAAAGAGTAGCATTATCCGCGTTCCACGTAACCAGGAATTTTGCATTAGACACGGGTTTAAGGACCCCGCAGTCCATATCAATGTGTGGTCGTCGGGACCCGTCACCTCTTTGAAGACATTGAGGGATTACAATGCCAAATATCAAAGGAGTGAAGAGATGTACCCTAGAACCGGAGTGGATTAAATAGTCCTTGACCTAATCTGGGATCAAGACCGATTAATTATGTTATAAGCCCATTGGCCCAGTTAATCACAAATTGAGGACTTATGGCCATCTTGGGCTAAGTCCAATCAGGAGAGGCTTTGCCTCCATCCATTTAGCCAATTGGGCCAAAGCCTAGTGTTAAACACTACAGAGCAATCAGTGTTGAACACTGGGAATGAGGTTGACGAGTTAGTGTTTAACACTAAAAGATAATCGGTGTTAAACACCAGCAACAAGGCTTTTCAAATTAGTGTTAAACACTAAAACAGATCAGTGTTGAACACTGCAAATAAAGCTTTTTGATTAGTGTTGAACACTAAGGCCCAACAGTGTTTTAACACTGGGTTCGAGAGTTTCAATTTAGTGTTAAACACTAAGGCAGGAGGGGTCACGTGGCAGCACGTGAGAGCGCCCTCCCTTCATTTGTTCTGCTGAGATTATCGCGTCTTTCAGAGCATCACGTGCCATCACGTGATGGGCATTCAAATGCCTGTGTATTAAAGCTTCTGTCAAGGGTCACGTGGGTCACGTGGGGTGCTGCCTCAAAGGGGATTTCTGTAGATCTTTTGGGGGGGTCACGTGGTGACACGTGACCCTGCCTCTATGTATATTGTTTAGAGGATCTGTTAATCTTTTCCAGGAATTAAATTCCTCGTAGGGTTAAACCCTGACAGTAATTTCAGAGGAATTAAATTCCTACTTTCTCTTAAAGGTTTATATTCTGAATAGAGTTGGACTCTGAATTTTCTGTAGGAATTGAATTCCTCATACATGTGAAGAACCAAATCGGGTTAAACCCTAATAAAAGCTTTTGAGGAATTAAATTCCCACTCTCTTGTTAAATTATGATCAAGGGAATTAAATCCCCGCTGTTCCAACAGAACTAGGTTCTTAATTAGGGTTAAACCCTATTTCTTTTTGTTCTGAAGGAATTAAATTCCCATAACACAGGGTCAAGACCTGGTTTTATTTCAAAGGAATTAAATTCCTATAGTTTTGTGAGAATTAAATTCTCGTGCTTCAATTCCCTCTCTATGTTTTGGATCTGCATGGCAGGATCTCGACCCATTGAGAATTAAATTCTCAACCTCAAGGGGAGATGTGCACTTTGCAGATCCTCTATCAAAGAGAGAAGAAATATGTTCTTCTGTTTTATATATCAGAGTTAAACTCTGTTGAGAATTAAATTCTCTTTTCCTTCAAGGAGCCTTCCCTTTCTTACCTAGGGTTTTCTTTTGCAGAAGATCCAAGTTCCTCGAAGTATCAAAGCTCTCTCTCCCTTTCTTCCCTCTGCGTATATATCTATTTTTTTGTGTCTCTTGGCTCCTATTTATAGGAGAAGCAGCTGAGTCAATTAGTTTTTGACGAATCTTCATTGAGAGATTTGATTTGCATCCATCATTCGTTCTGGACCTTTGGATTATTAGGTGAATTTTATTCACCATTGGATTTCAAGTCCCGGGATTCTCCTTTGTTGTTTCAGTCAGATTTAGGGGGGAAATCATTCCAAGCCCGGGATTTTCCCATAGATAAATGATATTCAATCATCTCTGAATCTTTAATTCGATTGGTTCCAGATAGTCGCTTTCCTTTGGAAAGATTTGAATCTCTTTCAGAATTTAATTCTGTTGACAAAATGGGCTTTGAAAGCCGGTCACGTGTGACCACGTGACCCATGGTCACGTGTGGACACGTGACCCTCTTTGGAATGAGCCTCCCTCCTTCTTTTTGCGCTGTCTTCTGGTTGCTGCTTAACCGTCACGTGCCACCACGTGACCCCCGGTCACGTGTGAGCACGTGACCCTTTTTTGGATTCTTTTTCTTGGTTTAACTGGAGAACAATTCTGATGTTTTGAGCGTCACGTGCCAACACGTGACCCCTGGTCACGTGGGAGCACGTGACCTCTTTTGAAGCTTTTTCCTTGATTTGATCAGGGATCCGGTGTGCCTTTGACGCTTGCATTTAAATGTCACGTGCCGACACGTGACCCTGGTCACGTGGGAGCATGTGACTCTTTCTGAAGCCTTTCTCTTCGATGGAGTCAGAAAACTGAACTTGCCTTGATGATGTGTTTAGGTGTCACGTGCCAACACGTGACTGCTGGTCACGTGTGGGCACGTGACCCTCTTCTGAAGCTTTTTCCATAAGCTTTTCTGATTTTAAATCAGGAAACAGACACTGGTACATATTAGTCTGTAGACCCGAGATCGTCATAGAGTCTTGTGTGATTTCCACTGTGCTTTGATTTCCACCTTACCACGTCCAAGAGGGCGTGCAAAATGGTGGCTTTTGGGTACAGTCCCGAATCACATGGAGGCAATGAGCGATAGGAGGGGATTCGTCTCTCCCGATATAGGGAGTTGATGTTGTGCTGTGTTTGATTGGCTATAACTGGAAGTCCCTGGCCAGGGCTGATATAGAGTGCTACTGGTAAGTGTTATCAGTAGTTTCTCGACCTATTACAAGCCTCACATCGACACGACTTATCGGTTACTGGGGTCTGACGTTTACCACCCCTAGACTAGATATGCAACATATCAGACGAAGAGACCGGACTGTACGGTAGTGTTACTGATTGGATTCACAGGAGAATGTACAGGCTTGCTTGTTGATCTTCTGATCGATCAATACCTGGGTGGCTGTTACGTTTACCTGACCGCTTGCAGCTTGTGGGCGTTTGATATGATCATCACCTACTGCCGGCGTATTGACGATTCTTTAGAGTCCTACACAGAGGTTTCCTGGCTCAGGCAAAACGGAGTAGAAGCACATATGTGATATGTGCGGGACCGAGAATAATACGATATGAGATACCGTATTCTATTCTCGCGATATATGATATCGGCCGGGTATATGTGATATAGCCGGGTCATCGGATCAAGTGTTGATTCGATGAATCAGTACATGTTATATTAGTCGGTTATATGCGATATAGCTGGATTGTCAGATCAAGTGTTGATTCGATAATTTAATGTATAATTATATATATGATATATTACATTACATTAACTGATATAAGCTCGCTTTATTGATTCATTTTCTCACCGGATAATACATTGATATATATGCGATATATGTTAATTGTATTATTTTCTTTTGTTACAAAAATATATTATATATATGTGATATATAATATTGTAACAAGTTATGATTATAAATGCAACATAATTTGTGGAGATTAAAAAAGTTAGGGTTTGATTTGGGTTAGCTTTTTCATGAGCTTTCATGAAGCTTCATGAAGCTTTGACTTTATCTTTTATCTTTGGATTTTTGTGGAGTCATTGTTAACCCAACCCAAAATCTTAACCTATGGTTAATTCTCTACAAAGGTTAAGCCCTTCATACTTAACCTAAGCTTGCAATTATAACCATAGCAATAATTTCATTATTCATCACAAATACTTTTCTTCTTCTTCTTCCTCTTGAAAAGCTTTCTAGCTTTTGGGTTAGTGATGAAAAAGTGTGAGAAATTGAAAGAAAAAGAGAGCTAAATTCCTACTTCATCATCCTTATCTAGTCTAGCCCCTTAGATTAGGGTGTTCACTTCACTAATACCTGATTAGAGAAGTGAGAGCAAGACTTCAAGTAAGCATGAATCGTTCGGCTTGTGGAGATTCTCTAGAGTCCGGAAGGTCATGGATCGCGGCGAAGGGACTATTACTCGGAGCTTATGAAGCGAAGGAACGGACTACAAAGGTTGTAATCCCTTTCTTTTAGATGTAAAGTTGTTTATATGCTTGTTTACCCTAATTATCTAGCAAAGATCCTTGCTTGAGGTTGTTCGGCACTTGAAAATTTTAGATTTGGCATGGTTGATACCTTATAGACCCTTGTGATAGTGCCTAGTAACCCTACAGTGGTATCAGAGCCTAGCTAGAGTATTAGGCGACGTGTAGACGAAGTTAAAAGTCCGATCGAACCCCGAAACATCATTTTAGACCCCCTCTCTGGAAATTTTTTAAAAAGATGGTTTTTTCCGTTTTAAAAATACTCAGAAAATTAAGCAGGTGATTGTATGGATATCTGTGAAGTACGATTCCCTAAGTCCATCAAGCCACCGCGGAACCGCGGCCAAACCTTGCTATTGGCGGCAGTTCCGCGGCCGAACCTGAGGATTAAGGGATCGTACTTCAACAGGTGATCCGTAGGTATTACGTTATGCTTCTGGGAATTTTTAATATTACTCAAGTGTTGAGTTTTCTGGAGATCTTAAGAATTCGTCGATTCGATCGGAAAGTTTAACATCGTTTAGTTTTTCCGGATAATTTAGAACGTGTTAAAAGGTTCGAACGGATATCTATAACTCACTTTTTCCCGACACGAAAAACTTTCAAGTGTTGGAATTTTTCCCGAGTTTGAATCTTTCGGAAAAACATGCAAGCATATATATGGACCCTCTAGAAGAACGTAACCTTAACTCGATTATGTGACCGTCAAAACTGCCATCGAATCCTAGGGTTTGTGGTAGTTTAGCGTTGCCACATGTGAGGCGTTGGTTTGGCCCTTCTACGGCTGGTTCATTGGGGCTGTGACATATTCTGGGATTTTTTAACTCCGCTCAAGTGTTGAGCTATTTGGGAAATCTTGGGTATTTGATTATTTGATCGGAAAGTTTAACATTGTCTATTTATCTGGAATGTGATACAATATGTGGAATTCATATAGTTAGGCATGAAATGCGAAGTATGTGATATTTCGGATTTAAGATGTCTAAAGTGATTGTGGATTCCAAATGTTGTAGTTTTACACTTTCTTTTCTGTGACCGTAAGCGTAGTATGTGGTGTATCGCCGGCTTTGTTACTATACATCAACAACAATCGGGATACGCATACTTACTTACATTGATGATATGAGATATTATGTGTTGCTGTGATATGTTATGTTGGATCGTCGTGTTCTGAATAGCTGGGGGTTTTATGTGAGATGCGGGTTTTTATTTTCATTCATGTAAAATTCATTGTATGTAATATTCTTTTATTGGGGCACTTCCGGGTTGAGGATGATGTCACCATTGTATATTATTTACTTTTCCGCATTAGGTAGACCCGAGGAGGGGAGCACAAGTAACCGGGTTCTAGGGTCCAGTGGGAGGCCATCTCGAGGAGTCGAGACCGGGTCTCTTAACCCTAGAATTGGCAGTGTTGCTTGCCGCTCTCGTAGGGGTCTAGAGATATGGGTTTGGCTATTCATCACGACCGTGGAATCCGTATTTTATACAGGCTCGAAATAAAACACGGACGTCCTAGTATATCCAATATTTCATATGTTATCTTCTGCTGCAATATTCTGTGATGAGATCATAATACCGCCTGAGACGAATGCTTATACTATATATATATGATGATATATAAATATTACTGCTTTCGTTTCTTCTGTGATGCTTAGGAAGCATAACTGATGGGATTTATTAATGAGATTAATAAAAGAAAAGAAACCTAAAAGATGTTGTAGAATCAAAACTTTATAAAAAGGGTAGCTACAATTTTGCTTTGCATCGCGGTATATATGATATACCCTGCACCTTATTCGATGAGGAAAGAGCCGAGATCTCTTCACCGGGAGTGACCTCTTTAGCAAAACTGGCAGATGCTACAAACCCGCGGTTTAGTTTTTGATTGCTTCTATAGTTCTTGCTTTGCACCGCGGTATATATGATATACCCTGCACGTTATTCAATGAGGAAAGAGCCGATATCCCTTCACCGGGAGTGACCTCTTTAGCGAAACTAGAAAAGCCTAAAAAACACTCCTTTTCAAAATCACTTGTGTCTACAATGATATCAAGTTCATTACGCTCATGGTTTTCTGAAAAACCTGCGTAGCCCTCCGTCATTTCAGATAGAGACTAGTTAGTATTCGTGCTGCGTTTGTTGACCTTAGCCAAGGCGTAGTGTACGGTAGCTAATTAGTATTTATTTGCTAAAACATGAGATGTGATTGAGTTAGGCTAGTCGTACGACTTTGTTGACCTTAGCCAAGGGTAGTACGGGTGAGTTTAATTCAATCAGGAAATGACGGGTTGAATTTAGCTAGCATTTATGATTTGTTGACCTTAGCCAAGGTTAGGGGTGTAAACGAGCCGAACTCGAGCCAGCCAAGCTCGGCTCGAGTTCGGCTCGTGGTTCTTTTTGTCGGCCCAAGTCCGGCTCGTTTAGTTAATCGAGCTAGAGATGTTCGGCTCGAGTCCGGCTCGATTAAACATGCCCAGCTCGTGTTTGGTTCATTTGTGGCCCACTAACTAAACGAGCCGAGCTCAACTGAGCTCGTTTGTGAGCTCGGCTCGTTTTTAGCTCATTTACTCATATTAATAGTATCTTCCAAGAAAAACACATAATTAACAATAATGCTTAAAACTCAGGGTTTTGAGATATGGAAAAATTAAAAAACATTAACATCTAGGGCATTGAATGGGTCTAAATGCTGGGTTTTATATTTATCTCAGTACACTTTATATACTGTTATTTAATTGAATTAAGTGTTCTGAGAGTTGTATAGAATCTGCTAAATATTACATATTACTGTTTTTTTTCAAACTGTGTAACCCAGCCGAACCCGAGTCAATACCGAACGAGCCTGGCTAAGTTCGAGTCCGGCTCGTTTAATAAACGAGCCAGGCTTTCTGGCTCATGTCCGGCTCGTTAATAAATGAACTGAATTTGAACGAGCTGATACCGAGCCGAACCTTAATCGAACCCGAGCTGGCTCGTTCAATTACCACCCCTAGCCAAGGTCATGAGTTGCTAGGGGAAAAAGCATTATCGGAAATTTCAATTGTTGAAATTTGCAATGAGATTGCATACCTCCTGTGAGATAGTTGGATCCCGATACCACAGCGAGTAAGAGTTACACCTGGGAGAATTTTACACAGGACAATTAGCCGATCAAGTAGGTGTCTAGAAAGGTGTTAACGGGGTTATGCCTCTGGGAAAATGAGGTTTACTTTAATTAGGTCCGTGCGAAAGCACGGGGAACCTCCCTCAAAGTACCAACACTGGCCTGGCTGAAAGATTGGCAAACTTGTAAGGTGTAATTAATCCCGGCTAGTCTTTCCTTTTAGGATTTGAAGGAAGATTTGATAAAAACAGTGGGAGACATCCTGATTAGATAAGATAATAACCAATCTAATCTTGCAAGAGCATACGCTAAAGTGTTTTCTTCTCTCTCTCTCCAGGTAGCGACCATGTCAGGCCTTAATCAAGATAATAATATGGATGTATTGACTGAAGCTTATTATACTGAGCAGGGGAACGTTGGTCCCGTTCTTTCTTATTGGTGTTATAAGACTGAGCAAGGAATAGGAGAATATCTGGATTCTCACGCCACCCAAACGAAGAACAAGCATGCTGATGCATGTTTTTCGGGTGTGTTAGTTATCGAGAACTGTTTCTCAGTTCACTCTACGTTCTGGGTATTAGATACCGGATCGGGATCCCACATATGTAATATTTTACATGGGCTACGTAAAGGTAGAGAACTCTGAATGGGTGATCATTCCGTAACAGTAGGGAATGGTGCAAATGTTGCAGCCAAAGCAGTTGGCGAATATCACCTTGTATTACCAAATGGTAATACATTGGTTCTGAACGAGTGCTATTACATTCCGACCCTGATATGCAATATTATATCAGTTTCTTTATTGAATAAAGAAGGAAATAATTTTATAGTACATGATAATGTTATGAACATATTCCTGAATCAAAAGTTGATAGGATTAGGATCATTAAATAATGGCATGTACGTTCTCAACCAAACTACAGTACTTAATGTACAAAACACACACAAGAGGAAGAGTTCAGAAATGAACGAATCCTTCTTGTGGTATTGTAGACTAGGTCATATCAATGCGACACGACTAGCTAAGTTACATAAGGATGGATATTTGAATCCGTTCGAATTATCATCTTATGAAACCTGCCATTCATGTCTCAAAGGCAAAATGAACAAAACTCCGTTTAGTGGACACAGAGAAAGAGTTGAGGAACTCTTAGGACTGGTACATAGTGATGTATGCGGTCCCATGTCTACACATGCCAGGAACGGTTCTTTCTACTTCATTACATTCACTGACGATCTCTCAAGATACGGACATGTGTTCCTAATGAAACACAAGTCTGAAGCTTTTGAGAAATTCAGAGAATATAAGCACGAAGTAGAGAACCAAACGGGTAAAAGTATTAAGATCCTTCGATCTGATCGAGGAGGAGAATACTTGAGCAATGAGTTCCTGGACTATCTAAAAGAGAATGTGATTCTCTCTCAGCTTACTCCTCCTTATACACCACAACACAACAGTGTATCGGAGCGGAGGAATCGCACTCTATTAGATATGGCGCGCTCTATGATGAGTACTGCTGAGTTGCCTATTTCCTTCTGGGGGTATGCCCTTGAGACAGCCATATACCTATTGAATAGAGTTCCAACCAAATCGGTGCCTACCACTCCATATGAGATATGGAATGGGAAGAGACTATCTCTTAAACGAGTTAAGATATGGGGTTGTCCAGCTTATGTTAAAAAGCAAAATCCGGACAAGCTCGAGGCAAGATCAACTATTTGCAAGTTTGTGGGATATCCAAGCAATTCGTATGGATATCTATTCTACCACGGTGAACAACAAAAGGTGTTTGTTGCTCAACATGCCACCTTTTTAGAAAAGGAATTTCTTGTTAAAGAAATTAGTGACGAAGAGGTAGAGCTGGAAGAGCTTCCAGCACCACAAACTACAACTGATGATTTATTGGAACCAGAGGATTCAGTAGTACCCGACGAACCTCAGCCTCTCCGCCGATCTAGTAGGGTTTCTCGTCCACCTGAGAGATACTACGATTTTCTCGTTGATGGTGGGAGCGAGAATTGCATCATGGAAGATGATGACCCAACTAGTTTCGACCAGGCCATCATGAGTGGGGACTCTGTGAAGTGGCTGGATGCAATGCGATCTGAGATGGAATCCATGTACACCAACAAAATATGGACTTTGGAAGTTGCCCCTGAAGGGGTAAAACCCATTGGGAGCAAATAGATCTTTAAAAAGAAACTTGGTATAGATGGAAAAGTTGAGACTTTCAAAACTAGACTTGTTGCAAAGGGTTTTCGTCAACGACCAGGTGTGGATTATGACGAAACCTTTTCTCCAGTGGCTATGCTTAAGTCCATCCGGATTCTACTTGCCATTGCTGCATACCATGACTACGAAATCTGGCAGATGGATGTTAAGACCGCCTTTCTAAATGGTGATTTAGAAGAGTGCATGTACATGACTCAGCTAGAGGGCTTCGTAGATAGTGGGAGCAGCGGAAAGGTGTGCAAGCTGCTTAAATCCATCTACGGGTTAAAGCAAGCATCGCGGAGTTGGAACATCTGCTTTGATGTTGTAGTTAAAGAGTTTGACTTCATCAAAAACGTAGATGAACCTTGTACATACAAGAAGGTTGTAGAGAGTAAGGTTGTCTTCCTCGTATTGTACGTGGATGACATACTCTTGATAGGAAATGATGTTCCTATGCTGCACTCGGTCATGTTGGGGTAAAAATTTACACCCCGGGTGACCAAGTCAAAATCAAAGTCAACCCCAAGCCAAGTGGGCCCAAGCCCAGATCCAGTGGGCAGATGCCCGGGTCAAGCCAGAACATGAAGCGGCCGGCCTCCCCCCATGCCGAGATAAAAATTTTGTAATAAATAATTTTGTTGCATTTCTTTTATTTTGTTTTATGGATAAATGTAAGAAAAATAGGCATAAAGCCAAATTTTTGTAAAGCCCATGGCTTATGTGCAAAAAGAAATGGCTCATGAGCCATGGGATAGGCAAAATGCCATTTTGTGAAGCCCAAGGGGCTATGTGTAAAGTGTATAGCCTATAAAGGCAAAAGATAATGAAAATATCTCACTAACTTTTTTCTCTCTAAAAAAAAAAAGGTTTCAGATCTGAGATCTTTCTCCTTCTTCAAGGTTCCAAAACCTTCTTCTTTCTCTTGAATTAAATCAAGAGTTCTACTCTCCTTTTTATAAAACAAATTAGTTTTTCACCACAAAACCCATCAAGGGGAACTCAGATCTTCCATTAGATCTCAAAAAGGAGTGATTTTTAAAAATCCCATATCTCTTGATCTTCAAGATCCAGCTAACAGAGGAGGAGGAAGAAGAACCCCTCCCATTAACCCAAAAAAAAAACACTCAGGAGTCCAACTCCTTTCTAATTTCTCTTCCGGGAGTTTCTGGGGTTAAAACCCCTCTTTTCCTCGCCGGCGCGCTAGCGCTCGAGCGCAAAGCACCTACGTGCCGACACGTGGCGCGTTTGCGCTCCAGCGCACTGCGCGCGAGCGCAAAGCGCCCACGTGCCGACACGTGGCACGCGCGCTTGCGTTCCAGCGCAGTGCGCCCGAGCGCAAAGCGCCCACGTGCCGATACGTGGCGCGCGCGCTTGCGCTCCAGCGCACTGCGCCCGAGCGCAAAGCGCCCACGTGGCGCGCGCGCTTGCGCTCCTGCGCACTGCGCCCGAGCGCAAAGCGCCCACGTGCCGACACGTGGCGCGCTTGCGCTAAGCGCACTGCGCCCGAGCGCAAAGCACCCACGTGCCGACACGTGGCGCGCGCGCTTGCGCTCCAGCGTCCGAGAGCAAAGCGCCCACGTGCCGACACGTGGCGCGCTTGCGCCCTAGCGCCCAGCGCTCATGCGCAAAGCGCCCACGTGCCGACACGTGGCGCGCTTGCGCCTGAGAGCACAGCACCTAAGCGCACAGCGCTCAAGGCGCTGGCCCCACGCATCCTTTGGATGTCTTTTCCCCCCTTTTGTTTATATATACATGTATATATATACATATGTATACATATGTACACATACACATACTCCGCAACATTCTCCCCCTCCAAAAATTTTTTGGGCCGGGACGCTGCCCCGAACCCCGTAAGGGGGCTGCTAGCCCCCTTGACCCCCAGCCTGCTATCCGGGTAGCGGGACCCCCGTAAAAACTCTGCGTGGCTCCCGATATATCCAAAACCCCCTTTCAAAACAAAACACACGTACACTGCACATTGAGTTCGCATGACCGGTTTAACCCGTTAATCGGAGGTTCCCTCGCCCCAAAGGCGAGGGGTAATTAACGGCAACTTAGTCCGCGGCTGCCGGAGATTCGGATCCCCACAATCATTAAACTCCGGCCTACCCTAGGCAGGGGGAATATGTAGTACGCCTGAGAAGCGTGCGCGTATTCCCATCTCAATGGGGTGACGAAAAACACCCTACAGATTCTGGCACGCCCGGTGGGACCTTTCTCTCCTCCCATATTTCGGGTTAAACGTTCATGCGAACTCAATCAATATACATATCGATTGTCTATACTGAAATGATATTTTTTTTTCTGTGCAGCAATCAACCTTCGACGACAATGTCTCCCCAGACGAATTCAGCTTCCAACGTGACCCCAATTCTGTACGTGGTCAAGATCAACACTCGTGTGGTCCTCCCCGCAAGCCTCAGTCGACAGTGGGAGGAACCACCCCGCCAGTTTGGCTCCGTCATCATCTACCCTGCCGGAAGCGCTCGTCTGGCAGAAATCCCGGCGGAACAGGTGGCCAGGCCGGTCCCAAGGGGCAAGAGGCCGAATGTCGTGATCGCCAAGGCACCACAACCAAAACTTAAGACGGTGTCTGAACGATTCTCTGGTGCTCCAGCAGGGGGCAAGAACTCTGGTACAAAGGGCAACATCAAATGTTGCGGACGAGCTCAGGCGATGACTCCAACAAATGCACAATTGAGCGTATCTCCAAAGCCTTCCATTGCCAGGTCTGCGGCGTCTTCCCAAAGAGTCAAAGTCTGCCAGGTGCTTAGAACAGAAAAGTTAAGGCAGAAGCGGCTCAGGTATCGAGCCAACAAGAGGGCCAGGACTTCGACCAAATGGAATTTTGTGAAGTTCCAAGTGCAGGGTCGCCCCGCGATGACGGCTGAGTCGGACATGAGAATCAGCAATTCCTTCGAGCCTCTGAAGTGGGTTCAGAAAAATGCCATGACCGCCAGAATCAAGAAGACAGCGGTCCGAATAATGCTATAAAGAGACGTGTCCCGGCCCCAACAGAAGAAGTATGACACTGTCTCTTCAAGAGTCTATCAAGTACTCTGTGCCGCACGAAAGCAGCGGGGCAAACCCAGAAAAGAAGCACCAGCACCATTCAAGAACCTGGTTAGGCCAGCCGCCTTCAATCGACTACCAGCTACCGAAACAAGTGGGTCAAGACAGCGATCCGTGAAATCAGCTGCCAATGATAGAAAGACGGCCGGATATATCATCCATACGGTCTATATGGCGGGCGGGCGCCCCAGCGACAACCTTCGCAGCAAAAGCAAGGATGGGGCCACCACATCCCAAGCCCAATCTAGCCTGAATGTGGTTGCCGCTGCCCAAGAACAGCCGCCCCCGCTGGATGAAGAAAACCCTCTCGATGAGGATGATAGGCAGAAAGACCCCTCGGTCCATGCAGAGTCAAGCTCAGACAGCGAGGAAGAGCCGACTTTCCGCCCCAGGACTGCGGAGCAAGAGCTGCTTCAAGAGCTTCGAAAACAGCTCAGGAGCAAAGACAAAGAGATGGCCAAGCTCTATTCAAAGATTGATGATTTAACAAACGTGGTAATGCAGCTCATGGCTCAAATTGCTCGAGCGCCTCCCAATAAAGCACAAGCCGCTACTAATCAGCCGGGTGATGACAATCCGAGGCAGCCAATGCCTGTTCCTTTGGGTCCAAGACTGGTCGAGCCGCATGAAAGCCGGCCACACTCCGCTTCTGTGGACGCCTTGGCCCCAGATAGCACTATCCCGCTAACACAGGATCGGATAATGGATCTGGTCACCAGCAAGGTTAAAACATTGGTGGCCGAAGCTGAAGCTCAGAAAGAAATCGGCAGTAGTGGGCGGCCATATCCCGCGCAGTATGATCTGATTGAGTTCCCAAGTGGCTACGTCATTCCTAAGTTTGGAAGATTTGATGGAACGGGGAATGCAAATCAGCACGTCGCCCACTTCAAAGCATCGTGCGGAAATACAGGGGGCAATGACGCGCTCCTTCTTCGTCAGTTTGTCAACAGCCTGACCGGCGTCGCCTTCGACTGGTATGCGAGTATACCGGACGGGTCCGTCATTACCTTTGCCCAAATGGAGTCCCTGTTTCGGCAAAGGTTCATGAGTGTCAGTGATAAAATCTCCATTGCCGACCTTGTGAGGACCAAGCCGGGGAAAAATGAAGGCAACACCGACTTTATCGCTCGATGGCGTAATCTCACAGTCAAGTGCGAACCGCCGTTGGAGCAGGACCAGTCCGTCAGCCTTCTCATTGGGAACCTCAGCAATTGGATGGTCCCATTCTTGTGTACGGCGGGCCTCAAGACATTTCAGGAGCTAACCAAGAAAGTCCAAATGCTGGAACGCTCGAAGCAAGAGTCCCCGCCGGATTCTCAGAGAGACAAAACTTGGAAAAGCAAGCGGGACGACAACCGTAGAAGCGGGGGTTCCAGCAGTACCAATGTCTTCAATGCGTCCGACAATGAGGAAAAGCGAAGGGCGGCCGAATCCAAAACTAACCGGTCTCGAAAGCCATTGCTGGGAGGAGATGGGCCTTCCCTAGAGAAGAAAAAGAACAAGGTTTACTCTTTCAGAAGGGACAAAGTCCGCAAGATATTTAAAGATGCCTTGAACAACGGCCTACAATTGCCGGAGTCGAAAAGACCCCAAGAAGCAAAAATGACCGACAATCCTCTGTATTGCCCGTACCACCGAGTAGTGAGCCATGCGATCGAGGATTGCTATATCTTCAAAGACTGGGTCGAGAAGCAGTACAAGGCTGGAGAGATCGAGCTGTCCAAAAGTGTGTTGGTGAACAATCAAGTTGCAACCACCAACTTTATACAGACAGAAACTGAAGCCTTCTGGGAGCAGACAGCCGAACCCGCTGCCCTGAGAAATGAAACGGACTCATCGCGGCCTCCGTGGAGTACGCACATATCTAATAAGACGAAGAAGATGATAAAGCTACTTCGGAAAGAACCCAGGACGGAATGGGAAGGGCAGAAGAAGCCTACCAGTCCAGCTGCCAATGCGGCTCCATCAGGCTCAAAATCCAAGAAGCTCAAGAAGAAGAAAAGTGCAGCTCGGCACGAAAAAGAGTCTGCACGGAGATCGACCATTCAAAAATATATCGATTCCCTCGAAGAATATGAACAAAAGGAAAGAACATTGATTCAATTGAAGGAGTTCTTCCCTGTACAAGCGGCTGAAATTCTGGAGGAGTTAGAAGAAGACTCCAATGAAGAGATCCCGGTAGTGACTTGCTACGCCATCCATCTTGGCAGCGACTCTGAGGATGAGCTCTGTTTTCCCGAAGAGGACGAGGAGCTCACCACAAAGGCCAATCAAATCCAGCTCAGAAGCGGCAGGGCTCTACCGCAAAATCAGGGCAACGCCCCAAAAGGAAAGGAAAAACAAATCGCTAATGAAGAAGATGGCAGAGAACTGGCTGATGAAAACATAGGTCCTTCCTCGGTGGACTATAATGTCTTGGCACATCTCCGAAAGCTTCCGTCTCTCCTGAGCATCTACGACGCCTTGGTCCTATCTAAGGAGCTTAGAGATGTTCTCATTCACGCTCTACAAAACCCCGAGCAGTATCAGGCTCACTTTGCGGAAATTAATATGAAAGAAGCCCAGCACGCTTTACATGCCGCCGCAGTCACATTTGAGGATGAAGACTTGCTACTGGGAACGGCTGAGCATAATCGGCCGCTTTACGTGACCGGGTACAGCGATGGAGATCGGATTAATCGCATATTGATTGATCCGGGGTCTTCAGTGAACATCATGAACTTGCGGACGCTGAAGAGTTTTTCAATGGACGTCCGACACCTGTCAAGGAAGAGGATTGTCATTCAAGGCTTCAACCAAAATTGCCAGCAAGTTCTGGGGTCCATAGCTCTGCCAATCAAATTCGGGGATCTGCAGACCGAAGCTAAGATATACGTGATCGATGCCGACACGTCTTATAAGATTCTCTTGGGGCGGCCGTGGCTCCACGATTACGGTATCATTCCGTCAACTCTCCATCAATGCATGAAGTATACTAAAAATGGCAAAGAAAGACGCATTGACGGAGACATCCAGCCGTTCGGTGTGCATGAAGTCCGATATGAAGATTCCCGGTACTTTATGAACCACCAAAATGCTAAGCCACAACTGACTGAAGATAAAGCGGCCCCAAGACTCAAAGGCAAATCTGAGCCGGCTGTCACTTTCAAAAGCAAAAACGTCCAAGTACGCCCGCATTTCGGTAGTGACACTGATGAGTCCGACGCTGGAAGTCCGTCTTTCCGTAAAACTCGCCCTCGTTTCGGTAGCGATACGGACGAATCTGATGCTGAAGGCCCATCTAGCAGCAAAGTCCGCCCTCATCTTGGCAGTGACACTGAAGAGTCAGAAGAAGAGGACCTGCTGTGCAACAGCTGTGCAGATTGGCCCCCCATACAGCAAGCGAAACTACGAGAGACCTTCGAAGTCGCAGAAGGGTCCCTGGCCATCACAAGGGTGCCGGAACGGATGTGCAAAGAGCTCGACGCATTGTCAGTCTCTACCGTGGACCAGCTGAAAACTTTCTACGTGCCCGGGAGGAAAAATGGACAGAAGGGCATCCTGTTTTACAGGTCAAACCCCGTTGTGCATCCGGACGATCTTTCTGTCACGTGCCTTCCCTATGAGAGAGGCATAAGAGCCGTCCTCAATCCCAGATACTATGCGCCCGAGATACGGGAATACTTTAAGAAGTGCGGATGCCGGTTATATCAAACGGAGTCCGAAGCAAAGTTTTACGAAGGGCTATGGTATCCGCCCCAGGTCCGAGCACTCATCGATGGACGAATTCCAGATAGACGGGGCATAGGCTACATTCAACCTGATTCTAAAGCGTGCTACATGATCCATGTTGGTGAGGCCAGCGAAAGATCAAATGATGATGACGAGATAGCCGAGCCAGAAGAAGCTCCTCAAGAGCTCGAAGATGGCGGACAAGCAACCTTTGACGAGCTAACCGAGATTGACTTAGGAACGCCCGATAATCCAAGGCCGACCTACATCAGCTCGCTCTTGTCAGAGGAAATGAAAGCACAGATAATTGCCCTGCTGCATGAGTTCGTCGACTACTTCGCGTGGACATACAAAGAAATGCCTGGCCTTTCCCCCGAAGTGGCCGTACATAAGTTGGCTATATCTCCTGATGCTAAGCCAGTCAAACAAGCTCCTCGAAGAATGAGAAGGGAGTTGGAAGAAAAGGTCATCGAGGAAACCAAGAAACTCATCGATGCCGGCTTCATCAGGGAAGAGAAATATGCGGACTGGATCGCATGCATAGTCCCAGTGAAGAAGAAAAATGGGCAGATCCGAGTTTGTGTCGATTTCAGGGACCTCAACAAGGCATGTCCAAAGGACGACTTCCCGCTACCGGTCATGGAAATGATGGTCGATGACACCTCAAATTACGAGCTGTTCACCTTTATGGATGGCTCGTCTGGATATAATCAGATCAAGATGTCGCCTGAGGATGAGAAGCACACAGCATTTCGAACTCCGATCGGAATATATTGCTACAAGGTGATGCCGTTCGGACTGAAGAACGCAGGTGCTACATATCAAAGGGCAATGACCAATATCTTCGATGACCTAATTCATAAAGTCGTCGAATGTTATGTTGATGATCTGGTCGTTAAGACTGAAACCAAGGCCGATCATATCCAGGATCTTAGGACCGTTCTCACCAGACTGAGGGAATTTGACCTGAAAATGAATCCTCTGAAATGCGCTTTTGGCGTGTCATCGGGAAAATTCTTGGGCTTCATAGTCCGACATCGAGGGATCAAAGTTGACCCATCAAAGATAAAGGCCATCATGGAGATGCCCCCTCCGAAGAGTTTGACGCAGCTAAGATCTTTTCAAGGTAAGCTTGCTTATATACGGAGGTTTATCTCAAATTTATCGGGGAGATGTAGGCCCTTCTCAAAGCTCATGAAGAAAGGAGCTCCTTTTATCTGGGATGCCGGGTGTCAAGCAGCGTTCGAAAGCATCAAACAATACTTGTTGCACCCTCCAGTGCTGGCCGCTCCCATTCCAAATAAACCGCTGATTCTCTACACTGCCGCGCTAGATGAGTCACTCGGTGCGCTCCTTGCCCAGAATAATGAGGAGGGAAAGGAAAATGCCCTCTACTACCTCAGTCGAACTCTAGTCGGGGCGGAACACAACTATTCCCCAATCGAAAAGCAATGCCTGGCTCTGATATTTGCTGTGAAGAAGCTGAGGCACTATCTGCTGGCTCATCGGGTTATGCTGATCTCCAGGGTCGACCCGCTCAAACACCTGATGACCAAAGCAAGCCTAGCCGGCAGAATGGCAAGATGGGCTGTCATGCTACTTGAGTTTGACATAGTTTATACTCCTCAGAAAGCAGTAAAAGGGCAAGCTCTTGCAGATTTTCTCGCTGCTCATCCCATACCAGAAGGGTCGCCACTAAATTGTGAGTTACCCTACGAACAAGTGCTGCACCTCGAGGAAGATGGGCCATGTTGGGAGCTCTACTTCGATGGAGCCTCATCAATAAGGACCTCCAGTAAATCAAGCGTCCCAGAGATAAAGGCAGGGATAGGATT
Source organism: Agapanthus africanus (assembly GCA_030015575.1). Taxonomy (NCBI): domain Eukaryota; kingdom Viridiplantae; phylum Streptophyta; class Magnoliopsida; order Asparagales; family Amaryllidaceae; genus Agapanthus; species Agapanthus africanus. The sequence continues at coordinate 797,759,817 of CM057340.1, forward strand.
GGTGTGCATCACTCCATCAATGGGAACCCTACGGCGCTCTTTTGCTCTCACCGAGCCTCGCACAAACAATGAGGCCGAGTATGAAGCTCTGATAGCTGGTTTGGAGCTCGCCATAGAAATGGAAATCCTTCGGCTACGGGTTTACGGTGACTCCCAGCTTGTCGTCAACCAAGTAAGCGGCAACTATAAGATATACAAACCCGAGTTAGCTCGGTACAGAAGCCGGGTGGTGGAACTCATGAAACGGTTCACTCACATCGAGCTAACAAGAGTCCCTAGAGCATTGAACGGAAAAGCCGACATACTCGCTCGCCTAGCCAAGGAGCTGGCTGATCCTGACATGGACGAAATTCTGATCACAGTCAGGAGTCGACAAATTCTACCCCCAGTCTCTCTACGAGAAGAGGAAAGCGCGGAACAGAAGAGCAGACATTCAGAAGAAGCTTCGATCATCCAAGACGAGCCCGATTGGAGAGAACCCTTCATAGAGTACCTCCGATACGACAAGCTGCCCGAAGAAAAATCTGCGAGGATTCAGCTGAAGAAGAGAGCTCTCCGATACGTGTTTGTAAATGACACACTATACCGCAGGTCATATGACCAACTCTGGCTCAGGTGCCTGTCATCGGCCGAAGCCCAAAAAGTCATGAAAGAAGTTCACTCAGGCGTTTGCGGTGCTCACCAATCTGGCCCTAAGATGCGACTGCAAATTAAACGGCTTGGGTATTACTGGCCCACCATGATACGGGATTGCGGAGAGCATGCAAAGAAATGTTATATCGGCCAAGTTCACGGTGATTTTATTCACAAGCATCCCAATCCATTGCATCCTACGGTGGCGTCGTGGCCCTTCGAAGTCTGGGGCACCGACATCGTTGGCCCAATTGATCCTCCGTCATCCAAAGGCCATCGGTTCATACTGGCCACGACAGACTACTTCTCCAGATGGGCTGAAGCTGTCCCGCTGAAAGAAGTCAAGACAAAAGATATTCTGACATTCTTCCAGCATAATATTCTATACCGCTTCGGTACACCAAGGAGAATCATTTCTGACAACGGGCCTTCTTTCAAGAGCTTCAATGTCTCAAGGTTCGCTACTCAGCACAAGATAGACTGGAGGTATTCCTCCATCTATAATCCAAGAGCCAATGGGCTAGCCGAAGCCTTCAATAAGACTCTATGCAAGCTCCTGAGGAAAAATGCTTCAGCCAACAAGAGAGACTGGAATCTCAAGCTTCACGAGGCATTGTGGGCATATCGTACCACGCACCGTACTCCAACACAGTCCACTCCATACTCATTGCTCTTCGGAGTGGAGGCGATCCTCCCCCTCGAAGTCGAAGTTCCAAGCTTAAGAATATCTGTTCAGCACGAGTTGACGGAGGAGGAAAACGTGCTCCTTCGACTTGAAGAGCTCGATGCCCTCGAAGAAAAGAGGCTCGCGGTACAGCAAAATCTGGAGCTATACCGAGCCCAAATGTCACGGGCCTATGACAAAATAACCCATCTCCGCGCTTTCAAGAAAGGTGAATTGGTGTTGGTCCTCAAAAGACCAATTATCCCCAATCGACATGCCAAGGGAAAATTCGAGCCAAACTGGGAAGGACCATATGTCATCGAGAAAGTGTTCGACGGAGGATCCTACCAACTAATAAGTGCCGAGGGAGAAAGGCCCCTGCCACCCATCAATGGCCGATATCTCAAGAAATACTACACATGAATGCTCCAAGTCGCAGGCGAATTGAGCACATCAGCCCTACGGTCTGGATCAGACATCCTGCAAAACCGTATACAATCCACGGGCGTAAATGACCCCTATTTCTCCCAAATCTTGCCGGTGAGACTACTTTTAAAGTCCCAAAAAAAGAAAAAAAAAGGAAAAGGAAAAAAAAGAAGAAGAAGAAATAAACGGTATGTCCACAAGCAAAACGGGCACGGATGAAAACCCGGAAGGGCTCCGTGAGTAAAAACAGTAGGACTACCGGCGAGTCTGTGAAAACCCGAAAGGGCGCAAACTCGTGAAAAGAGATGAAATACACTCGCAAAGTCCTCTCGACCTTGTGAGGAGAAAACCCCTGCGTGAGATCCTTACGACTCACAATGGAGCAACACACTTAGGAATCCTCACGATTCCTAAGGAGAAAATACACCTGCGGGATCCTTACGACTCGTAGGGAGAAAATGCTTTATGGGACCCTCACGGCCCATAAAATTGAAAAGCCTTAGGTGATAGGGACCCAAACCTGTCTCCTAAGCCATCGTTCCCCAACGGGAAACGGCAAATGATGAGTCGCTCCTGGCATTTAGCTTCAGTGTTAGCGGTGCTGATGCCGAACAAAAACCCAAATCCCAAGTCCTCCCAAGGCAAATGATGAGTTGCTCCTGGCATTATTCCAGTGCAGCAATGCTGATGCCAAACAAGATCCAAATTCCAAGTCCCCAACCCCAAAGTGGCGAATGATGAGTCGCTCCTGGCATTATTCCAGTGTAGCGATGCAGACGCCAACCAAATTCTAAATCCCATACCCCAACGGCGAATGATGAGTCGCTCCTGGTACCACATTCCAGTCCAGCGATGCAGACGCCAACAAAGCCCTGAAATTTTTCCGGCCCTACGGTCTGGATCATACATCCTGCAAAACCGTATACAATCCACGGGCGTAAAGCAATCCCAACCTCTCCCAAGTACTACCGGTAAGACCACATTCAAAATCCCAAAAAAAAAAAAAAAATCCTCCCGGGGCAAATGATGAGTTGCTCCTGGCATTATTCCAGTGCAGCAATGCAGATGCCAAACAAAAACCAAAATCCCAAAATCCTCTCAATGACAGATGATGATTCGCTCCTGATACCATATTCCAGTATAGCGATGCTGATGTCAACCCAAATCAAAATCAACAAGTCAACTTCCACTCCGATACCGCAGAAAGCGGAGCAAGTCAGAATCCAATCTCGACACCGCAAGACTGACGCTGCAAGAAGCAGAGCAAGTCAAATCAAGAACCGACCGTCCACGTCGCTAAAATGGCAGAACCGACCGTCCACGTCGCAAAAAGGGCAGCACCGACCGTCCAAATCGCAAAAAGGGTTGAACCGACCGTCCACGTCGCAAAAAGGGCAGCATCGATCGTCCAAGTCGCAAAAAGGGCAGTACCGACCGTCCACGTCGCTAAAAGGGCAGTACCGACCATCCACGTCGCTAAAAGGGCAGCACCGACCGTCCACGTCGCAAAAAGGGCAGAACCGACCGTCCACGTCGCTAAAATGGCAGAACCGACCGTCCAAGTCGCTAAAATGGCAGCACCGACCGTCCAAGTCGCTAAAATGGCAGCACCGACCGTCCAAGTCGCAAAAAGGGCAGCACCGACCGTCCAAGTCGCAAAAAGAGCAGCGCAGGATTCCTACAAAGCGGGAACCAGATCACTCCGGGCCAGGGAAAGCGTCTATCACGGACACTCCGTCTCGGAGACATGTCAAGCAACGACCGTCCATGTCGTAAAAAGGGCAGTGCCAGCTTCCCAAAAAGCGGAAACCAAATCAAGTCGCCTCCACGTGAAAGAAGATCCATCAATTTCATGCACACGACCTACATATGTGGTGTGCATTTATTGATGGGGGGCAATTTGTTGGGGTAAAAATTTACACCCCGGGTGACCAAGTCAAAATCAAAGTCAACCCCAAGCCAAGTGGGCCCAAGCCCAGATCCAGTGGGCCCATGCCTGGGTCGAGCCAGAACATGAAGCGGCCGGCCTCCCCCCATGCCGAGATAAAAATTTTGTAATAAATAATTTTGTTGCATTTCTTTTATTTTGTTTTATGGATAAATGTAAGAAAAATAGGCATAAAGCCAAATTTTTGTAAAGCCCATGGCTTATGTGCAAAATGAAATGGCTCATGAGCCATGGGATAGGCAAAATGCCATTTTGTGAAGCCCAAGGGGCTATGTGTAAAGTGTATAGCCTATAAAGGCAAAAGATAATGAAAATATCTCACTAACTTTTTTCTCTCTCCAAAAAAAAAAGGTTTCAGATCTGAGATCTTTCTCCTTCTTCAAGGTTCCAAAACCTTCTTCTTTCTCTTGAATTAAATCAAGAGTTCTACTTTCCTTTTTATAAAACAAATTAGTTTTTCACCACAAAACCCATCAAGGGGAACTCAGATCTTCCATTAGATCTCAAAAAGGAGTGATTTTTAAAAATCCCATATCTCTTGATCTTCAAGATCCAGCTAACAGAGGAGGAGGAAGAAGAACCCCTCCCATTAACCCAAAAAAAAAAACACTCAGGAGTCCAACTCCTTTCTAATTTCTCTTCCGGGAGTTTCTGGGGTTAAAACCCCTATTTTCCTCGCCGGCGCGCTAGCGCTCGAGCGCAAAGCACCCACGTGCCGACACGTGGTGCGTTTGCGCTCCAGCGCACTGCGCGCGAGTGCAAAGCGCCCACGTGCCGACACGTGGCGCGCGCGCTTGCGCTCCAGCGTAGTGCGCCCGAGCGCAAAGCGCCCACGTGCCGACAAGTGGCGCGCTTGCGCTCCAGCGCACTGCGCCCGAGCGCAAAGCGCCCATGTGCCGACACGTGGCGCGCTTGCGCTCCAGCGCACTGCGCCCGAGCGCAAAGCGCCCACGTGGCGCGCGCTTGCGCTCCTACGCACTGCGCCTGAGCGCAAAGCGCCCACGTGCCGACACGTGGCGCGCTTGCGCTCAAGCGCACTGCGCCCGAGCGCAAAGCTCCCACGTGCCGACACGTGGCGCGCGCGCTTGCGCTCTAGCGCCCGAGCGCAAAGCGCCCACGTGCCAACACGTGGCGCGCTTGCGCCCTAGCGCCCAGCGCTCATGCGCAAAGCGCCCACGTGCCGACACGTGGCGCGCTTGCGCCTGAGCGCACAGCGCTCAAGGCGCTGGCCCCACGCATCCTTTGGATGTCTTTTCCTCCCTTTTTGTTTATATATACATGTATATATATACATATGTATACATATGTACACATACACATACTCCGCAATATTCTCCCCCTCCAAAAAATTTTTGGGCCGGGGCGCTGCCCCGAACCCCGTAAGGGGGCTGCTAGCCCCCTTGACCCCCAGCCCGCTATCCGGGTAGCGGGACCCCCGTAAAAACTCTGCGTGGCTCCCGATATATCCAAAACCCCCTTTCAAAACAAAACACACGTACACTGCACATTGAGTTCGCATGACCGGTTTAACCCGTTAATCGGAGGTTCCCTCGCCCCAAAGGCGAGGGGTAATTAACGGCAGCTTAGTCCGCGGCTGCCGGAGATTCGGATCCCCACAATCATTAAACTCCGGCCTACCCTAGGCAGGGAGAATCTGTAGTACGCCTGAGAAGCGTGCGCGTATTCCCATCTCAATGGGGTGACGAAAACACCCTACAGGTCAAGCTCTTCTTATCACAAAGATTCTCAATGAAAGATCTAGGTGATGCCTCCTGCATACTGGGAATTATGATTTACAGAGATAGATCTAAACAGATACTGGGATTGTCCCAATCCAGGTACATTGACACCATACTAAAGGGGTTTAGTATGGAAGAATCCAAGCGTGGGAACCAACCCACGATTTCTGGACTCACTCTCTCCAAAGAGGTGTCTCCCAAGACTGATTTGGAAAGAGCTCGCATGCAAGGAATACCCTATGCTTCGGCAGTAGGCTCTATCATGTACGCGATGCTATGTACCAGACCCGATGTAGCATACTCACTAAGTGTAGTGAGTAGGTATCAAGCAGATCCTGGAGAGAGTCACTGTATAGCTGTGAAGAACATTCTCAAGTACTTGAGAAGAACTAAGGAGATGTTCTTGGTGTATGGTAACGGAGAACTCCAGGTGGAGTCCTTTACCGATTCGAGCTTCCAAAGTGATAAGGATGACTCTAAGTTGCACTCGGGATTTGTCTTTACCCTCAATGGAGGGGCGGTGTGTTGGAAGAGTTTCAAACAGGAATCCGTTGCAGACTCGACGATGGAGGCTGAATACATCGCTGCCAACGATACAGCCAAAGAGGCTGTCTGGATGAAGAAGTTCATTACTGAACTTGGTGTGGTTCCATCCATTGAACATCCAATACTTTTGTATTGTGATAACAATGGAGCTGTGGCTTTGGACAAGGAACCCAGGTCCCATCAGAAGTCCAGACATATTCTGAGGCGGTATCACCTGATCCGGGAGATAGTTGATCGCCGGGAGATCGAGGTCAGGAGAGTTGATACGAAGGACAACACCGCGGATCCACTCACGAAGGCTATTCCTCAGACACAGTTTGAGAGACTCTTCGGGATGTTGGGTATGGGATACTACAACAGCTGGCCTTAGTGCAAGTGGGAGATTGTTAGTTATATATATGCCCTAGAGGCCATTGTTGTACATATGATGTATATTATAATGGATGCTTGGATATATATAGAGATGACTTTCTTGCTCGACATGATAGTATGCTATTTGGTTTCACTTTGTCTTAATATGTTGACTTGTATTAGTTTACTGTCTTGCTCTCACATGTTGATAAAGCCCTTAGGGTATGTACTCGACTACTGGGACTATGATGAGATCATACTAGTGGGTTTAGGGTAGTCAATGAGTACATCCTATAACTGTTCCTAGTTGAGCGTGTATCAAGACAGGACATCGATACACCAGAGTAGACTAGCGTATACGCTTCTTGACCCATTTGATGGGCGATGGATGATCCCATATCCATCGGTGTTTGACATCAAATATAGTGTACGGGTGCTCAGTGGAGACTGGGTACACTGAACGGACTCGCCGAGAACTCCTAGATGGATTTATACCAATCGTCAGATAGCAGTTCTCTGGTGACACTGGTACAGGTTAGTCTGTAAACCCGAGATCGTCATAGAGTCTTGTGTGATTCCCACTGTGCTTTGATTTCCACCTTACCACGTCCAAGAGGGCGTGCAAAACGGTGGCTTTTGGGTACAGTCCCGAATCACATGGAGGCAATGAGCGATAGGAGGTGATTCGTCTCTCCTGGTATAGGGAGTTGATGTTGTGCTGTGTTCGATTGGCTATAACTGGAAGTCCCTGGCCAGGGCTGATATAGAGTGCTACTGGTAAGTGTTATCAGTAGTTTCTCGACCTGTTACGAGCCTCACATCGACACGACTTATCGGTTACTGGGGTCTGACGTTTACCACCCCTAGACTAGATATGCAACATATCAGACGAAAAGACCGGACTGTACGGTAGTGTTACTGATTGGATTCACAGGAGAATGTACATGCTTGCTTGTTGATCTTCTGATCGATCAATACCTGGGTGGCTGTTACGTTTAGCTGACCGCTTGCAGCTTGTGGGTGTTTGATACGATCATCACCTACTGCCGGCGTATTGACGATTCTTTAGAGTCCTACACAGAGGTTTCCTGGCTCAGGCAAAACGGAGTAGGAGCACATATGTGATATGTGAGGGACCGAGAATAATACGATATGAGATACCGTATTCTTTTCTCGCGATATATGATATCGGCCGGGTATATGTGATATAGCCGGGTCATCGGATCAAGTGTTGATTCGATGAATCGGTACATGTTATATTAGTCGGTTATATGCGATATAGCCGGATTGTCGGATCAAGTGTTGATTCAATAATTTAATGTATAATTATATATGTGATATATTACATTACATTAACTGATATAAGCTCGCTTTATTGATTCATTTTTTCACCGGATAATACATTGATATATATGCGATATATGTTAATTGTATTATTTTCTTTTGTTACAAAAATATATTATATATATGTGATATATAATATTATAACAAGTTATGATTATAAATGCAACATGATTTGTGGAGATTAAATAAGTTAGGGTTTGATTTGGGTTAGCATTTGGGTTAGCTTTTTCATGAGCTTTCATGAAGCTTCATGAAGCTTTGACTTTATCTTTTATCTTTGGATTTTTGTGGAGTCATTGTTAACCTAACCCAAACCCTTAATCTATGGTTAATTCTCTACAAAGGTTAAGCCCTTCATACTTAACCTAAGCTTGCAATTATAACCATAGCATTAATTTCATTATTCATCACAAATACTTTTCTTCTTCTTCCTCCTCTTGAAAAGCTTTCTAGCTTTTGGGTTAGTGATGAATAAGTGTGAGAAATTGAAAGAAAAAGAGAACTAAATTCCTACTTCATCATCCTTATCTATTCCAGCCCCTTAGATTAGGGTGTTCACTTTACTAATACTTGATTAGAGAAGTGAGAGCTTGAGTTAAAGATTCTTCAAGATAGATCATCTTCGAAAGGAAGACTTCAAGTAAGCATGGATCGTTCGGCTTGTGGAGACTCTCTAGAGTCCGGAAGGTCATGGATCGTGGCGAAGGGACTACTACTCGGAGCTTATGAAGCGAAGGAACGGACTATAAAGGTTGTAATCTCATTCTTTTAGATGTAAAGTTGTTTACATGCTTGTTTACCCTAATTATCTAGCAAATATCCTTGCTTGAGGTTGTTCGGCACTTGAAAATTTTAGATTTGGCATGGTTGATACCTTATAGACCCTTATGATAGTGCCTAATAACCCTACAGCTCCCCTGTAACGGTGTATTCCAAACCGTCTTTGAAATGCTTCATACACTGATATTGTGTAGAAGGGATGACGTTGTATTCGTATAACCAAGGCCTGCCGAGCAAAGCGTTGTAGCAAGTCTTGGCGCCAATGACGTGAAATTTGATGTCAGTGATGAGCAACCCGAAGCGTAACGTTAGTATTACAGACCTATGCGTCCATGACGACTGTGAGTCGAACCCGGAGATGGTAATTTTTCTCGGGCCAAGTGCTAGACGTTCATGCAAATCTCCTTCAGCACTTTCAAATTGAGAAGGTTGACGGAGGATCCGTTGTCGACAATGATTTTCCCTATCTTGATATCGTGGCAGTACCCGGTAACGTATAATGTGCGATTATGCTCGCACGTCCCGAGGAGGAGATCTTCATCGCTGAATGTAATGTCAGCTGTGTGAACCTCTACCAGCTCGTCCTTCATCTTCTCTTCTGCGAGGAAAGCTTGGAATTGATCGGGCTCTTGTAATGTCTTGATCAGAGAATTTCGTGCCACTTTAGACAGGAGGAGAGCATCCAATATCTTAGTTGTGAGGGTATTTACCTCAGATGTACCAGGACGTTGTAATCCACATTGTTTTTCTTAGGCGGGTCCTTGGCTACGAGCTCTTTGACAACTCCACCGTCAAGGGCAATTTCCCCAGGGATTTTTTCTTTCCCTTTGTCTTTTTTGTTCGAACCCTTATTTGTAGGTTCGGGATTCTTTTCAGGTAGCATGCGGCTCCGCAGCTGAATATTCTCGTAGTTCTTTTCCTCCTCTTCTTTTTCGGAGGTGGAGTCTTTAAAGAGAGGGCTGAGGAGTATTTCGTCCTCAAAATTGCTCCCGAAGGTAGGAACTTGGGGTTTTCCCCTTTCCGAACTGGTATCAACCATATGACAGTTGCCAGTCGTTTCTTCATGCACATTTGTCGCACTCTTTTGCTGTCGACGAGCTTCGTGTTTCATCCTCTTGAAGTGTTTTTGATGGGCAACATATCCTTACCACCACTTCTTAAAGGTATCGCATTCCTCGGTGGGGTGGGTAACCCTCTGATGATATAGGTAGTAGTTTGGATGTGAATCCTCTCCGTCGAGGCATATGACCCCGGGAGTGTTTCTTACGAGAGGTGGCAGCTTCAATCCCATAGACTGCCAAACCGTTTCTCTGCCTTGATCCTACTCTTATTTGTGGCAGGTGCACTTCGGTTTGTTTGGAGTACTTTACGACTCATCCTTTCCGCAGCTTCTTTATCCTGATGCTGACGCTTAGCCTTTTCGTATATGGCTGTTTCGCGTTCTCGGTCAGCTTTGCTTTTTTGAAAGGCTTCGTTTAACAGCCTATCGATCGGTTCTTCTGGCAGTTCCGGGGATTTTAGCGCCGATCCTGCCCCCAGTCCCTCTGCGCTGTTTTCTGACGCTGAGAGAGTTTCTTTGCCATTTAACGACGAATGGGAGACCATGTAGCAACTTGCTACACAGTCTTTGGTTTCTTCTGATGAGTCATTTTCGTCATCGTTGTTACTATCTTCGTTCTCAAGAATATGCTTGAGGAACTCTTCAAGGGTGACCGGTGTCAGCTGTTTACCGCCGAAAACAGAGATGAAACCGTGTAGGTCATCTTGCCTGAATTTGAGGGCAGATGCGATTTGGGTTTATCCGTCCATCTCTCCGAAAATGCCAAGTTGATTTATGGCACCGTATATCGGAGGTTTGGACGGATGCGGCCGTTGTAGCAGACTTCGTCAGATTCCCCCTCGTTTGCGAAGGGTTTTTGATTGTGGGGACGCTTTTCCCTGCAGGCGCAAGCCCCTGCAGTTAATTACGTTATCTAGGTACGATAACCACTTTCTCTTTCTCCAGATGTTCACTTCATGTCGTGTGTGTTTGTTTTGTTTTTGGTTGCCCGTGGATTGTATACGGAGACTAATTTATGTTATCACCCGTAGGGTGGGGCTTAGTCCAAATACGTATTTCTTAGATTTGGGTTTGGTGTATTTAAGGCTCGTTAACCTCGTTTGAGATTAAGATCAACTTAAATGTTTGTTAAGAATACGTTAGTCTAATTTTAGACTAAGATCTACTTAACAAGGTTTTATGATCATCTAGATCTAATGAAAGAGCATTTAGGCCCTATCAATTTAGTTTAAGGACGTTACGGTCCATTGGGTTTAAGGACATCATAGTCCATGGTTTAAGGATATCATAGTCCGTAGAGTTTAGTTTAGGGACATTGCGGTCCATTGGGTTTAAGGACATTATAGTCCGTGGAGTTTAAGGACATCATAATCCATAGAGTTGAAGGACATCATAGTCTATAGAGTTTAGTTTAGAGAAGTTACGGTCCATAAAGATTAGTTTAAGGACATTACGGTCCATAGTTAGTTTAAGAACATTACGGTCCATTGGGTTTAAGGACATCATAGTCCATAAAGATTAGTTTAAGGACATTACGGTCCATAGTTAGTTTAAGAACACTACGGTCCATTGGTTCGTATCTATGGGTTTGGAAATGTACCAAGAAGTTGTTGGTTGTCGGGACCCGCCACCTCCCTGAAGACGTTGAGGAATTACAACGACATGTATCAGAGGCGTGGAAAGATATACCTTTGAACCAATGTCACGACTGAGGGGGAATGGGATGAACATCATTTTAGATGCCATCTATTAAGAGCTCATTAGCTATCTTTGAGACTGAGATCGGTTTTGGAGATCTTGAGCATGAGGGGCTCAATCGATGGTCCTCGGGAGATTTGTTCTGAGTTTGGCTAATATTGGCCTTTCATAGTGTTGAACATTAGTATATGCTCAGCGCTCAAGTGCTCCCACGTGAGGCGTTTGAAGTAGTGTTAAACACTAAAAATTTGAGGTGCTCACGTGGGGTCATGTGAGGCGCTTGAAGTAGTGTTAAACACTAAAAATTTGAGACGCTGTTTCTTTGGATTTACTCCCTTGTTCTTTTCTGTGCGCTAAGCGCTATTGGGTCACGTGAGATCACGTGAGGCACTCCCAAAATGGAAACTGCCTTTGATTTATTCCTTTTTGCTTTATAAGTGCTAGGCACTACTTGGGGGTCACGTGGGATCACGTGAGCCAATCTCGGTTGTCCTCTTTTGTTCATCAAGGGTGCTCATGTGGGAGCACGTGATCGGCCGTTATCATATTGGGTGCCAATCTTTTTACGTGCATGGAGATCCTGAGTTTTGAGACTTTCAAGCCCACTGTTTTGTAAGAATTAAATTCTCAGGACTTAGTTTTTTCTTAGGTTTGGGATCTGCATGGCAGAATCTCTCCGATGAGAATTGAATCCTCAACTTGTAGGCAGATCTACTTCTACAGATCTTTCACTATAAGGAAGAACCAAGTTCTTATATGAAGGGTTAAATCCTTGTTTTATCAGAGGAATTAAATTCTTATATATTTTTTAGGATAATTAAATTCTCTAAACTTAGTTCTTCCCCTAGGTTTTGCATCTGCATGGCAGAATCTCCCTGATGAGAATTAAATTCTCAACTTGTGGGGATATCTGCTTCTGCAGATCTCAACCAGAGGAAGAACTAAATTCTTTTTAGAAGAGTTAAACTCTTATGGAGGTGAAAAAGAGATGAGATATTCTCTGTGTTTTGTTGCTTCTTTTACCTAGAATTGTTGGGTTAGCCTAGCACCCTATGAGGGGTTTGGAAGCATCACATGTACCAAAGGTGGTGTCTTTATGGTGCTAAGTTAACATACAAAGGATCATCCTAGAAAAATTAGGGTTTCAAAAATTTCACATCATCATATAAAAAGAAAAGCTAGGGTTTAGAGAGTACAACTTTTGTAGCTCCCTACGCTAGACTCCTCGGCTGCTTAGGGTTTGAAAAAGCTCCGCTTGAACTCCTCGAGGTCACCGATGATCCACCCGGAGTCCGCTTTGTCCAAGCTTGCAACTTTATCCGATCAAGTGAACGAAATCAAGCTAACAATCTAAACAAGTGGGTTAGACTTGTGTAGAATGGTGTTGTGGTTCTCTTTCTCACTTCAAAATCCAATCTTGATGAGTATCTTGCTCACTACAAAGAACTAGAGAGCAAAATGTGAGAGGAAGAAGAAGATGATGGCAATTTTTTTAGAAGATGATAAGAATAACTCTTGAAAGAAAAATAGAAATACATCAATATATATTTCTTATCTCTCATCTCAAACCATGGTTGAATCATTATTGAACTTGAGTTAAAACCCAAAAGGAAAAGTAATCCATGGTTAAATGGTGGGTGAGCATGGTTAGGTCAAGAAGAGTGTAGAAAGCTTGCATGAATTATCCTTTCCTTTATCCATTTTGTTTTAACAAAAAATCAAATAATAATCCAAATATAAACCCATGGTGTGAGTCTTATATTGCCACCATTTCCTTGTATAATCAACCATGATAGAATGATGTATGTATGCATGTGTGCATGCACATCCATATGTGCATGAAACTTGAAAGGAAGAAAACATACATGCATGCATACATCCATCCAATACAAGAAAGGATTTCTAGTGAGAAGCTAATGGTTAAATGATAAATCAACACTTGATTTATCAATCCGGCCATATCACATATGACCCCTACCAAAAGCAAGCCGCCCGACCAATATACGGTATCCTATACGCGCATTTTAATCGGGTCCATGAGCATATCGCATACGCGCACCACAACGTTTCGCCTGGACTAGGAAACTCCATTGTGGGACTCTGAGACTCGTCAATACGCCGGCAGTGGGTGATGATCATATCAAGCACCCCCAAGCCGCAAGCGGTCAGCTAAACGTAACGGCCACCCGGGTATTGAGCGATCAGAAGAGAACAAGCGAACCTGTTACAACTCCCGTCGAGCCGATCGGCAACACTTCCCGTACAGTCCGGTCTCCTCGTCTGATATGTCGCATATCAAGTCTAGGGGTGGTAAACGTCAGACCCCAATAACCGATAAGTCGTGCCGATGTGAGGCTCATAACGGGTCGAGAAACTACTGGTAACATTTACCAGCAAATCTCTGAAACAGCCCTGGCCAGGGACTTCCCTGTTACGGCCAATCGAGCACAGTACAACATCAACCCCCAATACCGGGAGAGACGAAACCCCTCCTATCGCTCATTGCCTCCATGTGACTCGGGACTGTACCCCAAAACCACCGTTTTGCACGCCCTCATGGACGTGGTAAGGTGGAGATCAAAGCACAGTGAGAATCACACAAGACTCTATGACGATCTCGGGTCTACAGACTAACCTGTACAAGTGTCACCTGAGAACTGCCATCTGACGTGAGGTATAATACCATCTGGGAGTTCTCGGCGAGTCCGTCCAGTGTACCCAGTCTCCACTGAGCACCCGTATACCATCTCTGATGTCAAACACCAATGGATATGGGATCATCCATCGCCCATCTCATGGGTCGAGAAGCGTATACGCTATTCTACACTGGTATATCGATGCCCCGTCTCGATACACCCACGACTAGGGACCTTGAAGGATGTACTTATGGACTACCATGTCCGCACTAGTATGATCTGCATCATAGTCCAGGTAGTCAAGTACACATCCTAAGGGCTTTACCAACATGTAACTATAAGACAGTTTAAAGAGACTAGTATACATGTTAAGATAAAGAGCAACCAGATAGTATACTATCATATCGAGCAAGAAATTCATCTCTATATATGTCCAAGCATCCAATATAATATACATCATCTGTACAATGCTGGCCTCTAGGGCATACATACAACTAACAATCTCCCACTTGCACTAGGGCCAGCTGCTGTAGTATCGCATACCGAGCATCCCGAAGAGTCTCTCAAACTGTATCTGGGGAATGGCCTTCGTGAGTGGATCCGCCGTGTTGTTCTTCGTGTCAACCCTCTTGACCTCGATCTCCCGGCGATCAACTATCTCCCGGATCAGGTGATACCGCCTCAGAATATGCCTGGATCGCTGATGGGACCTAGGTTCCTTGGCCAAAGCCACCGCTCCATTGTTATCGCAATTCAAAGGTATTGGATGCTCAATGGATGGAACCACTCCAAGTTCAGTAGTGAACTTCTTGATCCAGACAGCTTCTTTGGCAGCATCGTTGGCAGCGATGTATTCAGCCTCCATCGTCGAATCTGCTACGGTTTCCTGCTTGGAACTCTTCCAGCTAATCGCCCCTCCGTAAAGGGTAAAGACAAATCCCGACTGCGACTTAGAGTCGTCCTTATCACTCTGGAAGCTCGAATTGGTAAAGGACTCCACTTGGAGTTCTCCGTTACCATACACCAAGAGCATCTCTTTAGTCCTTCGTAAGTACTTTAGAATGCTCTTCACAGCTGTCCAGTGACTCTCTCCAGGATCAGCTTGATACCTACTCACTACACTTAGTGAGTATGCTACATCGGGTCTGGTACATAGCATCGCGTATATGATAGAGCCTACAGCCGAAGCATAGGGTATCCCTTGCATGCGAGCTCTCTCCAAATCAGTCTTAGGAGACATCTCTTTGGAGAGAGTGACTCCAGAGATCGTGGGTAAGTTCCCACGCTTGGATTCTTCCATACTAAACCTCTTTAGTATGGTGTCAATGTACCTGGATTGGGACAATCCCAATATCCGTTTGGATCTATCTCTATAGATCCTGATTCCCAATATGCAGGAGGCATCACCAAGATCTTTCATTGAGAATCTTTGTGATAAGAAGAGCTTGACCGATTGCAGCATAGGAATGTCATTTCCTATCAAGAGTATGTCGTCCACGTACAATACGAGGAAGACAACCTTACTCTCTGCCACCTTCTTGTAGATACAAGGTTCATCTGGATTTTTGACGAAATCAAACTCTTTGATAACGACGTCAAAGCAGATGTTCCAACTCCGCGATGCTTGCTTTAAACCATAAATGGATTTAAGTAGCTTGCACACCTTCCCGCTGCTCCCACTGTCTACGAAGCCCTCTGGCTGAGTCATGTACACGCACTCTTCTAAATCACCGTTTAGAAAGGCGGTCTTAACATCCATTTGCCAGATTTCGTAATCATGATATGCAGCTATGGCAAGCATGATCTGGATGGATTTAAGCATAGCCACTGGAGAAAAGGTTTCGTCATAGTCCACACCTGGTCTTTGACGAAAACCCTATGCAACAAGTCTAGCTTTGAAAGTCTCCACTTTCCCATCTACACCAAGTTTTTTCTTGAAGATTCACTTGCTCCCAATGGGTTTTACCCCTTCAGGAGCAACTTACAAAGTCCACACTTTGTTGGTGTACATGGATTCCATCTCGGACCGCATTGCATCCAGCCATTTCACCGAGTCCCTACTCGTGATGGCCTGCTCGAAGCTAGTTGGGTCATCATCCTCCATGATGCAATCCTCGCTTCCACCGTCAATGAGAAAACCATAGTATCTCTCAGGTGGACGAGAAACCCTGCTAGATCGGCGGAGCGGCTGGGGTTTGTCAGGTACTACTGAATTCTCTGGTTCTACCATGTCTTCTGTTATAGTTTGTGTCGCTGGAACCTCTTCCAGTTCTACCTCAATGCCACTTGTCTGTTTCATAAGAAAACCTTTTTCTAAGAAAGTGGCATGTCGAGAAACAAACACCTTTTGTTCCTCGGGATGGTAGAAGATATACCCTTGTCAATGTTTCCTGATTTAAAATCAGGAAAGCTTCTGGGAAAAGCTTCAGAAAGGGGTCACGTGTTGGCACGTGACACCTAAAAGGCATCATCAAGTCAAGTTCAGTTTCCTGACTACGCTGAAGAAAATGGGCTTCAGAAAGAGTCACGTGTTCCCACGTGACCAGGGTCACGTGGCGACACGTGACATTTAAATGCGAGCGTCAAAGGCACACAAGTTTCCTGATCAAGTCTAGGAAAAGGCTTCTAGGAAAAGGCTTCAGAAGAGGTCACGTGCCTCCACGTGACCAGGGTCACGTGTTGGCACGTGACGTTCAAGGCAGCAGACTCGTGCTCCAAAAGAACCGAAGAAAGAGAGTTCAAACAAGGGTCACGTGCTCACACGTGACCAGGAGTCATGTGGTAGCACGTGATGGCTACAACAGCAACCGGAAGATAGCGCAGAAAGGAAGAGGATTCTTCATTCCAAAGAGGGTCATGTGTCTACACGTGACCATAGATCACGTGGTCACACGTGACCGGCTTTCAAAGCCCTTATTTTTTTAACGACATAATTAAATTCTGAAGGAAATTCGAATCTTTCCAAAGGAAAGTAATTATTTGGGACCAATCAAATTAAAGATTCAGAGATGATTAAATATCATCTATCTATGGAAAATCTCGGGTTTGGAAAGATTTCCCCTTTAAATCTAACCAAAATAGCAAGGGAGAATCTCTGGATTTAAAATCCAATGGTGAATAAAATTCACCTAATCATCCAACGGCCCAAAATGAATGATGAATGCAAATCAAATATCAATGAAGATTCGTCAAAAACTGATTGACTCGGCTGCTTCTCCTATAAATAGGAGCCAAAAAGACACAGAGAAAGAGGGACATACGCAGAGAAGAAAAGAGAAAAGGAGAAGAGCTTTGATACTTGAAAAAGACTCAGATCTTCTGCAAAAAACCCTAGGTAAGAAAGGGAAAGTCTTTTGGAAAGAAAAAGAATTTAATTCTCAACAGAGTTTAACTCTGAGGCATAAAACGAGAGAGCATATCTCCTCCCTCTTTGATAGAGGATCTGCAAAGTGCACATCTCCCCTTAAGGTTGAGAATTTAATTCTCAATGGGTCGAGATCCTGCCATGCAGATCCGAAACATAGAGAAGGAATGCAAGTACGAGAATTTAATTCTCACAGAACTATAGGAATTTAATTCCTTTAAAATAAGAGTAGGGCTTGACCCTATATCATGGGAATTTAATTCCTTCAGAACAAAAAAGAAACAGGGTTTAACCCTAATTAAGAACCTAGTTCTGTTGAAACAGCAGGAATTTAATTCCCTTAATCATAATTTAACAGAGGATGGAAATTTAAACTCCTTAAAAACTTTTATTAGGGTCTAACCCTATTCAGCCCTTCACGTATATGAGGAATTTAATTCCCACAGAAAATTCGGAGTTAAACTCTATTCCAGAAAACAAAGTCTTCGAAAGGAAGTAGGAATTTAATTCCTCTGAAATTTACAGTTCGAGGAATTTAATTCCTGAAAAAAGATTAACAAAGCCTCTAAACAAAATACTTTGAGGCAGCATCCCACGTGACCCACGTGACCCTCGGCAGAAGCTCCGATACATAGGCATTTGAATGCCCATCACGTGACGGCACGTGATGCTCTGAAAGACGCAATAATCTCAGCAGAATAAATGAAGGGAGGGCGCTCTCACGCGCTGCCACGTGACCCCTCTTGCCTTAGTGTTTAGCACTAAATTAAAACTCTTGAACCCAGTGTTAAACACTGTTGGGCCTTAGTGTTCAACACTAAATAAAAAGCTTTATCTGCAGTGTTCAACACTGATTACCTTAGTGTTTAAACACTAATCTGAGATCTTCCTTTGCAGTGTTCAACACTGATTACCTTAGTGTTTAACACTAATCTGAAAAAGCATTGTTGCTGGTGTTTAACACCAAATATTCTCTTAGTGTTAAACACTAACTTGTCAACCCCATTCCCAGTGGTCAACACTGACTGCTCTGTAATGTTTAACACTATGCTTTGGCCCAATTGGCCTAAATGGATAGAGGCAAAGCCTCTCCTGATTGGACTTAGCCCAAGATGGCCATAAGTCCTCAATTGGTGATTAACTGGTCCAATGGACTCATAACCTAATTAATTCGTCTTGACCCCAAATTGGGCCAAGGACTATTTAATCCACTCTGGTTCTAGGGTACATCTCTTCACTCCTTTGATACTTGGCATTGTAATCCCTCAATGTCTTCAAAGAGGTGACGGGTCCCGACGACCACCCATGATATGGACTGTGGGGTCCTTAAACTCATACAAACTTCCTGGTTACGTGGAACGCGGATAACGTCACTCTTTGACCCCGTGGAAAACGTCCAGAGCGGATCCTGGTCCTCGCAGAGCACGGCAGTGAACCCGTGTGAAGCATCCAGAGCGGAGCCTGGTCCTCGCTAAGCACGGCAGTGAACCCGTGTGAAGCATCCAGAGCACATACCGGACTGTGGGGTCCTTAAACCCATGGACTACGACGTCCTTAACCTTGACCGAGATGTCTTAAAACTAACAACGGACCGCAATGTCCTTAAACTACCTACGGACCGCAATGTCCTTAAACTACCTACGGACCGCAATGTCCTTAAACTACCTACGGACCGCAATGTCCTTAAACTATCTACGGACCGCAATGTCCTTAAACTATCTACGGACCGCAATGTCCTTAAACTACCTACGGACCGCCATGTCCTTAAACTACCCACGGACTGCGATGTCCCTAAAACTAGAACAATAGAGCCCTTTCTTATGCTCTTTTGTTGGACCTAAACGGCCCCGTCTAAGTTGATCTTAGCCTTGGAGATGGTTAACGCGTCCTTAGACTCTCAAGCATACTGGACTACGAATCCCCCAAATTAACTCCGGCTCAAGGGTACATCCCTGAACTCCTCTGGCATCTGTCGTTGTAATCCTTCAACGTCGTCAGAGAGGTGATGGGTCCCGACAGCCATACAGACGATGGACCACCATGTCCCTAAACTGGAATATTAGAGTCCAAACACTCTTTTGTCGGATCTAAACGATCCCGTTAAGTTGATCTTAGTCACAAAGTTAGACTAACGTATCCTTAACAAACGTTTGAGTTGATCTTAGCCTCGAGTAGGGCTGACGTATCCTCAAACCAAACCCCCCCCAAACCCAAATTTAAGATAATGCGGATTTGGACTAGTCCACGCCCTACGGGCGACGACATAACTCAGTCTCCGTAAACAATCCACGGGCAATAAAGCAAACACCCACGACACGAAGTGACCATCTGGAGAAGGAGAAAGTTGTTACCGCAACGCGGTAGCGTAATTAACTGCAGGGGCTTGCGCCTGCAGGGAAGAGCGTCCCCACAATCAAAAACCCCTCAAACGAGGGGGAATCTGACGAAGTCTGCTACATCGGTCGCATCCGTTTAAACCTTCGATATATGGTGCCATAAATCAACTTGGCATCTTCGGAGAGGTGGACGGATAGCACCAATTAGCATCTGCCCCGAACATAACGCCTCAGACGTCCCGACGTCCCGGCCGCCGTTCGGAGGGGAACAGATTCTGGCACGCCCGGTGGGACCTTTTCCTCTTTCCACTCCACACTTCGTGTGTCGTGATTCGCGAACCAAACGCGGTTCGCTAATAGTTGCCCTCGGGTTTCAAGGTACTGAGAATTGGCATCTCGCTTATTGCAAAAAACAAAGGATCGATGGCTTCCACCCCTGCGAAATCCTCCAACTGCTCAGACGGCAATTGCAGCCGACGCTCTGCCTCGCCAGGAGGTATAGCCTATGGACCCCAAGCTGCTTCGCTATTCACAATGCCAGTGGAACAGGTCACTCGCGCCACCACAGGATTGTTCTTTGGGACTATGATCCCGCCGACAAACTTTACCGCTCCAGTGCTGACAAAGGAAACTCTCGGGAAGTCAGTCTTTGATCGTCTTACCCCTGCCGCGGCTCCTCTCAACGAGTCGCCCAACGTCGATGCCTCGGTCTTCTCTAGACTGGGCCAGGAATCCTGCGAGCTCATCACGGGGCCTACAATCTCAGAGAAGGCTGCTTTTAAGAAGATGGCCGTTCCCGTTCCCGAAATCGCCAAGGCAACCTCTCCAGCCAAAAAGTCAGTCTTTACAAGATTGACGGCTCCGGCCTTTGCTCCCGCTTCCCAGAGGACATCGGTCTTCGATAGGCTAACGCCAACAACAACCCCCCGTCCACACAGGGGGCAAGAAGGAACCATTCTTACTGCTGACCCAACGCCATCCGCTCGACGCGCTCGACGTCGCCATTGGCGCCGAGTAAGGAAGGCTGGGGGCAACTCTCCCTCCGGGCTGACTCCAGCGGCCCCGGTGGCAGAGGTCAATGCTGCTGTTTCAACTCGGAACAGCTTTGAAATGCTAAATAAGGTGCGAAGGAATTCCCCCACGGCAGTACTGAAGAGGTCTCCTCCCTCATTGAAAAAGGTTGAGGAAACAAAACCCGAACAGCCCCGATCTCCTCAACGGCTGTCTTCCAAAATCTATAAGGCTTGGCGGCAGGCCCGAGACTCGATCATCGATCCAAACTTCTCCCGCCAGCACAAGAAGCTGAAAATCCAACCTGAAGCCAGTCACCAAGCTAAGCCCCAAAAAGCCGGTGATCAACTGACTCACAAAAGGAGGAGGCCAAAGAGGACCTCACAGCAAGTAGCGACGACTGAAAGCACTAAACCCAGACGCCCTGAGTCTGGGAGCATGGTGGTGCACACTGTCTACATGGCCTTTGGGAAAGAGGAAAGCCGCACTTCCACGGGCCACCGACCCCTAACCCGATCCGTGACGAAAGCCCAGGAGCAGCAACAAAAGCTTCAAGAAATGATGAATGCTATGGCCGCGCTCACCGGACCAAAAGAAAACCCAGAAACGTCCTCAGACGCACGCCGGGAGGAAGAAACAGACGCTGAATTCCTTCGCCGGACACTGGAGAGAAGGGACAAGGAGGCTGCTGAACAAGCATCCAACATACAACGGATGGGCCTTCTCTTTCAAGACGTGATAGGAATGATGATCCAGCAGGACTCACCCGCCGAGGATCCCCCGATCGTTCTTGAAGACGACCGAGGAGAAACGTCAAATCCACCACCAGCCCTTTCAATGGCCAAGGAGGAGGCAATCTCTAAGACTGACTTAGCTGACTACATAGCCCAGCAAATCCGGGCTCACCACGCGACTGAGGCAGCTGGTCAAGTCGTGAAAACGGGACGGCCGTATCCAAGCTGGTACGACCAAATCAAATACCCGCAAGGCTATACGATACCAAAATTCCACGTGTATAAGGGGACCGGCAATCCCCATCAACATGTTGCCCAGTTCCGGGCCCTCTGCGGTAACACCGGCGGTGACGATAAATTGTTGCTTCGCCAGTTCGTGGGCAGCTTATCAGAAACAGCGTTCGAATGGTATTCAGAACTCCCGAACGATTCCATTAAAACGTTCGCTGAAATGGAGTTGTTGTTCACTCAGCAATTTGCAAGTGCCAGCGAACGCACTCCAATAACCGCACTTATTAACGCCAGGGTAAAGCCGGGCGAAACCTGGGTCCAGTACGCTATACGCTGGCGGAACTTATGGTCGAGATGTGAGCAACGCATCGAGGAAGCACCTGCGGTGGGCATGTTCGTGGGAACCCTAGACCCCCACGCAACTATCTCCCAGTTCATGATGTTCTTTAAGCCAACCACATTCCAGGCTTTAATCGACAAGTTGGCTCAGATGGACCAGATGGGTCATAGACCATCTCCCCCGAAATCGGAACCGCGGAATGACAAGGGTAAAGGAAGGGCAACCTTCGTCGCGAACGCCCAACAGCAACCTAACATCCCGAAATCGGCGGATCAACTGGAGGAAAGACGCCGGTACTATAATGAGAAAATGAAGCGTCCCTACTCGTTCCCGCGAGACAAGACGAAGCGGTTATTCGAGCTGGCGATACGCAACAGGCTTATAAACCTGCCAAATCCGAGGCGACCGCCGCAACCCACCGAGGTGAATGACTCCAACTACTGCCCTTACCATCAAACGGTAGGCCATCCGATTGAAGATTGCTTCGTCTTCAAAGGATGGATTGAAGACCAATACCTCCAGGGGAAGTTTGTACTGTCCGAAAAGTGGAAGGTGAACCCACCACAGCCACATGCTCCGAGGAAAGCGGATACACCGGGGGCAACATGTTCTTTTATTGAAGAAGCTCCATGGGAGGTCGTGCTATCAACTAAAACCAAAAGAATGCTGAGAGACCTTCATGCGTGCCCTGCGATCGAATGGAAGGACCCTCTTGAACCTCAAATTATCAAAGGAATGTTGAAGCCCCGCCCAATTATAAAGACTAACGATAAGAGCCGAAATACTCACGTCCAACCGTCAAAATCTTCGAAGAAAAAGAAGAAGAAATCCAAGAAGTCCGTGAAGCTTGGAAACGAGCACACGAACTTACAGAAGCAAATAGACGCGCTGGAAGAATACAATCAAAAGGCGCGAACTCCTGTCACACTGCAAGAGTTCCTCAACTATATCTTTCAAGAGGAAGATGAGGGGGAGAGCTCGTCGGATGAATCCGAAGGATATGTGGCGAGTTGTAACGTAATCTCCCACTCGTTTACCGATGATGGGAAAACTCCCGGCACTAAGAAGATGGAGGCAGAGCCTGTACCAGAGCGTCCATGGCCAACGGACGAAATGATCGACGCTTTTCTAGACGAGATTCGTCTAAAATGTAAAGCGGACCAGGAGCGTGAAATGACCACGTCGGAAAGAGCCAAATGCGGGCGACTGAACGGAAGAATTGAACTACCTCCGCCAGAACGAAAAGTATCCGAGGTAGACAAGAAGATATTCAAGACGAGAAAAAGGTTTGCCAAAGCCATGTCAATGGGGATGAAGCTACCGCCCTCGGAAGGAAACACACACGATGGGGTAGAGACGCACCCCGACTATTGCACATATCATCGGAAAATCTCACATCCCACGGAGGAGTGCGACGCCTTTAAGATATGGTGGCAAGGATATGTTGTTCGTCAGCAACATTTTAAGCGCATGAAACGCAAGACCCGTCGGGAGCGAAGAAGCACTGTCGATGGGTACAACATAACGACTGGCAACTGTTGCATGGTTAACGCCAGGGAGTCACAAGTTCTCACCTTTGGGAGCGACTCTGATGAAGAAATGGCTCTGGGCCCTCTCTTTAAAGAATCTTTCTCGGGGAAAGAGGAGGAATCGGGGATCTGCGAGAACATTCAGCTGCGCAATCGCAAGCTCCCAGAAAAGAATCTCGGGCCCGTCGGCCGAAAAGATAAGGGAAAGGAAAAGGTCATTGAAGATATCACTCTAGATGACCAGGTCACAAAAGAGCTAACTACCAAAAACCCTCCCAAAAAGGGTAAGGTAGACTATAACATCCTCGCGCACCTAAGGAAGTTACCTTCTCAGCTTAGCATTCTTGATGCCCTCCTATTATCGAAAGAAGCGCGAGACTCACTAATTAAGGCGTTACAAGAACCCGAGCAATTCCAAGCCTTCCTCGCCACTAAAAAGATGAAGGACGAACTGGAGGAAGTGCATACAGCCGACATCACTTTCGGTGATGAAGACCTCCTTCTCGGGACGTGCGACCACAACCGCCCCCTATATGTCTCTGGATACTGCCATGACATCAAGATAGGCAAGATCCTGGTGGATAATGGATCCTCCGTTAACCTCCTTAATGTTCGGGTGTTGAAGGAAATCTGCATGAGTGTGCAACACCTCGCTCGTGACAAAATTACTATCTCCGGTTTCGACTCTCAATCGTCACGGACTCTCGGATCTGTAATACTGACGTTACGCTTCGGACTTCTCGTCACAGACATCAAATTCCATGTCATTGACGCCAAGACCTGCTACAACGCCTTGCTCGGTCGTCCTTGGCTACACGAGTACAACATCATCCCTTCTACGCAACATCAGTGTATGAAGTACTTCAAGGATGGTTTCGAGTACACCGTAACAGGCAAGTTGAACCCGTTTTCTGTAAACGAAGTTCGCAAATACGAAGACGCGAAATACTTTTTGCCAGATTTCGAAGATACAGAAAGGTGTCGCGACCCAGAGGACAAAGCCGCCGCCACCATTCCCGTTTTTGGGAGCGATACTGAAGAGGAGGAGGAAATAGTGTATACAGGGCCATCCCAACGCAACAACCTGGGGGCGCCCACCCCCATACCGGTCTTCGGGAGTGATTCGGAGGACGAGGTTAACGCCGTATTCTCCAGTCGGCTGTCAATACAGGCACCCCTTTGCGAGGACCATAGTCTGCAAATCACCATGGTACCGCAAGAACACTATAAGGATCTCGACGCGCTTCAAGCTCACAGCGTGCAAGACCTGCAAACATTTTATGTCCCTCCCAGGCGAAGGGGTGAGAAGGTGATCCTATTCTACCAATCCTCAGAGTCGAAGGTGGAGAAAGAGATCTGGCACGGCGCGGATGTTATACTTGACAGGCTCCAACCCATCCGTCTGCCTAGATACTATACAAATGGATTGAAGAAGTTATTGAAGCGCCAAGGAGTACCTTTAAGACAGACGGTGCGGCAGGCTCGGTTCTATAACAGGATTTGGGATGTCCCCGGGACTCAGCGCAAATTGCCCAATGGGAAAATGGAAACACTTGGGCTTGGGTACGCGAGAACCGGAAAACGAGGGCGAACCCACAGCAGCTACGCTATATTTACCTTTGATGAAGAAGAGGACGCCCTGTCAGGAGAGGCCAACCCCTCATCAAGACTAGACCCCGCGATCGAAGCGCCAAGTCCGTCGTTTGAAGAGCGAATGGGCAAGCCTATCAGGAAGCTGGGTCAGAAAGCTCGGGAAGACCACAACCGCGAAATGGCCATCTACGAGAAGGCCAGGACGCAACGTCTATCTCAACGTGCTACAAAAGACAAACACGCTTATCCTCGTCAATCCGTTGTACGAAAGGCCCGACGCAGAGACGGAAATAAATCAAGAAGCGGCTCGGGCTTGTCCTTCATCAAAAAGATGAGTCGAGCGTACTCCTTCCCCCGAGATAAGACAGAGAGGTTACTCAACCTCGCTATAAAACATCAAATGATCACGCTTCCAGAGTCTAGACATCCTGAGCAAGCTAGCAAGGTCTCTCATCCGAGTTATTGCTCTTATCACCGAGCCATAGGACATCCTACCGAAGACTGCTTCACCTTTAAGAACTGGGTCGAGGACCAATACCGACGGGGCAGATTCGCTTTATCCGACGGTTGGAAAGTGACGCCGCCGCAAAAGCACGAGCCCAAAACCACAAGAGCAGAACCGGACCCGCCTCAGTCTTGGGAGCGAGTTCGCACCTGTTATATGATTACGATATTAAAAGAAGAGCCCGAGAACGAAGATGACCTTCCCCGGTGCTTCGAGAACAGCGATGATGAGTTGATCTCAGAATTCCCGCCCGCTCCGAAAGAACTGGAAGACGGTATACATACTACCGCAGATAACCTCGAGAAAATCGAGCTGGGATCGGCAGACGACCCACGACCGACATTTGTCAGCGAGCTGTTATCCGAAGAAAAGGTGGCCGCGTTAAAGAACCTGCTCCTACGGCATAAAGACTGCTTCGCGTGGAACTACTCCGAGATGCCAGGATTGGATCCGGAGATTGCGGTGCATAGATTAGCAATATCCCCGGATATCAAGCCAGTCAAGCAGGCGCCAAGGAGGATGCGACTTGAGCTGGAGATGAGCATCAACGCCGAAGTCAAGAAGTTGATCGATTCCGGATTTATCCAAGAAGTCCAATACCCCGACTGGATCGCCAATATCGTCCCGGTAATAAAGAAGAATGGAACGGTGCGCATATGCGTGGATTTCAGGGATCTCAATAAAGCATGCCCCAAGGACGATTTCCCGGTGCCGGTAACCGAGCTAATGATAGATAACACATCCACTCACGAGGTCTTCTCCTTTATGGATGGTTCATCAGGATACAATCAGATAAAGATGCATCCCGAAGACCAGAAGCACACCGCTTTCCGGACTCCTTTGGGCATATTCTGCTACAAGGTTATGCCCTTTGGTCTAAAGAACGCCGGTGCCACCTATCAAAGGGCCATGACAAAAATCTTCGACGATCTCATACACGACATCGTCGAATGCTATATCGATGATCTCGTAGTGAAGAGCATGTCATACGAAGAGCATTTAAAGCATCTCGAAACCGTATTTCAACGCCTTCGGCAATATAATTTAAAAATGAATCCCCTCAAATGCGCGTTTGGAGTCTCCTCGGGCAAATTTCTGGGATTCATCATTCGACACAGAGGTATTGAAATAGATCCGTCAAAGATTAAAGCGATCATGGAAATGCCTCCGCCAAAAACCCTCAAGCAGTTGCGGTCTCTCCAAGGGAAGCTCGCATACATCCGGCGGTTTATCGCTAATCTTTCGGGCAAATGCCGTCCTTACAGCCACCTGATGAAAAAGGGAACCCCGTTCGTTTGGAACCACAAATGTCAAGGTGCACTAGACGAGATCAAACAATACTTGCAAAATCCGCCGGTGTTGGCTGCCCCAGTGAAAGGAAAGCCTCTCATTCTTTACACGGCCGCCCTTGAAGGTTCTTTGGGCGCATTATGGGCACAGGAGAATGATCAGGGGAAAGAAAGAGCACTTTACTACTTAAGTCGAGTGCTGCTGGGGGCAGAAAGCAATTACTCGCCCATCGAAAAACATTGCGTGGCATTAATCTTTGCAATAACGAAGCTCAGGCACTACGCGTTGGCACATGAAGTCCGCCTCATTTCGAAGGTGGACCCCCTTAAATACCTGATGTCAAAGGCTATATTGACGGGAAGACTCGCTAAATGGGCCTTGCTCTTGATGGAGTTCTCGATAACATATCAACCCCTCAAGGCAGTGAAGGGCCAGGCCATTGCCGACTTCCTCGCCGAGCACCCGATACCGGCCAACTCTCCTCTGAACTGTGATTTGCCGGATGAGCATGCATTTGATGCAATTGGCGGCGGAAGCACACGATGGGAACTCTATTTTGATGGAGCGTCCTCCATAAAGAAACAGAAACAGGGTAGCCCGATCATCAAATCGGGGATAGGCCTCATCTTTGCAACTCCACAAGGAGGAATAATGCGCTTCGCCTTCTCCTTAACGGAGTCAAGGACAAACAATGAAGCCGAATACGAAGCTCTGATAGCAGGCCTCAAAATCGCCATCAACATGGGAATTGAAGACCTCCTCATATACGGAGATTCTCAGCTGGTCATTAGCCAAGTAAATGGTGACTACCAAACGTGCAAACCAGAATTGGTGAAGTACGGCGAAAAGGTGCAACAACTGTTGGCCCAGATCCCTTCCTATATTCTAGAGAACATACCGCGCGCAGAGAACAGCAAAGCAGACGCATTGGCCAAACTCGCTAAAGAACTGGCCGACGAGAACCTCGATGACGTCAGAATCATAGTACAAAGCCGGCGAGTGCTCGCCCCGGCAGAAATACCTCCGGAATTATATAAAGAAAAGGGAGCGATTGAGCAAGCGACCCTACAAATAAAAGACCGTGAGAAGGCTGAGGACTGGAGGGAAGTCTTCATAGACTACTTTAAATCCCACCGAATGCCCGAAGAAGCGTCCTCAAGACATCAGCTTATGAAACGAGCTCTATCCTTTGCTTTCGTCAACGATACCCTGTACAAGAGATCGTTTGATTTTCTATGGCTGAGATGCCTGGGACCTGACGAAGCAGAAAGAGTCGTTCAAGAAGTTCACGACGGGCTTTGCGGTTCTCATCAAGCGGGCCCAAAGATGAAGTTAAAAATTAAACGAATGGGTTACTACTGGCCCACGATGATCCAGGACTGCCTCGAGTATGCGAAGCAATGCCACTCATGCCAGATCCATGGAGAATTCATCCACCAACATCCGAATCCACTACACCCAACGGTGGCCAGCTGGCCATTCGAAATGTGGGGGACTGACATAGTCGGCCCCATTGAGCCAGCATCATCCCGGGGACACCGCTTTATCCTGGCGACAACTGATTACTTCTCCAAATGGGCAGAAGCAGTACCACTGAAGGAAGTGAAGACGGAGAATATCCTCCATTTCTTCAAGACGCAAGTCATCTATCGGTTCGGAACTCCACGACGGATTATCTCCGATAATGGGCCGGCCTACCGAAGCCATAAGATTAGCCGCTTCGCACAGCAGCACAATATAGACTGGAGATATTCTTCAGTTTACAACCCACGAGCTAACGGTCTAGCCGAGGCTTTCAATAAGACCTTGACGAAGATCATAAAAAAGACCGTCTCCAGGAACAAGAAGGACTGGCACGAAAGGCTGCAAGAAGCCCTTTGGGCTTATCGAACTACATTCAAGACGGCCACGAACACAACACCGTACGCGTTGGTATTTGGGACGGAAGCAGTTCTCCCCCTTGAGATAGAGTTACCCTCTCTACGAGTAGCAGTCCACCACGAGCTGACGAACGAAGAAAATGCTCACCTTCGGCTTGAGGAGCTTGACGCCCTCGATGAGACCCGGCTCATAGCGCAACAACATCTAGAAGCCTACAAAGCAAAGATGACGTGCTCGTACGAAAGATTGACCAGGCCAAGGACATTCCGCCCAGGCGAACTCGTACTAGTGGTCAAAAGACCTATGATCCCCAATCGCGCCAAGCGGGGAAAATTTGAGCCAAACTATGAAGGCCCGTACATCATAGACAAGGTCTACCAGGGTGGAGCCTACCTACTCATGGATATGCACGGTGAAAGGCCTTTCAGGCCAGTAAACGGCCGCTTCTTGAAGAAATACCATGCTTAATAAGCTGCAGCCTAGGTCAATGATGGATGACGACGACTATGTCCGCTCGCTATCTTCCTAAGCTCAGACTTTACAAGCAGCAGTCGGCCTTCCTATATCGACGGACCGAAACGTCCTTAAACTATCGTCGGACCGAAACGTCCTTAAACTAACAGCGGACCGAAACGTCCTTAAACTATCGACGGACCGAAACGTCCCTAAACTACTACCGCAACGTCCTTAGGTCGACGAGATGGATAAATAAAAAAAAAATAATAAAAAAAAAATAAAAAAAAAAAAATAAAAAAAAAAAGAAAATAATAAAAATAAAAATAAAAAAAACGGTATGTCCATAAGCAAAGGGGGCACGGATGAAAACCCGAAAGGGCTCCGTGAGTAAAAACAGCAGGGCTGCCGGCAAGTGTTCGTGAAAACCCGAAAGGGCGCGACCTTGTAAAAAGAAAAAGTAAAAAAAAAAAAAAAACAAAAAAAAAACGGTATGTCCATAAGCAAAGGGGGCACGGATGAAAACCCGAAAGGGCTCCGTGAGTAAAAACAGCAGGACTACCGGCGAGTATTTGTGAAAACCCGAAAGGGCGCAATCTCGTTAAAGGACACTTACAGAGTCCTCTCGACCTTGTAAGGAGAAACCACCTGCGTGAGATCCTTACGACTCACAAAGGAGCAACACACTTAGGGATCCTCACGATTCCTAAGGAGAAAGTACACTTACGAGATCCTCACGACTCGTAAGGAGAATTCTCTTATGGGACCCTCACGGCTCATGAGATTTGAAAGTCTTAAGTTACAGAAACCTGAACCTGTTCTTAAGCAAATCCTCCACAACCTCCAATACATGCCCTACAAGAGGCTCAATACTGACCCTTGTATACAATCCACGGGCGCGAATAAACATTTCCCCAGCAAAGTCCAACCCTTGTAGGTCCTCTCGACCCATAAGGAGAAAACCCTCTTGTAGGATCCTTACGACTTACAGAGGAACATACACTTAGGAATCCTCACGATCCCTAAGGAGAAAAGACACCTGCAAGATCCTCACGACTTGTAGGGAGAAATACCTTTGTGAGACCCTTACGGCTCATGAAATCAAAAGCCTTAGTCGACAGGACCTTAACCCTGTTTGCTAAGCCACCCTTGTTCAACATCGATGGAGGCAAATGATGATTCGCTCCTGGCAACATCCCGGTTGCAGCGATGCTGATGCCGAAATCGGTGTCCAAAATCCGAGCTTGCGGCGAAAAAGCTAGCAAGCCACACATGCCTACGAAATAGCCGAAATGATGGGGCAACTTGCAATAAAAAAGCAGCAAGTAAAAATGTATGCATGAAAAATAGCCGAAATGATGGGGCAACTCGCAATAAAAAAGCAGCGAGTAAAAATAAAACAAATAGCCGAAATGATTGGGCACCGCGAAAAATAGCCGAAATGATTGGGCAATCGCGACCTTCGCGATATAAAAAGCTGAAATGATAGAGCATCGCGGAAAGAATAAAAGAAATGAGGGAAAAATGAAACCTTTTTGCCCTACAGGTGATACTACAACAATCCCTGTACACAATCCAGGGGCGCAAACAAAGAAGGAGTCGTACTCCTTCCCCCAGGTTTCACCAAAGAAGAAGAAGCCAAATCTCGACGGGCCAAAGGAGACCTGGAGATCGTCTCAACACTCGTCTCGTAGCGACGGACACAACTTCAAGCTAAACGAAACAGCGGCAACTCCCAGTTCCATGGCTCGGCGGTGTACATATCGCCAACAGTCAAACCTCCATTCCGTGAAATGCGGATACAATTGATAAACTTCCTGGTTACGTGGAACGCGGATAACGTCACTCTTTGACCCCGTGGAAAACGTCCAGAGCGGATCCTGGTCCTCGCAGAGCATGGCAATGAACCCGTGCGAAGCATCCAGAGCGGAGCCTAGTCCTCGCCTAACGCGGCAGTGAACCCGTGTGAAGCATCTAGTGCAAACTTCCTGGTTACGTGGAACGCGGATAACGTCACTCTTTGACCCCGTGGAAAACGTCCAGAGCGGATCCTGGTCCTCGCAGAGCATGGCAATGAACCCGTGCGAAGCATCCAGAGCGGAGCCTAGTCCTCGCCTAACGCGGCAGTGAACCCGTGTGAAGCATCTAGTGCAAACTTCCTGGTTACGTGGAACGCGGATAACGTCACTCTTTGACCCCGTGGAAAACGTCCAGAGCGGATCCTGGTCCTCGCAGAGCATGGCAATGAACCCGTGCGAAGCATCCAGAGCGGAGCCTAGTCCTCGCCTAACGCGGCAGTGAACCCGTGTGAAGCATCTAGTGCAAACTTCCTGGTTACGTGGAACGCGGATAACGTCACTCTTTGACCCCGTGGAAAACGTCCAGAGCGGATCCTGGTCCTCGCAGAGCATGGCAATGAACCCGTGCGAAGCATCCAGAGCGGAGCCTAGTCCTCGCCTAACGCGGCAGTGAACCCGTGTGAAGCATCTAGTGCAAACTTCCTGGTCACGTGGAACGCGGATAACGTCACTCTTTGACCCCGTGGAAAACGTCCAGAGCGGATCCTGGTCCTCGCAGAGCATGGCAATGAACCCGTGCGAAGCATCCAGAGCGGAGCCTAGTCCTCGCCTAACGCGGCAGTGAACCCGTGTGAAGCATCTAGTGCAAACTTCCTGGTCACGTGGAACGCGGATAACGTCATTCTTTGACCCCGTGGAAAACGTCCAGAGCGGAGCCTGGTCCTCGCCAAGCACGGCAGTGAACCCGTGTGAAGCATCCAGAGCAAACACCGGACTGTGGAGTCCTTAAAATCCACGGACTATGACGTCCTTAACCTCGACCGTGATGTCTTAAAACTAACGATCAATCCCCCCGATTCCCTACGGATTTCGCCTTGGTTTAAGGGTACATCTCTTCACTCCTTTGATACCTGGCGTTGTAATTCTTCAACGTTTTCAAAGAGGTGACGGGTCCCTGCAACCAAACACCGGACTGTGGAGTCCTTAAATCCACGGACTATGAGGTCCTTAACCTTGACCGCGATGTCTTAAAACTAACAGCGGACTGTGGAGTCCTTAAATCCACGGACTATGAGGTCCTTAACCTTGACCGCGAAGTCTTTAAACTACGATACCTTGGGAGATCCCTAACCCCGTGAAACACGGAAAAAGGTGATCACACCTGGCACTTGCAGGCCCTCGCCACCTGTAAGGAAGAAAAACTCTCTTGTGAGATCCTTGCGACTCTCAAGGGAAAACCCGCTTAAGGATCCTCACGATTCTTAAGAAGAACTCACGCCTATGGGATCCTCTCAACCTGTAGGGAGAAAAACTCTTTATGAGACCCTCGTGGCTCATAAGATGCAAAAGCCTTAGGAAGCAGATCTTAACCCTGAGTCCTGAGCCATTGCTGTCCTGCAAGGAGATCAAGATAAATTGTCCGCAGAACGCATTCAATAGAAAAGGGACACACCATTGAAGGGAAGAATATGTCTTCATTTATAAACCTCCCTTCGACAACAATACTCGATCTAAAGCCAGCACAAACCACGAGATGCGGGAGATAACGTGGCAAGTTTCTGATCTGTATCCTATCAGGCACGCATTTGCAACTGTACGAATGTTTAAAAGGAAATGTTGCCTGAGGCACTGATGTGCATGCAACGTAACGATGGTGCTCGTAATGAAAGAAAAACAGACAGCTCATTTACGCAAGCGAGACATACATATGACTATCTGACAAGCATGAAAATTCAACAGAAAGCATGCAAACCACCAATGATTAAAGGAGTACATTGATTCAGACATATTACATTGGTGGGAAAAGATCACCAAACAAGGGGTCAGAAATACAAGGGTTAACAAAGCAAAGCACAAAATTCTCCAACTCCCTCTCTGCCTTCTCCAGCACGTCAAAACGGCGGTTTTCGCGAGGAGTCGCTCCCCACCGGTTGGAGCCGTGCTCATCAGCGAAAGAAGACATGACGGCCCGACGAGCTCTTATCTGACTCAGTAAATGAACTGAGTGATCCTTCAGAGCTTGAGTGATTAGACAAGCCTCATGAAAGCACTCAAGCTTGTCCTCCGCCGCGTCAAGGATCGCCGAAGTCATCTCCGCCGGATGAGGGGGTATGTCGGAAAGCACAGACAGGAGGATCATCCGGAGCCAAATGGAGCCCATGGGAAGAGAAGAACCCCGACGGGTCAGTAGCTCGTACATCACCGTGTCACATTGAGCGTCGGTGAGAAGGGGATCCGCCAGCCGCGCAGCGAAGCGAGGAATTATCTCCTCAAGGGGCACCTCCCATGGTTGTCGACGAGCATGGGGACGATCGCAAGCCATGGCGATTGATCGGGTTCTCAAAGATGATCACCTTAAGGTATGAATGGATTTCTCTGTGAAGAAAAGAAGCAAGGAATGGGTTCAGGTTATAAAGGGGAGCATTTAATGCTATGCACAAAAAACGTTGTGCATGGTGGAACGATTCTCAAAGCCCGGAAAGAAGGGGAGAGCGTTGGAAATGAAATCCAACGACGCATTGGAATCAGGTTGGGGAAATGAAACGTCCCTATCAAGCAGAGCCCTGCATGGGCAATACGTGAACACTAGCCTTCGATTGGAGGATAAAGTGGCCCTGCACAGACACAACAGAAAACTAAGCTTTGGGAATGAGAATCAAACTCTTAAAAGAAAGGTTTGAAAAGAAGAGGATGAAAAAGTAAAAGCGCTTCTGAAAGGACGAGTCATCTATCCTACTCCCAAAACAGATCCAACGGTCATAAGAGGTGACAGCGTTGCACTCACGTGCAGACACGTGAGAACAACGCTGTGGGGGCATTTGTTTCCTGATTTAAAATCAGGAAAGCTTCTGGGAAAAGCTTCAGAAAGGGGTCACGTGTTGGCACGTGACACCTAAAAGGCATCATCAAGTCAAGTTCAGTTTCCTGACTACGCTGAAGAAAATGGGCTTCAGAAAGAGTCACGTGTTCCCACGTGACCAGGGTCACGTGGCGACACGTGACATTTAAATGCGAGCGTCAAAGGCACACAAGTTTCCTGATCAAGTCTAGGAAAAGGCTTCTAGGAAAAGGCTTCAGAAGAGGTCACGTGCCTCCACGTGACCAGGGTCACGTGTTGGCACGTGACGTTCAAGGCAGCAGACTCGTGCTCCAAAAGAACCGAAGAAAGAGAGTTCAAACAAGGGTCACGTGCTCACACGTGACCAGGAGTCATGTGGTAGCACGTGATGGCTACAACAGCAACCGGAAGATAGCGCAGAAAGGAAGAGGATTCTTCATTCCAAAGAGGGTCACGTGTCTACACGTGACCATAGATCACGTGGTCACACGTGACCGGCTTTCAAAGCCCTTATTTTTTTAACGACAGAATTAAATTCTGAAGGAAATTCGAATCTTTCCAAAGGAAAGTAATTATTTGGGACCAATCAAATTAAAGATTCAGAGATGATTAAATATCATCTATCTATGGAAAATCTCGGGTTTGGAAAGATTTCCCCTTTAAATCTAACCAAAATAGCAAGGGAGAATCTCTGGATTTAAAATCCAATGGTGAATAAAATTCACCTAATCATCCAACGGCCCAAAATGAATGATGAATGCAAATCAAATATCAATGAAGATTCGTCAAAAACTGATTGACTCGGCTGCTTCTCCTATAAATAGGAGCCAAAAAGACACAGAGAAAGAGGGACATACGCAGAGAAGAAAAGAGAAAAGGAGAAGAGCTTTGATACTTGAAAAAGACTCAGATCTTCTGCAAAAAACCCTAGGTAAGAAAGGGAAAGTCTTTTGGAAAGAAAAAGAATTTAATTCTCAACAGAGTTTAACTCTGAGGCATAAAACGAGAGAGCATATCTCCTCCCTCTTTGATAGAGGATCTGCAAAGTGCACATCTCCCCTTAAGGTTGAGAATTTAATTCTCAATGGGTCGAGATCCTGCCATGCAGATCCGAAACATAGAGAAGGAATGCAAGTACGAGAATTTAATTCTCACAGAACTATAGGAATTTAATTCCTTTAAAATAAGAGTAGGGCTTGACCCTATATCATGGGAATTTAATTCCTTCAGAACAAAAAAGAAACAGGGTTTAACCCTAATTAAGAACCTAGTTCTGTTGAAACAGCAGGAATTTAATTCCCTTAATCATAATTTAACAGAGGATGGAAATTTAAACTCCTTAAAAACTTTTATTAGGGTCTAACCCTATTCAGCCCTTCACGTATATGAGGAATTTAATTCCCACAGAAAATTCGGAGTTAAACTCTATTCCAGAAAACAAAGTCTTCGAAAGGAAGTAGGAATTTAATTCCTCTGAAATTTACAGTTCGAGGAATTTAATTCCTGAAAAAAGATTAACAAAGCCTCTAAACAAAATACTTTGAGGCAGCATCCCACGTGACCCACGTGACCCTCGGCAGAAGCTCCGATACATAGGCATTTGAATGCCCATCACGTGACGGCACGTGATGCTCTGAAAGACGCAATAATCTCAGCAGAATAAATGAAGGGAGGGCGCTCTCACGCGCTGCCACGTGACCCCTCTTGCCTTAGTGTTTAGCACTAAATTAAAACTCTTGAACCCAGTGTTAAACACTGTTGGGCCTTAGTGTTCAACACTAAATAAAAAGCTTTATCTGCAGTGTTCAACACTGATTACCTTAGTGTTTAAACACTAATCTGAGATCTTCCTTTGCAGTGTTCAACACTGATTACCTTAGTGTTTAACACTAATCTGAAAAAGCATTGTTGCTGGTGTTTAACACCAAATATTCTCTTAGTGTTAAACACTAACTTGTCAACCCCATTCCCAGTGGTCAACACTGACTGCTCTGTAATGTTTAACACTATGCTTTGGCCCAATTGGCCTAAATGGATAGAGGCAAAGCCTCTCCTGATTGGACTTAGCCCAAGATGGCCATAAGTCCTCAATTGGTGATTAACTGGTCCAATGGACTCATAACCTAATTAATTCGTCTTGACCCCAAATTGGGCCAAGGACTATTTAATCCACTCTGGTTCTAGGGTACATCTCTTCACTCCTTTGATACTTGGCATTGTAATCCCTCAATGTCTTCAAAGAGGTGACGGGTCCCGACGACCACCCATGATATGGACTGTGGGGTCCTTAAACTCATACAAACTTCCTGGTTACGTGGAACGCGGATAACGTCACTCTTTGACCCCGTGGAAAACGTCCAGAGCGGATCCTGGTCCTCGCAGAGCACGGCAGTGAACCCGTGTGAAGCATCCAGAGCGGAGCCTGGTCCTCGCTAAGCACGGCAGTGAACCCGTGTGAAGCATCCAGAGCACATACCGGACTGTGGGGTCCTTAAACCCATGGACTACGACGTCCTTAACCTTGACCGAGATGTCTTAAAACTAACAACGGACCGCAATGTCCTTAAACTACCTACGGACCGCAATGTCCTTAAACTACCTACGGACCGCAATGTCCTTAAACTACCTACGGACCGCAATGTCCTTAAACTATCTACGGACCGCAATGTCCTTAAACTATCTACGGACCGCAATGTCCTTAAACTACCTACGGACCGCCATGTCCTTAAACTACCCACGGACTGCGATGTCCCTAAAACTAGAACAATAGAGCCCTTTCTTATGCTCTTTTGTTGGACCTAAACGGCCCCGTCTAAGTTGATCTTAGCCTTGGAGATGGTTAACGCGTCCTTAGACTCTCAAGCATACTGGACTACGAATCCCCCAAATTAACTCCGGCTCAAGGGTACATCCCTGAACTCCTCTGGCATCTGTCGTTGTAATCCTTCAACGTCGTCAGAGAGGTGATGGGTCCCGACAGCCATACAGACGATGGACCACCATGTCCCTAAACTGGAATATTAGAGTCCAAACACTCTTTTGTCGGATCTAAACGATCCCGTTAAGTTGATCTTAGTCACAAAGTTAGACTAACGTATCCTTAACAAACGTTTGAGTTGATCTTAGCCTCGAGTAGGGCTGACGTATCCTCAAACCAAACCCCCCCAAACCCAAATTTAAGATAATGCGGATTTGGACTAGTCCACGCCCTACGGGCGACGACATAACTCAGTCTCCGTAAACAATCCACGGGCAATAAAGCAAACACCCACGACACGAAGTGACCATCTGGAGAAGGAGAAAGTTGTTACCGCAACGCGGTAGCGTAATTAACTGCAGGGGCTTGCGCCTGCAGGGAAGAGCGTCCCCACAATCAAAAACCCCTCAAACGAGGGGGAATCTGACGAAGTCTGCTACATCGGTCGCATCCGTTTAAACCTTCGATATATGGTGCCATAAATCAACTTGGCATCTTCGGAGAGGTGGACGGATAGCACCAATTAGCATCTGCCCCGAACATAACGCCTCAGACGTCCCGACGTCCCGGCCGCCGTTCGGAGGGGAACAGTCAATTTTTGGGATATCCTATAAACTTACATAAGACTGATCTTGCCTCGAGTTTGTCCGGATTTTGTCTTTTGACATAGGCTGGACAACCCCATATCTTAATGTAATTAAGATGTGGTCTCTTTCCTTTCCATATCTCATATGGAGTGGTAGGCACTGATTTGGTAGGAACTCTATTCAATAGGTCCATGGCGGTCTCAAGCGCATATCCCCAGAAGAAAATAGGTAACTCAGCTGTACTCATCATTGAGCGCACCATATCTAATAGGGTGCGGTTTCTCCGTTCCGATACACCGTTGTGCTGTGGTGTATAAGGAGGAGTGAGCTGAGAGAGAATCCCATTCTCTTTTAGATAATCCAGAAAATCATTGCTCAAGTATTCTCCTCCTCGATCAGATCGAATGATTTTAATACTTATGCCCGTTTGGTTCTCTACTTCGTGCTTATATTCTCTGAATTTCTCAAAAGCTTCAGACTTGTGTTTTATCAGGAACACATGTCCGTATCTAGAGAGATCGTCAGTGAATGTAATGAAGTAGGAAGAACCGTCCCTGGCATGTGTAGACATGGGACCGCATACATCACTATGTATCAGCCCTAAGAGTTCCGTAACTCTTTCTCCGTGTTCCGTAAACGGAGTTTTGGTCATCTTGCCTTTGAGACATGACTGGCAAGTGTCATAAGATGAAAATTCAAACGGATTTAAATATCCATCCTTATGCAACTTAGCTAGTTGTGTCGCATTGATGTGACCAAGTCTACAATGCCATAAGAAGGATTCGTTTATTTCTG
This sequence comes from Agapanthus africanus, assembly GCA_030015575.1. Classification (NCBI taxonomy): domain Eukaryota; kingdom Viridiplantae; phylum Streptophyta; class Magnoliopsida; order Asparagales; family Amaryllidaceae; genus Agapanthus; species Agapanthus africanus. Next base: position 797,798,125 of record CM057340.1, read on the forward strand.
AACTTTTCCTCTTGTGTGTGTTTTGTATATTGAGTACTGTATTTTGATTTAGAATGAATATGCCATTATGTAGCGAGCCTGATGTAATCAACTTTTGATCTAGGAATATGTTCATAACATTATCCTTTACTACAAAATTATATCCTTCTTTACTTAATAAAGAAACTGATATAATGTTGCACATCATGTTTGGTATATAATAGCATTCATTTAAAATCAGTGTATTACCACTTGGTAATACTAGGTGATACTCGCCAACTGCTTTGGCTGCAACATTTGCCCCATTCCTTACTTGAACGGAATGATCACCTTTTCCCAGTTCTCTACCTTTCCGTAGCCCATGTAACATTTTACATATGTGGGATCCTGATCCGGTATCTAATACCCAGGACGTAGGGTGAACTGAGAAACAGTTCTCAATAACTAACACACCTGTAGAAGATGCATCAACATGCATGTTCTTATGGGTGGCTTGAGAATCTAGATATTCTCCTATTCCCTGTTCAGTCTTATAACTCTTATAAGAAAGAACGGGTCCAACGTTCCCCTGCACAGTACAACATGCGGGTTCGGTCAATACATCCATATTATTATCTTTATTAGGGCATGATATGGTCGCTACCTGGAGAGAGAGAGAAGAAAACACTTTAGCGTATGCTCTTGCAAGATCAGATTGGTTATTATCTTATCTAATCAGGATGGCTCCCACTGGTTTTTATCAAATCTTCCTTCAAACCCTAAAAGGAAAGACTAGCCGGGATTAATTACACCCTACAACTTCACCAATCTTTCAGCCAGGCCAGTGTCGGTACTTTGAGGGAGGTTTCCCGTGCTTTCGCACGGACCTAATTAAAGTAAACCTCATTTTCCCAGAGGCGTAACCCCGTTGACACCTTTCTAGACACCTACTTGATCGGCTAATTGTAATGTGTAAAACTCTCCCAGGAGTAACTCTTACTCGCAGTGGGTATCGGGATCCAACTATCTCATAGAAGGTATGCAATCTCATTGCAAATTTCAACACTTGAAATTCCCGATAGTATTTTGCCCCTAGCGTGCTATGACCTTGACGCATGCCAAACAACCCATAGTCCGCTAGTCAAGTTCAACCCGTACAATTCGTGATTGAATTAAACCCACCCGTACGACCCTTGACGCATGCCAAACAACGCCGTACGAATACCTTAATCCAATCGCATCTCATGCTACAGATAAGTAATAATCAGCTACCGTACACTACGCCTTGACGCATGCCAAACAACCGTAGCACGAATACTAAATATTACAAATCTGAATTGACGGAGGGCTATGCAGGTTTTTCTGAAAACCATAAGCGTAATGAACTTGATATCGTTGTAGAATCAAGTGAAGTTTTGAAATGGAGTGATTTTGAGGGTTTTCTAGTTTTGCTAAAGGGGTCACTCCCGGTGAAGGGATCGTCGGCCCTTTCCTCGTCGAATGAGGTGCGGGATATATCATATATATCACTGTGCAAAGCAGAAACTATAGAAGCAATCAAAAGTCAAACCGAGTGTGTAGCATCTGCCAGTTATTGCTAAAGGGGTCACTCCCGGTGAAGGGATCTCGGCCCTTTCCTCATCGAATAAGGTGCAGGGTATATCATATATACCATTATGCAAAGCAAAACTGTAGCTACCCTTTTTATTTAAAATTTGATTCTACAACATCTTTTAGGTTTCTTTTCTTTCATTAATCACATTAATGAAGTCCCATCATTTATCTCATCTAAACATTACAGATAAATACGACGTACACTTATGCCATCCGCATTCGCCTCGATGTCCCCTCGTGCACCGTTAGGTTAGGTAACTAACGACAGAGCAGGGCAGCGCTTGTGCGGGTACAAAACATAAGTAACGCCTATATAATATATCATATATACTATATACTGTATCCATTAGAACATATCAAATGATCACATCACAGATATCGCAGCAGAAACATAGATATAATGTGGGATATACTAGGACGTCCGTATTTAGTATTTAGCCAAAATAGAAAATACGGATTCCACAGTCGCGATGAATAGCCAAGCCCACACCCTGGACCCCTACGAGAGCGGCAAGCGACCCTACCAATTCTGGAGTTTAGGAGACCCGGTCTCGACTCCTCGAGATGGCCTCCCACTGAACCCCAGAACCCGGTCACCTGTGCTCCCCTCCTTGGGTCCATCCTAATGCGGAAAAGTAAATAATATACAACACTGGTGACACAACCTCAACTCGGAAGTGCCCCAAATAAAAGAATATTACATTACATTTGAATTTATATGAATGAAAATATAAAACTCTCATCTCACATAAAACCCCCCGGCTATTCAGTCGCGACAATCCTGCACATCATATCTCAGCAACACATAATATCACATATCATCAACGTAAGTAAGTATGCATACCCCAATTGTCGTTGATGTATAGCAACGAAACCGGCGATATCGACATACTACACTTACGGTCACATAAAAGAAAGTGTAAAACTGCAATATTTGGAATCCACATTCTCTTTAGGCATCGTAAATGCGAAATATCACATACTTCGTATTTCATGTCCAACTATATGAATTCCACATATTGCATCACGTTCCAGATAAATAGACGGTATTAAAGTTTTCGAACGATCGATCAAATACCCAAGATTCGCTAAAGCTCAACACTTGAGCGGAGTTCAAAATCCCGGAGTGTGACACAGTGGTAGCGGTCCAGCCGTAGAAGGGTCAAGCCAACGCCTCACATGTGGCACGCCGTACTGCCCCAAACCCTAAGGTTCAAAAGGCAGTTCAAGACGGTCACATAATCGAGTTAAGGTTTGTTGTCTTCTAGAGGGACCACCACATACAAACTTGCACGTATTTCCGAAAGATTTTAAACCCCGTGAAAAGTGAGCAAATGATAGTCGTTCGAACACTTCAATACTTTCTAGATTTACCCGGAAAAGCCACGAAATCAAAATTCCGATCGAACTGTTGAGTCCAAAACCACCTCCAGAATTTTCAGCACTAAATTCAGATTAAAAATACCCTAAAAAATATACAAGCAGATTCCATAATTACTGTATAAATTTTACTCATTGATCGATGTGTACGGCCGCGTTTCTGCGGCGAAATTTACTGTTCATGGAAAAATATTTATACCGTAATTCTTAGTTTTACCTGCTGAATTTTTTACATATTTTTAATTCTGAAAATAACCAGATTTTGAAAAAAGTCCAGAGAGCACCCAAAAATCGTATTTTCCGGTTCGATCGGAGTTTTAACTTCGTAAAAAGGTCGCCTAATGTTCTAGGTCGGCTCTGATACCAATGTTGGGTTAGCCTAGCACCCTATGAGGGGTTTGGAAGCATCACATGTACCAAAGGTGGTGTCTTTAGGGTGCTAAGTTAACATACAAAGGATCATCCTAGAAAAATTAGGGTTTCAAAAATTTCACATCATCATATGAAAAGAAAAGCTAGGGTTTAGAGAGTACAACCTTTGTAGCTCCCTACGCTAGACTCCTCGACTGCTTAGGGTTTGAAAAAGCTCCGCTTGAACTCCTCGAGGTCACCGATGATCCACCCGGAGTCCGCTTTGTCCAAGCTTGCAACTTTATCCGATTAAGTGAACGAAATCAAGCTAACACTCTAAACAAGTGGGCTAGACTTGTGTAGAATGGTGTTGTGGTTCTCTTTCTCACTTCAAAATCTAATCTTGATGAGTATCTTGCTCACTACAAAGAACTAGAGAGCAAAATGTGAGAGGAAGAAGAAGATGATGGCAATTTTTTTAGAAGATGATAAGAATAACTCTTGAAAGAAAAATAGAAATACATCAATATATATTTCTTATCTCTCATCTCAAACCATGGTTGAATCATTATTGAACTTGAGTTAAAACCCAAAAGGAAAAGTAATCCATGGTTAAATGGTGGGTGAGCATGGTTAGGTCAAGAAGAGTGTAGAAAGCTTGCATGAATTATCCTTTCCTTTATCCATTTTGTTTTAACAAAAAATCAAATAATAATCCAAATATAAACCCATGGTGTGAGTCTTATATTGCCACCATTTCCTTGTATAATCAACCATGATAGAATGATGTATGTATGCATGTGTGCATGCACATCCATATGTGCATGAAACTTGAAAGGAAGAAAACATACATGCATGCATACATCCATCCAATACAAGAAAGGATTTCTAGTGAGAAGCTAATGGTTAAATGATAAATCAACACTTGATTTATCAATCCGGCCATATCACATATGACCCCTACCAAAAGCAAGCCGCCCGACCAATATACGGTATCCTATACGCGCATTTTAATCGGGTCCATGAGCATATCGCATACGCGCACCACAACGTTTCGCCTGGACTAGGAAACTCTATTGTGGGACTTTAAGACTCGTCAATACGCCGGCAGTGGGTGATGATCATATCAAGCACCCCCAAGCCGCAAGCGGTCAGCTAAACGTAACGGCCACCCGGGTATTGAGCGATCAGAAGAGAACAAGCGAACCTGTTACAACTCCCGTCGAGCCGATCGGCAACACTTCCCGTACAGTCCGGTCTCCTCGTCTGATATGTCGCATATCAAGTCTAGGGGTGGTAAACGTCAGACCCCAATAACCGATAAGTCGTGCCGATGTGAGGCTCATAACGGGTCGAGAAACTACTGGTAACACTTACCAGCAAATCTCTGAAACAGCCCTGGCCAGGGACTTCCCTGTTACGGCCAATCGAGCACAGTACAACATCAACTCCCAATACCGGGAGAGACGAAACCCCTCCTATCGCTCATTGCCTCCATGTGACTCGGGACTGTACCCAAAAACCACCGTTTTGCACGCCCTCATGGACGTGGTAAGGTGGAGATCAAAGCACAGTGGGAATCACACAAGACTCTATGACGATCTCGGGTCTACAGACTAACCTGTACAAGTGTCACCTGAGAACTGCCATCTGACGTGAGGTATAATACCATCTGGGAGTTCTCGGCGAGTCTGTCCAGTGTACCCAGTCTCCACTGAGCACCCATATACCATCTCTGATGTCAAACACCAATGGATATGGGATCATCCATCGCCCATCTCATGGGTCGAGAAGCGTATACGCTAGTCTACACTGGTATATCGATGCCCCGTCTCGATACACCCACGACTAGGGACCTTGAAGGATGTACTTATGGACTACCATGTCCCCACTAGTATGATCTGCATCATAGTCCAGGTAGTCAAGTACACATCCTAAGGGCTTTACCAACATGTAACTATATGACAGTTTAAAGAGACTAGTATACATGTTAAGATAAAGAGCAACCAGATAGCATACTATCATATCGAGCAAGAAAGTCATCTCTATATATGTCCAAGCATCCAATATAATATACATCATCTGTACAATGCTGGCCTCTAGGGCATACATACAACTAACAAGAATTTCTTTTTCTCTTTTAGGAGGTCTTCTTCTCTCTGGAGAATTAAATTCTCTTTTCTTTTAAGCTTACGAGGGGGTTTCTCTCTTTCTTTTCTGTATTGAACTTGAAGTTTATGGGGGGTCCTTTGTACCAGACTTGAAGTCTTGGGTCTTTTATATTGGGGATGCTGATTTGTTGATTCAATTAAGGAAATCACTCATTGAGAGATTTCTTAATTGATTTGATGAATTTATCCACCGTTGGATCTTTGATCCCACGACTTCTGTTTTACAGAAGACATTTCTCTTTTTTTTAACAAGATTGGGAAAATATTTTCCCATACAGAACTTATTCTGTATCTTGGTGATTTTTAATTACCATTGGATCTTTGATCCAACGGTGCTCTGATTTACAGAGCACAATCTTTCTTGTTTAGAAAGATTGTGAAAATATTTTCCAAACAGGATTTGGATCCTTGTATTTAGAATTTAATTCTATCGGCTCAGAAGGCATTTAAGATCTCTCACGTGCAGCACGCGACCCTTCACAGAATTAACTTGGTTTGTTTGTATGCAGCAATCCAAACAGAGGGAAGGCATCACGTGGTAACACGTGAGCTTTTCTGCTCTTTGTTTGTTTTATAACCGGGTCCTACACGTTTTGTGTGAAAGACGATCATGTGCTTGCACGTGAGGCTTTAATTGCTGCTTACTAAGTGGAGCCGCTTACTCTGTATACCGATGTATCACGTGCGTGCACGTTGTTCCCCTCCGAATGGCGGCCAAGACATAGACGTCTCGCCTGAGATTCGGGGCAGATGCTATTTGGTTTTATCCGTCCACCTCTCCGAAGATGCCAAGTTGATTTATGGTATCGTGTATCGAAGGTTTAAACGAATGCGTCCGATGTAGCAGATTTCGTCAGATTCCCCCTCACTTGAGGGCTTTTTGATTGTGGGAACGCTCTTCCCTGCAGGCGCAAGCCCCTGCAGTAAATTACGCTACCGCATCGCGGTAACAATTTTCTCCTTCTCTAGATGATCACTTCGTGTCGTGGGTGTTTGTTTTGTGTTTGGTTGCCCGTGGATTGTATACGGAGACTAAGTTATGTTGTCGCCTGTAGGGCGTGGACTAGTCCAAATCCGTATCTTTCTTAGATTTGGGTTTGGGGGTTGGGTTTAAGGATACGTTAGCCTCATTTGAGAGTAAGATCAACTTAAACGTTTGTTAAGGATACGTTAGTCTAATTTTAGACTAAGATCAACTTAACGGGATCGTTTAGATCCAACAAGAGAGCAATTGAGGGGCTCTGTTGTTTAGTTTAATGACATTGTGGTGGATAGGTAGTTTAAGGACATTGCGGTCCAATGTTAGTTTTAAGACATTGCGGTCAAGGTTAAGGACATCATAGTCCGTGGATTTAGGGACTCCACAGTCTATCGTTAGTTTTAAGACATCACGGTCAAGGTTAAGGACGTCATAGTCCGTTGTTAGTTTTAAGACATCCCGGTCAAGGTTAAGGACATCATAGTCCGTGAGTTTAAGGACTCCACAGTCCGTGAAATGTGTGGTTGTTGGGACCCGTCACCTCTTTGAAGACGTTGAGAAATTACAACGACAAATTTCAAAGGAGTGAAGAGATGTACTCTTGAACCAAGGTAGATTAAGTGATCTGTAGTCCAATTTGGAACCAAGACCAATTAATTATATTATGAGCCCATTAGCTCAGTTAAGTCTGAATTGAGGACTTATGGCCAACTTGGGCTAAGTCCAGCTAAGTTTGACCCTCCATTGGACTATCTGACATTTTTCTGGTTTTAGTCCACATTGTTTTCATCTTTAAATTCCTCAATTTTGAGATTCAATTGAAGGAGAGGCTTTGCCTCTGGAAAATTAGCCCATTGGGCTAAAGCTAGTGTTAAACACTAAAGACCAACAGTGTTGAACACTGGAGATAAGATTATCAAATTAGTGTTAAACACTAGAAATTGCGATTCTCAGATTAGTGTTAAACACTAACAAATAACAGTGTTAAACACCGGCAACCAAATTATCAGTTTAGTGTTAAACGTTAACAGAGGGGGGGAATCACGTGGGAGCACGTGATGGTCTCAACAAGCGGGGCCAGATCCCCTTTATTTTGTTCTACAGATAAGTGTTTAACACTTTTTTAATTCTCACAGTCATCACGTGTGGGCACGTGATGGGGGCTCATGCTCTGGTTTATTAGAATACTCATTAGGGGTCACGTGGTGACACGTGAGGGCGCCCCAGAGTCTCTGTTTATTTTGCTTTTTCTTTATGTGCTTCAGGGGTTACGTGGAGCACGTGAGGCGTTGCCTCTGAATTCTTTTCAGTAGATCTTTACAGGGGTCACGTGGGGCACGTGACCCTGTTTCTTTGCCTGTTTGAAGATCTGTTTATCTCTTTTAAGAATTAAATTCTTCATAGGGTTAAACCCTAGCTATAGCTTTAGAGGAATTAAATTCCCATTTTTTTCTGAAGAATTATATTCTTGGATAGGGTTAAACCCTAATTTTCCATCTGTAGGAATTAAATTCCCATATATGTGAAGAATTAAGTTCTGGCGTAGGGTGAAATCCTAATTTCTTTTTTTTAAAGGGGAATTAAATTCCTGTGAGTTTGAGAGAATTAAATTCTCTAAATTAGGGTAAAACCCTAGTTCTGTCCATCTTGAAGGAATTAAATTCCTATAATTTTGGGGAATTGAATTCTCATATAGGGTTAAACCCTAATTTTATCTCTTGGAGGAATTAAATTCCTGTGAGTTTGAGAGAATTAAATTCTCAAAACTCAATTCCCCCTCCAAGTTTAGGATCTGCATGGCAGGATCTCGACCCGATAAGAAATAAATTCTTAACTTATGGGGAGATGTGCTCTGTGCAGATCTTCAACCAGAAGAAGAACGAAGTTCTTTTTGTAGAAGAGTTAAACTCTTATATTGAGAATTAAATTCTCTCTTTTTTATTTTATGAAGCTTTGATCCCTTTCTCTTTTCTCACCTAGAGTTTTCTTTTTTTTTTTTCTTCTGAAAAGATCTTCTTTTCTCTCTTGAGAATTAAATTCTCCTCTTTTTTTTTTCTCTCTTGAGAATTAAATTCTCCTCTCTTTTTTTTCTCTCTGTTCTTCTCTCAAAAAGTAGTCCCTTCTCTTCTCTTCTTGGCTCCTATTTATAGGAGAAAGAAAAGAATCAATTTGTTTAGTGAATTTTTCATTGAAAGATTTGATTTGTTTTCATATTTAATATGAGCCTTTAGACCATTCAGTGAATTTTATTCACCGTTGGATTTTAAATCCAAAAGATATTCTGTTTGTTATTTCTGGTGAGATTTTTAGGGAAATCTTTCCTTGTCTAAGATTTTTTTTATAAATTGGTGATTTTTAATCACCCTTGGATCTTTAATCCAACGGTCCCCATAAACCTTTTCCATTTGGAAAGATTTAGAAGCTTTTAGAATTTAATTTTATTAAACTGTAAGGCTTTTGAAACCAGTCACGTGCTGACACGTGACCTTTGGTCACGTGTGAGTACGTGACCCCCAATTGAGTCCTTTTCTCAGCGTTTATTTACGCTTCAGTTTTAACCATCACGTGTCAAGACGTGACCATTGGTCACGTGTGAGCACGTGATACCTCATTGAGATATTTCCTTCAGCCGTTTGTTTTTATTTCTGTTTGATGAGATTTTAATCATCACGTGTCATCACGTGACCATTGGTCACGTGTGAACACGTGATACCTCATTGAGGTAATTCCTGATTTTTAATCAGGGAACAAGGCATAGCATATTTGCTCATAGCTTTTGATCCCGGATGAATTATGAAGCCCATAATATATCAAATCGAAGGGTTTTTCGAGATGCTTCCAATATCATCAGAATTTAGCTGTTTCTCATTTGGGAATTTTTTAAAAAACAGCCCGGAAGATACTGGTTCGCATTTCCTTAAGCGTATCGCTGCTATTTGATACCTAGGACTCTTTTGCGCAGAAATTTTTGGCGGGAACAAATGCCCCCACTACTTTGCCCACGTAAGTATGTACGTAGGTGAAGTAGTGCAGAGTTATGCATGGTCATAGAATTGAGGGCTTAGGAGACAAGTTTTAGGGTCCTTGTAGCCTAAGACTTTTTCATCTTCATGAGCCGTAAGGGTCTCAAGAAGGTTTTTTCTCCCTACAGGTCGAGAGGATCCCGCAGGTGTATTTTCTCTTTAGTGGTCATGAGGACTCCTAAGTGCGTTTTCTCTTGAGAGTCGTAAGGATCTCGCAAGAGAATTTTCTCCCTTACAAGTCGAGAGGACTCATAAGTGATTGTTTCCCTCCTTGTCGATATTTGACTTCGGGGAATGTGGCCTATAGATAGTCCATCTTGACATCTCTGTAGGGCAGTAATGGCTGAGGAGACAGGGGTAGGATCTGCCACCTAAGACTTTTCAACTTTACGAGCCGTAAGGGTCTCATAAAGACTTTTCTCCCTACGAGTCGAGAGGATCCCGTAGGTGTATTTTCTTCCTAGGAGTCATGAGGACTCCTAAGTGTTTTTTCTCTTGAGAGTCGTAAGGATCTCACAAGAGAATTTACTCCCTTACGAGTCGTGAGGACCCGCAAGTGATGGGTGAATTTGTCCTTATCCGCATTTCACTGAGTTAAGGGTTGCTCTGGATGCTTTCCGGGGTACCGTAGTTTAAAGACGTCACGGTCAAGGTTAAGGACATCATAGTCCGTGGGTTTAAGGACTCCACCGTCCATTACTAGTTTTAAGATATCACGGTCGAGGTTAAGGACATCATAGTCCGTGGCTTTAAGGACTCCACAGTCCAACGTTAGTTTTAAGACATCACGGTCAAGGTTAATGACATCATAGTCCATGGATTTAAGGACTCCACAGTCCAATGTTAGTTTTAAGACATCACGGTCAAGGTTAAGGACATCATAGTCCATGGATTTAAGGACTCCACAGTCCAATGTTAGTTTGAAGACATCATAGTCCATGGATTTAAGGACCCCACAGTCCGATATTAGTTTTAAGACATCACGGTCAAGGTTAAGGACATCATAGTCCGTGGATTTAAGGACTCCACAGTCCGACGTTAGTTTTAAGACATCACGGTCAAGGTTAAGGACATCATAGTCCGTGGATTTAAGGACTCCACAGTCCGATGTTTGCTCTGGATGCTTCACACGGGTTCACTGCCGTGCTCTGCGAGGACCAGGCTCCGCTCTGGACGTTTTCCACGGGGTCAAAGAGTGACGTTATCCGCGTTCCACGTGACCAGGAATTTTCCTATGGATGCTTCCCACGTGTTCGCTGCCGTGTTCGGTGAGGACCAGGCTCCGCTCTGGACGTTTTCCACGGGGTCAAAGAGTGACGTTATCCGCGTTCCACGTGATCAGGAATTTTGCACTAGATGCTTCACACGGGTTCACTGCCGTGTTCGGCGAGGACTAGGCTCCACTCTGGATGCTTCACACGGGTTCACTGCCGTGCTCTGCGAGGACCAGGATCCGCTCTGGACGTTTTCCATGGGGTCAAAGAGTGACGTTATCCGCGTTTCACATGACCAGGAATTTTGCTCTGGATGCTTCCCACGGGTTCACTGCCGTGTTCGGCAAGGACCAGGCTCTGCTCTGGACGTTTTCTACGGGGTCAAGAGTGACGTTATCCGCGTTCCACGTGACCAGGAATTTTCCTCTAGATGCTTCACACGGGTTCACTGCCGTGTTCGGCGAGGACTAGGCTCCGCTCTGGATGCTTCACACGGGTTCACTGCCGTGCTCTGTGAGGATCAGGATCCGCTCTGGACGTTTTCCACGGGGTCAAAGAGTGACGTTATCCGCATTCCACGTGATCAGGAATTTTGCTCTAGATACTTGTCACGCCCTACCTCCAATACAGAGAGTATTGTCCGCTCTGGCCGAAGCCGCACGGTTTTGTCCTTCGGGGCGAACCGGACCCGACCAGGGGACACTTCCCAGGAGGTCACCCATCCCCGAACTTTCCTGGCTCGAGCACGCTTAACTACGGAGTTCTCAAGCTCCTGTAGTGCCGGTTCACTTAAAAGGCGCCTTTGTATTGAAGAGTGGTATCATTCCATTTATAGTACCGATCTGCCCCCTTTCGGAATGTATTCCGAAGAGTCCCCATTGTTCTACAGTGGGTCCTACGGACTCAAGAGGTGGCCCCCACGGATTCAAGAGGTGGCCCCCGCCCACTTAACACGACACTTGGCGTGGCACTTTGTTCCGTGTGGCACTTTGCTCCGTGAGCAAGAACCGGGTCCCGACAATGCTTCACATGGGTTCACTGCCGTGTTCGGCGAGGACTAGGCTCCGCTCTGGATGCTTCACACGGGTTCACTGCCGTGCTCTGGGAGAACCAGGATCCGCTCTGGACGTTTTCCACGGGGTCAAAGAGTGACGTTATCCGCGTTCCACGTGACCAGGAATTTTGCTCTAGATGCTTCACACGGGTCCACTGCCGTATTCGGCGAGGACTAGGCTCCGCTCTGGATGCTTCACACGGGTTCACTGCCGTGCTCTGCGAGGACCAGGATCCGCTCTGGACGTTTTCCACGGGGTCAAAGAGTGACGTTATCTGCGTTCCACGTGACCAGGAATTTTGCTGATTGTATCCGCATTTCACGGAGTTGGGATTTGACTCTCGGTCGTCTGTATACCGTCGAGTCATGGAACTGGGAGTTGCCGCTGTTCCACTTTGCTTGATGTTGTGTCTGCTGTAATGAGACGAGTGTTGAGAGGATCTCTAGGCTGTCTGTGAACCATCGAGATTTGGCTTCTTCTTCTGATGAAACCTGGGGAGGAGGAGTGTGATTCCTTCTTCGTTTGCGCCCCTGGATTGTATACAGGGATTGATGTAGCATCACCTGTAGGGCAAAAATTTCATTTTTATTTTATTTCTTTTCCCGCGATGCTCTATCATTTCAGCTTTTATATCGCGAAGGTCGTGATTGCCCCATCATTTCGGCTATTTTTCGCGGTGCCCAATCATTTCGGCTATTTATTTTATTTTTACTCACTGCTTTTTATTGCGAGTTGCCCAATCATTTCGGCTATTTGGCATGCATATACTTTTACTTGCTGATTTTGTTGCAAGTTGCCCCATCATTTCGGCTATTTCGTATGCATGTGTGGCTCGCTAGCTTTTTGCCGCAAGCTTGGGATTAGACACCGATTTCAGCATCAGCACCGCTACAACTGGGATATTATCAGGATCGAATCATCATTTGCCTATGTCGATGTTGAACAAAGGTGGCTTAATAAACAGGGTTAAGGGTCATGTCGACTAAGGCTTTTGACTTCATGAGCCATAAGGGTCTCACAAAGGTATTTCTCCCTACAAGTCGTGAGGATCTTGTAGGTGTATTCTCCTTGGGAATCGTGAGGATTCCTAAGTGCATGTTCTCTTGTAGGTCGTAAGGATCTTACAAAAGGGTTTTCTCCTTGTAAGTCGAGAGGACTTACAAGGGTTGTTCACCATATGAACATATCCCTAGTCACGGATGAGACTCGGTTAGGGAAATGTTTATTCGCGCCCGTGGATTGTATACAAGGGTCAGTATGAGCCGCTTGTAGGGCAATATCGAAGGTTGTGGGGGGTTTTGCTTAAGAACAGGTTCAGGTTTCCGTAACTTAAGACTTTCAAATCTTATGAGCCGTGAGGGTCCTATAAGAGAGTTCTCCTTACGAGTCATGAGGATCTCGTAAGTGTAATTTCTCCTTAGGAATCGTAAGGACTCCTAAGTGTGTTGCTCCCTTGTGAGTCGTAAGGATCTCACACGAGTGGTTTCTCCTTACAAGGTCGTGAGGACCCTGCAAGTGTCCTTTAACGAGGTTGCGCCCTTTCGGGTTTTCACAAGCACTCATCGGTAGCCCTGCTGTTTTTACTCACGGAGCCCTTTCGGGTTTTCATCCGTGCCCATTTCGCTTATGGACATACCGTTTTTATTTATTTATTTTTTTTTTGGTATTGGCTTTGAGATGCTGCAATCCACCGTAGTTTATCGACATCTCGGTCAACAGCTAGTTTTAGGACATAGTGGTCCATCGTTAGTTTAAGGACGTTTCGGTCCGTTGTTAGTTTAAGGACATTTCGGTCCGTTGTTGAAGAAGGCTGGTTACTACTTATAGAGTTCGGGCTTAGGAAGATAGCGAGCGGACATAGTCGTCGTTATCTATCATTGACTTAGGCCTTGACCCGTTAAGCGTAGTATTTCTTCAGGAAGCGAACGTTTATTGGCCTGAAAGGTCTTTCACCGTGCATATCCATGAGTAGATACGCTCCACCCTGGTAGACCTTGTCTATGATGTATGGGCCTTCATAGTTCGGCTCGAATTTTCCCCGCTTGACGCGATTGGGGATCATAAGTCTTTTGACCACTAGCACGAGTTCACCTTGGCGGAATGTCCTCGGCCTGGTCAATCTTTCGAATGAGCACGTCATCTTTGCTTTATAAGCCTCCAGATTTTGTTGCGCTATGAGCCGGGTTTCATCAAGGGCATCAAGCTTCTCAAGCCGAAGGTGAGCATTTTCTTCGTCCGTCAGCTCGTAGTGGACTGCCACTCGTAGAGAGGGTAACTCTATCTCGAGGGGGAGTACTACTTCTGTACCGAATACCAATGCGTACGGCGTCGTATTTGTGGCCGTTTTGAATGTAGTTCGATATGCCCAGAGAGCTTCTTGTAGTCTCTCGTGCCAGTCCTTCTTATTTCGGGACACCGTCTTCTTCACAATCTTCGTCAAGGTTTTGTTGAAAGCCTCGGCTAGACCGTTAGCTCGGGGATTATACATTGAGGAATATCTCCAGTCTATGTTGTGTTGTTGCGCGAAGCGGCTGATCTTATGGCTTCTGTAGGCTGGCCCGTTATCAGAGATGATCTGTCGCGGAGTTCCAAACCGATAAATGATGTGTGTCTTGAAGAAATGGAGGATATTCTCCGTCTTCACTTCCCTCAACGGTACTGCTTCTGCTCATTTGGAGAAGTAATCAGTGGTCGCTAGGATGAAACGATGTCCCCTGGATGATGCTGGTTCGATAGGGCCGACTATGTCAGTTCCCTACATCTCGAATGACCAGCTAGCCACCGTCGGATGTAGAGGATTTGGATGCTGATGGATAAAGTCTCCATGAATCTGGTATGAGTGGCATTGCTTCGCATATTCGAGGCAGTCCTGAATTATCGTGGGCGAATAGCAGCCCATTCGTTTAATCTTCAACTTCATCTTCGGGCCTGCTTGGTGAGAACCGCAGAGTCCGTCGTGAACTTCCTGAACGACTCTTTTCGCTTCATCAGGTCCCAGGCATCTCAACTACAGAGAATCAAATGACCTCTAGTACAGAGTATTACTGACGAAGGCGAAGGACAGAGCTCGTTTCACAAGCTGATGTCTTGAGGACGCATCTTTAGGCGTTCGACGGGATTTGAAGTAGTCTATGAAGACTTCTCTCCAATCTTCAGCCTTTTCTTGGTCCTTTATTTGCATAGCCATTTGCTCGGTTGGTTCCTTTTCCTCAGATGATTCCGGAGATATTTCTGCCGGTGTGAGGACCCGACGGCTTTGTACCACGATTCTTACGTCATCGAGATTTTCATCAGCCAGTTCATTAGCGAGCTTGGCTAACGCGTCCGCCTTGCTATTTTCCGCACGCTGTATGCTTTCCAGCATGTAGTAGGGAATTTGAGTCAGCAATCGCTGTACTCTGTCGCCATACTTCACCAGCTCTGGCTTGCATGTCTGGTAGTCGCCGTTCACTTGGCTAACGACCAGTTGAGAGTCTCCATATATGAGGAGGTTTTCAATTCCCATGTCGATGGCGATCTCAAGGCCTGCTATCAAAGCTTCGTATTCAGCTTCATTGTTTGTCCTCAGCTCTGTCAAGGAGAAAGCAAAGCGCATTATCCCTCCTTGTGGAGTTACGAAGATGAGGCCCACCCCCGATTTGATTATAGGCGTATTTTGTTTGCGCTTCTTCATGGAAGATGCTCCGTCAAAATAGAGTTCCCTCTGGGTACCACTTCCGTTGATCGTGTCAAACGCATGTTCGTCTGGCAGCTCGCAATTCAAAGGAGAGTCGGCAGGTATTGGATGCTCAGCGAGAAAGTCGACGATGGCTTGGCCTTTCACTGCCTTAAGAGGCTGATAGGTTATTGAAAACTCCATCAAGAGTAGGGCCCATTTAGCGAGCCGACCTGTCAATATGGCCTTCGACATTAAATATTTAAGGGGGTCCACCTTCGAAATGAGACGGACCTCATGCGGCAACGCATAGTGCCTGAGCTTTGTTATTGTGAAGATCAACGCTAGGCAGTGTTTTTCGATGGGGGAATAGTTGCTTTCTGCCCCCAGTAAAACTCGACTTAAGTAATAGAGAGCTCTTTCTTTCCCTTGGTCGTTCTTTTGTGCCCATAATGCGCCTAAGGAATCTTCGAGGGTGGTTGTAGTCGGCAGAGTCAGTCCAGAAGGAGAGTTGCCCCCAACCTTCCTTACTCGGCGCCAGTGGCATATCCCCAGTAGGAGGAGTGTTTTCTCCTGAGGGTTTTCAGCGGATTACACCCACAAAATCCTATAATAAAAGAGAGATGGTGAAAGTTATATAAAGATAAGAACTATAAAAGAAAGAACTTGAAAATAAGAGTTTTCAACTATACCAGTTTTTCAGTTGCTATGAGCCCTATCTTAATGGTCATGAAAAAAATGTTAGAAATCACCTTATCCCTCAATAAAACATCGCCTTTAGTTTTCATTTCTACCTTTCTTCCAAACATTGATCATATACCCATACGTATGTGAACTGGACATCCCTACACTCAGAGAATTCAATTCAAGTAATCATACTCTTGTCCATCTACCTTAATACTTTTTAATAGATATTTAGACGGAATTTGCTCACACATTCTTCATGCGACCGTTAATACTTCTTGAGGTACTAACCGACCGATTACTCATGTGCTTGATAATTAGGTGTTTTTCCTCGTCTTGCAACACCTAAGGCTTAGCAGTGGCTCCCAGACCAGTTGATCTAAGGCACTAGGTGATAAAGCACCCTCGCTATATTTTTTTATTGCTGCCTCGGTGATAACAAAACCAGTGTTCATTTTTCTTTTCACCATTTTATCTTTTCTTTTCCATTTATTATTTCCTTCATACTTTGGCTTTTAGACAAGAGTATTTCAAGGTATCCTCTACTATCCCGAGTTTCAAGATGTGTGTAAGTGCGTATAGTAGGGTATCAACGTTCAAATGTTTGGCTTTCAGAATAGGAACTATTTTCAGGCTTATTTTTATCCTCAGATTAGCTATTTTCTTCATCTTACTAACCCTTGGGACAACAGCTCATAGCTATTTATTACTAGTTTCATTTAAGAAAACATCTAACTTTCTTATTTTTCTTAAACTATTCCTATCTTTTAAATATAATTTTTCACTTTCTACTCTTTTCTTATCACAATTTTTATGTGTGCAGAGTAAGATGTAAATAAGCACAGGAGCGCTGAAAAATGACTTCTTGGGAGCTTCTTGCGATGGTATAGGAGCGCTGAAGCTCGTTGGCGGGAGCATGGTCCCGAAGAATGGTCCAGTGGTGGCTTGAGTTACCTGCACTACTGGCGTCGTGAAAAGGGAGGCCGCTTGGGGTCCGTAGGTTACTCCTCCAGATGGGACAGAGCGAGAGTTGCTGTTGCAGTTAGTGCAGTTCGAAGCCTGTTGATTTCTTGAAGAGCTTGAATATTCTGCCCCCTGCGTCGACCTTGGACTTTGGTATGTGCCAGTTGTTTGAGGACCGATTCCGTCGGCAAGGCTGCTGCTTGGGGAGCCTGCCTGTGGACGACAGACATCCTCTGGGCTTCCTCCATCGGCGTTGAGGCACCGAGGGTGGGAGGTGGGAGCATCGACCCAAAAAGAAGCTCGTTTATTTTTTGAAGAGCCGGATTGAAGAGATCTGAGACTGCAAGTGACCCATACTTACTCCGCCGGATATGACAGAGCCTGAGTTGCTGGGGTGAGAACAAATGCCATTCTTCATAGAGATGAAATGCCGGCTTCAATATCCACTCCCCTAAAGGCAACCAAAAACATACACACCGCGATTATTTGATCGCGGGAAAAACACGACACATGAAGTGTGGAGTGGGAAGAGGAAAAGGTCCCACCGGACGTGCCATAATCTATTCCCCTCCGAATGGCGGCCAAGACATGGACGTCTCGCCTGAGATTCGGGGCAGATGCTATTTGGTTTTATCCGTCCACCTCTCAGAAGATGCCAAGTTGATTTATGGCACTGTGTATCGAAGGTTTAAACGAATGCGTCCGATGTAGCAGACTTCGTCAGATTCCCCCTCGCTTGAGGGGTTTTTGATTGTGGGGACGCTCTTTCCTGCAGGCGCATGCCCCTACAGTTAATTACGCTACCGCATCGCGGTAACAACTTTCTCCTTCTCCAGATGATCACTTCGTGTCGTGGGTGTTTGTTTTGTGTTTGATTGCCCGTGGATTGTATACGGAGACTAAGTTATGTTGTCGCCCGTAGGGCGTGGACTAGTCCAAATCCGTATCTTTCTTAGATTTGGGTTTGGGGGTTGGGTTTAAGGATACGTTAGCTTCATTTGAGACTAAGATCAACTTAAACGTTTGTTAAGGATACGTTAGTCTAGTTTTAAACTAAGATCAACTTAACGGGATCGTTTAGATCCAACAAGAGAGCAATTGGGGGGCTCTGTTGTTTAGTTTAATGACATTACGGTCAATAGGTAGTTTAAGGACATTGCGGTCCAATGTTAGTTTTAAGACGTTGCGGTCAAGGTTAAGGACATCATAGTCCGTGGATTTAGGGACTCCATAGTCCATCGTTAGTTTTAAGACATCACGGTCAAGGTTAAGGACGTCATAGTCCGTTGTTAGTTTTAAGACATCCTGGTCAAGGTTAAGGACATCATAGTCCATGAGTTTAAGGACCCCACAGTCCGTGAAATGTGTGGTTGTCGGGACCCGTCACCTCTTTGAAGACGTTGAGGAATTACAACGACAAATATCAAAGGAGTGAAGAGATGTACCCTTGAACCAAGGTAGATTAAGTGATCCGTAGTCCAATTTGGAACCAAGACCAATTAATTATATTATGAGCCCATTAGCTCAGTTAAGTCTGAATTGAGGACTTATGGTGTCACGACCCGAAAGTACGGAACGCGACCGGCACTTAGATTTCGAAGCGTCTAGAGGCGCCACGTAACCTAAGTAAGCCGAAGCCCAGAAATCTAAACCATAGAAGAAGAAGAAAAAGAAAAAAAGAAACATGAAGAAAAACAAGTTTAAAAAAAATCAGCAAATTTCCCAAAAATTTCGGCAGAGTCTCCTCTGTAAAAACTGGCCCCAAACGGGTACAACAAGTATAATATACATAAACAATAAAAAGCATCCCCAAACGGGAGCTAGCATCAACGCCAACAGGCGGAAACAACCACAACAAGCACAATAATATACAACGCCAATAGGCGAGGCTCAAAACTCAAAAGAAAACAAAACCACCAGATCAGAATAATACATGCGCGACTCTAAGGTCGAAATAAAAGACTGGTCCAATAACTTATCAAGTAATACAAATATGGTTGATGGAGCTTACTAGATACAAATGAATGAATAAAAGTACAATGGTGGTTCGGACACAAGTGAACCAACCTACCGTGCAAATCACCCTGAAAGAATAGATGTGCCAGCAAGCTGTCAGGGAAACCTGTACACCGAACCTGTAATAAAATTTGGCACAACGGGGGTGAGTTGCCAACTCGTGAGTAGAAGACATCTACGAAAAGAAATCGAATGCACAACGCTATCCTAGGTCATAATAATACACTACTATATCTCAATCATCTAGAATAGCAGGGTAATACTACGTGTAAGTGCAAATACTCCGTGTCGTGTCAGTGCCTCATATGGTACTATGTCATATGAAATGAAATGCATGCACCATGAATGTAAAGTAACAAATCCTGAAATCCAGATATATATGTATAAGAACTCTTTAGCTGTTATCATAGTAAAGTGTGTATAAGCATCTGAAATCTCAACAATGAAATCCATGGAAATCCGGTCAAGCATCGACACAACACATGTAACCTCAAGTCTCAATATGTCGGGCTCCGTTAGTCCGGATCGGCCCATATCATCAAATCCCACGACAACGGTCGGTATCCTCCGGATATCCGCCGCGCCAGACATTACCGGTAGGTAGTCTTCCCCTGCCAGGCTCATCGTCTACAACTTGATCTTCTTGCCCCGGGGTACCATACCGGGCCCACCATGTACCCGAGACGGTTCATCCACTCCTCGAATCGGGTCTCGAAATCCAACAGAAAACATGAAATACTCATGGTGGACGACACATACATCACGAGAAAACCGCATCTTATGTTTTTAAAAAGAGAGGAGGAGGAGAGAGAGAAGTGTTTACATATTCTTGCGGTTTTCCCTAAAATCCAGAAATCTCATAGAAATCCAAATCTCAAAATCATGAGTAACTATATGATAAGTGTCGGCATATGCCCATAATACTGCATGATAACATGAAAATATGAATGCATGAATGTCTAAGCAATGAATATCATGTCTGTACTAATGTCAGAGAATAATCACAATATTATATCTGTCTAGTTGTTAACTGATTCTATCCATAAAAGACAATATGATCTAAAGTGTACGTGGCATAGCAATTACCGATGATGATGTGTGTGAGCCGGCAAATAAGTGTGCGTGGAATATGCGCATCATCGGTAATAGTGCTGGTGTCCTAACAGGTAAAGTTTATACTGATTATAGCAACATATAAAAGAACATGCACCATGATGATTACAGTATGAATGTAAATACAGGTGTGCATTATCCACTCCTCTGCGAGATACGAGTACAACTACCACTATGTAAGTCGGACCTAAACCAGTGTCCATCTAACATCCTAAGGAACTAAACCTAATAGACTAGTCAGTAAGAAACTAGAGTCTACCTAAGGTCTAAATCAATATCTCTAATAGTCGGCGATCCTGCCTCAATAGCGTCACGTACGTAGTACGGCTTCCTCGAATCAAGAGGGCGGATCAATCATCAAATCTAAGCCTCGTACGGTAAAATCCATCGTACGGCATCCCAATATCGGGGTACGGTCAAGTATCTCCTAGGTGTCTCCTCATTCGTATAATGTCATCATCAACACATCTCATGATCAAGGTGCTAAACTGTGATCGCATACATCAATCATATATCATTGCCATCATGATAAGCATCATTAGTTTATCCACAGAAATATCATGTCATATGTGTAATATTGTGATTAAATCATACCGATATCTTATCGTCATCAAGTCACACCTATACGATATCGACATCAGGTCACACCTATATGATGTCGTAATCAAGTCCTACATATATCATATCGTGATCAGTCACAAGCTACAGCCCAGGTACTATTTTAGCGTCCCATGTACCTCAATATCACCACCACCCTTTATAATTTATATGTTCATGTTCATTATCTCATTCTCTAATGATCCGCTAACACTTTAATACGACTGTATAGTCAAGAATCACGGCGTCAAGCCCAGTTATACTGTTTCATCATCCCTCAGATATCATATCACATCAATGAATCCCATATACGTGTTGTGTATATATATACACCTATACCTAGTTTTATATATACACACACATATACGTATACGCCATGTCAAGTTTTAGTGTGTGCGTGTGTGTTTCTATCAGAAACCTACGAACCTCTCCCAAAGTATTCATCCTCAGGTATGGTTTTCCTAAATCAGTCTAGTCCCGCCTAGGGTCATTACTAGGGTCCTGCTCAGTAAGAATCTAGGGTCACATCGGGTTTTCCTAATGTCAATAAGTACTATTCCTATTCTACGTTGCGGGGGTGCTAAACGCCATCCACCCGACTTCCCCCCGTAGATATGCATCTACTCACCTGGTCCATGTCTGCCGAAGACGGTGTCGCCATCCTCCTCTTCATCGCCCGTAGTCCACGTGAGGGGTACCTAAACGCAAACATATAAATAGTATCGTAAACCGAATCACATACAAAAGTCAAACGATA
The DNA here is from genome assembly GCA_030015575.1 of Agapanthus africanus. NCBI lineage: Eukaryota > Viridiplantae > Streptophyta > Magnoliopsida > Asparagales > Amaryllidaceae > Agapanthus > Agapanthus africanus. The sequence continues at coordinate 797,819,655 of CM057340.1, forward strand.
CAAGAAACAAGCATAGGTTAAAACCTATGTCCCGTCCACGCAAAAGAACCAAATACCGCTCGATATCGGCATACAAACTCCGATGGATCGAGATAACATCAACAAACAACTTGTAGTTTTAAAACACATTACTTATACTATAAAACACGATTAAATCCATCGAAACCCTAAAATCCATCAAACCGTCCAATTTCGTAAAACCCGAAAATGCCAGTATACCGTTTTTCATCAAAACTTGACATTTAAATGAAACTAATGGTCATAAAACTCATTAAATAGCATTACTAGACTATACAAACCATTACTATATTTTTATTACACAATTTTGCATTTATTTGAAATTTCTAGTTTGCAACTTTTAACAAATTTTAACATTTTTCAAGCAAAATACCACAATTCCACCACAAAACATGATTTTGCATGAATTAATTTATTAAACCACAATTCATGATGATAATGATTTAATGAAACCATAAATTATATTTTTAATCTCATTTATTTAGGAATTTTCAAAATCTAGTTTACAAAATAATAGCATTTTATTAGTATTTTCCAATTCTCAAAGTAATCTAGTGATCAAACTAAGTTTTTCTTTCCATTTACATGCTAATACTCTCACTAAAACTACAATCTAATGATAGCAACTTTAATTGGAATTTTATATTACCCACAAACACATTTAAAAAAAATCTAGTTAGCTAATTTCCTTATTTAAAACAATTTTAAATGAAAATTTTACAATTTAACAACCATGCAATATTTTCCCATTCTAAAAGTGTTAAACTAACTATTATAACCCTAATTAATTATTAAAAACCCTAACTTGAATTTACAACCCTAACTTGCATTTTTAAAAAAAACATAGAATTAATTCATTAAATCTAATTAAGCTTAAATGATCATCTAATAACAATAAATCAAACGAAAGAAAATTATACCTCCAAAATGTGAAATCCAAACAAGAAATGAGCCTCCAAAATACATGCTTTCCCACTCCAAAATCCATATAAAAAAGGGTAGAGAATAAAGGGTATGAAGAGATTAGGATTTTGTGGAATTTTAATTGAATTTTTGAAGTATTTTTGATGAATTTTTGAACAAAAAAGAAGTGGGAAATGGGGGGGGGGGGCTGCCATGGTTGAGGCCGGCCATTGTATGAGAGAGAGGGAGCAAGAGAAAAGAGTGAAGAAAAGTGTGGAAGTTTCAAGAAAAGAATCATCATTTAAAGTCTTTTCATGCTTTTATTTATTTATTTATTTATTCCTTCACTATAGCAACTCAAGAAAACTCTAGAAAATAGCAAAAATTTGCAAATAATTTTTGCATGATACATACTAAATTCTAACATGCCATGGTTCATTTTTATAAATTAAAACCATTTAAATTTGTAATTTACACTAATTTAGTATAAAAATAAAGCTTATGTTAATATTTAAAATAATTAATTTAGGAAAAAAATTTAATTAAACTAAAAATTTATAAGTGGCTAAATAAACACTATTTACTAGTAATTACATAATTAAATAGGTATTTTTGAATTTATAATGAAAAACAATTGCGGTTTGATTTTACGAAAAATACATTTTGCTTTACCGAAAATCATAAAATTCACTTAAACAATTTTATTCATTTAATTATTTATTTAATTATTTTTAAAACGTTACATATGGCCAACTTGGGCTAAGTCCAGCTAAGTTTGACCCTCCATTGGACTCTCTGACATTTGTCTGGTTTTAGTCCACATTGTTTTCATCTTTAAATTCCTCAATGAAATTCAATTGAAGGAGAGGCTTTGCCTCTGGAAAATTAGCCCATTGGGCTAAAACTAGTGTTAAATACTAAAGACCAACAGTGTTGAACACTGGAGATAAGATTATCAAATTAGTGTTAAACACTAAAAATTGTGATCCTCAGATTAGTGTTAAACACTAACAAATAACAGTGTTAAACACCGGCAACCAAATTATCAGTTTAGTGTTAAACGTTAACAGAGGGAGGGAATCACGTGGGAGCGCGTGATGGTCTCAGCAAGCGGGGCCAGATCCCCTTTATTTTGTTCTACAGATAAGCGTTTAACACTTTTTTAATTCTCACAGTCATCACGTGTGGGCACGTGATAGGGGCTCATGCTCTGGTTTATTAGAATACTCATTAGGGGCCACGTGGTGACACGTGAGGGCGCCCCAGAGTCTCTGTTTATTTTGCTTTTTCTTTATGTGCTTCAGGGGTCACGTGGAGTACGTGAGGCGTTGCCTCTGAATTCTTTTCAGTAGATCTTTACAGGGGTCACGTAGGGCACGTGACCCTGTTTCTTTGCCTGTTTGAAGATCTGTTTATCTCTTTTAAGAATTAAATTCTTCATAGGGTTAAACCCTAGCTATAGCTTTAGAGGAATTAAATTCCGATTTTTTTCTGAAGAATTATATTCTTGGATAGGGTTAAACCCTAATTTCCCATCTATAGGAATTAAATTCCCATATATGTAAAGAATTAAGTTCTGGCGTAGGGTGAAACCCTAATTTCTTTTTTTTAAAGGGGAATTAAATTCTTGTGAGTCTGAGAGAATTAAATTCTCTAAATTAGGGTAAAACCCTAGTTCTGTCCATCTTGAAGGAATTAAATTCCTATACTTTTGGAGAATTGAATTCTCATATAGGGTTAAACCCTAATTTTATCTCTTGGAGGAATTAAATTCCTGTGAGTTTGGGAGAATTAAATTCTCAAAACTCAATTACCCCTCCAAGTTTAGGATCTGCATGGCAGGATCTCGACCCGATGAGAATTAAATTCTCAACTTATGGGGAGATGTGCTCTGTGCAGTTCTTCAACCAGAAGAAAAACTAAGTTCTTTTTGTAGAAGAGTTAAACTCTTATATTGAGAATTAAATTCTTTTTTTTTTAATTTTATGAAGCTTTGATCCCTTTCTCTTTTCTCACCTAGGGTTTTCTTTTTTTTTTTTTCCTGAAAAGATCTTCTTTTCTCTCTTGAGAAGTAAATTCTCCTCTTTTTTTTTCTCTCTTGAGAATTAAATTCTCCTCTCTTTTTTCTCTCTATGTTCTTCTCTCAAAAAGTAGTCCCTTCTCTTCTCTTCTTGGCTCCTATTTATAGGAGAAAGAAAAGAATCAATTTGTTTAGTGAATTTTTCATTGAAAGATTTGATTTGTTTTCATATTTAATATGAGCCTTTAGATCATTCAGTGAATTTTATTCACCGTTGGATTTTAAATCCAAAAGATATTCTATTTGTTATTTCTGGTGAGATTTTTAGGGAAATCTTTCCTTGTCTAAGATTTTTTTTATAAATTGGTGATTTTTAATCACCCTTGGATCTTTAATCCAACGGTCCTCATAAACCTTTTCCATTTGGAAAGATTTAGAAGCTTTCAGAATTTAATTTTATTAAACTGTAAGGCTTTCGAAGCCAGTCACGTGCTGACACGTGACCCTTGGTCACGTGTGAGCACGTGACCCCCAATTGAGTCCTTTTCTCAGCGTTTATTTACGCTTCAGTTTTAACCATCACGTGTCAACACGTGACCATTGGTCACGTGTGAGCACGTGATGCCTCATTGAGATATTTCCTTCAGCCGTTTGTTTTTATTTCTATTTGATGAGATTTTAATCATCACGTGTCATCACGTGACCATTGGTCACGTGTGAACACGTGATACCTCATTGAGGTAATTCCTGATTTTTAATCAGGGAACATGGCATAACATATTTGCTCATAACTTTTGATCCCGGATGAATTATGAAGCCCATAATATATCAAATCGAAGGGTTTTTCGAGATGCTTCCAATATCATCAGAATTTAGCTATTTCTCATTCGGTAATTTGTTAAAAAATAGCCCGGAAGATACTGGTTCGCATTTCCTTAAGCGTATCGCTGCCATTTGATACCTTGAACTCTTTTGCGCAGAAATTTTTGGCGGGAACACACGTGATGCTCCATTAGCGGAATGTTTTTCCTTTCCCTCTCTGAGTCTCTTTATAAGGGATCGATGATCACGTGCTTACACGTGATGCTTTTATTAGTGGGGAATTTTCCCTTCCCTTTTTCTTTTCTGAATTTTTATAAGGGAACAAATGCCCCCATAGCATTGTTCTTACGTGGCTTGCACGTAAGTGCAACGCTGTCCCTTTGTAGCCGTTGGATCTATCTAGAGAACGGGAGAGATGAGCCGTTCCCCATCACGGCTTATAAATGCAGGGGTCTCATATCTGTAACGCCCCCGTTTCTTCATTTTCTTCCTTCTTTGTTTTCTTTTTGAGAATTTAATTCTCCTCTTCAGTGCTTAGTTCTCTGTCCATTGAAAATTTCCAAAGTTTAACTCTGCCAAAAAGAACCCCTTTTAGGTAAAGCTCTTGAACATCAGAGAACTCTTTTTTCTTAAAGAAAGCCTCTGGATTTTAAATTCATCATGAGAGCTTTGCTCTCCTCTAAAATCCATCTCTTAGAGATCCAAAGATGTGATTTTTGAGTAATAACTCTCAATATTTTGGGCATAGCATTTGATTTTTCATTTCCTCTTTATGAGGTTTCTGGAATTTAATTCCGTTGCATAAAAGGAATTTAATTCCTTATCGAAGATCTTAGCTCTGAAAGATCAAGAGGGCCCTTCAGGAATTTGATTCCCCAGTGTTCTTGAAAATCTTTTTAAGGGATTTTTCCTTTATTTTTTAATCCATTTGACAGAGTTTGTAATGGGTGTTCTTTTATGATGATGTCCCAAGTCGTTTAAACTCCAATGTGCAATTATTGAGAATCTTTTTTTTATTCTCATAATGATATCCCCGCCTCGTGATTGGCGAGCCGTCATACTGATTTTGTGGTGTCCATTATTTTTGCAATCAATGTTCCTATGGAATAAACTTCTTGTCGTTTTCTTCTGCTGTTTATATATATATATATATGTATGTATGTATGTATGTATGTATGTATGTATGTATGTATGTATAAGTCGCATTAACAGTCTTTCCTCCCTTTATTGCAGGAACAATGGCTTCTCTTCCTTACTTTCCTTTTACTTGCTCAGACGTTGCTTTTCCACAATCACCGTCGGACGAAGAAGCAATGGCGATGATCCGGGCCCATGACAGGGACTGTACCAGTTTGCTCTTGTGGGGAATTTGTTATGGACATATCATCCGGGGCAGCCGCAGCTTTCTTTGCGAAGTGCCAACAGAGCCTCTTCGCTCAATTTTGCCAATGGAGCGTCCGCAAACTACTTTTGCGGTGGAGGCGACTGATTGGACTCCTATGGGTTGACTTGAGCCGTCGACAACTGGGATACCCAACCAATCTTTGCCGGCCATAGACATTTTGAGGCGTCACATTTGTCAGGGTGAAGCCGAACCCTGGGGATAAATTTATAAGATAGGGCTTACCCCTCGCCACCCGACGGTCTATCTTCCCTTGGATCGATATGTTTTGTCCGCTCATCATGCGCGATTGCAGAAGGTTGGGCTCTATCGGGCGGTGTATGCGTCCCTCTTTCATTATCAATCCCCTCATGTCTGGTGGATTAAAGCTTTTGTGAACCAGTGGAATCTTCCCACCAACTCCTTCTTGCTAGGGGATCGCGAGGTCTCTATTTCATTGGAAGAGTTTCGCGGTGTTTCGGGACTACCAATCAGAAGGGAGCATTATGAAGAGTTGCTGCCTCCGATGAGTATGTGTTTGAGACGATGCCAGCTTCGCTTGACGGCTTGAAGACTGAAAACGCCGTCCTCCATAAGTACCCTAGCTTAATCAAGGTTTTGGTTATCTTTGAGAAATGGTTCGCAGCGTCGGAAGGGCACGATGTCACTTTTGAGATCTTCATTGTCTGTTTTATCCGCGAAGATGCCTTGTCTAAGACGGCTCCAAAGTTTGCGAATATCGGCGACCTTTTTGGGTTTGGGCTAGACAAACTACCGGCCAAAGCAGAAGATTCACCACAGTTTTATATCCCGATCTTGTCGGCCGTGTCCTTTGATTCGATTGTGGCTCCCGGCATGGACGAAGAGACCTTCTTTGTCGGTTTTATCAGCTTTTGGCTTAGCTGGTTTGCCATTCCAACGCATCTTCGTTTTATGAGAGCTTCGGTCATCTATCCTGCCCATTACGTAGCTGAAGGGACACGACTGGCCGTGGGTATCGTGGGGATATCACACTTATACCATGGGCTGAGCGTCGCGGCCAATACTTCAGCCCCGGGTGTAGATGTTGTGAGTTTCTCTCTCCACTACTTTACGTCGTAGATTGAGATGCATGTATTGGGGGCATTCGCAACGCATCAGAGGCCAGATTTCTATGACGCTTACACCTTTCCGCGGCTCATGAGGTTGGTGGATGCTTTTTCTCCTTATCCAACTCTGCTAGGGGCCTTTTGTGTGTTGCTTAACCCATATGCTAGCGAAGGTGGGATGGTATTCAATGACCGAGTCCTCTCCGCTCCTTCGAGACCTGTTCAACAGCTATTCGATTTATCGAAAGGAGGAGCACCATCCTTAAAGCCTAAGGAAATTATGCACTTGTATTCGATTAGGCCAGGTTATTTGGTGTTCCGTCGAAATGATACGGTTCTTTCTATGCGGTATAATCCGCACCGCTTTGCTCGGCAATTGAGTTACAATTAGGGTGTTCCCTTTGAAGCATTTTTGGTGGAGCCCAGCTCGTCTCTGGGAGTTGTTCGTGACATCATCTGTCACTTCATATGGCTGAACACCGGCTCTCGTTTCGTGATCCCCGAGGCCGACTATATTACGAGGTGTGTGGGGTCTTTTACGGGTTGGTACCGTCATCGAGTTGGTCCAATCATTGCCGAGGACAAGCGGATACTCTTTGGATATAGAGCTCCCGTCCCGACCCAAGCCACGGGCATTCCGCCGCGACCACGGACAGTAGTTCACCCTCCATTGAGGGGTAGTGGTGCCTTACTTATCCCTGAGGCGGCGGATGCGGAATCGACTCCTCCCACAGTTGGTATGCCAATACGCACTAGAGCCCAGGCAAAGGCTTCCGATAAGGCACCAGCAACAGTTTCATCAGTTGAGTTGTCATCAATGGCAGCGTCGTCACTGGTAGTACCGCCAAAATTGGATATTGGAGGCGAAGTTGGGCATCGCCGTATCAAAGCACCAAAGGGGAGGAAGCGATCCTCTTCCAGTGTTAGCTCCAGTTCAAAAAGGAGGAAGTAAACGGTTACCGGTCTGCTCGACCTCTTGCTTGAATCTGAGGTTGTTGCCCAATACGAACCCATATCCATGCAAGAGGCGGATGATGGTCTTCTCTTTCCGGGTTCGTCTGCCGAGGAAGCCGCACAATTGGCTGAGGCTATAAGGTGCTCACAAGATGAAACCGAGAACGTTAGTGTCCCGAAGAAACCTTATCCTCCCGTTATATTCTACGAAGATCCCCCATCACTACGGAGGGTACATATGGGTCCCCTACGACAGGAAGACGAGATAGCCCTCAAGCAGCCTATCTCAGCCGCTTCCGAAGATGAGCTGGCATTGAAGACCGGTGGCCAGGAATCTGCATTTGAACCCCGGCGAGCACACTTCCTCAGGAAGGAACGACGGCTTGAAAAAGCCATACTAGAAGGATCTTGGCGCATCGGTATGTGTGCTTTCCGTATTTTTTCTTTCAGCAAATAATTTGTATCGCTTTTTATATCTCCTTATCTTTGCGACAACTTTGCAGGGACTTCAGCGACTACAGAGGATTTGAGCTCAAGTCGCGTCCTGATTGTGGACTCTGTAAATGTCTCCGATGAGGCACTAGTAGGTGCGGAGGAGGTCGTTACAGCTGCTATTTCTACTGTGGAGCTTCCACTGGTAACCCCCGTTCCCCCGGTGCCTGTTCTCCCAGAAGAGGTGCCCTTATCGCCCGTAGATTTAATGGACCTTTCTGGTGACGGCCTGGAGATTGTGGAACGGGTAGTTGAGACCGCCGTCCCTTCATTGGAGCCTAAAGTAGCGGCCGTTGCCTCTCAATTGGAAGCTGTCACACCAGGAAATGTCTCCGGTGATGTTCTTGACGGCATGGAGGAGGCTGCCGAGGCTGCTATCCCTCCAGTTCAAGGGGGGAAGAGCATCGAAGGTAGTCTTCTATACTTTGTTTTTAATAGTCTTTCCATTATCTAAACCTTTCCTTCCTTTGAGAACTACGGGAATTGGCAGCTTCTATTGTGGACCTATCCCCCAGGAAGTCCTTTCAGCGCTTACTTGACATAGGTGCCCTATAGGCGATATCCCCGCAAAGCATAGTCCTTTCTTCCGGGCAAGGTTGGTGTTCTTTGACCTTTTTCATTTTATTATTATTCTTTATAATGATGCTGATATGCGCTCCACAGTTCTGGAAGCCGATGACGAGGTCGAGATCCTCGATGGGCCTGGGGATCTCTTAAACTCTTCTTACATGACTGCGGGTAAGTAAGGTTTTATCTTTGGCATTGATTTGCCTATTCCATGTTTGTGACTCTCACTGACTGTTCACAAATCTTGACAGCTCTGCCGACCCTAACTCCGTTGGAATCTCGGATCTTCATGCCGCCGGGTCCCTATGCCCGGCGTGCGTCTGAAAGGATGGCGAGACAAAGCATCTACTTCCTGACGGCTCTCATTGAAGACCTTCGCGCTGGTACCTTTGTCCCGGCCGAAGAATTTGCTGTCGAAGCCAATGCTTCCTTGTCCGTTCTCACCACCTATCATGATGAAGCATTGGTACGCGTCTGGGTTGAGTATTGTCACCGAGTGGAAGCCTGCCTACACGGGCTTGAATGCATCTGCCTTCCCTCCGACATCTTAACCGTGAAATCAAGTCTGCGGGGATGGATCGAACGGTGCGCGGCAAATCTGCAGTCATGCGAGAAGAGGCTCAATCGGAAGTTTTCGGAGAGGGAGTTGGCTTCGAATGCTCTGGAGGAACTTGATGCTCAACTCACTAATAAGACCACTCGTGCGTACAAACTTTGGCGGGTGCTTCAAGAATCTATCACGGAGGTGGTAGCTATTGATAAAGCCGTTATCTTTACCCGCGAGATGGTTGAAGCTCACAAAGTTGCTGAAAGGGAGATTGAGAGTCGGCTCGCCTCGTATTTGGCTCAACAGTCTCCGACGGAGACCCGTCTTGTGGCCATAACAAAGCTTGAAGCCGAGGCCCAGCGGAAGAATGACGAATTGACGAATTTATTGCATCGTCCGCCGACTTGAAGATATATATGTTTTTTCTTATATTCTCCTTTTTGTATTTACTCCCGAATGAGAGTATCTTTTGATTCTTTTATGAAATGTACTTTGTATTCATTTGGATTCATGAATAAAAGACATATTTTGTTTCTATATCATATTTGCATGTAACTCTGGTGAGTGTGGCCCATATGTAGTTTATCTTGATCTTTTTGTAGGGCACCGATGGCTTAGGCAACAGGTTTAGATCTGACGTCTAAGAATTTTCAACTTCATGAGCCGTGAGGGTCTCACAAAGACTTTTCTCCCTACGAGTCAAGAGGATCCCGTAGGTGTATTTTCTCCTTAGGAGTCGTGAGGACTGCTAAGTGCGTTTTCTCTTGAGAGTCGTAAGGATCTCACAAGAGAATTTTCCCCCTTACAAGTCGAGAGGACTCGTAAGTGGGTTTTTTTCCTCCTTGTCGATATTCGACTTTGGAAAGTGTGGCCCGTGAATAGTATACAAGAGTCAATTTGGCCTTGTTTGTAGGGGCCCAGTGCTTAGGAAACAGGTACTTATCCCTATTGCCTAAGAATTTCCCCTACGAGTCGAGGGATTATTAGTTGACTTGCTCCGCTTTCTGCGGTGTCGGGGTTGACTTTCCTCACTTTCTGCGGTGTCCGGGTTGACTTTCTCCGCTTTCTACGTTGTCCGGGTTGACTTTCTCCGCTTTCTGAGGTGTCAGGGTTGACTCTAGATTGTCTGTAAACCGTGGAGTCTTAGAACTAGATACTTTGCCGTGGCTCCGATTGGTGGTGCCGCGTCCTTATCCTGCTGGAATGAGGAGGAACGCCGTTGCTGATCTCTAGGCTGTCGATATTGCTGTCGAGATCTGACTCTCCCTTTGAGAGAGTCTGGTGGGGAAATATGGTTCCCTTTTCGTTTATGCCTATCGATTGTATACGGGGGTCGGTATGGACTCACCTGTAGGGCAAAAGTTTAATCCTTTATTTTTTCTTTATTTCTTTCCGCGACGCTCTATCATTTCAGCTTTTTATATCGCGAAAGTTGTGATTGCCCAATCATTTCGGCTATTTTTCGCGGTGCCCAATCATTTCGGCTATTTTTTTCTTTTTCTTTACTCGCTGCTTTTTATTGCGAGTTGCCCAATTATTTCGGCTATTTTTGTATGCATATATTTTACTCGCTGATTTTTATTGCGAGTTGCCCCATCATTTCGGCTATTTCATATGCATTTTTGGCTCGCCGATTTTGTTACGAGTATGGCGCTCAAAACCTTATACCAAACTTAGCATCAGCATCGCTGCGACTGGAATATTGCCAGGAGCGAATCATCATTTGCCGTGAAAGGATTTGGAATTTGTAACCGATTTAGGCATCAATATCGCTACAACTGGGATATTGCCAGGAGTGAATCATCATTTGCCTGTGTCGATTTGAACAAAGGTGGCTTAGCAAACAGGGTTAGTTCCCTTTTCACGACCATGGAATCCGTGTTTTATACTGGCTTAAAATAAAACACGGAATTCCTAGTATATCCAATATTTCATATGTTATCTTCTGCTGCTGATATTCTGTGATGTGATCACTTTATATATTTGAGACGAATGCTTTATTATTGTATATATGATATATAATAAACGTTGCTTATGTTTTGCACCCGCGCTAGTCCCGCCCCGCTATGCCGTTAGTTAAGTAATCTAACGGTGCATAACGGGACACTGTGGCGAATGTGGATGGCATAAGCGTACGTTGTATTTTCGTTTCTTTTGTGATGCTTAGGAAGCATAAATGATGGGATTTCATTAATGAGATTAATGAAAAGGAAAAGAAACCTAAAACATGTTGTAGAATCATATTTTCAAAAAGGGTAGCTCTAATTTTTGCTTTGCATAGCGGTATTCCTTGTAGAATATCCAACACCTCATTCGATGAGGAAAGAGCCGAGATCTCTCCACCGGGAGTGACCTCTTTAGCAAAAGCTAGCAGTTACTACAACCCACTCGGTTTTGTTTTTGATTGCTTCTTTTAGTTCTTGCTTTGCATAGCGGTATTTATGAAATATCCTGCACCTTATTTGAAAGGAAAGAGCTGGGATCCCTTCACCGGGAGTGACCTCTTTAGAAAAACTAGTAAAAAGCCTCAAAAACACTCCTTTTCAAAAATCACTTGTTTCTACAACTATATCAAATCATTACATAAAAGGTTTTCTTATAAACTTGTTGTAACCCTCCGTCATTTTAGGAAGTAGAGTACTTAGTATTCGTGCTGCGTTTGTTGACCATAGTTAAGGCGCAGTGTACGGTAGCTAAGTGATGTCTTCCTACATAGCATATGATGTGATTAATTAGGACAGTCATGTGACTTTGTTGACCATAGTTAAGGGTCATATGGGTAGGTCTAATTAATCAATAAATGACGGGTAGAACTTGACTAGTGCTTATGATTTGTTGACCATGGTTAAGGTCATGAGTCACTAGGGGTAAAAGTATTATCGGGAATTTCAAGTGTTGAAATTTGCAATGAGATTGCATACCTTCTATGTGATAGTAGGATCCCGATCCCACTGTGAGCAAAAGTTGCTCCCGGGAGAATTTTGCACTTTACAATTAGCTAACTCATTAGGTGTCTAGAAAAGTGTCAACGGGGCTACGCTGATGGGAAAATGAGGTTTATTTTAATTAGGTCCGTGCGAAAGCACGGGGAACCTCCCTCAGAAGTATCGGCACTGGCCTGGCTGAACGGTTAGCGAAGTTGTAGAATGCAATTAATCCCGATTGAATTTTCTTTTTAAGATTTAAAGAAAAATTTGAGAATAGTAGTGGGAGATATCGATTAGATAAGATAAATAACCAACCTAATCTTTGCAAGAGCATACGCTAAGTGTTTTCTTCTCTCTCTCTCCAGGTAGTGACCATGTCACACTTTAATCAAGATAATAATATGGATGTATTGACCGAACTCGCTTTTTATGCTGAGCAGGTAAACGTTGGTTCCGCTCCAACTTTTAATTGTTATAAGTCCGAGAAGGAAATAGGAAAATATCCGGATTTCTACGCCACCTAAACGAAGAATGAGTATGTTGATGCATCTTCTTCGGGTGTGTTAGTCACCCAGAACTGTTTCTCAGTACACTCTACGTCCTGAGTATTAGATACTGGATCGGGATCCCACATATGTAATATGTTACATGGGCTAAGAAAAGATAGAGAACTGGGAGTAGGTGATCATTCCGTACTAGTAGGGAATGGTGCAAATGTTGCAGCCAAAGCAGTTGGCAAATATCACCTTGTATTACCAAATTGTAATACATTGATTCTGAATGAATGCTATTACATATCGACCATGATATGCAATCTTATATCAGTTTCTTTATTAAGTAAAGAAGGATATAATTTTATAGTAGAGGATAATGCTATGAACATCTTCCTGGATCAAAAGTTGATTGGATCAGGCTCGCTAAATAATGGCATATACATTCTTAATCAAACCACAGTTCTTAACGTACAAAACACACACAAGAGGAAGAGTTCAGAAATGAACGAATCCTTCTTGTGGAATTGTAGACTAGGTCATCAATGTGACCCAACTAGCTAAGTTACATAAAGATGGATATTTGAAACCGTTCGAATTTTCATCTTATGACACTTTCCAGTCATGTCTCAAAGGTAAGATGGATATTGGAACTCTTGGGACTGATACATAGTGATGTATGCGGTCCCATGTCTACACATGCCAGGAATGGTTCTTCATACTTCATTACATTCACTGACGATCTCTCAAGATTCGGACATGTGTTCCTGATGAAACACAAGTCTGAAGCTTTTGAGAAATTCAAAGAATATAAGCATGAAGTCGAAAACCAGACGGGTAAAAGTATTAAAGTCCTGTGATCCGATCGGGGAGGAGAATACTTGAGCACGGAATTCCGTGACTATCTAAAAGAGAATGAGATTCGCTCTCAGCTTACTCCTCCATATACACCACAGCACAACGGTGTATCAGAGCGGAGGAATCGCACCCTATTGGATATGGTGCACTCTATGATGAGCATTGCTGAGTTACCTATTTTCTTTTGGGGTTATGCGTTGGAGGCAGCCGCATACCTATTGAATAGAGTTCCATCCAAATCGGTGCCTACCACTCCATATGAGATATGGAATAAGAAGAGACCATCTCTTAAACGAGTTAAGATATGCGGTTGTCCGGCCTATGTTAAAAAGCAAAATCCAGACAAGCTCGAGGAAAGATCATCTCTATGTAAGTTTATGGGATATCCAAAGTATTCCTATGGATATATTTTCTACCACGCCGAGGAACAAAAGGTGTTTGTTTCTCAATACGCCACCTTTTTAGAAAAGGAAGTTCATGTAAAAGAAATTAGTGGCGAAGAGGTAGAGCTGGAAGAAGTTCCAGTGGCACAAACTACAACTGATGATTTATTGGAACCAGAGGATTCAGTAGTTCCCAACGAACCTCAGCCTCTCCTCCGATCTAGTAGGGTTCCTCATCTACCTGAGAGATTCTACGGTTTTCTCGTATACGGTGGGAGCGAGGATTGCATCATGGTAGATGATGACCCAACTAGCTTCGAGCAGGCTATCACGAGCGGGGACTCTGTGAAATGGCTGGATGCAATGCGATCTGAGATGGAATACATGTACACCAACAAAGTATGGACTTTAGATGTTGCTCCTGAAGGGGTAAAACCCATCGGGAGCTGTTCAGACCATAATATTGCATTTATCATTCCCCTATTCTTACCCTTTTTATAAATAAACAGGTACTCTTGACGCACGTTTGTTGCATATTACAGGTTACAGGTTTCTGGAGCAAATACAGTGAAAAAGACACAAAACAACAGAAAGTGGACTTTTGACCAACAAATAGACGGATCCTAGTCAAGCCTAGTCGAAGAACAGTGCAAGGTCCAAAAAGTCAAGTGAAACGGTTAAAAAGCCCAATACAAGTCTTCACTAAAAATCTGGAGAAGATCCAGAAGTCCAACAGAGAAAAGAAGAATAAAAACAGAAGACCAAAAATACCAAGAAAATAACCCCAAAGTTTGAAAGCCCAAGTCCACAGTTTGGCCGCGGATCCGCGGCCAAACCCTGACTGGCGCCGCGGATCCGCGGCCTTACAGAGAGCTTGTCGGTGGAAATTTAAAGCGTCGGTGCGTCAGTGTAGATGTTAGGATTTTTAGGGGGCAAATCAGTAATTGCGCATGTGCGAGAGTCTGTAACCCTAGGTTTCCTATTTTCCTATAAATTGTAATTTTAGATCTAAAAATTGTATGCCTCTTTTCAATAAATAAAGTTCAGAATTTCTGGAAGTGACATTCAGATCTATTCTGTCTTCTACTTGGAGGGAGCCATCAAATCTGTAGGTAATTTATTTCCTTGCTTTTATTTTCTAGTATAATTTATCATCCCCTAATGAGCGAGTAGTCTCCTCGCTTGTTAGGGTTAGCCTTAGCGAAAGGGTTGAGAGATGAGATCTCTCACCCCTTTCAATGCCATCTTCACTTTAGAGTTAGAACTCCATGCATACGCACACATCTGCTCCCTACGGCATCCTACCCCTCGAGGTAACGGTGAACCGTAGTATAAAAGGCCGGTTGCGCGCGTTTTCCATGGGGGTTAGGGTAATTATCAACAAAGGAAGGATACAAATCTAGAGGAAGAAACATCTTCCCAAAAGATTTGTATCCACTTTATTGATAATTAACATAACATCTAATAGATCTAAAAAAGAAAGCATTGAAAGCGGTGAAGGAAACATTAATCTCCAAAACTTCCTCTAAGCCTAACCCTAACAAGACTCTTAATTAGATTAATTAGATCTAGTTTTTATAGATTTTTATAAACCAATCAAAACGACAAATAGAATCAACTCGTTAAAACACATAAAAGGAATTTACCCGTCTCTGTGGATCGACCCGCACTCACCGGCTAGCTGCGAAGCGACGCCGTTTCTTGATTGCGGTAAATACAGTTTTTGACACTAATCAAATGGCGCCATTGCCGGGGACGGCGTAATCTTTCTTTTTTGTGAATTTTCGGGTTGATATAAATTTTAAAAATTATAAAAATCTGAAAATATAAAAAAAATAAAAATTATCAACTTTGATCTGTTTGAAGGGTGTATTGTTTGAATCTTGCAGGAACAGCGATGGATTCTCGGATCTGGAAATTTACAGAGGGAAAATCAGAAAAGTACATATCATAACAGAGAGGAACTGAAGGTAAAGAACCACAGAATTTTTTTCAGAGGCCGATCTCTCAACTCTACCGTGCTTCCGCCGCTAAATAGGCCTATATGCCGCGGATCCGCGCTCTGGCTGCCACGTCAGCGCACCAAATTTTCTGGTTTGATTTCTCTCTCTCCCCTCTGCAACCTCCCATATACTTCTCTGTAAAAATCTTCTGCAGGGTTCTTGCGCTAAAAAAATCTTTCTCCCCCTTCTCGATAACAGATTTCCGCAGGATTCTTTGCGCCGCGCTAAAAAATTGAATGCAAGTGAAATTTTATTTGTTTTGCATAATTTAACCGGACTCTAAGGGGCTAATTGACCAATCTCAGATTGGGTGGGGATTTCATCACCCTTCCCAGGACCCCAGAAAACACCTAAGCATTTTTGCATCGACCACCTTTAATAAAAAAAGATTAGACTCAGACCTAAGGACAGCGAGCTCAATAGGAAAAGGACTAGGGTAGGCATCGGCCGTTTATCCTAACCGACATTGCGGTGTCTAGGCTAGTGGTTATTAATTAGGCCCACTGTAGTGGTGGTTCCTTCCCACTTACCTGGCCGTATTTGTCCGTGAAGAGGCGGTTTGAGGTCTATTTCTAGCCCTAGTTTGGAGCTGTCTAGTAGACCTAGGCGACCCTAGATCTAGGCCTGATTGTGCATGTGTGGTTGATACATTTTGTGTCACGAGTCCCATTTCTAAAGCCTTATTGCAAGACTCTCCAATAAAAAATTAAAGAAAAATCTTTTAAAAACTTGCAAAAATTTTGTCGCTAAGAAATCCTTGCATTCTTCTATCATGGGTACCCCACATAACAAATCTCTTGCCGAATCTTGGTATCCCGAACCTAACTTTGCGTCGTTCGTCAATGTGTTCGGTCAATTTAAAAACGATCCCTCCTTGCCAAAGAAATCTTTGAAAGATCACATAGAAGAGTCTAGGAGAAACAGTTTGGCTTTTCAACCCACTTTGTGTCAACCGAGTCAACCTTTACAACCTACATATGTTGATACCACTTCTTCAAGTCCTTCTGTCACTCCTAGGCCGATGTCCATTGCTGAGCATATTGCTCAATCTCGCAGTCGATCTTTAACCCCTCTCCACTCATCTAGTTTTAGGGATCCACACTACTATTCACCTTCTTATCCATATGTTGACCCTACCCCTATCCTACCACCCACTTCCTATCAGTCCTACCCGACTTTTCCATCTTCACTAGACACTGTTTCTTCACAGCCATTAGGGAGTTTCACATACCCAACTAATTTTGAATCTTTTACTGAAACCCCCTCACCACCTAAGTCTAGTTTGGAAGAGTCGTTGGAAGCATATATTGCTGCAACAAATAAAATGATGAGGAATGTGGAAGCATCCATGGCCGCCCTTATGCAACCTAGTGAACCGGTAGCTAGTGTCCCGCTAGCTCCGAATTTTTCAATGTATAAGGCGGCTGTTGGACAGAGTGAGAATGAGAGAGGATTTTCAAATCAAACCTACCCTTACCCAATTGAAGCCCACAACTCCGGTTTTCCATCGATTGTTCCAAATGATTCACCAGTTGAAAATAAAAATGAGTTGTGCGATTTTGTAGTGTTTGATTTGCCAAATTGTGAGGAACCCCTTTCGAGTGAAACCGCACCTAATCCTTTCGATCTTTACACCTCCACTCTAGAACCTACATTGATAAATATCCATGCTGTGGATGAAGTGTTTAAAGAAACTGATTTTCACTTGATTGAGGATATAGACGCCGGGAATATTTCGGATGATGAACCTGTCGATTTAATAGAAATTTTATGTTCAAATCATCATCCTGAGTTATTAAATGTTTTCCCCGAATCTCATATGCGTCTAGATTTTGATGATAATGGCATGGATGAATTAAATATTGAGGATAATACTGAGGAGAGTCTTGAGGATAATATCGAGGCTGAACCGTTTTTATTGGATGTGTCGGATTTTCCAATTCAGCCTCCTGAACTTTTGACTGTTATATCACCATCCCTCCTTCCTACTGTTCTGACCGAACAAATGACCGTTACGCTTTCATCTCCTATACCAAGTTCGGCGTACCCATGTTTTCTTGCGAATCTTGAGGTATTTGACCCCATTGCACGACGAGTTGATAGGTTAGCGCAATCGCTTTTAACACATCGATCATCACATATTGCGCTAATTTATTCACTCAATTTACACCCTCAAGATCGCACTTCACTTCTTTCTTCTTTCCATCTTTCTTCTCCCCCACCGAGACCGTATTCTACCCCTCTTCCCACACGGTCTCGCGTGTTTCTCATTTCTTTCTTCCGCACCCTATTCTTGCACCAACTATACCGTTACCACGATAAGATCTTTGAATGGTTGGTGCTTACCTTTGGCTTGTGTAAGGCCAAGCTTAAGTTTGGGGGGAACCTTTGTATATATGTATATATCCTTTTGTTTTCTTTTTCTATATAAAATAAAAAAAAAATTCAAAACATAAAAAAATTATAAATAAATAAACAGGGAAGTGCCGGTATTTTGACCCTCTTGGTTTAGCATGACAGTGAGGACACTGTCAAGTTCAAGTTTGGGGGTATGCTCGGTACGTCTTCTTCCTTCGCATTCATTTGTACATATTTTTGCATTTGCATATTTATTTGAAAACCCATAAAAATTGAAAATTTTCAAAAATTATAAAAATTATTGTATTCAATTTTGGCTATAATTGACTTGAGTTTGATAGATAGGTCAACTGGCTAGGAACAACTAGATCTTAAACTTAGTAAATTAAAAACCCTAAAAATAACATTCCTTAGAGTTTAACGGTAGAAAGTATATGCCTTGTAGTTTATTTAGAAATAGGCATATTTTGGGTTCACTTCCTGGGCTAAGTCGAAACAAGGGAAGAGTATTGATGTTCTTATTAGAGTATAAGTTTGAAAAATAATTCCTAGCTTAAGTCTAGATTCTGAAAATGTATACCCTACAATTTGCACAATCACGCACCTTGAAACTTGGAATAGTAGAAGAGACCTTGAAGTGCTCTTGTCTAAAGTCCTTAGTCCGATGAAAATAAAAGAAAAAAAATATGAAAAAAATGGACACTGGTTTTTGTGATTACTTAAGGCTGCAAAAATAGAAAAATATTTAGCGAGGGTGCTTTATCACCTAGTGCCTTAGACCAACTGGTTTGGGAGTCACTGCTAAAGCCTTGGGTGTTGCAAAGACTAGGAAGTACGCTTTAAAGTGCAAACGCATTTTGTAATCGGTCGTTGGTACCTCAAGAAGTATTAACGGTCGCATGAAGGATGTGTAAGCAAATTTCATTTTAATAAGTGCTTTGGACGAGAGTATGATTGCTTGATTTGAATTTCCAAGTGTAGGGGTGATTTATACACACACGTGGGGATATGTGATTAGAGTTTAGATAAGGGAAAGGAATGAAAAATAGAACTTGTATCTTTAATAGAGTTGATAGAAATTCCTAAGTGGAGATGTAACCCTAGAAGGAAAACTTAGGAAATGCCGAAAGCTAAGTAAGTCTATAGGATATATATAATCTTAAGTTAAATAATGAGGAAGTGTGAAGAATGTGGGTGGATAATTCACAAGTATAAGATAATAGAATTCCTTGTTAGAAAACCTAATTGGAGAACATAAGTCAATGAGCCAAATTGATAGGATTTTGTGGGTGTAATCCGCTGAAAACCCTCAGGAGACAACACTCCTCCTACTAGGGACACCTAGAGGTTTAACGGCTTGTTGCACGTGCTCAGTGCAATCGCGTTTCCCTGCGAAAGTGCGGTTAGGTTTTTGTAGAGAATAAAATAATAAGTTTGCTCGAGGACGAGCAAAAGGTAAGTTTGGGGGTATTTGTTCAGACCATAATATTGCATTTATCATTCCCCTATTCTTACCCTTTTTATAAATAAATAGGTACTCTTGACGCACGTTTGTTGCATATTACAGGTTACAGGTTTCTGGAGCAAATACAGTGAAAAAGACACAAAACAACAGAAAGTGGACTTTTGACCAACAAATAGACGGATCCTAGTCAAGCCTAGTCGAAGAACAGTGCAAGGTCCAAAAAGTCAAGTGAAACGGTTAAAAAGCCCAATACAAGTCTTCACTAAAAATCTGGAGAAGATCCAGAAGTCCAACAGAGAAAAGAAGAATAAAAACAGAAGACCAAAAATACCAAGAAAATAACCCCAAAGTTTGAAAGCCCAAGTCCACAGTTTGGCCGCGGATCCGCGGCCAAACCCTGACTGGCGCCGCGGATCCGCGGCCTTACAGAGAGCTTGTCGGTGGAAATTTAAAGCGTCGGTGCGTCAGTGTAGATGTTAGGATTTTTAGGGGGCAAATCAGTAATTGCGCATGTGCGAGAGTCTGTAACCCTAGGTTTCCTATTTTCCTATAAATTGTAATTTTAGATCTAAAAATTGTATGCCTCTTTTCAATAAATAAAGTTCAGAATTTCTGGAAGTAACATTCAAATCTATTCTGTCTTCTACTTGGAGGGAGCCATCAAATCTGTAGGTAATTTATTTCCTTGCTTTTATTTTCTAGTATAATTTATCATCCCCTAATGAGCGAGTAGTCTCCTCGCTTGTTAGGGTTAGCCTTAGCGAAAGGGTTGAGAGATGAGATCTCTCACCCCTTTCAATGCCATCTTCACTTTAGAGTTAGAACTCCATGCATACGCACACATCTGCTCCCTACGGCATCCTACCCCTCGAGGTAACGGTGAACCGTAGTATAAAGGGCCGGTTGCGCGCGTTTTCCATGGGGGTTAGGGTAATTATCAACAAAGGAAGGATACAAATCTAGAGGAAGAAACATCTTCCCAAAAGATTTGTATCCACTTTATTGATAATTAACATAACATCTAATAGATCTAAAAAAGAAAGCATTGAAAGCGGTGAAGGAAACATTAATCTCCAAAACTTCCTCTAAGCCTAACCCTAACAAGACTCTTAATTAGATTAATTAGATCTAGTTTTTATAGATTTTTATAAACCAATCAAAACGACAAATAGAATCAACTCGTTAAAACACACAAAAGGAATTTACCCGTCTCTGTGGATCGACCCGCACTCACCGGCTAGCTGCGAAGCGACGCCGTTTCTTGATTGCGGTAAATACAGTTTTTGACACTAATCAGGAGCAAATGGATTTTTAAGAAGAAACTTGATGTAGATGGAAAATTTGAGACTTTCAAAGCTAGACTTGTTGCAAAAGGTTTTCGTCAAAGACCAGGTGTGGACTATGATGAAACTTTTTCTTCAGTGGCTATGCTTAAGTCCATCCGGATCCTGCTTGCCATCGCTGCATACCATGACTACGAAATCTGGCAAATGGATGTTAAGACCGCCTTTCTAAATGGTGATTTAGAAGAGTGCGTGTACATGACTCAGCTAGAGGGCTTCATAGACAGTGGGAGCAGCGGGAAGGTGTGCAAGCTGCTTAAATCCATTTACGGGTTAAAGTAAGCATCGCGGAGTTGGAACATCTGTTTTGATGTTGTAGTCAAAGAGTTTGACTTCATTAAAAATGTAGATGAACCTTGCACATACAAGAAGGTTGCAGAGAGTAAGGTTGTCCTCCTCGTATTGTACGTATATGACATACTCTTGATAGGAAATGATGTTCCTATGCTTCACTCGGTCAAGCTCTTCTTATCACAAAGATTCTCAATGAAAGATTTAGGTGATGCCTCCAACATCTTGGGGATTAAGATCTATAGAGATAGATCTAAACGGATACTGGGATTATCCCAATCCAGGTACATTGACACCATACTAAAGAGATTTAGTATGGAAGAATCCAAGTATGGGTTTTTACCCACGATCTCAGAACTCACTCTCTCCAAAATGATGTCTCCCAAGACTGATTTGGAGAGAGCTCGCATGCAAGGGATACCCTATGCTTCGGCAGCAGGCTCTATCATATACATGATGCTATGTACCAGACCCGATGTAGCATACTCACTAAGTGTAGTGAGTAGGTTTCAAGCAGATCCAGGAGAGAGTCACTGGACAGCAGTGAAGAGCATTCTCAAGTACTTGAGAAGGACTAAAGAGATGCTCTTGGTGTATGGTAACGGAGAACTCCAAGTGGAGTCCTTTACCGATTCGAGCTTCTAGAGTGATAAGGACGACTCTAAGTCGGTCTCGGGATTTGTCTTTACCCTCAATGGAGGGGCGGTTTGTGGAAGAGTTCCAAACAAGAAACCGTGGCAGACTCGACGATGGAGGCTGAATACATCGCTGCTAACGATGCTGCCAAAGAGGCTGTCTGGATGAAAAAGTTCATAACTGAACTTGGAGTGGTTCCATCTATTGAGCGTCCAATACCTTTGTATTGCGATAACAATGGAGCAGTGGCCTTGGCCAAGGAACCCAGGTCCCATCAGCGATCCAGGCATATTCTGAGGTGGTATCACCTGATCCGGAAGATAGTTGATCGCCGGGAGATCAAGGTCAGGAGAGTTGACACGAAGGACAACACGGCGGATCCACTCACCAAGGCCATTCCCCAGATACAATTTGAGAGACTCTTCGGGGTGTTGGGTATGAGATACTACAAAAACTAGCCTTAGTGCAAGTGGGAGATTGTTAGTTATATGTATGCCCTAGAGGCCATTATTGTACATGCGATGTATATTATAGTGGATGCTTGGATATATATAGAGGACTTTCTTGCTCGACATGATGGCATGCTATCTGCTTGCTTTTTATCTTAACATGTTGACTTGTATATGTGATACTGTCTTATTCTCACATGTTGATAAAGCCCTTAGGATGTGTACTTGACTACCAGGACTATGATGGAGATCATACTAGTGGGGCCAAGGGTAGTCCGCAAGTACACCCTATAATTGTTCCTATTCGAGGGTGTATCGAGACAGGGCATCGATATTCCAGAGTAGACTAGCGTATACGCATCTTGACCCATATGATGGGTGGTGGATGATCCCACATCCATTGGCGTTTGACATCAAAGATGGCATGCGGGTGCTCAATGGAGACTGGGTACACTGAACGGACTCGCCGAGAACTCCTAGTTGGTATTATACCTGTCATCAGATAGCAGTTCTCCGGTGACACTGGTACATGTTAGTCTGTAAACCTGTGTAACAACTCCATTTTTAATGAACAAAGAATTGATTTAAATTCAAAGCATACTTGGAGTATTTAATGTTGCTGATATCTCTTTAAATATTTATTTCACACCATAATTACAAGAAGGAGCTTGTAGCTCATTGGTAATACCTTGCACTGCTGAACCAAGCCACCAGAGTTCAAATCCCATACCCCACATTATTTTTAAAATTATTTTGTTTTAAAATTTCTGAAATACCAACAGTCAACACGTGTTTTCTCATAAAAATCCCACTACCCATGAAAAGTTAAATGTTCCAGTAGCTACCCCCGGCGACCCCCCACCTCCCAAGCGCCTGACTCGGCCCGACTCGGCCGGACGGCCGAGTCATCAACAGAGGAAATGAGCCCCTTGGTCTCCCCTACGCCTCTGCACACTTTAATTTCTCAGATCGTTTCCAGAGAGCACAATAACTCTCATTCAATCCATTTTTAATACATTTTTCCTATTTTTTACATATTTTAATTAAAACCCTACACCTACCCCAACCCTATAAATACACCCCTACCTCCTACCCTCTCATCCCAAAATTCTGAGCCCACTCTCTCAAAATCTAAAGAAAACCTTGTGTACTTTGAAAACGAGCGAAAGGCGAAGCCTCGACGAAATCGACGGCGAACTTCCGGTGATCGTGCTAGGAACTCTCGGCGACGAATCGATGCACCGGCGAACCCTCTTCTTCCTTATCACTCCCGTGTTTGTCCAAACCCATAAGTCCCTTTCTAGCTTCTCTTTTCTTTTCTAAAAAAATACGAATTTACAAACCCGACGGAATCGGCACAAATCCGATTTCCGATTCGGTTTTCTTATAAACTTCACTTCTCATTATTTCAATTATGTTTAAACACTATCATGTTGACTATTAAACACTCAACAACTAAATTGATCAAAGTTAAATTCATAAAATGATAGCTATTTCCATTCTACCGTATTTTCACTTAAATACCACATGGTTTCAATACGCCTTTAACCCCATTTAAATTGCTATACCTTAAAGTTGATCACGAGGTAATGACCTACCTCCTCACACACTCATATACAAACATAACACGCTACCTTGAAAACTTAGAATACGGAAAATAAAACAATTTCATTTAAATACTCTTTACTTAATAAAAACCAAATTTTGATACATCTTTATAAATAAATAACTTTTGGAACTAATAAAAAATATTTAGACTCAGTCAATTAGGGACCGTCGCCTTCATTAGGACATAGTAAGGTTGTGGACATCGGTCGTTTATCTAAACCTGACTTTGTGGTGTCTAGGCTAGACAAGTGAGAAAGGTAATTTTAAAAGGCCCGTCTCACGGTGATTCGTGAGCGGTTCCCTCCTTTCTTCACTTGTACTTACCTGGCCACAATTGGTGGTGAAGAGGCGATTTGAGATATCTCACAACTTGACATAGAATACGGGAAATCGACATCTTTATAAATAAATACCATTTACTTAATAAAACCGTCTTCTAAAGGATTAGTATTTATAAAATCTTTGCAATGCGCCGCTACCACCCATTTTGGGGAACCCGTTCGGGATGGTGCGGTTTATCGCACATCCTCGGGCTTAGTAGTGCGAGATTCAGACCTCCGTAAGGAGCATTCGGTCTCGAAAGATTTAAAATACGACATTTTAAGAAAATGAGATTTTTAGAATATAAAATATTTATTAAAATTAATTTTGTATAAATATATGTATATTTATCATTAAAATATCTATTTTGTTATGATATAAATATTCCACCTTTTTCTAAAAATCACAAGAACAAATTTTACACTAAAATACCATAAATTCCACATAATTCAATATTACAAATAAATACCTTTATTTATGAAATTAGGATATTTTCACTAGAAATATCATAATGTAAAATCCACATTCATTACAACTCTAAAGATGAATAATAAATACTTGGGGTGCATCTTGAAAACTATACAAAAGCATTTTTACATAAAACACCCTCAAGTTTTATAAATTACCTTAAGGACCCTAGTAAATATAGGATTTCGATTTACATCTCTACTGTCTGACTCGGGTTTGAGTCTGATCATAATCCGACTTGAATATGGTTCAAGTACCATATAAATCTACAATATTACAAATCAACATGAACACACGAATCCATGAATCCAGTTATCAATCTATTCAACTTGACTGAACCAAACCATGGATATATTGGATATAGTGCCCTCAAAGTCAATTATTGGATCGCAGGTACGTGATTGCAATGATTGAGGCAGGACCTATACCGATAAAACAGTCTTACTCGAGATGATAGTATGCTATCTGGTTTGTCTTTATCATCATGATAGAGCCCATAGGATTCTTGCTTGACTGCCAGCAGTATGATGGCGATCATATATGTGGGAGCTGGGGTCTATAAGCACATCCTTAAAGTGTCCCTAGTCGTGGGAGTTTTGAGATAGGGCATCGATACTCCAGAGTAGACTAGTGTATACATTCGAGACCCCGACGAGGGGCGGTGGCCGGTCTCACAAGCCATTGGTGTTAGTTGATTCACTTAAGATGTATACAGGTGCTCATTGGGTTATGAGTACACCGGACAAGACTCGCCGGGAACTTGCTAGTTGATATTATACCTAGCGTCAGATAGCAGTTCCCTGGTGACATGTGTACAGGTTAGTTCATCGACCTGAGGTCGTCATTTGTCTCGTGTGAGTTCCCACTGTGCTTTGATTTATACCCTACCACGGGTCAAAGGAGTCGTGCAAACAGGTATTTTTTGGGTACAGTCCCGAGCCACATGGAGGCAGTGAGCAGATCGTCGGGGATTCTTCTCTCCCGGTATTGGGGGTGAGATCGCGCTGTGTTTAGGAGCGACATTACACGAAATCCCTGGCCAAGGTAATTGAGATTTACTGGAAGGTATTCCAGTAGTATCTCAGGGTGTTCTGGGCTGCTCTCTGACACGACTTATACAGCTATTGGGGGTCTGATGTTTACCGGCCCCCTAGGCCCTATATGCAATACTCATAGACGAATGGACCGGACTGTACAGATATTGTCACTGTTAGGCTCAGTAGGGTTTCTGGATGAGTTCGCTCGTCAGCTTCCCTTCCGATCAATACATAGGCAAACGTTACGTACAGCTTGTACCTCTGACGTGCTAGTGGTTATACCCAGTACCAGTGTGTTGATGAGTCATTAGAGTCCCCCACAGATATTTTCCCAAGTTCGGGCGAAACGTTGTAGAGGCCGTATGGTTTTATGACAGGGTTCGGAAAATGCACGTGCGTTTACGCACGTGTCATATTTCGGGAAGATAATACTGGTAGGCTTCGGTTTAAGCCGGATCCGAGTATTATACTGTGTAGATATAATATCTTTGTCTCAGTTGCATTTGTATTCGGTCGTAATACAAATGCGGGTATGTTTATACTGTTACGGGGTTATCCTGAAATTCGTTTCGGGGTCGCTTTTGAAAGTTGCCAGTTTCCAGTTTTCTATCACCCGTTTTTAACATTCGGTTAAAAACGGATTTATCTTTTCTTGAGGTGGGTCATTGTGTGGAAGGTTTTAGAAGGTTCTAGAAATGGTGACTAGATTCATGAATTATTAGTTAGCATTAAATGAGTGATGAGTTGTTATGGTGACTAGGTTAATGATTCATGGATTTGCATTTATTGTTTTAAGTGTGTCATCCTTTTCATTAAGTGTTATGATAAGGTTACTTGGTAAGGTCACCCCCTCCTTAAAAATGTGGCCGGCCCATCAAGTATTTGATCATGGATTCATTTTGGAAAATTATGATGATAGTTTTGCTTCATATAATTTCATGCTCATATTTCCATCACCCGATAAAATTGGCAATTTCATTAACCGTTCGTCCATACCTTTGGACGTAACGAGGCAAAGTGTTCTACTCATTATCTACATCAATCTTGGTCATCTCTTTTAGCAAACTTGATGATCGAGTTGCCTCAGTTCAGAGGCGGGAGCCCGTTTAAAGATCCGTCGACGTTGTGCCACCTGGACGACGATATCGGAGATCGAACGAGTTCGGATCAGCTGCAACAAAGCGTGGGATGATGGTTGAAGACCGAAGGACCCGGATCGTTCGGTATAACATTTCTACCCACTTTGTAGTTTGTTAGTTTAGCGTTAATGGCAGATCCCGGGTTAAAGTACGCGATAGCGCCAGTCGTAAAAGTTTTGTTCCGCATTTTGGCGTTTGTTAGACGGCCGGGGCGCTACCGTGGACTTACAGTGGTATCAGAGCCTTACCATTAAGCTATACTAACTTGTGCTAACGTGTTTAAAATATCGATCGAACCGAATTTCAAAAACTGCAATTTCCATGTTCAAAGTTTCTGTCGATTTTAAATCAGGTCTAAAAATTATTTTAACCATACCAGAAATATAAGCAGGCTTTTTTATGGAAACAGAAGAAAAAAGATCCACCAATTCGACCGTACGGCCGCGGATCCACGGTCAATGCCTAGCTTTGACCGCGGAAGCGCGCCCGTCTTGGTGAATTGGTGGGCCATTTTTCTTCTGGGCTTTCATCTTGGGAAATTGTGGTTTCTAGTATTGTTATTTTGGGCCCAGTTTTTATTACTATATAGCAGATGTTTGTGGGGCCCACTTCGGGAAATTTTGTCGATCGAAATTTAAACGTGTTAGTTTACAGTACTTACTTTATATCTCCGACCGGGAATGTCATTTGAGTGGTAAACCGCGTCTAATTGCTATAGTTCTTTTAGACGGGTTTGCGAACGTGACATTCGCGTTGATATTCTGTGTTGTGCTGTGATGTTGCGGATTTGTCGTGATGGATAGCAGTGTGCAATGGTAGTGCAGTTTGGATTTATTTGTACATTTGATATTGCGGGGCGATTATCCAACATGTGGACTGCCGTCACTGCCTGTTTGTATATTATTTTTTTGGGGCACGACCGGGCTGAGGTCGATGTACCCGTTGTATATATTTTCTTTTCTGTACTAGGATTGCCGCGCGGTGGGGTGCACGAATAGCCGAGTTCTAGAGGGCAACGGGTCCGCATCTCATGGCGTTGAGACGGAGGGGGCTCCACTCTAGAATTGGCGGGCTATTCGCCGCACTCGTAGGGGGTACAGGTTGACCCAAGGAGGGGTGTTCAAGTTACCGGATTCTGTGAAGTGCTGGGTGGTCCATTCACTTTGCTGTAGGGGGCTGCTTCACTTCAGGTTTTTGCGGGTAACTTGCCGCACCCGTAGGGGTCTAGGTTTCATTGCACTGGCTATCCACACGACCAGGGGAACGTCGGGTTTCAGCAGCGGCTCTGTGAAACTCGGGGATCCCAGATTATCTGTATTGTTCTGTGATGCTTATTACTTTTCTGTAATGTTGCATTTATCATGCCTAGAGCGATTATTATATATTTATATATACTAGTAGATATTGTATATGTTTTGCACCCGCGCTAGTCCAGTCCCCGCTCTGTCGTTAGTTAAGTAACCTAACGGGTGATGACGGGATCCAGTGACGAATGCGGATGGCATATACGTACATTTTATTTTCGTTCTTTTCTGGTGTGATTAATTGATGGGATTGCATTGATTCTTATCAATGCAAGGATAAAACAAACCTATATTTGATGTTGTTGGAACAAATTTTAAAAAGAGTTATTACAAAGACATTTCCTTTTGTTATGCATAGCGGTATTCGGTTAGAATATCCTGCACCTCATTCAACGAGGCAAGGGCCGAGATCCCTTCACCGGGAGTGACCCCTTGGGCAGAAGTTTACGTCAGGGTAATAACTTCAATATATAGTCGATTACAAGTTGCTTTGCATCGCGATATTCAGTTAGAATATCCTGCTCCTCATTCCACGAGGAAAGAGCCGAGATCCCTTCACCGGGAGTGACCTCTTTAGCAAAGGTTTTCGCCACTATATTTTTTATAAAAAGCTATCAGGTTCCTTCAACGAGATCAAGTTCATTACGTTAAAGGTTTTTCGCCAAAAACCAGCCGTAACCCTCCGTCATTTCTTATGGATGGTCAGTACTATTCAAGCTATGTTTGTTGGCCTACGTCAAGGCATAGTGTTTGGTAGCTGCTGGGGTATTCATTTGTTGCATAGATAGATGCATTAGTTTAGGACAGACGTACAGCCTTGTTGGCCTACGTCAAGGGCATGTACGATGACCTAAATTAATCAGGACAACGACGGGTAGAACTTGACATGTGGCTTATGATTTGTTGGCCTACGTCAAGGTCATAAGAGCATGGGATAAAAATTACATCGGGAGTTTCAAACATACAAGAAACTTGCAAAACTTGAGCATACCTTCTGGAGTGTGATAACGTGAGTGGATACCGTCACGTTATCATGCGATGAGAGTTGGATCCCGATTCCCACTGATGAGTTGGTTTACTCTTCGGGTGATCCCGACTAATTCTTCTTTCAGGTTTGGAGGAGAATTTGAGATTACAGTGGGAGGTTTCCTGATTAGATAAAGTGATAACTATTCTGATCTAGGTTAGAGTGCACGCAGAGTGTTTATTTTCTGTCTCTCTTTGGCAGCGACCTTTGACTGACCCTAGACTGTGACTGAGTGACCAAGTTGACCAAACCTTCTTAAAATACTGGCTTTTGGATTGTCCGAGTTGCATAAATCATTGACGCTCCTTCTTTTACCCTTTGTATTTCTTAGAACACCCCGTATTACTACGGACATCCACTTCCATTGGATAGATCCATCGTATGGTTATATACGAACTCGAAGGGAATTCTTCGAGGATGGATCCAGGTTCAGGAGAAATAGATTAAGGTATTATTCAGTTGTCTTTTATTATCACCTTCTCTCAGTCTGCGAGGGCTCCTTAGTTTAGGAGAGTACACCTGTTACGCTTATTGGATAGTCTTATTCCAAACCATAGGAAGATGCCGAAAGATAGGGAATGAAGAAAACCAATTAGCCTAAGTAGAGTGTACAGAAGGTAATAACTAAAGACCAAATAAAGTAATTAGAAAGAGGGCAAAAGTAAATTGCGACTGTTATCATTCACGACCAAACCGCGTACTTCATCGCCACTCCTATTTCACCTTTGCTTTTTTCCCGGTTCGGGAGAAATAGAATAAGGTATTATTCAGTTGTCTTTTATCATCACATTATCTCAAGTTGCGAGTACTCTTTGGTTTAGGAGGGTACACCTATTATGCTTCTGGATAGTCTTCTTCCAAACCATAGGCTGGTGCCGAACGGTAGGGAAGGAAGAAAACCACTTAGCCTAATGATGGTGTACAGAAGGTAATGAATAAAGACAAATAAAGTGATTTGGGGAGATGGCAAAGAAATATACGGTTAAAGTCATGAATTGGATTATGGAAGAGGCATTACTAGGAATACCAGGATACCCCTACGAAATATTTTTTGTGTTTCACTGCATTGTTAATGGAAAACTGATTTCCCGATTAGATGCTTACTCCAGGGTATGTATTTACCAGGTATACTTTTCACATCTGTATGGTTTTACAGATGATGAGTGGGAGTAAGCTATTGGGAATTAGGTGACCATTCTCATTATATCGGAATTCTTTGTAATTGGTGATATTTGAGGAAATTGCCTGGGTACAGTTTTCAACCTACGATGCACAGGTTTTGAGTTATTCAACTCAGTGGACTTATACAGAGTATTGTATGTTGTCCAGTGTTCATCAGGACAAAGGGGTTGGTCCTCGTACTCTGTTCTGTTTACTTGTAACTTCTCTAGTTTTTAGACAAGTGTTTCGTAGAAATACAATGTCTAAGTTTTGAGAAGTTGTGGGTATAAGAATAAAGTAGAGAACCAGGTGTCGCAAGTATCGGGATTTTTCAAAGAGATCGAAGATGTAGATACTTGTGATTGGTATTCAGTTGATAGTAATGGTTTTGAGAATCTTATTTCTCTTTCAGGTTACTCATAATTGGATGTATTCCTAAGTTGAGTAATGCTGATTAGCCTCTCTCCATTAAGTTGATATGCACTGGAGACAGCTGCATGATTTGAATCTGGTTCCAATTAAATTAGTGCCTCTATTTCTATATTGGATATAGAATGGTTCATATCTTAACGATGTTAAGGTACGGGGAGTTGTCCAGCTTATGCTTAAAACCAGACACTGGATAACTCAAGGCACGTTTCTGTAATGGCAGTTTGTGGGTTGACCCTGGCTTTGACGAGGGTTGATTTTCTACCATCTGGAAGATCAATAGTGATATTGTTCTAGACTCGCCACAGTTTTAGTAAAATGGATTTTTTCAGAAAACAATAGTGGGAGTATGGTAGAACTGGAAGTGATTCCAGAACCGCAAACGATTACGGAAAATTTAATAGGACCTATATATTCAATCAGGTTTGACATTCCAATAGCCACTCCGCAGACATGGTAGGTAACCTCAGACACCCAAGAGGTACTCCGGTAGCCTCAAGCACGGTGACAGGGAGGTTCTTGTTTACCTAGACTTGACACTACTGTTGTTCCAAACTATGAGACCCGGCAGGAGGATAAGTATAGCGTCATTCTAAACTAGCTTTAGAAATGTACGTATATATATTATTCTGCCAGAGGGTTGTCGTAGTCAGTGGGAGCAGCGGAAGCATAGTGGGCAAGTAGCTTATGCCTATTTATAGACTTGAGCAAATATAGCGGAAATAGATCATCTATGTTTTGATGTGACAGTCATGGGTTTGATTTCATCAGAATAGGGGATGCATCTGTTAAGAAGGTAGTAGGGTGTGATGTCCTGGTATTTGGATGACATACACAGAGTAGGAAGTAAAATTCCTATACTACGATCGGTTGTACTGTGGTCGTCACACAGTTGTTTCTCCACAAAGGATATGGATATAATATCTGACATTTTGGTTACTAGATCTATGGTTTTAGATCTAGATTTGGGTAGTCTCCCAATATGGGTACATTGACAGTATTCTAATAGTATTTTAGTATAGATGACTCCTGACATGGTTGTGTACCTGCAGGTGATGGAGTCACCCTCTCTAAAGGTGTCTTACAGACTAAAGGGGAGAGGGACGTGCATGATTGGCAGATCACTTGCTTAGGCAATTGAGTCAATCGTGAGATGTCAAGTACCACACTAGATGTTGTTTCTGCACTAGATGCGATAAGTTTATATTAATCTATTTAGAACATAAGTGCATGTTCTACGGATTTGATTACGGCAGCCTCCTTAGGGGAGACGGTTATCATTACAGGCTTCAAAAGTGACATGGATGACAGAGTGATTGTCAGAGTTATAGTTTTCCATCTGACGAGGGACAGTATTATGGACAGGTGGTCCAAGAGGATACTGTGGGAGGCATAGTGCTGGATACTGATTAAATTCAGTTGATGATACAGTCTAAGAAGTTTGCTGGACTTGGAGTTCATTTATGAACTAGGTCCCATCAGATATCCAGACATATTCTAAGACAGGTATTACTCAATTCGGGAGATGGCATTCTCCGCGAACTTGAGCTTAAGAGAGACATAGAAAGAAACATCAGGGCGGATCCACTCACTGCGGCTATTTCTCGAACACAATAGTTTTACAAACGAGCTTTGTGAAATTGATTAGTAGAGGAGTTGGATGTTCGGTATCATACGAGCTGTGAGTACGCGACATCGCAATAATTAGCCTTAAGTGCAAGTGGGAGATTGTTGGATATAGTGCCCTCAAAGTCAATTATTGGATCGCAGGTACGTGATTGTAATGATTGAGGCATGACCTATACCGATAAAACAGTCTTACTCGAGATGATAGTATGCTATCTGGTTTGTCTTTATCATCATGATAGAGCCTATAGGATTCTTGCTTGACTGCCAGCAGTATGATGGCGATCATATATGTGGGAACTGGGGTCTATAAGCACATCCTTAAAGTGTCCCTAGTCGTGGGAATTTCGAGACAGGGCATCGATACTCCAGAGTAGACTAGTGTATACATTCGAGACCCCGACGAGGGGCGGTGGCCGGTCTCACAAGCCATTGGTGTTAGTTGATTCACCTAAGATGTATACAGGTGCTCATTGGGTTATGAGTACACCGGACAAGACTCGCCGGGAACTTGCTAGTTGGTATTATACCTAGCGTCAGATAGCAGTTCCCTGGTGACATGTGTACAGGTTAGTTCATCGACCTGAGGTCGTCATTTGTCTCCTGTGAGTTCCCACTGTGCTTTGATTTATACCCTACCACGGGTCAAAGGAGTCGTGCAAACAGGTATTTTTTGGGTACAGTCCCGAGCCACATGGAGGCAGTGAGCAGATCGTCGGGGATTCGTCTCTCCCGGTATTGGGGGTGAGATCGCGCTGTGTTTAGGAGAGCCATTACACGAAATCCCTAGCCAGGGTAATCGAGATTTACTGGAAGGTATTCCAGTAGTATCTCAGGGTGTTCTGAGCTGCTCTCTGACACGACTTATACAGCTATTGGGGGTCTGACGTTTACCGGTCCCCTAGGCCCTATATGCGATACTCATAGATGAATGGACCGGACTGTACAGATATTGTCACTATCAGGCTCAGTAGGGTTTCTGGATGAGTTCGCTCGTCAGCTTCCCTTCCGATCAATACATAGGCAAACGTTACGTACAGCTTGTACCTCTGACGTGCTAGTGGTTATACCCAGTGCCAGTGTGTTGATGAGTCATTAGAGTCCCCCACAGACATTTTCCCAAGTTCGGGCGAAACGTTGTAGAGGTCGTATGGTTTTATGGCAGGGTTCGGAAAATGCACGTGCGTTTACGCACGTGTCATATTTCGGGCAGATAATACTGGTAGGTTTTGGTTTAAGCCGGATCCGAGTATTATACTGTGTAGATATAATATCTTTGTCTCAGTTGTATTTGTATTCGGTCGTAATACAAATGCGGATATGTTTATACTGTTACGGGGTTATCCTGAAATTCGTTTCGGGGTCGCTTTTGGAAGTTGCCAGTTTCCAGTTTTCTATCACCCGTCTTTAACATTTGGTTAAAGACGGATTTATCTTTTCTTGAAGTGGGTCATTGTGTGGAAGGTTCTAGAAGGTTCTAGAAATGGTGACTAGATTCATGAATCATTAGTTAGCATTAAATGAGTGATGAGTTGTTATGGTGACTAGGTTAATGATTCATGGATTTGCATTTATTGTTTTAAGTGTGTCATCCTTTTCATTAAGTGTTATGATAAGGTTACTTGTTAAGGTCACCCCCTCCTCTCTCCTACACTCACCCCCTCCTTAAAAATGTGGCCGGCCCTCAAGTATTTGATCATGGATTCATTTTGGAAAATTACGATGATAGTTTTGCTTCATATAATTTCTTGCTCATATTTCCATCACCCGATAAAATTGGCAACTTCATTAACCGTTCGTCCATACCTTTGGACGTAACGAGACAAAGTGTTCTACTCATTATCTACATCAATCTTGGTCATCTCTTTTAGCAAACTTGATGATCGAGTTGCCTCGGTTCAAAGGCAGGAGCCCGTTTAAAGATCCGTCGACGTGGTGCCACCTGGATGACGATACCGGAGATCGAACGAGTTCGGATCAGCTGCAACAAAGCGTGGGATGATGGTTGAAGACCGAAGGACCCGGATCGTTCGGTATAACATTTCTACCCACTTTGTAGTTTGTTAGTTTAGCGTTAATGGCAGATCCCGGGTTAAAGTACGCGATAGCGCCAGTCGTAAAAGTTTTGTTCCGCATTTTGGCATCTGTTAGACGGCCGGGGCGCTACCGTGGACTTACAGGATATACTTTCCATTTACATGATTCCAGTTTACATCCATTACATCCGTTACTGATATCATGGTTTCGGTCAGTCATCCAACTATACAACTTATACAATACCATATAACAATACAATCAAAATACTACGGGGTTTAAGGGGTAGATTGGTACGGAAGATATTAAAAGTGGCACGAGACAGTAAGATTAAGACACCTAACATGAATCCTGTTGCTGTTGTACCGTGGCATAACGGTTCCTTGTACTTTCAGTTTGCCCTGGTCTCTAGCATATAGAGACCCCTCTCGTATAAACTGGCATCCTTCTATACCAAGCTACAATCAACAACGTTAACATAATATTCTACAATATTATACAACTTTAAAAGATACATTCTTATTCTGTCTTTTCTATTTCTCCCTTAACTTTGGGACTTACCGAGCGACCTGTTCGCTGACGACATTCTATTTCTTTCTTCTTTGAATGTCGTCAGGTGATCTGGACACAGCAGAGATCGAGCCCACCAGTGAAGACTTGGATCAGTTCCTCGAAGACCCCGAGCTCTAGACATTGTACATTTCCATTCAGTACCTTTAATTTCCTGTTATGCCATTGTTTAGGCATCGTTTTTACTTCAGTTGTATTTCCTTTTCATGCATTGTACAAAAGAATGTTAATAAATAAAGTTGCTGTTATTTTTATATCTCTTGTCTCTTGTGATTACTTTTATATTGCTTAGATACGCTTAGCGTATTTACTTCACAGTAAATACGTAGCGGACCAGTCGCGTCCCCTTCGCCGTATACCGGGAAGCGGGGCGTGACAGGTTTTGTTGGTGGCCCATGCAGGTCTGAGCTGTATAGAATCATACTATGCAGTTCTGTTCTGCGTGAACAAACTAAGCAATATAACACAAGAATCAACAACTAAAACATTCTTTACAATTCATGTTCCTTGAATCTTACAATTTCATATTCATTGAATTTTATCATTTCAAATATTTTGAATCTGTCTTAACCCAAATTTTTCTTCAAGGTTATGGATTCCCCGAACAACACCAGCACCAATGTCAACAACACACCTCCAGCCTTAAGGGACAGCAGCAGCAGACTGCTCTTTTAATGAACCG
This sequence comes from Agapanthus africanus, assembly GCA_030015575.1. Lineage (NCBI taxonomy): Eukaryota > Viridiplantae > Streptophyta > Magnoliopsida > Asparagales > Amaryllidaceae > Agapanthus > Agapanthus africanus. Next base: position 797,855,057 of record CM057340.1, read on the forward strand.
TCCTGAGACAGACGCACCTGGGGTAAAGCAATTTAGGGCTTTACACCCAAACAGTTCTCCGGAAAGGGAAGCCCACTTGAAGCTGAGGAATGAGCACAGATCATAAAGGATGATCTGGCGGCAGCACAAGTGCCAGACATAGCATGGGCTCGTGTGGCGAAACTGCAGCTCACGGACAATGCTCGCAACTGGTGGAATGCGGAAGAAAGCCGTCTTGAACAGCCTATCGAATGGAAGACTTTCCGCGACATGTTCGACGCTAAGTACTTCCACGAGACTGCCAGGTTCGACATGGAACAGCAGTTCATCCATCTACAACAAGGTTCGATGTGGACCAAGTTAGTAGATGAGTATGACGCTGAGTTCACCATGCTCAGTCGGTAAGATATGTCTCAATAATTCGAAATTTTTATTATATCACATATTACACAGCTAATACAATATTTTTAACAGTTTTGCGGCACACCTTATACCGACGGATGAGATCAGAGCCCGTCGCTTTCAACAAGGTTTGGATTCGGAAATCCAGGCTGCACTGGCCACAGGAGATTTTCCGACTCATGAATCGGCTTTGAAAGCTGCCCGCAGTTATGAGGCAGTGGTAAAGGCGAGGGGAAGACCTCAATCTGCTGGATTTAAGCGTCCTGCCAACCAGATGGCAGGAGGAGCCTCGTCCAGGCCATCTTTTGTGCCAAGGCGACCCGGAGTACAGAACAACTGTCCCAGCCCAGCCTTTTGTACCTACTGCAAAAGAACTGGACATATGATGAAAGACTGCCGGCGAGCCAACAATCTTTGCTTGATCTGCGGCTCAGCTGTTCATGATATTGGGTCTTGTCCCCAAAAGCAAAACCCAGTTGCTACACCCAGGCCAGCAGTTACCTACCCGCAGCGACCAACTCTTCAAACACCTGCTCCAAGACTTGCACTACCTGCACCACCCAGAAGACCACAAGCTGCACCACCTCCTCGTCAGTTCCATCAAGCTCAAAGGAACGTTCCGAGGAATGCTCCTCCGGCCAGGAGGAATGTACCAAGGAGCCAGGCTTTCACGATGACCGTGGAAGAAGCTGAGGCCACTGGCCAGGTCATCACTGGTAAACTTTTCTTTTCAAACTTTGCTTTTCTATCCTGCTAATTAGCTACATATTTTTCCTATACCTAAAACAAATCCTTCATACCTTAGGTACAATCTTAGTATCCTCAATTCCTGCACTAGCACCGTTTGATACTGGAGCATCTCACTGCTTTATGTCGCAACGGTTTGTTCGAACCCATGCGATTCCAGTCTCACCGCTTGTATCCAGCTGGAATGTCAGTTCAGGAAATGGCGTTCTAAAGGCAACCATGGGATACCGTTTGTGTCCAGTCGTCGTCTGCAGCAGAGAGTTTTATGCTGACTTCAAAGTGCTGGACATATCGAACTTTGATGTGGTTCTAGGAATGGATTGGCTTGGAACTTTTTATGCTACCATTGACTGTCGTCAAAGGAGGGTAGTATTCGAGATTCCAGACCATCCGGTCTTCTATTTCAAAACCGGAGACCGTACACTGGAGCTAAGTACCTACAAAGCGAAGCCAAGAGAAGAAGTAGTTGTAGCAGCTCAAGCGGAGGAAGAATCAAGACCAGATGTGGTTCGATAGTTCGACGATGTATTTCCTGACGATATATCAGGTTTGCCTCCTGATCAAGCTCTTGAATTCGGTATTGATTTAGTACCAGGAGCACAACCGGTAATCAAAGCACCCTATCGTTTAAGTCCGGAAGGTTTGAAGGAAGTCCGAACACGGTTGGACGAAATACTGGTGAAAGGATGGATTCGTCCCAGCACTTCAAGTTGGGGATCACCTGTACTACTTGTGAAGAAGAAGGAAGGTTCATACAGAATGTGCATCGATTACAGAGCCTTGAATGAAGTCACTATAAAGAACAAGTATCCACTTCCACACATCGACGATTTATTCGGTCACCTAAGTGGATCTTGTGTTTTCTCTAAATTGGATCTTCGTTCAGGTTATCATCAGGTGAAGGTCAAGGAAACTGATATTCACAAAACAGCTTTCAGAACTCACTATGGACATTACGAATTTCTCGTGATGCTATTTGGAGTGACCAACGCACCCACAATATTCATGAACCTAATGAATCAAGTTTTCCGGGAGCACTTAAACAGATTTGTTGTCATCTTCATCGACGGCATCCTGGTGTATTCTAAGAATCGGAAAGAGCATGCAGAACATCTACGAATTGTCCTGGAAACTCTTCGACAACATCAGCTCTATGCTAAGCACAGCAAGTGCGAGTTTTGCATAAAGCAAGCTGGTTTTCTTGGACATATCGTATCAGGAGAAGGAATCTCGGTGGATCCAGCAAAAGTTTCAGCAGTTAGCGAATGACCTACACCAAAGTCAGTGAAGGACATTCGAAGTTTCTTAGGTCTAGCTGGATATTACAGAAGATTCATTGAAGGATTTTCGAAGATAGCAACACCCCTGACCAAGCTCACACGTAAAGATGAAGATTTTGTGTGGTCAGAAGCATGCGAACAAGCTTTCGTAGAACTCAAGTCAAGGTTGACATCAGCACCTATTCTCGTTATACCGGATCAATCTGGAGGATTCATAGTGCATTGCGATGTATCCGGTAAGGGATTAGGATGTGTTCTACATCAGCATGGTAAAGTTGTGGCTTATGCTTCAAGACAGCTGAAGATTCATGAGCGCAATTATCCGACGCATGATTTGGAATTGGCAGCTGTCATCTTTGCTCTCAAGATTTGGCGCCATTATCTACTTGGTGTACGAGTGAACATCTACACAGATCATAAGAGCCTAAAGTACGTGTTTACTCAGAAGGAGTTGAATATGCGGCAGAGAAGATGGTTAGAACTCATGGCGGACTTTGACATCAACTTGCAATATCACCCAGGGAAGGTGAATGTGGTACCTGATGCACTTAGTCGCCAACCATTAGCAATAAATCTCACCGCTCAGTGGAAGCTTCAACAAGACTTGCATCAGATGGAGATTGAAGTAGTCATGCCAGGTAATACTTCAAGTTTGATGAATTTACAAGTTCAATCAATCATTGTCAATCAGATCAAAGCAGCCCAAGCAAGTGATGCTAAGTTGCAAAAGATCAGAGAACAAGTGGAGAATGGACTCAGAACAGACTTCATCATCCATGAAGACGGATCTTTGAGATACGACAGCAGATTGTATGTACCAAAAGGTCCTGTTCTGGAAGAGTTAATGAAAGAAGCTCACAACTCTCCCTACTCAGTACACCCTGGAGGTACCAAAATGTACAAAGATCTACGTCAGAATTATTGGTGGCATGGAATGAAGCGTGAAGTAGCCAGAAGCGTCACAAAATGCTTGGTGTGTCAGCAAGTAAAGGCTGAACATCACAGGACTGCTGGATTACTTCAACCGTTACCAATTCCAGAATGGAAGTGGCAACACATCACGATGGATTTTGTGACTGCTCTTCCTCGCAGCACAAAGGGTAACGATGCCGTATGGGTCATTATGGATCGACTCACAAAGTCGGCTCACTTTATCCCATTTCGAGTTGGCCAATCAACTGAGACACTAGCAAAGAAGTACATGGAGGTAATAATCTATTTAAAGATTTAAACTCTTCATAATGTACTATCTCTGATACGCATGAACTCATATGGGAAATTGTGAGACTTCATGGAGTACCGGTCTGCATTGTCTCTGATCGTGACACCAGGTTTCGATCGCAATTTTGGCAAAGTCTGCAAGCAAGCTTGGGAACAAATCTGAACTTCAGCACGGCTTATCATCCACAAACAGATGGTCAGTCGGAACGAACTATTCAGATCTTGGAGGATATGCTTAGAGCATGTATGTTAGACTTCAAAGGATCGTGGGAAGATCACCTACATCTTGTGGAGTTTTCGTACAACAACAGCTACCAAGAAAGCATAGGAATGGCACCTTTTGCAGCATTGTATGGAAGGAAGTGTCGATCGCCATTAAGTTGGGACGACATCGGAGATAGGGAACTTCTTGGACCAGAGATGATAGTAGCGACTGTTGATGTGGTTTGTACTATCAGGGAAAGGATGCGCATAGCCCAAGATCGACAGAAGCACTGGGCTGATGCAAAGAGACGTTATCTGGAGTTCCAGCCAGGAGATCATGTGTTCTTGAAGATATCTCTGAACCGCGAGTGATCCGATTTGGAAGACGGGGTAAGCTAAGTCCGAGATATATTGGACCGTTCGACATACTCAAACGAGTCGGTGAAGTGGCATACCGCTTAGCGCTTCCACCTTCATTGGAAGGAGTGCATAACGTGTTCCACATATCCCAACTCAGAAGGTATGTGAGTGACCCCAGCCATGTTCTCGATCATTCCGAGCTCACTATACAGCCCGATCTGTCTTGTGAGCAACAACCTGTGGGGATCCTGGACAGGAAAGTGAAGACACTTTGGAACAAGGAAGTTAACTTGGTCTGAGTGATGTGGAGGAAAGACACTCCAGGAGAGTCCACTAGGGAAAGGGAGGATGAAATGCGTACTAGATATCCACACCTTTTTGTAAACTAGTTCTCAAATAAAAGTTGTAAATTTCGAGGACGAAATTTTTGTAAGGAGGGTAGACTGTAACAACTCCATTTTTAATGAACAAAGAATTGATCTAAATTCAAAGTATACTTGGAGTATTTAATGTTGCTGATATCTCTTTAAATATTTATTTCACACCATAATTACAAGAAGGAGCTTGTAGCTCATTAGTAATACCTTGCACTGCTGAACCAAGCCACCAGAGTTCAAATCCCATACCCCACATTATTTTTAATATTATTTTGTTTTAAAATTTCTGGAATACCAACAGTCAACACGTGTTTTCTCACAAAAACCTCACTACCCATGAAAAGTTAAATGTTCCAGTAGCTACCCCCGGCGACCCCCCACCTTCCAAGCGCCTGACTCGGCTCGACTCGGCCGGACGGCCGAGTCATCAACAGAGGAAATGAGCCCCTTGGTCTCCCCTACCCCCCTGCACACTTTAATTTCTCAGATCGTTTCCAGAGAGCACAATAACTCTCATTCAATCCATTTTTAATACATTTTTCCTATTTTTTACATATTTTAATTAAAAACCCTACACCTACCCTAACCCTATAAATACACCCCTACCTCCTACCCTCTCATCCCAAAATTCTGAGCCCACTCTCTCAAAATCTCAAGAAAACCTTGTGTACTTTGAAAACGAGCGAAAGGCGAAGCCCCGACGAAATCGACGGCGAACTTCCGGTGACCGTGCTAGGAACTCTCGGCGACGAATCGATGCACCGGGGAACCCTCTTCTTCCTTATCATTCTCATGTTTGTCCAAACCCGTAAGTCCTTTTCTAGCTTCTCTTTTCTTTTCTAAAAAAATACGAATTTACAAACCCGACGGAATCGGCACAAATCCGATTTCCGATTCGGTTTTCTTATAAACTTCACTTCTCATTATTTCAATTATGTTTAAACACTATCATGTTGACTATTAAATACTAAACAACTAAATTGATCAAAGTTAAATTCATAAAATGATAGCTATTTCCATTCTACCGTATTTTCACTTAAATACCACATGGTTTCAATACGTCTTTAACCCCATTTAAATTGCTATACCTTAAAGTTGATCACGAGGTAAGGACCTACCTCCTCACACACTCATATGCAAACATAACACGCTACCTTGAGAACTTAGAATACGGAAAATAAAACAATTTCATTTAAATACCCTTTACTTAATAAAAACCAAATTTTGATACATCTTTATAAATAAATAACTTTTGGAACTAATAAAAAATATCTAGACTCAGTCAATTAGGGTCCGTCGCCTTCATTAGGACATAGTATGGTTGTGGACATCGGTCATTTATCTAAACCTGACTTTGTGGTGTCTAGGCTAGACAAGTGAGAAAGGTAATTTTAAAAGGCCCGTCTCACGGTGATTCGTGAGTGGATCCCTCCTTTCTTCACTTATACTTACCTGGCCACAATTGGTGGTGAAGAGGTGATTTGAGATATCTCACAACTTGACATAGAATACGGGAAATCGATATCTTTACAAATAAATACCATTTACTTAATAAAACCGTCTTCTAAAGGATTAGTATTTATAAAATCTTTGCAAAGCGCCGCTACCACCCATTTTGGGGAACCCGTTCGGGATGGTGCGGTTTATCGCACATCCTCGGGCTTAGTAGTGCGAGATTCAGACCTCCGCAAGGAGCATTCGATCTCGAAAGATTTAAAATACGACATTTTAAGAAAATGAGATTTTTAAAATATAAAATATTTATTAAAATTAATTTTGTATAAATATATGTATAATTATCATTAAAATGTCTATTTTGTTATGATATAAATATTCCACTTTTTTCTAAAAATCACAAGAACAAATTTTATACTAAAATACCATAAATTCCACATAATTCAATATTACAAATAAATACCTTTATTTATGAAATTAGGATATTTTCACTAGAAATATCACAATATAAAATCCACATTCATTACAACTCTAAAGACGAATAATAAATACTTGGGGTGCATCTTGAAAACTATACAAAAGCATTTTTACATAAACCCCCCTCAAGTTTTATAAATTACCCTAAGGACCCTAGTAAATATAGGACTTCGATTTACATCTCTACTGTCTGATACGGGTTTGAGTCTGATCATAATCCGACTTGAATATGATTCAAGTACCATATAAATCTACAATATTACAATTCAACATGAACACACGAATCCATGGATCCAGTTATCAATCTATTCAACTTGACTGAACCAAACCATGGATATACTTTCCATTTACATGATTCCAGTTTACATCCATTACATCTGTTACTGATATCATGGTTTCGGTCAGTCATCTAACTATACAACTTATACAATACCATATAACAATACAATCAAAACACTACGGGGTTTAAGGGGTAGATTGGTACGGAAGGTGTTAAAAGTGGCACGAGACAGTAAGATTAAAACACCTAACATGAATCCTGTTACTGTTGTACCGTGGCATAACGGTTCCTTGTAGTTTCAGTTTGCCCTGGTCTCTAGCATATAGAGACCCCTCTCGTATACACTGGCATCCTTCTGTACCAAGTTACAAACAACAGCGTTAACACAATATTCTACAATATTATACAACTTTAAAAGATACATTCTTATTCTGTCTTTTCTATTTCTCCCTTAACTTTGGGACTTACCGAGCGACCTGTTCGCTGACGACATTCTATTTCTTTCTTCTTTGAATGTCGTCAGGTGATCTGGACACAGCAGAGATCGAGCCCACCAGTGAAGACTTGGATCAGTTCCTCGAAGACCCCGAGCTCTAGACATTGTACATTTCCATTCTGTACCTTTAATTTCCTGTTATGCCATTGTTTAGGCATCGTTTTTACTTCAGTTGTATTTCCTTTTCATGCATTGTACAAAAGAATGTTAATAAATAAAGTTGCTGTTATTTTTATATCTCTTGTCTCTTGTGATTACTTTTATATTTTTTAGATACGCTTAGCGTATTTACTTCACAGTAAATACGTAGCGGACCAGTCGCGTCCCCTTCGCCGTATACCGGGAAGCGGGGCGTGACAGGTTTTGTTGGTGGCCCATGCAGGTCTGAGCTGTATAGAATCATACTATGCAGTTCTGTTCAGCGTGAACAAACTAAGCAATATAACACAAGAACCAGCAACTAAAACATTCTTTACAATTCATGTTTCTTGAATCTTACAATTTTATATTCATTGAATCTTATCATTTCAAATATTTTGAATCTGTCCTAATCCAAATTTTTCTTCAAGGTTATGGATTCTCCGAACAACACCACCACCAATGTCAACAACACACCTCCAGCCCTACCACTCACACCTGTCGTCCCTGCTCCGATCAAAGAGCAGACGGTTCTGCTTGAGGCAATCTGAAACCTCCTAGAGGAACAGCAGCAGCAGACTGCTCTTTTAATGAACCGTCCCGAGACAGACGCACCTGGGGTAAAGCAATTTAGGGCTTTACACCCCAAACAGTTCTCCGGAAAGGGAAGCCCACTTGAAGCTGAGGAATGAGCACAGAGCATAGAGGATGATCTGGCGGCAGCACAAGTGCCAGACATAGCATGGGCTCGTGTGGCGAAACTGCAGCTCACGGACAATGCTCGCAACTGGTGGAAAGCGGAAGAAAGCCGTCTTGAACAGCCTATCGAATGAAAGACTTTCCACAACATGTTCGACGCTAAGTACTTCCCTGAGACTGCCAGGTTCGACATGGAACAACTGTTCATCCATCTACAACAAAGTTCGATGTGGACCAAGTCAGTAGATGAGTATGACGCTGAGTTCACCATGCTCAGTCGGTAAGATATGTCTCAATAATTCGAATTTTTTTTATATCACATATTACACAGCTAACACAATATTTTTAACAATTTTGCGGCACCCCTTATACCGATAGATGAGATCAGAGCCCATCGCTTTCAACAAGGTTTGGATTCGGAAATCCAGGCTGCACTGGCCACAGGAGATTTTCCGACTCATAAATCGGCTCTGAAAGCTGCCCGCCGTTATGAGGCAGTGGTAAAGGCGAGGGGAAGACCTCAATCTGCTGGATTTAAGCGTCCTGCCAACCAGATGGCAGGAGGAGCCTCGTCCAGGCCATCTTTTGTGCTAAGGCGACCCGGAGTACAGAACAACCGTCCCAGCCCAGCCTTTTGTACCTACTGCAAGAGAACTGGACATATAATGAAAGACTGCCGGTGAGCCAACCATCTTTGGCCGGCCACATGAATGTTGTATGAGATGCAACATGAACACAGTACAAAATTTAGCCCCAGACCTCGGATTTTGGCCGGCCAGATAACCCAGAAAACCGGCCTGCTCAGTTTTTTATTGGTGTTCAGGGTTGAAATTTATACTGTGTTCCAGTCTTTGGGTTTTGGTGTTTCAAGTGTTGTTTGTTTTTGATAAATTTTCATGTGATGTTAACTTTCTGCAAAGGCAACTCGGAGTGTTTCGTAGTCGTAATTCTAACAATTTTTCGGGTTATTTTAGACGATGTTATTCGAATGGGTTATCTTAGACGATGTTAAAAAGCGCTCCTAGAGAACCTTCAAGGGCTGTTGTGTACAGAATGAGGGGCTTTCTCTTGGCCGGAGTGGTCAGTACCGGCGGATTCTGCAGATATTGCTTGATTTCATCCAGTGTGCTTTGGCATTTGCGATCCCAAACGAACGGGGTTTCCTTCTTCATCAGGTGACTGTAGGGACGGCATTTTCCGGAGAGGTTAGCTATGAATCGTCGGATGTACGTGAGCTTCCCTTGTAGAGACCGCAATTGTTTCAAAGTTCTTGGAGAAGGCATTTCCATAATCGCCTTGATCTTTGACTGGTCTATTTCGATGCCTTTATGTTGTACGATGAATCCTAGGAATTTGCCTGAGGAAACTCCAAACGCGCATTTCAGAGGGTTCATCTTCAGGTTGTATTTCCGAAGGCGCTGGAACACTATCTTCATATGCTCCCAGTGCTCCTCATACGATTTGCTTTTCACCACGAGGTCGTCAATATAACATTCGACAATCTCGTGTATGAGGTCATCAAAGATCTTTGTCATGGCCCTTTGGTAGGTAGCGCCGACGTTCTTTAGACCTAAAGGTATCACTTTGTAGCAGAATATACCCAGAGGAGTCCGGAAAGCGGTATGCTTCTGGTCTTCGGGATGCATCTTTATTTGATTGTACCCCGATGATCCGTCCATGAAGGAGAAGACTTCATGAGTGGACGTGTTATCTATCATCAGCTCGGTAACCGGTACGGGAAAGTCATCCTTCGGACATGCTTTGTTGAGGTCCCGAAAGTCCACGCAGATGCGCACTGTCCCATTTTTCTTTATCACTGGGACAATGTTGGCGATCCAGTCAGGGTATTGAACTTCTTGGATGAAGCTGGAGTCGATTAGCTTCTTGACTTCGGCGTTGATACTCATTTCAAGTTTGAGCCGCATCCTTCTTGGCGCTTATTTGACTGGCTTAACGTCCGGAGATATCGCCAATTTATGCACCATTATTTCTGGATCTAGCCCCGGCATCTCGGAGTAGTTTCATGCGAAGCAGTCTTTATACTGCATGAGCACATCTTTTAGCGTAGCCACCTGCTCTTTAGATAGCAACTCACTGACAAACGTTGGTCGCGGGTCTTTTGCCATCCCTAAGTCGATTTTCTTTAGGTTGTCCTCAGTAGTATATATTCCATCTTCCAATTCTTTTGGCGCCGGTGGAAATTCTGAGATCAACTCATCTTCACCATTAGTTTCGAAGCACCAGAAGAGGTCATCCATATTCTTGTGCATTCCTCTTTCCGACAGCGTTATCACGTGACAGGTACGAGTTCGTTTCCAAGACCGACGTTGATCTGGCTCTACTCTCGCCATATACATTGCTTTTGGCACATGCCCTTGCGGCGGGGCTACCCTCCAACTGTTGGATAGAGCGAACCTGCCGAGTTGATATTGGTCTTCGACCCAGTTTTTGAAGGTGAAGCAGTCTTCAAGAAGATGTCCTACTGCTCGATGATAGGAGCAATAATCCGGGTGACAAACCTCGTTTGCTTGATCGGGGTGCCAAGACTCGGGAGTGTCATCATCTGATGTTTCATGACAAAGTCGAATTTCTTCTTTGTCTTGTCTCGAGGAAAGGAACATTCCCGATCCATCTTCCTCATCAGTGATGGATTTCGGCTGACCTTCTCTCGATTGCGTGGCCTTTCGGATCCATTTTTCCATCTTGGAATGCCGTCCCCGTTCTTGACCTTAACATTGCTTCTGCGCCGGGCTTTCTTTTTTCCATCAGAGTGTACAGCGGGTTGGGGTGAAAGGGATCATCATCCTCCATAGCCTGCTGAATGAAACGTTGCATCTTGGCTTTTTCGTAAATGGCCATTTCGCGGCTGTGGTCATCTCGAACCCTTTGACCTGCTTCTCTGATTAGCTTGTCAATCTGTTCCTCAAATGACGGGCTCGGTATTTTTATGGCGGGACCTCGTTCTGGTTCAGTGTCAGCATCCCCTTCTTCATTGAGATCATTTATGACATTGCAATCATGAAATTGCTCCCGTTTCTTGGGCCGGACATATCTAAGCCCAACCGTTTCCATTTTTTCGTTGAGCAATTTTCGCTGAGTTCCGGGGACGTTCCAGATCCTGTTGAAGAACTGAACTTGTCGAGCAGTCTGTTTGAAAGATACGCCTTGGCATCTCAATAACCTTTTTAATCCCTCCGTGTAGTATCTGGGCAGACGGATGGGTTGGAGCCTGTCGAGCGAAAAATCGGTACCATGCCAGATTTCTCTTTCGACTTTAGCCTCTATGGATCGAATAGGATTGCCCTTTCACCTCTTCGCTTGGGAGGAACGTAGAATGTCTGCAGCTCTTGCACACTATATGTCTCAAGCGCATCAAGCTCTTTGTAGTGCTGTTGCAGAACCATGGCGATTTGCAAACTCTAATCATCTTTAGTGAGGGCCTGCATTGATGTACAGACCGAGAATACTGCGTTCACTTCGTCTTCAGAGTCACTGCCAAAGACCAGAACAGGGGTAGATGGTCCCGGCCTATTGCTTTGAGGCAGCCCCGAATAGACTATCTCTTCTTCCTCCTTGGTATCGCTCCCGAAGACCGGAATAGTGGTAATAGCTTTTTGCTTATTCTCCGGTTTATGGCATCTTTCCGTGTCTTCAAAGTCTGGTAGGAAATACTTTGCATCTTCGTACTTTCGGACTTCATTTATAGAAAATGGGTTTAGTTCCCCCGTCACGGTATACTCGAGACCATCTTTGAAATACTTCATACACTGATGTTGTGTAGAAGGGATGATGTTGTACTCGTGTAACCAAGGCTTGCCGAGCAATGCGTTGTAGCAGGTCTTGGCGTCAATGACATGAAATTTGATGTCAGTGACGAGTAGCCCAAAGCGTAACGTCAGTATTACAGACCCGAGCGTCCGTGATGACTGGGAGTCGAATCCGGAGATGGTGATTTTATTCCGAGCGAGGTGTTGAATGCTCATACAGATTTCTTTTAACACCCTCACATTTAGGAGGTTGACAAAGGACCCGTTGTTAACTAAGATCTTCCCTATCTTGATGTCATGGTAGTACCCGGTGACATACAGGGGACGATTGTGCTCGCACGTTTCGAGGAGGAGATCTTCATCACCGAAGGCGATGTCAGCTGTGTGCACTTCTTCCAGCTCATCCTTCATCTTTTCTTCGGCAAGGAAAGCTTGAAACTGCCCGGACTCTTGTATTGCCTTGATCAGAGAATCTCATGCCTCTTTGGACAACAGAAGGGCATCCAAAATGCTTAACTGTGAGGGTATCTTCCTCAGATGTGCTAGGAAATTGTAATCCACTTTGCTTTTCTTGGGCGGGTCCTTGGCTGTCAGCTCTTCGACGACTCGATCATCGAGGGCGATATCCTCAAGGAATTTTTCCTTCCCCTTATCTTTTTTGTTCGATCCCTTATTTGTAGGTCCAAGTTTCTTTTCGGGCAACGTACGATTGCGCAGCTGAATATTCTCACAGTTTTTCATATCTTCTTTTTTTCCTGAGGTGGATTCTTTGAAGAGAGGGCCGAGGGCTATTTCTTCATTAGAATCGCTTTCGAAGGTGAGAACTTGCGATCTCCCGGAATCAACCATGTGACAGTTGCCGGCAGTTCTTTTGCGCTCATCTGTCGTGTTTCTCTGCTCCCGATGAGTTTTGCGCTTCATCCGCTTAAAATTTTGTTGGTGAGCAACGTATCCCTGCTACCATTTTTTAAAGGCCATGCATTCTTCGGTAGGGTGCGCAACCCTTCGATGGTACAAGCAGTAGTTAAGATGTACATCCGCTTCGTCAAGGTATATGCCGCTAGGAGTATTTCCTTTGGGAGATGGCAGCTTCATTTCCATTGATAGGGCTTTAGCGAACCGTTTCCTTGCCTTAAGCTTGCTTTTGTCTGCCATGGGCGTGCTTCGATCTGGTTAGAGCGCTTTGCGATTCAACCTTACCATGACTTCTTCAGCTTGATGCCGACGCCTGGCTCTTTCGAATATGGCCATTTCACGCTCTTGATCAGCTTTGCTCTTCTGACGGGCTTCATTCAGTAGCATATCGATCATCTCGTCTGACGGTCCCAAGGATTTTGGCACCGATCTTGCCCCCAGCTCCTCTACATTATTTTCTGATGCCGAGTGAGCTTCTTCGTTATTTAGCGACGAATGAGAGATCATGTGGCAACTTGCCGTATAATCTTCGGGTTCTTCTGACGAGTCTTCTCCCTCATCATTGTCATTATCTCCGCTCTCAAGGATATGGCTGAGAAACTATTGGAGTGTGACCGGGGTTCGTGCCTTCTGGTTATATTCTTCCAGCGTGTCAATATGTTTTTGCAGATCTGTACGTTTTTCATCAGACTGCGTGGGTGTTGGGGTCAAAATTTGCACCCAGTTGACCGGGTCAAAGTCAAGGTCAACCCCAAGTAAGCGGATCCAAGCCCAAGCAAGTGGGCCCATGCCCAAGTCGAGCCCCGCGGCCGGCCTCCCCATGCCAAAATAAAAATCATGTAACAAATAATTTTGATGTAATCTTTTGTGCATGAATGTAAGCAGGCATAAAGGCAAAGTTTTGTAAAGCCCATGGCTTATATGCAAAAAGAAATAACACATGAGACATGGGATGGGCAAAATGCCATTTTGTAAAGCCCAAGGGACTATGTGTAAATGTGTAAGCCTATAAGAGGTAACATGATGAAAATATCTAATAAGCTTTTCATTCTCTCCAAAACTAGGGTTCCTGTGCCTCATTCTCCTTCCTCAAGGTTCTAAACCTTCTTCTTTCTTTTGAATTAAATCAAGAGTTTTACTTTTCCTTTTCAAAAACTAAATAGTTTTTCACCACAAAACCCATAAAGGGGAACTCAGATCTCCCATCAGATCTCAAAAATAAGAGATTTTTAAAATCTCATACTTCTTGTTCTTCAAGATCCAGCCGATAGAAGAGGAGGAAGGAAACCCACCTCCAAAAATCCCACTTTGGGGAAGATCCAGGGCTCAAGGAAGAAGCCCCTTCATTAGCTCCAAAAATATCTTAGGAGTTCAACTCCATAAGTCAAGTCGGAAGCACAGCTCTCAGTGCAGGGACTAAGTCCCTTTTGCTGCTGACGCTTAGAGCCCGCGTGCCAGGCATGTAGAGCGCTGGCGCTCTGGCGCACAACGTCCACACGCCAGGCACGTGGTGTGCTGGCGCTTTGGCGCACAGCGCCCGCTCGCCAGGCACGTGGGGCGCTGGCCCACGCATCCTTTGGATGCCTTTTTTTTTATATATATATACTGTATATATATACACACACATACGCATGCACATACTCCACGACACTGTCCCAGTTAGAAAAACTCTGCAGGGCCCCCGATATATCCAAAACCTTTTCAAAACACAACACTGCACATTGAGTTCGCATGACCAATTTAACCCGTTAATCGGAGGTTCCCTCGCTCCAAAGGCGAGGGGTAATTAACGGCAGCTTAGTCCGCGGCTGCCGGAGATTCGGATCCCCACAATCAATAAACTCCAGCCTACTCTAGGAAGGGGGAATCTGTAATGCGCCTGACAATCACTCGTATTCCCATCTTAATGGGGTGACGAAAAACACCCTACAACGGGCTTTTTGGTCTTCTTCTTATTCTTCGAAGACTTCGACAGCTAGACCTGGGTATTTTGCCCATCGTTACCAACTCCCAGTGTTGGGAGTTGTTTCAGCATCCTCTCAATGATCTCAGGCTCTAGCGGGTTTTTCCACCTGATTGCCGGGCATGCTTAGAGATCCTTCAGTATTCTTTTGGTCTTAGCCGAAAGAACAACTTCCCATAGAGCTTCATGTATAAATGAGCATGATGCCCCTGGCGTGTCCATATTTTTAGGAGCGTACGGTTGTGGCGGGTTTACTTTCCAATTTTCGGACAGCGCGAATTTGCCTTGTTGGTACTAGTCCTCAATCCAGTTTTTGAAGACGAAGCAATCTTCGATTGGATGGCCCAATATTCGGTGGTAGGGATAGTAATTAGGATTATTGACGTCACCGGGTTGCAGTGGGCGTTTCAGATCCGGCAAGGTGATGAGCCTATTGCGCACCGCTAGTTCGAACAGTCTCCTCGTTTTATCCCGGAAAAACGAGTAAGGACGTCTCAACTTCTCATCGAAGAATCGTGATTTGTTGCCTTGGAGAGCAACCGGTTTCGGATCACTCGGCTGTTGCTGAGCGTTGGCGATGAAGGTCGCTTTACCTTTCCCCTTTTCATTTCGAAGTTCCGTTTTTGAGGAGAATGGTCTATGGCCCATCTGGTTCATTTGGGCCAGCTTGTCGATCAAGACTTGGAAAGTGGCCGGCTTAAAGAACATCATGAATTGGTATATAGTTGCCTGCGGATCTAGGGTCCCCACGAACATGCCCACGGCAGGAGCTTCTTCTATGCGTTGTTCGCATCTCGACCATAGGTTCCTCCAGCGAATTGCATACTGAACCCACGTCTCTCCTGGCTTCACCCTGGCATTGATCAATATCTTGATCAGGGTGCGTTCGCTGGCGCTTTCGAAACGCTGGGTGAACAGCAACTCCATTTCTGTGAATGTTTTGATAGAGTCGTTCGGAAGCTCTGAGTACCATTCAACAGCCGTCTCCACTAACTGCCAACGAACTGGCGAAGTAGCAATTTGTCGTCACCTCCAGTATGGCCGCAGAGAGCCCTGAACTGAGCGACGTGCTGATGGGATTTCCTGTCCTCTTATACACGTAAAATTTGGGGATCGTATATCCCGGCGGGTACTTAATCTGATCGTACCAGCCTGGATATGGTCGCCCAGTTCGGACGACTTGGCCAGTAGCTTCATTTGCCTGATGAGCTCGTATCTGTTGAGCTATGTAGTCATCAAGCACAGCTTTTGAGATCGTCTCCTTTCTGGCTGCTGATAAAACCGGAAGAGGGTTTGATATCTCCCCTCTGTCGTCTTCAATGACCACTAAAGGATCTTTGGCTGGAGGGTCCGGTTGGATCATCATCCCCACCATATCTTGGAACAGCAGCTCCAGCTGTTTTATATTAGCCGCTTATTCCGCGGCCTCTTTATCTTTCTTTTCGAGTATTCTTCGGAGGAACACGGCGTCGGTTTCCTGCTCCTGGCGTTGATTCGACAACGCCTTCGGGCTTTCTTTCTGCCCAGTGAGTGCAGCCATCTTTGTCAGCATCTCCTGGAGTTTCTGTTGTTGCCCTCGAGCCTTTATTTCTGATCGTGTAAGTGGTCGATGACCCCCAGAAGCATGGCTTTCCTTTTTTCCGGAAGCCATATAGACTGTGTGCACTACCATGCCCCTAGACTTGGGGCGTTTGGGTTCAGTACCCTTGAGATTTATCGTAAGCACAGGGATTTTCTCCGGCCTTCTCCTTTTATGGGCGGCAAAGTTGAGGGGGCTATTGCAGGTGATACTTTCCGCGGTACGGCGACGGGATGGTCATCCTCTTGCCAAACTTTCATTTTCTTCTGTTGGTAGGAGTAGTCCTTGTCGATCACAGAGTCTTGGACTCTTCGCCAGACCCTGTGGATTTTGGAGGACAGCCGCTGAGAGGGCTGTTCCGGCTTCGCTTTAGTAACATTTTTAGCAGGTGGAGGAGACCTCTTCAATACGGCAGTTGGAGAGTTCTTGCGCACCCTCTTGAGCGGCTAAAAACTGTTCCCAGTTGGAACAACAGCATCAATTTCCACCATTGGAGCTGGTGGAGTCAGTCCAAAGGGAGAGATGCCCCCAATTTTTCTCACTCAGTGCCAGTGGCGACGTCGAGTATGTCTAACAGATGGGACTGGCTCAGTTACGGGGGTGGCTTCATCATGCCCCATGTTCTGGTGAAGGGCTACTGGGGTCAACCCGTCGAAGACCGACGTCTGCTGAGAGGGAGTGGTCAATCTTGCAAAGACCGACTTTTTGGCAGGGGAAGCATTTGTAACGACCTCACCCGAACCAGGAATTGGGATGGCCAGTCTTGTAAAGACCGACCCCTTAGCCGGAGAAGAAGCCCCTTTGATGACTTCGTTTATCGGAGCTGGAATAGCTATCCTCTTCGGGATAACTCCTGCGGGTATTGCAGGCTTCTTCACGGGCCTGCTTGAGCTTTGGCCTAGTCTGTTAAGGACCGAGGCGTTGGACTTGGAGGACCCGTTGAAAGGGGGCGTGGTAGTGGTAAGCCGATCAAAGACCGACTTCTTCGGAGCTTCCTGTGATGGTACTGGAGCGTTGAAACTCATTGGTGGGAGCATGGTTCCGAAGAACAATCCCGTGGTGGCCTGTGTCACCTGTTCCACCGGCATTGCATAAATGGAGGTCGCTTGGGGCCCGTAAGTTACTCCTCCAGATAGGACGGAGCAGGAGTTGTTGCTGCAGTTGGTGCAGTTGGAAGTTATTGACGCCATCTTCTCTTCTGCACGGAGCAAGACACCAAATCTTAGTACCTCGAATCCACAGGCAACCATTGCAGACCGCGATTTGTTCATGAAACATGACACACGAAGTGTGGAGTGGAAAGAGGAAAAGGTCCCACCGGGCGTGCCAGAATCTGTTTACCGCCGAAAACAGAGACGAAACCGCGTAGGCCGTCTTGCCTGAATTTGGGGGCAGATGCTATTTGGGTTTATCCGTCCACCTCTCCGAAGATGCCAAGTTGATTTATGGCACCATATATCGGAGGTTTGGACGGATGCGGCCGTTGTAGCAAATTTCGTCAGATTCCCACTCGTTTGCGAGAGGTTTTTTATTGTGGGGACGCTTTTCCCTGTAGACGCAAGCCCCTGCAGTTAATTACGTTATCGGGTTACGATAACCACTTTCTCCTTCTCCAGATGTTCACTTCGTGTCGTGTGTGTTTTTTTTTTTTTTTTGGTTGCCTGTGGATTATATACGGAGACTAATTTATGTTGTCGCCCGTAGGGCGGGGATTAGTCCAAATCCGTATTTTCTTAGATTTGGGTTTAGTGGATTTAAGGCTCGTTAACCTCATTAGAGATTAAGATCAACTTAAATATTTGTTAAGGATATGTTAGTCTAATTTTAGATTAAAATCTACATAACAAGGTTTTAGGATCATTTAGATCCAATGAAAGAGCATTTGGGCCTTATCAATTTAGTTTAAGAACGTTACGGTCCATTGGGTTTAAGGACATCATAGTCCATGGTTTAAAGACATCATAGTCCGTAGAGTTTAGTTTAGAGACGTTGAGGTCCATTGGGTTAAAGGACATCATAATCCGTGGAGTTTAAGGACATCATAGTTCATAGAGTTTAAAAACATCATAGTCTATAGAGTTTAGTTTAGGGACGTTACGGTCCATAAAGATTAGTTTAAGGACATTACGGTCCATAGTTAGTTTAAGGACATTACGATCCATTGGGTTTAAGGACATCATAGTCCATAAAGATTAGTTTAAGGACATTACGGTCTATGGTTAGTTTAAGGACATTACGGTCCATTGGTTTGTATCCATGGGTTTGGAAATGTACTAAGAAGTTGTTGGTTGTCGGGACCCGCCACCTCTCTGAAGACGTTGAGGAATTACAACGACATGTATCAGAGGTGTGGAAAGATGTACCCTTGAACCAATGTCCCGATTGAGGGGGAATGGGATGAACATCATTTTAGATGCCATCTGTTAAGAGCTCATTAGCTATCTTTGAGACTGAGATCGGTTTTGGAGACCTTGAGCATGAGGGGCTCAATCGATGGTCCTCGGGAGATTTGGTCTGAGTTTGGCTAATATTGGCCTTTCATAGTGTTAAACACTAGTATATACTTAGTGCTCACGTGCTCCCATGTGAGGCGCTTGAAGTAGTGTTAAACACTAAAAATTTGAGGCGCTCACGTGGGGTCACGTGAGGCGCTTGAAGTAGTGTCAAACACTAAAAATTTGAGACGCTATTTCTTTGGATTTACTTCCTTGTTCTTTTCTGAGCGCTAAGCGCTATTGGGTCACGTGAGATCACGTGAGGCATCCCCAAAATGGAAACTGCCTTTGATTTATTCCCTTTTTGCTTTATAAATGCTAGGCACTACTTGGGGGTCACGTGGGATAACGTGAGCCAATCTCGGTTGTCCTGTTTTGTTCATCAAGGATGCTCACGTGGGAGCACGTGATCGGCCGTTATCATGTTGGGTGCCAATCTTTTTACGTGCATGGAGATCCTGAGTTTCGAGACTTTCAAGCCCACTGTTTTGTAAAAATTAAATTCTTAGGACTTAGTTTTCCTCCTAGGTTTGGGATCTGCATGGCAGAATCTCCCCGATGAGAATTGAATTCTCAACTTGTAGGGAGATCTACTTCTGCAGATCTTTCACTATAAGGAAGAGCCAAGTTCTTCTATGAAGGGTTAAACCTTTGTTTTATCAGAGCAATTAAATTCCTATATAATTTTTGGGAGAATTAAATTCTCTGAACTTAGATCTTCCCCTAGATTTTGGATCTGCATGGCAGAATCTCCCCGATGAGAATTAAATTCTCAACTTGTGGGGAGATCTGCTTCTGCAGATCTCAACCAGAGGAAGAACTAAGTTCTTTTTAGAAGAGTTAAACTCTTATGGAGGTGAAAAAGAGATGAGATATTCTCTGTGTTTTGTTCCTTCTTTTACCTAGAGTTTCTTTTTCTCTTTTAGGTCTTCTTCTCTCTGGATAATTAAATTCTCTTTTCTTTTAAGCTTACGAGGGGGTTTCTCTTTTTCTTTTCTGTATTGAACTTGAAGTTTATGGGGGGGGTGGGTTCCTCTGTACCAGACTTGTAGTCTTGGGTCCTTTATATAGGGGAGGCTGATTTGTTGATTCAGTTAAGAAAATCTCTCATTGAGAGATTTCTTAATTGATTTGAGAAATTTATCCACCGTTGGATCTTTGATCCCAGGACTTCTGTTTTATAGAAGACATTTCTTCTTTTTTAAAAAGATTGGGAAAATATTTTCCCATATAGAACTTATTCTGTATCTTGGTGATTTTTAATCACCATTGGATCTTTGATCCAATGGTGCTCTGATTTACAGAGTACAATCTTTCTTGTTTAGAAAGATTGAGAAAATATTTTCCAAACAGGATTTGGATCCTTGTATTTAGAATTTAATTCTATCGGCTCAGAAGGCATTTGAGATCTCTCACGTGCAGCACGTGACCCTTCACAGAATTAACTTGGTTCGTTTGTATGCAGCAGTCCAAACAGATGGAAGGCATCACGTGGTAACACGTGAGCTTTTCTGCTCTTTGTTTGTTTTATAACCGGGTCCTACACGTTTTGTGTGAAAGACGATCACGTGCTTGCACGTGAGGCTTTAATTGCTGCTTACTAAGTGGAGCCACTTACTCTGTATACAGATGCATCACATGCTTGCACGTGATGCTCCACTAGAGGGAAGTTTTTCCTTTCCCTCCCCGAATCTCTTTATAAGGGATCGATGATCACGTGCTTACACGTGATGCTTCCATTAGTGAGGAATTTTCCCTTCCCCTTTTCTTTCTGAATTTTTATAAGGGAACATTCGCGCCTTCTGGTTGTACTTCTCTGATGTGTCGATGTACTTTTGTAGATTTGTGCGCTTGTCGTCATACTTGGCAGGCTACACATGCTTCTTGGTTTTCTTCTTTTTCTTCGAAGATTTTGAAGGCTTGACTTGGGGATTTTTCCCTTTGTCAATAACTTTCGGTATGGGACATGGTTTCAGCATCCCTTCGATGATTTTGGGTTCAATCTGGCTTTTCCACCTGACTACCGGACATGCCTATAGATCTTTCAACATTCTTTTGGTTTTAACTGAAAGAATGACTTCTCATGAAGCTTCTTCCACGAGCGAGCATGATGCCACCGGTGCATCCAATTTTTTGGGAGCGTGCTTCTGTGGTGGGTTCACCCTCCAGTTCTCAGATAGCGTGAACTTCCCTTGTTGATACTGGTCCTCAACCCAGTTCTTGAAGATGTAGTTATCCTCAATCGGGTGGCTCACCATTCTGTGATAGGAGCAGTAGTTGGGGTTGTTAACGTCGCCAGGTTGCGTTGGACGCCGTAGGTCTGGCAATATGACGAGTTTGTTACGCATTGCCAACTTAAATAGTCTCCTCATCTTATCACGAGGAAACGAGTAAGCGCATCCTAGACTTTCTTCCAGGGATAGGCGTAGACATGCATTGTTTTGGCGAACCGCCGGTTTTGGGTCGCTTGGTTGTTGTTGAGTATTGGCGACGAAGGTCGTTTTCCCTTTACCTTTGGCATTTCGAGGGTCCTTACTTGAGGAGGAAGGGCCGCGGCCCCTCTGGTTTATTTGGGCCAGTTTATCTATCAGAGCCTGTAAGGTAGTTGGTTTGAAGAACTTCATGAACTGGGATACAGTCGTTTGTGGATCAAGGGTCCCGATGAACATGCCCATGGCGGGGGATTCTTCGATGCGTTGTTCGCACTTTGACCACAGGTTCCGCCACCGGATCGCATATTGGACCCAGGTTTCTCCCGGCCTTACCCTGGCATTGATTAAAGCCGCGATCGAGGTGCGCTCGCTTGCACTGGCGAACTGTTGTGTGAACAGCAATTCCATCTCTGTGAATGTCTTTACGGAGTCATTTGGGAGCTCCAAGTACCATTCAAAGAATGTCTCTGACAGGCTGCTAATGAACTGGCGAAGCAACAGTTTGTCGTCACCTCCAGTGTTGCTGCACAGAGCTCTGAACTGCGTGACGTGCTGGTGTGGGTTTCATGTCCCCTTGTACACATGGAAATTGGGGATCGTATATCCCGGCGGGTAATTAATTTGGTCATACCAACGTGGATACGGTCGCCCAGTTCTGATAATTTGGCCGGCCGCTTCGTTTTCTTGATGAGCTCGTGTTGAGCGATGTAATCATCAAGAGCATCCTTGGAGATCGTTTCCTCCTTGGCCATTGAATGGGCCGGAAGAGGGTTTGATGTTTCCCCTCTGTCATTCTCGATGATTATCGGCAGAGCTTCGACTGGGGGTTCTGACTGGATCATCATTCCAACCATGTCCTGGAACAAGAGAGCCGTCTGCTTTATGTTAGCAGCCTGCTCTGCGGTTTCCTTGTCTTTTCTTTCAAGCACCCTTCGCAGGAACTCTGTATTGGTCTCCTGCTCTTGGCGATGTTCGGCTGCTAGTTCTGGACTTTCTTTCTGCCTGGTGAGTGCTGTCATTTTGGTCAGCATCTCCTGGAGCTTTTGTTGTTGCTCCTGAGCTTTTGTCAGCTACCGAGTTTGCGGCCAGTGACCTACGGAAGCATGACTTTCTTCTTTCCCGGAAGCCATGTAGACTATATGTACGATCATGTCCCTAGACTTAGGGCGTTTGTGTCCATCACCTTTGGAATTTGCCGCCGGCGGTGGGATTTTCTCCAGCCTCGTCTTTCTCTGGGAGGTTGAAGTTGAAGGTGCCGTTGTAACAGACACCCGTGTAGGAGAAGTCCCTCGCTGTATGGAGGAAGGACAGTATTTCTCTTGCCGAGCCTTCGATTTCTTCAGTTGACGAAAGTAGTCTTTGTTGATCACAGAGTCCTGGACATTTCGCCAGACCCTGTGAATTTGGGAGGAGAGCCGCTGATGGGGCTGCTTCGTCTTTGCCAACATTGTGGCTTTTGCAGGCAGGGGCGATTTTTTTAGCACCGCCGTTGGAGAGTTCTTGCGTACCCTCCTGAACAGATCAAAGCTGTTCCCGGTTGGAACAACAGCGTCAATTTCCACCATTGAAGCTGGTGAGGTAAGTCCACAGGGGGAGTTTCCCCGAGCTTTTCTCACAAGGCGCCAGTGGCGACGTTGAGCGTGTCTTACAGACGAGGCCGCCTCAGTTTTGGAAATGGCTTCTTCATGCCCCCGGCTTTTCTGAGAGTCTGTTGTTGGTGTCATCCTGTTAAAGACCGACGTCCTTAGCAGAGCTTGAGGAGGAACAACCAATCTTTCAAAGACCGACTTTCTGGTAGGGGAAGCACCTTTAACGACTTCACCTGCAGAAGTAGTTTGTAGGGCTATCTGTTTTGGGATAACCCCTTAAGATATCACGAGCCTCTTTACGGGCCCGTTTAATGTAACAATCCTAAATTTCCTATACAAGTTTTTCCAAAAAAAATTTCAAATATCCATAAAGGGGTATTTATTGCCTGAGCACAAGACTTAAGTAATTAATTAGCAATTTAATTATAAGAAGGAGCTTGTGGCTCATTGGTAATACCTTACATTGCCGAACCAAGCCACCAGAGTTCAAATCTCATGCCCCACATTATTTTTAATATTTATTTTGTTTTAAATTTTATGGAAGCCCAACAGTCCACACAAGATAACTCCAGATTTTCCCACTACACTTGAAAACTGAAAGTACCAGTGGCTACCCCCGGCGACCCCCTACCTCCCGAGACCCCGACTCGGCCGAGTCGGCCGGTGGACCGGCCGACTCGGGTCAGCGCCGCCGGCTGGACTTAGCCGGTCGGCCGAGTCATCAACAGAGAAAAAATGTCTCTTGGCCTACCCTACTCCCCTGTACACTCCATTTATTTAGATCGGTTCCAGAGAAGCCATAAAGTCCCTTTTACTCCATTTTTAATGCATTTTAATATATTTTTACATTTTTTAATTAGAACCCTTCATCTACCCTAACCCTAGCCTAACCCTATAAATACCACCCCTACCCTCTACCCTCTCACCCCAAAACTCTGAGCCAACTCTCTAAAATTCTCAAGAGATCTTGTGTACTTTGAAAACGAGCACGAAGCAAAGCTACGGCGAAATTCCCGGCGAACTTCCGGCGATCGTTCTAAGAGCTATCGGCGACGAAGCGACGCACCGGAGATCCCTCTCCTTCCATCTCACTTTCATTATTTTCCAAAACACGTAAGTCCCATTTTCTATCTCTCTTTTCTATTCCAAAAAAATACGGATTTACAAACCCGACGGAATCGGAACAAATCCGATTTCCGATTCGGTTTCTTCATAAAACTCCACTTCTCGCTAATACAATTATGCTTAAACTCCATCATGTTGACTATTAAACGCTAATCAACCAAATTGATCAAGTTTCATTTCATAAAATGATGACCATTTCAATTTATCGTATTTTTCACTTAAATACCACATTGTTTCAATTCTACATTTAACTCTATTAAACTTGCTATACCTTTAGGTAGATCACGAGGTAACGACCTACCTCCTCACACACTCATATGCAACATAACACGATACCCTCGAGAACTTAGAATACGGGAAAACATACATTTTCATTTAAATACCTTTTATTTAATAAAACCATTTCTAAAAGATTTAGTATTGATAAATCTTTACAAATAAATACCACTTATTATGAAAATAGGACAAGGTTGTGGGCATTCAGTCGTTTATCTAAACCTGACTTTGTGGTGTCTACGCTAGATAAGTGAGAAAGGTAACTTTAAAAGGCTTGTCTCACGGTGATTCATGAGCGGATCTCTCCTTTCTTCACTTGTACTTACCTGGACACAATTGGCGGTGAAGAGGTGATTTGAGGTATCTCACAACTTGTCGCTTTGGACCAGTTAGGAGCAGTCTAGTTGACTTAGGAGACCCTAGAACATAGAATACGGGAAAACGACAATTTTTCATTTAAATACCATAATTAATAAAACCGTTTTCCTTAATGATTAGTATTTATACAAATCTTTTCAAAGCGCCGCTACAACCCATTTGGGGAATCCGTTCGGGATGGTGCAGATTATCGCACATCCTCGGGCTTAGTAGTGCGAGATTCAGACCTCCGCAAGGAGCATTCGGTCTCGAAAGATTTAAAATACGATATCTTAATAAAACGAGATTTCTAGAATATTATAGATATATACAAAATTATTTTCATATAAACATATCTATTTTTGAAGTATTATAAATATTCCACCTTTTTCTAAAAATCACAAGAATCAATTTTACACTAAAATACCATGAATTCCATACAAATCAATATTACAGATAAATACCTTTATTTTTGAAATTAGGATATTTCCACTAGAAATATCACAATATAAAATCTACATTCATTACGACTCTAAAGACGAATAATAAATACTTGGGGTGTATTTTGAAAAGTATATAAAAGTATTTTTACATAAAACCCTTCAAGTTCTATAAATTACCCTAAGGACCCTAGTAAACATAGGTTTAAGTGGGACCAATCTCTTGAGCCTCAGGGAGCCGGAAAAGTGGGTGCTTGCCTATCTAAGGTAGACAAATTAATAAAAACAATCAGGACTTCAGTTTACTTTACTAATTGTTGGACTCAGTTTGAGTCTCAGTATAATCCGACTTAAATATAATTCAAGTACAATATACAATCTACAATCTGTAAGTCCACGTTACCCGTCCCCGGTTCTTTGGGTTGCGGAAATGGTGAAAAATGATTTTCTTCGGTGGGGTAACATGGACTCAAAAATGGATCTTTGTTAAACTAACTATCTAACAACCTAACTAGGAGTTTTACCTACTCGGTTAGGAGGTTATACCTTAACTTGAACTCCTTCTCTTCGACTCCTTATAGTGGTCGGATGGTTCTCTCCTCGTCGTCTCCTTGTGCCGAAGATGGATCCACCCGAAAGTTTCTACTTTTGGCTCCAACCTCAATCTAGAGGAAACTAGAACACTTGGTTTGCTAGACCTTGTATACTAGGATGAGTAGAGAAGTGTTTTGGGTTTTTATCTCTAAGGAAATGGTTCTCAACTCATGAGAGGGAGTTTCCTTGAGCAAGAGAGAGAGCAAGAGGAAGAGGGAGAGCTTGAGGATGAGAGAGAATGGGAATGATAGAATGAGCAAGACCTTTTCCACCCTTGCTCTCATAATCCAAAATAATCATAACAAATAATAATAATTGAGTATTATGTGATGGTTGTTATCATATCAAATGGCAATATCATTTCATACATTAAATGCAATTTGTGAACAAAACAAGCAAGCAAAGGTCAATGCCATGAAATGATAGCCATTGTCATGATGATGGTCAACAAGTCCAACCTAGTCAACCGGTCAACGAAGTCAACAAGTCAACAAAGTCAACCTTTCGACCCAACCATGGCACAATAATACTTAATTAATATTATTATTAATCATATTTCTAATTCTTATTAGGGTTTAGCAAAAGTCAACAGTCAACAACCCTAATGAGAATCCTCTGCCTCTGTCTCTGTCAACCGTGCATACACACCCGCATCCGCGTTCCGAGGAACACGAATACAAACGAGATAAAACCAACCCAAAACGTATACTAGGATCTGGCTTAAACCAAAGCCCGCTAGTAATATCTGCCCGGACACTAAACGTGCACAAGTGCACGGATGTGACCGAACCCTGTCGCAAAACCATGCGACCTCTACTCTTTTGCCTGAAGACGAATAGCTCTCTGTGTGGG
Source organism: Agapanthus africanus (assembly GCA_030015575.1). Classification (NCBI taxonomy): domain Eukaryota; kingdom Viridiplantae; phylum Streptophyta; class Magnoliopsida; order Asparagales; family Amaryllidaceae; genus Agapanthus; species Agapanthus africanus. The sequence continues at coordinate 797,881,556 of CM057340.1, forward strand.
ACTCTAAAGACTCGACACTACGCTGGCAGTGGGTTTAACCACAGACCGAAAGCGGCACTAGCTGTGCGTAACGACCCCCAGGTAAATACCGATAAGAAGACTGACGAGGTGAAACCCATCTGAACTCCTACTGAGCCTGAATGTGACAATCTCCGTACAGTCCGGTCTGTTCGTATGAGAATATCGCATGGCGGGCCTAGGGGCGGTAAACGTCAGTCCCCTAATAGCGGTACAAGTCATGTCGGAGTGTAGCCCAGAACACCCCGAGATAACACTGAAAACCTACCAGTATATCTCGCTTGCCCTGGCCAGGGACGACTATGTGTAATGGCTCTCCATGACACAGCGCGATATCAACTCCCAATACCGGGAGAGACGAATCCTGTCTAACCGTCACTGCCTCCAAGTTCTTCGGGACTTGTTCATAGCAGAATATTGCATTTTATACCGCCCATTCTTACGCTCGTGTGTTTATAGGTAGGTACTTTTAATCCGTGTTTGTTACATGTTTACAGAATACAAGTTTCCAGTACAAATATTGCAAATCAGGATAAAATCTCCACAGTTACGCTAAATGCAGAACATCTGTCCACAGCAGATAAAAGCCGGGTTCCGGTCATCCATATCCGTCCAATGCCGAGTACCGGTTCCCGATACAAGACATGTGACAGTAGTCATTCGTGTCTGGGACAAGCACAGAGCATGAGGTGGGCTGCACAAGAATCAATGGGTGCGCGGAGCTCGAGGGAGAGATAAAGTCAAAAGTTAAAAGATAATGCAATCTTGGACTTGGAAATCTGCTGATATCGTAGAAGACTTTTGTGTATTCTGAAGATGCCAAACACCAGGAAACAGGGAACCAGGAACAAACACCAAAATTGACCCATCAAGCCCATCACTTGGCCGCGTTTCCGCGGCCAATAGGGGGCATTGGCCGCGGAAACGCGGCCGTACAGTGTCCTCATGTTGTCGTCTTTTGGGGGCAGTTTGGTCTTTGCATGTGTGGTCTGCTGGTTGCCCTAGAACTTCAACTCCCTGCCTATAAATACAGCAGACCAGAGCTTAACCAAAGGAGCTTTTCTTTGTTCTCTTTTTTGTAGAATTTTGTTCTTCTTCTTCCTCTTCTTCATTCTTTCTCCATTAAATTGTAGTGAGAGCTTTTGAGTGGAAGATTAATGAAGATGAGGGTTCTTTATCTTTCTTGTTAGTTTGCTCCCCCTTGAGATTTCTGCTTTCTCTTGCTCATTCAATCTCTTCATTGAGGTTGAATGGTTAAGAGTTAGTTATTGATCTCAAGGGTCGTATTTTCTTCCGGGACTAGCACTTCATTTCACATGCGTTTTCTACCCTTCCCTTGATTTTGCAACCTCTTCATTGAGCTTGCAAGTTTAAGGGTTGGCTATTGAGCACATGCTTGGCTTGGGTCCTAGTTCCGTATTCTTTTATTACTCGCTTTTTATTACTTGTCTTTTTATTACTTGCATTCTATTTCATGCAATTTTATTCATGCTCTTTATTACTTGTATCTTTTCTTTTCTTTGTTCTTTTCTTTTTGTTCTCTTTTGTTCATTTTGTAAATGTTGTAATTATTGTTGTTGTTAAGAATTAATACGGTTTTATAAGTTAACATTTCTTTGCCAATTCCTTTTCCCGTTATTTTCCATTTGAACTTCGCCCAAACCATACGCAAGCGCTCCGTTAGGCACCGTACCCTGACAAGGTAACGGTGACTCCTAACCACGACCGGTTGCGTTCGGTTTGGCCGGAGGCGAAAGCAAGAGACAAGAACGGAAGGACAAGGGTAAATAAGCCGGATTCCACGAATACCGCGCTTAAATCCCCTAATCCACGTTGTTGCCGATTGTCTAGCTTCAATTGGTCAAGACTCGGCTCAAAGGTTTTTGAGTACGGATTTCTTAGCTTACAATCTCGTATTTTCTTAACAACTTTATACTTGCAGATAAACACATAGGTTAGACAAAACAAACATACAGATTCTTTATTGACTCGTCTAAGACAAGAAGGTAAGATACACCATCTCCCTGTGGACCGACCCGTGCTCACCGGCTAGCTGCATAGCGACACCGTCCTGATCGCGGTTACACTTTAAATCTTTGAACATCCGACACGCCATCGGCGTGCGATCAAATGGCGCCGTTGCCGGGGAGACGGTAGCGTATTTTCTTTCTTGTTATTCGGGTTAATATTCTTTTTGTATATATATCAAAAAAAAAAATCTTTTTGTTTTTTTTTTGATCATTTTTGTGGGCAAGTGTGCAGCTTTTTACAAGTTTGCAAACTGCGATTGTGGGGAGCAAAGTGTGCATTCAAGACAAGGGTGATTTACGAAGTACAGTGCCAAAGATCCGGGTAGTTTGACCCGCGCAAGCGAACTTTTCAAGCTTACCGGATTTGATTCAACGGGGGTTTCCTAACTCAAAACTTAACGGTACGTACTTTACTAACACCTTCTTCTCAAATCCGACGCTTCCAATATACTATTCTTTGCAGGATTCTTTGCAAGTTCGCTAGCAAACGCTAAAAAAATTTGACTAACCCGTATTTGTTGCAGCGCCGCGCTTAAAATAAAAAACGATTGTTTGATTCTTTATAGAATTTTTGAATTGCGCATTGCATACATTAATACGGACTTAAGGGCAAGCGAACCCCACAACATACGGTAAAGGATTTCATCACCTTTTCCGTGGCCCACAAATCACGAACTTGAGCATAACGTTTACCCGCACAAAATTTAAAAGAAACTAGACTTTAAGCCTTAAGGACTTCGCGCTCACTAGGAGAAGTTAACTGTATTTAGAACCTTGCTTAACGGTATATTGTTTACGGGGTGTCTAGGAAAGTGTTAACGGCGAAACCGCCAAAAGAGAAAGGGTTATTTAAGGAACTTCGCGAAAGCGTTGGAAAACCTCCCCTTATCTCTGCACTTACCTGGCCTCGTGATCAGTGTATCTTGAGCCTGTTTCTCGACACAGTTTTACTTCGACAATCAAGTTCTGGAGCAGGTCTAGTTGACCTAGGTGAACCCTAGAACGATTAGGTGTGTGGTATTTTCGTGTCGTGATTGTTTTTGTCAATATTCTTTTTGTGTGTATATTTCATTCTATTGTTAATATATTTCTATAAAAAAATATATAAAAATAAAAAAAAAAAAAAATCACATTCTTTTTCCCTCCTTTTCTCTTCCTTTCTTTCCTTTTCTCATCATATCAAGGGTACCCCACCTCGCAAAACTCTTGCCGAACTTTGGTACCCACAACCAGACATTACATCTTACGGTTCTTGCTTTGGCCGAATTTCGAACGATCCATCCATGCCAAAAATTTCTTTGAAAGATCGGATAGACGCGTCTATGACGAACAACTGGACCCCGCAATCCACTTCGTATCAACCGTTTCAAACATTCACACCTTCTTGCGTTGATACCCCTTTTGAAAATCCGGTTGTAACCCCGAGACCTATGTCTATTGCTGAACGTATTGAACAATCTCGTAGCCGATCTTTCACTCCTTTCACCACTACAAATTCTTGGGATCAACAATTCCATTCACCTTCTTATCCTAATGTTGATCCCACTCCTGTCCAGCCATTCAATTCCTACCAATCCTACCCTACTTTTGCACCTTCCCTAGACATTGCTTCAGAACAGCCTTTTGGGAGTTTTCAGTATCCAAACAACTTTGAATCTTTTACTGAAACCCCTTCACAACCAATGTCTAGTCTAGAACAGTCGTTGGAAGACTTTAGGGTAGCGTCAAGCCAACAGATGATGGATTTGAATGCGTCCATGGCCGCCCTCATGCAACCTAGTGACCCGGCAGCTAGTTTTCAACTAGCTCCAACTTTTTCAATGTATGATGAGGTGGCAGGACAGGCTGTGAATTTGAGTGGAGAGAGTGAGATGTACCCCCTTCCAAATCAAACCTACCCGTCTCAAGTTGAATCCCACAACTCTTGTTTTGAAAGTCTATCAAGTGTCCCAAATGAATTATCAGTTGAAGATAGAATGATTAATGAGTTGTGCGACTTCGTAGTGTTTGATTTGCCCGATTGCGAAGGGTCTCTTCCAAGTGAAACCAATCCTAAACCTTTTGACCTTTACACCTCCATCTTAGAACCTGAATTGATTAATATCCATGCTTTGGTTGAGGTGTCAGAGAATTTTGATTTTCACTTGATTGAGGATATTGACGCTGGGGATATTTTGGATGATGAACCCATAGATTTGACTAGGTTTTTCTCCCCAATTCATCATCCCGAGTCTTTAACTGTTTTTCCCGAAACCCATATGCGTCTTGATTTTGAAGAAATATGCATGGATGAGCTTAATTTTGAGGAAAATTTTGAGGATAGTCTTGAGGATGAATCAGTTTTGTTTGATGAGTCGGATTTACCAATTCATCCTGTTCCTTCCACTGACTGTGTACACCCTCCTGAGCCTATAACCGATACCCTTCTTCAACCACTTCCCTCCACCCTTTCCATCGTTCCGACCTTGCAAGAACCCGTACCATTTTCACTTCCTGTGTCTGGTTTACCAAGTTCGGCGTACCCATGGTTTCTTACGAATCTTGAGGGATTTGACCCAATCTCTCGACGGGTTAATAGATTAGCACAATCGATTTTTACACATCGGTCATCACAAATTGTGCTAATCTATTTACTCCATTTGCACCCTCAAGTTCGTATTCCACTTCTTTTTCCCTTCCGCCATTCTTCTTCTCATCTACCGAGACCGCATTCCACTTCTCTCCACAAGCGGTCTCGCGTATTTTCCATCTCTTTTCTCTACGCCTTCTTTCACCAGCCACTGCTTCATCATGATAAGATTTTTGAATGGTTGGTGTTAACTTTTGGCCTGTGTAAGGCCTTGTATAGATGGATACTGTTCTTTCCCCCCCAATCCTGAACTTCATCGCTTAACAGTGGAAACACTGTTTTACTTAAGTTTGGGGGGGACACTTTTTTTGTATATATTTTTTGTTTTTTTTTCTGTTTTTGTATATAATTTGTTTTTAGGAGGAGCGCCGACTATTTTGACCCTCTTGGTATAGCCTGACAGTGAGGGCACTGTCAAGTTTAAGTTTGGAGGTGTGCTCGGTAAGCTTTCTTCCTTCGCATTCATTTGTATATTTTGCATTTGCATACCTTATTTAAAAACCCATAAAAATTTAAAAAAATTTCTAAAAATATAAAAACTTTTTTGTCAAGTTAGCTTGTGGAAGAACTCTGATTCAACATTCGACGGTTTTTGTTTGAAAAAATAGGAATAACTAAATACTATGTTTGGATTGTGAAAACCTGAAAGATAACTCTCCTTTGAAGTTAACTATAGTTGATATACGTCTTTACATCACACTACACGTGTTGTGAGTCTTGGAAATTAGATGACAAGTCTTTTATGTTTAAAAACTTTTAAATAGATAAATGATTTTCTAAGGATCAAATAGGTTTGTTCTGAAATAAGTAATATATCAAGAATTGTTTATGAAGTGAGTGAATATGAAGGAATGTTATTGATGCCTTAATTGGAACTAAGTCTGAAAAATAACCCATCTGAAACTTGATTGGAATGATTACACACCAAACCCACTAAACACGTCTTTTATCTGAAAAATAATTGAACTGCCGGTTATATCTCCGTTCGTATTAAATCATCTGATTTTCACGACAAACTGTCTTTTGTTTTTGGACCTAGGTAACTTGAGTAATTAAGTCCGCTGGGGTGTTTCTACACCTAATGCCCTAAAACCAACTGGTTTGGGTGCATTGGCCCAAAGCTCGCTAAGAAGCCTAGAAAGTCCAGATAAAAACAAAGTCAAGCAAGTGTTCTCTCCGAGTTAAAATTCCTAACGGTTCTTTGTGTGAGAATAATCTTGATAAAAGACAAGCTTTTATAAAAAAAAATTTAACGGAGATATGAAGGTTTTACTCTATGATAAAGACTATTGCACGTTCACAGAGGTGTGTATGAAATGAAAATAAGAAAAAGGTGGAGTGAAGAATAAGACTTAGTTTCCTGTTAGGGAAGATAGAAATTCTGAAGTTGAAACTTTACTGGAAAACGAAACTTGAAAAATGCTTAACTCGTTATAAAACTTATGTGATCCTTTTAAAATTGTTATCTGGGCTTTATTGTGTGACATAATGACTTTATTCGACCTTTCGGGAACTTAACGACACTATTTTGCACTGCACGTAAAGACATATAAAATCTGTAGTTAAATAAGAAGAGAGATGTGAAAAATAAAGGTTCGATAGTCTAAACTTAGGATTATAGAATTGTTATTTTCTGAAACAAAACTTTAGGGTCTTGAATCTTAGTTATTTTACAAAACTAGCTTGACCGGATTTTGTGGGTAGTATCCGCTGAAAACCCTCAGGAGACAACACTCCTCCTACTAGGGACACCTAGAGGTTTAACGGCTTGTTGCACGCGCTCAGTGCAATCGCGTTCCCTGCGAAAGTGCGGTTATCATTTTATTTTTGTGAATAATTGGTTTTGCTCGGGACGAGCAAAAGTTAAGTTTGGGGGTATTTGTTCATAGCAGAATATTGCATTTTATACCGCCCATTCTTACGCTCGTGTGTTTATAAATAGGTACTTTTAATCCGTATTTGTTACATGTTTACAGAATACAGGTTTCCAGTACAAATATTGCAAATCAGGATAAAATCTCCACAGTTACGCTAAATGCAGAACATCTGTCCACAGCAGATAAAAGCCGGGTTCCGGTCATCCATATCCGTCCAGTGCCGAGTACCGGTTCCCGATACAAGACATGTGACAGTAGTCATTCGTGTCTGGGACAAGCACAGAGCACGAGGTGGGCTGCACAAGAATCAATGGGTGCGCGGAGCTCGTGGGAGAGATAAAGTCAAAAGTTAAAAGATAATGCAATCTTGGACTTGGAAATCTGCTGATATCGTAGAAGACTTTTATGTATTCTGAAGATGCCAAACACCAGGAAACAGGGAACCAGGAACAGACACCAAAATTGACCCATCAAGCTCATCACTTGGCCGCGTTTCCGCGGCCAATAGGGGGCATTGGCCGCGGAAACGCGGCCGTACAGTGTCCTCATGTTGTCGTCTTTTGGGGGCAGTTTGGTCTTTGCATGTGTGGTCTGCTGGTTGCCCTAGAACTTCAACTCCCTGCCTATAAATACAGCAGACCAGAGCTTAACCAAAGGAGCTTTTCTTTGTTCTCTTTTTTGTAGAATTTTGTTCTTCTTCTTCCTCTTCTTCATTCTTTCTCCATTAAATTGTAGTGAGAGCTTTTGAGTGGAAGATTAATGAAGATGAGGGTTCTTTATCTTTCTTGTTAGTTTGCTCCCCCTTGAGATTTCTGCTTTCTCTTGCTCATTCAATCTCTTCATTGAGGTTGAATGGTTAAGAGTTAGTTATTGATCTCAAGGGTCGTATTTTCTTCCGGGACTAGCACTTCATTTCACATGCGTTTTCTACCCTTCCCTTGATTTTGCAACCTCTTCATTGAGCTTGCAAGTTTAAGGGTTGGCTATTGAGCACATGCTTGGCTTGGGTCCTAGTTCCGTATTCTTTTATTACTCGCTTTTTATTACTTGTCTTTTTATTACTTGCATTCTATTTCATGCAATTTTATTCATGCTCTTTATTACTTGTATCTTTTCTTTTCTTTGTTCTTTTCTTTTTGTTCTCTTTTGTTCATTTTGTAAATGTTGTAATTATTGTTGTTGTTAAGAATTAATACGGTTTTATAAGTTAACATTTCTTTGCCAATTCCTTTTCCCGTTATTTTCCATTTGAACTTCGTCCAAACCATACGCAAGCGCTCCGTTAGGCACCGTACCCTGACAAGGTAACGGTGACTCCTAACCACGACCGGTTGCGTTCGGTTTGGCCGGAGGCGAAAGCAAGAGACAAGAACGGAAGGACAAGGGTAAATAAGCCGGATTCCACGAATACCGCGCTTAAATCCCCTAATCCACGTTGTTGCCGATTGTCTAGCTTCAATTGGTCAAGACTCGGCTCAAAGGTTTTTGAGTACGGATTTCTTAGCTTACAATCTCGTATTTTCTTAACAACTTTATACTTGCAGATAAACACATAGGTTAGACAAAACAAACATACAGATTCTTTATTGACTCGTCTAAGACAAGAAGGTAAGATACACCATCTCCCTGTGGACCGACCCGTGCTCACCGGCTAGCTGCATAGCGACACCGTCCTGATCGCGGTTACACTTTAAATCTTTGAACATCCGACACGCCAAAAGCGTGCGATCAGGACTGCACCCAACTACTACCTGTTTGCATGACTCCTTTGAGCCGTGGTAGGGTAGTAATCAAAGTACAGTGGGAACACACTCGAGGCGAAGTGACAGTGTCAAGTCAGCGGACTAAGCTGTACTCTTGTCACCTGGGAACTGATAACTGACGATAGGTATAGTACCAACCATCAGTTCCCGACGAGTCCTGTCCAGTGTACTCGTAACCCAACGAGCACCCGCATACTATCTCAAGTACGACATACTGACGGCTGTGGGACAGACCGTCTCCCCTGCTGGGATGAGAAGCGCATACGCTAGTCTACTCCGGAGTATCGATGCCCTGTCTCGATAGTCCTACGACTAGGGATCTGTATAAGGATATGCTTGTAGATTACCCAGCCCCCACGAGTGTGACTGCCATCACAACGCTGGTAATCAAGCAAAGATCCTAAGGGCTCCACTAATGTGTATAGGTGATATACTAAAAGAAACACACGTACACATTAAACTGGAAACAAACCAAGTAGCATACTACCATTTTGAGCAAGATTGTCTATACAACTGTGAATATCCCAAACTTCCATTAAGTAATATACAAACTAGTATGATACAGTAATGGCCTCTAGGGCATATACACCAACAATCTCCCACTTGCACTAAGGCCATGTACTGGCGTATCGGAGACCTATCATCTCGATCAGCCGCTCGAACTGAGTCTGGGGTAAGGCCTTCGTGAGTGGATCAGCAGTGTTATCTTCCGTAGCAACTCTCCGAACCTCGATCTCCTGGCGACCCACGATCTCCCTGATCAGGTGATACCGCCTCAAGATGTGTCTGGACTTCTGATGGGACATGGGTTCCTTTGCTAAAGCTATAGCCCCGTTGTTGTCGCAATACAGAGGTATTGGATCAACAATGGACGGAACCACCTGAAGTTCCGTTAAGAACTTCCTCATCCAGACGGCTTCTTTTGCGGCATCAGCAGCAGCTATATATTCCGCTTCCATCGTCGAGTCAGCAACGGTTTCCTGTTTGGAACTCTTCCAACACACCGCCCCTCCATTGAGGGTAAAGACATAACCCGACATGGACTTGGAATCATCCTTGTCACTCTGGAAGCTGGAGTCAGCAAAGGCCTCGATCTGGAGGTCTTTTCCTCCATACACCAAGAACATCTCCTTAGTCCTTCTCAGGTACTTGAGAATGTTCTTTACCGCTATCCAGTGCTTCTCCCCAGGGTTTGACTGATACCGGCTTACTACACTCAGTGCATAAGCTACATCTGGTCTGGTACACAACATCGCATACATTATAGAGCCTACCGCAGAAGCGTAGGGTATAATAGACATGCGATCCCTTTCCAAATCAGTCTTGGGAGACATCTCTTTGGAGAGGGTGATCCCGTGACAAGCCGGTAGATTACCGCGCTTGGAATTTTCCATACTGAATCTTTTCAGTATGGTGTCGATGTACCTGGACTGCGAAAGTCCTAACATCCTCTTGGATCTATCACGATGGATCCGGATCCTCAGAATGTAAGTGGCATCACCCAGGTCTTTCATGGAGAACCTGTGTGACAAGAACCCTTTGACAGATTGTAGCATAGGAATGTCATTTCCTATCAAAAGAATGCCATCTACATATAAAACAAGGAATACGACAGTTCTTGCTACAAATCTACTATAGATGCAAGGTTCATCTGGATTTTTGATAAAGCCAAAATCTTTGACTGTCTCATCAAAACAGATGTTCCAACTCCGTAATGCCTGCTTTAGTCCATAGATGGACTTGAGCAACTTGCACACCTATCCGCTGCTCCCACTCTGAATGAAACCCTCTGGCTGGTCCATATAGACACACTCCTCTAAATTTTCATTTAGAAAAGCGGTCTTTACGTCCATCTGCCAAATTTCATAATCGTGGAAGGCAGCAATGGCAAGAAGGATCCGAATGGATTTCAGCATAGCCACTGGAGAAAAGGTTTCATCATAGTCCAAACCAGGTCTTTGATGAAAACCCTTTGCAACAAGTCTAGCCTTATAGGTCTCAACCTGTCCATCTACACCAATCTTCTTCTTGAAGATCCACTTGCATCCTACGGGTTTTACCCCATCTGGAGCAATGTCCAAAGTCCATACTTTGTTAGTGTACATGGACTCCATTTCGTTCCGCATTGCATCCAGCCATTTTACCGAGTCAATGCTCTGAATGGCCTGCTGGAAGCTAGTAGGCTCATCACTATCAATGATGCAATCCTCTCTATCCCCGTCTATGAGAAAACCGTAGTATCTCTCGGGCGGATGAGACTGCCTACTACTCCTGCGGAGCGGCGTAGGAATGTCATGTTCTTTCGAACCCTCTGGTTCTTCTAAGATTTCAGTAATAGCTCGTGGTTCTGGAATTTCTTCCAATTCTATTGCGCTCCCACTTATCTGATTTTCCAAAAACTCAGTTTCCAAGAAGTAGGCATGACGAGAAACAAAAACCTTTTGTTCCTCTTCGCAATAGAAGAAATATCCCTTGGAGTTCTTTGGATATCCCACAAACTTGCACTGTACTGAGTGTGCCTCGAGTTTGTCCGCATGCTGCTTTTTAACAAAAGCTGGACATCCCCATGTCTTAATATGCTTAAGATAGGGTTTCTTCCCACACCACATCTGATATGGTGTGGTAGGCACAGTCTTAGTTGGAACTCGGTTCAAAAGATATGCAGCTGATTCTAGTGCATATCCCCAGAATGATCGCGGTAACTCAGCGTTACTCATCATGGAACATACCATATACAATAGGGTCCGGTTCCGTCTCTCCGATACACCGTTATGTTGCGGAGTGTATGGAGGAGTAAGCTGAGAGAGAATACCATTCTCTTTTAGGTAATCCAGGAACTCGGCACTCAAGTATTCACCACCTCGATCAGATCTCAGTGTCTTGATACTTTTGCCGGTTTGTTTTTCTACTTCATTCTTATATTCCTGGAATTTTCCAAAGGCTTCGGATTTATGTTTCATTAAGAAGACATATCCGTACCTTGAAAAGTCATCCGTAAAAGTAATGAAGTAAGAATAACCGCTTCGCGCATGTATAGACATTGGACCGCACACGTCACTGTGTAGGAGTCCCAAGAGCTCGCTCGCTCTTACTCCGTGTCCAGTGAACGGAGTCTTTGTCATCTTTCCTTTGAGACAGGATTGACAAGTTGCATATGATTGATATTCGAATGGATCCAAATATCCTTCTGTATGTAACTTCGTCAACCTTCTCTCATTGATGTGACCCAGTCTACAATGCCATAAGAAATCCTGATTTGTTTCCGGAGACTTTCTTTTGTGTGTATTCTGGACATTGAAAATCTGTGGTTGGTTTAATACGTATATACCATTGCTTAATGTACTTGACCCAATCAAAACTTTGATTAAGGTGAATGTTTACAACATTGCTTACAAATGCAAATTCATAACCTTCTTTAGATAATAAAGATACAGATATGATATTACATGTTGTATTGGGTACAAAATAACAATCACGTAAAACCAAAACATGTCCATCTGACATTCCTAAGTGATAGTCCCCCACGGACTCAGCATCCATGCCAGCTCCGTTTGCAACTCTGAGGGTCATATCACCTGCCTTCAAAACCTTACGCTTTCTCAGTGCCTGCATGGAATTACAGATATGAGATCCTGATCCGGTATCCAATACCCAGGAAGTAGAGTTTATTGATAGACAGTTTTCAATAACATACACACCTAAAGCCGAAGCCGCAACTTGCTTCGGGTCTTGGTTCTTGGCCTTCCAAGCCCTGCAATCATTTTTCCAGTGTCCTTTTTTATGACAATAGAAGCACTCTTCCTTTCCCACAAGCTGCCCCGCTATCTTTGTTGCCTTTGCTTTTCCCTTTGTTTCCACTTTACTAACACCGCCCCTTGGTTTGGGGGGGGTTTCTTCTTCTTTCCCTTGGCTTTCGCCTTGGACTTAAAAGAGGAAGATCCTCCTACAAACAAAGTGGATGTTTCCCTACCTTTCTGTAGGGTGCCCTCTGCACTCCTCAGCAGGTTGAGGAGTTCTGAAAGTTCATCTTCCTTTTCTTGCAAGTTGAAGTTCAGGATAAACTGGGCGTAAGTGAAAGGAAGGGACTGGAGAATCAAGTCAGTATAGAGCTCGTTCTCTAACGTGGTCCCAAGGTCCGCGAGCTCTTCAATATAGCCAATCATCTTAAGCACGTGTTCCGCTACCGATGATCCGACGGCCAATCTCGCCGAAAACAGCTTTTTCGAGACTTCGTACCTGGCGATACGGGATTGCTCTCCATACAGTTCTTTTGTATGGAGAAATATGGATTCAAGGTCCATATTCTCGTGCCTCCTCTGATGTTCATTGTCCATAGAGGCAAGCACGAGGCACTTGGCCTTCGCGCAGTCGATCTTCCAGGTCTTACGGATTTCCTTATCCGCGACGCTGGAGGTGGGACCTGGGACAGGGGGAGCTTTGGTGGTAAGAAGATACCCCAGCTTGTCGTAAGTGATTGCCATTTTGACATTCCTGAGCCAATCTTTGTAGTTTGGCCCTGTCAGTATGTTTTTATCTAGTAATAACTTAAGTCCGGTCATGACTATTGGTCGCTGCAATTAGGAGAGAGAGAAGAAACACTTTAGCATGATGCTCTTGCAAGTTTAGAGTGGTTTTTAGTTTGTCTAAACAGGATGGCTCCCACTGTTTCTCGAATTCCTCCTAAAACCAAAAAGGAAGAATTAGCCGGGATCAATCTCACCGTACAATCCTTGCTTAACCGTTCAGCCAGGCCAGTGTTGGTACTTCGAGGGAGGTTTTCCAACGCTTTCGCGAAGTTCCTTAATTAAATATCCTTATTTCCCTGGGGTCGTAGCCCCGCTAACACCTTTCTAGACACCTACTTGGTTTATAGCATTGATCGTTAAGTGAGAAATTTCCCGAGGAGTAGCATATACTCACAGTAGGATCGGGATCTAAATCTCATCGCGTGACGAAACTGAAGGAATCCTACCAGAATCATCACACTCCAAATGGTATGCAGCGCTAGCAAGTTTCTGGTTCTTTAGAAACTCCCGATGTGGATTTTTGCCCCATGCTCTTATGACCTTGACTTTGCCCAACAAATCATAAGTCACATGTCAAGTTCTACCCGTCATTCTCCAGGTTAATTTGAACCCACCCGTACCTACCCTTGACTTTGGCCAACAAGGTAGTACGACTGTCCCAAACCAACGCATCTATCTATGCTGCACATGAATACCCAATAGCTACCAATCACTATGCCTTGACTTTGGCCAACAAACATAGCTTGAATACTATTGACTATCCATGTGAAATGACGGAGGTCTACGAATGGTTTTGGCAAAACTATGAACGTAGTGAACTTGATATAATCGATGGAACGAGATAGATTTTAAAAGGAGTGGCTTAAGCTCCGCGTTTAAAAGTTGTTTTTGAAAAGAAACCGAGTGGTTTTGAAAGTGTTCCAACGACTTTACTTTGGTTTATTTTCTTGCATTAATTTAATGCGTCCCATCATTTAATCCTACCATTGCAGAAAACAACGAAAATATGACGTACGCTTCTGCCATCCGCATTCGCCACGGGGCCCCGTCATTACCCGTTAGGTTACTTAACTAACGACAGAGCGGGGGCTGGACTAGCGCGGATGCAAAACATAAGCAACGCCTAAATAGATATCATATATAGATATATACATTCGTCAGATGCAATGATAGCCATTCCAGATCACAGATGAACACATTGGATATACTGGAAATCCGCATTCCGTACGAGCCTGTAACGAAAAGCGGATTACACGGTCGCGATGAATAGCCAATACCCCACCCTAGACCCCTACGGGTGCGGCAAACTACCCGCCAAATACCCGAAGTGAAGCAACCTCCCTTAACGTGAGTAGGCCACTCGGCACTTCGAGGTACCCGGTAGTTTGTGCACCCCCTCCATGGGTCTATCCTAGGAGCAAAAACAGTAAAAGAAATTATACAATGACGGCTACAACCTCATCCCGGTTGTGCGGCCATATAAATAATATTACATCAATTACAAATTTACATGAATTGAAAGATAAAGAAAACTCTCATCTCACAACCCCCCGGCAATTCATCCGCGACAATCCAATGAATTCATATACACATACCATCAACATTACAGATCAAAGATATGTATAACCCCCACTAATCGACGTATAGCGATTAACAGACGTTCAATACATACATCACATCACAGATATAACCTGTTAGCTTAAGTCTTTAGAAGTTCGATCAAAATACGGATTTTTAAACCCCAAAAACAAATTTTGCTTTCTGGAAAATCTGGGCAGAAAAATCATATTCCAAAAATCCCAAAACACCCCACTGAACACACCGCAGGAAAAATTTCCCACGACCGAGTCAACTCGGTCGCGGATCCGCGGCGGGAGCGTGCTCATGCCGCAGTTCCGCGGCGCTTTGACCGAATTAGTGGACCATTTTTCTTGCTTGTTCTTTAATAACCCTGAGCCGATTTTTAGTACATGATTTATTATTTTTTGAACAGAAATAAAAATCGGCAGAAAGTTGATTTTTCGGGGTGTTTTGCGGTTTTTCTTTCCGATCGAAATTCTAGATACTTTGCTAACATGCTAGATAGTGTTTAACTAGGCTCTGATACCACTGTAAGTCCACGTTACACGTCCCCGGTTCTTTGGGGTTGCGGAAATGGTGAAAAACGATTTTCTTCGGTGGGGGTAACATGGACTCAAAAACGGATCTTTGTTAAACTAACTATCTAACAACCTAACTAGGAGTTTTACCTACTCAGTTAGGGGGTTATACCTTAACTTTAACTCCTTCTCTTCGACTCCTTATGGTGGTCGGATGGTTCTCTCCTCGTCGTCTCCTTGTGCCGAAGATGGATCTACCCGAAAGCTTCTACCTTTGGCTCCAACCTCAATATAGAGGAAACTAGAACACTTGGTTTGCTAGACCTTGTATACTAGGATGAGTAGAGAAGTGTTTTGGGTTTTTATCTCTAAGGAAATGGTTCTCAACTCATGAGAGGGAGTTTCCTTGAGCTAGAGAGAGAGCAAGAGGAAGAGGGAGAGCTTGAGGATGAGAGAGAATGAGAATGATAGAATGAGCAAGACATTTTCCACCCTAGCTCTCATAATCCAAAATAATCATAACAAATAATAATAATTGAGTATTATGTGATGGTTGTTATCATATCAAATGGCAATATCATTTCATGCATTAAATGCAATTTATGAACAAAACAAGCAAGCAAAGGTCAATGCCATGAAATGATAGCCATTGTCATGATGATGGTCAACAAGTCCAACCTAGTCAACCGGTCAACGAAGTCAACAAGTCAACAAAGTCAACCTTTCAACCCAACCATGGAACAATAATACTTAATTAATATTATTATTAATCATATTTCTAATTCTCATTAGGGTTTAGTAAAAGTCAACAGTCAACAACCCTAATGAGAATCCTCTGCCTCTGTCTCTGTCAACCGTGCATACACACCCGCATCCGCGTTCCGAGGAACACGAATACAAACGAGATAAAACCAACCCAAAACGTATACTAGGATCTGGCTTAAACCAAAGCCCGCTAGTAATATCTGCCCGGACAGTAAACGTGCACAAGTGCACGGATGTGACCGAACCCTGTCGCAAAACCATGCGACCTCTACTCTTTTGCCTAAAAGCGAATAGCTCTCTGTGTGGGACTCTAAAGACTCGACACTACGCTGGCAGTGGGTTTAACCACAGACCGAAAGCGGCACTAGCTGTGCGTAACGACCCCCAGGTAGATACCGATAAGAAGACTGACGAGGTGAAACCCATCTGAACTCCTACTGAGCCTGAATGTGACAATCTCCGTGCAGTCCGGTCTGTTCGTCTGAGAATATCGTATGGCGGGCCTAGGGTTGTAGCATATAAAAGTAAATACACAAAAGTCCGGTCTGTTCGCTATAGTTGCCCTTGGATTCAGTTTATATATCTTGTCTTTTGTGTATTTACTTTTATATTGCTTAGATACGCTTAGCGTATTTACTTCAGAGTAAATACGTAGCGGACCAGTCCCGTCCCCTTCGCCGTACACCGGGAAGCGGGGCGTGACATTTAAGCTTTGGCTCAGTCTGTTGAAGACTGAGACGCTGGATTTGGACGGCCTATTGAAAGGGGCCGTTGTGGTTGCAAGTCAATCGAAGACCGACTTCTTGGGAGCTTCTTCTAGCAGCTCTGAGGCACCAACACCCACTGGTGGGAACATAGTCCTGAAGAATAGTCCAGTAGTGGCCTGCGTAACCTGCCCCACTGGCATTGAGAAAATGGAGGCCGCGTTAGGCCCGTAAGTCACCTCTTCAGTTGGGGCGGAGCGGGAGTTGCTATTGCAAGTTGTGTAGTTGGAAGCCATCGATTTTTCTTCTTCTTCTGCACAGGACCAAGTCACAAAATCTTAGTACCTCGAATCCAAGGGCAACTATAGCGAACCGTATTTTTTTTCACGAAGCACGACATACAAAGTGTGGAGTGGAAAGAAGGAAAAGGTCCTACCGGGCGTGCCAGAATCTGTTCACCGCCGAAAACAGAGACGAACCGGGATGGATCGTCTTGCCTGAATTTGAGGGAATATGCTATTTGGATTTATCCGTCCACCTCTCCGAAAATACCAAGTTGATTTATGGCACCATATATCGGAGGTTTGGATGGATGCGACCGTTGTAGCGGACTTCTTCAGATTCCCCCTCATTTTGTGAGGGGGTTTTGATTGTGGGGACGCTTTTCCCTGCAGGCGCAAGCCCCTGCAGTTAATTACGTTACCGCATTGTGATAACTATTTTTTCCTGCTCCGACAGTTCACTTCGTGTCATGTGCATGTTTTGTTTTGGTTTTGATTGCCCGTAGATTGTATACGGAGACTAGTTTATGTCGTCGCCCGTAGGATGTGGATTAGTCCAAATCCGTATATTTTTAGATTTGGGCTTGGTTTTATTTAAGGACCGTTAATCTAGTTTGAGATTAAGATCAACTTAAATGAGCATTTGGGGCTCAGTTTGTTTTTTACTAAGAATATGTTAGTCCAATTTGAGACTAAGATCAACTTAGCAAGATTTTGAGGATCATTTTTATTTCAGATCAAATAACAGAGCATTTGGGCTCGGCTGCAGGAAAGACTTCAGAGACCTAGCCAATTTGGGGGCTTAGTCTGCTTAGTCTTTTATTTTATTTTAAAAGTGCTATGCACTTATTTGGGCTCTGTTTGTTCAGCTCCTTTCTTTTCATGCCGAAGTGCTGAGCACTTATTTGACCTCTGACGCTTACAGATATGACATGGGAAGCATTCAGTCATGGGCGCCGCCCATTGAGCGCTGAGCACTCAGCCCTTTTGACTGTTTGCGGAGTGCTATGCACTTTTATTCAGTGCCCATGTGATGAGCACGTGCGGCGTTGGCCTTCTGTTTTAGGCACCCGCGTGTCTTTCACGTGAGGAGCTGGGCGCTGTTAAAAGGGGCGCCTACATAGGAAGCACGTGAGGCGCTAGTCTTTTTCCCTTTTAGAGATTAAATCTCTGTTAATATTTTCAGAGAGGTTAAACCTATATCAATTGTGCTTTGACCATTAACACTCACTAAAATCACTATATTTAAGGATTTTAGGTAGAGTTTTTAAAGAACCAAGTTCTCGATTTAAAGGAACCAAGTTCCTGGAGTATTATGAACTCCATGTTCTTCATGTCCAACCTTGTTCTTTCCTGAATCTTTGATTCTCAAGGACAAAATCTTCCCGATGAGAATTAAATTATCAACTTATGGGAGACTTTTCTTGTGGATCTCAAATCCAGAGAAAAAACTAAATTCTTTGAGAAGGGTTAAACCCTTAGACATGTTAGGTAAAGGAGATGTTTTTGATCTCTTCTTTTTTTTCTTTTCCCGAAGCGCACCTGCCACAAATAAGAGCAGGATCAAGGTAGAGAAGCGGTTCGCCAAAGCCCTTTCAATGGGAATGAAGCTGCCACCTCTCGTAGGAAATGCTCTCGGGGTCATATTCCTCGACGGAGAGGATTCGCATCCAAATTACCGCCTATATCATCGGAAGGTTACCCACCCCACCGAGGAATGCATTACCTTTAAGAAGTGGTGGCAAGGATATGTTGCCAATCAAAAACACTTTAAGAGAATGAAGCGTGAAGCTCATCGACAGAAAAAGTGTGCGACAGAAGCGCGTGAAAAAACGACTGGCAACTGCCATATGGTTGATACCGGTTCGGAAAGGGAAAAACCCTAAGTTCCTACCTTCGGGAGCGATTCTGAGGACGAAATACCCCTCAGCCCTCTCTTCAAAGACTCCACCCCTGAAAAAGAAGAGGAGGAGAAGAACTGCGAGAATATTCAACCGCGGAGCCGCACGCTGCCTGAGAGGAACCTCGAACCTATAAACAAGGGTTCGAGCAAAAAAGACAAAGGAAAAGAAAAAATCCCTGAGGAAATTGCCCTTGACGGTGGAGTTGTCAAAGAGCTCGCAAACAGGGACCCGCCTAGGAAAAACAAGGTGGATTATAACGTCCTGGCATATTTAAGGAAAATGCCCTCACAACTAAGCATATTGGATGCTCTCCTCCTGTCCAAAGAGGCACGGGATTCTCTGATCAAGGCTTTATAAGAGCCTGATCAGTTCCAAGCTTTCCTCGCAGAAAAGAAGATGAAGGACGAGCTGGAATAGGTTCACATTGCTGCCATTATATTCGGCGATGAAGATCTCCTCCTCGGAACGTGCGAGCATAATCGCCCATTATACGTTACCGGGTACTGCCACGACATCAAGATAGGGAAAATCCTTGTTGACAACGGATCCTCTATCAACCTTCTCAACGTGAAAGTGCTGAAGGAGATTTGCATGAACGTTCAGCACTTGGCCCGAGACAAAATTACTATATCCGGGTTCGACTCACAGTCATCAAGGATGTTTGGGTCCGTAATACTGACGTTACGCTTCGGGTTTCTCATCATTGACATCAAATTTCACGTCATTGACGACAGGACTTGCTACAACGCTTTTCTCGGCAGGCCCTGGTTGCATGAGTACAATGTCATCCCTTCTACACAACATCAGTGTATGATGTATTTCAAAGACGTCTTGGAATACACCGTCATGGGAGAGCTAAACCCATTCTCCATAAACGAGGTTCAGAAATATGAAGATGCAAAGTACTTCCCACCAGATTTTGAAGACACGGAAATATGTCGTAAATCGGAGGATAAACAGAAGTCCATCGCCACCATCCCAATCTTTGGGAGCGATACAGAGGAAGATAAAGAAATAATCTGCTTGGAGCAACCCCAAGAAAATAAGCCCGGACTATCTACTCCCATTTTGGTCTTATGCAGCGATTCTGAGGATGAGGCCAATACAGTGTTCTCCATCCGCCCTCCAGTGCAAAACCTCGATGAAGCAGATCAGAGCCTGCAAATTACAATGGTCCCACCTCGGCATTACAAGGAACTTGATGCGCTCGATACATACAGCATTTAGAAACTACAGACTTTTTACGTGCCTCCCAGGCAAGGAGGTGAAAAGGCGATCCTCTTTTACCAATCTACGGAGACCAGAGTAGAGAAAGAAGTCTGGCATGGTGCCGAATTTGCACTCGACAGGCTTCAACCAATCCGTCTACCAAGATACTACATAGAGCTATTGAAAAGTGTTACGCTCCGCTTCCCGGTATACGGCGAAGGGGACGCGACGAGGCCGCTATGTATTTACTGTGAAGTAAATACGCTAAGCGTATCTAAGCAATATAAAAGTAAAGCACAAGAGACAAGATATAATAAAAACAACAACTTTATTTATTCACATTCTTTCTGTACAATGCATGGAAAGTAAATACAACTGAAATAAAGTAATGCCTAAACAATGGCATAACAGAAAAGAAAAGTATTGAATGGAAAGTGTACAATGACTAGAGCTCGGGGTCTTCACTGAACTGGTCCAAGTCTTCAGCAGTAGGCTCGATTTTTGACATGTCCAGATCACCTGACGACATTCAAAGAAGAAAGAAGAGAATGTCGTCAGCGAACAGATCGCTCGGTAAGTCCCAAAGATAAGGGAGAAATAGAATAGACAGAATAAGAAGGTATCTTTTAAAGTTGTAGTATATTGTTATAATATTATGTTAACGCTGTTGTTTGTAGCTTGGTACAGAAAGATGCCAGTGTATACGAGAGGGGTCTCGTAAGACCAGAGACTACGGTGAACGGAATATAGAGTACAAGGCTCCGTCGATAATACCATGGAACAACGGCATGGCTGTAATTACGTCTTAAATCTTGCAATCTCGTGCCACTTTTAACACCTTCCGTACCAGTCTACCCCTTAAACCCCGTGTTATCTTGATTGTATTGTTGTATTCTATTGCAACTTGAATTGTCTTGTAATATAGATTGTATAATTGGATAACCTGCCGAAACCATGATATCATTAAACGGATGTAACTGAAGAATCATGTAAATGGATGTAACTGGAGAATCATGTAAATGGAATGTATATCCATGGTTCGGTTCAGTCAAGTTATATAGATTGATAGATTGAATATATGGAATAATAGATTCATGTTGAATTGTAATATTGTAGATTGTACTTGAATCATATTCAAGTCAGATTATAAAGAGACTCATATGAGTCGGACAATTAGAAAAGTAAATTGAAGTCCTGATTGTTTTGATATTATCGGTAACCGCTGCACAGGGCGGCAGAATTTGTGTCTTTTTCAAAGACGATTACCGTGCTGATAACACCGTTGTTAAGTTGTATACCTTAGATAGGCAAGCACCCACTTCTCCGGCTCCCTGAGGCTCAAGAGATTGGTCCCGCTTAAACCTATGTTTACTAGGGTCCTTAGTGTAATTTACAGAACTTGAGGGGGGTTTTATGTAAAAATACTTTTGTATAGTATTCAAAATACACCCCAAGTATTTATTAATCGTCTTTAGAGTTGTAATGAATGTAGATTTTATGTTGTGATATTTCTAGTGAAAATATCCTAATTTCATAATAAAGGGTATTTATTTGTAATATTGACTTGTATGGATTTCATGGTATTTTAGTGTAAAATGATTCTTGTGATTTTTGAAAAGAGTTGGAATATTTATATTATTACAAAATAGATATTTTAATGTTATATACACATATATTTTTATGAAAATAATTTTAATATATATTATATTCTAGAAATCTCGTTTTTCTTAAGATGTCGTATTTTTAAATCTTTCGAGACCGAATGCTCCTTGCGGAGGTCTGCATCTCGCACTACTAAGCCCAAGGATGTGCGATAATCCACACCATCCCGAACGGGTTTCCCAAATGGGTTGTAGCGGCGCTTTGCAAAGATTTGTATAAAATACTAATCATTAAGAAAAATGGTTTTATTAGTAATGGTATTTATTTGACAAGATGTCGTTTTCCCGTATTCTATGTTCCCGAAAGTATTGTGCTATGTTGCATATAAGTGTGTGAGGAGGTAGGTCATTATCTCGTGATCTACTTAAAGGTATAGCAAAGTTTTGATGGTTTAAATGTAGAAATGAAACTATGTGGTATTTTAATGAAAAAAATACGGTAAAATAGAAATAGCAATTACTTTTGATATGGAACTTGTTCAATATGATTAGTTAGTGTTTAATAGTCAACATGTAATGGTTATAGCATGATTGTATGAAAGAAAGAGTTAGGTTTTATAAAGAACCGAATCGGAAATCAGATTTGTTCCGATTCCGTCGGGTTTTGAAATTCCGTATTTTCAGAAAGAGTAGATAAGGGGAAAGTGGGACTTACAGGCTTAGAGCTTAGAAGGGATGAAGAGAAATCGGGAGGAGGCGTTGGTGCGTCGTTTCGTCGCCGTAAGCTTCTAGGGTTGTCGTCGGAATTTCGCAGAAGCTTCGCCCCTTTGCTAGCTTGAATTGTACATAATTTCACTAGGGTTTTCTTAAGAGTTTTGATCAGAATTTTAGAGTGAGGGGGTAGTGTTTAGGGGTTGTATTTATAGGGTTAGGCTAGGGTTTAGAATAGGTGAAAGGTTAAAATGAAAAATGTAATAAAATGTATTAAAAATGTATTAAAAGTGGGGTAATTGTGGTTTTAAAAGAGCTCTGGAAATGGTCTGAGGAAATAAATTATACAACTGTGTAGGGAATGTGAAAGGACACAATTTTCATGTTGGGGTCGCCGCCGGAATCGGCCGACTTGGCCGTGACTCGTCCGGAGGCCTGAGTCGGCCGAGTCGAGGCCGAGTTGGCCAATTTCTAGCCGAGTCAGGCTGCCGGAATCCCCCCCCCGACGGTTCATCTATCCTCTGGCAATGTTACATTTTTGGGTGTAGTGGGGTTTTTGTGAAATATGCACGTGTAAACCCTTGGTATTCTAAAGGTTTAAAAAAATCAATATTAAAAATAATGTGGGGTATGGGATTTGAACTCTGGTGGCTTGGTTCAACAGTGCAAGGTCTTACCAATGAGCTACAAGGTTGTCCATGCACATATTTAATTAGAATTAAATATATGCGGTTGCTTGAAAAGAAAGTAGGATTTTTGGGCTTAAGAGATTGGGAATGAAAAGAATGGAATTGAGCTTAAAGAATAAGTTTGGGTAAAAAGAAATGAGTTTTAGAAAATACTTAGATGCGAAAAATAGATGAAAAGATTAAATATAACTAATAACATGGAAATAAAAATATACAAATACAGTATTTTGTTAATATGAAGACATAGGAATTTTAGAGTCGTTACAAAAAGGCTATTAAGATGCCAAGGTGTACCCCTCGAACAAACTGTTCGGCAAGCCCAATTCAACAAAAAGATTTAAGATATCCCTGGGACCCAGCGAAATATGCCCAACGGGAAGATGGAGACAACCGGGCCCGGATACGTTCGATCCAGGAAACGGGAGCAGTTCCACAGCTTCCACGTCATAAACAGCTCCAGAGAAAAGGCAAATGCTCTTCCGAATGGACGTGACATTGAAACAGAGCGAAATCCCTCTTTAAGAACATTAAGTCCGTCGCTCAAAGATCAAATAGACAAGCTAATAGAAGAGGCTTGTCAAAAGAGTCGAGACAACCACAGCCGCGAAATGGCTATCTATGAAAAAGCCATGACGCAGCGCCTCAATCAGCAACCTGCGGAAAAAGAACACTACAATGCCCTTTATCCCCAGCTCGCTGTATGTCCTCGCAAAAAGGAAAAATACTGAAAGATAGGCAAAAACAAAACAAAGAGCGCAAATAACGTTCGCAAACAACAAGGTAGATCTAAGAATCCGCGCTATCAAGAAAAACTTGGTTGGAACCAATCCTTTACAAAGAAGATGGGTTAGAAATACTCTTTCCCCCAAGACAAGACAAGAAAAATATTCAACCTTGTCATGAAGCACCAAATGATGACGCTCGCGGAGTCTTGGCACCCCGAAAAAATAAATGAGGTCCATCACCCGGATTATTTCTCCTATCACCGAGCAATAGGTCATCCCTTTGAAGACTGCTTCACCTTCAAAGACTGGGTCAAAAACTAGTATCAATAACGCAAGTTCGTTTTATCCAATAGCTAGAGGGTAACCCCACCGCAGAAGTATGAGCCAAAAAGGACCTATACCGCGAGGATAGGACCAGCTCAACATCAAGGATGGAAGAAAACCCGTACCTGCCATGTGATAACACTCTCAAAGGAGGGAGGGCACGAGACTATAGATGACCCCTTCAAGTGCTTTGCAAATGAAGACGAGGAGGAGGTGATCTCAAAGTTTCCACTAGCACCAAAAGAGCTGGAAGACGGGATGCACACTACGGCGGACAACCTAAGGAAAATTGAATTAGGGACGGAAAACTATCCGAGGCCAACATTCATCAGTGAGCTGCTATCTAAAAAACAGGTAGTCACGTTAAAAGACGTGCTCATACAGTATAAAGACTGCTTCGTATAGAACTATTCCGAAATGCCGGGTTTAGATCTAAAGATAGCAGTATATAAACTGGCCATATCGCCAAACATAAAGCCAGTCAAACAGGCGCCAAGAAGAATACGGCTCGAACTTGAGATGAGTATAAATGCTGAGGTCAAGAAACTAATCGACTCCGTCATCATCCAAGAAGTTCAATATCCCGACTGGATCGCTAATATCGTTCCAGTGATGAAGAGAAATGGGACAGTACGTATCTGCGTGGACTTACGGGACCTCAACAAAGCTTGCCCGAAGAATGACTTTCCAGTACCTGTTGCCGAGCTGATGATTGATAACTCGTCTACTCATGAGGTATTCTCTTTCATGGATGGATGTTCAGGATACAACCAAATAAAAATGAGTCCTGAAGACCAAAAACTTACCGCCTTTCGGACTCCGCTGGGCATATTTTTCTACAAGGTGATGCCTTTTGGTTTAAAGAACTCTGGCGCCACCTACCAGAGGGCCATGATGAAGATCTTTGATGATCTCATCCATGAGATTGTCGAATGCTACATCGACGATCTGGTGGTGAAGAGCAAGTCTTACACGGAACATTGGGAATATCTAACATAGTGTTCCAACGTCTTCGAAAGTACAATCTGAAGATGAATTCTTTGAAATGCGCGTTTGGAGTCTCCTCTGGAAAATTCCTAGGATTCATCATACGGCACCGGGGTATCGAAATCGATCCCTCAAAGATCAAGACGATTACGAAAATACCCACGCCAAGGACCCTCAAACAGTTGCGATCTCTTCAAAGAAAGCTTGCATAAATCAAGCGGTTCATAGCCAATCTCTCCGGAAAATGCCGTCCCTATAGTCATTTGATGAAGAAGGGGACCCCGCTTGTCTAGGATAAAAAGTGCCAAGATGCATCAGACGAATTCAAGTAATACCTGCAAAATCCACCGGTATTGACCGCTCTGGTTAAGGGAAAACCCCTTATCCTATATACAATGGCCCTTGAGGGTTCTCTAGGCGTGCTATGGGCACAAGAGAACGATCAGGAAAAGGAGAGAGCTTTCTACTATTTGAGTCGAGTTCTCCTGGGGGTAGAAAATAACTACTCCCCCATCGAAAAGCATTGCCTGGCATTGATTTTTGCGATAACGAAGCTCAGAGATTACGCCTTGGCGCATGAGGTCCATCTCATATCAGAAGTGGATCCTCTCAAATATCTGATATCGAGGGCTATACTGACAGGAAGGCTTGCCAAATGGGCCCTCCTCTTGATGGAGTTCTCGATAATGTATCACCCCCTTAAAGCAGTAAAAGACTAAGCCATTGCTGACTTTCTCACGGAGCATCCGATACCAGCCGACTCCCCCTTAAATTATGAGTTTCCAAATGAACATGCGTTCGGCACAATCGAAGGAGAGAAAGAAGAAAATAATTCCCAATGGGAACTCTACTTCGATAGAGCAACTTCCATAAAGCAGCGAAAGCAGAATACCCCTATAATCAAAGCCGGGATGGGCTTTATCTTCGTGACCCAGCAAGGAGGGATATTACGTTACGCACTTTTCTTAACGGAGCCGAGGACTAATAACGAAGCTGAATATGATGCTTTGATAGCGTGTCTTGAGATCACCGTCGACATGGGAATCAAAGAACTCCTCATATATGGAGACTCCCGGCTGATCGTCAGCCAATTAAATGGCGACTATCAGACGTGCAAACCGGAGCTGATAAAGTACGGCGAAAGAGTGCAGCAACTGCTGATACAAATCCCCTCCTACATCCTGGAGAGTATACCGCGTGCGGAAAACAGCAAGGCGGATGCGTTGGCCAAATTGGCTAAGGAATTAGCCGACGAAGACCTCGATGACGTAAAGATCATCGTGCAAAGCCGCAGGATCCTCGCTCCAACAGAAATATCTTCGGGAGACTTAACAGAGCCATCTGAAGGAAAAGAAACGACCGAACAAGTAGCCCTTCAAATATAGGATGAAGAAAAGGTCAAGGATTGGAGGGAAGTCTTTATAGACTACTTCAAATCCCAACGAATGCCCAAAAATGCGTCGTCTCGACATCAGCTCATGAAACGAGTTTTGTCTTTCGTCTTTGTCAATGATACTCTATATAAGAGATCGTTCGACTGTCTATAGCTAAGAAGCCTGGGGCCGGAGGAAGCAAAGAAAGTCGTCCAAGAAATTCACGACGGCCACTATGGTTCTCACTAAGCTGGGCCAAAGATGAAGCTGAAAATCAACAGAATGGGTTACTATTGGCCCACAATGATTCAGGACTGCCTCGAACATGCGAAGCAGTATCACTCGTGCCAAATTCACGGGGACTTCATCAACCAGCATCCAAATTCGCTACACCCAACAGTAGCTAGCTGTCCGTTCGAAATGTGGGGAACCGATATAATCAGCCCCATTGAACCAGTATCGTTCTAAGGACAACGGTTCATATCCGCAACGACCGATTACTTTTCTAAGTGGGAAGAAGCAGTACCACTAAGGGAGGTGAAGACGGAGAATATCCTCCATTTCTTCAGAACCCATGTCATCTACCGGTTCGGCACTCCACGACGAATTATCTTGGATAATAGACCGGCCTACAGGAGCCATAAAATTAGCCGCTTCGCACAACAACATAAAAAAGATTAGAGATACTCTTCAGTCTATAATTCTCGTGCCAATGGTCTAGCAGAAGTTTTCAACAAGACCTTGATGAAGATTATAATGAAAACGGTGTCAAGAAACAAAAGAGACTGGCACGAAAGGCTGCATGAAGCTTTATGGGCGTACCGAACAATTTTCAAAATGGCTACAAATACAACACTATACGCGTTGGTGTTCGGCACGGAAGCAGTGCTTCCCTTGGAAATAGAGCTCCCTTCTCTATGAGTAGTGGTACAATACGAGTTGACAGATGAAGAAAATGCTCATCTTCGGCTTGAGTAGCTCGATGCCCTTGACGAAACTCGCCTTAAAGAACAGCAAAACCTGGAGGCTTATAAAGCAAGGCTGACACGGTCATACGAAAGACTGACCAGGCCGAGAACATTCCGCCAAGGCGAACTCGTGCTAGTTGTCAAAAGACCAACGATCCCTAATAGTGCAAAAAGGGGGAAATTCGAGCCAAACTATGAAGGCCCGTACATCATAGACAAAGTCTATCAAGGTGGAGCCTACCTGCTCATGGATATGCATGGAGAAAGACCCTTCTGACCAATAAACGGTCGATTCCTCAAAAAATACTACGCCTAACGAGTCACGACCTGGGTTAATGATAGATGACGATGCCTGTGTCCGCTCGCTATCTTCCTGAGTCAGAAACTCTGAGAGTAGTATGCAAAGAAACCCCATCGCCTCAAACATGGCGATGACGGACCGAGATGTCCTTAAATTAGAAATTTACTTCAAACATGGCAGTACGGACCGAGAAGTCCCTAAATTAACAGCGGACCGAGATGTCCTTGTTTCCTCAATATTTAACCTAATAAAGAGCAAAGCTCTATTGGAACTCAATGAGGCAGCGCCTCATGAGTTCTCCACGAGGGCGCCAGCTCCAAAGCCAATCTTATAGGATCAAAATCCTATGATGGCGCCTTACGTGCTTCTTACGCGGACGCCAATGTGCAAAGCACAGAAGCACTTTCTGAATAAAGAGTCAAACTCTTAGAAGGCGCCCCACGTGCTATCCATGCGGGCGCCAATATGCAAAGCACAGAAGTGCCCATCTTAAGAATTAAATTCTTAAGCGGCGTCCATGTGCACAACACGTGAGCGCCAGCGTCCAAATTAATATCTGTAGAATTAAATTCTACTTTTCTCCAATAAAGATTGGGATATTCTCTGTTAAAAAGAGTCGTTGGATCAAAGATCCAATGGAGAAAATATCTCCCAAATCTTTCTAAATAAGAAGGATACTCTCGGTTAGATCAATGATCCAACAATAGAATAAAATTCTATTTTTTGGGAATATATTCTCCCAACCTTTCAAAATAAGAAAGATTGCTCTCTGTAAAACAGAGAACCGATGGATTGAAAAAATCCAACAGTGATTAAAAATCACCATTTTACAGAATAAATTCTATATAAGGGAAAAATATTTCCCCAATTTTGTTTTAAAAAAAAAAAACAACAAAATATGTTCTGTAAAACAGAAACTCTTGGATCAAAGATCCAACGGTGGGTAAAATTCCCCAAATCAATTGGAATCTCTCAATGAGAGATTTCCTCAAACCTAATTAACAAATTGCCTCTACTATATAAAGGACCCAACATTTCAAGTCTGATATAGAGAATTCCCCCCATAAGCTTCTAAAAAAAAGAGACAGAAAGCTTTAAAAGGAACAGAGAATTAAATTCTCAAGGAAGAAGATCTCCCTCCTCAAAACTCTAGGTAAATAAAAAAGGGTAGAGATCAAAATATCTCATTTATCTATTAAAGGGTTTAACCATTTAAAAAGAATTTAGTTCTTTCTCTAGATCTAAGATCTGCGAGGCAAGTCTCCCACAAGTTGAGAATTTAATTCTCATCGGGAAGAACATATTCTTGAGAATCAACTATTCAGAAAAGAATCAGTAATTGAGCAAAAGCATACAAGAGAAACTTAGTTCTTATAAACGAACTTAGTTCTTAAAAATGAAGCTTGACCCTAGATCTTAAAAACAAAAATCTTGGTGATCATTAATGGGCAAAAATACCATCAACGGAGGAGAAAAGAATTCAGCGCCCCACATGCTTTCCACGTGGGTGCCTCTAAAGGCGCCTAGCGCCTCACATGCTCCTCAAGTGGGCGCCACAAAAGAGATGAGTTCTTAGCACTCAATGGGCAGCGCCCGGCGTCCAGCGCTGCACGTGAAAATCACGAGGGCGCCATAAAGTGCTCAGCACTCCATAAAAAAATAGAGAGCCAAAAAGCTGAGTGTTCAACACTCATTGGGCAGCGCCCAGCGCCTCACTTGCTCACCATGTGGAGGCCGCAAAAGAGAAGAAAAGAGTTCTTAGCACTACATAGGCAGCCTAAATCGGTTGAGTGTTCAACACTTATTGGGCAGCGCCCAGCGCCTCACGTGTTCCCTATGTGGACGCCATAAAGAATGCATAGCACTCCATATAAAGACAAAACGGCTGAGTGTTTAACACTCATTGGGCAGCGCCCAACGCCTCACGTGTTCCCCACGTGGACGCCAAAAAGAGTGCCTATCACTCCATATAAAGACAAAATGAGTAAAGTGTTCAACACTTATTGGGTAATGCCCATAACTGAAAGCTCCATGATTATATGTGGGCGTCAGAACTCATATAAGTGCTCAGCACTTTTTGTATAAAAAAGAGGGACTGAATAAACAGAGCCCAAACAAGTGTTTAGCACTTTTTCAGAAAAAAGAGGAGACTAAGCAGACTAAAGCCCAAATTGGCTAAATTTCTATAGTCTTGCAACTAAAATAATCGACCGCGATGTCCTTAAACTAAAATAATCGAGCCCAAATGCTCATATATTTAAGTTGATCTTAATCTCAAACCAGATTATCGCTCCTTAAATCAAACCAAACCCAAATCTAAAAATATACGGATTTGGACCAATCCACGCCCTACGGGCGACGACATAAATTAGTCTCCGTATACAATCCACGGGCAACCAAAATAAAACAAAAACACACACACGACACGAAGTGAACTTCCGGAGCAGGAGAAAGAGGTTATCGTAATGCGGTAACGTAATTAACTGCAGTGGCTTGTGCCTGCAGGGAAGAGCGTCCCCACAATCAAAAAACCCTTCATGAAAATGAGGAGGAATCTGATGAAGTCTGCTACAACGGCCGCATCCGTCCAAACCTTCGATATACGGTGCCCTAAATCAACTTGGCATTTTCGGAGAAGTGGACGGATAAATCCAAATAGCATCTACACCCAGGATTCTGGCCAGACGTCCCGACGTCTCGATCCGTCTTCCGGCGGTGAACAAATTCTGGCACACCCGGTGGGATCTTTTCCTCTTTCCACTCCACACTTCGTGTGTTGTGTTTCGCGAACAAAATCGCGGTTCGCTATAGTTGCCCTTGGATTCTATGTACTAAGATTTGGTGTCTTGTTCCTGTGCAGAAGAAGAGAACATCAGTGGCTTCCAACTTCTCTTGCAACATCAACTCCCACTCCGCCCCAAATGGAGGAGTGACTTACTGGCCGAACGCGGCCTCCATCTTTTCAATGCCGGTGGGACAAGTTACATAAGCCACTACTGGATTGTTCTTCGGGACCATGCTCCCGCCAATGGGTTTCAGCGCCCCAATGCCGCAAGAGGAAGATCTCAGGAAGTCGATCTTCGATCGAATTGAAACCACCATGGCCCTTCTCAAAGGGTCATCCAAATCCGATGCTTAAGTCTTCAACAGGCCGAGCCGAAGCTCAGACGTCTCATTCTTCAACAGGCTAAGCCAGAACCAAAACAGGCTCGCAAAGAAGCTCGTCATACCTGAAGGGGTTGCCTCAAAACGGATAGCCCTCCCAACTCTTCCTGCAGGTGAAGTCGTCAAAAGTGCTTCCTACTAGAAGATCGGTCTTCGGAAGATTGGTTGTTCCTTCGCAAACTCTGCCACGGACGTCAGTTTTCAACAGGCCGGCACCAGCAGCAGCCTTTCAACAAAGCCAGGGACATAAAAAAGCCGCTTTCAAAATTGAGGCGGTCCCGTCTGTAAGACATGCTCGACGTCGCCACTGGCACCGAGTGAGAAAACCTGGGGGTAACTCCACCTCTGGATTCACTCCGCCAGCTCTAATGGTGGAAATTGACGTTGTTGTTCCAACCGGGAACTGCTTTGATCTGCTTAGGAGGATGCGAAAGAACTCTCCAACCGCGGTGCTGAAGAAATCTCCCCCGCATGCAGAAGCCATAATGCAGAAAAAACCGGAGCAGCCCTATCAACGGCTCTCCTCCCAAATTCACAGGGTCTGGCGGAAAGTCCAAGACTCTGTAATCGACAAAGACTACTCTCACCGACTGAAGAAAATGAAGGTTCGGCAGGAGAAAGGCTATCCTTCTGTCATACAGCGATGGACGTCTTCTACACAGGTGCCTGTTACAACGGCTCATTCAATTTGAATCTCCCATAAAAAGAAGAAGCTAGATAAAATTCCACCGCCTGCGGCAAACTCTAAATGCGCTGGACCCAAACGCCCCAAGTCTGGGGGCATGATCGTACATATGGTTTACATGGCTTCTGGAAAAGAAGAAAGGCGTTCTTCCATGGGCCATCGGCCGCAAACTCGGTCGTTGACAAAAGCTCAGGAGCAACAAAAAAAGCTCCAGGAAATGCTGATCAAAATGTCAGCACTTACTGGATAGAAAGAAAGCCCGTAATCGGCATCTGAACAGCGCTAGGAGCAAGAGACCGCTACAGAGTTCCTGCGAAGGGTGCTTGAAAGAAAGGACAAGGAGGCCGCCGAACAAGTTGCTAACATAAAGCAGACGGCGCTTCTTTTCCAGGACATGGTTGGAATGATGATCCAGCTGAAGCTCCAGCCGAGGATCCGCCGATAATCATCGAGGATGACAGAGGGGAAATATCAAACCTTCTTCCAGCTCTATCAACAGCGAAGGAGGAAACGATCTCCAACTTTATTCTTGAGGACTACATCTCACAACAAATACAAGCTCATCAAGCGAATGAAGCGGCCGGCCAAACTGTCAGAACCGGGCGACCGTACCCAGGCTGGTATGACTAAATCAAGTACCCGCCGGGATATACGATCCCCAAATTCAATATGTACAAGAGGACAGGCAACCCCCATCAGCACGTCGCGCAATTCAGAGCTCTGTGCGGCAACACTGGAGGTGATGACAAACTGTCGCTTTGCCAATTCGTTGGCAAACTGTCAAAAACGGCCTTTGAATGGTACTTGGAGCTCCTAAATGACTCCATCAAAACATTCATAGAGATGGAACTGCTGTCCATACAGCGGTTCGCCAGCACAAGCAAGCGCACTCCGATCACGGCATTAATCAATACCAGGGTGAAGTCAGGAGAAACCTGGGTCCAATACGCGATCCGATGGCAGAACCTATGGTCAAAATGCGAACAACGCATCGAAGAATCTCCCGCCGTGGGCATGTTCATCGGGACCCTTGATCCTCAAACAACCATGTCCCAGTTCATGACGTTCTTCAAGCCGATCACCTTCCAGGCCCTGATCGACAAGCTGGCCTAAATAGACCACATGGGCCATGGGCCTTCCTCCTCAAAAATGGACCTTTGAAATGCCAAGGGTAAAGGGAAAGAGGCCTTCATTACCAACACTCAGCAGCAACCGAGTGACCCGAAACCGGTTGCTCGCCAAAACTACATGCGTCCACACCTATCCCTAGAAGGAAGGCTAGGACACGCTTACTCATTTCCCCATGACAAGACGAGGAGACTGTTCGAGCTACTAGTGTGCAACAAACTCATCACATTGCCAGACCCACGGCGTCCACCGCAACCTGGCGATGTCAACATCCCCAACTACTGCTCCTATCACAGAATGGTGAGCCACCCAATTGAGGATTGCTACGTCTTCAAGAATTAGGTCGAGGACCAGTATCAACAGAGGAAATTTTCCCTTTCTAAAAACTGGAGGGTGAACCGGCCACAGAAGAACACTCCCAAAAAGGTGGATGCACCGGGGGCATCAGGCTCGCTCGTGGAAGAGGCTCCATGGGAAGTCGTTCTATCAGCTAAAACCAAAAGAACGCTGAAAGATCTCAAGGCATGTCTGGCAGTAAGATGGAGAATTCCACTTGAACCGGAAATCATTGAAGGAATGCTGAAACCGTGTCCCGTATCGAAAACTATCGACAAAGGACAAAATCCCCAAGTCGAGCCTTCAAAGTCTTCGAAGAAAAAGAAGAAGACCAAGAAGCCTGTGCAACCTGCCGAGTATGATGACAACCACACAGATCTACAAAGGTATATTGACGCGCTGGAGGAGTACAACCAGAAGGCGCAGACACCGGTCACCCTCGAAGAGTTCCTCAAGCATATTCTTGAGAACGAAGAGAGTGAAAACGATGAAGGAAATGACTCATCAGAAACCAAAGACTATGTAGCAAGTTGCCACATGGTTTTCAATTCTTCGTTAAATGATGAAGAAGCCCCTTCAGCATCAGAAAATAACGCAGAGGAACTGGGGACAGGATCAGCGCCAAAATCCCCGGAACTGTCGGAAGACCCAATCGATAGGTTGTTAAATGAATCCTTTCAAAAAAGAAAAGCAAACCGAGAACGCGAAACAGCTATGTACGAAAAGGCTAAGCGTCAACGTCAGGATGAACAAGCTGCGGCAAGGAGGAGTCGTAAAGTACCCGACCAAACCAAAGCACACCTGCGGCAAACAAGAGCAGGATTAAGACAGAGAAGCGGTTCGCCAAAGCCCTATCAGTGGGAATGAAGCTTCCACCTCTGGTAAGAAACACTCCCGGGGTCATATACCTCGATGGAGAGGATTCATATCCAAACTACTGCCTATATCATCGGAGGATTACCCACCCCCACCGAAGAATGCAGTGCCTTCAAGAAGTAGTGGCAAGGATATGTTGCCCATCAAAAACCCATCAAGAGGATGAAGCGCGAAGCTCGTCGACTGCAAAAAAGTGCGAAAAGTGCGCATGAGAAAACGACTGGCAACTGTCATATGGTTGATACCAGTTCGGAAGGGGATAAACCCCAGGTTCTTACCTTCAGGAGTGACTCTGAGGACATAATGACCTTCAGCCCTCTCTTCAAAGACTCCACCTCCGAAAAAGAAGAGGGGGAGAAGAACTGTGGGAACATTCAGCTGCGTATCCGCATGCTTCCTGAAAAGAACCTCGGACCTACAAATAAAGGTTCGAGCCAAAGAGACAAAGGGAAAGAAAAAATCCCTGAGGAAATCACCTTTGATGAGACAGTTGTCAAAGGGTTCGCAGTGAGGAACCTGCCTAAGAAAAATAAGGTGGATTACAACGTCCTAGCACATTTGAGGAAAACACCCTCACAACTGAGCATATTGGATGCTCTCCTCCTGTCCAAAGAGGCACGAGATTCTCTGATCAAGGCATTACAAGAGCCTGATCAATTCCAAGCTTTCCTCACAGAAGAGAAGATGAAGGACGAGCTGCCGGAGGTTCACACAGCTGACATTACATTCAGCGATGAAGATCTCCTCCTCGGAACGTGCGAGCATAATCGCCCGTTATACGTCATCGGGTACTGCCACGACATCAAGATAGGCAAAATCCTTGTCGACAACAGATCCTTCGTCAATCTTCTCAATGTGAAAGTGCTGAAGGAGATTTGCATGAACGTTCAACACTAGGCCCGAGACAAAATTACAATCTCCGGGTTCGACTCACAGTCGTCACGGACGCTTGGGTCCGTAATACTGACGTTACGCTTCGGGCTGCTCGTCACCGACATCAAATTTCATGTCATTGACGCCAAGAATTGCTATAAAGCTCTGCTCGGCAGGCCCTGGCTGCATGAGTACAATGTCATCCCTTCTACACAACATCAGTGTATGAAGTATTTCAAGGATGGTTTGGGATGCACCATCACAGGGGAGCTGAATCCATTCTCCGCAAACGAGGTCCAGAAATATGAAGATGCAAATTACTTCCTATCGGACTTCGAATATATGGAGAGGTGTCATAAGCCGGAGGATAAACAGAAGTCCGTCGCCACTATCCCAATCTTTGAGAGTGACTCCACGGAAGATGAAAAAATATTCTACTCGGGGCAACCCCAGAAAGAAAATAATTGGCCCGGACCATCGACCCCTATTCTGGTCTTTGGCAGCGACTCTGAGAACGAGACCGACACAGTGTTCTCCATCCGCTCGTTAGTGAAAACCCTCGATGAAGCAGATCAGAGCCTGCAAATCACAATGGTTTTGTTTTGGAATTACAAAGAACTTGATGCGCTCGATACATATAGTGTACGGGAACTACAGACTTTCTACGTGTCTCCCAAATGACGATGTGAAAAGGCGATCCTTTTCTACCAATTTACGGAGGCCAGAGCAGAGAAAGAAGTCTAGCATGTTGCCGATTTTACACTTGATAGGCTTCAACCAATCTGTCTTCCAAGATACTACGCGGAGGGATTGCAAAGGCTGTTAAGATGCAAAGACGTACACCTTGAACAAACTGTGCGGCAAGCCCAATTCTACACAAAGATTTGGGATATCCTTGGGACCCAGCGAAAGATACCCAACGGGAAGATGGAAACAACCGGGCTCGGATACGTTCGGTGCAAGAAATGGGAACGATTTTGTAAGTCGATGTCGCGTCAGTATGGTTCAAGACCATCCGAGAATCTACTGGTCCGCCCACCAGTAATTCTCAATCTGTCCTGGCCAGGGACTTATGGTGATGACCAACCGATCACAGCGTGACATCGACTCCCCATACCGGGAGTGACGAATCCCTAACAGTCGCTCACTGCCTCTATATGGCTCGGGACTGTACCCAACTAAAACCTGTTTGCACGACTCAGTAGGTAGGGTAGCAATCAAAGCACAATAGGAACTCACACGAGACAAATGATGAACTCAGGTCGACAGACTATCTGCACACATGTCACCGGAGAACTCCTATCTGACGCTAGTATAATACCATCTAGTCAGTCCTCGGCGAGTCCGTGAAATCACACCTATTGAGCATCTGTATACAATCTTAGGTGCACCTCACCAAATGTTGCGGGACCAATCCATCACCCCTCTTCAGGGTCTAGATATGTATACACTAGTCTATTCTGGAGTATCGATGTCTAGTCTCGATACTCCGTCGACTAGAGACATTTTAAGGATGTGCCTATCGACTACCCAGCTCCCACAAGTATGATTGCCATCACAATGCAGGTAGTCAGGCAAATATCCTACGGGCTTTATCAGCATGCATACAAGATATGAAATACAAAGTAAAACACATCAAATGTTAAGATAAAGACAAACCAAATTGCATACTATCATATTGAACAAGATTGTCCTGTACATACATATATCTAGCATCCTATACAATGAGGGCCTCTAGGGCATATATATCCAACAATCTCCCACTTGCACTAAGGCCTGTAATTGGTGCAATAAGTACCCACTGTCTGCACCAGATCCAGTTGCAGGCGTACCGTATGCCCAACATCTCAAACATCCTCTCGAACTTGACTTGAGGGATGGCCTTGGTGAATGGATCTACCGTGTTGTCTTTTGTGTCCACTCTCCGTATCTCGATTTCCCGACGATCCACGATCTCCCTGATCAGGTGATACCGTCTCAAGATATGTTTGGGTTTCTGATGGGACCTTGGTTCTTTCGCTAATGCTACAGCCCTATTGTTATCGTAATACAAAGGTATTGGATTGGCAATGGACGGAACCACCTGAACTTCAGGATGAACTTCCTCATCCAGACAGGCTCTTTTGCAGCATCGTTAGCATCTATATACTCAGCTTCCATCGTTATGTCTGCGACGGTATCCTGCTTGGAACTCTTCCAATATACCGCCACTCCATTGAGGGTAAACACAAAACCCGAGACGGATTTAGAGTCATCCTTGTCACTTTGGAAGCTGGAGTCGATAAAAGCCTCGACCTGGAGGTCCCCATTAACGTAAACTAAGAACATCTCCTTAGTCCTTCTCAAGTACTTGAGAATGTTCTTTACTGCTATCCAATACTTCTCACCTAGGTTAGACTAATACCTGCTTACCACACTAAGTGTGTAAGCTACATCTGATCAGGTGCATAACATCACATACATTATAAATCCTACCGCCGAAGCGTAAAGTATAATGCCTATGTGAGCCCTCTCCTCATCAGTCTTTGGAGACATCTCTTTGGGGAGGGTTATCCTGTGACAACCGGATAAATTACCACGCTTGGAATCTTCCATACTAAACCTCTTTAGTATGGTGTCAATGTACCTGGACTATGAAAGTCCTAACATTCTTCTAGACCTATCACGATAGATCTTAAGCCCCAGAATGTAGAAGGCATCACCCAAGTCTTTCATGGAGAACTTCTGTGACAAGAAGAGCTTTACTGATTGTAGCATAGGGATATCATTCCCTATCAGGAGTATGTCATCAACGTATAATACGAGGAAGACCACTGCTCCTCCTACAATCTTCGTATAAATGCATGGCTCATCTACATTTTTGATAAAGTCAAATTCTTTGACCGTCTCATCAAAGTAGATGTTCCAACTCCGCGATACTTGCTTTAATCCATATATGGATTTAAGCAACTTTCACACCTTTCCACTGCTCCCACTGTCTAAGAAACCCTATGGCTGATCCATGTAAACATTCTTTTCTAAATATCCATTTAGAAAATCTGTTTTTACATCCATCTGCCAGATTTCATAGTCATGGAAGGCGGCAATGGCAAGCAGAATCCGAATGGATTTAAGCATAGTCACTGGAGAAAAGGTTCCATCATAGTCCAATCCTGGTCTTTGACGAAAACCTTTTGCAACAAGTCTAGCTTTGTAGGTTTCCACTTGTCCATCTGCACCAATCTTCTTTTTAAGATCCTTTTGCATCCAACTGGTTTCACCTAAGGAGGAGCAACAACCAAAGTCCATACTTTGTTGGTGTACATGGATTCCATTTCGGATCTCATAGCATCTAGCCACTTCACCGAATCTTTACTCGTGATAGCCTGCTGAAAATTAGTAGGCTCATTATCATCGATAATGCAATCCTCTCGATCCCTATCTACGAGAAATCCATAGTATCTCTCAGGCGGACGAGAAAGCCTACTAGATTTGCGGAGCGGCGTCGATTCGTCGGACTCTATTGAAATCTGAGGTTCTACTAAGTCCTTGGCAGTAGTTTGGGGTTCTAGAATTTCTTCCAAATCTACCGCGCTCCGACTAATTTCTTTTGCAAGAAATTCACTCTCTAAAAAGAATATGTGGCGGGCTTCAAACACCTTTTTTTCTTCAGTGTGGTTGACAAGATACCCCCTTGAATTCTTGGGGTATCCCATAAACTTGCACAAAACCGATCGTGCCTTGAGCTTGTCCGGATTCTGCTTTTTGACAAAAGCTGGACACCCCCATATCTTGAGATACCTGAGATATGGTCTCTTCCCACTCCAGATTTCATATAGAGTGGTAGGCACAGACTTAATTGGTACTCTATTCAATAGGTATGCTGCTGATTCCAGCGCAAAACGCCAGAAGGAAAGTGGCAACTCAACACTACTCATCATTGAACGCACCATATTAAGCAGCGTGCGATTCCTTCTTTCCGATACACCGTTATGCTGAGGTGTATATGGAGGAGTAAGCTGAGAGAGAATTACATTCTCTTTTATGCATTCAAGGAAATTGGTACTTAAGTATTCTCTACCTCGATCAGATCGAAGTGTCTTGATACTTTTACCAGTTTGTTTCTCCACTTCATTTTTATACTCCTTAAATTTCTTAAAGATCTCGGATTTATGCTTCATTAAGAACACATGTCCATACCTTAAGAAATCATCAGTAAAAGTGATGAAGTAGGGGTGACCGCATATATCGCTGTGTACAAGTCCCAAGAGATCAGTGGTCTTTCTCTGTATCCTGTGAACGGAGATTTAGTCATCTTCCATTTGATATATGATTGACAAGTTGCATATGATGTATATTCAAACGTATCTAAATATCCATCTCTATACAACTTAGTCAACCTTGTTTCATTTATATGACCATATCTACAATGCCATAAGTAGTGTAACACCCTAGTTCATTTATACCAATTCTAGTGCACGTATTTCTTTATTTATGATATTTTCCTGATTTACTGTGTTTTGGGTGCGAATGGTGTTTTTGACATTGTATTGCATCCAACCTGGCCCGCTTGCTTGAAACCCGTCTTAATTCATGTTTATGATTTATCCTGACTTATTACGTGGACTCATGCACTTTCTTTTGCATCCCGTATACTGGCATTTTATCTGGCATTTGCATTTTACACTATAACATTTTAAGTCACATAAAATATTTTAAAAATACATTACATAGCCTGCATGATACCCCTAACACTGTCGTAGCATCCGCGCATCCTGTTCTCGTCCCGTTCAGTGAAACAAACTTATTTGGATAGCTACGCGCACGTACGTGCATCCGTTCTTAGGGGTATGCATTTTCGTTACCCGGACATTCATTTTTAATTTTGGTCGTTACATATATTTTTCGTATTTTGAAACTCAATTTTTAGACCCGACCCGGGCGTGTTTTGGACTAAGTTTGTATTTACCAGAAAATCAAATTTTATTAATTTAAATTAATTAACATAGTTTAAAATTTATATAACAGAAAATATATTTTTAAAATTAAAATCCTAACACTAAAAACAAATTTACCTTTCCTCTCACTCTCTCTTCCCCCCCCCTCTCTCTCTCGTGATCTCTCTCTCTCTCTCTCTCTCGTGATCTCTGTCTCTCTCTGACCGTTTCTCTCTCTCCCTCTCTCTCTCCTCTCGCACTTACTGTGCGTTTCTCGGTTCTAGTCACCCCCCTTCCACTACGGTCACCTCCCTTTTTCTTTTCTTTCTTCTTCGTTTCTTTAAGAACCCCGCGACGAGGAAACCCCAGAACCCAACTCCCCTGCCGCGCCTCGTCGTCGCCCTCGCTACCTCCACCCTCGTCACCTCACCTCACCTCTCTCGTCTCCCTCTCCTCCTCGCCCTTGCCCTGACGTTGAACCCTGAAACCCACCGAGCGAACCCAACTCCCCAGCCTCGCCTTGCCGTCGCCTCACGTCATCGATTCCCGACAAACCATTCTCGTCGTCTTATCACCCTCGCCTCAACATCTTCGTCGTCACCTACACACCCACTCCCGGCCTTCTCTCCTTCCCTGCACTCCAACCGCGACGAGACCCAACCCACGCTCTCCTTGCCGACGTGGCCCTCGTCGTTGGCCCTCTCACCGCCGATCACAATCGTCTCGCCACCCTCAACCTCACCTCATCACCCTCGTTCCTCCTCCTCTAACCCCGCTGCAACCCGACGAGAATTCCCTGCAACCCTATCCACACCTGAAGCCCCGACCTCGTTGCCGTTCCCTCACTGCCGGCGACCCCGAATTCATCCCAGCATCATCCTCTTCCTCCACTCCATTGTCCTCAACACCAGAACTATCCCTACACCAAGAAACCCCCGACTGCACCCAATCCCGACTTCTTGAAACCCACTGCATTGCTGGCAAACCCCATCGCCGGAAAACCCAAGCAACCTCGTCATCACCTCCTCGCACCCTTCTCTGATCCCAGAGCCACATCAAACCACAGCCTTCCCTTCTTCTTCCTTTCTTCTTCTTCTTCTCTTTTATTTTCTTTCTTGAATTCTTGAGTTTTCGTTTCCGGTGATCACCGCCAAAGCCGTGATCGTCGCCGACGATCCGAGTAATCCAGTGAACAATCCCAGCCAGCGTGGTCGTATTCTTTCTTGGCCTGGTCTTGTCAGTGCGCGCGTGTGGATATTGTGACGTTTACCTGACGTCGGACGTGCCGTACATATCCGTTTCGCGATCCGTTGAGGCAAGTTTACCTTGCTACATGCTACATTACTGTATTTACATCTATTTAAATAAATATAACACTTGTATTTCAAATCATGCATCCCATATTTAGTTTTACAGTTTTACGACATCCGTATGCATCCGTACAAGTTATTTCACATCTAGTGCATGCAAACCTATCTTGGTACATACTATATTACTATATACTGCACCAAATGGAATATTTACATCTCATGGTATTTAGTTGTGCCTCCTGCATTTACCAGTTTATCATTTTTACTGTTATATGACGTCCGTGTGCATCCGTATCATTATTTACATGTCTAGTCGCATGCTAAATCATCTTGCTACATGTTAGGTATAGTATTATGCATCCATATGAGTAAAATATTACCCGTTTACCACATTGTACATTCATACTGAAGTTTTACTGTTTTCGGATACCCATTTGCATCCATATCATTTAAAATAGATATAACTGCATCTATAGATCACGTTAATTCATATTATTATTATAGTAACACCCCATGCTTAATAATGTGCATCCTATTTAGTAATAGAGCTATAGTTGCAATCCCTAATAGTTAGTTTTGCATCCATGTTTATTTGTGCATCCATACCATTAATTGTATATCAATTTGCATTCCATGTCACATTATTGCATATTATTGTTTGATTAGTACCCCATGCTTGATATTGTGCATCCTACATAGTCCTTTTATTCTACATCCGTACTTTCACCCTGATTCAATACTTGCTACAGTTTGATTATGAGCACCCGTTTGATACATGTGCACTACTTGACATGACCTGATATATCACTACTTGACATGTTACCTGATCCTGTTTCTAATGCCTACAATCCTGACATATTGTCCCGATGGACATATCCTGTTGTCTGTATAGACAAACCTGTTCTTGCTTGATCTTGTGTTGGCATTAGCTTCAAATTTATCAATACCTGACTTGAACACATAACTTGGGGGTATGGGGAAATCAATGATGAAATCTGACTTGTAACTCGACAGTTCGATACTTATACTGATCAGTTTTACGGGCTAGGCCAGCCCCGGGATGCTGCTGCTGACATCATTCATCTGTACATGCTACATGTTTACTGCCTAGCGGCACGTCTCGGATTCAGCCCGAGAATCTTGATCGTAGTTCCGGGCATGCACGGGATACTATTGAGTTATATCGACGATTCATCAAATTGATTTCACAGACTTGAGAGTAGTTAACCCAGTAGCACAGTTTAGTTTCACCGCTGCACTTCACATATACTGTTACACTTCACTGTTCTATATCCCTGCTCACTTATTACATTCATGTACCCTTTTATAATTCATGCCTACATGTCTTGTTACCTCCTGTTCATTTATTATTGTTTGATATTATGACGCACTGACGTCTGGGTTTTGCATGGCCCAGATCCTCTACCTTGTCGCAGGCTGATCAGGAGTACTTCTGCCGTTAGGCTGAGCAGTGAGGATCTAGTTAGTATCTAGTTTAGTTATGTTTTACTTTCCAGATTATTATTGTTTATTGGATCTATTACTTCCGCATATTATTTCTTGACTCGTTTATTCTGGCTCATGGACATGTACTAGATAGTTTATTTACTTTCCTGTTCTTGATATCTTCTAGACAGCCATAATGTGTCTGTGGAAGGATGTTTCCTAGCTACAGGTAGCATGGTTGGCTCTGTCACGTGCCGATCTTAGCGCACTCTGGGAAGCGGAGCGTGACAGGGTTTGTTTGGAATCAGAGCCATAGGATTTAGGTTAATCGGGTTTGATTCTTTTGTAGTTGGGTATTGGACCCAATACACTAATCGGAAAACTCGTAATTAGGAACATCTTCTGCCACCTTATTCTCGTGATTCTTGAATCTTATCTTTATCTTGATCCTTTGTCTTGACGATATGCAAACAACTTTGCATCTCGACTTGAAACTTTCTGGTTCCCTATTGTTTCTTTCTATTCTGATACTAGGATTTGGGCAACTTGAATGGAGTTATGTGATTGTACCCATGAACTGCAGCATGGTTACAACGCGGTACTCTATTTATGTAACTTGGAGTCCTAGTTTTGATTCATTTCCTTGTTCCATGGTCATTTTATTACCTTAGTTCTCTCAATTTCATTGCTTACCAGTTCATGTTTTGCAGATTTCTTGGTGATTGATACCGGCAGTTATGACGTTGTCTTGGGAATGGATTTTCTCGGCACTTTCCACGCTCACATTGATTGGGGCAAAGAAAGTGATTTTCCAGATTCCTGGACATCCGGAGTTTGTTTTCGCTGGAGGAAGCAGTTCTGTCGGGCTAGGCCGACAAGCAATGTTCTTTCGTCAATGAAAGTTGATAAGGAGGAAGCGCCAATTGTAGTTCGAGAGTTTAAGGACGTGTTAGAGGACATCTCGGGTTTACCGCCAAAACGAGATGTGGAGTTCGCAATCAATCTTGTTCCTAGTGCAGTGCCAATCTCAAAGGCGTACTATCCAATGGCACCAGTGGAGTTGGAAGAAGACAAGAAGCAGGTTACTGAATTACTTGAGAAGGGTTGGATTCACAGCAGTAATTCACCTTGGGGAGCTCCAGTTCTTCTAGTCAAGAAGAAAGATGGCACAAAGAGGATGTGCATCGATTATCGAGAATTAAACCAGCTGACTATTAAGAACAAGTACCCGATCCCTCGCATTGGCAAATTATTCAAGCAATTCAGTGGCGCGAGGGTATTCTCGAAGCTGGATTTGCGGTCCGGATATCATCAGGTCCGAGTTAAATCCGAAGATATTTGCAAGGCCGCGTTCCGAACTCGGTATGGACATTACGAGTATTTAGTGATACCATTCGGAGTCATAAATGCACCGGCAATATTTATGGACTTGATGAACCGAATCTTTTCACCGTTCTTGGACCAGTTTATAGTGGTGTTCATCAATGATATTCTGGTCTACTCGAGGAGTATTGAAGAGCATGCGGAACACTTGAAGATCGCACTGCAGACATTGAGGCAAGAAAGATTGTATGCAAAGATGAGCAAGTGCGAGTTTTGGCTTGAAGAAGTGAAGTTTTTGGGGCATGTTGTATCCAGAGATGGAATCGCCGTTGATCCCGAGAAGATTGCAGCAGTTCAAGATTGGCCGATTCCGAAGAACGTAGCAGAGATCAGAAGCTTTCTTGGACTTG
This sequence comes from Agapanthus africanus, assembly GCA_030015575.1. Taxonomy (NCBI): domain Eukaryota; kingdom Viridiplantae; phylum Streptophyta; class Magnoliopsida; order Asparagales; family Amaryllidaceae; genus Agapanthus; species Agapanthus africanus. The sequence continues at coordinate 797,925,508 of CM057340.1, forward strand.
CAGGGTATTACAGAAGGTTCATGGAGAATTTTGCCCGTTTGGCTGAGCCTTTGACCAAGCTTACGCGGAAGGAAGTACCATTCGTATGTACGGATAGGTGTGCATCAGCTCTTGAGGCGTTGAAACAAAGATTGATAACCACTCCTATTTTACCGACCAGATGGTTCTGGAGGATTGGTAATTCACAGCGACGCATCTGGGAAAGGTTTGGGATGTGTTTTGATGCAGCATGGGAAGGTTATAGTCTACGCATCGAGACAGTTGAAGACCCATGAGAAAAATTACCCAACTCACGATTTGGAGCTTGTATCAGTGATTTTCGCTTTGAAGATTTGGAGACACTACTTATTGGGCGAAAGGGCCGAAGTATTCTCCGATCATAAAAGCCTAAAGTATGTGTTCACGCAGAAAGAGCTTAATATGAGACAGCGTAGATGGTTGGAGCTGATGGCTGACTATGATCTTGATCTTAAGTACCATCCGGGGAAAGTTAATGTTGTGCCGGATGCACTTAGTCGGTTGCCAACAATTCGGATGTTGACTGTACAAAAGGAGCTTATCGAAGATTTTCAGAGATTCGAGTTGGAGATCGTGCTACTGCATTCTTCGGGACAGTTGATGCAGCTGCAAGTACATTCGTCATTGATCGAGAGTATTAAAGCAGCGCAGTCACAGGACCCAAGATTTCAGAAGTTTCGAGAACAGGTTGAAGCTGGACTTCGAACGGACTTGTTGATTCATGAAGATGGTTCGTTGCGATATGGTAGCTGTTTGTGTGTGCCAAAAGGAGATATTCACGAAGAAGTTATGAAGGAGGCACACAGTTCCGCATATTCCGTACATCCAGAAGGCACGAAGATGTACTGTGATCTAAGACAACATTTCTGGTGGGAAGGCATGAAAAGGGAGATTGCTCACTTTGTAGCGAAGTGCTTGGTGTGTCAGCAAGTTAAGGCTGAACATCAAAGGGTTGCTGGTTTATTGCAACCACTTCCGATTCCTCAATGGAAGTGGGAATATATAACCATGGATTTCGTGACAGCTTTACCGCGGATTCCAAAGGGCAACAATACAGTTTGGGTGATTGTTGATCGATTGACCAAGGCAGCTCATTTCATACCATTTCGAGTTGGTCAATCAATGGAAGAGTTGGCAGAACGGTACATGCAGGAGATTGTGAGATTGCATGAAGTACCTGTGAGCATCGTGTCCGACCGTGACACCCAATTCTTATCGCACTTCTGGAGGAGCTTACAAGAAAGTTTGGGGACGCGATTGAAGTTTAGCACAGCTTATCATCCCCATACAGATGGCCAGTCGGAGAGAACGATCCAAACTCTTGAAGACATGTTGAGAGCTTGCATGTTAGACTTCAAGGGTTCGTGGGAGGATCATCTACACTTGGTGGAGTTTTCTTACAATAACAGCTTTCAGGCGACTATTCAAATGGCTCCATTCGAAGCGTTGTATGGTCGCAAGTGTCGTTCACCTGTTTTTTGGGACGATATTGGAGAGCGAAGATTGTTGGGACCGGATTTGATCGTCCAAACAGTAGAGAAAGTTAATACTATCCGGAATCATATGAAGGCAGCACAAGATCAGCAGAAGAGTTGAGCCGATACATCGAGAATACTTCTAGAGTTTGTTGTTGGTGATCTGGTATTCTTGAAGATATTACCGACTAGAGGAGTGATTCGTTTTGGAAGTCGAGGCAAGCTTAGTCCTCGATTCGTGGGGCCTTTCGAGATTTTGGAGCGTGTTGGAGAAGTGGCTTATCGATTGGCTTTACCACCATTTTTGGTGAATGTTCATGATGTGTTTCATGTATCTCAACTCCGTAAGTATGTTCGAAATGAAACACACGTGCTGGATTATTCGGAGCTGGCTGTTAGAGAGGATTTGACCTTTGAGGAACGACCGATGTCGATTGTTGATCGAAGAGAAGAGGTCCTCAAGAACAAGGTTATCCCTCGCGTACTTGTTTCTTGGGGAAATCGCTCGCATGGAGAATCGACTTGGGAACGAGAAGACGAGATTCGACAGAAGTTTCCACACTTATTCTTGTAGTTTCATGATTTTTTATCTTTTCTTGTTCTTGAGAATTTCGAGGACGAAATTCTTTTGGTAGTTGGGTATAATGTAACACCCTAGTTCATTTATACCAATTCCAGTGCACGTATTTCTTTATTTATGGTATTTTCCTGATTTACTGTGTTTTGGGTGTGAATAGTGTTTTTGACATTGTATTGCATCCGATCTAACCCACTTGCTTGAAACCCGTCTTGATTCATGTTTATGATTTATCCTGACTTATTACGTAGACTCGTGCACTTTTTTTTGCATCCTGTATAGACAATTTTATCTGGCATTTGCATTTTACACAATAACATTTTAAGTCACATAAAATATTTTAAAAATACATTGCATGGCCTGCATGATACCCCTAACCCTGTCGTAGCATCCGCGCATCTTGTTCTCGTCCCGTTCAGTGAAACGGACTTGATTGGATGGCTACGCGCACGTATGTGCATCCATTCTTGGGGGTATGCATTTTCGCTACTCGGACATTCATTTTTAATTTTGGTCATTACATATATTTTTCGTATTTTGAAACTAAATTTTTAGACCCGACCCGGTCGTGTTTTGGACTAAATTTGTATTTACCGGAAAATCAAATTTTATTAATTTAAATTAATTAACACAGTTTAAAATTTATATAACAGAAAATATATTTTTAAAATTAAAATCCTAACACTAAAAACAAATTTATCTCTCCTCTCACTCTCTCTCTCCTCTCGATCTCTCTCTCTCTCTCTGTCTCTCTCCTCTCGCTGGTTCTCTCTCTCATGATCTCTCTCTTTCCCACCGTTTCTCTCTCCCTTTCTCTCTCTCCCTCTCTCTCTCCTCTCGCACTTACTGTGCGTTTCTCGGTTCTGGTCACCCCTTTCCACTACGATCACCTTCCTTTTTCTTTTCTTTCTTCTTCGTTTCTTTAAGAACCCCGCGACGAGGAAACCCCAGAACCCAACTCCCCTGCCGCGCCTCGTCGTCGCCCTCGCTGCCTCCACCCTCGTCACCTCACCTCACCTCTCTCGTCTCCCTCTCTTCCTCGCCCTCGCCCCGACGTTGAACCCTGAAACCCACCGAGCGAACCCAACTCCCCTGCCTCGCCTCGCCGTCGTCCCACGTCGTCGATTCCCGACGAACCATTCTCGTCGTCTTATCACCCTCGCCTCAACATCTTCATCGTCACCTACACACCCACTCCCGGCCTTCTCTCCTTCCCTGCACTCCAACCGCGACGAGACCTAACCCACGCTCTTCTTGCCGACGTGGCCCTCGTCGTTGACCCTCTCACCGCCGATCACAATCGTCTCGCCACCCTCAACCTCACCTCATCACCCTCGTTCCTCCTTCTCTAACCCCGCTGTAACCCGACGAGAATTCCCTGCAACCCTATCCACACTTGAAGCCCCGACCTCGTTGCCGTTCCCTCACTGCCGGCGACCCCGAATTCATCCCAGCATCATCCTCTTCCTCCACTCTATTTTCCTCAACACCAGAACTATCCCTACACCAAGAAACCCCGACTGCACCCAATCCCGACTTCTTGAAACCCACTGCCTTGCCGGCAAACCCCATCGCCGGAAAACCCAAGCAACCTCGTCATCGCCTCCTCGCACCCTTCTCTGATCCCAGAGCCACATCAAACCACAGCCTTCCCTTCTTCTTCCTTTCTTCTTCTTCTTCTCTTTTATTTTCTTTCTTGAATTCCTGGGTTTTCGTTTCCGGTGATCACCGCCGGAGCCGTGACCATCGTCGACGATCCGAGTAATCCAGTGAACAATCCCAGCCAGCATGGTCGTATTCTTTCTTGGCCTGGTCTTGTCCGTGCACGCGTGCGGATATTGTGACGTTTACCCGACGTCGGACGTGCCGTACATATCCGTTTCGCGATCCGTTGAGGCAAGTTTACCTTGCTACATGCTACATTACTGTATTTACATCTATTTAAATAAATATAGCACTTGTATTTCAAATCATACATCCCATGTTTAGTTTTACAGTTTTACGACATCCGTATGTATCCGTACAAGTTATTTCACATCTAGTGCATGCAAACCTATCTTGTTACATACTGTATTACTATATACTGCACCAAATAGAATATTTACATCTCATGGTATTTAGTTGTGCCTCCTGCATTTACCAGTTTATCATTTTTACTGTTATATGACGTCCGTGTGCATCCGTATCATTATTTACATGTCTAGTCGCATAATAAATCATCTTGCTACATGTTAGGTATAACATTATGCATCCATATGAGTAAAATGTTACCCGTTTATCACATTATACATCCATACTGAAGTTTTACTGTTTTCGAATACCCGTTTGCATCCATATCATTTAAAATATATATAACTGCATCTATAGATCACGTTAATTCATATTATTATTATAGTAACACCCCATGCTTAATAATGTGCATCCTATTTAGTAATGGAGCTATAGTTGCAATCCCTAATAGATAGTTTTGCATCCATGTTTATTTGTGCATCCATACCATTAATTGTATATCTATTTGCATTCCATGTCACATTATTGCATATTATTGTTTGATTAGTACCCCATGCTTGATATTGTGCATCCTACATAGTCCTTTTATTGTACATCCGTACTTTCACCCTGATTCAATCATGCTACAGTTTGATTATGAGCACCTGTTTGATACATGTGCACTATTTGACATGACCTGATATATCACTACTTGACATGTTACCTGATCATGTTTCTAATGCCGACAATCCTGACATGCTACCTGATCCTGTTTCTAATGCCGACAATCCTGACATGTTGTCCCGATGGACATATCCTATTGTCTGTATAGACAAACCTGTTCCTGCTTGATCCTGTGTTGGCATTAGCTTCAGATTTATCAATACCTGACTTGAACACATAACTTAGGGGTATGGGGAAATCAATGATGAAACTTGACTTGTAACTCGACAGTTCTATTCTTATACTGATCAGTTTTACGGGCTAGGCCAGCCCCGGGATGATGCTACTGACATCATTCATCTGTACATGTTACCTGTTTACTGCCTAGCAGCACGTCTCGGATTCAGCCCGAGAATCTTGACCGTGGTCCCGGACATGCACGGGATACTATTGAGTTACATCGACGATTCATCAAATTGATTTCACAGACTTGAGAGTAGTTAACCCAATAGCACAGTTTAGTTTCACCGCTGCACTTCGCATATACTGTTACACTTCACTGTTCTATATCCATGCTCACTTATTACATTCATGTACCCTTTTATAATTCATGCCTGCATGTCTTGTTACCTCCTGTTCATTTATTATTGTTTGATATTATGACGCACTGACGTCTAGGTTTTGCATGGCCCAGATCTTCTACCTTGTCGCAGGCTGATCAGGAGTACTTCCGCCGTTAGGCCGAGCAGTGAGGATCCAGTTAGTATCTAGTTTAGTTATGTTTTACTTTCCAGATTATTATTGTTTATTGGATCTATTGCTTCAGCATATTATTTCTTGACTCGTTTATTCTGGCCCATGGATATGTACGAGATAGTTTATTTACTTTCCTGTTCTTGATATCTTCTAGACAGCCGTAATATGACTGTGGAAGGATGTTTCCTAGCCACAGGTAGTATGGTTGGCTCTGTCACGTGCCGATCTTAGCGTACTCTGGGAAGCGGGGCGTGACAAGTAGGCTTGGTTTGAACTTAGAGCCTTTCTTTTGAGTGTGTTTTGGATATTGAAAACTTGATGTTGATTAAGTATGCATATGCCGTTTTCTAGTGTGCCAGACCCAATCAATTCTTGATTTAGGAGAATGTTCCTGACATTTTTTTCAAGTGTAAAATTATATCCTTTATTAGATAATAAAGACACGGATATAATATTACATAACATACTGGGAATATAAAAACAGCTGTACAACAACAAAATGTGCCTACTTGTCAACCCCAGGTGATAATCGCTCATTGCAACAGCATCAACGCTTGTTCCGTTGCCAACCCGGAGGGTCATATTACACGCCTTCAGTGCTCTACGGTTTCTCAGAGCCTGCAAAGAATTTCAGATGTGAGAACCATAACCAGTATCGAGTACCCATGATGTAGAGTTCACTGAAAAACTGTTTTCTATTACAAACACACCTGAAGCAGATACAGTAGCTTGCTTCGTGTCCTTGGATTTAAAATCCTTGCAATCCTTCTTCCAGTGCCCCTTCTTGTGATAGTAGTAGCACTCATATTTGTCCGCTTTTACTCTCCCCACTTTGTTCGTTCCCTGCACCTTTTTGACACCTCCTTTCGGTTTGGTGGTGTTCATCTTCTTCTTCCCCTTAGCTTTCGTTTTGGATTTAGAAAAGGATGATTGACCAACATAAAAGAACGGGTGTATTCTCCTTTTTCAAGGAGCTTTCTGCTACCCTTAACATGTTGAGGAGCTTTGGAAGATCAGCTTCCATATCGTGCATGTTGAAGTTCAGCACGAACTGAGAGAATGTGTGGGGAAGGGACTGTAAAATCAAGTCAATGTATAACTCATTTTCTAGCATTCATCCTAAGTTTGCGAGTTCCTCAATGAGGCTGATCATCTTTAGAACGTGCTCTCCTACAGGTGATCCTGGAGCTAATATGATCTGGAATAACTTCTTTGAGGTCTCGTACCTTGCGATACGAGAGTGCTCTCCATAAAAATCCTTGCAATGTAGAAAAATGGATTTGATATCCATATCCACGTGCTACTTCTGGAGTTCATTATTCATGGATGCCCGCACGATGCACTTAGCTTTCTCGCAATCCAGATCCCAAGTTTTGCGGACCTCTTTGTCCGCAGCTGAGGAATCTGGTCCTGGGACAGGGGGAGCAGTACTGGTGAGAACATATGCCACTTTGTCATAAGTAAGTGTAATGTTGACGTTCCTCAGCCAATCATTATAGTTTGGCCCAGTTAGTGTATTTTTTCTAGTAATAGTTTGAGTCCCGTCATGGTAGCTGCCAGAGAGAGAGAGAGAGAAAAGAAATACTCAGCATATGCTCTTGCAAGTTTAGATTGGTTATTAGTTTATCTAAATAGGATAGCTCTCACTGTTTCCTCGAATTCTTCTTCAACCCTAAAATAATATTTAGTCAGGATTAATCGCACGTCATAATACTTGCTTAACCTTTCAGCCAGTCTAGTGTCGGTACTTCGAGGGAGGTTTTACAACGCTTTCGCAAAGTTTCTTAATTAAATAACCTCTTTTCTCTTGAGGCGTAGCCCCGCTAACACCATTCTAGACACCTACTTGGTTTATAGCATTGATTGTTAAGTGAAAAATTCTCCCAAGAGTAATCATACTCATCAGTGGGATCAATATCCAACTATCATTATGTGATGACCTAGATGAAAGCCGCCCTAATCACCACACTCCGGAAAGTATGCTAAATCTGCAAGTTTCCTTTATGTTTGAAACTCCCGATGTGATTTTCGCCCCAAGCTCTTATGATCTTGACGAAGGCCAACAAATCATAATATGAAAGTCAAGTTCTTCCCATCGTTGTCCTGATTAATTTATACCCATCCCTACTGGCCCATGACGAAGGCCAACAAGGCTGTACGGCTGTCCTAAACTAATGCATCTATCTATGCAACAAACAAGCAACACATTGCTACCATTCACTACGCCTTGACGAAGGCCAATAAACATAGCATGAATACGATGTGTTGTTTATTTGAAACGACGGAGGGCTACGGCTGGTTTTTGGCGAAACCGATAATATAATGAACTTGATATAATCGAAGGAACAATGATAGCTTTTTAAAGGAGTGGTTTAGGCTCCGCATTTAAAAGTTGCTTTTTGAAAAAAAAACGAGTAGTTTTGAAATTGTTCCAACGATTTAACTTAGGTTAGTTTTATTTGCATTAATGAATTAATGTTGTCTTATCATTTAATCCTACCATTGCAGAAAAAACGAAAATACAACGTACGCTTATACCATCCGCATTCGCCACGAGGTTCCATCATGCACCGTTAGGTTACTTAACTAACGGCAGAGCGGGGGCATGACTAGCGCGGGTGCAAAACATAAGCAATGTTTATTATATATCATATATATATATATATATCCATTCTTCTTACTCAATAATAATCATTCCAGATCACAGATGAATATATTGGATATACTAGGGATTCCGCGTTTCGTTTAAGCCCATGACGAAAGATGGGTTCCACGGTCGTGATGAATAGCCAAACCCCCATCTTAGACCCCTACGGGTGTGGCAAACTACCCGCCGGATTCCCGAAGTGAAGCAGCCTCCCTCAGTAAAATGAGTAGGCCACTCAGCACTTCAAGAACCCGGTAATTTGTCCATCCCACCTTGGGTCTATCCTAGGAGTAAAAAACAGTAAATGAAATAATACAACGGTGGCTACAAGCTCAACCCGGATGTACCCCGCAAAAAATATTACATCAATATTACAAATTTATATCGAATGAAAGAATAAACTCTCTTCTCACATCCCCCGGCAATTCATCATCGACGATCCAATAATCCATATACACAAACCATCAAAACAGCAACACAAATATGTGCAACCCCCACTAATCGACGTATAGCGAATAGCAGACGTTTCGAAACACATATATCAACAGCAAAAATGTAAACGACGTTAAAACTGTGATTTCGAAATACTCCGTATTGCCACATCAAAAAATAACAGTATATGCAATTTTTGCAAAATCAAACAACACCTGAAACCCTAAATCCAAGCAACAAGAACACCAAACAAAATTCAAGACAATCCAACACTAAAATACAAGCTAGGCCGGTTTTTTGGAGTGTTTCGCCAGCCAAGTTTAGGTGGAATTGTCTCGTTTTTGTTCTGTGTTCATCTTACAACTAAATGAGCTCTCAGCAATTGTTTTAAAAAATTTAGAGGCTCTGAAAATTTCGACAGAAACTTGGATATTTGGTTTCGTGTTTCGAAGTTATTACGGTTTCGTAGTTTTACACTTCGTCTAATATGTTGGTTAAGGTTTACTAAGCTCTGATACCACTGTAAGTCAATGTCGCGCACCCCACGTGTCCGCGGGGAGACGGAATTTTCAAAAAACGAGTTTAAAACTTCGCAACAACGACTTGAATCAAAAGGATCTTTATATAAATCTTAACTAACATATGAACTTTAAGATTCTAACTACTATGAAAGAAGTTTATAACTTTGTGAACCAAGTCCTTCGTCTTTCGCTATCCTCCTCCTTTTCTTAAGCTCTTAGAAGAGAGTGTACGGATCGCTTGATCGTTAGCCTCCTTGGGTCAAAGATGATCCACCCGAGAGTGACTACTTTGAGCTCCTACCTCTAATATGAGGTAACTGAAGAACCTAGTGTGCTAATCTAGGTAGCTTAGGTGATGTAGAGAGTGATTAAGATTTATTTAGTCTCTTGAACCCTAGGATTCTCAACTCATGAGACAAGTTAGGTTAGAGGAAGAAGAAGAGAGCTTGGAAGAGAGAGAGTGTTTATGATAGAATGAATAAAGAATGGCATGTTGTGATAACTATTAAGCAAAGATGCTTTCCACAAAATATCTAGATATTTTCCTTTGCCTCAATAGTAATCCATGACTCACTACAGTAGCCATACTTCATTAATTGTAAATAACACCTCATCCTCTACCTCATTAACCATTTAAAATAAATGGTTATTAAACTAATGAGGTGTCTTCTTCTAGAAGCACTCTTGACAAAATTACAAGAATACCCCTCACCGTATATACATACCCATATCCGTATTCCGAAAAATATGAATTCAAAGAGACAAAATAATCCGATAATCTAATACTAAGATCCGGCTTAAACCAAATCCCACTAGTATTATCCGTCCGAATCATGATCCGTGCACAAGTACACATATATGACCGAAACCCTGCCGTAAAAACCATACGGCCTCTACATCGTTTCACTCGAAGTAGAGAAACCCTCTGTATGGGACTCTAAAGACTCAACAGTACGCTGGCAGTGGGTTTAACCACAAGCACGTCAGCGGTACTAGCTGCACATAACGGCTACCCAGGTATCTGTCGAAAAAGAAGGCCAACGAGCGAACTCATCCGACCCCCTACTGAGCCTGTTCGTGACAATATCCGTGCAGTCCAGACTGTTTTTCTGAGAGTATCGCATGTAAGGTTTAGGGGTGTTAGTTATATGTATGCCCTAGAGGCCATTACTATACATAGGATGTATATTGTAGTGGATGCTTGGACATATATAGGGAGGACTTTCTTGCTCGACATGATAGTATGCTATCTGGTTGCTCTTTACCTTAACGTGTACACTGATTGTCTCTCTGATACATGTTGGTAAAGCCCTTAGGATGTGTACTTGACTACCTGGACTATGATGCGGATCATACTAGTGGGGACAGGGTAGTCTATAAGTACATCCTTCAAAGTCCCTAGTCGTGGGTATATCGAGACGGGGCATCGATATACCAGAGTAGACTAGCGTATACCTTCTCGACCCATACAGATGGGCGATGGATGATCCCATATCCATTGGTGTTTGACATCAGAGATGATATACGGGTGCTCAGTGGAGACTGGGTACACTAGACGGACTCGCCGAGAACTCCCAGATGGTATTATACCTTACGTCAGATGGCAGTTCTCTGGTGACACTGGTACAGAGTAGTCTGTTGACCCGAGATCATCATAGAGTCTTGTGTGGTTCCCACTGTGCTTTGATTTCCACCTTACCACGTCCAAGAGGGCGTGCAAAACGGTGGTTTTTGGGTACAGTCCCGAATCACATGGAGGCAATGAGCGATAGGAGGGGATTCGTCTCTCCCGGTATAGGGAGTTGATGTTGCGCTGTGTTCGATTGGCTATAACCAGAAATCCCTGACCAGGGTTGCTGAGATTTACTGGTAAGTGTTACCAGTAGTTTCTCGAACTGTTATAGACTTCATATCGACACGACTTATCGAGCTATTGGGGTCTGACGTTTACCACCCCTAGGCGAGATATGCGACATATCAGACGACGAGACCGGACTGTACGGTAAGTGTTACTGGTTGGATTCACAGGAGTGTGAGCGGGCTTGCTCGTCGATCTTCTGATCGCTCAATACCCGGATGGCCGTTACGTTTAGCAGACCACTTGCGGCTTGTGGGTGTTTGATATGATCATCACCTGCTGCCGGCGTATTGACGAGTCTTTAGAGTCCTACACAGAGGTTTCCTGGCTCAAGGAAAATGAAATAGGAGCGCATATGAGATATGTGCGGGACCGAGAATAATGCGTGTATGTGATACCGTATTTCATTCTCGCGGTGAATGTATCGAAAGGTTGTATGCGATATAACCTAGTTATCGAATCAAGTATTGATTCGATGAGCCGATACATTGAATATTAGTCGGTTATATGCGATATGACCGGATCGTTAAATCAAGTGTTGATTTAATGATTTAATGCATAATTATATATTTGATATATTACTTTTCATTAACTAGTATTGGTTCACTTTAAATGGATTTTCTCACTTGTAGTTCACAAGTTGTATATGTGATATACTTTTGTGCACTTGATTGTATCATGTTTGATGATACATTCTTACTTAAGTTTTGTGTAAAGATTAAACCATGGTTATTTAAATGGTTAGGGTTTTTTTTTTCATATCTATTTGTTCATTTATTTTTTTATGGAAAAGATAATGAACAAAATGGTTTCTTTCTTTGTTTCTTTCATGAAGCTTGTTGAAGCTTCATGAAGCTTTGACCAAGTGACCATTTTGTCTTCTTCTTTTAACCCTAACCATTCATATAACCTTAGTTAATTCTCTACACTTGACTATGGTTAAATATATGATAAGTATTATTTTCTTTTAACTTATCATGATATTGATCTTCTTCTTCTTCTTCATCTTTAAAAAGAAGAAAAGCTTGCACCATCAATGGTGATTTGATGAAAAGAGTGAGAAATCCAATTCTAAAGTGAACCCACTTCCTATTTCTTCATCCTCTACCTCTTGCCAAGTAGTATAGGGTGTTTTATTCACAAGTTTCTTGACTTGGTGAAGTTGGAGCTTGATCTAGTGTTGCCTCGACGTTGATCACCTTCGGCATCGAAGCCGACGACCAAGCCCGCCCATTTCTCCGATGAAACCGACGCTAGAGCCCGGGATTCTATTTGGACAGCGAGGAGACTTCATCATGGAGCTATGGAGGTGGAGGACCGGATCTACAAAGGTTGTATTTCCATTCTTTTAGTTAAGTTGTTAACTAGTTTCATTGTTTCGCCTAAAATTCTAGTTAACGATCCGTATTAGGGTTTCTCGGCACTTGTAAAATTTGAAATTGGCATGGTTGACGCCTTGTGAGACCTCATTAGTGTGCCTAGGAACCCTACAGTGGTATCAGAGCCTAGCAAGAGCCTTAGGTGAAGTGTAGACGATGTTTGAAGTCCGAACGAACATCGAAACCCTTATCCAAAATGCTCTCTGTACATTTTCTGAAAATTTGGATTTTTGTGAATTAAAAATATGCAGAAAAATAAGCAGGGTCTTATTTGAATTACTGTGAAAAACGAGGGTCTAATTCGATTAGTCCACCGCGGAACCGCGGCACAAGCCTGGCATGTGCGGCGGTTCCGCGGCCGTTCTGTCTCCTTGTCCAATGATTTCTGCACAGTAATTCATATAATTGAATGCTATATTTTCTGGGTATTTTTCTTGTGACTCTACAGTTGAGTATTCTGGGGTGGTATTGAGAATCAAAGATTCGATCGGATTATCAAATTTTGTCTGTGTGGCTTTCCGGATATTTTAGAATATGTTAAAAAGTTCGACCGGATATAAATACCCACCTTTTCCCCTGCCGGAAAATTTCCAAGTGTTGGATTTTTCTGAGGTTTAAAGACGTTCTAAGTAGTGCAAGTAATGCGATGGTCCCTCTAGAAGACAACAAACCTTAACTCGATTATGTGACCGTCTTGAACTGCTCTTTGAACCTTCGGGTTTGGGGCAGTACGGCGTGCCACATGTGAGGCGTTGGCTTGACCCTTCTACGGCTGGACCGTTGGTACTGAGGCATGAAGTGAATGTCTTTGAACTTATTTCATGTGTTGATCTATTTCGGAAAAACTTGGGTGTTTGATTGTTCGATCGGAAAGTTTAACATTTTCTATTTATCCGGAATGTGATACAATAATTGGAATTCACAAGCAGTTATGAGATAACTGAATGAATGTTATAAACATAGCACTTTAGTCTCACTTGATCGGTTTCCACGGAATTTTGATGTGATCAAAAGTCCGTCGCAATCACGTAGCGTACGCGGATACTCGCCGGGTAAACTTAATAGACAGCATCACCCCATAGCCCCGACCAAGTGACTGTAGGAGAACCCCGTCACCGAAAGCATCCGTTCGGGTGCTCGCGGCAGCGGTGTTCCGCCTTGGTGCACTTCGTCGACGGTATCGGGGGTGCGGCCGTCTACTAAAGTTTGCGACGAGCATTCGATCAGTATGTCGGGAATCTTGTTGAATTACCCGACTTGATATTGAAAAGAGTTTTCGATAATGAGACTAAAATGCGGGGTTTATAATTGTTAGGCATGCGATGTCTAAGGAATTCATTTGATTAGGCATGCGATGTCTATGCAGGTTGCGGATTCCAACTGTTGTAGTTTTACACTTTCTTTTCTGTAACCGTAAGTGTAATATGTGATATCGCCGGTTTCGTTGCTAAATGTCAACGACAATTGGGATGCGCATATTTACTTACGTTGATGACATGTGATGTTATGTGTTGCTGGATATGTTATATTGGATCGTCGTGTTTGAATAGCCGGGGGGTTTTATGTGAGATGAGTGTTTTTCATTTTCTTTCAGGTAAAAACTTGTATGTAATATTCTTTTATTGGGGCACTTCCAGGTTGCGAAAGATGTCACCTTTTGTATATTATTTACTTTTCCGCACTAGGATAGACCCAAGGAGGAGGGCACAAGTAACCGGGTTCTGGGGTCCAGTGGGAGACCAACTCGAGAAGTCGAGTCCGCGTCTCCTAACCCTAGAATTGGTAGGGTTGCTTGCCGCTCTCGTAGGGGTCTAGGGGTGTGGGTTTGGCTATTCATCACGACCGTGGAATCCGTGTTTTATACTGGCTCGTATTGAAAACACGGACGTCCTAGTATATCCAATATTTCATATGATTCTTCTGCTGCGATATTTGTGATGTGATCATGTGATATGTTCTGTGATGGATACTGTATATAGTATATATGATATATTATATAGGCGTTACTTATGTTTTACACCCGTGCTAGCCCTGCCCCGCTCTGCCGTTAGTTACCTAACCTAACAGTGCACGAGGGGACATCGAGGCGAATGCGGATGGCATAAGTGTACGTCGTATTTATCTGTGATGTTTAGGTACTTAAATGATGGGACTTCATTAATATGATTAATGAAATAAAAGAAACCTAAGATGTTGTAGAATCGAATTTCAAAATAAAAAGGGTAGCTACAGTTCTTGCTTTGCACAGCGGTATATATGATATATCCTGCACCTTATTCGATGAGGAAAGGACCGAGATCCCTTCACCGGGAGTGACTCCTTTAGCAATAACTGGCAGATGCTACACACTCGGTTTGTCTTTTGATTGCTTTTAAGAGTTTTTGCTTTGCACAGCGATATATATGATATATCCCGCACCTCATTCGACGAGGAAAGGACCGACGATCCCTTCACCGGGAGTGACTCCTTTAGCAAAACTACAAAAGCCTCAAAAACACTCCATTTTAAAATCATTTGATCCTACAACGATATCAAGTTCATTACGCAATAGGTTTTCAGAAAAACCTGTCGTAGCCTTCCGTCATTTCAGATAAGTCATGTTTAGTATTCGTGCTGCGTTTGTTGACCTTGTCAAGGTGCAGTGTGCGGTAGCTAACCAGTATTTATCTGCTTATGCATATGATGCAGATTGGGTTAGGGTAGTCGTACGACCTTATTGACCTTGTCAAGGGTCGTGCGGGTGGGTTTGATTCAATCAAGAAATGACGGGTTGAACTTAACTTGCGATCTATGGTTTGTTGACCTTGTCAAGGTCATAGATCATTCGGGGCAAAATATTATCGGGAATTTCAAGTATTGAAATTTGCAATGAGATTGCATACCTTCTATGAGATAGTTGGATCCCGATACCCACTGCGAGTAATTGTTACTCCTGGGAGAGTTTTACACATTACAATTAGCCGATCAAGTAGGTGTCTAGAAGGGTGTTAACGGGGTTACGCCTCTGGGAAAACGAGGTTTACTGTAATTAGGTTCGTGCGAAAGCACGGGGGACCTCCCTCAAAGTACCGACACTGGCCTGGCTGAAAGATTGGCGAACTTGTAGTGTGTAATTAATCCCGGCTAGTCTTTCCTTTTAGGGTTTGAAGGAAGATTTGATAAAAACAGTGGAAGCCATCCTGATTAGATAAAATAATAACCAATCTATTCTTGCAAGAGCATACGCTGAGTGTTTTCTTCTCTCTCTCTCCAGGTAGCGACCATATCACGCCTTAATCAAGATAATAAAACGGATATATTGACCGAACCCGCTTGTTATACTGAGCTGGGGAACGTTGGTCCCGCTCCAACTTATAATTGTTATAAGACAGAGCAGGAAATTGGGGAATACCAGATTTCCCGTGCCGCCCAAACGAAGAAAGTGCATATGATGCATCTCCTTCGGGTGTGTTCATAACAAAGAACTGTTTCTCAAATGTCCTCTACGTCCTAGGTATTTGATACCGGATCAGGATCCCAGATATGTAATCTGTTACATAGGGCTACAGATAGGTAGAGAACTGAGAACGGGTGATAAGTTTCATGAGACAGAAAACGGGGCAAGTGTTGTAGCCAAGTCTGTTAGTCACTGTCACCCTGTATCCCAAATACATTGATTCTGAACGAATGTTATTAGATACCGAACCTGATATACAAAATCATATCTATCTCTTTATTAGTAAAGAAATGATAAAATTTTGTATAGTTGGATAATGTTTTGAACATTTCCTATATCAAAAGTTGATCGGTTCAGGCACGTTATCTAAAAGTATTGATGTTCTAAATCAAACTACAGTTCTTAGTATATGGAACACACATAAGAGGAAGAGTTCAAAAATGAACGAATTCTTCTTGAGGCATTGTAGACTAGGTCATATCAATGCGATCCGACTGGCTGAAGTTACATTTTAGATGCATATTTAAATCAGTTTGAATTTACATCTTATGAAACTTGCCAGTCATGTCACAGAGATAAGATGACCATAGCTCCGTTTACTGGAAACAGAGAAAGAGTTAGTGAACTCTTGGGATGATACATGTTGATGTATGTAAGGTACCCTGTCTACACATGCCAAGACGGTTCCTTGTACTTCATTACATTCTCTGATAATCTCTTTAGATTCAGACATATGTTCTTGTTGAAACACAAGTCCGAACCTTTTGAGATATTCACAGAATATAAGTTAGAAGTAGAGAACCAAAACGGGTATAAGTATTATGTCCTTTGATGAGATCAAGGAGGAGAATACTTGAGCACGAAATTCTTGGACTTTTCTAAAGGAGAATGAGATTCTCTCTCAGCATTACTCCTCCGAATACACCACAGCACGATGGTATATCGGGGCGGAGCAATCACACCCTATATGATAAGGTGTGCTCTATGATGAGTACTACTGAGTTACCTATTTACTTTTGGGAGTTATGCACTTGAGAAGCTGCATACCTATTGAATAGGGTTCAAATCAAATCAGTTGCCTACCACTTCATATGTGATATGGAAAGGGAAGAGCCCATATCTTAAGTTAGTTAAGATTTGGGGTTGTCCGGCCTATGTCCAAAAGCAAAATCCGGACAAGCTCGAGGCAAGGTCAGTTATGTAGAACTGGAAAGGTTCCAGCTATACAAACTACAGCAGATGATTTGATAAAACCAAAGGATTCAATAGTTACCAACGAACCTCAGCCTCTCCGCCGATCTAGTAGGGTTCCTCACCCACCTGAGAGATACTTCGGTTACTCTATGACCGTGGGAGCGAGGATTGCATCATGAGATGATGACCCAACTAGTTTCGAGCTGGCCATCAGGAGTGGGACTCTGTAAGAATGGCTGGATGCTTAGCGATCTGAGATGGAATCCATGTACACCAACAAAGTATGGACTTTGGTTGCTATATCTGAAGGGTTAAATCCCCATCAGGAGCAAGTATATCTTGAGAAGATTACTTGGTGTAGATGGAAAAGTTGAGACTTTCAAAGCTAGACTTGTTAAAGCTTTTCGTCATCGACCAGGCGTGGATAATGATGAAACCTTTTCAAGTGGCTATGCTTAAGTCCATCCAGATCCTACTTGCCACGGCTACATACCATGACTACGATATCTGGAGGTTGGGTGCCATGACTGCTTTTCTAAATGATGTTTTAGAAGAGAACGTCTATAAGTACACAGCCATAGGGCTTCGTAGACAGTGGGAGCAGCGGAAACGTGTACAAGTTGCTTTATAGGATAAAGCAGGTATCGCGGAGTTGGAACATCTGTTTTAATGTGTTAGTCAAAGAGTTTGACATCATCAAAATGGTAGATGAACCTTGTATAAACAAAAAGGTAGTAGGGAGTATAGTGACGATCCTCGTAGAGTACATGGATGGCATGCTCTTGATAGGGAAGGAGTTTCCTATGCTACGCTCGGTCAATCTCCGCTTATCACAATGATTCTCCATAAAGGATCAAAGTGATACCTCCTAAATCCTAAGTATTCATCTATGAGATAGATGCAATTGGATGCTAGGAATCTCACTAGTAGTAATGAGATGGTATCAATCGTTCCTGGGGAGAATCTCTGGAAGGGTTCCAGGGTGATAAAGATGACTGAATGTCAGTCGCAGGCATTGTCTTTACCCTCAGTAAAGGGACAGTATGTTGGAAGAGTTCCAAGCTAGATACCGTGGCATACTAGACGATAAAGGCTCGATACATCGCTACTTAAGATGCTACCAAAGAGGCAGTCTGGATGTATATTTGTTCATGAGATGAACTTAGTTCCTCCCATTGTGTGACAATGGAGTTGGGGCTTATGCCAAGGAACGTCCGTCCCATCAGTGATCCAGACATATTCTAAGGCAGTATCACCTGATCATGGAGATAGTTGATCTCCAAGGTGATCGAGGTTAGGAGAGTAGACTCAGAGGACAACACGGCGGATCCACTCACAAAGGCCTTTTCCCAGAGAGAGAATTTTTATGGGATGGTTGAGTATGAGATACTACAACCACTGCTATCAGATGGCCCTAGTGCAAGTGGGAGATTGTTAGTTATATGTATGCCCTATAGGCCATTACTATACATAGGATGTATATTGTAGTGGATGCTTGGACATATATAGGGAGGACTTTCTTGCTCGACATGATAGTATGCTATCTGGTTGCTCTTTACCTTAACGTGTACACTGATTGTCTCTCTGATACATGTTGGTAAAGCCCTTAGGATGTGTACTTGACTACCTGGACTATGATGCGGATCATACTAGTGGGGACAGGGTAGTCCATAAGTACATCCTTCAAAATCCCTAGTCGTGGGTATATCGAGACGGGGCATCGATATACCAGAGTAGACTAGCGTATACCTTCTCGACCCATACAGATAGGCGATGGATGATCCCATATCCATTGGTGTTTGACATCAGAGATGATATACGGGTGCTCAGTGGAGACTGGGTACACTGGACGGACTCGCCGAGAACTCCCAGATGGTATTATACCTTACGTCAGATGACAGTTCTCTGGTGACACTGGTACAGAGTAGTCTGTTGACCCGAGATCGTCATAGAGTCTTGTGTGGTTCCCACTGTGCTTTGAATTCCACCATACCACATCCAAGAGGGCATGCAAAACGGTGGTTTTTGGGTACAGTCCCGAATCACATGGAGGCAATGAGCGATAGGAGGGGATTCGTCTCTCCCGGTATAGGGAGTTGATGTTGCGCTGTGTTCGATTGGCTATAACCGGAAATCCCTGGCCAGGGTTGCTGAAATTTACTGGTAAGTGTTACCAGTAGTTTCTCGAACTGTTATAGACCTCATATCGACACGACTTATCGAGCTATTGGGGTCTGACGTTTACCACCCCTAGGCGAGATATGCGACATATCAGACGACGAGACCGGACTGTACGGTAAGTGTTACTGGTTGGATTCACAGGAGTGTGAGCGGGCTTGCTCGTCGATCTTCTGATCGCTCAATACCTGGGTGGCCGTTACGTTTAGCAGACCGCTTGCGGCTTGTGGGTGTTTGATATGATCATCACCTGCTGCCGGCGTATTGACGAGTCTTTAAAGTCCTACACAGAGGTTTCCTGGCTCAAGCAAAACGAAATAGGAGCACATATGAGATATGTGCGGGACCGAGAATAATGCGTGTATGTGATACCGTATTTCATTCTCGCGATGAATGTATCGAAAGGTTGTATGCGATATAACCTAGTTATCGAATCAAGTATTGATTCGATGAGCCGATACATTGAATATTAGTCAGTTATATGCGATATGACCGGATCGTTAAATCAAGTGTTGATTTAATGATTTAATACATAATTATATATTTGATATATTACTTTGTATTAACTAGTATTGGTTCACTTTAAATGGATTTTCTCACTTGTAGTTCACAAGTTGTATATGTGATATACTTTTGTGCACTTGATTGTATCATGTTTGATGATACATTCTTACTTAAGTTTTGTCTAAAGATTAAACCATGGTTATTTATTTGGTTAGGGTTTTGTTTTTCATATCTATTTGTTCATTTATTTTTTTATGGAAAAGATAATGAACAAAATGGTTTCTTTCTTTGTTTCTTTCATGAAGCTTGTTGAAGCTTCATGAAGCTTGTTGAAGCTTCATGAAGCTTTGACCAAGTGA
Organism: Agapanthus africanus; assembly: GCA_030015575.1. Taxonomy (NCBI): domain Eukaryota; kingdom Viridiplantae; phylum Streptophyta; class Magnoliopsida; order Asparagales; family Amaryllidaceae; genus Agapanthus; species Agapanthus africanus. The sequence goes on from CM057340.1 coordinate 797,945,494, forward strand.
CCATTTTGTCTTCTTCTTTTAACCCTAACCATTCATATAACCTTAGTTAATTCTCTACACTTGACTGACTATGGTTAAATATATGATAAGTATTATTTTCTTTTAACTTATCATGATATTGATCTTCTTCTTCTTCTTCATCTTTAAAAAGAAGAAAAGCTTGCACCATCAATGGTGATTTGATGAAAAGAGTGAGAAATCCAATTCTAAAGTGAACCCACTTCCTATTTCTTCATCCTCTACCTCTTGCCAAGTAGTATAGGGTGTTTTCTTCATAAGTTTCTTGACTTGGTGAAGTTGGAGCTTGATCTAGTGTTGCCTCGACGTAGATCATCTTCGGCATCGAAGCCGACAACCAAGCCCGCCCATTTCTCCGATGAAACCGACGCTAGAGCCCGGGATTCTATTTGGACAGCGAGGAGACTTCATCATGGAGCTATGGAGGTGGAGGACCGGATCTACAAAGGTTGTATTTCCGTTCTTTTAGTTAAGTTGTTAACTAGTTTCATTGTTTCGCCTAAAATTCTAGTTAACGATCCGTATTAGGGTTTCTCGGCACTTGTAAAATTTGAAATTGGCATGGTTGATGCCTTTTGAGACCTCATTAGTGTGCCTAGGAACCCTATAAGGGGGTGTAAAACGTCATGCCCCTAATAACCAAACAAGTCGTGTCAGTGTGGCTCAAGACCATTCGAGAATCTACTGGTCTGCCACCCAGTAATTCTCAATCTGCCCTGGCCAGGGACTTATGGAGATGACCAACCGATCACAGCGCGACATCGACTCCCCATACCGGGAGTGACGAATCCCTAACAGTCACTCACTGCCTCCATGTGGCTCGGGACTGTACCCAACTAAAACCTGTTTGCACGACTCAGTAGAGCCGTGTTAGGGTAGCAATTAAAGCACAGTGGAAACTCACACGAGACAAATGACGACCTCAGGTCGACAGACTATCTGCACATATGTCACCAGAGAACTGCTATCTGATGCTAGGTATAATACCATATAGTCAGTCATCTGCGAGTCCTGTCCGATGAACTCACACCCAATGAGCATCTGTATACAATCTTAGGTGCACCTCACCAATGGTTGCGGGACCAATCCATCGCCCCTCGTCAGGGTCTAGATATGTATACACTAGTCTACTCTGGAGTATCGATGCCCGGTCTTGATACTCCGTCGACTAGGGATATTTTAAGGATGTACCTATCGACTACCCAGCTCCTACAAGTATGATTGCCATCACAACGCTGGTAGTCAGGAAAATATCCTACGGGCTTTATCAGCATGCATACAAGATATGAAATACACAGTAAAACGCATCACATGTTAAGATAAAGACATACCAAATGGCATACTATCATATCGAGCAAAATTGTCATGTACATACATATCCCTAGTATCCTATACAATAAAGGCCTCTAGGGCATATATATCCAACAATCTCCCACTTGCACTAAGGCCTGTAATTGGTGCAATAAGTATCCACTGTCTGCAATGGATCCAGTTGCTGGCGTACCGCATGCCCAACATCTCAAACAACCTCTCGAACTGGACTTGAGGGATGGCCTTGGTGAATGGATCTGCCCTGTTGTCTTTTGTGTCCACTCTCCGCACCTCGATCTCCCGGCGATCCACGATCACCCTAATCAGATGATACCGCCTCAAGATATGTATGGATTTCCGATGGGACCTTGGTTCCATAGCTAATGCTACAGCTCCATTGTTATCGCAATACAAAGGTATTGGATTGGCAATGGACGGAACCACCTGAAGTTAAGAGATGAACTTTCTCATCCAGACAGCCTTTTTTGCGGCATCGTTAGCAGCTATATACTCAGCTTCCATCGTTGAGTCTGCGATGGTATCCTGCTAGGAACTCTTCCAACATAACGCCCCTCCAATGAGGGTAAACACAAAACCCGAGACGGATTTAGAGTCATTCTTATCACTTCGGAAGCTGGAGTCGGTAAAAGCCTCGACCTGGAGTTCCCCATTACCGTAAACCAAGAACATCTCCTTAGTCCTTCTCAGGTACTTGAGAATGTTCTTTACTTATATCCAATACTTCTCACCCGGGTTAGACTGATACCTGCTTACCACACTAAGTGCGTAAGCTACATCTGATCTGGTGCATAACATCACATATATTATAAATCTTACCGCCAAAAGCGTAGGGTATAATGACCATGCAAGCCCTCTCCTCATCAGTCTTTGGAGACATCTATTTAGGGAGGGTGATCCCGTGACATGCGGATAAATTTCCACGCTTGGAATCTTCCATACTTAACCTCTTTAGTATGGTGTCAATGTACCTGAACTGTGAAAGTCCCAACATTCTTTTAAACCTATCACGATAGAACTTAATTCCCAGAATGTAGAAGGTATCACCCAAGTCTTTCATGGAGAACTTCTGTGACAAGAAGAGCTTTACTGATTGTAGCATAGGAATATCATTCCCTATCAGGAGTATGTCGTCAACGTATAGTAAGAAGAAGACCACTCCTGCTCCTACAATCTTCGTATAAATGCATGGCTCATCTACATTTTTGATAAAATCAAATTCTTTGACCGTCTCATCAAAGCAGATGTTCCAACTCCGCAATAGTTACTTTAATCCATATATGGATTTAATCAACTTTCACACCTTTCCACTGCTCCCACTGTCTAAGAAACCCTCTGGCTGATCCATGTAAACATTCTCTTCTAAATATCCATTTAGAAAAGCTGTTTTTACGTCCATCTGCCAGATTTCATAATCATGGAAGGCAGCAATGGTAAGCAGGATCCGAATGGATTTAAGCATAGTCACTGGAGAAAAGGTTTCATCATAGTCCAATCCTGGTCTTTGACGAAAACCTTTTGCAACAAGTCTAGCTTTGTAGGTTTCCACTTGTCCATCTGCACCAATCTTCTTTTTGAAGATCCATTGGTATCCAACTGGTTTCACTACAGGAGGAGCAACATCCAAAGTCCATACTTTGTTAGTGTACATGGATTCCATTTCGGATCTCATAGCATCCAGCCACTTCACCGACTCTTTACTCATGATAGCCTACTAAAAATTAGTAGGCTCATTATCATCGATAATACAATCCTCTCGATCCCCATCTACGAGAAACCCATAGTATCTCTCAGGCGGACGAGAAAGCTTACTAGATTTGCGGAGTAGCGTCGGTTCGTCGGACTCTATTGAAACCTGAGGTTCTACTAAGTCCTCGGCACTAGTTTGGGGTTCTGGAATTTCTTCCAGTTCTACCGCGCTCCCACTAATTTCTTTTGCAAGAAATTCGCTCTCTAAAAAGACTATGTGGCAAGTGACAAACACCTTTTGTTCTTCAGTGTGGTAGACAAGATACCCTCTTGAATTCTTGGGGTATCCCACAAACTTGTACAAAACCGATCGTGTCTCGAGCTTGTCCGGATTCTGCTTTTTGACAAAAGTTGAACACCCCCATATCTAGAGATACCTGAGATATGGTCTCTTCCCACTCCACATTTCATATGGAGTAGTAGGCACAGACTTAGTTGGAACTCTATTCAATAGGTATGTTGTTGATTCCAGCGCAAAACCCCAGAAGGAAAGTGGCAACTCAGCACTACTCATCATTGAACGCACCATGTCAAGTAGCATGCGATTCCTCTTTTCCGATACACCATTATGCTGAGGTGTATATGGTGGAGTAAGCTAAGAGAGAATTCCATTCTTTTTTAAGCATTCAAGGAAACTGGTACTTAAGTATTCTCCACATCGATCAAATCGAAGTGTCTTGATACTTTTACCAGTTTGTTTCTCCACTTCATTTTTATACTCCTTAAATTCTCAAAGTCCTTGGATTTATGCTTCATTAAGAACACATGTCCATACCTTGAGAAATCATCAATAAAAGTGATGAAATAGGAGTGACCACTTCGTGCATGTGTAGACATCGGACCACATACATCGCTGTGTACAAGTCCTAAGAGCTCGGTGGCTTTTCTTCGTGTCCTGTGAACGGAGATTTGGTCATCTTCCCTTTGATATATGATTGACAAGTTGCATATGATTTATATTTAAACGGATCTAAATATCCATCTTTATACAACTTAGTCGACCTTGTTTTATTTATATGACCAAGTCTACAATGCCATAAGAAGGCTTGGTATGAATCTGGAGCCTTTCTTTTGAGTGTGTTTTGGATATTGAAAACTTGATGTTGATTAAGTATGTATATGCCGTTTTCCAGTATACCACACCCAATCAGTTCTTAATTTAGGAGAATATTCCTGACATTTCTTTCAAGTGCAAAATTATATAATTTATTAGATAATAAAGACACTGATATAATATTACATAGCATACTGAGAATATAAAAACAGCTGTACAATACCAAAATGTACCGAATTGTCAACCCCAGGTGATAATCACCTACTGCAACAGCATCAACGCTTGTTCCGTTTCCAACCTGGAGGGTCATAACACATGCCTTCAGTGCTCTACGGTTTCTAAGAGCCTATAAAGAATGACAGATGTGAGAACCAGAAACGGTATCTAGTACCCATGATGCAGAGTTCATTGAAAAACAGTTTTCTATTACAAACACGCCTAAAGAGATGTAGTAGCTTGCTTCATGTCCTTGGATTCAAAATCCTTGCAATTCTTCTTCCAGTGCCCCTTCTTGTGATAGTAGTAGCACTCGTCCTTATCCTCTTTTACTCTCCCCGCTTTGTTCGTTCCCTGCACCTTTTTGACACCTCCTTTCGGTTTGGTGGTGTCATCTTCTTCTTCCCCTTATCTTTCGTTTTGGATTTAGAAATGGATGATTGACCAACATAAAGAATCGGTGACTTCTCCTTTTTCAAGGAGCTCTCTGCTACCCTCAATATATTGAGGAGCTTTGGATGATCGGCTTCCATATCGTGCATGTTGAAGTTCAGCACGAACTGAGAAAAGGAGTGGGGAAGGGATTGTAAAATCAAATCAATGTATAACTCATTTTCTAGCACGCATCCTAGGTTTGCGAGTTCCTCAATGAGGCTGATCATCTTTAGGACGTGCTCTCCTACAGATGATCCTGGAGCTAACCTCATCTAGAATAACTTCCTTGAGGTCTCGTACCTTACGATACGAGAGTGCTCTCTATACAAATCCTTGCAATGGAGAAAAATGGATTTGATATCCATATCCTCGTGCTGCTTCTGGGGTTCATTATTCATGGACACCTGTACGATGCACTTAGCTTTCTCGCAATCCATATCCCAAGTTTTGCGGACCTCTTTGTCCGCAACTGAGGAATTTGGTCCTGGGACAGGGGGAGCAGTACTGGTGAGGACATATGCCACTTTGTCATAAGTAAGTGCAATGTTGACGTTCCTCAGCCAATTATTATAGTTTGGCCCAGTTAGTGTATTTTTTCTAGTAATAGTTTGAGTCCCGTCATGGTAGCTGCTAGAGAGAGAGAGAGAGAGAAAAGAAACACTCAGCATATGCTCTTGCAAGTTTAGATTGATTATTAGTTTATCTAAACAGAATTGCTCCCACTGTTTCCTCGAATTCTTCTTCAAACCCTAAAAGAAGAATTAGTCAGGATTAATCGCACGTCACAATACTTGCTTAACCTTTCAGCTAGTCTAGTGTCGGCACTTCGAGGGAGGTTTTACAACGCTTTCGCAAAGTTTCTTAATTAAATAACTTCTTTTCTCTGGAGGTGTAGCCCTGCTAACACCATTCTAGACACCTACTTGGTTTATAACATTAATTGTTAAGTGAAAAATTCTCCTGAGAGTAATCCTACTCATCAGTGGGATCGAAATCCAACTATCATTGTGTGATGACCTATATGGAAGCCACTCTGGTCACCATACTCCGGAAGGTATTCTAAATTTGCAAGTTTCCTTTATGTTTGAAACCCCCGATGTGATTTTTTCCCCAAGCTCTTATGACTTTGACGAAGGCCAACAAATCATAAGATGCAAGTCAAGTTCTTCCTGATCAGTCGAAAATATTGCATTTTTAACATGTCAATTTCCCTACCATTTGCACTCATCTAGAGGTGTTCGGTATTCATATTGCACATATTAGCAAAACATCCCTGAAATACCAGATTACATGTGTTATACTCTAAAACCGGCATTTTTAGGGAAATTGACTGTTTATCATGGCATCGCATTATTCTTGTATAGTGCAACTCTTGTCTCGAGAAATTGTGCAGGAAATTCCAGAAACCGAGCCAAAATTATGAAACTAAAATACGCCAACTCAAAGGCTAGAGATCTGGCAGAGATCAGGGACTCAATTGGAAAATCAACATATCACAAAAGGCCCAAATGTCAGCATCAGAAAAGCCCAGAAGTTCCAAACCCTAAAGCTTCAAAAGCGCCGCGGTTCCGCCGCGGGAGCGGGCTTGCGCCGCGGTTCCGCGGCGGCTTGATGGCTTCAGTTGCTCCAATTTCCTACACGTGTCTCAAATAACGGCTAAAGCTTCCAGAACATTGTAGAAATGCCACGTGGCTCATCTAGAAGGCTCGGCTTAACAAACTATTTCTAGAAGGCTCTCCTTAACAAACTTTTGGAAGGAAAATTCAAATTTGAAATCCTAGATCTAGGGTTTTGATGGTCTATGAAAGAGAGCCTAGATCTAGGGTTAATGGTGGTTCAATTTCTCATCATTCTCTCTTAATCTTCCACCTACAAGTTGAGTGACACGACTTGTGCGAAACCCTAACCCTAATCCAAAGCCAAATTCAAGATCCCGAGTACCAAATCAAGCAAGAAGACTTCAACCTTTTAGGAGCGGAGCCGATCTTCAATCGAGCAAGTGATCCAAGCCGATCCGCGACTCAAGGAGACGAGCGAAGCCAAATCGACGATCGAGTTCTTCCTCTTGTAGTTCTTGAGCGATTTGTAACGGAATTGTTGATATAAATAAAAGGCGAAATTCTTTAATCTTGCTTTCTTTAAATTCTTGCATCATGATTCGATCTCAATTTGTGATTGTGGTTCTTGTTGTGATGTTTGAGTAAAACTCCGCTCGTAAAGGAGTCGAGACGATCGATAGAATGATGATGATTTAGATTCTTTTACAATTCTTAAGTCCTATAACGTTTGTAAATTCTTGTAAATCGAATGATCAATAACCTAGTTTCGAGACGATGCTTTCTTGATCGTGTTCGCTCGGAACTAGAGATCAACAATCGATCATTAGATTTACTTGAAACTAGTTTGTGAATGAGATTCATCGAAAGGATAAAGGATAAGACGAGGAAACCCTAGCTTCTTCGCAAGATCCTTAACCTCGATGAATCGTCATCGATCTAGTATCAATTCGTTAATGGATAAGGATATGAAATCATTAGATCTCATCACATCTATAGATCCGATCGATTCCTACGAGCCTCATTTTGATTCTTGATATTTGGTTTGGAAATCATCAAATTCTCAATTCTTGATTTTAATGTTTTCTTAGATCTAGATTTTTCTATTTCTTGAACATTCAATTTACAAATCATGAATTGTTTTCTTTTCTTTTCTTTAAAGTTTCAATTCATCTAATTCGAAACACGAATGATTACACTTTCCCTGTGGACGATCCGCACTTACTAACACGCTACATCCGACACCGTTATTGATTGCGGTCAAATATTTTTGGTTGTGATTTCTATTTTCAATTTCTACATACACCGAGAATCGTATCAATCACTTCCCGTCGTTGTCCTGATTAATTTATACCCATCCGTACTTGTAAGTGTACGGTAGCGCCCCGGCCATCTTTCCGAGGTCAAAATGCGGAAACAAAAACTTTTTCATAACTTGAAAACTGGCGCTATCGTATACTTTTTCCCGGATCGAACCATTTACCTACAACTAGCTAACAAGAGAAGGGATAGAATGCTATACCGATCGATCCGTGTCCTTCGGTCTTTGGCCACCATCCCAAGCTCCTCGCGGCATCTCCGGTCTCGATCTCCTCTTCGGAAAAGGGCACCACATCTACGAGTCTTTTAACGGGCTCCCGCTTCATCCGAAGCAACTCGGGCATGAAGTGTGCTAGCCGACGTGTCCAAGGTGTTGTAGAGAATGTTTGTGATCACTTTGTCTTGCGTCCATGGATTTGGATGGAGGTTAGAGGTGTTGCCATTAATGGAGAATGTAAGCTAGAGGAAGAAGAAGAAGAAGAGAAGGCTTTCTCTTCTTTTCTTTTCTTGTGATGGAATAATAAGAGTGAGAGAGAGTATATAATAATATGAGAGCTCACCCATGACCTTGGCTGCCCCTCTCTCTCCTCTCTCATCATTTCAACCCAAAAACATTATATAATGTGACATTAACACATAAAAAGAGATCATGAGTCACTAATGTGTCCATGTCACATTTAATGCATGTCATGATGAAATCTAGCTCACAATTTCCATTAACAAATATTAATCCAAATGTTTGCAATAATAAAAAGATACGGCAACATCTAAAGTAAACTCGTGACGGATCACAAGGATACCCCTCACCTGTATATACATACCTGCATCCGCATTCCGACTGAATGCGAATGCGATGAGACTAAAGTAATCCAACAAATCTAATACTAGGATCCGGGTTAAACCAAAGCCCACTAGTATGATCCGTCCGATCATGATCCGTGCAATACCGCACGTATAAGATCGAACCCTGCCATATATCTTACGGCCTCTACAACATTTCGCCCGAAACTTGAGAAACTGTCTGTGGGGGACTCTAAAGACTCATCAATACTTTGGCTGTGGATTTAACCACTAGCACGTCAGAGGTATTAGCCGTACGTAACGGGCTACTAAGTATTGACCAAAAGGGAGGTCGATGAGCGAACTCATCCTGACACCCTACTGAGCCTGTCAGTGACAATATCCGTACAGTCCGGTCCGTTGGTCTATGAGCATCGCATGTCGGGCCTAGGGGGTTGGTAAAAGTCAGACCCCTAAAAGCGGTACAAGTCGTGTCGGAGTGTAGCCCAGAACACCCTGAGATACTACTGGAATACCTACCAGTAAATCTCCTGCCTTGGCTAAGGACTTCGTGTAATGGCTTTCCTAGACACAGCGCGACCTCACCCCCAATACCGGGAGAGACGAACCCCTGCCGATCCGCTCACTGCCTCCATGTGGCTCGGGACTGTACCCAACTAAAATCTGTTTGCACGACTCCTTTGAGCCGTGGTAGGGTAGTAATCAAAGCACAGTGGGAACTCACACGAGACAAATGACGATCTCAGGTCGATGAACTAACCTGTACACATGTCACCAGGGAACTGCTATCTGACGTTAGGTATAATACCAACTAGCATGTTCCCGGCGAGTCCTGTCCGGTGTACTCATAACCCAATGAGCACATGTATACATCTTAGGTGATCCAACTAATACCAATGGCTTGTGAGACCGGCCACCGCCCCTCGTCGGGGTCTCGACTGTATACACTAGTCTACTAATGGAGTATCGATGCCCAGTCTCGAAACTCCCACGACTAGGGACCACTTTAAGAATGTGCTTATAGACTACCCAACTCTCACGTATATGATCGCCATCATTCTGCTGGTAGTCAAGCAAGAATCCTATGGGCTCCATCAACGTGCAATAGTGACCTGTAAGGTCACCTAAAGTAGTACACGATGATAAAGACAAACCATGGTAGCATACTATTCTCCATCAACGTGTAATAGTGAATCACAATGTCACCTAAAGCATGTACACGATGATAAAGACAAACCAGATAATATACAATCATCCTGAGTAAGATTGTCCTACCGGCATAGGTCCTCCCTCAATCATTGCAATCACGTGCCTGCGATCCAATAATTGACTCTGAGGGCACTATATCCAACAGTACTCGCCCATGATGAAGGCCAACAAGGCTGTACGACTGTCCTAAACTAATGCATCTATCTATGCAACAAACAAGCAATATATTGCTACCATTCACTACGCCTTGACGAAGGCCAACAAACATAGCATGAATACGATGTGTTGTTTATTTGAAACGACGGAGGGCTACGGCTGGTTTTTGGAGAAACCGTTAATGTAATGAACTTGATATAATCGAAGGAACCATGATAGCTTTTTAAAGGAGTGGTTTAGGCTCCACATTTAAAAGTTGTTTTTTGAAAAAAAAACCGAGTGGTTTTAAAATTGTTCCAACGATTTAGCTTAGGTTTGTTTTCTTTGCATTAATGAATTAATGCTGCCCCATCATTTAATTCTACCACTGCAGAAAGAAACGAAAATACAACGTACGCTTATGACATCCGCATTCGCCACGGTGTTCCATCATGCACCGTTAAGTTACTTAACTAACGGCAGAGCGGGGGTAGGACTAGCGCGGGTGCAAAACATAAGCAACGTTTACTATATATCATATATATATATATCCATTCGTCTTACGCAATAATAATCATTCCAGATCACAGGTGAATATATTAGATATACTAGGAATTCCGTGTTTCGTTTAAGCTCATAACGAAAGACGGGTTCCACGGTCGTGATGAATAGCCAAACCCCCACCTTAGACCACTATGGGTGCGGCAAAATACCCGCAAAATTTCCAAAGTGAAGCAGCCTCCCTCAGTAAAATGAGTAGGCCACTCGGCACTTCAAGAACCCGGTAGTTTGTGCATCCCACCTTGGGTCTATCCTAGGAGCAAAAAACAGTAAATGAAATAATACAACGGTGGCTACAACCTCAACCCGGATGTGTCCCGCAAAAAAATATTACATCAATATTACAAATTTACATCGAATGAAAGAATAAACTCTCTTCTCACATCCCCCGGCAATTCATCATCGACGATCCAATAATCCATATACACAAACCATCAAAACAGCAACACAGATATGTGCAATCCCCACTAATCGACGTATAGCGATTAGCGGATGTTTCGAAACACATATATCAAAAGAAAATATGTAAATGACGTTAAAACTACGACTTCGAAATACTCTGTATTGCCACATCAGAAAAATAATAGTATATGCAATTTTTGCAAAATCAAACAACACCTGAAACCCTAAATCCAAGCAACAAGAACACCAAACAAAATTCAAGACAATCCAACACTAAAGAACCAGCCAGGCAGGTTTTTTGGAGTGTTTCGCCGGCCAAGTTTAGGTGGAATTGTCACGTTTTTGTTCTGTGTTCATCTTACAACTAAAGGAGCACTCTGTAATTGTTTTAAAAAAATTTAGAGGCTCTAAAAATTTCGACAGAAACTTGGATATTTGGTTTCGTGTTTCGGATTTATTTCGATTTCCTAGTTTTACACTTCGTCTAATTTGTTGGTTAAGGTTTACTAGGCTCTGATACCACTGTAAGTCAATGTCGCGCACTTCCACGTGTCGGTGGGGAGGCGGAATTTTCAAAAAACGATTTTAGAACTTCACAACAACGACTTAAATCAACAGGATTTTTATAAAAACCTTAACTAACATATGAACTTTGAGATTCTAACTACTATGAAAGAAGTTTATACCTTCGTAAACTAAGTCCTTCGTCTTTTGCTGTCCTCCTCCTCTTCTTATGCTCCTAGAATAGATTGTACGGATCGCTTGATCGTTAGCCTCTTTGGGTCAAAGATGGTCCACCCGATAGTGACTACTTTGAGCTCCTACCGATAATATGAGGTAACTAAAGAACCTAGTGTGCTAATCTAGGTAGCTTAGGTGATGTTTAGAGTGATTAAGATTTGTTTAGTCTCTTGAACCCTAGGATTCTCAACTCATGAGACAAGTTAGGTTAAGAATGGCCCATTGTGATAACTATTAAGCAAAGACGCTTTCCACAAAATATCTAGATATTTTCCACAAAATATCTAGATATTTTCCTTTGCCTCAATAGTAATCCATGACTCACTACATGAGTCACCAAGTAGCCATACTTCATTAATTGTAAATAACACCTTACCCTGCACCTCATTAACCATTTAAAATAAATGGTTATTAAACTAATGAGGTGTCTTCTTCTAGAAACACTCTTGACAAAATTACAAGAATACCCCTCACCGTATATACATACTCATATCCGTATTCCGAACAATACGAATACAAAGAGACAAAATAATCCGATAATATAATACAAGGATCCGGCTTAAACCAAAGCCCACTAGTATTATCCGTCCGAATCATGATCTGTGCACAAGCACACGTATATGACCGAAACCCTGCCGTAAAAACCATACGGCCTCTATATCGTTTCGCTCGAAGCAGAGAAACCCTTTGTGTGGGACTCTAAAGACTTAACAGTACGCTGGTAGTGGGTTTAACCACAAGCACGTCAGCGGTACTAGCTGCACATAATGGATACCCAGGTATCTGTCGAAAAGGAAGGCCGACGAGCGAACTCATCCGAGCCCCTACCGAGCCTGTCCGTGACAATATCCGTGCAGTCCAGTCTGTTCGTCTGAGAGTATCGCATGTAAGGTCTAGGGGGTGGAAAACGTCAGACCCCTAATAACCTAACAAGCTGTTTCAGTGTGGCTCAAGACCATCCGAGAATCTACTGATCCGCCCACCAGTAATTCTCAATCCGTCCTGGCCAGGGACTTATGGTGATGATCAACCGATCACAGCGCAACATCAACTCCCCATACCAGGAGTGACGAATCCCTAACAGTCACTCACAGCCTCCATGTGGCTCGGGACCGTACCCAACTAAAACCTGTTTGCACGACTCAGTAAAACCGTGGTAGGGTAGCAATCAAAGCACAGTGGAAACTCACACGAAACAAATGATGACCTCAGGTCGACAGACTATCTGCACACATGTCACCAGAGAACTGCTATCTGACGCTAGGTATAATACCATCTAGTCAGTCATTGGTGAGTCCTGTCCGATGAACTCACACCCAGTGAGCATCTGTATACAATCTTAGGTGCACCTCACCAATGGTTGCGGGACCAATCCATCGCCCCTCGTCAGGGTCTAGATATGTATACACTAGTCTACTCTGGAGTATCGATGCACAGTCTTGATACTCCGTCGACTAGGGACATTTTAAGGATGTTCCTATCGACAAACCAGCTCTCACAAGTATGATTGCCATCACAAAGCTGGTAGTCAGGCAAATATCCTACGGGCTTTATCAGCATGCATACAAGATATGAAATACAAAGTAAAACACATCACATGTTAATATAAAGATAAACCAAATAACATACTATCATATTGAGCAAGATTATCCTGTACATACATATCCCTAGAATTCTATACAATGAAGGCCTCTAGGGCATATATATCCAACAATCTCCGACTTGCACTAAGGCCTGTAATTGGTGCAATAAGTACCCACTTTCTGCACTAGATCCAGTTGTTGGCGTACCGCATGCCCAACATCTCAAACAGCCTTTCAAAATGGACTTGAAGGATGGCCTTGGTGAATGGATCTGCCGTGTTGTCTTTTGTGTCCACTCTCCGCACCTCGATCTACCGGCGATCCACGATCTCCCTGATCAGGTGATACCGCCTTAAGATGTGTCTGGATTTCTGATGGGACCTTGGTTCCTTCGCTAATGCTGCAGCCCCATTGTTATCGCAATACAAAGGTATTAGATTGGCAATGGACGGAACCACCTAAAATTCAGAGATGAACTTCCTCATCCAGACAGCCTCTTTTGCAGCATCATTAGCAACTATATACTCAGCTTCCATCGTTGAGTCTACGACGGTATCCTGCTTGGAACTCTTACAACATATCGTCCCTCCATTGAGGGTAAACACAAAACCCGAGACGGATTTAGAGTCATCCTTGTCAGTTTGGAAGCTGGAGTCGGTAAAAGCCTCGACCTGGAGGTCCTTATTACTGTAAACCAAGAACATCTCCTTAGTCCTTCTTAGATACTTGAGAATGTTCTTTACTTCTATCCAATACTTCTCACCCAGGTTAGACCGATACCTGCTTACCACCGAAGCGTAGGGTACATAACATCGCATAAATTATAAATTCTACCGTCGAAGCGTAGGGTATAATCCCCATGCGAGCCCTCTCCTCATCAGTCTTTGGAGACATCTTCTTGGGGAGGGTATGTTGGGTTACGGCAGCACCCCGGCCATCAATCCGTAACCAAATGCGGAACAAAAATTTATAAAACTTAGCGCTACCACAACCAATTACCCGGATCTACCCATAAGCCCTAGATAACAAAACATGCAAAGAAGTTAGAATGGTTATACCAAATAGATCCGTATCCTTCGGTCTTCAACCATCATTCCAAGCTCCTCGTGGCTTCCTTGATCAAGCTTGATCTCCGTTCTCCCTCCATCGAAGAAGATCCACCCGAGAGTCTATGCAACAAGCTCCAACCTCATATCCGAGGCAACTAGGGCACCTAGATCGCTACTCTAGATACCGTAGATGAAGTAGAGAGTGATGAAAGATTAATTTGTCTCAAGACACCCAAGGATTCTCAACTCATGAGAGGGTTTGGGTGGAGCTAGAGGAAGAAGTAAATGCCATGAGGATGAGGTGTTGAGAGCAACTCAAGAGAGAGAAAAAGAAATGAATAATTGCTTTTGTTTTTGTTTGTTGTGTGAGTGTGATAAGAAATAATGGAGCCATCACATAAATGTCTCTGTCTCCAAAATATCTTAGTCAACAAAAAATATCTCAAGTCAACATAATTTCACAACAAACAAAAACCTTAAGCATGCTAGAATAGTAACCTTGGGTCACTAATTAGCCATGCCACAAAAATGCAATAAACACCTCATCCTACACCTCAATAACCTTTTAATCCAAAAAAGTATAAACCATGATGAGATGTAATCTTCTAAAAGTAATCTTGTAAAAAATTACAAGAATACCTCTCATCCGTATATACATACCCACATCCGTATTCTGAAGAATACGAATACTAAGAGACGAAAATAATCCAACAAATATAATACTAGGATCTGGCTTAAACCAAAACCTACTAGTATTATCCGTCCGAACATCATGCATGCACAAGTACACGTATGTGATCGAACCCTGCCGTAAAACCATACAGCCTCTATATCGTTTCGCCCGAAGTAGGAAAACCCTCTGTATGGGACTCTAAAGACTCGTCAATACGCTGGTAGTGGGTTCAACCACGAGCACGTTAGCAGCACTAGTTGTACGTAACGGCTACCCAGGTCTTGAGCGAAAGGGTGGCCGACGGGCAAACACATCCTGAAACCCCTACTGAGCCTGACAGTGACAATATCCGTACAGTCCGATCCGTTCGTCTATGAGTATTGCATATCAAGTCTAGGGGGTGGATAAAGTCAGACCCCTAATAACATGACATTTAGTGTCGGTATGAAGTCCATTACAACCTGAGAAACTACCGATCCTAGATCAGTAATTCTCGACTACCTTGGCCAAGAATTTCTGGTGATGGCCACCCGTG
Organism: Agapanthus africanus; assembly: GCA_030015575.1. Classification (NCBI taxonomy): domain Eukaryota; kingdom Viridiplantae; phylum Streptophyta; class Magnoliopsida; order Asparagales; family Amaryllidaceae; genus Agapanthus; species Agapanthus africanus. The sequence goes on from CM057340.1 coordinate 797,960,860, forward strand.
CACAATGCGACATCAACCCCCAATACCGGGAGAGACGAATCTCCAGAAGATGCGCTCACTGCCTCCATATGGCTCGGGACTGTACCCAACTAAAACCTGTTTGCATGACTCCTTTGAGCCGTGGTAAGGTAGTAATCAAAGCACGATAGGAACTCACACGAGACAAATGACGATCTCAGGTCGATAGACTAACCTGTACACATGTCACCAGGGAACTGCTATCTGACAATAGGTATACCAACTAGCATGTTCCTGGCGAGTCCATCCGGTATACTCATAACCCAATGAGCACCTGTATATATCTTAGGTGAACAAACTTGTTAGTTATATGTATGCCCTAGAGGCCATTATTATACATGTGATGTATATTATAGTGGATGCTTGGACATATATAGGGAGGACTTTCTTGCTCGACATGATAGTATGCTATCTGGTTGCTCTTTATCTTATCATGTACACTTATTGTCTCTCTATTACATGTTGATAAAGCCCTTAGGATGAGTACTTGACTACCAGGATTATGATGCAGATCATACTAGTGAGGCAAGGGTAGTCGGTAAGTACATCCTTCAATTGTTCCTAGTCGTGGGAGTATCGAGATGGGGCATCGATATTCCAGAGTAGACTAGCGTATACGCTTCTCAACTCATATGATGGGCGATGGATGATCCCACATCCATTGGTGTTTGACATCAGAGAAGCTATACGGGTGCTCAGTGGAGACAGGGTACACTGGACGGACTCGCCGAGAACTCCTAGATGGTATTATACCTATCGTCAAATAGCAATTCTCTGGTGACACTGGTAAAGGTTAGTCTGTCGACCCGAGATCGTCATAGAGTCTTGTGCGATTCCCGCTGTGCTTTGATTTCCACCTTACCACGTTCAAGAGATCATGCAAAATGGTGGTTTTTGGGTACAGTCCCGAGTCGCATGGAGGCAATGAGGGATAGGAGGGGATTCGTCTCTCCCGGTATTGGGGGGTTGATGTTGCGCTATGCTCGATTGGCCATAACATGAAATCCCTGGCCAGGGTTGCTGAGATCTACTGGTAAGTGTTATCAGTAGTTTCTCGAACAGTTATGAGCCTCACATCGGCATGACTTATTAGGCTATTAGGGTCTGACGTTATACCGCCCTAAGGCTGTGATATGCGACATATCATACGAAGAGACCGGACTGTACGGTAGTGTTACTGATTGGATTCGCAGGAGTATGAGTAGGCTTACTTGTTGCTCTTCTGATCGCTCAATACCCGGGTGGCCATTACGTTTAGCAGATCACTTGCGGCTTGTAGGTGACTGATATGATCACCACCTATTGCCGGCGTATTAACAAGTCTTTAGAGTCCTACACAGAGCTTTCCTAGCTCAAGCGAAACAAAGTAGGAGCACATATGTGATATGTGCGGGATCGAGATTAATACGAGTATATGATACCGTATTCTATTCTCGCGATATGTGATATCGGTCGGTTATATGTGATATAACCGGGCTGTCGAATCAAGTGTTGATCCGACAAGTTGATACATTTGATATTAGTCGGTTGTAAGTGATATAGCCGGATTATTAAATCAAGTGTTGATTTAATAATTTAATGTATAATTATATATTTGATATATTATCTTACATTAACTAATATTAGCTCACTTAAGATTTCTTTTTCTCACTAGTGTACACATAGTATATATGTGATATATATTAATGTACATCTTTTGTGTCATACGTGATGCCACATGTGACATAGGTGTATGAGACTCACACCATGCGAATAATAATGAAGGGTTTTATTTATTTAAAGTAAATCAAAATTAGTTAGAAATTTGTCACATGGTTGATGCTTAGTGGAAGCTTGTAGAACCCATTAACTTAGTCCACTAATTTTGTCTCACTCTAGATATTTATTAAGCTAACCATTATTGTTAGCCATAGTTTAGTCTCTACATGAGTTAGTATATGATACTAACTCACCCATGGTTGCTATTCTCACTCATTATTCCATTCATACTTCATCTTCTTCCTCATCTCCAAAAAGCTTTCTAGCTTCATAAGAGGTGAAGAAATATAGTGAGAAAATTATTTCTAAAATGAGCAAAATTCCTACTTCATCAACCTCTTCTCTACTATCCATTTAGATTGGGTTGTTTCTTCACTAGTTCATCACTTGGTGAAGAGATAGCTTGAGTTAGTGTCTCCTCGACGTAGATCATCTTCGGCCTTGAAGACTTTAAGTAAGCTTGTTCATTTCACCTTGTGGAGCCTCGCTAGAGTCCGGAAGATCACTACTTGGAGCGAAGGGACAACTACACGGAGCTATTGAAGTGAAGGACCGTTCTACAAAGGTTGTAATCCTTGTTCACTTTGTATGTAAAGATGTTTGCATGCTTATTCGTCTAACTCTCTAGTTGAGATTCTGGCGTTAAGGTTCTTTAGCGCGCCAAAAATTTGAAAACGGCATGGTCGATACCTCCTAAAACCCAGCGGCGACACTAGGGAACCCAGCAGTGGTATCAGATCCATACTAGAGAATTAGACGATATTTGTAGGATTACGAAACCGAAACAACTCCGAAACACTCGAAACAAAAACCAAGTTTCTGTCGAAATTTTTAAGGTGTCTAAAATTTTTTTAAGTAACTGCAGAATGCTACATGTGATGTGACATGAACACAGAAGAAAATTGAACCCACTTCACCGGATTTCACCCGGCGACATGTAGCAAATATCCGGCCTGGCCAGTTGTTCATATCAGAATTTTGCATTATTATATCGCCCATTCTTAATCACATTACATATAAATAGGCGCTTTTGATCCATGTCTGCTAAATAGTTGCAGATTACAGATTCTCAGATCGTTACAGTGAAATTCATGAAAAGTCGCTACAAATGTGAGACTACGACCAACAGTAGATGAATCCGTATGATACCGCCTACCAGTTCAAGGAACAAATGAAAATCATTAGACAATTCAATACACAAAGCACAAGAGCAGCAAAAGATTCAAGACTTCAACGCGAAACTCAAGGCAAAAGTCCACATCATTCTGCACTGTTGGAAATCTGGAAGAAAATAGAAGAGATTCTGAAGAACCAAGTGAAGAAAACAGAAGATAAAAGCAATATGAAGCAACCCTTAAGAATTGAGCCCAAGATCCCACCAAGTGGCCGCGGAACCACGGCCAAACAGGCCTTTCTGCCGCGGAACCGCGGCCGTATGTTGCACGCGTCGGTGCAGGTGTCGGTGCTTTGACCCGGTTTTCTTAGGGTAGTTTTGTAAATTCATGTGTGGATCAGAATGTGACCTAGGGTTTTTCCTATCTATAAATAGGAGAGTTGAAAGCCAAATGAAGGGTGCCTTTCTTAGGATGCCTCTTTTTAATTCTTAGATCTACATTTTAATTCCAATTGTAATGCATTGTTGAGAGTTCATCAATAAAGTAAGTTTTATTTTTTATCTCGCATTCTTTTTATCTGAATTTTAATTCCTGCAATTTTTATCTGTTCTTTTATTATCTGCAATTTAGTTCATCTATTAAAATAATTAAAAAAATGAATTTTATTGTTATCTGCCTAATGAGTGAGTAATTCCTCACTTGTTAGGGACAGGAGAGGGAATGTTTGAGGGAAGGAAATCTCTCTCACTCCTTTCTTTGCTCAAATAATTTTAATTAAGGACTCTCTTTAATTCAACCATAATCCGCTCACTACGGCACCTTATCCTACATGATAGCGGTGATTCCCTAATTAGACCGGTTGTGGTTGAATTAACCGAAGGTTAGGGCTAAGAGCGAAGAACGGATGGACAAGGACCAAAAGGAAGAAACTAAGTTTCTTCCTAGTCATGCCAATCCCCGTTGTTGACTATTACCCTAACACCTATATTCTTAAGTAGGGCATTGAAAGAAGTGAGAAGAATCCCTATTTCAAACTAACCTAATCCTAACCCTAGCAAGTATTTTATTACTTTTTATCTCATTCGTAAATCTTAAAACAAAACCCGACTTAATCGGATTAACACGTTAAAACATAAAGAAAATGATTCCATCTCCCTGTGGATCGACCCGTACTCAACCGGCTAGCTATCAAGCGACACCATCTTGAGTGCGGAATTCTTAAATTAAAACAAGCACGCAAAATCTACAAACAATCAAATGGCGCCATTGCCGGGGAGACGGTAGTCTCTTTCTTTGTGTAATTTCGGGTTAATAAAAAATTAAAAAATTTTAAAAATTGAAAAATTTTAAAAAAATAAAAATCATCTTGTTATTTTTGAAAGTTTTTGTGCAAGTGTGCAGGCTTGGAGCAAACTCTGTTTCAGATCTGGAGCAAACTCAGTAAACAAATCCAGAAACAGGGGATCTAAGCAGAAAGAGGAGAACCAACTCAGCACAGAGAAAAATTCTGAAAATCCAAACGCACTGATCCGCCGCGGAAACGCGGCAGAAGCGCTTGTTTGACCGCGGAACCGCGGTCAAAGGGTGACATCAACAACCCAAAAATCACTGTGAGTATCTCATTTCTCATCTACTCTCCTCTGCACTCCACTGAAAAAAATTTCCTGCAGGTTTCTTTGCACAGATTCTCTTTCTCCTATCCAATAAATTGTTTTTGTGCAGGATTCTTTGCACTGCCAAATAAAAAAAAAATTTGCAAGTGTTTTAGATTTTTTTGTGTTAACTGCTTTGCATAATTAATACGAAATCTAAGGGGCTATAACACCAATCAAGATTGGGTGGGGATTTCATTACCCTTCCTAAGACCCTAAAAATCACTAAAAGCATATGCATTACCCTTGAGTTAATTAAAAAATATCTAGACTCAGCCAACTAAGGACTGCCGTGCTCATTAGGACAGAGGATGGTTGTGGGTTTATCTAAACTTGACTTTGTGGTGCCTAGGCTAGACAAGTGAGAAAGGTAACTTTAAAAGGCCCATCTCACGGTGATTCGTGAGTGGAACCCTCCTTTCTTCATTTGTGCTTACCTTGCCACAATTGGCAGTGAAGAGGCGATTTGAGGGTTATCTTACAACTTGTCACTTTGGAACAGTTAGGAGCAGTCTAGTTGACTTAGAAGACCATAGCTCTAGGTATGATTATGCATGTTTTAACTGTGATTGTTTGAAATTTTGCCGTAAGTCCGTACACATTCTTACAGAAACTCTTTCTAAAAAAAACACTTTCAAAAATTTCAAAAATCCAAAAAAAACATTTATTTTTTAAAAAAAAATTTAAAAAAAAATACACCACGTCCCTCCCTTCCTACATTTTCACTCATCCAACATGGGTACCCCACCTCGCAAAACTCTTGCCGAACTTTGGTACCCACAACCAGACATTACTTCCTACGGTTCTTGTTTTGGTCGTATTCCGAACGACCCCTCCATACCCAAAATTTCTTTGAAAGATCGGATAGACGCGTCTAGGACAACCAATTGGATTCCTCAATCCACCTTATATCAACCATTTCAACCTTCACCACCTTCTTACGTTGATACTCCTTTTTCGAGTCCTGTTGTAACTCCGAAACCCATGTCTATTGCTGAACATATTGAACAATCTCGGAACCGATCTTTCACTCATTTCATCACTGTGAATTCTTTGGATCAACAATTCCATTCATCTTCTTATCCAAATGTTGATCCTACCCCTGTCCAACCATTCTATTCCTATCCATCCTACCAAACTTTTACACCTTCCCTGAACATTGCTTCTACATAGCCATTTGGGAGTTTCCAGTATCCAAACAATTTTGAATCTCTTACTGAAACTCCTTCACAACCCATGTCTAGTTTGGAACAGGCGTTGAAAGTCTTTAGGGTAGCGTCATGCCAACAGATGATGGATTTGAATGGGTCTATGGCCGCCCTCATACAACCTAGTGACCCGATAGCTGGTTTCCAACTAGCTCTAAATTTCCCAATTTATGATGAGGCGGTTGGACAGATTGAGAATTTGAGTGGTGAGAGTGAGTTGTACACCCTTCCAAATCAAACCTACCCATTCACAATTGAATCCCACAACTCCGGTTTTGAATGTCTATCAAGTGTTCCAAATGATTCATCAGTTGAAGATAAAACGTTTAATGAGTTGTGCGACTTTGTAGTATTTGATTTACCTGATTGTGAAGGGTCCCTTTCGAGTGAAACCATCATCAATCCCTTTGACCTCTACACCTCCACTCTAGAACCTGAATTGATTAATATCCATGCTTTTGATGAGGTGTCTAAAAAAATTGATTTTCACTTGATTAAGGATATTGACACTGGGAATATTTTGGATGATGAACCCGCAGATTTGACTGAATTTTTCTCTCCAATTCATCATCCCAAGTCATTAAATGTTTCTCCCAAACTTCATATGCGTCTTGATTTTGATGAGAATTGCATGGATAAGCTAAATTTTGAGAAGAGTATTGAAGAAATTATTGAGGATGAAGTAGTTTTATTTGAGGAGTCGGATTTTCCAATTCATTATATCTCTTTTATTGACTGTGCACACCCTCTTGAACCTTTAACCAGTACCCTTCCTCAATCACTTCCTTCCATCCTCGCTCCGACCTTGCAAGAAACTGTTACACTTCCATTTTCAATGTCTAGTTTACCAAGCTCGACATACCCATGTTTTCTCACGAATCTTGAAGGATTTGACTTCATTTCTTAGTGGGTTGATAGATTAGCACAATCGCTTTTTACACATCGGTCATTACAAATTGTGCTAATTTATACACTCTATTTCCACTCTCAAGTTCGTATTCCACTTCTTTCTCCCACTTTTTCTGATTCTTCTTCTAATCTTCCTTTAATGATAGCGAGTATTAATGAATCACAATCCGATATTTTGAGTTCGATAATTCTAGAAAAACAACTTGATTTAGGCTCTTTTGAGAATAAGGTAGATGAGTCTTACGAGTCTCCTACCTCCATAATTTTTGAAAAATCAAGTGTGTTGAATTCTGGCGCGACACTTATTGATATTGAAACGTTCAATCGGACCATCGATGAAAGTTTCAAAGATATTTTCGCCGACGAACTCGCATTCCTAAACGACACGGATTTTATGATTAATCAACCTCCACCTGAAGAAATCGAACCACCACCATTTCTTCTTATCCCATATGAGAATGTGACCATTCTTCCTATTCCTAATCATCCATATTCTCGTTTCTGTTCACCATTATTGTTTCGTCTCTACAAATCGAGACTTAAACCTTTTCTTTTACACTACTTATCTTTTCCCCACTTCTTCCTGCCTCCATACAATATGTTCTTCCACCAACCAGTGTGTTTCACTGATAAATTCTTCGAATGGTTGGTGTTGACTTTTGGTCTTTGCAAAGCTTGACATAGACCGGTAACTTTGACCCCCCTCTTTAAAACCTTAACATTGTTTAACTTAAGTTTGGGTGGGTTTATAATTTGGCTCTTGAAAATATTTTTTTTAAACTCAAAATGGTGAGCCAAAAATAACTTTGGGGGAGATTTTCACAATCATATTTCATGTCCCCGTTAATAAATTTGTCCTCCCAAGTTCACAGGTTTATGAAATTTAAAAAATGGCAACAGTGGAAACACTGTTTCAAATAAGTTTGGGAGGGCCTTTTTGTGTATATATATATTGTTTTCTTTTTCTGTTAATAAAAAAAAAATAAACAAACAGGGGAGTGCGGACAATTTTGACCCTCTTGGTGTTGCCTGACAGTGAGGACACTGTCAAGTTTAAGTTGGGGGTGTGCTCGGTAAGCTTTCTTCCTTCGCATTCATGTGTATATTTTTGCATTTGCATACTTATTTTAAAACCTATAAAAATTAAAAATTGAAAAAAAAATTGAAAATTTTAATTTTGTCCATATTTGACTCAAGTTCAACATGACGGTTGACTAGTTAGGAAAAACTAGATCCTAAACATAGTAAATTAAAAAACCCTAAAAATAACCTTTCTTAAAGTTTAACGGTAGAAAATATATGTCCTTGTAGTTTATTTAGAAATAGACAAATTTTGAGTTCAGTTCTTGGGCTAAGTCAAAATAAGATAAGAGTATTGAAATTTTTATTTGAAGTGTAAGTCTGAAAAATAATTCTGAACCTTAAGTCTAAATTCTAAAAATATATACCCTGCAACTAGCACATACACGCACCTTGAAACTTGGGATAGTAGAAGATATCTTGAAATGCTCTTGTCTAAAAATCCTTAGTATGAGGGAAAATAAAATAAAAGTATAAGTGGTGAATAAAGAGACATAAAAAAATGAACACTGGTTTTGTGATTACTTAAGGCTGCATAAATAAAAAATATAGCGAGGGTGCTTTATCACCTAGTGCCTTAGACCAACTGGTTTGGGAGTCACTACTAAGCCTTGGGTATTACAAAACGAAGAATTACGCCTAAATGCGCAAGCACATTTTGTAATCGGTCGTTTAGTACCTCAAGAAGTATTAACGTTCGCATGAAAGATGTGTGAGCAATTTCATCTAAAATTCACCAACTAAAAGTACTTTGGACGATGGACAAGAATATGATAGCTTGAATTGAATTTCCAAGTGTAGGGGTAATAATTACACACATGTAGGGGTATATGATTGGGATTTGGATGAGAGATAGTAATGGAAGATAGGCTTATACCTTCAGTAGAGATGATAAAAATTCCTAAGTTGAGATGGAACCTTAGAAGGAAAATTCAAAAGATGCTGAAAGCTTTATAAACTTGCAAAACATATATGATCTTAAGTTAAATGAAAAGGAAGTGTGAAAAATACGGGTTGATGATTTCTAAGTTGAAGATGATAGATTTTCTTGCTAGAATACTGAATTGAAAAATTAGAGTCAACGGCCAAATTGATCGGATTTTGTGGGTGTAATCCGTTGAAAACCCTCAGGAGACAACACTCCTCCTACTATGGACACCTAGAGGTTTAACGGCTTGTTGCATGAGCTCAGTGCAATTGCGTTCCCTGCGAAAGTGAGGTTAGGAATTTTTGAGAATAAAAATGGCTTTGCTCGGGACGAGCAAAAGATAAGTTTGGGGGTATTTGTTCATATCAGAATTTTGCATTATTATATCGCCCATTCTTAATCACATACATATAAATAGGTGCTTTTGATCCATGTCTGCTAAATAACTGCAGGTTACAGGTTCTCAGTTCGTTACAGTGAAATTCATGAAAAATCGCTACAAATGTGAGACTACGACCAACAGTAGATGAATCCGTATGATGCCGCCTACCAATTCAAGGAACAAATGAAAATCCCTTAGACAGTTCAATACACAAAACACAAGGGCAGCACAAGTTTCAAGACTTCAACGCGAAGCTCAAGGCAAAAGTCCACATCATTCTGCACTGTTGAAAATCTGGAAGAAAATAGAAGAGATTCTGAGGAACCAAGTGAAGAAAACAGAAGGTAAAAGCAACATGAAGCAACCCGGAAGAATTGAGCCCAAGATCCCACCAAATGGCCACGGAACCACGGCCAAACAGGCCTTTCTGCCGCGGAACCGCGGCCGTATGTTGCACGTGTCGGTGCAGATGTCGGTGCTTTGACCCGGTTTTCTTAGGGTAGTTTTGTAAATTCATGTGTGGATCAGAATGTAACCTAAGGTTTTTCTTATCTATAAATAGGAGTTGAAAGCCAAATGAAGGGTGCCTCTTTGAGGGTGCCTTTCTTAGGATGCCTCTTTTTAATTCTTAGATATGCATTTTAATTCCAATTGTAATGTATTGTTGAGAGGTCATCAATAAAGTAAGTTTTATTTTTTATCTCGCGTTCTTTTTATCTGAATTTTAATTCCTGCAATTTTTATCTGTTCTTTTATTATCTGCAATTTAGTTCATCTATTAAAATAATAAAAAAATGAATTTTATTATTATCTGCCTAATGAGTGAGTAATTCCTCACTTGTTAGGGATAGGAGAGGGAAGGTTTGAGAGAAGAAAATCTCTCTCACTTCTTTCTTTACCCAAATAATTTTAATTAAGGACTCTATTTAAGTCAACCATAATTCGCTTACTACGGCACCCTATCCTACATGATAGCGGTGATTCTCTAGTTAAACCGGTTGTGGTTGAATTAACTCGAGGATAGGGCTAAGAGCCAAGAACGGACGGACAAGGACCAAAAGGAAGAAATTAAGTTTCTTCCTAATCGTGCTAATCCCCGTTGTTGACTATTATCCTAACACCTAGATTCTTAACTAGGGTATTGAAAGAAGTAAGAAGAATCCCTATTTCGAACTAACCTAATCCTAACCCTAGCAAGTATTTTATCACTTTTTATCTCATTCGTAGATCTTAAAACAAAACCCGACTTAATCGGATTAACTCGTTAAAACATAAAGAAAAGGATTCCATCTCCCTGTGGATCGACCCGTACTCAACCGGCTAGCTACCAAGCGACACCGTCTTGATTGCGGTATTCTTAAATTAAAACATGCACGCAAAATCTACAAACAATCACCGGTCCTACTGGGTTGTTTTGGGTTCAAATTTTTCTGTGTTGCGGTCTCTGGGTTTTGGTATTTCAGGTGTTGCTTGTTTTTGCTAAAATTGCATGTGATGTTATCTTTGTGCAAAGGCAATTCGGAGTGTTTCGTAATCGTAATTCTAACATCATTTCGGGTTATTTAGACGATGTTAAAAGTTCGAACGAATATCAATAACCCATATTTTCCCTCGCTGGAAATTTTCCAAGAGTTGGATTTTTCCATGTTTAAAATCTTCAGAAAATCATGCAGGTGTTTTCTATGGACCCTCTAGAAGAACGAAACCCTAACTCGATTCTATGACCGTCGGAACCGCCATCAAACCCTAGGGTTTGTGGTATTTCCGCGGCGCCATAAGTGAGGCAAGAGTTGACCCTTCTACAGTTGGTCCATAGGTGTTATGGCATGTTCTAGGGTACTTTTTAAACCCCGCTCAAGTGTTGAGCTCTTTAGGAAATTTTGGGTGTTTGTTGATTCGATCGAAAAGTTTAACATCGTCTAACTATATGTGATTGTGATACAATATTTGGAATCCACATACTTAGTTTTTTGAAAACTAGTTTGAATTTTATAAATCTAGCAAGTTAGTCTCATTTGATCGGTTGCCACGGAATTTTGATGTGGATCAAAAGTCCGTCGCAATTACATAGTGTACGCGGATACTCGACGGGTAACCTTACTAGATAGCCACACCCATGGCCCCGACCAAGTGACTGTAGGAGAACCCCGTCGCCAAAAGCATCCGTTCGGGTGCTCACGGCTGCGGTGTTCCGCCTAAGTGCACTTCGTCGACGGCATCGGGGGTGCAGCCGTCAACTAAAGTTTCCGACAAGCATTCGATCAGGTTGTCGGGAATCTTGTTGAATTACCCGACTGGTTATTGAAAATTGTTTTCAATATTGAGACTAAAATGCGAGGTTTATAATTGTTAGGCATGTGATGTTTAAGGAATTCATTTGGTAGGCATGAAATCCAACATATGTGATACATTGGGTTTATGATGTCTAAGGTGGTTGCGGATTCCAATTGTTGTAGTTTTTCACTTTCTTTTCTGCGACCGTAAGTGTAATATGTGGTGTATCGTCGATTTCGTTGCTATATGTAGGGATTCCTTAGCACCATGCCTAGGGTTTGGGTTGTATCACACATGCTATAATAAAAATTTAGGGGCTGCTAAACAATACCAACCATGAATTGAACTAGAAATTTAGGATAACAAAGAACTAGTATCACATACTAGAAGTGTTTAGCACAAAGAGGTGAGAAATACAACCTTTGTAGACCTCCCTACTTGACTCCTTAGATCAACTAGGGTTTGAACCGGTTCGCTTGAATCCTTCCAAGTCCACGATGATCCACCACGGAGTCCCTTTGCTCAAGCTCCTAGCTTCACTTGATCTTTGAAGAAGTGGAGCAAACAATCTGTAAGTCTACGGTAGCGCCCCGGCCGTCTGTCCGAGGCCAAAATACGGAAACGAAACTTTTTCTTATCTTTTAAACCGGTGCTACCACATACTAAAAACCCGGATTGGACCATTAACCTAATGCTAGCAAACAAGAGAAAGGGTAGAAAGCTATACCGAGCGATCCGTGTCCTTCGGTCTTCGGCCACCATCCCGATCTCCTCTCGGAATCTCCGGTCTCGATCTCCTCGTCGGAAAGGGCACCAGATCACCGAGTCTTTTTACAGGCTCCCGCTTCGTCCGAAGCAACTCGGGCACGAAGTGTGCTAGTCGACGTGTCCAAGGTGAAGTAGAGAATGTTGTGATCACTTTGTCTCTTGCATCCATGGCTTGGATGGAGGTTAGAGATATTGCCATTCATGGAAAATGTAAGCTAGAGGAAGAAGAAGAGGCTCTCACTTCTTTTCTTTTCTTATGATGCTATGAATAATGAGAGTGAGAGAGTGTTAGAAAAAGAAATACAAGAGCTAACATATCATATGGCAGCCCCCTTCTCTCTCCTCCTCATTTCATGACACAAATCAATCCATTTATGTGACACATTTGCTAAAAAAGAGACCATGAGTCATGATACAAGTCCATGTCACATTAATGCATTGTCATGATGAATTCTAGCTCACAATTTCCATTAACCAAACATTAATCCAAATGTTCGGTCCAACAAAAAGATCCGACAACATCTAAAGTAAACTCGTGACGGATCACAAGGATACCTCTCACCTGTACATACATACCTGCATCCGCATTCCGACTGAATGCGAATGCGACGAGACTAAAGTAATCCAACAAATCTATAACTAGGATCCAGCTTAAACCAAAGCCCACTAGTATGATCCGTCCGATCATGATCCGTGCAATACCGCACGTATATGATCGAACCCTGCCATATATCATACGGCCTCTACAACGTTTCGCCCGAAACTTGAGAAACTGTCTGTGGGGGACTCTAAAGACTCGTCAATACTTTGGTTGTGGATTTAACCACTAGCACGTCAGAGGTATTAGCCATACGTAACGGGCTACCAAGTATTGACCAAAAGGGAGGTCGATGAGCGAACTCATCCTGACACCCTACTGAGCCTGTCAGTGACAATATCCGTACAGTCCGGTCCGTTTGTCTATGAGCATCGCATGGCGGGCCTAAGGGGGTTGGTAAAAGTCAGACCCCCAAAAGCGGTACAAGTCGTGTCGGAGTGTAGCCCAGAACACCCTGAGATAATAATGGAATACCTACCAGTAAATCTCTTACCTTGGCCAAGGACTTCGTGTAATGGCTCTCCTAGACACAGCACGACCTCACCCCCAATACCGAGAGAGACGAACCCCTGCAGATCCGCTCACTGCCTCCATGCGGCTCGGGACTGTACCCAACTAAAACCTGTTTGCACGACTCCTTTGAGCCATGGTAGGGTAGTAATCAAAGTACAGTGGGAACTCACACGAGACAAATGACGATCTCAGGTTGATGAACTAACATGTACACATGTCACCAGAGAACTGCTATCTGACGTCAGGTATAATACCAACTAGCATGTTCCTGGCGAGTCATGTCCGGTGTACTCATAACCCAATGAGCACCTGTATACATCTTAGGTGAACCAACTGACACCAGTGGCTTGTGAGACCGGCCACCACCCCTCGTCGGGATCTCGACTGTATACACTAGTCTACTCCGGAGTATCGATGCCCTGTATCGAAACTCCCACGACTAGGGACCACTTTTAAGGATGTGCTTATAGACTACCAGCTCCCACGTATATGATCGCCATCATACTGCTGGCCGTCAAGCAAGAATCCTAAGGGCTCTATCAACGCGCAATAGTAACCTGTAAGGTCACCTAAAGCAGTACACGATGATAAAGATAAACCAGATAGCATAGTATCATCTTGAGTAAGACTGTCCTACCGGTATAGGTTCTCCCTCAATCATTGCAATCACGTGCCTGTGATCCAATAATTGACTCTGAGGGCACTGTATCCAACACAATCTATACAAGTGGGCTGGACTAATATAGATTGGTGATGTGGGTATGGATCTCACTTAAAAACCTTTCCTTTTTGTTCCTTCACTCACTTGAAAAGGGTAGAGAGCATGAAGGAGGAAGAAGAAGGAGATGGCTAAGCTTGAGCTCTTTTGTGATAATTCTCAAATAAAAATGAGAAAAGAAAATATATAAATGAGAGTCACACTCACATAGAACTATGGTTAATAAATATCTAGATATTTTGTTAATGAGTTAAAGAACAAATAGAAATTAAACCATGGTTATAAATAAGGTTAAGTAAAGAAGAGTGTAGAAGAATTTGCAACCATGATTTAATCATTTTCTTTTTCTCAATAACAAATACACACACACACACACACACACCCCCATGTGAGTCTTGCATTGCCATCTCCTTTGTATCATCAACCATGACACATGTATGCATGCATGTGTGCATTCATATCAACATATATACATACACACATTCATGCATACATCATATAAGAAAAGGTTTTAAATAAATGAGCTAAAAGTAAATATTAAACCAACACTTGATTTAATAACCCGGTCATATCACATACGACCCGACCAATAGTAAACGCTCGATTTAAAATACGGTATCAAATACACGCATTTAATCGAGCTCCCGTGCATATCCCATATGCACCCCACATCATTTCGCCTGAGCTAGGAAACCCCTCTGTGGGACTCTAAGACTCGTCAATACGCTAGCAGTAGGTAGTGATCATATCACATACCCACAAACCGTCAGCGACACTAGCTGTACGTAACGGCTCCCAGGTATTGAGCGATCAGAAGAAAAACAAGCGAATCTGTCAAAACTCCCGTCGAGCCAACTGGCAACACTTACCGTACATTTTGGTCTCTTTGTCAGATATGCTGCATATCGAGTCTAGAGATGGTATCGTCAACCCCAATAACTCAATAAGTTATGCTGGTATATGGCCTATAACAGATCAAGAAACTACTGATAACACTTATCAGTAAATCTCATCATCCCTGGCCAGGGACTTCCTGTTATAGCCAATCGAGCATAGCGCAACATCAACCCCCAATACCGGGAGAGACGAAACCCCTCCTATCTCTCATTACCTCCATGTGCCTTGGGACTGTACCCAAAATCCACCTGTTTTCACGACTCAATAGATCCGTGGTAGGGTGGAGATCAAAGTACAGTGGGAGGACACACAAGACTCTATGACGATCTCGGGTCTACAGACTAACCTATACTAATGCCACCTGAGAACTGCTATCCGACGATATATATAATACCACATAAGAGTTCTCAGCGAGTCCATTCAGTGTACCCAGTCTCCACTGAGCCCCCGTATACAGTCTTTAGTGTCACCATACCATTGGATATGGGATCATCCATCGCCCATCAAATGGGTCAAGAACCGTATACGCTAGTCTACTCTGGAATGTCGATGCCCCGTCTCGATACACCCACGACTAGGAACATTTCAAGAATATGCTTATAAACTACACATGTCCCACTAGTATGATCTACATCATAATCCCAGTAGTCAAGAAAATATCCTAAGGGTTTTATCAACATGTACCAAATGAGTAAGATGCACGATCAAATGAACATGTTAAGATAAAGAACAACCAGATAGCATACTATCATGTCGAGCAAGAATATCCTCTGAATATATATGCACACATACTGATACATCCACTATCATATAATGGCCTCTAGGGCATACATATATCCAACACTATATGTCAACGACAATTGGTATACGCATATTTACTTACGTTGATGACATGTGATGTTATATGTTGCTGAGATATGTTATATTGGATCGTCGTGTTTGAATAGCCAGGTTTTTTATGTGAGATAAGATTTTTTTCATTTTCATTCATGTAAAAACTTATATATAATATTCTTTTATTGGGGCACTTCCGGGTTGAGGATGATGTCACCATTGATGTATATTATTTACTTTTCCGCATTAGGATAGACCCAAGGCGGGGAGCACAAATAACCGGGTTCTATGGTCCAGTGGAAGACCATCTCGAGGAGTCGAGACCGGGTCTCCTAACTCTAGAATTGGTAGGGTTGCTTGCCGCTCTCATAGGGGTTTAGGGATGTGGATTTGGCTATTCATCGCGACCGTGGAATCCACATTTTTTACTGGCTTAATTTAAAACACGATATTCCTAATATATCCAATATTTCATGTGTTTTTCTGCTGCTGATATTCTGTGATGTGATCACTGGATATGTTGAGACGAATGCTTATATTATATATATGATATATAATTAATATTGCTGCTTTCGTTTCTTCTGTGATGCTTAGGAAACATAATTGATGGGATTTCATTAATGAGATTAATGAAAGAAAAAGAAACCTAAAAATGTTTTAGAAACTTGTTTTAAAACTGGTAGCTCTATTTCTTGCTTTGCATAGTGGTATTCCTTGTAGAATATCCAGCACCTTATTCGATAAGGAAAGAGCCGAGATCCCTTCACCGGGAGTGACCTCTTTAGCGAAACTAGCAGATGCTACAACCCGCTCGGTTTTGTCTTTTGATTGCTTTTTTAGTTCATGCTTTGCATGGTGGTATTTGTGAAATAT
The DNA here is from genome assembly GCA_030015575.1 of Agapanthus africanus. Lineage (NCBI taxonomy): Eukaryota > Viridiplantae > Streptophyta > Magnoliopsida > Asparagales > Amaryllidaceae > Agapanthus > Agapanthus africanus. The sequence continues at coordinate 797,977,385 of CM057340.1, forward strand.
CCAGCACCTTATTCGATGGGGAAAGAGCCGAGATCCCTTCACCGGGAGTGACCTCTTTAGCAAAACTAGTAAAAGCCTAAAAAACACTCCTTTTCAAATCACTCGATTTTACAACGATATCAAGTTCATTACGCAAAGGGTTTTCTTAAGAACCTTTCGTAGCCCTCCGTCATTTCAGATAAGTAGTATTTAGTATTCGTGCTGCGTTTGTTGACCTTGTCAAGGCGTAGTGTGCGGTAACTGATTAGTACTTATCTGCTAGCATATGATGCGATTGGATTAAGGTAGTCGTGCGACCTTGTTGACCTTGTCAAGGGTCGTACGGGTGGGTTCAATTCAATCAGGAAATGATGGGTTGAACTTGACTTGCGGTCTATGGTTTGTTGACCTTGTCAAGGTCATAGATCGCTTGAGGCAAAACATCATCGGGAATTTCAAGTGTTGAAATTTGCAATGAGATTGCATACTTTCTATGAGATAGTTGGATCCCGATACCCAATGGGAGTAAGAGTTACTCCTGGGAGAGTTTTACACATTACAATTAGGTGATCAAGTAGGTGTCTAGAAATGTGTTAATGGGGTTACACCCCTGGAAAAACGAGGTTTATTTTAATTAGTTCCGTGCGAAAGCACGGGGAACCTCCCTCAAAATACCGACACTGGCCTGGCCGAAAGATTGGCGAACTTGTAGGGTGTAATTAATCCCGGCTATTCTTACCTTTTAGGGTTTGAAGGAAGATTTGATAAAAACGGTGGGAACCATCCTGATTAGATAAAATAATAACCAATCCGATCTTGCACGAGTGCACGCAGAATGTTATCTTCTCTCTCTCTTCTGGTAGCGACCGTAACATGCCTTAATCAAGATAATAATATGGATGCATTGACCGAACCTTCTTATTATACTGTGCTGGGGAACGTTGGTTCCGCTCTATCTTATAATTGTTATAAGTCCGAGCAGGAAATAAGGGAATTTCTGGATTCCCATGCCACCCAATCGAAGAAAGTGCATGTTGATGTATCTTCTTCGGGTGTATTCATTACTGAGAACTGTTTCTCAGTATACTCTACGTCCTGGGTATGAGATAGCTGATCAGGATCCCATATATGTAATCTATTACATGGGCTTCAGAAAGGTAGAGAACTGGGATTGGGTGATATGTCTCTAAGAGTTAGAGAATGGTGCAATTGTTGCAGCCAAATTAGTTGGAAGATATCACCTTATATTACCAAATGGTAAATACATTGATTCTGAACAAATGTTATGACATGCCGAACCTGATATACAATATTACATCAGTTTCTTTATTAAGTTAAAGAAGGATATAATTTTGTATTGCTGGATAATGTTGTGAACATTTTCCTGAATCAAGAGTTGATTGGATCAGGCATGTTATGTAATGGCATATACGTTCTAAATCAAACCACGGTTCAAAGTATTTAGAACACACACAAGAGGAGTAGTTCAGAAATGAATGAATCCTTCTTGTGGCATTGTAGACTAGGCCATATCAATGCGACACAACTAGCTAAGTTACATAAGGATGAATATTAGAATCTGTTTGAATTTTCATCTTATGATACTTGCCAGTCTTGTGTCAAATGTAAAAATGACCAATACTCAGTTTACTGGAAACAGAGAAAGAGTTATTGAACTCTTGGGACGCATACATGATGATGTATACGGTCCTATGTCTACTAATGCCAGGGTTGGTTCTTTATACTTCATTACATTCATCGACGATCTCTCAAGATTCTGACATGTGTTCCTGTTGAAACACGAGTCTGAAACTTTTGAAAAATTCAAGGAATATAAGCTTGAAGTTAAGAACCAGACGGGTAGAAGTATTAAAGTCCTTCGATTTAATCGAGGAGGAGAATACTTGGGCATGGAGTTCCAGGATTATTTAAAAGGGAATAGGATTCTCTCTCAGCTTACTCCTTCGTATACACCACAGCACAACGGTGTATCAGGGCAGAGGTATCGCACCCTATTAGATATGGTACGCTCTATGATGAATACTGCTGAGTTGCCTGTTTCCTTTTGGGGTTATGCACTTGAGAAGCTGCATACCTATTGAATAGGGTTCCATCCAAATCAGAGCCTGCCACTCCATATGAGATATGGAATGGGAAGAGACCATGTCTTAAAACGAGTTAAGATATGGGGTTGTCCGGCCTATATTGAAAAGCAAAATCCGGACAATCTCGAGGCAAGGTCAGTTCTGTATAAGTTTGTTGGAATCCCAAACATTTGCGATGGTATATCTTCTACCTAACTGAGGAGCAAAAAGTGTTTTGTTTCTCAGCATGCCACCTTTTTAGAAAAGGAATTTCTTGTAGAGAAATTTGTGGTCATGAGGTAGAGCTGGAAGGAGTTCCAGCGGGACAAACTAACAGCTGATGATTTTGTGAAACCAAAGGATTCAATAGTCTCCAACGAACCTCAACCTCTCCGGGAATCTGGTAGGGTTCCTAATCCACCTGAGAGATACTATGGTTTTCTCGGTAATGGAGGGAGCGAGGATTGCATCATGGCAGATGATGATCCAACTAGGTTCAGGCAGGCCATCACAAGTGGGGACTCAGTGAATTGGCTGGATGCTATGCAATCAGAGATGGAATCCATGTACACCGACAAAATATGACTTTGAATGTTGCACCTGAAGGGGTAAAACCAATCGGGAGAAAGTGGATCTTGAGAAGATTCTAGGTGTAGATGGAAAAGCTAAGACTTTCAAAGCTAGACTTGTAGTAAAAGGTTTTCGTCAATAACCAGGTGTGGTTTATGATGAAACCTTTTCTCCGGTGGTTATGCTTTAGTCCATCAGGATTAAAGCAGGCATCGCGGAGTTGGAACATTTGTTTTGATGTGGCAGTCAAAGTGTTTGAGTTCATCGAAAAGGTAGATAAACCTTGTATATATAAGAAGGTTGTAGAGAGTAAGGCTGTCTTCCAAGTATTGTACGTAGATGACATACTCTTGATAGGAAATGGTTTCCTATGCTACACTCGGTCAAGCTCCTCATATCACCAGGATTCTCCATGGAAGATCTGGATGATACCAACTACATCTTATAGATTATGATCTATGGTGATAAATCTAAGTGGATGTTGGGAGTGTCCCAAATCCAGGTACATTAACACCGTACTAAAGGGGTTTAGTATGGAAGATTCTAAGCGTGGTGGTTCGCCCACTTACTCAGGAATCACTCTCTCCAAAAAGACATTTTCCGAGACTGATTTGGAGAGAGCTCACGTACAAGGGATACCCTATGCTTCGGCATTAGGCTCTATCATGTATGTGATGTTATGTACCAGACCAGATGTAGCTGATCACTAGGTGTAGTGATCAAGAATCAATCAGATCTTAGGAGAATCACTGGACAGCTGTGAAAGACATTCTTAAGTACTTGAGAAGCACAGAAGAAATGTTCTTGGGGTTTTGGTAACAGTGAACTCCAGTGGGAGTCCTTACCAATTCGAGCTTGCAGAGTGATAAGGTCGACTGAAAGTCAGTCATAGGCTTTGTCTTTACCCTTAGTGAAGGGACGGTATATTGGATGAGTTCCAAGCTAGATACCGTGGCAATCTAGACGATAAAGGCGGAATACATCGCTACCAATGGTGCTACTAAAGTGGATGTCTGGATAATTCTTGTTCATGAGATGAACATGGTTCCTACCATTGAGCGTCCAATAATTGTTATTGTGACAACAATGGAGTGTTAGTGTATATGCCCTAGGGGCCATTATTGTATCATACTAGCTTGTATATTACTTAATGGAAGCTTGGGATATTCACAGTTACATATCAGTCTTGTTAAAAATGGTAGTATGCTACTTGGTTTGTTTCTACTTTAATATGTGCATATGTTTCTTGTAACGTATCATTTATACATATTAGTAGAGCCCATAGGATCTTTGCTTGATTACCAGCGTTGTGATGGCAGTCACACTAGTGGGGGCTGGTAGTCTATAAGCAACATCCTATACAGGTCCCTGGTCGTTGGATTATCGAGACAGGGCATCGATATTCCGGAGTAGACTAGTGTGTACGCTTCTCATCCCAGTTGGGGAGATGGTCTGTCCCACAGCCATCAGTACGTCGTACTAGAGATAGTTACAGGTGCTCATCAGGTTACGGGTACACCGGACAGGACTCACAGGGGAACTGTTGGTGGTATTATACCCATCGTCAATTAACAGTTCCCAGGTGACATGAGTACAGCATAGTCCGCAGACTTGACACTGCTATTTCGCCTCGAGTGTGTCCCACTGTTCTTAGATTTCTACCCTACCACGGCTCAAAGGAGTCATACAAACAGGTAGCAGTTGGGTGCAGTCCCGAGCACTTGGAGGCAATAGTGGTTAGACAGGATTCATCTCTCCCGGTATTGGGAGTTGATATCGCGCTGTGTCAGAGAGCCATTACGCAAAGTCCCTGTCCAGGGCAAGCGAGATTTACTGGTAGGTTCCAGTAGTTTCTCAGGGTGTAATGGGCTATGCTCCGACACGACTTATACCGCTATTAGGGGACTGACGCTTGCCGCCCCCTAGGCTCGATATGCGATAGTCTTAGACGAACAGACCGGACTGTACGGAGATTGTCACATCAGGCTCAGTAGGAGTTCGGATGAGTTTCCTCATCGGCCTTCTTATCGACATCTACCTGGGGATCGTTACGTACAGCTAGTGCCGCTTGCGGTCTGTGGTTAAACCCACTGCCAGCGTAGTGTCGAGTCTTTAGAGTCCCACACAGAGAGTTTCCCTGCTCCAGGCGAAACGATATAGAGGTCGTATGGTTTTACGACAAGGGTTCGGACGCATACGTGTGTTTACGCACGTACGACGTTCGGACAGTTTTTACTAGTCGGCTTTGGTTTAAGCCAGATTCTAGTATCGGGTTATTGGATTTATACAGTCTAAATTTTTTCCGTGTTTTCACGGATTGGAAGGCGTTCTCATAATTTTTCAGGAAGCTTCTAGAAGCATGGTGACTTTGGGGTTAAGGTGGCATAAGCATTTATTGCTTAATGACTCATTTGTGTGATTCATCCATGGTATTAAATGATGCATTAATTAGCTAATGAGTCATATGATGAATCACACAAGGTGAATGAATCAACCATGATGATTAATCATTTATATTATTTATTTGATAAATTGTTATGGTTGTTAAATTCTAATGAGCTCATTTTTCAATATCATTCTTATGCTCACATTCTCTCTCCTCAAGCTCATTCTCTCTTGAAACCCTAATCCTCCCCTCTCATGTGTTGAGATCAAGGATTAGACAGACTAATACATCCATAACCTCACTCTATATCCCCTAGGTAGCTTAGATTAGCACTTTGAGCAACCTAGTTATCTCAAGTTAGAGATCAAGCTTGGAGTAGGAGCTCTCGGGTGGATCGTCTTTGACTCGAGGAGGCCGTTGAGGTGCCGATGTTCCAAGGAGCCTACGAGGAGTGGAGGAAAGCGATGAAGACCCGAAGGACAAGTAACGTGAGGTATAACTTCGAATCCGAGTAGTTAAACCTCTCGTAGTTTGCTGGTAACGGTTTAGATACGATTCATGCGCTCAAGTCCGTGTTACGAAGTTTTGATAATCGTTTTTCATATATTCCGCCTCCCCACAAGTTCGTGGGGTACGTGACATGGACTTACAATAGTATCAGAGACAACTAAACCATTACTAGCTTGTTAGCAACTAATTAGAACTTCGATCGAAGGCAATACGCGAAAACGAAACCCCGGAACCCTAACAGTTTCTGTTAATTTTAAACTTGTCGAAAAAAATATTTGATATGCCTTAAAATTCACAGCAGGGAAATATAAGAAAACTGGAAAAATACGAGCTCTCAACTCGGTTAGATGGCCGCGGATCCGCGGCACAATAGTGCTTTTGGCCGCGGATCCACCGCCGAGTCAACTCTGAGTTGACTCGGATTTGCGCAGTAATTCATATATTTTGGTGTTCTGTTTTCCTGTATATTCTGTTTCTGCCCAGATTACTTCTGTGCTGGCTTGCAATTGGGGTAGACACGGAAAATGGTTGTCGATCGATGTTCTAAATTAATTGCTAATCGGGTTTTTATCTGTGATATTTAATGTGTTCGTAAACCTCCCATAACTGCTAGTATGTCGGTTGGCAAGGGGTTGCACATTTCTGTAATGTTTACTGTTTGTGTATATGGACTTGATTGGAATGTTGTGATAATTAGCCGGGGTTTGAGATGTGTTTTATATTCATTCATTCAATGTAAATTGTAATATGATGTAATATTCTTTTGCGGGGCACATCCAGGTTGCGGTTGTAGCCACCGTTGTATTATTTCTTTTTACTGTTTTTTGCTCCTAGGATAGACCCAAGGTGGGGTGCACAAACTACCGGGTACTTTGAAGTGTTTAGTGGCCTACTCACGTTGTTGAGGGAGACCGCTTCACTTCGGGCACTTGACGAGTAGTTTGCCGTACCCGTAGGGGTCTGGGATGGGATAACGGCTATTCATCACAACTGTGTAATCCGTCTTTTGTTGCAGGCTCAAAGCAAACGCGGATTGCTTGTATATCCAATAATGTTCATCTGTGATCTGGAATGCCTATTATTGCGTCTGACGAATGTACAATATCTATATATGATAGCTATTAGACGTCACTTATATTTTACACCCGCGCTAGCCCAGCCCCCGCTCTGTCGTTAGTTAAGTAACCTAACGGGTGATGACGGGACCCAGTGGTGAATGCGGATGGCATAAGAGGACGTGGTATTTTCGTTGTTTTCTGCAATGATAGGATAAATGATGGGACGCATTATTATAATGCAAAGAAAATAAACCAAAAATGAATCGTTGGAACAGTTTAAAAGAAACCACTCGGTTATTTTTAAAACAGAAGATATTTTTTAATTGCGGAGTTTTAACCACTCCTTTTAAAAGCTATCAGGTTCCTTCGGTTATATCAAGTTCACTACGTTCACGGTTTTGCCAAAACCATTCGTAGCCCTCCGTCATTTCATTTGGGTATTCAGTAGTATTCAAGCTATGTATTTTGGCCAAAGTCAAGGCATAGTGTTTGGTAGCTACTGGGTATTCATTTGTTACATAGATAGATGAGTTAGTTTGGGACAGTCGTATTATCATTTGACCAAAGTCAGGGGTATATACGGATGGGTTCAAATTAACCTGGATAATGACGGGTAGAACTTGACATGTGACTTATGACATTTTGACCAAAGCCAAGGTCATAAGAGCATGGGGCAAAAATCCATATCGAGAATTTCTAAAGAAACTGAAACTTGCTAGTGTTGCATACCATTTGGAGTTTGATGAATGTTGGTAGGATTCCTTCAACATTATCATACGATGATATTTGGATCCCGATCCTACTGTGAGTATATATTACTTATCAGGAGATTCGTCACTTAACGATCAATGCTATAAACCAAGTAGGTGTCGAGAAAGGTGTCAGCGGGGCTACGCCCCCAGTGAAAAGAGGTTATTTAATTAAGAAACTTCGCGAAAGCATTGGAAAACCTCCCTCGAAGTATCGACACTGGCCTGGCTGAATGGTTAAGCAAGTATTGTACGGTGAGAATTGTCCTGGCTAATTCTTCTTTTATGGTTTGAGGAAGGATTCGAGAAACAGTGGGAGCCATCCAGTTTAGATAAACTAAAAACCAATCTAAACTTGCAAGAGCATCATGCTAAAATGTTTTCTTCTCTTTCTCTCATTGCAGCGACCTTGTGACCACGACTAGGTTACATCTAGATAACAAATTGACTGAATCTGACTTATATGACTGGAAAAGGTCTGTCCAGATGTCCATTGCCTATGACAAGCTGGACCACCCTATTACTACTCAAGATCCCGCCGTCCCAGGTCCAGTTTCCACCGTCGCGGATATGGATATCCGTCAGACAAGGGAAAAGGATAAAACGAAAGCTAAGTGCTTCGTGATGGCTTCAGTTAATGGTGTATACTAGAAACAGCACGAGAAGATGGACTCAGTTTCCATCTTTCTCCATAACAAAGATTTATATGGAGAGCAATCTCATATCGCAAGATATAAGACCTCGAACGAATTAATTCAAGCGGGGTTGGCAGCCGGGTCATCTGTAGGGGACAACGTCCTTACAATGACTTGCTATATTGATGAACTCCTGAACCTGGAGACCACGTTGGGAAACAGGTCATATGTTGACTTATTTCCATAGTCCCTGCCCTCTACTTACACCAGTAAAGTAGGAGGAAAGGGAAGATCAAAAGTTTCGGGACTTGGTATAGCTAAAAAGGGATGTTCCTATTGTTATGACAGCAGGAATTGGCAGAAAGATTGCAGGGCTTTGGAAGCCAGTAGCTAAGATACGAAGCATGTTGTGTCTTCGGCCTCAAGTGTGTTTGTAATTGAGAACTGTTTGTCAATTAACTCTACTTCCTGGGTACTAGATACCGGAGCAAGATATCATATCTGTAATTCATTACATGCTTTGAGAAACCATAGAGTTATAAAGATAGGTGATTTGTCTCTCAGAGTTGCAAACGGAATGTGCATGGACGCTGAATCCGTGGGAGAATATTGCCTAGGTTTGACAAGTGAGCAGATATTGATTCTACGTAACTGTTTGTATGTACCAAGTTTGACTTGTAATATCATATCAGTGTCCTCACTTTCGAGAGAGAGAGAGATATGATTTTACATTCGTAAGCGATGTAGTTCACATCCACCTAAATCAAGTTCTGATTGGGTCCGGTACATTAGATGACGGTATATACGTAATGAGTCAAGCTCAGGTTTTCAATGTCCAAAACACACTTAAAAGAAAGTCTCCAGAAATAAATCAGGCTTTCTTATGGTATTGTAGACTAGGTCACATCAATGAAATACGATTAACTAAGTTACATAGAGAAGGATATTTGAATCCGTTCGAATATCAATCTTATGCTGTGAATCTTGTCTCATGGGAAAGATGACAAAGACTCCGTTTACTGGACACGGAGTAAGAGCGAGCGAGCTCTTAGAACTCGTACACAGTGATGTGTGCAGTCCAATGTCTACACATGCGAGAGCTGGTTATTCCTACTTCATTACTTTTACGGATGATTTCTCTAGGTATGGATATGTCTTCTTGATGAAGCATAAATCCGAGACTTTTGAGAAATTCCAAGAATACAAGAATGAAGTGGAAAACCAAACAGGCAAAAGTATCAAGACACTGAGATCTGATCGAGGTGGTGAATACTTAAGTGCCGGGTTCCTGGGTTACTTAAAAGAGAATGGAATTCTCTCTCAGCTTACTCCTCCATACACACCACAACACAACGGTGTATCGGAAAGGAGGAATCGAACCCTATTGGATATGGTTCGTTCCATGATGAGTAAGGCTGAGTTACCGCGATCTTTCTGGGGTTATGCGCTAGAATCAGCAGCATATCTTCTAAACAGGGCACCTACCAAGACTGTGCCTACCACGCCATATCAGATGTGGAGTGGGAAGAAACCCCATCTTCAGCATTTGAAAATATGGGGATGTCCAGCTTTTGTTAAAAAGCAGCATGTGGACAAGCTCGAGGCACGATCAGTACAGTGTAAGTTTGTGGGATATCCAAAGAACTCCAAGGGATATTATTTCTATTACGCAGAGGAACAAAAGGTTTTTGTTTCTCGTAATGCCCATTTTCTAGAACATCAGGTTTTAGAAAAGGATACAAGTGAGAGCGAAATAGAACTGGAAGAAATTCCAGAAGCACAAACTACAACTGAAAGTTTGGTAGAACCAGAAGTTCAAGAAGAACAGGACATTCCCGCACCCCTCCGCAGGAGTAGTAGGCCGTCTCATCCGCCTGAGAGATACTACGGTTTTCTCATAGATGGGGATAGAGAGGATTGCGTCATTGATGATGATGACCCTACTAGCTTCCAGCAAGCCATTCAGAGCGGCGACTCGGTAAAATGGCTGGATGCAATGCGGACCGAAATGGAGTCCATATACACTAACAAAGTATGGACTTTGGATATTGCTCCAGATGGGGTAAAACCCGTAGGATGCAAATGGATCTTCAAAAAGAAGATTGGTGTAGATAGACAGGTTGAAACCTATAAGGCTAGACTTGTTGCAATGGGTTTCCGTCAAAGACCTGGTTTGGACTATGACGAAACCTTTTCTCCAGTGGCTATGCTCAAATCCATTCGGGTCCTTCTTGCTATTGATGCCTTCCACGATTATGAGATCTGGCAGATGGACGTAAAGACGGCCTTTCTAAATGGTAATTTGGAAGAGTGCGTCTATATGGATCAGCCAGAGGGATTCATTCAGAGTAGGAGCAGTGGTAAAGTATGCAAGTTGCTTAAGTCCATTTATGGACTAAAGCAGGCATCACAGAGTTGGAACATCTGTTTTGATGATGCTGTCAAAGAATTCGACTTTATCAAAAATCCAGATGAACCATGCATATACAGTAAGATTGTAGGGAGAGCTGTAGTATTCCTCGTCTTGTACGTGGATGACATTCTCCTAATAGGAAATGATATTCCTATGTTACAGTCGGTCAAAAGATTCTTATCACGGAAATTCTCCATGAAAGACCTGGGTGATTCCACCTACATTCTGGGGATCCGGATCTATCGTGATAGATCAAAGAGGATGTTGGGACTTTCGCAGTCCAGGTACATAGACACCATATTGAAGAGATTCAGTATGGATGATTCTAAGCGCGGTAACCTATCGGCTTGTCACGGAATCACCTTCTCCAAAGAGATGTCTCCCAAGACTGATTTGGAAAGGGATCGCATGTCGATTATACCCTACGCTTCTGCGGTAGGCTCTATAAGGTATGCGATGTTATGTACCTGACCAGATGTAGCATACGCATTGAGCGTTGTAAGCCGGTATCAGGCAAACCCAGGAGAGAAGCACTGGATAGCAGTAAAGAACATTCTCAAGTATCTGAGGAGGACTAAAGAGATGTTCTTGGTGTATGGCGGAAAAGACCTCCAGATCGAGGCCTTTGCCGACTCCAGCTTCCAGAGTGACAAGGATGACTCCAAGACCATATCGGGTTATGTCTTTACCCTCAATGGAGGGGTGGTCTGTTGGAAGAGTTCCAAGCAGCAGACCGTTGCTGACTCAACGATGGAAGCGGAGTACATAGCTGCTTGCGATGCCACAAAAGAAGCTGTCTAGATAAAGAAGTTCCTCACAGAACTTCAGGTGGTTCCTACCAGTGTTGGTCCAATACCTCTGTATTGTGACAACAACGGCGCTGTAGCTTTAGCGAAGGAACCCAGGTCCCATCAGAAGTCCACACACATCTTAAGGCGGTATCACCTGATCAGGGAGATCGTAGATCGCCAGGAGATCGAGATAAAGAGAGTAGAGACGGAGAATAACATTGTTGATCCATTCACAAAGGCCATTCCTCAGACGCGGTTCGAGAGGCTATTCGAGATCATAGGTCTGCGATATGCCAGCTCATGGCCCTAGTGCAAGTGGGAGATTGTTAGTGTATATGCCCTAGGGGCCATTATTGTATCATACTAGCTTGTATATTACTTAATGGAAGCTTGGGATATTCACAGTTACATATCAGTCTTGCTAAAAATGGTAGTATGCTACTTGGTTTGTTTCTACTTTAATATATGCATATGTTTCTTGTAACGTATCATTTATACATATTAGTAGAGCCCATAGGATCTTTACTTGATTACCAGCGTTGTGATGGCAGTCACACTAGTGGGGGCTGGGTAGTCTATAAGCAACATCCTATACAGGTCCCTGGTCGTTGGATTATCGAGACAGGGTATCGATATTCCGGAGTAGACTAGTGTATACGCTTCTCATCCCAGTTGGGGAGATGGTCTGTCCCACAGCCATCAGTACGTCGTACTAGATATAGTATACAGGTGCTCGTTAGGTTACGGGTACACCGGACAGGACTCACAGGGGAACTGTTGGTTGGTATTATACCCATCGTCGGTTAACAGTTCCCAGGTGACATGAGTACAACATAGTCCGCAGACTTGACACTGCTACTTCACCTCGAGTGTGTCCCACTGTTCTTAGATTGCTACCCTACCACGGCTCAAAGGAGTCGTGCAAACAGGTAGCAATTGGGTGCAGTCCTGAGCACTTGGAAGCAGTAGTGGTTAGACAGGATTCGTCTCTCCCGGTATTGGGAGTTGATATCGCGCTGTGTCAGAGAGCCATTACGCAAAGTCCCTTGCCAGGGCAGGCGAGATTTACTGGTAGGTTCCAGTAGTTTCTCAGGGTGTAATGGGCTATGCTCCGACATGACTTATACCGCTATTAGGGGACTGACGCTTGCCGGCCCCTAGGCTCGATATGCGATAGTCTTAGACGAACAGACCGGACTGTACGGAGATTGTCACATCAGGCTCAGTAGGAGTTCGGATGAGTTTCCTCATCGGCCTTCATATTGACATCTACCTGGGGACCGTTACGTACAGCTAGTGCCGCTTGCGGTCTGTGGTTAAACCCACTGCCAGCGTAGTGTCGAGTCTTTAGAGTCCCACACAGAGAGTTTCTCTGCTCCAGGCGAAACGATATAGAGGTCGTATGGTTTTACGACAAGGGTTCGGACGCATACGTGTGTTTACGCACGTACGACGTTCGGACAGTTTTTACTAGTCGGCTTTGGTTTAAGCCAGATTCTAGTATCGGGTTATTGGATTTATACAGTCTAAAGTTTTTCCGTGTTTTCACGGATTGGAGGGGCATTCTCGTAATTTTCCGGGAAGCTTCTAGAAGCATGGTGACTTGGGGGTTAAGGTGGCATAAGCATTTATTGCTTAATGACTCATTTGTGTGATTCATCCATGGTATTAAATGATGCATTAATTAGCTAATGAGTCATATGATGAATCACACAAGGTGAATGAATCAACCATGATGATTAATCATTTATATTATTTATTTGATAAATTGTTATGGTTGTTAAATTCTAATGAGCTCATTTTTCAATATCATTCTTATGCTCACCTTCTCTCTCCTCAAGCTCATTCTCTCTTGAAACCCTAATTCTCCCCTCTCATGTGTTGAGATCAAGGATTAGATAGACTAATACATCCATAACCTCACTCTATATCCCCTAGGTAGCTTAGATTAGCACTTTGAGCAACCTAGTTATCTCAAGTTAGAGATCAAGCTTGGAGTAGGAGCTCTCGGGTGGATCGTCTTTGACTCGAGGAGGCCGTTAAGGTGCCGATATTCCAAGGAGCCTACGAGGAGTGGAGGACAGCGATGAAGACCCGAAGGACAAGTAACGTGAGGTATAACTTCGAATCCGAGTAGTTAAACCTCTCGTAGTTTGCTGGTAACGGTTTAGATACGATTCATGCGCTCAAGTCCGTGTTACGAAGCTTTGATAATCGTTTTTCATATATTCCGCCTCCCCGCAAGTTCGTGGGGTGCGTGACATGGACTTACATGGAGTTATGGTTTTGGCTTAGGAACGACGGTCCCATCAGTGATCCAGACATATTCTGAGGAAATTATCACCTGATCAGGGAGATGGTTGATCTCCAAGGGATCGAGATCAGGAGAGTTGACGAGAAGGATAACACGACGGATCCACTCACAGAGGCCTTTCCCTAGAGAGAATTTTATCGGGGCGTTGGGTAAGAGATACTACAACAAATGGCCTTAGTGCAAGTGGGAGATTGTTAGTTATATGTATGCCCTAGAGGCCATTATTATACATGTGATGTATATTATAGTGGATTCTTGGACATATATAGAGAGGACTTTCTTGCTCGACATGATAGTATGCTATCTGGTTGCTCTTTATCTTAACATGTACACTTATTGTCTCTCTATTACATGTTGCTAAAGCCCTTAGGATGAGTACTTGACTACTAGGATTATGATGTAGATCATACTAGTGGGGCAAGGGTAGTCGGTAAGTACATCCTTCAATTGTTCCTAGTCGTGGGAGTATCGAGACGGGGCGTCGATATTCCAGAGTAGACTAGTGTATACGCTTCTCGACCCATATGATGGGAGATGGATGATCCCACATCCATTGGTGTTTGACATCAGAGAAGGTATACGGGTGCTCAGTGGAGACTGGGTATACTGTACGGACTCGCCGAGAACTCTTAGATGGTATTATACCTATCGTCAGATAGCAGTTATCTGGTGACACTGGTAAAAGTTAGTCTGTCGACCCGAGATCGTCATAGAGTCTTGTGTGATTCCTACTGTGCTTTGATTTCTACCTTACCACGTTCAAGAGATCGTGCAAAATGGTAGTTTTTGGGTACAGTCCCGAGTCACATGAAGGCAATGAGCGATAGGAGGGGATTCATCTCTCCCGGTATTGGGGGGTTGATGTTGCGCTATGCTCGATTGGCCATAACAGGAAATCCCTGGCCAAGCTTACTGGGATTTACTGGTAAGTGTTATCAGTAGTTTCTCGAACCGTTATGAGCCTCACATCGGTATGACTTATTAGGCTATTGGGGTCTGACGTTATACCACCCCCAGGCTATGATATGCGACATATCAGACGAAGAGACCGAACTGTACGGTAGTGTCACTGATTGGATTCGCAGGAGTATGAGCAGGTTTGCTTGTTGATCTTCTGATCGCTCAATACCTGGGTGGCTGTTACGTTTAGCAGACCGCTTGCGGCTTGCGGGTGACTGATATGATCACCACCTACTTCTGGCATAATGACGAGTCTTTAGAATCCTACACAGAGGTTTCCTGGCTCAAGCGAAACAAAGTAGAAGCATATATGTGATATGTACGGGATCGAGATTAATACGAGTATGTGATACCGTATTCTATTCTCGCGATATATGATATCGGTCGGTTATATATGATATAACTGGGTTGTCGAATCAAGTGTTGATTCGACAAGTTGATACATTTGATATTAGTCAGTTGTATGTGATATGGCCGGATTATTAAATCAAGTTTTGATTTAATAATTTAATGTATAATTATATATTTGATATATTATCTTACATTAACTAATATTAGCTCACTTAAGATTTCTTTTTCTCACTAGTGTACACTTAGTATATATGTGATATATATTAATGTACATCTTTTATGTCATGCTTGATACCACATGTGATATAGGTGTATGAGACTCACACCATGCGAATAATAATGAAGGGTTTTATTTATTTAAAGTAAATCAAAATTAGTTGGAAATTTGTCACATGGCTGATGCTTAGTGGAAGCTTGTAGAACCCATTGACTTAGTCCACTAATTTTGTCTCACTCTAGATATTTATTAACCTAACCATTATTGTTAGCTATGGTTTAGTCTCTACATGAGTTAGTATATGATACTAACTCACCCATGGTTGCTATTCTCACTCATTATTCCATTCACACTTCATCTTCTTCCTCATATCCAAAAAGCTTTCTAGCTTCATGAGAGGTGAAGAAATTGAAGGGTCCCGGCAGCGCCCCGGCCTTTAAAACGCGGCCAAATTCCGGAACGAAAATTTCTGAAACCGGCGCTACCGCTACCCGATTTCCGGATCGACCTTAAACTCTAAACCAGCAAATAAAACCAAGAGTTAGAATTGTTATACCGAGATGATCCAAGTCCTTCAGTCTTCATTCCAAGCTCCTAGCGGCTCCTTGATGTGGTTTGGTTGCCGGTCTTCCTTCGTCTCTGATGATCCACCCGAGGGAAACGACACAAGCTCCAACCTCGTCGAACGAGATCACCGACACTCCAAAGTCGCTAGCGATGGAGAGTGGGGGTGTACGAAAGTGTCACTACATTTTTCTCTCTTTCCTTTTTGCTCATTGAGCAAGCATAGAAGATTGAAGGTGATGAAGCATTTTCATGAACAAAAAAGGTTAAGTGTTTTGTGTGAATGAGAGAGTGAGAGAATGATGTGTTAATTTCTTAAATGAAAAAGAACCCTCACCCAAAATATGTGGCCGGCCCCCCCTCCCTCTCTCCTCCACAAAAAATTCATTTCCCTTTTTTAATTAAAACAATAAACAAATGCAACCATACCTTAAAACATTGTTCACGCCATGCTTTGACTCACCTTTTCCACCTCATTTCTTAATTGAATTTCTAAAAGAAAATCAATAAAAAAGGTGGCATCTTCTAGAAGCTATTCCATATAAAATACGGAATACTTCCCGGTACATGTACCGAAATACATATACGTGTATTCGTACCAAAATACGAATAGCCGAGAGAGAAAACGAATAGTGAACAATAATACTAGAATACGTATATACAAATAAATATATAAATTGTTAAATCAAAACCTGATTTAATAAACTGGCTTAATCCTAAGCCGCTAGTATTATCAACCGTCCAATTAAAGTCTGCGCAGCTAGTGCACATATTTAATCGGACACCTGTATGTACCAACATACACCATGTACACCAAATCGCCTGAACCGTGAAAACCCTCTGTGTGGGACTCTAAAGACTCGTCAATACGCTGGCAGTGGGTTTAACCACAAGCACGTCAGCGGCACTAGCTGTACGTAACGGCTACCCAGGTATTGAGCGAAAGGGAGGCCGACGAGCAAACTCATCCTGAACCCCTACTGAGCCTGTCAGTGACAATATCCGTACAGTCCGGTCTGTTCGTCTAAGAGTATCGCATATCGAGTCTAGGGGGTGGATAAAGTCAGACCCCTAACAACGTGATATTTAGTGTCGGCATGTAACCCATCACCTCCTGAGAAACTATCGATCCTGGATCGGTAATCCTCGTCTACCATGGCCATGGATTTGTGGTGATGGCCATCCGTACACAATGCGACATCAACCCCCAATACCGGGAGAGACGAATCCCCGACGATCCGATCACTGCCTCCATATGGCTCGGGACTGTACCCAACTAAAACCTGTTTGCACGACTCCTTTGAGTTGTGGTAGGGTAGTAATCAAAGTATAGTGGGAACTCACACGAGACAAATGACGATCTCAGGTCGAAAGACTAACCTGTACACATGTCACCTGGGAACTGCTATCTGATAATAGGTATAATACCAACTAGCAGGTTCCCGGAGAGTCCGTCCAGTGTACTCATAACCCAATGAGCACATGTATACTATCTTAGGTGAACAAACTAACACCAGTGGCTTGTGAGACCTGGCCACCGCCCCTCATCGGGGTCTCGATCAGTATACACTAGTCTACACTGGAGTATCGATGCCCGGTCTCGATACTCCTACGACTAGGGACATTTAAGGATGTTCTTATAGACCCCAGCTCCCACATATATGATCGCCATCATACTGCTGGCAGTCAAGCAAGAATCCTAAGGGCTCTATCAACACGTACATGATGATAAAGACGAACCAGATAGCATACTATCATCTTGAGTAAGACTGTTTTATCGGTATAGGTCCTCACTCAATCATCCTAATCACAAGTCCGCAACTATGATAATTGCCTTGAGGGCACTATATCCAACAATCTCCCACTTGCACTTAAGGCCAATTATTGCGATGTCGCATACTCACAGCCAGTGTGATACCGAACACCTAACTTCTCTACTAATCAGTTTCGCAAAGCCCGTTTGCGAAAATGATTGCGTTCGGGAAATAGCCTCAGTGAGTGGATCCGCTCCAATGTTTCTCTTTGTATCTCTCTTAATCTCAACTTCGCGGAGAAAGCTATCTCCCGAAATGAGCAATACTTGTCTTAGAATTTGTCTGGATGTCTGATGGGACCCAGTTCATAAATGAACTCCAAATCCAGCAAACTACTTAGAACGTATCGTCCACTGAATTTAATCAGTATCCTGCACCTTGCCTTTCCTCGGTATCCGCTTAGACCACCTGTCCAACATACCGTCCCTCAGAAGAGGGAAAAACTATAACTCTGACAGTCACTCTATCATCTAGGTCACCTTGGAAGCCTGATATGATAACCGTTTCCAGAAGGAGGCTGCCGTAATCATTTCCCAAGAACATTCACTTATGTTCAATAACTGCTTCCCAATGTTTCTCCACGATTGGATTAATATATCTGCTTATTGCGTCTAGTGCAAAAGCAATTTCTGGTGTGGTACTCGACATTTCATGATTAACTCAATTGCCTAAGCAAGTGATATGCTAATCATGCAGATCCCTCTCCCCTTTAGTCTGTAAGACACCTTTAGAGAGGGTGACTCCATCACCTGCAGGTAGACTACCATGCCAGGAGTCGTCCATTTAATGTCAAAGTACCCAGATTAGGATACTTCCCAAATCTAGATCCAAAACCATAGATCTAGTAACCAGAAACCCTAATATTACATCCATATCCTGTGTGGAGAAACAACTTTGTGACTACCATAGTACAACCGATCGTAGTACTGGAATATCTCTTCCTATTAAGTGCATGTCATCCCGAATCCTCGGACATCACACCCTACTACCTTCTTACCAGATCCATCTCCTATTCTGATGAAGTCAAAACCTATGACTGTCACATCAAAAATAGATGATCTATTTCTGCTATACCTGCTTTAGTCTATAAATAGACACAAGCTACTTGCCTACTATGCTTCCGCTGCTCCCACTGACTACAACAACCCACTGGCAGAGTTATATATACGTGCATTTCTAAAACTAGTTTAGAACGACGCTATACTCATCCTTCTGCCGGGTCTTATAGTCTAGAACAACAGAAATGGCAAGTTTGGGTAAACAAGAACCTCCCTGTCACCGTCTCTGAGAAGACCGAAGTACCTCTCGGGTGACTGAGGTTACCCACCAAATCTGCGGAGTGGCTAATGGAACATCAAATCCAATTGAATCCTTAGATTCTATTAAATTTCCAGTAATCGTTTGTAGTTCTGGAATAATTTCAAGTTCTACCATACTCCCACTTCTGTTTTCTGAAAAAATCCATTTTATTAAAACTGTGGCAAGTCAAGAACAATATAAATATTGATCTTCCTGACGATAGAAAGTTAACCCTCGTCAAAGCCCGGGATAACCCACAAACAGCCATTACTGAAACGTGCCTTGAGTTTATCCGGATTCTGGTTTTAAGCATCAGCCGGACAACTCCCTATACCTTAACATCGTTAAGATATAAATTGATTCTATATTAATCTAATATAGAAACAAAAGCACTAATCTAATTTGAACCAGATTCAAAAAATTGCATCTGTCTCCAGTGCATATTTATCAATATGGAAAAAGGTCATTCAGCATTACTCATCTAGGAGTGCATCCATATATGAGTAACCTGAAAGAGAAGCAAGTTCTCAAAACTATTACTATCAATGGAATACCAAACACAAGTATCTACATTTTCGACTTCATCGAAGAATCCTGATATTTCCAACAGATGGTTCTCTACTTTATTCTTATACCTATAACTTCTGAATATCTGGACCCTGCATTTCAACGAAATACATGTCCAGAACTGGAGAAGTCATAAGTAAACAGAATATAGTA
The DNA here is from genome assembly GCA_030015575.1 of Agapanthus africanus. Classification (NCBI taxonomy): domain Eukaryota; kingdom Viridiplantae; phylum Streptophyta; class Magnoliopsida; order Asparagales; family Amaryllidaceae; genus Agapanthus; species Agapanthus africanus. The sequence continues at coordinate 797,996,799 of CM057340.1, forward strand.
CGAGTACCAACCCCTTTATCCTAATGGACACTGGGCAACATACAATACTTTGTATAAGTCCCCTGAGTTCAATAACTTAAACTCCGTGCGTCGTAGGTTGAAAACTGTACTTTGGTTAAGAAGAGTTACACCGCTGTTGAATGCACCTTACCTAATCACCAACTGATATAGGTAAATGTCATAGACACAATATCAAAAAGTTATATCTCACTTTATAAAATAAATGTACAGATATATCAGTTTGAAATTGGTGCATAACAATGGATATTCAAAACCAAATATTTGCCATCCAGCAAAATCCAGATGATTTCCTCAAATATCACCAATTACTACGAATTCCGATATAATGAGGATCTAATCACCCAATTCCTAATATTTTACTCCCACTCACCATCTGTTATAACATACAGATGTGAGAAACTGATCTGGTAAATACACACCCTGGAGTTAGATTCCAATTGGGAAAACAGTTATCAATTAACATCGCACAGTAAAACTGAAATATGAAAATGTTCCAAAAGGGGATAACTGGTATACCTAGTAACGCCTCTTCCACTATCCTGATTCACGACAGTAACCATATACTTACCTGCCCTCACTCCAATCCCTTTATTATGTCTTTACTTATTACCTCTTGTACACCTTCTTTAGGCTAATTGGTTTTCTTCCTTCCCTACCCTTCGGCACCAGCCTAAGGTTTGGAAGAAGACTATCCAATAAGCGTAATAGGTGTACTCTCCTAATCCTAGGAGCTCTCACAACCTGAGAGAAGGTAAAGAGAAAAGACATCTGAATAATCCTATTCTTTTTCTCCTGAATCAGAATCCATCCTCGAAAAAGTTCCTTCGAGTTCGTATGTAACTATACGATGGATTTATCCAGTGGAAGTGGATATCCGTAGTGATACGGAGTGTCCTAGAGAAATGCAAAGTGGATGTAGGAGTGGCAGGGGTATACCTGGTTTCGTCATGAATGATGGTGATCGCATTTCCTTTGCCATTATTCTAATCCCTTTATATGTCTTTACTTATTACCTTCTGTACACCACAGTTAAGCTTGTTGGTTTTCTTCCTTCCCTACCGTTCGACACCTGCCTATGGTCTGGAGGAAGACTATCCAATAAGCTCAATAGGTGTACCCTCTTCTAATCCTAGGAGCCCTCACAACCTGAGAGAAGGTAAAGAGAAAAGACAACTGAATAATCCTATTCAATCTCTCTAGAACCAGAATCCATCCTCGAATCAGATCCTTCGAGTTCGTATATAACCATACGATGGATTTATCCAATGGAAGTGGATGTTCGTAATAATACGGGGTGTTCTGGAGAAATGCAAAAGGTGATATAGAAATGGCAATGATGTATGCGACACCGTGACATTCCAAAAGCCAAAGTGTTTTAAGAAGATTCGGTCAACTTGGTTTCATGAGTTTTAGTCAAAGGTCGGGTCATAGTCGCAGCCATAGAGAGAGAGAGAGAAGAAACACTCAGCGTGCACTCTAACCTAGATCAGAATGGTCAATCACTTTTATCTAATCTGAATGGCTCCCACTGTTTCCTCGAATTCTCCTCCAAACCCAAAAGGAGAATTAGTCGGAATCACCCGAGGAGTATTGCTACTCATCAGTGGGAATCGGGATCCAACTATCATCGCATGACAACTTGATGGAAGCCACTCAAGTCACCACACTCCAGAAGGTATGCGCAAGCCTGGCAAGTTTCCTGTATGTTTGAAACTCCCGATGTGTGTTTTTACCCCTAGGACCCAAGTGACCTTGACAATGCCAACATATCAAAGAGTCCTAGTCAAGTTCAACCCGTCATTATCTTGATTGTGTTAAACCCACCCGTACGAGTCCTTGACAATGCCAACATAACTGTACGACTGTCCTAACCAATCCACATATCCATGCGACAGAAAAGCATTACAGAGCTACCGAACACTACGCCTCGGCAATGCACGGCATACGTAGTACGAATACTAAGCAATACTGATCTGAAATGACGGAGGGCTATGGCTGGTTTTTGGCGAAAAACCTTTAATGTAATGAACTTGATCTCGTTGAAGGAATCCAAGTGGTTTTATAAATATATAGTGGCGAAAACCTTTGCTAAAGAGGTCACTCCCGGTGAAGGGATCTCGGCTCTTTCCCCGTCGAATGGGGTGCAGAATATCCCAAACTGAATACCACGATGCAAAGCAAAAATAATCGACTATAGTAAAGTTATTATGTTGACGCAAACTTTTACCCAAGGGGTCACTCCCGATGAAGGGATCTCGGCCCTTGCCTCGTCGAATGAGGTGCAGGATATTCCAAATGAATACCACGATGCAAAGCAAAAGTGTACGTCTGTAATGTCAGTTTTTTAAAAACTTGGTTCTAACAACATCATATATAGGTTTGTTTTATCTTTATATTGATAAGAATCTATGTAGTCCCATCAATTAATCACACCAGAAAAGAACGAAAATAAAATGTACGTATATGCCATCCGCATTCGCCACTGGGCCCCGTCATCACCCGTTAGGTTACTTAACTAACGACAGAGCGGGGGCTGGACTAGCACGGGTGCAAAACATATACAACATCTACTAATATATATAAATATATATATAACATTCGTCCCAGGCATGATATAAAGCAACATCACAGAAACATCACAGAAGCAATACAGAATGGTGGATAATCTGGAGCCCCGGGATTCACTTGAGCCGCAAGTGAAGCCCGACGTTCCCTGTCGTGTGGATAGCCTGTGCAATGAAACCTAGACCCCTACGAGCGCGGCAAGTTACCCGCCAAAACCAGAAGTGAGGCAGCCCCCTTCAGCAACTTGAATGGACCACCCAGCACTTCACGGAATCCGGTAACTTGGGCACCCCTCCTGGGTCACCTATACCCCCTACGAGTGCGGCAAATAGCCCGCCAATTCTAGAGTAAAGTCCCCTCCGTCCCAACGCCGTGAGATGCAGAACCATTGCCCTCTAGAATCCGGCTATTCGTGCACCCCACCGTGGGGTAATCCTAGTACAGAAAATAAAATAATATACAAGGGTGACATCGACCTCAGCCCGGTCGTGCCCCAAAAGAATAATATACAAACTGGCAGTGACGGCAGTCCACATGTCGGACGCTCGCCCCGCAATATCAAATATACAAATGAAATAAAACTGTACTAACATTGCACCACAGCTATCCACCGCGACAATCCAACAAACATCACAGCACAACACAGAACATCAACGTGAATGTCACGTTCGCAAACCCGTCTAAAAGACATATAGCAATTAGACGTGTTTACCGATCAAATGACATTCACGGTCGCAGATAGAAATGTAAGTACTGATAAACGCACACTTAAATATCGATCGAAAAAATTCCAAATTGGCCCCAATAGCAAAAACAATACTGCACTGAAATCTGGGCCAAAACAGAATATCACTAAAATCACAATTCCAAGTCTCTGAGCTACAGTGAAAATTTGAAGGCCCGTCGCCAATAAATGGCCGCGGATCCGCTGCCAAAAAGGGGTTAGTGCGGCGGATCCGCGGCACTTTAGCGGCATCATGAGCTCAAATTTTTTCTATAGCCTTGTATTTGCCAGCACAGATTTTTAAGCTACCTGAAATAATTTTTTGACCACTTTTGAAAATCGGCAGAGAACAGACAATTAGAATCATGTTTTTGGTAAAATCCGTCGATCGATCCTTTAAGCACATCTAAACAAGCTAGTAAGGGGTTTAAACGGTGGCTCTGATACCTTGAAGGGTCCCGGCAGCGCCCCGGCCTTTAAAACGCGGCCAAAATGCGGAACGAAAATTTCTGAAACCGGCGCTACCGCTACCCGATTTCCGGATCGACCTTAAACCCTAAACCAGCAAATAAAACTAAGAGTTAGAATTGTTATACTGAGATGATCCAAGTCCTTCGGTCTTCATTCCAAACTCCTAGCAGCTCCTTGATGTGGTTTGGTTGCCGGTCTTCCTTCGTCTCCGATGATCCACCCGAGGGAAACGATACAAGCTCCAACTTCGTCGAACAAGATTATCGACGCTCCAAAATCGCTAGCGATAGAGAGTGGGGGTGTAAGAAAGTGTCACTACATTTTTCTCTCTTTCCTTTTTGCTCATTGAGCAAGCATAGAAGATTGAAGGTGATGAAGCATTTTCATGAACAAAAAAGGTTAAGTGTTTTGTGTGAATGAGAGAGTGAGAGAATGATGTGTTAATTTCTCAAATGAAAAAGAACCCCCACCCAAAATATGTGGCCGGCCCCCCCTCCCTCTCTCCTCCACAAAAAATTCATTTCCTTTTTTTAATTAAAACAATAAACAAATACAACCATACCTTAAAACATTGTTCATGCCATGCTTTGACTCACCTTTTACACCTCATTTCTTAATTGAATTTCTAAAAGAAAATCAATAAAAAAGGTGGCATCTTCTAGAAGCTATTCCGTATAAAATACGGAATACTTCCCGGTACATGTACCGAAATACATATACGCGTATTCGTACCGAAATACATATACGCGTATTCGTACATAAAATACGAATAGCCGAGAGAGAGAACGAATAGTGAACAATAATACTAGAATACGTATATACAAATACATATATAAATTGTTAAATCAAAACCTGATTTAATAAACTGGCTTAATCCTAAGCCGCTGGTATTATCAACCGTCCAATTAAAGTCTGCGCAGCTAGTGCACATATTTAATCGGACACCTGTATGTACCAACATACACCATGTACACCAAATCGCCTGAACCGTGAAAACCCTCTATGTGGGACTCTAAAGACTCGTCAATACGCTGGCAATGGGTTTAACCACAAGCATGTCAGCGGCACTAGCTGTACATAACGGCTATCCAGGTATTGAGCGAAAGGGAGGCCGACGAGCAAACTCATCCTGAACCCCTACTGAGCCTGTCAGTGACAATATACGTACAGTCCGGTCTGTTCGTCTAAGAGTATCGCATATCGAGTCTAGGGGGTGGATAAAGTCAAACCCCTAACAACGCGATATTTAGTGTCGGCATGTAACCCATCACCTCCTGAGAAACTATCGATCCTGGATCGGTAGTCCTCGTCTACCATGGCCATGGATTTGTGGTGATGGCCATCCGTACACAATGCGACATCAACCCCCAATACCGGGAGAGACGAATCCCCGACGATCCGATCACTGCCTCCATGTGGCTCGGGACTGTACCCAACTAAACATGTTTGCACGACTCCTTTGAGCCGTGGTAGGGTAGTAATCAAAGTACAGTGGGAACTCACACGAATAAATGACGATCTCAGGTCGACAGACTAACCTGTACACATGTCACCTGGGAACTGCTATCTGATAATAGGTATAATACCAACTAGCAGGTTCCTGGCGAGTCTGTCCAGTGTACTCATAACCCAATGAGCACCTGTATACTATCTTAGGTGAACAAACTAACACCAGTGGCTTGTGAGACCTGGCCACCGCCCCTCGTCGGGGTCTCGATCAGTATACACTAGTCTACACTGGAGTATCGATGCCCGGTCTCGATACTCCTACGACTAGGGACATTTAAGGATGTGCTTATAGACCCCAGCTCCCACATATATGATCGCCATCATACTGCTGGCAATCAAGCAAGAATCCTAAGGGCTTTACCAACACGTACATGATGATAAAGACGAACCAGATAGCATACTATCATCTTGAGTAAGATTGTTTTATCGGTATAGGTCCTCACTCAATCATCATAATCACAAGTCCGCGACTATGATAATTTCCTTGAGGGCATTATATCCAACAGAAATATAGTGAGAAAATTATTTCTAAAGTGGGAAAAATTCCTACTTCATCAACCTCTTCTCTACTAACCATTTAGATTAGGTTGTTTCTTCGCTAGTTCAACACTTAGTGAAGGGGTAGCTTGAGTTAGTGTCTCCTCGACGTAGATCATCTTCGGCCTCGAAAACTTCAAGCAAGGTTTTTCATTTCACCTTGTGGAGCCTCACTAGAGTCCGGGAGATCTCTACTTAGAGCGAAGGGACTACTACACGGAGCTATTGAAGTGAAGGACCGGTCTACAAAGTTTGTATTCCTTATTCACTTTGTATATAAAGATGTTTGCATGCTTGTTAGTCTAATTCTCTAGTTTAGATTCTAGCGTTAGGGTTCTTTAGCACGCCAAAAATTTGAAAACGGCATGATCGATGCCTCCCGAAACCCAGCGGCGACACTAGGGAACCCAGCAAAACTAACACCAATGGCTTGTAAGACCGGCCACCACCTCTCGTCGGGGTTTCGATCAGTATACACTAGTCTACTCTAGAGTATCGATGCCCAGTCTCGAAACTCTCTCGACTAGGGACATTTAAGGATGTGCTTATAGACCACCCAGCTCCCACGTATATGATCGCCATCATACTGCTGGTATTCAAGCAAGAATCTTATAGGCTCTATCAATATGTAATAGTGATCTGTAATGCCACCTAATGTTGTACATGATGATAAAGACAAACCAGATAGTATACTATCATCTCGAGTAAGACTGTTCTACCGGTATAGGTCCTCCCTCAATCATTGCAATCACGTGCCTGTGATCCAATAATTGACTTGAGGGCACTATAACCAACAATCTCCTACTTGCACTTAAGGCTAATTATTGTGGTGTCGCATACTTCTCTACTAATCAGTTTCACAAAGCTCATTTGTAAAACTATTGCGTTCAAGAAACAGCCTCAGTGAGTGGATCCGCTCTAATGTTTCCTTTTATATCTCTCTATATCTCAAGTTCGCGGAGAAAGCCATCTCCCGAAATAAGCAATACCTATCTTAGAATATGTCTGGATATCTTATGAGACCCAGTTCATAAATGAACTTCAAATCCAGTAAACTTCTTAGACTGTATCGTCCACTGAATTTAATCAGTATCCTCCGCCATGCCTCCCTCAGTATTCGCTTGGACCACCTGTCCAAACTACTGCCCTTCAAAAGAGGGAAAACCATAACTCTGACAGACACTCTGTCATCCAAGTCATCTTGGAAGCCTGGAATGATAACCGCCTCCCGAAGGAGGCTGTCATTACTAAATCCTTAGAATATCCACTTATGTTCATAAATTGCTTCCGAACGTTTCTCCAGGATTGGATTAATATATATGTTTATTGCAGCTAGTGCAAAAACAATATCTGGTGTGGTACTTGATATCTCATGATTGACTCAATTTCCTAAGCAAGTGATATGCCAATCATGCACATCCCTCTCCCCTTTAGTCTGTAAGACACCTTTAGAGAGGGTGACTCCATCACCTGCAGGTACACCACCATACCAGGAGTCGACCATTCTAAAACACCTTTAGAATAAATTCAAAGTACCCAGATTGGGAAACTACATAAATCTAGATCTAAAACCATTAGATCTAGTAACCAGAATACCTTATATAATATCCATATCCTATGTGGAGAAACCACTGTGTGACAACCACAGTATAACTGATCGTAGTATAGGAATTTCACTTCCTACATAGTGTATGCCATCCAAATACCTGGACATCACACCCTACTACCTTCTTAACATATTCATCTCCTATTCTGATGAAGTCAAAGCCTATGACTGTCACATCAAAAATAGATGATCTATCTCTACTATACATGCTTTAGTCTATAAGTAGACACAAGTTACTTGTCCACTACACTTCCGCTACTCCCACTGACTACAACAACCCTCTGGCAGAGTCATATACACGTGCACTTCTAAAGCTAGTTTAGAACGACACTATATTCATCCTCCTACCGGGTCTTATAGTTTAGAACAGCAGTAATGGCAAGTCTGGGTAAACAAGAACCTCCCTGTCACCGTCTTTGAGGATACAGAAGTACCTCTCGGGCGCCTGAGGTTACCCACCATATCTGCGGAGTGGATAATGGAATGTCAAACCCGATTGAATGTTTAGGTTCTATTAAATTTTCAATAATTATTTATGGTTCTGGAATCACTTCCAGTTCTACCATACTCTCACTACTGTTTTATGAAAATGTCCATTTTACTATAATTGTGGCAAGTCAAGAACAATATCAATATTGATCTTCCAGATGGTAGAAAGTTAACCCTCGTCATAGCCCGGGATAACCCACAAACTGCCATTACAGAAACGTGCCTTGAGTTATCCAGAGTCTGGTTTTAAGCATAAGCCGGACAACTCCATATACCTTAACATCGTTAAGATATGAACCATTCTATATACAATATAGAAATAGAGGCGCTGATTTAATTGGAACCAGATTCAAATCATGCAGCTGTCTCCAGTGCATGTTAACTAAATAGAGTGAGACCGATCAGCATTACTCAACTAGGAGTGCATCCAGATATGAGTAACCTGAAAGAGAAGCAAGTTCTCAAAACCATTACTATCAACGGAATACCAAATACAAGTATCTACATCTTCGATCACCTTGAAGAATCCTGATACTTGCAACGCATGGTTCTCTACTTTATTCTTGTACCTATAACTTCTCAAAACTTGGACCTTGTATTTCTACGAAACACTTGTCTAAAACTGGAGAAGTCACAAGTAAACAGAATATAGTATGAGGACCAACCCCTTTGTCCTAATGGACACTGGACAACATACAATACTTTGTATAAGTCCCCCGAGTTGAATAACTCAAATCCTGTGTGTCATAGGTTGAAAACTATACTATGGTTAAGAAGAATTACACCGCTGTTTAATGCTCCTTACACAATCATCAACTGATATAGGTAAATGTCATGGACATAATTTCAAAACGTTATATGTCACTTTATAAAATAAACGTACAGATATATCAGTTTGAAATTGGTGCATAACAATGGATATTCAAAACCAAATATTTACCGTCAGGCAAAACCCCAGGCGATTTCCTCAAATATCACCGATTACAACGAAATCCGATATAATGAGGTTATAATCACCTAATTCCCAATAACTTACTCCCACTCATCATCTGTAAAACCAAACAGATGTGAGAATCAAACCTGGTAAATACATACCCTGGAGTAAGGATCTAATTGGAAAATCAGTTTTCAATTAACAACTCACAGTGAAACTAAAACATGAAAATGTTTCGAAGGGGTATCCGGGTATTCCTAGTAATGCCTCTTCCACTATCCAGATTCATGACTGTAACCGTATATTTCCTTGCCATCTCTCCAAATCCCTTTATTTGTCTTTACTCATTATCTTCTGTACACCGTACTTAGGCTAAATGGTTTTCTTCCTTTCCTACCTTTTGGCACCAGCCTAAGGTTTGGAAGAAAACTATCTAATAAGCGTAATAGGTGTACCCTCCTAATCCTAGGAGCCCTCGCAACCTTAGAGAAAGTAAAAGGAAAAAGACAACTGAATAATCCTTATTCTATTTCTCCTGAACCAGAAACCATCCACGAACTGGAACAAGTTCCTTCAAGTTCGTATGTGACTATACGATGGCGTATCCAATAAATGTGGATCTTCGTAGTGATACGGAATGTTCTAGAGAAATTCAAAGGTGAAGTAGGAGTGGCGATGATATACGCGATTTCGTCGTGAATCGTAGCATTCGCATTTTACTTTGCCCTCTTTCTAATCCCTTTATTTGTCTTTACTTATTACCTTCTGTATACCACACTTAGGCTAATTGGTTTTCTTCCCTCCCCATCCTTCGACACCAGCCTAAGGTTTGGAAGAAGACCATCCAATAAGCACAATAGGTGTACCCTCTCCTAATCCCAGGATCCCTCACAACCTGAGAGAAGGTAAAAGGAAAAGACAACTGAATAGTCTGATTCAATTTCTCCAGAATTGGAAACCATTCTCGAATCTGAAACAAGTTTCTTCGAGTTCGTATGTAACTATACGATAGTCATATCCAATAACTGTGGATCTTCGTAGTGATACAGAATGTTCCGGAGAAAATCAAAGGGTAAAAGTAGGAGAGGCAATGAAGTATGCAACTCTGACAATCCAAAATCCAGTGTGTTTTGAGAAGGTTCGGTTAACTTGGTTCATGAGTTCTTGTCTAGGGTCTGGCCATGGTCGCTGCTAGAGAGAGAGAGAAAAGAAACACTCAGCGTGCACTCTAACCTAGATCAGAATGGTTAATCACTTTATCTAATTCGGATGACTCCCACTGTTTCCTCGAATTCTCCCTCAAACCCAAAGGAGAATTAGTCGGGATCATCTAAAATCACCCGAGGAGTAAACCAACTCATCAATGGGAATCGGGATCCAACTATCATCACATGATAACTTAATGGAATCCACTCAAATTATCGCACTCCAGAAGATATGCGCATGCCTGGCAAGTTTCAGTTTCTTTAGAAAATCCCGATGTGATTTTTACCCCATGCTCTTATGACCTTGACTAAGGCCAACAAATTATAAGTCACATGTCAAGTTATACCCATCATTGTCCAGGTTAATTTGAACCCACCCGTACTCGCCCTTGACTAAGGCCAACAAGACTGTACGACTGTCCCAAACCAACGCATCTATCTATGCAACAGAAAAGTAACAAATAGCTACCATACACTATACCTTGACTAAGGCCAACAAACATAGCATGAATACTAAGTGCTACCCATCTGAAATGACGGAGGGCTACGAATGGTTTTTGGCGAAAAAGCTTTAACGTAATGAACTTGATATCATTGAAGGAACCGGATAGCTTTACAAATATATAGTGGTGAAAACTTTTGCTAAAGAGGTCACTCCCGGTGAAAGGATCTCGGCACTTTCCTCATTTTATGAGGTGCAGGATATTCTAAACTGAATATCACGATGTAAAGCAAAAAGTAATCGACTATAGTGAAGTTATTACCCTGAAGCAAACTTTTGCCCAAGAGGTCACTCCCGGTGAAGGGATCTCGGCTCTTGCCTCGTCGAATGAGGTGTTGGATATTCATAACCGAATATCGCTGTGCAAAACAAAAGAAAACGTCTTTGTAATAACAGCTTTTGAAAATTGTTCCAACAACATCGAATAGCTTTGTTTTTCTTGCATTGATCAGAATCAACGCATTCCCATCAGTTACCATATCATACCACAGAAAAAGGAATGAAAAATAAAATGTACGTATATGCCATTTGCATTCGCCACTGGGTCCCGTCATCACCCGTTAGGTTACTTAACTAACGACAGATCGGGGACTGGACTAGTGCGGGTGCAAAACATATACAACATCTACTAGTATATATATAAATATATATATAACAATCGTCCCAGGCATGATATAAAGCAACATCTCAGAATCACAGCCAAGCATCACAGAGTGGTGGATAATCCTGGAGCCCCGGGTTTCACTTGAGCCGCAAGTGAAACCAGACGTTCCCTGGTCGTGTGGATAGCATGTGTAATGAAAACCTAGACCTCTACGAGCGCGGCAAGTTACCCGCCAATCCCAGAAGCAAGGCAACCCCAATCAACAACGTGAATGGGCCATCCAGCACTCTACGGAATCCTGTAAATTGAGCACCCCTCCGTGGGTCATCCTATACCCCCTACGAGTTCGGCAAATAGCCCGTCAATTCTAGAGTGAGGCCCCCTTCATCTCAAAACCATGAGATGCGGGCCAGTTGCCCTCTAGAACCCGGCTATTCGTGCACTCCACCGCGGGGTAATCCTAGTACAGAAAAGAAAAGAATATATACAACAGTGACATCGACCTCAACCCAGTCATGCCCCAAACAAATAATATACAAACTGGCAGTGACGGCAGTCCACATGTCGGACGCTCGCCCCGCAATATCAAATGTACAAATAAATCCAAACTGTACTACCATTGCACCCAAGCTATCCACCACAACGATCCCGCCACAACCACAGTACAACATAGAACATCAACGTGAATGTCACGTTCGCAAACCCGTCTAAAAGTCATATAGCAATTAGATGAGTTGTATCGCTCTAATGACATTCACGGTCACAGATAGTAATATATGTACTGAAAACCACGACTAGAATTCCGCACGCAATTAGCAAACTAAACAATTTCAAAAACCATGAAAAAACAGTGAGCTAAAGTTCCAAAAACCGACCGTTTAAAGCCAAATCGGAAGTCCGAATCAAAACGAAACGCGCTCGAACCTTCGCAGGGAGTTAGAGCACGAAATTAACTTCTAGTCAGAGGGCCTAGAGGGGGTACCCCACCCCCGAATCTACCACGAGGTGGCCAGGGGGTGAGGCAGTTTCGGGTCCCAACCGCCAAGACCACCTTGTTGTGGTCTTGGGGAGTGGGCCCAGCCGTTCGGTCCCCACGGGGTTTTCCCGGGATGCCCATGCACCACTACGCGGCTTCTCAGTTCAAACCGTGAGCCCGCGGGGTGTGCAAATATCTCAAACTTTCAGTTTCGGAACTGTTTTTGTCGGCAGTTTTTGCACGACAAAAACGGCGGATTTCTAATGTCGCAATGAGTTAACCAAGGCTTATGGAGTGGCTCTGATACCATGTTGGGTTACGTCAGCGCCCCGGCCATCAATCCGTGACCAAATGCGGAACAAAAATTTATAAAACTTGGCGCTACCACAACCAATTACCACGATCTACCCATAAACCCTAGATAACAAAACATGCAAATGAGTTAGAATGGTTATACTGAATAGATCCGTGTCCTTCGGTCTTCAACCATCATCCCAAGCTCCTCATGGCTTCCTTGATCAAGCTTGATCTCTGGTCTCCCTCCATCGAAGATGATCCACCCGAGAGTCTATGCAACAAGCTCCAACCTCATATCCGAGGCAACTAGGGCACCTAGATCGCTACTCTAGATACTGTAGATGAAGTAAAGAGTGATGAAGGATTAATTTGTCTCAAGACACCCAAGGATTCTCAACTCATGAAAGGGTTTGGATGGAGCTAGAGGAAAAAGAAGATGCCATGAGGATCAGGTATTGAGAGCAACTCAAGAGAGAGAGAAAGAAATTAATAATGGCTTTTGTTTTTGTTTGTTGTGTGAGTGTAATAAAAAATAATGGAGCCATCACATAAATGTCTATGTCTCCAAAATATCTTAGTCAACAAAAAATATCTCAAGTCAACATAATCTCACAACAAACAAAAACCCTAAGCATGCTAGAATAGTTACCTTGGGTCACTAATTAGCCATGCCACAAAAATGCAATAAACACCTCATCCTACACCTCAATAACCTTTTAATCCAAAAAGGTCTAAACCATGATGAGGTGTAATCTTCTAAAAGTAATCTTGTAATAAATTATAAGAATACCCCTCATCTGTATATACATACCCGCATCCGTATTCCGAAGAATACGAATACTAAAAAACGAAAATAATCCAACAAATATAATACTATGATCCGGCTTAAACCAAAGCCCACTAGTATTATCCGTCCGAACATCATGCGTGCACAAGTACACGTATGTGATCGAACCCTGTCGTAAAACCATACAGCCTCTACACCGTTTCGTCCGAAGCAGGGAAACCCTCTGTGTGGGACTCTAAAGGCTCGTCAATACGCTGGCAGTGGGTTCAACCACAAGCACGTCAGCGGCACTAGCTGTACGTAACGGCTACCCAGGTATTGGGCGAAAGGGAGGCCGACGAACAAACTCATCCTGAAACCCCTACTGAGCCTGGCAGTGACAATATCCATACAGTCCGGTCCGTTCGTCTATGAGTATCGCATATCGAGTCTAGAGGGTGGATAAAGTCAGACCCCTAATAACATGACATTTAGTGTCGGAATGAAGGCCATCACCACCTGAGAAACTACCGATCCTAGATCAGTAATTCCCGACTACCTTGGCCAAGGATTTCTGGTGATGGCCACCCGTGCACAACGCGGCATCAACCCCCAATACCGGGAGAGACGAATCCCTTGACAATGCGCTCACTGCCTTCATGTGGCTCGGGACTGTACCCAACTGAAACCTGTTTGCACGACTCCTTTGATCCTGGTAGGGTGGTAATCAAAGCACAGTAGGAAATCACACGAGACAAATGACGATCTCAGGTCGATAGACTAACCTGTACACATGTCACCAGGGAACTGCTATCTGATAATAGGTATAATACCAACTAGCATGTTCCCGGCGAGTCCGTCTGGTGTACTCATAACCCAATAAGCACATGTATACATCTTAGGTGAACAAATTAACACCAATGGCTTATGAAACCGGCCACCGCCTCTCGTCGGGGTCTCGATCAGTATACACTAGTCTACTCTGGAGTATCGATGCCCAGTCTCGAAACTCTCTCGACTAGGGACATTTAAGGATATGCTTATAGACCTCCTAGCTCCCACGTATATGATCGCCATCATACTGCTGGTAGTCAAGCAAGAATCCTGTGGGCTCTATTAACATATAATAGTGATCTGTAATGCCACCTAATGCTGTATATGATGATAAAGACCAACCAGATAGCATACTATCATCTCGAGTAAGATTGTTCTACCGGTATAGGTCCTCCCTCAATCATTGCAATCATGTGCCCGCGATCCAATAATTGACTTTAGGGCACTATAGCCAACAGGGTGATCCCGTGACAAGCGAGTAAATTATCACGCTTGGAATCTTCCATACTAAACCTCTTTAGTATGGTGTCAATGTACCTGGACCGTGAAAGTCCCAACATTCTTTGAGACTCTTGAGCTCGATCTCATGCAGACAAGCCTCGATCCGCTTATAATAATCAACCCAAAGGCCGACAAAATCTTCGTTGTGGAAATTCACAAGCGTCGCCAGCATAGGGTTGACTTCGTCAGCGAAATCCATGGCAGAAGTGAGAGCCTCGGCATCAAGATCTTCGATAAATTTGTTTAACATCTACCTGCTAGTCACCGCTCCCCTGGAAGATTGACGCTTAGCAAAATGCCCCGTAGGAATGGGAATGCGAGACTCAAAAGGAGCCAAAGCAGGCGTAGCTGCTGCAAAGTAAATCACTCACGAATAAGGGTCATATTTCAACTTAAAAAATAAAGAAGAAAGCTGATGGACTAGATCTACCGTACCAGCTGTTGAAAGTGGCAAGACAGGGAGCACGGGAGGCTCGGCTATTCCTTCACTCACTCCCTCGAGCCGTGATACTGTGTTCAATATGAGGAAGGCTTAGCAACAGAAAGCTTACTCATGAAAAGAAGAAACATCAAGCGAAGAATATACTAACTAATGCCGGAAGGGGGAACGAATTCCGATTGGAAGGCAAAATACGGGCTTAACACCTGGTGTAAATGATCAAAGAGCACTCCTGCAGAATTGCGACAATATATGGTTAATGCAAGAAAATGGTATCTACACTGAAGCAAAGAAATGGGAGATCTTCACTTTCCAGAGTTCGGGGAGACGCAGAAGAGAGGGGTGGAACCATGACAGTCAGGGCAATGACCGGCAGCAATTCTTCAGTCAGTACAGCATCAGGGTTTACCATGCCTATACTGAGAATAAATGAGATATCATTAGAGATGCCTAGCGGGATTAAAACTCAAAGATAATAACTCAAGAAGTACTTGAAAGGGCAGAAACCGAGACAGTGCCTAAAGCGTCACCAGTTGTGACGGCTTCCTCGGTTTCCATTGGGAAAGTGGATTCGACATCCACATCTTCATCCCCTGACTCGATAAGGGCCTTCGTAATGCTTGCATCACCCGCCGATACCAAGAATCCATAAGGAGAAGAAGCGACAGTCGGAACAATCCCAGATTCCAGAGGAAGGTTTGCCACTCCAGGCTCTTTAATCACCGGCACTTCACCTACCACGCCATCACCTAAATTTGGCCCTGTTTAAAAAAATGTGTGTGTTATGATTCAAGAAAAAGGCTTTTGCTAAGGACCGTGCGTTGTTCTACCATGAAGTAGACATTCAATCTCTTCTCGAGCCGCACGTGCAACCTGTCTATGGGCAGTGGACAAGGCAGAAGGAACGTCCACCATAGGAATGCCAGAGGGTTGAGCATTACTCGAACCTGCGCCCGCGGCCAAGATAGCCTGACGTTCCCTTGCAGCGTGCTTTCTACGATTCCTCTCAACCTGGGCTATATGAACCGATCTCCTCAAAACTTCTGACAAGGGGACAACGTCGTCCAAATCGGGCTCGGCCTCCGGATCCGCTGTGGCATCCGTCATCGGCTACTTCAACAACGCCTCCTGTGGTGGCCTTGGGAAGGCCTCAGCCATAGTTGGTGGCTCTGAAGGCTTTTCTACATCACCACTCGGGATTAGTATTACACTTGGAACAATCTGGGTCGTAGTGGTTCCTGTAATAGGACAAAGAAAAGAGTCAGGTTATAAATAAAAGGAACTAAAAATGTAAAGGCGTAGCGAAACGAATCATACCAAGGCCCAAGGATGTGCGGAGCCTCTCCTCCTCCTCAAACGTTTTAATTGACGCCAAAAGAGTCTCTTCAGCAGAAATGCATGTTAAGGAAGAGAGCGTTAATAAAGAGTAATAAGTTCAAAAAAAAAGGGTGGGGAATATATACAGGAGAGTATAAAAGAAGTATACCGGACTCCGCAATAGAGGCTAATGCCGCTTGTTCACGGGCCAGTCGTTTGGAAGCTTCAATGGCAGCCTGAAGATCGGTATCGATCATAGGCGCATCGAACAGACCGTCGTTGGTACCATACTCGCACAAGCCCTCGCTATAAGGATTATGAAGCTCCTGGCCAAATACGACATCAGCAGAGAATAAGGATTTCTTCTTCTTCTACGAACTGGCACCAACAGCCGATGATAAGAGCTTTCGCTTAACAGGCTTCTTCGGACAGCGGGTCCCGATCTCCAAACCAACGCCCGATTCCGGAGACACCACGGTTACCGCTGTCACAGGAACATCTGGTCGAAGCTCACTAGGAAAAGCGCGCGGGGTTATAACCATGGCGATCTCACTCAAAGAAGGGAGCACAACCGCCCGTCGCATCAGTGGGACTGCTGGATTACTAGCTGGGACAGCATCTTTGTGGTCAAGCAGCAGCAGCCTCTCCTCCTTGATGACAGCACCCATTGCATGCTGGTACCAAGCAACGTAAGCATTCGAAGCATTTAGAATATAACTCGGCTCGCTGATGAGGAAATGAGACCCCATATTTAACCGCATGAAATGATGCGCCGCACTGTGAATGCCCTCTTCCATAGCAACCGGATTAATCAGAAACGCCTTGGTTGTAACCCGATTGTTGGGCAAAGCGATGCGGGTTATACCTCATAAACAACGCCGAGGAGTTCTATCTAAATACCAGAAAACCTGGCCTGATAGAATACAAGTGTACAACCTCTCGAGCCCTCAACACAGAAGCCCCTTCCTTGAAAACATCAACGGTTGGATCACTTTGGAAGATTCTTTGCCGATGGTCATGACTTTATCGACAAAGGTCATGCTATCCCCAACCATGCGTTGGCGAAGGAGCAATCACCGAGCCTCCCGCTATGTTGGGTCTGGAGCAGAAGTGTCGACTAGGCGCATGACCAGGGGAAAATTGTAGCCTTCGTAAAATCGGGGTCGTTTATGAACACCAAAAGAACCCAGCATGTGCATCTCGATCCATGAGGTGAACTAGTGCAATGGGAGATTTACGGGCTTTACCCTCGGCTATGTAGTGTTGGCTGATAAGCTCAGGCTATGATATAAATGAGCCAGTCCCACGACCCCAATGGCCATGCGCGTCCCCGCGGCGATGCGATGAGCTGGATAAAAGACAGATGGTCTCATATAGCGGGGGTGCATCGGAAGCGCAAACCAACTCAGCCACAAGCCGATAAACCCAATGAAGAACGTCTCCTCGTCAATGTCCGGAGCGGCAACCTCTGCGAAGGGGACGACTGGAGTATCCGGAATAAATAAGTTCTTTAGATTTGCCTCCACGGTCGGTAAGTTGTCCAGAACAAATCCGAACGGGCCGTCGAGTTTGGCGAACTTCGCAGCTTGTTTAGACAGAGCCTTCTGACGAAGAAAGCAGGCGATGAAATCTATGAAGCTAACTCCGTGTCCACCAGACTCCAGGAATAAGCTCTCGTACATGTTCAACACCTTGATCAAGCTCGGAAACTATATTGAACGGCATTCTCTAGAGTAAGACCTATTACCACTGATTTGGTGGCAAAGATATACTCATTAGAGGGAAGTATCTCTTCGTAATGTTCCCCTCTGACAGGTAGTCCAGATATCTCCGCAAATTCCTCCAATGAGATTGAAACCTCCTGATCTGATAAGAGAAACGTGTGGGTCGGGATGTTCCATTGTTCCAGAAAAGATTTGACCCACCACACATGAGGAGTGTGGTAGTGAAAGAGGGATGCATAGATCACCGGATACAACTCAGTCTTCAGTAGCAGCGATTTCTTGGCCGACAGGATATATCAAGCCCGCTGCAGATAGCTAGCCGAATGACGAGGAGTCATTCCTATCATGTAAACTTGCCTCTAAAGACTCGACTCTCTTTGGCATATGCGTCGCCCTAACATGTCCAGGGCCATCAGCGGTTGCACTGGTATTGATGCCATGGAAGGTTGAAGACGACCTTCCGAGGTCCAGTTGACCTCTTCTACTCCGTAAGTTACCAGCGGCAGGTCAGCATAATGGATCGCCGGGATCGGTTTCGAAGGCACTGCGCAAGTAAAACTGCGCCGACCCTGGATAATTTGACTGTACCATGACCCACACAGATGAAAAGACTTTTGCTCTGGGTCATAGTCCCGAATAAGTGCGAAGACTTCCCGATCTGTAGGTGCGTCGGCAAAAGCACTCTCCGAGCGAACGAAGGGGAAGGAGGAATCGAAAGCCATAGTACCTGCACGAAAGAAAAAGAAAAAAAAAGGAGGGGTTAATTATCAACACGATGTTCAAGACTTTAACTTTTTTATTACATCTAGAATTGTACTGCGTGGTAAAAGTCACCAGAGTTCAAAGGGAAAGGGACAAAGGGCCCCACAAAATCAAGGTAATACCCCCACCAATGATAAGGCAGGCACT
Organism: Agapanthus africanus; assembly: GCA_030015575.1. Classification (NCBI taxonomy): domain Eukaryota; kingdom Viridiplantae; phylum Streptophyta; class Magnoliopsida; order Asparagales; family Amaryllidaceae; genus Agapanthus; species Agapanthus africanus. The sequence goes on from CM057340.1 coordinate 798,015,729, forward strand.
CATTGTGAGAATCCATAAGGATTCTCATTTAATGAGAAAATCTCATTGAACTACGGAGTTAAACTCCCTCGAGAAACGAGCTCTACAGCAGATTCAAATCTGCAGAGAGAAGATAAGAGGGAATAAAATTCCCAAAAGAAGAAATCTTTTTAGAGCTAAGCTCTGAAAAACAACCCAGAGAAATACACCAGAAATAAACTCCAAAGAACTCTTAAAGATCAGAGTAATAGGATAAAACCCTGGGATCTTTTGATATTGATGGTCTATCAAGATTATCTCAAGGAAAGAACAAAGCTCTATTAATGGGTTGAAAGAAATCCAAGACAAAAGAGTCTCTTTCTAGGGAAAATTGGTCAGAATCCTTACCAAGATTCTTGAAACAGAGTAAAACTCTAAAAGTTTCTTTAAAAACAGAGACCTAAGCTTTGAAGAGAGAATTAAATTCTCGGGGAAGAAGAAAGAGAAGGACGAAACGACAGTCATCTCAAGGGCCAAAGGCCCTATTTATAAAACTTGAGGGGACGGTTCCACTCCCTATAAGATCGAACGGTGAAAAAAGGTGACACCGCTGCACTCACGTGAGAACCACGCGAGCGCAACAGTGGGGGGCATTTGTTTCTCCAATATTTAACTTAATAAAGAGCAAAGCTTTATTGGAACTCAATGAGGCAGCGCCTAACGTGCTCTCCACGAAGGAGCCAGCGCCAAAGCCAATCTTCTGGGATTAAAATCCTATGATGGCGCCTCATGTGCTCCTCACACGGGCGCCAATATGCAAAGCATAGAAGCACTTTCTGAATAAAGAGTCAAACTCATAGAAGGTGTCTTACGTGTTATCCACGAGGGCGCCAATGTGCAAAGCACAGAAGTGCCCATCTTAAGAATTAAATTCTTAAGCGGCGTCTACGTGCACAACACGTGAGCGCCAGCGCCCAAGTTAATATCTGTAGAATTAAATTCTACATTTCTCCAATAAAGATTGGGATATTCTCTGTTAAACAGAGTCGTTGGATCAAAGATCTAATGGAGAAAACATATCCCAAATCTTTCTAATAAGAAGGATACTCTCGGTTGGATCAATGATCCAACAATAGAATAAAATTCTATTTCTTGGGAATATATTCTCTCAACCTTTCAAAATAAGAAAGATTGCTCTCTGTAAAACAGAGAACCGGTGGATTAAAAAAATCCAACGGTGATTAAAATCGCTGTTTTACAGAATAAATTCTGTATAAGGGAAAAATATTTCCCGAATCTTGTTAAAAAAACAACAAGAAAATATGTTCTGTAAAACAGAAACCCATGGATCAAAAATCCAACGGTGGGTAAAATTCCCCAAATCAATTGGAATCTCTCGATGAGAGATTTCCTCAAAACTAATTAATAAATTGCCTCTACTATATAAAGGACCCAAGACTTCAAATCTGATATAGAGGATCCCTCCATAAGCTTCTAAAAAAAGAGACAGAAAGCTTTAAAAGGAACAGAGAATTAAATTCTCAAGGAAGAAGATCTCCTTCCTCAAAACTCTAGGTAAATAAAAAAGAGTAGAGATCAAAACATCTCATTTATCTATAGAAGGGTTTAACCCTTTTGAAAGAACTTAGCTCTTTCTCTGGATCTGAGATCCGCGAGGCAGGTCTCCCACAAGTTGAGAATTTAATTCTCATCGGGAAGAACTTGTTCTTGAGAATCAAAGATTCAGAAAAGAACCAGTAATTGAGAAAAAGCATACAAGAGAAACCCAGTTCTTATAAAATAACTTAGTTCTTAAAAATGAAGCTTGACCCTAGATCTTCAAACAAAGATCTTGGTGATCATTAATGGTCAAAAATGCCATCAATGGAGGAGAAAAGAATTCAACGCCCCAAGTGCTTACCACATGGGCGCCTCTAAAGGCGTCTAGCACCTCACATGCTCCTCAAGTGGACGCCACAAAAGAGAAGAGTGCTTAGCACTCATTGGGTGGCGCCTAGCGCCGCACATGAAAATCACGAGGGCGCCATAAAGTGCTCAGCACTCCATAAAAATAAGAGAAAGCCAAAAGGCTGATTGTTCAACACTCATTGGGCAGTGCCCAGAGCCTCACGTGCTCCCCACATGGGCGCCGCAAAAGAGAAGAAAAGAGTGCTTAGCACTCCTCAGGCAGCCTAAAACGGCTGAGTGTTCAACACTCATTGGGCAGCGCCCAGCGCCTCACGTGTTCCCTATGTGGAAGACATAAAGAGTGCCTAGCACTCCATATAAAGACAAAACGGCTGAGTGTTCAACACTCATTGGGCAGCGTGCAGCGCCTCACGTGTTCCCCACGTGGACGCCATAAAGAGTGCCTAACACTCCATATAAAGACAAAATAAGTAAAATGTTCAGCGCTTATTGGGCAATGCCCATAACTGAAAGCTCCACATGATTATATGTGGGCGTCAGAACTCATATAAGTGCTCAGCACTTTTTTCATAAAAAAGAGGGACTGAATAAACAGAGCCCAAACAAGTGCTTGGCACTTTTTCAGAAAAAAGAGGAGACTAAGCAGACTAAAGCCCAAATTGACTAAGTTGCTAAAGTCTTGCATCCGAATCTAAATTCTCTGATGATGTGTCTTAAATAAAGAAAATCATAAAATGTTGTTAAGTGGATCTTAGTCTCAAATTGGACTAACATATCCTTAACAAAGAAATCAATCGAGCCCATATGCTCTCGATTTCCAAGGTCTCAAATATGACCAAAAATTCTTAAGCCCACAACAAACCATTTTCCCTCAAATACGGGATTTGATTCAAGGGTACATCTTTTCACACCTCTGATACATGTCGTTGTAATTCTCTAACGTCTTTAGAGAGGTGGCGGGTCCCGACGAGCAATAGCTTCTTCATGCATTTCCAAATTGACGTGCATGCCTCAAATCGGATTGTGCCCCAAATTGGGCACATTCCATATCTCCATTGTTCACTCTGCCATGCAACAAATACACGTGTGCATAGGGCGAATGATGGACCGAAATGTCCTTAAACTAATATTCACCCCCAAATACGGCGACAAAGGATCGAAACGTCCTTAAACTAACATTTCGCCTCAAACATGGCGATAATGGACCGCGATGTCCTTAAACTAAAATAATCGAGCCCAAATGCTTTTAAGTTGATCTTAATCTCAAACCAGATTAACAATCCTTAAATCAAACCAAACCCAAATCTAAAAATATACGGATTTGGACTAATCCACGCCCTACGGGCGACGACATAAATTAGTCTCCGTATACAATCCACGGGCAATCAAAATAAAAAAAAACACACACGACACGAAGTGAACTTCCGGAGCAGGAGAAAGTGGTTATCGCGATGCGGTAACGTAATTAACTGCAGGGGATTGCGCCTGCAGGGTAGTGCGTCCCGACAATCAAAAACCCTTCGTGAAAACGAGGGGGAATCTGATGAAGTCTGCTACAACGGCCGCTTTCGTCCAAACCTCCGATATACGGTGCCATAAATCAACTTGGCATATTCGAAGAGGTGGACAGATAAATCCAAATAGCATTTGCTCCCAGGATTCAGGCCAGAAGTCCCGACGTCCCGGTCCGTCTTCCGGCGGTGAACAGCCCTTAAAATAAAACTTTGCCTCAAAAATGGCGATAACGGACCGAGAAGTCCCTAAACTGACAACGGTCCAAGATGTCCTTTAACTAAAACTTCGTATCAAAGACGGCGAAAACGGACCGAGATATCCTTAAACTAAAACGTCGCCTCAAAAACGATGACAACGGACCGAGAAGTCCCTAAATTAACAACGGACCGAGATGTCCTTAAACTAAAACTTTGCCTAAAAAACGGCGATAACGGACCGAGAAGTCCATAAACTAACAACGGACCGAGATATCATTAAACTAAAAGCTCGCCTGAAAAACGATGACAATGGACCGAAAAGTCCCTAAACTAACAAAGGACCGAGATGTTCCTAAACTGGAACTTCGTCTCAAATATGGCGATATCGGACCGAAAAGTCCCTAAACTAAGATTTCGCCTCAAACATGGCAATATAGGACCGAAGCGTCCTTAAACATGCGCATCGCCCCCAAAATACAGCGATACACTCCCTTGAGATCTAAATTACAATCGAAGTCTCAATGGCGAAGTTTGCAACTCAAGTCCCACTGGCAACACAACTACTCTAGCGATGAAGCCATCCCTAAGTCCTATTGGCAAACAGATGGGTCATCTGCGGTGAGAATGCTTTCAGTAGTTCCATCGTTCGAAAAAAAAAGGTATGTCCATAAGCGAAATGGGCACGGATGAAAACCCGAAAGGCGCCGTAAATAAAAACAGCTGGACTACCGGCGAGCTTGTGAAAACTCGGTAGGGCGCAATCTCGTTAAAAAATACAAAACAAAAAACAAAAAAACGGTATGTCTATAAGCGAAATGGGCACGGATGAAAACTCGAAAGGGCACCGTTAGTAAAAACAGCAGGACTACCGGCGAGCTTGTGAAAACTCGGAAGGGCGCAAGCTCGTTAAAAAAAACGGTATGTCCATAAGCAAAATGGGCACGGATGAAAACCCGAGAGGGCGCCGTGAGTAAAAATAGTGGGACTACCGGCGAGCTTATGAAAACCTGGAAGAGCGCAATCTCGTAAAAAACTTATATATATATATATATATATATAATATATACACTTACGAGATCCTCACGACTCGTAAGGAGAATTCCCCTTATGAGACCCTCACGGCTCGTAGGATTCAAAAGCCTTAAGCAATAGGGATCTAAACCTGTTCTTAAGCCGTTTTATCCCCCAAGTTGCCCTACAGGCGGTCCAATATTGACCCTTGTATACAATCCACGGGCACGAATAAATATTCCCCACCAAATTCCTCCAATGGAGAGAAATGTCCTCATGTGGTGAACAACAATTGTAAGTCCTCTCAACTTATAAGGAGAAAATACTCTTATAAGATCCTTACGATTTATAAAAGAACACACACTTAGGAATCTCCACGATTCCTAAGGAGAAAATACACCTACGAGATCCTCACGGCCCGTAGGGAGAAATATCCTTATGAGACCCTTACGGCTCATAGAGTCAAAAAGTCTTAGCCGACAGGATCCTAACCCCGTTTACTAAGCCATCTTTGTTCATATCGATAAAGGCAAATGATGATTCGCTCCTGACAATATTCCATTCGTAGCGATGCTGATACCAAGGTTGGTATCAGATTCCAAGCTCGCAATAAAAACAGCAGCGAGTAGCAAAAAATGCATATGAAATATCCGAAATGATGGGGCAACTCGCAATAAAAATCAACGAGCAAAAAATATGCATATAAAAACAGCCTAAATGTTTGGGCAACTCGCAATAAAAAGCCGCAAGTAAAAAATATAAAAAATAGCCGAAATGATTAGGCACCGCGGATAAAAAAGCCGAAATGATTGGGCAATCGCGACTTTCGCGATATGAAAAACTAAAAAGATAGAGTATCGCAGAAACAAAATATATATATATAATATATATAATTTCCTCTGCCCTGCAAGTAGATCCATATTGGCTCTTGTATACGATCCATGGGCACAGATGAAAGAAAGGGAATTATATTTTCTCACCAGGCTCCGTCAAAGGAAGAGCCAGATCTCGACAATTCATATACATCTTAGAGATCAACTCGACGTTACTTCTCGGTGCAGACGCAACGTCAACAAACAAAAGTGGAGTGATGGAAAAAAAATCCTAGCTCTAGCTCGACGTGCTCCTCATTTTAGCAGGGTGCTGACGCAACAATCAAATAAATGTGAAGTGACGGCAAAATCCTAACTTCAGATCTTAATGGCAACATCTAAAGCCTAGAGATCACCCCGACGTTCTCCTCATACCGGCAGGGTGCAGACACGATGTCAACAAAGACCCAAGGGTCAAATAGAAATGGAGTCACGGCAAAATCCTAGATCCAAGTCTTGACGGTTCATATACAACCTAGAGACTATACCGGCGGTCCTTCTCACTCCAGCAGGGTGTAGACACAACGTCAAAAAAACCATGGGTTGAAACAAAAATGGAGCAATGGCATATTCCGAGCTCCGGACTTCAAATGTGATACATACAGCATAGGGGTCCTACAGATGTCTACCCTATTTCAGCAAAGAAACGACACGGCATCGTCAAAACAAAAATGAAGCGACGATATATTCCCATCTTTGGGTCTTGACGGTAACTCATATAAAGACTAAAAGACTATCGGAGATCATCTCACACCAGTGCAGAGTGGTTATGACTCATCGGGGCTCCAAACTGAGCCTAACCTCAAGTAAAAAACGTCATGGAAATTTCTTAACTTTTGCTCTTCCGACGGTAATATAGCCTAAGGAGATCACTTGAAGACGTCTTGTCTAGCCCCCGAAGGGATCAGAGACACGACAATCACGGAGATACTCGAATAACAGCTTAAGGACTGCATATCGAGGAATACATCAGTCAACGCGACGGTACCACAGACTAAAACCCTAGTACCACAAACCTAACGGGCCTCCATCGTAAAGAATGGGGGTTATCTACATACAACGTCAGGACAAGTTTGCCTGTAAACCTAAGAGAGGCAAACCAAATAAATTCCTAAATGAGTATATAAACTAGAAACTCCGAAACGAGTGAATAAACTACAGACACCGAAACAAGTACATAAACTAAAGACTCCAAAACGAGTGAATAAACTACAGACTCCGAAATGAGTAAGTAGATTAATGGGCGCTAAATCAAGAAATCAAGAAACAGAAAGGCGCAACTCATGGGCCTCGGGGTTCAGAAATACATTTCTTAAGGATTAAGGGTTGAGAAGACGCTTGTATCCGCTCGCTATCTTCTCGGATCAAAACTCTAATAAAAGTCATGTATGCCAGATTGAAACCGGTCAGATGCTATGCATCACTTCTGTTCAATGTTCGCCTATGTCAAGATGCATGCGTCAGAAACTTCTAAAGATTAAAATGCAAAATGTATGTACAGAGGCAGGATGCCCATATGAATATGCGCCGGGGATGAAACGTTCAGTGGTCGACATTATTTTTATTATTATTATTTATTACACAGAGAAAATATCGCCGATTATGGGATCAGAGATGCAAGGATTAACAAAACGATATACAAGATTCTCTAATTCCCTCTCTGCCTTCTCCACTATGTCGAAGCGGCAATCTTCGCGAGGAGTCGCTCCCCACCGATTAGTGTTGTGCTCATCAGCAAAGGTAGACATAATGGCCCGCTGAGCCTGTATCTGGCTTAGCAGACGAACCAAACAATCCCTCAAAGGCTGGGTAATCAAACAAGCCTCGTGGAAGCACTCGATCCTGTCCTCCACCGTGTCGAGCATCGCCAGAGTCATCTCTGCTGGATGAGGAGGGATGTCAACAACTACAGACGAGAAGATCGTCCGAAACCAAATGGAGCCGGCAGGAAGAGGAGAGCCCCTACGAGCCCGAAGCTCATACATCACCGTGTCACGCTGGTCATTAGTAAGAACAGGATCCGCTAAACGCGCAACAAAATGAGGGACAATTCCTTCGATAGGTACCTCCCACATTTGCCGACGAGCATGCAGACGGTTGGAAGTCATAACTCTTGATTTGTTAAAAGATGATTCTCTCCTTGTGAAAGAAGAGGGAAGCAAAGCTTCAGATTATAAAGAGAAGCATTCAAGTCTAGGTACAGAAAATGTTATACATGGTGGAGCTATTTCCAAGGCCTGAAAAAAAGGCATGGGAAATGAAAGTGTTGACTCATGGGAATCAGAGAAAGGAGGTGAAACGACTCCATCAGCAGCGTCCCACGTGCATGACATGTGAGCACCCGTATTGATTCTTTCTGGGATTAGAGTGGCGCCTCACGTGCATAACATGTGAGAGCCGACGCTACTTCAGGATTAAAATCCTCAACAGCGCTTCACGCGCATGACACATGAGCGCCAGCAACAGTTTCTATATATGTATAACAACACTTCATGTAAGACACATATGAGCATTGGCATAAAGAGAAAAAGGAATTTTTTTCATTCATACTTCGAAGAAATCTATACATTGGTGATGATAAAAAAAAGTGTTTACAAAGGCAAAACACTGAATTCCGGACACAGATTCAAAAACTTGGAAGCCAGTCTGGGTAAAGTGCTTTCGGCCTCTTTGGCCATTTTCTTATGCATTTTCTCACGAATGCAAGCGTCAGGATCCTCACTCATCCATCCTCTGGTAGGCGGATATTATCGCCTTCTGTTGGAAGACGCGATGCAAAACATCGATAAGATCATCTCTTCGCTTCTTTGTGATCAGGGTCATCAGATATACTGAATGCACCTTATCTTCAGCATCATCAAGAGCCTCGAGTGGCATAGCCTCGTCAAGCCCAGGAATTGCTTCCCAAATTGACCTTACGATAATTTTCAAAAGGGCAGAATGGCGGGGGAGCAACTGACCGTTGTAATCGTCGAAGCGACGCATCACCTCAGCTCATTGAGCGTCAGTAAACTCCTGGCCCTGACAGCGGCCTTGAACGCGAATGTCCTCATATGAGATGATCTCTTCAAGATCATACAGATGAGAGGTCATAGTATCTGAAAAGAAAAACCAGTTAAGGGTTAGCAATCATAATACCAAAATCATTATAATGGACCTCACAAAATCAAGGTAACGCCTCCATCAATGATGAGAAAGGCATTCATTGTAAGAAGCCAAAAGGATTCTCATTCTATGAAAAATCTTATTGACCTATGGAGTTCAACTCCCTTGGAAAACGAGTTCTGCAATAAATTCAAATCTGCAAAAAAAAAAAGAACCCTAAAAAGAAAATAAGAAAAGGAATAAAAATTCCCAAAAGTGTTTCTTAAAACAGAAATTTTCTCAGAGCTAAGCTCTGTAGAACAACCCGGAATTAAATTCCTCTGATAATGAGATAAAATCCCAGAAATCCGTTCAGGAAATGGAATTAAATTCCAAATAACCTTCTAAGATCAAAGTCAGTAATAGGGTAAAACCCTAAGATCTCCGAGAACCATGTTCTACCTAAATAAAGTTTTTAGATCTCTAAGAGATCATTCCAAGAAAAGCGTAAAGCTCTAATGGGTTAAAAATCGAAGACAAAAAAGAGTCTCTTTTAAGAGAAAATGGTCATAATTCTTACCAATTTTCTTAAATAGAGTTTAAACTCTAAGAGTTTCCTTGGACAGAAATCTAAGCACTGAAAAGAGAATTAAATTCTCAAGAAAGAAGAAGGAAGATAATGAAACGACAGTTATCTTAAGGGCCAAAGGCCCTATTTATAAGAAATGAAAGGACGGTTCAACTCCCCAGGAGATCGAACGGTAGAAAAGGTGACACCGTTGCACCCACGCATAAGCCACGTGAGAGCAACGGTGGGGGGCATTTGTTTCCCCAATATTTAACCTAATAAAGGAGCAAAACTCTGTTTGAATTAAATGAGGCAGCGCCTCACGTGCTCTCCATGAGGGCACCAACGTCAGGATTAAATCCTAAGGTGGCGTCGCACGTGCTCCTCACACGGGCGCCAATGTGAAAAGCACCAAAAAATCTATTAAATAAGAGTTAAACTCTTAAATGGCGCTACACGTGCTCCTCACGCGGGCGTCAATGTGCAAAGCACATGAATACTCATCTTTAGAATTAAAGTCTTAAATGGCACCCATGTGTACAATATGTGAGCACCGTCGTCCAAGCAGAATTAAATTCTACTCTCTGTTAAACAGAGCCGTCGGATCAAAAATCCAACGGAGATGATAAATCATCAAAATACAGAATTAAATTCTGTTGGGAGAAAATATTGCCCAAATCTTTCTAAAATAAGGAAGATACTCTCGATTGGATCAAAGGTCCAATGGAAGAATAAAATTCTATTTTTGGAATATATATTCCTTCAATCTTTCTAAATAAGAAAGATTGCTCTCTGTAAAACAGAGAACTCTTAGATTAAAAATCCAATGGTAATTAAAAAATCACCATCTTACAGAATAAACTTTGTATAGGAAAAATATTTCCCCAATCTCGTTAAAAACCAAAAATCATATTCTGTTAAAACAGAAGTTCTTGGATCAAAGATCCAATGGTGGGTAAAATTCCCCGGATTGATTTTGAGACCAATTAAATCAATTGGAATCTCTTAATGAGAGATTTTCTAAAAAATACTCAACAATTTGCCTTACCTATATAAAGGACCTTAGACTTCAAGTCTCAAAAAGGAAAGAAGGATGCATAAAGAGATAGAAGGACGCACGGAGAGGAAGAGACATACAGAGACCACAGAAAACTTCAAAAACAACAGAGAATTCAATTCTCGAGAAAGAAAAAGACTTTCCACCTCCTAAAAACCCTTAGGTAAAGAAAAAGAAGAGATCAAAAATATCTCCTTTACCTAACATATCTAATGGTTTAACCCTTCTTAAAGAACTTAGTTCTTTCTTTAGATCTGAGATCCATAAGACAAGTCTTCCACAAGTTGAGAATTTAATTCTCATCAGGAAGATTTTGTTCTTGAGAATCAAATATTCAGGGAAGAACAAGGTTGGACATGAAGAATATGGAGTCCATAATACTCCAGGAACTTAGTTTCTTTAAATCGAGAACTTAGTTCTTTAAAAACTCAAGCTAAAACCCTTAAATATAGTGATTTTAGCGAGCGTTAATGGTTAAAGCACCATTGATAGAGGTTTAACCTCTCTAAAAATATTAACAGAGATTTAATCTCTAAAAAGGGAAAAGGACTAGCGCCTCACGTGTTTCCCACGTGGGCACCCCTTTTAACAGCGCCTCACGTGAAAGACACGCGGGCGCCTAAAATAGAAGGCCAGCGCCATACGTGCTCATCATGTGGACGCTGAACAAAAGTGCATAGCACTCTGCAAACACTCAAAAGGGCTGAGTTCTCAGCGCTCATTGGGCGGCGCCTATGACGGAATGCTTCACATGCCATATATGTGAGCGTCAGAGGTCAAATAAGTGCTTAGCACTTCGGCATTATAGGAAAGAGGCTGAACAAACAGAGCCCAAATAAGTGCCTAGCACTTTTAAAATAAAATAAAAGACTAAGCAGACCAAGCCCCCAAATTGGCTAGGTCTTTGAAGTCTTTCCTGCAGCCGAGCCCAAATGCTCTGTTATTGGATCTAAAATAAAAATGATCCTCAAAATCTTGCTAAGTTGATCTTAGTCTCAAATTGGACTAACATATCCTTAGTCAAAAACAAACTGAGCCCCAAATGCTCATTTAAGTTGATCTTAATCTCAAACTAGATTAACGGTCCTTAAATAAAACCAAGCCCAAATCTAAAAATATACGGATTTGGACTAATCTGCGCCCTATGGGCGACGAGGTAAACTAGTCTCTGTATACAATCCACGGGCAACCAAAACCAAAACAAAATATGCACATGACACGAAGTGAACTGCCGGAGCAGGAGAAAGTGGTTATCGCAATGCGGTAACGTAATTAACTGCAGAGGCTTGCGTCTGCAGGAAAGAGAGTCCCCACAATCAAAACCCCCTCATAAAACGAGGGGGAATCTGACGAAGTCCGCTACAAAGTCCGCATCCGTCCAAACCTCCGATATATGGTGTCATAAATCAACTTGGTATCTTCGGAGAGGTGGACGGATAAATCCAAATAGCATATGCCCCCAAATTCAGGCAAGACGATCCATCCCGGTTCGTCTCTGTTTTCGACGATAAACACAATGCCTAAACAATGGCATATGAAAAGAAAATAAGTACAAGTAAGGTAGAAGTCTATCTATGTCTCAATCTGCTCCAAGTCCTTCTGGCTGGACTCGATCTCGAGAGAGTCCGGTCCTCCTGACGAACATTCCAAAGAAAGAAAAAGACAGGAATGTCGTCAGCGAACTAGCGCTCGGTAAGTCCCAAAAGAAAGAATAGAATAGGACAAGTAATTGTACAGATTTATGTTTTTTATACTAACATAGTTGTTTGTAACTTGGTATAGAATGTATCAGTGTATACGAAAGGAGTCCAACTATCCCAAAAGAAAGAATAGAATAGAACTGGTAATTGTACAGATTTATGTTTGTTATACTAACATAGTTGTTTGTAGCTTGGTATAGAATGTATCAGTGTATACGAAAGGAGTACAACTATCCCAAAAGAAAGAATAGAATAGAACTGGTAATTGTACAGATTTATGTTTGTTATACTAACATAGTTGTTTGTAGCTTGGTATAGAATGTATCAGTGTATACGAAAGGAGTCCAACTATCCTTTGGACTATGGTAACAGGAAAGTACAAGGCCCCGTCAAAACCCACAGGACAACGGCAATGGATATTCAGGCTAGGTGTCTTTTAGTGACCGTCTCATTCTACTTGTAATACATTCTGTACCAATCTACCCTGTTAAACCACGTAATGTATATTGTATTGATTGTAGTTATCATACTTGCCGAGACCATGGATATAAGTTGTTCATGTAATCAGGTTCATGATATAAACAAGTAGTCATGTAATCAAGTCAAGATATAGCCATGGTTCGGTCATGTCAAATCATATTTGCATGTTGATATGGTTCTGGTATTCAGGTTCAGATTCAAGTATACATGTTTTAGTTTGGATTCAAGTTTGGATTGGATTCAGATTAGACTCGGACTCAGATTGAATCAGACACTTTAAAACAGATTTGGATCCAGAATTATATTCGGGTGTTATCGGTAACTGTTGCACATGGACGGCAGGATTTATTTCTTTTTCCAAGACAATTACCGTTGATAAATGCGTTAAATTTTTCTACCTTAAATAAGCAAGCACTCACTTTCTCCGGCTCCATGAGGCTCAAGAGAATTGATCCCACTTAAATCTATACTTACTAAGGTCCTTAATATAATTTTATATAACTCGGAGGGGTTTTAGGAAAAATGTTTTATATACTTTCAAAATAAATCTCGAGTAATTATTTATGTTCTTTAGGGTTTTCATGGATGTGAATTTTAAAGAGTGATGTATATTAGTGAATATTTACATAGCTTGAATAGTTCAAAGTATTTTAGTGTAAGACTTGTCTTGTATTGATACTTGATGGTATTTTAGTGAAACTTGTCATTCTTTTATTTTTTTAAAAACTTGGAATTTTATTATATCTTGGAAATATGTGGTTTAATAATATTTATACATTTATAAAAATTAATTTTATTATTAAATAGAAATTCTTGTTTTTCTAAAAAAAATCGTATTAAAAATCTTTCAAGACTGAATGCTCTGTGAGAAGGTCTGCATCTCACTCTACTAGTCTAGGGATGTGCGATAATCTGCACCATCCAATAACGGATTCCCCAAATGGGTTGTAGAGGCATAATCGCAAAGAGTTTAATAATACTATTCAAACAAAACCGGGTTTTTATAGTTCATGGTATTTTAATGAAATATTGTATTTGCCACAAAAATATGTTTTCAAGAGTATCGTGCTATATAAACATGTGTGTATGTGAAGGGTATGTCATTACCCCATGAAGTTTTCTAAAGGTATGATTGAGCGAAGTAATTAAAATACGGTAGATACAAAGTTCATGGTATTTAAAAGTAAAACTCAATTTAAAGTTATTTAACATGGTGATTTAGGGTGAAAATTGTTTCTAATTATTGGTTTTATGGTTATAAACATATGTTAAGAATATGGATAAGCAATAATTAAGAAAAAATGTGATTTCAAGATTTTAGAATTAAAAGTCGGGATTAACTCCACTTACCGGCATGTTTTGAAAAAATAAATTTTTATGTAGAAATAGAAGAATGAGATGGGACTTACTAGTTAGAAGGGTAGGAAGGAGGTAGAAGAAGGTGTGGTTGCCTTCGTGGCGTCGTGGGGTCGTCGGGATTGCTTCGTTTTCTCGCCGGAAGTTGGTCTTGGGCTAACTCCACTTCTACTCCACTTATACTTGAGAAAATTTGATACTTTTTGTTAAGGATTTCAGAATGAAGAAGGGCTAGGATATGGGGTTATATTTATAGTGTGAGATTAGGGTTTTGGAAATGAAAGAATGAATTAAAATGCATTAAAAATGGATTAATTGGGGAAATTGAATTCTCTGTTTAATTTCAGAGTAAACAAACAGTGCAGAGGTAATGGGGGTAGGGGAAACGACAAGTGTGCGAAACCCGGGCACTTTTTGCCTTCGAGGGCCCGTCGGTGCCGGACCTAGGCCACATCTCGCCGGCCAAATTGAGGAGTTGGGGGTTTGGATGCTTGCCACGTGTCCATGTCGTTGTTAATATCAATATGCATTTGTTTGTTTTTCCTGACTGTTTATTTTTGTGTGTAGTGCACGTGTAAACTTTTAGGATTCCAAAAAGTTTTAAAAGAAAAATCAGGAAAAATAATATGTAGCTGATGGGATTCGAACACAGGGGCTATGTCACAGTAGTGCAAGGGCTTTATCAATAAGCTACCAGTTGTTTCTTGCTGTTCTTAAACAAAAAAACTTTTAAATTGTACTCAGGCTAAGAAACTCTTTTCTGTATTTTAAGAAGAAGAAATTTTGTACAGAAAATTCAGGGTCGTTACAGGAGTTGAAGAGACGAGTGCGCAAAGCACGGAGGGATTTGGAGCTAGGTGGACCGTCGGCGCCGACCAAAATAGGAGAATGGGCGGTCGGATCTTATTAGTTCGTCTCGAGATTCATGCCACGTGTCAAGTCGGGTGTGTATACCTTATTGCGCATGTTTGATTTTTCTGAAACTTTTTATTTCTCCGTGTATTGCACGTACAACTCTTGGGCTTCAAAAAATTAAAAAGAAAAATCTGAAAAAAATATTGGGTCTGATAGGATTCGAACATATAGGCTATGTCACAGTAGTGTAAAGGTTTTACCCGTGAGCTACAAGTTATTTCTTGCTTTTATTTAACAAAAATAACTTTTAACTCTTATACAGGCTGTAATACTCTTTTCTGTACAATAATAAGGAAATTATGTGCAGTGATTTCAGAGTCGTTACACAGGTGCTCACTGGGGGTGAGTACACTGGACGGACTCGCTGACAACCTCTAAGTGGTATTATACTTATTTTCAGAAAGCGGTTCTCAGGTGACATAAGTACAGGTTATTCTTAGGACCTGAGATCATCATTTTTCTCGTGTGAGTTCCCACTGTACTTTGATCACTACCCTACCACGGCCCTACTGAGTCGTGCAAATAGCTTTTGGTTGGGTATAGCCCCTAGCCACATGGAGGCAGTGAGTGACTGTCACAGATTCGTCTCTTCCGGTATTGGGAGTCGATATCGCACTGTGTCCGGTTGGTTAGAACCATAAGACCTTGGTCAAGGCAATTGAGATTTACTGATAGTTAGATCAGTAGTTTCTCGGATTGGTCCTGAACCAAATCGACATGACTTATCGAGTCAGTAGGAGTCTGACGTTTACCATCCTCTAGACCCGGTATGCGATACTCTTAGACGAAAAGACCGGATTGTACGAAGATTGTCACGAATAGGCTCGGTAGGGGTCCGGATGAGCTTGCTCGTCGGCCTTTCTTTTTTACGGGTAGCTGGGTAGCCGTTACGTACAGCTAGTGTCATTGACGTGCTTATGGTTAAACCCACTACCAGCGTACTGTCGAGATTTTAGAGTCCCACACAGAGAGTTTCTCTGATCCAGACAAAACGATGTGGTGGCCGTATGTTTATACGTGCAGGGTTTCGATCGAATGATAACACTAGCCGGCTTAGGATTAAACCAGATTATTAAATCAGGTATTGATTTAATAATTTACATATACACATCGATAAGTATATTCCAGTGTCATCCAGGTTTTCGATCGAGCAGGTTTTCGATCAAACGATAATACAGCCGGCTTAGGATTAAGCCGAATTATTAAATCAGGTATTGATTTAATAATTTACATATACATATTTCGATATGTATATTCTAGTGTTATCCCGGTTTTCGATCGGACGGTTGATAATACTAGCCGGCTTAGGATTGAGCTGGTTTGTTAAATCGGATATTGATTTAAAACTAGTATTATATTAGTGGCGTTGTTCTATCTCTTGGGTATTCGTATTTTGGTACGAATATGAGTATGTATATACGGTAGAATGTATTACGTATTTATACGGAAAATATTTTAGAAGGGGGACACCTCATTTTTTATTTATCTATTTATTCTTTTAAATAGAAATGAGGTGTAAAGGTGGTGATGTGAGAATGGTGAGAACCATGCTCCAATAGTGTTGACAAATGAATTAAATATTCATTTGTGCAAACTATTCAAGTATGGTTGTGATTTTATATTGGAAAATTGAGATATGCAAAACCATGGTTCATGATTTTTCACACAAGGGTTGATCTCATTTTCTTACCATGAGCTTCTCTCTCCTCACTTGCCTTTCTTGAGTTTCTCCATCTTCTTCTTCATTTTCCTCCCTACCATCTCATGAGTTGATAATCAAGAGAGGAAGAGAGACAGAAATACACTAGAAAACTCACTATATTATCTTAGCAATCTAGATTAGCAAACTAGGTTGTTGAGTAGCTTCATTAGTGAAGTTAAGTTTGGATTACAAACACTCGAGTGAATTACCTAGGACCGAGGAGGTCGGCCATCAAGGTTGATCTAGGAGACCCCAAGGAGCTTAAGAAGAGGAGTGAAGACCCGAAGGACACAGATCTTCTGGTATAACTCTTCTTTCATAGTAGATAAAACTCCTAGTAGTTGCTAGTTCAGGCTTATGGTTTAATCACTTGGGTTTAGTTGGTTGTGCTTTCTTAAAAATTTAATTTTTGTGCATTCCGCATCTCTACTTCGATGTAGAGTGAGCACAACTCACTAAAATGGTATCAGAACCGGTCTGTAAATCTTAACTAGCTAGTTTGCACTAATTTAGAACTTCGATCAACAAAATTATTCGAATCACATCTCCAAAAACTTGCTCGCTGTTCGAATTTCAAAGTTGTTCAAAAAATATTTTAAGTCATATTAAAATTATGTGCAGGCGATTTTAGAGCCAAGAAAAAATTTTGAGCTCCTAATCACCAAATTGGACTGCCAATCCGCCGCCAAATAGGTTATTTGGCCGCGGGTCCACGGCCATATTGTGGCTAAGGTGCTCCAAATTTTTTCTGGGGTTGAAGTTCATGGAAATGTGATTTTTGGTATATTTGGTTTTAGCCAAGATTTGTTTGTGTACTGGTTTGTACGTGTGGGCCAATGCGGAAAGTTTCAATCGATCGAAATTTTAAATCTGTGTCTTTCTGAGCATTTGTTTCTACGACCAAGAATATTATAGTGCGGTATAATCCTACTGGTTGTTATATGTACAATCAGACGGGTTTACGAACATGATATTCGCGTTGATATTCTGTGTTGCACTAATATTATGGATGGATTGTCGTGGTGGATAGCCTATAGTGCAATGGTAGTAGTACACTGTTGATTCATCTGTATATTCATTATTGTGGGGCGAGCGTCCGACACGTGGACTATCGTTTCTGCCAGTTTGTATATTCTTTTATTAGGGCACTGCCGGATTGAGGTCGATGTCGCCTTTTGTATATATATTTTTATTTTTGTACTAGTATTACTCCGTGGAGGAGTGCTCGAATAGTCGGGTTCTAGAGGGCAACGGGCCCACATCTCATGGCGTTGAGACGGAAGGGGCTTACTCTAGAATTGGCGGGCTATTCACCGCACACGTAAGGGGATAGGATGACCCACGGAGGGGTGCTCAAGTTACCGGATTCCGTGAAGTGATTGGTAGCTCATTCACTTTTTTGACTGGGTTGCCTCACTTCTAGGATTGGCGAGTAACTTATCGCACTCGTAGGGGTCTTGGTTTTTCATTACACGGGTTATCCACACGAACGGGGAACGTCGAGTTTCATTCGAGGCTCATTCACAAGTATATGGTTTTTTTGGCGTGTTAGCAACAGCGCTCCAGGAAAACACATACTCATGAATAATTGCGTTTTATTTTTGGGCGTGCTTGCAAACCGTGTCATAAAAACACAAATCCGTAAATGAGTATGTTTCTTTTTGGGGTATAGTTTGCAATTACGCCAAAAAAACAAAGCCCCGATAATGAAAATGGAATATTGGACGCATTTTGGAAGTGTGCCCAATGAAAATCAATGGGTGCACTTTAAAAGTGCATCCATTAATGATTCATATTTTTTTACTACGTTTTTAAAGGGCGCAATTTGAAACCATGCCCTCTACATTTGTAATGGGCACAGTTTCAAACCGCGTCCCTTAAAAATCTTTTTTAACACGCCGGTGCTGGCGCCCAGTGGCCAGAAGTGGCATACTTTTGTAATACCTTTTAAAAGTGGTTTCTTTTTAATAATATTATTTTTAAATAATTTTTCTGAAAAAATGTTCTTTTTTGGGGGCTGTGTGGATGCAGCCCGTTAATCAAACCGGCGACCTCTCACTTTAAAAAAGAAAGTTATGCCGAGAAACCATAAAAGAAAAGTACTTCCTGCACTCTCTCACCGCTAACCTTTAGTATTATAGTCAATCATTTCGTTTCTTAGTTTGTTTAACAAACCTATGCTTGCAGATGCCGATTAGAGATGGCTCACCTTTTATTTTATTGGCAAGAATCTTACTTGTTTTATTTATCGGGCAATCCATCTTCTCTCTATTTTTAGCCTTCGTATCTATATATGCCCCATTTTGTTTCATTTTTCTTTTCCAATTCAAGCAAAGTGATAATTCACCATTATGATAAGTAAAACCGCTGTAGATATTTAATCAATCCGTCTTGCAGAGGTTTGTTCTTTTTGTTGATAAATCTGATATAATGAGAACTTATTCATCATGTTTATTAAAACACAGATTACTGTGTAATAGAACGATGAAAGGCAGCTATTCGTGAATCATTAAAAGAGATGGGAGTAATTGCAGTTCATATAGTACACTACTACAAATAGGGGTTACCCCTACGGATAACGACATCCGTAGGGGCAATTTTAGTTTGGCCCTATGGACTAATCCGTAGGGTCAAAAGGTTGCCCCTACGGTCCTTACATATTAATTTAAAAATATTAAATCTTAAATTGTTGTTTGCCCCTACGGAGCCGCAAACCAAGAACCTACGGACTTATCCGTAAGGGCATCTAAATAGGGATTTAAGTAAAAAGGCACAGATCGATCCCTACGCTCATTATCCCTAAATATTATTTTCTGCCTGCGCGCGAACCTAAATTCCCAAACCCCCGTTCCCGCCGATCGCCTGTGTGTTTCGTCGTCGTTCTCGTCGTCGCCAGCGCCGGCCGATTCGTCGTCGCCACCGCCTGCTTCTTCCTCATCTCCGTTTTCATCGTCGCTTCCTTTCGCCGTCGCCTCCGATCGATCGTCGCCTCTGCACAGGTAAGGAAATCTTCAATTAATCAAATTTTTTATTGTTTTAGGGCTATGGTTCATGGTTTGGGTACCGATGAGGCATCGGTTGGAGTTAGCGTTAGGGTTGGGGCTGGGGCTGCGGTTGCGGTTGGGGTTCGGCAGGGGGTTGCGGTTGGGGTTGGGGTTGGGGTTGGGGTTAGGGTTAGGGTTGGGGTTCGGCTGGGGCTGGGGCTGGGGTTAGGGTTGGGGTTAGGGTTTAGCTGGGGCTAGGGCTAGGGTTAGGGTTAGGTTGGGGCTGGGCTAGGCTAGGGCTGGGGCTGGGCTGGGGCTGAGGCTGGGGTTGGGGTTAGGGTTAGGTTGGGGCTGGGGTTGGGGTGGGGCTGGGCTGGGGCTGGGGCTGAGGCTGGGGCTAGGGTTCAGTTGGGGTTGGGGCTGGGCTGGGGCTGGGGGATCGCAGCCGCAGTAGATGGTGGAGAAGCCGGGGCCGATCTTATGCAGGTCCACAATGTAGTCTCTGACGATGTTGCCCCAATTTCCATGGAGACATGAGGAGACATGAGAAGAATTCGTGTCTTTCGTGTTGTAGATATAGAATCAAGTAGCTAGCTATAGATTGATTGCCCAAAAATTATAATTGTATGCATTCATGTGGTGGTTGTAGTTTGTGGCCAAATAAATCTTTACATGCTGCCGTTGGCAAGTCTTTGTCCAACCAAAATATGATTTAACATATTGAGCTTGTGGTACCAGACCATTCATAATGCAAAAAAAAAGACACATTTCTGATTTGAAGAAAAAGAAGGGCAAGATAGGGATTTAGTTATGGATTTTACTTGGGCGCCTCCTCTTTTAATACATGTCTATCTTTACAAGAATATCGTGTCACATATTCGGTTTTAGCATCTGTACGCAACTGCATTGATTATCATCGTGTTATTAACATATTGAACTTCTATCCTTTTTCTAATATGTTTCATAGTTAATATAATAATCGAGAATAGACAGGAAACAAAAAAGCATTTAATGGGAATAAAAAATGTAAAAAAAACCGTCATAATATAGGACGAAGCGTGGATTTTTTAATCCGTTGCTGAATTTGGCAAACCTGAGAGGAATTTCCAGCAATTTTAGCCTAGTTTGATTACTAAAATTTGGCAAACTTGAGAGGAACATGTTTTTTTGATGCATGTTTCAGTCATGTGAATTCATATGTTGCGTATAACGCTTTATGATATCAGTATCCTACATTTATAGTTTTAATTGTTGATTGTTATAGATGAATGCCATTGCAATATTAGTTTTTGGTAGATGAATGCCATTGCAATGTAGGATGATCGGTTCTATCAATCTTGATCTCAATGGTTTAAAATCATGTTACACATACAACACGAATGCATAACAAACGTATCATTAGAGAGTGATTCAAGATGTTCAAGTTAAAACCAATATATGATACTCGATGATAATATGAAACCTTCATATTCTCATCGATACATATATGAAACTAAAAGCGCCACTTAGTCCCCGTCTATCGGTTAACATACGTGCGATATTCGTCGTGACATAGAACTATACGAAGGTTGTTAAATATCGGACGGTATAGCTCGATACTAACAACCGTCGTATAGTCTATGCGATGAGAAGATTCAATCGTATGGTAACCGATAGATTTGTCCCGTGTGGAAAAGTTAGGAATGTATAAAGCAAACACCTTCATTCACTTGTGTTTTCATCCGTTTCGAGATATTTCGTCGGTACCTTTCCGCTGGTTCTCCGTGTACAAAAATAGATTAGATGTTCATTTCAACGTTGTTTCACAGCTTTGAAATGATTATCTATTCTATTACAGTGTACTCGGAGAACAGCGTGGAGGTGCTGCCGAAATTTACTCGAAACGGTTGAAAGCACAAGTGATGGGTGTTCGCTCTATACATTCTTAATGGGATAGAAGCCTTACCCCCGACAGCCGGAACACACACATACAACAAGAATACACAACAAACGCATAATTAGAGAGTGATTCGAGATGTTCAAGTTAAAACCAATATATGATACTCGATGATAATATGAAACCTTCATATTCTCATCGATACTCATATATGAAACTAAAAGCGCCACTTAGTCCCTGTCTATCGGTTAACATACGTGCGATATTCGTCGTGACATAGAACTATATGAAGGTTGTTAAATATCGGACGGTATAGCTCGATACTAACAACCGTCGTATAGTCTATGCGACGAGAAGATTCAATCGTATGGTAACCGATAGATTTGTCCCGTGTGGACAAGTTAGGAATGTATAAAGCAAACACCTTCATTCACTTGTGTTTTCATCCGTTTCGAGATATTTCGTCGGTACCTTTCCGCTGGTTCTCCGTGTACAAAGATAGATTAGATGTTCATTTCAACTTTGTTTCACAGCTTTGAAATGGTTATCTATTCTATTACAGTGTATTCGGAGAACAGCGGGGAGGTGCTGCCGAAATTTACTCGAAACGGTTGAAAGCACAAGTGATGGGTGTTCGCTCTATACATTCGTAATGGGATAGAAGCCTTACCCCCGATAGCCGGAACACACACATACAACAAGAATACACAACAAACGCATAATTAGAGAGTGATTCGAGATGTTCAAGTTAAAACCAATATATGATACTCGATGATAATATGAAACCTTCATATTCTCATCGATACTCATATATGAAACTAAAAGCGCCACTTAGTCCCCGTCTATCGGTTAACATACGTGCGATGTTCGTCGTGACATAGAACTATACGAAGGTTGTTAAATATCGGACGGTATAGCTCGATACTAACAACCGTCGTATAGTCTATGCGACGAGAAGATTCAATCATATGGTAACCGATAGATTTGTCCCGTGTGGACAAGTTAGGAATGTATAAAGCAAACACCTTCATTCACTTGTGTTTTCATCCGTTTCGAGATATTTCGTCGGTACCTTTCCACTGGTTCTCCGTGTACAAAGATGGATTAGATGCTCATTTCAACGTTGTTTCACAGCTTTGAAATGATTATCTATTCTATTACAGTGTACTCGGAGAACAGCGGGGAGGTGCTGCCGAAATTTACTCGAAACGGTTGAAAGCACAAGTGTTGGGTGTTCGCTCTATACATTCTTAATGGGATAGAAGCCTTACCCCCGACAGCCGGAACACACACATACAACAAGAATACACAACAAACGCATAATTAGAGAGTGATTCGAGATGTTCAAGTTAAAACCAATATATGATACTCGATGATAATATGAAACCTTCATATTCTCATCGATACTCATATATGAAACTAAAAGCGCCACTTAGTCCCCGTCTATCGGTTAACATACATTCAATAATTTATTCTTTTCAACGACAAACGCACACACAAAGCATATACACGGATTTTCTCCTTTGTCAGTAACTATCACGTTCTTATATTTCTCAATATAGTCACCATAACCTACAATTTATATGTTATACAGTCTAACATGGCCCATGAGTACGTCAGAGTTAAGGACTGGATGTATGTGGATTGGCAACAACGTATGCAACATAAGTTTGTCGCAGGAGTTGCTGCTTTCATTGAATTTGCACGCGTACATAATAAGATCATAATAGAGAAGATTCTCTGTCCGTGCGATAGATGTGGCAATAAGTACTGGCAGAAGGTAGAATTGGCAGAGCATCATATTGTAAAATATAGGTTTACTAGACTTTATACAACTTGGAAATATCACGCGGAAGGAGAAGAATGCAGTAATGCGGCAGAAGAAGAAAGAGAACACGATAATGCGGCAGGAGAAGAAGGAGAATTCGGTAATGCGGCAGAAGGAGAAGACGGTAATTTATTTCCATCAGAAGAAATGGAGGATATGGTAGAGGCTGCCCTAGGTGAATCTATTCGTACCGAAGATGACATTCCTTCCGGTCAAGGACCGCGTGCGGATAAATATGAAAATTTCATGAATGATGCTAGAAAACCAATTTATGAGAATGCGAAGTAATCCACCCTCTCATGGTTCGTCCAACTTTTCCAGATTAAGTGCCTAAATGGATGGAGCAACAAGTCATTCATAATGCTTCTTTCATTCCTGAAAGATTCTATGCCCCCGGGAAATAACGTGTCCGACAGCTGGTACGGAGCCCAGAAGATGATGTCTGATTTGGGTCTAAAGTGCGAGAAGATTCAAGCATGTCCTAAAAACTGCGTGTTGTACCGGAAAGAGAATTCAGATTTGAAAGAGTGTCCAACATGCGGAGAGGCCAGGTATAAGCCGGAAGATTCTGATAAGAAGCCTGATATACCTGTCAAGATAGCACGATACTTTCCCATAACACAGAGGCTACAAAGGCTATTCAGGTGCAAGAAAACAGCCGAGGCAATGATTTGGCATCACCGTGCTCCTCCAAGTGAAGATGGAAAAATGAGCCATCCAAGAGATTCACCGGCATGGAAGGATTTCGATAGGAGGCACGCAATATTCAATAGCGATCCTCGCAGTGTCCGGCTCGGACTGGCTACTGATGGCTTCTGCCCATTCAACTATATGGCTGGAAGTCACAGCACATGGCCCGTTGTAATGATAATTTATAATCTGTCACCTTGGTTGGCTATGGATCAATCATACTTTATGATGCCTCTTCTTATCGACGGACCAAACTCACCGGGGAACAATATCGACGTCTATCTCCGACCTCTGATCGAGAAGTTGAAATCTTTGTTCATTGATGGTGTAGAGACATACGATGCAAACACAAATACAACCTTCATACTGCGTGCAGCTTTAATGTGGACAATTAATGACTTTCCTGCGTATGGAATACTATCAAGTTGGTCCGTACATGGTCACAAATCATGTCCTCATTGCCATGAACACACAACATCGAAATTCTTGAATTTTAGCAGGAAGGTTTGTTATTGCGGCCATCGACGTTTCCTGCCTCCAGACTACCCCTATAGGTTAGACACGGTTCACTTTGATGGTCATCAAGAGATTCTTGGATCTCCATCCCCATTGTCCGGAGAGGACGTGACTGCTAAATGGGATGGTTACAATAATGTGACCTTCGGGATGGATCCGACAAAACAGGTCATACCACCATTTTGGAAAAAGTTAAGCATTTTCTTCGAGTTTCCGTACTGGTCAACAAATTTAGTGCGTCATTGTCTGGACGTCATGCATATAGAGAAGGGAGTATCAGAGCACATACTCAACTTGCTTCTTTGTAAAGACGGGAAATCGAAAGACAGCCTGAATGCTCGGATGGATCTACAGGAGTGGGGAATAAGAAGTGAATTGCACCCTAGACCGGTAGCGGGTAAACCGGGCAAGTTTGTACTTCCCAATGCCGCTTATCATATGTCACAACCGGAGAAGAAAAGATTCCTGCAGGTGTTGCATGATTTGAAAGTTCCCACAGGTTTCTCAGGATCATTCAGCAAGAAAATAAAAATTGTGAAAGGCAAGATCGATGGGCTGAAAAGTCATGATCACCATGTTATCGTGGAGTACCTTCTTCCATTAGCCCTCAGGACTTCTCTTCCCGAATCGGTTGGTCTAGTAATCAACGACCTATGTTGTTTTTTCAGAGAGTTGTGTGCTAAAACACTGGAGGTTGTGACGCTGGATAAACTAGAAAATTCTATTGCGTTGATACTTTGCAAGTTTGAGCGTATTTTCCCACCGTCATTCTTCGATATCATAATACACTTGACGGTCCATCTTGCAACTGAGGCTAAGTTAGCCGGACCGGTACAATATCGATGGATGTATCCCATCGAGAGGTACGTGTAATTTTTCGTTTCGCGCAATTTATAAATTTATTGTTGTCCTGTATGCCCGTATTTATTTATTCAACATATTTTCATTAGGTACCTCTACACTCTTAAAAAGTATATACGTAATAAAAATCAACCAGAGGGTTCTATCATGCAAGGTTATCTTCTTGATGAAGCAACCACATTTTGTTCCCGCTATCTGGACGAGAACATTGAGACAAGACTTAACCGGACTCGAAGAATTCAAGACGGGCCATATGGTAAAGCCGAGTATAAGAGGGTAGACACTATGTTTATCAACAAGATATACCGGTATATCTTACTTAATTGCGCATGTCTTGAACAAATTAGAGAGTAAGTTTTTTTGGATTAATTGTTATATTTGTGTTTTTGTGTATATGAAATGATATAATATTAATGTCGCCATTATTTGTCGAAAACAGAATTCATTTTAACGAGGTACGTGAGGGGCATCCTGATTGGAACGAAGAATGATTGGAAAAATATCATCAGGATAATTTTTGTGATTGGGTCACAGATCATGTTAGTTATTCGAATAACATTTTATTGCTATCAGTTTTAATCTAAACTTGTATCGTTATATATTTGTCGTAAAAATTTTTTTGTTAGATCCACGATCCGAACTTGTCTGCATCATTTGAGAGAGATTCAAGATGTTTAGCTCAATTTCCTAGTATGGAGGTTGTATATTACAAAGGATTTGGTGTTCTTGGATACAAATTCGAAGTTAAGAACATAGAAACATCTAGAACCACTCAGAATAGTGCGATTGCGACGGTAGATCGGACGGTGTGATTTATTATGGGTACTTAAATTGTATACTCGGTATCCACTATCCCGGACGATCAGAACCCTTTTATATATTCAGTGTACTTAGTACGATACGCGAACCGATACGGATAAGTGGAGAAGCAATCTTAGGACTTGGAAAGATGAATATGGATTGACCAGTGTGAACACACTTCGATTTTACGGTCAGGAAGATCGTTTATCTTTCCGAACCAAGCGTTCCAAGTATACTACTCACAGTGTTTGAAGCATCCGGGATGGAGTGTTGTATGCCGATGGAAACCAAAGATGTCTACGATGTCCCAGAATTCGAGGACAGCGATGAGATGAAGAAGAGAGAAGCTTAGAGTGCTCCGACCGTCTGTTTTGAAGGACGGGTTGTTTTCGGCCGATCATGAAGTTACGTGGGTTAGAAATGACATTGACGATGAAATCCAAATAGATATGTATAATGCGCCCACGAAACGAAAAAGGTTATCAGTAATGTTATATTATTACTTCACATTTTACGATCTATACATATATAGTCAATACTTTTAATGATTGTCTATGCGTCCACGAACCGTTTATCTAGATTTGATGACGATGTCGGGAGCAGCGAGGGGCGGCAGGAGCTCCAGCCGCGGTAAAGGCAGAGGCAGAGCGGTTCTGCCGTCCGGAGAGCTGCGTAGGGAGCTTCAGAAGGCCGGTCTTGCACCGAGATCGGAGACCCCTTTCGGATGCCTCCTTCCGTGTGGATTTTGCCACACCTCCAGGTATATTGCACGCATATCCATTTTGAATGTAATATTATAGATATTCATGCATGTTTATGTCAAAATTACTTATATTGTCAATGTTTGATTGTCTAGTTGTTGGTGATGCGTCCACATCAGGGACAGAGGCCACTCCCGCTCTCCAGTATGTTTATATCATATAGTGCATGTATATTGATTTAGAATGCTATATCATAAATATACACACATTCATTTTGCTCTTACTTAGATAGTAATTTTTATTTTGTCTAGCTGTAGGTGGTGACACCACCGTACCTGCGGGTATGTTTATATATCCTATAGTGCATGCATATTGATTTAGAACATTATATTATTGATCTACACATTCTTTTTGCAATTACTTATATAATCTATTTTAATTGTCTAATTATAGGTGGTGCGTCCACATCTGACGCAGGGGCCACTCCTGCCACTTCCGTACCTCCGCATCGTCTGTAGGTTAGTATGAATAAATATAAAATATTTATTCATTTTTACATATGCTCTATAGAAATAAATATGAACTTCGTGGAAATTTAGCGTCAATGTTTATTTTCTAGTTGGAGGGGATGCGTTCGCATCCGGGACACCGGCTGTTCCTCACCGAGGAACTATCGTCCGCTCATGCTGCTGCCGGCCCAGGCTCATGCTTAGTCACCGGAGGTATATATCACACTTCAATTTTCGTTTAACCTTGATTTCTTAATACAACTTTGTCTTAATATTGATTGTCTTGATATTTCTTGCAGACGCAGGGCCTCCCCATCCCCAGAGGGGGACTCAAGACCCGAATCAGTCCATAGGCTGAGGCCTGACAGAGCTAGGGAGGAGGCAGCATTCCCTCTCTTTTTTACTCTTGACTATCGCTATACCGGTCCTCATGCCGAGAGGTTCAGCCGGTATATGGGGGATGAGAGCCGGCTCGTGAAGAACTATCCACGTCACGTTGAGTGGGGCGAGCAGCACCGGCGCTCATTCGCCCGCTTCTTTATCAGGCTCGGGTATTAATATATATTTTCATTTGATTTATCAATATATTATTATTAACACTTGCAATCTAATAACATGTTTTTTTTTTGTATTTTCAGTTGGATTACGATTTTCAGCCTGTAGCCGACCCTGATCATCCTGGAAGGGTGCTCGACCTTCATGCTCTGTACAATGGCCTGATGAAGAACATGCAGACCAAGGTCCGATACAACAGGAATGAGCTGAAGGCCGACTGCTACTCCTGTGGATGGCGACCCCCGAGGTAGAGAGAGCGGCCCTCCTATCTACTCCGGCGTTTGCGAGAGTCGACGTAGAGGACATGCCTCTATTGTGCGAATATTTCGACTCTCAACGCAAACAGGTATGTATTTTAAATGTAATTCATTGTTTAGGATATAATTTATTTTTTTGTGTTCCTTAATTAGAAAACTAAATGTGAATGCGTTGTGCAGAAACAGGCCGCTCAGAATACAGAGAATAGGAAGTCGGCGAAAAGGGGTCGCCCCACTTACACAGGTGGCTCGAAGAATATTACTCGAGCCATGGAGTTATCGGTAAATTACAATATACCGGCCTTTGTGATATAATGCAATATTAAGAGTTATTTTCTAATATATCTAATATTAAGAGTTATTTTCTAATATTCCAGACAGCTCAGACCCTGGCGCAAGGTGGTACACCGAGCGTGCTGTCCGCATATCTTACCGTCCACGGCACCTCGACAGATCCCGCCACGGGCGAGCTTCGATATCCCGACGTCGCTACCCAGGAGTATTGCGTAAGTGTTAATATTTATTCTACCCATATTTGAAATTTTAGTTTTGGAAGGTTCAAATTTAAATTTTATACTTAAACTTTACTGCTTAATGTGGGTGTAAGAGCGGGTGGTTGAGCAGGCCGAGACCTCGGGGATCGATTTTACCGGACAGAGCGATCCGAGGCTGCTGACCCCAGTCCTGGACGCCGCACACGGAGGGCACCACGGAGGTTGGGAGAGAGGCCGGGGACTGGGCCCTAGCAGGGCCCATATGAGGTTGGACTCCACCCCGGCGGTTACTTCCTCCGTCTCCAGTGAGCGACGTGTCCAGCAGGAACTGGAAAGCTTGAAGGCCACCGTTCAGGAGTTGAAGGAAATGCTGGTATGTATACTACTTAATAGTAAAATATCATGTCATATTATAGATATCAACATATCCAATATTAGCACGTAGCCTGAGCTTATTTGGTTGTAGACTTAGGTTAATCATGCATACATATCTAATTAAAATAAACTATGGTTTTCCAAACTAGATATCCAAATGGGGTTTCGAAATAACTTGATAATGATACGAATTCGAATAATACACAGTTCTTACACGCTTATTACACACGTTAGGTCCAGACGCGACAGGGTATATCGACCGAGCCTCCACATGCATCTCCTTCGGCTGCGGCTCCGCAAGCCACTACATCGGCTGCGGTTCCGCACACAGCTCCTATAGCTCCACCGCCCGCTCAGACTCCCGCAGCCGTGACTCCGCAAGCCACTACCTCGACGGCGGCTGCGCAGACCACATCGCCAGCTCCACAGCCCGCTCAGACTCCCGCACGCGCCGAATTGCATGATTTATTGACCAGGCGCGCCAGATTCTAGCGTTTATCAGAGGTGGAGCTGGACCGAGCTAGGGTAGCTTTTTAATTCTTATTTTTCGAAACATTTATTTATTTATATGATACATATTATACTACATTTTGGACGATATTGATATTGGTGGTCCTACGGTGTTTATATTTATATCATATTCTGTTTTTTGGTTTCTTTTTTATATTATATGCGTGAGATGTGATTATGAATACTGCGATATATGTTGTGTGATGAATAATTTTATATTCGATTGATGTATATATTATTGTGCACAGGGCGAGAAAAAAATAGACAGCCCTTTTTTTAAAAAAACTGATAATATATACCTACGGATTAATCCGTAGGTACACACGTTGCCCCTACGGATTAATCCGTAGGTACACACGTTGCCCCTACGGATTAAACCGTAGGGGCAAAATATCAGAATAACTGATATTTTTCCCTGTGATCTCAGTATCAGGGGGTTGGGCTTGTCCCTACGGATATATCCGTAGGGGCACACAAATGCCCCTACGGATATGTACCTACGCATGTATCCGTAGGGGCTATTACTTGGCCCTACGGATTCATCCGTAGGTACAAGTAATATATTTTAAAAAACCGTAAATAAAATAAATTTGTTACCCCTACGGCCTAATCCGTAGGGCAAAAGGGACCTACACAGAACTCCGTAGGGGCAAATATTTGTCCGTAGGGGCAAGTTTAGGGTTTCAACTTGCATCTACGGCGTTTATACCTACAGGGTATTTTATTGTCCCTACGGATATAGCCGTAGGGGCAGTGATTTGCCCCTACGGATAAATCCGTAGAGGCAACCCTTATTTGTAGTAGTGGTAGTGGGAACTGATAACAAAATGTGAGAACACTGAGAAGTGCATAGCATAACGCTTCAAACCAACATGTCGTAGGAAGAAAAGTTTTAAGAATCTCTCAATTAGAGAGGCGGTTTAGGCTATGGATTTCAGAATGTTTAGGAATAATCCCTATTACAATTTAAGTGTGAAACTGAATTGGTCTTGAGTGTAATAGTCGGTTTTAAGGATACCTTAAACACGAAAACGGAGAGGCTGGAGAAGTGGAGAGCTTCTGGAACTTAGCTCTCTGCCTGTGAATGGACTATATTAGCTGGAAGATTCATGAAGCTAACAACATATGATGAGAAAAGGCTCGTCAGTTATAGTCTCTTTATTGTGAGACCACTTGCTAGTCGATTTAAAATTATTGAAAGCTTTCTTGAAGGAAACACTTGCAGAAATAAGACTATAAGGGTGCGAGGGAGAGACTAAAAAGGGGTGCAGATGTAGATGGATAAACGAGAAATTTAAGTAGGAAGACAACTTGATGAAACCTCCTGGAATGATGCAAACCGGATCAAAAGAACAGAAACTAACCTTTAGTAAGGTTGTGGGAATAGCTTCTGCGATCAATTTGGTCAATTAAAAGTTTAATACCTTCTAGCTTACGTACAATGCACTTTTTATTCTGAAGGTCACAACGAGAGTATTACTTGCATTTTTATTATATTTTTTTTGTGGGGGGTTGGTGGTGGTGGGGGGGGGGATATGGATAAGGTCAGTATTGAACTGAGACAATACCATACCATCCTTTTTTGCATGAACTTGAATCAGTCCCAGCAGCCAACTCAGAGCCCAACCAAGTAATATTGCCCACATGCAAGCAGCACACATGCATATTTGTCCAACCTTTTACATGATTTTTCTATTCTTTTGCATGTTTGTTTACATCAACTTCGTTCGAGAATTCTGTTACCTTCTATGAAAGTTTAAGTCTTGTTAAAATTATAACCAACAATAAGTTACTCACAAGTTAATAACTTGATATGCTGAGGAAATTGTGATCTGAGTTTTTATTATCTCTTTGTTAATATTATTTCAAATTGATTTTGCATATGTTTCTGTAGGTTGATGCAAGGCTTAAAGAGATATGGAGTTGCAAGAGTATTTTCCTATGGGTTACTTTGTACCATATATTATCTCACAACATTTCTCTTAGTCTAGTGAGTTAAAATAGAACATCAGTTTGCATAAGCTATGGTTGTCTGTTTGTTTTCTTACTTTCTAGTTTCCTATCTTGTTATCCTGCAATGGAACATGGAAAAACTAACTAGCAATTTATGATTAATAATAAGTTAGGAAAAAGAGCCATGGTTGCAGTGGAGCTAGTTCTAAGCGTAATACAGTCAGTAAGGTAATACAAATAGGCGAAGCTGCAAGTTGATGGTATAATTCAAATGATATCTTACTCTGTAAACTATGCATATTGACAGGATACTTGACCAGTTGTATTGCTTTACTGAAAAAATAAATGTTACTGCCTTTGTTTGACAATATTAGTCTCTCCCTTTAGAATATCAAGAAGCATGTTTTATTCTATACTTCTGTTATCAATGCAGTTTAAACATGGAGCTCCAAGTCTAAACCTAAACATGCAATCAATGAAGACCATCATAGCATGGAGCTCCAAGTCTAAACCTAAACATGCAATCAATGAAGACCATCATAGCGTTAAGTTAGGAATTTCACTTCTATGGCATTTTTGATTTTGGAGAAGTTAATACTTTGCTTAACAGGTGTGCAAGGGGATTGAAGGGCCGGTATTGTAAAACAGAGCGAGTAATTCTCTTTTCTTTTCCTGCAATATTTAAGCAATTAAAATAAAATCTTACCATATAAATAGATAATAAAAAGAAAGATATGGACAGCTACGAGCTACTGTGACTTCTTTCTGATGGAATTTGAATGATGTTGGTAAATGGTTTATTTACTGCCATCATATACAATATATAGAAGTAAATCTAAACTGGAATATTTGCCCAGCGCCCACGTGCCGCTCATGCGTCCTTAGAACGCTCCTCACCCCTCTTTTCCCCTCACGCTGCACACTCCAAATACGTCCTTTGTTAGAAAAAAAAATCTAACGGGACGCTGCCCGCACCCGTAAGGAGGTGCTGGCTCCTTTGACCCCCAGCCGGCTATCCGGGTAGCGGGACCCCTTAAATTCTGCGAGACCCCCCGATACGTCCTTCAAAACATAGCACACACACTTACACATTGAGTTCGCATGACCAGTTTTATCCGTCAATCGGAGGTTCTCTCGCTCCATAAGCGAGGGGTAATTAACGGCAGCTTAGTCCGCAGCTGCCGGAAATTCAGATCCCCATAATCAATAAACCCAGCATAGCCTAGACATGGGAAATCTGTATACGCCTGACAAGCGACGCGTATTCCCATCTCAATGAGGTGATGAAAAACACCTTACAGATTCTGGCACGTCCGGTAGGACGTTTCTCTCTTCCTATATCTCGGATCAAGCGTTCATGCAAACTTATTTAACATATGTACCGATATTTGTACTGAAATAATAATTTTCCGTGCAACAATCAACTTTCAACGACGATGTCTTCTAAGATGAATTCAGCTTTCGACGCGACCCCGATCCCGTACGTGGTCAAGATCAATACTCGCGTGATTCTCCCCGCAAGCCTCAGTCGGCAGTGCGGGGAACCGTCCCACCAATTTGGTTCCGACATCATCTACCCTGCCGGAAGAGCTCATCAGGCAGAAATCCCGGCAAATCAGGTGGCCAAGCCGGTCTCAAGGGTAAGAGGCCGAATGTTATGATTGCTAAGGCACCACAACCAAAACTTAAGACAGTGTCCGAATGACTCTGGTACTCCAGCTGGGGGGCAAGTCTGCCGGAATAGAGGGCGTCATCAAAAGTCGCGGACGAGCTCAGGCGACGACTCCAACAAGTGCACAATCAGGTGTATCTTCAAAGCTTTCCATCACTCGGTCCACGGTGGCTTCTCGAAGAGTCGAAACCTGCCAAGTGCTCAAAACAGAAAGGTTGAGACAGAAACGGCTCAGGTATCGAGCCAACAAGAGGGTCAGGACTCCGGCCAAGTGGAATCTTGTGAGGTTCCAAGAGCAGGGTTACCCCGCGACGACGGCTGAGTCGGCCGAAAAAGTCAGCAATTCTTTCGAACCTCTGAAATGGGTTCAGAAAAACGCCATGACCGCCAAAATCAAGAAAACGGCAATCCGAACGATGCTACAAAGAGACGTGTTGATTGTTAGGGGGTTTTGCAGGTTCCTTAAATTTAAATTTACCGCAATCAAGACGGTGTCGCTTGGTAGCTAGCCGGTTAAGAACGGGTCGATCCACAGGGAGAAGGAATCCTTTTCTTTATGTTCTAACGAGTTAAGTCCAATTAAGTTGGGTTTTGTTTTAAGATCTATGAATGAGAATAAGATGATAAAAAGTTTGCTAGGGTTAGAATTAGGTTAGTTCGAAATAGAGATCTTCTCACTTCTTTCAATGCCTTAGTTGTGAATAAAGGTGTTAGGATAATCGATAACAACGGGGATTAGCACGACTGGGAAGAAACTTAGTTTCTTCCTTTCGTTCCTTGTCTGTCCGTTCTTGGCTCTTAGCCTTAACCTCCGGTTAATTCAACCACAACCGGTCTAACTAGGGAATCACCGCTATCATGTAAGATAGGACGCTGTAGTGAGCGGATTATGGTTGAATTAAAGGAAGTCCGTATTTAAAATTATTTGGGCAAAGAAAGGAGTGAGAGAGATTTCCTTCTTTCAAACCTTCCCTCTCCTATCCTAACAAGTGAGGAATCACTCACTCATTAGAGAGATAGCAATAAAATTCATTATAAGGAAAAAAGCAGGTAAATTTCTATTACAGGATTAACAATAAAAAATTGCAGGTACGATAAAAAGAATGCGAGATAAATAAAAAGCTTACTTTATTGATGTCCTCTCAAAACGCATTACAATCGAATTTAAATTTAGATCTAGAAATTAAAAAGAGGAATAAAAAATAAAGAGAGGCATCCTCCAAAAGAGGCACCCTTAATTTGGTTTTGAGCTCTCCTATTTATAGATAGGAAAACCCTAGGTTTATATTCTGATCCAATCACTAATTTACAAAACTACCCCAAGAGAGCCGAGTCAAAGCACTGACACTTCCACCGACACGTGCACCATACAGCCGCGGTTCCGCGGCAGAATAGCCTGTTTGGCTGCGGTTCCGCGGCCAATTGGTGGAATCGTGGGCTTATCTCTTCAGGGTTGCTTCATGTTGCTTTTATCTTCTGTTTTCTTCACTTGGTTTCTCAGAATCTCTTCTATTTCCTTCCAGATTTTCAACAGTGCAGAATGATGTGGACTTTTGCCTTGAGCTTCGCGTTGAAGTCTTGAATCTTGTGCTGCCCTTATGCTTTGTGCATTGAACTGTCTAATGATTTTTCATTTGTTTCTTGAACTGGTAGACGGCATCATACAGATTCATCTGTTGTTGGTCGTAGTCTCACATTTGTAGCGACTTTTCATGAATTTCACTGTAACGAGCTGAAAACCTGTACCCTGCAATTATTTAGCAGACATGGATCAAAAGTACCTACTTATATGCAATGTGATTAAGAATGGGAGGTATAAAAATGAAAAAATCCGATATGAACAAATACCCCCAAATTTATATTTTGCTCGTCCCGAGCAAAATCAATTTTATTCTCGAAAAATCCTAGCCTCATTTTCGCAGGGAACGCGATCGCACTGAGCTCGTGCAACAAACCGTTAAACCTCTACGCGTCCTTAGTAGGAGGAGTGTTGTCTCCTGAGGGTTTTCAGCAGATACTACCCACAAGATCCGATCAATTTAGCCATTGACTCTAATTCTTCAATTCAGTATTCTAGCAAGAAATTCTATTATCTTCAACTTAGAAATCATTAACCCGTATTTTTCACGCTTCCTTTTCATTTAACTTAAGAACATATACGTTTTGCAAGTTTATAAAGCTTTCAGCATCTCCTAAGTTTTCCTTCTAAGGTGCAATCTTAACTCAGGAATTTTTATATCTCTACTGAAGAGATAAGCCCTATCTTTTATTCCTATCTCTCCTCCAAACTCCAAGTATATACCCCTACGTATGTGTAATTATCACCCCTACACTTGGAAATTCAATTCAAGCTATCATACTCTTGTCTATCTTCCAAAATACTTTTAGTTGGTGAATTTTAGATGAAATTGCTCACACATCTTTCATGCGACCGTTAATACTTCTTGAGATACTAAACGACCGATTACAAAATGTGCTTGCGCATTTAGGCGTAATTCCTCGTCTTGCAATACCTAAGGCTTAGCAGTGACTCCCAAACCAGTTGGTCTAAGGCACTAAGTGATAAAGCATCCTCGCTATATTTTTTATTTATGCTGTCTTAAGTAATTACAAAACCAGTGTTCATTTTTTATCTCTTTATTCACCTCTTATACTTTTATTTTCTTTTCCTTCATACTAAGGATTTTAGACAAGAGCATTTCAAGGTATCCTCTACTATCCCAAGTTTCAAGATGTGTGTGAGTGCGTAAAGTAGGGTATATATTGTTCCCCTCCGAAAGACGCGACGAAGACGCATAGACGTCTTGCCTGAAATTCGGGGCAGATGCTAATAGGTGCTATCCGTCCACCTCTCCGAAGATGCCAAGTTGATTTATGGCACCATGTATCGAAGGTTTAAACGGATGCGGCCGATGCAGCAGACTTCGTCAGATTTCCCCTCATT
This sequence comes from Agapanthus africanus, assembly GCA_030015575.1. Taxonomy (NCBI): domain Eukaryota; kingdom Viridiplantae; phylum Streptophyta; class Magnoliopsida; order Asparagales; family Amaryllidaceae; genus Agapanthus; species Agapanthus africanus. The sequence goes on from CM057340.1 coordinate 798,051,599, forward strand.
CGAGGGGGTTTTGATTGTGGGGACGCTCTTCCCTGCAGGCGCAAGCCCCTGCAGTTAATTACGCTACCGCATCGCGGTAACAACGTTCTCCTTCTCCAGATGGTCACTTTGTGTCGTGGGTGTTTGTTTTGTTTGTGGTTGCCCGTGGATTGTATACGGAGACTAATCTATGTTGTCGCCCGTAGGACGTGGATTAGTCCAAATCCATATTTTCTTAGATTTGGGTTTGGGGTTTTGGTTTAAGAATACGTTAGTCTTATTTTGGACTAAGATCAACTTAAACGTTTGTTAAGGACACGTTAGTCTAATTTAAGGCTAAGATCGACTTAACGGGATCGTTTAGATCCAACAAGAGAGCATTTGGACTCTATTGTTTAGTTTAGAGACATTGCGGTCGATTACCAGTTTAAGGACATGGTGGTCCATTGTAGTCCATGGAATGTATGGCCGTCGGGACCCGTCACCTCTCTGAAGACGTTGAAGGATTACAACGACAAATATCAGAGGAGTTCAGAGATGTACCCTTGAACCAATATTGGTTGGGAGATCTATAGTCCAATTTGGGACTAAAGTCTGTTTGAAGGTTTATGAGCATATGGACTCAGTTGATATAAGTTGAACATTTTATTGTTCTGGCTATTGTACCTTTATTTGGGCTCGGCCCTTTTATTAATGCATAGCATTGGGCTCTGATGTTTAAATGCATGGCATTTATATTTGGCCTGTTAGGCTTTTACTTGGGCTCTGCCCTTTTTTAATAATGCATAGCATTTTTAGTGGTCTGATAGTGAGCCACGTGGCTTGTCAGGCGCTTTGCGCTAATTAAAGAGCGCAACGCGCTAGCGCATGCGAAGGTGACACGTGTCACGCAGCGCAGAGCGCAGTCTGTTAGCGCAGTGCACTGAGCCAGTGCGCTGCTGACACGTGGCGCGCCCTGGTGCTATGCGCCAATCCAAGAGCGCAGTGCGCTATATTTTGAAGCGCAAAGCGCAGATTGTTCTGTGGTTGACACGTGGCGCGCTCTGGTGCAGTGCGCCAGTCCAAGGAACACAAAAGCGCATTTCAAAAGTGCAAGGCACTGTACAATAGCGCAGAGCGCATCTTGATCTAATTTAGATCAAAGAATCAAGTTTTTCTTGTTCTAAAAGAGGTTCTATCTCAAGATTCAAGAACCAATGGTTCTGATTCTTATCAAAAGGTTGTGCCTTTATATAGATCAAATGATCTGTGAAGTAATACTTCCTTTAAATTTTTTGTGATTGGATCTTTCTGATCTTTTTCTTTTAATTGAAGATCTTGATCTTGTTCTTAGATCTTTGATCTTTTTTAGAAGAGAATTCTTCTTTTATTGAGATGTTTTCATCTTTTTTTTTTCTTCCAAGAATTTAATTCTTTACCTTCAAAGATGAAGAAGATGATCTTCTTTCTTCAAAGACTTGCCTTTCAAATTTTTCAGAGGGTTCTCTCTTTTCTGTATGTGTGTCTATCTGAGACTTGGAGTCTAGGGGCCTTTATATAGGGCCAATTGATTTGTTGAGTTAGTTATAGAGATCTTTCTCTGATTGATCTTGGGATATTTCCCCACCGTTGGATCTTTGATCCTAAGGCCTCTATTTTACAGAAGATAATCTTCTTATTTTAATAAGATTGGAAAGATCTTTCTAGAATTTTAATTCTGATTAATTAAATAATTTATTATTTAAATTCCAGTGCTGGCGCAATTGGCGCTAGCGCGCCTGCGCTTGACGCGTGTCGCGCAGCGCAGAGCGCAGCGCAACTGCGCTAATGCACCTGCGCTTGACACGTATCGCGCAGCGCAGAGCGCAGCGCAACTACGCTAGCGCACCTCTGTTTGACACGTGGCGCGCAGCGCAAAGCGCAAGTGATCTAAAACGTTGCTTCAATTTTGAATTTTGAAATTCAAACAGAGTTTTGTTCTGAAAGGGTGATTTTCTCCTTTATTATTATTATTATTATTTATTTGTTTATTTTTTATTTTATTGTTATTATTTTATACGGAAGCGGGTTTTGAGCCAAAATTTTGGCGAGAACAAATGCCCCCACTACTTTGCTCACATAAGTATGTACGTGGGTGAAGTAGTGCAAAGTTATGCATGGTCACATAATTGAGGGCTTAGGAGATAAGTTTAAGGTCCTTGTAGCCTAAGACTTTCCAACTTTATGAGCCGTGAGGGTCTCATAAAGACTTTTCTCCCTACGATTCGAGAGGATCCCGCAGGTGTATTTTCTCCTTAGGGTTCGTGAGGACTCCTAAGTGTGTTTTCTCTTGAAAGTCGTAAGGATCTCACAAGAGATTTTTTTCCCGCTTACAAGTCGGGAGGACTTGTAAGTGGTTGTTTCTCTCTTTGTCGATGTTCGACTTCGGAGAGTGTGACCCGTGAATAGTATGCAAGAGTCCATCTTGGACTGACTTGCAGGGCCCCAGTGCTTAGGAAACAGGTTTTTTAATCCCCATTGCCTAAGGCTTTACCTTACGAGTCGAGACGAATCGAGAAGTTCTCGCAAGGATGTCCTAACGTCGCAGTTAACCTCTGCTCTTTGCGACAAAGGTCCGTTAGGGTCTGTGGTACTAGAATTTTGTTCGTCGTACCGTCGCGTTGGCTGATGTATTCCTCGATAAGCAACCTTGCTGTTCGAGTGGCCTTGCGACTGTCATGTCTCTGATCCCTTCGGGGGCTGGACAAGACGTCTTCAAGCAGTTTGACCGTCGGAAGAGCAAGCGTTAGGAGTTTTGCCATGCCGCTTTTTACTTGAGGTTAGGCTCATTTTGGAGAGCCCCGATGAGTCATAACCACTCCGCGCTGGTATGGGATGATCTTCAATAGTCTTTCAGGTTTTATATGAGTTGCCGTCAAGACCCTGAAGCTAGGAATTTGGCCTTTGCTTCATTTGCCGGCATTGCGTCTGCTGTATCGAGACGAATGTCGCGGTTGTCTCTAGGTTGCATGTGAACCGTCGAGGTTTGGAACTAGGGATTTTGCCATGGCTCCGTTATTTAATTGTCGCGTCTGAATCCTGCTGGAGGAAGAACGCTGTAGTGACATCTCATCTGCTGTACCGAGACAAACGTCAAGGTGGTGACCGCTCCGCGCTGGTGTGGGATGATCTCCGATAGTCTTTCAGGTTTTAAATGAGTTACCGTCAAGACCCTGAAGCCAGGAATATTGCCTTTGCTTCGTTTTCTTTGGCGTGTCCGAATCCTGTTGGAGGAAGGACGCTGTAGTGACATCTCGTCTGCTGTATCGAGACGAACGTCGAGGTGGTGACCACTCCACGCTGATGTGGGATGATCTCCGATAATCTTTCAGGTTTTATATGAGTTGCCTTCAAGCCCCTGAAGCTAGGAATATTGCCTTTGCTTCGTTTTCTTTGGCGTGTCCGAATCCTGTTGGAGGAAGGACGCTGTAGTGACATCTCGTCTGCTGTATCGAGACGAATGTCGATGTGGTCTCTAGGTTGTTTGGGAACCATCGAGATTTGGAACTAGGGATTTTGCCGTGGCTCCGTTTTTTTGACCGTGAGGTCTTTTGTTGACGTTGTACCTGCATCATGCTGGACTGCGAAGGAACGCCGTTGTTGACATTGCGTCTGCTGTAGCGAGACGAATGCTGAGATGGAGTTGAGATTTTGCCGTCACTCTGCTTTGTTTTGACCGTGAGGTCTTTCATTGGCGTTGCATCTGCATGCTGCTCGACTGCGAAGGAACGCCGTCGTTGACATCTCGTCTGCTGTATCGAGACGAATGCTGAGGTGGAGCTGGGATTTTGCCTTCACTCCGCTTTGTTTCGACCATGGGGTCTTTTGTTGACGTTGCATCTGCATCCTGCTGGACTGAGGAGGAACGCCGTCGTTGACATCCCGTCTACTGTATCGAGACGAATGCTGAGGTGGAGCTGGGATTTTACCGTCACTCCGCTTTGTTTCGACCATGGGGTCTTTTGTTGACGTTGCATCTACATCCTGCTGGACTGCGGAGGAACGCCGTCGTTGGCATCTCGTCTGCTGTATCGAGACGAATGCTGAGGTGGAGCTGGGATTTTGCCGTCACTCCGCTTTGTTTCGACCATGGGGTCTTTTGTTGACGTTGCATCTGCATCCCGCTGGACTGCGAGGGAACGTCGTTGTTGACATTGCGTCTGCTGTAACGAGACGAACGCTGAGATGGTCTCTAGGTTGTCTGTGAACCGTCGAGATTTGGAACTAAGGACTAAGCCGTGGCTCCGTTTGACGGTGTTGCATCTATGTCCTGCTGGAATGAGGAGGCACACCGTTGTTGGTCTCCAGGCTGTAGATGTGGCCATTGAGATTTGGAACTACGGACTTTGCCATAGCTCCGTTTCGTCACAACTCTGAGGTTGGTTGTTTACGTCACGTCTGCATCTGGTTGGAGTGAGGAGAAACGCCGTTGGTGATCTCTAAGTTGTCGATATCGACGTCGATACCGTGAAGCTAGGAATCTTCCTTTGCTTCGTTTGTTGACATTGTGTCTGCAATATTGCGACAACTGTCGAGGTTGTCTCTACGTTGTCTATGAACCATCGAGATTTGGCTTCGCTTTCTGGTAGAGCCTGTTGGGAAGGTTTGGTTCTTTCTTTGTTTGTGCTCTTGGATTGTATGCAGGGATCGATGTGATCTCACCTGTAGGGCAAAAAGTTTCGTTCTTTCATCATTTTTTTTATTCTTTCCGCGATGCTCTATCATTTCAGCTTTTCATATCGCGAAAATCACAATTGCCCAATCATTTCGGCTATTTTTCGCGGTGCCCAATCATTTCGGCTAATTTTCTTTTTACTCGCTGCTTTTTATTGAGAGTTGCCCAATCATTTCGGCTGTTTTTGTATGCATACATTTTTACTTGCTGATTTTGTTGCAAGTTGCCCCATCATTTCGGCTATTTCATATGCATTTTTTTTGGCTCGCTGATTTTTTCTCGCGAGTAGGGGATTTGGGATCTGATACCAATCTTAGCATCAGCATCGCTGCGACTGGAATATTGCCAGGAGCGAATCATCATTTGCCATGAAAGGACTTGGAATTTAATACCGATTTAGGCATCAGCATCGCTACAACTGGGATATTGCCAGGAGTGAATCATCATTTGCTTCTGTCGATGTCGAACAAAGGTGGCTTAGCAAACAGGGTTAGGATCCCATCGACTGAGGCTTTTGACTTCATGAGCCGTAAGGGTCTCATAAAGGTGTTTCTCCCTACGAGTCGTGAGGATCTCGTAGGTGCTTTTTCTCCTTAGGAATCATGAGAATTCCTAAGTGTGTGTTCTCTTATAAGTCGTAAGGATCTTACAAGAGTGTTTTCTCCTTACAAGTCGAGAGGACCCACAAGTGTTTGTTCACCGTGTGAGCATATCCTTAGTCGCTGGTAGGACTCTGTTAGGGAAATGTTCATTCGTGCCCGTGGATTGTATACAAGGGTCAATATTGAACCGCTTGTAGGGCAATATCGAAGGTTGTGGGGGGTTGCTTAAGAACAGGTTCAGGTCTCTGTAACTTAAGACTTTCAAATCTTTTGAGCCGTGAGAGTCCCATAAGAGAATTCTCCTTACGAGTCGTGAGGATCTCGCAAGTGTAATTTCTCCTTAGGAATCGTGAGGATTCCTAAGTGTATTGCTCCCTTGTGAGTCGTAAGGATCTCACGCAGGTGGTTTCTCCTCACAAGGTCGAGAGGACCATGTAAGTGTCTTTTAACGAGGTTGCGCCCTTTCGGGTTTTCACAAACACTCGCCGGTAGTCCTGCTGTTTTTACTCATGAAGCCCTTTCGGGTTTTCATCCGTGCCCATTTTGCTTATGGACATACCATTTTTTTATTCCTTTTTTTTATAACGAGGTTGCGCCCTTTCAGGTTTTCACAAACACTCGCCGGTAGCCCTGCTGTTTTTACACACGGAGCCCTTTCGGGTTTTCATTCGTGCCCATTTTGCTTATGGACATACCGTTTTTATTTTTATTTTTATTCTCCTTTTTTTATATATATCGGCTTTGGGATGCCGCAATCCACCGTAGTTTCTTGACCTCTCGGTCAACAGATAGTTTTAGGACATAGTGGTCCGTTGTTAGCTTAAGGACGTTTCGGTCCGCTGTTAGTTTAAGGACGTTTCGATCCGTTGTTGCCGTATTTGAGGCGAATTTCTAGTTTACGGACTTTTCGGTCCATGGTGTTTTCCCTATGAATGAGAATGATGCCCCAGGCGTGTCCATCCTTTTCTGAACATGTGGTTGTGGCGGGCTCACCTTCCAGTTTTCGGACAATGCGAACTTGTCCTTTTGGTATTGGTCTTCAACCCAATTTTTGAAAACGTGGCAGTTTTCGATCGGATGGCCCAATACTTGGTGGTAAGGGCAGTAATTAGGATTGTTGGCATCATTCAGTTGTAGCTGGCATTTCGGCTCCGGTAGAGTGATAAGCCCGCCGCGCACTGCTAGTTCGAACAGCGTCCTTGTTTCATCCCGGGAAAATGAATAAGGACGTTTCAACTTTTCATAGAGGGGTTGCCGCTTGTTGCTTTGGCGAACAACCGGTCTAAGGTCACTCGATTGTTGTTGAGCGTTGGTGACGAAGGCCGTTTTTTCCTTCCCTTTATCCTTTTTGTTCGATCCCTTGTTTGCGGGTCCGGGATTCTTTCCGGGTAACGTGCGATTGCGCGGCTGAATGTTCTCGCAACTTCTTAATTCTTTCGCTTTAGAGATGGATTCCTTGAAGAGATGGCTGAGGGCTACTTTTCCGTCGGAGTCGCTCCCGAAGGGGAGAACTCGCGGTCCCTCGGGATCAACCCTATGACAATTGTCGGCAATTCTTATACGCTCATCTGTCGCATTTTTCTGTTGTCTACGAGCTTCACACTTTGTCTTGTTGAAGTGTTGCCTGTGAGCGACATACCCTTGCCACCAACACTTAAAAGAGTTGCAGTCTTCAGTAGGATGTGCGATCTTCTGATGATATAAGCAGAAGTTAGGATGTATGTCCGCTTCATCAAGATGTATCCCACCAGGAGAATTTTCTCTGAAAGAGGGCAGCCTCATCCCCATCGATATGGCTTTGGCGAATAGTTTCCTTGTCTTAATCCTGGTTTCATTTGCGGCGGATGTACTTTGATCTGGTGGGAGTGTTTCGACCCTTTTGTCCAATCGCCGGCGTTTGGCCTTTTCAAATATGGCCATCTCACGCTCCCGATCAGCTTTACTTCTAAGGAGAGCTTCGTTTAGGAATGCATCGATCACTTCATCTGACGGCCCCAGAAGTTCTGATTCAGGCTCTGCCCCCAGTTTCTTTGTGCAAGGAGCATCTTCATTGTTTAGCAATGAATGAGAGATCACATGGCAACTTGCTACGTAATTCTCAGATTCGTCTGACGATTCTTCTCCATCATCTCCGTCCTCAAGAACGTGGCTGAGGAACTCTTGGAGCATGATTGGAATCCGCGCCTTCTGGTTACACTCTTCCAGCGCGTCAATCTGCTTTTGTAGGTCCGTGCGCTTGTCGCCAGGCTTCACGGGCTTCTTAGATTTCTTCTTCTTTTTCGAAGATTTCGACGGCTGGGTGTGAACGCTTTGGCTATCACCACCGATATTTGGAGTTGGGCGCGGCTTCAGCATCCCCTTGATGATCTCAGGTTCCAACGGGTTCTTCCATGCGATCGCCGGGCATGTCTGAAGATCATTCAGCACCCTTTTGGTCTTGGCCGAAAGAGCCACCTCCCATGGAGCTTCTTCAACAAAAGAGCACGTTGCCCCCGGTGTGTTTTTCTTCTTAGGAGTGTGAGGCTGTGGCGGGTTCACCTTCCAGTTTTCGGATAACGCGAACTTGCCTTGTTTGTACTGATCCTCGATCCATCCCTTAAAGACGAAGCAATCTTCGATTGGATGGCTTACCGCTTGGTGGTAAGGTCAGTAATTAAGATCGTTGACATCGCCTGGTTGCAACGGACGTTTTAGATTCGGCAGATTGATGAGTCAGTTGCGCACTGCCAGCTCGAACAATCTCCTTGTTTTATCCTGAGGAAATGAGTAAGGACGTCCCAGTCTCTCCTCGAGGATGGGCGTGGACGCACGTTGTTTTGGCGAATAACCGGCTTTGAGTTGCTCGGCTGTTGTTGAGTATTGGCGACGACGATCGCTTTCCCTTTTCCTTTCTCATTTCGAGAGTCTGGCTTTGGAGGAGACGGTCTGTGACCCATCTGGTCCAATTGGGCCAGTTTGTCGATCAAGGCCTGGAAAGTAGTTGGCTTGAAGAACATCATGAATTGTGAGATGGTCGCTTGCGGATCAAGAGTGCCCACGAACATGCCTACCGCAGGTGCTTATTTGATGCGTTGTTCGCACTTCGACCATAAGTTTCGCCACCGTATTGCGTATTGGACCCACGTCTCGCCCGGCTTCACCCTGGCATTAATCAGTGCCGTTATCGGGGTACGTTCACTAGCACTCGCGAATCTTTGTGTAAACAGTAGCTCCATCTCCGCAAATGTTTTGACAGAGTCGTTAGGTAGCTCCGAATACCATTCGAAGGCCGTTTCCGCTAAGCTGCCGACGAATTGGCGAAGCAACAGTTTATCATCGCCCCCGGTGTTGCCGCATAAGGCCCTGAATTGAGCGACATGCTGATGTGGATTCCCCGTCCCTTTATATACATGAAACTTCGGAATCGTATATCCCGACGGGTAACTGATTTGGTCATACCAGCCCGGATAGGGTCGTCCGGTCTTGACAATTTGGCCAGCCGCTTCATTCGCCTGGTGAGCTCGTATTCGCTGAGCTATATAGTCGTCTAGTGCGGCTTTGGAAATGGTTTCCTCCTTGGCTGCTGAATGAGCCGGAGGAGGGTTCGATGTCTCCCCTATGTCGTCTTCAATAATGATCGGAGGGTCTTCAGCTGGAGGTTCTGGCTGTAACATCATCCCGACCATGTCTTGGAAGAGAAGCGCTATTTGTTTTATGTTGGCAGCTTGTTCTGCTGCCTCTCTGTCCTTCTTTTCGAGGACTCTGCATAGGAAGTCAGCGTCAGTTTCCTGTTCGTGACGCTGTTCTGATGATGTTTCCGGGCTTTCTTTTGGCCCGGTGAGTGCGGCCATTGCAGTCATCATCTCTTGAAGCTTCTGCTGTTGCTCCTGGGCTTTCGTCACGGAGCGGGTGAGCGGTCGGTGACCCGTCGAAGCGCGGCTATCCTCTTTCTCGGATGCCATATAGACAGTGTGCACCACCATGCCCCCAGACTTGGGGCGTTTAGATTCAGTGTCTTTGCAATTTGCCAAAGACGCATGGATCTTCTCCGATCCCCTTCTTTTGTGGGCGGTCGAAATTGAGGGGGCCGTTGTAGTGGGCACCTAAGTAGCTGTTGCTTTTTCTGGCTTGACAGAGTAGTCCTTCTCCTGCCGAACCTTCATCTTTTTCTGTCGACGGAGATAGTCTTGATCCATTACGGAGTCTTGGACTTGACGCCAGACCTTGTAAATTTTAGAGAACAGACGTTGAGGGGGCTGCTCCAGCTTCACCTTTGGGGCATTATCCACAGGTGTAGGAGATCTTTTCAATACGGCAGTTGGCGAGTTTTTGCGCACCCTTCTTAGCGGTTCAAATCTATTCCCAGTCGGAACAGCAAAATTGATTTCCACCATCGGAGCTGGTGGAGTTAGCCCAGAAGGGGAGTTGGGCGACCCGTTGAGAGGGGCCGCGGTAGTAGCAAGCCGATCGAATACCGACTTCTTGGGAGCTTCTTGTGACGGTACAGGGGCGTTGAAGCTCATGGGTGGGAGCATGGTCCCGAAGAATAGCCCAGTGGTGGCTTGAGTTACCTGTTCCACTGGCATCTTGAAAAGGGAGGCCGCTTGGGGCCCGTAAGTCAATCCTCTAGCAAGGACGGAGTGAGAGTTGCAGTTGCAGGTAGTGCAGTTTGAAGCCATTGATCTTCTATTTTCTGCACGGAGCAAGACACCAAATCTAAGTACCTCAAATCCACAGGCAACCATAGCAAACCGCGATTCGTTCGCAAACACGACACACGAAGTGTGGAGTGGAAAGAGAAAGAGGTCCCACCGGGCGTGCCAGAATCTGTTCCCCTCCGAAAGACGCGACGAAGACGCGATAGACGTCTTGCCTGAAATTCGGGGCAGATGCTAATAGGTGCTATCCGTCCACCTCTCCGAAGATACCAAGTTGATTTATGGCACCATGTATCGAATGTTTAAACGGATGCGGCCGATGCAGCAGACTTCGTCAGATTCCCCCTCATTCGAGTGGGTTTTGATTGTGGGGACGCTCTTCCATGCAGGCGCAAGCCCCTGCAGTTAATTACGCTACCGCATCGCGGTAACAATGTTCTCCTTCTCCAGATGGTCACTTCGTGTCGTGGGTGTTTGTTTTGTTTGTGGTTGCCCGTGGATTGTATACGGAGACTAATCTATGTTGTCGCCCGTAGGATGTAGATTAGTCCAAATCCGTATTTTCTTAGATTTGGGTTTGGGGTTTTGGTTTAAGAATACGTTAGTCTTATTTTGGACTAAGATCAACTTAAACGTTTGTTAAGGACGCGTTAGTCTAATTTAAGGCTAAGATCGACTTAACGGGATCGTTTAGATCCAACAAGAGAGCATTTGAACTCTATTGTTTAGTTTAGAGACATTGCGGTCGATTACCAGTTTAAGGACATGGTGGTCCATTATAGTCCATGGAATGTATGGCCGTCGGGACCCGTCACCTCTCTGAAGACGTTGAAGGATTACAACGACAAATATCAGAGGAGTTCAGAGATGTACCCTTGAACCAATGTTGGTTGGGAGATCTATAGTCCAATTTGGGACTAAAGTCTGTTTGAAGGTTTATGAGCATATGGGCTCAGTTGATACGAGTTGAACATTTTATTGTTCTGGCTATTGTACCTTTATTTGGGCTCGGCCCTTTTATTAATGCATAGCATTGGGCTCTGTTGTTTAAATGCATGGCATTTATATTTGGCATGTTAGGCTTTTACTTGGGCTCTGCCCTTTTTTAATAATGCATAGCATTTTTAGTGGTCTGATAGTAAGCCACGTAGCTTGTTAGGCGTTTTGCGCCAATTAAAGAGCGCAATGCGCTAGCGCATGCGAAGGTGACACGTGTCACGCAGCGCAGAGCGCAAGTCTGTTAGCGCAGTGCGCTGCACCAGTGCGCTGCTGACACGTGGCGCGTCCTGGTGCTATGCGCCAATCCAAGAGCGCAGTGCGCTATATTTTGAAGCGCAAAGCGCAGATTGTTCTGTGGTTGACACGTGGCGCGCTCTGGTGCAGTGCGCCAGTCCAAGGAGCGCAAAAGCGCATTTCAAAAGTGCAAGGCACTGTACAATAGCGCAGAGCGCATCTTGATCCAATTTAGATCAAAGAATCAAGTTTTTCTTGTTCTAAAAGAGGTTCTACCTCAAGATTCAAGAACCAATGGTTCTGATTCTTATCAAAAGGCTGTGCCTTTATATAGATCAAATGATCTGTGAAGTAATACTTCCTTTAAATTTTTTGTGATTGGATCTTTCTGATCTTTTTCTTTTTATTGAAGATCTTGATCTTGTTCTTAGATCTTTGATCTTTTTTAGAAGAGAATTCTTCTTTTATTGAGACGTTTTCATCTTTTTTTTTCTTCCAAGAATTTAATTCTTTACCTTCAAAGATGAAGAAGATGATCTTCTTTCTTCAAAAACTTGCCTTTCAAATTTTTCAGAGGGTTCTCTCTTTTCTGTATGTGTGTCTATCTGAGACTTGGAGTTTAGGGGCCTTTATATAGGGCCAATTGATTTGTTGAGTTGGTTACAGAGATCTTTCTCTGATTGATCTGGGGATATTTCCCTACCGTTGGATCTTTGATCCTAAGGTCTCTGTTTTACAGAAGATAATCTTCTTATTTTAATAAGATTGGAAAGATCTTTCTAGAATTTTAATTCTGATTAATTAAATAATTTATTATTTAAATTCCAGTGCTGGCGCAATTGGCGCTAGCGCACCTGCGCTTGACACGTGTCGCGCAGCGCAACTGCGCTAGCGAGCCTGTATTTGACATGTGGCACGCAGCGTAGAGCGCAGCGCAACTGCGCTAGCACACCACTGTTTGACACGTGGCGCGCAGCGCAGAGCGCAAGTGATCTGAAGCATTGCTTCAATTTTGAATTTTGAAATTCAAACTGAGTTTTGCTCTGAAAGGGAGATTTTCTCCTTTATTATTATTATTATTATTTATTTATTTATTTATTTTTATTTTATTTTATTGTTATCATTTTATACGGAAGCGGGTTTTGAGCCAAAATTTTGGCGGGAACATATACTTTTAGAATTTGAACTTAAGTTTTAGAATTATTTTTCAGACTTATACTTCAAATAGAGCTTTCAATACTCTTCCCTTATTTCGATTTAGCCCAAGAACCGAACTCAAAATTTGCCTATTTCTAAATAAAGTATAAGGACGTATATTTTCTACAGTTAAACTTTAAGAAAGGTTATTTTTAGGATTTTTAATTTACTAAGTTTAGGATCTAGTTTTTCCTAACTAGTCAACCGTCATGTTGAACTTAAATCAAATATGGCCAAAATGGAAATTTTCAATTTTTTCACTTAATTATTTCTATGGGTTTTAAAATAAGTAAGCAAATGCAAAAATATACATATGAATGCGAAGGAAAAAAGTTTACCGAGCACACCCCCAAACTTAAACTTGACAGTGCCCTCACTGTCAGGCTACACCAAGAGGGTCAAAATTGTCGGTACTCCCCTGTTTGTTTATTTATTTTTATTTTTATTTTTATTTTTTTAACAGAAAAAGAAAACAAAATATATATATACACAAAAAAGCCCCCCCCCCCAAACTTTAGTGAAACAGTGTTTCCACTGTTGCCATCTATTAAATCTTAGAAACCTGTAAACTTGGGAGAAAAAATTTATTAACGGGGACATGAAATATGATTGTGAAAATCTCCCCCAAACTTATTTTTGGCTCACCGCTTTGAGTAAAAAAAAATTATTTTCAAGAGCCAAATTATAAACCCCCCCCCCAACCCAAATTGAGTTAAACAATGTTAAGCTTTTAAAGAGAGGGTTCAAAATTATTGGTCAATACCAAGCTTTGCAAAGACCAAAAGTCAACACCAACCATACGAAAAATTTATCAGTGAAGCGCACCGGTTGGTTGAAGAACATATTGTATAGAGTCGGGAAGAAATGGGGTACAGATAAGTGGTGTAATAGAAAAGGTTTACGTCTCGATTTGTAGAGACGAAACAATAATGGTGAACGGAAACGAGAATGTGGATGATTAGGAATAGGAAGAATGGTCACATTCTCGTATGGGATAAGAAAAAATGGTGGTGGTTCGACTTCTTCAGGGGGAGGTTGATTAATCACAAAATCCGTGTCGTTTAGGAATGCGAGTTCGTCGGTGAAAATATCTTCGAAACTTTCATCGATGATCCGATTGAACGTTTCAATGTCAATAAGTGTCGCGCCAGAATTCAACACGCTTAATTTTTCAAAAATTATGGAGGTAGAAGACTCGTAAAGCTCATCTACCTTATTCTCAAAAGAGTCTAAATCAAGTTGTTTTTCTAGAATTATCGAACTCAAAATATCGGATTGTGATTCATTAACACTCACTATCATTAAAGGAAGATTGGAAGAAGAACCAGAGAAAGTGGGAGAAAGAAGTGGAATACGAACTTGAGGATGGGAATGGAGTGTATAAATTAGCACAATTTGTAATGACCGATGTGTAAAAAACGATTGTGCTAATCTATCAACCCACTGAGAAATGAGGTCAAGTCCCTCAAGATTCGTGAAAAAACATGGGTACGTCGAACTTGGTAAACCAGACATTGAAAATGAAAGTGTAACGGTTTCTTGCAAGGTCGGAGCGAGGATGGAGGGAAGTGATTGAGGAAGAGTATCGGTTAAAGATTTAGGAGGGTGTGCGCGGTCAATGAAAGGGATAGAATGAATTGGAAAATCCGACTCCTCAAGTAAAAATGCTTCATCCTCAATAATTTCCTCAATACTCTCCTCAAAATTTAGCTTATCCATGCAATTCTCATCAAAATCAAGACGCATATGAAGTTCGGGAGAAACATTTAATGACTCGGGATGATGAATTGGAGAGAGAAATTCAGTCAAATCTGCGAGTTCGTCATCCAAAATATTCCCATCGTCAATATCCTTAATCAAGTGAAAATTAATTTTCTCAGATAGCTCAACAAAAGCATGGATATCAATCAAATTAGGTTTTAGAGTGGAGGTGTAGAAGTCAAAAGGATTGGTGATGGTTTCACTCAAAAGGGACCCTTCACAATCAGGTAAATCAAACACTATAAAGCCGCACAACTCATTAAACGTTTTATCTTCAACTAGTGAATCATTTGGAACACTTGATAAACATTCAAAACCGGAGTTGTGGGATTCAATTGGGGATGGGTAGGTTTGATTTGGAAGGGTGTACATCTCACTCTCACCACTCAAATTCTTAATCTGTCCAACCGCCTCATCATACATTGGAAAATTTGGAGCTAGTTGGAAACTAGCTACCGGGTCACTAGGTTGTATGAGGGCTGCCATGGACGCATTCAAATCCATCATCTGTTGGCATGACGCTACCCTAAAGTCTTCCAACGCCTGTTCCAAACTAGACATGGGTTGTGAAGGAGTTTCAGTAAAACATTCAAAGTTGTTTGGATACTGGAAACTCCCAAATGGCTGTGTAGAAGCAATGTCCAGGAAAGGTGTAAAAGTTGGGTAGGATGGATAGGAATAGAATGGTTGGACAGGGGTAGGATCAAAATACGGATAAGAAGGTGAATGGAATTGTTGATCCAAAGAATTCGCATCGGTGAAAGGAGTGAAAGATCGGTTACGAGATTTTTCAATATGTTCAGCAATAGATATGGGTTTCGGAGTTACAACAGAACTCGAAAAGGGGGTATCAACGTAAGAAAGTGGTGAATGTTGAAATGGTTGATACAAGATGGATTGCGGAGTCCAATTGGTTGTCCTAAACGCGTCTATCCGATCTTTCAAAGAAATTTTGGGCATGGAAGGGTCGTTCGAAATTCGACCAAAACAAGAACCGTAGGAAGTAATGTCTGGTTGTGGGTACCAAAGTTCGGCAAGAGTTTTGCGAGGTGGGGTACCTATGATGTGATAAGAGAAAGAAGAAGAAAAAGAATGTGTTTTTTCTTTTAAATATTTTTTTTTATAAAAAAAATTGTTTGTTTTTGGATTTTTGAAATTTTTGAAAGTGTTCTTTTAGAAAGAGTTTTTGCAAGAATATGTATGGACTTACGACAAAATTTTAAATAATCACAGTTAAAACATGCACAATCACACCTAGAGCTATAGTTTTCTAGGTCCACTAGACTGCTCCTAACTGGTCCAAAGTGACAAATTGTGAGATATCCTTCAAATCGCCTATTCACTGCCAATTGTGGCCAGGTAAGCACAAATGAAGAAAGGAGGGTTCCGCTCACGAATCACCGTGAGACGGGCCTTTTAAAGTTACCTTTCTCACTTGTCTAACCTAGGCACCACAAAGTCTAGTTTAAATAAACGACTGAATGCCCACAACCTTCCTCTGTCCTAATGAGCGTGATAGTCCTTAATTGGCTGAGTCTAGATATTTTTTAATTAACTCAAGGGTGATGCATATGCCTTTAGTGATTTTTGGGGTCTTAGAAAGGGTAATGAAATCCCCGCCCAATCTTAATTGGTGTTAGAACCCCTTATATTCCGTTTTAAATATGCAAAGCAGTAACACACCAAAATCTAAAACACTTGCCAAATTTTTTTTTTATTTGGCAGCGCAAAGAATCCTGCACAAAAACAATTTATTGGATAAGAGAAAGAGAATCTGTGCAAAGAAACCTACATGAATTTTTTTTCAGAGGAGAGTAGATGAGAAATGAGATACTCACAGAGATTTTTAGGTTGCTGATGTCACCCTTTGACCGCGGTTCCGCGGTCAAACTGTTGATTATGCGGCGGTTCTGTGGCTGTTCAGACGTTTGACTGCTTCAAAGTTGTTACCTGTGCTGAGTTTGTTTTCCTCTTTCTGTCTAGATCTCCTGAATATTGATTTGTTCACTGAATTTGCTTCAAATATGAAACAGAATTTGCTCCAAGCCTGCATACTTGCACAAAAACCTTTCAAAAACAACAAGATGATTTTGATTTTTATTATTTTTTATTATTGTTTTTGTTTTAAAATTTTTATAATTTTAAAAAAAATTAATTAACCCGAAATTACACAAAGAAAGAGACTACCGTCTCCCCGGCAACGGCGCCATTTGATTGTTAGGGGTTTTTGCGTGTTCCTTAAATTTAAATTTACCGCAATCAAGACGGTGTTGCTTGGTAACTAGCCGGTTAAGAACGGATCAATCCACAGGGAGAAGGAATCCTTTTCTTTATGTTCTAACAAGTTAAGTCCAATTAAGTTGGGTTTTGTTTTAAGATCTATGAATGAGAATAAGTTGATAAAAAGTTTGCTAGGGTTAGGATTAGGTTAGTTCGAAATAGGGATCTTCTCACTTCTTTCAATGCCTTAGTTGTGAATAAAGGTGTTAGGGTAATCGACAACAACGGGGATTAGCACGACTGGGAAGAAACTTAGTTTCTTCCTTTTGGTCCTTGTCCGTCCGTTCTTGGCTCTTAGCCCTAACCTCCGGTTAATTCAACCACAACCGGTCTAATTAGGGAATCACCGCTATCATGTAGGATAGGGCGCCGTAGTGAGCGGATTATGGTTGAATTAAAGGGAGTCCATATTTAAAATTATTTGGGCAAAGAAAGAAGTGAGAGGGATTTCCTTCTCTCAAACCTTTCCTCTCCTACCCTAACAAGTGACGAATTACTCACTCATTAGAGAGATAACAATAAAATTCATTATAAGGTAAAAAGCAAATAAATTTCTATTACAGGATTAACAATAAAAAATTGCAGGTACGATAAAAAGAATGCGAGATAAATAAAAAGCTTACTTTATTGATGTCCTCTCAAAAACGCATTACAATCGAATTTAAATTTAGATCTAGAAATTAAAAAGAGGAATAAAAAATAAAGAGAGGCATCCTCTAAAAGAGGCACACCAAAAAGAGGCACCCTTAATTTGGTTTTGAGCTCTCCTATTTATAGATAGAAAAACCGTAGGTTTACATTCTGACCCAATCACTAATTTACAAAACTACCCCAAGAGAGCAGAGTCAAAGCACCGACACCTCCACCGACACGTGCACCACACGGCCGCGGTTCCATGGCCAATTGGTGGAATCGTGGGCTTATCTCTTCAGGGTTGCTTCATGTTACTTTTATCTTCTGTTTCTTCACTTGATTTCTCAGAATCTCTTCTATTTCCTTCCAGATTTCCAACAGTGCAGAATGATGTGGACTTTTGCCTTGAGCTTCGCGTTGAAGTCTTGAATCTTGTGCTGCCCTTGTGCTTTGTGCATTGAACTGTCTAATGATTTTCCATTTGTTCCTTGAACTGGTAGGCGGCATCATACGGATTTATCTGTTGTTGGTCGTAATCTCATATTTGTAGCGACTTTTCATGAATTTCACTATAACGAGCTGAAAACATGTAACCTGCAACTATTTAGCAGACATGGATCAAAAGTACCTACTTATATGCAATGTGATTAAGAATGGGCGGTATAAAAATGCAAAAATCTGATATGAACACGTGTCCCAGCCCCAAAAGAGAAAGCATGACGCCGTCTCTTCAAGAGTCTATCAGGCGCTCTGTGCCGCGCGAAAGCAACGGGGCAAATCCAGAAAAGAAGCGCTAGCACCACTCAAGACCCTGGTCAGGCCAGCCGTCTTCAATCGACTGTCCGTTACCGAAACAGAATTACCACGACAGCGGTCCACGAAATCAGTTGCCAATAATGAAAGGACGGCCGGATATGTTATCCACACGGTCTATATGGCGGACACGCGTCCTAGCGACAACCTTTGCAGCAAAAACAAGTATGGGGCCACCACATCCCAAGCCTAATCTGGCCTGAATGTGGTTGCCGCTTCCCAGGATTATCCGCCTCCGCTGGATGATAAAAACCCTCTTGATGAGACCGATAGGCAGAAAGACCCCTCAGTCCATGTGGAGTCAAGCTCGGATAGCGAGAAAGAGCCGACTTACCGCCCCAGGACCGCAGAACAAAAGTTGCTTCAAGAGCTCCGAAAACAGCTCAGGAGCAAAGATAAAGAGATGGCCAAGTTTTACTCCACAATCGACGACTTGATGAATATCGTAATGCGGCTCACGGCTCAAATTTCCCGGGCGCCCTATAATCAAGTGCAAGTTTTCACTCATGAACCGGGTGATAATGACCCGAAGCAACCAATGCCTGTACCTTTAGGTCCAAATTTGGGTGAGCCGCACAAAAGCCGGCCACATTCCACTTCTGAGGACGCCTTGGCCCCGGATGGCACTATCCCGGTAACACAAGATCGGATAATGGTTTGGTCATCAGTAAGGTTAAAACATTGGTGGCCGAAACCGAAGCTCAGAAAGAAATTGACAGTAGTGGGCGGCTATATCTCGCACAATACGATCTGATCGAGTTCCCCAGCGGCTGCATCATTCCTAAGTTCGAAAGATTTGACGGGACGGGAAACGCAAATCAGCACGTCTCCCACTTTAAAGCGTCGTGCTAAAATACAGGGGGCAATGATGCACTCCTTCTTCGTCGGTTTGTCAATAGCCTGACTGGTGTCTCTTTCGACTGGTATGCGAGCATACCAGACGGTTCCGTCACTACTTTTGCCCAAATGGAGTCTCTGTTTCGGCAAAAATTCATGAGTGTCAGTGATAAAATCTCCATTGCTGATCTTGTGAGGACCAAGACAGGGAAGAACGAAAGCAACACGGACTTTATCGCCCGATGGCGTAATCTCACGGTCAAGTTTGAATCGCCACTGGACCTGGACCAGTTCGTCAGCCTTCTCATTGGGAACCTCAGCAATTGGATGATCCCATTCTTATGTATAGCAGGCCTCAAGACATTTCAAGAACTGACCAAAAAAGTTCAAATGTTAGAGCTATCAAAGCAGAAATCTTCCTTGGATTTCCAAAATGACAATAAATCCTGGAGAAACCGAAAGGACGATAATCGCAAAGGCGGGAATTCCGACGGTACTGAATCTTTTAACACTTCGGCTAACCGAAATAAGCGAGAGATGAGCGGGCCTAATGCCAATCAGCCTCGGAAGCTAGTGTTGGGAGAGGGAGGAGAATCTCCACTGAAAGAGAAGCTGGATAAGGTCTATTCCTTCAGAAGGGAAAAAGTCCATAAGATATTCAAGGACGCCCTAAGAAAAGATCTATATTTACTAGTATCAAAAAGACCGCAAGAAACAAATATGACCGACGATCCCAAATATTGCCCCTAGCACAGAGTGATAGGTAATGTCGTTGAGAACTGCTTCGTCTTCAAAGATTGGGTCGAAAATCAATATAAGGCATGAGAGATAGAACTGTCTAAAGGCGTGTTAGCAAACAATCAAGCTGCGACCGCCAATTTCATACAAACAGAGACCGAAGCCCTTCGGGAATCTGCTGCTCTCTATCATCTACCCTTCATGGAAAAGAGCAGACTAAGGCAACAAACCATAAACCAAACGAGCAATATTGCCAATGAAGAAGCAGTAGATGGGTACACAACCCACACGGTCTACATGGTGGAGCCCAGAGGAACAATTCCTCCTATGCCTTATAGCCATGACAATGACGTGGTTGTTGCCATCCAACACCGACTCGGTCCAGATGATGAAGAGCCCGCTCCCATGGTTCCTCCGGAATCGAGCTTGGGCAATAAGGATGACCCTGTTATCATACCCAGAACTATAAATCAAGTATTATTCCATTGGCTTCACAAACAGCTTCAGGACATAGACGAGAAGTTGGCCAAGGTCCATTCTAAAGTCGATGAGCTGGCAAACGTCGTGGCAGATCTCACGACCCATGTCGTCCGATTGCAATTACAGCAAAATCAAAATTTGGTTCATGAGCCAGGGATCGATATCCTGAAACAGCCAACCGATACCCTCTCCAGCCCAAGAGCAGAACACCTTTGCGAAAAACGGCCGCGATTAGCCTCCAGTCCCTCTGATACGTATACTAAACGTGGTAAGCGGACAGTAGGCGAACCAAAGACCGATCGGTCTTGAGGACCAGGATCGGGAAAGGCACCTACTCTAATGGAGAGAAAGAAGAAAGTTTACGCTTTCAGGAGGGACGAAGTCCACAAAATATTCAAGGACGCCTTGAACAATGGTCTGCAACTGCCTATTCTAAAGAAGCTATATGAAATGAACATGACCGACAATTCCATATGCTGCCCATATCATATAATGGTGAGTCATACTATCGAAGACTGCTATGTTTTCAAAAATTAGGTGGAGAACCAATACAAGGTTGGGAAGACCTCATAGCCCTCGGATGTACCGGCAAGCCAAAAGTTACGGTCATCAATTCAGCTCCGCCAAGATCAAAGTTCGAGGAGCTGGGATAAGCAAACATAATTGACCACCACGTCGTTAAACCGGGAACAGTCGACCACCACGTCGTTAAACCGGGAACAGTCGACCACCACGTCGTTAAACCGGGAACAGTCGACCACCACGTCGACTGGGAGTGTAAAAAAAATTGTGTAAATAAAAAAAAGAAGAAGAAAGCCGAAATGATGGGGCAACTCGCAATAAAAATTAGCAAGTAAAAAAATGAATGAAAATAAAGCCGAAATGATAAAGCAATTGCTCAAAAAAATGTATATGTATTAGTATTTCATCCCCCTCCAAAGGCGAATGATGAGTCGCTCCTGAAACCATAGTTCAGTGTTAGCGACGCATATGCCGATAAAATTTCAAATCCCTGATTATCCCAACGGCGAATGATGAGTCGCTTCTGGTACCATATTCCAGTGCAGCGATGCAGACGCCAACCAAAGTCCAAATACCCAAATTCCCAAACGGCGAATGATGAGTCGCTCCTGAAATCATACTTCAGTGTTAGCGATGCAGACGCCAAAAAAATTCCAAATTCCCTAAATTCTCCTAGCCCTACGGCCAGTCCCCAAATTGACTACCGTATACAATCCACGGGCTCAAATAATCCTCATCACATCCATGCCTCACCGCAATCACCAGTCCCGCGGCCGGTCTCCGCCTTTGAAATTATGCTCCATTTGGGAAGACCCACTCATGTGTCCTCATGATGCATGAGGAGAACAAAACTTACGAGGTCCTCTCGACTCGTAAGAAAATACCTTTGTGAGATCCTTATGACTCATAAGGGAAAAACACACTTGGGGTCCTCACAACTCTTAAAGAAAAAAAAAACCTACGAGATCCTTTCGACTCGCAGGGAGAAAATGCTTTTATGGGACCCTTACGGCTCATAAAATTGAAAATCCTTAGGTGAAAGAGAGCTAAACCTGTCTCCTTAGCTATCGCTCCCCAACATGCAAAGGCAAATAATGAATTTCTCCTGGCACCTGTGCTCCAGTATTAGCAGCGCTGATGCCGATCCCAACCCCAAAATTCCAAATTTTCGATTCAATAGACCCCTAAGTCGTTAAACTGTGAGCAGATGGCCCCTAAATCGTTAAACTGGGAACAGATGACCCCTAAGTCGTTAAACTGGGAACGAGGGAAATCCCCTCATGGCAAATGATGATTCGCTCCTGCTACCATACTCCAGTGTAGCGGTGCTGATGCCAAACCAAAACCAAAATCCTCAAATCCTTTCATGGCAAATGACGATTCGCTCCTGGTACCATATTCCAGTGTAGCGATGTCGAAGTCAACACAAATCCCATGTTCTCTACGGAAAATGATAATTCACTCCTGGTACCATATTCCAGTATAGCGATGCCGATGCCGAACAAAAACCCAAATTCCAAGTCCCAGGCTCAAAAGTCCCGCCGGACGGATAAGAAACTCCCAAATCAACTCAAATCAACAACCTCTGTGTCGGAATCATGTTTTGTCTCAGAATGTACCCCGTGTCGAAATCATGCTTCGCCTCGGAGTATCTGCTTTCTCTGTCAGAATTGTGCTCCACCTCGGAATTAAGTCAACCAACGACCACCCCATCAGTATCAAGCTCCACCTCGGAATCAAGTCATCCAACAATCTCTGCGCCGGAATCACGTTTCATCTTCGCCTCGGAGTATCTGTCTTCCCTGTCGGAATTATGCTCCGTCTAGGAATTAAGTCAACCAACAATCTCTGCGCCGGAATCACATTTCGTCTCAGAATATGCCCCGTGTAGAAATCATACTTCGCCTCGGAGTATCTGCCTCCCTTGTCGGAATTATGCTCCATCTCGGAATCAAGTCAACCAACAATCTCTACGCCGGAATCACGTTTTGTCTGAGAATGTACCCCGTGTCGAGATCATGCTTCGCCTCGAAGTATCTGCCTTTCCTGTCGGAACTATGATCCGCCTCGGAGTCAAGTCAACCAACAATCTCTGTGTCGGAATCATCCTTCATCTCGGAATATGCTCCGCGTCGGAATCATTCTTCGCTCCGGAGTATCTACCTTCCCTGTAGGAATTATGCTTCGCTTGGGAATCAATCTCTGCATCAGAAATATATTTCGTTCAGAATGTCTACCTCTGCGTTGAGACCATCTTTCATCTCGGAATATGCTCCGCGTCGGAATCATTCTTCGCTCCGGAGTATCTACCTTCCCTGTAGGAATTATGCTTCGCTTGGGAATCAACCTCTGCATCAGAAATATATTTCGTTCAGAATGTCTACCTCTGCGTTGAGACCATGTTTCGTCTCAGATTATACCCCATGTCGGAATTATGCTTCACCTCGGAGTAACTTCTTTCTCTGTCGGAATTATGCTTCGCCTGGGAATCAACCTCTGCATCGGAGCTATATTTTGTTCAAAATGTATGCCCTGTGCCGAAATTAAGTTTCGTCCCAGGATACACCTGTCCCGTGTCGAAAACATGCTTCCCCCCGGAACCCTGCATCGAAACTATGTTTCATCTCAGAATATATCCTCCTCCTGAAATTATGCTCCGCTCCGCGGAATGATGCTCCGATTCTTGGAATGATGCTCCGCCCCCGGAATGATATTCCATTTCGAAGTCAAACTCCCCACGAACAAGATCAATCAATTTCATGCATACAACACTTACACGCGGTGTGCATTTATTGATGGGGGCACTTTGTTGAGGTCAAAAATTACACCCCGGTTGACCAAGTCAAAGTCAAAATCAAACCCAAGCCAAGTGAACCCAAGCCCAAGTTAAGTGGGCCCATGCTCAAGTCGAGCCCGAACATGAAGCTGCCGGCCTCCCCTATGCCAAGAAGAAAATTACGTAATAAATAAGTTTGATGTAATTTCATGCATGAATGTAAAATAAATGGGTAAAGAGCCAAATTTTTGTAAAGCCCATGACTCATGTGCAAAAAGAAACAAGCACATAAGGCATGGGATGGGTAAAATGCCACTTTGTAAAGCCCAAGGGGCTATATATAAACTTGTAAATCTATATAAGGCAGTATTATGATGAAATGAAGAGAAGAATTCATTCCCCTCAAAATTTTTAAGGTTCTGTGCCTCCTCCTTCCACAAGGTTCTAAACCTTCTTTTTTTTAATTAAATCAAGAGTTTAACTCTCTTTTTTTCCAAAAATAAATAGTTTTTCACCATAAAATCCTTGAAGGGGTGCTCGGATCTCCTATCAAATCTCTAAAATGGGATATTTTTTTAAAATCCCACCCCCTTTTCTCCAAGATCCAGCCAACAGAAAGAAGGAAGAAGAAGACTCATCTCCAAAAATCCAACTTTAGGAAAATCCAAGGCTCAAGAAAAGATCCAGGGCTCGAGGGAAAAGAAAGGGGTCTTCTTTCATCATCTCCGAAAATCTTTTGGGAGTTTAACTCCGAATAAAAATCTCTTCTTTAGAAGTTTAACTATAAACAAATCTCTGAGAAGCTCAACTCCGAGATCCAAATTCTCGAAGGAGTTGAACCCCAAAAGTCTAGATCTTTTAGAAGTTTAACTCCACAAAAAGATCCCTTTTTTAGGAGTTTAACTCCAAAAGTCACTCAGGAGTTCAACTCCTAGTTTAGAGGTTAAGCCCCCTTTTTTCTGCGGGCGCCCAGCGTCCGTCCGCGGGGCGCGGGCCGCACGTCGCTCACGCGTCCTTAGGACGCTCTTCACCACTCTTTTTCCTTCAAGCTGCACACTCAAAACATGTCCTCCGTTAGAAATTTCCGTTAGAAAAAATTTCTAACGGGACGCTGCCTGCACCCCGTAAGGAGGCTGCTAGCCTTCTTGACCCCCAATCCGCTATACGGGTAGCGAGACCTCCATAAACTCTACGAGGCCCCCGATACGTCCTTCAAAACATAATATACACTACACATTGAGTTCGCATGACCAGTTTTACCCGTCAATCGGAGGTTCTCTCACTCTAAAAGCGAGGGGTAATTAATGGCAGCTTAGTTCGCGACTGCTAAAGATTCAGATACCCACAATCAATAAACCCCAGCCTATCTGAAACAGGGAGAATCTGTATACGTTTGACAAGCGACGTGTATTCCCATTTCAATGGGATGACGAAAAACACCCTACAATAGTAATTATATTATGCGTGTAGCATTAATGAGCAAATTTCAGTTAAAGTATCATACGTTCGAGTCATTTAGATTATCATTTGTTATTTTCTTTAGTTTTTTTTATTTCTTAAATACTAGCACATAAAAGTTTGGTCATGTGTCGTTGTAGGTCATTACCACGACATCTAAGCTCCTAAATTAAAATTAATCATATAATTTTAATCCCTAAGCATGCAATTTACTAATGTTTAAAAACAACTAACTAAACTAATTAAAGAAATCTGTAGGGGTTTTCTACAAAACTAAACTACTCCCAATTTACTAAATTATCTAATTGAATTATTAGACAAAAATATAAAAACTTTTAAGAAGGAGATCAACAGGAGAGAGACGAATCCTGCATCTTGAAGAACGTTGGAAAAAAGCAACTTGTAGGATGTTTTTTAATCACCCCATTGAGATGGGAATGAGCGCGCTTGTCATGCATATACAGATTTTTCCTACCTAGGTTAGGCTAGAGTTTATTGATTGTGGGGATCCGAATCTCCGGCAGTCGCGGACTAAACTGCCGTTAATTACTCCTTACCTTTGGAGTGAGAGAACCTCTAATTGACGAGTCAAACTGGTCTTGCAAACTTAACGTGCAGTGTGTGTGTTATGTTTGGTAAGGGACTTGGACGTATTGGGGGTCTTGCAGAGTTTACGGAGGTCCCACTATCCGGATAGCGGGCTGAGGGTTAAGGGGGCTAGCAGTTCCCTTGCGGGGTGCGGGGCAGCGCCCCGTTAGAATTTTTTTCTAACGGGGAGATAATTTTAGTGGGGAACATTTGGAAAAAAGAAGGGTGAGGAGCGTCGTAAGGACGCGTGAGACAATGCGTGACTGCTGGGCTCCAACGGGTCACGTGGATGGCGCGTGGGCGCCGGACGCCAACGAGTCACGTGCTAGGCGTGTGGGTGCTGGGCGCCAGCGGGTCACGTGCGCGGCACGCGACTGCTGGAAACACTAATGGAAAAAGCGGTTTAGCCCCTGGGCTGAGAGTTGACTCCCGAAGGATTTTGGAGTTAAACTCTTAGGGAAGAAATTGGATGTGGATTTAGAGCTAAACTCCTAAAAGGTCTGGATTTGGAGTTAAACTCCTTTGAGAATTTGGATTTTGGAGTTGAACTCCTCAAAGATTGATTTGGAGTTAAACTCCTTAAGGATTTAGATCTTGGATGGTGAAAGGAGCTTCCTTTTCGTCCTTTCCGAGCCTTGGACTTGCCTAAAATGGGTTCTTCTGAGATGTGTTCATTTTTCCTTCTTTCTTTTTGTTGGATCTTAGAGAAAAGGGGCGTTGAAATTAAATGTCTCCCTTTTAGAGATTTGATGGGAGATCTGACCTTCCATTCGAGGATTTTATAATGAAAAACTATTCCTTTTTGGGAAAAAAAGAGTTAAACTCTTGATTTAATTTTTTTTTTAAAAAGAAGGTTTAGAAACCTGAAAAAAGAGAAGTGGGCACATAAACCTAATTTTTGAGGGGAATGAATATTATCTTTCATTTCATTATCATGTTGCCTTATATAGGCTTACAAATTTACACATAGCCCTTTAGGCTTTACAAAATGGCATTTTGCCCATCTCATGTCTCATGTGCTTATTTCTTTTTGCACATGAGCTACGAGCTTTACAAAAATTTGGCCTTTTGCCCATTTATTTTACATTCATGCATGAAAATTATATCAAACTTATTTATTACATAATTTTCTATTTGGCATGGGGGGGCGGCCTCTTCATGTTCGGGCTCGACTTGGGCATGGGCCTACTTAACTTAGATTCAGGCTTGAACCTGGGCCCACTTTTCGGGCCTTAACTTTAACTTATTGATCTCGACCTTGGGGTGTAGTTTTTGACCCAACACAATTATGATGTCCTTGAGCTCCTTCTCTCTCCTTAAATATTTTTAATTTTTATAGCACTCACAACCACCATCCTTACAAAGAGCATCGAAATTTGATCGTGTGGGAATTTTCATGGCTTTTTTTTAGCGCCAGAGCTATGAGAAAAATGCAAAGGACTTGAAGGCTATTTACAGGCTTATCAAAACCCTAGCCCTGGCTATTTTTGGTAACCACGTCACTATTAAATATGAGCCGTCAGATCGTGCAAACGAGTGGCCCATAATGAACCATATCGCTGTCCCCTCTCTTGCTCATCCTACACGAGCAGCGCACGTAAGAAGAATGGGGCCCTCCCCTCTTCAAGAGCAGCAATTGCTGTTAAGCAGCAATTGCTGTTAGGCAGCAGCAGGCCGGGCCGATTCTGACCCATGATCTGGACCGGGCTCGGCCTATTTTTTTCTTCTTTTCTTCTTTTGTTTTAAAACCAAACTGTTTTTTTAATTATTTTTAATTAGGAAAAATATTTAAATACGTTTAAAATTACCGGAAAATTATGGAAAATTTCTATAAAATCTATCTTAATGTTTTTTTCCTTTGTAACGAGATTTGGTCAAAAATAAATTTCTTTTCCGGTATTAAAAATATCCCATAAACCTTTATCCTTTTCTAAAAATTTAAATTAAATATTAAGAAATTACTAAAATTATATTAATTAGTCTTAAATACAAAACAACCTTTTTAAAATGTTTTCAAACAAATGAAGCATTAAAATAATTATATCGACTCAAGAAAAAATTGCAAAAGCCTTTAAAATAAACCTTAGAAAATTCCAATAATTATATGTAAATTCTTTTCTTTCTTCCGAAAATTATATTAATTATATTTAAACTTAAAATTCTCTTCTTCTAAACTTTTGAACTATTAAAATAGGTATAAAGATACGAAGGAAAATTATACGAAGAATTTATTAAGGTATAGGCAAAACGCAGACGTTACACTTTTTTGGAGTTAATTTTTTAACTCCAACATGCAGTAAATCAAAGAGCTGCCATGGTGTTTTGAGTATGCTTCGAGGGATAGAGGATACTCAAACAGACATGTGAGCTGATTGGATCAAGGTATACGATATCGAGCTTTTTGGATTAACCACTATGAGTGTTCGTATTAAGAAGATCCTTATGTTGGTCTTAACATATTTGGCTACACAGCTATTTGTTTGCAAGTATTGATGGTCGCACGGCTGCAGCACTAGCTTGTGTGGGCAATGGTTCAGAAAGGGAACGTGAGGATCTGAGTGAAAGTGATGGCACCTGCTCGATTGCATGGGTGGGAGTATGTTGGCATTTGGATCGGTTTATTTTTTCTACCCAACCTGAACCCCGCTCAATCAAGTGGGTTAGGGTTTTAATCTAAGCTGTCGGTCTAAATCCCTTGCTATATATATGGATGTGCAAGACTAGGGTTGTGTGTGTGTGTGTTGGATAGGGTCTCACATGTGTTGTGGTAGCCTTCTCAAATTGATCAAGAGAGAATTCTCTACGGTTCCAAGAAGGGAGTTCTTCCTCCTTTTTGCAAAAGTCTAGTAGCTTCTGCGGAGAAGGAGGTCTTTCCGTCTAGCGTGTGAGTGCACTCCGCCGATCTTCTGAAAAAGAAGGAGACAAGTTCAGATCAAAGGCTTCCATCGATATGGAGATCTCGACATTGCTAAAGTACGTGAGATCCCGACGTCGTGTAGATTGTTGGTTAATTACATGCTTCCGCTTATGTTTCCATGCAACGTATTTGGATTTGTCACGAGGGAATCCTCGACTATGTGCCGTAAGTGTTAAAAGCCTGCACTCTCTTTATAGTTCCATCTTTGCCTGTGGGTTGGGTTAAGCTTCAACAGACCCTCCACTACAAACGATATTTTTCCTCTATATCCATATACGATGCATGGAAAAAAAATTGCAATGGTATAAAAAAAAATTAAAACAACAATTAAAAGTCTATACAAGCAAAGCTAAATTTTAATTTAGATGTATCGTCTTCCAATCATTTTTGAAGTTGTTCGAGTACTTCTACCGGGGATGAAAATTCCCTGTTAGTCTTCCTAGTAAAGTCAAATGCTTGAATTTCCAATTTTGAAATATTAAAAATTCCCATTAACTATTAACTACTGTATTAAACTCCTGAAGATTAGTTAGAATTTTCAGGAATCGGTCACTTCAACGATATTGATGGTTCCTCTTTTAGAGGTGTTGTAGAAATGTCAAGAAATTCAAAAACAACTAGCTAAACTGACCTGCTTTTGCTAGCTCATCCGACCCCGTTGACCGCTTCCATTTTGCACGCAATGGTTTTCGTGCTAGTGCGCTCATCCCTTAAGATGAGAAGAGTGATTTATTGGTCCAGATGAATCTTTAGTGTAGTTCGAGGGGATGAGACAGATGCCTTCCAGCCGGGGGCTGAGGAGCAGGATGGAATAGAAGTGTAGTTTCAGAATATGAGATGTCTGAGCTTGGAGGTTCCGCTTCTCGTCTTTCTAAAAAAGCTGCCCGGACCTTGAAGGGACTTATGTCACCATACCGAACTACCACTTGTGTATTTAGTCCTTGGGAACCTTTAAGTGTCCTTTGGACCTTGAAAAGTTAACTTATATACATTCAAGGGTTTGATTCAGTACCTTACCAACCATTTTCGCGACGCATGTGACCGTACAAACAATATTCTAATTGTTTTTAGCAGACGGTCTATTGAAGCTCCACTAGCGTCCCTGCAGGTATCAACAATTTTCCTTCATATGCGTTTATGTGCATGAACAAGGAAAATCCTAATAACATAAAAAAAAATATATGAAAACCGAAACTAAAGTTTATATAACCGAACCTAAATTTTGGTTTAGATGCATCGCCTTCTAGTCTTTTCCTTGACATACATTCGAGGGTTTGGTTCAAATACTTTTCCAGCCATTTTACTAAGGCATGTAGCATACAATGAACGTGCTAATGCTCAAAATATTAGATTTTACGCCTCTACGTGCCCGCAACCTGCATCCCAAAAAAGCAAATTCTTACCGCAGATTAGGATTGCAAAATTCAGCCTACCACCAACTGTAATTTATAAAACTAATTTAAAAGCTGGTTATTGAATAATATCATATGCAATTTTTTAAAACTTTAATAGTTTAATTTGAAGAAATAATGCAACGAAAGTTAAAAAGATTTATCATTCATCATCATTTGCCCTTCTAATTTCCTTTATCCACCATTAGTGTTTTTGCAAGTGCCCTCTAGGTGTTTAATAAATTAGATTTTTTAAACACCAAATCAATTAATTTAGATAGTGGGAACGATATTTTCAGAGAAAGAGAGGTTGGCGGGAAAATTTTTATCATCCCAATACTTCATAATTATTATTTACTCTCCCAAGACTCTAAATGACTTTTAAAAGGTCGCACGACTTTGCCAAAAAGATTATATTTCTTTCAGTTCGTTTGGCATCCAACGCAGAGATATCGAGGCCAGGGTTTTAAACCCCCGAACCCTTCTCCTACATCTAAAATTCCCAACTTCGGTTCCGAATCAAAATTAGGATTGGAAATTTGCTCTATCAAAACTTAATTCGCCATGACAACATGAAACATGATTTTCTTACCCAATCTTCTCTTCTCGTACACTAGTGAAATACGATATAGTCAAACTCGCAAGTTAAGGATAAATGAAAAATCTAAATCGAAGCGAAAGAAGTCGAGCGTAATTGAGGAGAGAGTTTTGAAATATAAAATGTTCGATTCTCGAATGAAGTCTAGGGTAATCGAGAAATTATTAAATATTCCTGACGGCGACGTTGTTTTTTGATGGAAAATTTGGAGGGGAGTAAAATGTAACAGATTAAAGGTTTTGGAAGCAAATAGAAAATTATCAAGCATAGGGTGGTTTTTTAGTAATTAGCTGAGTATTGATGCACCATTTTAAAGTAGCCGAACCCGTGGTTATGAAATTTGATTAGACTTTTAAAAAACTTTAGATGGTTATGAAATTTGAGTTGACTTTTAAAAACCTTTTAGTTGATTTCTCTTATCCCTGCTATTATAGTCTTAAATGGAGGGAGTCTCAAAATTGAGAATCCAATTTTAATGACGGTTTTCTAATTGGCTGTAAAATCTTCTCATTTTTTCCAGTGCATAAAGATAAAATAAGGCAAAATTTGCTAGGTGCTCTCTCTCTTTGGAATAACTGCTCCTCCACTATCTCTTCTAATAACCAACTTCATAAATCTCTAATAATTAATAACATGCATCTCTAATAATTAATAACATGCATGTGTAAAATGCTAGGGTGAATAAAAAGGCGGCAGTGCATAACAACATTGATTTCAAAATTAAAGAAAAAACCCTTTTTCTCATGGGAACGGCATAGATGCTTATAATGCCGTCCATACGCCACGTGACCTCACGTGACCATTAAAATCGTGTCATCGTCACTAATCTCCCGCTTCATCCCCGCCTCCCCGCTCCACACATTTTTTCCCCAAATGTCAGCGATGCTGCTTCCGCTCACCGCCCATCGGATCCCGTCACCGCTAGTCATCCTAAGACCCGCTCACCCTCTCCCTCTCCCTCTCCTCTCGATCCCAATCAAATCAGCCCCGTTTCTTCAATCGAGTGCCTCTAGGGTTTCGATATCGAGAGCTTCGAATGCTCTCCATTCGAATAGTGATGAAAGCGAGGTAACAATCAATCTGTATCTGTCTCTAATTCTCTCAAATTTCAGGTTAATTCCTAACCAATTGAGTTGATTTCAGGTTGCTCGTGTCGCTGATCGTAGCGGTAATTGTTCATTTCTTTACATTTTGTATGTTGTCGTGGTGAATCGTATGCAATTTGCAAGAAGTTGATTGTGATTTTGTTTTTGTTTGAAGGTTTGGAGGAAGAGAACGGGAACCAAACTGCGAAAGGTTTTTC
Source organism: Agapanthus africanus (assembly GCA_030015575.1). Taxonomy (NCBI): domain Eukaryota; kingdom Viridiplantae; phylum Streptophyta; class Magnoliopsida; order Asparagales; family Amaryllidaceae; genus Agapanthus; species Agapanthus africanus. Next base: position 798,083,035 of record CM057340.1, read on the forward strand.
ATCTAAAGAGTACTCGCTGCTTACTAACTTCCTTCTTCTTTTTTTCCCAATTCCATTCCATGTTAAATTGTTACTGAAAATCACATGAATTGCAGAAGAGATGGCAAAAAATTGTTGCTTGTAGCAGACATTCGAAGCAAATAGTTGCATATCACACCTTTCACATGCAACATTAGGAAGAAATTTATTCTTATTCTTTGTGGACCTTTTTTGTGTTTAATTTTAGTTCAGTAGGTAGCTTACCTGAGCCAAATTCCAAGCATCTGGATTATTTAGCAATGCAAAAAATTGAAGAAAGAGCTCTTTTTTTTTATCGGGTTGGATAGAACCTCTCACTTTGGAAAAGAAAGTTATGCCGCACGGGAAATACCCATGTTGGTGAAGAAACAGCTCTTTAGGCATCAAAAGAAAGGTGCTTCTTGCACTCTCTCGCCACTACCTTGAGTATTATAGTCAATCATCCCACTTTTTAGTTTGTTTTACAAACCTATGCTTGGATGATAGATGCATTAGATGACATGATTCTCTCGTTTAAATTGTTTTACGCATCAAATGTGCCCCCCCCCCCCACACACACACACCCCATCAATTATGCTAATTAGATGTGGCTTACCCTTTCTTTTATTGGACACCCAGGCAACCACAAGTTAGCAAGAATCTTAGGTGTTTATTATCGGACAATTAATTTGCTCCCTATTTTCAGCTGTTGTATCTCTTTATGCCTCCATATCATTTCATTTTTCTTTTTCAATTCAAGGAAAGTGAGTATTCACTATTATCATAAATAAAACTACTGTAGATATTTAATCAATCAGTCCTGCAGAGGCTTGTTCTTTTTGTTAATAAATCTGATATGATAAGAACTTGTTTATTATGTTTATTAAAACTCTGATTACTGTGTAATAGAACTATGAAAGGCAGATATTCGTGAATCATTAGAAGAGATGGGAGTAACTGCAGTTCATGTAGAGGTGGAAACTGATAACAAAATGTGAGAACACTGAGAAGTGCATAGCATAACGCTTAAGACAACATGTTGCAGGATGAGAAGATCTAAGAATCTCTCACTTAGAGAGGCATATTAGACTATGAATTTCAGAAAATTTATGAATAATACCTATTACAATTTAAGTGTGAGACCGAATCGGTCCTGAGTTTAATAGTCGGTAATAAGGTTACCTTAAGCACAAAAGGAATGGTAAGCAGAATTAAAGCAAAATCACAATATGCTACTAGTTACAGAACGGCATCTGATAGGGATAGTAGGCTTCTTGGGGAACTTGGGGCAGAACAATAAATGGTTACTATGTTATGGGGTGGAATTAATAGTTATTTTGAAAGAATGAGAAATTATTATTAACTTCATTTGAAAATTAAACAAATGTTTCGTTAATGCAATGGGAATCTGCTTAACTTGTATTAGTAGTTGTTGAATAGGTATCACAACAGCTATTTTTCCAAATGAATGTGCACCATAAATATGTCCATGTTGCACTTGTTCTTTATAACGCCAAATTCCGCGTTTAGAACGATACAGGCTGCATTGGCTGGAAATTTCATGAAGCCTACTACATATGATGAGAAGCAACTCGTCATTTATAGTCTATTTATTGCGAGACCACTTGTTATTTGATTTAAAATTAAGTGAATAATATTGGTTAGTTTACTTGTGTACAAACCTGAACGGCTTTTCTTAAAGGAAACACTTACAGGGATAAGAATGCGAGGGAGAGAGTAAAAAAGGGGTGCAAATGTAGGAGGATGAAGGAGAAATTTAAGAAGCAAGATAACTTTATGAAACCTCCTCGAACGATCGAAACTGGATGTATCTTTATGAAACCTCCTCGAACGATCGAAACTGGATGAAATGAACATAAACTAACCTTTGGTAAACTTGTGGGAATAGCTTTAGCGATCAATCTGGTCAACTAAAAAGTTTAATACCAACTTACTTACAATGCACTTTTTCTTCTGAAGGTCAGAATAAGAGTAAAACTTGCAATTTTTTTTTGGGGGGGGGGGGGAAGGGGAGGATAACGAATAAGGCCAGTATTGAACTTAGACAATAAATCATACCATCCTTTTTTTGCTTGAACTTTATATTCAACGCAAGCTAAACTATGCACCATTTACTTGTGGATCGATCCCTGCATCCAACTCAGAGCCCAACAAGTAATATTACCCACATTCAAGCAGTACACATGCACATTTATTCTACCTTTTACATGATTCTGCTATTCTTTTGCTTGTTTCTTTACATCAACTTCATCCATGAATTCTGTTATCTTTTATGAAAGTTTTAGTCTTGTTAAAATTATAAGGTAAACCATAAGTTACACACAGGTTAATAACTTACTATGTTGGGGAAATTGTGACCTGAGTTTTTATTATCTCTTTATTAATGTTATATCAAATTGATTTTCCATTTGTTTCCCTAGGCTGATGCATGGCTTAAAGAGATATGGAGTTGCAGGAGTATTATCCTATGGGCTATTTAATACCATATATTATCTCACAACATTTCTCTTAGTCTGGTGAGTTGAAATAGAACTCAGTTGCATAAGCTATTGTTGTCTGTTTGTTTTCTTACTTTCTAGCTTCCTATCTTGTATTCAGCTATGGAACAAGGCAAATCTAACTATCAAATTACGATTAGTAATAAGCTAGGAAAGAGAGCCATGGTTGCAATGGAGCTAGTTCTAAGCGTAATATGGTTAGTAAGGTAATACAAATAAGGCGAAGCTGCAAGTTGATACTATAAATCGAACGATTTCTTACTCTGTAAATTATGCATGTTGATATGATGCTCGACCAGTTGTGTTGATTCACTGTTAAAATAAAAATAAAAATGTGATATGACATGGTTTCATATTGCTTTATTGTTAAATGCATATTGACATGGTTGCAATGGAGCTAGTTCTAAGCGTAATATGGTTAGTAAGATAATACAGATAAGGCGAAGCTGCAAGTTGCTACTATAAATCGAACGATTTCTTACTCTGTAAATTATGCATATTGACATGATACTCGACCAGTTGTATTGCTTTACTGTAAAAATAAAAATAAAAATAAAAATGTTACTCCCTCTGTGTCACAATACTAGTCTCTCCCTTTATCAAGAAATATGTTTTACTCTATGCTTCTATTACCAACGCACTTTAAATACGGAGTTACAAATTTAAATCCAAACATGCAATCAATGAAGACTATCATAGAATTTCAGTTCTACGACATTTTAGATTTTAGAAAAGTTATACTCTGCTTAACAATTGTGTAAGATGATAAAAGGGCTACTATTGTGAAACAGAGCGAGTAATACTCTTTTCTTTTTATGATTAGTTTTCTTAGCATTAAAAAAATTCGTACTATGTATATAAATTATCAAAAGAAAGACATGTATATCTATGAGCTGTTGTGACTTCTTTCTGATGAAATTTGCATGATGTTGATAAATGATAAATTTACTGCCGGAGTATACAATATATAGAAGTAAACCTAAGCTAGAACATTTGCATGTTCATATGACATTTTTTCGCTGTTTATTTACGTTCATACCACATATATAAATTATTAAAAGAAAGATATGCACAGCTACGAGCTATTGTGACTTCATTCTGATGGAATTTACACCTGTTGATAAATAGTTTATTTACCGCCATATTATACAATACATAAAATAAAACTTAAAACTAGAATATATGCATGTCCATTTGTAGATATATAGTGACTTAGTGATACCCGGAAGCATATTCATCTTCATCTTTGTTAGTAATTTGTTGATTTATTGAGTCCTTTTATAGGCTTCCGTGTTACTGTTCTTTTCATGAATCTGTCACACATACATGCACATAACCCCCTCTGTTGGTGAACATTGACATGCAAAAGGTATCTATAGCTAGTCTTGTTACTGCTACTAGATTAAGTTCCCAGAAGTTCCAAGGTCTAATTTGACAGTGAGCACCTGCATATATGATGATAGCCAAGGGAAAATATTTTGCAATTAGATGGTTATGCTGTCATCTTTTTATTACATTAACATTCTGGTAAAACACCATGTTTTTTGTACTTAAATACATACAATAGTATCCTTAGTGCATCTTTGCTTGCATATTCTCATATTTATGTTCCTATAATGTGTAATAGAACATTTCAGAAGAAACATGCATCTTTTGCTTTTCTTAGGTTTTATTTTGCCCCAGCTCCTGGAAAATTGGGCTATACTGCGGCGGTTGAAAGGTAACAATCACAATATTTTGGTTATTAGCCACAAACTTGTGCAGAAACTATCATTAACATTGTTTCTCTCGGATAACAGATTCCTTAAAGTAATGGCAATGGTGTGGGCTGGCAGTCAAGTTACTAAGATAGTTCGAGCAGGAGGGTCAGCTCTCAAAACTCCAGCTATTTTTTGTCTGACTAAATTGCAAAAATCTTCCTCACTTTTACATTTTCTAGAAAAACCCGGCACTTTCCCCTTATTTAATGATCATTAATTTTTTTTTGTTTTTTTGTAATTTTTTATTTTCAAAATATCCATCGCTAACAGTATTAATTTTGAACTCTGAATGAACAGGTGCTGAAAATATATAGCAAATTAGGAGTATTTTGGGGATACAATTTTTGGCAGAAATGTCGATGTTGAGGTGTTAGTATAATAACGAGGGAGGTTTATTAAGTGAGGGAGTCTTCCTGCAATTTAAGCTTCAAAGGTTATATGTTGTAGGAAAGTTTCTGTGTAGCTTGCCATTGTCACAAGATATAGGGATGAGTACTCATTAACGGTTGGCCAAAAGTAGTGTTTGTTTCTTCGGTCCTTACTTGAATTAATCTCGACTAAGATCTGAACACCATAAAGTACTCCTGTTTTATGAGAGAAAAATGTTCGGTTAGGAGGACAATTCTTCTTCATTTGAATTTTCATTGTGTCTCATACTTGTAGGATCCCTTTAGAAAATGTATGACCATATCAGAAAGGGCCAATTGCATACAACACCCTTTATGTAAATCTCATCCAACACTAATTATATCTTCTGTATGGGCTATTAGTACATGACACGCTTGAAGTCATTCTCGATTTACCCTAGAAGAGGAAAATTGACATGATCGGTCAGTAACTATGGGTGTTACATGTAAATTAACAGGTTGAGGTATAATTGAGGGTGTGATATGCAGTCAACCCTTTCAGAAAATGTCCATTCATCGTCATTTTAAATCAAATCTACACCGAGATTATGTGCACCATCATCAAAGAACATTTTTCAATTAATATGGAAGACAATTACTGGACATTTCCCTATGAAATCTCTAAACTGTCCATAAAAGTCGGGATCGAATTTTTATTGAATTGTAAGCTTTGCGTCATCCTCTATGGTAGATGCTACAATCTCTAATGACATTGTGCTAAGCTTCTCGTATAGTGATGTAGGACAAGTTGAGGGTGTGGATTAAGTAAATACTTAATGACGATGATTCAAATAGTAGACATCATTTATTTTTTGAGATAATAGTTTATCTAGTTTTGGTGATAGTTGAGTAGGGCGTAGTTATCTAAATTATGGTGGATTCCATATATATTCTTGTTGGAAATTTTGATCCAAAATAAATAAAAGAGAAAAACAAAGTTATTTTTATGTATTGTTAAGTCCATTTATTGTCTTATTATGCCTTTAATTGTTCTGTTTTGGCTATTGTATTCACCCATCATGAAATAAATTACCTACTTAATTTTGTTGATTATGGTTACAATACATATGATCAATTCTCTAGACTATAATAGTGCCTCAATTTTGAGAGAATATAACTTTCTCTCCTATCTTGATATATGTACAAAAAAAATATTTTATTACTTTATATTTTAGGTATTTAAAGTCATCAACCGGATCTTATTTCTGGCCGTCCGTGCGCCATCGAAAACACCAGCAATGGGGGTTTTGTACTGCTGGAAAAACCGACATCTTGGTTACCTACACGAGATGCGAAGTCTTTATTCTTAGGAAAGAGATTAAATTCTCGTCCAACCCTACAAGCTATGGATCATATTTAGTTTATTTATATATTTCTCATATTTATATTTATTATATTATTGCCAAAACAAAGAGTGAACCAGTCAAATTAAATTGATAACACAATAACATATGTTAATTAGATATTCATCTCTTAGCAATAACCAAAATTCAAGAGAGTCTAACAAGCCAACCTAACTAAATATATTTTATCAAATTGCCCAATTAGTGAACCGATGAAGATAAAATCTATACTAATTTAAATAATTATTTTTTATTCCTAGATTGTTGTGTAAATCAACATATAAAATAATTGTTGAATTATTTCGGCAATAATATAATAAATGTAAATGCGGGAAATATATAAATAAACTAAATATGATATTTGGCTTGTCGGGTTAGACGATAATTTAATCAGAATAAAGCCTCTGCGTTTTGTGCTAGTGATTAAGGCATCAGTCTTTCTAGCGGTATAAAAAAACCCTTGCCGGAGTTTTCGGTGGCACACGGATGACTGAAAGTAAAGATCCGGTTAATGATTTCAAATGCCCAACATGCAAGTAATAAAATATATAGTTGTGTAAAAATCAATTTTGGAGAGTAAACGTAGTAATTTTTTGGATATATTCTCTCAAAATTAGGCACCATCTATAGGTTGGGAAATTGATCATATATATTATAAACATGATCAACAGAATTGTGTAGTTTATTAATTTCATAATAAATAAATAGAAACATCCAAAATGGAACGACTAAAGAGAAAATTAAATTGGAAATAAATGTGTTGATGATGACATAATAACAAGACTATAAATGGACTTAAAGGTATGTAGAAATAACTTGGTTTTCTCTTTTATTTTATTTTGAAATAAAAAATTCCAACAATTCTGTTTATGGATTCCATTTTGTTTGGTGTATTTTGCGTGAAACCTCCTTACGATCGTAATCCTCGAAATCAGTCCCTGGCTACATGCTAATATTTGCGGCATTCAGAAGTAAACCTCCATTTATCGAAATTGAAATGTAAAATACTATCATCGATTAATTATTTGGTTTACAGTGACATTTATTGTTAATCACTTTGTCATTCAGGGCTCTTGCGTTGGCTCCCTTTGTTGATAAAGGTCTTTCTTGGTTTACAGTCAAGTTCAAGTTTGAGTCGAAAGGAAAGGTAAACAACGAGTTTCATAGTGGATGAGCAATGCAACTTAAAATTTTGCGTAATTTGCATAAACCCCCCGTCTAATTTACCCTGCACAGCACATAACCCCCTCCGTGTAATTTATAAGTGCAACCACCTCGTCCGTTCGATCCTGCAAAAGCCTAAAAAGAACATTCAAATTCTACTCTAAACAAGTTCAAGAATTAAATTAGACAATCCTGCAAGTTGGTTAGAGTTTTATTCAAGTGTTTTTGGTGGTTTTGATCGACTAGTGAGTGGGTGTTTGTGCTGATATATGACCTGAGGGGATATTATTACTATAAGGGGTAAACTAAAAGGGAGGTTTTGTGCAAATAACCAGAAATTTTTTACATGCAGCTTACCGGCTTCTCCCTTTCAGGCGTTTGCAGCTATTGCCAGCTTCTGTTTTGGTCTCGCTCTTCTCCTCTTCTTTGGGTTGACCTTACTATGGGCCTAATGGATTTCTAATGGAGATTCTTAATTGATACAGAAATACAAAAGAATCTTACCGATGGCGTCAAGGCTATCAGTAACATTTTGGATGCAGAAAGATGTAACATTTTGGATGCAGAAAGATTCGGTTATTTGTCTGTGCACTTGTTTCTTTGAGGAATTCTGAGAGATGTGGTTTTGAAGCGAGATTCAACATTTATGCTATGTTTGTGAATTGTGTTCGTCTCTGTAGAATGGTAACCTGCTTGGTACCATAAACACTAGAGAATAATTCTATTTCTTGAGACCCGCCTGCAATTTTCTTTTGGACAAAAAAATTGGAAAGGATTAGCAGTGCTTGTATGATTGTCATTAGCTCAAAAGTAACAAAAAATATTGTGAACAGGGCTTGGAGTAGGCTATTGGTGGTGCTTGGAGTAGGCTAACTCAAGGAGGAGATCTAGGATTGAGTCCAGGGTCTTCCGTTTATATGGGGAGTCTGATTTATCCCATCTGTTATCTCAAAAAAAAACAAAAAGAACTGATTATTGATAGCAATACTGTACAGTCAGTTTCTTTCTTGTAAGATCTATTATGGCTTAATTTTGTTAATTTCCTATGTTTTTCGACTCCCTAGAGGTTTGTTTCTTAATAAATTAATCAACACATGCTTTATGGAACTTCATCAATATCGGGCCTATTTGCTTCCTAGTAGTTTATAAAATCAGGAGTTTGAAGTCCTGATTTTACACCATGGTTTGCATTTTTTTTCTTCATTTCTTGTTTGTTTCGTTAGAGAAGTACATGACTTCCAACTCCAGATTTCCTATGTGGTAGTGGTAAAATCAGGAGTCGGAGATTTATGGGTAGAGTTGGGCTGGCGTTTATAAGGCATCTTTTTTTATTTTTTAAAATTACTTCTCTTCCTTTTGCTTTCCTATTTCCCTCTATATTCGTTTAGTTCCTGATATTCAATTCAAACTTTCATAGAGAACTGATACTTTAAAAATATGGATTTTTTTTGGACTTTCATTGGAATTGAGATTATTTTTTAGGATTCCGGAGCCACTGGAACCGAAAACTAGAACTTTTTACTTATGCATCATCATTTTATTTCATTTTATATGTGTAATAAAGTATTGAATTTTTATGTCTTGATTCCATTTCTTTGTTTAATGTGCATCCGCTTTATTTATTTACACTATTTTCTAGTAAACTTAATTAAATGGTATTTATGTTTTATTGATTTATATATAACAATTGGTGAAAATGACACTTTTATAAATAGTTTAAATTAATAATTAGTAATATAGATTATATTGGTATCATATTCTTGAAATACAAATTGATTAAACATAAAAAAATTGTGCCTGGTATTACCAATTAAACAGAGTATAGCGAAAATAAGGAGTACGGTTTTACAAACTTTTATGATTTTCTATTATGTAAGTTGAATATTTGGTTTGCCATTTTAGATATGCTTTCTCAAAATTAGGGTTTATTATATTGAAAAAATAAATTATACAAAAAATTGAATTACTTATTCAATAAACATATAAAATTAGTTAATCCATATAAGTCGAAGGAATAGATCTCCTAATGTAAAAAATAAAATAAATTATGAAAAGATATAAATTTTAATTTTAAAGGTTTATGTGATATTCTTTCACTCGAACAAGAGAAGAAATACCTTTGATGTGATATTGTTTGACTTGAATAAGAGAAAAAGAAAAATAAAAGAGAGATGGGAAGGGAGGAAGAGAGAGGGAGAAAAATATCGTGTGTAAAGAGGAGAGAAAGAAAAGAGTGCTGATTTGATGATCGGATTTGACAAAAATGGTTGGGATAATTTTAAAGGGTGGAGTTCGAAAGTTTTTATATGGTTGAACAAAAATTAGAACTTTTGATCTATTGGTCTCAGTTCTGATTCTATCCATGTCTAACAAAAAAAAAAGAACTTTCAGTCCCAATTGATTAACATTAGTTTTATTATCCCAATATGTTCCGCGTCCACTCTTTAGTTCCAATTGACCAAGCCCCATAGAAAGTCCTAAATTTTTTAAATGCAACTTCAAATTTCTAATTTAAAATACAATAAACTCCTTACTCTTGATTTTGTACTCCATAGAAACAAACATGGCCTTATTTCTGGTCTTTGTTGCTTTCATAATTATGTTAATTTTAAGAATGTGCATCATTACATTACATGTATTCAAACTGTCTTAATGGAAAAGCTAAAAAGCTATCAGTTAATAGTTATGTACATTCTATAATTTATTTCAGATTAATAAATGTTAAGTAAAAAAAACAGAGAGGAACAAAGTACGGAACCTTCATAACGATGATTATTTTTAAAAAATATTTAATTTCTTAATTACTTTAGGCCGCATTGGCCAAAATTCCTTAAGCCCTACCGTTCCTAAAAATAAGTATAAATTTGATTAAAGTTAGGGATTGGGATTTTACGATATACATTTTCCATTTTCTGCAAATCGAAGCTCTTGAATTTCACTTATGAATCCATTCAACCATGGGACTTTCTTGTTTTACGTCGATATGGATCATTGGAACAACGAGATTAGAAAAGAACAAAGTATCGACTATGAATCCTAAAACCACCATACCGTTATTTAAAACATATTGAAAAGCTTGTATAAGATCTTAACCAATCTCTTGATCGTGTAGCATACAAATGGATCCCAATTGTTTAATCATCTTACATAAAATCAATATTTTACGCAAAAAATAGAGTATATCTCACCCGTTAGTTGTTATGGGTATCATTTATATTAGGGATTAGATTATTTGATAAGTGAGTAAATTATTTCTCTTTGTATAATTCATTTCCTTCCCTTTCCAATACTCTCTTTCTCTCTCTCTCCACTCTCCAAAGATATCGACCTGCCGCCTTCGCTTCGTTCCATTCGCTCCACCCTCCAAAATTATTTCTCTCTCTCTCTCTCATGGATGAAAGCCATGCCAGCAGCAGCAGCAACAACGAGCCTTCATCAATAGAGGATCTCTACGACATCAACGTCTTCCCCTCAGAGCTCTTCTTCAAGTTCCGCAAAGAGATCCAAGGATTTAGACTTGGGCTCAACCTAGAGGTATCATTCCTTCAAATCTATCGCCAAACCCTAATTTTACTTTCTCAATCCATTTTAAATTAGATGCCAAGATAAGGTTTTGTTGCAATCCCTGCAATTTATTAGTCCTTTGATTGGATAATGGGTACTAATTTTTTATTTTAGGGTTTTCTCACTTGTAAGAGGAATTTTTGTTGGCAGTCGTAAGAAAATCAGCATTTTTTTTGGTCAAAAATGTATATTCAGCCAGAATACTTGCAGTCTAAGAGAGATAGATTAGGGTAAAGGTTGCACCTTTGACAAATGGTACAGATGTTCTTTATGAATTATGGTATGTGAGCTGATCAATTGAGGCTGGTTCTCATTTTATAAAACGAGGCCAACTTTTTAAACACACAACCCCGTCTTTTACACCGATCCAAACTGGTCATCTTAATCTATATGTTTTAAATAGCTCACGTATCAAATTTCATAAGATTTGAAGAGCTCTATCATATCCATCTAGTAATCACATTTTTCACATACCGAAAAATCGTTAATTTTTTACTCCACCTAATGGATGTGCCAGAGGTCTCCAAATCTCGTAAAATTTGATATATAAGTAATCTAAAACATATAGATCATAATGATCGGTTTGCATCGGTGTAAAACACGGGGGTGTATGTACTGAAAAGTTGGCCTCATTTTATAAAATAAGCACCGGCCTCAATTGATTAGCTCCCATTATGGTATTGTTCAATTTATTTATCTTTGTATTTCTATCTTTTTTATAAAATATCTGTATTTTGGTTGTTGAATATATCTTTTTTATTGTTTCTATTAATAAAATATTAAAATAAAAATTTCAATTTAGTAGGACACTTGAGATGGTACCAGAGCAACCCAAGCTTGAATCTCACCGTGTATTAATTAAGAGAAATACCACTGTGCAAAAGCCAGTTCTTGGCCCAAAAGACCCAGTATGCTAGAATATAAAATGAAATCCATCAATCCTCATCACAACTTCGGAGTTTTGGTGCAGTGCCTAGGACATTTAAGAACTTCAAACCGACTGTTTGCAAATTTCAGTTCTTTAATCTTTAGAGTAATAAAAATCAAGCAAAAATAGGCACTTGAGTTACTCGCTGTTAGAATTATTTTTGGAGTTTTCAGTAAAAGAATGAAGTGCAGATTTGGGTAGGATCTGCATTTTTCCTTTTCCAAATTACACAGACGTGAATGCTATTTGTGAATGATTTTGTTTAATTTATATCCGTGTTTCCTAATGCTATTGTTTGCAATTTTTTCAGTTTTGTAATCTTGAAAGTAATGATTATCGAGCGAAGATGGTTATGAAGCCCCTAAGCCCTGATAGAAAGTGGAAGTTCATGTATGAGCCCATACACGGGGATATACGGTTGCTATCCAAGAAAATTCCCATAACTAAATACCTCAATTTTCAGGTTTGGTATATTTTACTTTGTTGATCTGTTTTATCCAACACATATGCATCTGTTTTTGAAAGGCATAGGCATGAGGTGAAGGGTTTAATGTGAAGTGTTAAGTTGGCTTGATATACATTGTTAGCCACAAGCTGTCATAGTCTTATGTCTTTCACTAATTTGGCCGCCTACTTGGTATTAATGCACCATCTTCCCAAGAGTTTTGGAATTTTGGCTTCACATTCATCATTAAAAATACACATTATGTTTATCAGTCCCCATCATTTTGTTTTTGAGTGAGTATTTTTAAGCTAGAGGTCTTTGTATGTGGTCTAAAGACTCGTTTGCCATATAAAGACTATTGCCCCGCAACTCGTTAGCTTTATTATAAATTTGGCCATGAAACTTTCTCTTTGCACTTTCTTCCAAGGCCTATATCCTTATAAATAAGAAAAGTGCCTAAATTTGAACCCCTCCTTCGCCCCCCCCCCCACCCCCACCCCCCACCCACCCCCCAAAAAAAACCCAAATAAAAAACAAAAAAACAAAAAACAAAAAGGTGCAATCCTTTTGTATGCTTGATTTATGACTCAGATGAAGCGTGCACTTTTGTAGCATCATCAAGGAGACGTATCCATATTGGATTCTTTCAGGCTCGTTGAGTATACTTATGGAACTCCTTTTTGCACATCCTAAGATGTATCGGTGTGCTTTACGGTTAAGACGCCAACAGTTTATGCATCAACACCAATAAATTATCGTGTTATTGGTTTATATTTGCTAAAATGATAAACTTTTCGATATTATGTAATATTGTTTAGCTAAAAGAACTTATTGTATCCCTGATTTTTGAAAATCCATGAATCCATGGATCCGACTTGTATTATATCCCGTATCTATATTCGAATATGTGCTATTTAGGCACATAGCTCATTGTTCTAAATGCATTATATGTGCTCTTCAATGTGTTTACCTTTGAGTGTTTTGCATTTCAATGGGGATAATGCATTAAACCACGAATTACTTAATATTGTGGGCACTTCATTTCAGAATCCACACATCTGAAAAATAACATAATACCCAGTCAAGCTTATTCAATCATTCATTTATATAAGTTATACTCTTAATCAACAAGATGTGTATGCTTATGCATTGCAGCACCCAATTTGTTGAGAAACCGGAACATTTTATCAATGAATTTTATGTTGCCAAATCTTAAGCTTATTGTTAAGCTTTCAGAGAAGCATGGAAGATTGTTTCGTTGTCACTCAAGGAGTTTAATTCGATTATTTGATTGGGAAAATATCATAACTCATAAGTTGCTGGGACGGAGTTTAGGAAGCAGAAACAATAAGATCATCCGCGTCGTCTGTCTAAGCCTTTCCCCATAAAAAATAATAGGGGGAGCTTTGAAGCAAAACTAGTCAACCTGATGTCTATCCTTTCTTGAATATTGCCAATTCCCTAATTAAAAAAGCTATGAGAAGCTAGGGTTTGTCATAATCCTAGATGTCCGGTTGACATCCTCCAGATATTTGTAGACTATGGAAGAAGAAGTTTAGAAGAATGAGCTAGATAATATATATTCTACAGGAATAATGTTCAACTTGATGATAAAGGAAAAACCAACAGTGAAAAAGAACATATTCCACAAGCAGGAACAGTAATTTTTTCCTTTTTCCCAGAAGTAGTGACAGCCATAGGTGAGTAGGCCGCAGAGATTAGGAGGTAAGAATTCATATTTGCATCTGTTCTTGCTTCGCCAGCCAAGCACATTTGAATATGAATATGATTATTAGATTAATTAGTTACTTGAATATCTATCTTCGCACGTAAAATTACTCACGAGCAATCACAAATAATTGTTTGCATCAGATACTACTGCATGGTTCTTAGAATCCGGAGAAAGAAACGATTCTAATATTTTCATTATATGAGAAATGTAGAGTGTTTTTCGTCATCCATAGGGATGGATGTACTTACTTGTCAGACGTCGTACAGATTTCCTTCATCGGATAGTGGGCGGGGGTTTATTGATTATGGGGATTCTAATTTTCGGCAGCCGCAGACAAACCTGCTGTTAATTACCCCTTGTTTTGAGATGAGAGAACCTCCGATTAACAGGTCTTGCGATCATGCGAACTCAGTATGAAATGTGTGTATTTGAAAAGAAAGAATGCATGTTCATTCATTCATTTTTTTTGTTTATTTATACTTTATTATATTTTTTATTTTTATTTATTAAAAGTAAAGGTCCGTATGCCCCCGGAAAGAGAAGACCTGGGTCTGGGTACCCCGGGGCACCCAGGATGGCCCCCCCATGGGAGGGGAGCCGGGATTGGCCCCTTTAAGGGGGTCGGCTCCCCTCCATTAGAGGGGGGCCGGCTCCTCTAGGGGGTCGGCTCCCCCCTTTTGGGGAGGGGGCATGCTTCCTTAAAGGGGAGAGGGTCCCTTTTGGGGGTATCCGGCGGCTTTTGGAAGGAGGTGGTGCCCGGGTCGAAACCCTCGCTGTTTGAATTCATTTATTATTATTATTATTTTATTTATATATATATTTATCTTTTGTTTTCTATTCTAAACTTATTTTCTTGAAAAGATTAAGAGTACATATTTCGATGAAATTTCGGCGGCATAACCGCAAGATTTCGTCGGTTTTCATTTATTGAAACATAGATCAGAGCCTATGTTTCCGTTTGGGTGAAGCATGGATGAAAATCCGCGTTCAAGAGGGGAATATTGTTCGAAATCCGCATCCCTGAGAGTTTCGTCAAGGGAGAAGGCCAAAGACCTTCCTTTTGGTGGGGTCACCCTCAACCTTCTCTCTATTTTGTTAAAAAGAGCTCTCTTGATTTTTAAGAAATGAAGATTAGGATCTTGGATAAGGAAAAAGGGGCTCATTTTCCATTCTTTATATCTTGGATCTTGAAGTGGTAGTGTTTTGAAAAATGGGTTCTTTTTTATTCTTCCTCTTTTCTTTGGATTTGAGGAGGAAGATTAAGGAGGAGGCCCAAAAGCTCTCCTTTATGGGATTTGATGCTCCCTTTCAATGGATCTATGTGTTTTTTGTTATTTATTTTAAGAAAAAAGAGCTTTTTTCGTGATTTATTTGAAGAAGAAGAGGAGAGAGAAAATGGATGCACAAATCTTAGTATTTTATGGGAATGGAAAAACTTAACATTTTTTGTTATGGTTGGATTTAAATACCCATTACAATTTGCAATTTAGCTCTTGGATTTTACATGATTGTTTTTTGCTTCTCCAATGCCCATGTGCTCATTTCTTTTTGCATATAAGCTATGGGTTTTACATAATTTTGACTTTTTGCCTATTTGTATTACATTTTCATACTTATTTGCACACAATTTACTTATTACAAATTCCTTTCTCTTTCTTCTTCTTCGATGGCCGGCCGGTTTCGTTTAGACTTGAGGCGGTTTGGGCGTGGGCCTACATGCTTGGGCTTGGGCCTGGGTTAGTTGGACTTGGTGTTGGATATAGTGCCCTCAAAGTCAATTATTGGATCGCAGGTACGTGATTGCAATGATTGAGGGATGACCTATACCGATAGGACAGTCTTGCTCGAGATGATAGTATGCTATCTGGTTTGTCTTAATCATCGTGTACATGCTTTAGTTCACTATTGCATGTTGATAGAGCCCATATGATTCTTACTTGACTGCCAGCAGTATGATGGCGATCATATACGTGGGAGCTGGGGTCTATAAGCACATCCTTAAAATGCCCCTAGTCATGAGAGTTTCGAGACAGGGCATTGATACTTCAGAGTAGATTGGTGTATACAGTCGAGACCCCGACGAGGGACGGTGGCCGGTCTCACAAGCCATTGGTGTCAGTTGGTTCACCTAAGATGTATACAGGTGCTCATTGGGTTATGAGTACTTCGGACAGGACTCGCCGGGAACATGCTAGTTGGTATTATACATATCGTCAGATAGCAGTTCCCTGGTGACATGTGTACATGTTAGTCTGTCGACCTGAGATCGTCATTTGTCTCGTGTGAGTTCTCACTGTGCTTTGATTACTACCCTACCACGGCTCAAAGGAGTCGTGCAAACAGGTTTTAGTTGGGTACAGTCCCGAGCCACATGGAGGCAGTGAGCGGATCGTCGGGATTCGTCTCTCCCGGTATTGGGGGTGAGATCGCGCAGTGTTTAGGAGAGCCATTACACGAAATCCCTGGTCAGGGTAATCGAAATTTACTGGTAGGTATTCCAGTAGTATCTCAGGGTGTTCTGGGCTTCACTCCGACACGACTTATACCGCTATTTGGGGTCTGACGTTTACCAGCCCCTAGGCCCTATATGCGATACTCATAGACGAACAGACCGGACTGTACGGATATTGTCACTGTCAGGCTCAGTAAGGTTTCTGGATGAGTTCGCTCATCAGCTTCCCCTTCTTTCAATACATAGACAACCGTTACGTACAGCTAGTACCTCTGACGTGCTAGTGGTTATACCCAGTGCCAGTGTATTGATGAGTCATTAGAGTCCCCCACAGACAGTTTCCCAAGTTCGGGCGAAACGTTGTAGAGGCCATATGGTTATATGGCGGGGTTCGATCATATCCGTGCACTTGTGCACGGATCATGATCGGACGGATAATACCAGCGGGCTTTGGTTTAAACCGGATCCTAGTATTATATCGTGTAGGTATATTTTTGTCTCGTTGCATTTCGTATTCGGTCGGAATACAAATGCGGGTATGTATTTACAGTTGAGGGGTAAACTCGTAATTCGTTACGGGATTACTTTCGGAGTTGCCAGTTTCCTTTCCGTCTTAAACATCTTGATCCTTGTTTAATTTATTGCTAGCATTGACCTTGTTCTTATCATTTTTCTTGGCCATGCTTTTGCACTAATTTTCGAGCATGAACAGTGGCAGCATTAATTGGGCATGGGCTTGATTGGCATGGCAGGCATGGGGTGAATGGTGTGCTGGAGTTTTTGTGATGGGGTTAATTTGGTGGAATGATTAATTTATTGGAAATGGTTTTGTTTTGAGTGGCTGCACATTTTTTGTGCAATGGATTATTTTTTTCCTTTGGTAAATTATTTATGGATTTCCACCACTACATAGAATTCACCATTCCACAGAGGAAAAATTCCTCACTCGCTGAGCCCAAATTGCAAACTCCTCTTTTCTTCAAGAAATTTCAATGCTCACATGTTCATCTCCTTGGTAACTTCAATCTATCTCCACCCAATTGCTTGGGTGTTTTGAGACAAAATATTCTACACTCTCTCTACTCTACTTCAATTTTGGACATGTCGGCTAGCAAACTTCATGTCCGAGTTGCTTCGGTTTGAAGCGGGAGCCCGTATAAAGATTCATCGACGTGTTGCCACTTCGACGTGCTAGATCGGGAAGCTTCGTCGGCGCAGCAGCGGGAGCTTGGTGCGGAGATTAAAGACCGAAGGACACGGATCGATCGGTATAATCTTTCCAAACTCCTTTTACAGATTTCTAGTTTACGGTTAATGGAACGATCCGGGTATTTGGGTTGCGGTAGCGCCGGTTTCGTAAAAAGTTTTTGTTCCGCATTTGGCATCGTTTAGACGGCCGGGGCCCGCCGCATCCCAACACTTGGGTCCACTTGTCTGGGCGTGATTTTGACTTTTTGACTTTTTGATTTTTAATTTTGGTAATGGGGTGTAAATTTTAACCCCAACAAGAAGCAGCTCCATCTAGAGGTTAAAATGCCAGACTCCTGTTCTTTCATCAGTACATCATTAGGGAGGATAAAGTGTGTCATGATGAAGGATAGCATAAATGCCCTTTATAGTTAACTGTAAAGGTTTGATTTAGTCCATGCCTCCCTTTTGAGTTCTTGTTGACATCTGGCAAAAACTGAATCTTCTCTTGGAGATTATTGTGTTTGCTTTTTGTTATATTTAGTTATTGTTGTAGTTTACATGGAGTCTTGCTACTCTCCTTGGTGTTTTATTGAAGGTATTTGTTTCTAAAACAAATCTTTGTGTCTTATCTAAGGAATGTGTTTCTAAACCATGGCTCAAGATTAACCCGCCACTTAAATGTTTCACCTGTAACCTCTTTGAATAGGATTAAACAACCGAATGGACGCATAATTGGCCCTAATGTGAAATTGACAACTGGTCATTTAATCAAGCATGTACACGATACATATAGCCTACCCCATATCCAAAACCTGATACCGAACTTAATATGCACTTAATAGAAGGCCAGTCCCTTTTTTCTCCTCTGTGCTGACATATTTTCTTCTGTGTATTCTGATTTTTAATATTCCCCTATATATTTGCATATTAAATACATTTATGTGAAATTTTGGGAAATTTGATTGTGCAGCTTATAATCTGTTTCTGTGTTATGAGTTTGCTGACTAAGCATAAAATGAGTACATGTTTAACTACGTTGTGTGTTGTCCCCGTGTCAAATTGCAATATGCACAAGTATTATGTTTATTATATTTATTTATTTTTGAGTATGCAGGTCGGCATAGGTCACAATTACCTTCAAAATGTAACTGGCTGGAAATGGAAGCTTTCTACATGTTTGGGTGGTGATGGGGTTTCACAAATCAGAAACAAAACATCAGTCGGTTTATTCCCAGGATGTGATTTGAGAATCGGGTGGAGGGCTGAGTACATACTTCCGGAGATTCACGGGTGAGTTCCCAACATCATTAACCCTGAACACAAGTGCACGTTTAATTATTACCTTAGACTTAAATCATATAGAGTTCTTTCATGATGATGCTTATGCCTTGACATTTAGGTAAGTTACATTAAACACCATTGGACTTAGAATTACAAATATCATCACCGGCGTTTAGGGCAACTTTTGAATGGTGTTTATGTTAATTTTATTACACTGTTTTAGCGCTCAAGGACGCTTAATGCATTTTTCAAAGTTTAATAGCGTTTTATGTAGAACGGTGTTATATGCAATTTTTTTAGTATATATAACATGATGATCAACTCGGGAGTTTAATCTTTTTTCTTGAATTCTTGACAAGCGATATCACCAACTTCAATCCTCCGATTCTGTTTAGGTAATTTTGTGTAAAGCACTGCACCTATATATAAAACACACTGTTACGTGATAATTTCTCTGGATCATAGTAAACATGTGAGATGCGAGTATTTGTTGTTTGAGTAGCTAGCTATAGGAACCACTTGGGCCATCAGATATCATATATAATAGGAAACTTTTGAATCGTCTAGAATTACGCGAACTGAATGATATTATACCTTATCTGTCCTGTGATCTTATTCGGATCTATTTCCATAGGATTTATATCCTTGCTTAGTATGCTATCATGTATGCTTTAACTTTTGACCCTTACCTATCATCCCCCACCCCCACCCCCACCCCCCACACACACACCAAATAAACTACCTTAAAGGTTCTTTAAAAAATTACAGTAACCTCCCTTAAACCTACACTTAAGGATATCATAGCGAAAAAGGATTTGTGAAACCAATGTTTTATGGAGTTTACTTCAATAAGGGAATACTGAAAATTTGAGGGCATTTTATTGAAACCCTTGATATTTTCAAGGATAGGCTCGAGATTAATGTTCACTTGATCTATACCTTCTATGGAAAAAAATGTTCCGAGCCAATAAATTATTAGATAGGATAGTGGTGCAGCATTTGAACTAGGGACATATACATTCATAACTAGAGCTGCCTGTTCACTTTACAGGGCTGTTGGCACAGGAGAACCCGTGTTCGATATGAACTATGGACGCTTGCAGGCATCAATAGATCGAGTCGAGGCCATTCTAACTCATACCACATGACTTCTCTTCACAATAAGAAAAATAATTGTTCGGATATCAAATGGCATGAACGGATAGCTCAGAGAGCAAGCTCAACCTTGAAATGTTATCACAAGACCCCAAATTTCCTTGTACCAGTCATCGGCAAATTGGCAATTGATTGATGAAAAGCGCTCTCTAAAATTTTACACTTGTGGTTTTTAGTGTCTCCGTTGCTCTACTCTTCATGCGGAAGCACTTATTGCCCCCTCCCCCCCTCCCCTCCCCTCACGCAACCCCACAAAAAAAAGGTTAATTGCGGATACACAGGTGGAGTATTTATATCCCATGAAGTGTCGTAATAAACAGCTTTATCTTAGAAAATGTTTTTTAAATTCCCATTACATACATTTTCCCTTTCTCTTTCACCCATAACCCCAATAATTCAATAAAAAAATTTCTAAGCCAAATCAATTAAAGAAAATGATAATAAAATAAAATTGAAAAATACTATTTTTTGCCCCTTCTTAAATCTAATTGAGAGAATATGTTTAATATTAAACTTTTAGATTATGGTTAAAGTACTTTTGAGATAATGGAATAAAGTTTGGAGGTTTACTGGAAGAAAAAGGCAACAAGATTATGCTAAAATATTGTTATTTTAGGATTAAAGTTTGGGGTTTTTTAGAGTAGAAGAGAAGAAGGTATTAGGAAAATATCTATTAACTATATGGGGTGTAAGTGTTTATTATTATAGTTCAGGGGTATAAATGCTCAACCCCAAATAGTTCGGAGGCTCTATATGCAATTAACCCTCTCAAAATTGTTGCAAGTATTGTAAATTTTGAAATTTTTTCTGTTGCAGAAGTACATAAGAATATAATGCGTACAAGAGCAACTAAGAGAGATTGGGGTGAAGCAACTGTTTTAGCATAGCCATGCATATGAATAAGCAGCTTTGAAATACATCTCATCTTCAAAATGTGCTTTGAATTCATTGTTGCTACATTACTGGTTGCTGATACCAATTCTAGACAATTTGATTCAAGAACAAAATTTGATCAAAAGAAAAATGGTACAAGACTATAAAATAAGGAGAAATTTGATATTTTATCTAGACGCGCATAGAATCGACTAACGCACAGGCAAGATGAATGCATCCATTTCTCTGTAAAGAACAACAACAACACAATCTCTCCAAACATGCTACATCTCAAATCAAACAGGCCTACAGCCCAAAAATAGACGACAACGACAATTGACACTCCGAACACAACCACCAAGGCCGCCAAGCCGCTCAGGGTGCTACCTACGGCTCTGGTTAGTCTTTCCGCCGCTAAACAGCACGGCCCAGAAATACGGCGCCCCTCCGTCTGTCCCCTTCACAGCAGCCCCGACCTCAGTATGGTTCTTGTCGTACAGTATCTGCAGGCTACGTCCGTCATGGATGAGTAGCCCAAAGGTGTCTTCGGGTTCCATGTATTTGGACTGGCAGGCTAGGAGGCGGCCGGTGAAGGGGGCGAGGGTCTTGGCATCGATGCCACAGTTAGGGGCAAAGGTGTCGATGAAACTCGAATTTGGCCTACATCGCCGCATTGGCCTTGGTAGGCCTTGATGTAACCGAGGGCCATGCAGCCAAGGCCTGGGTTGGGGAAGAGGGCCATCGACTTGTGTCCAGTGCCGTTGAGTTGAGGGCCACGACTAATTGATCCGCGGGTTGAGGCTTTAATTGGTTGTTTTTGGATGGTTACTTGAAATGGGATTTTCCTTTTTAACCTTTTTTATTATAAAAAATATGTTTGATGATTGATACCCTTTCTGGAGATGGCTAATGATGGGCAAAGGTTTTTTCTTAGAACTTAAAATCGAATTGGGTGCTGCGGCTGCGAGGTAGAAGATGAGAAGAGCGAGAACTATGAGAAGAAATATGCAACAGATTCTCTCTAGTATTTATGTTTCAGCATGCAGTCATTTTAGTTTATATTATGCTCCTAAACGTATATGCTCACAAGTTAATGCGATTTGTTTTTTCTTATACACTGAAGGGCGAAAAATAAGGGAAAATCAGCTTTAACATATCAAATCATTAATATTGTTCGACATTAGGAATGGTTGTGAGTTACAAATGTCTTGACTAAGACGATGATCTTCATTCATAATCTTTTTTGTATGCACAAAAATTTCACAAGCAACTTATTTGGATCGGAAGATGCACGCAATCTAATTTGATCGAGAATGGGAAAATCTTGATTGACTAGATGTCGAATTATATAACTTCTTATTCGAAACAGAATATATGTATCAATACTGAGCCCAACTAAGCAAGGCATAAGTTTATAAATTCGGGTAATTTGTTTCTAAAATTTAAATAAAAAAACGAACCATGGTTTATTAAATTATTCAATGATCATTTCTTGGTGGCAACTATTTCTTGGTAACTACTAGCCGGAGGAAGAATATATCTGTTGAAAAAAACCTCAACATGAAGACCATGCAAGGAACTGAGAATCTAACAGAGGCAGATTTATAAAATTTATCCGTTGACGGGTTGTATTTAATCACAGTATCTCCGCGCGCTGTAAAATCAAAGCAGATGATATGTCGTAATTAATTACCAGCATATTTCTTCCAATTAGCCAGGGCCTGTTAACTATGGTTTATTTTAAAATGGAGATAGAAGATATACAAACTATGGTTTGCAATTCCTAAATTTCAAAAATGGAGTTTAGTTATCTTTGATCAGATTGGAGTTAAAATAATTGTAGTTTAAGGTTGAAAAATTGTGATTATTCCAACTCCAAAATGGTTGCCAACCAAGCTAAAGTTGGCATTTTGGAGTTAACTTTTGGCTAACTTTATGAAACCACGGTTTGCCGAAGTTAACTCCATTCCCAAGCAGGCCCTGCGTGGTTATATCCTTATCAGGTTAGGTGCTAATGATTTTAGTTAAGACACCGGTGCACCCAATCTCACAGTTTATATATGAATGGATGGTCGGGTATAAAATTCATCTTACCGTCCATTTATAAATAGACAGTGATAATAGGATACCCTACTCTGCCTATCCCATCCTTTGGATTCCCCCTCGTGACCCCACATAATCATTGGGCCACAATTTTTTAGAAATCAACTCTGTCGGAACTTACCAGAAATTGGTACCAGAGGTAGGGAGCCACATTGTTTACATTGATATACGCCCACAGCATGGAAAAAACAGAGCAGGGATCCTGAACCCTTTTGATTGTACCCTACAATGCAAAACACTAACGTGTTTTTCCTCCTATAGCTGGGCATCTCAATTAAAATTTCGATTTGGTTCTTATTTTCCTTTTCTTCAAGGAGCGCAGATAACAGTTTCCTGTTAATTGGGTGAGAATGATTTGCTGTAATTTAGCATTTCTCCCTATGGCTCTGCTTCGGACGAGCCTCAAGTCATGTTGTCAATGAATGAGGTGTCGTTGTGGGCAGAGTTTAATTTATTAAACGTCTTCCTTATTGATTCATTATTGAAGAGAGATTGATTTCTGCAAAATATGTGATGTCCGTTGAGTCGCTGTTTATGGACAGGCATATGAGGATTCCCGTTTTGGAAGTCCGCTTAGATACGATGTTTTCAACACGGGTCGGATTTTTCATGTCACATGTGTTTACAGTTTCTTGTTAATAATTTTACCAATAGGAGGAATTTTCGTCAAGCGGCGTCAAAAAACTACACTCTCCACCGTTTTATTCGACGATCTGAACCCATCATCATCATCTTTATCATTTAAGATATGAATACACCGAATTTCATGTGATTCCACCACTTTTCCACCGTTGAATTAGCAATGCGAAAAGTTTTGTTGTCGGTAAACCGTTAATTTTGCATCCACTAAATCAACGGTGAAAAGGTGATGGAATCACATGAAATTTGGTGTATCCACATCTTATATGATAAAGATGATAATGATGTGAGCCGATCATAAAAAAATCCTGGAAGATGTGCTTTTTCGACGCGTCTTTTCTCTTTCTCTCTCTCTATATATCTATATATATAGTGAGGGAGGGAGAAGGTGTTTTTTTGTCTTTTGATGGCCGTGAAAATTCAATGTAAAGCGCAACTTTACAAATTATGTTGGTTTTCTGCTAATTGGGCGAAAATGAAAAGAGTATGGTTCAACATTACCGTTGATCGTTGAGTACATATTATCATGGACCTACCCTATTGGGCCGTTTCGGTCAGGGTTTAAGGTGTTGGGCCAACTGAGCCATGCATAACATCAGACCCAAAATGCTTGTCCTTTTTCTTTAATTGCATTTATCCTTTTTCTTTAATTGCCATGGAGTATAAAATTGTGGGACCCAAAATGGTCAAAGGCCTAACCGACAACTGTTTAGATGGTGATGCCGATGGACCATTGACAAGGACTGGGCCGTGGGAATTTGTTTTAGAGGTTGGACTTCCGTGAAGATGAGTACGATATCTGACTTTTGTATCAAAGAGCCTAAGCAATGGAGAATTGCTCCTCTCATTTTAGCAGTTCATTCCTCCGTCCAATCAATGATCAGTGTTACAACTCTGCGCCACTGATTCCCGCTCCCTTCTTGCTTACCATTTAGATATGATATAACATCTCATACTAATAAAGGATTAATGATTAATGCTTTTACAGTTCTCAGCAATATACATAGCTTAAATTCATCCGAACTGAAGTGATGATTCATGGCGGCCTAATACTCGTCCGTCCAATTCACGGGCTTCGCCGCCCATTTCACGTCATCGGTGGCAGCGACCCTCCATTTCTTGTGGACCGCGTGTTTATGATCATGCCTACTCCCCGACATGTATATTAATAGTCGGCCTCGGACGACATGCAGAGGTACGGGAGAACTGTCAATCCACCAGACTACGAAAAAGCGCGCCTACAAAAAAATACCATAAAGGTATTAGCATCAAACATATATATGAAACATATATATGCGAAAGTAATAAACGAATGCTTAATTAAATAAGCTTACCAAAATCTCATCTAAGACAGTTTGCTTCTTGGCCTCCAAAACTTTCGACGTCTAGTCTACCGGGAAATAACTGGAACCGTCTTTAACGCAATGTGGCACGCGTTTTTCGTTATTACAAATCGAGACACGGAATTTCTTTAGCTGTTTTGTCCCGAGACCAACGAAATCCCTAGTCACCGACATATGCACCTCGATCTTCGGTCCGTTTTGATCGCAAGCCCATATATCATTTGCCTGTGTGGGACTCCTTTTCCCAGGACCCTGACTGGAGGAACTGGATGCCACGTCCTCCTCACTCCGTCCACGTATCGATCGTGAACTCATATCCTGGAAAATAACTAATGCAATATACATATACAATAACAATTACAAGAAACAGTTACGCAAAATTACATAGTTGTAGATGAAAATAAATTTATCACAGTCAAGATATTCAATACATAATTTAAATTCTGCACATCTAAAAACCGCATGTATATAAAGGAGACGAACAAGAAAAATGCGATAAACTGAAGTGTTTAATTGTCTATAAGATTATGAATAGTACAGACAAGTAAAATTTAGTAATCATCATCCTCTGTAGCACTACTCACACTCGCTGAATTTTGCTCGGAGTCATCGATGAATTGGTCAGGTTCACGCGTTGTTCGTTTTTGTCTACGGGCAGCTGATCTTATTGATCCGTCTTCTACAACAATCTCCGGATCGATGTCCTTTGAAAGGCTAATGTCGTCGACATCTATAGTCAGGTCTTGTAATGGTGTGACTGACATGCTTAGACAGCTAATTTCAAGATTTTCATCAGAATTTCCTATGTTAAAATAGTCTCGCGGATTTGTGTTGATAGCGACATGCCGGACAGCATCCATCGGGTCTTCGATGTAAAAACACTAACGTGCTTGGCTCGATAATATGTAAGGCCCATTCGTGAATGCGGGATTTGATGAATTTAGTAGGAGTAGCCCGTTTTCTACTTTATATCCTCGTCATTTTGTCTTGAGATCATACCATATGCACTTGAATAGGACAACTCTGTGTGCACGATAACGCACCTGCATTATATCTTGCAGGACACCGTAGTAGTAAAGCTATCCCGTGGTTGGATTGAGATCTTTATACGATGCGTAATCTCTTGTGGTTGATGTTAAAAGAACACCGCAGTTTTGGAACTTTCTACGTGCATCTCTATCTTATGTGTCACGTCCCGCTTCCAGAGTACGGTAAGGAGACGTGACGGATCACGCGACGTATTTACTCAGAAGTAAACACGCTAAGCGTAGATAAGCAATATAATGTAAAAGTACACAAGAAAGACATTAGATGTAAAAGAACGTCAACTTTTTATTTATTAAACATTTTTTACAATGCAACTGAAAAGTAAATACAATATGGAAAGCAATGCCTAAATAATGGCATGAACTGAAAGTAAAAGTATATACAGGTGACTAAAGCTCTGGGTCTTCTGAGAACTGCTCCAAGTCTTCTGAGAACTGCTCCAAGTCTTCTGAGTTGGGCTCGATCTCCAGAGAGTCGGGTCCTCCTGATAACATTCCAAAGAAAGAATAGAAAAAGAATGTCGTCAGCGAACAATCACTCGGTAAGTCCCAAAGAGAGATAGAAATAGACTGAATAAGTAAAGAGAATATATCTGGTATAATATATGATTATTATGTTAATGCGGTTGTTTGTAGCTTGGTACAGAATGCATCAGTGTATACTAGAGGAGTCCAACTTTCCCCGTGAACTAAGGTATACGGAGCACAAGGAACCGTTAAGCCACGGAACAACAGCACGGATATCCAGGTTAGGTGTATTATGGTTACAGTCTCGTGCCACTTCTAATACATTCCGTACCAATCTACCCTGTTAAAAACCCCGTAATGTTTATTGTGTTGTTTTATAGATGATTTGCAGATATAAGACTTGCCGAAACCATGATATCAATTGTTCATGTAAACGGATAAAGATATAAACGGATAGTCATGTAGGCAAGTCAATGTATATTCATGGATCGGTCAAATCAAGTCAGGTTGATATAGATTGTATTCTGGTATTCATGTTCAAGTTCCAGTATATATGGATTCATGTTGTATTGGAGTTATATTTGAATTGTATTCATGGATGGATTGATTTCAGATTAGACCAAGACTCTGACTGAGTCAGACACTTAACAAAATTGAAGTCCTGAATTAGTTTTGGAGTTATCGGTAACTGCTGCACATGGACGGCAGGATTTGTGTCTATTTCCAAGACAATTACCGTATTGATAACCCCGTTTTAGTTGTCTACCTTAAATAGGCAACACCCATTTTCTCCGGCTCTCTGAGACTCAAGAGAATTGGTCCCGCTTAAACCTATATTTACTAGGGTTCTTATTGTAAATTAATATAACTTGAGAAGGTTTTATGAAAAATAGTTTTGATATATTTTCAAAATAAACCTCAAGTATTTATTTATCGTCTTCAGGGTTTTCATAGATGTAATTTTCATAAGATGAGATATTCTAGTGGATATAAACCTAAATTGAATAGTATATGCTATTTTCATGTAATTTGACTTGTATTGATTTCTTGATGGTATTTTCATGAACTTTTGTGGTTCTTTTCTTTTGATTTAGAAAATATGGAATATATTATATATTTAAAATAGATATTTTGATAATATTTACACACACACACACACACACACATATATATTTATTAAAAATAGAATTTATTTATTAATAGAAATCACGTTTTCTTAAAAACTGTAATAATAAAAATTCCATTGAGATCGTATGCTCCGTGAGGAGGTCTGCATCTTGCCCTACTAGTCCGATAGATTTGTGATAACCCGCACCGACCAAGTCGGATTCCCCAAAATGGGTTGTAAGTACATAATCGTATGGAATTTGATTAAAACAATTAAAAGAAATACGGTTTTGATAGTTTATGGTATTTAAGTGTAAATTCGTCTTAGCCAGAAAAATATTGTTTTTAAGCCATTGTGCTATGTCATGATGAGTGTTGTGATGAGTTAGGTCATTACCTCGTGAGTTTTCTAAAGGTAATATGAGCAATATGATGAAGTAATGTCGTAGGTAAATTTTGTGGTATTTAAATGAAAAAGTGTAATACAAGTTGCATAGCATTTTATTTTGAATTGAAACTTGTTCAAAATGTTGTTTTATGGTTGCTAAATAAGATATAAATAAATGGTTGATTTTTTGTTAAGAAAAGTTGGGTTTTTAATGAAATTAGGATCGGAAGTCGGAATTACTCCGCTTCCGACGAGTTTTAATAAAAGATCGTTTTAGAATATAAAGAGTGGAGAGGAGAGGGAACTTACTGGTTGAGAAGAGAGAGAAGAGGTGGATGAAGGTTTTGAAGGCGTCGTGGAGTCGCGGTGTCGCCGGATTTGTCCCAAATCGTCGCCGAAACTTAACCTTGGGCTAACTCCATCTGTACAACTTTTTGGACTTGGAAAAATTTGAGTGTTTTGGCAATGGATTTCAGAATAAAGAGGGATATGGTGTAGGGTGGTATTTATAGGATAGAATTAGGGTTTAGGGTATTAAAAATGAGAATTAAAATGCATTAAGATTTGGTTTTAAACCTCATTTTAACTCTCTATTAGTGTGCAGGAAAATCAAACAGGAGAGGAGTAGTGGCAGAGGCCAAGGGGTGTTAGGGTGAAAAATCAAAGCATTCCCTACGGGGGGAGGGGGCAGCACCAGCCCTTGGGGCAATCTCGCCGGTTAATCAAGGGAGGTGGGGTGTTGGATTGGTGTCATGTGTTAGGGTCTGTTCAAATAATAATTTCCATATGTTTGATTTTAGTGACTTTTCATTTTTATGTGTATTGCACGTGCAAACTTTTAGGCTTCCAAAAAGTTTTAAAAGAAAAATCAAAAAAATAATATGTGGCTGAGAGGATTTGAACACAGGGGCTATGTTATAGCAGTGCAAGGCTTTACCAATGAGCTATAAGTGGTTTCTTGCTGTTCTAAAACAAATCAAATACTTATAGCATACTCAGAATTGCAAATACTCCATTTAGTACTTTAACTTTAAACAAATTTTGTACATTATAAACAGAGTCGTTACATTCTACCCTCCTTACAAAAAATTTCGTCCTCGAAATTTACAATTATTTAAGAACTAATCTACAAACAAGTAAGGGTATCTTGCACGCATGTCATCTTCTCGTTCCCACGCGATTCTCCTGCTGAGTCTTTTCTCCACGTCACTCGAACCAAGTTTACTTTCGTGTTCCGAAGTGACTTCACCTTTCTGTCCAGGATTTCAACGGGTTGTTGCTCACAAGATAAATCTGTCTGTAGAGTCTTTTCTCCACATCACTCGAACCAAGTTTACTTTCGTGTTCCGAAGTGACTTCACCTTTCTGTCCAGGATTTCAACGGGTTGTTGCTCACAAGATAAATCTGTCTGTACAGTGATCTCGGAGTGATCAAGGATATGGATGGGGTCGCTTACGTATCTTCGAAGTTGGGGTATGTGGAATACGTTGTGCACTTCTTCTAATGAGGGTGGAAGTGCCAAACGATATGCCACTTCTCCGACTCGTTCGAGTATGTTGAACGGTCCAATATACCTCGGACTTAACTTACCCCGCTTTCCAAAGCGAATCACTCCACGGTTGGGAGAGATCTTCAAAAAGACATGATCTCCCAGTTGGAACTCCAAGTGTCGGCGTTTTGCATCAGCCCAGTGCTTCTGTCGGTCTTGGGCTATGTGCATTCTTTCTCTGATAGTACGAACTACATCTACAGTCGCCATTATCATCTCAGGTCCAAGGAGTTCTCTATCTCTGATGTCGTCCTAACTTAATGGTGAATGACACTTCCTTCTATATAGAGCTTCAAAGGGTGCCATTCCAATACTCGCTTGGTAGCTGTTGTTGTATGAAAACTCCACAAAGTGTAGGTGATCTTCCCACGATCCTCCGAAGTCTAACATACATGCTCTTAGCATATCTTCAAGTATCTGAATTGTTCGCTCAGACTGTCCATCTGTTTGTGGATGGTAAGCTGTGCTAAAGTTCAGACTCGTTCCCAAGCTAGCTTACAGACTCTGCCAAAATTGCGATCGGAATCTGGTGTCACGATCAGATACAATGCAAACCGGTATTCCATGTAATCTCACGATCTCATGCATGAGTTCGTGGGTATCAGAAATAGTACACTATATAGAGTTAAATCTTACTTATATTCATTCTTACTTCCATGTACTTCTTTGCTAGTGTCTCAGTAGATTGGCCAACTCGAAATGGGATGAAGGGAGCCGACTTTGTGAGTCGATCCACAATAACCCATACCGCATCGTTACCTTTTGTGCTGCGAGGAAGAGCGGTCAAAAAATCCATGGTAATATGTTGCCACTTCCATTCTGGGATAGGTAACGGTTGAAGTAAACCAGCAGTCCTGTGATGTTCAGCTTTCACTTGCTGACACACCAAACATTTGGCGACGCTTCTGGTTACTTCACGCTTCATTCCATGCCACCAGTAATGTTGTCGTAGATCTTTGTACATCTTTGTACCACTAAGGTGTACTGAGTATGGAGAGTTATGAGCTTCTTTCATCAACTCTTCCCGAACAGGACCTTGTGGTACACACAATCTGCTTCCGTATCTCAAACATCCGTCTTCATAGATGAAGTCTGTTCGAAGTCCACTTTCTACTTGTTCTCTGATCATTTGCAACTTGGCATCACTTGCTTGAGCTGCTTTGATCTGATTGATAATTGTAGACTGAACTTATAAGTTCATCAAACTTGAAGCGTTACTTGGCATGACCACTTCTATCTCCATCTGATGCAAATCTTGCTGTAGCTTCCACTATGTAGTGAGATTCATTGATAGTGGTTGGCGACTAAGTGCATCAGGTACTACATTCACCTTCCCTGGATGATATTGTAGATTGATGTCGAAGTCCGCCATGAGTTCTAACCATCTTCTCTGCCGCATATTCAACTCTTTCTGAGAAAACACATACTTCAGACTTTTGTGGTCTGTGTAGATATCTACCCGTTCTCCAAGAAGATAATAACGCCAAATCTTGAGTGTAAAGATAACGGCTGCCAACTCCAGATCATGCGTCGGATAGTTGCGCTTATGAACTTTCAGCTGTCTTAATGCATAAGCTACAACTTTACCCTGCTGGTGTAGAACACATCCTAATCTCTTACCGGATGCATCGCAATGCACTACGAAACCTCCAGATTGGTCTGGTATTACGAGAATAGGTGTTGATATCAATCTTGACTTGAGTTCTACGAAAGCTTGTTCGTATGCTTCCGACCACACGAATTCTTCATCTTTACGTGTGATCTTGGTTAGTGGTGTTGCAATCTTCGAAAATCCTTCAATAAATCTTCGGTAGTATCCCGCTAATCCTAAGAAACTTTGAATGTTCTTCACTGTCTTTGGTGTCGGCTGTTCAGTCGAAAATATCGCACTTTTGATATAACATTTTCCTTACTTTTCTTAAATATCTAAAGTCGTTATTATAAATATGATACATATTTGGGTTTATCTGTAAAAATACTATTTATCATATGTTTATATATTATAATTAATATTATGAAGGAAAATGTATGCATATAATATTTATATAATATTATGATAATTTAAATATGTATATCATATCAAATATTCTTAATCAATATTCTTAAAATATAATATCATATCAAATTGGTTAGGATAATATCTCAAAAATACCAAATATTAATAACATTATTCATTGAGATATTGTGCAAGGTTTAATCCAGGTCAGGAGATCGAGACGTTGAGATGTCGGGAATAAAAAATCTGCCGATAAAATTAAATAAAATCGAAGAATCAATACTGGCAGAGACTCAGAAAAGATATGAAGATTTCAGACATCAAATAAATCTCCATGTGTCACAACAAAGCAACTCCAGAATTCTGAAGCCAACATCTCACCAACAAACCGCGGATCCGCGGCCAAACCATGCAATATGCGGCGGATCCGCGGCAGATTCACCGAGTCAGGATTTGGGATTTTTAGTTGTGATTTGCAACAACAAACCCTAATTCTGGGGATCTTTGGTTTTTGGTTTTGGGGCTATATAAAGTACCGGGGGCGAAACTTAGAAATCATCAATCTTTTACACAAGCTAATCACCGTCAAAGAACAAGTGATCCAAGACAGGTCCAAGATTCGACGTGATAAAGCGACGTGAGATTCGACGGAACATCTACATCCGACAAGGCAGAGATCGAGAGCAAGTTCTTCTTCCTTTTGTAATCTAAACTTGAAGTTTGTACTTGTGAAGTTGATTAATAAAGGTAGATCTTTAGTTTAATTAGTTTAATTATTTAGTTACATTATGAATTTCATCTCTATCCGTTTTTCTATCTCCATCATGCGTGGGTAATTCTCCGCTTGATAGGGTTCGTAGGATTATGGTAGATCAATGGATGAGAAAATGTTTTAACTTCTTTTAAGTCTTATGAAGTTTATAAACTTTAGCAAAATAAATGTTAAAATTCTTATCGGGCGTGCTACCAATTTATTGCTAGTCTCAACCGCGATTTGAGATCAGATTAACAATTGTTTTGTTAAGGGCTAGACATGAATAGAGATCAATGAAAGGAGAAGGGTCAATAGTGTGGAAACCCTAGTTTCTTCCAAGAACCATAATCCTCATTCATCACTATCTATCAAGTATTAAATCTATCAAAAGATAAAAGGAGTCATCTTTATTAGTCATCCAGGATTACTAAATCCTAACGAACCCTACAAGCCCTCTTCTGATATAAAATCTACATCCGTCTTTAAACTAGATCTATATTCTACATCCGTATTTAATTTAGATCTAGAAATCATTCTCCACTATTCTTTATTCCTCTATCCTTCCTCTTTTCTAACACGTCTAAAGAAAGATTAAAAGATTCCACATATCCCTGAGGACGACCCGTACTCATCTCGGTCTAGCTACACGCGACACTGTTATTGATTGCGGTTACTACACACACTTTACAGATCAATCAAATGGCGCCGTTGCCGGGGATACGTGCGTAATTTTTTTATTCTTATTATTTGTGTTTAATTCTTATTCGATCTATATCATAAAAATAAAACAAAAGTGCATCTTGCGTATTTAACGATTAGTGTGCAATTTTTACGAGGAAATCTGGAGTCACTTTAGCGAGGAGATAAAGATTCAGAGACATTCATCAAGACCCAGCGGAGTAAAGGAAGCCACAGTGAAAAAATTAAACAAAGAACCCCCTAAAGCGTGGCGGAACCGCGGCTATTGTGTGCAAACGGCGGTGGAACCGCGGCGGTCTTGGGGAGTTGTGCCCTTAAACTTTTCTGGTATCTTTTCTATCTCTTTCTCTCTCCTCCGAAAAATCCAATAATATATTTTCTGCAGGATTCTTTGTAAAATATCGCCGCTCAAAAATCTTTTTGCGTGTTTTGTTTTGCGGGTTGTTTTTGCATATTTTAATACGGATTTTAAAGGGCAAGACCAAAATTCAGATTAGGTGGGGATTTCATCACCCTTCCCAGGTCCCACAAATCACAAAACGAGCATCCGTATAACCCTATATTAATTAAAAAATAACTAGATCAAGACTCTAAGGACCGTCGCGCTCAACTAGGACAGAGGAAGGTCGTGGGTAATCTATCGCTTATCCGTATTTCTTTTATGGTGTCCAGGCAAGTGTGTCTAAGGCAAGTGGTTACTTAATTAGGCCGGCTATTTTTGGTGATTCGTATAGCGAATACCTCCCACTTACCTGGCACTTACCTGGCCATAAGAGTTATAAAGAGGTGGTAGAGGATTGATCCTGCGACTTGTCCTTTGGAAGTCTGGGAGCGGTCTAGTGCTTGCCCTAGGTAACCTTAGTTCTAGGGTTTGCTTGTGCATTTTGTGATTTGTTGAGTCAACCCTCAAGTCCCACTTTCAAAAAAAAAAATTCCAAATAGAGCTTAAATCTTTTCACCCTCCTCCCTCTTTTCACCTTCTTATAATGGGTAACCCAAATAAAAAAACTCTTGCCGAGTTTTGCTATCCGGAACCAAATATTTCTTGTTATCGTAATCGCTTCGGTATACCATCCGACTCTACCATGTCTTTAAGAGATCGGATAGAGCAAGCGGAAAGAAACAGTTGGCCACCTCACTCCAGGTCCTATCAACTGCATCAAAATTCTACATCTTATTTTGTTGATACTCCATCTAAAGCGTGTGAGGGAACTCCTAAATGCATGTTCATCGCTGAGTATATAGCAAGGACTAACGACCAAAGATTCAATCCGGTCAAACCGTTAGGACAAAAAATGCCACCACTTTCTAAAGAAGATTTTACTACTCGGTTTGTGGCGTATATGACATCTATTGAAAGTCGCCAACCCACCAACCAATATTAATATTCTTCTTATCAAAATGTTGATTCCACTCCTGCTGAATTTTCACAACCAGTCGATTCCTATCAATCCTACCCGACTTTTACAAATTCTCTAGACATTCCTTCTAATCAGTCATTTGGGAGTTTTACTTATCCACAATAATTTCAATCTTATACTGAAACCCCTTACCGATCCATGTCTAGTCTTGAACGGACCGTGGAAGAATATGTGGTAGCGTCGCGCCGTGCCAGAGAGGAATTGAAAGAGTGCATGGCCGCCCACATACAACAAAACGAAAGAGCAACTAATTTCGAACCAGCTCAAAAAATTTCAATGTATGATACGGCCTTAGGGCAAATTGAGAATTTGGGTAGTGAGAGAGAGCGGTACACCCTTCCAAATCAAACCTCCCCATCCCAAATTGAAATCCACAACTCCAGTTTCACAGATCTATCGAGTACACCAAATGATTCACCAATTGAAGATAGAATATCTGATGAGTTGTATGACTTTGTAGTGTTTGATTTACCTGAAAGTCCATTTCAAATGAAGCCACACCCAATCCTTTTGATCTCCACACCTCCACTCTAGAACCACAATTGATTGAAAACCCTGCTTTTGATGAGGTGTCTGAGACTTGTAACCTTCACTTGATTGAGGATATTGACGTTGGGGATATATTGGATGATGAACCCGAAATTTTGGTTGAGTGTCCCACCAATTCATCAGGTCCTTTCACTCCCATTTGGTCATCATCTCGAACCTTTAACTATTCTTCCTGAACCCCATATGCGTCTTGAAGTTGATGATAAATGTATAACCGAAAAGCAGAACGAAATTCAGCCTTCGTTTCCCACATCTGGTTCAGCAATACTCGACACACCAATTTGTTTACCCATTTCATCCCCCACTTTCTCTGATTCTTCTTCTAATATTCCTTTAATGATAGCGAGTGTTGATGAATCACAATCCGATAATTCGAGTTCGATAATTCTAGAAAGATAATTTGATTTAGACTCTTTTAAGAATGAGGTTGATGAGCTTTACGAGTCACCTACCTCCATAATTTTTGACAAATCAAGTGTGTTGAATTCTGGCGCGACACTTATTGACATTGAAACGTTTAATCGGACCATCGATGAAAGTTTCGAAGATATTTTCGCCGACGAACTCGCATTCCAAAATGACACGGATTTTGTGATTAATCAACTTCCACCTGAAGAAGTCGAACCACCACCATTTCTTCTTATCCTATACGAGAATGTGACCATTCTTCTCATTCCTAATCATCCACATTCTCGTTTCCGTTCACCATTATTGTTTCGTCTCTATCAACCGAGACGTAAACCATACCGCCTCCTATCTCCCTACTTCTTCTAATCTCTGGTTTTCCATCAACCAGTGCGTTACATCGATAAAATTTTTGAATGGTTGGTGTTGAATTTTGGTCTTTGTAAGGCTTTACTTTGACCAATAACTTTAACCCCCCCAATAATTTTAAATGCTTAATACTATTTTACTCAAGGTTTGGGTGGGAATATTTTGGCTCTTGAAAGAAATTTTTTATAAAATTGTGAGCTAAAAAATAAGTTTGGGGGAGAATTTTACTTTCACTATTTCATGTCCCCGTTAGTAACTTTTCCTCCCAAGTCTACAGTTTTTTTAAGCTTAACAGATGGTATCAGTGAGGACACTGCTGTAAACAGGTTTGGGGGAGGTTTGTGCTTATTCACGCGTTACTTTGCATTATACTATATAAGCATAAATTTTTTTTGATAATGAAAATTTGAAAGTGAAAATTTACATATGAAAGATAGGAATAGTTTGAGAAAAGCAAGAAAATTAGATATTTTCTTAAATGAAACTAGTAATAAGTAGTTATGAGCCGTTGTCCCAAGGGTTAGTAAGATGAATGAATTGCTAATCTGAGGATAAAAATAAGTCTGAAAAATAGTCTATATTCTTGAAGCCAAACATTTGAACGTTGATACCCTACTATATGCACTTACATGCATCTTGAAACTTGGGATAGTAGAGGATACCTTGAAATGCTCTTGTCTAAAAGCCTTAGTATGAAGGAAAATAAAATAAAATATAGATGGTGAAGAAAAAAATGAACAATGGTTTTGTAATTGCTTAAGGCAGCATAAAAAAATATAGCGATGGTGCTTTATCACCTAGTGCCTTAGACCAACTGGTTTAGGAGCCACTGCTAAGTCTTAGGTGTTACAAGACGAGGAATTATGTCTTAATACGCGAGCACATTTTGTAATTGGTTGGTTAGTACCTCAAGAAATATTAATGGCCGCATGAAGAATGTGTGAGCAATTCCATCTAAAATATTCACCAACTAAAAAGTGATAAGAAAGATGGACAAGAGTATGATAGCTTGAATTGAATTCTCTAAGTGTATGGATGTCTTTTACACACATGTAGGGGTATATGATCAATGTTTGGAGGAAAGATAGGGAGGAAAACTAAAGACGATGTTTCATTGAGGGATGATGTGATTACTAACATCTTTTCACGACCATTAAGATAGGGCTCATGACAACCGAAAAACTGGTGTAGTTGAAAACCCTTATTTTCAAGTTCTTTCTTTTATAGTTCTTATCTTTGTATGTAACTCTCACTATATTTCTTTTATTATAGAATTTTGTGGGTGTAATCCGCTGAAAACCCTCAGGAGACAACACTCCTCCAACCAGGGACACCTAGAGGTTTAACGGCTTGTTGCACGTGCTCAGTGCAATCGTGTTGCCTACGAAAGTGTGCTACTTAGGGTTTTCTTTTTCTTTTTCTCCCTCTCTTGAATAAGTAGTTTGCTCGGGACGATCAAAGTTAAATTTGGGGGTATTTGTTCAGTCGAAAATATCACACTTTTGATATAACATTTTCCTTAATTTTCTTAAATATCTAAAGGCGTTTATTATAAATATGACACATATTTGGGTTTATCTGTAAAAATACTATTTATCATATGTTTATATATTAAAATTAAAATTATGAAGGAAAATGTATGCATAAAATATTTATATAATATTGTGATAATTTAAATATGCATATCATATCAAATATCCTTAATCAATATTCTTAAAATATAATATCATATCAAATTGGTTAGGATAATATCTCAAAAATACCAAATATTACTAATATTATTCATTGAGATATTGTGCAAGGTTTAGTCCAGGTCAGGAGATCGAGATTTTGAGACGTCGAGAATAAAAAATCTGCCGATAAAGTTAAATAGAATCGAAGAATCAATACTGGCAAAGACTCAGAAAAGATATGAAGATTTCAGACATCGAATAAATCTCCATGTGTCATAACAAAGCAGCTCCAGAATTCTGAAGCCAAGATCTCACCAACAAACCGCGGATCCACGGCCAAACCATGCAATATGCGGCGGATCCGCGGCCGATTCACTGAGTCAGGATTTGGGATTTTTAGTTGTGATTTGCAACAACAAATCCTAATTCTGGGGATCTTTGGTTTTTGGTTTTGGGGCTATATAAAGGACCGGGGGCTAAACTTAGAAATCATCAATCTTTTACATAAGCTAATCACTGTCAAAGAACAAGTGATCTAAGACAGGTCCAAAATTCGACGTGATAAAGCGACGTGAGATTCGAAGGAACATCTACATCCGACAAAGCAGAGATCGAGAGCAAGTTCTTCTTCCTTTTGTAATCTAAACTTGAAGTTTGTACTTGTGAAGTTGATTAATAAAGGTAGATCTTTAGTTTAATTAGTTTAATTATTTAGTTACATTATGAATTTCATCTCTATCCGTTTTTCTATCTCCATCATGCGCGATTAATTCTCCACTTGATAGGGTTCGTAGGATTAGGGTAGATCAATGGATGAGAAAATAAGTCTTATGAAGTTTATAAACTTTAGCAAAATAAATGTTAAAATCCTTATCGGGCGCGCTACCAATTTATTGCTAGTCTCGACCGTGATTTGAGATCAGATTAACAATTGTTTTGTTAAGGGCTAGACATGAATAGAGATCAATGAAAGGAGAAGGGTCAATAGTGTGGAAACCCTAGTTTCTTCCAATAACCCTAATCCTCATTCATCACTATCTATCAAGTATTAAATCTATCAAAAGATAAAAGGAGTCATCTTTATTAGTCATCCAGGATTACTAAATCCTAACGATCCCTACAAGCCCTCTTCTGATATAAAATCTATATCCGTCTTTAAACTAGATCTATATTCTACATCCGTATTTAACTTAGATCTAGAAACCATTCTCCACTATTCTTTATTCCTCTATCCTTCCTCTTTTCTAACACGTCTAAAGAAAGATTAAAAGATTCCACATATCCCTGAGGACGACCCGTACTCATTCCGGTCTAGCTATACGCGACACTGTTATTGATTGCGGTTACTACATACACTTTACAGATCAATCATCGGCCATTCGCCTACTGCTAATACTTTAGCTGGATCCACAGAGATTCCTTCACCTGAAACGATATGTCCAATCCGACTTGTTCTAGCCAAAACTCGCACTTGCTGTACTTGGCATAGAGTTGATGCTGTCGCAAAGTCTCCAGGACAATTCGTAATGTTCAGCGTGCTCTTTCCGATTCTTTGAATATACTAGGATATCGTCGATGAATATGACAACGAACTTGTCTAGGTACTCTCGGAAAATTTGATTCATTAGGTTCATGAATATGGCTGGTGCATTGGTCACTCTAAATGGCATCACGAGAAATTCATAATGTCCATAGTGAGTTTTGAATGTCGTCTTTGGAATATCAGACTCTTTGACCTTCACCTGGTGATAATCCGAACGAAGATCTAATTTTGAGAAAACGCAAGACCCACTTAGCTGATCGAACAGATCGTCGATTCGCGGTAGTGGATACTTGTTCTTTATCGTGACTTCGTTCAAAGCTCTATAATCAATGCACATTCTGTATGAACCTTCCTTCTTCTTCACAAGAAAAACTGGAGATCCCCAACTTGAAGTACTGGGACGGGTCCATCCTTTTTGAAGAAGTTCATCCAGCTGAGTACGAACCACCTTCAAACCTTTTGGACTTAATCGATACGGTGCTTTGATCACGGGTTGTGCACCAGGTACTAAATCAATTCCGAATTCAAGAGTTCGATTGGGAGGCAAACCTGATATGTCTTCAGAAAATACGTCGTTGAACTCTCGAACTACCTCTGGCTTATCTTCTTCCGTATGTAGAGTTGCAATCACTGCTTTCTTCGGTTTTGCTTTGCAGGTACTAGGCTCCAAGGTACGGTCTCTACTTTTGAAATAAAAGACCGGATGGTCTGAAATCTCGAACACTACCCTCCTTTGACGATAGCCGATGGTAGCATAGAAAGTTCCTAGCCAATCCATACCCAAAACTACATCGAAGTTCGGTATGTCTAGCACCTTGAAGTCAGCATAGAATTTTCTGCTGCAGACGACTACTGGACACAGGTTGTATCCTATTGTTGCCTTTAGAACGTCGTTCCCTGAACTGACATTCCAGCTGGATATGAGCGGTTTGACTGGAATCGTATGTTTTCGGACAAACCGTTGCAACATAAGCAATGAGATGCTCCAATATCGAAGAGTGCTAGTGCAGGAAGTGAGGCTACTAAGATTGTACCTAAGTTGTGTGGAATATGTTTTATATTTTGATATGTATAAAGGTTGAAAGAAAACTTGAAAGAAAAGTGTTACCAGTGATGACTTGGCCAGTGGCTTCAGCTTCTTCCAAAGTCATTGTGAAAGCCTGTCGCCTCGGTACATTCCTCCTTGCCGGAGGAGCATTCCTCCGTCCGTTCCTCTGTCCTTGAGGTAGGTACCATTGTGTTTGATGGAACTGACGAGGAGGAAATGCAGTAGGTCCACGAGGAGATGGAGTCGGGAGAGAAAGACGAGGGGCAGGTGCCTGGATAGCTGGCCGCTGCGGATAGGTGATTGTTGGTCTGTATGCTGGATTCGGGTTGAGTCTACGGGGACATGCACCAATATCATGAGTGGATGAACTACAGACTAAGTCCGTTTGCACGCCTGCAGTCTTCCACCAAATGTTCATTCCTCCTGCAGTAGGTGCAAAAATCTGGACTGGGCCGATTAAAAGTTACTCCTGGTCTTCTTGGTATAAACGGTGGCCGGGAAGAGGCTCCTCCTGCTATCTGAGTAGCAGGGCGCTTCATACCGGCAGATTGAGGGTGCCCTTCTTCTACAGTACTGCCTCGTATCGACGGGCAGCTTTCAGAGCCAAATCGTGGGTTGGGAAATCCCCTGTAGCTAGAGTAACTTGGATCTCCGGGTCCAACCCCTGCTGAAATCGTCTGGCCCTGATCTCAGCAGTCGGTATGAGGTGTGCCGCGAACCTGTTACGGTCTTGTGTTAGCTGTGTAGTATGTGTTATTAGAAAATTGAATATTTGAGATATGTCTTACCTGCTCAACATAGTGAACTCGGCATCATACTCATCCACAGATTTGCTCCACATAGAGCCTTATTGTAAGTGGATGAATTGTTGCTCCATGTCAAATCGAGCAGTCTGTGGAAAATACTTCGCGTCGAACATGTTGCGAAATGTCTTCTATTCGATCGGCTGGGTAAGAAGGCTTTCTTCCGCCTTCCACCATACTCGGGCGTTATCAGTAAGTTGCAGCTTCGCAATCCTTACCCAATCAATGTCTGGCACTTATGCTGCTGCCAAATCGTCCTCAATTGATTGAGCCCATTCTTCAGCTTCTAAAGGGCTCTATTTTCCAGAAAATTTCTTCAGATGCAGTGCCCGGAATTGGTTCACTCCAGGTGCTTCCGCTTCTGGGCGGTTCATTAGTATGGCAGTCTGTTGCTGCTTTCCTTCCAGGAGGCTCTTAATTGCCTTGAGCAGTACCGTCTGCTCGTTGATCGGAGCTACAACGTAGGTGTAAGTGGAAAAGGTGGTGGTGTGTTGTTGACGTTTGTACTCGTGTTGTTAGGAGAATCCATAACCTTGAAAGAAAAATAGGGTCATGATAGATTCAAAGAATATGAAATGTAAAGAATGTTTAGTTGCCGAGTCTTATAATTCTTGTATTATATTGCTTAGGTTTCCATGCAGAACTGACCTGCATGGGCCACCAACAAAACCTGTCACGCCTCGTTTCCCAGAGTACGGTAAGGAGACGTGACGGGTCACGCGACGTATTTTCTCAGAAGTAAACATGCTAAGCGTAGATAAGCAATATAATGTAAAAGTACACAAGAAAGACATGAGATGTAAAAGAACACCAACTTTTTATTTATTAAATATTCTTTACAATGCAACTGAAAAGTAAATACAATATGGAAAGCAATGCCTAAACAATGGCATGAACTGAAAGTAAAAGTATATACAGGTGACTAAAGCTCCGGGTCTTCTGAGAATTGCTCCAAGTCTTCTGAGATGGGCCCGATCTCCAGAGAGTCGTGTCCTCCTGACAACATTCCAAAGAAAGAATAGAAAAGGAATGTCGTCAGCGAACAATCGCTCGGTAATTCCCAAAGAGAGATAGAAATAGACTGAACAGGTAAAGAGAATATATATGGTATAATATATGATTATTATGTTAACGCAGTTGTTTGTAGCTTAGTACAGAATGCATTAGTGTATACGAGAGGAGTCTAACTTTTCCCGTGGACTAAGGTATACGGAGCACAAGGAACCGTTAAGCCACGGAACAACAATATGGATATTCAGGTTATGTGTATTATGGTTACATTCTCGTGCCACTTCTAATACATTCCGTACCAATCAACCCCGTTAAAAACCCCGTAATGTTTATTGTGTTGTTTTATAGATGATTTGCAGATATAAGACTTGCCAAAACCATGATATCAATTGTTCATGTAAACGGATAGTCATGTAGACAAGTCAATGCATATCCATGGATCGGTCAAATCAAGTCATGTTGATATAGATTGTATTCTGGTATTCATGTTCAAGTTCCAGTATATATGGATTCATGTTGTATTGGAGTTATATTTGAATTGTATTCATGGATGGATTGATTTCAGATTAGACTGAGACTCTGACTGAGTCAAACACTTAACAGAATTGAAGTCCTGAATTAGTTTTGGAGTTATCGGTAACTGCTGCATATAGACGGCAGGATTTGTATCTTTTTCCAAGATAATTACCGTATTGATAACCCCATTTTAGTTGTCTACCTTAAATAGGCAAGCACTCACTTTCTCCGGCTCCCTGAGGCTCAAGAGAATTGGTCCCGCTTAAACCTATATTTACTAGGGTCCTTATTGTAAATTAATATAACTTGAGGGGGTTTTATGAAAAATAGTTTTGATATATTTTCAAAATAAACCTCAAGTATTTATTTATCGTTTTTAGGGTTTTCATAAATGTAATTTTCATAAGATGAGATATTCTAGTGGATATAAACCAAAATTG
The DNA here is from genome assembly GCA_030015575.1 of Agapanthus africanus. Classification (NCBI taxonomy): domain Eukaryota; kingdom Viridiplantae; phylum Streptophyta; class Magnoliopsida; order Asparagales; family Amaryllidaceae; genus Agapanthus; species Agapanthus africanus. The sequence goes on from CM057340.1 coordinate 798,125,717, forward strand.
AATAATATATGGTATTTTCATGTAAATTGACTTGTATTAATTTCTTGATGGTATTTTCATGAACTTTTGTGTTTTTTTTATTTTGAAAACATGGAATATATTATATATTTAAAATAGATTTTTTGATAATATTTATATATATATATTTATTAAAAATAGAATTTATTTATTAATAGAAATCATGTTATCTTAAAAATTGTAATAATAAAAATTCCATTAAGATCGTATGCTCCGTGAGGAGGTCTGCATCTTGCCCTACTAGTCCGATAGATGTGCGATAACCCGCACCAACCAAATAGGATTCCCGAAATTGGGTTGTAAGTATATAATCGTATGGAATTTGATTAAAACAATTAAAAGAAATACAGTTTTGATAGTTTATGGTATTTAACTGTAAATTCGTCTTAGCCAGAAAAATATTTTTTTCAAGCCATCGTGCTATGTCATGATGAGTGTTGTGATGATTTAGGTCATTACCTCGTGAGTTTTCTAAAGGTAATATGAGCAATATGATGAAATAATGTCGTAGGTAAACTTTGTGGTATTTAAACGAAAAAGTGTAATACAAGTTGCATAGCATTTTATTTTGAATTGAAACTTGTTCTAAATATTGTTTTATGGTTGCTAAACAATATATACAGAAATGGTTGATTTGTTGTTAAGAAAAGTTGGGTTTTTAATAAAATTAGAATCAGAAGTCGGAATAACTCCGCTTCCGACGAGTTTTAATAAAAGATCGTTTTAGAATAGAAAGAGGGAAGAGGAGAGGGAACTTAATGGTTGAGAAGAGAGAGAAGAGGTGGAGAAAGGTTTTGAAGGCGTCGTGGAGTCGCGGTGTCACCGGATTTGTTCCGAATCGTCGCCGGAACTTGACCATGGGCTAACTCCACTTGTACAACTTTTTGGACTTGGAAAAATTTGAGAGTTTTGACAATGAATTTCAGAATAGAGAGAGATAGGGTGTATGGTGGTATTTATAGGATAGAAATTGGGTTTAGGGTATTAAAAATAAGAATTAAAATGTATTAAAATTTGGTTTTAAAGCTTATTTTAATTCTCTGTTAATGTGCAGGAAAATCAAACAGAAGAGGAGTAGTGGGAGGGGGGGCAAGTGGTGTTAGGGTAAAAAAATTGGAGCATTCCCCACGGGGGGGCCCGGCGGTGCCGGCCCTTGGGGAAATCTCGCCGGTCCATCAAGAGAGGTGTGGTGTGGGATTGGTGCCACGTGTCAGGGTCTGTTCAAATAACAATTTCCACATGTTTGATTTTAGTGACTTTTCATTTTTACGTATTTTGCACGTGCAAACTTTTGGGCTTCCAAAAAGTTTTAAAAGAAAAATCAATAAAATAATATGTGGCTGAGGAGATTTGAACACAGGGGCTATGTCACAGCAGTGCAAGGTTTTACAAATGAGCTATAAGTGATTTCTTGATTTTCTAAAACAGATCAAATACTTATAGCATACTCAGGGTTGCAAATACTCCATTTAGTACTTTAACTTTAAACAAATTTTGTACATTATAAATAGAGTCGTTACATTATGTATGAAATCTTTATCCATTAATGACATAACCTGCAAGACGCTCAATAACTGGATCCGGTTTAGAGGCAAGTATTTTTATATTTTCTGTTATGTTGGTATCTACGTCTGTATGAACCTAATAAGGCACGATAAGATTTCAAAATCGCATTTAGTTTAAGGGATGAGACATGAATTATATAGTTGAATATATTTTAGTGTTAAACTTATAAAATGGCTAAACCATGTTGCAAATTCTCGATTTCGAGCATTATCGATATGTCTCGGTAGCAATTGCCCCTTGGTGGTCTGTACCGAGCTCTCCATAATCTAAGTATGAAATGATGCAGTTAATTAATTTCATATTTATGTGTTGAGAAAAGTATTAGCTTGAAATTATATTATATACTATGAACCAGATTAGGCTATATACATACTCTTGAAATACGTCGACCTTATCAGAGTTAAATAATATATATCTTTATATTGTGTCAAGTTTCTCACTACGAAGTGCGACATGTTTCACGACACCTATTATATTCCCGCCTCCATGGAAGACGGATATTAATCCTTTTCCCTTGTTACCCATGACGTCCTTGTGTTCATGATAAATTTTAATACCGCAAACGCATGGTTGTTATAGTATGCGTGGACGGGTCGGTCCATAGGGAAGTGCGGTTTTAATTAATTCTAACTGAGTAAAGAAAATAGTTGTTGTTTAAACCAAGAATTAAATTGTAAATAAAATAAAAATGAGTTTTTTTATGAATATAAAAGAATCTAGGGTTTTGTGTTGCTTTACTTTTATGGTTGGTTTAAAAGATTCTGCATATTTTCTTTTTCTAGTTTTAATATTTCATCTATTAATTAATTAAAAGTATAGGCTAAATTAATATGATTAAACATATCCAATCAATTATATAAAATCATTTCGAAAATAATTAAAACAAATAATTCTAATTAATTCAAAAGAAACTAGTTTACCCTTTTATTAAATAATTTGTTGGCTGTCAATTTATGAATCATCAAATTATTGGCGTAACCTAAACTACCATAATTAATTAGGTTGAATTCTCTTGATTAAAAATTATCTCTTACCTTCCCTAATTAAATTTCTAGTTCGTCAAGCTTTCATTAACCTAATTAGTTTCTTGGTGTATCATCTATCTCTAATTTTATTCAAAGTGTCAACTTTCATTATAAAAATTAGTTTCATAGATGAAAAAATTAAAAGAGAAGTATTAGATAAATATACATTCATAATAAAAACATATAAAATATGAGATTAATAAAAATATACAACCATTAAAGTAAAGAACACAAACCATAGAAGAATAGATTAGTTACTCATATTATAAAAAAGGTAAAACTTTATTCATAATAAAGAGTACTAAAAAAATTATTGATTCTTTCTCTCAAATTGAACCCGAGAATAATTGCCTATGTAAGAGATATGAAACCCTAATGAACTATACAGAGTATTTATAGGACATCTAGAAAATCGAAGCATACATTCTAAAAGACATAGATAAATCTCAAATTTCCACAAAAATCGCAACTCCAAATACTTTAAAATTTCGGCCAATACTGGTATCCAGGCTGTTTTGGCCGAAATTTTATCAAGTTCGATATTCTGGCTTTTTCCAGATTTTATTGATCGATCTCGAGATCTTCAATATTTTTTTCCAATTTGATAATTGATTCTCTATTTTTAATTAGCTCCAATTTGATCTCCATTGCATGCACGTAATATGCCTTTAGTACACTTTTCTGTTCTTTTGCGTTTAAGTCCTGTAACCTGCAATAATTCATAAAACATATCCGGAATAATATAAAATATGAAAATAAAAGACAAGTTCACTACATTCACGGTTTCGCCAAAACCATTCATAGCCCTCCGTCATTTCATATGAATGTTCAGTAGTATTCAAGCTATGTTTTTTGGCCTTCGTCAAGGTATAGTGATTAGTAGTTGCTGGGTATTCATATGTAGTATAGATAGATGCGTTGGTTTTGGACAGTCGTATTACTTTGTTGGCCTTCGTCAAGAGTATATACGGGTGGGCTCAAATTAACCTGGACAATGATGGGTAGAACTTGACATGTGACTTATGATTTGTTGGGCTTCGTCAAGGTCATAAAAGCATGGGGCAAAAATCCACATCGGGAGTTTCTTAGGAAACTGAAACTTACTAGTGCTGCATACCATTTGGAGTGTGATAATGTTAGTAGGATTCCTTCAGGATTATCACACAATGATATTTGGATCCCGATCCTACTATGAGTATCCGCTACTCCTCGGGAGATTCTTCACTTAACAATCAATACTATAAACCAAGTAGGTGTCTAGAACAGTCTTAGTGGGGCTGCGCCTTCAGGGAAAAGAGGTTATTTAATTAAGGAACATCGTGAAAGCGTCGTAAAATCTCCCTCGAAGTACCGACACTAGCCTGGCCGAACGGTTAAGCAAGTATTGTACGGTGAGATTAATCCTGACTAATTCTTCTTTTTTGGTTTGAGGAAGGATTCTAGAAACTGTGGGAGCCATCCTGTTTAGATAAACTAAAAACCAATCTAAACTTGCAAGAGTATCATACTGAGTGTTTTCTTCTCTCTCTCCTAATTGCAGCGACCAGGTGACCAGATTAGGTTACATATAGATAATAAAATGACTGAGTTATACTATAGTGACTGGCAAAGGTTTGTCCAGATGTTCATTACCTATGACAAGCTGGACCAGCTCATTACTACTCATAGCCCCCGCCGTCTCAGGTCCAGTTCCACCGTCGCGGATGTTGATATCCGTATGACAAGGAAAAAAAACTGTGCGAATGCCAAGTGCCTCGTGTTGGCCTCAGTATATGGTGAATACCAGAGGCAGCACGAGAAGATGGACTTAGTTTCCATCTTCTTCCATAACAAAGATTTATATGGAGAGCAATCTCGTATCGCAAGATATGAGATCTCGAAAGAATTGCTTCAAGCGAGGTTGGCTGTCGGGTCATCTGTAGGGGACCACGTCTCTACAATGATTAGCTATATTAAAAAACTCACGGACCTGGAGACCACGTTAGAGAACGAGTCATATACTGACTTGATTCTACAGTCCCTACCTCCTACTTACGCCCAGGGGAAGAAAGTTATACTTCCAGTTGAGGGCACCTTGAAGGAAACCAGGGAGACACTCGCTCTGCCTATTGGGGAATCTTCCTCTTCTGGATCTAAGGCAGATAACAAGGGTGAGAAGAAGACCTCCACAAAGCCGATAGGCGGTGTCAGTAAAGTAGATGGAAAGGGTAGGACAAAAGTTTTGGGATTAACAGTAGGGAAGGAGGGATGTTCCTATTGGTACGGGAAAGGCCATTGGCAGAAGGGATGCAGGGCTTGGAAAGCCAGAATCCAGGATCCGAAGCACGTTGTGGCTTCGACTTCGGGTGTGTTTGTGATTGAAAACAGTCTGTCAATTAACTCTACTTCCTGGGGACAAGATACCGTATCAGGATCTCATATATGTAATTCATTACATGCATTGAGAAATCGTAGAGTTATCGGGGCAGGTGATATGACTCTCAGGGTTGCTAACGGAATGAGCGTGGATGCTGTATCCGTAGGGTATATCACCTAGAATTGACAAGTGGGCAGATATTGATTCTACATAACTGTTTGTGTGTACCTAGTCTAGTTTGTAAGCGATGTGGTCCACCTAAATCAAATCTTGATTGGGTCAGGTACACTAGAGGACAGTATATACGTGTTAAATCAAGCTCAGGTTTTTAACGTCCAAAACACACTTAAAAGAAAGTCTCCAGAATCAAATAGGACTTTCTTATGGTATTGTAGACTGGGTCACATCAATGAAACACGGTTATCGAAGTTACATAGAGAGGGATATTTGGATCCGTTCGAATATCAGTCTTATGCAACTTGTCAATCTTGTCTCATAGGAAAAATGACAAAGACTCCGTTCACTGGACACGGAGTAAGAGCGAGCGAACTCTTAGGACTCATACACAGCGATGTGTGTAGTCCAATATCTACAGATGCACAAAGTGGTTATTCCTATTTCATTACTTTTACGGATAATTTCTCTAGGTTAGGACATATATTCTTGTGAAAGCATAAATCCGAACCCTTTGAAAAATTCCGGGAATATAAGAATGAAGTGGAAAAACAAACAGGCAAAAGTATCAAAACACTGAGATCTGATCGACGTGGTGAATACTTAAATTGCCGAGTTCCTGGATTACCTAAAAGAGAATGTAATTCTCTCTCAGCTTACTCCTCCATACACACTACAACACAATGGTGTATAGGAAAGGCGGAACAGGACCCTATTGGATATTGTTCGTTCCATGATGAGTAACGCTGGGTTGCCACGATCCTTCTGAAGTTATGCACTAAAATCAGCTGCATATCTTTTGAATAAGGTTCCTACCAAGACTGTGCCTACCACACAATATCTGATGTGGAGTGGGAAGAAACCCCATCTTCAGTATCTGAAGATATAGGGATGTCCAGCTTTTGTTGAAAAGCAGTATGCGGACAAGCTCGAGGCATGCTCAGTATTGTATAGGTTTGTGGGATACCCAAAGAACTCCAGGGGGTATCTTTCCTATTACGCAGGGAAACAAAAGGTTTTTGTTCCTCGTCATGCCCACTTTTTAGAAAATCGATTTTTTAAAAGGAAATAGTGGGAGCACAATAGAACTGGAAGAAATTCCAGAACCACAAACTATTACTGAAAGTATGGTAGAACCAGAGGTTTCAAGAGAACCAGACATCCATACGCCAATCCGCTTGACTAGTAGGCAGTCTCATCCGTCCGAGAGATACTAAGGTTTTCTTGAAATGATGAGCCAACAAAGTATGCACTTTGAATATTGCATCATTGACAATGATAAGCCAACTAGCTTCCAGTAAGCCATTCAGAGCGGCGACTCGGTAAAATGGCTGGATGCAATGCGGACCGAAATGGAGTTCATGTACACCAACAAAGTATGCACTTTGAACATTGCTCCAGAAGGAGTAAAACCCGTAGGCTGCAAATGGATCTTCAGAAAGAAGATTGGTGTAGATGGATAGGTTGAAACCTATAAGGCTAGACTTGTTGCAAAAGGTTTTTGTCAAAGACCTGGTTTGGACCATGATGAAACCTTTTCTCCAGTGTCTATGTTCAAATCCATTCGGATCTTTCTTGCTATTGCTTCCTTCCAAGATTATGAGATCCGACCGATGTTCGTAAAGACGGCTTTTCTAAATGGTTATTTAGAAGAGTGCGTCTATATGGTTCAGCCAGAGGGTTTCAATCAGAGTGGGAGCAGCGGGAAAGTGTGCAAGTTGCTTAAGTCCATTAATGGACTAAAGCAGGTATCGTGGAGTTGGAACATATGTTTTAATGAAACGGTCAAAGGAATTCGACTTTATCATAAATCCAGATGAACCGTGCATATATAGTGAGATTGAAGCGAGAACTGTGGGATTCCACATCTAGTACGTGGAAGACATTTTTGTTTTCCCGAATTAGAGCAAAGCTCTGTTCAAATTTTGAAATTTAAAATGAAGCAGCGCTTCATAATAGTGCCAGCGCTAAGAGTCAAAGACTCTGCTGCAGTGCTCATGTGCAAAGCATATGAGCGCTGCACTCTAAGCAGCGCACCATATGCAAAGCACGTGAGCGCTAGCGCTGCACTCTAAGCAGCGCACCACGTGCAAAGCACGTGAAAGCACGTGGGCACGAGCGCTAAGAGCGCTGCACTCTAAGCAGCGCACCACGTGCAAAGCACGTGAGCGCTAGCGCTAAGAGCGCTGCACTCTAAAGCAGCACACCACGTGCAAAGCACGTGAGTGCTAGCGATCGAACAAAATGTTCTCGGCCCTTGGATCAAAGATCCAACGAACATGATTAAAAATCATCAATTGACCAGAATAAAATTCTGTTGAGGAAACATTCCTCAGAATCTTTCCAAACAGGAAAGATTTTTGCTCTGAAAATCAGAGCACCGTTGGATCGATGATCCAATGGTGATTAAAAATCACTAAATTACAGAATAAAATTCTGTACGGGAAAACATTTCCCAATCTTGTTAAAAACAAGAAGATTGCCTTCTGTAAATCAGAAGCCCTTGGATCAAAGATCCAACGGGGGAAACATCCCTAAATCAATTAGAGAAGAGATCTTTTCAACTGATTCAACAAATCAACTTGCTATATATAAAGACCCCAAGACTTCAAGTCTCATATAGAGGAACCCCCCCTAAACTTTGAGAAATTTCAAAGACAAGGAGCAAGTTCTCAGGAGAAGAAGATTTTCTTCAAGGTAAAAATAGAACAGAGAGATGAAATCATCTCATATAAAAAGAAGAATTTACTTCTTTTTCTACGATCATAGATCTATAAGACCAAGGTCTTTCACAACATAGATCAAAGTATCTCATCATAAAAAATAAGGGGAAGAACTTAATCTTCTTCAGATCATAGATCTATAAGACAAATTGTCTTTCAGAGATCATAATATTTCATTATAAAAGGGGGGAGAATAATTCAATTCTCTTAGGATCACAGATCCATAAAGGCAGAGCCTTTCACCAAAAACATAAGAGATTGAAACATCTCCTATAAAAAATAAGAACTTTGTTCTTAGATCCATGAGACAAAATCTCTTATAAGAAAGAGAATTTAATTCTCATGGCGCAAAGCTGCCTAAAAAGAGTTCTAGCGCTCCAATCAAAAGAAGCGCTTCAGCGCTAAGCGTTGCAGAGCCTTAGCGCTCCAAATTTCACAAGAAGCGCACTGCGCTCATTGTCTGGCGCACAGCGCCAAGCGTGCCACGTGCTCCTCACGTGTGCGCTACTTCACCAGAAGCGCAATGCGCTCATTGTCCGGCGCACAGCGCCAAGCGTGCCACGTGCTCCTCACGTGTGCGCTACTTCACCAGAAGCGCACTGCGCTCATTGTCCGGCGCACAGCGCCAAGCGCGCCACATGCTCCTCACGTGTGCGCTACTTCACCAGAAGCGCACTGCGCTCATTTTCTAGCGCTCAGCGCCAAGCGCGCCACATGCTTTTCACGCGTGCGCTAAGAGAACATAAACTGTTCTATAAAAAAAGGCCCCGGAGCTATAATGAGTGCTCAGCACTCAATAAAAGAAAAAAAATTGTCAGAAACCAAACCAATACTCAACATTGTTAAATGTTTAATATTTTAACTGAATGGGCCGAGCCCAAAGTGGCCACATAACCCTAATTCAGATTGATTGAGCCCATATACTCATAAATCTTTGATCTAAGTCCCAAATTGGACTACAGATCTCCCAACCAATATTGGTTCAAGGGTACATCTCTTCACTCCTCTGATATTTATCGTTGTAATCCTTCAACGTCTTCAGAGAGGTGACGGGTCCCGACAACCAGACAATCTACGGACTATGGGGTCCTTAAACTCATGGACTATGACGTCCTTAAACTTTACGGACTGTGGGGTCCTTAAACTCATGGACTATGATGTCCTTAAACTTTACGGATTGTGACGTCTTTAAACTGGACCGCAAAGTCCTTAAACTAAAACAATGGAGCCCAAATGCTCTTTTGTTGGATCTAAACGATCCCGTTAAGTTGATCTTAGTCTAAAATTAGACTAACGTATCCTTAACAAACGTTTAAGTTTATCTTAATCTCAAATGAGACTAGCGCATCCTTAAAGCCAACCCCAAACCCAAATCTAAGAAAATACGGATTTGGACTAATCCACGCCCTACGGGCGATAACATAAATTAGTCTCCGTATACAATCCACGGGCAACCAAAAACAAAACAAACACACACGACACGAAGTGACCATCTGGAGAAGGAGAAAGTGGTTACCGCGATGCGGTAGCGTAATTAACTGCAGGGGCTTGCGCCTACAGGGAAGAGCGTCCCCACAATCAAAAACCCCTCAACGAGGGGGAATCTGATGAAGTCTGCTACATCGGCCGCATCCGTTTAAACCTTCAATATATGGTGTCATAAATCAACTTGGTATCTTCGGAGAGGTGGACGGATAGCACCAAACAGCATCTGCCCTCGAAATTTAGGCCGGACGTCCCGACGTCCCGGTCGCGTCTTTTGGCGGTGAACAGATTCTGGCATGCCCGGTGGGACCTTTTACTCTTTCCACTCCACACTTCGTGTGTCATATTTCGCGAACAAATCGTGGTTTGACATGGTTTCCTTTGGATGTGAAGTACTAAGATTTGGTATCTTGCTCCGTATAGAAAAAACAGAAGATCAATGACTTCAAACTGCACTAACTGCAACTGCAACTCTCACTCCGTCCTGTCCGGAGGTGTGACTTACGGGTCCCAAGCGGCCTCCATCTTCACCATGCCAATGGAACAGGTGACTCAGGCCACCACTGGATTGTTCTTCGGGACCATGCTCTCGCCAACGAGCTTCAACACTCCTGTACCATGGCAAGAAGCTCCGAAGAAGTCGGTCTTTGATCGGCTTGCAACTACTGCGGCCCCTCTCAACGAGTCGCCCAAGTCCACTGCCTCAGTTTTCAACAGACTGGGCCGAAGCTCAGATGGGCCCATGAAGAAGCCCACAATTCCTGAAGAGGTTATCCCTAAGCGGATAGCCGTTCCTGCTCCTGAAGTCGTCAAAGCGGCTTCTCCTGCTAAGGGGTCGGTCTTCATAAGGCTAGCCGTTCCAACTCCCACTCCAGGTGAAGTCATGAAGGCTGCTTCCCCAGTTCGAAAGTCGGCCTTCGCAAGACTGACTATCCCTTCTCAACGGACGTCGGTCTTCAACAGGCTAGAGCCAATAACAATCTCTCCTCAAAGTAAGGGGCAAGAGGAAGCTCATCCAACAGCGGAGGTGATCCCAGCCGCACGACATGCTCGACGTCGCCACTGGCGCCGAGTGAGGAAAGCTGGGGGCAATTCCCCTTCTGGATTACTCCGCCAGCTCCAATGGTAGAAGTCGATGCTGCTGTTCCAACTGGGAACAGCTTTGAACCACTCCGGAGGGTCCGCAAGAACTCTCCGACTGCAGTGCTGAAAAGATCTCCTCCACCTTTGGAGAATGCCACAAAGACGAAGCTCGAATAGCCCCCTCAGCGGCTGTCCTCTAAAATTTACAAGGTCTGGCGCTAAGTCCAAGACTCGGTGATTGATCAAGATTACTCCCGCCGACCGAAGAAGATGAAGGTTCGGCAAGAGAAGGACCACTCTGTCGTACCACAGAAGATGTCGTCTACCTGGGTGCCCGCTGCAACGGCCCCCGCAAAGTCACCAGCCCACAAAAAGAGAAGGCCGGAGAAAATCCCCGTGTCTGCGACAAATGTCAAGGGCACTGAGCCTAAACGCCCTAAGTCTGAGGGTATGGTGGTGCATACCGTCTATATGACATCCGGAAAAAAGGATAGCCGTATCTCCATAGGTCATCGACCCCTTACGCGATCAGTGACTAAGGATCAGGAGCAACAACAACAAAAGCTCCAAGAGATGCTAACAACCATGTCCGCACTCACGGGACCAAAAGCAAGCCCAGAGACGTCCTCAGAACAGCATCATGAGCAGGAAACTGATGCCGAATTCCTTCGAAGAATGCTTGAGAAAAAGGACAAAGAGGCCGCGGAACAAGCGGCCAACATAAAACAAATGACCCTTCTATTCCAAGATATGGTGGGCATGATGATCCAGCCGGACCCTCCAGCCGAAGATCCTCCAGTGATAATTGAAGATGATAGAGGAGAGACATCAAATCCTCTGCCGGCTCTGTCAGCGGCCAAGGAGGATACCATCTCCAAAACCACGCTCGATGATTATATAGCTCAACAAATACGAGCTCATCAAGCGAATGAAGCGGCTGGCCAAGTCATCTGAACTGGACGGCCCTATCCGGGTTGGTACGATTAAATAAAGTACCCGTTAGGATACACGATTCCTAAATTCCATGTGTACAAGGGGACAGGCAATCCCCATCAACATGTCGCTCAGTTCAGGGCTCTCTGCGGCAACACTGGAGGGGATGATAAGCTACTGCTTTGCCAATTCGTCGGCAGCTTGGCAGAGACGGTGTTCGAATGGTACTCAGAGCTTCCCAACGACTCCGTCAAAACTTTTACAGAGATGGAATTGCTGTTCACCCAGCGTTTCGCAAGCGCTAGCGAACACACCCCAATCACCGCACTAATTAACGCCAAGGTGAAGACGGGCGAGACATGGGTCCAGTACGCGACACGGTGGCGGAACCTATGGTCGAAATGCGAACAGCGCATAGAAGAGGCTCCTGCAGTGGGCATGTTTATTGGAACTCTCGATCCGCAGGCGACCATATCCCAATTCATGATGTTCTTCAAGCCGACCACCTTCCAGGCCTTGACAGACAAGCTGGCCCAAATGGACCAGATGGGCCATAGGCCTTCCTCTTCAAAGACGGAGCCTCGGAATGAAAAGGGCAAAGGGAAAGCAACCCTCGTTGCCAACGCTCAACAACAACCGAGTGGCCCGAGACCGGTTGTTCGCCAAAGCAACAAGCGGCAATCTCTCGATGAGAAGTTGAGACGTTCTTACTCGTTTCCCCGAGATTAAACAAGGAGACTGTTTGAACTAGCAGTGCGCAATGGGCTTATCACTCTACCGGAGTCGAGATACCCACTACAACCGAACGATGTCAACGATCCCAATTACTGCCCCTACCACCGAGTATTGGGCCATTCGAAATACTGCTACGTCTTCAAAAATTGGGTTGAAGACCAGTATCAACAGGGAAAGTTCGCGCTGTCCGAAAACTGGAAGGTAAATCCGCCACAACAGCATGCCCCTAAAAGGGTGGACACGCCGGGGGCATCATGCTCATTTATAGAGGAAGCACCATGGGAAGTCGTTCTTTCGGCAAAAACTAAAAGAATGCTGAAAGATCTTCAAACATGTCCGACGATCAGGTGGAAAAGCCCGCTAGAGCCGGAGATCATCGAGGGGATGCTGAAACCACGCCCAACATTGAGAGTTAATAATGATGGGCAAAACACCCAGGCCCAGCTGTCAGAGTCTTCGAAGAAAAAAAGAAGACCAAAAGGCTCGCGCAGTTTGATGACAAGCGCACGGACCTGCAAAAGTATATTGACGCGCTGAAGGAATATAACCAAAAGGCGCGAATCCCAGTCACACTCCAGGAATTTCTCAACCATATCTTTGAGAATAGAGACAATGACAATGACGAGGGAGACGACGCGTCAAAAGAACCCGAAGATTACGTGGCAGGTTGTCACATGATCTCTCACTCGTCAATAGATGATAAAGAAGCTCCTGGTGCAGAGAAACTAGGGCAGATCCAGAACTAGAATCAAAATCCCTGGAGCCATCGGATGAATTTATTGACAGACTGCTGAGCGCAGCTCTTCAGAAAAGCAAAGCTGGCAGAGAGCGGGAAACGACCATATACGAAAAGGCCAGACGTCGGCGTCAGGTTAAAGAAACTCCGGTAACGGGAAGCCATAGAATACCCCAACCGGATCTAAGCATCCCTATCGCCAGCAAAAGCAAGCTTAAAGCAAGGAAACGATTCGCTAGGGCCCTGTCAATAGGAATGAAGTCGCCCTCTTTCAAAGGAAATTCTCCTGGCGGTATACATCTTGATGAAGCGGACGTACATCCTAACTTCTGCTTATACTATCAGAGGATTGCACATCTTATCGAAGAGTGCATAGCCTTTAAAAACTGGTAGCAGGGATATGTTGTCCACCGACAACACGTTCAACGAGTGAAGCGCAAGGCTCGTCGGGAACAGAGAAGCATGACAGATGAGCGCAAAAGAACTTCCGGCAACTGTCACATAGTTGACACCAAGGGATCGCATGTTATCACCTTTGGAAGTGACTCTGACAAAGAAATAGCCCTCAGCCCTCTCTTCAAGGAATCCATTTCCGACACGAAAAATACAAAGACTTGCGAAGACATCTAGCTGCGTAATCGTACGTTGCCGGAAAAAAAATCCCGGACCGAGACGTCCCAAAACTAACAACGGACCAAAACGTCCCTAAACTAACGCCTAACCGAGACGTCTATAAACTACTACGGACTGCAACATCCTAAGGCTGACAAAAAAAAAAAACAGTATGTCCACAAGAAAGATGGGCACGGATGAAAACCCGAAAGGGCTCCATGAGTAAAAACAGCAGGGCTACCAGCGAGTTTGTGAAAACCCAAGAGGGCGCAGGCTCGTAAAAAATTCATGACACTTGCGAGGTCCTCTCGACCTTGTAAGGAGAAAACACATGCGTGAGATCCTTACGACTCACAAGGGAGCAACACACTTAGGGATCCCCACGATTCTTAAAGAGAAATTACACTTACGAGATCCTCACGACTCGTAAGGAGAACCCACTTATGAGACCCTCACGGCTCATAAGATTCAAAAGCCTTAAGCTACAGGGATCTGAACCTGTTCTTAAGCCATCACAATCCCCAGATTGCCCTACAAGTGGTTCAATATTAACCCTTGTATAAATCCACGGGCACAAATAAACGTTTCCCCAACAGAGTCCCACCACTGACGAGGGATATCTTCATATGGCGAATGACACTTATAAGCCCTCTCGACTTATATGGAGAAAACACTCTTATAAGATCCTTACGACTTATAAGAGAACACACACTTAGGAATCCTCACGATTCCTAGAGAGAAAATGCGCCTACGAGATCCTCACGATTCGTGGGAGAAATACCTTTATGTGACCCTTACGGCTCGTAAAGTCAAAAAGCCTTGGTCAACAGGATCCTAACCCTGTTTGCTAAGCCACCTTTGTTCGACATCGACAGAGGCAAATGATGATTCGTTCATGGCAATGTCCCAGTGGTAGCGATGCTGATGCCTAAATCGGTATCAAATTCCAAGCCCTTTCACGGCAAATGATGATTCGCTCCTGGAAATATTCCAGTCGTAGCGATGCTGATGCTGAGATTGGCACCAAATTCCAAGTTTCACACTCGCGGTAAAAATCAGCGAGCCAAAAATGCATATGAAATAGCCGAAATGATGGGGCAACTTGCAACAAAATCAGCAAGTAAAAATATATGCATACAAAATAGCCGAAATGGTTGGGCAACTCGCAATAAAAAACAGCGAGTAAAAAGAAAAAATAGCCGAAATGATTGAGCACCGCAAAAAATAGCCGAAATGATTGGGCAATCGCGACTTTCGCGATACAAATAGCTGAAATGTTAGAGCATCGCGGAAAGAAAACAAAAAAACCATATAATACATATAAAATGAAACTTTTGCCCTGCAGGTGAGATCACATCGATCCCTGTATACAATCCAGGAGCACAAACAAAGAGGGAACCATATCATCCCACCAGGCTCCATCAGAAAGAGAGCCAAGTCTCGATGGCAACATTTGCATCTCAACAGATCAACAACGGCGTTCCTTCTCGTTCCAACCGGAAGAAAATACGACGTCAACAAAGCGGAGAAAAGTCCTAGTTCCAAGACTCTATGGTCCACAGACAACCTAGAGTCAACCAATGACCTCCCCGCCGGATTAACACTCCGTCTCGGAAACAAGTCAACTGACTCCGAGGAAATCAGTGTCCTTGGCAAATACCTCGATTCAGGGAAATCAGCGTCCTTGACAAGAGCATCTCGATTCGCGTCGACCCGCAGAGAAATCAGTGTCTTTGCAGGAATCTCTCGATTCGTCTCAACTCCGAGTAAATCAGTGTCCTTGGTAAATACCTCGATTCAGGGAAATCAACGTCCTTGACGAGAGCATCTCGATTCGCGTCGACTCGCAGAGAAATCAGTGTCTTTGCAGGAATACCTCGATTAATCTCAACCCCCAGAGAAATCAGCGTCCTTGGCAAATACCTCGATTCAGGGAAATCAGCATCCTTGACGAGAGCATCTCGATTCGCGTCGACACGCAGAGAAATCGGTGTCTTTGCAGGAATCTCTCGATTCGTCTCAACTCCGAGGAAATCAGTGTCCTTGGCAAATACTTCGATTCAGGGAAATCAGCGTCCTTGACGAGAGCATCTCGATTCGCGTCGACCCGCAGAGAAATCAGTGTCTTTGCAGGAATCTCTCGATTCGTCTCAACTCCGAGAAAATCAGTGTCCTTGGCAAATACCTCGATCCAGGGAAATCAGCATCCTTGACGGGAGCATCTCGATTCGCGTCGACCCGCAGAGAAATCAGTGTCTTTGCAGGAATCTCTCGATTCGTCTCAACTCTGAGGAAATCAGTGTCCTTGGCAAATACCTCGATTCAGGGAAATCAGCGTCCTTGACGAGAGCATCTCGATTCACGGCGACCTGCAGAGAAATCAGTGTCTTTGCAGGAATCTCTCGATTCGTCTCAACTCCGAGGAAATCAGCGTCCTTGGCAAAAACCTCGATTCAGGGAATCAGCGTCCTTGACAAGAGCATCTCGATTAGCGTCGACCCGCAGAGAAATTAGTGTCTCTGCAGGAATATACGACGTCAGCAAAACAGAGCCATGGCAGAGTCCCTAGTTTCAAGTCTCGACGGCCACATCTGCATCACAGAAGAACCACAACAGCATTCCTCCTCATTCCAGCAGGATTTGGATGCGACAATCAATCTCGGAGCCATAGCAAAGTCCCTAGTTCCAGGTCCCGACGGTTCACCAACAACCTAGAGACCACATCGACGTTCGTCTTGATATAGCAGAAGCGATGTCACCCCAGCGTTCTTCCCCCAGCAGGATGCAGACGCGACACCAACAACGGAGCCATGGAAAAGTCCCTAGTTCCAGGTCCCGACGGTTCACTAACAACCTAGAGACCACCTCGACGTTCGTCTCGATACAGCAGACGCGATGTCACCCCAGCTTTCTTCCCCCAGCAGGATGCAGACGCAACACAAAACAACGGAGCCATGGCGAAGTCCCTAGTTCCAGGTCCTAACGGTTCACCGACAACCTTGAGACCACCTCGACGTTCATCTCGATACAGCAGACGCGATGTCACCCCAGCGTTCTTCCTCCAACAAGATGCAGACGCAACACCAACAACGGAGCCATGTCAAAGTCCCTAATTCCAAGCCTCGACGGTTCACCAACAACCTAGAGACAACCGTGACATTCGTCTCGATACAGCAGACGCAATGCCAGCAAACGAAGCGAAGGCAATATTCCTAGCTTCAGGGTCTTGACAGAAACTCATATAAAATCTGAAAGACTATCGGAGATCATCCCACACCAGCGCGGAGTGGTTACGACTCATCGGGGCTCCCAAACTGAGTCTAACCTCAAGTAAAAAGCGACATGGAATATCCCTAACTCTTACTCTTTCGACGGTAATACTACCTGGAAGATTGCTTGAAGACGTCTTGTCCAGCCCCTGAAGGGATCAGAGACACGACAGTCGCAAGGCTACTCGAACAACAAGATTGTCTATCAAGGAATACATCAGCCAACGCGACGGTACGACGGACAAAACCCTAGTACCACAGACCCTAACGGACCTCTATTGTAAAGAGCAGAGGTTAACTGTGACGTTAGGACATCCTTGCGAGAACTTCTCGATTCGTCTCGACTAGTAAGGAAATTAGTGTCCTTGCGGGAACTTCTCGATTCGTCTTGACTCGTAGGGAAAAGCCTTAGGCAGTGGGGATAAGGACATGTTTCCTAAGCACTGGGGCCCTACAAGTCGGTCCAAAATGGACTCTTGCATACTATTCACAGGCCACACTCTCCGAAGTCGAACATCGACAAAGAGGGAAACAACCACTTACGAGTTCTCTCGACTTGTAGGCGGGAAAATTCTCTTGTGAGATCTTTACGACTCTTAAAAGAAAAACGCACTTAGGAATCCTCACGATTCCTAAGGAGAAAATACACCTACGGGATCCTCTCGACCTGCAGCGAGAAAATTCTTTATGAGACCCTCATGGTTCATAAAGTTGAAAATTCTTAGATGGCAGATCCTAACCCTGTCTCCTAAGCCATCGCTACCCTGCAAAGAGTCCAAGATGGACAGCTACCTACTATCTACAGGCTACACTTCCTAAAATCATATGGCAACAACACAGCAAAGAGAAGAAAGCAACAGTGGGAGATAAAAAAAATGTGTATCTTTTATTCATGAATTCAATTGAGTGCAAGACGAATCATATAAAAGAATAAAAAAAATGGATACAAGTTATTCAAAGATTACAAGTGTTCAATCTATACAAAAACAACTACTGAGAAGGAGGCGTTTTCAATAAGTCAGCAAGTTGCTCGCGCGCTCCTTTCAACGCCTTTTCATGGTCAGCCGCTGCGGCCAGCTCAACTTCAACTCGAGCCCGTTGTTGCAAGCACGACGAAACCTTCTCATCGATTTCCCTTTGGGCAGCTTCGTGACTCTGCGTAACCCGCTCAATGAAGTCGAGCTTCCGCCTCAATGCCAGCCCGTCTGAAATACATCGCTGTAAATTGTCAAAGACAACTCTCAGTTGCGCGGCATTCGCTTCAACTTGGGCGCGCAGCCGGGCAGATTCACCTGAAGCCTCCTCGCGTTCCTTTCGCCTCAAGGTCGCTTCTTGTTCAAAATGGCGGAGAAAGGACACGCTCTGCTCAACCCATGCAGCCCACTGGGAGTTCAAAGCCAGTATTTCCGGAGTAGGACGCCTGAGCTTAATCTTATACAGACAGGCCTCGATCTTCCTACAGTGATTAACCCAAGACTCGACGACACCCTCGCTGTGGAAGTTCGCGAGCATCGCCAGCATAAGATTAACCTTAGCAGCAAAACCCGCAGCAGATGCGAAAGCCTCGGCGTCAAGATCCTCGACGAACTCACTTAACATTCGCAGGCTGTTCGCGGCACCCCTGGAAGATGGTCGTTTAACAAAGGGCCCTGCCGGCATTGGAATTCGAGACTTGAAGGGAGCTGGAGTCGGTGCGGCCGCTGCAAAACAAATCATAGTCAGATGTCAGCTTAAGAAATAAAGAAAATACACGAACAATAGAGTCTACTATACCGGCTGCGACAGGGGGCAGAGCTGGGAGTACTGGTGGCGCGACGATCCTCATCCCCTCCTTCAATTTGTAAGGCTACAAGTAATACAAAGAAGAATTAGCAATGACATGGCTGCCCGTAGAAGAAAGGAAAAGACGTCGTTTTTAAAAAAAAGGGACTATACTCACCCGCACCGGTAGGCAAAACGACTTCCAACTGGAAGGAGAAGTGCGGGTTCAGCACTTGATACAGATGATCAAAGAGAACTCCTGCAAGATTATGATGATACATGGTCAGTACACGAAAAATGCTGTCCCCGATTTAAATTAATCGCAAACCCATACCTTAGAGCATTTGAGAGGATATAAGAGGAGACGAAGGGGTAACGACCGTCAGGGCGACAGTTGGTGGTGCTTCTTCAGGTGGCACAACCTCAGCGCTCACCACACCTACATTCGAAAGGAACAAAATGTCATCAGGAGGGATTGCAAAACGAAAAGAATCCAGGGACCCGAGACCTACCAGACAGGTCATCAGCCAAAACTGTGACGGAAGCATCACCAAGCATCACGACTTCTTCGATTTCATTCGGGGGGATGGTTTCGCCGCCCGTGGCTTCGTCCCCTGATTCCACGAGGGCCGTCGTAACACTCGCAATACCAGGCGCTGGCAGGGAACCGCAGGTGGAAAGAGCGGCAATTGGAGCAGTCCCGGACTCTTGAGAAAGAGTAGCCGCTTCGGGCTCGGTGGTTGCCGTCATCTACCTGCCACCTCCTCACCAGGACTTGGCCCTGCAGGTTAGGATATATGAGAATCTGAAGATCAAACTCTGACAAAAGGACCCAGCGTTACGTTACCTTGGGACGACTTTTCAATTGCTTCCCGAGCTACGCATACCGCCTGTCTATGAGCGGTAGACAGGGCGGCCGGAGCACCTTCTGAAGAGGCAGGGACAGGGGAAGCAGCACTCGAGCCTGCACCCACAGCTAAGGTGGCGTTACGTTCTCTTGCTACACGCCTCCTGTGCTTCCTTTCTGCCTGGGCCGTGAGAGCTGATCTTCTTAAGACCTCCGTCAAGGAGACGTCATCGTCCGAACCAAGTTCTGCCTCTGGAACCTCCACGGCTTCCGTCATCGGCTGTTTAAGCGAAGCTTCTTTCGGCGATATTGAGGGAGCTGGGACTTCGGCAGCTGGCCTTGGAAGCGTCTCCGCACCACCCTGCGAAATCGGCACTATACTTGGGATAACTCGGGTCGAAGTAGTCCCTGCGATAAGATGAAAAAGGAGGGTCAGTCTACCCATAAAGAAGGGAGGGAAAGAAAGAACAATGAGCCGAAATATACCGAGACCCAAGGAAATCTGAAGCCTCTCTTCCTCTTCAAAATTCTTGAGAGAAGCCGCGAGCGCCTCTTCGGTGGAGACGCCTGTAAAAAACAGTGTCAGTCAAAGCATGATAATAAAAAATGTGTGTGATGTAACCACGCAAAGATATGGCGGAAGTATACCTGACTGTGCGAGGATGATCAGTCCTGCTTTGTTGCTAGCTAGTCGCTCGGAAGCTGCGATGGCAGCCTCCAGATCAGTGTCATCTGGCGCCATGAATAAACCCTCGTTGGTCCCGTATTCGCTTAAGCCTTTGCTATAAGGGGCATGGGGCTCCTGCCCGAATACGACGTCTGCGGAAAGAATCGACTTCTTCTTCTTCTACGAGCGAGTACCGGCCGCCGGTAACACGAGCCTGCGTTTAGCGGGCAACTCCGGGGGGCGAGTCCCGATCTCCGCACCCAAGCCGGAATCAGGAGACGCCACAGCTACCACCTCGACGGGAGCACGGGGTAGCGGTAGCTCAGGGATAACACGTGGTACCACTGCCGCGGCAGCTTCCTTCAAGGGAGGACGGACAATGGTCCGTCGCTTCAAGGGAACGGCTGGATTACTAGCCGGAGCGGTGCCCTTGCGATCAAGCAGCAATCGCTTTTCTTCCCTAATAACGACGCCCATCGAAAGTTGATACCACGCCACATACACGTTTAGGGCTTTCGGAACACAACTCGGTTCACTGATGAAGAAGTTGGACCCTGTGTTTAGGCGCATAAAATGATGCAACGCGCTCCGGATACCCTCTTTAGTAGCAGCCGGTTCTGCCAAGAAGGCCTCAAGCGGTACGCCCTGATTATAGCTTAACTGCTGGGCGAAGTGATGCGGGTTGTATCTCATGAACAACGCCGAATCATTTTGCCTAAACACGAGAAAGCCCGGCCTGATGGAGTATAAATGAAGAATCTCCCGAGCTTTCAAGACAGAGGCCCCATCTTTAAAGATGTCCTGCAATGGCTGCACGATTTTTGCGGATTCCTGGCCGACGGTTAGAATCTTATCAGTGAAGGTCATACCATCTCCAACCGTGCGCGGACGAAGGAGCAAACCCCTAGCTTCCCGTGGTGTCGGATTTACAATGGATGCGTCAACTAGCCGCATGATCCGAGGGAACTTACACTTGTCATAGAAGCAAGGCCTTTTGTGGATACCGAAGACGCCAAGTACATATAGCTCGATCCATGACATAAAATAATGTATCGAGAAGTTCACGTGCTGCACCCCTGGTTCAGTAGTGTCTGCTGCCAAGCTGAGGCCGTGATACAAATAAGCTAACCCAGCGATCCCGACAGCCACTTGCATCCCAGCGACCATTCGGTGAGCTGGATAAAAAACGGACGGCCTCATATGGCGAGGGTGCATCGGAAGCGCAAAACAGATTAGCCATAGCCCGATGAACCCCAAAAAGAATGTTTCTTCGTCAATTCCGGGAGTTGCAAGTTCTGTGAAAGAGACGACCGGGGTGTTGGGGAGAAAGAAATTTCTCTGATCCGCCTCCGCTTCCGGCTGGTTGTCTAAATCGAAACCAAAAGGATCGTCAAGTTTGGCAAATTTCGCGGCTTCCTTCGACAGGACTTCTGAGCGGAGAAAACGAGCGATGAAGTCCGTGAAATTAACCCCACGACCTCCGGATTCGAGAAAAAGGTTCTCATAGATATTCAGCACATTTATCAAACTCGGGAATTGGTGTTGAATAGCGTTTTCCGGGGTAAGACCCATTACCACTGATTTGGTGGCAAAGATGTACTCATCCGGAGGAAACAGCTCCTCGTAATGTTCTCCCCTAACAGGTAAGGCAGAGACCTCTGCAAATTCCTCTAAAGAAATGGAGACTTCTCGATCCAATAGAAGGAAGGTGTGGGTCGGAATGTTCCATTGCTCCAGAAATGCCTTGACCCACCATGCAGGGGGTGTGGAATACTAGAACAAGGAAGCATAGATCGCAGCATACAATCCGAGCCTTAGCAGCAGCGACTTCTTCGCCGATAAGATGTATCGGACCTACTGCAGATATCCGGTTGCGTGATGGGGAGTTAATCCTATGTTGTATGGTTGTCCCCAAGGGCGCTACTCGCCCTGACATATGCGCCGCCCTAGAGTATCCAAAGCCGCCAGTGGCTGTACGGGTATTGCAGCCATAGAAGGCCGAAGGAGACCCTCTGAAGTCCAATTGACCTCCTCCACAACATAGTTTATCGGGGGTGCATCTGCATAAGGGATCGCCGAAATAGGCTCCGAAGGTGTCGTGCAAGAAAAACTCCGACGACCTTTGATGATTTGGTTGTACCATGTTCCCCATAAGTGAAGGTTCTTTTGGTACGGATCTTGATCTTTGATCAGTGCAGACACTTCCCTATCCATAGGCGCTTCAGGGAATCCGCCTTCCGAACGGACAAAGGGAAACGAAGTATCGAAAGACATGGTACCTACGCGAAAGAGAACAAAGTTAGCCGTCAATGCTACAAGTCGAGTTCGGTACTTGGTACTTTAAATCCGTACCACACTGCAACCCAGTAAAAAGGGACCAAAGGGGACCCACACAATCTAAATGATTCTCACTATTAATAAAACAGTCTCATCATTTGATGAGACTGTCATTAAATGAGGAAATCCTCAAAGGATTCACATTTAATGAGGGCCCCTCGGGCCAAGGAGTAAATCTCTAATTGAGAGCTGTGCTCTGCAACAGACAGACATCTGTCATAATTAATCACGCGGGGAATAAAATTCCCCCCTCCAAATTTCTAAAGAGCAATGCTCTGTAAGGAAGATGAAACAATCCATCAAGAAACCCTAAAAGGCAAAGCTTCTACAGAGTAAAAACTCCAAAATCTTCAAGATCTGTGAATAAACCCTTAAGTTCTTCATGAACAATATTCCAGTTCATGGGTTAAAATCACCCTAAAAAGATTATATCTTGGAGATGAGCATAACTCTGTTAATGGGTAAAACCTTAAAGATATATTTTTAGATCTATGATCTAAGGAGAGCAAAGCTCTGCTAATAGGTGAAACCCTAAATTATAAAATAATCTCTTCAAAAGATTTGATCTTTTACCTAAAAATTTGACAGAGTTCTGTCTCTAAGAGAGTTCTTAAAACAGAGAGCTATGCTCTAAAAGAGAATTAATTCTCAGAAAAATACAAGGAAGGAGATGAACAGAGGTCATCTCAAGGGCCAAGGGTCCTATTTATAGGCACTGAGATGCCGTTTCAACTTCTGATTTGATCCAATGGCAAAGATGCTGCCACCGCTGCACTCACGTGTGGGCCACGTGAGCGCAACGGTGGGGGGCATTTGTTTCCCCCAATCAGAGCAAAGCTCTGTTCAAATTTTGAAATTTGAAATGAAGCAGCGCTTCATAATAGCGCCAGCGCTAAGAGTCAAAGACTTTGCTGCAACGCTCATATGCAAAGCAAATGAACGCTGTATTCTAAGCAGCGCAGCGCTAGCAGCGCTGCACTCTAAGCAGCGCACCACGTGCAAAGCACGTGGGCGCTAGCGCTAAGAGCGCTGCACTCTAAGCAGCGCACCACGTGCAAAGCACGTGGGCGCTAGCGCTAAGAGCCCTTCAATGCAAGCAGCGCATCACATGCAAAGCACGTGCGCGCTAGCGCTAAGAGCGCTGCACTCTAAAGCAGCACACCACGTGCAAAGCACGTGAGCGCTAGCGATAGAACAAAATGTTCTCGGCCCTTAGATCAAAGATCCAACGAACATGATTAAAAATCATTAATTGATCAGAATAAAATTCTGTTGAGGAACATTCCTCAGAATCTTTCCAAACAGGAAAGATTGTGCTCTGAAAATCAGAGCACCGTTGGATCAATGATCCAATGATGATTAAAAATCACCAAATTACAGAATAAAATTCTGTATGGGAAAAGATTTCCCAATCTTGTTAAACACAAGAAGATTGCCTTCTGTAAATCAGAAGCCCTTAGATCAAAAATCCAACGGGGGAAACATCCCCAAATCAATTAGAGAAGAGATCTTTTCAACTGATTTAACAAATCAGCTTGCCCTATATAAAGACCCCAAGACTTCAAGTCTCATATAGAAGAACCCCCCATTAACTTTGAGAAATTTCAAAGACAATGAGCAAGTTCTCAGGAGAAGAAGATTTTCTTCAAGCTAAAAAAAGAACAGAGAGATGAAATCATCTCATATAAAAAGAAGAATTTACTTCTTTTTCTAAGATCATAGATCTATAAGACCAAGGTCTTTCACAATAGAGATCAAAGCATCTCATCACAAAAAATAAGGGGAAGAACTTAATTTTCTTCAGATCATAGATCTATAAGACAAATTGTCTTTCAGAGATCATAATATCTCATTATAAAAGGGGGGGAGAATAATTCAATTCTCTTAGGATCACAGATCCATAAAGGCAGAGCCTTTCACCAAAAACATAAGAAATTGAAACATCTCCTATAAAAAAATAAGATCTTTATTCTTAGATCCATGAGACAAAGTCTCTTATAAGAAAGAGAATTTAATTCTCAGGGCGCAAGCTGCCTAAAAAGAGCCCTAGCACTCCAATCAAAAGAAGCGTTTCAGCGCTAAGCGTTGCAGAGCTTTAGCGCTCCAAATTTCACAAGAAGCGCACTGCGCTCATTGTCTGGCGCACAGCGCCAAGCACGCCCCGTGCTCCTCACGTGTGCGCTACTTCACCAGAAGCGCAATGCGCTCATTGTCCGACGCACAGCGCCAAGCGCGCCACGTGCTCCTCACGTTTGCGCTATTTCACCAAAAGCACACTGCACTCATTGTCTGGCGCACAGCGCTAAGCGTGCCACGTGCTCCTCACGTATGTGCTACTTCACCAGAAACGCACTGCGCTCATTGACTGGCGCTCAGCGCCAAGTGCGCCACGTGCTCCTCACGTGTGCGCTAAGAGAACATAAACTGTTCTATAAAAAAAAGCCGCAGAGCTATAATGAGTGCTCAGTACTCAATAAAAGATAAAAACAATTGTCAGAAACCAAACTAATGCTCAGCATTGTTAAATGTTTAACATTTTAACTGAATGGGCCGAGCCCAAAGTGGCCACAGAACCCTAATTCAGATTGATTGAACCCATATGCTCCTAAATCTTTAATCTTAGTCCCAAATTGGACTACAGATCTCCCAACCAATATTGGTTCAAGGATACATCTTTTCACTCCTCTGATATTTGTCGTTGTAATCCTTCAACGTCTTCAGAGAGGTGACGGGTCCCGACAACCAGATATTCCACGGACTGTGGGGTCCTTAAACTCATGGACTATGATGTCCTTAAACTTTACGGACCGTGGGGTCCTTAAACTCATGGACTATGATGTCCTTAAACTTTACGGACTGTGGGGTCCTTAAACCCATGGACTATGAAGTTCTTAAACTTTACAGACTATGACATCTTTAAACTGGACCGCAAAGTCCCTAAACTAAAACAAAGGAGCCCAAATACTCTTTTGTTGAATCTAAACGATCCCGTTAAGTTAATCTTAGTCTAAAATTAGACTAACGTATCCTTAACAAACGTTTAAGTTGATCTTAGTCTCAAATGAGACTAATGCATCCTTAAACCCAACCCCAACCCCAAATCTAAGAAAATACGGATTTGGACTAATCCACGCCCTACGGGCGACAACATAAATTAGTCTCCGTATACAATCCACGGGCAACCAAAAACAAAACAAACACACACGACACGAAGTGACCATCTGGAGAAGGAGAAAGTGGTTACCGCGATGCGGTAGCGTAATTAACTGCAGGGGCTTACGCTTGTAGGGAAGAGCGTCCCCACAATCAAAAACCCCTCAACGAGGGGGAATTTGATGAAGTCTGCTACATCGGCCGCATCCGTTTAAACCTTCGATATATGGTGTCATAAATCAACTTGGCATCTTCGGAGAGGTGGACGGATAGCACCAAATAGTATCTGCCCTCCAAATTCAGGCCGGACGTCCCAACGTCCCGGTCGTGTCTTTTCGGCGGTGAACAATTCTCTTGATAGGAAATGACATTCCTATACTACAATCAGTCAAAGGATTCTTATCACAGAGGTTCTCCATGATTGACCTGGGTGATGTCAACTACATTCTGGGGATCCATATCTATCGTGATAGATCAAAGAAGATGGTGGGACTTTCACAGTCAAGGTACAACAACACCATACTGAAAATATTTAGTATGGATGATTCTAAGCGTAGTAGTCTACCGACTTGTCACAGAATCACCCTTTCCAAAGAGATGTCTCAAAAGACCGATTTGGAAAGGGTTCGCATCACATCTATACCCTACGCTTCTGTGGTAGGCTCTATAATGTATGCGATGTTGTGTACCAGATCAGATGTTACTTACGCACTTAGCGTGGTAAGCCGGTATCAGTCAAACCCAGGGGAGAAACACTGGATAGCAGTAAAGAACATTCTCAAGTATCTGAGAATGACTAAGGAGATATTCTTGGTGCATGGCGGAAAAGACCTCCAGATCAAGGCCTTTGCTGACTCCAGCTTCCAGAGTGATAAGAATGACTCCAAGTCCATGTTGGGTTATGGCTTTACCCTTAGTGCAGGGGCGGTCTGTTGGAAGAGCTCCAAGCAGGACACCGTTGCAGACTCGACGATGGAAACGAAGTAGTTCGCTGCATGAGACGCCGCAAAAGAGGAAGTCTGGATATGGAAGTTCTTAACTGAACTTCAGGTGTTTCCTTCCATTGTTGGTCCAATACTTTAGTATTCTGACAACAAGGGCGCTATTGATTTAGGGAAGGAACCCAGGTCCCATCAGAGATCCAGACATATCTTGAGGCGGTACCACCTGATCAGGGAGATCGTTGATCCCCAAGAGATCGAGGTGAAGAGAGTAGATACGGAGAACAACACTACAGATCCACTCACAGAGGCCATCCCTCAGAAATTTTTCGAGAGGCTATTCGAGATCTTCGGTCTGCCATATGCCAGTATATAGCCTTAGTGCAAGTGGGAGATTTTAGTGATATATGCCATAGAGGCCATTATTGTATCATACTGGATTGTATATTACTTAATGGGAGCTTGGGATATACACGGATATAGTAACATTCTTTCTTGAAATAGTAGTATGCTACCTGGTTTGTTTCTACCTCAATATGTGTATGTGTTTCTTTTAGCATATCGCTTATACATATTGGTAGAGCCCTTAAGATCTTTGCTTGATAACCGGCGTTGTGATGGCAGTCACACTAGTGGGAGCTGGGTAATCTATAAGCACATCCTATACAGGTCCCTAGTCGTAGGATTATCGAGACGGGGCATCGATACTCCACAGTAGACTAGTCTATACGCTTCTCATCCCAGCAGGGGAGAGGTATGTCCCACAGCCATTAGTACGTCGTACTGGAGATAGTATGCAGGTGCTCATTAGGTTATGAGTACTGTTCCCCTCCGAACACGGAGATGCAACCGCGTAGGTCCGTCTTGCCTGAATTCGGGGCAGATGCTAGTTGGTGCTATCCGTCCACCTCTCCAAAGATGCCAAGTTGATTTATGACACCATATATCGAAAGTCTAAACGGATACGACCGATGTAGCAGACTTCGTCAGACTCCCCCTCATTGAGGGGTTTTTGATTGTGGGGACGCTCTTCCCTATAGGCGCAAGCCCCTGTAGTTAATTACGCTACCGCATCGCGGTAAGCACTTTCTCCTTCTCCAGATAGTCACTTCATGTCGTGTGTGTTTGTTTTGTTTTTTGGTTGCCCGTGGATTATATACGGAGACCAATTTATGTTGTTGCCCGTAGGGCGTGGATTACTCCAAATCCGTACTTTCTTAGAATTGGATTTGGGTTGGGTTTAAGAATATGGTAGTCTCGTTTGAGACTAAGATCAACTTAAACGTATGTTAAGAATACGTTAGTCTAATTTTAGACTAAGATCAACTTAACGGGATCGTTTAGATCCGACAAAAGAGTATTTGGGCTCTATTATTTAGTTTAGGGACATTACGGTCGATTACCAGTTTAAGGACATGGTGGTCCAACGTTAGTTTATGGACATTATGGTCCATGGGCTTAAGGACCCCACAGTCCGAGGTTAAGGACATCATAGTCCATGGGTTTAAAAGGGAGCCCACAGTCCGAGGTTAAGGACATCATAGTCCATGGGATTAAAGGAACCCACAATCCGAGGTTAAGGACACCATAGTTCATGGGCTTAAGGACCTTACAGTCCATAGTTTAAAGACGTCATAGTCTATAAAGTTTAAGGACATCATAGTCCATGATTTTATGGACCCCACAGTCCATAGAATGTTTGGTTATCGGGACTCGTCACCTCTCTGAAGACATTGAAGGATTAAAACGACAAATATCAAAGGAGTGAAGAGATGTACCCTTGAACCAATTTTGGTTAAGATCTGTAGTCCAATTTGGGACTAAGATCAAAAAGATTTATGAGCATATGGGCTCAATAATCTGAGTTGAGGACTTATGGCCAATCTTGGGCTAAGTCCAATCAAGTTAAAATGTTTAACATTTATTTTGGGCTGTTGAGCATTTATTTGGGCTCGGCCCTTCTAATAATGCTGAGCATTGATTTGGATTCTGACAGTATTTCTGTCTTTTAGTGCTGAGCACTCATAATAGCTCTGAGGCTTATTAAAGAACAATTTATGTTCTATCAGCGTACACGTGAGGAGCACGTGGTGCGCTTGGCGCTTTGCGCCAATCAAAGAGCGCAGTGCGCTTCTGCCGAGTAGCGCACATGTGAGGGACACGTGTCGCGCCTGGCGCTGAGGGTCAGTCAAAGAGCGCAGTGCGCTAATTTAAGTGGCGCACACGTGAGGGACATGTGGTGCGCTTGGCGCTGAGCGCCAGATGATGGGCGCATTGCACCAGTTTATGAGCGCAGAGCGCTGTCTTATGAGCGCAAGCGCTATTTGTTCAGTGGCGCACACGTGGGGCGCTTAGCGCTGAGTGCCAGTCTTATGAGCGCAGTGCGCTATATTTGGAGCGCCAAGGCTCTGCAGCGCTTTGCGCTAGTCTAAAGAGCTGAGGCACTTCTGCTAAGTAGCGCACACGTGAGGAGCACGTGGCGTGCTTGGCGCTGTGCGTCAGTCTTGAGCGCAGAGCGCTAAGTCATGAGCGCTAAGTGCTAACTGATCAATTTTTATGATCCAAGAAATAAATTTATGTTCTTTTATAAGAGACTTCGTCTTAAGATTCTAAGAACAAAAGTTCTTACTTTATAGGAGATGCTTCAATCTCTTGTATTGATGAAAGGTTTTGCCTTTATGGATCTGTGATCCTAAGAGAATTGGCTTATTCTCTCCCCCTTTATGAGATGTTCATAATCTCTGAAAGACAATTTGTCTTATAGATCTATGATCTACGAGAAAAATTATGTTCTTCCTTTTGTTTTATGATGAGATCTTTTGATCTCTTTGTAAAAGACCTTGGTCTTTGTAGATCTATAATCTGTAAAGAAGTGAGTTCTTCTTTTTTAATTATGAGATGATTTCATCTCTCTGTTCTTTTTTTTTACCTTGAAGAAACTCTTCTTTTTATGAGAGCTTGGCTCTTCTTTCTGAGATCTCTCAAAGCTTATGGGGGTTCCTCTCTATGCTTCTGTATATCTGAGACTCGAAGTTTAGGGGCCTTTTTATAGGGCAAGCTGATTTGTTCAATCAGTTAAGGAGATCTTTTCTCTAATTGATTTGGGGATTTTCCCACCGTTGGATCTTTTGATCCAATGGCTTCTGATTTACAGAAGGCAATCTTCTTGTTTTTAACAAGATTGGAAAATCTTTCCAAACAGAATTTATTCTGTATTTTGGTGATTTTTTAATCACTATTGGATCATTGATCCAACGGTGCTCTGATTTACAGAGCACAATCTTATTGTTTGGAAAGATTTTGAGGAATCTTTCCTTAACAGAATTTAATTCTAATTAATTAATGATTTATCCTTATTATTGGATCTTTGATCTGACGGTGGGGAACTTTTAGTTCCAGCGCTAGCGCACTCGTGCCTTGCACGTGGTGCGCTGCTTAGAGTGCAGCGCACTTAGCGTTAGCGCACCCGTGCTTTGCACGTGGCTAACGCTCCCGTGCTTTGCACGTGGTGCGCTACTCAGGGCGCAACGCACCTAGCGCTAGCGCACACGTGCTTTGCACGTGGTGCGCTGCTTAAGTGCAGCGCACCTAGCCCTAGCGCACACGTGCTTTGCACGTGGTGCGCTGCTTAAGTGCAGCGCTCCTAGAGCTAGCGCACACGTGCTTTGCACGTGGTGCGCTGCATAGGGCGCAGCGCATTTGGCGCTACTTCTGTAGCGTTGCTTCATTTCAGAATTTGAATTTTAAACAGAGCTTTGCTCTGATCGGGGGAAACAAATGCCCCCCTACCATTGCGCTCACGTGGCCCACACGTGAGTGCAGCGGTGGCAGTATTTGCGCCCTTGGATCAACTCAAAAGTTGTAACGGCATCTCAGTGCCTATAAATAGGACCCTTGGCCCTTAGGATGATTTCTGTTCATCTTCTTCCTTCTGAGAATTATTATTCTCTTGCAAAGCATAGCTCTTTTGCTTAAGAACTTTCTTAAGGATAGAACTCTGTCAAAATCTTAGGTAAAGATTAAATCTTTTAAAAGAACCTTTTTAATAATCTAGGGGTTTACCCATTAACAGAGCTTTGTTCTTCATAGATCTTTGATCTAAAGAAAACCTTTTTTTGGGTTTTGTTGACAGAGCTTTGCTCTCTTGAACCCATAGATCTATAAAGATCTTTCTTGGGGTTTCTTAGCTCATTAACAGAGCTTTGCTCATGAAGAACTTTTAGAGTTTGTTCATAGATCTTGAAGATCTCAGAATTTTTAATTCATTAAAACTCTTATTTTAAATCTTCTGATGATTATTCCATCGTTTTTACAGAGCAAGGCTCTTGAGGAATTTTTATTCCTTCATCATTAGGGTTGACAAATGTCACTCTGTCACAGAGCACTGCTCTCGAAGGGAGATTTACTCCCTGGCCCGAGGAATTCTCATTAAATGAGAATCAATTGTGGATTTCCTCATTTAATGACAGTCTCATCAAATGATGAGACTGTTTTATTAATGATGAACTGCCATCTAGATTATGTGGGTCCCCTTTGGTCCCTTTTCACTGCATTGCAGTGTGGCACAGATTTAATGTACCTAGTGACAGAACTTAAATTGTAGCATTGGCGGCTGAAAATTTGTTCTTTTCCCGCGCAGGTACTATGTCTTTCGACACTTCCTTCCCGTTCGTCCGCTCAGAAGGCGGATTCCCCGAAGCGCCCGCAGACTGAGAGGTTCTTGCGCTGATCAAAGATCATGACCCGGAGCAAAAGAGTCTTCATCTATAGGGTAGATGGTACGATCAGATTATCAGAGGCCACCGAAGCTTTTCTTGTGCGACACCTTCGGAGCCTATCTCTGCGATACTTTATGCGGATGCACCCCCGATAAGCTATACTGTAGAGGAGGTAAATTGGACTTCGGAAGGTCTTCTTCAGCCTTCTATGGCCGCAATACCCGTGCAGCCGCCGATAGCTTTGGATACTTTAGGACGGCGCATATGCCAGGGTGAGTCGCGCCCTTGGGGACAACCCTATAACATAGGACTAACTCCCCGCCACCCGGCCGGATACTTGTAGTGGGCCCGATATATTTTATCGGTGCAGAAGTCGCAGCTGCTGAAGCTCGGATTGTACCCTGCGATCTATGCTTCGTTGTTCCAGTATTCTGCACCTCCCACATGGTGGATCAAGGCGTTTCTAGAGCAATGGAACATCCCGACCCACACCTTCCTCTTATTGGATCGAGAAGTCTCCATTTCCTTAGAGGAATTTGCCGAGGTCTCTGGTTTACCCGTTAGAGGAGAGCAATACGAGGAGCTGCTTCCTCCGGATGAGTATATTTTTGATACCAGATCAGTGGTAATGGGTTTTACCCCAGAGAACGCCATTCAATACCAGTTCCCAAGTCTGATAAAGGTGTTGAATATGTATGAGAGCCTCTTTCTCGAATCCGGAGGCCGCGGGGTTACTTTTACGGATTTTATCGCTCGTTTTCTCCGTGTGGAAGTTTTATCGCGTCAAGGTGAAAAGTTTGCCAAACTTGATAATCCTTTCGGCTTTGGTTTGGATCGCCGGCCAATATTGGAAGCTGATTGTTTACCCCAATCAGAGCAAAGGTCTGTCCAAGTTCCAAGGCGGGAAACGAAGCAACGCTTCTGTTTCCCCCAATCAGAGCAAAGCTCTGCTTTGAAATTCTAATGTTAAAATAGGTGAAGCAACGCTTCAGATCCCTTGCACTGCGCGCAGAGCGCCACGTGTCAAAAGCAGACACGTCAGCGCAAGGGGCACTGTGCCTAAGACAGCGCAAGGGGCACTGCGCAGCAAGGCTCTATTTTAAAATTCAAATTTTAAATAATAAAGGAAGCAACGCTTCAGATAACTTGCGCTCTGCGCTACGCGACACGTGTCAGCGCAGTTGCGCTGCACTCTGCGCTGCGCGACACGTGTCAGCGCAGATACACTTGCGCCAACTGCGCCAGCACTAAAACTTAAATAATAAATTATTTAATTAATCAGAATTAAAATTCTAGAAAGATCTTTTTAATCTTATTAAAATAAGAAGATTATCTTCTGTAAAACAGAGGCCTTAGGATCAAAGATCCAACGGTGGGGAAATATTCCCAAATCAATCAGAAAAAGATCTCTGTAACAAACTCAACAAACCAATTGGCCCTATATAAAGGCCCTTAGACTCCAAGCCAAAAAGAGGGAGAGACAGAAAAATAGAAAAAAGAGAAAACTCTGAAAGAATTTAGAAGATCATCCTCTTTAAAAGGTAAAGAACTTGATTCTTGAAAAACAGAGATGAAATCATCTCATAAAAAAAGAAGAATTTCTTCTAAAGATCAAAGATCTAAGAACAAGATCAAGATCTTCAATTAAAAGAAAAAAAGATCAGATAAAAGATCCAATCACAAAAAATTAAAGAAGTAATTTACTTCATTTTTAGATCTTTTGATCTATACAAAGGCACTGCCTTTTGATGAACCATTGGTTCTTGGATCTTGAAGTAGAAGCTCTTTAGAACTGAAAAGATTCTTTTCTTTGATCCAAATTTGATCAAGATGCGCTATGCACTATTGAACAGTGCCCTGCACTCTTAATTTGCGCTGTTGTGGGCGCAAGTCACCAGAGCGCGCCACGTGTCAGCAGCGCACTGGTGCAGCGCACTGGCACTGCGCTAACAGACTTACGCTCACCAGAGCATGACACGTGTCATCTACAGATGCGCTGGTGCCTTGCGCTCCTTAATTGGCGCAAAGAGCCTGACAAGCCACGTGGCGCACTGTTAGACCATTAAATGCAATGCATTATTAAAAAGGGGCAGAGCCCAATTAAAAAGTCTAACAAACCAATCTAGATGCTGCGCATCATTTAAAAAAAAGGGCAGAGCCCAAATAAAGGTCTAACAGACCAAACAAAAATGCTATGCATTAACAAAAGGGCAGAGCCCTAGTAAAAGCCTAATAGGCAGAACCTGAATAAAATGTTAGACATTTTCTAACTGGACTTAACCCAATTCTGGCCATAAGTCCTCAAATTAAATTGAACTGAGCACAACTGCTCTCCCGAATCAATTTACACCCGGTTCAAGGGTACATCTCTGAACTCCTCTGATATTTGTCGTTGTAATCCTTCAACGTCGTCAGAGAGGTGACGGGTCCCGACAACCACACATTGCTACGGACTGTGGGGTCCTTAAACTCATGGACTATGATGTCCTTAAACCAATATTCGTCCCCAAAATGGGAATGTTGGACCACCATGTCCTTAAACTGGAAATAGAGCCCCCAAATGCTCCTTTGTCGGATCTAAACGATCCCGTTAAGTTGATCTTAGTCTCAAATTAGAATAACGTATCCTTAACGAACGTTTAAGTTGATCTTAGCCTCAAATAAGGCTAACGTATCCTTAAACCCAAAATCCCAAACCCAAATCTAAGAAAATACGGATTTGGACTAATCCACGTCCTACGGGCGACAACATAAATTAGTCTCCGTATACAATCCACGGGCAACCACAAACAAAACAAACATCCACGACACGAAGTGACCGGCTGGAGAAGGAGAAAGTTGTTACCGCGATGCGGTAGCGTAATTAACTGCAGGGGCTTGCGCCTGTAGGGAAGAGCGTCCCCACAATCAAAAACCCCTCAAGCGAGGGGGAATCTGATGAAGTCTGCTACATCGGAAGCATCCGTTTAAACCTTCGATACATGGTGCCATAAATCAACTTGGCATCTTCGGAGAGGTGGACGGATAGCTCCTATTAGCATCTGCCCCGAATCTCAGTGCCAAGACGCCCCTGTCTTGTGCGCCGTCTTTCGGAGGGGAACACTGATCAAAAGGATTTCTTTCTTCCAAACGTCGCGATCGTCCCCTTTTCAGCAATTGCCGCTCCGGGTATCGATGAAGAAACGTTCTTTCTAGGGTTCCTCGGTTTATGGTTAAGCTGGTTCGTGCTTCCCATGCACCCTCGCTACATGAGGCCTTCCGTCTTCTATCCCGTGCATCGAATGGTTGCCGGGATACAAGTGGCCATCGAGATTGCTGGGTTAGCCCACCTGTATCACGGCCTCAGCTTTGTAGCAGATACTACTGAGCCAGGGGTACAGCCTGCCAACTTCTCAATGCATTATTTCACCTCATGGCTCGAGTTGCACGTACTTGGGGTCTTCGGAATCCACAGAAGACCTTCCATTTATGACAGATGTAAATTCCTTCGGATAATGCGGCTAGTCGACGCATCTATTATAAGTCCGACACCGTGGGAAGCTAGGGGTTTGCTCCTTCGTCCACGCACGGTTTGGAGATGGTATGTCCTTCACCGACAAAATTTTGACCGTCGGCCAGGAATCCACGAAGACAGTGCTGCCATTGCAGGACATCTTTAAAAACGGGCCTCTGTGTTGAAAGCACGGGAAATTCTTCATCTGTACTCCATCAAGCCGGGCTTTCTCGTATTTAGGCAAAATGGTGCAGCGTTATTCATGAGATACAACCCACATCGTTTCGCCCAGCAGCTGAGCTATAATCAGGACGTCCCGCATGAGGCTTTCTTGGCCGAACCTGCTGCTACCGAAGAGGGAATGCGAAGCGCGCTGCATCATTTTATGCGTCTGAACACGGGGTCCAACTTCTTCATTAGTGAACCGAGCTGTGTTCCGAAGGCCCTGAATGTGTATGTAGCGTAGTACCAACATTCGATGGGCGCCGCCATTAGGGAGGAGAAGCGACTGCTGCTTGATCGCAAGGGCACCGCTCCGGCTGGCAATCCAAGTGTTCCTCTGAAGCGACAGACCATTGTCTGCCCTCCCTTAAGAGAAGTTGCTGCGGTCGAGGTCCGAGTGATGTGCCTGAGCTACCGATACCCCGTGCTCCTGTGAAAGAGGTGACTGTAGCGTCTCCCGAGTATGGCGTGGGTTCAGATATCGGGACTCGTCGTCCCAAGGTGCCCACCAAGCGTAAGCTTGTGCTAGCAGCGACCAGTGCTCGCTCGCAGAAGAAGAAGAAGAAGTCGATTCTCTATGCATACGTTGTACTCAGCCAGGAGCCTTATGCTCTTTATATCGAGGGCCTGAGCTTATGGGACCAACGAAGGTCTATTTATGGCGCCGGACGATACCGACCTCGAGGCTGCTATTACAGCTTCCGAGCGATTAGCAAGCCACAAAGCGGGATAGGCCATCCTCGCACAATCAAGTAAACATCAGCCGTACCTTTTGTCATTGAATTACATTTTTATTATCATGTTTTGACTGACATTTTTCCTTCTTTAACAGGCATTTTCCCTGAAGAGGCTCTCGCGGCTTCCCTCAAGACTTTTGAGGAGGAGGAGAGGATTCGCGCTTCGCTAGGCGTTGGTATATTTCGGCTTATTATGCCTTCATTCACCTTTCTTATGGATAATCTGACCCCTTTTTCATCTGATCGCAGGGATTATCTCGACTCAGGTCATGCCCAGTACAGTGCCAATCCCGCCGGGTGATGCGGAGATGCTTCTAGGGCCAGTTATCGAAGTCCCGGCCTCCTCGGCATTGCCAAAAGAGGCTTTACTCAAGCATCCGATGTCGGACGCCGTAACAATTCCAGAGGTAGCTCCTGGCGTGGATGATGACATCCCATTGACAGAGGTCTTGAGAAGATCGGCTCTTACGGTCCAGGCGGAAAGGAAGCGCAGAATGCGTGCAGCAAGGGAACGTAGCGCCGCCTTGGCCGCGGGTGCAAGCTCGAGCGCTACTGTCCCTGCCCTTGCTCCTTCAGAGAGTGCTTCAGTCGCCCTGTCTACCGCTCACAGACAGGCAGCACGTGCGGCTTGGGAAGCAATTGAAAGACCGACCCAATGTAACGTAACACTGAGTCCTTTCGTCAAAGTTTTAATCTTCAGATTCTCATATGTCCTATCCTGCAGGGCCGAGTCTTGATGAAGAAGTGGTAGGTGAGATGGCGGCAACCACCGAGCCTGAAGTAGCCACTCTTTCTCAAGAGTCCGGAACTGCCCCAATTGTCGCTCTTTCCCCTTGCGGTTCCTTGCTGTTGCCGGGCGCTGCGAGTATCACGACGATTCTCATGGAGTCGGGGGATGAAGCTATGGGCGGCGAAACCATTCCGATGGAGGAGGGTGAAGCAGTCACTGTACCCAGCGATGCCCTTATCGCGGTTTCGACCGGCAACTCACCAGGTAAGTTTTGGGTCATTGCCTTCCTTTTCATTCTGCAATCCCTTTTAATCTCTTCTGACAGTACTTCTCTTATTTCTGATGTAGGTGTGGTGAGCATTGAGGTTGCGCCACCCGAGAAAGCATCACCAGTTGCTGCTTTGACGGTGGCCGCCCCTTTGCCTTCTCTCGTATCTTTCCAAATACTGGAAGGTACGGATTTGCGACCCATCGGCTTTATTGTAGGCAATGTACTTTATGTGCTGACATTGCATTACTACATCCTTGCAGGAGTCCTTTTTGATTACCTGTATCATGTGCTGCACCCACATTTCTCCTTCCAATCAGAGATTGCCTCACCTAGTGTCGCTGGTGGGTATAGCCTTTAGCTAATGTCTTTTCTTTTCTTTTACGGGAAGCCAAGTCGTAGCTAATCCTTCTTTGTTTTGACTGCAGCATTACAGATTGAAGGAGGAGGTGAAAGAATAGTTGCGCCACCAGTACTCCCGGTCTTGCGATCTACCTCAGCCGGTATAGTAAACTCCATTGTTCATGCGATTTCTTTATTTTGCGAGTTAGCTTTTAATCATAATTCATTTTGCAGCAGTCGCACCGGTCCCTGCTCCCTTCGAATCTCGTATATTAATGCCAGCAGGACCATTTTCTAGACGTCCATCTTCCAAGGGCGCTGCGACTAGCCTTCGTATGTTGAGTGAATCCATTGAAGAGCTTGACGCGGAGACCCCTGCCCTTGCTGCGGATTTTGCTGCTGTGGTTAATCCTATACTGGCGACGCTTGTGAACTTTCATAGTGAGGGCGTCGTTGAGTCTTGGATTAATCACTGCAGGAAAATTGAGGCCTGTCTGCATGAGCTCGAGTTTGGACGTCCTGCTCCTGAGGTCCTGGCTGTGAACTCTCAATGGGCTGCGTGGGTTGAGCAGAGCACTCCCTACTTCCGTCATCTTGAACAAGAAGCAGCCTTAAAGCATAAGGAATGTGAAGAGACTTCAAGCGAATCTTCTCGACTGCATGCTCAGGTTGATGCCAATGCTGTGCAGTTGAAAGCTATCTTTGAGGGCCTTCTACGATGTATTTCCGACGGGCTAACGCTGAGGCAGAAGCTCGACCTCATCGAGCGGGATGCGCAGAGTTGTGGGGCAGCTCAGCGGGTCGTTGATGAGCGGCTTTCATCTTACTTGCAGCAATGGGCTTAGGTTGAAGCGGAGTTGGCCGCGGCAGCTGACCGTGAAAAGGGGCTGAGGGGAGTTGGCGAGCAACTGATTGGCCTATTGAAAACGCTTCCCTCCCAATAGTTGTTTTTATATCATTTGCAATTTTTTTGAATAAAATGTATACATTTTTTTTATCCTTTCATATGATGTAATTTGTACTTGATTGAACTTATAAATAAAAGATACATTTTTTTTATCCTTTCATATGATGTAATTTGTACTCGATTGAACTTATAAATAAAAGATACATTTTTTTATCCTTTCATATGATGTAACTTGTACTCGATTGAACTTATAAATAAAAGATACATTTTTGGGGTACTATTTTGTGTTAAGACTGGCGCTCAGCGCTAAGCGCACCACGTGCTCCCCACGTGTGCGCCACTGAACAAATAGCGCTTGCGCTCATAAGACAGCGCTCTGCGCTCATAAACTGGTGCAATGCGTCCATCATCTGGCGCTCAGCGCCAAGCGCACCACGTGTCCCTCACGTGTGCGCCACTTAACAGTTAGCGCTTTGCGCTTTTGAATTAGCGCAATGCGCTTATTAATTGGCGCTCAGCGCCAAGCGCACCACGCGTCCCTCACGTGTGCGCTATTCGGCAGAAGCGCGCTGCGCTCTTTAACTGGCGCAAAGCGCCAAGCGCATCACGTGCTCCTCACGTGTGCACTGATAGAACATAAATTGTTCTTTAATAAGCCTCAGAGCTATTATGAGTGCTCAGCACTAAAAGACAGAAATGCTGTCAGAATCGAAATCAATGCTCAGTATTATTAGAAGGGCCGAGCCCAAATAAATGCTCAACAGCCCAAAATAAATGTTAAACATTTTAACTTGATTGGAATTAGCCCAAGATTGGCCATAAGTCCTCAACTCAGATTAATTGAGTCCATATGCTCATAAATCTTTTTGATCTTAGTCCCATATTGGACTACAGATCTCAACCAAAGTGGAGGACATCAGTGAGGATCCTGACGCTTGTGATCGTGAAAGGATTCATACGAAGATGGTTCGAGAGGCCCATAAAATTTTGGACGGACTCACCTTTGAATTTCTCAATCCATGTCCTGGATTTGATGTCATGCCTTTGTAAACATTCTAATTATGTTTTTGTTTACTGTTTTCCTCAATGTAGGCATTTTCTGAAGTATGAATAGCGAGCCTTTTCATTTCCATGTGTTTATTTTATACATCAAACTTTTTCGCACATGCATGAATGAGTATGCCTTGAACACTTAACTGAATGTAAATCAAATGTTCTCTTCACTGTCGCTTTCTTCTCTTTTCTTTGTTGCCGGCATGTCACTTTAGTAAGCGTAGCTTGTAGATGATAGAGAGCATTCCGTCTTGAACTCTTCGAGAGGTAGTGATGGCTTAGGAAGCAGGTTCAGATATGCTGCCTAAGGCTTTTCAACTTTATGAGCCACGAGGGTCTCATAAAGACTTTTCTCCCTACGAGTCGAAAGGATCTCATAGGTGTATTTTCTCCTTAGGAATCGTGGGGATTCCTAAGTGTGTTTTCTCTTGGGAGTCGTAAGAATCTCACAAGAGAGTTTTCTTCCTTACGAGTCGAGAGGACCCGTAAGTGATTGATGAGGTTGACATTATCCGTATTTCACGGAGTCAGAAGTTGCTCTGGGCGTTTCCCACGGGGTCAAGGTTGACTTTTGCCGTGTTCCACGGGGCCAGAATTTGCTCTAGATGCTTCCCACGGGGTCAGGATAGAAATTATCCTTGTTCTGCAAGGACCAGGTTCCGCTCTGGATGCTTCCCACGGGGTCAGGATTGACATTAGCCGTGTTCTACGAGACCAGAAGGGGTCGACTTATTTTTGAGGCGGGGCCACCGCGTGACGTGTTTCTGCGATGGGGTCATTTGTTGACGTGTTCCCCAGACGGGGTCATTGGCTGACGTGTTTCCGCGACGGGGTCATTTATTGGCGTATTTCCGAAACGGGGTCATTGGATGACGTATTTCCGAGATGGGGTCATTTGCTGACGTGTTTCCGCGACAGGGTCATTGGATGACGTTTCTCCGAGACGGGGTCATTGGCTGACGTGTTTCCGCGACGGGGTCATTTGTTGACGTATTTCCGAAACGGGGTCATTGGATGACGTATTTCCGAGACGGGGTCATTTGCTGACGTGTTTCCGCGACGGGGTTATTGGATGACGTATCTCCGAGACGGGGTCATTTGTTGACGTGTTTCCGAGACGGTGTTATTGGCTGATGTGTTTCCACGACGGGGTCATTTGTTGACGTGTTTCCGCGACGGGGTCATTTGTTGACGTATTTCCGAAACGGGGTCATTGGATGACGTATTTCCGAGACGGGGTCATTTGCTGACGTGTTTCCGCGACGGGTCATTGGATGACGTATCTCCGAGACGGGGTCATTAGATGACGTATTTCCGAGACGGGGTCATTTGATGACGTATTTCCGAGACGGGGTCATTTGTTGACGTGTTTCCGCGACAGGGTCATTGGATGACGTATTTCCGAGACAGGGTCATTGGATGACGTATTTTCGAGACGGAGGTCATTGGATGACGTATTTCCAAGACGGGGTCATTTGTTGACGTGTTTCCGCGACGGGGTCATTGGATGACGTATCTACGAGACGGGGTCATTTGCTGACGTTGTGTCTGTTGTAATGAGACGAATATCGAAGTGGTCTCTAGGTTGTCTGTGAACTGTCGAGATTTGGAGTAGGGACTTTGCCATGGCTCCAAGGTTGATTGTAGCGTCTGAATCCTGCTGGAATGAAGAAGAACGATGTTGATGATCTCTAGGCTGTCTGTGAACCATCGAGATTTGGAGTAAGGACTTTGCCATGGCTCCAAGGTTGATTGCAGCGTCTGAATCCTGCTAGAATGAGGAAGAACGTTGTTGATGATCTCTAGGCTGTCTGTGAACCATCGAGATTTGGCTTCGTTTCGATGAAGCCTGGTGGGAAGGTATGGTTCCCTCTTTGTTTGTGCCCCTGGATTGTATACAGGGATCGATGTGATTTCACCTGTAGGGCAAAAAATTTCATTTTATATATTTTTCTTTCCGCGATGCTTTATCATTTCAGCTTTTATATCGTGAAAGTTGCGATTGCCCAATCATTTCGTCTATTTGTTTTATTTACTCGCTGCTTTTTATTGCGAGTTGCCCAACCATTTTGGCTATTTTGTATGCATACATTTTTACTTGCTGATTTTGTTGCAAGTTGCCCCATCATTTCGGCTATTTCATATGCATTGGTGGATCGCTGGCTTTTCGCTGCGAGTTTGGGATTTGATACCGATTTAGGCATCAACATCGCTACAACTGGGATATTGCCAGGAGCGAATCATCATCTGCCTTCGTCGATGTCGAACAAAGGTGGCTTAATAAACAGGGTTAAGATCCTGTCGACTAAGGC
This sequence comes from Agapanthus africanus, assembly GCA_030015575.1. Lineage (NCBI taxonomy): Eukaryota > Viridiplantae > Streptophyta > Magnoliopsida > Asparagales > Amaryllidaceae > Agapanthus > Agapanthus africanus. The sequence goes on from CM057340.1 coordinate 798,166,920, forward strand.
TTTTGACTTCATGAGCCGTAAGGGTATCATAAAGGTATTTCTCCCTACATGCCGTGAGGATCTCATACGTGCGTTTTCTCCTTAAGAATCGTGAGGAGTCTTAAGTGTATGGTCCCTTATAAGTCGTAAGGATCTTACAAGAGTGGTTTCTCCTTATAAGCCGAGAGGACTTACAAGTGTCTTTTGCTATATGAGCATATCCCTAGTCTCTGGTGGGACTTTATTAGGGAAATGTTTATTCGAGCCCGTAGATTGTATACGAGGGTCATTACTGAACCGCTTGTAGGGCAGTATTGGAGGTTGTGAAGGCTTAAGAACGGGTTCAGATCTCTGTAGCTTAAGGCTTTTGAATCCTATGAGCCGTGAGGGTCTCAAAGGAGGGTTCTCCTTACGAGTCGTGAGCATCTCGCAAGTGTAATTTTCCTTAGGAATCGTGGGGATCCCTAAGTGTGTTGCTCCCTTGTGAGTCGTAAGGATCTCACGCAGGTGGTTTCTCCTTACAGGGTCGAGAGGACATTGCAAGTGTCTTTTAACGAGCTTGCGCCCTTTCGGGTTTTCACAAAACTCGCCGGTAGCCCTGCTGTTTTTACTCACGGAGCCCTCTCGGGTTTTCATCCGTGCCCATTTTGCTTATGGACATACCGTTTTCTTCCCCTTTTTTAATTATTTTTTTTTTTTTTATATTTTTATATTTTTTTTTGTGTCAGCCTTGGGATGCTGCGATCCGTAGTAGTTTATCGACGTCTCGGTCAATAGCCAGTTTTAGGACATAGGGGTCCATCGTTAGTTTAAGGACGTTTCGGTCCGAAAACCGGCTACTACTTATAGAGTTTGGGCTTAGGAAGATAGCGAGCGGACATAGGCGTCGTCATCTATCGTTAACCTAGGCTGTGACTCATCAGGCGTAGTATTTTTTCAAGAAGTGACCGTTTATTGGTTTGAAGGGTCTTTCGCCATGCATATCCATGAATAGATAGGCTCCACCTTGGTAGACCTTGTCTATGATGTACGGGCCTTCATAGTTCGGCTCGAATTTCCCCCGTTTGGCACGATTGGGGATCATAGGTCTTTTGACCACTAGCATGAGTTCGCCTTGGCGGAATGTCCTCGGCCTAGTCAATCTCTCATATGAGCGCGTCATCTTCGTTTTATAAGCCTCCAGATTTTGTTGCGCCATGAGCCGGGTTTCATCAAGGGCGTCAAGCTTCTCAAGTCGAAGGTGAGCATTTTCTTCGTCTGTTAGCTCGTAGTGAACGGCCACTCGTAGAGTGGGTAGCTCTATCTCGAGGGGGAGTACCACTTCTGTGCCGAATACCAATGCATACGACATTGTGTTTGTGGCCATTTTGAACGTAGTTCGATACGCCCAGAGAGCTTCATGCAGTCTCTCGTGCCAGTCCTTCTTATTTCTGGACACCGTCTTTTTCACGATCTTTGTTAAGGTCTTGTTGAAAGCCTCAGCTAGGCTGTTAGCTCGGGGATTATAGACCGAAGAGTGTTTCCAGTCTATATTATGCTGTTGTGCGAAGCGGCTGATCTTGTGGCTTCTGTAGGCCGGCCCGTTATCGGAGATAATCCGTCGCGGGATGCCGAACCGGTAAATGACGTGTGTCTTAAAAGAATGGAGGATATTCTCCGTCTTCACTTCTCTTAGTGGTACTGCTTCTGCCCACTTAGAGAAGTAATCGGTTGTTGCCAGTATGAACCGATGTCCTCTGGACGATGCTGGTTCGATGGGGCCGATTATGTCAGTTCCCTACATTTCGAACGGCCAGCTAGCCACCGTTGGGTGTAGCGGATTTGGATGCTGGTGGATAAAGTCCCCGTGAATCTGGCACGAGTGGCACTGCTTCGCGTATTCGAGATAGTCTTGGATTATCGTGGGCCAATAGTAGCCCATCCTTTTGATCTTCAGTTTCATCTTCGGCCCGGCTTGGTGAGAACCGCAGAGTCCGTCGTGAGTTTCTTGGACGACTCTCTTTGCTTCTTCAGGTCCTAGGAATCTTAGCCATAAAGAATCAAATGATCTCTTATACAGAGTATCATTGACGAAGGCGAAAGACAGAGCTCGTTTCATGAGCTGATGTCTTGAGGATGCATCTTCAGGTGTTCGACGGGATTTGAAGTAGTCTATAAAGACTTTTCTCCAATCCTTAGCCTCTTCCTGGTCTTTTAATTGTAGGGTCGTTTGCTCGATAGCTCCCTTTTCTTTGGACGACTCCGGAGATATTTCTGCCGGTGCAAGAACCCGTCGGCTTTGCACAACGATCCTTACGTCATCGAGGTTTTCGTCGGCCAATTCTTTAGCGAGCTTGGCTAATGTATCCGCTTTGCTGTTTTCCACATGCGATATACTTTCCAGCATGTAGGAAGGAATTTGAGTCAGCAGTTGCTGCACTTTCTCGCCGTACCTTACCAACTCTGGTTTGCATGTTTGATAGTCGCCATTTACTTGGCTAACGACAAGTTGGGAGTCTCCGTATATGAGGAGGTTTTCGATTCCCATGTCGACAGCGATTTCAAGACCCGCTATCAAAGCTTCATATTCGGCTTCATTATTCGTCCTCGGCTCCGTTAAAGAGAAGGCAAAGCACATTATCCCTTCTTGTGGAGTCATGAAGATGAGGCCCACTCCAGATTTGATTATGGGGATGCTTTGTTTGTGCTTCTTCATGGAAGATGCTCCATCGAAATAGAGTTCCCACCGGGTATCATTCCCTTTTCTCTCCGCATCGATCGTGTCAAACGCGTGTTCGACTGGCAAGTCGCAGTTCAAGGGAGAATCGGCAGGTATTGGATGTTCAGCGAAGAAGTCGGCGATAGCCTGGCCTTTCAACTCCTTGAGGGGTCGGTATGTCACCGAGAATTCCATTAAGAGCAGGGCCCATTTAGCGAGTCGTCCCGTTAATATGGCCTTTGACATCAAATATTTGAGAGGGTCCACCTTTGATATGAGATGGACCTCATGTGCCAACGCATAGTGCCGAAGCTTCGTTATTGCGAAGATCAACGCTAGACAGTGTTTTTCGATGGGGGAGTAATTGCTTTCTACCCCCAGGAGAACTCGACTCAAATAGTAGAGAGCTCTCTCTTTCCCTTGGTCGTTTTCTTGTGCCCACAGGGCGCCTAAAGAACCCGCAAGGGCGGTTGTATACAGAATGAGAGGCTTTCCCTTGACCGGAGCAGTCAACACCGGCGGATTATGCATGTATTGCTTAATTTCGTCTAGTGCGCTTTGGCATTTATGATCCCAGACGAACGGAGTTCCCTTCTTCATCAAGTGACTGTAGGGACGGCACTTGCTGGAGAGATTGGCTATAAATCGCCGGATATACGCGATCTTCCCTTGGAGAGACCATGGTTGTTTGAGAGTCCTTGGCGAAGGCATTTCCATGATCACCTTGATCTTCAACGGGTCTATCTCGATACCTCGGTGTCGGACGACGAATCTTAGAAACTTGCCCGAGGAAACTCCGAATGCGCATTTGAGAGGGTTCATCTTCAAGTTGTATTTCCGAAGGCGCCGAAACACGATCTTCAGATGCTCTAAATGTTCCTCGTATGATTTGCTTTTAACTACGAGGTCGTCGATATAATACTCGACGATTTCATATATGAGGTCATCGAAGATCTTCGTCATGGCCTTCTGATAGGTGGCACTGGCGTTCTTTAGACCGAAAGGCATCACCTTGTAGCAGAATATGCCCAAGGGAGTCCGGAAAGCAGTATGCTTCTGGTCCTCTGGATGCATCTTTATTTGATTGTATCCTGATGAGCCATCCATGAAAGAGAAGACTTCGTGAGTGGACGTATTATCTATCATCAGCTTGGTGACCGGTACTGGAAAGTCGTCCTTCGGGCAAGCTTTGTTGAGATCTCGAAAGTCCACACATATGCGCACCGTCCTGTTTTTCTTCATCACTGGGACGGTGTTAGAGATCCTGTTAGGATATTGAACCTCTTGGATAAAACCGGAGTCGATTAACTTCTTGACCTCGGCGTTGATGATCATTTCAAGTTCGAGCCGCATTCTTCTTAGGGCCTGCTTGACCGGCTTGATATCCGAAGATATTGCCAATCTGTGCACGGCTATTTCTGGATCTAGTCCTGGCATCTCGGAATAGTTCCATGCGAAACAGTCTTTATACTGCATGAGCACGTCTTTGATCATAGCCTCCTTTTCTTCAGACAACAGTTCACTGACGAACGTCGGCCATGGGTCGTTTTCCGTTCCCAAGTCGATTTTTTTGAAGTCATCTGCAGTAGTATGTATCCCATCTTCCAGCTCTTTTGGCGCCGGTGGAAATTCTGAGATCAACTTATCTTCATTGTTTTCAAAGCACCAGAGGAGGTTATCCATATTCTCGGGTTTTTCTTCTGACAGCGTTATCGCGTGACAGGTACGAGATCGTTTCCAAGACCGATGTTGATCTGGTTCTACTCTCGCTATACACGTCGCTTTTGGTTCATGCTTCTGTGGCGGGGTTACCCTCCAACTGCTGGACAGAGCGAACCTGCCTTGTTGATACTGATCTTCTACCCAGTCTTTGAATGTGAAGCAGTTTTCGAGAGGATGCCATATGGCTTAGTGATAGGAGCAATAGTCCGGGCGAGAGACCTCGCCTGCTTGCTCGGGGTGCTTGGACTCTGAGAGCGCAATCATCCGATGTTTCACGACGAGGTCGAATATCTTCCTTGTCTTGTCTCGGGGAAAAGAATACGCTCGACCCATCTTCTTTATAAGAGACGAATCCTGATTGCTCGATTCTGCTTCGCGTGGCTTTTTGGATCCGCTACGCTGCCGTCGAACATATTTTCCGTTCTTGGGTTTATTTCTGCCTCTGCGTCGGGTCTTTTGTATGACGGGCTGGCGACGAAGGGCATCATCATTATTTGTAGCCTGCTGAAGGAGGTGTTGTGTCGTGGCTTTCTCGTAGATGGCCATTTCGCGATTATGGTCGTCTCAAACCTTTTGACCCGCTTCTCTTATAAGCTTGTCCATTTGTTCTTCGAATGACGGACTTGGCATTTTCATGGCGGGAGCTCGTTCTGGTTTAGGGTTAGCATCTTCCCACAGAGCATCTCCTTCTTCATCGAAGTCACGTATGACATAGCAGCCACGGAATCTCTCCCGTTTCTTGGATTGAACATATCTAAGCCCGATCATTTCCATTCTCCCGCTGGGCAACTTTCGTTGAGTTCCGGGGATGTTCCAGATCCTGTTGTAGAACTGGGCTTGTCGAGCAGTCTGTTTAAAGGGTACGCTTTGGCGTCTCAACAGCCTTTTTAATCCTTCTGTGTAGTATCTGGTCAGACGGATAGGCTGGAGCCTGTCAAGCGTAGAATCAGCACCATGCCAAATTTCCTTCTCCACTTTGGTTTCCGCGGATCGATAAAAGAGGATCGCCTTTTCATCTTTTCGCCTGGGAGGGATGTAGAATGTCTGCAGTTCTTGCACACTATAAGTATCAAGTGTGTCGAGCTCTTTGTAATGCTCTTGCGGAACCATGGCGATTTGCAAACTTTAATCTTCATCAGCGAAGTCTTTTATTGATGGCCGAACAGAAAATACGGCATTGACTTCATCTTCCGAGTCGCTGCCGAAGATTAGAATAGGGGTGGACGGTCCCGGCTTGTTGTATTGGGGTGGCCCTGAATAAACTATCTATTCTTCCTCTTCGGCATCACTCCCGAAGACCGGAATAGTAGTGATAGCTTTGGTTTTGTCCTCCGGTTTGCGACATCTTTTTATGTCTTCGAAATCTGGCAGGAAGTACTTGGCATCCTCATATTTGTGGACTTCGTTCACGGAGAATGGGTTTAGTTCCCCCGTCACAGTGTACTCGAGACCATCTTTGAAGTACGTCATACAATGATGTTGTGTAGAAGGGATAATGTTATACTCGTGTAACCAAGGCCGGCCGAGCAAAGCGTTATAGCAGGTCTTAGCGTCAATGACGTAAAACTTGATGTCCGTGACTAGTCGCCTAAAGCGCAGCGTCAGTATCACAGACCCGAGCGTCCGTGATGACTGGGAGTCAAACCCGGAGATAGTGATCTTATCCCGAGCGAGATGTTGAATGCTCATGCAGATTTCCTTCAGCACTCTTACATTGAGGAGATTGACGGAGGACCCATTGTCAACCAGGATCTTGATTATCTTAATATCATGACAGTATCTAGAGACATAAAGGGGACAGTTATGCTCACACATCCCGAGGAGGAGATCTTCATTGCCGAAAGTGATATCGGCCGTGTGCACTTCTTCTAGCTCGTCTTTCATCTTTTCTTCGGCGAGAAAAGCTTGGAATTGGTCAGGCTCTTGTAACGCCTTGATCAGAGAATCTCTTGCCTCTTTTGATAGCAGGAGGGCATCGAGAATGCTCAGCTGCGAGGGTAGCTTCCTCAGGTGTGCCAGAACGTTGTAATCTACCTTGTTTCTCTTGGGCGGGTCCTTGGCTGTCAGTTCGTTAACGACTTGATCATCGAGGGCGATATTTTCAGGGGCTTTTTCTTTCCCTTTATCTTTTCTATTCGACCCACTATTCGCGGGCCCGAGATTCTTTTTGGGCAGCGTGCGATTGCGCAGCTGAATGTTCTTACAGGTCTTCATTTCTTCCGTTTCGGATGTGGATTCTTTAAAGAGATGGCCAATGACTATTTCTTCATCAGAATCTCTCCCGAAGGTGAGAACTTGCGATCCCCCAGAGTCAACCATATGACATTTGCTGGTAGTTCTTTTGCGCTCTTCGGTCGTATTTCTTTGCTCCAGACGAGTTTTGCGTTTCATCCGCTTGAAATGTTGTCGGTGAGCAACATATCCCTGCCACCAGTTTTTAAAGGCGTTGCACTCTTCGGTGGGGTGCGCAATCCTTCAATGATATAAGCAGTAGTCAGGATGCACATCCTCTTCGTCAGGAGTGTTTCCTTCGGAGGGTGGCAGCTTTATTCCCACCGATATGGCTTTGACGAACATTTTCCTCATTTTGAACCTGCTCTTGTCTGCCGCGGACATGCTTTGATCTGGTTGGAGTGTTGTAACCCTTTCGTCTAGTCGCCGGCGTTTGGCTTTTTCAAATATGGCCATCTCGCGCTCTCGATCAGCTTTGCTTTTAAGAAGGGCTTCGTTCAGGAATGTATCAATCATTTCGTCTGATGGTCCTAGAAGTTCCGGCTCAGGATCTTCCCCCAGTTTCTCTGTGTAAGGGGCTTCTTCATCGTCTATCGATGAGTGAGTGATCACATGGCAGCTTGCCACATAATCCTCAGGTTCGTCTGACAAGTCTTCTCCATTGTCATCATCTTCGTCCTCAAGGACGTGGCTGAGAAACTCTTGAAGTGTGACTGGGGTTCGCGCCTTCTGGTTATATTCTTCCAGCGCGTCAATATGCTTTTGCAGGTCCGTGCGCTTGTCATCAGGCTTCACGGGCTTTGTGGTCTTCTTCTTCTTCTTCGAAGAGTTTGACGGCTGGGTATGGGCGCTTTGACTATCACTGTCAATTTTTTGAGTCGCGGTTTCAGCATTCCTTCGATGACCTCGGGTTCTAGTGGATTTTTCCACTTGACTGCCGGGCATGTTCGGAGATCCGTCAGTATTCTTTTCGTATTGGCTGAAAGAGCGACTTCCCATGGAGCTTCTACGACAAAAGAACACGATGCCCCCGGTGTGTCCGCCTTTTTGAGAGCGTGCGGCTGGGGCGGGTTGACCTTCCAGTTTTCGGATAATACGAACTTGCCCTGTTGGTACTGATCTTCGATCCAGCTTTTGAAGATGTAACAATCTTCGATCGGATGACCCAATATTCGGTGATAAGGGCGGTGATTAGGACTGTTAATGTCACCTGGTTGCGTTGGGCGTCTTGGCTCCGGCAGAGTGATGAGCCTGTTGCCAGTGCTAGCTCGAATAACCTCTTCGTTTTATCCCGAGGGAACGAGTAAGGGCGTCTCACTTTTTCTCCAGGGGATCGTTGTCTATCATTTTGGCGATCAACTGGTCTTGGAGTACTAGGCCGCTGTTGAGTGTTAGCGAAGAAAGTCGCTTTCCCTTTCCTTTTTTCATTCCGCGGCTCCGGCTTCGAAGAGGAAGGCATGTGGCCCATCTGGTCCATTTGGGCCAGCTTGTCAATCAAGGCTTGGAAGGTGGTGGGCTTGAAAAACATCATGAACTGGGAGATGGTCGCCTACGGATCAAGAGTACCCACGAACATGCCCACCACTGGTGCTTCTTCGATGCGCTGCTCGCACTTTGACAATAAATTCGGCCACCGTATTGCGTATTGCACCCATGTTTCGCCTGGATTTACCCTGGCGTTAATCAGTGCGGTAATCGGAGTACGCTCGCTAGTGCTTGCGAATCTTTGCATGAATAACATCTCCATCTCCGCAAATGTCTTGATAGAGTCATTTGGAAGTTCAGAAAACCACTCGAACGCCGTCTCCGACAAGCTGCCAACAAACTAGAGCAGAAGTTTATCATCACCTCCAGTGTTGCCGCACAAGGCTCTGAATTGAGCGACGTGCTGATTCGAATTTCCCGTCCCCTTATATACGTGGAATTTGGGGATTGTATATCCCAGCGGGTACCTTATTTGGTCATACCAACCCGGATAGGGTCGTCCAGTCTTAACGATCTGCCCGGCCGTTTCGCTCGCATGATGAGCTCGTATTTGCTGAGCGATGTAATCATCCAGAGCGGCCTTAGAGATGGTCTCTTCCTTGGCTGCTGAAAGAGCCGAAGGAGGGTTCGATGTCTCCCCTCTGTCGTCTTCAATGGTAATCGGGGGATCTTCTGCTGGAGATTCCGGCTGTAATATCATCTAGGCCATGTCTTGGAACAAAAGAGCCATTCGTTTTATGTTGGCCGCCTGTTCCGCGGCCTCTTCTTCTTTCCTTTCGAGCATTCTTCGGAGGAATTCAGCATCAGTTTCTTGTTCCTGATGTTGCTCTAAGGTCTCTGGACTTTCTTTCGGCCCGGTGAGTGCGGCCATTGCAGTCAGCATCTTCTGTAGTTTCTGTTGCTGTTGCTCCTGAGCCTTTGTTATTGATCGGGTAAGCGGTCGATGACCCGTAGAAGCACGGCTTTTCTCTTTTCCGGAAGCCATATAAACAGTGTGCACCACCATGCCCCCAGACTTGGAGCGTTTAGGTTTGGTATCCTTGCGGTTCGTCGCGGACACGGGGGCCTTCTCTGGCCTCCTTCTCTTATGAGCGGTTGAAGTTGAGGGAGCCGTGGCAGCGGGCACCCAGACAGGTGACATCTTCTGTGATATCACGGGATAGTCCTTTTCTTGCCGAGCTTTAATTTTCTTTGATCGGCGGGAATAGTCTTGGTCAATCACCGATTCTTGAACCTGTCGCCAGACTTTGTAAATTTTGGAGGACAACCGCTGAGGGGGCTGCTCCGACTTCTTTTCTGTAGCATTCTCCACAGATGGAGGAGATCTTTTTGGCACAGCAATCAGAGAGTTCTTGCAGACCCTCCTCAGTGGTTCAAAGCTGTTCCCAGTTGGAACAGCAGCGTCGACTTCCACCATTGGAGCTGGCGGAGTCAATCCAGAAGGGGAATTGCCCCCAGCCTTCTTTACTCGGCGCCAGTGGCAACGTTGAGTATGTCGAGCCGACGGTACTGGCTCAATTATGGGGGTGGCTTCATCGTGCCCCCTGTCTTGGTGAAGGGTTACTGCCAGTGCGAGCCTCTTGAAGACTGACGTCCGTTGAGAGGGAATGGCTAGTCTGTCGAAGGCAGACTTTCGAACGGGGGAAGCAGCCTTAGCGACTTCGCTTGGATGGGGAGTTGTAACGGCCAGTCTTGTGAAGACCGACCCTTTGGCAGGAGAAGCCGCTTTGACGACTTCAGGACCAGGAATGGCTATCCTTTTCGGGATAACCCCTTCTGGTATTGCGGGCTTCTTCACGGGCCCGTTGGAGCTTTGGTCCAGTCTGTCAAAGACTGAGGCGTTGGAGCTGGACGACCCGTTGAGAGGGGCCGCAGCGGTGGTAAGTCGATCAAAGACCAACTTCTTTGGGGCCTCCTGCAACGGCATTGGGGAATTGAAGTTCATGGGTGGGAGCATGGTCCTAAAGAATAGTCCAGTGGTGGCCTAAGTTACTTGCTCCACCGGCATCTTGAACAGTGAGGCTTCTTAGAGCCCGTATGTTACACCTCCAGATGAGGCGGAACGGGAGTTGCAGTTGCAGCTGCAGCAGTTTGAAGCCATTGATCTTCTGTTTTTTGCACGGAGCAAGACACCAAATCTCAGTACCTCGAACCTAAGGGCAACCGTATTAAACCGCAATTCGTTCGCGAACACGACATACGAAGTGTGGAATGGAAAGAGGAAAAGGTCCCACCGGGCTTGCCAGAATCTGTTCCCCTCCGAACATGAAGACATGACCGCGCAGGTCCGTCTTGCCTGAATTTGGAGCAGATGCTAGTTGGTGCTATCCATCCACCCCTCCGAAGATGCCAAGTTGATTTATGACACCATATATCGAAGGTCTAAACGGATGCGGCCGATGTAGCAGACTTCGTCAGATTCCCCCTCGTTGAGGGGTTTTTGATTGTGGGGACGCTCTTCCCTGCAGGCGCAAACCCCTACAGTTAATTACGCTACCGCATCGCGGTAACCACTTTCTCCTTCTCCAGATGGTCACTCCATGTCGTGTGTGTTTGTTTTGTTTTTTGGTGGCCGTGGATTGTATACGGAGACTAATTTATGTTGCCGCCCGTAGGGCGTGGATTAATCCAAATCCGTACTTTCTTAGATTTGGGTTTGGGTTGGGTTTTAAGGATATGTTAGTCTCATTTGAGACTAAGATCAACTTAAACGTATGTTAAGGATACGTTAGTCTAATTTTAGACTAAGAACAACTTAACGGGATCGTTTAGATCCGACAAAAGAGCATTTGGGCTCTATTATTTAGTTTAGGGACATTGCAGTCGATTACCAGTTTAAAGACATGGTGGTCCAAGGTTAAGGACATCATAGTCCATGAGCTTAAGGACCCCAGAGTCCGAGGTTAAGGACATCATAGTCCATGGGTTTACAAGGGACCCCACAGTCCGAGGTTAAGGACATCATAGTCCATGGGCTTAAAGAACCCCACAGTCCGAGGTTAAGGACATCATAGTCCATGGGCTTAAGGACCCCACAGTCCGAGGTTAAGGACATCATAGTCCATGGGCTTAAGGACTCCACAGTCCATAGTTTAAAGACGTCATAGTCTATAAAGTTTAAGGACATCATAGTCCATGAGTTTAAGGACCCCACAGTCCATGGAATGTTTGGTTATCGGGACTCGTCACCTCTCTGAAGACGTTGAAGGATTACAACGACAAATATCAAATGAGTGAAGAGATGTACCCTTGAACCAATTTTGGTTGAGATCTGTAGTCCAATTTGGGACTAAGATCAAAAAGATTTATGAGCATATGGGCTCAATTATTCTGAGTTGAGGACTTATGGTCAATCTTGGGCTAAGTCCAATCAAGTTAAAATGTTTAACATTTATTTTGGGCTGTTGAGCATTTATTTGGGCTCGGCCCTTCTAATAATGCTGAGCATTGATTTGGATTCTGACAGCATTTCTGTCTTTTAGTGCTGAGCACTCGTAATAGCTCTGAGGCTTATTAAAGAACAATTTATTTTCTATCAGCGCACACGTGAGGAGCATGTGATGCGCTTGGTGCAAGTCAAAGAGTGCAGTGCGCTTCTGCCAAGTAGCGCGCACATGAGGGACACGTAGTGCGCTTAACGCTTAGCGCCAATTAATGAGCGCATTGCGCTAATTCAAGAGTGCAAAGCGCTAACTGTTAAATGGCGCACACGTGAGGGACACATGGTGCGCTTGGCGCTGAGCGCCAGATGATGGGCGCATTGCACCAGTTTATGAGCGCAGTGCGCTGTCTTATGAGCGCAAGCGCTATTTGTTCAGTGGCGCACACGTGGGGAGCACGTGGTGCGCTTAGCGCTGAGCGCCTTTCTTATGAGTGTAGTGCGCTATATTTGGAGCGCTAAGGCTCTGCAGCGCTTTGCGCTAGTCTTGAGCGCTGAAGCGCTTCTGCGAAGTAGCGCACACGTGAGGAGCACGTGGCGCGCTTGGCATTGTGCGCCAGTCTTGAGCGCAGAGCGCTAAGTCATGAGCGCTAAGCGCTAACTGATCAATTTTTATGATCCAAGAAATAAATTTATGTTCTTTTATAAGAGACTTTGTCTCAAGATTCTAAGAACAAAAGTTCTTACTTTATAGGAAATGCTTCAATCTCTTGTATTGATGAAAGGCTTTGCCTTTATGGATCTGTGATCCTAAGAGAATTGGCTTATTCTCTCCCCCTTTATGAGATGTTCATGATCTCTGAAAAACAATTTGTCTTATAGATCTATGATCTGTGAGAAGAATTATGTTCTTCTTTTTGTTTTATGATGAGATCTTTTGATCTCTTTGTAAAAGACCTTGGTCTTTGTAGATCTATGATCTGTAAAGAAGTGAGTTCTTCTTTTTTAATTATGAGATGATTTCATCTCTATGTTCTTTTTTTTTACCTTGAAGAAACTCTTCTTTTTCTGAGAGCTTGGCTCTTCTTTCTGAGATTTCTCAAAACTTATGGGGGGTTCCTCTCTATGCTTCTGTATATGAGACTTGCTGTCTAAGGGCCTTTATATAGGGCAAGCTGATCAGTTCAATCAGTTAAGGAGATCTTTTCTCCAATTGATTTGGGAAATTTCCTACCGTTGGATCTTTGATCCGAGGGCTTCTGATTTACAGAAGAAAATCTTCTTGTTTTTAACAAGATTGGGAAATCTTCTTAAACATAATTTATTCTGTGTTTTTGGTGATTTTTAATCACCATTGGATCATTGATCCAACGGTGCTCTGATTTATAGAGCACAATCTTGTTGTTTGGAAAGATTTTGAGGAATTTTTCCTTAGCAGAATTTAATTCTGATCAATTAATGATTTATCATTATTATTATTGGATCTTTGATCTGACGGTGCGAAGCTTTTATTTCCAGCGCTAGCGCACCCGTGCTTTGCACGTGGTGCGCTGCTCAGAGTGCAGCGCACTTAGCGCTAGCGCACACGTGCTTTGCATGTGGTGCGCTGCTCAGAACGCAGCGCACTTAGCGCTAGTGCACTGAACGCAGCTGTTCCCCTCCGAACGGCGGCCTGGACGTTAGGTCTGTGCCTGAGGTTCGGGGCAGATGCTATTTGGTTTTATCCGTCTATCTCTCCGAAGATGCCAAGTTGATTTATGGCACCGTGTATCGGAGGTTTAGACGGATGCGGCCGATGTAGCAGACTTCGTCAGATTCCCCCTCAGGGTGAGGGGTTTTTGATTGTGGGGACGCTCTTCCCTGCAGGCGCAAGCCCCTACAGTTAATTACGCTACCGCATCGCGGTAACAACTTTCTCCTTCTCCAGAATTTCACTCCGTGTCGTGTGTGTTTGTTTTGTTTGCGGTTGCCCGTGGATTGTATACGGAGACTGAGTAATGCTGTCGCCCGTAGGACGTGGATTAGTCCAAATCCGTATTTACTTAGATTTGGGTTTGGTGTTTTTAGTTTAAGGATGCATTAGTCGCATTGCGGCTAAGATCAACTTAAACCTTCGTTAAGGATACATTAGTCATGTTCTAGACTAAGATCAACTTAACATAGTGATTGATTTAATTATCTGGCCGTTGGGACTCGTCACCTCTCTAACGTCGTTGATGGATTACAACGACAGGCGTCTGAGGAGTTCAGAGATGTACCCTTGAACCAAAGTTGATTTGGGGTTTTATTGTTTATTTAAAGATCTAAGGACACATTAGCCGTAGCTAGGGCTAAGGTCAACTTAGACGGGACCGTTTAGATCCGACAAGAGAGCATTTGGGCTCTATTGTGCCAGTTTAAGGACGTGGCGGTCCACTGCCAGTTTTAGGGACGTGGTGGTCCATTATTAGTTTAGGGACGTTTCGGTCCGATATTAGTTTAGGGACGTTTCGGTCCGATATTAGTTTAAGGACGTTTCGGTCCGATATTAGATGAGTGGTCGTTGGGACCCGTCACCTCTTTGACGTCGTTGAGAAATTACAACGACAGATGTCAAAGGAGTTCGGAGATGTACCCTTGAACCGGTCGTGAATTGGTTTATGAGAGGCATTTAATTTAAGGACTTACAGCCAGGATTGGGTTAAGTCCAATTTTTTTTATTTTAGGCTCTGCCCGATTAAAAGAATCAATCTAAACAGGGCTCTGCCCCTTTATTATTTTGCAATCTGATTTGGGCCAGGCCCTCAAGAACTTCCCAAACAGGGCTCTGCCCTTTTATGATTTGTGATTTGATTTGGGCCAGGCTCTCAAGAAGTTTCCAAACAGGGCTCTGCCCTTTTATTATTTTTTTGTGATTTGATTTGGGCTAGGCCCTCAAGAATTTTCCAAACAGGGCTCTGCCCTTTTATTATTTTTGTGACTTGATTTGGGCCAGGCCCTTTTAAATAATAAGTTGCAGGAACTCAAGAATCTTCAGATTGAAGAACAAAAGTGCATAGCACTTTTGATCTAAATTTGGATCAAAAGAGTACAAGTTTTTCTTCTTGTTTTCTTTTCACAGAACCAAGGGTTCATATCAAGTGCAAGGCACTATTTATCTTTTTTTTTTATTATTCCCTTTTTTAATCTTCTGTTCTTCAGAAATTTCACCTTTACCTTTTTTTTTGTGTTCTTGATTAATCTTCAAGAGTTCTCTTTTTTTTTTAGAAGTTGATGATTCTTCTTGATGATTTGAATGAGGTCTGGGCTCTTATTTATAGTGCTCACAAATTTGTTAAATTTGTTTCCAAGATCTTTCCTGAATAATTTTGGGAATTTTCCCACCATTGGATCTCTGATCCAAGGGTCCCTGTTTTACAGAAGAACAGAAAAGATTCACTTAAATTTTCATTCTGTTGCTGCGCAACTCACCAGCGCGTGACACGTGTCGCGCATCCGTGCACTTGCGCAGTTGCAATTGCGCAACTGCGCAGACACGTGTCGCGAATCCGTGCGCTTACGCAACTGCGCAGACACGTGTCGCGCATCCGTGCCCTTGCGCAGTTGCGATTGCGCAACTGCGCAGACACGTGTCGCGCTGCCATGCATTTGCGCAGTTAAGTCTTAATTATGTTTTCTGAAGAGCCTTGCTCTGATGGGACGCACTGTCTCGGGCGTTACGCTGCCGAATCAGCTTCTGCCATGTGGCAAATTGCGCGCTGCGCACGGGAACCGAAGCGTTGCTTCGAATTTTGAATTTTCAAAATTAAGTAGAGCCTTGCTCTGATTGGGGGAAACAGATGCCCCCCCACCGTTGCGCTCACGTGGCGCGCGCGTGAGTGCAGCGGTGGCAAGATCCTGACCGTCGGATCTAGGGGTCAAGTGAACAGGCGCAGGCGCCTATAAATAGGACCCTTGGTCCTTGGTAATTTTTTACCATTCTCAAAAAATTGAATTTCAGAGCCTTGCTCTTACTTGAGAACTTCCAGAGCCTTGCTCTTGTGATTTCCTTAAGAACTTCCAAGTTCTAACTTCAGAACCATTATAGGTAAAATTAAATTAATTTAGTTTAAATTAAACTTAATTAACAGAGCCTTGCTCTTATAGATCTTTGATCTAAAGGAAACCCCTTTGGGGTTTCTTCAACAGAGCCTTGCTCTTATAGATCTTTGATCTAAAGGAAACCCCTTTGGGGTTTTTATTCACAGAGCCTTGCTTTCAAAAATTTGCAGAGACTCTGTTCTTAGGTTTTAACCCATGAACAGAGCCCTGCTTCATAAATCAACTAGAAAACTTTTTTTTTAAAAGTTTCCATGGATCTTTAAGATCCCAAAATTTTAATTCTTAGGAGTTATAAATTTTTATTACTACTGCAGAGCTAGGCTCTTTTTTAAGAAGTTTTATTCCTTTGAAACAGGAGTTTGACAAATGTCACTCTGTGGCAGAGCTTTGCTCTGAAAAGAGGAGATCTTCTCCTTGTCTCTAGGGGTCCCCCCCAATGAGGATATTCTCTTGGGGGTCTTTTTTATTGACTGATAGTCTCATCCAATGGTGGGATTGTCTCATCAAATGATGGCCGTTATCTTGATTTTGTGGGTCCCCCTTTGGTCCCCTACCCGCTGCATCACAGTGTGGAGCAAGATTTTTACTTATTATTATTTTTTTTATCATTATTTTTTTTAAGGTTTAAGCGTCAGGCCACTAATGATATATATATATTTTATGCAGGAAAGATGTCTGACGACTTGTCTTTTCCCTTCGTTCGCTCAGAAGGAGGGTTCCCACATGCACCAGTGGACCGGGTAGTGTTCGTCTTGATTAAAGATCACGATCCTGAGTGCAAGAGACTTCACCTATGGGGAAGGTGGTACAGCCAGATTATCCAAGGCCGCCGCAGTTTTAGTTCCGCCTCGCCTTCCGAACCCATAGTTACGATCCCCTATGCGGACAAACCCCCGGTGGAGTATGCCGTGGAGGTTAAAAATTGGAATTCAGACGACCTTCTCCAGCCTGCAATCGGCGCTATTCCGGTACAGCCGCCGCCGGCCATAGATATCTTGGGAAGGCGAATCTGTCAGGGTGAAGCACGCCCTTGGGGACAGGCTTACAATATTGGATTGAATCCGCGACCGCTTGCTGGATACCTGCCATGGGCCCGGTACATTTTAGCGGCGAAAAGAGCTCACCTGACGAAGATTGGTTTATACTCCGCCGTCTACGTCTCGCTTTTCGAGTATCCTACTCCTCCAACGTGGTGGACAAAGGCCTTCATTGAACAATGGAATATCCCCACACATACTTTCCTGGCAGGGGATAGGGAAGTTTCCATTTCTCTAGAGGAATTAGTTGAGCTTTCAGGTTTACCGGCGAGGGGGGAGCACTACGAAGAGCTGCTTCCTCCTGACGAGTACGTCTTTGCCACCAAGCAGGTGGTATTCGACTTAACTCCGGAAAATGCTATTCAGCATCAGCATCCGGGCCTGGTGAAGGTATTAGAGATTTACGAGGAGCTTCATTTGGAATTGGGCGACCGAGGAGTTAGTTTCGCGGACTTCATTGCTCGTTTTATTCGTCCGGAGTTTTTATCAGAGCAGGGTGAGAAGTTCGCCCAGCTTACTGACCCCTTCGGTTTCGGCCTGGACCGCCGACCTTCATCGGAAATTGATCAGCGGGGTTTTTACGTCCCCGGCACTGCTAGCGTCCCTTTCTCAGAGATCGCCGTTCCTGGCATGGATGAGGAGACCTTTTTCATAGGGTTCTTGGGTCTATGGCTATGCAGCTTCGCGCTTCCCATGCACCCCCGCCTTATGCGGTCCTCTGTCTTCTACCCGGCGCATCGAATGGTGGCGGGTTTGCAGTTATCAGTAGGGATCGCAGGGTTGGCTTATCTCTACCATGGACTTAGCGTAGCGGCGGACGCTAATGAGCCTGGGGTACAGCCTGCTAACTTCCCGATGCACTACTTCACTTCTTGGATGGAGCTGCATGTCCGAGGAGTGTTTGGTGCCCATAAAACTCCCTCGTTCTTTGAGAAATTTAAACTCCCAAGAATCATGCGATTGGTCGGGGCTTCAATTGTGTTTGCACCTCCGCGGGAGTCTAGGGGACTACTCCTGCGTTCACATCTAGTCGGAGCGAAGACCTCTTTTGTGGATAAGGTCATCACCATAGGTTCTGAGACCACTAAGTCAGTGGTGCCGCTGCGTGATGACTTTAAGGGCGGTGTTTCTGTGTTGAAGGCTCGGGAAATCCTCCACCTTTACTCCATTCGGCCGGGCTACTTAGTATTTAGGCAAAATGAAACGGCTCTCTTCATGAGGTATAACCCGCATCGATTTGCCCGGCAATCGAGTTACAACCAAGGGATCCCGTTGGAAGCCTTCTTGGGAACACCTGCAGTCGGCCCGGAGGGGGTACGGAATGCGATGCATCACTTCATCCGGCTCAATACAGGCTCCTATTTTTTTATCAGTGAGCCCAGCTGTACCCCTCAGATACTTAATTCATATGTGGCTTGGTATGCGCACGCGATGGGCCCAATCATCTTGATGGAGAAACGCCTGCTGGTCGATCGTAGGGCTGCGCCTCCCGGCGGCGATCGAAAGGCTCCCTTGCAGCCCAGGGTTCAGGTTATCCCTCCGATGAAAGATGCCGGAGCTGATCGACCACGCGTGTTGCCCCCTCCGCGTGGATTGCCACTGTCTACTACGGTGGATGCACCGACGGCGCCCCGTGCTCCGACAAAGACGGTTAAAGCGGCATCGCCGGAGTCGGGTGCAGGAGCGGACATCGGGACTCGCCGCCCGAAAGTGACTGCCAAAACTGGAAAGCGCAAAGCTGCTCCGAGTGGATCCAAGGCTGGCGGACAGAAGAAGACGAAGTCCACCTTATCCCTCGACGCGATCCTTAACTTAGAGCCCGCGGCTCATCCTGCCGGGGCCATATGCGAGTACGGTAGCAATGAGGGCTTTGTGGTGGACCCTGCGGACACCAATTTGGCTGCCGCCATTGCAGCTTCAGAGCGATTGGCGAGGCTTGAAGCGATGTTGAGCAAACTCGCTGAGTCCGGTAATTATCAAACGCCTTATTTGTCATTTTATTGCATTTTATATTGTTATCCTTAACTAATGTTCGCTCCATTTTCAACAGGTGTCTCCGCTGAAGAGGCTATTGCTGCCTCCCTGAAAACCTTTCAGGAGGAGGAGGAGAAGCGTGCCCTAGCAGGCGTTGGTATGTTTCACCCCTTTCTCTTCTACAAGGAAAGTTTGTTGTCTTTTTTCTGATAGTCAACCTGACCTTCTTTGTTTCTTTGTAGGCGCTGTATCAATTGACGCAGGGGTCCCTCCCAAGTCCGTTATCGAAGTCCCGGCTTCGTCAAAATTGCCACAAGAGCCTCGGCTTGACAAGACGATGAGGGATGCCTTGAAGAATCTAGAGGCATCCCTGTATACGGGTGAAGAAGCCTCCCTTAAGGAAGCTCTGGTGGCATCTGTCTCGTCGGCTCGAGAGGAGCGGAAGCGGTCAAGACGCGAAGCTAAGGCGCGCAGAGCTGCTCTGGCCGCAGGAGCGGGCCCTAGCACTATTCCTCGTGCCGACACTCCTTCTGAAGAGGCCCCTGCCGCCCTGTCTACTGCTCATAGGCAGGTGGCGCGCACGGTCCGGGATGCAAACGATAAATCCTCTTCAGGTAACTTTTCTTTCAGAACTCTGTTGTAAGAATTATCAAATCGTTGACTCATACGCACTCCTTTTCGCAGGGCCAAGTCCGACTGAGGGGGAGGCGGAGACGACCGTTGAACCCAGGGGAGCGGAGGAAGCGGTACTTGCTGGACCCGAACCGACAGTGGACAACTTTGTCGGGGTCATAGGGCCTGGAGCCGAGATTGAGGAATCTACCGCGGAGAGGGTCATTGATGCCGCACCCGAAGTGGCGGCAGATGAGATGATTGTCTCAACCGAGCCGAAGGCGGTAGAGGGCGAGGTACTTGAGGCTGGGGACCTCTTGGTGCCGATGGACGGGGTAGCTATAATCGCTGATTCTGAGGGAGCAGCAGGTGAGGCGGCCATGATTCCTGAAGACGAGCTAGGCGCTCCTTCTCAGGAATCTGGCAATGTTCCTATCTTGGCCCTCCCTGTCTATGGTCCCCCACCGCCTGTAGAGCTTGAGAGCATAACAACAGTTCCCCTTGAGTCGGGTGATGAAGCTACAGGCGGTGGTCTTCCGTCAGTGGAGGAAGGGACTGCCTCAGTTTCCGCTGGCAGCTCGTCAGGTAAAAAATTTTTTAGTCACCAGCGTTTCCCCTTTTTTTTGTATATATCTTGCGATCTCTTCTAACAAGCTTGTTCTTGCAGGTGCGGCCAGTACCGATGCTCCATTGCTCGAGGGGGCACCGTCAACTACTGCTTTGGCAGTAGTCACCTCCCCGCCTTCCCTTGTACCATCACGGATGTTGGAAGGTATGTATTCACGACTCATGCATTAATCTTTCAAAAATACGGCTTTTGTACTAACGTTACACCATTGTGCCTTTGCAGGAGTGCTTTTTGATCACTTATATCAAGTGTTGCTCCCGCACTTCTCTTTCCCATCCGAACTCGCTTCTCCCTCTAGTGGCGCCGGTGAGTATACTTTCACCATAATATCTTTATTTACCCCCTTTTTCTAGCAATGGGATAATTTCTGACTTTTCCTTTTCTTTGTTGCAGTGCCACAAATCGAAGGAGGGGATGCAAGACCTGCCGCGCTACCGGCCCTTCCGGCTTTGCCGTCCACTGTACCTGGTATAATAAATTTCCTTTTGGTAACCCTTCAACATCTTTTGAACCATCGTTTAACTCTGTTTTGTTTTGCAGCTATTGTTCCGGCTCCGGTCCCCTTCGAGGCTCGCGTTCTTTCACCGGCAGGCCCCTTTTTGAGACGTCCGTCTTCAAAGGGTGCTGTGATGAGTCTAGGCATGCTGAGCGGGTATATCGTAGAGCTCAGCATGGACGCTCTCCCTTCTGCTGTCGATTTCGCTGTGGATGTTAACCCAATGTTAGCGGCGCTCGTAACTTTTCACGACGAAGGCGTCGTTGAATCTTGGGTTAACCACTGCAGGGAGATCGAGGCCTGTCTGTACCGGCTGGAGTTGACGCGCCCTTCTCCCGAAGTTTTAGCTCTGAGCACCCAACGCACAACTTGGCTCGAGCAAAGTACTTCGCACTCCCGCCACTTGGAGCAAGAAGCAGCTCAAAGACTAAGGGAATGCCAAAAGACCTCAAACGAAACGGCCCATCTGCGCGCTGAGGTTGAGGCAAATGCTGCCCAAGTGAAGACTATCTTTGAGGGTCTCTTGGAGCGCATCTCCCATGGGCTAAACTTAAAGCGGAAGCTTGACGTGGCTGAGCGCAATATCCCAAGTCGGGAGGCTGCTTATCAAGCCGTGAGGGAGCAGCTTGCATTGGTCTTGCGGCAACGAGCCCAAGTGGAGGCAGAGTTGACAGTGGTGGCCGAGCAGGAGAAGGCGTGGAAGGAGATATGCGAGCGATTGCTAGATTTGTACAAGACGCTCCCTTCCGAGTAGCTGCCCTTGTATCAATATACTTGTAATTTTCTTTTTTTTTTGAATAAGATGTATGCATTCTCTATTCTTTTATACGATTCGCCATGTACTTGATTGAATTGATAAATAAAGATACACATTTTTTTTTTGCAATGTCTTGTATCATTTCTTCGCTTTCTTCCTTCTCTTATTATCAGCATGCTGTTTTGATAAACATGATTGACAGGTAACAGAGTAAGCATTTTGGTTTCTTCAAGATATAACGATGGCTTAGGCCGCAGGTTCGGATCTGCTGCCTAAGACTTTTCAACTCTATGAGCCGTGAGGGTCTCATAGAGATTTTTCTCCCTACGGATCGAGAGGATCTCGTAAGTGGATTTTCTCCTTAGGAATCGTGAGGATTCCTAAGTGTAGTTTTCTCTCATAGGTCGAAAGGATCTTATGAGAGAATTTCTCCCTCTTACGAGTCGAGAGGGCTCGTGAGCGGTTGTTTCCCTCTTTGTCGAGAATCGACTTCAGAGAGTGAGACCCGTGAATAGTATGCAAGAGACCATTTAGGATTGACTTGCAGGATCCCATTGCCCTTCTTACGAGTCGAGAGAGCTCGTAAGCGGTTGTTTCCCTCTTTGTCGAGAATCGACTTCAGAGAGTGAGACCCGTGAATAGTATGCAAGAGACCATTTAGGATTGACTTGCAGGATCCCATTGCCCTTCTTACGAGTCGAGAGGGCTCGTAAGCGGTTGTTTCCCTCTTTGTCGAGAATCGACTTCAGAGAGTGAGACCCGTGAATAGTATGCAAGAGACCATTTAGGATTGACTTGCAGGGTTCCATTGTTCAGGAAGCAAGTTTTTGAATCCTTACTGGCCGAGATGTGAGTCAGAGAAGCTCTCGTCACGGAGTGTTTGTATCCGCGAGTTGAGAAGTTTTGCGAGGGATTATTTGTTTCCCAAGCGCCAAGGATTATTTGTGTCCCTGGGGTTTGAAACGAGTCGATGGTTCCCACGGGGGCGCTGGTGGCTCTGCGAGTCGACGCGGATCAGGAGGCTCTCGTCAAGGAGGGTTTGTATCCGTGAGTTGAGAAGTTTTGCGAGGGATTATTTGTCTCCCAAGCGCCAAGGATTATTTGTGTCCTTGGGGTTTGAAACGAGTCGATGGTTCCCACGGAGGCGCTGGTGGCTCTGCGAGTCGACGCGTATCAGAAGGCTCTCGTCAAGGAGTGTTTGTATCCGTGAGTTGAGAAGTTTTGCGAGGGATTATTTGTTTCCCAAGCGCCAAGGATTATTTGTTTCCTTGGGGTTTGAAACGAGTCGATGGTTCCCACGGAGGCGCTGGTGGCTCTGCGAGTCGACGCGGATCAGGAGGCTCTCGTCAATGAGTGTTTGTATCCGTGAGTTGAGAAGTTTTGCGAGGGATTATTTGTCTCCCAAGCGCCAAGGATTATTTGTGTCCTTGGGGTTTGAAATGAGTCGATGGTTCCCACGGAGGCGCTGGTGGCTCTGCGAGTCGACGCGGATCAGGAGGCTCTCGTCAAGGAGTGTTTGTATCCGTGAGTTGAGAAGTTTTGCGAGGGATTATTTGTCTCCCAAGCGCCAAGGATTATTTGTGTCCTTGGGGTTTGAAACGAGTCGATGGTTCCCACGGAGGCGCTGGTGGCTCTGCGAGTCGACGCGGATCAGAAGGCTCTCGTCAAGGAGTGTTTGTATCCGTGAGTTGAGAAGTTTGCTGGCTTCTTCGGTTGAAATGAACTGTTGAGGTTTGGCTTCGTCGTTCGACGGAATCCGCTGGGGAAGTATGGTTTCTTCTTTGTTTGCGCCCTTGGATTGTATACAGGGATCGATGTGATCTTAACTGTAGGGCCGAAGTTTCATCATTTCTTATTTTTGTTTTATTTTATTTCCGCGATACTCTATCATTTCAGCTTTTATATCGCGAAGGTCGCGATTGCCCAATCATTTCGGCTATTTTTCGCGGTGCCCAATCATTTCGGCTTTTTACTTTATCTTTACCCGTTGCTTTTCATTACGAGTTGCCCGATCATTTCGGCTATTTTGCATGCATACATTTTACTTGCTGCTTTTTATTGCAAGTTGCCCTATCATTTCGGCTATTTTGCATGCATGAGC
This sequence comes from Agapanthus africanus, assembly GCA_030015575.1. Classification (NCBI taxonomy): domain Eukaryota; kingdom Viridiplantae; phylum Streptophyta; class Magnoliopsida; order Asparagales; family Amaryllidaceae; genus Agapanthus; species Agapanthus africanus. The sequence goes on from CM057340.1 coordinate 798,190,100, forward strand.
GGCCTACTGGCTTACGCCATAAACCTGAAATTGGACACCGATTTCGGCATCAGCACCGCTGCAACTGGAATATTGCCAGGAGCGAATCATCATTTGCCTCCGTCATTGTCGAACAAAGGAGGCTTAGCGATCAGGGTTAGGGACCTGTCGACTAAGGCTTTCGATTTCATGAGCCGTGAGGGTCTCATAAAGGTATTTCTCCCTACAAGTCGTGAGGATCTTGCAGGTGTATTTTCTCCTTAGGAATCGTGCGGGTTCCTAAGTGTTCGTTTCCTCTGTAAGTCGTAAGGATCCTACAGGAGGGTTTTCTCCTCGTAAATCGAGAGGATTTACAAGAATTGTTCACCGTGCGAACATATCCCCGGTCACGGATGGGACTTGGTCAGGGAAATGTTTATTCGCGCCCGTGGATTGTATACAAGGGTCAATATTGAACCACTTGTAGGGCAATATTGGAAGTTTGTGGGGGTTTGCTTAAGCACAGGTTTAGGTTTCCGTAACTTAAGATTTTCAAATCTCATGAGCCGTGAGGGTCCCATAAGAGAGTTCTCCTTACGAGTCGTGAGGATCTCGCAAGTGTATTTTCTTCCTAGGAATCGTGAGGACTCCTAAGTGTGTTGCTCCCTTGTGAGTCGTAAGGATCTCACGCATGTGGTTTCTCCTTACAAGGTCGAGAGGACCTTATAAGTGTCTTTTAACGAGGTTGTGCCCTTTCGGGTTTTCACAAACACTCGCCGGTAGTCCTGCTGTTTTTACTCACGGAGCCCTTTCAGGTTTTCATCCGTGCCCATTTTGCTTATGGACATACCTTTTTTTTATTATTCTTTTTATTTTTATATATTTCTTTTAACGAGGCCGCGCCCTTTCGGGTTTTCACGAACACTCGCCGGTAGCCCTGCTGTTTTTACTCACGGAGCCCTTTTGGGTTTTCATCCGTGACCCTTTTGCTTATGGACATACCGTTTTTATTTATTATACTTTTTTCTCTTTTTTTTTTTTTTTTTTTTTGTCAGCCTAAGGATGCTGCGGTAGTAGTTTAAAGACGTTATGGTCTGCTATTAGTTTAAGGACATTTCGGTCCACCGTTGAGAGGGCTGGTTACTGCTTATAAAGCCTGAGCTTAGGAAGATAGCGAGCGGACATAGTCGTCGTCATCTATCATTGACCTAAACTAAGGCTCGTTAAGCGTAGTATTTCTTTAGGAAGCGACCGTTTATTGGCCTGAAAGGCCTTTCACCGTGCATGTCTATGAGTACATAGGCCCCGCCCTGGTAGACCTTATCAATGATGTACGGTCCTTCATAGTTTGGCTCAAACTTTCCCCGTTTGGCGCGATTGGGGATCATGGGCCTTTTGACGACTAGCACGAGTTCGCCTTGGTGGAATGTCCTCGGGCGGCTCAATCTTTCATATGAGCGCGTCATCTTTGCTTTATAAGCCTCCAGATTTTGCTGTGCTAGAAGCCGGATTTCATCAAGGGCGTCAAGCTCTTCAAACCGAAGGTGAGTATTTTCTTCGTCCGTCAACTCGTAATGGACTGCCACTCGTAGAGAGGGTAATTCTATCTCGAGGGGGAGTACTGCTTCCGTCCCAAATACCAACGCGTACGGCGTTGTGTTTGTGGCCGTTTTAAATGTAGTTCGATACGCCCAAAGAGCCTCTTGCAATCTTTCGTGCCAATCTCTCTTATTTCGTGACACCGTTTTCTTCATGATCTTCGTCAAGGTCTTGTTGAAGGCCTCAGCTAATCCATTGGCTCGCGGATTATAAACTGAGGAGTATCTCCAGTCTATATTGTGCTGTTGTGCGAAGCGGCTAATTTTATGACTTCGGTAGGCTGGCCCATTATCGGAGATGATCCTTCTTGGGGTTCCGAACCGGTATATGACATGCGTTTTGAAGAAATGGAGAATATTCTCCGTCTTCACTTCCCTTAACGGTACCGCCTCTGCCCATTTGGAGAAGTAATCAGTCGTCGCCAAGATGAAACGATGTCCCTTGGACGATGCTGGTTCGATAGGACCGACTATGTCAGTTCCCCACATTTCAAATGGCCAACTGGCCACCGTTGGATGTAATGGATTTGGGTGCTGATGGATGAAGTCCCCATGAATTTGGCATGAGTGACATTGCCTCGCATATTCGAGACAATCTTGAATCATCGTGGGCCAGTAATAGCCCATTCGTTTTATCTTCAACTTCATCTTAGGGCCTGCTTGGTGGGAACCGCAGAGTCCGTCGTGAACCTCTTGGACGACCCTTCTCGCTTCGTCAGGTCCTAGGCATCTCATCCACAGAGAATCGAATGACCTTTTGTACAGAGTATCATTGACGAAGGCAAAGGACAGAGCTCGTTTCATGAGCTGATGTCTTGTTGACGCTTCTTCAGGCAGTCGGTGGGACTTGAAGTAATCTATGAAGACTTCTCTCCAATCCTCAGTATTTTCCCAATCTTTTACTTGCAGGGTAGTCTGCTCGTTTGCTCCTTTTTCTTCGGATGATTCCCGAGATATTTCTGCTGGGGCAAGCACCCGACGGCTTTGTACCACGATTCTAACGTCGTCGAGGTTCTCGTCAGCCAGTTCTTTAGCAAGTTTGGCTAGTGCATCTGCTTTGCTGTTTTCCGCGCGCGGTATGCTTTCTAACGTGTAGGAGGGAATTTGGGTTAGCAGTTGCTGCACTTTTTCACCGTATTTTACCAATTCCGGTTTGCATGTTTGGTAATCGCCGTTCACTTGACTGATGACTAGTTGGGAGTCCCCGTATATGAGGAGGCTCTCAATTCCCATATCGATGGCGATCTCGAGGCCTGCTATCAAAGCTTCATATTCAGCTTCATTATTCGTTCTCGGCTCCGTTAAGGAGAAGGCGAAGCGCATTATTCCTCCTTGGGGAGTCACAAAGATGAGTCCTACCCCCGATTTGATCGTTGGCATACTTTGTTTGTGCTTTTTCATAGAAGACGCTCCATCGAAATACAGCTCCCAGCGGGTATCACCACTGTCGATTGCATCAAACGCATGTCTGTCTGGTAGATCGCAATTTAAAGGAGAATCGGCAGGTATGGGATGCTCAGCAAGGAAGTCAGCGATGGCCTGGCCTTTTACTGCCTTGAGGGGTTGATATGTTATCGAAAATTCCATCAAGAGCAGGGCCCATTTAGCAAGTCGCCCTGTCAATATGGCTTTTGACATTAGATATTTGAGAGGGTCGACTTTTGAAATCAGACGGACTTCGTGTGCCAACGCATAGTGCCTAAGCTTTGTTATTGCGAAGATCAATGCCAGGCAGTGTTTTTCAATGGGAGAGTAATTGCTTTCTGCCCCCAGCAGAACTCGACTCAAGTAATAGAGTGCTCTTTCTTTCCCTTGATCGTTCTCTTGTGCCCATAATGCGCCTAAAGAACCTTCGAGGGCGGTTGTATAAAGAATAAGAGGCTTCCCCTTAACTGGAGCAGCCAACACCGGCGGGTTCTGCAGGTATTGTTTGATCTCATCCAGTGCGCCTTGGCATTTTTGATCCCAAACGAATGGGGTTCCCTTCTTCATCAGGTGACTATAAGGACGGCACTTTCCTGAAAGGTTGGCTATAAATCGCCGTATGTATGCGAGTTTCCCTTGGAGAGACCGCAGCTGTTTGAGAGTCCTCGGCGGAGGCATTTCCATGATCGCTTTAATCTTTGATGGATCTATTTCAATACCTCGGTGTCGAACAACAAATCCCAGGAACTTGCCCGAGGAAACCCCGAACGCACATTTAAGAGGATTCATCTTCAAGTTGTACTGCCGAAGGCGTTGAAATACAGTCTTCAGATGCTCGAGATGTTCCTCGTATGATTTGCTTTTAACCACGAGATCGTCGATATAGCATTCAACGATTTCGTGTATAAGGTCATCGAAGATCTTTGTCATGGCCCTCTGATAAGTAGCACCGGCGTTCTTCAAACCGAAGGGCATCACTTTATAACAAAATATACCAAGAGGGGTCCTGAAAGCTGTGTGCTTTTGATCTTCAGGATGCATTTTTATTTGATTATACCCCGATGAGCCGTCCATGAAGGAGAAAATCTCATGAGTGGATGTGTTGTCTATCATCAGTTCGGTGACTGGCACTGGAAAATCATCTTTTGGGCAGGCTTTATTAAGATCCCGAAAGTCTACGCATACGCGCACTGTCCCATTTTTCTTCATCACTGGGACAATGTTGGCGATCCATTCAGGGTATTGAACTTCTTGGATGAAGCCAGAGTCTATCAGCTTTTTGACTTCGGCGTTGATGCTCATCTCAAGCTCGAGTCGCATTCTTCTTGGCGCCTGTTTGACTGGCTTGATGTCCGGGGATATCGCCAATTTGTGTATAGCAATTTCTGGATCTAGTCCCGGCATTTCGGAATAGTTCCACGCGAAGCAATCTTTGTGCTGTAGAAGCACATCCTTTAACGCGGCCACCCTTTCTTCAGATAGCAGCTCGCTGATGAATGTCGGTCGCGGGTCATTTTCCGTCCCCAACTCGATTTTCTTGAGGTTATCTGCAGTAGTGTGGATTCCATCCTCCAGTTCTTTCGGAGCTGGGGGAAATTCTGAGATTACCTCATCGCTGTCGTTTTCAAAGCACCAAGGGAGGTTGTTCATGTCCTCGGACCCTTCTTTTAATATTGTTATCACATGGCAGGTGCGAGTTTTCTGCCAATCCCAATGCGGGGTTGGTTTTATTCTTGTGTTTTTGGGTTCGTGCTTTTGCGGCGGCGCTACCTTCCAACTGTCAGACAATGCGAATTTGCCAAGCTGATATTGGTCCTCAACCCAATTCTTAAAGGTGAAACAATCTTCAAGCGGATGCCCTACTACTCGATGGTAAGAGCAATAATTTGGGTTGGAGACTTCGCCTGCTTGCTCAGGGTGTTTGGACTCTGGCAGAGTAAGCATTTGATGTTTTAGAGCAAGATCAAGTATTTTCCTTGTTTTGTTCCGAGGAAATGAGTATGCTCGACCCATTTTCTTCATAAGGGCTAGGTCAATAACGCTCGACTCTCGGATGCGTGGCTTCTTAGCTCTGTCTTGTGGTTGTCGAGCACCTTTTCGGCCCCTCGACTTGTTTTTGCTTTCGCGTCGAACCTTTTTTGTAGCAGGCTGACGTGGGGCAACATCTTCGTTCTTTACTGCCTGTCGAAGGAGACGCTGTGTCTTGGCTTTCTCATAGATTGCCATTTCACGATCGTGATCATCTCGGGCTTTTTGACTCGCATCCTTTATAAGTTTGCTCATCTGGTCTTCAGACGATGGACTGGGAGGTCTTGCATCAGGAACTCTTGCTGATTCAGGATTAGCGTCTTCCCATTGAGCGTCCGCTTCTTCATCAAAGTTATACATGGCATAACAGCTGTTTATTAGCTCTCGTTTCTTTGAGCGAACATACCCGAGCCCTTTCGTTTCCGTTCTCCCGTTAGGCAGTTTGCATTGAGTTCCGGGAACGTTCCAGACCTTGTCATAGAATTTAGCTTTTCTGACGGTCTGTGTGAAGGACATCCCTTGGCGTTTCAGCAGTTTCTTCAAACCTTCGGTATAATATCTGGGAAGACGGATAGGCTGAAGCCTGTCGAGCGTGGGATCCGCGCCATGCCAAATTTCTTTTTCCACCTTGTTTTCTTCAGAACGGTAGAATAGGATTGCCTTCTCGCCTTTTCTTCCGGGAGGGATATAGAATGTCTGCAATTCTTCTACGCTGTTGGTGTCGAGTGCATCCAGTTCTTTGTAATGTTCAAGCGGCACCATGGTTACCTGCAGACTTCGCTCTTCATCAGTAGAAATCTGTATTGAAGGCCGAGCGGGGAATACAGCATGAACTTCATCCTCTGAATCACTACCGAAGATCAATGAAGGAACAGGTGGTCCTGGCCTGGTGGACTGGGATGGACCTGAATAAATTATATCCTCCTCCTCCTCGGTGTCACTGCCGAAGACAGGGATGGTTGCGTTAGTTTTGTTCTCCGGTTTGTGACACCTTTCCGTGTCTTCGAAACTCGGTAAGAAGTATTTGGCATCTTCATACTTGCGAACTTCGTTCACGGAAAACGGATTCAAGTCTCCTGCCACTGTGTACTCGAGGCCGTCCCTAGAATACTTCATGCACTGATGCTGTGTAGAAGGGATGATATTGTATTCGTGTAGCCATGGTCGGCCGAGCAGAGCATTGTAGCACGTCTTGGCGTCTATAACATGGAATTTGATGTCTGTGACGAGCACCCCGAAGCGTAGCGTCAATATCACAGATCCAAGAGTCTTTGAGGATTGAGAGTCGAAACCGGAGATGGTGATTTTGTCCCGGGCGAGGTGTTGGACACTCATGCAAATCTCCTTTAACACTCGCACATTGAGTAAATTGACAGATGATCCGTTATCGACCAAGATTTTTCCTATCTTTATGTCATGGCAGTATCCTGAGACATAAAGGGGGCGATTGTGTTCACACGTCCCGAGGAGAAGGTCTTCATCACCAAAAGCAACGTCGGCTGTGTGCACCTCTTCCAATTCATCCTTCATCTTTTGTTCGGCTAAGAAGGCTTGGAACTGGTCCGGATCTTGTAGGGCCTTAATCAAAGAATCCCTCGCTTCTTTCGATAGCAATAGGGCATCGAGAATGCTGAGTTGTGAGGGTAGCTTTCTCAGATACGCCAAGACATTGTAATCTATTTTATTCCTTTTTGGGGGATTCTTGGCGGTTAACTCTTCCGCAACTTGGTCATCCAAAGTGATGTCTTCAGAGACCTTCTCTTTCCCTTTGTTTTTCTTATTCAAGGGTCCGAGGTTCTTTTCGGGTAATGTTCGATTGCGCAGCTGTATATTCTCGCAGGCCTTCAGTTCTTTTTCTTTTCCCGAAGTGGATTCTTCGAAGAGGGGGCCAAGCTCTAGCTCTTCATTGGAGTCGCTCCCAAATGTAGGCACTTGTGACCCGGTAGTGTTAACCATGTGACAATTGTTGGCAGTTCTTTCAAGTTCTTTGGTCGTATTTCTTTGCTCTCGGCGAATTTTATGTTTTTCCCGTTTAAATCGTTGTCGATTAGCGACGTATCCTTGCCACCATCCATTGAAAGCTTTGCAATCTTGGGTGGAATGCGAGACCTTCTGATGGTATAAGCAATAAGAGGGGTGCATTTCTACCGCGCCAGTAACTTTTTCTTCAGAGGGTGGTAGCTTTATGCCCATCGATATGGCCTTAGCAAATTTCTTTTTTATCTTGAATTGGCTTTTGTCAGTGGTGGAGGCATTTTGCTCCAACGGGATCATTTCAGCTCCTTCCTCAAGTCGCTGACGCTTAGCCCTTTCGAATATAGCCGTCTCGCGTTCTCGATCAGCCTTGCTTTTCGACCGAGCTTCATTAAGAAACGCGCTAATCATTTCAACTGGTAACCCTGGGGTTCTTGATTCGGCATTTGCCCCCAGCGTCTCAGTGCCAGAGGTCTCTTCATCATTCGTGACTGAATGAGAGATCATATGACAGCTCGCCACATACCCCTCGGATTCGTCCGATGAACTTTCTCCCTCATCTTCTTTTTGGAATACGTGATCAAGGAAATCTTGGAGCGTAATGGGAGTCCGCGCTTTTTGGTTGTACTCATCCAGCGCATCGATTTGCTTTTGTAAGTCCGTGCGCTTGTCACCAGGCTTAACGGGCTTCTTAGATTTCTTCTTCTTCTTTTTCGAAGATTTTGACGGCTGACTATGAGCGCTTGAACTGCCACCATCGGTCTTCGGAATCGGTCGTGGCTTCAACATCCCTTCAATAACCTGCGGTTCCAAGGGGTTCTTCCACTTGACCGCTGGACAGGTCTGAAGATCATTTAGCATTCTCCTCGTTTTAGCTGATAATACAACCTCCCAGGGAGTTTCTTCTATAACAGAGCATGTTGCCCCCGGCGTATTCGTCCCCTTAGAGGTGTGGGGCTGCGGAGGATTCACCTTCCATTTGTCAGATAGCGCAAATTTGCCCTGACGGTACTGGTTCTCAAGCCAATTCTTGAAAACGTAGCAATCCTCAATTGGATGGCCTAGCACTCGATGATAAGGGCAGTAATTGGGCTCGTTGACGTCACTCGGTTGTGACGGACGTTTTGGATCTGGCAGATTTATGAGCCTGTTGCGCAATGCCAGCTCGAATGGCCTTCTTGTTTTATCACGGGGGAAGGAGTAAGCACGTCCCATCCTGTCCTCAAGGGGTACGTATGGGCGTGTATTATTTGGACGAGTAGCCGGCTTCGAGTCGCTCGGTTGTTGTTGGGCATTAGCGACGATGATCGCTTTTCCCTTTCCTTTATCGTTTCGGGGGTCCGGCTTCGGGAGAGGGGGTTTATGGCCCATCTGGTCCATCTGCGCTAATTTGTCGATCAAAGCCTGGAAGGAAGTCGGCTTGAAGAACATCATGAACTGTGAGATGGTTGCCTGTGGATCAAGGGTTCCAACAAACATTCCCACCGCTGGAGCTTCTTCTATGCGTTGCTCACACTTCGACCATAGATTTCGCCACCGTATAGCGTACTGAACCCATGTCTCGCCGGGTTTTACCCTGGCATTGATCAGTGCCGTCATCGGGGTACGCTCACTGGCACTTGCAAAGCGTTGGGTGAAGAGTAGCTCCATCTCCGCAAAGGTTTTTATAGAGTCGTTGGGAAGCTCAGAATACCATTCAAACACCGTATCAGATAAACTTCCAACAAACTGGCGAAGCAAAAGCTTGTCGTCGCCGCCGGTATTACCGCAAAGAGCCCTGAATTGGGCCACATGTTGATGGGGATTGCCGGTCCCTTTGTAAACATGAAACTTGGGAATAGTGTAACCCGGCGGGTACTTGATTTGGTCATACCAGCCCGGATATGGCCGCCCCGTTTTCACGATCTGACCGGCTTCTTCAGTCGCCTGATGCACCCGTATTTGTTGGGCAATATATTCATCCAAATCAGCTTTTGATATGGTATCCTCTTTAGCTGCGGATAGAGTCGGTGGAGGATTCGATGTCTCTCCCCTATCATCTTCAAGAATGATCGGGGGATCTCCAGCAGGTGGATCTGGTTGAATCATCATACCCACCATATCCTGGAACATGAGGGCCATTTTCTTTATGTTGGCTGCCTGTTCCGCAGCCTCTTTATCTTTCTTCTCTAGCACGCGCCGGAGGAATTCGGCGTCCGTCTCTTGTTCGTGACGTTCTTCTGAGGATGTTTCCGGGGTTTCTTTCGGCCCAGTGAGTGCAGCCATTGCGGTCATCATCTCCTGGAGCTTTTGTTGCTGCTCCTGAGCCTTGGTCACTGATCGGGTGAGCGGTCGGTGACCCGTAGAAGTACGGCTTTCCTCCTTTCCTGAAGCCATGTAAACCGTATGAACAATTATGCCCCCTGACTTGGGGCGTTTAGGTTCACCATTGTTAACTCTTGCTGCTGATGCGGGAGCTTTCTCTGGCCTCCTTCTTTTGTGGGCCATCGAGGTTAAAGGAGCCGTTGGAGTGGGCATCCTAGCAACCGTCGCCCCCTGCTGTTTAATGGGGCAGTTTTTGTTATTTTCTACCTTCGCCCTTTTCTGGTGACGCAAGTGGTCTGGATCGATCACAGAGTCTTGAACCCTACGCCATACTTTATAAACTTTTGAGGATAGCCGTTGAGGGGGCTGTTCTTGTTTTGTTTCTGGAACTCTCTCCGCAGGTGGAGGAGATCTTTTCAACGTAGCAACTGGAGAGTTCTTTCTCACCTTCCTCAGCAATTCAAAGCTGTTCCCAGTTGGAACAGCAGCGTTGACCTCCACCACTGGAGCAGGTGGGGTTAGCCCTGAGGGAGAGTTGCCCCCTGCTTTTCTCACTCGTCGCCAATGGCGACGTCTCGCACGACGAGCCGTTGGGACTGGCTCGGAAGTCGAGATGGTTTCTTGTTGCCCCCTGTTTGAGTGTGGAGTAACTGCCGATGTCAGCCTATCGAAGACTGATGCCTTTTGACCAGCTGGGGGAGGATTGGGAGCCGTCAATCTTGTGAAGACCGACTCTCTGATGGGAGAAGCCGCTTTAACGACCTCCAAAGCAGCAGCCGTTGCCCTCTTTGGGACGGCCACTTTATAGTTCTGACCCAGCCTGGTAAAAACGGAGGCTGTTGGCTTAGTAGCGGGCGACCCGTTGATAGGGGTCGTGGTAGCGGTAAGCCGGTCGAATACCGACTTCTTGTTCGCTTCCGGTGCGGATATCGGCATAGAGAAGCTTGCAGGCGGGACCATGGTCCCGAAAAATAGGCCGGTGGTGGCCTGGGTCACCTGCTCCACCGGCAGAGCAAGGAAAGAGGCCGCTTGGGGCCCATATGTTACACCTCTCGGTGAGGTAGAGCGTCCGTTGCAGTGGTGCTTCGCGCATTTGGTGCAGTGAGAATCCATGGATGCTTGAGTTCTCTGCCAGACAAAAGACCAAATCTTAGCAACTTGAAATCCGAAGACAACCATTTAACAAACCGCGATTGGTTCGCGAAGACGACACACGAAGTGTGGAGTGGAAAGAGGAAAAGGTCCCACCGGGCGTGCCAGAATCTGTTCCCCTCCGAACGGCGGCCTGGACGTTAGGTCTGTGCCTGAGGTTCGGGGCAGATGTTATTTGGTTTTATCCGTCTATCTCTCCGAAGATGCCAAGTTGATTTATGGCACCGTGTATCGGAGGTTTAGACGGATGCGGCCGATGTAGCAGACTTCGTCAGATTCCCCCTCAGGGTGAGGGGTTTTTGATTGTGGGGACGCTCTTCCCTGCAGGCGCAAGCCCCTGCAGTTAATTACGCTACCGCATCGCGGTAACAACTTTCTCCTTCTCCAGAATTTCACTCCGTGTCGTGTGTGTTTGTTTTGTTTGCGGTTGCCCGTGGATTGTATATGGAGACTGAGTAATGCTGTCGCCCGTAGGACGTGGATTAGTCCAAATCCGTATTTACTTAGATTTGGGTTTGGTGTTTTTAGTTTAAGGATGCATTAGTCGTATTGCGGCTAAGATCAACTTAAACCTTCGTTAAGGATACATTAGTCATGTTCTAGACTAAGATCAACTTAACATAGTGATTGATTTAATTATCTGGCCGTTGGGACTCGTCACCTCTCTGACGTCGTTGATGGATTACAACGACAGGCGTCTGAGGAGTTTAGAGATGTACACTTGAACCAAAGTTGATTTGGGGTTTTATTGTTTATTTAAAGATCTAAGGACACATTAGCCGTAGCTAGGGCTAAGGTCAACTTAGACGGGACCGTTTAGATCCGACAAGAGAGCATTTGGGCTCTATTGTGCCAGTTTAAGGACGTGGCGGTCCATTGCCAGTTTTAGGGACGTGGTGGTCCATTATTAGTTTAGGGACGTTTCGGTCCGATTTTAGTTTAGGGACGTTTCGGTCCGATGTTAGTTTAGGGACGTTTCGGTCCGATGTTAGTTTAGGGACGTTTCGGTCCGATATTAGTTTAAGGACGTTTCGGTCCGATATTAGATGAGTGGTCGTTGGGACCCGTCACCTCTTTGACGTCGTTGAGAAATTACAACGACAGATGTCAAAGGAGTTCGGAGATGTACCCTTGAACCGGTCGTGAATTGGTTTATGAGAGGCATTTAATTTAAGGACTTACAGCCAGGATTGGGTTAAGTCCAATTTTTTTTATTTTAGGCTCTGCCCGATTAAAAGAATCAATCTAAACAGGGCTCTGCCCCTTTATTATTTTGCAATCTGATTTGGGCCAGGCCCTCAAGAACTTCCCAAACAGGGCTCTGCCCTTTTATGATTTGTGATTTGATTTGGGCCAGGCTCTCAAGAAGTTTCCAAACAGGGCTCTGCCCTTTTATTATTTTTTTGTGATTTGATTTGGGCCAGGCCCTCAAGAATTTTCCAAACAGGGCTCTGCCCTTTTATTATTTTTGTGACTTGATTTGGGCCAGGCCCTTTTAAATAATGAGTTGCAGGAACTCAAGAATCTTCAGATTGAAGAACAAAAGTGCATAGCACTTTTGATCTAAATTTGGATCAAAAGAGAACAAGTTTTTCTTCTTGTTTTCTTTTCACAGAACCAAGGGTTCATATCAAGTGCAAGGCACTATTTATCTTTTTTTTATTATTATTCCCTTTTTTAATCTTCTGTTCTTCAGAAATTTCACCTTTACCTTTTTTTTTGTGTTCTTGATTAATCTTCAAGAGTTCTCTTTTTTTTTTTAGAAGTTGATGATTCTTCTTGATGATTTGAATGAGGTCTGGGCTCTTATTTATAGTGCTCACAAATTTGTTAAATTTGTTACCAAGATCTTTCCTGAATAATTTTGGGAATTTTCCCACCATTGGATCTCTGATCCAAGGGTCCCTGTTTTACAGAAGAACAGAAAAGATTCACTTAAATTTTCATTCTGTTGCTGCGCAACTCACCAGCGCGTGACACGTGTCGCGCATCCGTGCGCTTGCGCAGTTGCAATTGCGCAACTGCGCAGACACGTGTCGGCATCCGTGCGCTTGCGCAACTGCGCAGACACGTGTCGCGCATCCGTGCGCTTGCGCAGTTGCGATTGCGCAACTGCGCAGACACGTGTCGCGCTGCCATGCGTTTGCGCAGTTAAGTCTTAATTATGTTTTCTGAAGAGCCTTGCTCTGATGGGACGCACTGTCTCGGGCGTTACGCTGCCGAATCAGCTTCTGCCATGTGGCAAATTGCGCGCTGCGCACGGGAACCGAAGCGTTGCTTCGAATTTTGAATTTTCAAAATTAAGTAGAGCCTTGCTCTGATTGGGGGAAACAGCAGCACACTTAGCACTAGCGCACACGTGCTTTGCACGTGGTGCGCTGCTTAAGTGCAGCGCTCTTAGCGCTAGCGCTTACGTGCTTTGCACGGGGTGCGCTGCTTAGGACGCAGCACACTTGGCGCTGCTTCTGAAGCGTTGCTTCATTTCAAAATTTGAATTTTAAAAAGAGCTTTGCTCTGATTGGGGGAAACAAGTACACTGGACAGGACTCATCGGGACTGTTGGTGGGTATTATATCTATCGTCGGGTAGCAGTTCCCAGGTGACATGAGTACAGCTTAGTCAATCGACTTGACACTGCTACTTCACCTCGAGTGTGTTCCCACTGTACTTTGATTACTACCCTACCACGGCTCGAAGGAGTCGTGAAAACGGGTAGTAGTTGGGTGCAGTCCCGAACCACTTAGAGGAGTGGCGGTTAGATAGGATTCGTCTCTCCCGGTATTGGGGGTTGATATTGCGCTGTGTTCGGAAGGCCATTACACAAAGTCCTTAGCCAAGGCAAGCGAGATTTACTGGTAGGTACTCCAGTAGTTTCTCAGGGTGTTTTGGGCTACTCTCTGACACGATATATTGCGCTATTAGGGGTCTAATGATTACCGCCCTATAGGCCCGATATGCGATACTCTTAGAAGAACAGACCGGACTGTACAGATATTTTCACATACAGACTCAGTAGGAGTTTGGATGAGTTAGCTCATCGGCCTTCTTATCGATACATACCTGGGTAGCCGTTATGTGCAGCTAGTACCGCTTGCGGCTTGTGGCTAAACCCACTGCCAGCGTAGTGTTAAGTCTTTAGAGTCCCACATATAGAGTTTCCTTGCATCGGGCAAAAGGTGTAGAGGCCATATGGTTTTATGGCAGGGCTTCGATCACTTACGTGTACTTGTGCACATATGATAATCGAGCGGATAATACTAGTGGGCTTTGGTTTAAGCCGGATCCTAGTATTATATTGATGGATTTGTTTTCATCTCTTTGTATTCGTATTTTTCGGAATACGGATGCGGGTATGTATATACGGATGATGGGCATTCTCGTAATTTTCTCGGGAAAGCTTCTAGAAATTGGACACCTCATTAGGGTTTTATTCTTTGTTGGATTAAACAAAATGAGGTGGAAGAAATGAGGTGGATTTCTACATTGAATCTAGCATGGCTACTTGGTGACTCATGGCATGACTCACCACTAGATATTTATGAAGCATGGTTGATATTTTGTTGTGATAATTATCTCATGAATTATTGATATGCTTCATTTTTCTAAAAGATGACAGCCAAGCTTCATTCAAGTTCACACTCCACTCTCATTTTCTTCAAGTCTTCTTCCTCTAAACCCTTAAAGCTCTCATGTGTTGAGAATCCTAGGGTTCCAAGAGACAAAGCACTCCATCTTCTCACTCTACACCCTCTAGGACTTCTAGTTCAGCGAATTAGAAGCCGTAGTTACCTCGGATTTGAGGTAGGAGCTCGGACTATAGACTCTCGGGTGGATCGTCTTTGACTCGAGTAGGCCGTCGAGATTGCTTCGATCCGTTTCGATTCTCGAAGCCTACGTTGACGAGGAGGACAGCGAGAAGACCCGAAAGACACGATACTACAAGGTATAACATTCATCCGAGTAGTTAAATCTCAAGTTGTTTGCTAGTTAGGGTTTGTGATCGATCATTGGTTCAAGTCGGTGTTGCGAAGTCCGTAAAAATCATTTTTCTATTTCCGCCTCCCCGCGAACATGTGGGGTGCACGACATCGACTTACATGAACAACCCCGTTTTCAAAAACATGTATAAAAAGAAGAAAAAAATTTTCATAAAAAACTTGCATGATTTAGCATTTCTATATCAAACCTGTATATTGTTTCTCATACTCTCCTTTGAAAACAAAAGGACAAAACATGAGTGATTTTCTCAAATTAATTGACTTGTGATAGCCGACATGGCATCATCTTTCAAAACAAACAAAACCAATAGGAAAGTTAGTAGTTGCCGGTATGTGCATGTAACGACTCTGAATTTACTGTACGAAAATTTTCAATTTAATGTATAGAGAGGAGTTTGCAAGTCTAAGTACACTTTAAAAATTAATTTTGTTTAAGAACAGCAAGAAACAACTTGTAGCTCACTGGTAAAGCTTTGCACTGCTGTGACGTAGCTCCTGTGTTCGAATCCCATCAGACACATTTATCTTTTCAGATTTTATTTTTAAACTTTTTAGAAGCCCAAAAGTTTACATGTGCAATGCACATAAAAATGAAAAGTCTAAGAAAACAAACATGTGCAAAATGTTGTAAACACGGAGGAGTACACGTGGCAAGAATCCACCGGCCCCTATCACATAAACGACCGGCGAGATCCTCTTTTGGGCCGGCGGGGATGGGCCCCCATAGCAAATAGACCCCGGGTTTTGCACACTTGTCATTTTCCCTACCCTCATTACCCCTGCACTGTTTGATTACTCTGCAATCAAACAGAGACCCCTCAATTCCCCAATTTATCACATTTTAATGTATTTTAATTCACTCTTTTAATCCCAAAACCCTAATTCCACACTATAAATACTATCCCATGTCCTAGCCCCTCCTCATTCTGAAAATTCTAGCCAAAACCCTCAAATTTTCTCAAGTACAAGTGGAATAGAAGAGGAGTTAGCCAACCACCAACTTCAGGCGAGAAATCGAAGCAATTCCGGCGACCCCGCGACGCCATGACTACCAAGCTATCTTCTTCAACTTTTCCTTATCCTAATCCACTTGTAAGTCCCTCCAATTCTTTTTTCCTAGCTCTTGAATTTCTTGTTAATCTAAATCGGTATAAAGTGGAGTCACTATCGATGTTCTTTTTCTAAAGCATATAACTCCATCTTCCTTTAACTTTTGATCAAACAAATTTTAACACTTCACTTATAAGTTTAATACTCATGTCTAAAATTAATTTTATCCAAGAATCTTTTGTAAAACAATCACAATTTAACTTTTTCGTTAAAATACCATGAATTTTACATATCACCTTTTAGTATGTTGTTAATACTTTACTTTTAGAAAACTTTACGGGGTAATGACCTACCCCTCACATACACACATGTTTCTATTGCACGATATCCCTTGAACCTATTTTTGTTATCATATTACATTAAAATGCCATCAACTATAAAAAACGGTTTTCTTTGAATTGTATTTCAAAACCTTTTGCAAATAAGCCTCTACAACTCTCTTTAGGGGACTCGCTATTAGATGGTGCGGATTATCGCACATCCTTGAGCTGGTAGAGCGAGATGCAGGCCTCCTCACGAAGCATTCGGTCTCGAAAGGTTTTTAATACGATTTTTTAGAAAAACTAGATTTTCTACTTAATAATCAAAATTAATTTTTAATAATTATATAACTATTATAAAATCCATATATTTTAAAAATATAATAACTTATATTTTTTTTTCAAATAAAAGAATTACAGGTTTCATCAAAATACCATCAAGATATCAATACAAGACAAGATTACAGTAAAATACCATGAACTATTCAAGTTAAGGTAATTATCACTAAAATACCTCAATTCTTAAAATACACATCTATGAAAACCCTAAAGAATATAAATAATTTCTCGAGATTATTTTGAACTATATATTAAAAATACTTTATCATAAAAAAAAACCTCGAATTATATAAAACACTGTTAAGGACTTTAGTAAATATAGGTTTAAGCGGGATCAATTCTTTTGAGCCTCAAGGAGCCGGAAAAAGTGAGTGCTTGCCTATTTAAGGTAGAAAAACTTAACGGTGTTATCAATGGTAATTATCTTGGAAAAAGACACAAATCCTGCCGTCCATGGGTAGCAGTTACCGATAACTCCTGAACCTAATTCAGGATCCAAATCGGTTCTAAGTGTCTGACTCATGTCTGAGTCTAAATCAAGCTTGAATTCTAAATCAAAACACAATCCAATTCAAACATGAATCCAAGCTCTAACATGTATACTTGAATCTGAACCTGAATACCAGAACAAGATCAACATACAAACATGACTTGACCGAACCATGGCTATAACTTGACTTGATTACATGCCTACTTGTTTACATCCCGAACCTGATTATATGAACAACTTGTAACCATGGTCTCGGCAAGTCTGATAAATATAATCTATACAACACATTACAGGGTTAACGGGGTAGATTGGTACGGAATGTATTAGAAGTGGAACGAGATAATCGCTAAAAAACACCTACATGATCTCTCGTGCCGTTGTCCCGTGGGTTTTAACGAGGCCTTGTACTTACATGCTACCATAGTCCACGGGGTAAGATGGACTTCTCTCGTATACACTGATAACTTCTGTACTAAGCTACAAACAACTACGTTAGAATAGCAATCTCATACCAGTACACCTTAATAGTTCAATTCTCCATGCTTGCTATATTCCTGTCTTTCTTTTGGGACTTACTGAGCGCTAGTTCGCTGACGACATTCATATCTCTTTCTTTCTTTGGAATGTTCGTCAGGAGGACCGAACCCTCAGGAGACCGAGCCTAGTGAGGAATACTTGGAGCAGATTGAGGCACAGCCAGACTACTAGCTTACTTGTACTTACCTTCCAGTTTGTATGCCACTGTTTAGGCACTGCTTTATTCATTGTACATTTCCTTTTCAAATCAGTTGTATTGTAAAAATGAATGTTAATAAAAGTTGCTGTTTATTTTATATCTCTTGTCATTTCTTGTACATTATATATATTGCTTATTTACGTTTAACGTGTTTAATTCTGAGTAAATACGTGGCATGCCCGCTACGTCTTCTTCCCCGTACATCGGGAAGTGGGGTATGACAATGCGTGTGGAACGAGATCACTCTCACACCTACTAATTCTTCCCCCTCAATCTATTAGAATTCTAGACCGGATGGATGAATTTCCCGCTAGGACCTCAGGACACGGTTTCCGTCTTAGGCTCAGCTGAGAAGTCCGTTCTCGTTTCCAACCCCACGGTTTCGCACCACAATAATGTCGTGCCGACTATCGCAACTGATGAGACGCCGGAAAACAATCCTGAATTGTTCTTTTATTCTTGCATTATTGTATTGCATCCATATTTCTCCACTTTTTTCTTAAACCTTTCCACATCCTTCCTTCCGGGTCTGATTGCGTCCTATCGTTTTTCAATGTCATCTCTTTTTCTTGCACAGACATTGTGTTCCATAATATCAGTGCGAGAGGGGCGTTTGTTGATATGTCATTTCGACCGGTTCGGGTTAATTTTAGATACTACACATATAACACGTAAAAATAGCTCAAAATACCATTAAGTTATGCCTAGAGCTTCAAAATAATTTTATATAAAAATTTAAAGATTTTTGCAAAAATTTTAAGGCAACATGGCGCACATAAGGTCTGATCCTGTTCTCAGAGGCGACATGAAAATTATATTGAGCTATAGTTATAAACTATATCATTCATATCATAAAACATCCATAATTAGAATTTTGGGGATTTGGCAAAATTAATTTGCGGATTTTGCACTTTGCACGTGATTTTAAATGATTTTTGAAAATTACAGAAGTTGGTTTTAATCAAAATCCGGTTTGGAAAAAAATATACCAAAATATTTTCAAAATGATTTTTAAAAAATCTAAATTTCAAAGTCTGGGTGCGCACATGCGGATGCATGCCTGCCCCAACGATGAATTTAGAACATTACTTGCATTCCATGGCACCCTTTTGGCAAAATTTGATTCGGCCAGCGGCCAGGATGTGCGTGTGGACGGAAGCCGTCCGCATGTGTACCCCGGCCGATCTTAAAAGATTTTTAAATGATTTTCGCAACCCAATCATGCAGAAAATTTCCAAAATTTGGCAACTTGGCATGCATGCGGATGGAAACCGTCTGCATGTGTGTTATGGTAGTAGATATTTCCAAATCTCAATGATTTCTTCAATGATTCTGTGGGAAGACTATAAAAGCAGCTCCCTGTCTTCAGAATTCATCATCCCAAAAGCTCTTCTCTCTCTCAAACCTCTTTAAAAACATCAAGAAGCAAAATTATGTTTGGTGATTGCTGGTAAGGAATCGCGAAAACTCCCAAGGCGTTCGTAGGCAGTGGCACGAAGCACAATCAGGCTCTTTCTAATTCTTTCTTAATCTCATCATCTTTTTCATTTTATTATTCTATTGCATTCATAAAAAAAACTATAAAAAACCAAAAAAAATCTTTTAAAATTGAGATTAAAACCTTATTTAAAATTAAAAGGGTAAAGATATATTTTTCCCGCCAGTAAGGCTGGTGAGTTCTCTCATTTTCTTTTTCATGTTCTTTTCTTGAATTGATTACTGCACGTACAACTTTAAAGAAAGAAAATTTTATTGTTTCAAGAGAATCAAGACCGAAAAAACATATGGTTGTGTCACGATCCGAAAGTATGGAACATGACCGGCACTTAAACTACGAACGTCTCGAGGCGTACGTAATCTAAGTAAACCGAAAACCCAGAAATCCAAACCAAGAAAAGTAGTAGAGTGCAGGAAAAACCAACTTAAAGCAAGTAGTTTCAATAGCATAAGCCGAATTATGCGGTTTTTAAAAACATCAAAAATTTACTGAAAATTTCGGCAGAGTCTCCTTTGTAAATACTGGCCCCCAAACGGGATACAACATGAATAGTATACGAAATCAATAAAAGGCATCCCCAAGCGGGAGCTAGCTCTTCGTCAATCGACGGTCACAACCACACGAGCAATATAATATACAACGCCAACGGCGAGGATCAAAAACTCAAAAGGGAACTCAAAACCACCAGAAATATAACGAGCGACTCTAAGGTCGAAAGAATAAACAACACTGGTCTCTATCTCAATAGATACATGTTTGGTTGATGGAATTTACTAGATACAACTGAATAATATAATACAAGGTAATATGATGGGTACGATACAAGAAAAACCCACCTACTAGCAAGTCACCCGAATGAAACTGAGCCCGCAAGCCGTAATGAAACCTGTACGGCAAACCTGCAAGAAACTGGGGCACAACGGGGGTGAGTTGCCAACTCGTGAATAGAAAAACATCTACGCACAGAAATCGCATAAATAACGCAACCTAGGTTAATGATCATAATATATCCTCAAATATAAGTATAACAGGCAGTCTATAACAATGGCTAGGGTAATATCTAACCCGAGTATAATTTCATGTGCCCGTGTCAGTGCCTCAGGTAGCAATATATCATATGAATGAGGTATGAATGCATGAAACAGAATACATGTAAATGAAGAAACTGTTTTCATAAATTAGTGAGATTTCCTTCGTATTTTTAAACTGAGGTATCATAAATGAAATCAGCATCAACAGTGTCTAGCATCGACACAAAACATAAATCTCACTGTCTCGAAATATCAATGTCTCAATCTCAATATCTAGGGCGCCGTCAGTCCAGACCGGCCCCTACCATCCATCTCAAGACCACGACGGTATCCTCCGGATATCCGACGCGTCGGGTAATATCACCGGTAGGTAGTGCTCCCCAGCCAGGCTCAACGTCAACACCACATTCCTCTTGCCCCGGGGTACCATACAGAGCCCACCATGTACCCGTGACGGTTCCTCCACTCCTCGACACGGATCTCCAAAACCACAGCAAACTCATGGTGGACGACACTTTACATCACTAGAAAACCGCAACATTTTATATTTTAAAAGATCATAAGTTGTAAATTTTGCGGCTTTCCCCGAAATCCAGAAATATCATAAATCTCAAGAAATCATCACAAGTGCATATGTCAATGATAATGAACTAGGCATGAACAACTGAATAACAGTATGCATGAAGTGGTAGGTAATAACTACAACGTCTAATATGACATATAAGGGAAGTACACTAATATCATGTCAACACTACTAGCTAACAATCTAAGTTAAGCAATTATATTCTCTAAAGTGTACGTGACATGGCAATTACCGATGAAGATGTGTGTGAGCCGGCAAGTAGGTGTACGTGGTACATACGCATCATCGGTAATGGTGCTGGTGTCCTAACAGCATGATATCAATAATGGAATATGCAGCAAAATAAATATGCGAGGCAGAGCGAACAACAATAATGTGCGGGAGCTGAATACTAGACACAACGATAACTAATCTGCAATAATCTAATATAAGTCCTACAAATGGTGCCTTTTGAAATAACACGAATCATGGGGTTTTGAAAATAGGGGCTACGGTGTTTTTATGAAAAGATACGTCGTTTTTTGAAATATCCGTAGATTCCCTTGAGCTGTCTTTAAAAATGCCCACGATTCGTTAGTTTTTGAAATATGTAAGAAGTCTAATCTAATCTAACAACCACACTAAACTATACGGCTGAACTAACAAGCTGAACTACAGGTAAGGAAACCGCCTATCATCTGAGTCGATACATATACATACCTGTATATGTATAGTCGGTGATCCCGCCTCAATAATATCGTATCCGATACCATATCTATAATCAGGCATCCCAAGTCAAGAGTGCGGATCAATCATCAATATAGCTCGTACGTAAATCCGTCGTACGGCATCCCAATCTGAGTACGGTTCAATATCACATTCATCATACTATTCACCTGGTATCCTCTTTATCAAATATCATGATCGGGGTACTGATCTACGTCTAGTACCATACTGATACCGCCTACGTATGCATGGACATGTGTGAAACACTACGTCAAGGACCCGCTACAACGTCATGTCGTATCTAAGATACGAACCCTGCTATATTACCGATCTCACGGCCTCAAATCAAATCTTATCGACTCAGCTCAATCCCAAGTATCATCCTCAATCCGTATGTGAACACATAGTCCCATACCTGTGTGAACACATAACTATAAAGAATCCCATGAGCACATATCAATAGGAATGTATGCAAGTATGTATGTGTGTATGTGTAGTGCAACACTACCCTAGGGTTCGCAACACTAAAAATAGTCCAACACACCAATATCCATCCTAAGCATCGTTATTAATCCTAAATAACATATAATAAATGTTGGTGTGTATACGCATCCGTATACACCACCACGGACTGCGGGGGTGCTATACGCCATCCACCCGACTTCTCCCCGTAGATATAAATCTACTCACCTGGTCCTCGCTAGCCGGTGCCGACGTCGCCACGCGCTTGCTTGTCGTCTCGAAGTCCACATGGGGGTACCTACATATCATAATGCACCATATCTCATTAAAATCCGACTCATGATCAAAACGACGCACGAATCCCACATAGGTCAAAACCTATGGTTGCTTTCACAAATCAACCCAAAAACCCTCAACGTCGGCGTACAAACGCCAAACCATCGAGAAAAACCCAAATACACTCATTTGCATATTCACGAACACTAATTTTAATATAAACTAGGTTGAAACTCACAAAAATGCCAATTTCACTAAAAAAGTCATTTTTCCGAAAATCTAGCGAGCACAATTCACCGTTTTTGTACAAAACATGTTGTTTAAATGAATGTTGAGGCCAATAAATTTATTAAATATCTTAAATAAGTCATAGAAACAATTTCCGGAATTTAATCTCATTAAATTCCAAAAACCCTAATATTCTAGTTTACAAAATACCCTTTTTAACAATTTCAAAGCAAAAAAATGCACAAACTACAATTTATGTTGGATTTCCATGAACAAAAAGCATTAAACCACTCAATATAATCTTTATAATGACATGAAACCTAAATTTGAATTTTATCTCATAAGAATATAATTATTTAAAAAACCTAGTTTACCAATTATATAATTATCACTTTTAAATTAACAAATATGCAAACTAGCAACTTAAATTGGATTTAGCATAACATTAATATATCAATTATATCACATAAACTAAATCTCACAACACAAAATACCAATTTAAAATCAAACCCCTCTCTTGAATTTTAAATCATGCACCTAAAACTAATTAAAAACCTAATTAAACAATTAATTAAGCTAACCTAAGCAATTAACAACACATTAAGCAAAAAGGTTAGAATTTATACCCAAATAATTTGAAGAACCCACAAGCACACTTAGCCTCCCAAATTGAAATCTAAATCCCTAGATCCATGCTATGGTAGCCAAGGGAAAATGGGTAGGAGGTGGATTTTGATTTGAATTTTTGCTTGATTTTTTGTGGATTTTTCAAGCATTTTTGAAGAACTTTTTTAAAGAGAAGGAGATGAAGAATGAAGGGCTGTTGGGGTTCAGATTTTGGCCAGAAAATGAGTGGGGGAGGAGAGAGAGGGAGGTGGAGAAAAATGGGGAGAAAGTCAAAGTCAATTCAAGATCAAAAGTCTAACTAATTTATCCATTTTCTTTTCTTTTCTTTCATTTCTTTTCCTTTGAAATTCAAGTGGGGAAAAAAATGGGGGCTGCTGAATTTAGCTAAGGGGAGAAGTGAGTGGGGGTGTGTGGGTGTGGGCACGGGTGTGGGGTGATGAAAAATGATAAATACAATACCCCAAACATCCATTTACGCTAAAAAAAAGCCTTTTTTCTTCAATAATTTCTAAACCGTTTTGGAAAATGATTTCGTTCCAAAAACCACATGATAAATTTTTATTTAAAGTTTTATGATGCACAAAATTTTTTCAACTCATTCCAATTTGTAATTTTCCCTAATTAAATGTATTAGTGACGGCTTAAAATAATATTTTTTTCAGAAAATTTGAAATTTCACCAGCGGCTCAATAAACACCAAATAATAGCAATTACATAGCTAGAATATGTATATTTAATTTTTATAATAAGATATTTGTATTTTGACTTTTTACAGAAAACCCCTTTATTTTACCGATTTTTCGAAATTTCACCGAAACGATTTTCAAAACGCTACAATCTTCCCCCCTTAAAGAAATTCGGTCCCCGAATTTAGATTCAAACTTCCCCAAATACTAAAACATCTAAGAAAAACCATCAAGTCGTCGGGGCTCCGAAACTGTAAATACATAAAAAAAATCGTAGCGCAGTGCATGCGCTTGAAAAAAAAATGAGTATATAACTCAAATCAATACTCCGTCAAGCATCCCGCAATCATCGGAGTCATGGAGAAGACATCAATGCCAAATCCAAATCAAACCAATATGATATAACTCGAAACTATACATGTAAACATCGAATCTATATCTGTAAGTATCTGAAGGAAATGCATGCCAAATCTCTTAAGTCGCTGTGCAACGCGTATAACACTGCACAGTGGCGGACGTCTATCATAAGAAAATAGCTATATACATATATACCTTTGTTTGAAATGTATGTTCCGCCGTTTTGGAAACAATTTAGAAGGGTCTCCTTGTTTTAAACATTTCGTGTCATATCAGACACGTAGGTAAATACTGAGGCTATAGCTCGCTTTTTGGAAATCCCTTCAATAACTATCAATGCATGCAAAATATATTCAGGTACTGTCCTCTGACTAGTCCTGCTCAGTACGAAAACATATAGCAATATCATAAAAACGTACTGCTCTATAAGAAATCAATCCCAAAATATGCACATGAATACTACGTGCGTCTGGTGCGTACGGAAATCAAAATCCATGAATGTGCCATACATGCGCACAGAAACAATATCTAAGTGCATCGGGTGTGCACGAAACATCTGTTGTAGGCAACATGTGTGCCTGACAGCAAAATCAGGTGCATCTGACATGCACGAAAAAAAATCTCGATTTAGTGCATCTGGTGCGCACCAAAATCACCCTTCAAAACATGCGCCCAACATGCGCGAAAATCCAAATCAGGTGCATCCATCGTGCACGAAATCATGAAATCCAATATCAAGCGTCGAACATGCGCAAAATCCAATCAGGTGCATAAAGTGCACAAAACAAATATCGAGTATCGCAATCGAAATCGAAGTCCAGTACATCTAAGTGCACAAAAGGCGTATCACTGCACTGCAAGCATATAATAACTATACAGAGTGCAGGAACCAAATCGTGTGCATGCATACGCACAAAACCAACTCAACTGTTTAAAACCGTAAAATCACAAACATGTGAAACTAAAGCAAGAAAACGATATCAAGTGCAACACTGTGCAAAGATCGTAAATCCTCAATCATCAAAATCAAATCATACGAATAAATCACCCAAAACATCGTAATCAATAATGGCGGAACAGTACCGCTCAAGTGCATTCTCTAAGAATCTCGGCCAACTGTCGCGGTCACTAGTGGGACGTCTCGTCGATGATCATGAACTCTGTCCTGCTGGTGTGCGTAACCATGACCACTCCTGGGTCAAGGTCTTCACTGTGAATTACCAATCTTTCAGTCCATCGGCTCATCGGCCCTGTCAGGTGTGCTAACGGGGACGATTCCGTTTTGGCACTTCTCTGGTCATCTCTTGGTCAATCATCGCGACCACTCGTAAGACAGCATATCACTGGCGTCGGCCTCTGGCTCTCTGAATGTACGTGACACATCTGATCCTGGGTGCAAGTATCATTGCAGCAGTGTCCTGGAAGGAATCCTGCTCACGGTCTCTTCCATGTCTCGTCTCTGCCAACTGTCCGGAAGTCATTGTCCTTTCCTATATCTGCATCTTGCTCTGGAACGACTGCATACTCATCGCGACTCCTTCTGGAAGGTATATCCAGTATTCTGCCTCGGCATGCGCATCGCATCTCTTATGTCGGCGGAGGGGAACATCATCACATCTAGATCTGGTACGAACCTCTTACTTCATTTTTCTCTAATGTCGTCTGCTTTGGACTCGTCTCGTCGCGGCTGCATGGACTGAGCTCCAACGGCTATCCTCGTATCGGGAGTCTCCCAAGAAATGCATCTCACCACCTAGCATCCGAATTAAGTCGAGCCATCCGATCGAGTCGTCAAAACCTCATAATCCCCCAAGAGCTCAACATCTTGGGCACAGTTTAATAGTATCGAGTACATACCACAGCATCGGTGGTCCAGCCGTAGAAGGGCAAACCCAAGCCTCACTAATGGCGTCGTGGAACTGCCGCAAACCCGAAGGTTCAAAGGCTTTCACACGGTCATTAAGTGGAGTTAGGGTTTCATTCTTCTAGAGGGACCATAGAATTGCCTGCATGTCTTTCCGACTACTTTAAACTTGGATAAATAGGTTTCTGACATTCGATCGTCTCTGTCGACTCCCAACGTCTCCGCGTGAAGTCGTCTCTAGCTGGAATCAATCTATCTGATGACCTAGCATCAGGGTAAGCGAACGAACCACCTGTCCTAGTCATTCATCATCGGGTGACTAGCGACCTTCTATCATCTATTCGTACAACTCGCCCCGCCATAGTTCCAACATATGGGGCGATATCTCGTCGCTCGCAGCAACAACTGGCTCGCTCGTCTGCACGCTGAACAGTGCCTCAATCATCAGGAGTAAGCAACACACCAACGGTCATCAAAATCTGGCTGGCCTCTGTCAGTGGCTCAATCCTCTAGTGTCGATCAGCACATCCGAGTAACCTCATAAAGGCGATCCGCCAAACGCTCGTGGCGCGGAAACACAGTAAAAAGACACATCTCTGCAATCGTGTGTCGCCGGAATTTCGCCCTGGTCAGTCCTCGTTCGTGATGAGCTTGTGCTGACCGCAACTCTAGCCGTAGCTCTCCCTGCCTGTAACCGTAGCAGCAAAACCAAACTGGTACCGACGAGGCTAGATCAGGAAGGAATATAATACTGAACAAGGAAATGTACATCCTAAGGCTTCATAAGTGGAGTGGCGTGTCGTAAATATGCCGCGGAACATACCAACGGTACGTAACTCTACTTTAGTCACCTATTCCATCAACCAAGGGTCATCCTACGCTCCGAAGGTTAAAACCTAACGCTCTGATACCAACTTTGTCACGGTCCGAAAGTATGGAACATGACCGGCACTTAAACTACGAACGTCTCGAGGCGTACGTAATCTAAGTAAACCGAAAACCCAGAAATCCAAACCAAGAAAAGTAGTAGAGTGCAGGAAAAACCAACTTAAAGCAAGTAGTTTCAATAGCATAAGCCGAATTATGCGGTTTTTAAAAATATCAAAAATTTACTGAAAATTTCGGCAGAGTCTCCTTTGTAAATACTGGCCCCCAAACGGGATACAACATGAATAGTATACGAAATCAATAAAAGGCATCCCCAAGCGGGAGCTAGCTCTTCGTCAATCGACGGTCACAACCACAGGAGCAATATAATATACAACGCCAACGGCGAGGATCAAAAACTCAAAAGGGAACTCAAAACCACCAGAAATATAACGAGCGACTCTAAGGTCGAAAGAATAAACAACACTGGTCTCTATCTCAATAGATACATGTTTGGTTGATGGAATTTACTAGATACAACTGAATAATATCATACAAGGTAATATGATGGGTACGATACAAGAAAAACCCACCTACTAGCAAGTCACCCGAATGAAACTGAGCCCGCAAGCCGTAATGAAACCTGTACGGCAAACCTGCAAGAAACTGGGGCACAACGGGGGTGAGTTGCCAACTCGTGAATAGAAAAACATCTACGCACAGAAATCGCATAAATAACACAACCTAGGTCAATGATCATAATATATCCTCAAATATAAGTATAACAGGCAGCCTATAACAATGGCTAGGGTAATATCTAACCCGAGTATAATTTCATGTGCCCGTGTCAGTGCCTCAGGTAGCAATATATCATATGAATGAGGTATGAATGCATGAAACAGAATACATGTAAATGAAGAAACTGTTTTCATAAATTAGTGAGATTTCCTTCGTATTTTTAAACTGAGGTATCATAAATGAAATCAGCATCAACAGTGTCTAGCATCGACACAAAACATAAATCTCACTGTCTCGAAATATCAATGTCTCAATCTCAATATCTAGGGCGCCGTCAGTTCAGACCGGCCCCTACCATCCATCTCAAGACCACGACGGTATCCTCCGGATATCCGACGCGTCGGGTAATATCACCGGTAGGTAGTGCTCCCCAGCCAGGCTCAACGTCAACACCACATTCCTCTTGCCCCGGGGTACCATACCGGGCCCACCATGTACCCGTGACGGTTCCTCCACTCCTCGACACGGATCTCCAAAACCACAGCAAACTCATGGTGGACGACACTTTACATCACTAGAAAACCGCAACATTTTATATTTTAAAAGATCATAAGTTGTAAATTTTGCGGCTTTCCCCGAAATCCAGAAATATCATAAATCTCAAGAAATCATCACAAGTGCATATGTCAATGATAATGAACTAGGCATGAACAACTGAATAACAGTATGCATGAAGTGGTAGGTAATAACTACAACGTCTAATATGACATATAAGGGAAGTACACTAATATCATGTCAACACTACTAGCTAGCAATCTAAGTCAAGCAATTATATTCTCTAAAGTGTACGTGACATGGCAATTACCGATGAAGATGTGTGTGAGCCGGCAAGTAGGTGTACGTGGTACATACGCATCATCGATAATGGTGCTGGTGTCCTAACAGCATGATATCAATAATGGAATATGCAGCAAAATAAATATGCGAGGCAGAGCGAATAACAATAATGTGCGGGAGCTGAATACTAGACACAACGATAACTAATCTGCAATAATCTAATATAAGTCCTACAAATGGTGCCTTTTGAAATAACACGAATCATGGGGTTTTGAAAATAGGGGCTACGGTGTTTTTATGAAAAGATACGTCGTTTTTTGAAATATCCGTAGATTCCCTTGAGCTGTCTTTAAAAATGCCCACGATTCGTTAGTTTTTGAAATAGGTAAGAAGTCTAATCTAATCTAACAACCACACTAAACTATACGGCTGAACTAACAAGCTGAACTACAGGTAAGGAAACCGCCTATCATCTGAGTCGATACATATACATACCTGTATATGTATAGTCGGTGATCCCGCCTCAATAATATCGTATCCGATACCATATCTATAATCAGGCATCCCAAGTCAAGAGTGCGGATCAATCATCAATATAGCTCGTACATAAATTCGTCGTACGGCATCCCAATCTGGGTACGGTTCAATATCACATTCATCATACTATTCACCTGGTATCCTCTTTATCAAATATCATAATCGGGGTACTGATCTACGTCTAGTACCATACTGATACCGCCTACGTATGCATGGACATGTGTGAAACACTACGTCAAGGACCCGCTACAACGTCATGTCGTATCTAAGATACGAACCCTGCTATATTACCGATCTCACGGCCTCAAATCAAATCTCATCGACTCAGCTCAATCCCAAGTATCATCCTCAATCCGTATGTGAACACATAGTCCCATACCCATGTGAACACATAACTATAAAGAATCCCATGAGCACATATCAATAGGAATGTATGCAAGTATGTATGTGTGTATGTGTAGTGCAACACTACCCTAGGGTTCGCAACACTAAAAATAGTCCAACACACCAATATCCATCCTAAGCATCGTTATTAATCCTAAATAACATATAATAAATGTTGGTGTGTATACGCATCCGTATACACCACCATGGACTGCGGAGGTGCTATACGCCATCCACCCGACTTCTCCCCGTAGATATAAATCTACTCACCTGGTCCTCGCTAGCCGGTGCCGACGTCGCCACGCGCTTGCTTGTCGTCTCGAAGTCCACATGGGGGTACCTATATATCATAATGCACCATATCTCATTAAAATCCGACTCATGATCAAAACGACGCACGAATCCCACATAGGTCAAAACCTATGGTTGCTTTCACAAATCAACCCAAAAACCCTCGACGTCGGCGTACAAACGCCAAACCATCGAGAAAAATCCAAATACACTCATTTGCATATTCACGAACACTAATTTTAATATAAACTAGGTTGAAACTCACAAAAACGCCAATTTCACTCAAAAAGTCATTTTTCCGAAAATCTAGCGAGCACAATTCACCGTTTTTGTACAAAACATGTTGTTTAAATGAATGTTGAGGCCAATAAATTTATTAAATATCTTAAATAAGTCATAGAAACAATTTCCGGAATTTAATCTCATTAAATTCCAAAAACCCTAATATTCTAGTTTACAAAATATCTTTTTTAACAATTTCAAAGCAAAAAAATGCACAAACTACAATTTATGTTGGATTTCCATGAACAAAAAGCATTAAACCACTCAATATAATCTTTATAATGACATGAAACCTAAATTTGAATTTTATCTCATAAGAATATAATTATTTAAAAAACCTAGTTTACCAATTATATAATTATCACTTTTAAATTAACAAATATGCAAACTAGCAACTTAAATTGGATTTAGCATAACATTAATATGTCAATTATATCACATAAACTAAATCTCACAACACAAAATACCAATTTAAAATCAAACCCCTCTCTTGAATTTTAAATCATGCACCTAAAACTAATTAAAAACCTAATTAAACAATTAATTAAGCTAACCTAAGCAATTAACAACACATTAAGCAAAAAGGTTAGAATTTATACCCAAATAATTTGAAGAACCCACAAGCACACTTAGCCTCCCAAATTGAAATCTAAATCCCTAGATCCATGCTATGGTAGCCAAGGGAAAATGGGTAGGAGGTGGATTTTGATTTGGATTTTTGCTTGATTTTTTGTGGATTTTTCAAGCATTTTTGAAGAACTTTTTTAAAGAGAAGGAGATGAAGAATGAAGGGCTGTTGGGGTTCAGATTTTGGCCAGAAAATGAGTGGGGGAGGAGAGAGAGGGAGGTGGAGAAAAATGGGGAGAAAGTCAAAGTCAATTCAAGGTCAAAAGTCTAACTAATTTATCCATTTTCTTTTCTTTTCTTTCATTTCTTTTCCTTTGAAATTCAAGTGGGGAAAAAAATGGGGGCTGCTGAATTTAGCTAAGGGGAGAATTAAGTGGGGGTGTGTGGGTGTGGGCACGGGTGTGGGGTGATGAAAAATGATAAATACAATACCCCAAACATCCATTTACGCTAAAAAAAAGCCTTTTTTCTTCAATAATTTCTAAACCGTTTTGGCAAATGATTTCGTTCCAAAAACCACATGATAAATTTTTATTTAAAGTTTTATGATGCACAAAATTTGTTTCAACTCATTCCAATTTGTAATTTTCCCTAATTAAATGTATTAGTGAAGGCTTAAAATAATAATAAAATAATATTTTTTTCATAAAATTTGAAATTTCACCAGCGGCTCAATAAACACCAAATAATAGCAATTACATATCTAGAATATGTATATTTAATTTTTATAATAAGATATTTGTATTTTGATTTTTTACAGAAAACCCCTTTATTTTACCGATTTTTCGAAATTTCACCGAAACGATTTTCAAAACGCTACAGGTTGGTTTGGCGGCAATTCACGAGGACAAGGGAATCACAACAAACTCTCAGACAAACGGCGATAAAATTAAAGGGTGGCTAGCGGTCCAATTTAAGCGTGGTGGCAATCGCAAAATCGTCCGAAACCAGCAGGAGTAGGCTCTGGACATTTAAGTAACAATTTATGCCATAAGGGACATCATGGACTCACACTTCTGGACTGATCCACAGATAGTGAGCAATCAATTGTAGAAGATTGATTTTTTGTAGCGTTAACTTTGCTTAGTGGTGATGTTTTTATAACTTAGTTGTGATGTTTTAGTTATGAATTATAAAACTTATCATGTTTATATTTATGAATTATGACATATGGATGAATATATTGGATTGTTTCGGTATTATTTGATTATCAAATGCATGAGTTTGTATGATTTATATATATGTATTTGCGTGATTGCAATTCTGAAATTTGCTTTAGCTTGTATGTGGTACTATGTTGCCAATTTGATCGTTTTTAAAATTATAATTAGTTCTATACATAATTACTTCGTTAATTTAACAGAAAATTTTGTTTCTTACGATACAAAACACGATACGATAAATAAGAAAACGAAACACGAAACGTATTACGATTTGACAACTTTGGTCTGTAGGGTTCTCCTGTGTCGGCTTCGTCTTTTCTTGATCTTTTCCACTGCTCACGTGCCTCCCATACCTCCATATACGCATACTTGCGTTGTGTGGGTGTATTACGACACCAAACTTTCAACAAAAAAAACTCCTCAAAGCAAAGCCAAATCCTGTCCAAATAGGGTATCATCTTGGGTAGCCGACTCTTGTCGGGTTTCCATGGAGATGCCGCGATTACTTACCCTCTTTTCTCTGGTTTTCACCCCCACTCCGTTGCTTTACTCCCCTTTTCTCATTCTTTCCGCATTTCGATACGGGTGGCGACTCCGTTTTGCTAATCCGGACTTCGTCTCATTTATGGCTTCCTTGTCTCCCCCTTTCGCGGGTTGGTGGCCACAGAAGAAAAAAGTTAAGATAAGGTTCAAGTCTGTTTTTATAACATCCCACATGTCAAAGAGCCTTGACTTGTGCGGCAAAGACACTCCTGCTAGTTGGGAAGTCCAGGGTTCAAAACTCCGTCTCCTGCCAATGGCGTAGAACAATTTTATGTAAAGTAATTTCCAACGGACCTAGCCCTCTCCCTTCCCAAAATAATTGAAGAAAAGAAAAAAAATCATATGGACCATTGCAAAAGCAAACAAATAAAATAATGCCTTGAAAAACACTTAATCAAAATAAACTACGGTTTCAATTGCGATGTTAGTCAAATCAGCATGCGTTACTCGTATGAGTTTATAAAACTCAAAATATCCGGACGGACAAGCTAGGACTATGAAGAAAAAGACAACTCAGTAAAATCAAATCTTTTCGCCAACACCATTGTCCTAACTTTTTTCTTTTTTTCTTTTTCTTTTTTCCTTTTTGAAAAAAAGACAATTTAGTAAAATCAAATCCTTTCCTTAACATCATTACAATGTTTGCCGCAATAACAAAAGATTGGTGGCGCTGGTTTTATTTTTCAGAGTGTAATGGTGCTTTAATGAAAATAAAAGGCCTGACGGTGTTTTTAAAATTTCCAGAGTTCAATTATAGAAATAACATTTTTGAAACAGCTTAAGAAATGCCAAAGGTTTTTTAAAAATATAAAATTTTCTAGGACAAGAGAGATTAATGCATGCCCATGATATTTGCTCACACTAACATACCACGTGTATTCACATGAAGGAGAGAATGAATGGATCAACTTTAGGGGGCTATGAGCACAATTTGGGAGGATATGATGATTGATAATTCATGTGCTATTAATCTAAGAGCTTGATTGATTTATAAATTAGGCATCAAATCTTGGGGTTGAATTAGATTGGCCCCAAGCACTTGTGTCAACCTTGAATGGTACAATTAAATAAATGTGTCAAATACTTCACAAAATAAATAGGTGGTCCAGTTTTAAATTACATTAGTGACTGCTATACAATCCATATGTATTTTTATTCTTTCATAATTGAATACTGCTTGGGCAGTTCGACTTCGTCTAATTGTGATACCCATTGAAAAGAATCAGACAAATAGATATTACCAACGAATAAAATATATAAAACTAGTGCAAATCTTCTTCGTTCAAAAACCTCACTTGATTTTATTTTTAGATATACCCCCAAAATTCTATGATGTTTTGATATGCTCCCATTATTCTTATATATTCTCCATACCCTCCAAAATTTCTTTAAAATTTTAAAATACCCGGACTCCGTTACGAAGCAGTTAATTTTGACGGGAAGATGTGAAAATCCTTAATTGCCTTTTCACACAACCTTGTCCTTCCTCTCCCATCTTCACTAATTATGAAATTATGGGTTATATTAGGGTTTTGCATTGATGATATATAAAAAACCATAAGGAGATATCAAGCTATAAACTTTCTACAAGCTCGATTTGTTACCGTGTTTCTTTTATTATGATTTTGATTATCTTGATATAAGGATTTTTTGTTAGCCTTTTGTTGATTTGGGTTTTTTCTTTAGAGGTTGTTCATCTGGAATTGTTTTGACTAGGATTTTGTTGGGTTTGTTGATTTAGTGTTCTTTTATCTATATTTTGTTGAGTTTAGGCTTTTAATGAAAGGATTTAAGGATGGAAAAGAAGCAGCTTGGGAAGAGAAGTTCAGAACAAGAATAAAAGTCAAGAGCTTTGATTGGATTTTGGAAAGAAGAAGATGAAGAGAAAGGAGCTGCAAAGATAATATTGATATTGAATAAATTAGATATATTAGAAAAATACAAATATTTCAAAATTAACAGTGATCAACCGGTTGGGGGTATTTAAATTTTTGTGAGGAATTCCGGGAGGCGTGGGGCATATCTAAGAATAATGAGGGGTATATCGAAATAGTATAGAATTTTGGGTGTATATCTAAAAACCTCATTTTAAAAACCTTATTAGAGAAGTCAAGTCGGTATAAGATTAGATTTAGGGTAAATCACACTAAAATTACCCTTAACCATCACTAAATACCTGGAATTTTTTCATTACAATAAAATTCCTTAAACCATCACTATATACCTGGAAGTTTATTCATTACAATAAAATTACCTAAACTACGATTTTTTCCAGGGAATCATTCCATTAGAAATAACTCTTAACGATCAGTGATACTCGGCCCAGAAAATCCACTGCTAGCTTCTATTAGACCGAATAAATTTCTTTGGTATAACCGACGAAAAAGGTTCTATCGATTAAAAAACTCTCTACTATCCGTTTCAGAAAGCAATACGATGTTTGGAATGTAAAAAGGTCAATTGTATCGTAATCTTATAGTCTAAACTTTCATTTTTTCCTTGCCGAACCATATGCTTTAAGAATGTTTATTTTAAATAGCAAGCAACTAAGTAATAAAAAATAGGTTATAGTGACCTTACAGTCCTGACCTACAGTGGCCTCATCCAATATAATTTATATGGGCCTAAGGGTTAATTGCAAAATATCCAACTGGCCCCATGTTTCGATTACTCTAAAAAATATGCTAATTCTTGCAATTTAGCCCCATAAAAAATTCTTGCAAAAAAAACCCCACTAACGAGGGCGCTTTCATCAATCATCCGTTCCGAGAAGCAACCGTGTCACTGCTGCAGCTCTAATTAAACATATCATACTCTCGTGCTACACTCTTCATTTATTACTCTTTCCTCTTTTATAATATATTTATTTTTAAGTAGCAACCAACAATAAAAAGATTTGCTCTTGGCCATCTTGTCATCTTGCAATCAAACCACTTTAAATTTATTTCCAAAAATAATAATAAAAGAAGGGCACTTTCGTCCAGCAGCCATAAAATGGCAATTCCGTAAAT
The DNA here is from genome assembly GCA_030015575.1 of Agapanthus africanus. Lineage (NCBI taxonomy): Eukaryota > Viridiplantae > Streptophyta > Magnoliopsida > Asparagales > Amaryllidaceae > Agapanthus > Agapanthus africanus. The sequence continues at coordinate 798,225,069 of CM057340.1, forward strand.
GTCCCCATCACCAAGCCCGTTTTCAGACCCACCTCCACCTCCACCTCCTTAATCTGTTTCCCTCCTCATTCCGCTCCCATGAAAAATAAAGAAAAGCAAAAAAGCAACCCCCATCATTAATGGCGATCTCAAAATCCTCGTTCCCTTTTCAATAAAAATCCCTAACACTGACCCTAGCGATAGATAATGGGATTCCAACTCCACAACGGAACGAACGTCGCCGCCACCAAAGACCAAATCGATGGCCGCGGGCTCAACAGCCCTAGATTCCCCGGCAACATGACTCGAAGAGGCCATTCCTTCAAGAGATCAACGATCGGCGACCGCATCCACGAGATCGAGCTCCAGATCAACTCCCCGAGGTCCAACTCCTCCTCTTGCCCGAGCCCCGCCGGTGGCTCGCCTCCGGCGGCGGCGGAGGCGGAGGAGGAGCGGTGGCAGGGGAACCAGCACCAGCACCCGCAGCAGCAGAAGAATCTGAGGTTTAGGATCGGAATGTTCAAGAGGCAGTCGTCGGTGATTGGGATCGTGGATCTAGGGTTTCGAGAGAGGAGGAAGATTGGAAACTTCTTGTTCTTTGCGTTCTGCAGCGTTTGCTTGATGCTTGGGGTCGTGAAGATCTTTGCTGCTGGTTGGCTTGGGTTTGGTGTGGTCCCGGAGAGAGAGGATTATCAGGTGAGCACTTTTTGGCGTCTGATGCGTTTCTTGTTTTTCCTAAAGATGAGAAATTTTAGGTGAAGATGCTGTTCATGATCATTATTGTGTTTTCTTGGAATTATATACTGTTTATAGCCTTGCAGTTATTTGTTATGATATTATCTTGGAAAAAATAAAAATTAGGTTTGAAACTTTTAATAGAACGAAGTTCTATGAGCATAGGGTGGAAATCATTATCTTTCACATTTTGAGCAGAAACCTCATGGCCGAGTTGGAATGTATTAATGTTTAATATTGCTGCTTTATTAGATAGTAATCACCGTGTAAGAACCTTAATGATGTAAATTCATTAATTGATATAAATAGTTCATAATATATAGGGAATTAAGCGCAAACAAGCTTGATTGAGTGGATGATGATTTAGTATGCCTTAAGCCGTGTGAGTGTGGTTTTAACTTTTAAATTTAGCCTGCGGGGCTTACCTGACAAGCTCATCCTCAAGCCGATCACGCATTATCTACTATCTAGACTTCTTTTAATCCGGTATTTTTACCATTATGAGTTCTGCTCATGCGATCTACCTTAGCTTATGTTGGGGTCAAAAATTACACTCAGGTTGACCGAGTCAAAGTCAAAACCAACCCCAAGCCAAGCGGGTCCGAGCCCAAGTAAGCGGGCCCAAACCCATGTCAAGACCGAGTATGGAAGGGACTGGCCCCATGACAAAAAGAATGAAGCAATAAATTGGTTTAATATAATCTTTAGAAATAAATGTATGAAAAATTTGCAAAAATCCAAAAATTTGTAAACCCCATGTCTTATGTGCAAAAAGAAATAAACACATGAGGCATGGGGAGGCACAAGTGTCATTTGGAAAAGTCCAAGAGGCTATATGTAAAGTGTGTAGCCTATAAAAGGCAAACATGATGAGAAAATCAATAACAACTTTCATTCTCTTATAATTTCTAGAGTTCTGTACCTCCTCCTTCTTCTTCAAAGTTTTAAACATTCTTCTCTGTTTTGAATTAAATCAAGAGTTTAACTTTTCTTTTCCCAAAAAGAAATAGATTTGCACCATAAAACTTTCGAAGGGGAGCTTACATCTCCAATCAAATCTCTAAAAGGAAGATTTTTAATCTCCCCGTCCCTTTTCTTCGAGATCCAACAAAAAAAAGGAAGAAGGAACCCATCTCAAAATAAACCAATTTAGAAAAGTCTAAGGTTTGAAGAGGAAGAAAAAGGATCTCTTTTCACCATCCAAGATCTAAACCCTTTGAGAATATAACTCCAAATCAATTTTTGAGGAGCTCAACTCCAAGTCCAAGATCTAAATCCTCAAAAGAGTTTAACCCTAAATCCAGATCTTTTAGGAGTTTAACTCCAAATAAAAATCTTTCTTTTTCTAGGAGTTTAACTTCAAAGTTTCTTGGGAGTTTAACTCCCAGTCCAAGGGTTAAGCCCATTTTTCTGCTGGCGTCCAGCGGCTGCGCGACCCGCAGGCACCCAGCGCCCAGCGCCCACATGCAATCTCACGCGTCCTTAGGACGCTCTCTACCCCTCTTTTCCCCACACATTCCATATTCAAAACACATCCACCGTTAGAAAAAATTTCTAACGGGGCGCTGTCCCGCACCCCGTAAAGGAGCTGCTAGCCCCTAGACCCTAGCCCACTATCCGGGTAGCGGGTGTTGGATATGTATGCGCCGGAGGCTTTTATTGTATAGAATGCTATGGTATGCATGTACAGAATAATCTTGCTCGATATGATAGTATGCTATTTGGTTTGATTTTATCTTAACACGTGTATATGTTTTACTTGTTATTTCTTATCGCTTATACATGTTGATAAAGCCCGTAGAATTCTTGCTTGACTACCAGCGTTGTGATGACAATCATACTCGTGGGAGCCGGGTAGTCGACAAGCACATCCTAAAATGTCCCTAGTCGTGGGAGTATCGAGACTGAGCATCGATACTCCAGAATAGACCAGTGTATACATTTCTAGACCCTGACGAGGAGCGATAGTTGGCCTCGCAGCCATTGATGTGTTTCACCGAAGATTGTATACATGTGCTCACTGGGGGCGATTACACTGGACGGACTCGCCAAGAACTGGCTAAATGATATTATATCTATCGTCAGATAGCAGTTCTCTGGTGACACGAGTACAGAAAATCTGTTGACATGAGATCATCATTTGTCTTGTGTGCATTCCTATCGTGTTTTGATTACTACCCAACCACGGCTCTACTGAGTCGTATAAACAAGTTTTAGTTGGGTACAGTCACGAGCCACATGGAAGCAGTGAGCGATTGTTGGGGATTCGTCTCTCCCGGTATAGGGAGTCGATGTCGCGCTGTGTTCGGTTGGCTAATAACATAAGTCCCTGTCCAGGACGGGTTGAGAATTACTGATAGTTAGATCAGTTGATTCTCGGATGGTTTTGAGCCACATCGGTACGAATTGTCAGGTTATTAGGGGTCTGATGTTTTTCACCCCTAGACTCGGCATGCGATACTTTCAGACGACAGACCGGACTGTACGGAAATTGTGATGGACATGCTCAGTAAGAGTTCAGATGAGTTTCTTGTCGGCCTTCTTTTCGACAGGCATCTGAATAGCCGTTACATACAGCTAGTGCCACTGACGTGCTTGTGGTTAAACCCACTGCCAGCGTACTGTCGAGTTTTTAGAGTCCCACACAGAGAGTTTTCCTGGTTCATGTGAAACAATGGAGAGACCGTTTGGTTATACGTGCAGGGTTCCGATCATATACGTATTCTAGCATACGGATTTATGTTCGGACGGTTAATACTAGCGGGCTCAGGCTTAAGCCGCATTATTAAATTAAGTATTGATTTAATAACGATCTAGTATTATATGATTGGATTATTTTATCTCTTGGTATTCGTATTTTTTATAGTACGAATACGGGTATGTATATACCGTAGGGGTATTCTTGTATTTATACTAGAATGCTTCTAGAAGTGGACACCTTATTTTGTGTAAATCTATTTATTGTAAATAGATTATGAGGTGGAGGGATGACGTGAATTTAAGTATGGTATGAAGCATGACTTTTAACTTTCTTTATTCATTTGTAATAACTATTCAAGCATGGTTAATATTTTTATTGAAAATAAAATACTTGATAGTTTTAGACTTAGCCATTCTTCACATCATTCTAGCTTTAGCATTCTCTCCCTTCTTTTGAGCTTTTCTTCTTCCTCAAACCCTAATCTTCATGAGTTGAGAAATCTAGGGTTTATGAGATAAGCTAATCCTACCAACACACTCTACATCCACTAAACCACTTAAATTAGCAAACTATGTGTTTTATTACCTCACTTTTGAGGTTGGAGCTTGAATCAAAGACTCTCGGGATCGTTTTCGACGTGAGGAAGCCGATAACCAAGCTCGATCCCAACGGACGACGAGGAGCTTAAGAAAAGAATTAAGAAGACCCGAAGTACTTTATCACATAGGTATAAATCTCTTCACAGTAGATTATAACCCTATGTAGTTTTGCTATTTAAGGCTTATGGTTGTTCTTGGGATAATAGTCGATGTTGCTCGGTTTAAAATTGTTTTTTGAAAGTTTCGCATCTCTACAAAACCCAGTAGAGTGTCCGGCATCGACTTACATGGTATAAGAGCCACTCCATAAGCCTTAGATAGCTCGTAGCGACGTTAGAAATCCGTCGTTTTTGTCGCGCACGAACTGCCGACAAAAACAGTCCTGAAAATTGAAGTTTTAACATGTTTGCACACCCCGCGGGCTCACGGTTTGAACCGAAAATCCGCGGGGTGAAGCTTGGGCATCCCGGGGAAACCCCGGTGGGACCGAAGGTCGGGCTCACCCCCTAAGACCACCACAAGGTGGCCTTGGGGGGTGGGGACCCGAGAGCTCCCCATAAGGGTGCTCTTGGGTTTGCCTCCCCTTTGGTGCCACATCATGGTGGCCCCCATGGGTGGGTACCCCTTTAGGCCCCTTAAGTGAGTTAATTTTGTACCCTTCGCCTTCGCGGATATTCGGGCGGGTTTCGAGTTCATTTCGACTCCCAGATTGGTTTAAAACGAATATTTTTTTGGGACTTTAGTGAACTGAATTTTCAAGTGTTACAAAATCGGTATTGTTGCTAATTATGCGCGGAATTTTAACGTCGTGGTTTTCTTTACTTGCTTTTGTGATGCGTATGTGTTCTTAAACGTCTTCTAATCGCTATACGTCGATTAAAAGGGGTTGCACATATCTTGTGATGTTTTGTTGGTAATGGATTGATGGATCGTCGTGTCAATGACCCGGTGTGAATTTAGATGTGAGATGTGAGTGGATTTTATAATTCATATAATAATTGATGTTTATTCTTTTATTGGGGCACATCCAGGTTGAGGATGTAGTCACCGGCTGTATATTATTTTTCATTTCCGCATATAGAATTGATCCATAGAGGAGTGCACAAGCTACCGGGTTTTAGGATTCAGTGGGTGGCCATCTCGAGGAGTCGAGACCCGGGTCACCCAATTCTAGGATTGGCGGGTAGCTTGCTGCACTCGTAGGGGTCTAGGATTCTTCACACTCGGCTATTCACACGACCGTGAAGGACTGTGTTTTGTAGGTGGCTCAATGAAATACAAATGTTCCTAGTTGATCTATTTTTCTATTCTCTATGATGTTTATATCTGCTTGTGATGCTTATCATGCCTGTGACGAATGATTATATATATATATATATATATATAATAAATGTTGTATATGTTTTGCATCTGCGCTAGTCCAGTCTCCGCTCTGCCGTTAGTTAAGTAACCTAACGGTGAATGACGGGGCCCCGTGACGAATGCGAGTGTCATGTACGTACATTCTATTTTCGTTCTTTTTCTGATGTGATAATGCTAATTGATGGGACCACATTAATCTTACTTAATGCAAGACAACAAACCTAAAATTTGACGTCGTTGGAACAATTGCAAAATCACTCGTTTTTTTTCAAAAACAACTTTTAAAAGCGGAGTCTAAACCACTCCTTTTCAAAAGCTATTCGGTTCCTTCGACTATATCAAGTTCACTACGTTCACGGTTTTCGCTAAAACCAGCCGTATCCCTTCCTCATTTCAGATAGGTATCAATTAAGTATTCGCGCTATGTGTTTTGACTTTCGTCAAGTCATAGTGTTTGGTAGTTAGCGGGTACTTATCTGTAGCATAGATAGATGCATTAATTTAAGACAGGCATACAGCTGTGTTGACCTTCGTCAAGAGCTTGTACGAATGAGTCTTGATTAAGCTGGACAATAACGGGTTGAACTTGACTTGCAACTTATGATTTTTTGGTCTTCGTCAAGGTTATAAGCGTTTGGGGCAAATACCACATCGGAAGTTTCAAACATACAGGAAACTTACTAGTGTTGCATACCTTCTGGAGTGTGGTAGTTTTGGTAGGCTTTCTTCAAAATCATCACACAATGATAGTTGGGTTCCGATCCTACTGTGAGTATCAGCTACTCTTCGAAGAATTTTTCACTTTGCAATTAGCTAATCAAGTAGGTGTCTAGAAAGGTGTTAACGGAGCTATGTCTATAGGAAAACGAGGTTATTTAATTGGGTCCGTGCGAAAGCACGGGGGACCTCCTTCCAAAGTACAACACTGGCCTGGCCAAAAGATAAGCGAACTTGTAGAGTACGATTAATCTTGACTAATTCTTCTTTTAGGATTTGAAGGAGAATTCGAGAAAACAGTGGGAGCCATCTTGTTTAGATAAACTAATAACCAATCTAAACTTTCAAGAGCATATGCTGAGTTTTTTTTTCCTTTCTCCTAATGGCAGCGACCATGACGGGATTTAAGTTTATACTAGATAAAAATAAACTGGCTGGGCCGAACTATAAAGATAGGCCGAGGAACGTCTGCATAGGCCTTATTTATGATAAGGTTGCATATGTTTTCATGGCTAAAGCCCCTTGTTCCAGGTCCAGAATTCTCAGTCGCAGACATTGAGGTCCGTAAGACTTGAGATCTTGACTGCGCGAAAGCCAAGTGCCTCGTGCTGGCCTTCATGTATAATGAATATCGGTGACGACACGAGAAGATAGACCTTACTTCCATCTTCCGACATACCAAAGATTTATATGGAGAGCAATCTCGTATTGCAAAATACGAGATATCGAAAAAATTGTTTCAAGCGACGTTGGCTGTCGGATATCTGTTGGGGATCACGTCCTGAAGATGATTACTCTTATTGAAAAGCTCGCGGACCTAGGAACTATGTTGAAGAATGAGTTGTATACCGATTTAATTCCGCAGTCCTTTCCCTTCACCTTTGCCCAATTCGTATTGAATTTCAATATGCAAAAGACGGAAGTTACACTTCCTGAGCTCCTCAACATGTTGAGGTTGGCAGAGGACGGCTCGAAGAAATCCAAGGAAACACCTGTTCTGTTTATTGGAGAATCTTCTTTCTCTAAATTTAAGGCTAAGGCCAAGGGGAAGAAGAAGAAAGCCCCCACCAAACCGAGAGAAGGTATGCAGAAGGTGCAGGGTAAGGGAAATGATAAGATTGGGGAATCTGCCACAAAAGAAGAATGTTTCTATTGTCCCAAGATGGGACATTGGAAAAAGAATTGTCGGGCTTTGAAAGCCAAGAATCAGAACACGAAGCAAGTTGTGGCTTCAGTTTCAGGTGTGTTCGTGATTGAAAACTATTTCTCTATTAACTCTACTTCCTGAATATTGGATACCGGATCAGGATCTCACATTTGTAATTCTTTACTGGCACTGAGAAGTCATAGAGTTTTGAGAAAAGATGATATGACCCTCAGGGTTGGCAACGGAACCAGTGTAGATACTATGTAGTGGGAGAATATCATATTGGATTAGCGAGCGGACATATTTTGTTTTTGCATAACTGCTTTTGTATATACAGTATGATGTGTAATATTATATCTGTATCTTTGTTGTCTAATGAAGATTATAATTTTGCACTTAAAAACAATGTCATAAACATTCACCTGAATCATGAAATGATTGGGTCGGTACACTAAATAACGGAATATACGTAATCAATCAACATCAAGTTTTCAACATCCAAAACACGCTAAAAAGAAAGACTCCAGAATTAAATCAAGCTTTCTTATGGCATTGTAGATTTGGTCATATCAATGAAACACGATTGACTAAGTTACATAAAAATGGATATTTAGATCCGTTTGAATATCAATCATATGCAACCTGTCAATCATGTATCAAAAGAAAGATGACCAAAACTTCGTTCACTGGACACGGAGAAAGAGCCACTGAGCTCCTGAGACTCATACACAGCGATTTGTGTGGGTCAATGTCAACACATGGAAGAAGTGGTTATTTCTACTTCATCACTTTTACCGATGATTTCTAAAGGTATGAAAATGTATTTTTGAGAAATTCCAGGAGTATACGAATGAAGTGTAAAAGCGAACCGACAAAAGCATCAAGATGCTCCGATTTGATCGGGATGGAGAATACTTAAGTGCCGAGTTTCTGGAATATCTAAAAGAGAATGGAATTCTCTCTCAGCTTACTCCTCTATACACACCACAACACAACGGTGTGTCTTTACCATAACACAAAAATCGTACCTTATTAGATATGGTGCGTTTCATGATGTGTAATGCTGAGTTGCTGCCATCCTTCTGGGGTTGCACTAGAATTTGCTGCATGCCTATTGAATAAAGTTTCAACTAAGTCTGTGCCTACCACTCCATATGGAATATGGAGTGGAAAGAAACCCTGTCTTAAGTATCTTAAGATATTGGGATGTCATGCTTTTGTCAAAAAGATTCATCCGGACATGCTCGATGCATGCTCAGTATTGTGTAAGTTTGTGGGACATCCTAAGAATTCTAGGAGGTATTTTTTCTATTACGCTGAGAAACAAAAGGTTTTTGTTTCTCATTATGCCCGTTTTTATGGAAACTCAAATTTTTGAGAAAGAAATTAGTGGGAGCGCAATAGAACTGGAAAAAATTCCAGAACCACAAACCATTACTGAAGACTTAATAGAACCTGAAGTTTCAATGGAATCAGACGTACCTACGCCACTCCGCAGATCTAGTAGGCAGTCTTATCCACTAGAAAGATACTATGGTTTTCTCGTAGATGGGGATCGAGAGAATTGCATCATTGATGATGATGAGCCGATTAGTTTTCAGCAAGCCATTACGAGTAAAGACTCGGTGAAGTGGCTGGATGCTATGCGATTCGAGATGGAATCCATGTACACCAATAAGGTATGGACTTTGGATGTTGCTCCTCCTGAGGTAAAACCCGTTGGATGCAAATGAATCTTCAAAAAGAAAATTGGTGTAGATGGACGGGTAGAAACCTACAAAGCTAAATTTATTGCTAAAGATTTTCGTCAAAAACCAGGATTGGACTATGACGAAACTTTTCACCAGTAGCTATGGTTAAATCCATTCGGATCCTACTTACCAATGCTACCTTCCATGACTGACATCTGGCAGATGGATGTTATAACCGTTTTTCTAAATGGAAGTTTAGAAGAGTGTTTATGTGGATGAACCAGAGGGTTTCATGGACAATAGGAGCAGCCGGAAGGTGTGCAAGTTACTTAAATCCATTTATGAATTAAAAAAGACATCGCAGAGTTGGAACATTTGCTTTGATGAGACAGTCAAGGAATTTGACTTTATCAAAAATGTAGATAAACCTTGTATTTATAAGAAGATTGTAGGAAAAACTGTGGTATTCCTCGTTTTATATGTAGATGATATTCTCCTGATAGAAAATAATATTTTTATGCAACAATCGGCCAAACTTTTCTTATCACAGAAGTTCTCTATGAAAGACCTGGGTGATGCCTCGTACATCTGCAGATTAAGATCTATCGTGGCAGATCTAAAAGAATGTTGAAACTTTCACGGTCGAGCTACATAGACACCATACTGAAGAGGTTTAGTATGAAAAATTCCAAACGTGGTAATTTACTTGTTTGTCACGGAATCACTTTCTCCAAAAAGATGCCTTCCAAGACTGATGAGGAGAGGGCTCGCATGAGTATTGTATCCTATACTACGGCGGTAAAGTCTATAATGTATGTGATGTTGTGTACCAGACCAGATGTAGCTTACACACTTAGCGTTGTAAGCAGATATCAGTCCAACCTAGGTGAGAAGTATTGAATAACAGTAAAGAACATTTCTAAGTACATGGGAAGGACTAGGGAGATATTCTTAGTGTACGGTAATGAGGACCTCCAGATCGAGATTTTTACCAACTCTGGCTTCCAAAATGATAAGGATGACTCTAAATCCGTTTCGGGTTATGTGTTTACCCTCAATGGAGGAGCAGTCTGTTGGAAGAGTTCCAAATAGGATACCGTAGCAGACTCGACGATGGAAGCTGGGTACATCGCTCTTAACGATGTCGCAAAAGAGACAGTCTGGATGAGAAAGTTCATTTCTGAACTTCAGGTGGTTCCATCTATTGTCGATACAATACTTTTGTATTGTGATAACAATTGAGTCACAGCTTTGGCAAATGAACCACGGTCCCATCAGAAATCCAGATATGTCTTGAGGCGGTATCACCTGTTCAGAGAGCGTGGATCACCGGGAGATCGAGATGCGGAGAGTAGATACAAAAGATAACATGGCAAATCCATCCATCAAGGGCATCCATCAAGTCTGTATGGCTATACGTGCAGAGTTTCGATCATATACGTATCCTAGCTATATGGATTTATGTTCAGACGGTTAATACTAGCGGGCTTAGGATTAAGCCGCATTATTGAATCAAGTATTGATTTAATAATGATCTAGTATTATATGATTGTATTATTTTATCTCTTGGTATTCGTATTTTTTGTAGCACGAATACGGGTATGTATATACGGTGCGGGTATTAATGTATTTATACTAGAATGCTTCTAGAAGTGGACATCTCATTTTGTCTAAATCTATTTATTGTAAATAGATTATGAGGAGGGATGAGGTGAATTTAAGCATGGTATGAAGCATGGCTATTATCTTTCTTTATTCATTTGCAATAACTATCAAGCATGGTTAATATTTTTATTGAAAATAAAATGCTTGATAGTTTTAGACTTGGCCATTCTTTACATCATTCCAGCATTAGCATTCTCTCTCCCTTGAGCTCTTCTTCTTCCTCAAACCCTAACCCTCTCATGAGTTGAGAAACCTGGGGTTTATGAGATAAACTAATCCTATTAACACACTTTACATCCACCAAAACACTTAGAATAGCAAACTAGGTGTTTTAGTTACCTCACTTTTTAGGTTGGAGCTTGAATCAAAGACTTTCGGATGGATCGTTTTCGACGTGAGAAGGTCGACAACCAAGCTCGATCTTGACGGATGAGGAGCTTAAGAAGAGAATTAAGAAGACCCGAAAAATTTGATCACATAGGTATAAATATTTTCATGGTAGATTAGAATCCTATATATTTTTGCTATTTAGGAATTATAGTTGTTCTTAGGATAATAGTCGATGTTGCCCGTTTTAAAATTATTTTTTGAAAATTCCGTTTCCTTACAGAATCCCGGTAGCATGTGCGACATCGACTTATAGCGGGACCCCCGTAAACTCTGCGAGGCTCCCGATACGTCCAAGTCTTCTTCAAAACACAAGACACACTGTACATTGAGGTCGCATTACCGGTTTTACCCGTCAATCGGAGGTTCTCTCGCTACAAAAGTGAGATAATTAACGGCATCTTAGTACGCAGCTGTTGGAGATTCGGATCCCCACAATCAATAAACCCCGACCTACCCCGGGCAGAGAAAATCTGTAATACGCCTGACAAGCGACGCGTATTCCTATCTCAATAGGGTGACGAAAAACACTCTAAAGCTTAAAAGTTAAAAATTTTTGGTGAGGGAGTTCTTGTTAGGTGAGGGAGTTCTCTTATTAATGATGTTTTGCTAAAGGTTATCCCAAACTAGAATTTTGGTAAAAGGGATTATTTTCTTATAATGTAGGTTAGATATTATTTTAGGTAAGCCCTGACGATTGAACTTTCAGAAGGTGGAAATTCAATTGCCCATTGTAGATGCACCATCACCTGTATCCATCAATTTATCGTGTGCGGTTTGAAATTGGCATTGGCTAGGTTTGTCAGTTTGTGGGAGAGAAAACATCACTTCCAGTATTTTGTATCTAGATTACAGGTGTTTCCTAACAAATGAAAAAAATTTAGGCTGAAATTTGTACACTGCTGCTCTTCTAAAATTTTGTGTTTTCTCCGAGCAAACTCTTGAGAGCTTCCTTTTCTGTCATGTGTCTCCCCTTTTTGGTTGTATGTTTGGCATTCAATTTATTTTTTTAGATTACAGACATGCGAACTACTGGTATGCAACATAACATGGACTTCAATTTATTTGCCATCTTTTAGAATCTAGATTGGTCATTGTTTTGCTATAAGTTAATTCAACATCAATTTAATAGATTTGGTAAAAGTCTGACGATGAGACATTTGATGGCGCGAAAGTGGAGAGGTTATTAATCATGTTAGATATTTATGATGTGAAAAGAATTAACTGGATCTTATAAAGGCATACGTCCATTTCTTATTATTTCTGTAGAATGCATCAACATGTTGTTTAAAAGACTGATCAGGAAATCAAATTATCTCATGTGTTCTCAGTATTTGTTCTCTTGCTCATTATAGGTTCAAAATAGATCTTTACTAGTTCAGTGCTCGCTTAAAAGTGGATGAAGGATGAGTCTTGAGAAGGATGAATTAGAGTTTGGGGGCCAATCAAGATGAGGCTGTAGGTATAAAGGGAATAAATAGTTAGAGGAACAATTAAGTCAACCTGTACCTTCTGTGTTTGTTAAGCTTCTCTCAAATGCTTTTTGTGCGCAACTACTTCCTGGATTAACTCAAAAAATATACTAAAGTCCAGTTTTTATCCTATGCTTCACGGTTAATAACTTCTATCATTAGAAAGATTCAGAGAATACTACATGCTTGCTCCTCACCTTCAAAGAATCTGGATCGTTTTGTCCTGATGCTACCCCTGGTTAGGTATACACTTAAACATATCTGAGGAGTAATGGCCCTGAAAGGTTTTGATACTTCAAAATCTCCATCTTGTTTTAAGAGACAATTCAGACATATTGTTAATTCGATAAAAGTTATTCATGCCGTTTCTTTTATATTATAATATTATGAACATATTCCATTTTGCTTGGGTTTATTTGTGCCTTAGAGTTGAACATAATTCCCGATAGCATATCTATCATCTTTTCCCTTCTAAATTTCTAGGGAAAATTTTGAGTATTGCAGAATTTGGGGGACACCATTGGTTATTTAAAATTATTACTGGGCCATCTTTTGTCCATAGTTTATTCTAGGTCACACGTCAGGCGTAAAACATAAAACTGTCTGTTAGTCACTTGGTCCATATATATTCCTGGACTAATATCTTGGACTTTTGAAATTTTTCTGTATGAATAATTAGACAACTATCCTTCCTGTGCAATATAATTTTTGCCACGACAAAACATTTAATGCTTTAACATGCTGTATGATTGTTGCAAATGGAAAGTACGTGCCGAAGTGCACAAATGTACATAGATGAGTGATCAACTTGAAAATTTTCAATAGTTAATAATGTTGGGGAAGATGGGAAGCACATAAATGGGCACGAAGGTCATAGTGCTGAAGTTTACAAGGGAATTTAAAAAAAAATTAATTTGGACAGCAAAGTGCTATGAAATCTGCACGATCTTGTGGTATTTTGAGTTGGTGAAGTCTAGAAACGGATTTCACTTAGCTGGTTTATGTTGCATTTGGCGACTACATGCAAAGAAAAGTAAAAATATAAAAATAAAATCGATGAAGCAGCATGTATTGATTATAGCACAATGAAAAGATGAGGAAACTCAAAAATATGATTAATATAAGATTCAAATAATCGCGAACATAGGATATTTTTCTATTTTGTATTTATAAAGGTGGATTATTTTTTATGAAGAATGTATAAATTGAGAGGCTCAAGTAATTTTGGACACTCAATGAAACTTGAGCCATCAGGCCTTTCACCTATACTTTTCACTTCCATTCTTCAATTGTCTTCCCTCACCTTCGGTAGATTGGAAGATGACTCTTTTCTCTTTCCCTTTCTTTTTGATTTACCACTGGTTGTTGCTCAATTTTGCTTCGTTTCCCTTATCTTTGGAAGAAAACAATGGCGAAGAGGAATTTGGACAAACTTGTTCCAGCTAATGTCTATGCAGTTATTCCTTGCAGCAATGAATTGCTGGCGAGATTTGTAAGCTTGAATTATTAAGTGTTTTCTGGTTAGACAAATTTGCATGAAAAGTTTGAAAACCCATATCTAGTTTTCATCCAATTGCACGAGTTAATCATATGATATACCGATATCAAACTATCAATGGTCCTTGTATTATGTGTCCCTGTGTTGGTTTACCCAAGTATATGAACGATATCTTGCTGCAAATTAATAATCGTCACTATTGTTTCTCTGTTATCTTGTAAATTTAGACTTATCTATTGTAGTGTGCACATATGAAGATTTAATAATTTCCAACTCCCATTTTAGCATATTCTGGATTGACTCTAAAAAAATGTAAAGGTCTTTATATTTGCTATGATTATCAGGCTTTATCTGGCTCCCAAGTTAGCGGTCTAACAGTTCAAACGATTCATGACCTTGGGCATATGGGAGTAAGCGATAATGAAAGAAGTCTGATGACTGTATCATCAGGAACAGCTGGAGATCAAAATGGTTTAGTTGAGGCAAGTCATGCTTGACCTTCTTCTTGCGTTTTCTTTTCTCAATGGCCTTAAATGAAATTACCACCAACTGTTCTGCTTTTTGTTTCATCCAGCTCTCAGGTATATGGGCCAAGCCAAATAGTGAAAATTTCACACAGTGTATTGGCCATGTGGATCACCAGAAAAGTAAGTTGCTCTGACGAATTGGATTCTTTCAATTAATCTTGATATCATTTTCGGAAATTAAAGATTCTTTTCGGGTTTGATGCAGAACTTGATACTAAAACAAATGGTTACCTACTCATCAATGCGAATGGAGGTTTAAATCAGATGAGATTCGGGGTCGGACTACTTTCTATTGGTTTATTTAAACTTAACTTATAATAGTAGACAACAATTGTCTGATAAATTATCATCTGAAATGCAGATATGTGATATGGTTGCTGTTGCCAAAATCATGAAGGCTACTTTAGTCCTCCCTGCACTCGACCACACCTCGTACTGGGAAGATGAAAGGTTCACAGCTCCCATTTCAAACTTGTTTCGATTTCTGTTCTCACTACGGTCTGTTTATTGCAGTCTGAGTTTCCCCCCTTAATTCTTATTCTTTTATTATTTTCAGTGACTTCAAGGATCTTTTTGATTGGAAGCATTTCATCAAGGCCTTGAAGGATGTTGTTCACATTGTCGAGACACTGCCAGCTGCATATGAAAAAACCGAACCTTTTATGAAAACTCCGATATCCTGGTCTAAGGTTAGGACTAATGTTATCATCCAACAGTCTATTCTGTTTATATTTCTGAATTTAAAACATGCTTTTGTGATACTTTAGTTGCTATGCTCAGGTTAATTACTATAAATCAGATGTTCTGCCACTTCTGAAACATCACAAGGTTATATACTTCACCCATACCGATTCCCGACTTGCAAATAATGGACTTCCAGCATCTATTCAGAGGCTGAGATGCCATGTAAACTACAGAGCATTGAAATATTCGGCACCGATTGAGGAGCTGGGGGCTACCTTAATTTCAAGGATGCGCCAAGGTGGAACTGGAAACCCTTATATTGCTCTCCATTTAAGGTACTTCTTTCATTTGAATGCAGTCTTCGGGATCTCTTCAATCGCAATTGATTTGAATCCATTGTTCATTAAATTGCAATGCTTTATTTTCCCTTCTTTCTGTTTTTTGGCGCCTTTACGCAGTATATATGCTAGTTTTCCTTTCTTTTTGCGAGTGTGCATTTTTTTTTTGTGTGTGTGTGTGTGTGTGTGTGTGTGTGTGTGTGTTAGTATACTTACTGTTAAAACTTGAATATTTTTCTACAATGGTCTCTGCAGTCAATCAATATATGGGACTTATAGAGTCTTTCTCCAAAATATTACAAAATTACCTACGTAATGCTGGTAGTCACTATCATTAACCCTTTGAACCATAAATCGGTTGATTCTTGCTCATTGACATTAACCTACCATGTTTTCCATCAGTGCACCAACTGATCTACGCTTTTTAGTGTGATATAAGATTTAATTTGGAGGGAATAGAGTTCAAACATGATGACGTCTTTCAGATTAAACATAATTCTATTAGTTTAACTTTGTTACATATGGTGCCCTATGATTTGTTGGATATGAGAGTGAGCTTCTTATTCACACATGTTTTCACTTTCGCCAAATGCAATGTGTGGATATCGCTAAATAGATAGCCATCCAGCACTAACTGATCTACACTTTTTAAAGTGTGATCTAAGATTTAATTTGGAGGGAATAGAGTTCAAACATGATGACATCTTTCAGATTAAACATAATTCTCTTAATTTAACTTTGTTACATATGGTGCCCTATGATTTGTTAGATATGAGAGCGAGCTTCTTATTCACACATGTTTTCACTTTCCCCAAATGCAATGTGTAGATATCGCTAAATAGATAGCCATCCATCAGTGCACCAACTGGTCTACACTTTTTAAAGTGTGATATAAGATTTAATTTGGAGGGAATAGAGTTCAAACATGATGACGTCTTTCAGATTAAACATAATTCTCTTAATTTAACTTTGTTACATATGGTGCCCTATGATTTGTTGGATATGAGAGCGAGCTTCTTATTCACACATGTTTTCACTTTCCCCAAATGCAATGTGTAGATATCGCTAAATAGACAGCCATCCATCAGTGCACCAACTGGTCTACACTTTTTAAAGTGTGATATAAGATTTAATTTGGAGGGAATAGAGTTCAAACATGATGACGTCTTTCAGATTAAACATAATTCTCTTAATTTAACTTTGTTACATATGGTGCCCTATGATTTGTTGGATATGAGAGCGAGCTTCTTATTCACACATGTTTTCACTTTCCCCAAATGCAATGTGTAGATATCGCTAAATAGACAGCCATCCACTTTTGCACATTGCTAGGAATGTCAGTCAGATCATGTGTATCTAGCTGGGAACCTAAGAAGATTAATAGGATACACACCTTAGCATGCTAATTTGATACATGTAGTTTGATAACCCCCAAAAAAAGGTTTGACCTCTTTTAATCGCAATGGAAGTGAATAAACAATATGAAATTTAAACGTGGATCCAATTATGGTCCAAGCGAAAATAATTAAGGAAATTTTGCCACTAGAGATTGCCCTTATTTTTGGTGATTTGAAGGAAATGCAAGACATCGTGAGGGCCTCGGATGCCCAGACGACACATTATCGAGTTTGATGCTTGAAGCCTTGAACCAAGCACCTCATGATGGTGAGACGCCTGAGATGCTAAGGCTGACGTCTTAGGTTAAATTAGGAGCCAAGCCAAGCGCATTATTCTTGGTTATTCAAAAATTCATTTTTTAAATTTATCTTCCAGTAATGTAATAATTTGTGGTATATTTATAGATGTCATATAAAGCCTTATGCTCCCCTGTCAAATAATTTGGGTAATTTAAAGAGTATTCTAGAATAATCAGAAAAGTCAGTAATACTAAAAAGTTGTAAAAACTATGGAAAATCAGGGAAAAAATAAAGATCGTTTACAATGTCAATATACTGTTAATGATTACAGACTAATCAAGAAGTAAGAAGAAGAGAGCTAGAAACAAATGAGGAAATAAAGAAAAAGTGGAGAAAATCATAAAACCCTATAGTTTTTATTAATTTACATGCATGAAACAGATAACTTTGGCAAAGGAATTGAGGCCTTCTCTTATCACAGTATCACTTGCTACCAAAAAATGATCTATCTTGGAGTTTCCGTAGGAGAAGCGAGGAGGCAATAGGTGGAAGACAACCCTAAAAAAAGACAGATATTGAAAGAACCAAACAACATTTTGTATTTGTTCTATCTCAAGAATGGATTCTAGTTGTTGCATCATGTCTATTCTGACCACAATTTAACCATTTCCTTGCAATAAACTTTTCCAATTTTTTCTTTGTAGAAAAATTGTATACAACTATAGATATATGATTTGATCTTCGTCACATAAATGCAATTTTACCACCCCCAACCAAAAGAAAAATTAAAAAAAAATATATTCTTAATAAAAAATCTTAAATGAGATTCAATCTGTGTTATCATTAAGAAGCTACCAATGCAAGCCATTTTCAAATCCCACTGGGCGTGCATTCAAGAAAAAGCTGATTAAAATTATACTGCTTTTCTATGCTCAAAATAGTTCAGGCTCGGCCCACCATAAGGAAACTTAATCTGCAGGTCCACTATAGTACAAGTTTATATCCCTCAGCCTCTACACAACTTCGAAGTATGGGGCAATAGCAGGGACATTAAGAATTGCGAAGGATCTGAAATTGTTAATGAAAAGTCGTTGGCCGTGAAGATAGAGAATAAACTTAGCTCGCCAAACTAGAAATTGTCTCGTCTTAGCCCATAAGTTAAGTAGTTAACCCATAGCTGTTGCCATAGCTCTAGGTACCTGCATGGGTCTATTATGATGAGTGTGATCTTAATTCCAGGCGCATGGCCCATGCAACCAGTAGCTTGTAGCATCACACACATGCATGGTCGTAAGAACAACAATATTTTATCATAGAAGGAACTAAAATGATGTTTGTATATAACCGATGAGATTCTTGGGCTGTGTACAGCCTCAATACTATTTCTTCTCCTTTCATTTTTCTTATTTTTGGTTTTATCTTTGTGTAATCTTGTGATCTTTTGTTGGCCACAATGTATATCGTGCTTTACCTTTGACTCACTTATTCATTTTCATGGCCCATTCTATCTCTGTGTCACAGATATGAAAAGGACATGCTTGCTTTCACCGGCTGTAGTCACAATTTGACATCTGAAGAAGCAGAAGAATTACGACAAATGCGATACGAGGTAAGCCATTGGAAAGAGAAAGAGATCGATGGAGTCGAGAGACGAAACCTTGGGGGCTGCCCTTTGACTCCAAGGGAAACTTCCCTTTTGCTTAGAGGGTTAGGGTTTCCTTCAACCACGAAAATATACTTAGTGGCTGGCGAAGCCTTTGGAAATGGAAGCATGCAGCACTTGACTGATGATTTTCCCAACATCTATTCGCATTCAACCTTAGCTACAGAAGAAGAGCTCATTCATTTTAAACATCACCAGAACATGCTTGCGGGGTTGGACTATGTCGTGGCTCTTCAGAGCGATGTTTTTATTTACACATATGATGGAAATATGGCGAAGGCTGTTCAGGGGCACAGGCGGTTTGAGAACTTCAGGAAAACCATCAACCCTGACAGGTAATAATATTACTGTTTTGGTAATCTTATTTTTTTGGGGCTAATTGTTCAGCATTTCGAAATCTGATTATTCTGGCTTGCATATATAGGATAAGAAATAATAGAGGTAAGTATTAGGAATGCCAGACTACTAAGAACCTGCTTGGGTTTAACGTTAAGTTAACTAAAGTTTTTTTCCTTTCTTTTTTTTCCTTTTTGTGCGCGCGCGCGCACGTGCATGCAAGTACAGCTTACATGCATGCAAATCTTTACTGCCACTTGCAAAATTACTGACTTTTTTAAGCTTTGGAGTCATCTAAACTCCAAGAAAGATGTTTACTTCTTTGGGTGTAAATAATAACGAGGATGGATTGGAGTAGAGATAACTCTGAATTACCTGAACTCTTAGGTTGAAACAACTCCAGTTACCAAACAAGGTAGACCTAGAATTTTGCAGTTGCAACCATACAGATGTCTAGTTATCTTAACTCCAATCAAACGACAACCCATGTAGTTTTGGTATAAATTATGTACTAGATGGGCATTGCATTTGCTTATATTAAAGAAATCAAATCTTAGTGTCGAATGGCAAAATCCAATTTTTCAGTGCCGGAAGATCGTGCATGAATATTGCCTACTTAAATATCCCCCAATCTATACCCAAAAAAGTAATAATAAACAAATAAACATGCACTGTTAGAGAAAATTTACTTAGTTGGGGATGACTGTCCCTGATGTTCTTGCACTTGCCGCATTATCAAGAGTTTAAGCCCATATCAATTCATTTCTTTTTGCATTTCACTTTTTTCTGCAGGTTAAATTTTGTAAAGCTTGTTGACGATCTTGATGAGGGAAATATATCTTGGAAGAAATTCAGTTCAAAGGTGAAAAAACTACACAAGGAGAGAATTGGAGGTCCATATTTTAGGGAGCCTGGAGAAATCCCAAAGCTTGAAGAGAGTTTTTATGCCAATCCTTTACCAGGGTGTATTTGTGAAAAACCACGAAGAAAGAAATAGAAAGGCAGGGGTTCTTTATTGAAACCATTACAGGCACAAAAGCAGTTCAGATATATGCAAAAAATATTCACATCCATCAGAGAATGTCTGATTATAGCATTCTTTTTATTCAAACAATAGCTACTACTATTCCGAAGGAGCAAAAGTGAGGCCTTTCATGGCGTTTAGACGAAAGAAGCGGAATATCACATCCCTACGTTTAGGAAAAAGAGAGAGTGATATATGAATTGCCACCGAATTTATGGACATAACAAACGAAAGAAATCGCTGGTTCGAAATCTTTGGCACCGGTGTGAAATGAGGTATATTTTTTCTTACATACTGTAGATGATAGTTGCTGTAATTCATTTCTTACAATGTTGAATAATGCATCAAATGGGAAATTCTAATCCTCAATTTTGTCAGTCAGGAAAGATTTAATTGTTGTTCATTAATCTGATAGATATTAAAGGTATCGTGCCTTGTTTTGTTGTGGCCTTTTGCAAAACCACAATGAGGGTTGAAGCATTAGGATTATAGTTTTGGACAAAATTTTTGGATCATCACAGTTGATCAGTTGTAACTCAGCTCTCTTCAGTATTGTGAATTTGGATTCCCTGTTCATATTTGGACCATTAGTTCAGACTAGAAAATGACCCAACAAGTGGATGACATGGACTTTTCACCTGCTAAAACCAGATGGCAATCACTTCCTCAATGAATACAAATTATCAGTTTGTATGGGAGAAAATTATAAGTTTTTTTACTTTTCACTGCTGACAAGTAATAATAACTCAAGCTCGTGCACAAGGATGGAGAAAGGAGGACCATCATGTTTGGATTTCCACCAATTGTTACAGTTAACAGCTATATTGCAGTCCATACTTTCTTCACATAAAAATCCTTAAGCAATGATGAATTTAAAACTCACAAGGTTAATAGTGAAATCTAAGCTTAAGGTATGATAGTTTCCTGCTCTAAAATATATATCCACTGCAAGGATGTAGCTCATCACTTTTATTAATGGCCTTTCTTTTTGGAAAAAAAAATGAATATAAGAAATGAGAAAAAATTCCCAAATGAATTCTCCTGTTTCAAGCTACTCATATAATCAATTTTTTATTTTTCAAATCTTCATGCAGAGCCATCCATGTTATCATTCTTTTTATTTTTGTATTTAAAATTTTTTAATTTGCTCTATTAATTTCCGCTACCTTATTCCCATCTCTCTCACGTGCGCACAAAAGAACAAATATTGCATAAAATTTTAATTTTTTTTCCGTATGCGTTGCATGCGCAAAAATCCAGTTCTTGTAAGGCAAAAAACACAAAAGTTTAGCTTGTATCGATGATCTGTCTATTTTAAAACGGGAATATAGAAATCGAGTAAAATCCCCAAGTGAATTCTCTTACATTAAGACTATTCATGTCATTTAGTTTTTCAGATTTTAAATCTTCCTTACTCTTGCTGCTTCTCTCGTTTTCCAATGCTGTTCATACCATGATCCTTCTTATTTAAAATTTTTATTTTCGACTACATTTCCCCCCAACCTCCTCTACCTCACACTCAAGCAAAAATAATTAGTTCATACAATATCAATTTTCTTAACGAGAATTGCACATGCAAAATACTAGTGAATTCCTTTTTATTTTTATAAAAAAAAAATCTTGAACAGCATGTATATATACTATTGCTAACCAACAAATTTACTTGTAAAACATGCAGTCAGTCAATTCTCCTTGTGGCCAACAGACACCACCCATAATAAATAACAATAAACATATAATCAAAAACAAAACATCAATTTGCTTCAACCAATCCAAATGAAATCCAAGCCGACGCTGCATGTTACAAGGACAAACACTGATCATTGAAATTAAACTTCAATTCAAACAAAATGATGAACCATGAGATGAGAGGAAACCAAATGGATCAACAAAAGTAAATCAAACAAAAGTAAAATTAGCCAGTTCCTCCAAGAACCCCTTTGAGCTTCTTGATCTGGGCTACATCAAGGAATGTGGTTTTGGCAATCAAATCAGTTGAGAGTTTGCTTGCAAACAGTGCAAAGTCTGTTATCTGCAGCCCTGGCTCTGGGCTGCTGAAGCTCACTATGGCCACTGCAGTCACACCCCCTGCATTCACCTGTAATACAAAAATTCTTCATCAGTACTAAGAAACCATATAGGAGATCAAACATCATGTTCTTTTTTATTTTTTTTATATTTATTTATTTATTTTAATTTTTGGCACGGGCCACCCGTAAGCCCTAACTTATCCACACAACACACCCACGCACACATCACACGTAAGGAGACAACACACGCGCACCCAGAGGACCCACAAATTTATCCCGAAAATGCTAATTTGTGACCATTTCCCTCCTGGGGTTTGAACCCTACGTGCTTCCCAAGAGGGAAAGTGTCCATACCAACTGATTAAAAGAGGAAAACAACGCGAGTGCCACTATAGTCTAGTAGTAACGTCTTTTTGCAGTTGAGCAAGAGATCTAGGGTTCAAACCCTGCCCGCATCTGGTTTTGCTTATTATCCAGAAATAGAACCACAAAAGTATTCATCATTAATGTCTAAATTTTTTTTTTGCTAGATGTTGGTGTAATATCTTCTGATTGCATCTTGTACCTAGATATATATTTTAAGACAATGTGACTTTAAATGAATACGTCAATGAATGTTAAACTATTAATTAATGTAATATAATGTGAACCCAAACTTTCTTAAACAAAAGGCTAAATTATACTAAAATATCAGGCACTTTCTTCATTTTTCACATAAATGCTTGTAATATATAAAACTACCGTAAAATAGCATGAACTTTAGATTATGCTATCTTCATACTACATGTAAACTTTGTTTTAATTCATAACGGTCCACGCACTATATTTCTTACTTTTACGGCAAAATTATATTCAGATATATGAGCTGATTGAACCCAAATTCTTATGAATGAAATGATACCAAGCTTATCTTAAATTAAAGTCTAGATTACATTAAACTATTGCTAATTATTCGTTGTTTTCACTAAAATACCTTAAAGCCTTTTTTAAATCACAGTTAACTTTCTTAAATGTTAGTCTTAAAAAAGTTCTCACTAAAAAAAACCCTTAAATGTAATTATATAAAAAAAAAGTTAAAAGTAAAAAAAACTACTTTGGGATGGTAAACCGAAAAATATTGATAGTTAAGGGAAGTTTACTGTCATTTAGCCTAAATTAAATCAAACCTGATAATGCAGCAGCCCTTGTGGCAAAATCATAACATCCCCTTTCTTCAAAGTCTTGGTATAAACATTATTTGCTGAAGAAATGAACCCACTCTCAATAACCCCTTGGGTCACCACAATCAACTCAGTGGCCCCAGGGTGAGTGTGCAAAGGGATCACACCCCCGGGCTGGAGGTCAAGCCGCGCCGCCGAGATCCCGAGTCCGTTGGTGGCCGGAAACTGCATAGCGAACGCAGGCGTCACAGCCGCTTTGATGATATTGGCAGTGTCTCCGGCCTTTCCAAGGCCGGTGAAGACAAAGTCATCCACGGTCACCATAGACTCTTCCTTGCATGCATGCCCGGAGAGAGTTTTCGGGCCTTTCACATCTCCTACGCAGAAATCTGCGGCGGAGGTGGAGGAAATGAAGAGGATGAAGGAGAGGAGGAGGAGGATGGGGATAATTGTGTTTTTGTGTTCCATCGGTATTGTTTCAAGCTACAAGAAGTAATGCACTAAATTGGGTGTTTATATAGAATTTTTGGATATAGCATGCATGAGCATGCATCAAATTATCTTTGCATGGGGTGCAGGGAGAGATAGGGTTTGGTTGGTTGGAATAGGAGTGGACATAATAGGCCCCATCCTGCTCAAAAACTTTGCTAGAAACATTATGAAATCATAGTCTTTTTTTTAAACATAAATTAATTCAACAACATTAGTTTAAAATCGACGGTGAAATGGTGTTAGATAAACTTGAAATTTGGTGTATCACAACGTAAACAATAAAGATGAAGATGATGAAATGGTGGACAGCTAACCATCTGTGACACTATTTGAGTAATTTTTCTCCTATTTTAACGTTTTTCCAATTTAATCATATCTTACAAAATTTCCAGAACAATAAGTAAAAGCTAAATAATCTTATGATAAATGACATTTGATTCAAAAACCACAAATGCTTTTGGTATTTATCTATAACTAGTAAGTTCATTACTTTTTTAATTTATAAAATTTATGGAATTTTTCCCCCAAAAAAGGAGAAATGGGTATGATTTTGGATTTTTTTTAATATAGGATAGTTAGAGATTAAATTTAGGAAAATAAAGTATTTTAAAATTTAATTATCAGAATAGGATGGTTTGGAGCTACAAGGCCCCAATCCTCCTTATCGAAGGCCCTCACCACTAAAAAGTGAAGGGCGGGTTAACCCGCCCTGTCCTTCCCCCACCGTCCATGCACCCCATCCCCCCCTACACCAAGGTAGAGGGCGGGTTCTAGGAACCCGCCCCTTCCTATAGGGAGGGGGTTTCTGGGAATTGCCCTCCATTTTTTAATTTAAAATTTTAAAAAATTTAAAAATAAAAAAGGTTAAAATTTAAAAATAACTATTCTTAAATTAAAAAAATCATTCAAAAAAAAAATAAATTCTATTTTGCATGGATGTGTATCCGGAATATCTAAGTTGCGTTGAGTAAATACGGGTTTCAAGAACCCACCCTCTCTTGTATACCAGAGAGGACGGGTTCCAAGAACCCACCCTTCAAGAAGAGGCAAAAAAATTTTAAAAAAACAAGTTTGTTCCAAATTTTTTCTTTAAAAGATGCGCGGAAAAAAAATCGTTTTTTTTTATTAACTAGAACATACACACAAAAATCCAAGATTAATTTACTCCGGAAAAAATTACCATGCAGATGTGAAACTTTATGTCTCATCAACACTTTAAGTACCTGACATATCAATTCTCATAAGTACACGCAAATATTGGATAAAATTGACAGGGTTGTTACTGTTTACTGACGTATAAATATTGGATAAGATCGACAGATAAAGATTGTTATTGTTTCTATAGAAGGAATCCAATACTTGGATCATACTATAAATATCAATGAAGAACACTTCAGCAACAATATACAAGAAAGCAAAGCAGACGAGTTTGAGCTCCAAGTTCTGTCTACTCATAGAAGAATTAGAGAAAATACGAAAAATACAACTACAGTTGCAATGAAATTTCTAAGCGGTTGCTAAAGGGTGAAAAATATGGGGTTGGAATGACTCGAAGTTTCTAAATGATTCCTAATGTAATTTCTTAATACTTGAAGTCCATCTCATTACCAATCTAAACCCACGACACTCGTTGAAGAGGATATTATAATATGCCGCGGAAGCTGGAGAGAGGAAACGGGTCATGTAGGAACACGCTCTTTTACCCCTCTCAGAGCTGCATTCAATCCAACATCACGGAATGTGTAGTATCTACTTTTTTAATGTTATTGTATAACATTTAATTGATGTATGTGGCGTAGCACAAATTGCTAGCACTGTAGTACAAAATCAGTATGCCGCAGAAGCTATTTCAGTTGAAAATGAATAAATTCAAGTGTTATTATTCGCTACCCAATTTACATATTGTAATTTTAACGGTAGTTTAAAGTAAATTAGCCTCCAACGAATAATGCAAAAAGATCATATTAAAATTAAAATTGTGTAAGTTTCCTTATAAATAATAATTGATTTTCCTTCCGTTGTTTCTTCTTCACGACCTCGAAAGTCCTACTCCTGATGACTGTCCTGAACATTTGGTCCTATAATGACCTGCTTGTTTGCATAATCTACATCTGCCGTGTCTTTACCGAGGATCAACATTCACTGTTATTCGATTTAGACGCACTTTAGATTTTCCTGATCCTATATTTTTGTCCGGTGGTAATACCGTCGGTGTTTGTCTATTCTCGGTATAGTAATGCCAATAGCGATGATTTGGTATATGGTGAAATTTTGGAGAAAAGAGAGAGAAAGCAGTAGTAAAATTATTAAAACGAGGCAAGACGTGACCAATTAATGGGCATCCCATCAAAAATTAAAATTATTGTTTTAACTGTATTTTTAGGAGGAGGGCTGGTTCTTGGAACCTGCTCTTTCCTTTCAAAAGTCATCTCTTTTTTAAAGGAGAGGGCATGTTCTTGACAAATCCCATTTAAAAATTGGCCATCTCCTTTTTAAAGAAGATTCCATCTCCTTTAAAAGGGAAAGGACAGGTTCTTGGAACCCGTGCCCAATTAATGTCCCTAAACTTCATTTTTCCTCTTTAAAAAATCCCTTTCTTCTCTCCCTTATCCTTTTTCTCTCCGAACTCCATTCTATACTCACCGCCTTTCACAAATTTTCAATTATTTGAGTTTGAAAAAAAAATACAATGAGGGATCAACCATTCAACAAATCACTCTTCGTAAATCAAAACTAGTATAGGTCTTTCAGTATATTACACGGGGAAGAAAGACTTGAAACTTATTAAATTTGTTTCAAATATTGCCTCATATATTTTAATTCAAATAGCTGAAAATAATATGAATAAATTTTGCAGCGTGGAGATAATGTAACAATCGTCAGTCATAGTTCTGACAAATGACAAGTTACTGACCATCGTATTATCGAGCGGATTCGTAGAGCCGGTTTTTATGAAGCTTCATTACTTCGTTATATTCAACTCGACCACATGCTCGTTACTTCTTTTATTGAGCGTTGGAGAAGAGAGACTCATAATTTTCATTTTAGATGGGGTGATGGCACTATCACACTCCAGAATGTTTCCCTTTTGCTTGGTTTACGGGTGAATGGATTTGGATTGTTTGGAGGTATAATTGTGGGTCTGGAAACTGAGCACATATATTGGGATACGTATTTGGAGTCTGCTTTCGGACATGTATATTGCATAGTTTTTTTAAATTAAAAGTTGAAGTATATTCAGTTATATTATAATTAACGATTAATTGTAAAATTCAGCAACCATGAGGGTCTGTTAAGGAGTATAAAATCAGTTTAGGCTGGTTCAAAGATACATTTACTAATATTCCTGATGAAGCTATTGATGATGTTTTGGATAGATATGCACGTACCTACATTCTACACATGATCGGTTCTTGGTTGATACCGGACCAGTCGACAACGTATGTCCATCCTTTATATCTTGGATTTCTTAGGGACTTCGATGTGTGTGACCAGTATGCTTGAGGAGCAGAAGTCCTGACGTATCTTTACAAGAAACTAGATAAGGTATGTGCTCCTGCGAAAAATAAAATTTATGGTTGCATTACATTACTTTAGGTACATAATAATTTTGAACTAAATATTTGAAAAATTATAGTATTTGTTCTTTATGATATTATGACACTTTATATATAGATTTAGACATGAGAGTACATGTTTATTGGTAGACCGGATCATATTCGTATTTCTAGAAAGGATGTCCCTGAAAAGTATCTCGGCTGTTGGTGGAGTGGCAAGAAATTATATAAGACTTCTCGTCGAGTGCTTAAGTATTATAGAGACGAGTTGGATCGAATGGAGTCAACTCAGATAACCATCAATTAGGTAAATTTGTTTGAAATTTTTAATTGACATTATTTATAATTTTTGTACCATGTTATTTGCGCAGTTCACGTGGACGCCTTATACAGTAGATCGTTTGCAAGAATTTTCCGGTATCTGTATCGAAAGAGAGACAGTTTGGCGGGCTCGATGCCTACTAATGTGCATTAAAATCGTGGTTATGCACTTACCGGTCCGGGTGTTGCGACAATTTGGTAGATTGATATATATTCCTGGTCCGCCGCCTACGCCTATAACAATAGAGAGAGACATGCGAGGACAAAAGGCGGAACATGATTGGAGGGAGTATCATTATCAATATTTGTGAGATGTGAGGATATACTTCTTAATATTCCTTTACAGCAAATAGGTGACCAAACATCTATCAGCGCTACAGAAACATACCTATAATGGTATAAGCGTGTCATCGTAAGATATCTTTCTGCTCTTTCTACCGACTTTTCGAACATCCAGCAGTACGAGCTTAGAGGCCACGTGGAACGAGAAATGATAAGTTATTTTTTAAAAATTAAATTAGTTTTTAATATCCAGCAGTACGAGCCTATGATATATTATTTTTTATGTAACGACATGCTCGTGGGTTGTATCATATACAATCATTGATACAAGATCCGTATCCGGCTGATACTGGTCCAAATAGTCAGGCTATATTTTCTACAATAAACTCATATATTGCTAGTGTCACGCCCCGCTTCCCGATGTACGGCGAAGGGGACGCGACTGGGCCGCTACGTATTTACTCTGAAGTAAATACGCTAAGCGTATCTAAGAAATATAAAAGTAAATACACAAGAGACAAGATATATAAACTGAACAACAATTTTATTTATTAACATTCTTTTGTACAATGCATGAAAAATAAATACAACTGAAATAAAAGCGATGCCTAAACAATGGCAAAACATGAATGTAAAGTACTGAAAGGAAATGCGTACAATGAAACTGAAGCGCTGGGTCTTCAGCGAACTGATCCAAGTCTTCAGCAGTAGGCTCGATCTCTAACGTGTCCAAATTACCTGACGACATTCAAAGAAGAAAGAAAGAGAATGTCGTCAGCGAACAGGTCGCTCGGTAAGTCCCAAACATAAGAGGAGAAATAGAATAGACAGAGAGTAAGAGAGAGAGAGAGAGTAGTTTTTACAGTTGTATTATATTGTTTTAGTGTTAATGCTGTTATTATCGTAAGTTCAAGGGTTAATGTCAACTAATCTCAAGAGTGTTCTCAAACCCAACAGGCCACAGTCCAGGGGCAGGGAACCACGGGCCCAAATGATATGTTAGTAGCGGGACTTCGAACGTCGTTGAAGTATTCCAAACTCAACAGGCCTCAGTCCAGGAGCATGGAAACACGGGCCCTCATGATTGCTTGCTTGTGTTAGTAGTCATGGATTCATGATTAAGGGGGACTCTTGAGATTATGTTGGATTCACGAATGAACTACCCCAATACCCGGTGTAGTTATTGTATTGATAGTATTGTATTGCATTGTAATATCTTGTAAATTGAATTGTATAATTGGATGACTTGCCGAAACCATGATATCAGTAAACGGATGTAACTGTAAAATGGATGTAAACTAGAGATCATGTAAATGGAATGTATATCCATGGTTCGGTCCAGTCAAGTTGTATAGATTGATAATTGGATTCATGAATTCATGTTGAATTGTACTATTGTAGATTGTAGATTGTAGATTATACTTTAATCATATTCAAGTCAGATTAAAGGTAAATTGAAGTCGTGATTGTTTTGATGTTATCGGTAACCGCTGCACACGGGCAACAGAATTTGTGTCATTTTCAAAGATGATTACCGTATTGATAACACCGTTTGTTAATTGTCTACCTTAGATAGGCAAGCACCCACTTCTCCGGCTCTCTGAGGCTCAAGAGATTGGTCCCGCTTAAACCTATGTTTACTAGGGTCCTTAGGGTAATTTATAGAACTTGAGGGGGTTTTATATAAAAATACTTTTATATACTTTTAAAAATACACCTCAAGTATTTATTATTCGTCTTTAGAGTTGTAATGAATGTAGATTTTATATTGTGATATTTCTAGTGAAAATATCCTATTTTCATAAATAGTGGTATTTATTTGTAATATTGGCTTGTATGGAATTCATGGTATTTTAGTGTAAAATTATTCTTGTGATATTTTTAGAAAAAGTGGAATATTTGTAATAATTCAAAATAGATATTTTATGTTACATATACATATATTTATATGAAAATAATTTTAATATATATATAATATTCTAGAAATCTCGTTTTCTTAAGATGTCGTATTTTAAATCTTTCGAGACCGAATGCTCCTTGCGGAGGTCTGCATCTCGCACTACTAAGCCCGAGGATGTGCGATAATCCGCACCATCCCGAACGGGTTCCCCAAATGGGTTGTAGCGGCGCTTTGCAGAGATTTATATAAATACTAATCATTAAGGAAAACGGTTTTATTAATTATGGTATTTAAATGAAAAAGTATTGTTTTCTCGTATTCTATGTTCTAGGGACTCCTAAGTCAACTAGACTGCTCCTAACTGGTCCAAAGCGACAAGTTGTGAGATACCTCAAATCGCCTCTTCACCGCCAATTGTGGCCAGGTAAGTATAAATGAAGAAATGAGGGATCCGCTCACGAATCACCGTGAGACGAGCCTTTTAAAGTTACCTTTCTCACTTGTCTAGCCTAGACACCACAAAATCAGGTTTAGATAAACGACTGAATGCCCACAACCTTATCCTATTTTCATAATAAGTGGTATTTATTTGTAAAAATATATCAATACTAAATCTTTTAGAAATGGTTTTATTAAAATGTTTGTTTTCCCGTATTCTAATTTCTCGAGGGTATCGTGTTATGTTGCATATGTGTGTGTGAGGAGGTAGGTCGTTATTTCGTGATCTACTTAAAAGTATAGCAAGTTTAATGGAGTTAAATGTAGAATTGAAACAATATGGTATTTAAGTGAAAAATACGATAAATTGAAATAGCCATCATTTTATGAAATGAAACTTGATCAATTTGGTTGATTAGTGTTTAATAGTCAACATGAGAGAGTTTAAGCATAATTGTATTAACGAGAAGTGAAGTTTTATGAAGAAACCGAATCGGAAATCGGATTTGTTCTGATTCCGTCGGGTTTTGTAAATCCGTATTTTTAGAATAGAAAAGAGAGATAGAAAATGGGACTTACGGGTTTAAGAAAACAAGAAGAGGGAGATTGATCGGAAATAGTCGCTTCGTCGCCGGGAGCTCCTAGAATGATCGTCGGAAGTTCGCCGGGAATTTCGCCGTAGTTTCGCTTCGTGCTCGATTTCAAAATACACAAGGTTTCTTGGAAATTTTTGAGAGTTGGCTCAGAGTTTAGGGTGAGGGGGTAGTGTGTAGGGTTAGTATTTATAGGGTTAGACTAGGGTTAGGGTAGATAAAGAGTTAAATTGGAAAAAAATGTAAAAATAATGTGATAAATTGTAATAAAATGGAGTAAATGGGGTATTAAGAGCTCTCTGGAAACGATCTGGGAAATTGAAGTATGCAGGGGGGTAGAGAATGCCAAGAGTCAACCTTTTGGTGTTGACGACTCGGCCGACCGGCCAAGTCAGGCCGAGTCGGGGTCTCGGGAGGTAGGGGGTCGCCGGGGGTAGCCACTGGTACTTTCAGTTTTTAAAGTGTAGTGGGAAAATCTGGAGTTATCTTGTATGGACTGTTGGGCTTCCATAAAATTTAAAACAAAATAATATTAAAAATAATGTGGGGCATGGGATTTGAACTCTGGTGGCTTGGTTCAGCAGTGCAAGGTATTACCAATGAGCTATAAGCTCCTTCTTGTAATTAAATTGCTAATTAATTACTTAAGTCTTGTGCTTAGGCAATAATACCCTTTTATGGATTTTTGAATTTTTTTTGTAAAAACTTGTATAGGAAATTTAGGGTTGTTACATTCTACTCTCCTTAAAAAAATTTCGTCCTCGAAATTTGTAAAAGGAAAGTGTAACAGATTCAAGAAAAGTTTGGTCACTGGAGTACTGACAGTGTGTGAAAAATAACAATATGATGTAAGGGTTTAAAAAAAATGTGGGAGAGACTTACTAGTGTTACCTTGGTCAACTGCCTTGGCTCCTATGGCTGCTAAGGTGGAGGCTTGGCATCTCGGCACGTTTTTCTGTGTATGCTGGTACATCGATACCTGACTGGATAGAGGTGGTCCATGTGAAGGTGGTGCTGGGAGTGTAGGACGAGTTGTAGGAGCCTGGATAGCTGGCCGCTGCGGGTAGTTTGTGGGGGTGTGAGCTGAGTTGCGTCTATAAGGGCAATCTCCAATTCTATGATCGGATGCGCCACAAACTAGGCACAGGCCTTTTGCGCGCCTACAGTCCTTCCACAAGTGTCCATCCCTACGGCAGTAGTAACAAAAACCTGGACTTGACTGGTTAATTGTTTCTTTCTGTCTCTTGGGTTCAGAAGGTCGTGTAGTGTAGGTTCCTCTTGCCATCTGGGTGGCAGAGCGCTTTATACCGTGTGCTTTTGCTTCTAATCGGTTCACTAATATAGCAGTCTGCTGCTGCAGTCCAACCAGGATGCTTCGAATTTCCTCAAGCAGAACCATCTGCTTGTTGGGTGGAGCAGGATCGACAGGTGTGATTGGTAGTGGAGGTGGAGTGTTGTTGAAGTTGGCGCTTGTGTTGTTTGGTGAATCCATAACCTTGAAGAAAAATTTAGGTTAGGACAGATTCAAGGAATATGAAATTGTAAGATTTAAGGAACATGAATTGTAAAGAATGTTTTAGTTGCTGGTTCTTGTATTATATTGCTTAGGTTTGTTCACGCAGAACAGAACTGCATAGTATGGTTCTATACAGCTCTGACCTGCATGGGCCACCAACAAAACCTGTCACGTCCCGCTTCCCGATGTACGGCGAAGGGGACGCGACTGGGCCGCTACGTATTTACTCTGAAGTAAATACGCTAAGCGTATCTAAGCAATATAAAAGTAAATACACAAGAGACAAGATATATAAACTGAACAACAACTTTATTTATTAACATTCTTTTGTACAATGCATGAAAAGTAAATACAACTGAAATAAAAACGATGCCTAAACAATGGCATAACAGGAATGTAAAGTACTGAAAGGAAATGCGTACAATGAAACTAAAGCGCTGGGTTTTCAGCAAACTGATCCAAGTCTTCAGCAGTAGGCTCGATCTCTGACGTGTCCAAATTACCTGATGACATTCAAAGAAGAAAGAAAGAGAATGTCGTCAGCGAACAGGTCACTCAGTAAGTCCAAAACATAAGAGGAGAAATAGAATAGACAGAGAGTAAGAGAGAGAGAAAGAGAGTAGCTTTTACAGTTGTATTATATTGTTTTAGTGTTAATGCTGTTGTTATCGTAAGTTCAAGGGTGAATATCAACTAATCTCAAGAGTGTTCTCAAACCCAACAAGCCACAGTCCAAGGGCAGAGAACCACGGGCCCAAATGATATGTTAGTAGCGGGACTTCGACCGTCGTCGAAATATTCCAAACTCAACGGGCCACAGTCCAGGAGCATGGAAACACGGGCCCTCATGATTGCTTGCTTGTGTTAGTAGACATGGATTCATGATCTAGGGGGACTCTTGAGAATATGTTGGATTCACGAATGAACTACCCCAATACCCCGTGTAGTTATTGTATTGATAGTATTGTATTGTATTGTAATGTCTTGTAAATTGAATTGTATAAATAGATGACTTGCCGAAACCATGATATCAGTAAATGGATGTAACTGTAGAATGTATGTAAACTGGAGATCATGTAAATGGAATGTATATCCATAGTTTGGTTCAGTCAAGTTGTATAGATTGATAATTGGATTTATGGATTCATGTTGAATTGTAATATTGTAGATTGTAGATTATACTTAAATCATATTCAAGTCAGATTAAAGGTAAATTGAAGTTCTAATTGTTTTGATGTTATCGGTAACCACTGCACACGGACGGCAGAATTTGTGTCTTTTTCAAAGACGATTACCGTATTGATAACACCGTTTGTTAATTGTCTACCTTAGATAGGCAAGCATCCACTTCTCCGGCTCTCTAAGGTTCAAGAGATCAGTCCCGCTTAAACCTATATTTACTAAGGTCCTTAGGATAATTTATAGAACTTGAGGGGTTTTTATGTAAAAATACTTTTATATACTTTCAAAAATACACCTTAAGTCTCTATTATTCGTCTTTAGAGTTGTAATGAATGTAAATTTTATATTGTGATATTTCTAGTGAAAATATCCTATTTTCATAAATAGTGGTATTTATTTGTAATATTGGTTTGTATGGATCCATGGTATTTTAGTGTAAAATTATTCTTGTGACAATTTTAGAAAAAGTGGAATATTTGTAATAATTCAAAATAGATATTTTATGTTACATATACATATATTTATATGAAAATAATTTTAGTATATATATAATATTCTAGAAATCTCGTTTTCTTAAGATGTCGTATTTTAAATATTTCGAGACCGAATTGTAACAACCTAGTTCATTTATACCACTTCCAGTTCCCGTATTTATTTATCTGTGGTATTTTCTTGATTTATCGTATTTTGGGTGCGAATGGTATTTTACATTTTACCTTGCATTCGACCCGACCCGCTTGCTTGAACTTGTTTGATTCATATTTATGAATTATCCTGACTTGTTACGTAGATTGTGCATTTTCATGTTTAGTGTATACTGGCATTTTATCTGGTATTGCATCTTTTATCATGTAACATTTTAAGTCACAGAAAATAATTTAAAATTTGCATTTCATAGCCTGCATGATACCCCTAACCCCATGGTAGCATCCGCACATCTTGTTCTCGTCCCGTTCAGTGAAACGGACGTGTTTGGATGGCTACACGCACGTACGTGCATCCGTTTACCTGAGCATTCGTTTTGAATTTTGAAAGTCGCATATATTTTTCGTATTTTAAATCTGAATTTTTAGACCCGACCCGGGCGTATTTTGGACTAGATTTATATTTACCTGAAAATCCAATTTTTAATTAAATATAATCTACGACTAAAAATTATATAACTAACTAAAATATTTTTTTAAACTACAAATCTTTTAAAATTTTAAATCTTATTTCCTAACTAACCCAGCTCACCCCGTCCAGCTCTCTCTCTCACTGGCCGTGGCCCCCACTTCCTATCTCTTTCTTTCTCTCTTTCTCTGTCTCTCTCTCTCATCGCGATATCTCTTTCTCTCTCCCCCACTATAAAACAATTTTATTTCTCCTCCCTGTTCACTTTTCTCTCTCTCTCAGATTCTCTCTCTCTCCTCTCTTTCTTTACTTCTCTCTCTCCCCCTATATATATTATATTCTTCCTTCCTTTCTCATTTTTAAAACCCACGAGAACCCAACCAACCCTAAGCCCTTGCCCCTCGCCTGCCTCGCCGTCGACGACCGTACCCCATCACCTTCATCACCTCATCGTCGCCACCTCAACCTCTCCTCGTCCTCACCTCCATTCTCCCTCTCTCCTTCTCCAAACCCAGAACCCGAGCACCCCCTGCACACCACTTCACCGCCGGCGAAGATCGCCGGAGTTGATCTCGTCGTTGCCCCTCGTTCCCTGACTCCAGTACACCACAGTGAGCCACCCCCTTCCTTCTCTCTCCTCTTCTTTCTTTTCTTCCTTTCTTTCTATCTTTAAAGATAAATGTTCTCTGTCTTTTGTTGTTTGCCGGAGCCGGACGTGACGTCGACGATCCCGACGATCCGGACGTCATACCCGACTTGTGTGATCACCTTTGTGCGTTGTTTGGAACCGTTCCGTATACCGTGTGCGCGTCGCGACATTTTGCCGACGTGAGACGTTCCGTACACATCCGATTCTTGATCCATCGAGGCAAGTTAATCTTGCTACACGCTATATAACCTATTTTATACCTATTAAACCTGTAGTTTAAATCTAGTACCCCATGTTTAGTTTTATAACATGTCGA
The DNA here is from genome assembly GCA_030015575.1 of Agapanthus africanus. NCBI lineage: Eukaryota > Viridiplantae > Streptophyta > Magnoliopsida > Asparagales > Amaryllidaceae > Agapanthus > Agapanthus africanus. The sequence goes on from CM057340.1 coordinate 798,260,780, forward strand.
TGTTCCGTTTGCATCCGTTTATATCATTTTAAATCTAGATCATGAAAACTAATCTTGTTACATAATAGATTTTATTATACTGCATCCATATCAATATTTATATCACATATTGCTTAGTTGTACTTTCCACGTTTCCATTTTATAGTTTTATAACCTTTCGGTTACCTGTTTGCATCCATCTCATTTAGAATATATATAATTTCATCCATAGATCACATTAATACATAACACTGTAATATTGACACCCCATGTTTAGTAAAGTACATCCTAATTAGTATTGGAACTATAAATGTAATCCTAGTCGATAATTGTGCATCCATATCTATTGGCATACCACATCACATTATTCCATTTTATTGTCATACTGGTACCCCATACTTGTTTTTGTGTACCCATACTTATTACAGTTTGATAATGAGCACCCACGTGATACTTGTGCACCCCCTGACATGACCTGATGCCCTACTACTGATATGACTTGATACCTGTGCACTACTCGACATGACTTGATACATGTACACCACCTGACATGACCTGATGTACCACAGTTTGACATGTTACCTGATCTTGTTACTAATGCCGACAACCTTGACCTGTTGTCCCTACGGACATTTCCTGATGTCTATTCAGACAAACATGTACCTGCTTGATTCTGTGTTGGCATTAGCTCCAGATTTATCAATACCTGACTTGAACACATAACTTGGGGGTATGGGGAAATCAATGATGAAACCTGACTTGTAACTCGACAGTTCGATGCCTTTACTGATCAGTCTTACGGGCTAGGCCAGCCCCGGGATGCTGCTGCTGACATCATTCATCGTTACATACTACCTTTTACTGCCTAGCGGCATGTCTCGGATTCAGCCCGAGAATCTTGACCGTGGTCCCGGGCATGCACGGGATACTATTGAGTTACATCGATGATTCATCAAATTGATTTCAAAGACTTGAGAGTAATTAACCCAGTAGACCAGTTTAGATTACTCACTGCACATCACTTATGCCTTACCCTTCACTGTCCTTATTTACTTTACTGTTATACCTTTATTACTGTTCATACTCGTGCCTGCATGTCTTGCTACCCCCTGATTATATTATTATTGATGTTATGACGCACTGACGTCTGGGTTTTGCATGGCCCAGATGCTCTACCTTTGTCGCAGGCTGATTAGGAGTACTTCCGCCGTTAGGCCGAGCAGTGAGGATCCAGTTGGTATCCAGTTTTACTTTCCAGGTGTTTTGTTTATTGGATCTATTGCTTCCGCATATTATTTTATTCTTGACTCGTTTATTTTGGCCTATGGACATGTGTTAGATAGTTTATTATTGTTCTTGATATCTCTACAGCCGTAATGTGACTGTGGAGGGATATTTCCTATCCACAGGTAGCATGGTTGGCTCTGTCACGTGCCTATCTTAGCGCACTCTGGGGAGCGGGATGTGACACGAATGCTTCTTACGGAGGTCTGCATCTCGCACCACTAAGCCCGAGGATGTGCGATAATCCACACCATCCCGAACGGGTTCCCCAAATGGGTTGTAGTGGCACTTTGCAAAAATTTGTATAAATACTAATCATTAAGGAAAACGGTTTTATTAATTATGGTATTTAAATGAAAAAGTGTCGTTTTCCCGTATTCTATGTTCTAGGGTCTCCTAAGTCAACTAAACTGCTCCTAACTGGTCCAAAGCGACAAGTTGTGAGATACCTCAAATCGGCTCTTCACCGCCAATTGTGGCCAGGTAAGTACAAGTGAAGAAAGAAGGGATTCACTCACGAATCACCGTGAGACGGGCCTTTTAAAGTTACCTTTCTCACTTGTTTAGCCTAGACACCAGAAAGTCAGGTTTAGATAAACGACTGAATGCCCACAAGCTTATCCTATTTTCATAATAAGTGGTATTTATTTGTAAAGACGTATCAATACTAAATCATTTGGAAATGGTTTTATTAAGTAAATGGTATTTAAATGAAAATGTTTGTTTTCCCGTATTCTAAGTTCTCGAGAGTATCGTGTTATGTTGCATATGAATGTGTGAGGAGGTAGGTCGTTACCTCGTGATCTACTTAAAGATATAGCAAGTTTAATGGAGTTAAATGTAGAATTGAAACAATGTGGTCTTTAAGTGAAAAATACGATAAATTGAAATAGTCATCATTTTATGAAATGAAACTTGATCAATTTGGTTGATTAGTGTTTAATAGTCAACATGAGAGAGTTTAAGTATAATTGTATTAACGAGAAGTGAAGTTTTATGAAGAAACCGAATCGGAAATCGGATTTGTTCTGATTCCGTCGGGTTTTGTAAATCCGTATTTTTAGAATAGAAAAGAGAGATAGAAAATGGGACTTACGGGTTTAAGAAAACAAGAAGAGGGAGATTGATCGGAAAGAGTCGCCGGTGCGTCGCTTCGTTGCCGGGAGCTCCTAGAATGATCGTCGGAAGTTCGCCGGGAATTTTTGTAATACCCGGGTTCCTTTTATACGCCAATGTCTGTATTTATTTAAATTATCACTTACAAGTTTGTTAGTTGAATTTAAAATTCTTTAAGTTAGTTTTTAAAAAAAAAAAAAAAAAAAACCTTATTACCTATCCATTTTACATCTTTCCCAGATTCTTTGATTTGTTACCTCCAGACCGGCCCTAAATTTTTCCTAGATTTCTCTATTTTTCCCTAAATTTTTCCCTTTCCCTTCACAATTCTTTTATTTTCCTCAGCCCACTCAATTTTCTTTTCCTATTAAACCGTATATTAAACTCAGGCCAACCTTTTCCCCAATATATATTGATTAAACCCAGCCTTTTGATTAAACCCAGCCTTTTACAGTTTTTTTTCCATCAGTTCTTTATATAATTTAAACCCACAATGTCTCTCTCAGCCCAAAACCCATATTCTTTATTAATCCTAGCACAACCCAACAGCCCGGCCCATTTCTATTTCCTTTTCTAACTAATATTTTCTTTCCTTTTCCCTACAGCCTGTTAACCAAGCCCGGCCCCCTCATTTTATTCATTTCCTTTTTAATCTTCTTCTGGCCGGCCTGTGTTCTCCCTTTCCTTTTTAATTGATTTTTTCGTTGCAGGCCCAGCTCTTTTCTTTGGCCTGCATCGCGCAATTCAACCTGACCCGACACCATCACTGTTCATCTTCCATTTAAATTCCCAACGGCTACATCCCAACGTGCGCGCGCGACCCGCGTTCCTCGCCGCTCCCCGCGCCCTTGCTCGCGCTGCCGTTACTCCCCACGAACCGCGACCACGTCTCCATATCCCTCACTCTCCCGTCTCCCTCTCTTCCCTTTTCCCCGCCTCTGACGACTCTCTTCTCGCTATACCCCCTGCACACCCTCGCTCGAGCTCCGACTACCCAACTTCACCAAGCACCACCACAACCACCGCGACCCACCGGAGCCACCGCCATCGCCTTCCCCTTCCAAGCACACCGAGCTTTCCCCCAACGACGACACCTTATCCGCCGCCACCCCTCACTGCTCACCTTCACCACCCAACTCCTTTCAGCGGCCGACCATCATCGACCAGTTCTCAACGCCGACGAGACCACCACGAAGTCATCCTTACTGCCATCTTGCCGAGCTCCTCTAGCCAAGCCGAACCCCAAGCATCCAAGCTCGCCTGCACCATTTCCCGAGCTGCACCCCTCGACGGCGGCCTACTGCTCCTCGTCGACCCATCGTCATCATCCACATCATCGTCGTCGCCTTCACCCTCACTCCCCTCACTCACCCGAGCCCTCACCCTCACTCCCATCTCAGATCTCTTTCTTTCTCTCTGTTCCCTCATTTCTACCTCCCTCTCTGCCCACTCTATCCTCCTCTCTGTTCCTCTTCCTCTCTCTCTCTCAGTTCTCTCACTTCCTCTCTCTCTCCCTGCGCCTCTCTCTCACTCAATTCCCCTCTCCTTCTCTCCTAGCTCTCTTCCCTTCTCCCTCTCTCCCTCTCTCTATACTCTCTGTGTCTCTCATTTTTGTCTCTCTCTAACACTCTCTCTCTCTGTCTCTCATTTCTCTCTCTCTCTAGCACCCTCTCTCTCTCCAAATCTGAAACCGTCTTTCCATCCTCCATCAACCTACACCACCGCACGACATTGCCGAGGCCGCAACAGCCAACTCCACCAAAACTGCGAGCCGTCGTGGCCGAGACTCGAATTCGAGCCAAGTCGAGTGCCGTGACGCGTGTGCATCGCGCGTTCGTGACGTTACGATCACCGTGCATCCCCGGGACTGATCCAGGCAAGTTTTTACTTGCTACATGCTATTTATTATTAGTTTACAAATCAAAATCGTATATATATTCCATGTTTTGCCTTATGCTAAAATTACAACAAAACTGTTCGATGCTTGTCCTCTTAGAAAATTATTATCACATTTGACGGAATTGGATATCATTGCTTGGCCCGTATTTCCGTGGACCCACTGTGTAAATTTCGCTGGAAAATTTGATCGTTTATGACCAAAACAACTGCCCCCAAGTTTAACCGTAAAGTTGTAATTCTGTTGCACCTGAAAACCGTTAAATTCACCATAAATCATATACATATTAGAATGGTGCGTTCGAGGGCTCAAATCGAAGATAACTCGACGAACTTTAACCCTATATCAGTTTCCTGTTATTCCTGTACTTAAATTGGGATGATAATTGTATCGGAGTGCGACTCTGGACTGCAGTCCAGAGCGACTCAAATTGTGCTTGCTGTTCCGTAATGGATACCATAGGATTTCCTTAACTCGTAGGTTGCGGAACTCCACTGCTTATTGTAGGTAACTCTGTTAGCTAGACAACACATTTGGTTTCATTCTGTTTCGTTACCGTTTGATATTTAATCTGTAATTTAAAAGATCGGGACACATAACAGTCCCAGCAGAATCAGAATTGACATGTTAATATTAAACAGATTATAACTCCTAACGTACAGACGTGATTGAAGATCCGTTTGTTGAGTTGAAAACTTTACTGAAAACCCTAGAATTCATTCAACTGTAGCGTCGCTAAATTATGATCCCAACTGGGGTTAGAATGCGTTGCGAAATGGATTTCTGATTCTGAAACCGGATTTTCAGCCGCATGCGCTTAAAATGAAATAGTTATAACTAATGATCCTGGAACCCGATTGGCTTGAAACAAAATTCTATGGATGGATAACTGAACATATTAATTACTACCTATTTATCGTTTCGCTAAATTATAAACATATGTTTCATGATAAACCGTGCAAGTGATAGACTGTTGTTTTTACGACACCTTAATTGTGCTTCTTATACTGTTCATGCATCACGTCATACCCGTATCATTGTAGTGATAACCTAGTGACATCGTGCATTTACCCAGTGTTAGATTGTAGTGGTGATTGTGGCAAGTACGTCAGTGTTCGTGTATCCGTGATTAAGTGAAAGTGATACGTACTGGTACACAATCAGCGATCCTATTATTTCATTGCATTGTCGACGTCTGTGAAATGCGTGCACGTGTGACTATAAGTGGAATGGGACATTTATGGAAGCGTTGCACGGGTGTCACAGATAAGACACCAGACACTGCCGTTTATCTTAGGTATTAGTCGGGACGTGCTTGATGGAGGTCCTGCCTCCAGTTCTCGCACAGACTTGTCACGGATCGATTAGTATTTAGGTTGATGGTTAGCGTTTGATGTAGACCATGGGGTGTGGGGTAGTTTAAGTGTGAGTTCAACAGAATCTCGGGAGTCCCATGCCGGCTTATATATTTAGGGAGTTATATGGAGCTTTACAGGGTATGTGATATATACACCGTGATATTCTCGTTACATGTTGGGCCTGTGGTCCCTTGCCCTTGGGTTCTACCCTTGGGTGGAGGACACTCGCGAGTGGTTGACTCTCACACTTGGACTGACGATAGGCTTAGTGACCTGTACCGTGAGACTTAGAGACTGATAGAGATACTGGCATTTTATTCATGATATACTGAGTGGCATACGTGACATATCGTTATACTGATTTACTGTTCCGCTGCATTGATTACTGCACATCCATATCTATACTGTCATTGATTTACTGTTATTCATTTTCATTATCACTGTTAGAACTATCACTTGATTTTATATATATATTGTTGCTATTGTGTCGCTCTGACGACCTGAGTATGCATGCTCAGTGTGAGGAGAAGATTTAGCTTGGATCAGAACTAGACGTGCATCACCGACTTCTTGACTTGCTACTCCGAGTTACTTTCGTTTGTTCCACTTCAGGTCAGTTTATTTTATTGTACCTTTCAGTTACTGCATTTCTCATTACCTGCGCATCGTTTACTGTTTACCATGATAAACTAGAAGCCGAAGTGTGACTACGGCAAGACGTTTTCTTGACCGTAGGAGCATGGCTGGCCTTGTCTACCCCTCGTATTCCGTATTTTGGGAAGCGGGGCGTGGCATGGTTTAGAATGGTATCAGAGCTGGTCCCTCATTAGTAGGTCTGTGGTTCGAGGACGAACCATTGTTCAAAGGTGGGGAGAATGTCGGGACCCGGTTCTTGCTCACGGAGCAAAGTGCCACACGGAACAAAGTGCCACGCCAAGTGTCGTGTTAAGTGGGCGGGGGCCACCTCTTGAATCTGTGGGGGCCACCTCTTGAGTCCGTGGGACCCACTGTAGAACAATGGGGACTCTTCGGAATACATTCCGAAAGGGGGAAGATCTGTACTATAAATGGAATGATACCACTCTTCAATACAGAGGCGCCTTTTAAGTGAACCGGAACTACAGGAGCTTAAGAACTCCGTAGTTAAGCGTGCTCGGGCCAGGGAAGTCTTGGGATGGGTGACCTCCTGGGAAGTGGCCCCTGGTCGGGTCCGGTTCGCTCTAAAGGGAAAAACCGTGCGGCTTCGGCCAAAGCGGACAATACTCTCTGTATTGGGGGTGGGGCGCGACAATTTTGCCGTAGCTTCGCTTCGTGCTCGATTTCAAAGTACAAAAGGTTTCTTGGAAATTTTTGAGAGTTGGCTCAGAGTTTAGGGTGATGGGGTAGTGTGTAGAGTTGGTATTTATAGGGTTAGACTAGGGTTATGGTAGATGAAGAGTTAAATTGAAAAAAATGTAAAAACAATGTGATAAATTGTAATAAAATGGAGTAAATGGGGTATTAAGAGCTCTTTGGAAACGATCTGGGAAATTGAAGTGTGCAGGGGGTAGAGAATGCCAAGAGTCAACTTTTTGGTGTTGACGACTCGGCCGAACGGATAAGTCCGGCCAGCGGCGCCGGCCGACTCGGCCGAGTCAGGTCGAGTCGGGGTCTCGAGAGGTGGGGGGTCGCCGAGGGTAGCCACTGGTACTTTTAGTTTCTAAAATGTTGTGGGAAAATCTGGAGTTATCTTGTGTGGACTGTTGGGCTTCCATAAAATTTAAAACAAAATAATATTAAAAATAATATGGGGCATGGGATTTAAACTCTAGTGGTTTGGTTCAGCAGTGCAAGGTATTACCAATGAGCTACAAGCTCCTTCTTGTAATTAAATTACTAATTAATTACTTAAGTCTTGTGCTTAGACAATAAATACCCCTTTATGGATTTTTGAATTTTTTTTGTAAAAACTTGTATAGGAAATTTAGGGTTGTTACAGCTAGTATATTGAGTTCATATCATATGCTTCTATATTTTTCGCCTTCGCTAGAGCCGAACTATGAACCGGAACCAGAGCCGCAGTATAAGTCGGAACTAGAGCCGCAGCATCAGCCAGATCCAGAGCCCCAGTATCAGTGGTTCGGAGCACCATACGGTCAGCAACAACCCTTGCATAATCAGTGTTATCGATAACCGTTGGGAGGTAATGAACAAGCGCAACAATTGCAGCAACAACAATGTTGAGGGACATGTTTTCCGCAACATCAGTCTTGGGGGCAGATTTTGCGCAACAACACAGTCTTGGGGGACAGATTTTGCGCAGTCTTGGATGACAAGTTTTGCGCAACAACGGCAACAGGAAATCGGGACAGATTTTTCGCAACAAAAGCCTAGTCGGGGGACGGATTTTGCGTCCTACATACAATTGTTGGGAGACAACACATATCCGGAACCTGTCTCACATATAGGATTTGTGCAACAACAGCAACGGCCTGTTCAAGAAGAAGCTGAAGACGAAACAGAAGAGCAAACGGAAGAACAAGCAGAAGAGCAGACACCACCGCCATATACACATGACATGGGGGAGTCGTCGAGTCAGCCCAAGAGGCATAGGCTTATGTCAAGCCTTCTCGGTTTGGAAAAGGGAAAGGGAAAGCGTTAAGTGTATATTTTTAATTTGGATGTCGAAAATGTTAAATTCATACATTATTATTCGTTGCCAAATGTTTACTTATTTTAATATCAATTTACATATTAATTTGGGTTCGTCTTGTTTTTTGATAAATGTTCAGAATATTGATAAATGTTTAGAATATTGGATTATGGGGAAAAAAATGAAAATTGCGGTAAAAAAACGTTGTTGAGAGGGGTCGGGTTCTTGGAACCCATCCTGGTACATAGAGGAGGGCGGGTTCTTGGGTCCTGACTTTACTCCGGGTCCTGTTACTGGGCAATACCATCCATCTAAAGTTGGCTCAAAGATAGTATGTTCTAAATATTGGATTCCACTTATAGAAACAGTAACGATTCTTATCTGTCGATCTTATCCTATATTTGCATGTCAGTAAACAGTAACAAGTCTTATCTGTCAATCTTATCCAATATTTGGATGTATTGATGAGAGTTGACATGTCAGGTATTTAAAGATGAGACATAAGGTTTCACACGTGCATGAATTTTTGTGTGTATGAATTTCTGGCCAATATGAAAATTTCAATTTTTTTCCGTGCATCTTTTAAAGATAAAAATTTGAGGCAAACTTGTTTTAAATTTTTTTTTGCCCCTTGTTGAAGGGCGGGTTCTTGGAACCGTATTTACACGACCCAACCTAGATATTCCGTACTTCGGTATTCCGTACACATCCATCCAAAACAGAAATTATTTTTTGAATAATTATTTTTATTTCAGAATATTGTTTTTTTAATCTTTAAATTTTTTTTATTTTAAAATTTTTAAATTTAAAAATGTAGGACGGGTTCCGGAAACCCGCTCTCTTCTTTCCTATTGTTGGTGGGGGGAGGGGGAGGGGGTGGGGTGGGGTTTCTAGGAACCCGCTCTCCCCTAAAGGAGGGGGGCAGGTTCCTAGAACCCGCCCTCCACTTAGAAGGGAGGGGTCCAGAGGAAGAGGTGTGTGGGGGCGGGGTGGGATGGGGGCGGGGTGGGTTACCCGTCCTCCATTTTTTAGTGGTGAGGACGGGTTAGTGGTGAGGGCGGGTTAACCCGTCCTTCTTTGATGAGAGGACTTGAGGGCTTGAGGTCATGCATATGTGGTCTCAAACCGTCCTATACTGATAATTTTATTTTAAAATATCCTTTTCTTCTAATTTTAATCTCGGAGTACCCTATTTTGAAAAAATACCCTCTGATTTTCTGAGATGGGTGGCATGTGATGTGAAGCCAATCCATAATAAAAGATGCCCGTAACGATGATAGGTGAAGAGAGATCTCCAGGGCACAAGAGGACAAAATGATACTTTTGCAAGTTGAATGCTCCTTTTATTAGTTGAGTAAGAGTTGATTGTGTTGTGTAGACAAAGTCTTATGGGCCTCAACAAATATTTTAGATATTTTTGATGAAAATATCGATACAAGGGGAAAAAAGAAAAATGTAAAAATGGAAGCCATATCTATTTTAGATATTTTTGATGAAAATATCGATTTTAGGTACATATGAACATGAATAGTTTCCTCTTTGCTGTCACCGCTCTAACTCTTATTGTTGCCATCGTTGAGTAGTGGATGACAATGATTACTTTTATAATTCAATATTATCAATGATGATCATTAAACTGCTCCTCAACAAAATTGTTCCTCCTACAAAAGAAAAATGAAAATTGAAGGCATATCTATTTTAGAATTTTTTTTTTGATGAAAGTATCGATTTTTAGATATTTATGGATATGAATTGTTGTCTCTTTCTTGCCAGCTTTAGATACGTATGGATATGTATCGTTGCCTCTTCACTGCCATAACTCTAGACTCTTGTTGTTGCTATCGTTGCCTAGTCGATGACAATTGTTACTTCTAAGATTCATTATCATCAATTATGATCATTAAATTGCTAAGAATTTTCTACATCTTAGATAGGTATCCATCATCGCTGGAGACTATTAACAAAGATGAAGCATATGTACTTGTTGTTCACATTTATTAACCATAAAATACGTCCCAACCTTTTACCGTCGTCCGATTAGTAGAAAATGATTAGAAGTTCTAAAACCTGAACGGTTTTTTATACATTTTCTTTGCCATTATTCCACTAGCCGTTCTTCATTAATAATTTTACCGAAGAAGAATTTTGAGAATCAACAATTTATACAAATAGAGATAGCCGTTAAAACCGAAGGTAAAAGGAATATTTTTCTGGCCGAGTATGGTTTGCTGCTAACCGGTAAAGGTGAAGGGCTTTCCTGCAAATTTATAACCCACAGAAACTTAGGAAGCTGCGAATTGACGAGTTATCGACATCTGGTCCATTCTCACACCACATGGAAAGTATAATGCAAGTCGCATAACAATACTGAAAATGCCAGCTAAGGATTTCCCAGTGAGCGGTTGATAGCAATTCCCCTTGCAACAGGGCACTTTATATATGAGACACTAAAGTCTTGGATGCAAGGGACCATTGACACAGGTAATTTAGAGAGGAATCCTATATTTTCATGAAAAATATCCATACTTGTGTTACTGCAGATTAATGTTTTGAGGAACTCAGGGGTCCTCTGTATATAACATTATATTAAATAGTGGAAATTTTATTCCCACTCATTCAAATAGGTGTCCATTTTAGATTACCACGAAATATTCCCATATAATTCAACATGTGCCATAACGGTCGGTACCCGTCCGCCGCCGTCTAGATGTCGGTCGGCCGTCTTCCCCGCCAGCCGCCATCACCCATTGCCATCGGCCGCCACGGATGCCGCCATCGCCGTCCGTCGTTCATTTACTGTCCACCGCGGCCTCCCCCAGCCACCCGCCACAGCCGTCTATTTGTCGGCTGCCATCACCAGCCGCCAGTCGTCGGATACCTCTCGGTTCCATCGTAATCATTTGTTGTCGGTTGCCGTCCGGTTGCACCATCGCCAGTCGTTGCAGCCGTCCTTTGTTGTCCTCCGCCGCCGGCCGCTCGTCGTCATTGGAGGGTCCTGCCGTTGATGATTAAAATATCTCAAGCACGTTAATACAAGATTCCTTAAAATTAGATGCTCGGGCATCACATTCCCGGAAATACGGGGACTTCCAATAATCTATCAAGTGCCCTCTTAATGGATAGAAATAATCTAAGCTGATTTTGTATATGTATTCGATTTTATAATAGTTACCATTTCCGACGATTATCCGTATTCTTATTCACACCCGTTAATAGCTACACAATACGTATATGATAACATCAATATTAGTTCCAATTTTTAAATGATGTTATGACGCGTGGAAATACTAGTGTACCGTGTCTACAATTTTTCTCATGTTACTTTCATATCCATATCCGACTTTTACGAAATATGGCTAGTAAGTGATGACACCCATATCCGTCCTTGCATCTTGCATCTATCAATGCCTCCGATTGCTGCTGTATATGACTAGGGCAACATCTGCTCTATTTACATACCTACGCCCCCCCCATACAGGGTTTTTTGTAATGAATCAATGTAATAGATAACAAGAGAACAAACATAATGGTGACCATTCTTTCATAATAACAAAAGAACAAATGGGTGACCACAACTCCTCTCGCATCCAAGAAAGAGGAAGACAAATTGTGTTAGAAGCAGACAAAAAGGAGCAGACTGACCTTCACAAGATGGCCATTCATGGAGATAGTGGGCTTAAATTGGGCCCCCATCTGTGGTCCAAATTCTCCATAATGGTATATTCTCTGAAGGGTATATTATATAAAAATACCATGAACTTTCATCAATTTAAGATAAATACCATAATTTTGACAAACCACATTCAAGCATCATGAACTACCTCTGGTTGTTGCATGGATGTACCATTCAATTTTCATAGGAATGTAAATGGATATGAATAATCCAATTCGACCCTGTATTCATTGAATCTGATATTTTTCGAAGGAAAAAGGAGAGCAAGGCATGCTGCTCAATTAAATAAAAATAATAAAAAATATGTACAAAGAGTTATGATGGATCCTGCTAACAAAAACTCGAGATACAACGGACACGTTCAAATTATTTAGGTTGAAGAACGGGGAACGGATCTTTGTCGTCGTCCATAACTTAACCCTTGCAAAATGAATCAGCCCATAATATCCTGAAGCATGGAAAGAGAGTGAATATTAGAGCTTGTTGCATATTTTCTTTCATTTTCCCCTTGGCTGTACTCAGGGCTTGAGCATAATAATTAGCTCAAGGCCTCTCATGAGCTGTTGCAAGATGCTGTTGATGATTCAACAAACTGTAGTTGCTGCTGCAGAAGAAAACTGTTGTTTGTATCTGATATTTATCACTGTATGATGAATATATATGTACCCAATATAAAATATTAATGTTTAATTGACCGTTCTGGTTCCAATCTCCCCCCCAACACCCCCCCCCCCCCCCCCCCCACCCACACACACAAACATTCATTTCATATCAGTCAATAACCACCGGATACAAATATGTATTCTCAAGTTCCTTAACACAATTAATAACTATTCCGGGAAAATGAAGAATTGAAAGATAAAAGAAGTGAGATGGAGTTAAAAAAGAAATTACAAGGTTAAAATAAGGATACATTAGTTATGAAGTGAGATTGGAGGACTGAAGGGATCTTGTAAGGTGTTGATTGAAGAAATGTAGTGTTCTAACTTAGATTAAGGGTTAGAAATAGAGAGCTCTTGGTCACAAATTAGGGTTTTAGTTACAGAAGGGCAATTTTTGGGAATTAACGGACTTTCGAAAAAAATTAGCAAAATGGTGTTGGTATTAAAATATTTAGCAATCTTAAGCAAAACCGCACTTTGAAAGTGCGGATTGCACAAACCCACACCACCGCAGAAACGGTTTTGTAATAACTGCACTTAAGTGCGGTTTTAAACATCGGCCACTTTAGAAGTGTGGTTTTTCTTAAATCCCCTTAATCACTCGTCCGACACCATTCTGCTAAATATTTTAAAACCAACACCATTTTGTTAATTATTTTCAAAATTCCGCTAATTCCCAAAAAATTGTCCAATGAAGAATCTTGAATATCCACATGCCCTGGAAAAGGTGACCCTGAGATGAAATTTCAAAACGGTAGTTTAGGTTGCAACCTAAAAATTCACCCGACGAGTACTTTTCCATTCGCACGTGCTTAATACGCACGCTTAGAAAACTGATTGATGGTATATATTTATATTTTCATTTAAAAAAAAAAGAATAGAAAATCCATATCCTCTATTAATCGGGAGAGGGATGAGACCGATGGGGTATCCCTTGTGTCGGGTGAAGCCCCTATCCCGTCGAAGCGGTCAAGGGATATGAATTGTGTGCCAGGATTCTTCAAATCTTCAACTTGTTAATTAGGGCTATGATGACCAATTCAGTCGTCACGAAACTTACAAGGTTACATGTCAAGCATCGAGATCGTTAAATGTGATTTTTTCCCCTTCTCTCATTTACCCTTTGGCTGGTTCAATGAACAATGTCGGCCACCTCATTTAAATTATTTTTCCTATCGCCTAAGCTTATTCCTTGTTGTAGCCTTGTTTGCCCAAGGAACAACCCGTTTCTACCTTTCAGTCTCGCCACAAATCATCAAGGTGAACCTTTGAATGAGGTCTTCTTTATCATTCTTCACGTGTCGATGTCCTCGGTCGAGCGCTCGAGATATCAGCAATACTTATTGTTCAAGGACGGATTTTCGTGTACCGGGAAGTTCACAAGTGGATTGTTTCCCTCAGTTTTTAAGAACACGAGGATTTCTTTCTTGTACTCTTTGTAGCTGTTTGGGGGAGCTCGACCACCAGATTTGTCAGTTCGTCAATCATTGAATTTTCGTTTGTTTAATTTCATCACCTCGAGTGGGTCACCATGGATGGGTTTTTGGCGCGTGTGTTAGAGATAGGTTAACGTTTCAAATTTATAGTTTTTGATAGCAAGCATGGCTTTTCGGCCGCTTTTGGTTCAGGCTTTGATACGTAGATATGGTTCAAAGTGGATTTATAACTTCATGTGCGCCATATAAATACATAAATTAGGAGTTAAGTTAGCTAATTAATATATCTTATTTAATAATTTATCTTGTTCGAATTAATTTTACAGGAAGCTTATCCATGCATCTGAAAGGTCTACTTGAACTTTTAGTAGATTAGCTAGTTTATTAGAGTCATATTTTTGAGCCTGAATCTAGTTTTAGGCCTACTAAAAGGATTGGCCCATTCCAACTAAAATTAGGTTCCGATTAATTGCCTTTTTTGCTTTTGTGTGTGTAAATTGTCAAGAAAACCCATTCCAGTGTAGACCTGATGAAAAACCTCTCATAACCCTTGGGCCATATATGTATGGTTTTTCTTATATCTCAACCCCAAAATTTTAATAATTCCAAATTTCACCTCCAAAATTTAGTATTTCCAAATTTCACCCGCAAAAGTATCGAGTTGTCCAAATTTCACCCCCAAAATCTAGTATTTCCAAATTTCATCCCAAAAACTATTAAGTTGTCCAAATTTCGCCCCTAAAATTTAGTATTTCGAAATTTCATCCCTAAAACTATTAAGTTGTCTAAATTTCACTCCTAAAATCACTAAGTTTTCAATAATTAAAACTTCATTTTTTCAAAAAGTTTCTTAATTTTTTTCATTTTGCTATCAACTCTTTCTTCAAGATCATTGAGCTCAGCCTATGATACTCTAACCGCAAAGTATTCGAAATAAACCACCACGTGCATAGGAGTAACTCTAACTCATATTGTTGCTTTAAGTTTTCGTAATTGCTATAGCAAAACTACAAACGGGCTTGATTTTATCTATTAAAATGACAAATATTGGATGAAGGCGAAATATCCTAAATTTCGCTCTCAGGAGAATTCCTAATTTTGAAATTGTGAAAAGTCTAAAACCTTACTCTCTATTTAACATAAAAAAGAAGAAAAGAACCATTTGGGATGAAATTTGGACAACTTAATGGTTCTGAGAGTGAAATTTGGAAATAATAGATTTTGTATGTGAAATTTGGACAACTTAATAGTTTTGAGAGTGAAATTTCGAGATGAAATTTGGACAACTTAATAATTTTCGGGGTGCAGTTTGGAAATTCTAGATTTTGGGGGTGAAATTTGTAAATATTGAAATTTTTGGGACGAGATATAAAAAAACCCTATGGCGCTTGTTTATTTTGTGCTGAAGTTCCAAAAATACCCCTCCCTTCTAATTCTTTATCTTGTTTCTCTTCGAACACTTTATTTCTCTCCACCCAAAATCTCTGCTTTTTCTTCCTCCTTCGATGCTCCTCCTCTCCTCCCTCCGATCTTTCTCCATTCTGTTGATTTATGAGCCACATTCTCTTTAGTTTTGACTAGTTTACAAACACCATATTTCAAAAATATTTTATGTTACTAACCATGCCAGATATGTTAAAGTGTTATAAACAATGGATTTAATCAAGTAAGGGAACAATCGACATTGCAACTGGCACAACAACAGTAACATCAAGTGAAGAACGACTCTAAAAACCAAAATTGTAAGTTCAAAGGAAATATCGAAGAAGTCACACAACGGAGTATTCAAGACTTTCATTTTTTTTGAGTCTAGAGTCGATCTCATTGGTTAGAATCATTTTTCAAGTTCTAAATTTTTTATACTAAATCTCTTTACTAAAAACTTCTTTTTAAAGTTTTCAAAACCAATCAAAATTATTTCGAAAATATTTTAAATATCCAAAGAGAGTCTGTGTCTGATATATCAGACGTCAGACGTCCCTATGGACGTCCACCCAGACGTCCATATCAGTTGTAGCCTTTTCAAAAATCTGTTTAGTTTAAATTTCAAACTACCAACGGGTATAAACTGCCAATAGTTGTCCTAATTTCTAGGAGCAGTTATTACAACTGGCTTAACTGCCCATTTTTAAATTATATATAAATGACTCATTTCAAAAGAGTTTTCAACCGAATTTTTGATAATCTCATTTACATTTTCAAGTTCTTCTCATTTTTTAATCTTTTGTGAAAACTCTGTCCATTCTCTCGTTTTAAAGTTTTTATTAATCTTTTGAGAGATAGAGATCATTCAGGGGTTAAGATTTTTCTAGTTTTTAAAATAAAAAGATCTCTGATTTTGTCGAAGAAGTTTGTGTTTCAAAACCGTTTCTTAATCCTTTGAAAAACTTTTTCGAATCATTTTAAAACTTTCTTAATCTTCAAAAACAAAATCCATTATCTCTTTTGAATTGAAACTTGATTTATCTTGTGAGATCAATAGAATTGTATAGTTGGTTTGTAAATATTTGTTGAAAATCTTGTTTGTACGACTTGGTGAAGAAAGATCTAAGATTTTCACATTGTAAGGGTTTCAGATTTGAGCCTTAAAAAAAAGTCTAGGTGTTCATCGTCTTCAAGTGTAAAGATTTTAAGATTTGAGTCTGAGAAAAGATCTGGGTTTCTCCACTCATAAGGAGTCATTGGATAGTGAAGTTAAATGCCGAGCAGGAGTTTTCAGGCGGGGATTAGCCACAGAGTTGATGAACCTTGTTAACAATTCTTTGTGTCATTTTCTTTCTACGTATTCTGTGTTTGTGAAATTGTGTTTATTTTATACTCTGATTTATATTCCACTGCAAAATTTCATAATTTCGCACAATTGCATTAAGTTTTCCATAAAACCTTATTCACCCCCTCTAAGACTGTTTTCAATTGGTATCATAGCCATGCTACTCTATTTTGTAAGATTAAGCTCTTGAGTATCTGATCCTATGACAAACCATATGGAAGAATAATTTACTAACCGTCATTTTCTTTTCAATGGTACCAACTATCAATTCTGGAAAACTAGGATTAGAGTTTTCCTTCAGTGTATAGATATAAAAATCTTAGAAATCATTGAAAACCCATTTGTCGTCCCTACCACAAATTCATTATCTGATGCCGACAAGAGATCAATGATATTAAATATCAAGGCAATGAATGCACTTCATTGTTCTTTGAATTCAGAAGAATTTAATAGAATCTCTATGTGTTAAACGGAAAATGAGATTTGGAATACTTTTTAGACTGCCTATGAAAGAACCGGTCAAGTTAAAGAGAACGAGATCAACCGTCTCATGCACGAGTATGAGATGTTCCAAATGAGAGACGATGAAACCATCGACTCTATGTATTCTAAATTCAACAACGTTATTACAGAACTCGTTAATTTAGGGAAGAAATTCGATAAGAAAGAAAAGTGTTACAAGCTGCTGAGATCACTAACGATTTTATGAAAATCTAAGATCACTGCCATCGAAAAAGCCAATGATATGACAACATTAACTGTTGACTCCCTAATAGGTAAGTTAAAGATGTACGAAATGCAATCAGGCGATCTAAAGCAAAAGTAAGAGAATGACACTCAAAGGAAAAATATCGTGCTTAAGGCTTCGATCAGTAAGTCTAAGCCTAAGGAAACATTTAGTGATGATGAAAGCGACGATGAAGAATGACCAATATTGCTAGATACTTTAGGAAGTATCTGAAGTCCAGGAAATATCCTTAGAACAAAGGTACGTATAAATCTAATAAATTTTTTAATAATTAAACTCTTCGTTGTTTTGAATGAAATAAGAAAGGCTATTTGAAGTCGGAGTGTCCTACTCTCAACAAGGATAAGTGGAAATCTAAGAAGGAATCAGAAAAGCGTTCGTTTCAGACTATTTGGGACGATATGGATTCCAGCGACTGAGAAGCCAAAGAAGTCGCAAACATATATAGTAATCATTGGATCTTTGATAGCGGTTGCTCGAGGCATATGACTGGAAACATTCAAACCTTCGAAACGTTATCAAGAGAAGAAAATGGTATTGTCACTTTTGGAAATAACAACAAAGGGAAAATTATCGGTAAAGGTGATATTTCTTTCAACAATACATCTAATACAACAATAATAAACTACGTATTATATGTAGAAAATCTAAAACATAACTTATTTAGTGTAAGCAAATTTTGTGATAAAAGTTATAACGTAATTTTCGAAAAAGAATTTTGTAAAATTATATATGATAATAAAGTAGTTTTAACCGGTAAAAGATATCATAATACATACATCCCCCCCCAAGATTTTAAAAATCCAGACATTAAGTGTCTAATAGCAAACAATGAAATAGACACGTTACTTTTGTTAGTTATATGTATGCCCTAGAGGCCATTACTGTACATACGATGTATATTATAGTGGATGCTTGGACATATATAGAGAACTTTCTTGCTTGACATGATAGTATGCTATCTGGTTGCTCTTTATCTTAACATGTACACTGATTGTCTCTATGTTACATATTGATAAAGCCCTTATGATGAGTACTTGACTACCAGGACTATGATGCAGATCATACTAGTGGGGACAGAGTAGTCGTTAAGTACATCCTTCAAATGTTCCTAGTCGTGGGTGTATCGAGACAGGGCATCGATATACCAGTATAGACTAGCGTATAGCTTCTCGTCCCATGTAGATGGGCGATGGATGATCCCATATCCATTGGTGTTTGACATCAGAGACAGTATACGGGTGCTCAGTTGAGACTGGGTACACTGGACGGACTCGCCGAGAACTCCCAGATGGTATTATACCTAACGTCAGATGGCAGTTCTCTGGTGACACTGGTACAGGTTAGTCTGTAGACCCGAGATCGTCATAGAATCTTGTGTGATTCCCACTGTGCTTTGATTTCCACCTTACCACGTTCAAGAGAACGTGCAAAACGGTGGCTTTTGGGTACAGTCCCGAGTCACATGGAGGCAATGAACGATATGAGGGGTTTCATCTTTCCCAGTATTGGAAGTTGATGTTGCGCTGTGCTCGATTGGCTATAACAGGAAGTCCCTGGTCAGGGCTGCTTTAGAGATATACTGGTAAGTGTTATCAGTAGTTTCTCGACCCGTTATGAGTCTCATATCGACACGACTTATCGAGTTACTGGGGTATGACGTTTACCACCCCTAGACGAGATATGCGACATATCGGACTGTACGGTAGTGTTACTGATTGGATTCGCAGAAGTACGAGCAGGCTTACTTGTTGATTTTCTGATCGCTCAATACCCGAGTGGCCGTTACGTTTAGCAGACCGCTTGCGGCTTGTGGGCGTTTGATATGATCATCACCTACTGCCGGCGTATCGACGAGTCTTTAGAGTCCTACACAGAGGTTTCCTGGCTCAAGCGAAACAGAGTAGGAGCACATATGCGATATGTGCGGGACCGAGATTAATGCGTGTATGTGATACTGCATTCCATTCTCGCGATATGTGATATCGGTCGGTTATATATGATATAGCCGGGTTATCGGATCAAGTGTTGATTCGATAAGTTGATTCATATAATATTAGTCGGTGATTGGAAGATTTATTTTGCATCAAAGAATTGTTAACTGCAATCAAGAACGGCGTCGCTTGGTAGCTAGCCGGTGAGTACGGGTCGGTCCACAGGAATTTTGTGTATTCTCAAATTGTTCTAACAAGTTAATTCCAAATGGTGTTGGGATGATTATCACTAAAAACTAAGTTGATTTAGACTAGGATTAGAATCTTGCTAGGGTTAGGTTTATGTTAAGTTTGGAAATTTAAGATTTCCCACCGCTTTCAATGCCCTAATTTAGATCTATGTAGGTGTTATGGTAATAATTAATAAATGGGATTAGGACGATCGGGAAGAAACGATGTTTCTTCCTCTAGGTCCTTGTCCGTCCTTTCTTAATTCTTACCCTAACCTCCATGGAAAACATGCACAACCGGTCTTTTAAACTACGGTATCACCGTTACCTCATGGGTAGGGTGCCGTAGGGAGCGGTATGTGTATGTATGCATGGAGTCCTATTAATTAATATGTGATGGGCAAGAAAAGGGTGAGAGATTTGCATCTCTCAAACCTTTCCTATTCCTAACCCTAACAAGTGAGGAACTACTCACTCATTAGGGGATTGATAAAAGACATGTTTTTTTTATATGAGTTTTCAATTTAAAAGATTAACTATCTAAACCACTGCAAATTAATAAAAAGTTCTAAGCTAATTAACTAGGGCAGATAATAAATCTTTACTAGGACAGAAAAGAATTTAAGAACTAGGGCAATAAAAATAAATCTACTTACTTTATTAATGCTCTCAAAACATTACAAAGGTTTTCTGAATTTTTGATTAATGAAAAGATGCATACCTCAAAGAGAGGTTTAGGATTTCTATTTATAGAGCATAGAAACCCTAGGGTTACAATCGATTCACATCTGTATTTACAAATATACCCTAAGAAGACTAGTCAACGCGCCGCCACACCGTCATAGAGTTTGCACCAACACGGGCTCCTTATGGCCGCGGAACCGCGGCCAAAACCCATGTTTGGCCGCGGATCTGCGGCCATATAATAGCTTCATGGACTGCACTTTTTAGGGTTGATTCCGGTTGCATTTTGCTTCTCGTTTCTTCACTTGGTTTCTCAGATTGTCTTCTAAATTTCTTCCAGATTTCCACAGTGAATAATGTCGTGGATTTTACCGTTTGCTTCGTGTCGAAGTCTTGAACCTTGCACTGCCTTTGTACTTTGTGAACTTGTTCATTGATCTTCATTGTCCTTCAAACTGTAGGCATGATCAAGATTCTTCCATTTGTCGGTCGTAGTCTCACTTTTGTATCGTCTTTTCACCAATTTCACTGTTTTTGTTCCGAGAACCTGTAACCTGCAACTATGTAGCAGACATGGATCAAAAGCACCTGTTTATTTGTAAAATGAATAAGAATAGGGAATATAATAATGCAAAATTACGATATGAACAAATACCCCTAAACTTATCTTTCGCTCGTCCTCGAGCAAAACTAGTTTTATTCTCGAAAAAGTCCTAGACTTACTTTCGCAGGGAAACGCGATTGCACTGAGCTCGTGCAACAAGCCATTAAATCTCTAGGTGTTCCTAGTAGGAGGAGTGTTGTCTCCTGAGGGTTTTCAGCGGATACTACCCACAAAATCCTATTAATTCAGCTTATCGACTTTTATTCTCCAATTAGGTTTTCTAACAAGAACTCTATTATCTTCGACTCAGAAATTATCCACCCGTATTTTTCACGCTTCCTTATTATATAACTTAAGATTATATATGTTCTGTAGACTGACTTAGCTTTTAGCATCTTTTAAGTTTTCATTCTAGGGTTCCATCTCAATTTAGGAATTTTTATCATCTCTACTAAAAATATAAGTCCTATTTTTCATTCCTATTTCTTATCTAAACCCCAATCACATACCCCTACGTGTGTGTATGTATCACCCCTACACTTGGAAATTCAAATCAAGCTATTATACTCTTGTCCATCGTCCAAAGTACTTTACAATTGGTGAATTTTTAGATGAAATTGCTCACACATTTTTCATGCGACCGTTAATACTTTTTGAGGTACCAACGACCGATTACAAAATGTGTTTGCACAGTAAAGCGTAATTCCTAATCTTGTAATACCTAAGTCTTTAGCAGTGACTCCGAAACCAGTTGGTCTAAGGCGCTTGGTGATAAAGCACCCTCGCTAAATATTTTTTTTTCTATTTATGCAGCCTTAAGTAATTACAAAAACCAGTGTTCATTTTTTTTATATCTTTATTCACACTTGTATTTTTTATTTTATTTTCCTTCATACTAAGGGCTTTAGACAAGAGCACTTCAAGGTCCCCTCTACTATTCCAAGTTTCAAGGTGCGTGTCTGTGCAATTTGTAGGATATATATTTTCAGAATTTAGATTTAAGCTTAGGAATTATTTTTCAAATTTATACTTTAATAAAAATATCAATACTTTTCCCTTGTTTTAACTTAGCCCAAGAAGTCAACTCGAAATTTGCCTATTTCTAAATAAACTATAAAGACATATAATTTCTATCGTTAAATTTTAAGAAAGGTTATTTTTAGGGTTTTTAATTTACTAAGTCTAAGATCTAGTTGTTCCTAGCTAGTTAACCTTTTTGTCAAACTCAAGTCAATTATGCCCAAAATTGAATGTTTTAATTTTTATAATTTTTCAAAATTTTCAGTTTTTATTTGATTTTTATATTTTTATATTTTTTTATATTTTCAAAATTTTCAATTTTTATGATTTTTATATAAGAATGTAATGCAGAATTTAAATATGCAAAAGAAAAGGAAAAATATATACAAAAGTTTTAAAAAAAGTATGGAATGCAAAAGATAACTATATACAACCACCGACTCCCCCAAACTTATCCAAAGCAGTGCCCTCACCGCTCGGCCTCACGTTTATGCTAGAAATGCCCAATTTTTTTTTTATTTTCAATTTTTTCATGTTATTTTGCATTTATATATTTACAAATGATACACACCCCCAAACTTGTTTGAAACAAAGTCTTGGCTAGATAATCGAAAATTTGGGGGTAAAATGGAGGAAGATCAATCAGTGTAAATCGGCTCCTGCAAAAACAGGAGTTCCTCCGACGGGTCCGCAGTGAGGAACGGTTTGAGTCGATGTCCGTTCACTTTAAACAAAATACCGTCCACCGGGTTTTCTAGGTCCACCGCACCGTGCGGATATACGGTGCGTACCAAAAACGGCCCTTTCCATCTAGATTTTAGCTTGCCGGGGTGAAAGTGTAACCGAGTGTCATAAAGCAAAACCTGTTGACCAGGTTTAAACGTTTTGCGCATAAGGTGTTTGTCATGGAACACCTTAGTTCGGTTTTTAACAATGACAGCATTATCATAAGCCTCATCCCGCAGCTCATCTAGTTCATTCAATTGCAGCTTTCGATTGTTGCCCGCATCTCTCATCGATAAATTCAACTCCTTAATTGCCCAAAATGCCTTGTGCTCAATCTCAACTGGGAGGTGACAAGCCTTCCCATAAACAAGCCGGTATGGAGACATACCCAGATCGGCCTTGTAAGCAGTACGGAAAGCCCATAGTGCATCGATCAGTTTGTGTGACCAATCTTTACGGTTTTTAGAAACCGCCTTCTCCAAAATTTGTTTAATTTGCCGATTCGAAACCTCGGCTTGTCCACAAGTTTGAGGATGGTATGGTGTTGACAATTTGTGAGTAATGGAATATTTGCGCATTAAGGACTCAAAAGTACTATTGCAGAAGTGAGATCCATTATCACTTGTAATTGCTCGAGGGTGCCCAAACCGAGAAAAGATATTTTCTTTAAGAAATCGAACAACAACCTTGTTATCGTTCGTTCGGCTAGGCACAGCCTCGACCTATTTTGACACATAGTCAACAACCAAAAGAATATACATATTCCCAAAGGAATTGGGAAATGGTCCCATGAAGTCTATTCCCCAAAAATAAAAAATATCCACAACTAAAATTGGTTAGAGCGGCATTTCGTTTTTCCGTGATATCCGGCCCAAGTGTTGGCACCAGGAGCATATCTTGCAGTATTCATATGCATCTTTAAAGAGACGTGGCCAGTAGAAACCACACTGCAAGATCTTTTCTGCTGTCTTCTTGGGGCCAAAATGCCCGCCACACGCTTGATCGTGGCAAAAGGACATCACACTCTTAAACTCGTTTTTAGGTACATACCGACGAATGATTTGGTCGGAACAGTATTTAAAGAGATACGGCTCATCCCAGTAAAAGTGTTTTACTTGGGACAAGAATCGGAGTTTATCCTGTTTCGACCAATCTTTAGGTATCAAGCCGGTAGCCAAGTAGTTTACTATATCAGCGAACCAAGATTCGCATGACACAGTTAAGAGTTGCTCATCGGGAAAAACATCTTTAATTGGAATTTCAAGTGTAGGTGAAGAAGGAAGTCGTGAAGGTGATCGGCCACTACATTTTCACATCCTCTTTTGTCCCTTATGACAAGGTCAAACTCTTATAGCAAGAGGATCCAACGTATTAACCGCGATTTAGCATCCTTCTTTGCAAAAAGGTGGCGAAGAGCTGAATGGTCCGTGTACACAATCATTGGAGAGCCGATTAAATAAGGCCGAAAATTTTCAAGTGCAAACACAACGGCTAAAAATTCTTTTTCTGTTGTTGTGCAGTTCAGTTGGGCCTCATTTAATGTTCGGCTAGCGTAATAAATTACGTGCGACATCTTATTAATGTGCTGTCCAAGAACATCACCAATGGCGAAATCAGATGCATCACACATAATTTCGAATGGATGCGTCCAGTCGGGAGATGAAAGAATGGGCGCAGAAATGAGTGAGTATTTCAATGACTCGAACGCTTTCATGCATGTTGAGTCGAAATCAAAAGTGGTGTCCTTGGCCAATAAAAGAGTCAAGGGTCTAGCTATCTTGCTAAAATCCTTGATGAATCATCTATAAAAACCGGCATGGCCAAGGAAGGCTCGGATGTCTTTGACGCATTTAGGAGGAGGAAGATTGGAAATGACTTCAATCTTGGCTTTATCAACCTCTATGCCATTTTGCGAGATGACATGCCCTAAGACAATACCCTCTCGTACCATAAAGTGGCACTTCTCCCAATTTAAAGTGAGGTTCTTATCCCTACAATGGGTAAGAACCGCGTCAAGGTGTAGCGAACACTCGTCGAAGGAGTCACTGAAAATGGAGAAATCATCCATAAAGATCTCCAAAAATTTCTCCACCATGTCAGAAAAGATCCCCATCATACACCGCTGAAATGTAGCGGGTGCATTGCATAATCCAAAGGGCATGCGACGGTAAGCGAAAGTACCGAAAGGACAAGTAAATGTGGTCTTGTCTTGATCTTTTTCGGCGATGGGGACTTGATTATAGCCGGAATAGCCGTCCAAAAAGCAATAAAATTCATGCCCAGCCAATCGTTCTAGCATTTGGTCAATGAAAGGTAAAGGAAAGTGGTCTTTCCTTGTCGCGGCATTGAGTTTTCTATAGTCGATGCAAACTCACCACCAAGTTTGGGTGCGAGTGGGTATTAACTCATTTGCCTCATTGGTTATGACCGTAATGCCCGATTTTTTTTGGACAACATGAATGGGGCTAACCCACTGGCTATCCGAGATAGGGTAAATGATACCACTATCAAGACATTTGACAATCTCCTTCTTGACAGCCTTTTTCATTATGGGGTTGAGGCATCTTTGTGGATCCCTTACTGGCTTGGCATCATCTATCATGTGTATATGATGTTCAACTATGAGGGAACTAATCCCCTTGATGTCCGCCATAGTCCAGCCAAAAGCTTGCCGGTTATTTGTAAGACCATTAAAAGGGCTTTCTCTTGCTCGAGGGCTAGAGAGGCCGATATGATAATGGGAAGGGTCTCATTCTCACCTAGGTAAGCATATTTAAAGTGAGACGGAAAAAGCTTGAGTTCGAGTTTGGGAGGTGAAACAATTGAAGGTAACATTGGTGAAACTGTTTCAAACTCGAAGAATTCCATCAACGGTTCAAATCGAGTGTACACAACCGAGTCGGATGGTTCAACTAACTCATCCGAAAAATCAAAAGACTCAAACTCGGGTGGTGAGTCTTCAAAATCGTCCAAAAAGGTGAAACACTCATAATCGTTTTCCGGCGTGAAAGCTGTGTCAGATTCTAAGAGAAACGCACTAGAGCCGTTAAAACTGCTGTGATCGAACATAAATTTTTCGAGCTCACAGTCCTCCTGTGTGATCTCATGGATCGAGCAAACATCAAGTATACTAGCATTAGGCTCGGATGGCTGATTCTCCAACTTAAAAATATTGAGTTCAATTGTCATGTTTCTAAAAGATAGGTTCATTGAACCATTACGACAATTGATCACCGCATTGGAAGTAGCAAGGAATGGTCGACCAAGTATCACCGGAATTTGACTCCGGGGGTTAGCCACAGATTGTGTATCCATAACAATAAAGTCAACGGGGAAAATGAAGTCCCCTACTTTAATTAACACATCCTCTAACTCACTCCTAGGATGGGTGATGGATCGGTCGGCCATTTGGAGAGTACAATGAGTGGGTTTAAGCTCTCCAACGCCCAATTGTTCGTATACTGAATATGGTAGGAAATTGACACTAGCACCAAGATCTAATAGTGCTCTATTGATGTTCTTGTCCCCAATTGTTATCGAAATTGTAGGACAGCCGGGGTCCTTATGTTTTTGGGGTAAAGATTGGACAAGAGCATCACTAACAGCACTGCCACGAAAACTTTCTTTGGTACTTGTGACTTCCTCTTCTTGGTGCATAAGTCCTTTAAAATTTTCGCGTAAGAAGGGACTTGTTGGATTGCATCCAAGAGAGGTATGTTTATGCTAACCTGTTTGAACAACTCTACAATCTTCTCCATTTGTGGAGTTGGTTTATTGGATCTCAACCTGTTTGGAAAAGGAACATTTTGAAAATTTGTTGAGTCCAATTTTTGTGGAGTAGATTGCTGAGTTGGAGCGGATCCCAGTGTTGGTGTGTTCGTGAAGTGAGATGTGGGTCCGTTCGAGCTAGAAGAAGTAGAGCCTTGTGAAGGATGAAGAATAGGCTCTAACGAAGAAGATGAAGAAGAAGAAGAAGATGAAGAAGAAGCACCGGCAGGGGTGTCATCACTATTACCCACGTTATTGTGCAACACTTTTCCAGATCTGAACGTGGTCACAGCATTTACATTATGATTTTGTTGTTCATATGCAACATATGCGTTGTGTGCGTGACCGGGATTTGGCAATGGTTGAGATGGAAGCTTTCCCTTTTCTCGCTCGCTCAACGCAGCATTTAGTTGTGCAATTTGGGCCTCAATTGATTTGATGCTTTGATCGTGTGAGGCACTGTTTTGCACCAAAGATTGAATGGAAGTCTCCAACCTTGCTGTGGATTGTGTAGATTATTTTAGAAACGCATCTAGAGTTCTTTCTAGCGAGGTAACCTTATCATTATTCGGTTGAACAAAATTGTTTTGAGGGTAAGAATTTTTTGGCACAAAATTGTTCATTAGGTTTGAGTAAGGTTGTGGTTGGAAAGGTTGCTGGTATTGAGTTTGTGGAGATGCTTGTTGTTGTGGAGGAGGAGGCCTTTGAAAGTTGTTGCTGCTTTGGAATTGTTGATTTTGATTCCAAGCAAAATTTGGGTGGCTCCTCCAACCAGGATTATAAGTCGAAGAGTATGGATCACTTCTTTGTTGCTGAAAGGCAGCATTGACGTGATCTTGTCCTTGAACAGGTGGATTGTAAGGACACTCTTCGGTAAGATGTGATGGATCCGAACAACAAGCGCAAACAGTTCGTGGGGGTAAAGCAGGGGTAGGAGAAGGTGATGAGATTTTGGTCTCAATTGCTTCTAGCTTTTTCGTAAGTGCGACCATTTCGGCCTTCATTGCAATCGACATATCTAATTGATATATGCCTGCCCTAGACTGACCAACAGAAGAAGATGAGATGGTCTTAGTGCTTTCCCACCGAAGTGTTTGTTCAGTAAGATCCTCGAGAAACTGCCAAGCTTCCTCACTAGATTTTGTTAGAAAGTGACCTTGACAAATGGTTTCCAACAACTGCTTAGTTGCTGGGTTCAATCCTTAGTATAAGGTTTGGCAAAGTTGCCAATTCTCGATACCATGATGAGGGCATTGAACAAGTAGGTCTTTAAATCTTTCAAAACACTTCCAAAAGGGTTCGGAAGGAAGCTGGGAAAATTGAATGATCTCATTGCGAATTCTCGCGGTCTTGTGATGTGGGTAAAACTTTTTAAGAAAAGCTTTAACAAACTCTTTCCAATTTTTAATTGAGTGTGATGCTGTGCTGTATAACCATTTCTTGGCTAGGCCACATAAGATGAAAGGAATAACCCTTAGCCTTATAGCATCATCTTGAAGTTGTGTTGTTTTCATCATTGCACAAACATTCTGAAATTTATTTATGAAGATATAGGCATCTTCGGATTCCAGTCCGTGAAATTTTGGCAACATGTTGATGAAGTGGGGTTTGATATCAAAATTATCCCCATTTGCCGGTGGAAGTGAAAGACAAGTAGGTAAGGCGGTGCGGATAGGGTAGAAAAGATCTTGGAGCACGATTCGTTGGGGCGCTTCAACAGCGGGTGTTGTGGGTTATTCGCACCTAACGGAGGTGGAATCAGTCATGTGGGTAAGGTGTTGTTAGGATTAAATTCCGACATCTCCTTAGAAGACGAAGAATGTGAAGGTGAAGGTAAGGAAGTGGAAGGAATTTCGACTTCGGAGTCGAAAGCGTCGTCGGTCGATACCAACGAGACACGGACTAATCGGGCAATAGTGTCCCTAGTCCAACCGGACATACACTAAACAGGTAGTGTAGTCAAAAAGGTGAAAAACAGAAGGTGGGGGTAAGAAAACGTCAATGGAAAGAAAGTGGGTGTAAGTGGGGTGCAAGGATCTCTTAGCGACAAGTTGCAAGTTTTTTTTTTTTAAATTTTTCCTTTTTTCTTTTTGTGTTTTTTTTATATGTGGAGCTTTTTGCAAAAAGGATTTTCGATAAAAGGCTTAGACACACGTTCAATCAATCACAAATGCACAATCAAGCCTAGATCTAGGGTCACCTAGGTCAGCTAGACAGCTCCTAACTTTTCCAAAGGGCAAGAAGTAGGACCTCAAACCGCCTCTTCACTGCCAATTGTGGCCAGGTAAGCACAAGTAGAGAAAGGAGGGATTCACTCACGAATCACCATGAGACGGACCTTTTAAAGTTACCTTTCACTACCTGTCTAGCCTAGACACCACAAAGTCAGGTTAGGATCAACGGTCGATGCCTACAACTATTCCTTTGTCCTATTGAGCGCGAAGTCCTTAGGGCTGAGTCTAATCTTTTTTATTAGATTGATGGTCAATGCAATATGCCTTATGTGATCTTTGGGGTCCTAGGAAGGGTGATGACGTCCCCACCCAATCTGGATTGGTGTTCAAGCCCCTTAAAGTCAATTTAGATATGCAAAGCAATAAACACAATCACTTGTAGACAATTTTTTTTTAGCGCGGCGCAAAGAATCCTTCACAAGATCAATTATTGGAGAAGGGGATAAATTTTTGGCGCAAAGAATCCTGCAGGCAAATTTTACAGAGGAGATATTGGGGTTGCAGAGAAGAAGAGAAAGCTTACAGCGATTTTTCAACGAGCCGACGTCACCTTCCTGCCGCGGTTCCGCCGCCAAAACGTGCTTCCCGCCGCGGTTCCGCGGAGTTCTCCGCGGCTCGGTTCCCGAAAATTTTTCTGCTCCTCTGTTCTTATTTTCCTCTGTTGTTCAGATCTGCCGTTTTCTGTTTTGCTCTCTGGATTTTTCCAGATCCGAACTCGTTCGTCGATCCTGCAAAATTCCAACGAAACACCCTTCAAACAAAAACAAGATGATAAATTTTTTATATATTTTAATTTTTCAGTTTTTTATGAGTTTTATGATTTTATATTAACCCGAAATTGCAAAAAGAAAATACTACGCCATCCCCGGCAACGGCACCATTTGATTGGAAGATTTATTTTGCATCAAAAAATTGTTAACCACAATCAAGAACGGTGTCGCTTGGTAGCTAGCCGGTGAGTACGGGTCGGTCCATAGGGATTTTGTGTATTCTCAAATTGTTCTAATGAGTTAATTCCAAACGGTGTTGGGATGATTATCACTAAAAACTAAGTTGATTTAGACTAGGATTAGAATCTTGCTAGGGTTAGGTTTAGGTTAAGTTTGGAAATTAAAAATTTCCCACCACTTTCAATGCCCTAATTTAGATCTATTTAGGTGTTATGGTAATAATTAATAAAGGGGATTAGGACGATCGGGAAGAAACGATATTTCTTCCTCTAGGTCCTTGTCCGATCTTTCTTAATTCTTACCCTAACCTCCATGGAAAACATGCACAACCGATCTTTTAAACTACGGTATCACCGTTACCTCGTGGGTAGGGTGCCTTAGGGAGCGGTATGCGTATGTATGCATGGAGTCCTATTAATTAATATGTGATGGGCAAGAAAAAGGTGAGAGATTTGCATCTCTCAAATCTTTCCTATTCCTAACCCTAACAAGTGAGGAACTACTCACTCATTAGGAGATTGATAAAAGACATGTTTTTTTAATGAGTTTTCAATTTAAAAGATTAACTAACTAAACCACTGTAAATTAATAAAAAGTTCTATGCTAATTAACTAGGGCAGATAATAAATCTATACTAGGGCAGAAAAGAATTTAAGAACTAGGACAATGAAAATAAATCTACTTACTTTATTGCTGCTCTCAAAACATTACAAAGGATTTCTGAATTTTTGATCAATGAAAATAGGCATACCTCAAAGAGAGGTTTATGATTTCTATTTATAGAGCATAGAAACCCTAGGGTTATAATCGATTCACATCTGCATTTACAAATATACCCTAAGAAGACTAGTCAACGCGTCGCCATACCGTCACAGAGTTTGCACCGACACGGGATCCTTATGGCCGCGGAACCGCGGCCAAAACCCATGTTTGGCCACGGATCCGCGGCCATATAGTGGCTTCATGGACTGCACTTTTTAGGGTTGATTCTGGTTGCATTTTGCTTCTCGTTTCTTCACTTGGTTTCTCAGATTGTCTTCCAGATTTCTTCCAGATTTCCACAGTGAATAATGTCGTGGATTTTACCGTTTGCTTCGTGTCGAAGTCTTGAACCTTGCACTGCCTTTGTACTTTGTGAACTTTTCATTGATCTTCATTGTCCCTCAAACTGTAGGCATGATCAAGATTCTTCCATTTGTCGGTCGTAGTCTCACTTTTGCATCATATTTTCATCAATTTCACTGTTTTTGTTCCGAGAACCTGTAACCTGCAACTATGTAGCAGACATAGATCAAAAGCACCTGTTTATTTGTAAAATGAATAAGAATGGGGAATATAATAATGCAAAATTACGATATGAACAGTCGGTTGTATATGATATAGCCGGATTATTAAATCAAGAGTTGATTTAATAATTTAATATATAATTATATATTTGATATAAGACATTACATTAACTAGTATTAGCTCACTGAAGATTTCTTTTCTCACTAGATGTGCACATTGTATATATGTGATATGTATATTTTTGTACATATTTTGTGTCATGCTTGATGACACAAGCAAGATGGGTGTATGAGACTTATACCATGCTAGGGTTAAGTTAGGGTTTTATTTATTGCTTAAGTTATCACAAAAGAGAAAAGACTTGGTCAATATTTTCAAGCTTGGAAGAAGGTTGTAGAACATTGATAAAGTCCACTCTTTTGTCATTCCTTAGGATATTTGTTTACCCAACTCTTAATCTTAGCCTTTGGTTTATTCTCTATATGAGTTAGGCATGAAGGCTTAACTCACCCATGGTTGCAATAATTCATTTGGATTTATTCATATGATGAGTTCTTCTTCTTCTTCTTCCTCCTCCTAAAAAGCTTTCTAGCTTCAATAGAGATATGAGATAAAATTTGAGAAAATCAAATCTAAAGTGAGCCCACTTCCTACTTCATCATCCTCTATTACTTGCCATTTAGTATATGGTGTTTGCTTCACTAATTCCACAATTAGTGAAGAGATAGCTTGGGTTAATGTCTCCTCGACGTAGATCATCTTCGGCCTCGAAGATTTCGAAGCAAGCATGTTCGTTTCTTCATGGGAGCCTCTCTAGAGTCCAGAGTTCACGATCGCAGCGAAGGGACTACTACACGTAGCTATTGAAGTGAAGGACCGGTCTACAAAGGTTGTATTCCTTTCTCACTTAGGATGTAAAGTGTTTACATATGTTATTCCGTCGATTTCTGGTATACGATTCTATATTTATGGTTAGCTAGAACGGCAAAATTTTAATTTGGCATGGACGATGCCTCCCGAAACCTTGATGCCATGCTAGACAACCTTGTAGTGGTATCAGAGCCATGCTAGAAATTTATACGGATTTTGTTAAGATTACGAAATCGAAATACTCCGAAACTTGAAACACGAAATTGTAGTTTCTGTCGATTTTAAAAGGTTGTCAAAATTTTTTTTAAACAAGTACAGAGTGCTATATGGGATATAACATGAACACTGGAGAAATTTGAGCTCATTATAAGATTTTTTGGCCGGCCACAACCCCCCTCATCTCGGCCAAATCCGAGCAGAACCCTCTGAATTTTTGACTGTGTTCCAGTAACTTGGTTTTGATGTTTCAGGTGTTGTTTATTTTTGCTAATTTTGCATGTGATGTAATATTACACTATAAGCAAATCGATGTGTTTCGTATTCGTAGTTTTAACATTGTTTCGGGTTATTCGCATGTTGTCTAGACGAAGTCAGAATGTTCAAACGATTGTCAAAAACCCATTTTTTCCAAGTTTAACGTATTCGGAAAAATATGCAAGTGATTCTGTGGACCCTCTAGAAGAATGAAACCTTAACTCGATTATGTGACCGTCAGAACCGCCACTAAACCCTAGGGTTTGTGGTAGTTCAGCATTGTCACATGTGCGGCGTTGGTTTGACCCTTCTACGGCTGGTTCATAAGTACTGTGGCATCTTCTGGGTATTATTAAAACTGTGCTCAAATGTTGAGCTGTCGGGAAAATTGTGGGACTCTGATGAATCGATCGAAAAGTTTAACGTCGTCTGGATATTATGTGATGAGATACAATATTTGGAATCCACAAATGTAGTTATGAGGTAACTAATTTGAATGTTATAAATCTAGCAATTTAGTCTCATTTGATCGGTTGCCACGGGATTTTGATGTGATCAAAAGTCCGTCGCAATCACGTAGCGTACACGGATACTCGCCGGGTAACCTTATTAGATAGCCACGCCCCACAGCCCCGACCAAGTGACTGTAGGAGAACCCCGTCGCCAAAAGCATCCATTCGGGTGCTCGCGGCAACGGTGTTCCGCCTTAGTGCACTTCGTCGACGGTATCGGGGGGTGCGGCCGTCTGCTAAAGTTTCCGATGAGCATTCGATCAGGACGTCGGGAATCTTGTTGAATTGCCCGACTAGATATTGAAAAGTGTTTTCGAGATCGAGACTAAAATGCGGGGTTTATAATTGTTAGGCATGCGATGTCTAAGGAATTCATTTGGTTAGGTATGAAATCCAAAGTATGTGATACGTTGGGTTTATGATGTCTAAGGTGGTTGCGGATTCCAACTGTTGTAGTTTTTCACTTTCTTTTCTGCGACCGTAAGTGTAATATGTGGTGTATCGCCGGTTTCGGTGCTATATGTCAACGACAATTGGGATACGCATATTTACTTACGTTGATGACATGTGATGTTATGTGTTGCTGTGATATGTTATATTGGATCGTCGTGATTGAATAGCCGGGGGTTTTATGTGAGATGAGAGTTTTTCATTTTCATTCATGTAAAATTCATTGTATGTAATATTCTTTTATTAGGGCACTTCCGGGTTGAGGATGATGTCACCATTGTATATTATTTACTTTTCCGCATTAGGATAGACCCAAGGCGGGGAGCACAAGTAACGGGGTTCTAGAGTCCAGTAGGAGACCATCTCAAGGAGTTGAGACCGGGTCTCCTAACTCTAGAATTGGAAGGGTTGCTTGCCGCTCTCATAGGGGTCTAGGGGTGTGGGATTGGCTATTCATCACGACCGTGGAATCCGTGTTTTATACAGGCTTAATCTAAAACACGGAAATCCTAGTATATCAAATATTTCATATGTTGTGTTCTGCTGCGATATTCTGTAATGTGATCATTGATTATATTTTGAGACGAATGCTTATATTATATATATGATATATATTATATATTACTGCTTTCGTTTCATATGTGATGCTTGGGAAGCATAATTAAATGGGACTTCATTAATGAGATTAATGAAATAAAAGAAACCTAACGATGTTGTAGAAACTTGTCTCAAAAACTGGTAGCTCTAGTTCTTGCTTTGCATAGCGGTATTCCTTATGAAATATTCTGCACCTTATTCAATAAGGAAAGAGCCGAGATCCCTTCACCGGGAGTGACCTCTTTAGCGAAACTAGAAGATGCTACAAACTCGGTTTGTTTTTTGATTGCTTTTATAGTTTTTGCTTTGCATAGTGGTATTTGTGAAATATCCCGCACCTTATTCGATAAGGAAAGAGCCAAGATCCCTTCACCGGGAGTGACCACTTTAGCAAAACCAGTAAAAACCTCAAAAACACTCCTTTTCAAAATCACTCGATTCTACGACGATATCAAGATCATTACGCAAAAGGTTTTCTTAAAAACCTGTTGTAGCCCTCCGTCATTTCAGATAAGTAATAGTTAGTATTCGTGCTGCGTTTGTTGACCTTGTCAAGCGTAGTGTGCGGTAGCTGATTAGTGCTTATCTGCATAAGCATATGATGCGATTGGATTAGGGTAGTCGTGCGACCTTGTTGACCTTGTCAAGGGTCATGCGGGTGGGTTTAATTCAATCAGAAAATGACGGGTTGAACTTGACTTGCGGTCTATGGTTTGTTGACCTTGTCAAGGTCATAGATCGCTTGGGGCAAAATATTATCGGGAATTTCAAGTGTTGAAATTTGCAATGAGATTGCATACCTTCTATGAGATAGTTGGATCCCGATACCCACTGCGAGTAAGAGTTACTCTTGGGAGAGTTTTATACATTACAATGAGCCGATCAAGTAGGTGTCTAGAAAGGTGTCAACGGGGTTACGCCCCTGGAAAAATAAGGTTTATTTTAATTAGGTCCGTGCGAAAGCACGGGGAACCTCCCTCAAAGTACCGACACTGGCCTGGCTGAAAAATTGGCGAACTTGTAGGGTGTAATTAATCCCGGCTAGTCTTTCCTTTTAGGGTTTGAAGGAAGATTTGACTAAAACAGTGGGAGCCATCCTGATTAGATATATTAATAACCAATCTAATCTTACAAGAGCATACGCTGAGTATTTTCTTCTCTCTCTCTCCAGGTAGCGACTATGTCACGTCTTAATCAAGATAATAATACGGATGTACTGACCGAACCCGCTTGTTATACTAAGCTAAGGAACGTTGGTCCCGCTCCAACTTATAATTGTTATAAGACCGAGCAGGAAATAAGGGATTACCAGGATTCCCGTGCCACCCAAATGAAGAAAGCGCATGCTGATGCATCATCTTCGGGTGTGTTCATTACAGAGAACTGTTTCTCAGTATCCTTTACGTCCTGGGTATGTGATACCAGATCAGGATCCCACATATGTAATCAGTTACATGGGCTACAAATAGGTAAAGACTTGAGAATGGGTGATAAGTTTTAAGAGTTGGAAACGGTGCAAGTGTTGCAGCCAAATCTGTTGGCAGTTATCACCCTGTATTACGAAATACGTTGATTCGGAACGAATGCTATTGGATACCGAACTTGATATACAACATCATATCAGTCTCTTTATTTAATAAAGAAGGATATAATTTTGTATTGTTGGATAATGTTTTGAACATTTCCTATATCAAGAGTTGATCGGTTCAGGCACGTTGTCTAAAAGCATATACGTTCTAAATCAAACCACAGTTCTTAACATACAGAACACACACAAGAGGAAGAGTTCAGAAATGAACGAATCCTTCTTGAGGCATTATAGACTAGGTCATATCAATGCGACCCGACTAGCTAAGTTATATAAAGATGCATATTTAAATCAGTTTGAATTTACATCTTGTGAAACTTGCCAGTCATGTCACAAAGATAACATGACCATAGCTCCGTTTATTGGAAACAGAGAAAGAGTTAGTGAACTCTTGGGATTGATACATGATGATGTATGTAGGTCCCCTGTCTACACATGCCAGGAACAGTTCTTTGTATTTCATTACATTCACTGATTATCTCTCAAGATTCGGACATATGTTCCTGTTGAAACACAAGTCTGAACCTTTTGAGATATTCAAAGAATATAAGTTAGAATTAGAGAACCAAAACGGGTATAAGTATTATGTCCTTTGATGTGATCAGGGAGGAGAATACTTGAGCACGGAATTCCTGAACTATTCTAAAGGAGAATGAGATTCTTTCTTAGCATTACTCCTCTGTATACACCACATCACGTTAGTATATCGGGATGGAGCAATCGCACCCTATGTGATATGGTGTGCTCTATGATGAGTACTACTGAGTTTCCTATTTCTTTTTGGGAGTTATGCACTTCAGAAGCTGCATACCTATTGAATAGGGTTCCAACCAAATCAGGTGCCTACCACTCCATATGAAGATATGGTATGGGAAGAGCCCATCTCTTAAGGATATTAAGATTTGGGGTTGTTCGGCCTATGTCTAAAAGCAAAATCCGGACAAGCTCGAGGCAAGGTCAGTTTTGTGGAAGTTTGTTGGATATCCCAAGCATTCGCAAGGGAATATCTTTTACCACACGGAGGAGCAAAATGTGTTTTGTTTCTCAGCATGCCACCTTTGGGAAGGGGAATTTCTTGTGAAGAAATTAGTGGTCATGAGGTAGAACTGGAAGGAGTTCCAGCTATACAAACTGCAGCTGATGATTTGGTAGAACTGGAGGATTCAATAGTTCCCAACGAACCTCAGCCTCTCCGCCGATCTAATAGCGTTCCTTATCCACTTGAGAGATACTTTGGTTTTCTCTATGACAGTGGGAGTGAGGATTGCATCATAAGATGATGACTTAACTAGTTTCGAGCAGGCCATCAAGAGTGGTGACTCTATGAGAATGGCTGGATGCTAAGCGATCTGAGATGGAATCCATATACACCAATAAAGTATGGGCTTTGGTTGCTATATCTGAAGGGTTAAATCCCTATCAGGAGCAAGCATATCTTGAGAAGATTACTTGGTGTACATGGAAGGTTGAGACTTTCAAAACTAAGACTTATTGCAAAAGGTTCTCGTCATTGACCAGGTGTGGATAATGATGAAACCTTTTCTAGTGGCTATGCTTAAGTCCATCCAAATCCTAATTGCCATTGCTACATACCATGACTATGATATCTGGCGGTTGGATGTCATGACTGCTTTTCTAAATATTGATTTAGAAGAGAGCGTCTATAAGTACATAGCCAGAGGGCTTCGTAGACAGTGAGAGCAGCGAAAATGTATGCAAGTTGCTTTATGAGTTAAAGCAGGCATCGCGGAGTTGGAACGTCTGTTTTGATATGGTAGTCAAAGAGTTTGACTTCATCAAAATGGTAGATGAACCTTGTATATACAAAAAGGTAGTAGGGAGTATGGTGTTGATCCTCACATTGTACGTGGATGACATACTCTTGATAGGGAAGGAGTTTTCTATGCTACACTCGGTCAATCTCCTCTTATCACAAGGATTCTCCATATAGAATCAAGGTGATACCTCCTAAATCCTGGGTTTTGGATCTATGAGATAGATCTAAATAGATGTTAGGATTCTCACTAGGTGTAGTGAGATGGTATCAATCGATCCTGGGGAGAATCACTGGAAAGCTTCTAGGATGGTAAGGACGACTGAATGTTAGTCACATGCATTGTCTTTACTCTCAGTGGTACAGGTTAGTCTGTAGACCCGAGATCGTCATAGAGTCTTGTGTGATTCCCACTGTGCTTTGATTTCCACCTTACCACGTTCAAGAGAACGTGCAAAACGGTGGCTTTTGGGTACAGTCCCGAGTCACATGGAGGCAATGAGTGATACGAGGGGTTTCTTCTTTCCCGGTATTGGGAGTTGATGTTGCGCTGTGCTCGATTGGCTATAACAGGAAGTCCCTGGCCAGTGCTGCTTTAGAGATATACTGGTAAGTGTTATCAGTAGTTTCTCGACCCGTTATGAGTCGCATATCGACACGACTTATCGAGTTACTGGGGTTTGACGTTTACCACCCCTAGACGAGATATGCGACATATCAGACGAAGAGACCGGACTGTACGGTAGTGTTACTGATTGGATTCGCAGGAGTACGAGCATGCTTGCTTGTTGATCTTCTGATCGCTCAATACCCGGGTGGCCGTTACGTTTAGCAGACCGCTTGCGGCTTGTAGGTGTTTGATATGATCATCACCTACTGCCGGCGTATTGACGAGTCTTTAGAGTCCTATACAGACGTTTCCCGGCTCAAGCGAAACGGAGTAGGAGCATATATGCGATATGTGCGGGACCGAGATTAATGCGTGTATGTGATATGATCGCACGCTTTTGGCATGTCGGATGTTCAAAGTTCTAAAGTTATAACCGCGATCAGGACGGTGTCGCTTTGCAGCTAGCCGGTTGAGCACGGGTCGATCCTCAGGGAGATGGTTGTATGTCCGTTCTTGTCTTAGACGAGTCAATAAAGAATTTGTATATGTTTGTTCAAATCTAACCTATGTGTTTTATATGCAAGTATAAAGTTGTTAAGAAAAAGATACGAAAGTGTAAGCTAAAGAAATCCGCACTCAAAACCTTTGAGCCGAGTCTTGACCAATTGAAGCTAGAGCAATCGGCAACAACGTGGATTAGGGGATTCAAGCACGGTATTCATGGAATCCGTCTTATTTACCCTTGTCCTTCCGTTCTTGTCTCTTGCTTTCGCCTCCGGCCAAACCGAATGCAACCGGTCGCGGTTAGGAATCACCGTTACCTTGGTAGGGTAGGGTGCCTAACGGAGCACTTGCGTAACGTTTGGGCGGAGTTCAAAGGAAAATAATGGGAAAAGGAAATGAGGAATGAAACCTTAACTTACAATATTGTATTTATTCTTAACAACAACATATTACAACCATTCACAAAACGAACCAAAAAAGAGCAAAAGAAAAGATAAACAAAGAAAAGAAAAGATTACAAGCAAGTAATTAAAAGTGCATGGAATTTAAGTGCATGAAAGTAAAGCAAGTATTAAAGTGCAAGAAAGTAAATGAGCAAGAAATGAAACTAGGAACCATAGAACCCAAAACAAGACATGGGTTCAATAACCAAATCTTAAACTTGCAAGCTCAATTAAGAGGTTGCAAGATCAAGAAAAGGCAAAGAACTCATGGAGAATGAAGCACAAAAGTGAGAACATTATTGATTCCAAAATGATACAACCCCTTGAGATCAATGACCAAAGCTTAAACTTGCAAGCTCACTTAAGAGGTTGCAAGATCAAGTTAAGGTAGAGAGCTCAAGGGGGAAGCTAAGCAAAAAGAATGATACAAAATAACCCTCATTTTCATTTAACATCCACTCAAAAGCTCTCACAACAATTTAATGGAGGAAAGATGAAGAAGAAGAAGAAGAAAACTAAAAACTAACAAAAAGAGGGCATGAAAAAGAACATCCATGGCTTGGCAAGTTCTAGGCAATTTATAGGCAGGGAACTGGAAACCTAGGGCAATAATCTGCCTCCATATAAAATGACAAAAATACCCTCAAAAATTCTTCAGCTGAAGAGGCCGTACGGCCGCTGATCCGCGGCCTAAGCGCGCTTATGCCGCGGTTCCGCGGCCAATTAGAAGGCTTGGGTCTTCATCTTTTGTCGGATTCCCTGGTTTGTGGTCCTCTTAAGTGTGGTATATGTTGTTTCTCAGAAGCTCTTCACAATCATTCCAGAATATCAGCTGATCAAAAGGTGATGTGATGTGGATCTTTTGCCATGATTTTTCTTGAGCTCCGCGTAGATATGTTGGATCTTGTGTTGATATTGTGCTTTGTGCATGAAAATGACAATCGATTTGCCATTTTGTCCCTTAAACCGGTGTGCGGCAACACGGATAGAGAGCGGAGACCCGTGTTTTATCTGTGGTTGGCAGTAATCCGGAATTTGTCTTGCTTTTCCATGAATTTCACTGTTTAGAGCTGAGAACCTGTATTCTGTAATTAACTAGCAAACACGGCTCAAGGGTACCTACCGATAAGCAAACGAGCATAAGAATGGGCGGTAGTAAAAGCAATATTCTGGTGTGAACAAATACCCCCAAACTTAAATTTTGCTCGTCCCGAGCAAAACCAATTATTCACAAAAAGTCCTAACCGCACTTTCGCAGGGAACGCGATTGCACTGAGCTCGTGCAACAAGCCGTTAAACCTCTAGGTGTCCCTAGTAGGAGTAGTGTTGTCTCCTAAGGGTTTTCAGCGTATTACACCCACAAAATCCCGTCAAGCTAGTGTCATAAGTTAACATCGATTATACTCCTACAGTTTAGTATCTACATTAGAAATTCTATCATCCTAAGTTAGAAACATCCAACCCTAATGCTTTACACCTCCTTTCTATTTAACTTCAGATTTTATACATTCCAAAAAAGTTTAGAAAGATGTTGGTATCTCCTGAGTTTTCCTTCTAAAGTGCGGTCTTAAATCAGGGATTTTTATCAACTTTACAAAAAATACAAGTCTTATTCTTCATTTCTATCTTTTATCCAAACATCGATTGTATACCCCTACGTGTATGTGTGTATTTGCACCCTACACTCAAGAATTCAATTCAAGCTGTAATACCCTTGCCCTAATACCTAATACTACTTCTTTTCATTAAGGATGGATGGATTTGCTCACATACCTTTCATGCGACTATTAATGCTTCTTGAGGCACTAAAGGCCGATTACTGAATGTGTGAACTTAAA
Organism: Agapanthus africanus; assembly: GCA_030015575.1. Taxonomy (NCBI): domain Eukaryota; kingdom Viridiplantae; phylum Streptophyta; class Magnoliopsida; order Asparagales; family Amaryllidaceae; genus Agapanthus; species Agapanthus africanus. Next base: position 798,301,432 of record CM057340.1, read on the forward strand.
GCGTAAATAGCAGTTTTCAGGTCTTGACTTTATTCTATTTTTCTTTTTATTTTTCAAGACCGGATATATTTTCCAATAATGCTCTTTTGGTGTTTAGCTTTAAATACCATTTTTTCTTTCATACTAGGTTTTCAGGCAAGAGTATTTCTAGGTATTCTCTACTATCCCAAGTTTCAAGGTGCGTGTAAGTGCAGTTATAGGGTATATATTTTCTAAATTTGAACTTAAGAAAAAAACTATTTTTCAGACTTATCCTTCAGTAAAGCTTCAATACTTTCCCCTCATCTTGACTTAACTCAAGAACTGAACTCAAGATTACCTATTTCTCAAAAAAACTGTAAGAACGTATACTTACCAAAGTTAGACAAAATGAGGGTTATTTTTAGGGTTTTCAATTCCTAAGCCTGGGATTTAGTTATTTCAAACATATCAACTAAGCTTTCAGAATAAAATCTAAGTTACCCTATTAGCTAACTTGACGACAAAGTTTTTATATTTTTGCAAAATTTTTTGATTTTTGTGGGTTTTAATAAAGTATGCAAATGCAGAATATACAAATGAATGAGAAGGAAGAAAGCTTACCGAGCACACCCCCAAACTTAAACTTGACAGTGCCCTCACTGTCAGGCTACACCAAGAGGGTCAAAATTGTCGGCGCTCTCCCTAAAAACAAATTATATACAAAACAAAAAGGAAAACAAAAAATATATACAAAAAAGGAGTCTCCCCCAAACTTAAGTAAAACAGTGTTTCCACTGTTAAGCGTTGAAGTGTAGGATTAGGGGGGAAAGAGAATAGTATCAATCTATACAAGGCCTTACACAGGCCAAAAGTTAACACCAACCATTCAAAGATTTTATCTCTATAATGTGCTGGTTGGTGAAAGAAGGCGGAGAGGTAAGAAATGGAGAATATGCGAGACCGTATGGAGATAGAAGCGGGATACGGTCTTGGTATATGAGAGGAAGAATGGCGGAAGGGAGAAAGAAGTGGAATACGAACTTGAGGGTGGAAATGGATTGAATAAATTAGTACAATCTGTAATGATCGATGTGAAAAGATGTATTGTACTAATCTATCAATATGGCGAGAAATTGGGTCAAATCCCTCAAGATTCGTGAGAAACCATGGGTACGCCGAACTCGGTAAACCAGACATATGAAATGAAAGTGAGACGGTTTCTTGCAAGGTCGGAACGATGGAAAGGATGGAGGTAGGTGATTGAGGAAGATTATCGGTTAAAGGTTCAGGAGGGTGTACATGGGCAATGAAAGGAACATGATGAATTGGAAAATCCGACTCATCAATTAAAACTGGTTCATCCTCAAAAATATCCTCAAAAGTTTCCTCAAAATTCAGCTTATCCATGCAAATTTCATCAAAATCAAGACGCATATGGGGTTCGGGAAAAACAGTTAATGACTCGGGATGATGAATTGGAGAGAAAAACTCTTCCAAATCTATAGGTTCATCATCCAAAATATTCCCGACGTCAATATCCTCAATCAAGTGAAAATCAATATTCTCAGACACCTCAACAAAAGCATGGATATTAATCAATTCGGGTTCTATAGTGGAGGTGTAGAGGTCAAAAGGATTGGGTGTGGTTTCACTCGAAAAGGACCCTTCACAATCAGGTAAATCAAACACTACAAAGTCGCACAACTCATTATCTGTTCTATCTTTAATCAATGAATCGTTTGGAACACTAGATAGACATTCAAAACCGGAGTTGTGGGATGCAAGTTGAAACGGGTAGGCTTGATTCGGAAGGGGGTACAGCTCACTCTCTCCACTCAAATTCTCACCCTGTCCTACCGCCTCTTCATACATTGAAAAATTTGGAGCTAGTTGAAAACTAGCTACCGGGTCACTAGGTTGTATGAGGGCGGCCATGGAAGCATTCAAATCCATCATCTGTTGGTACGACGCTACCCTAAAATCTTCCAAAGACTATTCCAGACTAGACATGGGTTGTGAAGGGGTTTCAGTAAAAGATTCAAAGTTGTTTGGATACTGAAAATTCCCAATTGGCGGTTCAGAAGCAATGTCTAGGGAATGTGCAAAAGTCGGGTAGGACTGGTAGGAATTAAATGGCTGGACAGGAACAGGATCAACATTTGGATAAGAAGGTGAATGGAATTGTTGATCCCAAGAATCTGTAGTGGTGAAAGGAGTAAAAGATCGGCTACAGGATTGTTCAATATGTTCAGCGATGGACAAAGGACGACTTGCAAAAGGGGTATCAACATAAGAGGGCGGGGGAGGTTGAAAAGGTTGACACAAAGTGGATTGCGGAGGGCAAGTGTTTGTCCTAGACGCGTCTATCCGATCTTTCAAAGAGATTTTGGGCATGGAGGGATCGTTCGACGTTCGGCCAAAGAAAGAACCGTAAGAAGTAATGTCTGGTTGTGGGTACCAAAGTTCGGCAAGAGTTTTGCGAGGTGGGGTACCCATGATATGAAGAGAGAAAGAAAGAAAGGCAGAGAAAAGGAGGGGAAAAAGAATGTGATTTTTTTTAGTTATTAACAAAAGAATGAAATATACACAAAAAAAGAATCTGGACAAAAACAATCACGACACAAAAAATACCACACACCTAATCGGTCTAGGGTTCACCTAGGTCAACTAGACCTGCTCAAGAACTTGATTGTCGAAGTAAAACTGTGTCGAGAAACGAGCTCAAGATATACTGATCACGAGGCCAGGTAAGTGCAGAGATAAGGGGAGGTTTTCCGACGCTTTCGCGAAGGTCCTTAATTAAATAACCCTTTCTCTTTTGGCGGTTTCGCCATGAACACTTTCCTAGACACCCCGTAAACAATATACCGTTAAGCGGTATTCTAAACACAGTTAACTTCTCCTAGTGAGCGCAGAGTCCTTAAGGCTTAAAGTCTAATTTCTTTTAAAATTTGTGCGGATAAACGTTATGCTCAAGTTCGTGATTTGTGGGCTACGGAAAAGGTGATGAAATCCTTTACCGTATGTTGTGGGGTTCGCTTGCCCTTAAGTCCGTATTAATGTATGCAATACGCAATTTAATAAAAATTCTATAAAGAATCAAACAATCGTTTTTTTTAGTTTAAGCACGGCACTGCAACAAATACGGGTTAGTCAATTTTTAGCGTTTGCTAGCGAACTTGCAAAGAATCCTGCAAAGAATAGTATATTGGATGCGTCGGATTTGAGAAGAAGGTGTTTAAGAAATACGTACCGTTAAGTTTTTTGGTTAGGAAACCCCCGTTGAATCAAATCCGGTAAGCTTGAAAAGTTCGCTTGCACGGTTCAAACTACCCGGATCTTTGGCACTGTACTTTGTAATCACCTTAGCCTTGAACGTACACTTTGCTCCCCACAATCGCAGTTCGCAAATCCGCAAAAATCTGCAGAAAATACAGTTTAGTGGAATTCACAGAGAAGATAAAAGAAAAGAAAAAGGGGTGGAGAAAAAATTGGGCACAGAGGCCTCAATGGGACCGCGGAACCGCCGCGCAAGGCACCTTTTGACCGCGGTTCCGCGGTCAAAATATTGACTTGGGGATTTGTCTTTGGTCAACGAACTCCACTTCTTCTCTTCTCCAAAATAAAAACCTCTGTTTTCTTTTTGGATTACTGTACTTGCTCCAGATTAGCCTGCACACTTGCTCCCAAAAATTATCAAAAATAACAAAAAGATTTTATTTTTTTATTTATAAATATATACAAAAAGAATATTAACCCGAATAACAAGAAAGAAAATACGCTACCGTCTCCCAGGCAACGGCGCCATTTGATCGCACGCTTTTGGCGTGTCGGATGTTCAATGTTCTAAAGTTATAACCGCGATCAGGACGGTGTCGCTTTGCAGCTAGCCGGTTGAGCACGGGTCGATCCACAGGGAGATGGTTGTATGTCCGTTCTTGTCTTAGACGAGTCAATAAAGAATTTGTATATATTTGTTCAAATCTAACCTATGTGTTTTATATGTAAGTATAAAGTTGTTAAGAAAAAGATACGAAAGTGTAAGCTAAAGAAATCCGCACTCAAAACCTTTGAGCCGAGTCTTGACTAATTGAAGCTAGAGCAATCGGCAACAAGATTAGGGGATTCAAGCACGGTATTCGTGGAATCCGTCTTATTTACCCTTGTCCTTCCGTTCTTGTCTCTTGCTTTCGCCTCCGGCCAAACCGAACGCAACCGGTCGCGGTTAGGAATCACCGTTACCTTGGTAGGGTAGGGTGCCTAACGGAGTGCTTGCGTAACGTTTGGGCGGAGTTCAAAGGAAAATAATGGGAAAAGGAAATGAGGAATGAAACCTTAACTTACAATATTGTATTTATTCTTAACAACAACATATTACAACCATTCACAAAACGAACCAAAAAAGAGCAAAAGAAAAGATAAACAAAGAAAAGAAAAGATTACAAGCAAGTAATTAAAAGTGCATGGAATTTAAGTGCATGAAAGTAAAGCAAGTATTAAAGTGCAAGAAAGTAAATGAGCAAGAAATGAAACTAGGAACCATAGAACCCAAAACAAGACATGGGTTCAATAACCAAATCTTAAACTTGCAAGCTCAATTAAGAGGTTGCAAGATCAAGAAAAGGCAAAGAACTCATGGAGAATGAAGAACAAAAGAGAGAACATTATTGATTCCAAAATGATACAACCCCTTGAGATCAATGACCAAAGCTTAAACTTGCAAGCTCACTTAAGAGGTTGCAAGATCAAGTTAAGGTAGAGAGCTCAAGAGGGAAGCTAAGCAAAAAGAATGATACAAAATAACCCTCATTTTCATTTAACATCCACTCAAAAGCTCTCATAACAATTTAATGGAGGAAAGATGAAGAAGAAGAAGAAGAAGAAGAAGAAAACTAAAAACTAACAAAAAGAGGGCATGAAAAAGAACATCCATGGCTTGGCAAGTTCTAGGCAATTTATAGGCAGGGAACTGAAAACCTAGGGCAATAATCTGCCTTCATATAAAATGACAAAAATACCCTCAAAAATTCTTCAGCTGAAGAGGCCGTACGGCCGCGGATCTGCGGCCTAAGCGCGCTTATGCCGCGGTTCCGCCGCCAATTAGAAGGCTTGGGTCTTCATCTTTTGTCGGATTCCCTGGTTTGTGGTCCTCTTAAGTGTGGTATATGTTGTTTCTCAGAAGCTCTTCACAATCATTCCAGAATTTCAGCTGATCAAAAGGTGATGTGATGTGGATCTTTTGCCATGATTTTTCTTGAGCTCCGCGTAGATATGTTGGATCTTGTGTTGACATTGTGCTTTGTGCATGAAAATGACAATCGATTTGCCATTTTGTCCCTTAAACTGGTGTGCGGCAACACGGATAGAGAGCGGGGACCCGTGTTTTATCTGTGGTTGGCAGTAATCCGGAATTTGTCGTGCTTTTCCATGAATTTCACTATTTAGAGCTGAGAACCTGTATCCTGCAATTAACTAACAAACACGGCTTAAGAGTACCTACCGATAAGCAAACGAGCATAAGAATGGGCGGTAGTAAAAGCAATATTCTGGTGTGAACATGATACCGCATTCCATTCTCGCGATATGTGATATCGGTCGGTTATATATGATATAGCCGGGTTATCGGATCAAGTGTTGATTCGATAAGTTGATTCATATAATATTAGTCGGTTGTATATGATATAGCCGGATTATTAAATCAAGAGTTGATTTAATAATTTAATGTATAATTATAAATTTGATATATTACATTACATTAACTAGTATTAGCTCACTTAAGATTTCTTTTCTCACTAGATATGCACATTGTATATATGTGATATGTATATTTGTGTATTTGTTTTGTGTCATGCTTGATGATACAAGCAAGATGGGTGTATGAGACTTATACCATGCCAGGGTTAAGTTAGGGTTTTATTTATTGCTTAAGTTATCACAAAAGAAAAAAGACTTGGTCAATATTTTCAAGCTTGGAAGAAGGTTGTAGAACATTGACAAAGTCCACTCTTTTGTCATTCCTTAGGATATTTGTTAACCCAACCCTTAACCTTAGCCTTTGGTTTATTCTCTACATGAGTTAGGCATGAAGGCTTAACTCACCCATGGTTGCAATAATTCATTTGGATTAATTCATATGATGAGTTCTTCTTCTTCTTCTTTTTCCTCCTAAAAAGCTTTCTAGCTTCAATGGAGATATGGGATAAAATGTGGGAAAATCAAATCTAAAGTGAGCCCACTTCCTACTTCATCATCCTCTACTACTTGCCATTTAGTATAGGGTGTTTGCTCCACTAATTCCACAATTAGTGAAGAGATAGCTTGGGTTAGTATCTCCTCGACGTAGATCATTTTCAGCCTCGAAGATTTCGAAGCAAGTATGTTTGTTTCTTCATGGGAGCCTCTCTAGAGTCCAGAGTTCACGATCGCAGCGAAAGGACTACTACACGGAGCTATTGAAGTGAAGGACCGGTCTACAAAGGTTGTATTCCTTGCTCACATAGGATGTAAAGTGTTTACATATGTTATTCCGTCGATTTCTAGTAAACGATTCTATATTTAGGGTTAGCTAGAACGGCAAAATTTTAATTTGGCATGGACGATACCTCCCGAAACCTTGCTGCAATGCTAGACGACTCTGCAACTTTGGTATAGGAGATTATGTCATTTCTCAATGGATACTTTATCCAAAATTTCAAGAAATAACTTAGTCAAAGCCATTCCCAAAATTAAATTTATAAAAGATAGGTTGTGTGATAATGGCCAAAGAGATAAACAAACCAAGACATCTTTCAAGCCTAAAACTAATGTGTCTACTAATACTCCCTTACAACTGCTTCATATGGATCTTTTTGGTCCTAGTCGCAATACAAGTTTAGGAGGTAAATATTATGCTTATATTATTTAGACGACTTTAAAAGATTTATTTGGGTATTTTTCTTAAAAAACAAAGATGAAACTTTCAATATTTTCAAAATATTTTCTAAACAAATTCAAAATGAAGTGAATTTAAATATATCTAAAATAAGAAGTGAGCATGGTGGAGAGTTTGAAAACTCAATATTCGAAGAATATTGTAATAAGAAATGTTTCAAACATGAATTCTCCTGTGCCAGAACTCTACAAAAAAATGGATTTGTTTAAAGGAAAAATCATTCCTTATAAGAAATGGCACGCACCATACTCAATGAAAATAATCTTCCTAAATATTTCTGGGCTGAAACTATTAACACTTCATACTACATTATTAATAGGGTAATAATTAGAAAATACTTAAATAAAACCCTATACGAATTATTTTATGGTAATACACCAAACATAAATTACAGTTAGGAATATGTATGCCCTACATGCCATTATTGTATGATATAGTGGATGCTTGGACATATATATAGAGGACTTTCTTGCTCGACATGATAGTATGCTATCTGGTTGCTCTTTATCTTAACATGTACACTTGTATTATTATACTGTCTCTCTGATACATGTTGATAAAGCCCTTAGGATATTTGCTTGACTACCAGGACTATGATGCAGATCATACTACTAGAACTTGTGTAGTCTACAAGCACATCCTTTAACTGTTCCTAGTCGAGAGAGTATCGAGACAGGGCATCGATATTCCAGAGTAGACCAGTGTGTACGTTTCTTGACCCTGTAGGGGACGATGGTTGATTCCATAACCATTAGTGTTTGACATCAAAGATTGTACATAGGTGCTCATCAGAGAATGGGTACACCAAACAGGACTCGCCGAGAACTCCTAGATGGTACCATACCTATCGTTATATAGCAGTTCTCTGGTGACACTGGAACATGTTAGTCTGTAAAGCCGAGATCGTCATAGTGTCTTGTGTGGTTCCCACCATGCTTTGATTTCCTCCCTACCACGGCTCAAAGGAATCGTGCAAACAGGTGGATTTTGGGTACAGTCCCGAGTCACATGGAGGCAGTGAGCGATAGGAGGGGTTTCGTCTCTCCCGGTATAGGGAGTTGATGTTGCGCTATACTTGATTGGCTATAACAGTAAGTCCCTGGCCAGGGCTGATGAGATTTACTAGTAAGTGTTATCAGTAGCTTCTCGAACCGTTATGAGCCATACATCGGCATGACTTATCAAGTGACTGAGGTCTGACGATTCCACCCCTAGACTTGATATACGACATAGCAGACGAAGAGACCGGACTGTACGGTAAGTATTACTTATAGGCTTCATGGGAGTTTGGACAAAATTGCTTGTTGGTCTTTTATTCGCTCAATACCTGAGTAGCCGTTACGTCCAGCTAGTACCACTGACGGCTTGTGGGTAACTGATGTGATCATTACCTACTGCTGGTGTATTGACGAGTCTTTAAAGTCCCACACAGAGGTTTTCTAGTTCAAGCGAAATGAAGTAGGGCACATATGCTGATATGTGCGGGAGCCTGATTAAATACGAGTATGTGATACCATATTTTAATCTGGCGACATTTGATATCTTTAGGTTATAAGTGATATAACCGGATTATTGAATCAAGTGTTGATTTGATAATGTGATATATAAATAAATTATATTAGTCGGTTATATGTGATATAACCGGATTATTGAATCAAGTGTTGATTTAATAATATGACATATATTTATATTTGATATAATAATATATAAACAAATATTATAGCTCACTAATTATTTTCTTCTTAATATATATATATATATATATATATATATATATATATATATATATATATATATGAGATTAATGGAGGGAAGAGGCCACAGGAGGGGATTCCCTCCTATGGCGTCGAAAAAATACCCCCTCCCTAATTTTTTCCGACGATCGGCACCCACCATCTTCATCGTCATCATCTAAGATGTGGGTACACCAAATTTCATGTGATTCTACAACTTTTTCACCGTTGATTTAGTGGGTTCAAAATTAACGGTTTGCCGACAATAGAACTTTTTACATTGCTAGATCAACGGCGAAAAGGTTGTAGAATCACTTGAAATTTGGTATACCCACATCTTAGATGATGACAATGAAGATGTTGGGTGCCGATCGTCGGTAAAAACCATGGAGGGGATATTTTTTCGACGCCATAGGAGGGAATTCCCTCCTATGGCATCTTTCCTCCATTATTCTATATATATATATATATTATGAAGCATGGTTGGATTTTCTATTTTGAGAAAATAGAAAAAGAGGTGGAAAATGGAGAGACTTTTGAGGAATGGGTGAGGCATGACATTTTCATTTGTTTATTAATCTTGCAACACTATTGAAGTATGGTTGAATAAATTTATTGAAAAATTCTTCATGCTTCAATAAGTGATGAAAGATGAGAGCCATTCTTCACTTGATATTTTTGTGAGTTCATTTCCTTAGCTCTTTCACTCTCCATTTTCCTTCTTCTTCTTCCTCCTCCTTCTCCAAGCCCTAACCTCCTCCTCCTCCTCCAAGACTTTAGCCCTCACATGTGATGTGAACCATAGGGTTTTGGACAAATCCTAAGTGAGCTTAGAACCCTTACTTGATCATCCTATTTTAGATTAGCAATTTGAATCAGGGTGTTTTCTTCACTAATGAAAGATTAGTGAAGAAATAACTTGAATTAAAGGAGCTTCGGGTGGATTATCTTCGACACGAAGATCGCGAAAGAAGCTTGTTCATTCCTCAAGTTGAACCTAGAGGAGTCGTAAGGACTACTACCTGGAGCTACAGAAGTGAAGGACACGATCTGCAAAGGTTGTATATTCTTTCACTTAGTATAGTTCTTCTTATATCATGCTAAAACTCTAATAGTCTAGTTAGATTCTAGGTTAGTGTAGCTTAGCACCCCGAAAATTTTAAAATTGCATGCTTGATGTCGGTTAAAACCTTGTGGTGGTGCTAGGATACATTTTCATGGTATCAGAGCTAAGGTAGAACATTAGGGCATGTCATTACGACGTTAAAGTGTTCGATCGAACTTCAAAACCCGTATTTTTCAAAGTTTATGTTCATTTTTTCAAAAGTCAAAAATTTTCAAATTAAAAATATGCAGAAAATTGTGCAGGGTATTTAATGGAGCCCCAAGAAGTTCAAGACCCTAATTCCAACAAAGCGCCACGGAACCGCGGCCTAAACCCTATTTTGGCCGCGGTTTCGCCGCATATTTGTGGTATTTTGGGTTCGTTCTTCTTGTGCTGCTCCATTGACATATTTGGCACTTTCTGAATGTTTTTAGTGAGGCTCAAGTTGTTTAGGTCTCTGTGATTCTGGGTCTTTGATAAATCGATCGAAATGTTTAACGTCGTCAAGATTATGATGATATATGATACAATATTTAGAATCCACAATAATTAGTTTTGTGAAAACTAGTTAGTGTTTTATAAATCTAGCGTTTTAGTCTCGGTTGATCGATTGCCACGGAGTTTCGATTCGAATCAAAACTCCGTCGCAATCGCATATAGTACGCGAACATGACAGTTGGAAATCTTGTTGAATTATCCGACTGCTTATTGAAAAGTGTTTTCAGTTTGAGACTAAAATGCAAGGTTTATAGGGTTAGACATGAAATTCAGAATATGAGATATTCCGGGTTTATGATGTCTAAGGAGTTTGCAGATTCTAATTATTGCAGTTTTTTCATTTCTTTTCTGCGACCGTAAGTGTAATATGTGGTGTATCCCCGATCTCGTTTCTATATGTCAACGACATTCGAGATACGCATATTTACTTACGTTGATGACATGCGATGTTATGTGTTGCTGTGATATGTTATATTGGATCGTCGTGATTGAATAGCTGGGGGGTTTTGCGTGAGATGAGAGTTTTTTAATTTTCATTCATGTAAAAATATATGTAATATTCTTTTATTGGGACACTTCCGGGTTGAGGATAATGTCACCATTGATGTATATTATTTACTTTTCCGTATTAGGATAGACCCAAGGCGGGGAACACAAGTAACCGGGTTTTGGAGTCCAATGGGAGACCATCTCGAGGAGTTGAGACCGGGTCTCCTAACTGTAGAATTGGTAGGGTTGCTTTCCGCTCTCGTAGGGGTCTAGGAATGTGGGTTTGGCTATTCATCACAACCGTGGAATCTGTGTTTTTCATTACTGGCTTAATTTAAAACACGGACCTCCTAATATATCCAATATTTCATATGTTGACTTCTGCTGCTTGAGTTCTGTGATGTGATCATATAACCGCAAGAGACGAATGCTATATATATGATATATATAATAAACGCTGCTTATGTTTTGCACCTGCGCTAGTCCAGCCCCCACTCTGCCGTTAGTTAAGTAACCTAACGGTGCATGACGGGCCCCGTGGCGAATGCGGATGGCATAAGCGTACGTTCTATTTTCGTTTCTTTTCTGTGATGTTTAGGGAAACATAAATGATGGGACTTCATTAATGAGATTAATGGAAAGAAAGAAACCTAAAGATATTGTAGAATTAAAATTTTCAAAAAAATAGCTCCAGTTTTTGCTTTGCATAGTGGTATTCCTTGATGAATATCCAGCACCTCATTTGATAAGAAAAGAGCTGAGATCCCTTCACCGGGAGTGACCTCTTCAACAAAACTAGCAAATGCTACAATCCACTCGGTTTTGTTTTGATAGCTTCACTAGTTCTTGCTTTGCATAGTGGTATTCCTTGATGAATAGCTAGCACTTCATTCGATGAGGAAAGAGCCGAGATCTTTTCACCGGGAGTGACCTCTTTAGGAAAACTAGCAAATACTACAAACACACCTTTTCAAATCACTAGATTCTACAACGATATCAAGTTCATTACGCTAAAGGTTTTCTTAAAAACTAGTTGTAGCCCCCCATCGTTTCAGATAAGGACTATTTTAGTATTCGTGATGCGTTTGTTGGCCTTCGTCAAGGCATAGTGTACAGTAGCTGATTAGTGCTTATCTACCGCATATGATGCGATTGGATTAGGATAGTCATACGACTTTGTTGGTCTACGTCAAGGATCGTGCGGGTGGGTTTAATTCTATCATGAAATGAACGGGTTGAACTTGACTAGCGGCCTATGGTTTGTTGTCCTTCATCAAGGTCATAGGTCGTTAGGGGTAAAAATAGATATTGGGTATTTCAAGTGTTGAAATTTGCAATGAGATTGCATACCTTCTATGAGATAGTTGGATCCCGATACTCACTGCGAGTAAGTGTTATTCCTGAGAGAGTTTTGCACTTTACAAATTAGCTGATCTAGTAGGTGTCTAAGAAAGGTGTTAACGGGGTTATATCCCTGCGGAAACGAGATTATTTAATTAGTTCCATGCCAAAGCATGGGGAGACTCCCTCGGAGTACCAATACCTGCCTGGCTGACCAATTGACGAACTTGTAGGGTGTAATTAATCCCGGCTAATCTTACCTTTTAGGGTTTGAAGGAAGATTTGATAAAAACAGTGGGAGCCATCCTGATTAGATAAGATAATAACCAATCTAATATTGCAAAGAGCGCACGCTAAAGCGTTTCATTCTTTCTCTCTCCAGGTAGCGACCATGACACGCCTTAATCAAGATAATAATATAGATTTATTGACCGAACCTGCTTATTATACTGAGCCGGGGAACGTTGGTTCCGCTTTTTCTTATGATTGTCATAAGTCTGAGTAAGGAATAGAGGAATATCAAGATTTCCACGCAACCCGAACGAAGAATGAGCATGATGATGCATCTTCTTCGGGTGTGTTCGTTACCGAGAACTGTTTCTCAGTATACTCTACGTCCTGGGTATTGGATACCGGATCAGGATCCCATGTATGTAATTTGTTACATGGATTAAGGAGAGGTAGAGAACTGGGAAAGAGTGACATGTCTCTAAAAGTAAGGAATGGTGCAATTGTTGCAGCCAAAGCAGTTGGCGAATATCTTCTTGTATTATCAAATGGTAATACATTAATTCTGAACGACTGTTATTACGTACCAAATATGATGTGCAATATTATATCAGTTTCTTTATTACATAAAGAAGGATATAATTTTGTATTGGAGGATAATGTTATGAACATTTTCCTAAATCAAGTGTTGATTGGGTTTGGTTCGTTATGTAATGGTATATACGTTCTAAATCAAACGAAAGTTCTAAGCATAATGAACACACACAAGAGGAAAAGTTCAGAAATGAACCAAGCCTGCTTGTGGCATTGTAGAATAGGTCATATCAATGCGACAAGACTAGCTAAGTTGCATAAAGATGGATATTTGAATCAGTTCGAATTTACATCTTATGAAACTTGCGAGTCATGTCTCAAAGGCAAGATGACCAAAACTCTGTTTACTGAACACGGAGAAAGAGCTGCTGAACTCTTGAGACTGATACATAGTGATGTATGCGGTCCTATATCTATACATGCCAGGAATGGTTCCTTATACTTCATTACATTCACCGATGATCTCTCAAGATACGGACATGTGTTCCTGATGAAACACAAATCTGAATCTTTTGAGAAATTCAAGGAATATAAGTACGAAGTCGAGAACCAGACGGGTAAAAGTATTAAAGTCCTACGATCTGATCAGGGAGGAGAATACTTAAACACTGAATTTCGAGACTATTTAAAAGAGAATGGGATTCTCTTCCAGCTTACTCCTCCATATACACCACAACACAACGGAGTATCGGAGCGGAGAAATCACACCCTATTAGATATGGTGCGCTCTATGATGAGTGTTGCTGAGTTACCTATTTCCTTTTGGGGACATGCACTTGAGACAGATGCATACATATTGAATATGGTTCCCACCAAATATGTGCCTATCACTCCATATGAGATATGGAAAGAGAAGAGACCATGTCTTAATTTTATTAAGATATAGGGTTGTACGGCTTATGTGAAAACACAAATCCGGACAAGCTCGAGGCACGGTCAGTTCTGTGCAATTTTGTAGGATATCCCAAACATTCGCGAGGGTATATCTTCTACCACACTGAGGAACAAAAGGTGTTTGTTTCTCGACATTCCACCTTTTTAGAAAAGGAATTTCTTGTGAAATAAATTAGTGGTAATGAGTTAGAACTGGAAGAAGTTCCAGCTACATAAACTATAACTGACAATTTGGTAGAACCAGAGGATTCAATAGTCCCCGACGAACCTCAGCCACTCCGCATATCTAGTAAGATTCCTCATCCACCTGAGAGATAATAAGGTTTTCTCATAGACGGTGGGAGCGAGGATTGCATCATGGAAGATGATGATCCAACTAGTTTTGAGTAGGCCATCATAAGTGGAAACTCTGTGAAATGGTTGGATGCTATGTGATCTGAGATGGAATCCATGTACACCAACAAAGTATGGACTTTGGAAGTTATTCCTGAAGGGGTAAAACCCATCGGGAGCAAGTGGATCTTTAATAAGAAAATTAGTGTAGAAGGAAAGGTTGGGACCTTCAAAACTAGACTTGTAGCAAAAGGTTTTCGTCAACGACCAGGTGTCGACTATGATGAAACCTTTTGTCTTGTCACCATGCTTAAGTCCATCAGGATCTTACTTGCCATTGCTGCATACCATGAATATGAAATTTGGCAGATGGACGTCAAGACTGCTTTTCTAAATGGTGATTTAGAAGAGACCGTGTACATGACATAGCCAGAGGACTTCGTAGACAGTGGGAGCAGCGAAAGCATGTGCAAGCTGCTTAAATCAATCTATAGATTAATGCAGGCATCACGGAGCTGGAACATCTGTTTTGATGAAGCTATCAAAGAGTTTGACTTCATCAAAAACGTAGATGAACCTTGTATATACAAAAAGGTTGTAGAGAGTAAGGTTATCTTCCTCATATTGTACGTAGATGACATACTCTTGATAGGAAACAATGTTCCTATGCTACACTCGGTCAAGCTTTTCTTATCACACAAGTTCTCCATGAAAGATCTGGGTGATGCTTCCTACATCCCGGGGATAAAGATCTATAAAGATAGATCTAAAAGGATGTTGGGATTGTCCCAATCCAGGTACATAGAAACCATACTAAAAAGCTTTAGTATGGAAGATTCTAAGCATGGTAACTTACCCGCTTGCTTAGGAATCACTTTCTCCAAAGAGATGTCTTCCAAGACTGATTTGGAGAGGGCTCGCATACAAGGGATACCTTATGGTTCTGCAGTCGGGTCTATCATGTATGCAATATTATATATCAGACCGGATGTAGCTTACTCACTAGGTGTAGTGAGTAGGTATTAATCAGATCCTGGGGAGAAACACAGGACAGCTGTGAAGAACATTCTTAAGTACTTGAGAAGGACTAAAGAAATGTTCTTGGTGTATGGTAATAGAGAACTCTAGGTGGAGTTCATTACCGATTCGAGCTTCTAGAGTGATAAGAACGACAATAAGTCGGTCTCGAGTTTTGTCTTCAACCTCAATGGCGGGACGGTATGTTGGAAGAGTTCCAAGAAAGATACCATAGCAGACTCGACGATGGAGGCTGAATATATCGCTGCCAACGATGCTGCCAAAGAGGCTGTCTGGATGAAGAAGTTCATTGCTGAACTTGGTGTGGTTCCATCCATTGAGCATCCAATACTTATGTATTATGAAAACAATGGAGCTGTGGCTTTGGCCAAAAAACCTTGGTCCCATTAGCGATCCGGACATATTCTTAGGCGGTATCACCTGATCCGGGAGATAGTAGATCGACGGGAGATTGAGGTCAGGAGAGTTGACACGAAGGACAACGTAGCGGATCCACTCACGAAGGCCCTCCCCCAGACGCAGTTTGAGAGACTTTTTGGGATGTTGGGTATGGGATACTACAACAACTGGCCTTAGTGCAAGTAGGAGATTGTTAGGAATATGTATGCCCTGGAGGCCATTATTGTATGATATAGTGGATGCTTGGACATATATATAGAGGACTTTCTTGCTCGATATGATAGTATGCTATCTGGTTGCTCTTTATCTTAACATGTACACTTGTATCATTATACTGTCTCTCTGATACATGTTGATAAAGACCTTATGATGTTTGCTTGACTACGAGGACTATGATGTGGATCATACTACTGGGACTTGTGTAGTCTACAAGCACATCCTTTAACTGTTCTTAGTCGAGGGAGTATCGAGATAGGGCATCGATATTCCTGAGTAGACTAGTGCATACGTTTCTTGACCCTGTAGGGGGCGATGGTTGATCCCATAACCATTGGTGAATGACATCAAAGATTGTACACGGGTGCTCATTAAAGAATGGGTACACCGAACATGACTCGCCGAGAACTCCTAGATGGTACCATACCTATCATCAGATAGAAGTTCTCTGGTGACACTGGTACAGGTTAGTCTGTAGACTATACTGTCTCTCTGATACATATTGATGAAGCCCTTAGGATGTTTGCTTGACTACCAGGACTATGATGCGGATCATACTACTAGGACTTGTGTAGTCTACAAGCATATCCTTTAACTGTTCCTAGTCGAGGGAGTATCGAGACAGGGCATCGATATTCCAGAGTAGACTAGTGTGTACGTTTCTTGACCCTGTAAGGGGCGATGGTTGATCCCATAACCATTGGTGTTTGACATCAAAGATTGTACACAGGTGCTCATTAGAGAATGGGTACACCGAACATGACTCGCTGAGAACTCCTAGATGGTACCATACCTATCGTCAGATAGCAGTTTTCTGGTGACACTGGTACATGTTAGTCTGTAGACCTAAGATCGTCATAGTGTCTTGTGTGGTTCCCACTGTGCTTTGATTTCCTCCCTACCACGGCTCAAAGGAGTCGTGCAAATAGGTGGATTTTGGGTACAGTCCCGAGTCATATGGAGGAAGTGAGCGATAGGAGGGGTTTTGTCTCTCCCGGTATAGGTAGTTGATGTTGCGCTATGCTTGATTGGCTATAACAGTAAGTCCCTGGCCAGGGCTGATGCGATTTACTGGTAAGCTTTATCAGTAGTTTCTCGAACCGTTATGAGCCATACATCGGCATGACTTATCAAGTTACTGGGGTCTGACGATTCCACCCCTAGACTTGATATGCGACATATCAGACGAATAGAACGGACTGTATGGTAAGTGTTACTTATAGGCTTCATGAGAGTTTGGACAAACTTGCTTGTTGATCTTCTATTTGTTCAATACCTAGGTAGCCGTTACGTCCATCTAGTACCGCTGACGGCTTGTGGGTAACTGATGTGATCATTACCTACTGCTGGCGTATTGACGAGTCTTTAGAGTCCCACACAGAGGTTTCCTAGTTCAAGTGAAACAAAGTTGGGCACATATGCTGATATGTGCGGGAGCCTGATTAAATACGAGTATGTGATACCGTATTCTAATCTAGCGACATTTGATATCGTTAGGTTATATGTGATATAACCGGATTATTGAATCAAGTGTTGATTTGATAATGTGATATACAGATAAATGATATTAGTCGGTCATATGTGATATAACCGGATTATTGAATCAAGTGTTGATTTAATAATATGATATATATTTATATTTGATATAATTATATATTAATAAATATTATAGCTCACTAATTATTTTCTTATTAATATATATATATTAATATATATGAGATATATATATATATATATATATATTATGAAGCATGGTTGGATTTTCTATTTTGAGAAAATAGAAAAAGAGGTGGAAAATGGGGAGACTTTTGAGGAATGGGTGAGACATGTCATTTTCATTTGTTTATTAGTCTTGCAATACTATTGAAGTGTGGTTGAATAAATTTATTGAAAAATTCTTCATGCTTCAATAAGTGATGAAAGATGAGAGCCGTTCTTCACTTGATATTTTTATGAGTTCATTTCCTTAGCTCTTTCACTATCCATTTTCCTTCCTCCTCCTCCTCCTCCTCTAAGCCCTAACCCTCACATGTGATGTGAACCATAGGGTTTTGGATAAATCCTAAGTGAGATTAGAACTCCTATTTCATCTTCCTACTTTAGATTAGCAATTTGAATTAGGTTGTTTCCTTCACTGATGAAAAATTAGTGAAGAGGCAGCTTGAATTAGAGGAGTTTCGGGTGGATCATCTTCGACCCAAAGATCACGAAGGAAGCTTGTTCATTCTTCAAGTGGAGCCTAGAGGAGTCGTAGGGACTACTACCCGGAGCTATAGAAGTGATGGACACGATCTACAAAGGTTGTATATTCTTTCACTTAGTATAGTTCTTCTTATATCATGCTAAAACCCTAATACTCTAGTTAGATTCTAGGTTAGTGTAGCTTAGGATCCCGAAAATTTTAAAATTGCATGCTTCATGCCGGTTAAAACCTTATGGTGGTGCTAGGATACACTTTCAAATACTTCAAAGTCTTTGGTTGTAAATGCTATATACTAAATACTTTAGATAACTTAGGAAAGTTCAATTCTAAATATGATGAGGATATATTTGTTGGTTATTCAATGATCAGCAAAGTCTATCGTGTTTATAATAAACGAACTTTAAACATTCAAGAAAGCATGCATGTTCAATTTGATGAAACTAACTCCTTAAATCCTATAGATGATGATGACTTTATCTTGCCAGAAAGTTTGGATGATTCATCAATAGATAATAATGTTGAAACCAATCCAATGGAACAACAAAAGCAAGTTATTAATAGCACTCTTCCTAAAAATTGACAATTCAACAAAATCCACCATAAGGAGTCAATAATATGAGATATAGATAATAGAGTAGTTATTAGATCATCAACGTTTAACTTATGGATCAATTCAGCCTTTATCTCGGTTATAGAACCAAAGAATTTTAAAGATGTTAAGAATGATGAGCAATTGATAGAAGCAATGCAAGATGAATTAAACCAATTTGAAAGAAATAAAGTTTGGAAACTAGTTCCAAAATCCGAAGATAGACTAATAATTGGTACCAACTGGGTTTTTTAGAAACAAGTTAGCTTAGTTCGGGAATATAGTAAGGAACAAAGCACGTTTTGTTACTCAGGGTTATAATCAAGTTTCAAGAATTGATTATGATGAAACTTACACACCTGTTGCTAGACTCGAGGCTATCAAGATATTATTAGCCTTCGCTTGTTTAAAGAACTTTAAATTCTTTCAAATGGACGTCAAAAGTGCATTCTTGAACGGTAAAATATAAGAAGAATTATACCGTTGGGGTAAAATTTATACCCCTCTTGTCCAAAAATTCAAAATCAAAGTCAAAAGTCAAACCCAAGTCAAGTGGGGCTGAGCCCAAGCAAGCGGACCCAAGCCCAAGCATGGAAGGGGCCGGTCCAAGCCATGAAGGAATGAAATTATGTAATGATTAAATATAAATGTAAATTTTAGAAATAAATGTAAGAAAAATGGGTAAAAAGCCAAATTATGTAAACTCCATGGTTTATGTGTAAAAAGAAATGAGCACATGAGCTATTTGTGTCACCATTGCTATTTGGAAAATCCCAAGGGGCTATATGTAAAAGGTGCATCATATAAAAGGCAAATATGATGAGAAATCAATAACAGCTTCTATTCCCCAAATAGATCAAGGGTTTTGTGCCCCTCTCTCTCAAGATTCTCCTTCTTCTTCCTTCTTTTTTTTTTTAATTAAATCCAAGGTAAATCCTCTCCTTTTTCAAAAACAAAATTGATTTTGGCCATTAATCCATTAAGAGGAATACCAATCTCCCGTTAAAATCATCAAGGGAGTAACTTTACTACCCTCCATCTCTCTCTTCTCACGATCCAATAGAGGAGAGGAAGAAGAGGAAAAACCTGCTTCAATACCCATTCGCGCACATCTCGAGACCTCGTGAAAGGGGAAAAGAGCTCCCTTTGATCTTCTTGTGTCAAAATTTTTATGTTTGGAGCTGTAGCTCTTTTGAGTTTCGACCATTGCTTGCACCGTACTAGGTGCGCACCTCGCTAGGTGTCCATTTATCTAGATGCATACCGGCCCAGGTGCGCACCTCACTGGACCCTTTGGCCCATTAGGGACCCTTTAGCCCCCACTCTCTTGAACCTCGCCAAGTGCACTGTCACGCCCCGCTTCCCAGAGTGCACTAAGATAGGCACGTGACAGAGCCAACCATGCTACCTGTGGATAGGAAATATCCCTCCACAGTCACATTACGGCTGTAGAGATATCAAGAACAATAATAAACAACTATCTAATACATGTCCATGAGCCAGAATAACGAGTCAAGAATAAAATAATGCGGAAGCAAAAGATCCAATACAATAATAAACTGGAATGTACGTTCCTTAATGCGGGCTCACATCAGGAATGAAAATACCGAAAGGAAACTAAACTAAACTAATAACAGGTCCTCACTGCTCGGCCTGTTTATCAAGATACTCCTGGACTGCTTGCGATAAGGATAAGGGATCCGGGCCATGCAAAACCCAGACGTCAGTGCGTCATAATATCAATAATTCTAAGTAAGCAGAATGTGATGAAATATACAGGCATGAAGTATAAACAGTAACAAGTCATAAGTAAACCGTAACATGAATATAAATCAGTGGACATGATATAAACAGGTGAAGTGCAGTGAGTAGTTTAAACTATGCTATAGGGTTATCTACTCTAAAATTACTCGAAATTAATTAATGTAATCCTCATCGTAACCCATCGGTCTATGCCCCGTTCATTCCCCATGGGACCACAGTAAAATGATGTAATAGACTGTGAGTCTATGTCCCGTTCATTCCCCACGGGACCACGGTAAAATGATATAATAGCCCTTTGAGTTACGTTCAGCTACATTCTTGATTTCCCCATACCCCCAAGTCATGTGTGTAAGTCAGGTATTTATAAATCTGAGACTAATGCCAACACAGGATCAAGCAGGAACATGTTTGTCTGTATAGACAACAGGAAATGTCCGTAGGGACAACAGGTCAGGATTGTCGGCATTGGTAATAAGATCAGCTTACATGTCAAGCTGTGGTACATCAGGTCATGTCAAGTAGTGCACAGGTATCAAATCATGTCAGTAGTAGTGTATCAGGCCATGTCAGGTAGTGTACAAGTGTCGAGTGGGTGCTCATAATCAAACTGTAATAAGTATGGGTGCACAAAATCAAGTATAGAGTACTAATATAACAATAAAATGAAATAATGTGACATGGTATGCAAATAGATATAAAATCAATGATATGGATGCACAATTACCGATTAGGGTTACATTTATAGTTCCAATACTAATTAGGATGCACTTTATTAAACATGGGGTGTTAACATCACAGAGTTATGCATTAATGTGATCTATAGATGCAGTTATATATATTTTAAATGAGATGGATGCAAACGGGTATCCGAAAAACAGTAAAACAGTAAAATGGTAAAATGTAAATACGGAATGCACAATTTAAACAATATGAACTGTTATATTCAATTGGATGCAGTATAATGTAGTATAATATGTAACAAGATAGGTTTGCATGCGCTAGATATAAAATAGTACGTACGGATGTATACGGATGTCGGAAAACTGTAAAACGAGAACTTGGGATGCATGATTTAAAATACCAGTGTTATAATTATTAAAATAGATGTGTATAAAGTAATGTAGCGTGTAGCAAGATAAACTTGCCTAGACGGATCAAGAAACGGATATGTACGGTACGTCCGACGTCTGCAAAATATCGCGACGCGCGCACGGTACACGGAACGGGTCCAAATAACGCACGAGAGTGATCACGCAGTCAAGGTATGTCGTCTGGATCGTCGGCGTCGATCCCGGCTCCGGAAAACTACAGAAAATAGAATTCAAGAATCTAAAGACAAGAAAAGAAAAGAAAGAAAGAGAAGGAGAAGAAGAGGAGGAGAAAGGGATTGCTCACTGTGGTGGCGTTCTGTGGTTGCAGAGGGAAGGTGTGAAGGTGTCAACAGCGGCAAAAGGAGCTCCGGCGATCTAGGGTTTGGTTTTGAGGAGTTAGGGTTTGGGTTCGGTGTTGGTGCAGGGACTGGAGAAAAGGAGAAGAAGAGGAGATGGTTGGGGAGATGGAGGTAAGGTCGCCGAGGGGTTGACGACGAGGGGATGAAGGCGACGAGGAGGCGAGGGTTCGAAGTTAGGGTTAGGGTTTGTGTGAGTTTTCGTGGAGGGCAGTGGGTTTTAAATAGAAGAAGAAGAAAAGAGAAGAAGGGAGGTGAGTGTAAGGAGGAGGGAGGTGACGAGAATCGAGAATGAATAGGATTCGCGAGAGGTGAGAGAGAGGGGGGATAGAGAGAGAGAGAGAGAGAAAGGAGAGAGAGAGAGTGAGCTGTATGTTATTTAATATATTAATAATATATTTAGTAAAGAAAGAGAGAGAGAGAGTGAGCTGTATGTTATTAAATATATTAATAATATATTTAGTAAAGAAAGAGAGTGCTGAGATTAGATTTGTTATTTTTTTTAGTTAAAATAAAAATCATATATATATAAACAGTTATACGGTAAAGAATATAATATTTATTATATTTGAGATTTTGGCTAATACAAAAAATAGTCCAAAACACGCTCAGGTCGGGTCTAAAAATTTAGTTTGAAAATACGGATAATATACGTGTCAACCAAAACCAGAAATCGATGCCCGGTTAAAGAGAATGCATACCCCCAAGAACGGATGCACGCATGTGCACGTAGCCATCCAAACGAGTCCGTTTCACTGAACAGGACGAGAACAAGATGCGCGGATTCTACCACAGGGTTAGGGGTATCATGCAGGCCATGTAATGTATTTTTAAAAATATTCTTCTTGACTTAAAATGTTATATTGTAAAATGCGCATGTCAGATAAAATGCCAGTATGCAGTGTACATGAATGTGCACAAGTCCACGTAACAAGTCAGGATAAACCATAAACATGAACCAAGACAAGTTTAAACAAGCGGGTCGGGTCGGATACTAATATAGATGTCGGATGTAATATTTGCACCAAAAATACAATAAATCAGGAAAATACCATAATTAAAAAAATACGCGAATTGGAATTGGTATAAATGAACTAGGGTATTACATGCACCTTGCCAGGCATTCACCTTATCAGGGTCGCACCTCTTCGGGCGCACACCTTGTAAGGCGCGCACCTCGACAGACACACACCTTGTCACGTGCATGTTAGAGTTCCTAGCATCCTAGCCCGCCACTACTGTGGTTTATGCGGAATGAAAAACATAAAATTCTAGAGGCGTTAGAAACTACAAACCCTAGAATTAAAACCAAACACATGAACTAGAAAATAACATAGAGTTTTAGCTACTATGGAAGAAGGTTATACCAAGAGATCGAGTCTTTCAGTCTTCACCTCCTCTTCCTTAGCTCCTTAGGGTCTCCGTGATCAAGCTTGACCACCGGTCTTCCTCCGTTGAAGATGCTCCACCCGAGAGATTTTGTTCAAGGCTCTAGCTCTACACAAACTATCAAGTGGAGCAACTAAAGACTCTAGGTTGCTAGTCTAGAGTTCTTAGAGTGTAGGGAAGTGTTCAAGTATGTTTCTATCTCTTTCTACCATTGATTCTCAACAAATGAGAGAGTAAGGTAGAAGATGAAGAAGAAGGAGGATGAGCTCAAAAGGAAGGAGAGAGAAATAGAATGGTGAAATGAAGGAAAAAACTCATCACAATAATAATGCAAGCATGGTTTTGATCAAATGATTTTCGCAATAGGGAAATCCTCTGTGTGGGACTCTAAAAACTCGACAGTACGCCGGCAATGAGTTACTGGATAAATCCATAACCACAAGCATATTAGCGGCACTAGCTGTACGTAACGGCTATCCGGGTACATGTCGAAAAGGAAGGTCGACGACCAAGCTCATTCGAACCCTACTGAGCCTATTTGTGATAATCTCCGTACAGTCCGGTCTCTTTGTTTAAGTGTATCGTATACCGGGTCTAGTGGGTGGTAAATGTCAGACTCTAATAACCCGATAATTTGTGCCGATATAGCTCAGAACCAATCTGGAAAACTACTTATCCAACTATCAGTAAATCCATACTGCCTTGGCCAAAGCCTTATGGTACTGGCCAACCGAACACAGTGTGATATCGACTCTCTATATCAGGAGAGACAAATTCCCAACAATCGCTCACTGCCTCCATGTGGCTCGGGACTTTACCCAACTAAAATCTGTTTGCACGACTCAGTAGAGCCATGGTAGGGTAGTAATCTAAGTACAGTGGGAACTCACATGAGAAAAATGACGATCTCAGGTATGAAAACTAACTTGTACTCATGTCATCTGAGAACTGCTATCTGACGATAGATATAGTACCATCTAGAAGTTCTCGGCGAGTCCTTCCAGTGCACTCACCCCCAGTGAGCACATGTATACGATTTTAGGTGCCAAAGAGGCTGTGAGACTAACCATCGCCTTTAGTCGGGGTCTAGAAACGTATACATCAGTCTACTCCGGAATATCGATGCCCAGTCTCGATACTCTCATGACTAGGGACATTTAAGGATGTGGTTATGGACTACTCTGCCTCCACTTGTATAATTTCCATTATAACGTTGGTAGTCAAGCAATAATCCTACGGGCTTCGTTGACATGTATTAATGATACGTCATAACTGTTAGTTGTATGTATGCCCTAGAGGCCAGTATTGTACAGATTATGTATATTATATTGGATGCTTGGACATATATAGAGATGACTTTCTTGCTCGATATGATAGTATGCTATCTGGTTACTCTTTATCTTAACATGTACACTAGTCTCTTTATACTGTCTTATAGTTACATGTTGGTAAAGCCCTTAGGATATGTACTTGACTACCTGGACTGTGATGCAGATCATACTAGTGGGGACCTGGTAGTCCATAAGTACATCCTTCGAGGTCCCTAGTCGTGGGTGTATCGAGACGGGGCATCGATATACCAGAGTAGACTAGCGTATACGCTTCTCGACCCATGTGATGGGCGATGGATGATCCCATATCCATTGGTGTTTGACATCAGAGATGGTATACGGGTGCTCAGTGGAGACTGGGTACACTGGACGGACTCGCCGAGAACTCCCAGATGGTATTATACCTCACGTCAGATGGCAGTTCTCAGGTGACACTTGTGCAGGTTAGTCTGTAGACCCGAGATCGTCATAGAGTCTTGTGTGATTCCCACTGTGCTTTGATCTCCACCTTACCACGTCCTTGAGGGCGTGCAAAACAGTGGTCTTTGGGTACAGTCCCGAGTCACATGGAGGCAATGAGCGATAGGAGGGGTTTCGTCTCTCCCGGTATTGGGGGTTGATGTTGCGCAGTGCTCGATTGGCCGTAGCAGGGAAGTCCCTGGCCAGGGCTGACCAGAGATTTACTGGTAAGTGTTACCAGTAGTTTCTCGACCCGTTACGAGCCTCACATCGGCACGACTTATCGGGTTATTGGGGTCTGACGTTTACCACTCCTAGACTTGATATGCGACATATCAGACGAAGAGACCGGACTGTATGGTAAGTGTTACTGGTCGGATTCGCAGGAGTGTGAGCGGGCTAGCTCGTCGATCTTCTGATCGCTCAATACCCGGGTGGCCGTTACGTTTAGCAGACCGCTTGCGGCTTGTGGATGCTTGATATGATCATCATCTGCTACCGGCGTATTGACGAGTCTTTAGAGTCCTACACAGAGGTTTCCTGGCTCAAGCGAAACGAAATAGGAGCGCATATGAGATATGTGCAGGACCGAGAATAATGCGTGTATGTGATACCGTATTCCATTCTCGCGATATATGTATCAAATGGTTATATTCGATATAACCTAGTTATCGAATCGAAGATCGATTCGATAAGCCGATACATTGAATACTAGTCGGTCATGTGCGATATGACCGGATCATTGAATCAAGTGTTGATTTAATGATTTAATGTATAATTATATATTTGATATATTACTTTGCATTAACTAGTATTGGTTCACTTTAAACGGATTTTTCTCACTTGGATTGCACATTGTATATGTGATATACTTTTATGCACTTCATTGTATCATGTTTGATGATACTTGATCATATGGTTAAGTGAATAGAATTAAACCATGGTTATTATGATAATTAGGGTTTTGCATATTTAGTTATTCATTTATTTGTTTATTCATTTATTTGGATAAGTTTAAGATAAGAATGGTGGCTTTATTTGTTTTATGTTGAAGCTTCATAAAGCTTTGACTTTGCTAACCATTCTTGTCTTCATGCTTAACCCTAACCCACTCAAATGACCATGGTTTATTCTCTACACTTAACCCTAGTTTAAGTTATGATAAGTATTGATTTTCTATTTCTTTTGATATAGAACTTATCATAACCATCTTCTTCTTTTCTTCTTCAAGCTTGCTACATCAATGGCAACTTGAGATTTAGTGAGAGAAATCCAAATCTAAAGTGAACCCACCTCCTATTTCTTCATCCTCTACCTCTTGCCAAGTGGTTTTGGGTGTTTTCTTCACAAGTTTCACTACTTGGTGAAGTCGGAGCTTGAACTAGTGCAATCTCGACGTAGATCGTCTTTGACACGAAGCCGACGAACTATTCCGCTCACTTCTCCGATGAAGCCGTCGCGAGAGTCCGAGGTTCGTGATGGACAGCGAGGGGACGACCACATGGAGCTAAGCAAGTGGAAATCCGGATCTACAAAGGTTGTAACATCTAACCTATAGTTAAATAGTTAACTAGTTTTCCGTTTCGCCTAGAATTCTAGCAACGATCCGTAGTCTAGGGTTTCTCGGCACCATTTTTTTTGAAATTAGCATGTTCGATGCCTTATGAGACCTCTTTAGGGTGCCTAGGAACCTTTCACTGGTATCAGAGCCTAGCTAGAGCCTTAGGAGAAGTCTAGACGCGATTTGAAGCCCGAACGAACCCGAAACCCTAAACTTATCTTGCTCTCTGGACTTTTTCCAAAAAGTGGGATTTTTCAATATTAAAAATATGCAGAAAAATAAGCAGGAAATTATAAGGTTTACTGTGAAATTCGTGAGTGTAATTCCACTGTTCAAGCGCGGATCCGCGGCATGGGCATGGCTCATGCGGCGGATCCGCGGCCGTACGGACTAATTATTTAAAGAATTTTACACAGTAATCCTTAATTTCCAGTGGTGATTTTCCTGGGTGTTTTTAATGATTATTCAAGAGTTGAATTTTTTTGGTTGCTTTGGAGATTCGGTGTTTCGATCGGGGTATCAAAATTTCGTCTTTGTGTATTTCCGGATAATTTTTAGAATATGTTAAAAAGTTCGACCGGATATAAATACCCAATTTTTCCCCTGTCGGGAAATTTCCAAGTGTTGGATTTTTCCGTAGTTTAACGACGTTCTAAGTAGTGCAAGTAACGCGATGGACTCTCTAGAAGACAACAAACCTTAACTCGATTATGTGACCGTCTTGAACTGCCCTTTGAACCTTCGGGTTTGGGACAGTACGGCGTGCCACATGTGAGGCGTTGGCTTGACCCTTCTACGGCTGGACCGTTGGTACTGAGGCACGAACTGAATGTTGTTAGACTTATTTCATGTGTTGAGCTGTATTGGGAAAACTTGGGTATTCGACTGTTCGATCGGAAAGTTTAACATTTTCTGTTTATCTGGAATGTGATACAATAATTGGAATTCACAAACAGTTATGAGATAACTGGATGAATGTTATAAATCTAGCAGTTTAGTCCCATACGATATTGAAAAGAGTTTTCGATAATGAGACTAAAATGCGGGGTTTGTAACTGTTAGGCATGTGATGTCTAAAGAGGTTGCGGATTCCAATTGTTGTAGTTTTACACTTTCTTTTCTGTGACCGTAAGTGTAGTATGTTCATATCGCCGGTTTCGTTGCTATACATCAACGACAATTGGGGTATGCATACTTACTTACGTTGATGACATGTGATGTTATGTGTTGCTGGATATGTTATATTGGATCATCGTATTCGAATAGCCGGGGTTTTTTATGTGAGATGAGTGTTTTTCATTTTCATTCATGTAAAAACTTGTATGTAATATTCTTTTATTTGGGGTACTTCCAGGTAGCGGAAGTTGTCACCCTTTGTATATTATTTACTTTTCCGCATTAGGATAGACCCAAGGAGGGGAGCACAAGTAACCGGGTTCTGGGGTCCAGTGGGAGACCAACTCGAGGAGTCGAGTCCGGGTCTCCTAACCCTAGAATTGGCAGGGTTGCTTGCCGCTCTCGTAGGGGTCTAGGGGTGTGGGATTGGCTATTCATCACGACCGTAGAATCCGTGTTTTATACTGGCTCGTATTGAAAACACGGACGTCCTAGTATATCCAATATTTCATATGTTTAGTCTGCTGCGATATCTGTGATGTGACTCTGTGATGGATATAGTATATAGTATATATGATATATTATATAGACGTTACTTATGTTTTACACCCGCGCTAGCCCTGCCCTGCTCTGTCGTTAGTTACCTAACCTAACGGTGCACGAGGGGACATCGAGGCGAATGCGGATGGCATAAGTGTACGTCATATCTATCTGTGATGTTTAGGTATTTAAATGATGGGACTTCATTAATGTGATTAATGAAAGAAAAGAAACCTAAGATGTTGTGGAATCAGATTTTAAACAAAACAGGTAGCTACAGTTCTTGCTTTGCACAGCGGTATATATGATATACCCTGCACCTTATTCGATGAGGAAAGGACCGAGATCCCTTCACCGGGAGTGACTCCTTTAGCAATAACTGGCAGATGCTACACACTCGGTTTGCTTTTGACTGCTTTTAGGTTTTTGCTTTGCACAGCGATATATATGATATATCCCGCATCTCATTCGACGAGGAAAGGACCGAGATCCCTTCGCCGGGAGTGACTCCTTTAGCAAAACTAGAAAAGCCTCAAAATCACTCCATTTCAAAACTTCATTTGATTCTACAACGATATCAAGTTCATTACGCAATAGGTTTTCAGAAAAACCTGCGTAGCCCTCCGTCATTTCAGATAGGTTACATATAGTATTCGTGCTACATTTGTTGGCTTTCGTCAAGGTGTAGTGTGCGGTAGCTATGTGTTGTTTATCTGCTGCATATGATGCGACTGGATTAGGGTAGTCGTACGGCTTTGTTGGCTTTCGTCAAGGGTCGTGCGGGTGGGTTTAATTCAGTCAAGAAATGTACGGGTTGAACTTGACTAGCGGGCTGTGGTTTGTTGGCTTTCGTCAAGGTCATAGCACGCTAGGGGCAAAAGCATTATCGGGAATTTCAAGTGTTGAAATTTGCAATGAGATTGCATACCTTCTATGAGATAGTTGGATCCCGATACCCACTGCGAGTAAGAGTTACTCCTGGGAGAGTTTTACACATTGCAATTAGCTGATCAAGTAGGTGTCTAGAAAGGTGTCAACGGGGTTACGCCTCTGGGAAAACGAGGTTTACATTAATTAGGTTCGTGCGAAAGCACGGGGGACCTCCCTCAAAGTACCGACACTGGCCTGGCTGAAAGATTGGCGAACTTGTAGTGTGTAATTAATCCCGGCTAGTCTTTCCTTTTAGGGTTTGAAGGAAGATTTGATAAAAAGAAGTGGGAGCCATCCTGATTAGATAAGATAATAACCAATCTGATCTTGCACGAGCATACGCTAAAGTGTTTTCTTCTCTCTCTCTCCAGGTAGCGACCATTTCATGCCTTAATCAAGATAATAATATGGATGTATTGACCGAACCCGCATGTTATACTGTGCTGGGGAACGTTGGTTCCGTTCTTTCCTATAAGAGTTATAGGAATGAACAGGAAATAGGGGAATACCAGGATTCCCATGCCACCCGATTGAAGAAAGTACATGTTGATGCATTTTCTTCGGGTGTGTTCGTTACAGAGAACTGTTTCTCCATTTGCTCTACGTCCTGGGTATTAGATACCGGGTCAGGATCCCATATATGTAATCAGTTACATGGGCTTAGGAAAGGTAGAGAACTTGGAGAAGGTGATAAAGACATTAGAGTCGGAAATGGCGCAATTGTTGCAGCTAAGACTGTCGGGGAATATCACCTTGTATTACCAACTGGTAATACATTGGTTCTGAACGAATGCTATTACATGCCGAACCTGATATGCAACATTATATCAGTTTCTTTATTAAGCAAAGAAGGATATAATTTTGTATTACAGGATAATGTTATGAACATTTTCCGTAACCAAAAGTTGGTTGGATCAGGCACGTTATGCAATGGCATTTATGTTCTAAATCAATCAACAGTTCTGAGCATAACAAACACACACAAGAGGAAGAGTTCTGAACTCAACGAATCCTTCTTGTGGCATTGTAGACTGGGTCACATTAATGTGACACGACTGGCTAAGTTTCATAAGGATGGATATTTGAAACCTTTCGAATTTTCATCTTATGACACTTGCCAGTCATGTCTCAAAGGCAAGATGACCAAAACTCCGTTTACGGGACACGGAGAAAGAGTTACCGAACTCTTGGGACTGATACATAGTGATGTATGTGGTCCTATGTCTACACATGCCAGGGATGGTTCTTCGTACTTCATTACGTTCACTGACGATCTCTCAAGATACGGACATGTGTACTTAATAAGACACAAGTCTGAAGCTTTTGAGAAATTTAGAGAATATAAACAAGAAGTCGAAAACCAAACCGGAAAGAGTATTAAAATCCTTCGATCTGATCGAGGAGGTGAATACTTGAGCAATGAATTCCTGGACTTCCTAAAAGAGAATGGGATTCTCTCTCAGCTGACTCCTCCATATACACCACAGCACAACGGTGTACCAGAACGGAGGAACCGCACCTTATTAGATATGGTGCGCTCTATGATGAGCACAGCTGAGTTACCTATTTCCTTCTGGGGGTATGCGCTTGAGACAGCCATACATCTACTGAATATGGTCCCCACCAAATCAGTGCCTACCACTCCATATGAGATATGGAAAGGGAAGAGACCATGTCTTAACTATGTTAAGATATGGGGTTGTCCAGCCTATGTCAAACGACAAAATCCGGACAAACTCGAGGCACGATCTGTTCTATGCAAATTTGTAGGATATCCCAAGAATTCTCAAGGGTATATCTTCTACCACCCTGAGGAACAAAGAGTGTTTGTTTCTCGGCATGCCACCTTTTTAGAAAAGGAATTTCTTGAAAAAGAGATTAGTGGTCATGAGGTAGAACTGGAAGAAGTTCCAGCTGCAGAAGCTACAACAGAAGATCTGGTGGAACCAGAGGATTCCGTAGTTCCCGATGAACCCCAGCCACTCCGCCGATCTAGTAGGGTTCCTCGCCAACCTGAGAGATACTACGGTTTTCTCATGGACTGTGGGAGCGAGGATTGCATCATGGAGGATGATGACCCAACTGTTGGAGATAGTGCCCTCAGAGTCAATTATTGGATCACAGGCACGTGATTGCAATGATTGAGGGAGGACCTATCCCGGTAGGACAGTCTTACTCGAGATGATAGTATGCTATCTGGTTTACCTTTATCATCGTGTACTGCTTTAGGTGACCTGACATGTCGCTATTACACGTTGATAGAGCCCCTAGGATTCTTGCTTGACTACCAGCAGTATGATGGCGATCATATACGTGGGAGCTGGTGGTCTATAAGCACATCCTTAAAAGGTCCCTAGTCGTAGGAGTTTCGAGACAGGGCATCGATACTCCATTAGTAGACTAGTGTATACAGTCGAGACCCCGACGAGGGGCGGTGGCCGGTCTCACAAGCCACTGGTGTCAGTTGGTTCACCTAAGATGTATACAGGTGCTCATTGGGTTATGAGTACACCGGACAGGACTCGCCGGGAACCTGCTAGTTGGTCATATACCAGACGTCAGATAGCAGTTCCCAGGTGACATGTGTACAGGTTAGTTCATCGACCTGAGATCGTCATTTGTCTCGTGTGAGTTCCCACTATGCTTTGATTACTACCCTACCACGGCTCAAAGGAGTCGTGCAAACAGGTTTTAGTTGGGTACAGTCCCGAGCCACATGGAGGCAGTGAGCGGATCTGCAGGGGTTCGTCTCTCCCGGTATTGGGGGTGAGGTCGCGCTGTGTCTAGGAGAGCCATTACGCAAAGCCCTCGGCCGAGGCAGGAGATTTACTGGTAGGTATTCCAGTAGTATCTCAGGGCGTTCTGGGCTACGCTCCGACACGACTTGTACCGCTTTTGGGGGTCTGACTTTTACCAACCCCCTAGGCCCGCCATGCGATACTCATAGACGAACGGACCGGACTGTACGGATATTGTCACTGACAGGCTCAGTTGGGTGTCGGGGTGAGCTTCCTCATCGACGTCCCTTTTGGTCAATAGCTGGTGGCCCGTCACGTATTGGCTTATACCTCTGACGTGCCAGTGGTTAAATCCACAGCCATAGTATTGACGAGTCTTTAGAATCCACCACACTTACAGTTACTCAAGCTTTCGGGCGAAACGCTGTAGAGGCCGTATGGAGATATGGCAGGGTCCGATCAGATACGTGCGGTATTGCACGGATCAGGATCGGACAGTTTTGTACTAGTGGCCGTATAGTTATATGGCAAGGTTCGATCAGATACATGCGGTATTGCACGCATCAGGATCGAACGGATATTACTAGCCGGCTTTGGCTTAAGCCGGTCCTAGTTTAGTACAGTGTAGATTTTGTCTCATTGCATCTGTATCCGGTCAGAATGCAGATGCGGGTGTGTATGCACAGTATCGGGGTTTTCCTGTAATTTATTACGGGACCAGTTTTCTGGAGTTGCCAGTTTGCATTCCGTTCCGGCCGGTTTTCCTTTGTTCTTTCCCGGCCGGACTTTTCCGATGGAGGGGGTAATTTGCAGTTTTGCAAATTACACTTTGTGGAGGATTTTCTTGCAAATGTATTTATCATGATAGCATCTTTAGATGCCATTCTTTTCCTTGATCTTTTCATGCTTTATCTTGATTAGAATTGATAAGAATGGTTGATGTAAGTTTGCAATGATTATGTTTGGCTATGGTCACCACTTGTGCTCCTACCATCACCTCCCTTCATGCTTGATATTCATTCCTCCACCATTCTTCTACTGACTTGATAAGTTTTTTTTCATGAGAGGAAAAAGAAAGAGAGAAGAAGAAGAAGAGAGAGCTTCATTCTTGAGAGTTTCTTCCTTGATCTCATTTTCATGCTAGAAAAATGCAAGCACCATTTTTCTAATCCTTGTTTCCTCCATCATCCTCAATGGCAACAACATAACCCAAGTGAGACACTACACTACACATTCTACAGCATATCTTGAGCATGTCGAGTTGCCGGCTTCATGCCCGAGTTGCCTCGGTATTGAGGCGGGAGCCCGTAAAAGACGCAGGCATTGTGGTGCCCTTTCCGGAGAGGAGGCGACGATGTGGAGGCAAGACTTTCCGCGGGAGATCGGGACGATGACGAGAAGACCGGAGGACTCGGATCACTCGGTATACTTCTCACCCTATCTCTTGATTGCTAGCATTAGGTTAATGGTAAACGATCCGGGTTTTCATTGTCCGCAGTAGCGCCGGTTTCCGAGTAAGGAAAAATTTTAATTCCGCATTTTGGCCTCGAGTACGAGGCCGGGGCGCTGCCATGGCGCAACACGGTATCAGAGCCACGCCATTAACCTTACCTAGCTTCGTTTGATGTGTTTGCGTTTCCGATCGACCAAAATTTCCAAAAACCGTATTTTTCTAGCACAATCAGTTTCTGTCGAAATTTTTTGGAGTCTAAAAATTTTTCAGGTGGTCTCAGAATGATGTGCAGGGAGTTCTAAGAACACTGCAAAAATTTGGTGACACGACTCCTCCGTACGACCGCGGAAGGGCGGCCAAAACCCCCTTTTGGCCGCGCTTCCGCCGCAGGAGTGTGGGTTCGTGTGCTTAGGTTTTTGCAGTGGGCTTATGGGCTTATATTAGGGGTTTTGGAATATTAAAATTGGGCCCAGGTTTTCTGTGAGTGCTGCAGTTTTGATTGGGGGCCCACTTGTTAATTTTTGGTCAATCGGAAAATTTTAAACACATTTTTCACAGTGTTTACATTATATCTGCGACCGTGAATGTCACTCGATCGGTAAATCCGGTCTAACTGCTATAGCCCGGTTAGACGGATTTGCGAACGTGACTTTCACGTTGATGTTCTATGTTTATGCTGTGATGTTGCGGATCGGTCGTGGGGGATAGCCTGGATGCAATGCTAGTACAGTTTTGTTGTATTATGTACATTTGATATTGCGGGGCGAGCGTCCGACATGTGGACTGCCGTCACTGCCTGTTTGTATTATTCTTTTGGGGCACGACCTGGTTGCGGTCGATGTACCCGGTGTATGTATATTTTACTTTCTGTACTAGGATTGCCCCGCGGTGGGGTGCACGGATAGCCGGGTTCTGGAGGGCAACAAGCCCGCATCTCATGGCATTGGGACGGAGGGGGCTTCACTCCAGGATTGGCGGGCTATTCGCCGCACTCGTAGGGGGTACAGGTTGACCCAGGAGGGGTGCCCGAGTTACCGGATTCCGTGAAGTGCTGGGTGGTCCATTCACGGTGCTGAAGGGGGCTGCCTCGCTTCAGGTTTTGGCGGGTGACTTGCCGCGCCCGTAGGGGTCTAGGTTTTCATTGCACAGGCTATCCACACGACCAGGGGAACGTCGGGTTTCCGCAGCGGCTCTGTGAAACCCGGGGCTTCCAGATATCTGTATTGTTCTGTGATGCTGTACATTTCTGTAATGTTGCATTTTATTCACGCCTTGAGCGAAATACTATATATTGGTATATATATTAGTAGATGTTGTATATGTTTTTCATCCGCGCTAGTCCAGTCCCCGCTCTGCCGTTAGTTAGCTAACCTAACGGGTGATGACGGGACCCAGTGGCGAATGCGGATGGCATATACGTACGTCAGTATATTTTCGTTCTTTGTGGTGTGATCAATTGATGGGACTGCATTGATTCGGATCAATGCAAGATAAACAAACCTATTCTGATGTTGTTGGAACATTTTTCAAAAAGCTGTTATTGCAAGGACGTTCACTTTTGTTTTGCATCGTGGTATTCATTTGGAATATCCTGCTCCTCAGTCGACGAGGCAAGGGCCGAGATCCCTTCACCGGGAGTGACCCCTTGGACAGAAGTTTGCGTCAGGGCATTAACTTCACTATAGCCGATTACTTTTGCTTTGCATCGTGGTATTCAGTTGGAATATCCTGCACCTCATTCTACGGGGAAAGAGCCGAGATCCCTTCACCGGGAGTGACCTCTTTAGTAAAGGTTTTTCGTCACTATATTTTCTAAAAAGTTATCCAGTTCCTTCAACGATATCAAGTTCATTACGTTAAAGGTTTTCGCCAAAAACCAGTCGTAGCCCTCCGTCATTTCAGATTAGTATTGCTTAGTATTCGCGCTACGTTTGTCGTTGCTATTCGCCGAGGCGTAGTGTGCGGTAGCTCTGTAATGCTTTCTATTATATGGATATGTGGATTGGTTAGGACAGTCGTACGACTTTGTTGATTATTCGTCAAGGGTCGTGCGGGTGGGTTTAACGCAATCAAGATAATGACGGGTTGAACTTGACTAGGACCTTTTGATTTGTTGATTATTCGTCAAGGTCACTTGGGTCCTAGGGGTAAAAATCACATCGGGAGTTTCAAAAGAACTGAAACTTGCCAGGCATGCGCATACCTTCTGGAGTGTGGTGACTTGAGTGGATTCCGTCAAGTTATCATGCGATGATAGTTGGATCCCGATTCCCACTGATGAGTTAGTTTACTCCTTGGGTGACCCCGACTAGTTCTTCTTTCAGGTTTGGAGGAGAATTTGAGGTACAGTGGGAGGTTTCCAGATTAGACTAAGTGATAACCATTCTGATCTAGGTTAGAGTGCACGCTGAGTGTTTCTTTTCTCTCTCTCTTTGGCAGCGACAATTGACCCGACCCTAAGACTATGACTCAGTGACCAAGTTGACCGAACCTTCTTAACACAGGCTTTTGGATTGTCTGAGTTGCAGACCTCATTGCCACTCCTACTTTTACCCTTTTCTCCAGGACACCCCGCATTACTGCGAACGTCCACTTCCATTGGACAAAAACCATCGTATGGTTATATACGAACTCGAAGGACTTCGAGGATGGTTTCTGGTTCTGGAGAAAACGAATAGGATTATTCAGTTGTCTTTTCTTTTCACCTTCTCTCATTGCGAGTACTCCTTGGTTTAGGAGATTGTACACCTATTACGCAAATTGGATAGTCTTCTTCCAAACCTTAGGCTGGTGCCGACCGGTAGGGAATGAAGGAAACCAATTAGCATAACGATGGTGTGCAGAAGGTATTAAGTTAAGACAAATAAAGGGATTAGTAAGAGGGCAAAGTAAATTGCGACTGATATTCACGACCAAACCAAGTATTTCTTCGCCAATCCTAAATCACCTTTGTATTTCTCCAGGACACTCCGTGTCACTACGAAGATCCACAGTTTATTGGATACTCCATCGTATGGTTATATACGAACTCGAAAGGAACTTGTTCCAGTTCGGGGATGGATTCTGGTCCGGGAGAAATAGGAATAAGGTTTATTCGGTTGTCTTTTATCTTCACCTTCTCTCGCTTTGCGAGTGCTCCTAGGATTAGGACAGTACACCCTTTATGCTTATTGGATAGTCTTCTTCCAAACCATAGGCTGGTGCCGAATGGTAGGGAAGGAAGAAAACCATTTGGCCTAAGGGGTGTGCAGAAGGTAATGACTAAAGACATATAAAGGGATTTGGAGAGGTGGCAAAGAATTATACGGTTATAGTTGTGAATCTGGATAATGGTAGAGGCATTACTAGGAATACCAGGATACCCCGACGAAACATTTCAATGTTTCAGTTTCACTGTGTACTGTTAATGGAAAACTGATTTCCCAGTTAGACACTTGCTCCAGGGTATGTATTTACCAGGTATGATTCTCACATCTGTATGGTTTTACAGATGATGAGTGGGAGTAAGTTATTGGGAATTGGGTGATCATCCTCACTATATCGGGATTCTTTGTAGTCGGTGATATTTGAGGAAGTCACCTGGGTTGTTTGCCGGACGGCAATTTTTTTGGTTTTGAATATCCGCGGTTATGCACCAATTTCAAATTGATATATCTGTACGTCTATTTTCATAGAGTGAGATATACCTTTTGATATTATGTCGATGACATTTACCTATATCAGTGGATTGTTGGGTAAGGAGCATTAAACAGCGGTGTAATTCTTCTTAACCATAAGTACAGTTTTCAACCTGCGACGCACAGTGAAAGAGTTGTTAGACTCAGCGGACTTATACAGAGTATTGTATGTTGTCCAGGGTCCATCAGGACAGAGGGGTAGGTCCTCGTACTATATTCGGTTTACTTATGACTTCTCTAGTTTTTAGACAGGTGTTTCGTGGAAACACAGGGTCTAATTTTTGAGGAGTTATAGGTATTTGAATAGAGTAGAGAACCAGGTGTAGCAAGTATCGGGATTCTTCAAAGTGATCGAAGATGTAGATACTTGTGTATGGTGTTCAGTTGATAGTAATGATTAAGAGAACTTGCTTCTCTTTCAGGTTACTTATAATTGGAAGCATTCCTAAGTTGAGTAACGCTGATCGGCCTCTCTCCATTTAGTTGACATGCACTGGAGACAGCTGCATGATTTGAATCTGGTTCAATTAAATTAGTGCCTCTGGTTCTATATTGGATATAGAACAGTTCATATCTTAACGATGTTAAGGTACGGGGAGTTGTCCGGCTTATGCTTAAAACCAGACTCCGGATAACTCAAGGCACGTTTCTGTAATGGCTGTTTGTGGGTTGACCCAGGCTATGACGAGGGTTGACTTTCTACCATCTGGCAGATCAATAGAAATATTGTTCTAGACTCGCCACAGTTTTATTAAAAATGGATTTTTTCAAAAACAGCAGTGGGAGTATGGTAGAACTGGAAGTAATTCCAGAACCGCAAACGATTACTGAAGATTTAATAAGGAACCTAAAGATTCAATCTGATTTGACATTCCATTGGCCACTCCGCAGATACGGTGGGTAACTTCAGGCACCCGAGAGGTACTCCGGTAGCCTCAAGGACGGTGACAGGGAAGTTCTTGTTTACCCACACTTGCCATTGTTGTTGTTCCAGGCTGCGAGACCCGGTGGGAGGATGAGTATAGCGTCGTTCTAAACTAGCTTTAGAAGTGCACGTCTATATGACTCTGCCAGAGGGTTGTCGTAGTCAGTGGGAGCAGCGGAAGCATTGGTGGTCATCAGGCTTATGTCTATTTATAGACTAAAGCAGATGTAGCGGAGATAGATCATCTATTTCTGATGTGACAGTCATAGGTTTGACGTCATCAGAATAAGGGGGTGGATCTGTTGAGAAGGTAGTGGGAAGTGATATTCCTATACTACGATCGGTTATACTTTGGTCGTCACACAGTGTTTTCTCCACATGGGACTTGGACATTATATCAGACATACTGGTTACTAGATCTATGGTTTTAGATCTAGATTTGGGTAGTTTCCCAATCTGGGTACCTTGACAGCATTCTATGAGTATTTAGAATGGACGACTCCAGGCACGGTAGAATACCTGCAGTTGATGGTGTCACCCTCTCTAAAGGTGTCTTATAGACTAAAGAGGAGAGGGATACTCATGATTGGCAGATCACTTGCTTAGGCAATTGAGTCAATCATGAGATGTCAAGTACCACACCAGATGTTGTTCTTGCACTAGATGCAATAAGTTGACATTGATCCAATCCTGGAGAAACAGTCGGAAGCAGTTTTAGAACATAAGTGGATGTTCTAGGGAAATGATAACGACAGCCTCATTTGGGAGACAGTTATCATTCCAGGCTTTCAAGGTGACATGGACGACAAGGAGGTTGTCAGAGTTATATTTTTCCTTCTGACGAGGGGCAGTATTTTGGACAGGTGGTCCAAGGCAATACTGAGGGCAGCATGGCGCAGGATACTGATTAAGTTCAGTTGACGATACAGTCTAAGAAGTTTGGATTTGGAGTTCATTTATGAGCTAGGTCCCATCAGACATCCAGACATTCTAAGACAGGTATTGCTCTTTTCGGGAGATGGTTTTCTCCGCGAACTTGAGGTATAGAGAGACATAGAAAGAAACATCACAGCGGATCCACTCACTGAGGCTATACCTCGAACGCAATAGTTTCGCAAACGAGCTTTGTGAGACTGACTAGTAGAGGAGTTGGGTGTTCGGTATCACACGGGCTGTGAGTATGCGACATCGCAATAATTAGCCTTAAGTGCAAGTAGGAGATTGTTGGAGATAGTGCCCTCAGAGTCAATTATTGGATCACAGGCACGTGATTGCAATGATTGAGGGAGGACCTATCCCGGTAGGACAGTGTTACTCGAGATGATAGTATGCTATCTGGTTTACCTTTATCATCGTGTACTGCTTTAGGTGACCTGACATGTCGCTATTACACGTTGATAGAGCCCCTAGGATTCTTGCTTGACTACCAGCAGTATGATGGCGATCATATACGTGGGAGCTGGTGGTCTATAAGCACATCCTTAAAAGGTCCCTAGTCGTAGGAGTTTCGAGACAGGGCATCGATACTCCATTAGTAGACTAGTGTATACAGTCGAGACCCCGACGAGGGGCGGTGGCCGGTCTCACAAGCCACTGGTGTCAGTTGGTTCACCTAAGATGTATACAGGTGCTCATTGGGTTATGAGTACACCGGACAGGACTCGCCGGGAACCTGCTAGTTGGTCATATACCAGACGTCAGATAGCAGTTCCCAGGTGACATGTGTACAGGTTAGTTCATCGACCTGAGATCGTCATTTGTCTCGTGTGAGTTCCCACTGTGCTTTGATTACTACCCTACCACGGTTCAAAGGAGTCGTGCAAACAGGTTTTAGTTGGGTACAGTCCCGAGCCATATGGAGGCAGTGAGCGGATCTGCAGGGGTTCGTCTCTCCCGGTATTGGGGATGAGGTCGCGCTGTGTCTAGGAGAGCCATTACGCAAAGCCCTCGGCCGAGGCAGAAGATTTACTGGTAGGTATTCCAGTAGTATCTCAGGGCGTTCTGGGCTACGCTCCGACACGACTTGTACCGCTTTTGGGGGTCTGACTTTTACCAACCCCCTAGGCCCGCCATGCGATACTCATAGACGAACGGACCGGACTGTACGGATATTGTCACTGACAGGCTCAGTTGGGTGTCGGGGTGAGCTTCCTCATCGACGTCCCTTTTGGTCAATAGCTGGTGGCCCGTCACGTATTGGCTTATACCTCTGACGTGCCAGTGGTTAAATCCACAGCCATAGTATTGACGAGTCTTTAGAGTCCACCACACTTACAGTTACTCAAGCTTTCGGGCGAAACGCTGTAGAGGCCGTATGGAGATATGGCAGGGTCCGATCAGATACGTGCGGTATTGCACGGATCAGGATCGGACAGTTTTGTACTAGTGGCCGTATAGTTATATGGCAAGGTTCGATCAGATACGTGCGGTATTGCACGCATCAGGATCGAACGGATATTACTAGCCGGCTTTGGCTTAAGCCGGTCCTAGTTTAGTACAGTGTAGATTTTGTCTCATTGCATCTGTATCCGGTCAGAATGCAGATGCGGGTGTGTATGCACAGTATCGGGGTTTTCCTGTAATTTATTACGGGACCAGTTTTCTGGAGTTGCCAGTTTGCATTCCGTTCCGGCCGGTTTTCCTTTGTTCTTTCCCGGCCGGACTTTTCCGATGGAGGGGGTAATTTGCAGTTTTGCAAATTACACTTTGTGGAGGATTTTCTTGCAAATGTATTTATCATGATAGCATCTTTAGATGCCATTCTTTTCCTTGATCTTTTCATGCTTTATCTTGATTAGAATTGATAAGAATGGTTGATGTAAGTTTGTAATGATTATGTTTGGCTATGGTCACCACTTGTGCTCCTACCATCACCTCCCTTCATGCTTGATATTCATTCCTCCACCATTCTTCTACTGACTTGATAAGTTTTTTTTCATGAGAGGAAAAAGAAAGAGAGAAGAAGAAGAAGAGAGAGCTTCATTCTTGAGAGTTTCTTCCTTGATCTCATTTTCATGCTAGAAAAATGCAAGCACCATTTTTCTAATCCTTGTTTCCTCCATCATCCTCAATGGCAACAACATAACCCAAGTGAGACACTACACTACACATTCTACAGCATATCTTGAGCATGTCGAGTTGCCGGCTTCATGCCCGAGTTGCTTCGGTATTGAGGCGGGAGCCCGTAAAAGACGCAGGCATTGTGGTGCCCTTTCCGGAGAGGAGGCGACGATGTGGAGGCAAGACTTTCCGCGGGAGATCGGGACGATGACGAGAAGACCGGAGGACTCGGATCACTCGGTATACTTCTCACCCTATCTCTTGATTGCTAGCATTAGGTTAATGGTAAACGATCCGGGTTTTCATTGTCCGCGGTAGCGCCGGTTTCCGAGTAAGGAAAAATTTTAATTCCGCATTTTGGCCTCGAGTACGAGGCCGGGGCGCTGCCATGGCGCAACACCAACTAGCTTCGAGCAGGCCATCACGAGTGGGGACTCAGTGAAATGGCTGGATGCTATGCGGTCTGAGATGGAATCCATGTACACCAACAAAGTATGGACTTTGGACGTTGCTCCTGAAGGGGTAAAACCCATTGGGAGCAAGTGGATCTTCAAGAAGAAACTTGGTGTAGATGGGAAAGTGGAGACTTTCAAAGCTAGACTTGTAGCAAAAGGTTTTCGTCAAAGACCAGGTGTGGACTATGACG
This sequence comes from Agapanthus africanus, assembly GCA_030015575.1. Taxonomy (NCBI): domain Eukaryota; kingdom Viridiplantae; phylum Streptophyta; class Magnoliopsida; order Asparagales; family Amaryllidaceae; genus Agapanthus; species Agapanthus africanus. Next base: position 798,343,020 of record CM057340.1, read on the forward strand.
AAACCTTTTCTCCAGTGGCTATGCTTAAATCCATCCGGATCATGCTTGCCATTGCTGCCTTTCATGACTACGAAATCTGGCAAATGGATGTTAAGACCGCCTTTCTAAACGGTGATTTAGAAGAGTGCGTGTACATGACTCAGCCAGAGGGCTTCGTGGACAGTGGGAGCAGCGGGAAGGTGTGCAAGCTGCTTAAATCCATTTATGGATTAAAGCAAGCGTCGCGGAGTTGGAACATCTGCTTTGACGTCGTTATCAAAGAGTTTGATTTCGTCAAAAATCCAGATGAACCTTGTATCTACAAGAAGGTGGCAGAGAGTAAGGTTGTCTTCCTCGTATTGTACGTGGACGACATACTCTTGATAGGAAATGATATTCCTATGCTGCAATCGGTCAAGCTCTTCTTATCACAAAGATTCTCAATGAAAGATCTTGGTGATGCCTCCTGCATATTGGGGATCAGGATCTATAGAGATAGATCCAAACGGATTTTGGGATTGTCCCAATCCAGGTACATTGACACCATACTAAAGAGGTTTAGTATGGAAGAGTCCAAGCGTGGGAACTTACCCACGATCTCTGGAGTCACTCTCTCCAAAGAGATGTCTCCCAAGACTGATTTAGAGAGAGCTCGCATGCAAGGGATACCCTATGCTTCGGCAGTAGGCTCTATCATGCATGCGATGCTGTGTACCAGACCCGATGTAGCATACTCACTAAGTGTAGTGAGCAGGTATCAAGCTGATCCTGGAGAGAATCACTGGACAGCTGTGAAGAGCATTCTCAAGTACTTGCGAAGGACTAGAGATATGTTCTTGGTGTATGGTAACGGAGAGCTCCAAGTGGAGTCCTTTACCGATTCGAGCTTCCAGAGTGATAAGGACGACTCTAAGTCACAGTCGGGCTTTATCTTTACCCTTTACGGAGGGGCGGTTAGCTGGAAGAGTTCCAAGCAGGAAACCGTGGCAGACTCGACGATGGAGGCTGAATACATCGCTGCCAACGATGCTGCCAAAGAGGCTGTCTGGATCAAGAAGTTCATTACTGAACTTGGAGTGGTTCCATCCATTGAGCATCCAATACCTTTGTATTGCGATAACAATGGAGCGGTGGCTTTGGCCAAGGAACCCAGGTCCCATCAGCGGTCCAGGCATATTCTGAGGCGGTATCACCTGATCCGGGAGATAGTTGATCGCCGGGAGATCGAGGTCAGGAGAGTTGACACGAAGAACAACACGGCGGATCCACTCACGAAGGCCATTCCCCAGATACAGTTTGAGAGACTCTTCGGGATGCTCGGTATGAGATACTACAGCAGCTGGCCCTAGTGCAAGTGGGAGATTGTTAGTTGTATGTATGCCCTAGAGGCCAGTATTGTACAGATTATGTATATTATATTGGATGCTTGGACATATATAGAGATGACTTTCTTGCTCGATATGATAGTATGCTATCTGGTTACTCTTTATCTTAACATGTACACTAGTCTCTTTATACTGTCTTATAGTTACATGTTGGTAAAGCCCTTAGGATATGTACTTGACTACCTGGACTGTGATGCAGATCATACTAGTGGGGACCTGGTAGTCCATAAGTACATCCTTCGAGGTCCCTAGTCGTGAGAGTATCGAGACGGGGCATCGATATACCAGAGTAGACTAGCGTATACGCTTCTCGACCCATGTGATGGGCGATGGATGATCCCATATCCATTGGTGTTTGACATCAGAGATGGTATACGGGTGCTCAGTGGAGACTGGGTACATTGGACGGACTCGCCGAGAACTCCCAGATGGTATTATACCTCACGTCAGATGGCAGTTCTCAGGTGACACTTGTGCAGGTTAGTCTGTAGACCCGAGATCGTCATAGAGTCTTGTGTGATTCCCACTGTGCTTTGATCTCCACCTTACCACGTCCTTGAGGGCGTGCAAAACGGTGGTCTTTGGGTACAATCCCGAGTCACATGGAGGCAATGAGCGATAGGAGGGGTTTCGTCTCTCCCGGTATTGGGGGTTGATGTTGCGCAGTGCTCGATTGGCCGTAGCAGGGAAGTCCCTGGCCAGGGCTGATCAGAGATTTGCTGGTAAGTGTTACCAGTAGTTTCTCGACCCGTTACGAGCCTCACATCGGCACGACTTATCGGGTTATTGGGGTCTGACGTTTACCACCCCTAGACTTGATATGCAACATATCAGACGAAGAGACCGGACTGTATGGTAAGTGTTACTGGTCGGATTCGCAGGAGTGTGAGCGGGCTAGCTCGTCGATCTTCTGATCGCTCAATACCCGGGTGGCCGTTACGTTTAGCAGACCGCTTGCGGCTTGTGGATGCTTGATATGATCATCATCTGCTACCGGCGTATTGACGAGTCTTTAGAGTCCTACACAGAGGTTTCCTGGCTCAAGCGAAACGAAATAGGAGCGCATATGAGATATGTGCAGGACCGAGAATAATGCGTGTATGTGATACCGTATTCCATTCTCGCGATATATGTATCAAATGGTTATATTCGATATAACCTAGTTATCGAATCGAAGATCGATTCGATAAGCCGATACATTGAATACTAGTCGGTCATGTGCGACATGACCGGATCATTGAATCAAGTGTTGATTTAATGATTTAATGTATAATTATATATTTGATATATTACTTTGCATTAACTAGTATTGGTTCACTTTAAACGGATTTTTCTCACTTGGATTGCACATTGTATATGTGATATACTTTTGTGCACTTCATTGTATCATGTTTGATGATACTTGATCATATGGTTAAGTGAATAGAATTAAACCATGGTTATTATGATAATTAGGGTTTTGCATATTTAGTTATTCATTTATTTGTTTATTCATTTATTTGGATAAGTGTAAGATAAGAATGGTGGCTTTATTTGTTTTATGTTGAAGCTTCATGAAGCTTTGACTTTGCTAACCATTCTTGTCTTCATGCTTAACCCTAACCCACTCAAATGACCATGGTTTATTCTCTACACTTAACCCTAGTTTAAGTTATGATAAGTATTGATTTTCTATTTCTTTTGATATAGAACTTATCATAACCATCTTCTTCTTTTCTTCTTCAAGCTTGCTACATCAATGGCAACTTGAGATTTAGTGAGAGAAATCCAAATCTAAAGTGAACCCACCTCCTATTTCTTCATCCTTTACCTCTTGCCAAGTGGTTTTGGGTGTTTTCTTCACAAGTTTCACTACTTGGTGAAGTCGGAGCTTGAACTAGTGCAACCTCGACGTAGATCGTCTTTGACACGAAGCCGACGAACTATTCCGCTCACTTCTCCGATGAAGCCGTCGCGAGAGTCCGAGGTTCGTGATGGACAGCGAGGGGACGACCACATGGAGCTAAGCAAGTGGAAATCTGGATCTACAAAGGTTGTAACATCTAATCTATAGTTAAATAGTTAACTAGTTTTCCGTTTCGCCTAGAATTCTAGCAACGATCCGTAGTCTAGAGTTTCTCGGCACCATTTTTTTTGAAATTGGCATGTTCGATGCCTTATGAGACCTCTTTAGGGTGCTTAGGAACCTTTCAATAACAAGTAAAACATATACACATGTTAAATTAAAGACAAACCAAATAGCATACTATCATATAGAGCAAGATTGTCCTATAAATACATATGTCCAAGCATCCACTATATACACATATACAATAATGCCATCTAGGGCATACATATCCAACAATCTCCCACTTGCAATAAGGTCATATATTGGCGTATCGAGTACTTAACGTCTGCTCTAAGGCCAGTTGTTGGCGTATCGCATACCCAACATCTTACCGACATCTTAAATGGTCTCTCGAACTGTGCTTGAGTGAGGGCCTTTGTGAATGGATCCGCCGCGTTCTTTTTTGTGTCTACTCTCTGCACCTCAATCTCCCGGGGATCTACGATCTTCCTAATCAAGTGATACCACCTCAAGATAGTCTGGATTTTTGATGGGACCATGGTTCCTTCGCTAAAACCATAGCCCCATTGTTGTCGTAATACAAAGGTACTAGATTAACAATGGACTTCTTTATCCAGACCGTTTCTTTTGCGGCATCGTTGGCAGCAATATATTCAGCCTCTATCGTCGAGTCTACGACGGTGTCCTATTTGGAGCTTTTCCAACAGACCGCCCTTTCGTTGAGAGTAAACACAAAACCCGAGACAAACTTACTGTCATTCTTGTCACTTTGAAAGCCCGAGTTGGTAAAATACTCCACCTGGAGGTCTTTATTACCGTACACTAAGAACAATTTCTTAGTCCTTCTCAGGTACTTAAGAATGTTCTTCACTGCTGTCCAGTGGTTCTCTCCTAGATTTGACTGATACCGGCTCACCACGCTAAACGCGTAAGTTACATCTGGTCTGGTACATAGCATCATATATATTATAAATCCCACCGCCAAAGCGTAGGGTATAATGCTCATGCGATCCCTCTCCTCATCAATCTTGGGAGACATCTTTTTGAAGAGGGTGATTCCGTGCAAAGCGGGTATATTACCGCGCTTAGAATTTCTATACTAAATCTCTTTAATATGGCCTCTATGTACCTGGACTGTGAAAGTCCCAACAATCTCTTAGATCTATTTCTATAAATCTTAATTCCTAGAATGTAGGAGACATCACCCAGGTCTTTTATGGAGAACCTTTGTGACAAGAACAGTTTGACCGATTGTAGCATAGGAATGTTATTTTCTATCGAGAGAATGTCATCCACGTACAAGTTTAGGAATACGACAGTTCTTCCTACAATTTTCTTATAGATACAATGCTCATCCTCGTTTTTGATGAAGTCAAATTTCTTGATTGTCTCATCAAAACAGGCGTTCCAGCTCCGCGATGCCTTCTTTAACCCATAAATGGATTTAAGCAACTTGCACACCTTCCCGCTGCTTCCACTTTCTATAAATACCTCTGGCTGATCCATATAAACGCACTCTTCCAAACTTCCGTTTAGAAAATCCGTTTTTATGTCCATCTGCCAGATTTAGTCATGGAAGGAAGCAATGGCAATTAGGATCCGAATGGATTTCAGCATAGCCACTGGAGAAAAGGTTTCATCATAGTCCACACCGGGTCTTTGATGAAAACCTTTTTCAACAAGTCTAATCTTATAGGTTTCCACCTGTCCATCTACACCAATCTTCTTTTTGAAGATTCATTTGCATCCAAAGGGTTTTACCCAGGAGGAGCAATATCCAAGGTCTAAACTTTATTGGTGTACACGGAATCCATTTCGGATCGTATAGTATTCAGCCATTTATCAGAGTCTCTACTGGTAATGGCTTGCTTGAAACTAGTAGGATCATCTTCTTTCAAGATGCAATCCCCTCGATCCCCGTTTATGAGAAAACCGTAGTATCTCTCGGGCGGATGATAAATCCTACTAGATCTGCGGAGTGGTTGAGGTTCGTCCGGGACTATTGAATCCTCTGGTTCTATCAAATCATCAGTTTTAGTTGGTGGTTCCTGAATTTCTTTCAGTTCTACCGTTTTCCCACTAATTTCTTTTGCAAGAAATTCCTTCTCTAAAAAGACGGCGTGACGAGCAACAAACACCTTTTGTTTCTCTGTGTGGTAGAACAGATATTCTGGCGAATGCTTTGGATATCCCACAAACTTACATAGAATTTATCGTGCCTGAAGTTGATTCGGTTTTTGCGTTTTTACATAGGCCGGACAACCCTATATCTTAATAAGTTTAAGATATGGTCTTTTACCATTCTATATTTCAAATGGTGTCTTAGGCATAGATTTGGATGGAACGTCATTCAATAGATATGCCGCTGTCTGAAACACATGCCTCCAAAATGAAAGAGGTAAATCAACACTACTCATCATGGAGCGAACCATATCCAATAGGGTACGGTTCCTACGCTCTGATACATCGTTGTGCTATGGTGTATACGGAGGAGTAAGCTGAGAGAGAATTCCATTCTCTTTTAGGTATTCTAGGAATTCCGTGCTTAAGTATTCACCCCCTCTATCAGATCGAAGGATTTTAATACGTTTTCCAGTCTGGTTCTCTACTTCGCTTTTATATTATTTGAATTTCTCAAAAGTTTCAGATTTGTGTTTTATGAGAAATACATATCCGAATCTAGAGAGGTCATCAGTGAATATAATGAAGTATGAGAATCCATCCCTTGCATGTATAAACATTGGACCACACAACACTGTGTATAAGTCCCAAGAGCTCTGTTGCTCTTTCTCTGTGTCCGGTGAAAGGTGATTTGGTCATCTTTCCTTTGAGACAAGACTGACAAGTTTCATAGGATGAAAATTCGAACGGATTCAGATATCCATCCTTAGGCAACTTACTTAATATTTTCTCACTGATTTGACCAAGTCTACAATGCTACAATAGGTTTCATTCGTATCTAAACTTTTCCTCTTGCGTGTGTTTTATATATTGAAAACTGTGTTTTGATTTAGAACGTAGATACCATTACACAGCGTACCTTCTACAACCAATACCTGATTAAGATAAATGTTCATGATATTTCTATCTAGAACAAAGTTATATACATCTTTATCAAGTAAAGAAACTGATATGATGTTGCAAAACAAGGAAGGTATATAGTAGTAGTTGTTCAAAATCATAGTATTGCCACTTGGCAATACCTGGTGATATTCACCGACGGCAGTAATATCAACTTGTGCTCCTTTCTCTACTCTGAGGGATATATCACCAGGTCCAACCACCATACTTTTTCTCAGTCCCTGTAATAAATTACAAATATGAGATCCTGATTCGGTATCTAGTACCCAGGAGGTAAGACTGATTGAAAAACAGTTCTCAATAACAAGAACACCTGAAGAAGACGCAATGATATGTGTTTAGTCGAATTATTGCATTTTTAACATGACAATTTCCTTACTTTTTCTTATCATCTAAAGGTGTTTGCTATAAATATAAGACATATTAGAAGTTTCTCTAGAAAATATCATTTACCATGTGTTATACATTATAATCAACATTTTGAAGGAAATTATATGTTTAATATTTTACGCATAATATTTTGTATCTCAACTATAACTAACATTCTTCATTGAGATCTTGTGCAAGATTAAGCTCAGGTCAGATATCGGAATCAGAAATCTGCCGATAAAATACAGGAAACCGAAGAATTAAATACTGGCAGATATTCAGAAGAGATTAGAAGATTTCAGATATCACATAAAAACCCAGAGACCAACAAGAGAATACACCAGAGGAATGAAATCGAGATCTCACCGAGTCGCCGCGGAACCGCGGCCGAGTCAAGCCGAGTTGCCGTAGATCCGCGGCCGATTTAGGGACTTGGGGTTCGGGAGTTCTTTGGAAGCTTCTTTATAACAACCTAGCTTGTTATGGACGCTTCTTTGTAACAACCTGGTTCTCTGGAAGTTTCTTTGTAATAACCTAGCTTGTAAGGGAAGCTTGATGAGGGGCTATAAAAAGGACCTAGGGCTACATTAAAAGAATTCCAATTTTATCCAAATTCTTGATCAAATCAAATCAAGAAAAGAGCTAACAAATTCAATAAATCCAAGATCCAAGATCAAGAATCATTGAGAAATTCATCGAGCGACATCATTCAAGACTCCTTTATACGAAACCGATCATCATCGACGAGCACGCGATCTACGACAGATCCAAGACTCACGGTGATCGAGCGACGTGAAGATTGACGGAAAATTACCTCTTCAAGGGAGTGATCGAGAGCAATTCTTCTTATAATCTCGGATTGAAAAAATTGTAATTTGAAGTTGAATAATAAAGGTGATAATTACTTTCAATTTCGCTTTCTTTTAATTTCCACATTATGAATTCTTTCTCTATTCTTTCTTCGATTTTCATGATGCGCGAGTAAATCTATGCTTGATAGGATTCGTAGGATTAGGGTAGATCGATGGATGAGAAAATTCTATACTCTTTTTAAGTCTTATGAAGTTTACAAACATTCGCAAAAGAATCGTTAACATCCTCATCGGGCGCGATATCAAATTCTTGATAATCTTGACCACGATTTGAGATAAGATTGACGATCTTTTTGTGACGGCTAGAAAATGAATGGGATCAATGAAAGGATAAGGGACGATAGTGAAGAAACCCTAGTTTCTTCCAAAAAAACCCTAATCTGCATTCATCGCCATCAATCTAGTGTTAAACTGTCAAAAGATAAGACGAGTCATCTTTATTAGTCATCCATGGCTATTAAATCCGATCGAATCCTACAAGCCTTTGGCATATTTTCTTGATAATTAGATCTTGAACATTTTCTTGATTTCCTTTCTTGAAAACAATTTCTTGATTTTCTTGAAACTATTATTTCAACTAAATCTTGAATCATTTTCTTGATTTTCTTTACTATTTCTTTCAACCGATCTAAAGCAAGAACGATAAAATTCCACGAATTCCAGAGGACGACCCATACTCACTAAAGGTCTAGCTACACGCGACACCGTTATTGATTGTGATTACTTTTACTACTAAAACATCTCTTCTTTAGTTTCTTTACTTTTCTTTTAATCAAAAGAAGAATCATTTTTAAAGAACCAATCAAATGGCGCCGTTGCAGGGGATCTGTGTGTAATTTGTTCTTTCTTACTATTTGGGTTGAAGTATTATTATTACATTGAAATATAAATCAAGAACGCATCGTGTGCTTAACGATTAGTGTGTGAATTTTGCAAGGGGATCTGGAATCACTGTAGCAGAGAGATAAATATTCAGAGCATTTCATCAAGATCAGAGGAGCAAGTGAAGCAAGTGCAGAAAAAAAATATTTTCAAGAATTCTCATATTGGCCACGGAACCGCGGCATTAGGGCTATTTTCGCGGTGGAACCACGGAGGGCTAAGTGATTCTTGGCTTCATTTTTCTCTGGTATATTTCCTATCTTCTTCTCTCTCCTTTGAAAAAGTCCAATAACAATTTTTCTGCAGGATTCTTTGCAAAAAAATTCGCCGCTTAAAAAATTCTTGTTGCGTGTTTTGTTTTTGTATATTGTAATACAGACAATTAAGGGGTAAAGACCAAATTCAGATTAGGTGGGGATTTCATTACCTTTCCTAAGCCCCACAAATCACAAAAATGAGCATCCGCATCACCCTTCATTAATTAAAAAATATCTAGATCAAGACTCTAAGGATTGTCGCGCTCAATTAGGACAGAGGAAGGTCGTGGGTAATCTGCTGCTTATCCGCATTTCTTTTGTGGTGTCTAGGCAAATGTGTCTAAGGCAAGTGGTTACTTAATTAGGCCCGATATTTACGATGATTCGTATAGCGGATAACTCCCACTTACCTGGCACTTACCTGGCCACAAGAGAGATAAAGAGGTAGTAGAGGATTGATCCTGCGATTTGTCTTCTAGAAGTCTAGAAGCGGGCTAGTGACTTGACCTAGGTGACCTTAGATCTAGGGTTGATTGTGCATTTTTGTGATTTGTCTAAATCCGTCTTTTTCAAAACAAACTTTTCTTTTTAGTTTTAAAAAATATATAAATAAAAAAAATTAACGCTGCCACTTGCGCTAAACCCGCTTAGTGCATGCTCGGCTGGACACGGGATTCTAGTGCCCGTCTTGTCCGCTTTTCTTCTATTGACTCCGAAATCGGTATTTCTTCATCTTCTTTATCCTCACCACCTACAACATCCACCTAGATGGACGGTTCTCTATCAAATTTTAATAACACCACTCTGCCACCACCCGCAGGTGCGCAGAATCTACCGCGTATATCTTTCCAAGAGAGATGCTACCCTATACGTGGTCCTCTTTCTACTTGTCTTTCTATTCCACCAGCCAATGAGGATAATTTTGAAATCAAACTACACTTTATCAATATTTTGCCTAAATTTCACGGTCTAGGGTCTGAAGATGCATACGTTTTTATCATCAAATTCGAAAATGTATGTGTGTTCATACCATAATATTGCATTATTATATTCCCCAGTCCTAGTTATTTTATAAATAAACATGTGCTTTTGACCCATGTCTGCTACTTAGTTGCAGGTTATAGGTTCTTGGAACGAAAACAGTGAAAAAGACAAAAGACGATACAAATGTGAGACTTTGACCAACAAACATGGAATCTTGATCAAGTCTACACAAAGATCAGTTCACATAGCACAGGGCAGTGCAAGATTCAAGACTTCATCACGAAGCAACGGTAAAAGTTCACTACAATCATTCACTGTGGAATCTGGAAGAAGCCTAGAAGCCAAACTGAGAAAAGAACCAAAGAAATAGGGAGACAAAAACATCTAGAAGCACTTCAGAGAAAATGACATCACAAAGGCTGCATAAGGCCGCGGAACCGCGGCCAGAGCCTGCTTTTGGCCGCGGAACCGCGGCCGTCTTCTGCCCGTGTCGGTGAAATTTTGGAAGGCGGTGCGCGGATCGTTGAATAGGTCTTTTCTTAGGGGGTATTTTTGTAAAATCAGATGTGCGAGTCAATTGTAACCTAGGGTTTCTATGTCCTATAAATAGAAACCCAAATACCTCTTTTGAGGTATGCCTCTTTTCATTTCATAAATTCAGATCTGTACTGTGTTGTTGTTTGGAGAGAGCCATCAATAAAAATTAGTAAGTTCTTTTATTTCTTTGCCTTAGTTTAATTTAATTTAGAATGTCTTTCAATCCCCTAATGAGCGAGTAGTCTCCTCGCTTGTTAGGGTTAGCTTTAGGGAAAGGTTTGAGAGATGAGATCTCTCATCCCTTTCTTGCCCCATCACACATAATAATTAGAACTCCATGCATACATGCACACACCGCTCCCTGCGGCACCTTACCCCTTGAGGTAACGGTGATACCGTAGTATAAAGGACCGGTTGCGCGTGTTTTCCATGGAGGATAGGGTAAGGATCGATAAAGGAAGGACAAGAACCTAGAGGAAGAAACATCTTCCCAAATGATTCTAATCCACTTTATTGATAATTACCATAACACCTAATAGATCTATAATAGGGCATTGAAAGCGGTGAGGAAACATTTAATCTCTCAACTTCCCCTAAACCTAACCCTAACAAGACTTAGATCTAGATAATCTTAGTATAAATTAACTTAGCTTTTAGAGATAATCAATCTGACACCCATCGGAATTAACTCGTTAGAGCGACTAGGAAAACACAAAATCTCTGTGGACCGACCCGTACTCACCGGCTAGCTACCAAGCGACGCCGTTCTTGATTGCGGTAATATTATTTTTGATCGTTAAAATCCCTACACTAATCAAATGGCGCCGTTGCCGGGGATGGCGTAGTATTTCCTTTTTGCAATTTCGGGTTAATCTAAATTAAAAAATCATAAAAACAGAAATTTTTTTTTTATAAAAAGTTTATCATTTATTGTTTGAAGGGTATTTCTTTTTGTGAATCTCTGCAGGATCGACGGATCTGGAAATATTGAGAGGGCGAAACAGAAAAATAAAGATCAGAACAGAGGGGAATTTCAACAACAGAACAATACAATTTTTCTCGGGATGTGAACCGAACAAAGAACCGCTGATCAGCGGCCGTATACCCTCTCCGACCGCGTAACCGCGGCCGTCTGGACGACTCCGCACATAAATTTTTTTTTCGGGAGCCGAGCCCACAACTAACCGCGGAAACACGGCGGGAAGCACGTTTTGACCGCGGAATAGCGGCTATCTGGTGGCTTCATCGCGTGAAATTTGCACTGTAAGATCTTTTCTCTCTCCTCTAAATCTTTCCATATATCTTTTATCAAATCTTCTGCAGGATTCTTTGCGCTTAAAAATCTTCCCCCTTCTCAATAACAAATCTTGTGCAGGATTCTTTGCGCCACGCTTAAAATAAAAAATCTTTGATTGCAAGTGATTTTTTTTTTCTATTTTGCATATTTTTAATCGGACTTTAAGGGGCTTTGACCAATTCAGATTGGGTGGGGATTTCATCACCCTTCCCAGGACCCCAGAAATCACATAAAGCATTTGCATTGACCAATCTTTAATTAAAAGATACTAGACTCAGCCCTAAGGACTTCGAGCTCAATAGGATAGAGGACTAGTTATAGGCATCGGCCGTTAATCCTAACCTGACTTTGCGGTGTCTAGGCAAGTGTGTCTAAGGCAAGTGGTTACTTAATTAGGACCACTACTTGTAGCGGGGAGCCTCCCACTTACCTGGCACTTACCTGGCCGCAATTGGCGGTGAAGAGGCAGTTTGAGGTCCTATTTCTAGCCCTTTGGAACAGTTAGGAGCTGTCTAGCTGACCTAGGTGACCGTAGATCTAGGCCTGATTGTGCATTTTTGGTTGATCGGAAAGTGTGTCTTAGCCCTTTATCGAAAATCTTTTTTGCAAAAAGTTCCAAATAAAAAAAAGAGGAAAAGGAAAAATCTTTTATAAAAACTTGCAACTTGTCGCTAAAAATCCTTGCACCCCACCACCACTCACTTTCTTCTCATTGACATTTTCTTATCCCCACATTCTGTTTTTCACTTTTTTTGACTACACTACCTCCTTAAGTGTATGTCCGGTTGGATTAGGGACACTAGCGCCCGATTAGTCCGTGTTTCGTTGGTTCCGACCGACGAACCTTTCGACTCCGAAGTCGAAATTCCTTCCATTTTCTTACCTCCACCTTCAAATTCTTCTTCCGAAGGTATGTCGGGATATAATCCCAACAACACCTTACCCACAGGACTGATTCCACCTCCGTTAGGTGCGAATAACCCGAATCTCCCACCTGTTGTAGCGCCCCAACGAATCGCGCTCCAGGATCTCTTCTACCCTGTCCGTACCTCTTTACCTACCTGTCTTTCACCCCCACCGGTAAATGGGGACAATTTTGAAATAAAACCCCACTTCATCAATATGCTGCTAAAATTTCATGGATTGGAATCCGAAGATGCCTATATCTTTATCAATAAATTCCAAAACGTTTGCGCCATCATGAAAACAACCCAATTAAGTGATGACGCTATAAGGCTAAGGGTCATTCCTTTCACCTTATGTGACTTAGCCGAGAAGTGGCTATACAGCACCGCATCACATTCAATTAGAAATTAGGACGAGTTTGTTAAAGCTTTTCTTAAAAAGTTTTATCCTCATCACAAGACCGCGAGAATTCGCAATGAGATAATACAATTTTCCCAGCTTCCTTCCGAACCATTTTGGAAGTGTTTTGAAAGATTCAAAGACCTACTTGTTCAATGCCCTCACCATGGGATCGAAAATTGGCAACTTTGCCAAACATTATACGAGGGATTGAACCCGGCAACGAAGCAGTTGCTAGAAACCATTTGTCAAGGTCACTTTCTAACCAAATCTAGTGAGGAAGTATGGCAGTTTCTCGAGGATCTTAGTGAACAAACAATTCAGTGGGAAAGCACAAAGACCACTTCATCTTCTTCTTTTGGTCAATCTAGGGCAGACATACACCAATTAGATATGTCGATTGCTATGAAGGCCGAGATGGCCACACTTATGAAAAAGCTAGAAGCCATTGAGACCAAAATCTCATCGTCTTCTCCTGCCCCTGCTTTACCCCCACGAACTGTTTGTGCTTGTTGTTCGGATCCATCACACCTTACCGAAGAGTGTCCTTACAATCCACCTGTTCAAGGACAAGATCAAGTCAATGCTGCCTTTCAGCAAAGACAACGAAATAATCCTTACTCTTCGACCTATAATCCGGGTTAGAGGAGTCACCCAAATTTTGCTTGGAATCAAAATCAACAATTCCAAGGAAACAACAACTTTCAAAGGCCTCCTCCTCCACAACAACAAGCACCCCAACAAACTCAATACCAGCAACCTTTCCAACCACAACCTTATCCAAATTAAACGAACAATTTGATTCAACCCAATGATGATAAGGTTATCTCGCTAGAAAAAAGTCTAGATGTATTTCTCAAGCAATCTACAGAATCCGCAGCAAGGTTGGAAAATTCTGTCCAGTCTTTGGTGCACAACAATGCTTCACACGATTAAAGCATCAAATCTATTGAGGCACAAATTGCACAACTAACTGCTGTGTTGAGCGAGAGAGAAAAGGAAAAGCTTCCATCTCAACCATTGCCAAATCCCGGTCACACACCCAACGCACATGAATATCACAATCATAATGTAAATGCGGTGACCACGTTGAGATCTGGAAGAGTGTTGCAAAATAACGTGGGTACTAGTGATGACACCTCCGCCGGTGGTTCTTCTTCTTCTCCTTCTGCTTCTTCACCTTCTTCTTCTCTTCTAGAGCCTATTCTCCATTCTTCAAAAGGCTCTTCTTCTTCTAATCCGAACGGACCCACTTCTCACTTCAAGAACACACCCACACTGGGATCCGTTCCAACTCTACATTCTACTCCACAGACTTTGGACTCAACAGATTTTCAAAATACTCCATTTCCAAATAGGTTGAGTCCCAATAAACTAATTCCACAAATGGAGAAGATTGTGGAGTTATTTAAACAGGTTAGCATAAATATACCTCTCTTGGATGCAATCCAACAAGTCCCTTCATACGCGAAAATCTTAAAGGGCTTATGCACCTCAAAGAGAAAGTCATCTCAAATACCCAAGAAAGTGCTAGTGGCTAGTGCAGTGAGCAATGCTATTAACCAACCTCAACCCTTACCCCAAAAACGAAAGGACCCCGGCTGTCCTACGATTTCAATAACAACTGGGGATAAGAAAATCAATCGAGCACTTTTAGATCTTGGGTCTAGTGTTAACCTGCTTCCCTACTCCGTGTACGAGCAATTAGGGGTTGGAGAGTTGAAACCCACTCGTTGTACTCTCCAAATGGCTGATCGATCAATCACCCATTCTAGGGGTGAGTTAGAGGACGTGTTGATAAAAGTTGGGGATTTCATATTCCCCGTTGATTTTATTGTTATGGACACACAGCCTGTTGCTAACCCACGGAACCAAATTCCGGTGATTCTCGGTCGAACATTTTTGGCCACTTCCAATGCCGTAATAAATTGTCGCAATGGCTCTATGACTCTATCCTTCGAGAAGACGTCTAGTGAGTTCAATATTTACAAGTTAGGAAGTCTGCCCCCCGTGCTTAAAACTAGTACACGAGATGTTTGCTCTATTCACGAAATCACGCAGGAGGACTGCGAGCTTGAAAGATTTCTGTTTGATGAAAACAGTTTTGACGCCACTAGTGCATCCCTCCTTGAATCTACCATAGTTGACACAACTGATATTGATTATGAATGTTTCACTTTTTCGGATAATTTTGACGACTCACAGCCCGAATATGAGTCTTTTGAATTTTTGGATGAGTTAGTTGAACCATCCGAATCGGTTGTTTGCAGTGATTTCGAACCTGTGTTGGAGTCATTTGAGTTCGAGGTAGATTTCCCAATTTTGCCTATGATTGTTTCGCCTCCGAAACTCGAACTCACGCTCTTGCCGTATCACCTTAAATATGCTTACATAGGTGAAAATGAGACCTTCCCTGTTATCATATCGGCCTCTCTAGCCCTCGAGCAAGAGAATGCCCTTTTAATGGTCCTACAAGATAGGCGGCAAGCTTTCGGCTGGACTATGGCAGACATCGAGGAGATTAGTTTCCTCATAATTGAATATCATATGCATATGATGGATGATGCCAAGTCGATAAAGGATCCACAGAAACATCTTGGGGATAGTGTGGTTAGTCAACCTCCTCCTTTAGAAGTTGAACCACCCCCATTTCTTTTAATAAGCTACGAGAATGCCAATATTCCATTAATTGCTGATCATTCACATTCTCATTTTGATTCATCACCACCTCCTATCTATTCACTTCCACACTTTCCATACCACCACTTCTATCTTCCCCAATTCTTTTTGGATCGGTACAACATGTTCTTCCACCAACCGATACTCTTTACTGATAATTTTTTCGACTGATTGGTGTTGATGTTTGGTCTTTGCAAAGTTTGGCAATGATGTTTAACGTTGTTTCAATGAAGTTTGGGGGGCCTTTCTATATATATATTTTTTGTTTTTCTTTTAACAATTCAAAACAAATAAATTTTTTTTTTGTAAATAAATAAACAGGGGAGTGCCGACATTCTCAACCCTCTTGGTGTAGCATGACAGTGAGGACACTGTCAAAGTTAAGTTTGGGGGTATGCCCGGTAAGCCTTCTTTCCTTCGCATTCATTTGTACATATATTTGCATTTGCATACTTATTTTAAAACCCATAAAAATTTGAAAAATTTCAAAAATTATAAAAATTAAAGTATTCAATTTTGGCCATAATTGACTTAAGTTTGACAAATAGGTTAACTAGCTAGGAATAACTAGATCTTAGACTTATTAAATTAAAAACCCTGAAAATAACCTTTCTTAAAATTTAACGGTAGAAAGTATATGTCTTTATAGTTTATTTAGAAATAGGCAAATTTTGAGTTCACTTTTTGGGCTAAGTTAAAACAAGGGAAAAGTATTGATATTTTTATTAAAGTATAAGTTTGAAAAATAATTCCTAGCTTAAGTCTAGATTCTGAAAATGTATACCCTACAAATTGCATAAACACGCACCTTGAAACTTGGAATAGTAGAGGAGACCTTGAAATGTTCTTGTCTAAAGTCCTTTAGTACGAAGAAAATAAAAAAATACAAAAGTGAATAAAGAGAAAAAAAATGAACACTGGTTTTTGTGATTACTTAAGGCTGCATTAATGAAAAAAATATTTAGCGAGGGTGCTTCATCACCTAGTGCCTTAGACCAACTGGTTTGGGAGTCATTGCTAAAAAGACTTAGGTATTGCAAGACTAGGAATTACGCTTTAAAGTGCAAACGCATTTTGTAATCGGTCGTTGGTACCTCAAGAAGTATTAACGGTCGCATGAAGGATGTGTAAGCAAAATTCATTTAAAAATTCACTAATTAAGAAATGCTTTGGACAACGGACAAGAGTATGATTGCTTGATTTGAATTTCCAAGTGTAGGGGTGATATATACACACACGTAGGGGTATGTGATTGGTTTAGATAAGAGAGAGGAATGAAGAATAGAACTTGTATCTTTAATAGAGTTGATAAAAATTCCTAAGTGGAGATGGAACCCTAGAAGGAAAACTTAAGAAATGCCGAAAGCTAAGTAGGTCTGCAGAACATATATAATCTTAAGTTAAATGATAAGGAAGTGTGAAGAATAAGGGTGGATAATTTATGAGTCAAAGATAATAGAATTCCTTGTTAGAAAACCTAATTGGAAAATAAAAGTCAATGGGTCTAATTGATAGGATTTTGTGGGTAGTATCCGCTGAAAACCCTCAGGAGACAACACTCCTCCTACTAGGGACACCTAGAGGTTTAACGGCTTGTTGCACGAGCTCAGTGCAATCGCGTTTCCCTGCGAAAGTGAGGTTAGGTTTTTGTCAAGAATAAAAACTAGGTTTGCTCGAGGACGAGTAAAAGATAAGTTTGGGGGTATTTATTCATACCATAATATTGCATTATTATATTCCCCAGTCCTAGTTATTTTACAAATAAACAGGTGCTTTTGACCCATGTCTGCTACTTAGTTGCAGGTTACAGGTTCTTGGAACGAAAACAGTGAAAAAGACAAAAGACGATACAAAAGTGAGACTTTGACCAACAAACATGGAATCTTGATCAAGCCTACACAAAGATCAGTTCACAAAGCACATGGCAGTGCAAGATTCAAGACTTCGTCACGAAGCAACGGTAAAAGTTCACTACAATCATTCACTGTGGAATCTGGAAGAAGCCTAGAAGCCAAACTGAGAAAAGAACCAAAGAAATAGGGAGACAAAAACATCCAGAAGCACTTCAGAGAAAATGACATCACAAAGCCTGCATAAGGCCGCGGAACCGCGGCCAGAGCCTGCTTTTGGCCGCGGAACCGCGGCCGTCTTCTGCCCGTGTCGGTGAAATTTTGGAAGGCGGTGCACGGATCGTTGAATAGGTCTTTTCTTAGGGAGTATTTTTGTAAAATCAGATGTGCGAGTCAATTGTAACCTAGGGTTTCTATGTCCTATAAATAGAAACCCAAATACCTCTTTTGAGGTATGCTTCTTTTCATTTCATAAATTCAGATCTGTACCGTGTTGATGTTCGGAGAGAGCCATCAATAAAAATTTGTAAGTTCTTTTATTTCTTTGCCTTAGTTTAATTTAATTTAGAATGTCTTTCAATCCCCTAATGAGCGAGTAGTCTCCTCGCTTGTTAGGGTTAGCTTTAGGGAAAGGTTTGAGAGATGAGATCTCTCACCCCTTTCTTGCCCCATCACACATAATAATTAGAACTCCATGCATACATGCACACACCGCTCCCTGCGGCACCTTACCCCTCGAGATAACGGTGATACCGTAGTATAAAGGACCGGTTGCGCGTGTTTTCCATGGAGGTTAGGGTAAGGATCGATAAAGGAAGGATACGAACCTAGAGGAAGAAATATCTTCCCAAATGATTCTAATCCACTTTATTGATAATTACCATAACACCTAATAGATTTATAATAGGGCATTAGTGAGGAAACCTTTAATCTCTCAACTTCCCCTAAACCTAACCCTAACAAGACTTAGATCTAGATAATCTTAGTATAAATTAACTTAGCTTTTAGAAATAATCAATCCGACACCCATCGGAATTAACTCGTTAGAGCGACTAGGAAAACACAAAATCCCTGTGGACCGACCCGTACCCACCGGCTAGCTACCAAGCGACGCCGTTCTTAATTGCGGTAATATTATTTTTTATCGTTAAAATCCCTACACTAATCAATGTGCTATGATGGGCACTTCACAACTTTATGTGGATGCTATGCGTTTATGTCTTCTCCCGTTTACTTTGTGCGATTTAGCCGAAAAATAGCTTTATAACATGACCGCACACTCTATTTACAATTGAGATGAATTCGTTATAGCATTCCTTAAGAAATTTTATCCCAATCATAAGACCGCCCGTATTCGGAGCGAAATCAACCAGCTTACCCAGCTTCCAAATGAACCATTTTGAAATGCTTTGAATGGTTCAAGGATCTGCTTGTCCAATGTCCTCATCACGGAATCCATAAATGGGATCTGTGCCGAATTATATATGAGGGCATTAATCCAACGACAAAGCAGATGCTTGAAACCATGTGTCAAGGCAATTTCATGTCTAAAGACGATGGTGAAGCCTGGAAATACCTGAAAGATCTCGCTGAACACACTTTGCAATGGAAAAGCGTTAGTCCACCATCATCTAGGGGATGTATCCATCAACTTGATGTTTCCATAGTAGTAAAAGCCGAAATGGCAGCAATGCAAAAGAAACTTGAAGCCATGGCCTCCCTAAACCAGGTGACGCTCCCTAAAACCGTGTGTGGATGCTGTTCCGATCCATCACATATGACGGAAGAATGTCCTTTGAATTCTCCGTTTCAAGGTCAAGAACACACTAATGCTGCTTTTCAGCAGCGACCTAGAAACGATCCTTATTTTTTCACATATAATCAGGGTTAGAGGAATCACCCTAATTTTGTTTGGAACCAACACCAAACTCAAAATACGGTTCCGAACCAAAATAATTTTCAAAGGGTTCCTCCACAGCAACAACCACCACCACAGAATCAGTACCCCTTTCAACCATAAACTTTTCAAAATCTTGCCAACAATTCTGCACCTTATTATAATTCTTTCCAAATGGCCGGTACCGAAAACTCCTCTTCACTTGAACGAACCTTGGATTTGTTTATGAAACATACCATGCAAATGTCGACTGATATAAAGTCTTTTATCGATACCATAAAGAAGGAATTCGCCTCCCATGGTGAGAGTATAAAATCGATAGAAGCACAAATTGCACAATTAAATGCCGCAATGAGTGCTAGAGAGAAAGGGAAACTTCCATCTCAACCCTTACCGAATCCTGGGCACTCACAATATCATAATGTGAATGCTATTACCACGTTGAAATCTGGAAGAGTACTGAATAACCAAGTTGGTGAACAGGTTGATAATGATGAATCAATCAATGACACCCCGGCTTCCACTTCCGCTTCTGACCCTATTTCATCTAGTCCATCTTCTTCCGAGCCGATTTTTCATTTCCCCTAGGCTCGAACCTTCCACCCACCTCGTTGAGTCAACCTGAAACGATCCCCACTCCAATTCTGGGATCCGTTCTACCCACACGAACTTCTCCACAAATATTGGATCCAACTATTATTGATAAAACTCCTTATCCAAATAGGTTGAGGGCCAACAAACCTAACACACAAATGGAGAAGATTATGGAAATATTTAAACATGTTAACATAAATATCCCTATCCTAGATGCTATCCAACAAGTTACGGCTTATGCGAAAATACTTAAGGACTTGTGCACTAGGAAGAGAAGAACTCAAGTGCCGAAAAAAGTGTTCATACAATCTCTATTTCTAGCACAGCTTTTACCCAGCAATTACCAAAGAAACGTAAGGACCCTGGCTGTCCTACAATCTCTATTTTTATTGGGGGTAAAAATATTAATCGTGCTCTACTCGATCTTGGCGCTAGTGTTAACCTGCTTCCTTACTCTGTCTACGAGCAGTTAGGTATTGGAGAGTTGAAACCTGCCCACTGCACTCTCCAGATGGCAGATCGATCTATCACCAAACCAAGGGGTGAGCTTGAGGATGTGTTAATAAAAGTCAGTGAATTTATATTCCCTGTGAACTTTATTGTTCTAGATATACAGCCTGTAGCGAACCCACGGAACCAAATTCCGGTGATTCTCGGTCGACCCTTCTTAGCCACTTCTAATGCTGTCATTAATTGTCGTAACGGTTCTATGAACTTATCTTTCAGGAAAATGACAATTGAGCTTAATATTTACAAGTTAGGAAGTCAACCATTTGAACCTTCTGCTCATATACTTGATATCTGTTCCATCAACGAGATAGCTTCCGACAGCTGCGAAGCTGAAGTACTTTGCTATAATGATCTCGACGACACTAGTGCGTCATTGTTTAATCTAGCACATTCTTATAGTGAGGACACCTTTGACGAGTCCACCCCCGAGTTTGAACCTTTTGACTCATCACAAAAGTCATTAGCGCTTTCCGAGTCAATATCCTATGCAGGTTATGAACTTCTTAGGGAATCCGAGTGTCATTCCCTTACCCTACCTTCTATTGTCTCTCCGCCGACATTAGGTCTCAAACTGCTACCTTCTCATCTTAAATATGCATATTTAGGTGAGAATGAGTCTTTGCCCTGTGATCATATCCGCTTCTCTAGCTTTAGAGCAAGAGAACGCTCTTTTGATGGTCTTGAGATCAAATCGGCAAGCATTTGGTTAGACAATGGCAGACATCAAAAGGATTAGTCCCTTGATTGTTGAACATCATATACATTTGATGGATGAAGCCAAACCAACCTGAGACCCATAAAGACGGTTAAATCCCGTCATGAAGGAGGCGGTAAAGAAAGAAATCGTCAAGTGCCTAGATAGTAGTATAATTTACCCAATCTCTGATAGCCAATGGGTAAGTCCTATTCATATGGTCCCTAAAAAGTCTGGCATCACGGTCATAACTAATGAGGCTAATGAGTTGATCCAAACACGCACCCAAACTGGGTGGCGTGTATGTATTGATTATAGGAAACTCAATGCCCCAACAAGGAAAGATCACTTCTCTCTACCTTTCATTGACCAGATGTTGGAACGATTAGCTGGACATGAATATTATTGTTTCATGGACGGATACTCTGGCTATAACCAGGTCCCTATCGCCGAAAAGGATCAAGATAAAACAACATTTACTTGTCCTTTCAGTACCTTTGCTTATAGACGCATGCCCTTTGGGTTATGCAATGCTCCCGCTACATTTCAGCGGTGTATGATAGGGATATTCTTAGAAATGGTCGAGAATTTTCTGGAGATTTTCATGGACGATTTCTCTATATTTAGGGACTCCTTTGAGGATTGCCTATGTCATCTTGACGCAGTTCTTACCCGCTGTAAGGATAAGAACTTAATTTTGAATTGGGAAAAATGCCATTTCATGGTCCATATCGTGCTTGGACATGTCATTTCACAAAAAGGCATTGAGGTAGACAGAGCTAAAATAGATGTCATCCATAACCTTCCTCATCCCAAATGCGTCAAAGATATACGATCCTTCCTTGGTCATGCAGGATTTTATAGGAGATTCATTAAAGATTTTGGCAAAATTGTTAGACCCTTAACTCTTCTTTTGGCCAAGGATACAACATTTCACTTTGATTCAGATTGCGAGGCTTCTTTTGACTCACTTAAAAGATCTCTCACTACAGCCCCCGTTCTATCATCTCCTGATTGGAACCACCCATTTGAGCTTATGTATGATGCATCAGATTTTGCTGTTGGTGCAGTCTCAGGACAACACATTGATAAGATGCCACATGCAATTTATTATGCAAGTAAGACCTTGAATGATGCCCAAATTAATTATACAACTACCGAGAAAGAACTCTTGGCAGTTGTATTTGCATTAGAAAAATTTAGGCCTTACCTGATTGGCTCACCGATGGTGGTTTACACCGATCACTCCGTCCTAAAACATCTTTTATCGAAAAAGGATGCTAATGTCAGGTTAATACGTTCGATCCTGTTATTACAAGAATTTGATCTTGTCATACGAGATAAGAGTGGATGTGAAAACGTAGTAACCGACCATCTTTCACGCATCTCTTTTTCACCTACAGTGACCTTGCGAATAAACGGCTCTTTCCCTGACGAACAGCTCTTGACCGTATCCTGCGAACCTTGGTTCGTGGATATTGTGAATTATCTAGCAACAAGACTTATTCCTAGCAATTGGTCTAAACAAGACAATCATCGATTTCTATCCCGAGTAAAGCACTTTTACTGGGATGAACCTTATTTGTTTAAGTATTGTTATGACCAAATCATTCGCAGATATGTCCCTAATAATGAATTCAAGAGTGTTTTGTCTTTCTATCATGATAAGGCATGTGGTGGTCATTTTGGTCCACATATAACGGCAGAGAAAGTTTTGCAAAGTGGTTTTTAACGGCCTACATTATTTAAAGATGCATTTGATCATTGCAAAACTTGTCCACGGTGTCAACACACGAGTCGGATTTCTCGAAACAATGAGATGCCACTCCAACCTATCTTGGTTGTGGAAATTTTGACGTTTGGGGTATTGATTTTATCGGCCTTTTTCCCAACTCTTTTGGGAATTTATATATCTTGTTAGCGGTTGATTACGTCTCAAAATGGGTGGAAACAATACCGTATTGCTCTAATGACAACAAGGTTGTTATTAAGTTCCTTAAAGAAAATATCTTTTCGCGATATGGGCACTCTCGTGCTATAATTAGCGACAACGAGATGCATTTCTGTAATCAGTGTTTCGAGACTTTGATGAGGAAATATTCAATCAATCATAAACTTTCTAGGCCCTATCATCCCCAAACGAGCGGGCAAGCTGAAATTTCCAATAGGCAAATCAAACAAATCTTGGAGAAGACAATTTCTAAAAACCATAAAGATTGGTCAACCAAATTGACGGATGCTTTTTAGGCGTTTCATACCACTTATAAGACTAATCTTGGTATGTCTCCTTACCGCTTAGTGTTTGGAAAGGCTTGCCACCTTCCCGTCGAGATTGAACATAAAGCAATGTGGGCCATTAAAGAACTTAACTTCGATTTAAATCAAGCCTGCAACTTTCGGAAGCTGTAATTAAATGAGCTAAGCGAACCCCGCGATGAATCTTACGATAATGCGGTTATAGTAAAGAACCGGACTAAAGTATTTTACGATAAAAATATTTTGAGAAAAACTTTTATCTCGGGACAACAAGTTCTTCTTTACGATTCCCGTCTTTATCTTCATGCGGGTAAGCTAAAATCTCGTTGGAAAGGACCATTTATGGTGCAGTATGTATACCCGCATGGGGCAGTTGAAGTTGAAAATATTAAAAGCGGTTATATTTTTAAAGTGAATGGGCATAGATTAAAACCGTATTTTTCCACTGACTCCACGGAGGAGCTCCTGTTTTTACAAGAGCCGCTTTATCATAACTAAATTTTCTCCGCCTCACCTCCATGTCTCGATAATATTGTCTCATCCTAAGAATGGAAGTGAGTGATCAAAAATAAATATGGGGGAGGTTTTCACGTTCATTTATTCTTGTCCCCGTTAATAACTTTTCCTCCCAAGTCTACAGTTTTTTTTTGAGATTTAAAAGATGACAATAGTGAGGACACTGCTGTAAACAGGTTTGGGGGGGGAGGTTTGTGCTTATTTACGCATTACTTTGCATTACACTTTGAAAAATTATATTTGAAAGATTGGAAGAGTTTAAGAGAAACAAGAAAGTTAGATATTTTCTTAAACGAAGCTAGTAATAAATAGTTATGAGCCGTTTTCCCAAGGGTTAGTAAGATGAAGGAAGTCACTAATCTGAGGATAAAAATAAGTCTGAAAAATAGTTCCTATTTTGGAGGCGAAATATCTGAACGTTGATACCCTACTATACGCACTTACACACGTCTTGAAACTCGGGATAGTAGAGGATACCTTAAAATGTTCTTGTCTAAAAGCCAAAAGTACGAAGAAAATAAAAATGAAAAATAAAAGCATAAAATTGTGAAGAAAAATGAACACTGGTTTTGTAATCACCAAGGCAGCATAAAAAAAATATAGTGAGTGTGCTTCATCACCTAGTGCCTTAGACCAACTGGTTTGGGAGTCACTGCTAAGCCTTAGGTGTTGCAAGCCGAGGAAATTTCTAATTACGCCTAATAAGTGAGCACATTCAGTAATCGGTCGGTTAGTACCTCAAGAAGTATTTACGGTCGCATGAAAAATGTGTGAGCAATTCCATCCAAAATATTCACAGACTAAAAAAGTACCGAGGTAGATGGACAAGAGTATGATAGCTTGAATTGAATTCTCTGAGTGTAGGGATATCTCATACATACACGTAGGGGTATATGATCGATGTTTGGAAGAAAGGTAGGGAGAAAGACTAAAGGCGATGTTTTATTGAGGGATGATGTGATTTCTAACATCTTTTCATAACTATTAAGATAGGGCTCATGACAACCGAAAAGCTAGTGTAGTTGCAAACTCTTATTTTCAAGTTCTTTATTTTATAGTTCTTATGTTTATATGTAAATTTCACCATCTTTCTTTTATGGGATTTTGTGGGTGCAATCTGCTGAAAACCCTCAAGAGACAACACTCCTCCTACTAGGGACACCTAGAGCTTTAAAGACTTATTGCACGTGCTCAATGCAATCGTGTTGCCTATGAAAGTGTGCTAGTTAGTTTTTTCTTTTTCTTTCTATTTTTCTCCTTCTCTTGAATAATTAAGTTTGCTCGGGACGATCAAAGTCAAGTTTTGGAGAATTTATTCAGTCGAAATTATTGCATTTTTAAAATGACAATTTTCTTATTTTTTCTAATCATCTAAAAGTATTTGCTATAAATATAACACATATTAGAAGTTTGTCTAGAAAATATCATTTACTATGTGTTATACAGTATAATCAACATTTTGAAGGAAATTGTATGTTTAATATGTTACGCATAATATTTTGTATCTCAACTATAACTAATATTTTTCATTGAAATCTTGTGCAAGATTAAGCTCAGGTCAGATATCAGAATCAGAAATCTGCTGATAAAATACAGGAAACTGAAGAATTAAATACTGGCAGATATTCAGAAGTGATTAGAAGATTCCAGATATCACTAATGACCCAGAGATTAACAGGAGAATACACCAGAAGAACAAAAACGAGATCTCACTGAGTCGCCGCGGATCCGCGGCCGATTCAGGGACTTAGGGTTCGGGAGTTCTCTGAAAGCTTCTTTGTAACAACCTAGCTTGTTGTGGATGCTTCTTTGTAACAACCTAGTACTCTGGAAGCTTCTTTGTAACAACCTAGCTTGTAAAGGATGGTTTATGAGGGGCTATAAAAAGGACCTAGGGCTATATTGAAAGGATTCCAATTTCCCCTTAATTTTATCCCAATTCTTGATAAAATCAAATCAAGAAAAGAGCTAATAAATTCAACAAATCCAAGATCCAAGATCAAGAATCATTAAGAAATTCATCGAGCGACATCATTCAAGACTCCTTTATATGAAGCCGATCATCATCGACGAGCACGTTGTTAGTGATATGTATGCCCTAGAGGCCATTACTGTACATACGATGTATATTATAGTGGATGCTTGGACATATATATGGATGACTTTCTTGCTCGACATGATAGTATGCTTTCCGGTTGCTCTTTATCTTAATATGTACTTTGATTTTCTCTATGTTACATGTTCATAAAGCCCTTAGGATGAGTACTTGACTACCAGGATTATGATGCAGATCATACTAGTGGGGACAGTGTAGTCGCTAAGTACATCCTTCAAATGTTCCTAGTCGTAGGAGTATCGAGACAGGGCATCGATATACCAGAGTAGACTAGCGTATAACTTCTCGACCCATGTAGATGGGCGATGGATGATCCCATATCCATTGGTGTTTGACATCAGAGACAGTATACGGGTGCTCAGTGGAGACTGGGTATAATGGACGGACTCGCGGAGAACTCCCAGATGGTATTATACCTCACGTCAGATGGCGGTTTTCTGGTGACATTGGTACAGGTTAGTCTGTAGACCCGAGATCGTCATAGAGTCTTGTGTGATTCCCACCGTGCTTTGATTTCCACCTTACCACGTTCAAGAGAACGTGCAAAACGGTGGCTTTTGGATACAGTCCCGAATCACATGGAGGCAATGAGCGATAGGAGGGGTTTCGTCTCTCCCGGTATTGGGAGTTGATGTTGCGCTGTGTTCGATTGGCTATAACTGGAAATCCCTGGCCAGGGTTGCGGAGATTTACTGGTAAGTGTTATTAGTAGTTTCTCAAACCGTTATCGACCTCACATCGACACGACTTATCGGTTACTGGGTCTGACGTTTACCACCCCTAGACTAGATATATGACATATCAGACGAAGAGACCGGACTGTACGGGAGTGTTATTGATTGGATTCACAGGAGAATGTACATGCTTGCTTGTTGATCTTCTGATCGCTCAATACTTGGGTGGCTGTTACGTTTAGCTGACCGCTTGCAGCTTGTTGGTGTTTGATATGATCATCACCTACTGCTGGCGTATTGACGATTCTTTAGAGTCCTACACAGAGGTTTCCTGGCTCAGGCAAAACGGAGTAGGAGCACATATGTGATATGTGCAGGACCGAGAATAATACGAGTATGTGATACCGTATTCGATTCTCGTGATATGTGATATCGGCCGGGTATATGTGATATAGCCGGGTCATCGGATCAAGTGTTGATTCGATGAACTGATACAGATTATATTAGTCGGTTATTTGATAATAGCCGGATTATCGGATTAAGTGTTGATTCGATAATTTAATGTATAATTATATATGTGATATATTACGTTACATTAACTAATATAAGCTCGCTTTATTGATTCTTTTTCTCACTTGGATAATACATTGATGTATATGCGATATATGTTAATTGTATTATTTTATTTTGTTACATTATATATTATATATATGTGATATATAATATTGTAACATGTTAGGGTTAAAAATGCAACAAAGGTTTTGAGATTTAACCATGTTAGGGTTTGGATTAGGGTTAAGGTTTTGGATGAGCTTTGAGGAAGCTTCATGAAACTTTGACTTTGTCCATTTTCCTTGATATTTTTGCTTGATATTTGTTTACCCAACTCAAACTTTAACCCATGGTAAAGTCTCTACAAGGGTTAATCATGTCATGATTAACCCTAGGTTGCAATTGTAACCACAACAATAATTCATTATTCATCACAAAAAGGATTTTCTTCTTCTTCTTCCTCTTTGAAAAAGCTTTGCTAGCTTTTTGGTTTGTGGTGATTTAAAGTGAGATTAAGAAAACAAAAGAGAGAAAAATTCCTACTTCATCATCCTCATCTATTCTAGCCACTTAGATTAGGGTGTTTACTTTACTAATACTTGATTAGTGAAGCAAGAGCTTGGGTTTGAGATTCTTCAAGGTAGATCATCTTAGTTTTTGAAGATTAGAAGCAAGGTTGCATCATTCTCTTCATGGAGCCTCTCTAGAGTCTGGGTACTTGATGATCGCAGCGAAAGGACCTCAACACGAAGCTTATAAAGTGAAGGAATGGACTACAATGGTTTTAATCCCTAACTCTTAGATGTTAAAGTATTAACATGCTAGTTTTGTTTGATTCTCTAGTTAATGATCTAGGTTTAGGGTTATCTATAATGGAAAATTTTTGAAATTGGCATGTGAGATGCCACCCGAAACCTTGTTGCCGTTGTAGGTATCCCAACAGTGGTATCAGAGCCTAGCTAGAGAATTAGATGAATAAGTGTAGGATTATGAAACCGAAACAACTCCGAAACACCCGATGCAAAACCCTTGTTTCTGTCGATTTTAAAATGAGCTCTAAAAATTATTTTAACAGTTGCAGAATGATGTATGAGATACATTAAGAACACAGCATAAAACTCACCCCCCCTGCTCGGACGATGGCCGGCGACGAGGCTAAGGATTCTGACGACGCCGGTTTTTCTATGGGGAAAAGGTTTGGGTTTTGTGGTGTGGTCCATGTTCTATGGTTTTGTACTTGTGGTGTTGTTTGTTTTTTCTAAAATTGTATGTGATGTTAATTTACTGCATTAAAAATTCGGAGTGTTTCGTATTCGCAATTTTAGCTTTGTTTCGGTTTGTTTAGACAGTGTTAAAAAGTTCGAACGGATATCAATAACTCACTTTTTCCCATGTAGGAAACTTTCTAAGTGTTGGATTTTTCCTTAGTTAAAGAACATTCAAATATCGTGCATGTGACGCGGTGGACCCTCTAGAAGAACGAAAACCTTAACTCGATTTTGTGACCATCAGAACCGCCTCTAAACATTAGGGTTTGTGGCAGTTCGGCGTTGCCACATGTGAGGCGTTGGTTTGACCCTTCTACGGCTGGTCCATTGGTATTGTGGTATGTGATGGATGCCTTTAAACTAAGTTCAAGTGTTGAGCAAATAACGAAATTTTGGGTGTTTGTTAATTCGATCGGAATGTTTAACGTCGTCTAACTTTTTCTGTAATATGATACAATATTTGGAATCCACATGTAGTTATGAGATAACTAATTTGAATGTTATAAATCTAGCACTTTAGTCTCAGTTGATCGGTTGCCACGGGATTTTGATGCGATCAAATGTCCGTCGCAATCACGTAGCGTACGCGGATACTCACTGGGTAAACTTAATAGATAGTCACGCCTCATAACCCCGACCAAGTGACTGTAGGAGAACCCCGTCGCCAAAAGCATCCGTTCGGGTGGTCACGGCAGCGGTGTTCCGCCTTAGTGCACTTCGTCGATGGCATCGGGGGGTGCGGCCGTCTACTAAAGTTTCCGACGAGCATTCGATTAGAATGTCGAGAATCTTGTTGAATTGCCCGACTAGATATTGAAAAGTGTTTTCGATATTGAGACTAAAATGCGGGGTTTATAATTGTTAGGCATGTGATGTCTAAGGAATTCATTTGGTTAGGCATGTGATGTCTAAGGAGGTTGCGGATTCCAACTGTTGTAGTTTTACACTTTCTTTTCTACGACTGTAAGTGTAATATATGGAGTATCGCCGGTTTCGTTGCTATACATCAACGACAATTGGGATATGCATATTTACTTATGTTGATGACATGTGATGTTATGTGTTACTGTGATATGTTATATTGGATCGTCGTGTTTCGAATAGCCGGGGGTTTTATGTGAGATGAGGGTTTTTATTTTCATTCATGTAAAATTCATTGTATGTAATATTCTTTTATTGGGGCACTTTCGGGTTGAGGATGATGTCACCATTGTATATTATTTACTTTTCCGCATTAGGATAGACCCAAGGCGGGGAGCACAAGTAACCGGGTTCTAGGGTCCAATGGGAGACCATCTTGAGGAGTCGAGACCAGGTCTCCTAACTCTAGAATTGGTAGGGTTGCTTGCCGCTCTCGTAGGGGTCTAGGGGTATAGGATTGGCTATTCACCACGACCGTGGAATCCGTGTTTTATACAGGCTCGTAATAAAACACGGACCTCCTAGTATATCCAATATTTCATATGTTTATTCTGCTGCGATATCTGTGATGTGATCATTTGATATGTTGAGATAGATACTGGATATAGTATATGTGATATATTATATAGACGTTGCTTATGTTTTACACCCGCGCTAGCACTGCCCCGCTCTGCCGTTAGTTACCTAACCTAACGGTGCATGAGGGGACATCGAGGCGAATGCGGATGGCATAAGCGTACGTAGTATTTATCTGTGATGTTTAGGTAAACTTAAATGATGGGACTTCATTAATGAGATTAATGAAATAAAAAAAACCTAAAGATGTTGTGGAATCGAATTTTCAAAAACAGATAGCTCTAGTTCTTGCCTTGCATAGCGGTGTTCCTTGTAGAACATCCAGCATCTTATTCGATAAGGAAAGAGCCGAGATCCCTTCACCGGGAATGACCTCTTTAGCAATTACTGGCAGATGCTACAACTCTCGGTTTTGTCTTTTGATTGCTTTTCTAGTTCTTGCTTTGCATAGTGGTATTGTGAATATCCTGCACCTTATTCGATAAGGAAAGAGCCGACGATCCCTTCACCGGGAGTGACCTCTTTAGCGAAACTAGCAAAGGCCTAAAAAATACTCCATTTAAATCATTTGATTCTACAACGATATCAAGTTCATTACGCAAAAGGTTTTCTTAAAAACCTGTCGTAGCCCTCCGTCATTTTAGATAAGCACTTCATTGTATTCGTGCTGCGTTTGTTGACCTTGTCAAGACGTAGTGTGCGGTAGCTATTTATGCTTATCTGCATAAGCATATGATGCGATTAGATTAGGGTAGTCGTGCGACTTTGTTGACTATGTTAAGAGTCGTGCGGGTGGGTTTAATTCAATCGGGAAATGACGGGTTGAACTTGACTAGCCGCCTATGGTTTGTTGGCCTTCGTCAAGGTCATAGGTTGCCAGGGGAAAAATATTATCGGGAATTTCAAGTGTTGAAATTTTCAATGAGATTGCATACCTCTTATAAGATAGTTGGATCCCGATACCCACTGTGAGTAAGAGTTACTCCTGGGAGAGTTTTACACATTACAATTAGCCGATCAAGTAGGTATCTAGAAAGGTGTCAACGGGGTTACGCCTCTGGGAAAACGAGGTTTATTCTAATTAGGTCCGTGCGAAAGCACGGGAAACCTCCCTCAAAGTACCGGCACTGGCCTGGCTGAAAGATTGGCGAACTTGTAGCGTGTAATTAACCCCGGCTAGTCTTTCTTTTTAGGGTTTGAAGGAAGATTTGACTAAAACAGTGGGAGCCATCCTGATTAGATATATTAATAACCAATTTAATCTTGCAAGAGCATACGCTGAGTGTTTTCATCTCTCTCTCTCCAGGTAGTGACCATGTTACGCCTTAATCAAGATAATAATACAGATGTATTGACCGAACCCGCTTGTTATACTGAACTAGGGAACGTTGGTCCCGCTCCAACTTATAATTGTTATAAGATCGAGCAGGAAATTGGGGATTACCAGAATTCCCGTGCCGCCCAAACGAAGAAAGTGTATGATGATGCATCTTCTTCGGGTATGTTCATTACCGAGAACTGCTTCTCAGTTACCTTTACGTCCTGGGTATGAGATACCGGATCAGGATCCCACAAATGTAATCTATTACATGGGCTACAGAAAGGTAGAGAACTGAGAAATTGTGATAAGTTTTAAGAGTTAAAAATGGTGCAAGTGTTGCAGCCAAGTATGTTGGCAGTTATCACCCTGTATTACCAAATACATTGATTCTGAACGAATGTTATTAGATACCGAACCTGATATACAATATCATATCTGTCTCTTATTAGTAAAGAATGATATAATTTTGTATTGTTGGATAATGTTTTGAACATTTCCTATATCAAGAGTTGATCGGTTCAGGCACGTTATCTAAAAGCATATACGTTCTAAATCAAACCACAGTTCTTAACGTACAGAACACACACAAGAAGAAGAGTTCAGAAATGAACGAATCCTTCTTGAGGCATTGTAGACTAGCTCATATCAATGCGACCCGACTAGCTGAAGTTACATAAAGATGCATATTTAAATCAGTTTGAATTTACATCTTGTGAAACTTGCCAGTCATGTCACAAAGATAAGATGACCATAGCTCCGTTTATTGGAAACAGAGAAAGAGTTGGTGAACTCTTGGGATTGATACATACTGATGTATGTAAGGTCCCCTGTCTACACATGCCAGGACTGGTTCTTTGTACTTCATTACATTCACTGATTATCTCTCAAGATTCGGACATATGTTCCTGTTGAAACACAAGTCTGAAGCTTTTGAGAAATTCAATGAATATAAGTTCGAAGTAGAGAACCAAAGAGGGTATAAGTATTATTTCCTTTGATGTGATCAAGGAGGAGAATACTTGAGCACGGAATTCCTGGACTATTCTAAAAATGAGATTCTCTCTCAGTATTACTCCTCCGTATACACCACAGCTCGTCGGTGTATCGGGGCGGAGCAATCGCACCCTATGTGATATGGTGTGCTCTATGATGAGTACTACTGAGTTGCCTATTTCCTTTTGGGGATATGCACTTGAGAAGCTGCATACCTATTGAATAGGGTTCCAATCAAATTAGATGCCTACCACTCCATATGTGATATGGAATGTGAAGAGCCCATCTCTTAAGGATGTTAAGATTTAGGATTGTCCGGCCAATGTCTAAAAGCAAAATCCGGACAAACTCGAGGCAATGTCAGTTCTGTGGAAGTTTGTTGGATATCCCAAGCATTCGCAAGAGAATATCTTCTACCGAACCGAGGAACAAAAGGTGTTTTATTTCTCGGCATGCCACCTTTTTGAGAAAAAGGGAATTTCTTGTGAAGGAATTAGTGGTAATAAGGTAGAACTGGAAGGAGTTCCAGCTTAACAAACTGCAGCTGATGATTTAGTAGAACCGTAGGATTCAATAGTTTCCAACGAACCTCAGCCTCTCCGCCGATCTGGTAGGGTTCCTCATCCACCTGAGAGATGCTTCGGTTTCTCTATGACAGTAGGAGCGAGGATTGCATCATGAGATGATGACCCAACTAGTTTTGAGCAGGCTGTCACGCCCTGCTTCCCAGAGTACGCTAAACTGGGCACGTGACATAGCCAACCATGCTACCTGTGGGTAGGAAGTATCCATCCACAGTCACATTACTGTTGTAGAGATATCAAGAACAAAATAAAACTATCTAAAACATGTCCATAAGCCAAGATAACATGAGTCAAGAATAATAAAAGTGCGGAAGCAAAAGATCCATTACAAAATAACTGGAATGTATGTCCCATAATACGGGCTCACATCAGGAATAAAATGCAGAAAATAAAAGAACTAACTACTGCTGACACCTCACAGCTCAGCCTACTGGCTGAAGTACTCCTGCTCGGACTGCAGCAAAGGTACGGAATCTGGGCCATGCAAAACCTAGACGTCAGCGCGTCATGTCATCAAGTAATAGAATAAACAGGGTAACAGGCAATGCAAGTATAAACATGAATGAAAAGCAGGTGTAACAGTAATATAAATCAGGGCAGTGAAGGGTAGCGTGCAGTGAGTAAACTAAACTGTTCTATTGGGTTTACTACTCTAAAGTCTTTGAAATCAATTTGATGAATCATCGATGTAACTAAATAGTATCCCGTGCATGCCCGGGACCACGGTCTACAGACTCTCGGGCTGAAACCGAGACGTGCCGCTAGGCACTAACAGGAAAGGAGTACAGACCAACGATGTCAGCAGCATCTTCACGAGGTGGTCCTAGTCTCTAAGACTGATCAGTATAAGCGAGCAACTGTCGAGTTACAAGTCAGGATTTAACCATTGATTTCCCCATGCCCCCAAGTTATATGTGTCAAGTCTGGTATTCCGTAATCAAGAACTAATACCAACATAGGATCAGGTAAGAGCAGGTTTGTCTGGATAGACAACAGGAACGGTCCGTGAGGACTACATATCAGGTTTGTTGGCATTAGACACAAGATCAGGTGACGGGTCAATCCATGGTACAACAGGTCAAGTCAAGTAGTGTACGGTACCATGTCGGGTCAATCGATATGTGTGTAGCAAGTCAGACCAGGGTGTAAAAGATAACATGTGGGTACTCATAAACAGCTAGCATAATCATGGTTATAAGTAATCAAGCATGGTTATCAACAACACAATCTAAGCAGTAAGTTAAGCAATAAAGCAGATTTAATTATTTAGCTGTACAGTTATCAGTTGTGTTTATCAGATGATGTCAGCACTATATGAATACTTTATGATAGATGTAAATGCTAAAAAAACAGGTTAATAAGTATTGAGTGATCCATGGATGCGACAACATGTATAATTTGTTCAATGGATGCAGTTGTAATTAAACCGGTAAAAGTTGCATATGGATGTCTGGTAGGTTAAAACTGGATAAAAAGGGTATCATGGCTATAAACGAATGTGATCATGTGGTCTATCACTTACAGGTGATTACTAGGTATAAATAATTAGATGCAAAATTAGGTTTCAAGTTCGGGATCATAAAACGTGTAATGGAACTTATACGGTTAACTTGAAATCTAATTCTTTCGATTCTATTTAGAGATTTAACAGGAAATGAATAATATAGCATACGAATAGTTTAAAATAGCATGTAGCAAGTTTCACTTGCCTCGACGGGTCGCGAAACGGAAAACGGAACGTTACGCGTCGGCGGGGAAAGTCGCGATGCGCGCACGGTTCACGGAAAGAACCCAAATGACGAACAGTGGAGTCATACGGGTCGAAGGTACTCGCTGGGTCGTCGGGAAACGTCGCCGGCACGGTCGGATTCCGGCAAACAGCGACAACAGAAAACAATAAATTTTAACATGAAAAGAAAAGACAACCAGGAAAGAACAGAGGAGGGAAGAGGTACCAACGAAAATAGGGTTTGCCGAGGAAGTGCTGGGGTGGCGGCGAGATCGACCGCGGCGAGAACGACGTGCTCCGACGATCTACAGGAAAGCCAACCATGAACAGCAAGGATTTTATGTTGTAGGAAAAGAGAAAGAAGAAGAAGAGAAGGATGAGATGGAGAAGGCTCTTACTGGGGTGTGCACAAGGCTAAGGGCACGAGGAAGAGTCACCGGCGGCAATCCTTCGGCGGTGCGGCAACGTGCAGGAGTGCAAGGGCGTGGCTGCAGGTGCAGGGTGCTCGGGAGAGAGGGAAGGAGGAAGAAGAGGAGGTGGAGGTGACTGCGACGAGGGTTGAGGGGCGATGAGGCTGGTGCGGCGTCGTTGACGCTAGGCAGAGGCGAGGGAGGAAGGCGGCTAAGTTTTCAGGGATGGGTTCTGTATATTTTGAAGGGGAAAGGAAATATAAAGAAGAAGAGAGAG
The DNA here is from genome assembly GCA_030015575.1 of Agapanthus africanus. Taxonomy (NCBI): domain Eukaryota; kingdom Viridiplantae; phylum Streptophyta; class Magnoliopsida; order Asparagales; family Amaryllidaceae; genus Agapanthus; species Agapanthus africanus. Next base: position 798,378,453 of record CM057340.1, read on the forward strand.
AGAGAAAAGACGCGGGGAGAGAGAGAGAGATCGAGAGGAGAGAGATAGAGAGGGAGAGAGAGATCGAGAGGAGAGAGAAAATGAGAGGAGAAAGAATATTAGACGGTAGTGGGATGAGAGAGAAAGAAAGAAGAGAGAGAAAGAGAAGGAGAAAGGAGAGAGAGAGGGAGAGACGGTGGGGCCCGGGGATTTAAAGAAACGTTTTGATTGGCTGGGGGAGTTAAGGTTTGTTTAGGTATAAAATTTTAGAAAGATTTAGGATTTTAATAAAACGTTAGTAAGATATAATAGTATGCTGAGGAAAAATCTGGCCGGTTAAAAAATATTAGAAAATAGGATTTGGCGTAATTGCAAAATATTTCGGAATTGCGTCCGGCTCAGGTCCAAAAATTTGAATTTGAAATATGAAATTTATTGGCAGGTTCCAAAAATTAAAATGAAGTATTTTATAATTTAAAAGCATACCCCCAAGAACGGACGCACGTGCGTGCACGTAGCCGTCCAAACATGTCCGTTTCACTGAACGGGACGAGAACACGATGCAAGGACGCTACCACAGGGTTAGGGGTGTCGAGCAGGCCATGACAAATATTTTTAATTTAATTTTAGATGACTTAAATTGTTATATGCAGAATATGAGATGCCGGTGCAAACTATAACTGGCAACAGTCAAGCAAGATAAATGAAATAAATACCACACACTACGCATACGGTAACTGAAATTTGTAGAACTGGACTCGGTTGTTACACAGGCCATCAAGATTGAGGACTCTGTGAGAATGGCTGGATGCTTAGCGATCTGAGATGGAATCCATATACACCAACAAAGTATGGACTTTGGTTGCTTTATCTGAAAGGTTAAATCCCCATCAGGAGCAAGTATATCTTGAGAAGATTACTAGGTGTATATGGAAAAGTTGAGACTTTCAAAGCTATGCTTAAGTCTATCCAGATCCTACTGGCCACTGCTACATACCATAACTACGATATCTGGCGGTTGGGTGTCATGACTGCTTTTCTAAATAGTGATTTGGAAGAGAGCGTCTATAAGTACACAGCCAGAGGGCTTCGTAGACAGTGGGAGCAGCGGAAACGTGTGCAAGTTGTTTTATGGGATAAATCAGGCATCGCGGAGTTGGAACATCTGTTTTGATATGGTAGTCAAAGAGTGTGACTTCATCAAAATGGTAGATGAACCTAGTATATAAAATAAAGGTAGTAGGGAGTATGGTGGTGATCCTCGTATGGTACATGGATGACATACTTATGATAGGGAAGGAGTTTCCTATGCTGCGCTCGGTCAATCTCCTCTTATCACAAGGATTCTCCATATAGGATCAAGATGATACCTTCTAAATCCTGGGTTTTGGATCTATAAGATAGATCTAAATAGATGTTAGGATTCTCACTAAGTGTAGTGAGATGGTATCAATCGATCCAGGGGAGAATCACTGGAAAGCTTCCAGGGTGGTAAGGTCGACTGAATGTCAGTTACAGGCATTGTCTTTACTCTCAGTGAAGGGACGGTATGTTGGAAGAGTTCCAAGCTAGATACCATGACAAACTAGACGATTAAAGGCAAGATACATCATTACCAAGGATGCTACCAAAGAGGCAGTCTAGATATATATAAGTTCATGAGATGAACTTCGTTCCTACCATTGTGTGACAATGGAGTTGTGGCCTATGCCTAGGAACGCCCGTTCCATCAGAGATCCAGACATATTCTTAGGCAGTATCACCTGATCATGGAGATGGATGATCTCCAGGGAGATCGAGGTCAGGAGAGTAGATACAGAGGACAACAGCGCGGATCCACTCACAAAGGCCTATTTCCCAGTAGAGACTTTTATGGGATGGTTGAGTATGAGATACTTCAACCACAGCTGATTGTTGGGTATGAGATACTACAACAGATGGCCCTAATACAAGTGGGAGATTGTTAGTGATATGTATGCCCTAGATGCCATTACTATACATACGATGTATATTATAGTGGATGCTTGGACATATATATGAGGACTTTCTTGCTCGACATGATAGTATGCTATCTGGTTGCTCTTTATCTTAACATGTACTCTGATTGTCTCTATATTACATATTGATAAAGCCCTTAGGATGAGTACTTGACTACTAGGATTATGATGCATATCATACTAGTGGGGACAGTGTAGTCGCTAAGTACATCCTTCAAATGTTCCTAGTCGTAGGTGTATCGAGACAGGGCATCAATATACCAGAGTACACTAGCGTATAGCTTCTCGACCCATGTAGATAGGCGATGGATGATCCTGTATCCATTGGTTTTTGACATCAGAGACAGTATACGGGTGCTCAGTGGAGACTGGGTACACTGGAAGACTCGCCGAGAACTCCCAGATGGTATTATACATCACGTCAGATGGAAGTTCTCTGATGACACTGGTACAGGTTAGTCTGTAGACCCGAGATCGTCATAGAGTCTTGTGTGATTCCCACCGTACTTTGATTTCCACCTTACTGTTAGTTGTATGTATGCCCTAGAGGCCAGTATTGTACAGATTATGTATATTATATTGGATGCTTGGACATATATAGAGATGACTTTCTTGCTCGACATGATAGTATGCTATCTGGTTGCTATTTATCTTAACATGTACACTAGTCTCTTTATACTGTCTTATAGTTACATGTTGGTAAAGCCCTTAGGATTTGTACTTGACTACCTGGACTATGATGCAGATCATACTAGTGGGGACATGGTAGTCCATAAGTACATCCTTCAAGGTCCCTAGTCGTGGGTGTATCGAGACGGGGCATCGATATACCAGAGTAGACTAGCGTATACGCTTCTCGACCCATGTGATGGGCGATGGATGATCCCATATCCATTGGTGTTTGACATCAGAGATGGTATACGGGTGCTCAGTGGAGACTGGGTACACTGGACGGTCTCGCCGAGAACTCCCAGATGGTATTATACCTCACGTCAGATGGCAGTTCTCAGGTGACACTTGTACAGGTTAGTCTGTAGACCCGAGATCGTCATAGAGTCTTGTGTGATTCCCACTGTGCTTTGATCTCCACCTTACCACGTCCATGAGGGCGTGCAAAACGGTGGTCTTTGGGTACAGTCCCGAGTCACATGGAGGCAATGAGCGATAGGAGGGGTTTCGTCTCTCCCGGTATTGGGAGTTGATGTTGCGCTGTGCTCGATTGGCCGTAACAGGGAAGTCCCTGGCCAGGGCTGATCAGAGATTTGCTGGTAAGTGTTACCAGTAGTTTCTCGACTCGTTACAAGCCTCACATCGGCACGACTTATCGGGTTATTGGGGTCTGACGTTTACCACCCCTAGACTTGATATGCGACGTATCTGACGAAGAGACTGGACTGTATGGTAAGTGTTACTGGTCGGATTCGCAGGAGTGTGAGCGGGCTAGCTCGTCGATCTTCTGATCGCTCAATACCCGGGTGGCCGTTACGTTTAGCAGACCGCTTGCGGCTTGTGGGTGCTTGATATGATCATCATCTGCTACCGGCGTATTGACGAGTCTTTAGAGTCCTACACAGAGGTTTCCTGGCTCAAGCGAAACGAAATAGGAGCGCATATGAGATATGTGCAGGACCGAGAATAATGCGTGTATGTGATACCGCATTTCATTCTCGCGATATATGTTTCGATTGGTTATATTCGATATGACCTAGTTATCGAATCATTGATTCGATAAATCGATACATTAGATTCTAGTCGGTTATGTGCGACATGACCGGATCATTGAATCAAATGTTGATTTAATGATTTAATGCATAATTATATATTTGATATATTGCATTGCATTAACTAGTATTGGTTCACTTTAAACGGATTTTTCTCACTTGATGCACATTGTATATGTGATATGCTTTAGTGCACTACTTTGTATCATGTTTGATGATACTTGATAATGTGATTAAGTGTAAAGGGTTAAACCATGGTTAAGTGATGATTAGGGTTTTGGTTTTTCATTTATTTATTTGTTTATTTATTTGAAAGGATTAAGTTAAGAATGGTGGCTTATTTTGGAGCTATGTTGAAGCTTCATGAAGCTTTGACAAAGTCCACCATCCTTATCTCATCCTTAACCCTAACCACACTTACTAACCTTGGTTTAATCTCTACACTTGACCATGGTCAAGATATGATAAGTATTCATATTAGTTTTATTTTTTAAAGGGTGAAGACTTATCATTCTTGCATCATCTTCATCTTCTTCTTCTTCTTCAAGCTTGCTACAACAATGGCAACTTGAGATCTAGTGAGATAAATCCAATTCTAAAGTGAACCCACCTCCTATTTCTTCACCCTCTACCTCTTGCCAAGTTGTTTTGGGTGTTTACTTCACAAGTTTCATAAGTTTGTGAAGTCGGAGCTTGAGTTTGTGCAACCTCGACGTAGATCGTCTTTGACACGAAGCCGACGACCTATTCCGCACGTTTCTCCGATGAAGCCGTCACGAGAGTCCAAGCTTCAAGATGGACAGCGAGAAGACTTCGTTGCGGAGCCGTGGAGGTGGATATCCGGATCTACAAAGGTTGTAATTTCCGTATCCTAGTAGTTAAGTGTTAACTAGCTTTTAGTTTCGCCTAGAATTCTAGCGACGATCCGTAGTCTAGGGTTTCTCGGCACCAAAATATTTTTAAAATGGCATGTTTGATGCCTTGTGAGACCACTCTAGGGTGCCTAGGAACCTTTCACTGGTATCAGAGCCTAGCTAGAGCCTTAGGCGAAGTCTAGACGGAGTTTGAAGTCCGAACGAACCCGAAACCCAAATACTTTAGAGCTCTCTGGACATTTTCATAAATCTGGGATTTTTTCATATTAAAAATGCCTAAAAAATTCACCAAGGAAATACAAGAATTACGATATAAAAATTTTCAGATGAACAGTTCCTTTAGCCGCGGAACCGCGGCAGAAGCATGGCTTCTGCGGCGGTTCCGTGCTCAGAAGGTGACGTCAGCCCTATTTAATTCCACAGTAATTCCTGATAAATTCTGGTGAGTTTTCTGGGTATTTTTAAAATGATTTAAGGGTTGAGTGCTCTGTGGTTATATTGGGAATCGACGATTCGATCGGAATATCAAACTTTGTCCAAGTGTTTTTCCAGATAACTGTAGAATATGTTAAAAAGTTTGACCAGATACAAATACCCAACTTTTCCCCTGCTGAAAAATTCCAAGTGTTGGATTTTTCTGTGGTTAAAAGACGTTCGAAGTAGTGCAAGTAACGCGATGGTCCCTCTAGAAGACAACAAACCTTAACTCGATTATGTGACCGTCTTGAACCGCCCTTTGAACCTTCGGCTTTGGGGCAGTACGGCGTGCCACATGTAAGGCGTTGGCTTGACCCTTCTACGGCTGGACCGTTGGTACTGAGCTATGAAGTGAATGTGTTTGAACCTATTTCATGTGTTGATCGGTGTCGGGAAAACTTCGGTGTTCGAATGTTCGATCGGAAAGTTTGATATATTCTATTTGTCCGGAATTGGATACAATAATTGGAATTCACAAGGAGTTATGAGATAACTAAATGAATGTTATAAATCTAGCAATTTAGTCCCATATGATATTGAAAAGAGTTTTCGATAATGAGACTAAAATGCGGGATTTATATCTGATTAGGCATGTGATGTCTAAAGCCGTTGCGGATTCCAATTTTTGTAGTTTTACACTTTCTTTTCTGTGACCGTAAGTGTAGTATGTTCATATCACCGGTTTCGTTGCTATACGTCAACGACAATTGGGGTATGCATACTTACTTACGTTGATGACATGTGATGTTATGTGTTGCTGGATATGTTATATTGGATCGTCGTATTGAATAGCCGGGGGTTTTTATGTGAGATGAGTGTTATTCATTTTCATTCATGTAAAAACTTGTATGTAATATTCTTTCATTTGGAGCGCTTCCAGGTAGCGGAAGTTGTCACCCGTTGTATATTATTTACTTTTCCGCATTAGGATAGACCCAAGGAGGGGAGCACAAGTAACCGGGTTCTGGGGTCCAGTGGGAGACCAACTCGAGGAGTCGAGTCCGGGTCTCCTAACCCCAGAATTGGTAGGGTTGCTTGCCGCTCTCGTAGGGGTCTAGGGGTGTGGGATTGGCTATTCGTTACGACCGTGGAATCCGTGTTTTATACTGGCTCGTATTGAAAACACGGACGTCCTAGTATATCCAATATTTCATATATTTATTCTGCTGCGATATCTGTGTTGTAATTCTATGATGGATATAGTATATAGTATATATGATATATTATATAGACGTTACTTATGTTTTACACCCGCGCTAGCCCTGCCCTGCTCTGTCGTTAGTTACCTAACCTAACGGTGCACGAGGGGACATCGAGGCGAATGCGGATGGCATAAGTGTACGTCATATCTATCTGTGATGTTTAGGTATTTAAATGATGGGACTTCATTAATGTGATTAATGAAAGATAAGAAACCTAAGATGTTGTGGAATCGAATTTTAAAATAAAACAGGTAGCTACAGTTCTTGCTTTGCACAGCGGTATATATGATATACCCTGCACCTTATTCGATGAGGAAAGGACCGAGATCCCTTCACCGGGAGTGACTCCTTTAGCAATAACTGGCAGATGCTACACACTCGATTTGTTTTTGACTGCTTTTGCGTTTTTGCTTTGCACAGCGATATATATGATATATCCCGCACCTCATTCGACGAGGAAAGGACCGAGATCCCTTCACCGGGAGTGACTCCTTTAGCAAAACTAGAAAAGCCTCAAAATCACTCCATTTCAAAACTTCATTTGATTCTACAACGATATCAAGTTCATTACGCTCATGGTTTTATGAAAACCTGCGTAGCCCTCCGTCATTTCAGATAAGTACTAGTTAGTATTCGTGCTACGTTTGTTGACTATGTTAAGGCGTAGTGTGCGGTAGCTAATTAATGCTTATCTGTATAAGCATATGATGCGATTGGATTAGGGTAGTCGTGCGACTTTGTTGACTATGTTAAGGGTCGTGCGGGTGGGTTTAATTCAATCGGGAAATGACGGGTTGAACTTGACTAGCACTTATGATTTGTTGACTATGTTAAGGTCATATAGCTGCTAGGGGCAAAAGATTATTGGGAATTTCAAGTGTTGAAATTTGCAATGAGATTGCATACCTTCTATGAGATAGTTGGATCCCGATACCCACTGCGAGTAAGAGTTACTCCTGGGAGAGTTTTATACATTACAATTAGCCGATCAAGTAGGTGTCTAGAAAGGTGTTAACGAGGTTACGCCTCTGGGAAAACGAGGTTTACAGTAATTAGGTTCGTGCGAAAGCACGGGGGACCTCCCTCAAAGTACCGACACTGGCCTGGCTGAAAGATTGGCGAACTTGTAGTGTATAATTAATCCCGGCTAGTCTTTCCTTTTAGGGTTTGGAGGAAGATTTGATAAAAAGCAGTGGGAGCCATCCTGATTAGATAAGATAATAACCAATCTGATCTTGCACGAGCTTACGCTAAAGTGTTTTCTTCTCTCTCTCTCCAGGTAGCGACCATTTCATGCCTTAATAAAGATAATAAAATGGATGTATTGACCGAACCCGCATGTTATACTGTGCTGGGGAACGTTGGTTCCGTTCTATCTTATAAGAGTTATAGGACTGAACAGGATATAGGGGAATACCAGGATTCCCATGCCACCCGAATGAAGAAAGTACATGATGATGCATTTTCTTCGGGTGTGTTCGTTACTGAGAACTGTTTCTCCATTTGCTCTACGTCCTGGGTATTGGATACCGGGTCGGGATCCCATATATGTAATCAGTTACATGGGCTAAGGAGAGGTAGAGAACTTGGAGAAGGTGATAAAGACATTAGGGTTGGAAATGGTGCAATTGTTGCAGCTAAGACTGTCGGGGAATATCATCTTGTATTACCAACTGGTAATACATTGGTTCTGAACGAATGCTATTACATGCCGAACCTGATATGCAACATTATATCGGTTTCTTTGCTAAATAAAGAAGGATATAATTTTGTATTACAGGACAATGTTATGAACATTTTCCGTGACCAAAAGTTGGTTGGATCAGGCACGTTGTGCAATGGCATTTATGTTCTAAATCAATCAATAGTTCTGAGCATAACAAACACACACAAGAGGAAGAGTTCTGAACTCAACGAATCCTTCTTGTGGCATTGTAGACTGGGTCACATCAATGTGACACGACTGGCTAAGTTGCATAAAGATGGATATTTGAAACCTTTCGAATTTTCATCTTATGACACTTGCCAGTCATGTCTCAAAGGCAAGATGACCAAGACTCCGTTTACGGGACACGGAGAAAGAGTTACCGAACTCTTAGGATTGATACATAGTGATGTATGCGGTCCCATGTCTACACATGCCAGGGATGGTTCTTCGTACTTCATTACATTCACTGACGATCTCTCTAGATTCGGATATGTGTTCCTGATGAAACACAAATCAGAAGCTTTTGAGAAATTTAGAGAATATAAACAAGAAGTCGAGAACCAAACCGGAAAAAGTATTAAAATCCTTCGATCAGATCGGGGAGGTGAATACTTGAGCAATGAATTCCTGGACTTCCTAAAAGAGAATGGGATTCTCTCTCAGCTAACTCCTCCATATACACCACAGCACAACGGTGTATCGGAGCGGAGGAACCGCACCCTATTAGATATGGTGCGCTCTATGATGAGTACAGCTGAGTTACCTATTTCCTTCTGGGGTCATGCGCTGGAGACAGCAGCATACCTATTGAATCAAGTTCCATCTAAATCTGTACCTACCACACCATATGAGATATGGAGTGGGAAGAGACCATATTTTAAACGAGTTAAAATATGGGGTTGTCTGGCCTATGTCAAAAGACAAAATCCAGACAAACTCAAGGCACGGTCAGTTCTTTGCAAGTTTGTGGGATATCCTAAGAATTCCCAAGGATATTTATTCTACCATGCTGAAGAACAAAAAGTGTTTGTTTCTCAATATGCCACCTTTTTAGAAAAGGAATTTCTTGAAAAAGAAATTAGTGGCAAAGTGGTAGAGCTGGAAGAGGTTCCAGATACACAAACAGTAACTGAAGATTTAGTGGAACCAGAAGATTCAGTAGCTCCCAATGAACCTCAGCCTCTCCGCCGATCTAGTAGGGTTCCTCGCCAACCTGAGAGATACTACGGTTTTCTCATGGACGGTGGGAGCGAGGATTGCATCATGGAGGATGATGACCCAACTAGCTTCGAGCAGGCCATCACGAGTAGGGACTCAGTGAAATGGCTGGATGCTATGCGGTCCGAGATGGAATCCATGTACACCAACAAAGTATAGACTTTGGAAGTTGCTCCTGAAGGGGTAAAACCCATTGGGAGCAAGTGGATCTTCAAGAAGAAACTTGGTGTAGATGGGAAAGTGGAGACTTTCAAAGCTAGACTTGTAGCAAAGGGTTTTCGTCAAAGACCAGGTGTGGACTATGACGAGACCTTTTCTCCAGTGGCTATGCTTAAATCCATCCGAATCATGCTTGCCATTGCTGCCTTTCATGACTACGAAATCTGGCAAATGGATGTTAAGACCGCCTTTCTAAATGGTGATTTAGAAGAGTGCGTGTACATGACTCAGCCAGAGGGCTTCGTAGACAGTGGGAGCAGCGGGAAGGTGTGCAAGCTGCTTAAATCCATTTATGGATTAAAGCAAGCATCGCGGAGTTGGAACATCTGCTTTGACGTCGTTATCAAAGAGTTTGATTTCGTCAAAAATCCAGATGAACCTTGTATCTACAAGAAGGTGGCAGAGAGTAAAGTTGTCTTCCTCGTATTGTACGTGGACGACATACTCTAGATAGGAAATGATATTCCTATGCTACAATCGGTCAAGCTCTTCTTATCACAAAGATTCTCAATGAAAGATCTTGGTGATGCCTCCTGCATATTGGGAATCAGGATCTATAGAGATAGATCCAAACGGATTTTGGGATTGTCCCAATCCAGGTACATTGACACCATACTAAAGATGTTTAGTATGGAAGAGTCCAAGCGTGGGAACATGCCCACGATCTCTGGAGTCACTCTCTCCAAAGAGATGTCTCCCAAGACTGATTTGGAGAGAGCTCGCATGCAAGGGATACCCTATGCTTCGGCAGTAGGCTCTATCATGTATGCGATGCTGTGTTCCAGACCCGATGTAGCATACTCACTAAGTGTAGTGAGAAGGTATCAAGCTGATCCTGGAGAGAGTCACTGGACAGCTGTGAAGAGCATTCTCAAGTACTTGCGAAGGACTAGAGATATGTTCTTGGTGTATGGTAACGGAGAACTCCAAGTGGAGTCCTTTACCGATTCCAGCTTCCAGAGTGATAAGGACGACTCTAAGTCGCAGTCGGGCTTTATCTTTACCCTTTACGGAGGGGCGGTTAGCTGGAAGAGTTCCAAGCAGGAAACCGTGGCAGACTCGACGATGGAGGCTGAATACATCGCTGCCAACGATGCTGCCAAAGAGGCTTTCTGGATCAAGAAGTTCATTTCTGAACTTGGAGTGGTTCCATCCATTGAGCGTCCAATACCTTTGTATTGCGATAACAATGGAGCGGTGGCTTTGGCCAAGGAACCCAGGTCCCATCAGCGGTCCAGGCATATTCTGAGGCGGTATCACCTGATCCGGGAGATAGTTGATCGCCGGGAGATCGAGGTCAGGAGAGTTGACACGAAGAACAACACGGCGGATCCATTCACGAAGGCCATTCCCCAGATACAGTTTGAGAGACTCTTCGGGATGCTCGGTATGAGATACTACAGCAGCTGGCCCTAGTGCAAGTGGGAGATTGTTAGTTGTATGTATGCCCTAGAGGCCAGTATTGTACAGATTATGTATATTATATTGGATGCTTGGACATATATAGAGATGACTTTCTTGCTCGACATGATAGTATGCTATCTGGTTGCTATTTATCTTAACATGTACACTAGTCTCTTTATACTGTCTTATAGTTACATGTTGGTAAAGCCCTTAGGATTTGTACTTGACTACCTGGACTATGATGCAGATCATACTAGTGGGGACATGGTAGTCCATAAGTACATCCTTCAAGGTCCCTAGTCGTGGGTGTATCGAGACGGGGCATCGATATACCAGAGTAGACTAGCGTATACGCTTCTCGACCCATGTGATGGGCGATGGATGATCCCATATCCATTGGTGTTTGACATCAGAGATGGTATACAGGTGCTCAGTGGAGACTGGGTACACTGGACGGACTCGCCGAGAACTCCCAGATGGTATTATACCTCACGTCAGATGGCAGTTCTCAGGTGACACTTGTACAGGTTAGTCTGTAGACCCGAGATCGTCATAGAGTCTTGTGTGATTCCCACTGTGCTTTGATCTCCACCTTACCACGTCCATGAGGGCGTGCAAAACGGTGGTCTTTGGGTACAGTCCCGAGTCACATGGAGGCAATGAGCGATAGGAGGGGTTTCGTCTCTCCCGGTATTGGGAGTTGATGTTGCGCTGTGCTCGATTGGCCGTAACAGGGAAGTCCCTGGCCAGGGCTGATCAGAGATTTGCTGGTAAGTGTTACCAGTAGTTTCTCGACCCGTTACGAGCCTCACATCGGCACGACTTATCGGGTTATTGGGGTCTGACGTTTACCACCCCTAGACTTGATATGCGACGTATCTGACGAAGAGACTGGACTGTATGGTAAGTGTTACTGGTCGGATTCGCAGGAGTGTGAGCGGGCTAGCTCGTCGATCTTCTGATCGCTCAATACCCGGGTGGCCGTTACGTTTAGCAGACCGCTTGCGGCTTGTGGGTGCTTGATATGATCATCATCTGCTACCGGCGTTTTGACGAGTTTTTAGAGTCCTACACAGAGGTTTCCTGGCTCAAGCGAAACGAAATAGGAGCGCATATGAGATATGTGAAGGACCGAGAATAATGCGTGTATGTGATACCGCATTTCATTCTCGCGATATATGTTTCGATTGGTTATATTCGATATGACCTAGTTATCGAATCATTGATTCGATAAATCGATACATTAGATTCTAGTCGGTTATGTGCGACATGACCGGATCATTGAATCAAATGTTGATTTAATGATTTAATGCATAATTATATATTTGATATATTGCATTGCATTAACTAGTATTGGTTCACTTTAAACGGATTTTTCTCACTTGATGCACATTGTATATGTGATATGCTTTAGTGCACTACTTTGTATCATGTTTGATGATACTTGATAATGTGATTAAGTGTAAAGGGTTAAACCATGGTTAAGTGATGATTAGGGTTTTGGTTTTTCATTTATTTATTTGTTTATTTATTTGAAAGGATTAAGTTAAGAATGGTGGCTTATTTTGGAGCTATGTTGAAGCTTCATGAAGCTTTGACAAAGTCCACCATCCTTATCTCATCCTTAACCCTAACCACACTTACTAACCTTGGTTTAATCTCTACACTTGACCATGGTCAAGATATGATAAGTATTCATATTAGTTTTATTTTTTAAAGGGTGAAGACTTATCATTCTTGCATCATCTTCATCTTCTTCTTCTTCTTCAAGCTTGCTACAACAATGGCAACTTGAGATCTAGTGAGATAAATCCAATTCTAAAGTGAACCCACCTCCTATTTCTTCACCCTCTACCTCTTGCCAAGTTGTTTTGGGTGTTTACTTCACAAGTTTCACAAGTTTGTGAAGTCGGAGCTTGAGTTTGTGCAACCTCGACGTAGATCGTCTTTGACACGAAGCCGACGACCTATTCCGCACGTTTCTCCGATGAAGCCGTCACGAGAGTCCAAGCTTCAATATGGACAGCGAGAAGACTTCGTTGCGGAGCCGTGGAGGTGGATATCCGGATCTACAAAGGTTGTAATTTCCGTATCCTAGTAGTTAAGTGTTAACTAGCTTTTAGTTTCGCCTAGAATTCTAGCGACGATCCGTAGTCTAGGGTTTCTCGGCACCAAAATATTTTAAAATGGCATGTTTGATGCCTTGTGAGACCACTCTAGGGTGCCTAGGAACCTTTCACTTACCACGTTCAAGAGAACGTGCAAAACGGTGGCTTTTAGGTACAGTCCCGAATCACATGGAGGCAATGAGCGATAGGAGGGGTTTCGTCTCTCCCGTTATTGGGAGTTGATGTTGCGCTGTGTTCGATTGGCTATAACTGAAAATCCCTGGCCAGGGTTGCTGAGATTTACTGGTAAGTGTTATCAGTAGTTTCTCGAACCGTTATCGACCTCACATCGACATGGCTTATCGGTTACTGGGGTCTGACATTTACCGCCCCTAGACTAGATATGCGACATATCAGACGAAGAGACCGGACTGTTCGGGAGTGTTACTGATTGGATTCACAGGAGAATGTACAGGCTTGCTTGTTGATCTTCTGATCGCTCAATACCTGGGTGGCTGTTACGTTTAGCTGACCGCTTGCAGCTTGTTGGTGTTTGATATGATCATCACCTACTGCCGGCGTATTGGCGATTCTTTAGAGTCCTACACAGAGGTTTCCTGGCTCAGGCCAAACGGAGTAGGAGCACATATGTGATATGTGCGGGACCGAGAATAATACGAGTATGTGATACCGTATTCGATTCTCGCGATATGTGATATCGACCGGGTATATGTGATATAGCCGGGTCATCGGATCAAGTGTTGATTCGATGAACTGATATAGATTATATTAGTCGGTTATTTGATAATAGCCGGATTATCGGATCAAGTGTTGATTCGATAATTTAATGTATAATTATATATGTGATATATTACGTTACATTAACTAATATAAGCTCGCTTTATTGATTCTTTTTCTTACTTGGATAATACATTGATGTATATGCGATATATATTAATTGTATTATTTTATTTTGTTACATTATATATTATATATATGTGATATATAATATTGTAATATGTTAGGGTTATAAATGCAACAAAGGTTTTGAGAATTAACCATGTTAGGGTTTGGATTAGGGTTAAGGTTTTGGATGAGCTTTGAGGAAGCTTCATGAAACTTTGACTTTGTCCACTTTCCTTGATATTTTTGCTAGATATTTGTTAACCCAACCCAAACCTTAACCCATGGTAAAGTCTCTACAAGGGTTAAGCATGTCATGCTTAACCCTAGGTTGCAATTGTAACCACAACAATAATTCATTATTCATCACAAAAAGGATTTTCTTCTTCTTCTTCCTTTTTAAAAACGCTTTGCTAGTTTTTTGGTTTGTGGTGATTTAAAGTGAGATTAAGAAAACAAAAGAGAGAAAAATTCCTACTTCATCACCCTCATCTATTCTAGCCACTTAGATTAGGGTGTTTGCTTTACTAATACTTGATTGGTGAAGCAAGAGCTTGGGTTTGAGATTCTTCAAGATAGAACATCTTAGTTTTTGAAGATTAGAAACTTGGTTGCATCATTCTCTTCATGGTGCCTCTCTAGAGTCCGGGTACTTGATGATCACAGCGAAGGGACCTCAACACAGAGCTTATGAAGCGAAGGAACGGACTACAAATGTTGTAATCCCTAACTCTTAGATGTTAAAGTGTTAACATGCTAGTTTTGTTTGATTCTCTAGTTAATGATCTAGGTTTAGGGTTATCTATAATGGCAAATTTTTGAAATTGGCATGTGAGATGCTACCCGAAACCTTTCTTCCATTGTAGGTATCCCAACACACGCGATCCACGACAGATCTAAGATTCACGGTGATCGAGCGGCATGAAGATAACCCTAAAACATCTCTTCTTTACTTTCTTTACTTTTCTTTTAATCAAAAGAAGAATCAATTTTAAAGAACCAAACAGTATACTTCTTCTTCACCGGGGTCATCAAGGAATTCATACATCCTCTTTCCTTTTCTCATTCTCGTGACATGTGTTACAAGTCAGAGCCAAACCGACGTTCCCCATCACTGAATAAAAATCCGGATCGGTCAAGTCATTCATTTTATTATCTTGATTAAGGCGTGGCAAGGTTGCTACCTGGAGAGAGAGAGAGAAAAGAAACACTCAGCGTACGCTCTTGCAAATTTAGATTGGTTATTATTTTATCTAAACAGGATAGCTCCCACTGTTTCCTCGAATTCTCCTTCAAACCTTAAAAAGAGAACTAGTCGGAATCATTAACACCTTACAAGTTTGCTAACCCTTTAGCCATGTCGGTGTTGGTACTCCGAGGGATGTTCCCCGTGCTCTCGCACGGACCTAATTAGAATAAATCTCGTTTCCGCAGAGGCGTTGCCCCGTTAACACCTTTCTAGACACTTTATAGGTTAGCTAATTGTGAAGTGAAAAATATCTCCCGAGAGTAAAGCTACTCATTAGTGGGATCGGGACCCAGCTATCATCATGTGATAACCTAGATGGAAGCTACATTAATTACCACACTCCAGAAGGTATGCAACACTAGCAAGTTTTCTGTATATTTGAAACTCCTGATGTGTTTTTTGCCCCTAGGAACCTAGTGACCTTGACTGAGCCAGCAAATCAAAAGGTCTTAGTCAAGTTCAACCTGTCATTATCTTGATTGCATTAAACTCACCTGTACGAGCTCTTGACTGAACCAACAAAGCCGTACGACTATCCTAACCAATCGCATCGAATGCTATGAACATGCACTATTCGGCTACCGTACACTACGCCTTGACTAAGCCAACAAACGTAGCACGAATACTATTTATTACTCGTAGGAAATGACGGAAGGCTACAGCTGGTTTTTGGCGAAAAGCCTTTAATGTAATGAACTTGATATCATTGAAGGAACCGAGCAGTTTTGAAAAGAAGTGGTTTAGGTTCCGCTTTTGAAAACTGGTGGTTCTGAAGAAAACCGAGTAATCTATAGCAACAACATTTGCTCAAGAGATTACTCCCTGTGAAGGGATCTAGGCTGTAGCCTACTTTAATGAGGTGCTAGATATTCCTAAACGAATACCACTATGTAAAGCAAAAGAATACGACTATAGTTTTTCGAAAATTTGTTCTGACAACATCTTCTAGGTTTATTTTTTCTTGCATTAATCAAAATTAATGTGGTCCCATCAATTAAAACCCATCACACTAGAAAAGAACAAAAATAGAATGTACGTATATGCCATCCGCATTCGCCACAGGGCCCTGTCATACACCGTTAGGTTACTTAACGAACGACAGAGCAGAGGCTGGACTAGCGCGGATGCAAAACATATAAAACATTTATTTATCTATATATAAATATATAGTCATCTCAGACATGATATAAGAAACATCACATAAAAGCATAATCAATATGGAAAAGCGGATAATTTAGGAGCCCCAGGTTTCATTTGAGCCGCAAATGAAACTCAACATTCTCCGGTCGTGTGGATAGCCTGTGCAATGTAGAACTAAGACCCCTACAAGTGCGGAAAGTTACCCGCCAATCCCAGAAGCGAGGCAATCTCGATCAATGAAGTGTGTGGGCCACCCAGCACTTCACGGAATCCGGTAAGTTGAGCACTCCACCGTGGGTCTTCCTATACCCCGTACAAGTGTGGCGAATAGCCTACCAATTCTAAAGTAAGGCATCCCAGTCTCAATACCATAAGATGGAGGCCCGTTACCCTCTAGAACCCGTCTACTCGAGCACTCCACCACGGGGTAAATCCTAGTACAGAAAAAAAATACAACGATGACATCGACCTCAACCTGGCCGTTCTCCAAAGAATATACAACCAGGCAGAAATAGCAGTCCACATGTCGAACGCTTACCCCACAATAATGAATATACAAATGAATTCAAAACTGTACAACAAATATTGCACAAAAGGCTATCAATCACGACAATCCATCGAAACCATCACAAAGATATCACAAGCAACATCACAGATAAACTAGATGCGTGTAACCCCTTCTAATCGACGTAAAGAAATTAAAAAACGTTAAAAAACAAATAAACGCATCACAGAAGTAAGTAATGAAAACCACAGCAATAAAATTCTGCGCAAAATTAGCAAACAAAACAAGTTTACTAAAGCTGAAAAAACAGTTCACTAAGTCCCAAAAATCCATCGTTTTAAGCCAATCCGAGAGTCAAAACGAACTCAAAACTCACCCGAACCTTCGCGGGGTCAAAGGACCCAAAATTAACTGTCGCTCGGGGGGCTAGGGCATACCCAGTCCCGAGGCCACCACGAGGTGGCCTAGGGAGGTAGGCAGACCCAAGACTACCCCTATGGAGTAGTGCTTGGGTCCCCACTCCCCAAGTCCCACTCGTTGTGGGCTCGGAGGGTGGGCCTGACCTTCTTCCCCTTGGGGCGACCCCCAAGGTACCCTCTCAACACGACATGGCTTCTCATTCCAAACCGTGAGCCCTCGGGGAGTCCAAAGATGCTAAAACTTGGATTTTTGGGACTGTTTTTGTTGACAATATTTGCGCGACGAAAACGACAGAATTGAAATGTCGTAACTAATTAGTTAATGTGTTTGGGTGGCTCTGATACCATATTAGGTCAGCCAGTATAGCGGAAACTCGCCGTGGCGTCCAAATGTCCCTCAGCAACTACTTTTTACGTTGTCCCCACACGACGGACTAAAACCCGCTGGACCAATCCGCATGGGACACCTTGGGGCTAAGAGCCTGCGCTTCGCCACTACTGTCACAGAGTGAGAACCCGCCATAGGTCGGCATCACTGTCTAGCAGCTCTCATACCAATGAAAGGGTTAGTTAGTGCAGCGGAAGCTCTCCGTGGCGCCCAAAGATCCCTCAGCAGCTACTTTTTACGTTGTCCTCTCGCGACGGACTACAACCCTGATCAGTCATATTTATTGCACATTTTTACGGTCATTTTTTCTATTATTATTAATTACTAAAAAGTGTTATTTGTAATTTAAGAACATATGTGGGTTTATTTGTAAAATGATTTTGTCATATGTTTCTTAATTTATAATTAATATAATTGGGGGAATATATGCATATCATGTCATATCAAATATTTTTAACCATTATTATTAAGATATCATATCCGTAATTTAATTGGTTAGAATATTATCTCAAATAAACAAAATACTACTAATGATTTAATTTAAGATATTGTGCAGGTATTAAAATAATAAATTAGTTCAGGGCTACAAACATAAGTAGGAGATCCACATCAAATCGAGTTAGCAAATCAAATCTGTAAAATTTTAGGAGCAAATTAAAGATTCTCGCAACTGCAGAGAGAAAATATATTTTCAAAATATATTCATCAGAATGATCTCCTAATATCGAGAGCAGAAAGCATAAAAAATACGGAGAAAAGATTCCACCAAACGGCGGTGGATCCGTGGTGGAGCAGGGCTTTAGGCGGCGGAACCATGATCACCTAGTGGCCGTTGGATGTGAATTTTCAGGGGCTTGATCTTCTTTTCACATACTTCAAAATGACGTCTAGGATTTCAAGTTTCAGAGCTTATATGAAAGACCGAGAGCAATTTAAGGTTGTCATCTATCCATCTATCGAGCAATTTAGGGTTTTTAGTTCTTTTAGTTTTTTCAGCAATCAAATTCTGTAATGCAAAGTTTCAATAAAAGCTAATTTCTTTCTTTTAATTTTTTTTCATTACTTTCTGTATTTACTTTCTGCATTTATTTTCCGCACTTTTATTTTTTTTTTCTTATGTGTTTCTTATTCTTCTACCTTTCGTCGTTTTTCCCTATGAGCGAGTAAATTTTCGCTTGTTAGGGTTTGTAGGATAGGATAGTATAATGGATGAAAAAATTCCTTAATTTCTTTTTATATTTTAGTTTTTATAAATTTTAGCAAAGCGAGTCTTAACTCTCTTATTCAGGCGTGCTATCAATTCATGATAGTTAACGATTTGAGATTCGTTAATACTTGCTTTGTTGAGGGCTTGAGATAAATAGAGATCAATGGAAGGACACGGATCAGTAGAAAGAAACTCTAATCTCTCCAAGAACCCTAATCCACATTCATCGCTATTTCTATAGTATTAAATAATTAAAAGATAAAAATCATTATTTTTAAAACTCCATCCTTTAGCTACTCAATCCGAAAAACCCTATAAGCCCTTCTCTTATAAAGTTTTTAAATCTCTTTAGTATAAAACGATAAAAATCTCACATTTCTTTATTAACTCGTCTAAAATAAGAAAGATAGTTCACCATTTCCCTATGGACGACCCGTACTCACTATCGGATAGCTAATGTGACACTATTATTGATTGCGGTATTTAGGAAACACAAAGACTCAATTTTTCAGATCAATCAAATGGCGCCGTTTCCGGAGAAATGGTAGTATTATTTTTCTTGTTATTCGGGTTGATTTCTAAAAAAAACAGGGAAAAATAAGAATAAGAATAAAAATAGAAATAAAAACCGTATTTTGTATTTTTAACGATTCTTGTGCGAGTTTTGCGAGAAATCTGGAGCACTTGGAGTGTGGTGCCAAAATTTGGAGGAGAGATCTCACCAGAAAGCGGCGGAACCGCGGCTGTTTGGGGCATTTGGCGGCTGAACCGCGGCCGAATTGGGGATTCAGGCCCCTAAATTTTTCTGGTATTATTTTATCGTCTTCCTCTCTCCTCTGAATCTCTAATAAACTGTTTTTACCTGCATGATTCTTTGCAAACAGCGCCGCTAAAAAATCTTTTTGCGTGTTTTAGATTTTAGATTGTTTTGCATAATTAAAACGGACATTAATGAGCAAGAAATCCAAATTAAGATTTGGTAGGGATTTTATCACCCTTCCTAGGCTCTACAAATCACAAATAAGCATACGCATCACCCTACATGAATAAAAAATATCTAGATCAAGTCTCTAAGGACAATCGTTCTCAATTAGGACAAGAGTGGGTCGTGGGTAATCTATTGCTTATCCGCATTTTTCTTGTGGTGTCTAAGGTAAGTGTGACTAAGAAAAGTGATTTACTTAATTAGGCCCGTTATTTCAGTGATTCGTATAGCGGATACCTCCCACTTACCTGACACTTACATGGCTGCAAGATTGATAAAGAGGTGGTAGAGAATTTATTCTACGTTTTGTCCTTTGGAAGTTTAGGAGCGGTCTACTGATTTGACTTAGATGACCCTAATTCTAGGTATTATTTGTGCAAGTTTGTGATTGGTTGAATTGAGTCCCTCTTTCCAAGCAAAACAATTTCAAAAATCCAAAAAGAAGCTTAAAAAAATTACCATTTCACCCTCTTTTTTTAATCTCAAATTCTTTTCATTCTCTTATGATGGATAACCCAAACCGACCAACTCTTGGCGAGCTTTGCTATACACAACCAGATATTTCTTTATATCGTTATTTCTTTGGTAGAACTTCCGACCCCACCATTTCTTTAAGGGATATGATAGAGAGCTCTAGAAATAATAGTTGGACACCTCACTCAAATTCCTATCAACCGTGTCAAAATTCAACACCTTCTTATGTTGATAATTCTTTTAAACCTAGTGAGGAAACTTTTGAACCCATGTCCATTGCTGAGCATATTGCGAAAGCCCGTAGCCAAATTTTCATACCTTTCACTACTCCAAAACTGTTAGGACAACAATTATAATCATTTCAATATGAAAATGTTGATGCTCCTTTTGAGGTTAATATGACAACTTTTACACCCATAACCATTACAGAGAAAATTGCAAAAGCCAGTCACCAATAATTCAACCAATCTCAATCTTCTTCATATCATAATTTTGATCCTAATCCTATTTATGAAAATTAGATACACCCTTCTAACTCTTATCAACAGTACCAAACTTTCACACCCTCTCATGTTGATACTTGTCTTGAGGCTAATATGGCAATTCGTAAATCCATTTCTATTTTAGAACACATTGAACTCGCCCGTAGCCAACAATTAAACACATTCCAACCATACTTAACTTTTGTATCTTATCTAGACAGTGCTTCTGAATATCAATTAGGAAGTTCCACGGTTCAAAAAGAATCCTTCATTGAAACTTCTTCACAAACCATGTTTAGTATTGAAGTAGAGTTGGAATTGAGTAGTGAAAAAGAACCAGAGATCTCCCACAGTCAACCTAAAACCAATTCTTTTAATCTCGATACCTTCCATCCTGAAATCCAACCGAATGTATTTGATGATCAACCGCTTAATAATCTAATTGATGAGGTTCCCGAGAATAACATGTTTGACTTGCCCAATCATGAGTGTGAAAGAGAGCCTTACACCATTCCAAATCAAACCGATCCTTATCCGATTAAACTTGACATTTCAAACCTTCCAATTCCATCAAGTGAACCTAGTGATCCATCGATTGATAATAATATAATTGATGAATTTTTAAAGAACCATTCTTTTGATTTGACTGAAGGTGCTAGTGAGATCGGTGATGAGAATATCTTTGAAGATGAACTCGCTATGTTGGATAGTTGGATTCCCCGACCCGTCATGTCCCTTCCAATGAACATGAACCCTTCCTGTACATTTAACCGATTCTATTCTTACCACCAACCTATCCGATATGCAAAACGATATTCAGCCTTCTTCAACAATGCTCGACATCCAAGTTCGTTTACCCATTTCATTACACACTTTCTTTAGTTCTTCTCATCTTCTTTCACTTCCACCGAGCTTTGATGAACCATACTCCGATATTTCGAGTTCTATGATTCTTGAAAGACCAATTTGTTGGGGTCAAAAGTTTCACCCCGATCGACCAAGTCAAAACCAAGGTCAACCCCAAGTCAAGTGTGTTCGAGCCCAAGCTAAGCGGGCCCAAGTCCAAGCCAAGACCAAGTATGGAAGATGCCGGTTCCATGCCAAAAAGGATGTAATAGATTAGTCTAAATGTAATTTTTAGAAATAAATGTATGTAAAATGGACAAAAAGCCAAAATTTTGTAAACCCTATGGCTTATGTGCAAAAAGAAATAAGCACATAAGGTATGGGGTGGTACAAGTGACATTTGGCAAAGCCCAAGGGGCTATATGTAAAGTGTGTAGCCTATAAAGACAACATGATGAAAAAATCAAAGCATAACTTTTTCTCTCTCAAAAATTTGGGGTTCTGTGCCTCCTTCTCCTTCATCAAGGTGCTAAACCTTCTACCTTTTTCTTAAATTAAATCAAGGGTTTCACTATTCTTTTCCCAAAAAGGAATAGTTTTTCACCATGAAACCAACAAAGGGGAGCTCAGATCTCCCATCAGATCTCTAAAATGGGAGATTTTTAAGTCTCACCCCCCTTTTCCCTCAAGATCCAGCCAACAGAGAGGAGGAATAAGGAGACCCATCTCTAAGAATCCCACTTTGGGAAGATCCGGGGCTCAAAGAAGAAGAAAAGGGTCCCCTTTCATCAGCTCCAAAAATCTCTTAGGAGTTTAACTCCACAAATAATAATAATAATAATAATAATAATAATAATAATAATAATAATAATAAATCTTTTTTTAGGAGTTTAATTCCAAAAGTCAATTGGGAGTACAACTCCCAGTGCAGTGGTACAACTCCCTGTGCAGGGGCTAAGCCCCTATGTCCTTTCTTAGGAGTTTAACTCCAAAAGTCAATTGGGAGTACAACTCCTAGTATAGGGGCTAAGCCCCCCTTTTTTCCTGCTGGCGCCCAGCGCCCGCGTGCCAAGCACGTGAGGCGCTGGCGCTCACGTGTCCTTTGGATGCTATTTTCTTTTTTTCTATATATATACACATACTCCACAACACTGTCCCTGTTAGAAAAAAAATTTCTAACGGGGCGCTGGCCAGCACCCCGCACCCCGCATGAGGGCTGCTAGCCTCCTGACCCCCAGCCCGCTATCCGGGTAGCGGGACCCCCATAAACTCTGTGAGGCCCCCGATATACCCAAGACCTTTCAAAACACAATACACGCACACTGCACATTGAGTTCGCATGACCAGTTTGACCCGTCAATCGGAGGTTCCTTCGCTCCAAAGGTGATGGGTAATTAACGGCAGCTTAGTCCGTGGCTGTCGGAGATTCGGATCCCTACAATCAATAAACCCCCACCTACACTAGGCAGAGGGAATCTGTAGTACGCCTGACAAGCGATGCATATTCCTATCTCAATGGGGTGACGAAAAACACCCTACACACTTGATTTAAACTCTTTTGAGAATGAGGGAGATGAGCTTTTCGAGTCTCCTACCTCCATAATTTTTGACGAATCGAGTGTTTTAAATTCTGGGGCGTAACACATTGACCTTGAAACTTTCAACTTTCCTAGTTAATCTGCCTATTTCACTAATATGGATATCGATTCCTTTCTTTCCGATGAGATCATCAATTGGAACATCAATGAAAGTTTCAAAAGTATTTTCGCCGAAGAACTCGCGTTCCTTGAAGACTTGGATACTGTGATTAATCAATCTCCACCGGAAATTTATACGCCTTTGTTTGAGGCCAAAGAAGTTGAATCGCCACCCCTTCTTTTAATCATATATGAGAATATGACTATTCCACCCATTCCTTATTTTTCACATTCTCGTTTTTATTCACACTCACTTTTTCGTCTCCACCAACCAAGACGTAAAACCTTTCGATTACATCTCTTATTTTCCGCCATATCATCTCTTATCATTACTCTCATTTCTGTTTCTTCTACTTGAGATATGATACAACTTCCATTCTAATACAGTCTCGAGTCTTCTTCACGTCTATCCGTTACACTATCTTTCACCAATCATGGTGTTACCTTGATAAAATATTTGAATGGTTGGTTTTAACTTTTGGTCTTTATAAAGATTTATGTAGACCGATAATATTTACCCCCTTCTTATGTTGAATTTCAATGTTTAATAATGAAAACACCGTTTTACTCAAGTTTGGAGGGAAAGAAGAAAAATATTTTTAAAATGGCTTTTGAAAGAAAGGAAATTTTTGCACGATTGTGAGCAAAGGACAATTTAAGAACATATGTGGGTTTATTTGTAAAAAGATTTTTTTATATGTTTCTTAATTTATAATTAATATAATTGGGGGAATATATGCATATCATGTTATATCAAATATTCTTAACCATTATTATTAAGATATCATATCCGTAATTTAATTGGTTAGAATATTATCTCAAATAAATAAAATGCTACTAATGATTTTATTTGAGATATTGTGCAAGTATTAAAATAATAAATTAGTTCAGGGCTACAAACATAAGTAAGAGATCTACATCAAATTGAGTTAGCAAACCAAATCTGCCGAATTTTAGGAGCAAATTGAAAATTCTCGCAATTACAGAGAGAAAAATATATTTTCAAAATATATTCATTAGAAGGATCTCTTAATATCGAGAGAAGAAAACACAAAAAATCTGGAGAAAGGATTCCACCAAACGGCGGCGGATCCGCGGTGGAACAGGGCTTTAGGCGGCGGAACAGCGGTCACCTAATGGCTGTTGGATGTGAATTTTCAGGGGCTTGATTGTCTTTTCACATATTTCAAGATGACGTCTAGGGTTTTAAGTTCCAGAGCCTATATAAAATACCGAGAGCAATCTAGGGTTGTCATCTATCCATCTATTAATCTAAATCTATCGGGAAATCTATAGTTTTTAGTTCTTTTAGTTTTTTTTTCAGCAATCAAATTCTGTAATGCAAAAGTTTCAATAAAAGCTAGTTCCTTTCTTTTAATTTTGTCTCATTACTTTCCATATTTACTTTCTGCATTTATTTTCCGCACTTTTATTTTTTTTTCTTATGGGTTCCATCTTCTTCTTCTACCTTTCGTCGTTTTTCTTAATGAGCGAGTAAATTCTCGCTTGTTAGGATTTACAGGATAAAGTAGTATAATGGATGAAAAAATCCCGTAACTTCTTTTCATGTTTTAATTTTTATAAACTTTAGCAAAGGGAGTCTTAACCCTCTTATTCGGGCGTGCTATCAATTCATAATAGTTACGATCTCGATTTGAGATTCGTTAATACATACTTTGTTGAGGGCTTGAGATAAATATGGATCAATGGAAGGATAAGGGTCAGTAAAGGGAAACCCTAATCTCTCCAAGAACCCTAATCCACATTCATCGCTATTTCTCTAGTATTAAATAATTAAAAGATAAAAAGAATTATTTTTAAAACTCTATCCTTTAACTACTCAATCTGAAAAATCCTACAAGCCCTTTTCTTATAAAGTTTTCAAATCTCTTTAGTATAAAACGAAAAAATCTCACATTTCTTTATTAACTCATCTAAAATAAGAAAGACAGTCCGCCATTTCCCTGTGGATGACCCGTATCACTATCGGCTAGCTATTACGACACTGTTGTTGATTGTGGTATTTAGGAAATACAAAGACTCAATTATTCAAATTAATCAAACCCGCCAGACCAATCCGCATGGGGCACCCTGGGGGTAAGAGCCTGCACTTCGTCACTACTGTCACACAGTGAGAACCCCCCATGGGTTTGCATATCTGCCTAGTAGCTCTGATACAATGTTATAGTTCTTAGCACCCTAGCTGCCACAACCGCGGCCGATGCGGAACGAAAAACAAAAAATTCTAGAGGTGCTAGAAACTACAAACCCTAAAACCGAAACCAAATACATGAAGTAGAAAATAATATAGAGTTTTAGCTACTATGGAAGAAGGTTATACTAGGAGATCGAGTCCTTTGGTCTTCACCTCCTCTTTCTTAGCTCCTTGGAGTCTCCGTGATCGAGCTTGACCGTCAGTCTTCCTTTGTTGAAGATGATCCACCTTAGGGATTTGGTTCAAGACTCTAGCTCCATACAAACTATCAAGTGGAGTAACTAAAGACTCTAGGTTGCTAGTTTAGAGTGTTTAGAGTATAGTGAAGTGTTCAAGTATATTTCTATCTCTTTCTATCCTTGATTCTCAACTCATGAGAGTGTAAGGTAGAAGGTGAAGAAGAGGGAGGACGAGCTCAAAAGGAAGAAGAGAGAAAGAGAATGGTGGAATGAAGAAAAAACTCATCACAATAATAATGCAAGCATGGCTTTGATCAAATTATTTTTGCAATATTAAAAATCAACCATACTTGAATAGTGTAGATAAATGAATTAACAATTCATTTGTCTGCCCTATTCATCCATACCTCCCACCATTCTCAAGCCACCTCATCCCTCCACCTCATTTCTATTTTCCATAAATGGAAATACAAAAGAAATGAAGTGTCCTCATTCTAGAATGTCTTTCCGTATAAATACAGAATACACTCTACTGTATATACAACCCGTATTCGTATCAAAATACGAATACCCCAAAAGATAGAATAATACAATGAACATAATACTAGAATATACATATTGAAATATATATGTAAATTATTAAATCAATACCTGATTTAATAATCCGGCTTAATTCTAAGCCGGCCAGTATCATCAACCGTCCGATCAAAAGTCCGGGTAGCTAGTACTTATTTGATCGGAACGCTGCACGTATCAAAATACAGCTACTATATCATTTCTTCTGAACCAGGGAAATACTCTGTGTGGGACTCTAAAGACTCGACAGTACGCCGGTAGTCGGTTACTAGATAAATCCCTAACTACAAGCACGTCAGCGGCACTAGCTGTACATAACGGCTACCCGGGTACCTGTCGAAAATGAAGGCCGATGAGCAAACTCATCCGAACACTTACCGAGCTTTTCTATGACAATCTCCGTACAGTCCGGTTTCTTCGTCTAAGAGTATCACATACCGGGTCTAGGGGGTGGTAAACGCCAGACCCTAATAACCCTATAATTCGTGCCGATGTGGCTCAGGACCAATCCAAAAAACTACCGATCTAATTATTAGTAAATCCCAACTGCCTTGGTAAAGGTCTTATAGTGCTGGCCAACCGAACACAGTGCGATATTAACTCCCTATACCGGGAGAGATCAATCCCCAACAATCGCTCACTGCCTCCATATGGCTCGGTACTGTACCCAACTAAAATCTGTTTGCACGACTCAGTAGAGCCGTGGTAGGGTAGTAATTTAAGTATAATAGGAACTCATACGAGACAAATGATAACCTCATGTCTGAAAACTAACCTGTACTCATGTCACATGAGAACTGCTATCTGACGATAGGTATAGTACCATATAGAAGTTCTCGGCGAGTCTGTCCAGTGTACTCACCCCCAGTGAGCACCTGTATACGATCTTAGATGCTAAAGACCAATGGCTGTGGGACCAACCATCATTCTTCATTGGGGTCTGGAAACGTATACACCAGTCTACTCCGGAATATCGATGCCCAGGCTTGATACTCCCATGACTAGGGACATTTAAGGATGTGCTTATGGACTACCCAGCCCCCACATGTATGATCGCCATCATAACACTGGTAGTCAAGCAATAATCCTACGGGATTTATCAAAATATATTAATGATACGTAATAACAAGTAAAATATATACACATGTTAAGATAAAGACAAACCAAATAGCATACCATCATATCGAGCAAGATTGTCCTGTACATACATATGTCCAAGCATCCACTATATATACATATACAGTAATGGCCTCTAAGGCATACATATCCAATAGTGCGCACCTTACCACGTGCTCACTTTGCTAAGTGCGCGTGTGGCACACGCGCATTCCTCACTCCTATGTTTATTGTAATTTTTTTAACAAAATAAAAAATGAATAAAATAAACATGCCCCCACATCCAAAATCCTTCTCCCCTTAGAAAATTTTCTAACAGGGGGCTCCCCCGCATCCCGCAAGGGGGCTGCTAGCCCTCTTGACCCCAGCCTACTATCCGGGTAGTGGGACCCCCGTAAACTCTTCGAGGCCGCTGATATGCCTAAAACACCTTCAATAGACACATACATACGTATACTGCACATTGAGTTCGCAATATCTGTTTGACCAGTTAATCGGAGATTCCCTCGCTCCGAAAGCGAGGGGTAATTAACAACAGTTTTGTCCGCGGCTGCTGGAGATTTGAATCCTCACAATGATTAAACCCTAGCCTACCCTAGACCACGGGAATCTGTACGCGCCTGACAAGCGACACACGTTCCTATCTCAATAGGGTGACGAAAAACACTCTATTTATATGCAGCACAAGCACCGGACATTGAAAACCATAAACATCCTGAATAAGTTTATAAATTAGAAAAGATTTTATATGGTCTCAAACAAGCCCCTAAAGATTGGTATGAGAGATTAAGTACATTCTTAACAAAGATAGAATATATAAAAGGCATTATTAACAAGACCTTATTTACGATAACTCATGGAAATGATATTATAGTTGTTTAGATTTATGTTGATGATATCATATTTGGTTCTACTAACGAGCAGTTTTGCCAAGAATTCTCAAAATCTATGCAAGATGAGTTTGAGATGAGTATGATGGGAGAATTGAATTTCTTTCTTAGACTTCAAATCAAACAAAGTCAAGAAGGACTATTCATCACTCAAGCCAAGTATACTAAGGAACTTATCAAAAAGTTCGGTTTAGAGGATGCAAAGACATGTGAGACTCCAATGGCAATGACAACCAAACTAACCAAGGGTGAAACTGGAAAGGCGGTAGATATACAACTCTACCGAGATATGATTGGTATTTTGTTATATTTAATTGCAAGTAGACCTGATACCATGTATAGCATATGTCTATATTCTAGATTCCAAGCAGATCTTAGAGAATCTTATTTAGTATCCGTTAAAAGAATCTTTCGATATTTTAAAGACACTATCAATATAGGATTATGGTATCCTAAGAATAATGTGTTCCACTTCATAAATTATTCGGATGCTGACTATGCTGGAAGTCAAACTGACAGAAAAAATACTAGCCACACGTGTCATTTCTTAGGTAACTGCCTTGTATCTTGAAATTTCAAAAAAAAGCATCAGTAGCATTGTCTATTACTGAAACAGAGTACATTGCTACTGATGCATGCTGTGCCAGAGTCTTTAGATCAAACATATTTTAGAAGATTATAAGGAAATAATTTCTAAAATTCCAATACTCTGTGACAACACTAGCACAGTACAAATGACCAAGAACACTGACCAACGCTTTAGAACCAAACATATCGATATTCGATATCATTTCCTTCGAGACTACTATCATAAAGGCGATATAGTTCTTAAATATATACTGACTGAATCACAGTTGGCTGATATATTCATTAAACCTTTAGATAAGACTCGTTTTGTTTAAATAAGAGGTGAACTCAACATGCTTGAATTAGAAAACTAAAACACTAGAATCCTTATTAACAAAAATTTAGGATATTCAACCAAACCATATGTCTCATAGGGACTTGTACGTCCCAATGGACATCCATGCACACATCCCAATGGACGTATGAGGTTCAAACTGTTGTGCAGTTTAATAACCCACTATATCTATTTTTGAAATTTTGAAATTTCAAAAACTTTTAAACATTTTAGAAACCGACTGATTAGTTTTTACAACAACCCTCATCAGTTTGTTATCATCCTCTATAAACACAAGTGAACTTTTCCCCTTCAATTCAATTGGTCACTCTTTTTCTTCAATTTCATACACCAAACATACACAATTTCGAAACGGACTATGCCAACTTGAAATACTCCTATTTCTGAGATAGGATCTCCATCAACCAAGAGTCAATACATCAAAGTCAAAGAGGAGCCCTTTTCTCTGATTAGACTAACTCCTAATCCGTCGAGAACCCTACCGTTCAGTCTGCCGCAATCTTTTTTGACTCCATCGTCAGAGGTGTTGGGTTATGGCAGCGTCCAGGCCATCAAACCGTGGCCAAATGCGAAACAAAAATTTACAAAACTAGCGCTACCATGACCCGATACCCAGATCTACCCTAAACCCTATACCAGCAATATGTAAAACTAGAAGTTAGATGGTTATACCGAGTTGATCCGTGTCTTTCGGTCTTCAACCATCATCCCAAGCACCTAGTGGTCGCGGGTCTTCCTCCATCTACGATGATCCACCTGAGGGAAACGACGCAAGTTTCAGCCTCGCCAAGCCAGGCAACCGACGTTCCAAGGTTGCTACCAATGGAGAGTGGAGGTGTAGGATTGTGTCACTATAATTTTTCTCTCATCACAAATGCTCAAAGAGCAACCATAGAAGATCAAGAGGAGGTGAGGAAAACAAGTGCATGAGCAACTAAAGAAAACGGCTAAGTCTCACCAAGTGAGAATGAATGACTAAGTGAAGAAAAGAAATGAGCAAGGTATGTGTGGAATGGTGGCTGCCCCTCTCTCTCTCAATCATGCACACAAAAAATATCTCCTCTCATTTTTCCAATAAACAAATGTGTGCCATACCTCTCTACATGCTAAGTCCATGCTTATGCCAACTCACCATCCACCTCATTTGTAAAACAAATGATTTCCTAAAAAGAAAATCATATAAATGAGGTGTCCATTTCTAGAAACTATTCCGTATAAATACGGAATACAACCTGGTATACGTATCGAAATACATATACGCGTATTCGTACAAAAATACGAATAGCCAAGAGAGAAAATGAATAGTGAACAATAATACTAGAATACATATATATAAATACATATATAAATTATTAAATCAAAACCTGATTTAATAATCCTGCTTAATCCTAAGCCGCTAGTTTTATCAACAGTCCGATTAAAGTCTGTGCAGCTTGTACACATATTTAATCGGACACCTGTATGTACCAACATACGTCATCTACACCATATCGCCTGAACCGTGAAAACCCTCTGTGTGGGAATCTAAAGACTCGTCAATACGATGGCAGTGGGTTTAACCACAAGGACGTCGGCGACACTAGCTGTACGTATCGGCTACCCAGATATTGAGCGAAAGGAAGGCCGACGAGCAAACTCATCCAAACCCCTACTGAGCCTAGCAATGACAATATCCGTACAGTCCGGTCTGTTCATATAAGAGTATAGCATATCGAATCTAGGGGGGCGGATGAAGTCAGACCCCTAGAAACACGACATTTAGTGTCGGTATGAAACCCATCACCACCTGAGAAACTATCGATCCTAGATCGGTAATTCTCGTTTACCCCGGCCGAGGATTTCTGGTGATGGCCACCCGTGCACAACACGACATCAACCCCCAATACCGGGAGAGACGAATCCCTGATGATCCACTCACTGCCTCCATGTGGCTCGGGACTGTACCCAACTAAAACCTGTTTGTACGACTCCTTTGAGCCGTGGTAGGGTAGTAATCAAAGCAAAGTGGGAACTCACACGAGACAAATGACGATCTCAGGTCGACAGACTAACCTGTACACATGCCACATAGGAACTGCTATCTGACAATAGGTATAATACCAACTAGCAGGTTCCCGGTGAGTCCGTCCAGTGTACTCATAACCCAATGAGCACCTTTATACTATCTTAGATGAACAACTGACACCAATGGCTTGTGAGACCGGCCACCACCCCTCGTCAGGGTCTGGATAAGTATACACTAGTCTACTCCGGAGTACTGATGCCCAGTCTCGATACTCCCACGACTAGGGACATTTAAGGATGTGCTTATAGACTACCCAGCTCCTACGTATATGATCGCCATCATAATGCTGGTAGTCAAACAAGAATCCTATGGGCTCTATCAACATATAATAGTGATCTGTAATACCACCTAAAGTATATACATGATGATAAAGACAAACTAGATAGCATACTATCATCTCGAGTAAGACTGTTCTATCGGTATAGGTCCTCCTTCAATCATCGCAATCGCGTTCCTGCGACCCAATAATTGACTTGAGGGCACTATAGCCAACAATCTCCCACTTGCACTTAAGGTTAATTATTACAGTGTCGCATACTCACAGTCCGTGTGATACCGAACACCCAACTCCTCTACCAATCAGTCTCGCAAAGCCCATTTGCAAAACTATTGCGTTCGAGAAATAGCCTTAGTGAGTGGATCCGCTCTAGTGTTTCTATCTGTATATCTCTATATCTCAACTTCGCGGAGAAAACTATCTGCCGAAATGAGCAATACCTGTCTTAGAATATGTCTGGATATCTGATGGGACCCAGTTCACAAATGAACTCTAAATCCAGCAAACTTCTTAGACTGTATCGTCCAATGAACTTAATCAGTATACCGCGCCATGCCTTCCTCAGTATCCGTTTGGACTACCTGTCCAACATACTGTCCCTCAAAAGAGGGAAAACTATAACTCCGACAGCCACTCCGTCATCTAGGCGACCTTGGAAGCCTGAAATGATAACCGTCTCCCGAAGGAGGCTGCCGTTACCATATCCGAAGAACATCTACTTATGTTCATAACTGCTTCCCAATGTTTCTCCAGGATTGGATTAATATATATGCTTGTTGCAGCTAGTGCAAAAACAACATCTGGTGTGGTACTTGATATCACATGATTGACTCAATTGCCTAGACAAGTGATATGCTAATCATGCAGATCCCTCTCCTCATCAGTCTGAAAGACATCTCTTTAGAGAGGGTGATTCCATCACCTGCGGATACACCACCATGCCAGGAGTCGTGCATTCTAAAATACTTTAGAATAGTGTTAAGTACCCAAATTGGGACACTTCCCAAATCTAGATCTAAAACCATAGATCTAGTGACCAGAAAACTGATATTTATCCAGATCCTATATGGAGAAACACTTTGTGACAACCATAGTATAACCGATCGTAGTATAGAAATTTCACTTCCTATAAAGTGCATGTCATCCAAATACTAGGACATCACACCCTAATACCTTCTTACCAGATCCATCTCCTATTATGATGAAGTCAAAACCTATGACTGTCACATCAAAAATTAAATGATCTATTTCCTCTATACCTGCTTTAGTCTATAGATAGACATAAGCTACTTGCCCACTGCACTTCCACTGCTCCCACTGATTACAACAACCCTCTGGCAGAGTCATATACACGTGCAGTTCTAAAGCTAGTTCAGAACGACGTTATACTCATCCTACTGCCAGCTCTCATAGTCTAGAACAACAGTAGTGTCAAGTTTGGGTAATCAAGAACCTCCCTGTCACCGTCTCTGAGAAGACCAAAGTACCTCTCGGGTGCCTGAGGTTACCCACTAAATCTGCGGAGTGACTAATAGAATGTCAAATCCAATCGAATCCTCAGGTTCTATTAAATCTTCAGTGATCATTTGTGGTTCTGGAATCACTTCCAGTTCTACCATACTTCCACTTTTGTTTTCTGAAAAAATCCATTTTACTAAAACTGTGGTGAGTTAAGAACAATATCACTATTGATCTTCCTGATGGTAGAAAGTTAACCCTCGTCAAAGCCCGGGATAACCCACAAACAGCCATTACTGAAACGTGCCTCGAGTTTATCCGGATTCTGGTTTTAAGCATCAGCCGGACAACTCCCTATACCTTAACATCGTTGAGATATAAATTGATTCTATATATATCCAATATACAAACAAAAGCATTAATTTAATTGGAACCAGATTCAAAATCATGCAGCTGTCTCCAGTGCATATCAACCAAAATGGAAAGAGGCCAATCAGCATTACTCATATAGGAGCGCATCCATATATGAGTAACCTGAAAGAGAAGCAAGTTCTCAAAACCATTACTATCAACGGAATACCAAATACAAGTGTCTACATCTTCGACCACCTTGAAGAATCCTGATACTTCCAACAAATGGTTCTCTACTTTATTCTTATACCTATAACTTCTCAATATCTGGACCTTGCATTTCAACCAAATACTTGTCTAGAACTTGAGAAGTCATGAGTAAACAGAATATAGTACGAGTACCAACCCCTTTGTTCTAATGGATACCGGACAACATACAATATTTTGTATAAGTCCACTGAGTTTAATAACTCAAACCTTGTGCGTCGTAAGTTGAAAACCGTACTATGATTAAGAAGAATTACACCGTTGTTGAATGCACCTTACCTAATCACCAACTGATATAGGTAAATGTCATAGACATAATTTCAAAAAGTTATATCTCACTTTATAAAATAAACGTATAGATATATCAGTTTGAAAATGGTTCATAACAACGGATATTCAAAACCAAATATTTGCCGTCAGGCAAAACCCAGATGATTTCCTTAAATATCACCAATTACAAAGAATTCCGATATATAGAGGATCTAATCACCCAATTACCAATATCTTACTCCCACTCACCATCTGTAACACTATACAGATGCGAGAAACGAATTTGGTAAATACATACCCTGGAGTTAGAATCCAATTGGGAAAACAGTTTTCAATTAACATTGCACAGTAAACCTGAAACATGAAAATGTTTCGAAGGGGTATCCGGGTATTCCTTGTAATGCCTTTTCCACTATCCAGATTCATGACAGTAACCGTATATTTTCTTGCCATCTCTCCAATCCCTTTATTTGTTTTTACTTATTACCTTATGTACACTACCTTTAGGCTAATTGGTTTTCTTCCTTCCCTACCTTTTGGCACCAGCCTAAGGTTTGGAAGAAGTCTATCCAATAAGCGTAATAGGTGTACCTTCCTAATCCTAGAAGCCCTCACAACCTGAGCGAAGGTAATGGGAAAAGACATCTGAATAATTCTATTCTATTTCTTCTGAACCGGAAACCATCCTCGAATCTGGAACGAATTCCTTCGAGTTCGTATGTAACTATATGATGGCATATCCAATAGGAGTGGATATCTGTAGTGGTATGGCGTGTTCTGGAGAAAACTAAAGTGGATGTGGGAGTGGCAGGGGTATACGCGTTTTTTTCGTGAATGATAGCAGTCACAATATCCTTTTTCCCTTATTCTAATCCCTTTATATGTCTTTACTTATTACTTTCTGTACACCACACTTAGGCTAATTGGTTTTCTTCCTTCCCCGCCTTTCGGCACCTGCCTATGGTCTGGAAGAAGACTATCCAATAAGCACAATAGGTGTACTCTCTCATAATCCTAGGAGCCCTCACAACCTGAGAGAAGTTAAAGGTAAAAGACAACCGAATAATCCTATTCAATCTTTCCAGAACCAGAATCCATTCTTGAATCTGGAACAAGTTCCTTCGAGTTCGTATGTAACTATACGATGGATTTATCAAATAGGAGTGGATGTTCGTAGTGATACGGGGTGTTTCGGAGAAATGCAAAGGGAAAGTAGTAGTGGCAATGAGTTATACGACACCGTGACATTCCAAAAGCTAAAGTGTTTTAAGAAGGTTCAGTTAACTTGGTTCATGAGTTTTAGTCTAGGGTCGGGCCATGGTCGCTGCCAAAGAGAGAGAGAAAAGAAACACTCAGCGTGCACTCTAACCTAGATCAGAATGGTTAATCACTTTATCTAATCAGGATGGCTCCCACTGTTTCCTCGAATTCTCCTCCAAACCCAAAAGGAGAATCAGTCGGGATCATCTAAAATCACCCAAGGAGTAATCCTACTCATCAGTGAGAATCGGGATCCAACTATCATCGCATGATAACTTGATGGAATCCACTCAAGTTATCACACTCCAGAAGGTATGCGTAAGCCTGGCAAGTTTCCTGTATATTTGAAACTCCCGATGTGTGTTTTTACCCTTAGGACCCAAGTGACCTTGACAAGGTCAACAAGTCAAAAGGTCCTAGTCAAGTTCAACCCGTCATTATCCTGATTGCATTAGACCGACCCGCACAGACCCTTGACAAGGTCAAAAAGGTCGAATGACCGTCCTAACCAATCCACATATCTATGCAACATAAAATTATTACAGAGCTACCGCACACTATGCTTTGACAAGGTCAACAAACACAGCACGAATACTACGCAATCCTAATCTGAAATGACGGAGGGCTACAGTTGGTTTTTGGTGAAAAACCTT
This sequence comes from Agapanthus africanus, assembly GCA_030015575.1. Lineage (NCBI taxonomy): Eukaryota > Viridiplantae > Streptophyta > Magnoliopsida > Asparagales > Amaryllidaceae > Agapanthus > Agapanthus africanus. The sequence goes on from CM057340.1 coordinate 798,414,155, forward strand.
TAACGTAATGAACTAGATATCGTTGAAGGAACCGAGTGGTTTTACAAATATATAGTGGCGCAAACTTTTGCTAAAGAGGTCACTCCTGGTGAAGGGATCTCAGCTCTTTCTGTTAGTTGTATGTATGCCCTAGAGGCCAGTATTTTACAGATGATGTATATTATATTGGATGCTTGGACATATATAGAGATGACTTTCTTGCTCGATATGATAGTATGCTATCTGGTTACTCTTTATCTTAACATGTACACTAGTCTCTTTAAACTGTCTTATAGTTACATGTTGGTAAAGCCCTTAGGATGTGTACTTGACTACCTGGACTATGATGCAGATCATACTAGTGGGGACATGGTAGTCCATAAGTACATCCTTCATGGTCCCTAGTCGTGGGTGTATCGAGACGGGGCATCGATATACCAGTGTAGACTAGCGTATACGCTTCTCGACCCATGAGATGGGCGATGGATGATCCCATATCCATTGGTGTTTGACATCAGAGATGGTGTACGGGTGCTCAGTGGAGACTGGGTACACTGGACGGACTCGCCGAGAACTCCCAGATGGTATTATACCCCACGTCAGATGGCAGTTCTCAGGTGACACTTGTACATGTTAGTCTGTAGACCCGAGATCGTCATAGAGTCTTGTGTGATTCCCACTGTGCTTTGATCTCCACCTTACCACGTCCATGAGGGCGTGCAAAACGGTGGTCTTTGGGTACAGTCCCGAGTCACATGGAGGCAATGAGCGATAGGAGGGGTTTCGTCTCTCCCGGTATTGGGAGTTGATGTTGCGCTGTGCTCGATTGGCCGTAACTGGGAAGTCCCTGGCCAGGACTGATCAGAGATTTGCTGGTAAGTGTTACCAGTAGTTTCTCGACCCGTTATGAGCCTCACATAGGCACGACTTATCGGTTATTGGGGTCTGACGTTTACCATCCCTAGACTTGATATGGGACGTATCAGACGAACAGACCGGACTGTACGGTAAGTGTTACTGGTTGGATTCACAGGAGTGTGAGCGGACTAGCTCGTCGATCTTCTGATCGCTCAATACCCGGATGGCCGTTACGTTTAGCAGACCGCTTGCGGCTTGTGGGTGCTTGATATGATCATCATCTGCTACCGGCGTATTGACGAGTCTTTAGAGTCCTACACAGAGGTTTCCTGGTTCAAGCGAAACGAAATAGGAGCGCATATGAGATATGTGCAGGACCGAGAATAATGCGTGTATGTGATACCGCATTTCATTCTCGCGATATATGTTTCGATTGGTTATATTCGATATGACCTAGTTATCGAATCATTGATTCGATAAATCGATACATTGGATTCTAGTCGGTTATGTGCGACATGACCGGATCATTGAATCAAATGTTGATTTAATGATTTGATGCATAATTATATATTTGATATATTGCATTGCATTAACTAGTATTGGTTCACTTTAAATGGATTTTCTCACTTGATGTACATGTTGTATATGTGATATACTTTTGTGCACATCTTTGTATCATGTTTGATGATACTTGCTCATTAGGTTAAGTGTGAAGTATTAAACCATGGTTAAGAGATGATTAGGGTTTTGCCTTTTTATTTATTTATTTGTTTATTTATTTAGAAAAGGTTTAGATGAGAATGGTGGCTTTCTTTGTCTCTTGTTGAAGTTTCTTGAAGCTTTGACAAAGTCCACCATCCTTATCTCATCCTTAACCCTAACCATTCCTATTAACCTTAGTTTAATCTCTACACTTGACCATGGTCAAGATATGATAAGTATTCATATTAGTTTCTTTTTCAAATAAGAAACTTATCATATTCTTTCTTCTTCATCATCTTCTTCTTCAAGAAAAGCTTGATGCCATCAATGGCAACTTGAGCAAAAGTGAGTGAAATCCAATTCTAAAGTGAACCCACCTCCTATTTCTTCACCCTCTACCTCTTGCCAAGTTGTTTTGGGTGTTTTCTTCACAAGTTTCACAACTTTGTGAAGTCGGAGCTTGAGCTTGTGCAACCTCGACGTAGATCGTCTTTGACACGAAGCCGACGACCTATTCCGCTCGTTTTCCCGATGAAGCCGACGAATGAGTCTAGGATTCGAAAAGGACAGCGAGAGGATGACTACGTGGAGCTAAGGAAGTGGATATCCGGATCTACAAAGGTTGTAGCATCTAACTTTTAGTTAAGTAGTTAACTAGTTTATAGTTTCGCCTAAACATCTAGTCTAAGATCCGTAGTCTAGGGTTTCTCGGCACCATTTTTTTTTAAATTGGCATATTCGATACCTTGTGAGACCTCACTAGAGTGCCTAGGAACCCTACAGTGGTATCAGAGCCTAGCTAGAGCCTTAGGCGAAGTCTAGATGCAATTTGAAGCCCGAACGAACCCGAAACCCCAAACCAAACATGCTCTCTGTCCTTTTTCTAAAATCGGGGATTTTTCCACATTAAAAATATGCAGAAAAATCAGCAGGCTAATCTAAGAGTTACTGTGAATTTCGATGGAGTAATTCCATCAAAGAGCCGCGGATCCGCGGCACGAGCATGGCTCGTGCGGCGGATGCGCGGCGCTTTTGTCGTTTTGTGCATTTTAATTTTCACAGTAATTCTCATTTTTCTGTGGTGGTTTTCCTGGGAATTTTTAATATTCATTCAAGAGTTGAATTTTCCAGGGTTGTTTTGGGGATTCGGTATTTCGATCGGATTATCAAATTTCGTCTTTTGTGTATTTCCGGATAATTTTCAGAATATGTTAAAAAGTTCGACCGGATATAAATACCCAATTTTTCCCCTGTCGGGAAATTTCCAAGTGTTGGATTTTTCTGTAGTTTAACGACGTTCTAAGTAGTGCAAGTAACGCGATGGACCCTCTAGAAGACAACAAACCTTAACTCGATTATGTGACCGTCTTGAACTGCCCTTTGAACTTTCGGGTTTGGGGCAGTACGGCGTGCCACATATGAGGCGTTGGCTTGACCCTTCTACGGCTGGACCGTCGGTTCTGAGGCACGAACTGAATGTTGTTAGACTTATTTCATGTGTTGAGCTGTATCGGGAAAACTTGGGTATTCGGATGTTCGATCGGAAAGTTTAACATTTTCTGTTTATCTGGAATGTGATACAATAATTGGAATTCACAAACAATTATGAGATAACTGAATGAATGTTATAAATCTAGCAGTATAGTCCCACTTGATATTGAAAAGAGTTTTCGATAATGAGACTAAAATGCGGGATTTATATTTGTTAGGCATGTGATGTCTAAGTATTTCATTTGATTAGGCATGCGATGTCTAAAGAAGTTGCGGATTCCAACTGTTGTAGTTTTACACTTTCTTTTCTGTGACCGTAAGTGTAGTATGTTCATATCGCTGGTTTCGTTGCTATACGTCAACGACAATTGGGGTATGCATACTTACTTACGTTGATGGCATGTGATGTTATGTGTTGCTGGATATGTTATATTGGATCGTCGTGTTCGAATAGCCGGGGGTTTTTATGTGAGATGAGTGTTTTTCATTTTCATTCATGTAAAAACTTGTATGTAATATTCTTTTATTTGGGGCACTTCCAGGTAGCGGAAGTTGTCACCTTTTGTATATTATTTACTTTTCCGCATTAGGATAGACCCAAGGAGGGGAGCACAAGTAACCGGGTTCTGGGGTCCAGTGGGAGACCAACTCGAGGAGTCGAGTCCGGGTCTCCTAACCCTAGAATTGGCAGGGTTGCTTGCCGCTCTCGTAGGGGTCTAGGGGTGTGGGATTGGCTATTCATCACGACCGTGGAATCCGTGTTTTATACTGGCTCGTATTGAAAACACGGACGTCCTAGTATATCCAATATTTCATATGTTTCTTCTGCTGCGATATCTATGATGTGATCATGTGATGTTCTGTGATAGATACTATATATAGTATATATGATATATTATATAGACGTTACTTATGTTTTACACCCGCGCTAGCCCTGCCCTGCTCTGTCGTTAGTTACCTAACCTAACGGTGCACGAGGGGACATCGAGGCGAATGCGGATGGCATAAGTGTACGTCATATCTATCTGTGATGTTTAGGTATTTAAATGATGGGACTTCATTAATGTGATTAATGAAAGATAAGAAACCTAAGATGTTGTGGAATCGAATTTCAAAATAAAAACAGGTAGCTACAGTTTTTGCTTTGCATAACGATATATATGATATATCCCGCACCTCATTCGATGAGGAAAGGACCGAGATCCCTTCACCGGGAGTGACTCCTTTAGCAATAACTGGCAGATGCTACACACTCGGTTTGCTTTTGATTGCTTCTATAGTTTATGCTTTGCACAGTGATATATATGATATATCCCGCACCTCATTCGACGAGGAAAAGGCCAACGATCCCTTCACAGGGAGTGACCCCTTTAGCAAAACTAGAAAAGCCTCAAAATCACTCCATTTTTAAAAAACTTCATTTGATTCTACAACGATATCAAGTTCATTACGCAATAGGTTTTCAGAAAAACCTGACGTAGCCCTCCGTCATTTCAGATAAATCCTACTTAGTATTCGTGCTACGTTTGTTGACCTCCGTCAAGGCGTAGTGTGCGGTAGCTAACTAGTATTTGTCTGCTTATGCATATGATGCAGATTGGATTAGGGTAGTCGTACGACCTTGTTGACCTCCGTCAAGGGTCGTGCGGGTGGGTTTGATTCAATCAAGAAATGACGGGTTGAACTTGACTTGCACCCTGTGGTTTGTTGACCTCCGTCAAGGTCATAGGATGCTTGGGGCAAAATATTATCGGGAATTTCAAGTGTTGAAATTTGCAATTAGATTGCATATCTTCTATGAGATAGTTGGATCCCGATACCCACTGCGAGTAAGAGTTACTCCTGGGAGAGTTTTACACATTACAATTAGCCGATCAAGTAGGTGTCTAGAAAGGTGTTAACGAGCTTACGCCTCTGGGAAAACGAAGTTTACATTAATTAGGTTCGTGCGAAAGCACGGGGGACCTCCCTCAAAGTACCGACACTGGCCTGGCTGAAAGATTGGCGAACTTGTAGTGTGTAATTAATCCCGGCTAGTCTTTCCTTTTAGGGTTTGAAGGAAGATTTGATAAAAACCAGTGGGAGCCATCCTGATTAGATAAGATAATAACCAATCTGATCTTGCACGAGCTTACGCTAAAGTGTTTTCTTCTCTCTCTCTCCAGGTAGCGACCATTTCATGCCTTAATAAAGATAATAATATGGATGTATTGACCGAACCCGCATGTTATACTGTGCTGGGGAACGTTGGTTCCGTTCTATCTTATAAGAGTTATAGGAATGAACAGGAAATAGGGGAATACCAGGATTCCCATGCCACCCGATTGAAGAAAGTACATGTTGATGCATTTTCTTCGGGTGTGTTCGTTACAGAGAACTGTTTCTCCATTTGCTCTACGTCCTGGGTATTAGATACCGGGTCAGGATCCCATATATGTAATCAGTTACATGGGCTTAGGAAAGGTAGAGAACTTGGAGAAGGTGATAAAGACATTAGAGTTGGAAATGGTGCAATTGTTGCAGCTAAGACTGTCGGGGAATATCACCTTGTATTACCAACTGGTAATATATTGGTTCTGAACGAATGCTATTACATGCCGAACCTGATATGCAACATTATATCGGTTTCTTTATTGAGTAAAGAGGGATATAATTTTGTATTACAGGATAATGTTATGATCATTTTCCGTAACCAAAAGTTGGTTGGATCAGGCACGTTGTGCAATGGCATTTATGTTCTAAATCAATCAACAGTTCTGAGCATAACAAACACACACAAGAGGAAGAGTTCAGAACTGAACGAATCCTTCTTGTGGCATTGTAGACTGGGTCACATCAATGTGACACGACTGGCTAAGTTGCATAAGGATGGATATTTAAATCCGTTTGAATTTTCATCTTATGACACTTGCCAGTCATGTCTCAAAGGCAAGATGACCAAAACTCCGTTTACGGGACACGGAGAAAGAGTTACCGAACTCTTGGGACTGATACATAGTGATGTATGTGGTCCCATGTCTACACATGCCAGGGATGGTTCTTCATACTCCATTACATTCACTGACGATCTCTCTAGATTCGGGTATGTGTTCTTAATGAAACACAAATCAGAAGCTTTTGAGAAATTTAGAGAATATAAACAAGAAGTTGAGAACCAAACCGGAAAAAGTATTAAAATCCTACGATCTGATCGAGGAGGTGAATACTTGAGCATTGAATTCCTGGACTTCCTAAAAGAGAATGGGATTCTCTCTCAGCTAACTCCTCCATATACACCACAGCACAACGGTGTATCAGAACGGAGGAACCGCACCCTATTGGATATGGTGCGCTCTATGATGAGTGTAGCTGAGTTACCTGTTTCCTTCTGGGGATATGCACTGGAAACAGCAGCATACCTACTGAATAGGGTTCCCACCAAATCTGTGCCTACCACACCATATGAGATATGGGAAGGGAAGAGACCATAACTTAATTTTATTAAGATATGGGGTTGCCCGGCCTATGTGAAAAGACAAAAACCGGACAAACTCGAGACAAGGTCTGTTTTGTGTAAATTTGTTGGATATCCCAAACATTCGCGAGGGTATATCTTCTACCACAGTGAGGAACAAAGAGTATTTGTTGCTCAACATGCCACGTTTTTAGAAAAGGAATTTCTTGCAAAAGAGATTAGTGGCTCTGAGGTAGAACTGGAAGAGGTTCCAGCTGAACAAAACACAACAGAAGATTTAGTGGAACCAGAGGATTCAGTAGCTCCCAATGAACCTCAGCCACTCCGCCGATCTAGTAGGGTTCCTCGCCAACCTGAGAGATACTACGGTTTTCTCATGGATGGTGGGAGCGAGGATTGCATCATGGAGGATGATGACCCAACTAGCTTCGAGCAGGCCATCACGAGTAGGGACTCAGTGAAATGGCTGGATGCTATGCGGTCCGAGATGGAATCCATGTACACCAACAAAGTATGGACTTTGGAAGTTGCTCCTGAAGGGGTAAAACCCATTAGGAGCAAATGGATCTTCAAGAAGAAACTTGGTGTAGATGGGAAAGTGGAGACTTTCAAAGCTAGACTTGTAGCAAAGGGTTTTCGTCAAAGACCAGGTGTGGACTATGACGAAACCTTTTCTCCAGTGGCTATGCTTAAATCCATCCGAATCATGCTTGCCATTGCTGCCTTTCATGACTACGAAATCTGGCAAATGGATGTTAAGATCGCCTTTCTAAATGGTGATTTAGAAGAGTGCGTGTACATGACTCAGCCAGAGGGCTTCGTAGACAGTGGGAGCAGCGGGAAGGTGTGCAAGCTGTTTAAATCCATTTATGGATTAAAGCAAGCATCGCGGAGTTGGAACATCTGCTTTGACGTCGTTATCAAAGAGTTTGATTTCGTCAAAAATCCAGATGAACCTTGTATCTACAAGAAGGTGGCAGAGAGTAAGGTTCTCTTCCTCGTATTGTACGTGGACGACATACTCTTGATAGGAAATGATATTCCTATGCTGCAATCGGTCAATCTCTTCTTATCACAAAGATTCTCGATGAAAGATCTTGGTGATGCCTCCTGCATATTGGGAATCAGGATCTATAGAGATAGATCCAAACGGATACTGGGATTGTCCCAATCCAGGTACATTGACACCATACTAAAGAGGTTTAGTATGGAAGAATCCAAGCGTGGGAACTTGCCCACGATCTCTGGAGTCACTCTCTCCAAAGAGATGTCTCCCAAGACTGATTTGGAGAGAGCTCGCATGCAAGGGATACCCTATGCTTCGGCAGTAGGCTCTATCATGTATGCGATGCTATGTACCAGACCCGATGTAGCATACTCACTAAGTGTAGTGAGCAGGTATCAAGCTGATCCTGGAGAGAGTCACTGGACAGCTGTGAAGAGCATTCTCAAGTACTTGCGAAGGACTAGAGATATGTTCTTGGTGTATGGTAACGGAGAACTCCAAGTGGAGTCCTTTACCGATTCTAGCTTCCAGAGTGATAAGGACGACTCTAAGTCGCAGTCGGGATTTGTCTTTACCCTTTACGGAGGGGCGGTTAGCTGGAAGAGTTCCAAGCAGGAAACCGTGGCAGACTCGACGATGGAGGCTGAATACATCGCTGCCAACGATACTGCCAAAGAGGCTGTCTGGATCAAGAAGTTCATTACTGAACTTGGTGTGGTTCCATCCATTGAGCATCCAATACCTTTGTATTGCGATAACAATGGAGCGGTGGCTTTGGCCAAGGAACCCAGGTCCCATCAGTGATCCAGGCATAGTCTGAGGCGGTATCACCTGATCCGGGAGATAGTTGATCGCCGGGAGATCGAGGTCAGGAGGGTTGACACGAAGAACAACACCGCGGATCCACTCACGAAGGCCATTCCCCAGATACAGTTTGAGAGACTCTTCGGGATGCTCGGTATGCGATACTACAGCAGCTGGCTCTAGTGCAAGTGGGAGATTGTTAGTTGTATGTATGCCCTAGAGGCCAGTATTTTACAGATGATATATATTATATTGGATGCTTGGACATATATAGAGATGACTTTCTTGCTCGATATGATAGTATGCTATCTGGTTACTCTTTATCTTAACATGTACACTAGTCTCTTTAAACTGTCTTATAGTTACATGTTGGTAAAGCCCTTAGGATGTGTACTTGACTACCTGGACTATGATGCAGATCATACTAGTGGGGACATGGTAGTCCATAAGTACATCCTTCATGGTCCCTAGTCGTGGGTGTATCGAGACGGGGCATCGATATACCAGTGTAGACTAGCGTATACGCTTCTCGACCCATGAGATGGGCGATGGATGATCCCATATCCATTGGTGTTTGACATCAGAGATGGTGTACGGGTGCTCAGTGGAGACTGGGTACACTGGACGGACTCGCCGAGAACTCCCAGATGGTATTATACCTCACGTCAGATGGCAGTTCTCAGGCGACACTTGTACAGGTTAGTCTGTAGACCCGAGATCGTCATAGAGTCTTGTATGATTCCCACTGTGCTTTGATCTCCACCTTACCACGTCCATGAGGGCGTGCAAAACGGTGGTCTTTGGGTACAGTCCCGAGTCACATGGAGGCAATGAGCGATAGGAGGGGTTTCGTCTCTCCCGGTATTGGGAGTTGATGTTGCGCTGTGCTCGATTGGCCGTAACAGGGAAGTCCCTGGCCAGGGCTGATCAGAGATTTGCTGGTAAGTGTTACCAAAAGTTTCTCGACCCGTTATGAGCCTCACATCGGCACGACTTATCGGTTATTGGGGTCTGATGTTTACCATCCCTAGACTTGATATGCGACGTATCAGACGAACAGACCGGACTGTACGGTAAGTGTTACTGGTTGGATTCACAGGAGTGTGAGCGGACTAGCTCATCGATCTTCTGATCGCTCAATACCTGGATGGCCGTTACGTTTAGCAGACCGCTTGCGGCTTGTGGGTGCTTGATATGATCATCATCTGCTACCGGCGTATTGACGAGTCTTTAGAGTCCTACACAGAGGTTTCCTGGTTCAAGCGAAACGAAATAGGAGCGCATATGAGATATGTGCAGGACCGAGAATAATGCGTGTATGTGATACCGCATTTCATTCTCGCGATATATGTTTCGATTGGTTATATTCGATATGACTTAGTTATCGAATCATTGATTCGATAAATCGATACATTGGATTCTAGTCGGTTATGTGCGACATGACCGGATCATTGAATCAAATGTTGATTTAATGATTTGATGCATAATTATATATTTGATATATTGAATTGCATTAACTAGTATTGGTTCACTTTAAATGGATTTTCTCACTTGATGTACATGTTGTATATGTGATATACTTTTGTGCACATCTTTGTATCATGTTTGATGATACTTACTCATTAGAATAAGTGTGAAGTATTAAACCATGGTTAAGAGATGATTAGGGTTTTGCCTTTTTATTTATTTATTTGTTTATTTATTTAGAAAAGGTTTAGATGAGAATGGTGGCTTTCTTTGTCTCTTGTTGAAGTTTCTTGAAGCTTTGACAAAGTCCACCATCCTTATCTCATCCTTAACCCTAACCATTCCTATTAACCTTAGTTTAATCTCTACACTTGACCATGGTCAAGATATGATAAGTATTCATATTAGTTTCTTTTTCAAATAAGAAACTTATCATATTCTTTCTTCTTCATCATCTTCTTCTTCAAGAAAAGCTTGATACCATCAATGGCAACTTGAGCAAAAGTGAGTGAAATCCAATTCTAAAGTGAACCCACCTCCTATTTCTTCACCCTCTACCTCTTGCCAAGTTGTTTTGGGTGTTTTCTTCACAAGTTTCACAACTTTGTGAAGTCGGAGCTTGAGCTTGTGCAACCTCGACGTAGATCGTCTTTGACACGAAGCCGACGACCTATTCCGCTCGTTTTCCCGATGAAGCCGACGAATGAGTCTAGGATTCGAAAAGGACAGCGAGAGGATGACTACGTGGAGCTAAGGAAGTGGATATCCGGATCTACAAAGGTTGTAGCATCTAACTTTTAGTTAAGTAGTTAACTAGTTTATAGTTTCGCCTGAACATCTAGTCTAAGATCCGTAGTCTAGGGTTTCTCGGCACCATTTTTTTTTAAATTGGCATGTTCGATGCCTTGTGAGACCTCACTAGAGTGCCTAGGAACCCTACACTTTCCTCATCGAATGAGGTGCAGGATATTTCTAATCGAATACGAAGATACAAAGGAAAGGAATCGACTATAGTGAAGTTATTACGATGACGCAAACTTATGCCTAAGGGGTCACTCCCGGTGAAGGGATCTTGACCCTTGCCTCATCGAATGAGGTGCATGATATTCCTAATCGAATAGCACTGTGCAAAGCAAAAGAGAACGTATGTAATGTCAGTTTTAAAAACTTGGTTCCAACAAGATCATATATAGGTTTATTTTATCCTTGCATTGATCAGAATCAACGCAGTCCCATCAATTAATCACACCAGGAAAGAACGAAAATATATGATGTACGTATATGCCATTCGCATTCGCCACTGGGTCCCGTCATCACCTGTTAGGTTACTTAACTAATGATAGAGCGGGGATTGGACTAGCGCGGGTGCAAAACATATACAACATCTACTAGTATATATATATATATATTTATATATATATAATTCATCCCAGGTATGATATAAGCAACATCACAGAAACATCACAGAATAACGGATAATCTAGGAGATCCGGGTTTCCTTTGAGCCGCAAATGAAATCCGACATTCCTCGGTCGTGTGGATAGCCTGTGCAATGAAAACCTAGACCCTATGAGTGCAGCAAGTTACCTGCCAATCCCAGAAGTGAGGCAACCCCAATCAACAACGTGAATGGGCCACCCAGCACTTCACGGAATCCGGTAACTTGGGCACCCCTCCGTGGGTCAACCTATACCCCCTATGAGTGCGGAGAATAGCTCTCCAATTCCAGTGTAAGATCCCCTTCGTCTCAACGCCATGAGGTGTGAACCCTTTGCCCTCTAGAACCCGGTTATTCATGCACTCCGTCGCGGGGTAATCCTAGTACAGAAAAGAAAATAATATGTACAAGGGTGACACCGACCTCAACCCGGTTGTGCCTGAAACAAATAATATACAAACTGGCAGTGATGGAAGTCCACATGTCGGACGCTCGCCCCGCAATATCAAATGTACAAATGAAACTAAACTGTACTAACATTTCACCCAAGCTATCCACCACGACGATCCAACCACAATCACAATACAACACAGAACATCAACGTGAATGTCACGTTCGCAAACTTGTCTAAAAGAACATATAGCAATTAGACGAGTTGTACCGCTCTAATGACATTCACGGTCGCAGATAGTAATGCATGTATTGTAAACATTTAAACAGTTTTAAATTATCGACTTCGAAACACCCCGAATTGCCCCTGAAGAAACGATAACATAATTTCCAAAATGGGCAAGCACCAATATTCCAGAGACCAGACCACACACAAAATACGAAGCCCAAACCCCCTCCCTAGGCCGGCCAGCTCGTATGTTTTAAGCATGTGCTCGGGTGAAAACAGGTGAAATGGGTTCGTAACTGGTGTGTGCTCTTGTGGTCATACAAATAGTCTTCTGCAGTTACTAAAATATTTTTTTGAAGACTTTGAAAATCGACAGAGACTGGAATCTGCAGGGTATCGTTTCGGAGATGTTTCGGTTTCGAAACTTTAACATTATTTAAACTAGCTAGCTAAGGGTTTAAAACCTGGCTCTGATACCATGTTGGGTTACGGCAGCGCCCCGGCCATCAAACCGTGGCCAAATGCGGAACAAAAATTTACAAAACTAGCGCTACAATGACCCGATGCCCGGATCTACCCTAAACCCTATACCAGCAATATGTAAAACTAGGAGTTAGATGGTTATACCGAGTTGATCCATGTCCTTCGGTATTCAACCATCATCCCAAGCACCCAGTGGTCGCGGATCGAATTTGGTCGCCGGTCTTCCTCCATCTATGATGATCCACCTGAGGGAAACGACGCAAGCTTCAGCCTCGCCAAGCGAGGCAACCGACGCTTCAAGGTTGCTAGCAATGAAGAGTGGAGGTGTAGGATTGTGTCACTATAATTTTTCTCTCATCACAAATGCTCAAAGAGCAACCATAGAAGATCAAGAGGAGGTGAGGAAAACAAGTGGCATGAGCAACTAAAGAAAATGGTTATCTCACCAAGTGAGAATGAATGACCAAGTGAAGAAAAGAAATGAGCAAGGCATGTGTGGAATGGTGGCTTCCCCCCTTTCTCTCTCAATCATGCACACAAAAAATATCTCCTCTCATTTTTCCAATAAACAAATGTGTGCTATACCTCTCTACATGCCAAGTCCATGCTCATGCCAACTCACCCTCCACCTCATTTGTAAAACAAATGATTTCGTAAAAAGAAAATCATACAAATGAGGTGTCCACTTCTAGAAACTATTCCGTATAAATACGGAATACAACCTGGTATACATATCGAAATACATATATGCGTATTCGTACAAAAATACGAATAGCCAAGAGAGAAAATGAATAGTGAAAAATAATACTAGAATACATATATATAAATACATATATAAATTATTAAATTAAAACCTGATTTAATAATCCTGCTTAATCCTAAGCCGCTAGTATTATCAACCGTCCGATTAAAGTTTGTTCAGCCTGTACACATATTTAATCGGACACCTGTATGTACCAACATACGTCATCTACAGCATATCGCCTGAACCGTGAAAACCCTCTGTGTGTGACTCTAAACACTCGTCAATATGATGGCAGTAGGTTTAACCACAAGCACGTCAGCGGCACTAGCTGTACGTAACGGCTACCCAGGTATTGAGCGAAAGGAAGGCCGACGAGCAAACTCATCCAAACCCCTACCGAGCCTGACAGTGACAATATCCGTACAGTCCGGTCTATTCATCTAAGAGTATTGCATATCGAGTCTGGAGGTGGATGAATTCAGGCCCCTAAAAACGCGACATTTAGTGTCGGTATGAAACCCATCACCACCTGAGAAACTATCGATCCTAGATCGGTAATTCTCGTTCACCCCGGCCGAGAATTTCTGGTGATGGCCACCTGTGTACAATGCGACATCAACCACCAATACCGGGAGAGACGAATCCCCGACGATCCACTCACTGCCTCCATGTGGCTCGAGACTGTACCCAACTAAAACCTGTTTGCACGACTCATTTGATCCGTGGTAGGGTAGTAATCAAAGCACTGTGGGAACTCGCATGAGACAAATGACGATCTCAGGTCGACAGACTAACCTGTACACATGTCACCTAGGAACTGCTATCTGACAATAGGTATAATACCAACTAGCAGGTTCTCGGTGAGTCCGTCTAGTGTACTCATAACCCAATGAGCACCTGTATACTATCTTAGGTGAACAACTAACACCAATGGCTTTTGAGACCGGCCACCGCCTCTCGTCAGGGTCTGGATAAGTATACACTAGTCTACTCCGGAGTACTGATGCCCAGTCTCGATACTCCCACGACTAGGGACATTTAAGGATGTGCTTATAGACTACCCAGCTCCCACGTATATGATCGCCATCATAATGCTGGTAGTCAAGCAAGAATCCTATGGGCACTATCAACATGTAATAGGGATCTGTAATACCACCTAAGCATATACATGATGATAAAGACAAACCAGATAGCATACTATCATCTCGAATAAGACTGTTCTATCGGTATAGGTCCTCCTTCAATCATCGCAATCGCGTGCCTGCGACCCAATAATTGACTTGAGGGCACTATAGCCAACAAGAGGAAGATCCGTCAGAGGAGTCATTTGAGGATTTCACCTTTCCCACTCCTCCGGTCGACGAGATTCCTGAATAAAATCCCCTTCTGAATGAACCATTCAATCAAAGACCACCCCATAATGGTCCTCAAGGGACTAGGTATCATTTCGACTCAAATGGATTTAGGACAGGGGCGGATGATCCATTTTATGTTCATCCCCCTCCATAGGAACTTTCAAGTTCATCGCCCAAGTTGAATTCCATGACACTCAAATCCAAGTATATGACAGGGTCAAAGGAGAGTTCATCAAAGAACGGGAGACAAAAATGATGGAGTTTTGGAAGCATCTCCCACGCTTCCAGGGTTTCCATCGTTCTAAACAACGTCTCGTAGTCTGTAGTTTTTCTTTTGTTTGTTTTAAATGTATTGTATTAGTTTATGTTCTTGTTTGTATGTTTGTTTTGTTTTTGTTTTTATTTTAAGTATAATTTCATGTAATGTTCGTTTGCTTTTATGAATAAAATGTTCATCTTTATCCGTTAATCAATATTCTTATTTAACTCCGATAAATAGATACACAACTTATACATACAGCCCATGTCACGTCCCGCTTCCCAAGATACGTAACTACGGCACGCGACAGAGCCAACCATGCTACATGTGGCAAGGAATCATCTCTCCATAGTCACATTACGGCTGTCTATAGGATATCAAGAACAATAAAATATATAATCTATCTAACACATGTCCATCTGCCACAATAAATAAAATCAACAAATGCATAAAGCGGAAACTAATTAAGATCCAATAAACAATAGCATCTTAATCACGTCCCAATATGGGCTCACATCAATAGAAATCAAACTGCTGAAATAAATAAACTAAGAGTTTCTAAACTAAATAGCTAGCTCCTCATTGCTCGGCTTGATTGGTAAAATATTATTGATATGTCCGCGATAAAGGCAGAGAAACTGGGCCATGCAAAACCCAGACGTCAGTGCGTCATAATATCAAAATAATAGTAATGACCAGGATATGATGATATAATTAAACCATAATATAAATAAATAACACAAATACAAATAGTGAGCTGTATGTATGCGATGTGTATCCTAAAATCTGTGCGTCTAGGTTATTTATTCTAGAAGTCTTTGAAATCAATTTAATGGAATTGTCGATATAACTCAATAGTATCCCGTGTGTGCCCGGGACCACGGTCAAGACTCTCGGGCTGAATCAGAGACGTGCCGCTAAGCAGTAAACAGGTAACATGTACAGACGAATGATGTCAGCAGCATCATTCCAGGGCTGGCCGAGCCCGTAAAGACTGATGTAAAACCGTAATCAATATCCAAATACTATTAATACCAGGATGTATATGTATCTGTAATAGCCTTTACACTTCTATTACGATGTATGATGCAGTCTAGATAGCGTATTGAACTAATATAGTAGTATGATAACGTTGTGACTTTCCGGCATGCAACTAGATAACTATTATCAGTATGGATAAAGACGGATACTGTAAAACTGTAAATCTGTAGTATTTGCTGAATAATAGAACACATGCACTATTCTTATTCATATAAATATTTATATAATAACATAGCATGTTGTAAGTTTAAATCTTGCCTGATCGGATCTCACGTCGAGATACGGATGCCATGTCTGACGTCGGAATAATGCCGCGATGCAAACTTACGTGCGCAGGACTGGACCTGGCTAATCAGTGACGTGACAAGGTGACTGAGCTGGATGACGACGGTAGCTGGCTCGTCTGGATCGTCGGCGACATGCGCAACTCTGGAGAGACGACCAGAATTAAGAAAAGAAAAGAAAGAAAGAAAATAAATGAAGAAGAAGAGTGGGGTGGCTGCTGCTGTTGGGTTCTGGGGTGTGTGTGAGGACAGAGGAGAAGTGGCGAGTGACGGGGATTGACGACGATGAGGTGCTGTTGTCAGCGATGGCTGTAGGTTTTTAGGGTTGGTGATCGGGGAAGAAGGTGTATCGGGGTCGCTGGGGTTTGGTTTGGGTCGTCTGGGAGAGGAGAGGAAGGTGAGGAGTGGTCGGTGGTAGCGATGAGGGGTCCCGGCGATGAGGGTGCCGGCGGGTGATGGATTTCTTGGTGTTGGGGTTGCCGTAGGGTGGTGCTCGTGGAGAAGAAGAGGAGAGGGGGAGGTTTCGGAGGTGATGAGGGCGAGGAGGTGAGGACAGGGGAGATGATGATGGTGAGGGGCGGCGGCAAGGGCGTAGGTAGGATTCTGCAGCGGGAGGAAGAAGAGAGGAGGAGAGAGAGAGGTAAGGTTTATATTAGGTTTTATAAATTATTAATATATATATATATATATATATATATATATATATATATATTATATAATGTATATATATAGAGAGAAAATGTTAGAGAGAGTGAGTCTGAGGGAGAGAAAGAGAGAGAGACAGAGGGGAGAGAGAGAGACGCGAGAATGAGAGAGAGAGAGTTATATTTTATATTAATAATATATTATTTAAAAGTTTTAGTTATATATATATATATATCGGATTTTACATCTAATACCAGATTTCTCCGAATATTATCCGGGTCCTTTCTAAAAATCTAGTTTTTAAATATGGAGAACATATGTAAAAGTTTAAACCATAATGCGATATTCTGTCAATAAAAATGTATACCACCAAGTACGGATCTACGTAAATGTACATAGCGATCAAAACGAACTTGTTTTAATAATTAGGACATGAACATGATATGTGGGTGCAATGACTTGCAATGCTAGATATTAAAATTTATTATTTGATTTTTATTTTGTATTATTAAAAGATATGTGGAATATATTATATGTGTATCATATCTAGATTTGCATGGATATTCTGTACTAGCAAATATTTGACATAATCTTGAACCATGATGGGTTTCAAACATGCGGGTCGGATCGGATAATAACCAAAGCTGCTAAATGCACTATCCGTCACCTAAACAATAATGATCAAGAACTTTACCGCAAGATTTGAAATACCACAAATTAGCATAGTATAACAGCACTAGGGTGTTACATTATACCCAAATACAAAAGAATTTCGTTCTCGAAATTCCCGGAACAAGAAAAGAAAACACGGATCTAAGAAAAGAGGTGTGGAAAGTTCTGTCGGATCTTGTCTTCACGTTCCCAAGTAGACTCTCCGTGCGAATGATTCCCCCCATGAAACAAGTACTAGTGGGATAACTTTATTCTTGATGACCTTTTCTCGTCGATCCACAATCGCCATTGGTCGCTCTTCATATGTTAAATCTTTCCTTACTATCTATTCCAAGTGATCTAGGACGTGCGTCTCATCTCGAACATACTTACGAAGTTGAGATACATAAAACACGTCATGAACACCAGCCAAGGATGGTGGTAAAGCCAATCGATACGCTACTTCTCCAACACACTCGATAATACCGAAAGGCTCCACGAATCAAGGACTAAGTTTTCCTCGACTACTAAATCGGATCACTCCTCTGGTCGGTAATATCTTCAAGAATACAAGATCACCAACTTCGAACTACAGAGGTCTTCGTCCTGTATCAGCCCAACTTTTCTATCGATCTTGTGCCGTCTTCATATGATTTCGGATCACGTTAACCTTTTCCACCGTTTGCACAATAAGATCCGCTCTAAATAATTTTCTTTCTCCAATATCGTCCCAACAGACATGCGAGCGACACTTACGGCCATATAATGCTTCGAATGGAGCCATCTGTATAGCCGCATGAAGACTGTTATTATAAGAAAACTCTACCAAGTGCAAATGATCCTCCCATGAACTCTTGAAGTCTAAAATGCATTCTCTCAACATATCTTCAAGATTTTGGATCGTTCTTTCAGACTGACTATCTATCTGCGGATGATAGGCTGTGCTAAATTTTAAGCGAGTCCCCAAACTTTCTTGTAGACTCTTCCAAAAGTGCGATAGAAAACGAGTATCACGATCGGAAATGATACTCATAGGTACTCCATGCAATCTCACAATATCCTGCATTTACCGCTCTGCCAAGGCCTCCATCGACTGACCAACTTGAAACGGTATGAAATTATCTGCCTTGGTCAATCGATCGACAATGACCTAAACTACATTATTGCACTTTGGACTCTGTGGTAATGCTGTCACGAAATCCATGGTTATATATTCCCACTTCCACTGAGGAATCATAAGTGGTTGCAACAAACCAGCTACTCTTTGATATTCAGCATTGACTTACTGACACACCATACACTTCGATACATAGCGAGCAATCTTCCTTTTCATGCCTTTCCACCAGAAATGTTGTCGCAGATCTCTGTATATCTTTGTGCCTCCCGAATGTATGGAATACGCAGAACTATGAGCCTCTTTCAGAACTTATTTATGAACATCTCCTTTAGGCACACATAAACGACTACCATATCGTAATGAACCATCTTCATGAATTAACAAGTCCGTTCGAAATCCCGCTTCTACTTGTTCTCGAAACTTCTGCAATCTTGGATCGTGCGACTGTGCTGCTTTAATGTTATCGATCAAGGATGACTGTACTTGCAACTGCATCAACTGTTTCGAAGAATTTGGGAGTACAATCTCCAATTCGAATCTCCGAAGATCAGCTATAATCTCCTTCTGTGCAGTCAACATCCGTATTACTGGCAATCGACTTAGCGCATCCGGCATTACATTAACTTTCCCCGGATAGTATTTGAGATCAAGATCATAGTCAGCCATCAGCTCTAACCATCTACACTGCCTCATGTTGAGCTCTTTCTATGTGAACACATATTTTAGGCTTTTGTGATCGGTAAATACTTCTACTCTTTCGCCCAATAAGTAGTGTCTCCAAATCTTCAGAGCAAAAGTCACCGCTGCTAACTCCAGATTATGAGTTGGGTAGTTTTTCTCATGAGTCTTCAATTGTCTCGACGCATAAGCTATGACCTTCCCATGATGCATTAGAATACATCCCAACCCTTTCCCAGATGCGTCGCTGTGAATAATTAGCCCTCCGGAACCATCTGGTACTGTCAAAATAGGAGCGGTGGTCAATTTTTGCTTCAACGCTTCAAAAGCTGATGCACATTTCTCCGTCCATACGAACGGTACCTCCTTTCATGTTAGCTTTATCAATGGTTCTACTATTCGAGTGAAGTTTTCCACAAACCTTCTATAGTACCCGGCAAGCCCAAGAAAACTTCTGATCTCCCCACGTTCTTTGGAATTGGCCAATCATGAACAACTGCAATCTTTTCAGGGTCAACGACAATTCCATTTCCGGATACAACATGACCCAAGAACTTCACTTCTTCGAGCCTGAACTCACACTTGCTCATCTTAGCATATAACTTTTTTTGTCTTAACATTTGCAGCGCGATCCTCAAGTGTTCTGCATGCACTTCTTTGCTTCTCGAATAGACCAGAACATCATCAATAAACACCACTCCGAACTGGTCCAGGTACGGTGAAAAGATTCGGTTCATCAAATCCATGAATATTGCAGGTGCGTTCGTAACTCCGAATGGCATAACTAAGTACTTGTAATGCCCATATCGAGTTCGGAACGCTGTCTTGAAAATATCTTTTGATTTCATTTGAACTTGAGGATATCTGGATCGCAAATCCAACTTCGAGAATACCCTCACGCCACCGAGTTGATTGAATAATTCGCCGATGCGAAGGATTGGGTATTTGTTCTTAATAGTCACCCGGTTTAATTCTCGATAATCAATGCACATCCGTCGTGTGCCATCCTTCTTCTTGACTAGCAGAACTGGAGCTCCACATGGTGAATTGCTGCTGTGAATCCAACCCTTCTCTAGTAATTCAAAAACTTGTCTCTTTACCTCTTCCAGTTCCACCGGTGCCATCGGATAATAAGCCTTCGAAATTGGCGTTGCTACAGGAATAAGATCAATCGCGAACTCAACATCTCGTTTTGGCGGTAAACCCTAGATGTTCTTGAATACATCCATAAAATCTTGAACTGCTATCATTGCTTCATCTGTAACTTGTTTACGAACTTCACCTTTATTAAACGGTTCCCCTCATCATGAATTTGCAAGTTTGTTATAAGATTTATGAGTTATCAGCCAACCACACTTCCGCTGTGCTACTTTGATAAACTGAAGCGGGTCTATCAGAACTTCTTCAATCAAACATCTTACATCTGATCGTCCTTGAAGTAGTCTGTACCAGGTCCCGCTGTGGTTGATCTCGAACTACTGCAATCATCATATGTTCTCCTGTGTTTCTCCTTGTTCTTCGAAACGCAGACAGACGGGTCACTATGGGACAAGGGGAAAGATGCAACACGGTTGTTGGTTCAAGCTTGCGATAATACATAAACTCATAAGCAATGGAACCTAGAGAAACAAAGTAGTGCAATGAACATAAGTCAAGAAAAATGAACCGAAATAGGACTCCAGGTTACCAAAATAGAGTACCGCATTGTAACCATGCCATGGTACATAGTTACAATCACATAACTCCATTAAAGTCGTTCAAATCGTACTATCAGAATCGAAAGAATAAGAAGAGAGAAACAATAAAAAATCAGGAGGATTCGAAGTTGAGACGCAGAGTCATTTCCATATTGTCAAGATACAAGAGTTAAGGGAAAGATAAAATTCAAGAATTTGAATGACAAGACAATAATGTGGCAGGACATATTCCTAATTCAGGGTTTTTTGGTTAGTGTATTGGGTTCAATACTCAACTACAAAAGAACCAAACCCGACTAACCCTAAATCCTATGGTTTTGATACCAAACAAACCCTATCACGCCCCGCTTCCTAATATACGTAACTATGGCACGTGACATAGCCAACCATGCTATCTGTGGTTAGGAATCATCCCTCTATAATCACATTACGGTTGTCTATAGGATATCAAGAACAGTAAAATATATAATCTATCTAACACATGTCCATCTGCCACAATAAATAAAATCAAGAAATGCATAAAGAGGAAACGAATCAAGATCCAATAAACAATAACATTTGAATCACGTCCCAATATGGGCTCACATCAATAGAAATCAAACTGCTGAAATAAATAAACTAAGAGTCTCTAAACTAAATAGCTAGCTCCTCATTGCTCGGCTTGATTGCTAAAGTACTCTTGATCTGCCAGCGATAAAGGTAGAGGAACTGGGCCATACAAAACCTAGACGTTAGTGCGTCATAATATCAAAATAATAGTAATGACCAGGATATGATGATATAATTAAACTGGAATATAAATAAATAACACAAATATAAATAGTGAGCTATATGCATGCGATGTGTATCCTAAAGTCTGTGCGTCTAGGTTATCTATTCTAGAAGTCTTTAAAATCAATTTAATGGAATCGTCGATGTAACACAATAGTATCCCGTGAGTGCCCGGGCCACGGTCAAGACTCTCAGGATGAATCCGAGATGTGCCGCTAAGAAGTAAATAGGTAACATGTACATACGAATGATGTCAGAAACATCATTTCGGGGCTGGCCGAGCCTGTAAAGACTGATCAGTATAAGTATCAAACTGTTGAGTTACAAGTCAGGTTTCATTATTGATTTCCCCTTACCCCCAAGGTCATGTGTTCAAGTCAGGTATTTATGATATGAATCTAATGCCAACACAGGATCAAGCAGGTACATGTTTTGTCTATGTAGACAATAAGTCATGTCCGTCAGGACAACAAGTTAGGATTGTCGGCATTAGCAATAAGATCTAAGTAACAAGTCTGGTAGTGTGTCGTGAACATGTCATGCAATGTATTTTTACCAATAGATGCCAAATGTAAAACCGTAATCAATATCTAAATACTATTAATACCAGGATGTATATGTATCTATCTGTAATAGCCATTACACGTCTATTACGATGTATGATGCAGTCTAGATAGCATATTGAACTAATATAGTAGTATGATAACGTTGTGAGGTTTCGGCATGCAACTAGATAACTATTATCAGTACGGATAACGACGGATACTGTAAAATTGTAAATCTGTAGTATTTGCTGAATAACAGAACACATGCACTATTCTTATTCAT
This sequence comes from Agapanthus africanus, assembly GCA_030015575.1. NCBI lineage: Eukaryota > Viridiplantae > Streptophyta > Magnoliopsida > Asparagales > Amaryllidaceae > Agapanthus > Agapanthus africanus. The sequence continues at coordinate 798,436,527 of CM057340.1, forward strand.
ATAAATATTGATATAATAACATAGCATGTTGCAAGTTTAAAACTTGCTTGATCGGATCTCACGTCGAGATACGGATGCCACGTCCGACGTCGGAATAACTTCGCGATGCAAACTTATGTGCACAGAACTTGACCTGGCTAATCAGTGACGTGACGTGGTGACTGGGCTGGACGACGACGGTGGCCGGGTCATCTGGATCATCGGCGACGTGCGCAACTTCGGCGAGTCGACCAGAATAAAGAAAAGAAAGAAAGAAAGAAAAGAAATGAAGAAGAAGAGTGTGGTGGTTGCTGCTGTTGGGTTCTGGGGTGTGTGTGAGGACAAAGGAGAAGTGGCGAGGTAACGGGGGATGACGATGATGAGGTGCCGCCGTCGGCGATGGTTGTGGGTTTTTAGGGTTGGTGATCGGGGAAGAAGGTGTATCGGGGTTACTAGGGTTTGGTTCGGTCGTCAGGGAAAGGAGATGGCGGCGATGAGTTGACGGTGGTGGCGATGAGGGGTCCCGACGACGAGGGCGCCGGTGGGTGATGGGTTTCTTGGTGTTGGGGTTGCCGCGGGGTGGTGCTCGTGGAGAAGAAGAGGAGAGGAGAAAGTTTCGGAGGTGATGAGGGAGAGGAGGTAAGGACGGGGGAGATGATGATGGTGAGGGGCGGCGACGAAAGCCAACGGCAATGACGAGGGCATGGGTAGGGCTCTGTAGCGGGAGGAAGAAGAGAGGAGGAGAGAGAGGGGTATGGTTTATATTGGGTGTTATATATATATATATATATATATATATATATATATATATATATATATATATAGAAAGAGAGAGAGAGACAGAGGGGAGAGAGAGATGTGAGAATGAGAGAGAGAGAGAGTTATTAATAATATATTATTTAACAGTTTTAGTTATATATATATATATGATTTTATAGCTAATAATAGATTTCTCCGAATATTATCCGGACCCCTTCTAAAAATCTAGTTTTTAAATATGGAGAACATACGTAAAAGTTTAAATCATAATGCAATATCCTGTCAATAAAGATGTATACCCCCAAGTACGGATCTACGCAGCGATCAAAACGAGCTGTTTTAACAATTAGGACATAAACATGATATGTGGGTGCAATGACATGCAAGGCTAGATATTAAAATATATTATTTGATTTTTATTTTGTATTATTAAAAGATATATGGAATATATTATATGTGTATCATATTTAGATTTGCATGGATATTCTGTAATAGCAAATATTTGACGTAATCTTGAACCGTGGTGGGTTTCAAACATGCGGGTCGGATCGGATAATAACCACAGCTGCTAAATGCATTATCCGTAACCCAAACAACAATGATCAAGAACTTTACCGCAAGATTTGAAATACCCCAAATAAGCATAGTATAACAGCACTAGGGTGTTACAGCCCATCAATTAACCTAACTTATCAAAACTTTGCAAATCTGAAAACATTTGCAGGGACGCCTTAATGAACATTCATGGTGACTTCTATTGGACTATGGATGTCCATACTGACGTCCATATGTCAATTTTTTTCTTGATCCGACGTTTCAATTGAAGGGTTATGACCCTTTGATTTGGTCCCTTTTCTTCTAGGACATCCATTCATCTCCTATATATTCATATACTCCTTTGAAATCCTCATATTCTCAATCATTTTCTCTTTCTTCCTTCACTATACTCTCAATTTAAAAACCCTAGTCGCCTTCTACCCATTTTTTTTACCACCATGGTGAGGACAAAGAAAGTTGAAGAAGGCGAATCTTCGTCATCCAAATGTCCTAGACATTCTCAATGTGTTCTTCCTCCTCAACCCATTCATAAATCGAAAGAAGAATGTGATGATGAAGACAATGATACCTATATTCAAAAGACCGAGAATACAAGCCATACTCAAGACGAAGAAGAAGAAGTCGAAGAAGAAAATGCCGTCTTTACCTTCTTCAATGACAAAGCATCCAAATTTTATGATCGTATCGTCAAGAAGAAGATCGTAACCGGGTGTTTTATTCAATTGAATGAAATCAAAAGCTTCAATCTCAATCCTCTCCTCCAATTCTAAGGTTGGATCAAGTTTCTCACTCTTGATTATCTTACTTACCAAAATTTTGTTTATCTCTTTTATGATAATCTTGTTAGCAATCAAGAAGACATTACAATTCTCAAAACGTGTCTTCAAAAACATTTGATTATCATTTCACCCGCATCTCTCGCTAGAATACCACAAGTTCCTAACGAAAGTGTAGATATCTATAAGGAAACCCTTTCCACTTTTTCACAATATCCTCCTAACGTCACCAAAGAGGATGTCTCGAGACTCCTCCGCAGCGATGAATACCTTCATTTATACAATGACCCATATTCTCAAACACTTGTTTCCCGTTCTCTTGTTTTGGCCTACTTACTAGGCCATACCATTTACCCTAAGTCCGGTGGTTGAGACCGCCTTACACTCACACATAAGTTGTTCACCTTTTGTGTTATGGCTCGTATCTGTGTAAATCTTCCACTATTCCTAATCAACACGATTTGGAATTTACTCATATCCACTTCGAATCTATATTACGGCAAGTTAATTACTAAAATCATCGAAAATGCCGGCATTGATCCATCCATTGACACATTCGTTCAAAATCCCGATAAACATTTCGGTCACTATGATATCCGTCTTATGCATCTCGACAACTATCAAGAATCACCACCCCCATAAGAACATCATTCTCCTCCACTTCCTACTCCCGCACTTGAAATTCCCGAAGTTCCACAACATCTATACGATCTTCAAGATTTTGAAAATTGTATGTTTCAATATATGACCAACATTCATCTTGAAACCCGTCAAATCTTTAATACTGGTCTTGCCCATGTTAACTACCACATCGATAAGACAAACACAGCATTGAGCATTATTTTGACTATATGTATGCTCAGTCGAGTTATCCTCCCGCGCCAGCTTTTCACCACTAACCCTCGACGGACTTTGATTAGGCTCCTCCGCCGCCACATGACGACAAGTAGTTATTTTGCTTTGTTAGTGATTATGTAGTAATTATTTTGCATATGCCGTAGTTTACATTTTGATTGTATGACTTTATGTTTGAAATAATGTTGGTTATGTCGTTGGTTAAATCTTGATGTTAATCTATTAGTTTGCTTGCTTATAGTTGTTTGTAATCATGTCATATTTAAATTGCTCCTTCACTTTTCTAAATACTCCTTTGTATTTCTTAATTTTTTTTTTGATATTTTCAAAAAGGAGGAGAAAATATATGCAACAATTCAAGGGGGGCATTTCATATCTCTTTGAAATAAGGCGTATTTTAAAAATGTTATTATTTTAAGTTTTGTAAAATATCAAAAATGGGGAGATTGTTGATCTATGAGTCACATTCTTTTTAGTTTTGACTATTTTACAAAAACCATATTTCAAAGATATTTTATGTTACTGTAATACCTGGTATCCGTTATAAAGTATTTAAATAAACTTTATATATTTTAATTAATTAATTTAAATATATTTTTAGTTAAACCCTCCATATTTTTTTCTTATTGTTTTTCCAAGCTTAAAACCGATTTCCTTTTATTTTAAACCAAAACAATTTTTAATTTTTATTAATGATGGTTAATTTGATATTAATGGTTATTAAGTTGTATAGATTGTTATTAATTGATTAGCATTAATTTTTATTAAATGCATTGTTCTAATTTCTATTATTTTTTTAATTACCATTAAATTGGATAAATTGCTATTAATATTTTGTTAATGGTTATTGGGATGTTTTTAAAAAAAAATCAATTTCTAGTTTTAAACTAAAACCCTAACTTCCTAAAAATTGACAGTGATTTGCTTCGTGTAAAAGGTGATTATTTCTAAATTTAGCTCTCGATTCTTTATATAGCCCCAAAGCCAGAAATACTAGATTCCATAGGTTAAGATATGTTGTTAAGATCATGATCCTGAAATCTCATATCGTACGGCCACCAAATCGTCGCGGATCCGCCGCGTTTACTCCTATTTGGCCACCATTCCGCCGCGGTTTGGTGGAGTTAGGGTTTGGGATTTTTTCAGTGGCTTCACATTTACACGTAGAGATCTTCTAGATATTTATATTTTGTAAATATTTTCTGAGTCTCTACCAGTATTGATTCTTCGATTTTATTTTACTTCATCAGCAGATTTTTGATTCCTGACATCTCGATATCTCAATCTCCTGACCTGAGCTAAATCTTGCACAATATCTCCATGAATAATATTAGTAATATTTGTTATAGAGATATTATTCTAACCATTTGTATGATATTATATCTTTTAAAGAATCTTGATTAGAATATTTGATATGATATGCATAATAAAAAATATTATATAAATATTATATACATATATTTTCCTTTATAATGTTAATTATAATATATAAACATATGGTAAATAGTATTTTGCAGATAAACCCATATATGTTCTATATTTATAATAAACACCTTTAGATATTTAAGAAAAGTAAGAAAAATGTTATATCAAATGCGCGATATTTTCGACTGAACAGTCTGCTACAACGGTCGTATCTATCCAAACCTCTGATATATAGTGCCATAAATCAATTTGGTATCTTCGGAGAGATGGATGGATATGTCCAAATAGCATCTGCCCCTAAATTCAGGCTAGACGTCCTAACGTCTCAGTCCGGTCTTTCGGCGGTGAACAGATTCTGGCATGCCTGGTGGGACCTTTTTCTCTTTCCATTCCACACTTCGTGTGTCGTGTTTCGCGAACAAAATCGTGGTTATCTATTATTGCCCTTGGATTCAAGATACTAAAACTTGGTGTCTTGATCCTGTGCAGAAAATCAATGGCTATCAACTGCACTTCATGTAACAGAAACTCCCGCTCCACCCCAACTGGAGGAGTGGCCTATGGGCCCAACGCGGCCTCTATTTTCTTAATGCCGGTGGGGCAAGTCATACAAGCCACTGCCGGACTGTTCTTCGGGACCATGATCCCACATGTGAGTTTCGGTACCTCAACACCGCAAGAAGAAGCTCCTAGAAGGTTAGCTTTCGATCCACTGGCAGCCACGACGGCCTCTATCAGCAAGCCATCAAACTCTGGCGTCTCAGTCTTCAACAGGCTGAGTATGAACTCAAATGGGCCCGTAAAGAAGCTCGTGATACCTGAAGGGGCGACCCCAAAATGGCTAGCCCTCCCTATGCCTAGTACAGACGAAGCCGTCAAAGGTGCTTTACCCATCAGACGATCAAGGACGCCGGTCTTCAACAGGCTGATGCCAATTGAAACCCATCAGCTAAGACGGGGGCATGTTGAAGCCGCTTCCAAAACTGAGGCGGTCCCTTCTGTGAAGCACGCTCGACGTCGCCACTGGTGCCGAGTGAGAGAAGCTGGGGCAACTCTCCCTCTGGACTCATCCCACTAGCTCCTATGGTGGAGGTCGACACCGCTGTTCTAACCGGTAACAGCTTTGATCCGTTTAAGAGAGTGCACAAAAACTCCCCAATGGCAGTGCTAAAGAAATCACCCCACCTGCAAAAGTTATAGTGCAGGCAAAGCCGGAACGGCCTTACCAGCAGCTCTCATCGCAAATTCATAGGGTCTGGCGAAAAGTCCAAGACTCTGTGATTGAAAAAAACTGCTCTTGTCAACCATAAAAATCAAAGGTCCGACAAGAAAAAGACCACTCCTACGCCATACTACGAGGGACTTCTCCTAAATAGGTGCCTGTCACAATGGCTTCTTCAACTCCAATCTCGCATAAAAGAGCGAGGATGGAGAAAACTCTACCGCCGCGGCAAATTCCAAAGGCGATGGACCTAAACGCCCGAAATCTAGGGGTATAATCATACATACGATCTACATGGCTTTAGGGAAAGAAGAAAGCCGTGCTTTGGTGAGTCACCAACCATAAACTCGGTCGCTGACAAAGTTTCAGGAGCAAAAACAAAATCTCCAGGAAATATTGACCAAAATGACGACACTCAGTGGACAAAAAGAAAGTCTGGACAAAGAGGTCGAACAATGCCAAGAACAGGAGACCGATATAGAGTTTCTGCGAGGGTTCTCAAGAGAAAGGATACAGATGCTGCTGAGCAAGCTGCTAACATGAAGCGGATGGCACTCTTGTTTCAGGACATGGTTGGAACGATGATCCAATCAGAATCCCCGGCCGAAAATCCGCCGATAACCATCGAGGATGATAGAGGGGAAATAACAAACCCTCCTCCAGCCTCATCAGCGGCCAAGGAGAAAATGATCTCCAAGGCCGCCCTTAATGATTACATTGCTCAAAAAATAAGAGCTCACCAAGCTAATGAAGCTGCTGGCTAAATTTTTAGAACTGGACAACCGTATCCAGGATGGTATGATCAAATCAAATACCCGTCGGGATATACGATCCCCAAGTTCCATGTCTACAAAGGAACAAGCAACCCTCATCAATACGTCGCGCAATTCAGAGCTCTGCGCGACAACATTGGAGGCAACGATAAATTATTGCTTCGCCAGTTCTTCGGCAGCTTGTCAGAAATAGCCTTCGAAGGGTACTCGGAGCTCCCAAATTACTATGTGAAAACATTCGCAGAAATGGAACTGCTTTTCACATAGCGGTTCGCCAGTGCGAGCGAACACACTCCGATCACGACATTAATCAATGCCAGGGTAAAGCCAAGAGTAACCTGGGTCCAATACGCGATCCGGTGGCGGAACCTGTGGTCTAAGTGTGAACAATGCATTGAAGAATCTCCTGCCGTGGGCATGTTCATCGGAACCCTTGATCCTCAAACGACTGTGTCCCTGTTCATGACATTCTTCAAGCCCACCAAATGGACCAGATGGGCCATGGGCTTTCCTCCTCAAATAAGGACCCTCGAAATGCTAAGGGTAAACGGAAAGAAGCCTTCATTGCTAACACGAAACAATATCCGAGTGGACCAAAACCAGCTGCTCGCCAAAACAACACGCACCTGCGCCCGTCCTTGGAAGAAAGGCTAGAATGAGTTTACTCATTTCCCCATGACAAGACGATGAGACTGTTCGAATTGGCAATGCGTAATAAACTCATCACATTACCAGACCCGCGGCGTCCACCGCAAGCCGGCGACGTCAACAACCTTAATTACTGTTCCTATCACAGAATGGTGAGCTACCCAATTGAAGATTGGTATGTCTTCAAAAAATGGGTCGAGAACCAGTATCAACAGGGAAAATTCATGCTCTCTGATAATTGGAAGGTAAACTCACCCCAGAAGCACACTCCCAAAAAAGTGGACGTGCAGAGGGCATCATGCTCACTAGTGGAAGAAACTCCATGGGAATTCGTTCTTTCAACAAAAACTAAAAGAACGCTGAAGGATCTACAGGCATATCCGGCAGTCAGGTGGAAAAGCCCACTTGAACCCGAAATAATCAAAGGGATGTTAAAATCTTATCCCGCACCGAAAATTGTTGACGAGGGGTAAAACCCCCAAGTCAAGCTTTCAAAGTCTTCGAAGAAAAAGAATAAGACCAAGAAGCCTGTGCAGCCTACTGAGTATGATGACAAGCGCACAGATCTACAAAAATACATAGATGCGCTGGAGGATTATAACCAGAAGGCGTGGACATCAGTCACGTTCGAAGAATTCCTCAAGCATATTCTTAAGGACGGAGACAGTGACAATGATGAGGGAAGTGACTCATCAGGAGATATCGAAGACCGTGTAGTAAGTTGCCACATGGTCTCCCATTCATTTTCATATGACGAAGAAGCTCCCTCAGCATCAGAAAAAAAACACAGAGGAACTAGGGGAAGAATCGGCGCTAAAATCCACGGAACTGCCAGAAGAAAATCTGATTGAGAGGATGCTAAACGAAACCTTTCAAAAAAGCAAAGTTGACCAAGAACGCGAAACAACCATATATGAAAAGGCTAAGCATCAGCGTCTGAGTAAAGAAGCTGCTGTGAGGACGAGTCGTAAAGTGCTCCACCAAACCAAAGTACACCTGCAACAAATAAGAGCTATCAAAATAGAGAAGCGGTTCACCAAACCTCTATCAATGGGGATGAAGCTACCACCTCTCATAAAGTACACTCCCGAAGTCACACGCTTCAATGGAGAAAAATCATATCCAAACTACTGCCTATATCATCAGAGGGTTGCCCATCCCATCGAGGAATGCAGTGCCTTCAAGAAGTGGTGGTAAGGATACGTTGCCCATAAAAAAAACTTCAAAAGGATGAAGCGAGAAACTCATGGTCATCGATGGTAAAATAGTAGGATGAACGCACATCAAAAAACAACTAGCAACTGTCATATGGTTGGTACTAGTTTGGATGGAGGAAAACCTCCAGTTCTTACATTCGGGAGTGATTCTGAGGTGGAAACACCCCTTAACACTCTCTTCAAAGACCCCGCCTCCGAAAAAGAAGAGGAGGAGAAGAACTGTGAAACCAATTAGCTGCGTAACCGCACGCTGCTTGAGAAGAAACTCGGACCTACAAACAAAGGTTTGAACATAAAAGAGAAAGGTAAAATCCCTGAGGAAATTGCCCTCGACGATGGAGTAGTAAAAGAGCTCACAACAGAAGATATGCCAAAGAAAAACAAGGTGGATTACAACTTTCTGGCACATATGATGAAAATACCCTCACAACTGAGCATATTGGATACCCTCCTCCTGTCCAAAGAGGCACGAGATTCCCTAATCAAGGCATTACAAGAGCCCGATCAGTTCCAAGATTTCTTCACAGAAGAGAAGATGGAAGATGAACAGGTAGAAGTCCACATGGCCGATATTACATTCAGCGATGAAGATCTCCTCCTCGGTACTGCGAACATAATCGCCCGTTATACATCACCAGATACTGCCACGACATCAAGATAGGGAAAATACTTGTCGACAACGGATCCTCCGTTAACCTTCTCAACTTGAGAGTGCTGAAAGAAATTTGCATGAGCGTTCAGCACCTTGTCCGAGATAAAATTACCATCTCCGGGTTCGAATCATAGTCATCACGGACGCTTGGCTCCGTAATACTGATGCTATGCTTCGTGATGCTCTTCACTAACATCAAATTTCACGTCATTGACGCCAAGACTTGCTATAACGCTTTGCTCGGCAGGCCTTAGTTATACGAGTACAACGCCATCCCTTCTACACAACATCAGTGTATGAAGTATTTCAAGGATAGCTCGGAGTACACCGTCATGGGAGAGCTAAATCCGTTCTCCATAAACGAAGTCCGGAAATACAAAGACGCAAAGTACTTCCTACCAGACTTCGAGAATACTGAAAGGTGCCACAAGCTGGAGAATAAACAGAAATCCACCGCCACTATCCTGATCTTTGGGAGCGATACTGAGGAAGATGATGAAATAGTCTACTCGGGGCTACCCCATAAAGAAAATTATAAGCATGGACCATCTACTCCTATCTTGGTCTTTGGCAGCGACTCTGAGGACGAGGCCAACACAGTGTTCTCTATCCGTCCGTCAATGCAAACTTTTGCCGGAGCAGACCAAAGTCTACAAATTTCAATGGCTCCGCCTCGACATTACAAGGAATTTGATGCGCTCAATACATACAGCGTACAAGAGCTACAAACTTTCTACGTGCCTCCTAAGCGAAGGGGTGAAAAGGCGATCCTCTTCTACCAATCTATGGAGACCAAAGTAGAAAAAAAGTTTGGCATGGTGCCGATTTTGAACTCGATAGGTTTCAGCTGATCCGTCTGCCAAGATATTACGCGGAGGGATTGAAAAGGTTGTTGAGATGCCAAGATGTACCCCTCGAAAAAACTGTTCGACAAGCCTAATTCTACAAAAAAGATTTAGGATATTTCCGGGACTCAGCGAAAAATGCCCAATGGGAAAATGGAGACAACCAGGCTCGGATATGTTCGTTTCAAGAAACGGGAGCAGATCTATAGTTGCCACGTCGTAAATAGCTCAAGTGAAGAGGAAAACGCTCTTCCAAATAGCCGTGATATCAAATCGGAGCAAGCTCCTGTTATAAAAACGTTGAGTCCGTCGCTGGAAGAACAAATTGACAAGATAATAAAAGAAACTTGTCAAACGAGCCGAGACAACCACAGCCGCGAAATGACCATTTATGAAAAGGCAAGGACGCAGCGTCCCAGTCAGCAATTTTTGGCAGAACTAGACCGTAATGCTGTTCATCCCCAGGCCGCTATGTATTCCCATGAAAGGGGAAAATCCCGAAAGGGAGGTAAAAATAAGGGAAAGAATGCAAATAACGCTTAAAGAAAACAAAGCGGATCTAAGACGCCATGCAAATGAGAAAAACTCGATTGCAACCTGTCATTTATAAAGAAGATAGGTCGGGAATACTCTTTCCGTCAAGACAAGACAGGGAAAATATTCAACCTTATCATGAAGTACCAAATGATGATACTTCCGGAGTCTCAGCACCCCAAACAAATAAACGAGGTCCATCATCCGGATTATTTCTCCTATCACCGAGTAATAGGTCATCCCCTTGAAGACTGCTTTACTTTCAAAGACTGGGTAGAAGACCAGTATCGACAAGGCATGTTCGTTTTATCTGACAGATGGAGGGTAACCCCCCACAAAAGCATGAGCCAAAAAAGACCTACCCCGTCAGGATAGGACTGGCTCAACCACAAAATGGGAAGCGAACTCATACTTGCCATATGATAACACTCTCAAAAGAGGGAGGGCACGAGAGTATGAATGAACTCTTCAGGTGCTTCGCAAATGAAGATGAGGACGGGGTGATCTTAGAGTTTCCACTATCACCAAAAAAGTTGGAAGATGAGATACACACCATAGCGAACAACCTAAGGAAAATTGACTTAGGAACGGAAAATGATCCGAGGCCAACATTCGTCAGTGAGCTACTATCTGAAAAATAGGTAGCCACGTTAAAAGACGTGCTCATGAAGTATAAAGACTGTTTTGCGTGGAACTATTCCGAGATGCCGGGTCTAGATCCAAAAATAGCAGTACATAAACTGGTTATATTGTCGGGCGAAAAGCCAATCAAACAGGCCCTAAGAAGGATGGTACTCGAACTTGAGATGAGTATCAACGCCGAAGTCAATAAACTAATTGACTTTGGTTTCATCCAAGAAGTTCAATATTCTGACTGGATCGCTAACATCGTTCCAGTGATGAAGAAAAATGGGACGATTCGCATCTGCGTGGTCTTTCGAGACCTCAACAAAGCCTGCCCGAAGGATGAATTCCTAGTACCCGTTACCGAGCTGATGATCGATAACACGTCTACCCATGGGGTCTTCTCCTTCATGGATGGATCTTCAGGATACAACCAAATAAAAATGCATCCAGAATACCAAAAGCATACCGCTTTCCGGACTTTGCTGGGCATATTCTACTAAAAAGTGATACTCTTCGGTCTGAAGAACGTTGGCGCTACCTACCAGAGGGCCATGACAAAGATCTTCGATAACCTCATACATGAGATCGTCGAATGCTACATCGACAACTTTGTGGTGAAGAGCAAATCTCACAAGGAGCATTGGGAACATATAAAAATAGTGTTCCAACGTTTTCGGAAGTATAATCTGAAGATGAATCCTCTAAAATGCGCATTTGGAGTTTCCTCAGGCAAATTCCTAGGATTCATCATACGTCACCGGGGTATTGAAATCGATCCCTCAAAGATCAAGGGGATTATGGAAATGCCCACGCCAAGAACCCTCAAACAACTGCGGTCTCTCCAAGGAAAGCTCGTGTATATTCGACGGTTCATAGCCAATCTCTCTGGAAAATACCGTCCCTGCAGTCATTTGATGAAAAAGGAGACCCCGTCGTCTGGGATCAAAAGTGCCAAGATGAACTGGACGAAATCAAACAATACCTGCAAAATCCGCCGGTATTGACCGCTCCGGTTAAGGGAAAACCCCTTATCTTATATACAACGGCCCTTGAGGGTTCTCTATGCGCATTGTGGGCACAAGAGAACAATCAGGGAAAGGAAAGAGCTCTATACTATTTAATTTGAGTTCTCCTGGGGGAAGAAAACAACTATTCCCCCATCGAAAAGTATTGCCTGACGCTGATCTTCGCAATAACGTAGCTCAGACATTACGCCTTGGCACATGAGGTCCACCTCTTATCGAAAATGGATCCTCTCAAATATCTGATATCAAAGGCCATACTGACAGGAAGGCTTGCCAAATAGGCCCTCCTCCTAATGGAGTTCTTGATAACGTATCGACCCCTCAAAGCAATGAAGGGTCAGGTCATTGCCGACTTTCTCGCGGAGCATCCGATACCAGCCGACTCCCCCATAAATTGCGAGTTTCTAGATGAGCATGCGTTCGACGCAATCGAAAAAGAAAACGATTCCCAATGGGAACTCTACTTCGATGGAGCATCTTCCATGAAGCGGCGAAAGAAAAACACCCCTATAATCAAAACTAGGGCGGGTCTTATCTTCGTGACCCCATAAGGAGGGATATTGCGTCATGCCCTCTCCTTAACAGAGCCAAGGACTAATAGAAGCTGAATATGAAGTTTTGATAGCAGGCCTCAAGATCGCTATCGACATGGGAATTAAAGACCTCCTCATATATGGAGACTACCAGCTAATCGTTAGCCAAGTAAATGATGACTATCAGACATACCAACCAGAGCTGGTAAAGTATGGAGAAAGAGTGTAACAACTGCTGACACAAATCCCTTCCTATACCCTGAAAAGCATACCACGTGAGGAAAATAGCAAGGTGGATGCATAGGCCAAATTGGATAAGGAACTGGCCGATGAAGACCTTGATGATGTGAGAATTATTGTGCAAAGCCGCAGGGTTCTTGCGCCAACAGATATATCTTCGGAAAACCTGATAGAGCCATCCGAAAGAAAAGAAATGACTGAACAAGCAGCCCTTCCAATAGAGGACAAAGAAAAGTTCAAGGAATGGAGAGAGGTCTTCATAGACTACTTTAAGTCTCAACGAACGCCCAAAAATGTATCGTCTAGACATCATCTTATGAAACGAGCTTTGTCTTTCGCCTTTGTCAATGATACTCTATATAAGAGATCGTTTGAATGTTTGTGGCTAAGATGCCTGGGGCCAAAGGAAGCAAAGAAAGTCGTCAAAGAAATTCATGACGGACTCCGCGGTTCTTATCAAGCTGGGCTAAAGATGAAGCTGAAGATAAAAAGAATGGGTTACTATTGGCCCACGATGATCCATGAATGCTTCAAATATGTGAAGCAGTGTTACTCGTACCAAATTCACGGGGATTTCATTCATCAACATCCAAATCTGCTACACCCGACAGTGGCTAGCTGGTCGTTCAAAATGTGGGGAACCGATATAATTGTCCCTATCAAACTGGCATCATCCAAAGGACATCGGTTCATATTAGCAACAACTGACTACTTCTCTAAATGGACAGAAGTGGTACCACTAAGGGAGGTGATGACGGAGAATAACCTCCACTTTTTTAGAACCCATGTCATCTATTGGTTCGGCACTCCGCGACGGATAATCTCGGATAATGGGTTAGCTTACAGAAGCCATAAAATAAGCCGCTTCGCACAACATCATAAAATAGATTGGAGATACTCTTCAGTCTATAATCCTCGGACCAACGGTCTAGCTGAAGCTTTCAACAAGACCTTGATAAAGATTATAAAAAAGAAAGTGTCCAGAAACAAAAAGGACTGGCACGAAAGGTTGCATGAAGCTCTCTGGGCATACCGAATAACGTTCAATATGGCCATGAATACAACACCATACGCATTGGTGTTCGGCACAGAAACAGTACCCCCGTTGGAAATAGAACTCCCCTCTTTACGAGTAGCGGTTCGATACGAGTTGACGGATGAAGAAAATGCTCATCTTAGACTTGAGGAGCTTGACGCCCTCGATGAAACTCGCTTTATAGTACAACAAAATCTGGAGGTTTATAAGGCAAGAATGACACGGTCATACGAAAAGCTGACCAGGCCGAGAACATTCCGCCAAGGCGAACTCGTGCTATTCGTCAAAAGACCAACGATCCCAAATCGTGCAAAATGGGGGAAGTTCGAGCCGAATTATGAAGGCCCGTACATTATAGACAAATTCTACCAAGGTGGAGTCTACCTGCTCATGGATATGAATGGAAAAAGACCCTTCCGGCCAATAAACGGTCGATTTCTAAAAAAAATACTACGCTGAACGAGTCATGACTTAGGTCAATGATAGATGATGACACTTGTGTCCGCTCGCTATCTTCCTGAGTCAGAACACTAAGAGTAGTATCAAAAAAGCTCCGTCGTCCCGAAATACGGGAATAATGGACCGAAACTTTCTTAAACTAATGCTGGACCGAAACGTCCTTAAACTAACAGTGGACCGAAATTTCTTTAAACTAAAATTCGTCCCCAAAATGTGAATGCTGGACAGAAACGTTCTTAAACTAATGCTGGACCGAAACGTCCTTAAAACTAAAATTCGTCCCCAAAACGGGAATGCTGGACCGAAACATCCTTAAACTAATGCTGGACCGAAACATCCTTAAACTAATAATGGACCGAAACGTCCTTAAACTAAAATTCGTCCCCAAAATAGGAATGCTGGACCGAAACGTCCTTAAACTAATGCTGGACCGAAATGTCCTTAAACTAATGCTGGACCAAAACGTTCTTAAACTAACGCTAGACCGAAACGTCCTTAAACTAAAATTCATCCGCAAATTGGGAATGCTGGGCCGAAACGTCCTTCAACTAATGCTGGACCGAAACGTCCTTAAACTAAAATTTGTCCCCAAAATGGGAATGCTGGATCGAAACGTTCTTAAACTAATGCTGGACCGAAACACCCTTAAGCTAAATTTCGTCCCCAAAATGGGAATACTGGACCAAAACGTCCTTAAACTAATGCTGGACCAAAACGTTCTTAAACTAATGCTGGACCGAAATGTTCTTAAACTAACAATGGACCGAAATGTCCTTAAACTAAAATTCGTCCCCAAAATGGGAATGTTGGACCGAAACGTTCTTAAACTAATGCTAGACCAAAATGTCCTTAAAACTAATAATGGACCAAAATGTTCTTACACTAACATTCGCCCCCAAAATGGGAATATTGGATCGAACGTTCTTAAACTAGCATTTCGCTCCAAATACGGCGATAAAGGACCGTCATATCCTCATACGTTTAGCCCTACGATGAATCCCTATATCGATTACCGTATACAATTCACGGGCTTAAATGATTAATAACTCTCCCAGGTCCTACATGATGAAGTCCTTAGAAAAAGATCGGATTCTACAGCTAATAGTGCGTTACCTTACGGGCCGGTTAAAAAAAACGGTAATTCCACAAGCGAAATGGGCACAGATGAAAACCCGAAAGGGCACCGTGAGTAAAAACAACAGGACTACCAGCGAACTAACGAAAATATGAGAGGGTGCGAACTCGTTAAAAAAAACGGTATGTCCACAAGCGAAATGGGCATGGATGAAACCCTGAAAGGGAACCGTGAGTAAAAACAGGAGGACTATCGGCGAGCTTGTGAAACCCGAAAGAGCGCAATCTCATGAAAACAAAAAAATATATACTTGCAGAGTCCTTTTGACCTTGCGAGGGTAAAATACCCGCGTGAGATCTTTACGACTCACAAAGGAGAAACATACTTAGGAGTCCCCATGATTCCTGAAGAGAAATTACACTTGCTAGATCCTCACGACTAGTAAGGAGAATTCCCCTTATGAGACCCTCACGGCTCATAGGATTCAAAACCCTTAGGTTATAGGGATCTAAATATGTTCTTAAGCCATCATATTCCCCTAATGTTGCCCTACAGGCGGTCCAATATTGACCCTTATATACAATCCACGGGCATAAATAAATATTCTCCCACCAAGTTCCACAAATGGCGAGAAATGTCCCTATATGGTGAGCGGCACTTATAAGTCCTCTCGACTTACAAGGAGAATATAATCTTGTAAGATCCTTACGACTTATAAGAGAAAAACACACTTAGGAATCTTCATGACTCCTAATGAGAAAATACACCTACAAGATCCTCTCGACTCGTAGGGAGAAATACCTTTATGAGACCCTTACGGCTCATAAAGCCAGAAAGCCTTAGTCGGCAGGATCCTAACCCTGTTTGTTAAGCCACCTTTGTCCAAACTAACAAAGGCAAATGGTGATTCGCTCCTAGCAATATCCTAGTTGTATCGATGCTGATGCCTAAATAGGTACCAAATTTCAAGTCCTCTCAGGGCAAATGATGATTCACTCCTGGAAATATTCCAGTGGTAGCGATGCTTATGCCAAGACTGGTATCAGATTAAAAATTCAAAAAAAAACCCGAAATGATAGGGCAACTCACAATAAAAAGCAGTGAGTAAAAACAAAAACAGCCGAAATGATTGGGCCCCATGATAAATATCCGAAATGATTGGGCAATCACGACTTTTGTGACATAAAAGCTGAAAAGATAGAGCATCGCAGAAAGAAACAAAAAAATGAATGAAAATGAAACTTTTTTGCCTTGCAAGTAAGTTCATATTGACTCTTGTATACGATCCATGGGCACAAATGAAAGAAAGGGAACCATATTTTCCCACCACACTTCGTCAAAAGGAGAACCAAGTCTTGACGGTACATATACAATCTAGAGACTATCCCGGCGTTCTTTCTCATTCCAGCAGGATGCGGACGTAACGTCTTCATAAAAAAAAAAGGAAAGACCCAAGGGTCAAAGCAAAAATGGAGTAATGGCAAAATCCTAGCTCCAAGTCTTGACGGTACATATACAACCTAAAGACTATCCCGACGTTCCTCTTCATTTCAGCAGGATGCGGACGTAACTATCAAATGAAATTGGAGCAATGGCATATTCCTAGCTCTGGACTTCAATTGCATTACATACAGCATAGAGGTCCTACAGATATCTATCCTACTTCAGCAAAGAATCGGCGCGACATCGTCAAAGCAAAAACGAAGTGACTACATATTCCTAACTTCAGGTCTTGACGACAGTAGATACAAAGCCTAAAGACCGTTCGAGATCATCGCACCCCAGAAGGGTGCGGTTATGACTCATCGGGTCTCCAAATTGAGCCTAATCTCAAGTAAAAAACGCCACGGGCAAATACTTAACATTTGCTCTTCCGACGGTAATATAAATACTTTAACCTAAGAAGATTACTTGAAGACGTTTTGTCCAGCCTCAGAAGGGATCAGAGATATGACAGTCGCGAGGCTACTCGAACAGCGGCTTAAAAACTGCATATCGAGGAATACATCAACTAACGCGACGGTACCACGGACTAAAGCCCTAGTACCACAAACCTAACGAACCCCTGTCATAAAAGAATGGGGGTTATCTACATAAAACGTTAGGACGAGTTTTCCTGTAAACCCAAGGGAGGTAAACTAAAAACACTCCGAAATGAGTACATAAACTAAAGACTCCGAAATGAGTGAATAAACTACAAACTCCGAAATGAGTACATAAACTAGAGACTCTGAAATGAGTGAATAAACTACAAACTCCGAAATAAGTACATAAACTAGAGACTCCGAAATGAGTGAATAAACTATAAACTCCAAAATGAGTACATAAACTATTTCTCGCCAGATCAAGACATCAAGAAACAGAAAGGTCGAAAATTTTAAAGTTATATACGATACGCCAGCCCAAAACCAGCCATATGCTATACATTACTCTACACTACTTCACTCATGGGTATGCCTCCGTGAGCAAGGTAATATGGGGAAGCATTTGTTCACATTAGTCCGGTGTTCACCTACATTTAGATGCATATTTGAATGAGAAATTGCATTGAAAGTATGCTCATTTATGTGTGCGTTTGTGTGCGCCATATATGCGTGCATCATTAGCATTCGTACACAGCAGAAACTCCTAAGGGTAAAGTGCAATGTACATGTGCAGAGGCAAGATGCCCACATGAATATGTGCTAGGGGTGAAACATTCAGCGGTCAACGATAAAGAAACACATTTAAATAAACACTTTATTCTACAGGAAATAGATCACCAAACATGTGATCAAAAGTACAAGGGTTTACAAAACTATAAATAAAGTTTTCTACAGCCCTCTCAGCCTTTTCCACCATGTCGAAGCGGCGATCTTCACGAGGAGTCGCTCCCCATCGGTCAGCGCCATGCCCATCGGCGAAGGCAGATATGAGGGCCCGCTGAGCCCGTATCTGATTTAGCAGTTGAACAGAGCGATCTTTCAGAGGCTAGGTAATCAAATGTGCCTCATAAAAGCACTCAATCTTGTCCTCTGCTGCGTCGAGAATCGCCGGAGTCATCTCCGCTGGATAAGGGAGAATGTCAGCGAGCATGGACATGAAGATTATCCGGAGCCAAATGGAGCCGATGGGAAGAGGATATCCTCTACGAGTCAGGAGCTCGTTCATCACCGTGTCGCATTGGTTATCCGTGAGAATGTGATTCACCAAGCATGCAGAAAAACAAGGAAAAATTCCCTTGATGGGCACCTCTCATAGTTGCCGACGAGCATATAGACGATTGCAAGCCATAACTTTTGATTTGTTAAAAAAATGGTTCTTTCCTTGTGAAGAAGAAGAAGAACATTGCTTCAGAATATAAAGAGAAGCATTTAAGTTTAGGCACAGAAAATATTATGCATAGTGGAACTATTTCCAAGTTCTGACAAAAAGAAGGTATTGAAAAAGAAAGAGTTGACTCATGAAAAGAAGAGCAAGAAGGTGAAACGATTCCCTCGCATCCTATAGCAGCGTCTCACGTGCATGGCACGTGAGCGCCGACGCTATTTTTTTTTTATAAATTACAGCGCCTCATGTGAAACACATGTGAGTATTGGCGTAAAAAAATGGGGGCTTTGTTATTCATACTTTAAAGAAATTTATACATTCATAATGAGGATTATAAAAAAAAGGGAGAGAAAGAAAAAAATATTATCAAAATGTCTACAATGGCAAGACACTGAACTCTGGACATGGATTCTCAAACTCAAAAGCAAGTTTGAGCAATGCACGTTCAGTCTCATCAACTATCTTTTTGTACATCTTTTCTCGGATGCAAGCGTCCGGGTCACCACTGATGTCCTCCACTCTCTGGTATGCTGATACTATTGCCTTTTGTTGAAAGTCATGATGCAAGATAGAGTCAAGAGTATTGTTCCCCTCCGAAAGACGCTGCGAAGACGCGGCGGGCGTCTTGCCTGAAATTCGGGGCAGATGCTAATTGGTGCTATCCGTCCACCTCTCCGAAGATGCCAAGTTGATTTATGGCACCATGTATCGAAGGTTTAAACGGATGCGGCAGATATAGCAGACTTCGTCAGATTCCCCCTCGTTCGAGGGGGTTTTGATTATGGGGACGCTCTTACCTGCAGGCGCAAGCCCCTGCAGTTAATTACGCTACCGCATCGCGGTAACAACTTTCTCCTTCTCCAGATGGTCACTTCATGTCGTGGGTGCTTATTTTGTTTGTGGTTGCCCGTGGATTGTATACGGAGACTAATTTTTGTTGTTACCTGTAGGACATGGATTAGTCCAAATCCGTATATTCTCAGATTTGGGTTTGGGGTTTTGGTTTAAGGATACGTTAGCCATATTTGAGGCTAAGATCAACTTAAACGTTTGTTAAGGACACGCTAATCTAATTTGAGACTAAGATCGACTTAACGGGAACGTTTAGATCCGACAAGAGAGCATTTGGACTCCATTGTTTAGTTTAGAGACATTGCGGTCGATTGCCAGTTTTGGGACATGGTGGTCCAACATTCCCATTTTGAGGACGAATATTAGTTTAATGACATTTCGGTCCAGCATTCCCATTTTGGGGAAGAATATTAGTTTAAGGACATTTTGTCCAACATTCCCATTTTGGGGACGAACATTAGTTTAATGACATTTCGGTCCATGAGTTTAAGGACCCCACAGTCCGTAGCAATGTATGGTTGTCGGGACCCATCACCTCTCTGACGACGTTGAAGGATTACAACGACAAATATCAGAGAAGTTCAGAGATGTACCCTTGAACCGTGTGTAAATTGATTTGGGAGAGCAGTTGCACTCAGTTCAATTTAATTTGAGGACTTATGGCCAGAATTGGGTTAAGTCCATCTGAAAATGTTTAACATTTTGTTCATGATTGTCCTGTTTAGGCCTTTGCTTGGGCTCTGCCCTTTTACAATGCAGAGTATTGGGCTCTTTATTTAAATGCATGGCATTTATATTAGGCCTGTTAGGCTTTTTAATTGGGCTCTGCCCTTTCTTTAATAATGCATAGCATTTGTTTTGGTCTGTTAGACCTTTTAATTGGGCTCTGCCTCTTTTTAATAATGCAGAGCATTGAATGGTCTGACAGTGCGCCACAGGGCCTGTCAGGCGCTCTGCGCCAATTAAAGAGCACAAGGCGCCAGCGCATGTGGAGGTGACACGTGTCACGCTCTGGTGAGCGCAAGTCTGTTAGCGCAGTGCGCTGCGCCAGTACGCTGCGCTAGTGCGCTGCTGACACGTGGTGCGCTCTGGTGCAGTGCGCCAACCCAAGAGCGCAACAGCGCAAATCAAGAGTGCAAGGCACTGTTCAGTAGCGCAGAGTGCATCTTGATCTAATTTAGATCAAAGAAAATAATCTTTTTAGAGGTTCTACCTCAAGATTCAAGAACCGATGGTTCAACAAAAGGCAATGCCTTTATATACATCAAAAGATCTAATAAAGAAGTAAATTATTTTTTTATTGTTTTTCTGATTAGATCTTTATGATCTTTTTTCTTTTTATTGAAAATCTTGATCTTGTTTTTAGATCTTTGATCTTATTAGATGAAATTCTTCTTTTTGTGAGATGTTTTCATCTCTGTTCTTCCAAGAATTAAATTCTTTACCTTAAAGAAGATGATCTTCTTTCTTCAAACGCTTGCCTTTCAAATTTTTCAGAGTTCTCCTTTTTCTCTATCTCTGTATATGTATCCCTTTTCTTTTCTTTTATTTTTATTTTAGAAAGAAGGATCATTGGTCGTTGGGACCCACCACTTCTCCGACGACACTGAGAGATTACAGTGCCATATATCGAAGGTGTGGAGGGATGTACCCTTTGAACCATGTCTCATTCATTAGGGGGGAAGAACAGGCTGGAGCTTAAGCTTATCGCTGCTGAAAAAGGCTTCTTTGCGTTCGCGCACGTGTGTCGCATGTGTTGGGCGCACGTGCGTCGCACGTGTTGGGCGCTCATATTTGCATGTAGCGCACATTATGAGGAGAAGCAAGGCTTCTATATATGGAGAACTAAGCTCTTATGGAGAACTAAGCTCCTTTGAGTATTGAATCCTTTGAGGATTGAACTCTACCCTTTCTAAGAGGTATCCCCTCTTATACGGGAGTGGTAGAGAAGCCATCTCTCCTTTTCTCGATGTGGGACTAAAAAATGTATTCTCCATGTAGTAGAGCATTACTTTAGATTACACGTGCATAGCACATTTGCTCATAACTTTTGATCTCGGATGAATTATGAGGCCCATAATATATCAAATCGAAGGATTTTTCGAGACACTTTCGATACCATCAGAATTTAACTGTTTCTCATTCCGGAGTTTGTCAAAATACAGCTCGGAAAATACTGGTTCACATCTTCTTCCTTAGATAACATGTGCATAGACATTTGCTCATAACTTTTGATCCCGGATGAATTATGAGGCTCATAATATATCAAATCGAAGGTTTTTTCGAGATGCTTTCAATACCATCAGAATTTAACTATTTCTCATTCGAGAGTTTGTCAAAATACAGTCCGGAAAATACGGATTCACATTTTCTTAAGGGTATCGCTGCCATTTGATGCCTTGGGCTCTTTTGTGCATAAATTTTTGGCGGGAACAAATGCCCCCCACTACTTTGCCCATGTAAGTATATACGTGGGTGAAGTAGTGCAGAATAATTCATAGCGTGTGACCAGTTTCGGGTTGGTATATAATTTTCAGAATCTTGATCTGAGAAGATAACGAGCGGACATAAGCGTCGTCATTTATCATTGACTCAAATCTCAACTCTTAAGGGATATAGTCCTAAGCCCTCAGCTCCATGAGCCGTACCCTTCTATTCCTTTATGTTTTACTCTGGCGTGAAGTAGTTTATATGCTCATGAGTAACTTCTCCATTTCAGTAATATGTGGCTTTGGCAAGTGTGGCCCATAGATGGTAGATAACAGTTAATCTTGAACTCTTTATAAGATAGTGATGGCTTAGGAGACAGGGGTAGGATCTGTCATCTAAGACTTTTCAACTTTATGAGCCGTGAGGGTCTCATCAAGACTTTTCTCCCTACGAGTCGAGAGGATCTCATAGGTGTATTTTCTCCTTAGGAATCGTGAGGATTCCTAAGTGCGTTTTCTCTTAAGAGTCGTAAGGATCTCACAAGAGAATTTTTCCTCTTACAAGTCGAGAGGACCCGTAAGCGGTTGTTTCCCTCCTTGTCGAGATTCGACTTTGGAGAGTGTGGCCCGTGAATAGTATGCAAAAGTCCATTTTGGACCGACTTGCAAGGCCCCGGTGCTTAGGAAACCGGTTCTTATCCCGATTGCCTAAGGTTTTTCTTCACGAGTCGAGACGAATTGAGCATTTCTCGTAAGGATATCCTAACGTCACAGTTAACCTCTGTTCTTTACGACAGAGGTCCGTTAGGGTCTGTGGTACTAGGGTTTTGTCCGTCGTATCGTCGTGTTGGCTGATGTGTTCCTCGATAGGCAATCTTGCTTGTTCGAGTAGCCTTGCGACTGCCGTGTCTCTGATCCCTTCGGGGGCTGGACAAGACGTATTCAAGCAATTCTCCTAGGCAGTTTGACCGTCGGAAGAGCAAGCGTTAGGAATTTTGCCATGCCGCTTTTTACTTGAGGTTAGGCCCATTTTGGAGAGCCCCGATGAGTCATAACCACTTCGCACTGGTGTGGGATGATCTCCGATAGTCTTTCAGGTTTTATATGAGTTACCGTCAAGACCCTGAAGCTAGGAATTTGGCCTTTCCTTCGTTCGCTGGCATCGCGTCTGCTGTAACGAGACGAATGTCGCGGTTGTCTCTGGGTTGCAGGTGAACCGTCGAGGTTTAGAACTAAGGATTTTGCCGTGGCTCCGTTGTTTGATTGTCGCGTCTGAATCCTGCTGGAGGGAGAACGCTGTGGTAACATCTCGTCTGCTGTACCGAGACGAACGTCGGGGTGGTGACCACTCCGTGCTGGTGCGGGATGATCTCCGATTGTCTTTCAGGCTTTATATGTGTTGCCGTCAAGACCCTGAAGGTAGGACTTTGGCATTTGCTTCGTTTGTTTTGTCATGTCCGAATCCTGTTGGAGGAAGGACGCAGTAGTGACATTTCGTCTGCTGTATCGAGACGAATGTCAGGTGGTGACCACTCCGCGCTGGTGTGGGATGATCTCCGATTGTCTTTGAGGCTTTATATGAGTTGCCGTCAAGACCCTGAAGCTAGGAATTTTTCCTTTGCTTCGTTTGCCGGCATTGCGTCTGCTGTATCAGGACGAATGTCGCGGTTGTCTCTAGGTTGCTGGTAAACTGTCGAGGTTTGGAACTAGGGATTTTGCCGTGGCTCCGTTGTTTGATTGTCGCGTCTGAATCCTGCTGGAGGAAGAACGCTCTTAGTGACATCTTGTCTGCTGTATCGAGACGAACGTCGAGGTGGTGACCACTCTGCGCTGGTGTGGGGTGATCTCTGGTGGTCTTTCGGGTTTTATATGAGTTACCGTCAAGACCTTGAAGCTAGGAATTTAGCCTTCGCTTCGTTTTCTTTGACGTGTCCGAATCTTGTTGGAGGAAGGATGCTGTAGTGACATTTCGTCTGCTGTATCGAGACGAACGTCGAGGTGGTGACCACTCCGCGCTGGTATGGGATGATCTCCGGTTGTATTTCAGGCTTTATATGAGTTGCCATCAAGACCCTAAAGCTAGGAATTTGTCCTTTGCTTCGTTTGTTGACATTGTGTCTGCATCCTGCTGGACTGCGGAGGAACACAGTCGTTGACATCTCGTCTACTGTAACGAGACGAATGCTGAGATGGTCTCTAGGTTTTCTGTGAACCGTCGAGATTTGGAACTAAGGACTATGCCGTGGCTCCGTTTGATGGTGTAACATCTATGTCCTGCTGGAATGAGGAGGCACACCGTTGTTGGTCTCCAGGATGTAGATGTGGCCATTGAGACTTGGAACTAGGGACTTTGCCATTGCTCCGTTTCGTTGCAACTCTGAGGTCGGTTGTTGACGTCACGTCTGTATCTGGTTGGAGTGAGGAGAAACGCCGTTGGTGATCTCTAAGTTGTCGATATTGACGTCGAGACCCTGAAGCTAAGGATCTTCCTTTGCTTCGTTTGTTGACATTGTGTCTGCAATATGGCGACAAATGTCGAGGTTGTCTCTAGGTTGTCTATGAACCATCGAGATTTGGCTTCGCTTTCTGATGGAGCCCGTTGGGAAGGTATGGTTCCCCCTTTGTTTGCGCCCCTGGATTGTATACAGGGATTGATGTAATAGCACCTATAGGGAATAAATTTCATTTTTCTTTATTTCTTTCCGCGATGCTCTATCATTTCAGCTTTTTATATCGCGAAGGTCATGATTGCCCCATCATTTCGGTTATTTTTCGCGGTGCCCAGTCATTTCGGCTATTTATTTTATTTTTACTCGCTGCTTTTATTGCAAGTTGCCCAATCATTTCGGCTATTTTCCATGCATACATTTTTACTTGCTGATTTTGTCGCAAGTTGCCCCATCATTTCGGCTATTTCGTATGCATGTGTGGCTTGCTGGCTTTTTGCTGCAAACTTAAGATCAAACACCGATTTCGGCATCAACACCGCTACAACTGGGATATTACCAGGAGCGAATCATCATTTGCCTCTGTCGATTTCAAACAAAGGTGGCTTAGCAAACAGAGTTAGGGTCCTGTCGACTAAGGCTTTTGACTTTATGAGCCGTAAGGGTCTCATAAAGATATTTCTCCCTTCGAGTCGTGAGGATCTCGTGGGTGTGTTTTCTCCTTAGGAGTCATGAGGATTCCCAAGCGTATGATCTCTTGTAAGTCGTAAGGATCTTACAAGAGGGTTTTCCCCTTATAAATCGAGAGGACTCACGAGGGTTGTTCACCGTGCGAACATATCCCTAGTCACGGGTGGGACTTGGTTAGGGAGATGTTTATTCGCCCCCGTGGATTGTATACAAGGGTCAGCATTGAGCCGCTTGTAGGGCAGTATCGGAGGTTGTGGGAGTTTCTTAAGAACAGGTTCAGGTCTTTGTAGCTTAAGACTTTCAAATCTTATGAGCCGTGAGGGTCCCATAAGAGAGTTCTCCTTACGAGTCGTGAGGATCTCGCAAGTGCAATTTCTCCTTAGGGGTCATGGGGATCCCTAAGTGTGTTGCTCCCTTGTGAGTCGTAAGGATCTCGCACGGCTGGTTTCTCCTTACAAGGTCGAGAGGACCCTGTAAGTGTCTTTTAACAAGGCTGCGCCCTTTCGGGTTTTCACAAACATTCACCGGTAGCCCTGCTGTTTTTACTCACGGAGCCCTTTCGGGTTTTCATCCGCGCCCATTTTGCTTATGGACATACCGTTTTCTCTTTTCTCTTCTTTTTTTTCTAACGAGGTTGCGCCCTTTCGGGTTTTCACAAACACTCGCCGGTAGCCCTGCCGTTTTTACTCACGGAGCCCTTTCGGGTTTTCATCCGTACCCATTTTGCTTGTGGACATACCGTTTTCTTTTTTTTATTCTTTTATTCTTTTTTTTGTATCAGCTTTGGGATGCTGCAATCCACCGTAGTTTCTCGACATTTCGGTCAACAGCTAGTTTTAGGACATAGTGGTCCATCGTTAGTTTAAGAACGTTTCGGTCCGATGTTAGTTTAATAACGTTTCGGTCCTTTGTAAAGTAAGCCGGTTACTACTTATAGAGTTTGGGCTCAGGAAGATAGCGAGCGGACATAGTCGTCGTCATCTATCACTGACCTAGGCCGTGACTCGTCAAGCGTAGTACTTCTTCAGGAAGCGACCATTTATTGGCCTAAAAGGTCTTTCACCATGCATGTCCATGAGTAGATAGGCTCCACCTTGGTAGACCTTGTCTATGATATACGGGCCTTCATAATTTGGCTCGAATTTTCCCCGCTTGGCGCGATTGGGGATCATAGGTCTTTTGACTACTAGCACGAGTTCGCCGTGGCGGAATGTCCTCGGCCTGGTCAATCTTTCATATGAGCGCGTCATCTTTGCTTTATAAGCTTCCAGATTTTGCTGCGCTACGAGCCAGGTTTCATCAAGGGCATCGAGCTCCTCAAGCCAAAGGTGAGCGTTTTCTTCGTTTGTCAGCTCGTAATGGACCGTCACTCGTAGAGAAGGTAATCTATTTCGAGGGGGAGTACTGCTTCTGTACCGAATAACAACACGTACAGCGTTGTGTTTGTGGCCTACTTGAACGTAGTTCGATACGCCCAGAGAGCTTCTTGCAGTCTCTCGTGCCAGTCCTTTTTATTTCGGAACACCGTCTTCTTCACGATCTTCGTCAAGGTCTTGTTGAAAGTCTCAGCTAGACCGTTAGCTCTGGGATTATAAACTAAGGAGTATCTCCAGTCTATGTTGTGTTGTTGCGCGAAGCGGCTGATCTTGTGGCTTCTGTAGGCTGGCCCATTATCGGAGATGATCCGTCGCGGAGTTCCAAACCGATAAATGACGTGCGTTTTGAAGAAATGGAGGATATTCTACGTCTTCACTTCCCTCAGTGGCACTGCTTCTGCCCATTTGGAGAAGTAATCAGTTGTTGCCAAAATGAAACGATGTCCTCTGGACGATGCCAGTTCAATAGGGCCGATTATGTCGGTTCCCCACATTTCGAACGGCCAGCTAGCCACTGTCGGATGTAACGGATTCGGATGCTGATGGATAAAGTCCCTATGGATCTGGAACGAGTGGCATTGCTTTGCATACTCGAGGCAGTCCTGGATCATCGTGGGCCAGTAGTAGCCCATTCGTTTAATTTTCAACTTCATCTTTGGGCCAGCTTGATGAGAACCACAAAGTCCGTTGTGAACTTCCTGAACAACTCTTTTCGCCTCTTCAGGTCCCAAGCATCTCAACCACAGAGAATCAAATGACCTCTTGTACAGAGTATCATTGACGAAGGCAAAAGATAGGGCTCATTTCATGAGCTAATATTTTGAGGACGCATCTTCAGGCGTCCGACGGGATTTGAAGTAGTCTATAAAGACTTCTCTCCAATCCTCAACCGTTTCTTGGTCTTTTATTTGCAGGGCCGTTTGCTCAATCGCTTCCTTTTTCTTGGACGACTCTGGAGATATTTCTGCCGGTGCGAGGACCCAACGGGTTTGTACCACGATTCTGACGTCATCAAGGTTCTCATCAGCCAGTTCTTTAGCGAGCTTGGCTAACGCGTCCGCCTTACTATTTTCTGCACGCGGTATGCTTTCCAACATGTAGGAGGGAATTTGAGTCAGCAGTCGCTGTACTCTCTCGCCATACTTCACCAGCTCTGGCTTGCACGTCTGGTAGTCGCCGTTTACTTGACTAACGACCAGTTGAGAGTCTCCGTATATGAGGAGGTTCTTAATTCCCATGTCGATGGCGATCTCAAGGCCTGCTATCAAAGCTTCGTATTCGACTTCATTGTTCGTCCTCGGCTCTGTTAAGGATAAAGCAAAGTGCATTATCCCTCCTTGTGGGGTCACGAAGATGAGGCCTACCCCTGATTTGATTATAGGCGTGTTTTGTTTGTGCTTCTTCATGGAAGAGGCTCCATCGAAGTAAAGTTCCCATCGGGTATCACTACCGTCGATCGCATCAAACGCATGTTCGTCTGGAAGTTCGCAATTCAAAGGGGAATCTGCCGGTATCGGATGTTCAGCGAGAAAATCGGCGATGGCCTGGCCTTTCACTGCCTTAAGAGGCTGGTAAGTTATCGAAAACTCCATCAAGAGCAAGGCCCATTTAGCGAGTCGCCCTGTCAATATGGCCTTTGACATCAAGTATTTGAGAGGATCCACCTTCGATATGAGACGGACTTCATGCGTCAGCGCGTAATGCCTGAGCTTCGTTATCGCGAAGATCAACGCCAGGCAATGTTTTTCAATGGGAGAGTAATTACTTTCTGCCCCCAGCAGAACTCGAGTCAAGTAATAGAGAGCTCTTTCTTTCCCTTGGTCGTTCTCTTGTGCCCATAATGCGCCTAAGGAACCTTCAAGGGCAGTTGTATATAGAATGAAAGGCTTTCCCTTGACCGGGGGGCCAGAACTGGCGGGCTCTGCAGATACTGCTTGATTTCGTCCAGCGCGCCTTGGCATTTGTGATCCCAAACGAACGGGGTTCCCTTCTTCATCAGGTGACTGTAAGGACGGCATTTCCCTGAAAGATTAGTTATAAATCGCCGGATATATGCGAGCTTTCCCTGGAGAGACCGCAATTGTTTAAGAGTCCTTGGCGGAGGCATCTCCATGATCGCCTTGATTTTTGACGGATCTATCTAAATGTCTCGGTGCCGAACAATGAATCCTAGGAATTTGCCTGAAGAAACTCCAAATGCGCATTTGAGAGGGTTCATCTTCAAGTTGTATTGCCGAAGGCGTTGAAATACGATCTTCAGATGCTCGAGATGCTCCTCGTATGATTTGCTTTTCACCACGAGGTCATTGATATAACATTCGACGATTTCATGTATGAGGTCATCGAAGATTTTCGTCATGGCCCTCTGATAGGTGGTACCGGCATTCTTTAGACCGAAGGGCATCATCTTGTAGCAGAATATACCCAAAGGGGTTCGGAAAGCGGTTTGCTTCTGGTCTTCGGGATGCATCTTTATCTGATTATATCCTGATGAGCCGTCCATGAAGGAGAAGACTTCGTGAGTGGACGTATTGTCTATAATCAGCTCGGTGACCGGTACTGGGAAGTTGTCTTTTGGACAGGCTTTATTGAGATCCCGGAAGTCCACACATATGTGCACTGTCCCGTTTTTCTTTATCACCGGGACGATGTTGGCGATCCAGTCAGGATACCGAACTTCTTGGATGAAGCCAGAGTCAATCATCTTCTCGACCTCGGCGTTGATGCTCATTTCAAGCTCGAGCCGCATTCTTCTCGGTGCTTGTTTGATTGGCTTGATGTCCGGAGATATCGTCAGTTTATGGACAACAATCTCTGGATCCAGTCCTGGCATTTCGGAATAGTTCCATGCGAAGCAGTCTTTGTACTGTATGAGCACGTCCCTGAGTGCCGCCACCTGCTCTTCGAACAGCAGCTCGCTGACAAACGTAGGCCTTGGGTCATTTATCGTCCCCAAATCGATTTTTTTTGAGGTTATCTGCAGTGGTATGTATTCCATCTTCCAGCTCTTTCGATGCTGGTGGAAATTCTGAGATCACCTCGTCATCATTGTTTTCGAAGCACCAGGGGAGGTCTTCTATATTCTCGGTCTCTTCTTTTGATATCGTTATCATATGACAATTACGAGCTCGCTTCGAAGACCGATGCGGATCTGGTTCCACTCTCGTGGCTTTGGGCTCATGTTTCTGTGGCGGCGTTACCCTCCAGCTGTCAGATAGAGCGAACTTGCCGAGCTGATACTGATCTTCGACCCAATTCTTGAAGGTGAAGCAATCTTCGAGAGGGTGCCCTATTACCCTGTGATAAGAGCAATAGTTTGGGTGTGAGACTTCGCCTGCTTGTTCGGGGTGCTTGGACTCCGGAAGTGTAAGCATTTGGTGCTTTATAGCTAGGTCAAGTATCTTCTTTGTCTTGTATTGAGGAAAAGAGTATGCTCGACTCATCTTCTTCATAAGGGACAAATCCGGACCGTTCTATTCCCGACTGCGTGGCTTCTTGGTCCCGCTTTGTCGTTGCTGATTGTCTTTTCCGCTTTTTGACTTGTTTCTGCCTCTGCATCGGGCCTTTTTTACAACAGGTTGACGAGGAACGGCATTTTCGTCTTTCACAGCCTGTTGAAGGAGGTGTTGCGTCCTGGCTTTCTCGTAGATGGCCATTTCGTGGTTGTGGTCGTCTCGAACTTTCTGACCCGCTTCCCTGATAAGCTTGTCCATTCGTTCTTCAAATGACGGACTCGGCATTTTGGTTGGAGGATTTTGTTTTGGTGCGGGGTCGGCATCTTCTGACAAGGCATCCTTTCTTCATCGAAGTTATATATGGTGTAGCTACCATGGACTCGTTCCCGTTTCTCGGATTTCACATATCCAAGCTCAAGCGTTCCCATTCTTCCGTTGGGCAACTTGCGCTGAGTCCCAGGGACATCCCGAATCCTGTTGTAGAACCGAGCTTGTCGAATAGTCTGTTTGAAAGGTACCCCTTGGTGCTTCAATAGCCTTTTTAGTCCGTTCGTGTAGTATCTGGGTAAACGGATGGGTTGAAGCCTGTCAAGCGTAGAATCTGCGCCGTGCCAGATTTCTTTCTCCACTCTTGTTTCCATGGACTGATAGAACAGGATCGCCATTTCACCTTTCCGCCTAGGAGGGACGTAAAACGTCTGCTGGTCTTGCACACTGTAAGCTTCAGGTGCATCAAGATCTTTGTAGTGCTCCCACGGAATCATGGTAATTTGCAAACTCTGATTATCACCGGTGAATGCTTGTATTGACGGTCGAGCGGAGAATATAGCATGGACCTCATCTTCCGAGTCACTGCCAAAGATAAACATAGGAGCGCACGGTTCTGGCTTGTTGTGCTGGGGTAGGCCTGAATAAACTATCTCTTCCTCTTCTTCAGTATCGCTCCCGAAGACGGGAATGGTGGTGATAGCTTTGTTCTCCGGTTTGTGACACCTCTCTATGTCCTCAAAATCTGGCAAGAAGTATTTTGCATCTTCGTACTTGCGGACTTCGTTCATGGAGAATGGATTCAGCTCTCCTGTCATGGTATACTCAAGACCATCCTTGAAATACTTCATACACTGATGTTGCGTAGAAGGGATGATGTTGTACTCGTGTAACCAAGGATGACCGAGCAAAGCGTTGTAGCATGTCCTGGCATCAATGGCATGAAATTTAATGTCTGTGACAAGCAGCCCGAAGCGCAGCGTCAGTATTACAGACCCAAGGGTCCGTGATGACCGGGAGTCGAATCCGGAGATGGTGATCTTATCACGAGCGAGGTGTTGAACACTCATGCAGATTTCTTTCAACACTCGCACGTTGAGGAGATTGACGGAAGAACCATTGTCGACCAGGATTTTGCCTATCTTTATATCGTGGTAGTATCCTGAGACATAGAGGGGACGGTTGTGGTCGCACATCCCAAGGAGAAGGTCTTCATTACCGAACGTGACATCGGCTGTGTGTACTTCTTCCAGCTCGTCCTTCATCCTTTCTTCGGCGAGGAAGTCTTGGAATTGCTCGGGCTCTTGCAGCGCCTTGATTAACGAATCTCTCGCTTCTTTTGATAATAAGAGGGCGTCGAGAATGCTGAGCTGAGAGGGTAGCTTCCTCAGGTGCGCTAGGACGTTGTAGTCCACTTTTTTCTTTTTTGGCGGGTCTTTGGCAGTCAGCTCTTTCATGACTTGGTCATCCAGGGCAATATCCT
The DNA here is from genome assembly GCA_030015575.1 of Agapanthus africanus. Classification (NCBI taxonomy): domain Eukaryota; kingdom Viridiplantae; phylum Streptophyta; class Magnoliopsida; order Asparagales; family Amaryllidaceae; genus Agapanthus; species Agapanthus africanus. The sequence goes on from CM057340.1 coordinate 798,468,073, forward strand.
CAGAGACCTTTTCTTTTCCTTTATCTTTTCTATTCGTGGGTCCGAGATTCTTTTCTGGAAGCGTACGATTACGCAGCTGAATATTTTCACAGGCCTTCGGTTCTTCTTCTTTCCTTAAGATGGATTCTTTAAAGAGGGGGCTAAGAGCCATTTCCTCGTCAGAGTCGCTCCCAAAGGTGAGAACCTGTGATCCTCCGGCATTGACCACGCGACAGTTGCTGGTAGTTCCTTTATGCTCTTCGGTCGTGCTTCTCTGCTCCCGACGAGTTTTGTGTTTCATCCGCTTGAAATGCTGCCGGCGAGCAACATATCTCTGCCACCATCTTTTAAAAGCGTCGCATTCTTCGGTGGGGTGCAAAATCTTTCGATGATATGCGCAGTAATTAGGATGCATCCCTGCTCCACCGAGAGTGTTTTCTTCAGAGGGTGGTAGCTTCATTCCCATTGATATGGCTTTAGCGAGCCTTTTCCTCGTCTTGAATTTGTTTTTATCCATGACGGATGTCCCTTGATCTGGCGGGAATGTCTCGACTCTTTCGTCTAGTCGGCGGCGTTTGGCTCTTTCAAATATGGCCATCTCACGCTCCCGATCGGCTTTACTTTTCAGACAAATCTCATTCAGGAAGGCGTCGATCATCTCGTCTGACGGCCATAGATGTTCTGGCTCGGGACCTGCCTCCAGTCTTTCTGTGCAAGGAGCCTCTTTATCATCTATCAACGAGTGAGAGATCACATGACAACTTGCTACGCAGTCCTCAGATTCATTTGATGAGTCTTCTCCATTATTTTCGTCCTCGAGGACGTGGCTGAGGAACTCTTGGAGCGTGATTGGAATCCGCGCCTTCTGGTTATACTCTTCCAGCGCGTCAATCTGAGTCTGTAAGTCCGTGCGCTTGTCGCCAGGCTTCACGGGCTTTTTAGATCTCTTTTTCTTCTTCTTTGAAGATTTCAACGGCTGGGCGTAAGTGTCTGGGCCATCACCGCCAATCTTTGGGGTTGGGTGCGGCTTCAGCATCCCTTCGATGATCTGAGATTCCAGCGGGTTCATCCACCTGATCGCCGGGCATGTCTGGAGATCATTCAGCATCCTTTTGGTCTTGGCCGAAAGCACGACCTCCCATAGAGCTTCTTCAACAAAAGAGCACGTTGCCCCCGGTGTGTCCTCCTTCTTAGGAGTGTGCGGTTGCGGTGGATTTACTTTCCACTTCTCATACAGCGCAAACTTGCCTTGTTGGTACTAATCCTCGATCCATCCCTTAAAGACGAAGCAATCCTCGATTGGATGGCTTGCCGCTTGGTGGTAAGGGTAGTAATTAAGGTCGTTGACATCGCCTGGCTGCAACGGACATTTTGGACTCGACAGATTGTTAAATCTATTGCGCACCGCTAGCTCGAACAGTCTCCTCGTTTTATTCTGAGGAAACGAGTAAGGATGTCCTAGTCTCTCCTCGAGGGATGGGCATGGATGCACGTTGTTTTGGCGAACAACCGGCTTTGAGCTGCTCGGCTGTTGTTGAGTATTGGCGACGAAAGTTGCTTTTCCTTTCCCCTTTTCATTTCGAGAGTCCGGCTTCGGAGGAGACGGTCTATGGCCCATCTGGTTCATTTGGGCTAATTTGTCGATCGAGGCCTGGAACGTGGTTGGTTTAAAGAACATCATGAACAGTGAAATATTTGCATGAGGATCTAGGGTGCCCACGAACATGCCCACCGCTGGCGCTTCTTCGATGCGTTGTTCGCATTTTGACCACAAGTTCCGCCATCGGATTGCATATTGAACCCAAGTTTCGCCCGGCTTCCTCCTGGCATTAATCAGTGCCGTTATCGGGGTGCGTTCACTAGCGCTTGCAAATATTTGTGTAAACAGTAACTCCATCTCCGCAAATGTTTTGACTGAGTCGTTAGGTAGCTCCGAATACCATTCAAAGGCCGTTTCTGCTAGGCTGCCGATGAATTGGTGAAGCAACAGTTTGTCGTCGCCTCCAGTGTTGCCGCATAAAGCTCTGAATTGAGCGACATGCTGATGTGGATTCCCCGTCCCTTTATATACATGGAACTTAGGGATCGTATATCCCTGCGGGTAACTGATTTGGTCATACCAGCCCGGATAGGGTCATCCGGTTCTAACAATTTGCCCAGCCGCTTCATTCGCCTGATGAACTCGTATCTGCTGAGCTATATAGTCATCCAGGGCAGCTTTGGAAATTGTCTCCTCCTTGGCTGTTAAAGAGCCAGCGGTGGATTTGACGTTTCTCCTCTGTCATCTTCAAGGATAATCGGAGGATCTTCGGCTGGGGGATCTGGCTGGATCATCATCCCGACCATGTCTTGAAATAGGAGAGCCATCTGCTTTATATTGGCCGCTTGCTCTGCAGCCTCCTTGTCCTTCTTTTCAATCATTCTATGAAGGAATTCAGTATCGGTTTCGTGTTCGCGACGCTGCTCTGATGACGCCTCCGGGATTTCTTTTGGTCCTGTGAGCGCGGCCATTGCAGTCAGCATCTCCTGGAGCTTCTGCTGTTGCTCTTGGGCCCTTGTTACAGATCGCGTTAGCAGTCGATGACCTATGGAGATACGGCTGTCCTCTTTTCCGGACGCCATATAGACGGTGTGCACCACCATGCCCCCAGACTTGGGGCGTTTAGATTCAGTGTCTTTGCGATTTGCTAAAGACGCAGGGATCTTCTTTGACCTCCTTCTTTTGTGAGCGGTCGAAGTTGAGGGGGCCGTTGTAGTGGGCACCTAAGTAGCTGCTGCTTTTTCTGGCTTGACAGAGTAGTCCTTCTCCTGCCGAACCTTCATCTTTTTCTGTTGGCGGAGATAGTCTTCATCCAGTATGGAGTCTTGGACTTGACGCCACTTGTAAATTTTAGATGACAGCCGTTGAGGGGGCTGCTCCAGCTTCACCTTTGGGGCATTATCCATAGGTGTAGGGGATCTTTTCAATATAGCAGTTGGCGAGTTTTTGCGCACCCTCCTAAATGGTTCAAAACTGTTTCCAGTTAGCATCAATTTCCACCGCTGGAGCCGGCGAAGTCAATCCAGAAGGAGTGTTGCCCCCAGCCTTCCTTACTCGGCGCCTGTGGCATATCCCTAGTAGGAGGAGTGTTGTCTTCTGAGGGTTTTCAGCGGATTACACTCACAAAATCTTATAATAAAAGAGAGATGGTGAGAGTTATATAAAGATAAAAACTATAAAAGAAAGAACTTGAAAATAAGAGTTTTCAACTATACCGGCTTTTCAGTTGCTATGAGCCCTATCTTAATGGTCATGAAAAAATGTTAGAAATCACATTATCCCTCAATAAAACATCGCCTTTAGTTTTCATTCCTACCTTTCTTCCAAACATTGATCATGTACCTCTACGTGTGTGAACTGGACATCCCTACACTCAGAGAATTCAATTCAAGCAATCATACTCTTGTCCATCTACCTTAGTACTTTTTAATAGATATTTAGATGGAATTTGCTCACACATTCTTCATGCGACCGTTAATACTTCTTGAGGTACTAACTGACTGATTACTCATGTGCTTGCTAATTAGGTGTTTTTCCTCATCTTGCAACACCTAAGGCTTAGCAGTGGCTCCCAAACCAGTTGGTCTAAGGCACTAGGTGATAAAGTACCCTCGCTATATTTTTTTATTGCTGCCTCGGTGATAACAAAACCAGTGTTCATTTTTCTTTTCACCATTTTATCTTTTATTCTCCACTTTTATTTTCTTCATACTTTGGCTTTTAGACAAGAGCATTTCAAGGTATCCTCTACTATCCTGAGTTTCAAGATGTGTGTAAGTGCGTATAGTAGGGTATCAACGTTCAAATGTTTGGCTTCCAGAATAGAAACTATTTTTCAGGCTTATTTTTATCCTCAGATTAGTAATTTCCTTCATCTTACTAACCCTTGGGACAACAGCTCATAACTACTTATTACTAGTTTCATTTAAGAAAACATCTAAATTTCTTGTTTTTCTTAAACTATTCCTATCTTTTAAATATAATTTTTTCACTTTCTACTCTTTTATTATCACAATTTTTTGTGTGTGTGCTTATATATAGTATAATGCAAAGTAGGGCATAAATAAGCACAGGAGCGCTGAAAAACGATTTCTTGGGAGTTTCTTGCGATGGTACAGGAGCGCTGAAGCTCGTTGGCTGGAGCACGGTCCCGAAGAATAGCCCAGTGGTGGCTTGAGTTACCTGCTCCACTGGCATAGTGAAAAGGGAGGCCGTTTGGGGCCCGTAGGTTACTCCTCCAGATGGGACAGAGCGAGAGTTGCTGTTGCAGTTAGTGCATTTTGAAGCCATTGATTTCTTGAAGAGCTTGAATATTCTGCACCCTGCGTCGATCTTGGTCTTTGGCATGTGCCAGTTTTTTGAGGAACGATTCTGTCGGCAAAGCTGCTGCTTGGGGAGCCCGCCTGTGGACAACAGACATCCTATGGGCTTCCTCCATCGGCGTTGAGGCACCGAGGGTGGGAGGTGGGAGTATCGACCCAAAGAGAAGCCCGTTGATTTCTTGAAGAGCCGAATTGCAGAGATTTGAGCCTGCAAGTGGCCCGTACTTGATTCCACCAGATATGACAGAGCTTGTATTGCTAAGGTCGGAACAAACGCCATTCTTCATAAAGACGAAGCGCCGACTTCAGTATCCACTCCCCTAAGGGCAACCACAAACATACACACCACGATTATCTGATCACGGGAAAAAAACAAGACACACGAAGTATGGAGTGGAAAGAGAATAAGGTCCCACCGGGCGTGCCAGAATCTGTTCCCATCCGAAAGACGCGGCGGAGACACGGCGGGTGTCTTGCCTGAAATTCGGGGCAGATAATAATTGGTGCTATCCGTCCACCTCTCCGAAGATGCCAAGTTGATTTATGGCACCATGTATCGAAGGTTTAAACGGATGCGGCCGATATAGCAGACTTCGTCAGATTCCCCCTCGTTCGAGGGGTTTTTGATTGTGGGGACGCTCTTCCCTGAAGGCGCAAGCCCCTGCAGTTAATTACGCCACCGCATCGCGGTAACAACTTTCTCCTTCTCCAGATGGTCACTTCGTGTCGTGGGTGTTTGTTTTGTTTGTGGTTTCCCATGGATTGTATACGGAAACTAATTTTTATTGTCGCCCGTAGGACGTGGATTAGTCCAAATCCGTATATTCTTAAATTTGGGTTTGGGGTTTTGGTTTAAGGATACGTTAGCCATATTTGAGGCTAAGATCAATTTAAACGTTTGTTAAGGACACGTTAGTCTAATTTGAGACTAAGATCGACTTAACGGGATCGTTTAGATCCGACAAGAGAGCATTTAGACTCCATTGCTTAGTTTATAGACATTGCGGTCGATTGCCAGTTTAGAGACATGGTGGTCCAACATTCCCATTTTGAGGACGAATATTAGTTTAATGACATTTTGGTCCAACATTCCCATTTTGGGGACGAATATTAGTTTAAGGACATTTCGGTCCAACATTCCCATTTTGGGGACGAACATTAGTTTAATGACATTTCGGTCCATGAGTTTAAGGACCCCACAGTTCGTAGCAATGTATGGTTGTCGGGACCCGTCACCTCTCTGACGACGTTGAAGGATTACAACGACAAATATCAGAGGAGTTCAGAGATGTACCCTTGAACCGGGTGTAAATTGATTTGGGAGAGCAGTTGCACTCAGTTCAATTTAATTTGAGGACTTATGGCCAGAATTGGGTTAAGTCCATCTGAAAATGTTTAACATTTTGTTCGTGATTGGCCTGTTTAGGCCTTTGCTTGGGCTCTCCCTTTTACAATGCAGAGAATTGGGCTCTTTATTTAAATGCATGGTATTTATATTAAGCCTGTTAGGCTTTTTAATTGGGCTCTACCCTTTCTTTAATAATGCATAGCATTTGTTTTGGTCTGTTAGACCTTTTAATTGGGCTCTGCCCCTTTTTAATAATGCAGAGCATTGAATGGTCTGACAGTATGCCACGGGGCCTGTCAGGCGCTCTGCGCCAATTAAAGAGCGCAAGGCGCCAGTGCATGTGGAGGTGACACGTGTCACACTCTGGTGAGCGCAAGTCTGTTAGCGCAGTGAGCTGCGCTAGTGCGCTGCTGACACGTGGCGCGCTCTGATGCAGTGCGCCAACCCAAGAGCGCAACAGCGCAAATCAAGAGTGCAAGGCACTGTTCAGTAGCGCAGAGCGCATCTTGATCTAATTTAGATCAAAGAAACGAATCTTTTTAGAGGTTCTACCTCAAGATTCAAGAACCGATGGTTCAACAAAAGGCAATGCCTTTATATAGATCAAAAGATCTAATAAAAAAGTAAATTACTTCTTTATTGTTTTTGTTATTAGATCTTTATGATCTTTTTTTCTTTTTATTGAAGATCTTGATCTTGTTCTTAGATTTTTGAACTTTTTAGAAGAAATTCTTCTTTTTGTGAGATGTTTTCATCTCTGTTTTTCCAAGAATTAAATTATTTACCTTGAAGAAAATGATCTTCTTTCTTCAAAGGTTTGCCTTTTAAATTTTTCAGAGTTCTCCTTTTTCTCTATCTCTGTATATGTATGCCTTTTTTTTATTTTAGAAAGAAGGATCATTGGTCGTTGGGACCCACCACCTCTCTGACGACACTGAGAGATTACAGTGCCATATATCGAAGGTGTGGAGGGATGTACCCTTTGAACCATGTCTCATTCATTAGGGGGGAGAACAGGATGGAGCTTAAGCTTCTCGCTACACAAAAAAAGCTTCTTTGCATTCGCGCACGTGCGTCGCACGTGTTGGGCGCTCATATTTGCACGTAGCGCACATGGAGCCTGTGCATATGCGCATTATGGGGGGAGGAAGCTCCTATGGAGAACGAGTCTCTTTTTACTATTATTGAATATTCTCATGTGGTGCTCACGTGCGTTGCACGTGGTACGCGCGTGGCGGGCACACGTGCGTTGCACGTAGCGCACATGCGCATTATAAGGAGAAGCAGGGCTTCTATATATGGAGAACCAAGCTCCTATGGAGAACTAAGCTCCTTTTAATATTATTAAATGTTCTCATGTGGTGCGCACGTGCGTTTCACGTGGTGCGCCCGTGGCGGGCACACTTGCGTTGCACGTAGCGCACATGCGCATTATAAGGAGAAGCAGGGCTTCTATATATGGAGAACTAAGCTCCTATAGAGAACTAAGCTCCTTTTAATATTATTAAATGTTCTCATGTGGTGCGCACATGCGTTGTACATGGTGCGCGTGTGGCGGGCACACGTGCGTTGTACGTAGCGCACATGCGCATTATGAGGAGAAGCAGGGCTTCTATATATGGAGAACTAAGTTCCTTTTAATATTATTAAATGTTCTCATTTGGTGCGCACGTGCGTTGCACGTGGTGCGCGCGTGGCTGGTACACGTGCGTTGCACATAGCGCACATGCGCATTATGAGAAGAAGCAGGGCTTCTATATATGGAGAACTAAGCTCCTATGGAGAACTAAGCTCCTTTTAATATTATTAAATGTTCTCATGTGGTCCGCACATGCGTTGCACGTGGTGCGCGCGTGGCGGGCACACGTGCGTTGCATGTAGCGCACATACGCATTATGAGGAGAAGCAGGGTTTCTATATATGGAAAACTAAGCTCCTATGGAGAACTAAACTCCTTTTAATATTATTAAATGTTCTAATGTGGTGCGCACGTGCGTTGCATGTGGTGCGCGCGTGGCAGGCACACGTGCGTTGCACGTAGCGCACATGCGCATTATGAGGAGAAGCAGGGCTTCTATATATGGAGAACTAAGCTCCTTTTAATATTATTAAATGTTCTCTTGCACACGTGCGTTGCACGTAGCGTACATGCGCATTATGAGGAGAAGCAGGGCTTCTATATATGGAGAACTAAACTCCTATAGAGAACTAAGCTCCTTTTAATATTATTAAATGTTCTCATGTGGTGCGCACGTGCGTTGCATGTGGTGCGCGTGTAGCGGGCACACGTGCGTTGCACGTAGCGCTCATACGCATTATGAGGAGAAGTAGGGCTTCTATATATGGAGAACTAAGCTCCTATGGAGAACTAATCTCCTTTTAATATTATTAAATGTTCTCATGTGGTGCGCACATGCGTTGCACATGGTGCGCGCGTGGCGGGCACACGTGCGTTGCATGTACCGCACATGCGCATTATAAGGAGAAGCAGGGCTTCTATATATGGAGAACTAAGCTCCTATGGAGAACTAAGCTCCTTTGAGTATTGAATCCTTTGAGGATTGAACTCTACCCTTTCTAAGAGGTATCCCCTCTTATTTATATGGGAGTGGTAGAGAAGCCATCTCTTCTTTTCCCGATGTGGGACTAAAAATTGCATTCCATATATAGTAGAGCATTACTTTAGATTACACGTGCATAGCACATTTGCTCATAACTTTTGATCTCGGATGAATTATGAGGCCTATAATGTATCAAATCGAAGGATTTTTCGAGATACTTTCGATACCATCAGAATTTAGCTCATTCCGGAGTTTGTCAAAATATAGCTCGGAAAATACTGGTTCGGATCTTCTTCCTTAGATGACATGTGCATAGACATTTGCTCATAACTTTTGATCCCGGATGAATTATGAGGCTCATAATATATCAAATCGAAAGTTTTTTCGAGATGCTTTCAATACCATCAGAATTTAGCTGTTTCTCATTCGGGTGTTTGTCAAAATACAGCCCGGAAAATACAGATTCGCATTTTCTTAAGGGTATCGCTGCCATTTGATGCCTTGGGCTCTTTTGTGCAGAAATTTTTGGCGGGAACAAGTATGTCTCCGTTTTTTCAAGATCAACCCCATCAGATACACAGAATGCATGTTCATCTCAGAAAACTGTAAGTTAATACTGCTCATTCATTATCTATTTTGTTTATATCGGTGCTATTAACCAGTGTCTGCTCAGTAAATTCAGATTACAGGTATCCATGATATAATACTGGAAACACAATAAAAATCACGGATATAATATTTGGGAGCCAACACTGCAAACAGAACAGAAAACCGATCAATTTCCAAAGAGCTCTTTTGCACATAAATGTGTGCACACAATTTTGGTCCAACACAAGGCAAGTGTACACTAGCTCTTTAAGACTTGGACCATGGTAGGGGCTGACTTGGCACAACAAATTGTGCAAGTCGATATGATGTGTGATAAATACAAAAGGTTATGATGTGATATAAAGCAACTAGTTTCCCTCCAAATCTTCTGAGCACAAACCATGATTAAATAAAAGAAATCAAATAACACCAGAGATATGTTGGAGAGCACTCGAGTTCATCATAACAAAACGAGCCCAATTGCCCACAACAAAACCGGTGAGACCCCCCCAAACGACCGGCATCACCGGGTCTCCTAGCTCCTTTTATCCCCATTTTCCTTCTGGTCATTTATTAGGGTCACATCAGTTCATCTATATTGTTTGTTTATTCTGGGATGAGACCTATAAATACCAGAACAGATTAGAGCCAAGGGGATGTAATATATACCATTTCATGTCCATAGTTTTGTTTTAGTTTTGGTTTAGCTTGAGAGTTGTGTGGGTTTCGACTTGGTTTCTTCTTCTTCTTCCCTCTTGAAGCTTTTTTTTTTAGTTTTGCTTTGTTTCTTTACTTGCTTTTCTTTTCATTATGAGTAACTAATCTCTTTGGTTGCGGTGATGGTGAGGAAATGAGATGAAAGGCTTTGCCTTCCTCCTCCTCTTGTTCATGTTTAATGTGCTTATATTTGTGATTCTAACTTAAAGATTGTTTCATGTAATGATGTGATATGGTATTTTGAAACCATGGTTACTTTGTAACCTCTTCATATACCATATTCACTCCCTTTCCCCATTTCACAATGTTTAAGTTAAAATCAATTTGGTGTTAAGTTTGCTAAGTTTAGATATGGTATTTTGTTACCAAGTGGCTTGACACCTCTTGGTTTTCATATATCCTATACTATCACAAACACTTAGCAATGTTAACACTAAAACTAATTGATCCCACTCGCTACTTTGTGTTTTTGATGTTGTCGTATGCTTGCTAACTCTTGTGCTTAGTGTTGATACTTCAAATTTAGACATACAAACGGTAAGTGAACAAAACAGATAACTCATGATCAAGGGAGCATCGAAGGAATCGCCGCAATTCAAACATCTAAGCCAAAGCCACGACCAATTCTTCTTTAACTTGTTTTCTTATTTTGTAATTATATTTTTTGACAAACCAACCCAATTCGTTATTTGTGTAACCTTAAGCAACAAAACCTAATACACAATTCCCTGTGGATCAACCCGTACTTGCCGGCTCGCTACAACGCACCGTGCACTTGCGGATTATAAATTTTAAAACGAGATCGAGTTCGTGTGCGCACTATTTCTAAAAACCATTTCTTCCAAAACAAGTTTGCACGCGCGGGTAAAGTACCAAAAATGCACTTTGTCCTCAGCATCATCGAGCGCTTGGAGCGGCATAACTTCAAGACGCCCAGGTATAGCTTCCCAGATCGACCCAACGATAATCTTCAAAAGGGCAAAATGGCTGGGGAGTAAACGACCATTGTAATCGTCAAAGCGACGCATCACCTCGTCGCATTGGGCCGTTGTGTATTCTTGGTCTTGACAGCGACCCTGAATACGAATCTCCTTATAAGAGATAATCTCTTCAAGATCATACAGATGACCTGCCATGGTACCTAAAAAGAAACCAGGTAACAGATTCAAATCTGTGAAAGGAAGAAGAAAGGGATTAAAACCCTAAAGGTTCATAAAAAAGGGGGAAAACCTCCAAGAATAATAAAGGGAATAAAATTCCCCAAAGTTCTTAATATCCAAATCAATGTTAAGCTCTGCAAAAAAAAAAAAATGGAATTAAATTCCCCTAAATAGTGGGATTAAATTCCAGAGAGCCCCATGTTAGAAAAACTCATGGGATGAATGATGGAATCAAATTCCAGGAAATCTCAAATGTCAAGATTGACAGTAGGGTAAAACCATAAAGAAGAGAATAAAAAATTCTAAACTATTGGATGTGGACATCAAGATCAACGATCTATATAAAAAAGGGTTTTTTTAGAGCTCCAAAAGATCGATTCAAAAAAAAAGAGCTAAGCTCTGTCAAATCTGATAGTGGACTCAAAATCCAAAACTAAGAAAATATATATGCTCAAAAAGAGTTCAAGAGCTAAGCTCTGTTCATAATCCTTACCAAGAAATTTGGCAGAGTATACTCTGTTCAGAAGAGTTCTTAAGGACAGAGATCTAAGCTCTGGAACGAGAATTAAATTCTTAAAAGAAGAGAAAGGTTCAAGAAAGAAGATGATGAGACAACAGTCATCTCAAGGGCCAAAGGTCTATTTATAAGACATGGGGAGGGGGAGCAGTTCAACTTCCTGGGTGATCCAACGGTGGTAAAAGTGACACCGTTGCACTCACGTGTAAATCACGTGAGAACAACGGTGAGGGCATTTGTTCCCCTAATAATTAAATATAATAAAAAGAGCTAAGCTCTGTTAAATTCTAATGAGGCAGCGCCTCACGTGCTCCCCACGAGAGCGCCAACGCCGGCGCCAGTCTTATAGGATTAAATCTTATAGTGGCGCCGCACGTGAAGTTCACGTGAGCACTAATGCGCAAGGCACAGGAGCGCCTGTCATAAATAAGAATTTAATTCTTAAGTGGAGCCCACGTGCATAACACATGAGCGCCGACGCTCAAACTAAAACAGGTAGAATTAAATTCTACATGAGAATTATTTCTAAAAAAAATTGGGATATTCTCTGTTAAACAGAGCCGTTGGATCGAAAATCTAGTGGTGATGATAAATCATCAAATGATAGAATTAAATTCTATTAGGAGAAAATATCTCCCTAATCTTTCTAAATAAGAAAGAAATTCTCGGTTGGATCAAAGATCTTTTTACCGCGGGAAACCGGGAAGACGGACGTCTTGCCTGAATCTGGGGGTAGATGCCAATTGGTGCTATCCGTCCACCTCTCCGAAGATGACAAGTTGATTTATGGCACCATGTATCGAAGGTTTAAACGGATGCGACCGATATAGCAGACTTCGTCAGATTCCCCCTCGTTTGAGGGGTTTTTGATTGTGGGGACACTCTTCCCTGCAGACGCAAGCCCCTGCAGTTAATTACTCTACCGCATCGCGGTAACAATTTTCTCCTTCTCCAGATGGTCACTTCGTGTCGTGTGTGTTTGTTTTGTTTTTGGTTGCCCGTGGATTGTATACGGAGACTAATTTATGTTGTCGCCCGTAGGGCGTGGACTTGTCCAAATCCGTATCTTTCTTAGATTTGGGTTTGGGGTTTTGGGTTTAAGGATACGTTAGCCTCATTTGAGACTAAGATCAACTTAAACATTTGTTAAGTATACGTTAGTTTCATTTTAGACTAAGATCAACTTAACAGGATCGTTTAGATCTAACAAGAGAGCAATTGGGCTCTATTGTTTAGTTTAGGGACATTGCGGTCGATTACCAGTTTAAGGACATGGTGGTCCATTGTTAGTTTAAGGACATCTTGGTCCATTGTTAGTTTAAGACATCGCGGTCGAGGTTAAGGACATCATAGTCCGTGAGTTTAAGAACCCCACAGTCCGATGTTAGTTTAAAGACATCACGGTCGAGGTTAAGGATATCATAGTCCATGGGTTTAAGGACCCCATGGTCCAATGTTAGTTTAAAGACATCACGATCGAGGTTAAGGACATCATAGTTTGTGAGTTTAAGGACCCCACAGTCCGTGAAATGTGTGGTTGTCGGGACCCGTCACCTCTTTGAAGACGTTGAGGAATTACAACGACAAATATCAAAGGAGTGAAGAGATGTACCCTTGAACTAAGGTGAGTTGGTTGAAAGAGCAGATGTGCTCAATTCAAGATAAGTTGAGGACTTATGGCCAGAATTGGGATAAGTCCTATTAAAAATGTTTAAAATTTTATTTTTGTTCTGGCTATTAAGCCTTTATTTGGGCTCGGCCCTTTTAATAATGCTAAGCATTGAATTCTGACACCTTTTGTCTTCATCAGAACAGATTGTGTTCTGATAATACGCCACGTGGCGCGCCAGGTGCTTTGTGCCAGCTAAAGAGCGCGTTGCGCTTCTGTCAGATAGCGCACACGAAAAGGACACGTGTCGCGCTTAGCGCTAGTTTATTAGCGCATTGCGCTTTTAATTTATGAGCGCTTTGCGCTAGTCTGTTGGCGCGCCGGTGAGTGACACGTGGCGCGCTTGGCGCTAAGCGCCAGCCCATGAGCGCAGTGCGCTGTTTCAGAAGCGCAAAGCGCATATTGTGTCTTTGGTTGACACGTGGCAGGTTTTGCCGCTGAGCGTCGGTCCAGTGAGCGCAAGAGCGCAATTCATCAGTGCAAGGCACTTTTCAATAGCGCAAAGCGCATTTGATCAGATTTAAGATCAAAGAACAAATTTATGTTCTTCTTAAATGAGGCTTTGCCTCAAGATCCAAGAACAAAAGTTCTTGTTTTATAAAAGGGCTCTTGCCTTTATAAATCAAAGATCTGTGAATGAAGTAAAATACTTCTTTTATATATATATATATATATATATTTATGATTAGATCTTTTGATCTTTTTCTTTTTATTAAAGACCTTGGTCTTTTTTCAGATCTATGATCTTTTTAGAAGATGGTTCTTCTTTTTTTAATGAGATGATTTCATCTCTGTTATTCAAGAACATAGTTCTTTACCTTGAAAATGAAGAAAAATCTTTTTTTTCCTAAGAGCTTGCTCTTCTTTTTCTCAAAGTTTGCAGAGGGTTTCACTCTCTCTTTTTTGTCTCCTTTTAGACTTGAAGTCTAGGGGACTTTATATAGGGCCAAATGATTTGTTGAATCAGTTTTAAGAGATCTTTCTCTGATTAATTTGGGAATATTTCCCACCGTTGGATCTTTGATCCTAAGGCTTCTGTTGTACAGAAGATAATCTTCTTGTTTTAATAAGATTGGAAAGATGTTTCCATAACAGAATTTTAGTTCTGATTAATTAATAATTTATTATTAGTAGATCTTTTGATCTAACGATGGGGGATTTTTAATCCCAGCGCTGGCGCATCTACGTTCGACACGTGGCGTGCAGCGCAGAGCGCAGCGCAACTGCGCTAGCGCACCCGTGTTTGACACGTGGCGCGCAGCGCAGAGCGCCGGATCTGAAGCATTGCTTCAACTTTTAAATTTTGAAGTTTGAAACAGAGCTTTGCTCTGATTGGGGCAAAGCTCTGATTGGGGGAAGCAGAAGCGTCGCTTCATTCCAAATCTTGGAATTTGAACATAGCTTTGCTCTAATTGGGGAAACAAGATCCAATGATAGAATTAAATTCTATTTTTTGGGAATATATTTTCCCAATCTTTTTAATCAAAGAAAGATTGTTCTCTGTAAAACAGAGAGCCCTTAGATTAAAATCCAATGATGATTAGAAATCACTGTTTGACAGATTAAAATTCTGTATATATGGAAAATATTTCCCCAATCTTATTAAAAACAGGAAAACATATTTTGTTGAACAGAAAATCACTGGATCAAAGATCCAACGGTGGATAAAAGCCCCCGAACAAATTTTGAGACTAATTAAATCAATTGGTATCTCTCTTAAATAAGAGATTTTCTCAAACTAATTAACAATTTGCCTTTTCTATATAAAGGACCTGAGACTTCAAGTCTCGAAAAAGAGAGGAGGACAGATAGAAGATTGACCCCATAAGTTTCTACACAAAAAAGAAAAACAAAGAATTTAATTCTCAAAAGAAGAAGAAGATCTTTCTCCTTTCAAACTCTAGGTAAAGAAAAAGAAGAGATCAAAATATCTCCTTTGCCTAGTATAAACGGAAATAAAGCTTTAACCCTTTATATAAGAACTTAGTTCTTTCTCTTATTTGAGATTTGCAAAGAAAATTTCCCCACAAGTTGAGAATTCAATTCTCATCGGGGAGATTCTGTTCTTCAAACTCAAAATCTATAGGAAACGAACTAGGTTAAAAAGAAAGAGAAAGAAAAATAACCTATATTCTAGAAATTTAATTTCTCTAAATATAAGGTTTAACCTTACGAAAAGAACTTAGTCCTTAAAAAAAGAATAAGAACTTATTTCTTAAAGAAAATTCGATCCCAGAAACAAAGATTTTGGTGGTCATTAATGGTCAAAATGCCATTAACAGAGATTCAATCTCTAAAAAAGAAAAAGAACTCAGCGCCTCACAAAAGAGTCAGCGCCTCACGTGCTTCACACATGGGCGCCCTAAACAAAAGATTCGACGCCCCATGTGCTTCTGATGTGGGCGCTCAAAACAGAAGGCCAGCTACTCATGTAAAAGATACGTGAGCGCTGAGTAAAAGTGCTTAGCACTTCATATGCAGCCAAAACGGCTGAGTGCTTAGCACTGATTGGACAGCGCCCAGCGCCTCATGTGAAACAAATGTGGGTGCTAAACAAAATAAATGATTCAGCGCCTCACGTACTCCCCAAGTGGACTCCATATAAAAGTGCTTAGCACTATACATATTCAGTCAAAATGACTAAAGTGCTTAGCACTTATTGGGCAGCGCCCATGACTGAATGCTTCACATGTGAGCATCAGAGCTCCAAACAAGTGCTTAGCACTCCTGCATAAAAAAGGGTCTGAGCAAACATAACTCAAATAAGTGCTTATCACTTTTGAATAAAAAAAAGAGGAAAGAAGAAAAGACTGAGCAGACCAAGCTCAAATTGGCTAAAAGTCTCTATGAAATTTCTAGTATCTGAGCCCAAATGCTCTGTTGTTGGATCATAATAAAATTTGATGATCCTGAAAATATTTCCAAGTTGATCTTAATCTCAAATAAAACTAATGTATCCTTAGTTTAAAAAATAAATTGAGCCAAAATGCTCATATGTTTAAGCTGATCTTAATCTCAAACTAGATTAACGATCGTTAAACCAAACAAAATATTTTTGAACTAAAGGAACATATAACCTAAGTTCAAAACCCAAACCTAAATCTAAAATATACGGATTTGGATTAATCCGTGCTTTATGGGCAACAACATAAACTAGTCTTCGTATACAAATCACGGGCAATCTTAACAAACAAAATAACATATGAAACGAATTGAACTACTGGAGCAGGAGAAAGTGGTTATCGCAACACGCTAACGTAATTAACTGCAGGGGTTTGCGCCTGCAGGGAAGAGCGTCCCCACAATCAAAACCCCCTCATAAATGAGAGGGAATCTGATGAAGTCTGCTACAACGGTCGCATCTATCCAAACCTCTGATATATGGTGCCATAAATCAGTTTGGTATTTTCAGAGAGGCATATGGATATGTCCAAATAGCATCTGCCCCCAAATTCAGGCTAGACGTCCCAACGTCTCAGTCCGGTCTTTCGGCGGCGACAGATGGATTTGCTCACACATTTTTCATGCGACTGTTTATACTTCTTGAGGCACAAACCAACCGATTACCGAATGTGCTCATTTATTAAGGCCTACTTAGCAATATCCTAATCTTGCAACACCTAAGGCTTACCAGTGACCCCCAAACTAGCTGGTTTAAGGCACTAGGTGATAAAACACTCTCGTTGTATTTTTTTATATGCTGCCTTAAGTAATTACAAAACCAGTGTTCATTTTTCTTTTAAATTTTATTTCATATTCCATTTATATTTTGTTGATTTTTTTTCATACTAAGGTTTTCAGGCAAGCGTATTTCAAGGTATTCTCTACTATCCCAAGTTTCAAGATGTGTGCAAGTGCGTATAGTAGGGTATCGACATTCAGATGTTTGGACTCAAGAATAGGGACTATTTTTCAGACTTATTTCTATCCGCAGACAAGTAATTTCTTCATCTTACTAACCCTTGGGATAACAGCTAATGACCACGTATTACTAGTTTCGTTCTAAAGCATCTAATTTTCTTGCATTTCTTAAGTCTCTTCTTCTCTTTCATATGTATTTTTCACTTTGTAATTTTTATTTTCAAAATCTTTTAGTTTTTTTGTGAATAATACAAACCTCCCTCTAAATCTGTTTGCAGCAGTGTCCCTACTGATGCTGTTGTTCGAGTTCAAATACCTATAGACTTGGGTGGAGAATGAAAGGGTCAATAGTTAATCAAATAGAAAGCCTTCCCCAAACTTGTTCTTAGTACACACACATTGTTTTTTTGGATCTACTAATATACACACCTCTATTCTTAGTTGAAATAATGTTGCCACTGTTTATGGCTGGAAAACCGAAGCATGGAGAAGAGGCGGAGGAAAGTTAGTCGTGATAAAGCGGCTCCTGCAATAACAGGAGCTCCTCCGATGGGACAGCGAAAAAGTACGGTTTTAATCTATGCCCATTTACTTTGAAAAGGGAACCATCTTTAGGATTTTCTACTTCCACAGCACCGTGCGGGTATACATACTGCACCATAAAAGGTCCCATCCAACGAGATCTCTGCTTACCCGGATGAAGATGGAGGCAAGTATCGTAAAGAAGGACTTGTTGTCCCAGTGTGAATGTTTTTCGCAAAAGATGTTTGTCGTGGAATACCTTTGTCTGGTTCTTAACTATAACCGCATTATCATAGGGTTCATCACGAAGCTCGCTCAGCTCATTTAATTGCAGCTTCCGATAGCTGCCTGCTTGGTCAAAATCGAAATCAAGCTTTTTAATTGCCCATATCGTCCTATGTTCGATCTCGACAGGGAGGCGGCAAGCCTTCCCAAACATAAGCTGATAAGGAGACATGCCAAGATCGGTCTTATATGCAGTACAAAATGCCCAAAGAGTATCAGTCAGTTTAGAGGACCAATCTTTACGGTTCTTAGAAACCGTTTTCTCCAAAATTTGTTTGATTTGTCGATTGAAGACTTCAGCTTGCCCGCTCGTTTGGGGATAATAGGGCGTAGAAAACTTGTGGTTGATTGAATATTTCCACATCAAAGTCTCGAAAGACCGATTGCAGAAATGCGTCCCATTGTCGCTAATGATAGCATGAGGGTGTCCAAACCGGGAAAAGATAGTTTATTTAAGGAACTTAACAACAACCTTGTTGTCATTAGTACGGCTCGGTATTGCTTCAACCCATTTAGGGACATAATCAACCGCTAAGAGAATGTATAAGTTCCCAAAAGAGTTGGGAAACGGGCCCATAAAATCAATTCCACACACATCAAATATCTCAACAACCAAGATTGGTTGGAGCGGCATCTCGTTCTTCCGTGAAATCCGACTCATGTGCTGACACCGTGAACAAGTTTTGCAATAATCATATGCATCTTTGAATAACGTTGGCTAATAAAAGACGCACTGAAAAACTTTTTCCGCAGTTTTTCTTGGGCCAAAGTGGCCGTCACTTGCTTGATCATAGCAGAAGGACAATACACTCCTGAACTCATTATTAGGGACACACCGACAAATGATCTGATCAGGAAAATACTTGAATAAATAGGTTTCGTCTCAGTAAAAGTATTTTACCTGGGATAAAAATTTGTGATTATCTTGATTTGACCATTCGCTGGGTAGAAGTCCCGTTGCTAAATAATTCACGATATCAGCGAACCATGGTTCGCAAACTAGGTCAAGAGATGTTCGTCCGGCAAAGAGTTGTTTATTGGCAAGGTCAACGTTGGTGAAGAGAAAAGGCATAAAAGATCGTCGGTTACGGCGTTTTCACATCCACTTTTGTCTCTTATGACAAGGTCAAATTCTTGCAACAAGAGAATCCAACGTATTAGCCTGGATTTAGCATCCTTTTTTGATAATAGATATCTTAAGGTGGAATGATCGGTGTAAACTACGACCGGTGAGCCGATTAGGTAGGGCCTGAATTTTTCTAATGCAAAGAAAACTGCCAAGAGTTCCTTCTCGGTGGTTGTATAGTTCATTTGGGTATCGTTCAAGGTCCTACTCGCATAATAAATAACGTGTGGCATCTTATCGACATGATGTCCTAATACTGCACCAATATAAAGTCGGATGCATCACACATAAGCTCAAAATGGTGATTCCAGTCTGGAGATGATAGAACGGGGGTGGTAGGGAGGGAACATTTAAGCGATTCAAAAGCAGCCAAGCAATCCGAGTCGAAGTGAAAAGTTGTATTCTTGGCCAAGAGAAGAGTTAAGACTCTAGCAATTTTGCTAAAGTCCTTAATGAACCATCTATAAAAACTGGCATGGCCAAGAAAGGATCGTTTATATTTGACGCATTTGGAAGGAGGAAGGTTGGAAATTACATTTATTTTAGCTTTGTCTACCTCAATGCCATTTAGTGACATGATATGTCCTAAGACAATTCCTTCTTAAACCATGAAATGATATTTTCCCAATTCAAAATTAGATTCTTGTCCTTATAGCGGGTAAGAATAGCGTTGAGATGACGTAAACATTCCTCAAAGGAATCCCTAAATATGGAGAAATCTTCCATGAATATTTCCAGAAAAGTCTCGACTATGTCGAAGAATATCCCCATTATACGCCGCTGAAATGTAGCAGGAGTATTGCATAACCCAAAGGGCATGCATCTATAAGCGAAAGTGCCAAAAGGACAAATAAAAATAGTCTTATCTTGATCCTTATCGGCGATGGGAATCTGGTTATAGCCTGAGTAACCATCCAAGAAACGGTAGAACTCATGTCTAGCTAAGCGTTCTAACATCTGATCAATGAAGGGTAGAGGGAAGTGATCTTTTCTCGTCGCGGTATTGAGTTTTCTATAATCAATACATACCTACCATCCGGTTTGGGTGCGAGTTGGAATCAATTCATTTTTCTTATTAGTTATGACCATGATGCCAGACTTTTTAGGGACAATGTGAATAGCATTCACCCACTGGCTATCAGCTATTGGGTAACTTATACCATTATCTAATAATTTGACTATTTCCTTCTTCATCGTCTCTTTCATGACGGGATTCAACCGTCTTTGTTGGTCAAGGGATGATTTGGCCTCATCCATCATATGTATATGATGTTCAACAATCAAGGGGCTAATCCCTTAGATATCTGCCATTGTCCAACCGAAATCTTATCGATTTGATTTTAAGACAGACAGAAGAGCTTTCTCTTGCTCTAAGGTTAGAGAAGCTGAGATGATGATGGGTAAAGACTCATTCTCACCTAAATATACATACTTAAGATCAGACGACAGCGGCTAGAGATCAAGTGTCGGCGGAGAGACGATAGAAGGTAGGATAAGAGAACGGTGCTCAGACTCTATGAGAGGTTCATAGCTAGCGTAAGAGATTGACTCGGATACGTTATCTAACTCGTTCGAAAAGTCAAAGGATTCGAACTCGGGGGGTGACTCTTTGACAGAAGGGTCCCGTGAATTAAGATCATCAAGGAAAGTGAACCCTTCATATTCCCTATTCGTGTAAGAAGCGGCGGGATCCAACAATAACGCACCAGTGGCGTCGAGATCATTGTCGTAGAACAAAAACTCTTCAAATTCACAACCGTCGGAAGCTATCTCATGGACGGAACACATATATATCATATGAGCAGAAGGTTCAGAGGGTTGACTTCCTACCCTGAAAATATTAAGTTCAATTGTCATTTTCTCAAAGGATAGGTTCATGAAACCGTTATGACAATTGATTATCGCATTTGAAGTTGCGAGAAATGGTCGATCAAGAATCACCGGGATTTGGTTCCGTGGATTCGCCACAGGCTATGTATCTAAAACTATAAAGTCCACAGGGAATATAAATTCCCCAACTTTAATCAACACGTTCTCTATCTCACTCCTAGGATGGGTGATAGATCGATCATCCATTTAAAGAGTGCAGTGCGTGGGTTTCAACTCTCCTATGCATAATTACTCATAAACAGAATAAGGGAGCAAGTTAGCACTAGCATCAAGATCGAGAAGAGCGCGATTGATATTTTTACCCTCAATAGTTATAGAAATTGTAGAACAACCGGGGTCCTTATGTTTCTTGGGCAAATTTTGGGTAAAAGCATCACCCACATTACTTGCTAAGAAAATTTTTTTAGGTACTTGAGTTTTCCTTTTTTTAGTGCACAAGCCCTTAAGAATTTTTGTATAGGATGGAACTTGTTGGATAGTATCTAATAGAGGAATATTAATGTTAACTTGCTTAAACATTTCCATAATCTTCTCCATCTGTGGACTTGGTTTGTTGGGTCTCAACCGGTTTGGAAAAGGAGATTTATTAAAAGGGGTTGGGTCCAACTCTTTGGGAGAAGTTTGTGTAGATGGAATAGATCATAAAACTGGAGTTAGGGTAACATGAGAGGGTAATCCATTCAAGAAAGTGGATGGAGAGTTTGAGCCTAGTGGAGAACATAGAATGGGCTCGGAAGAAGATGATTGATTAGAAGAAGAAGTAGAAGTAGAAGTAGTAGCCGGGGTGTCATCAAAATCATCAACTTGTTCTCCAACATGGATGTTCAGCATTCTTTCCGATCTCAACGTAGTTACGACATTCACATTATGATTTTGTTGGTTAAGAATAGCGTTAGCATTTTGTAGGTGGCCGGGATTTTGTACAGCTTGAGATGGAAGTTTTTCTTTCTCTCTTTCACTCATCACTGCGTTTAACTGTGAAATTTGTGTTTCGATAGATTTGATGATTTCACCGTGGAAAGCACTGTGTTGTACTAACGATTGGATAGAAGAAGTTAACCTAGCCGACGTTTGCACGGATTGTTTAATAAAAGCTTCTAAGCTTCTCTCGAGTGCAGAGACTTTGTCGGTACCAGAAGGAGGAACATTATTTTGTGGTTGGAAAGAATTGTTAAGACTTTTTCTGCTCTTCCCGCCTCGCACTGAGAAATGGTTGTTGGCTGGATTTTGGAATGGTTGCGGTTGAAAGGGCTGAATTTTTTGTGGTGGTTGTTGTTGCTGTGGAGAATGCCTTTGGTAGTTGTTTTGACTTTGGAACCGATTTGGATTTTGGTTTTGAGTTTAGTTTTGGTTCCAAGCAAAATTAAGAGGATTCCTCCATCCTGGGTTATATTGTAAGTCCACGTTGCCCACTCCGGTACTTGCGGGGAGGCGGAAAACGGAATAAAAATCGGATTTTTATGAGCTTAGGCAACATGGACTAGACAAAGAAGGATCTTTGCTAAACAAAAACAAGCTAAAGCTAACTAAAAACTAGCTAAGTGCTAGAAAGATTATACCTTAGGTTTTATGTCCTTCTCTCCTTGCTCCTTGGAGTAGTGGAAGGAGGTCACCTTGTCGTCTTCTCCCGTCAAAGAAAGATCCACCCGAAAGCCTCAACCTTTGGCTTCAACTCCAAGCTAGAAGTAACTAGGGTTCAAGAAGTGCTAGTCCTTCAACCCTAGATGAGAGTAGAGATTATCAAGAGAGGGTTTTTCTCAAGCTCAAGTGTTTCTCAACACATGAGAGGGGAGAGCTTGAGGGAGAGGAAGAACAAGAGAGAGAAAGGAAATCATAGAATGAGAATAAAATGAACCATTCTCACATATATGTGTGAATTATAGTAATTAGATAATTAGCTAGATAATTGTCATGGTTAATCAAGACATGACCATTATCATTTCATTTTTAATGCAAATTGCAAGGATTAAAGAGCATCTTCCAAATGAAATTATGATGGTCAAAGTGTCAACAAGGTCAACAAGTCAAGGTGGGTCAAATAGTCAACAATCATAACCATGCACAATTATTAAACTAATATCAATTAACAATAATACACACATAAGCATTAGGGTTAATAAAATGACAATAGTCATTAACCCTAATCAAAGTCCTCTCCCTCTGTCTCAAGCAACTGTGCATACGCACCTGTATTCGTGATCCGAGGAACCCGAATACAATGAGAAAAACCAATCCCAAATCATATACTAGGATCCGGCTTAAACCAAAGCCCGCTAGTATAAGCTGTCCGGACAGCAAACGTGCACAAGTGCGCGGATGTGAACGAACCCTGTCGCAAAACCATGCGACCTCTACTCATTTTGCCTAAAGGCGAATAGCTCTCTGTGTGGGACTCTAAAGACTCGACACTACGCTGGCAGTGGGTTTAACCACAGATCGCAAGCGGCACTAGCTGTATGTAACGGTCCCCAGGTAGATGTCGATAAGAAGACTGACGAGGTGAACCCCATCTGAACTCCTACTGAGCCTGTATGTGACAATCTCCGTACAGTCCGGTCTGTTCGTCTGATACATCGCATGGCTGGCCTAGGGGGCCGGTGAACGTCAGTCCCCTAATAGCGGTACAAGTCGTGTCAGAGTGTAGCCCAGAATACCCTGAGATAACACTGGAAACCTACCAGTATATCTCGCTTGCCCTGGCCAGGGACTACTCGTGTAATGGCTCTCCTGGACACAGCGCGATGTCAACCCCCAATACCGGGAGAGACGAATCCTGTCTAACCGTCACTGCCTCCAAGTGCTTCGGGACTGCACCTAAAAACTACCTGTTTGCATGACTCCTTTGAGCCGTGGTAGGGTAGCAATCAAAGTGCAGTGGGAACACACTCGAGGCGAAGTGACAGTGTCAAGTCAGTGGACTAAGCTGTATTCATGTCACCTGGGAACTGATAACTGACGATAGGTATAATACCAACCAACAGTTCCCGACGAGTCCTGTCCAGTGTACTCGTAACCTAACGAGCACCCGCATACTATCTCAAGTACGACGTACTGACGGCTGTGGGACAGACCGTCTCCCACCCTGGGATGAGAAGCGCATACGCTAGTCTACTCCGGAGTATCGATGCCCTGTCTCGATAGTCCAACGACTAGGGACCTGTATAAGGATGTGCTTATAGATCACCCAGCTCCCACGAGTGTGAGCGCTATCACAACGCTGGTAATCAAGCAAAGATCCTAAGGGCTCTACTAATATGTATATCAGCAATATGCTAAAAGAAACACATGCACATATTAAAGCAGAGACAAACCAAGTAGCATACTACCATTTCGAGCAAGATTGTATATACAACTGTGAATATCCCAAGCTTCCATTAAGTAATATACAAACTAGTATGATACAGTAATGGCCTCTAAGGCATATACACTAACAATCTCCCACTTGCACTAAGGCCATGTACTGGCGTATCTACATGGCGTATCGAAGACCTATCATCTCGATCAGCCGCTCGAACTGAGTCTGGGGCAAGGCCTTGGTGAATGGATCTGCTGTGTTATCTTCTGAAGCAACCCTCCGAACCTCGATCTCCTGGCGATCCACGATCTCCCTGATCAGGTGATACCGCCTTAAGATGTGTCTGGATTTCTGATGGGACCTGGGTTCCTTCGCTAAAGCTATGCCCCGTTGTTGTCGCAATACAGAGGTATTGGGTCAACAATGGACGGAACCACCTGAAGTTCTCTCAAGAACTTCCTCATCCAGACAGCTTCTTTTGCGGCATCAGATGCAGTGATGTATTCCGCTTCCATAGTCGAGTCACCAACGGTTTCCTGTTTGGAGCTCTTCCAACACACCACCCCTCCATTGAGGGTAAAGACAAAACCCGACATGGACTTGGAATCATCCTTGTCACTCTGAAAGCTGGAGTCAGCAAAGGCCTCAATCTGCAGGTCTTTTCCGCCATACACCAAGAACATCTCCTTAGTCCTTCTCAGGTACTTGAGAATGTTCTTTACTGCTATCCAATGTTTCTCTCCAGGGTTTGACTGATACCTGCTTACCACACTCAGTGCATAAGCCACATCCAGTCTGGTACACAACATCGCATACATTATAGAGCCTACCGCAGAAGCGTAGGGTATAATAGACATGCGATCCCTCTCCAAATCAGTCTTGGGAGACATCTCTTTGGAGAGGGTGATCCCGTGACAAGCCGGTAGATTACCGCGCTTGGAATCTTCCATACTGAATCTCTTCAGTATGGTGTCGATGTACCTGGACTGTGAAAGTCCTAATATCCTCTTAGATCTGTCACGGTAGATCCGGATACCCAGAATGTATGAGGCATCACCCAGGTCTTTCATGGAGAACCTGTGTGACAAGAACCCCTTGACAGATTGTAGCATAGGAATGTCATTTCCTATTAAGAGAATGTTATCCACGTATAAAACGAGGAATACTACAGTTCTCGCTACAAATCTACAATAGATGCATGGTTCATCTGGATTTTTGATAAAGCCAAATTTCTTGACCGTCTCATCAAAATAGATGTTCCAACTCCGCGATGCCTGCTTTAGTCCATAAATGGACTTAAGCAACTTGCACACCTTTCCGCTGCTCCCACTCTGAATGAAACCCTCTGGCTGATCCATATAGACACACTCCTCTAAATGTCCATTTAGAAAAGCTGTTTTTACGTCCATCTGCCAAATCTCATAATCGTGGAAGGCAGCAATGGCAAGAAGGATCCGAATGGATTTCAGCATAGCTACTGGAGAAAAGGTTTCGTCATAGTCCAAACCAGTCGCTGACGAAAACCCTTTGCTACCAGTCTAGCTTTATAGGTCTCAACCTGTCCATCTACACCAATCTTCCTTTTGAAGATCCACTTGCATCCTACGGGTTTTACCCCATCTGGAGCAATGTCCAACGTCCATACTTTGTTGGTGTACATGGACTCCATTTCGGTCCGCATTGCATCCATCCATTTTACCGAGTCGACGCTCTGAATGGCTTGCTGGAAGCTAGTAGGCTCATCAAAGTCTATGATGCAATCCTCTCTATCCCCGTCAATGAGAAAACCGTAGTATCTCTTGGGCGGATGAGACTGCCTACTACTCCTGCGGAGTGGCGTGGGAATGTCCTGATCTTTCGAACCCTCTAGTTCTACTAAGCTTTCAGTAATAGCTTGTGGTTCTGGAATTTCTTCCAGTTCTATTGCGCTCCCACTTATTTCTTTTTCTAAGAACTGATGTTCCAGAAAATGGGCATTACGAGAAACAAGGACTTTTTGTTCCTCTGCATAATAGAAAAGATACCCCCTGGAGTTCTTTGGGTATCCCACAAACTTGCACAGTACTGAGCGTGCCTCTAGTTTGTCCGCATGCTGCTTTTTGACGTAAGCTGGACATCCCCAAATCTTCAAGTATTGAAGATAGGGTTTCTTCCCACTCCATAACTCATATGGTGTGGTAGGCACAGTTTTAGTGGGAACACGGTTCAAAAGGTATGCAGCTGTATCTAGCGCATATCTCCAGAACGATCGCGGCAACTCAGCGTTACTCATCATGGACCGTACCATATCCAATAGGGTTCGGTTCCGTCTCTCCGATACACCATTATGTTGCGGAGTGTATGGAGGAGTAAGCTGAGAGAGAATTCCATTCTCTTTTAAGTAACCCAGGAACTCGGCACTCAAGTATTCACCACCTCGATCAGATCTCAGTGCCTTGATACTTTTGCCTGTTTGTTTTTCTACTTCATTCTTATATTCCTGGAACTTATCAAAAGCTTCGGATTTATGCTTCATTAAGAAGACATGTCCGAACCTTGAGAAATCATCCGTAAAAGTAATAAAGTATGAATAACCGCTCCGTGCATGTGTAGACATTGGACCGCACACGTCGCTGTGTACGAGTCCCAAGAGCTCGCTCGCTCTTACTCCGTGTCCAGTGAACGGAGTCTTTGTCATCTTTCCTTTGAGACATGATTGACAAGTTGCATACGATTGATATTCGAACGAATCCAAATATCCTTCTGTGTGTAACTTAGTCAACCTTCTCTCATTGATGTGACCCAGTCTACAATGCCATAAGAAAGTTTTATCGATTTCTGGAGACTTTCTTTTGTGTGTATTCTGGACATTGAAAATCTGTGGCTGGTTTAATACGTATATACCGTTGTTCAATGTACCTGACCCAATCAAAACTTGATTAAGGTGAATGTTCACTACATTACTTACAAATGCAAATTCATAACCTTCTTTAGATAATAAAGATACAGAAATGATATTACAGGTTGCATTTAGTACATAATAACAACTACGTAAAACCAAAAAGTGTCCATCCGACAATCCCAGGTGATAGTCCCCTACGGCCTCAGCATCCATGCTAGCACCGTTTGCAACTCTAAGGGTCATGTCACCTGCCTTCAAAACTCTACGCTTTCTCAACGCCTGTAAAGAATTACAGATATGAGATCCTGATCCGGTATCCAATACCCAGGATGTAGAGTTTATTGATAGACAGTTTTCAATAACATACACACCTGAAGCTGAAGCCGCAACTCGCTTCAAATCCTGTGTTCTGGCCTTCCAAGCCTTGCAATCCTGTTTCCAGTGACAACTTTTGTGACAATAGAAGCATTCTTCCTTCCCCACCAGCTTTCCCGCTACCTTTGTTGCTTTTTCTTTTCCCTTCGTATCCACTTTACTGATACCGCCTCTTGGTTTGGCGGGGGCTTTCTTCTTCTTGCCCTTGGCTTTCGCCCTGGACCTAGAAGAGGAAGATCCTCCTACAAACAAAGTGAATATCTCCCTACCCTTCTGTAGGGTGCCCTCAGCACTCCTCAACATGTTCAGAAGTTCGGAAAGTTCAACCTCCTTTCCTTGCATGTTGAAGTTAAGAATAAACTGGGCGTAAGTGGAAGGAAGGGACTGGAGAATCAAATCAGTATAGAGTTCATTCTCCAACGTGGTCCCAAGGTCCGCGAGCTCCTCAATGTAGCCAATCATCTTAAGTACGTGTTCCGCTACCGATGATCCGACGGCCAACCTTGCCGAAAACAACTTCTTCGACACTTCGTATCTTGCGATACGAGACTGCTCTCCATACAGTTCTTTTGTATGAAGAAATATGGACTCTAGGTCCATATTCTCGTGCCTCCTCTGATGTTCGTTGTCCATCGAGGCAAGTACGAGGCATCTGGCCTTCGCGCAATCTATTTCCCAGGTCTTGTAGATTTCCCTATCTACGACACTGGTTTTGGGACCTGGGACAGGGGGAGCTTTGGTGGTAAGGACATACCCCAACTTGTCGTAAGTGATGGCCATCTTGACATTCCTGAGCCAATCTTTGTAGTTTGGCCCTGTCAATATGTTTTTATCTAGTAATAACTTAAGTCCGGTCATGTTGAATGGTCGCTGCAATTAGGAGAGAGAAAAGAAACACTTTAGCATGATGCTCTTGCAAGTTTAGAGTGGTTTTTAGTTTGTCTAAACTGGATGGCTCCCACTATCTCTCGAATCCCTTCTCAAACCGTAAAGAAAGGATTAGTCAGGATCAATCTCACCGTACAATACTTGCTTAACCGTTCAGCCAGGCCAGTGTCGGTACTTCGAGGGAGGTTTTCCAATGCTTTCGCGAAGTTCCTTAATTAAGTAACCTCTTTTCCCTGTGGGCGTAGGCCCGCTAACACCTTTCTAGACACCTACTAAGTTTATAGCATTGATCGTTAAGTGAGAGTTTTCCCGAGGAGTAGCATATACTCACAGTAGGATCGGGATCCAAATATCATCGCGTGATAAAACCGAAGGAATCCTACCAGAATTATCACACTCCAAATGGTATGCAGCGCTAGAAAGTTTCAGTACTTATGAAACCCCCGATGTGGATTTTTGCCCCATGCTCTTATGACCTTGGCGTGAGGTCAAAATGTCATAAGTCACATGTCAAGTTCTTCCCATCATTATCCTGGTTAATTTGAACCCACCCGTACCTACCCTTGACGTAGGCCAAAATGGCAGTACGACTGTCTCAAACCAACGCATTCTATCTATGCAACAGATAAATATCCGGCAGCTACCAATCACTATGCCTTGGCGTGAGGTCAAAATACATAGCTTGAATACTACCGAATATTTAACTGAAATTATGGAGGGCTACGGATGGTTTTGGCGAAACCGTGAACGTAGTGAACTTGATATAATCGATGGAACGAGATAGCTTTTAAAAGGAGTGGTTCAAGCTCCGCGTTTAAAAGTTTAGTTTTGAAAAGAACCGAGTGGTTTTCAAAGTGTTCCAATCGACTTTTACTTGGTTTATTTTCTTGCATTAGTTCTTTTAATGCGTCCCATCATTTAATCCTACCATTGCAGAAAACAACCAAAATATAACGTACGCTTATGCCATTCGCATTCGCCACGGGGCCCCATCATCACCCGTTAGGTTACTTAACTAACGACAGAGCGGGGGCTGGGCTAGCGCGGTTGTAAAACATAAGCAACGCCTAAATAGTTATCATATATAAATATATAGCAATGATAGACATTACAGATCACAGATGAATACATTGGATATACTAGGAATCCGCAATCCGTTCGAGCCTGCAACGAAAAGCGGATTATACGGTCGCGGTGAATAGCCAATACCCCACCCAAGACCCCTACGGGTGCGGCAAACTACCCGCCAAGTACCCGAAGCGAAGCAACCTCCCTCAGCACCGTGAGTAGGCCACTCGGCACTTCGAGATACCCGGTAGTTTGTGCACCCCCTCCATGGGTCTATCCTAGGAGCAAAAACAGTAAAAAGAATTATACAATGACGGCTACAACCCCGACCCGGTTGTGCGGCCAAACAAATAATAATATTACATCAATTTACATATTACAATGAATGAAAGAAAAAGCAGCACTCATCTCACATCCACCCCGGCTATTCATCCGCGACAATCCAACCCATTCATATACACATACCATCATCAATCACAGATTACAGATATGTATAACCTCGACTAATCGACATATAGCGATTAGCCGACGTACAATACATGTAAACATCACAGATATAACCTGTTAGTCAAAGTGTATTGAAGTTCGGAAAAAAATACGGATTTATAGGCCCCCAAAAACAAATTTCTATTCTGGAAAATCTGGGCACATATAAACCATCTTAAAAATCCTAAAACCAAGCCAGAAATACACTGCACCAAACTCGACCCAGAGAGGAGCCAAGATGGCCGCGGAACTAGCTAAGTGCTAGAAAGGTTATACCTTGGGCTTTATGTCCTTCTCTCCTTACTCCTTGGAGTAGTGGAAGGAGGTCACCTTGTCGTCTTCTCCCGTCAAAGAAAGATCCACCCGAAAGCCTCAACCTTTGGCTTCAACTCCAAGCTAGAAGTAACTAGGGTTCAAGAAGTGCTAGTCCTTCAACCCTAGATGAGAGTAGAGATTATCAAGAGAGGGTTTTTCTCAAGCTCAAGTGTTTCTCAACACATGAGAGGGGAGAGCTTGAGGAAGAGGAAGAACAAGAGAGAGAAAGGAAATCATAGAATGAGAATAAAATGAACCATTCTCACATATATGTGTGAATTATTGTAATTAGATAATTAGCTAGATAATTGTCATGGTTAATCAAGACATGACCATTATCATTTCATTTTTAATGCAAATTGCAAGGATCAAAGAGCATCTTCTAAATGAAATGATGATGGTCAAAGTGTCAACAAGGTCAACAAGTCAAGGTGGGTCAAATGGTCAACAACCATAACCATGCACAATTATTAAACTAATATCAATTAACAATAATACACACATAAGCATTAGGGTTAATAAAATGACAATAGTCATTAACCCTAATCAAAGTCCTCTCCCTCTGTCTCAAGCAACTGTGCATACGCACCCGTATTCGTGATCCGAGGAACCTGAATACAATGAGAAAAACCAATCCCAAATCATATACTAGGATCCGGCTTAAACCAAAGCCCGCTAGTATAAGCTGTCTGGACAGCAAACGTGCACAAGTGCGCGGATGTGAACGAACCCTGTCGCAAAACCATGCGACCTCTACTCATTTTTCCTAAAGGCGAATAGCTCTCTGTGTGGGACTCTAAAGACTCGACACTACGCTGGCAGTGGGTTTAACTACAGATCGCAAGCGGCACTAGCTGTACGTAACGGTCCCCAGGTAGATGTCGATAAGAAGACTGACGAGGTGAACCCCATCTGAACTCCTACTGAGCCTGTATGTGATAATCTCCGTACAGTCCGGTCTGTTCGTCTGATACATCGCATGGCTGGCCTAGGGGGCCGGTGAACGTCAGTCCCCTAATAGCGGTATAAGTCGTGTCGGAGTGTAGCCCAGAACACCCTGAGATAACACTGGAAACCTACCAGTATATCTCGCTTGCCCTGGCCAGGGACTACTCGTGTAATGGCTCTCCTGGACACAGTGCGATGTCAACCCCCAATACCGGGAGAGACGAATCCTGTCTAACCGTCACTGCCTCCAAGTGCTTCGGGACTGCACCTAAAAACTACCTGTTTGCACGACTCCTTTGAGCCGTGGTAGGGTAGCAATCAAAGTGCAGTGGGAACACACTCGAGGCGAAGTGACAGTGTCAAGTCAGCGGACTAAGCTGTACTCATGTCACCTGGGAACTGATAACTGACGATAGGTATAATACCAACCAACAGTTCCCGACGAGTCCTGTTCAGTGTACTCGTAACCTAACGAGCACCCGCATACTGTCTCAAGTACGACGTACTGACGGCTGTAGGACAGACCGTCTCCCATCCTGGGATGAGAAGCGCATACGCTAGTCTACTCCGGAGTATCGATGCCCTGTCTCGATAGTCCAACGACTAGGGACCTATATAAGGATGTGCTTATAGATCACCCAGCTCCTATGAGTGTGAGCGCCATCACAACGCTGGTAATCAAGCAAAGATCCTAAGGGCTCTACTAATATGTATATCAGCAATATGCTAAAAGAAACACATGCACATATTAAAGCAGAGACAAACCAAGTAGCATACTACCATTTCGAGCAAGATTGTATATACAACTGTGAATATCCCAAGCTTCCATTAAGTAATATACAAACTAGTATGATACAGTAATGGCCTCTAGGGCATATACACTAACATATATATGGATGCATAAGGATCGTTTCTAGGTCGTTGCTGAAAACAACATTAGTTTACATTCTTCAGTTAAATGTGATGAGTCAAAACAGCCACCACACACGGTTTTGGGGAGAGTAACTTAGTTTAGGAAGGCTGAAGAGAATTTGCTCTCAATTGCTTCGAGTTTCTTTTATATTGCTTCCATTTCGGTTTCATTGCAATGGAAGCGTCAAGCTGATGGATACCTGCACTAGATGAAGACGAAGATGAAGTTGTCGATCTTGTGCTCTCCCACTGTAGTGTTTGTTTGGCGAGATTTTCAAGAAATTTCCACGCCTCCTCGTCGGATTTTGACATGAAATGACATTTAAAAATAGTTTCTACCATTTCTTTTGTTGCTGGATTAACACCCTCATACATGATTTGGCAAAATTGCCATTTTTTGAATCCGTGATGAGGGCATTGGACAAGAGATCTTTGAATATTTCAAAGCATTTCCAAAAGGGGTCGTTGGGAAGTTGGGCAAACTGGTTGATCTCTCTACTAATACGGGCAGTCTTATGATTTGGATAAAATTTTTGATTTAACAAATTCATCTTAATTGGTGATGGAATGTGAGGAGGTGCTATAAAACCACTTCTCTGCAAGATCGCACAAGGTAAAAAGGAGAATACGTAATCGCATAGTATCCCCAGAATGTTGGGTGGTGCTCATCATTGCACATACGTTTTGAAATTTGGTTAAAAAAACGTAAGCATCCTCAGATTCAAGCCCGTGAAATTTGAGCAACAATTTGATGAAGTGAGGTTTAATTTCGAAGTTATCCCCATTGGCTGGTGGAAGAGACAGACACGTAGGAAGGGGTCCGCGTATAGGGTAGCATCGGTCTTGGAGAGCGATGCGTGGTGGATTTTGAATTTGCGCACCTGGAGGCGGTGGCAACGTGGTGTTGTTAAAACATGGTGGAGGTCCGTCCATCTCAAAAGACGTGGTAGGTAGAGGAGAAAAAGAAGTTGAAGAAGTATCGACCTCGGAGTTGACAACGATAACGTGGACTAAACGGGAGCTAGAATCCCGTATCCAACCGAACATGCACTAAGCGGGTTTAGTGCACGTGGTAGCGTATGAGAAATTGGTGAGAACGATTTTAAGAACGCTTTTCCTTGACAAGAATGACGGACGCAAGGCTTGACTCAACCAATCACAAAATACACAAACAGTCCCTAGAGTTAGGGTCATCTAAGTCAAATCACTAGACCGCTTCTAGACTTCCAAAGGACAAGACGTAGGATAAATACTCTATCACCTCCTTATAAATCTTGCATCCAGGTAAGTAGGAGGTGTCCGTTATACGAAACACCGAAATAGCGGGTCTAATTAAGTAAACCACTTTCCTTAGTCACACCTGCCTTAGACACTACAAAAAAATGCGTATAAGCAATAAATTACCCACGACCCTCCCTTGTCCTAATTGAGCGCGATTGTCCTTAGAGACTTGGTCTAGATATTTTTTATTACAGTAGGGTGATGCATATACTTGTTTGTAATTTTTGGGGCTTAGGAAGGGTAGTTAACTCCCCACCTAATCTAAATTTAGGTTTCTTGTCCCTTAATGTCGGTTTTAAATATGCAAAACAATCCAAAATCTAAAACACGCAAAAAGATTTTTTTAACGGCACTGTTTGCAAAGAATCCTACAGATAGAAATGGTTTATTGGAGCTTCAAAGGAGAGGGGAAGAAGTGAAAATGATACCAGAAAGATTTGGGGGCCTGAATCCCTAATTCGGCCGCGGTTCAGCCACCAAATGCCCTATTAAGCCGCGGTTCCGCCGCCTATTGGTATGATTTGCTCTCCAAATTTTGGCACCGCACTCCAATGCTCCTCTGCTCCTATTTGACAATCTCTGAATCTCTATTGGTTCGCTCCAGATTTCTTGCAAAACTTGCACAAGAATCGTTAAAAATACAAGATGCGTTTTTTTAGAAATCAACACGAATAACAAGAAAAATAATACTACCGTCTCCCCGACAACGGCGCCATTTGATTGATGTGAAAACATGAGTCTTTGTATTTCCTAATTACCACAATCAATAACGGTGTCGCAATAGCTTGCCGATAGTGAGTACTGGTCGTCTACAGGGAAATGGGGAACTGTTTTTCTTATTTTGGACAAGTTAATAGAAAAAAGATTGGATTTTTATCTTTTTATACTAAAGAGATTTGAAAATTTTATAAGAGAAAGGCTTGTAGGGTTTTTCAGATTGAGTAGTTAAACGATGGAGTTTTAAAAATAATTCTTTTTTATCTTTTAATTATTTAATACTAGAGAAATAGCGCTGAATGTGGATTAGGATACTTGGAGGGATTAAGGATTCCCTCTATTGACCATTGTCCTTCCATTGATCCCTATTGATCTCAAGCCCTCAACAAAGCAAGTATTAACGAATTTCAAATCGAGGTCGCAGCTATCATGAATTGGTAACATGTCCGAATAAGAGGGCTAAGACTCCTTTTGTTAAAATTTATAAAAATTAAAATATAAGAAGATGATAAGGGATTTTTTTATCCATTATACTACCATTTTCTACAAACTCTAACAAGCAAGAATTTACTCGCTCATTGGGAAAAACGAAGTAAAAGAAGAAAGGTAGAAGAATAAAGAACCCATATGAAAAAAAAGAAAGAAAAGTGCGGAAAATAAATACAGAAAGTAATGCGGAAAGTAATGAGACAAAATGAAAAAGAGAAACTACCTTTTATTGAAAATTTTTCCTTACATACTTTGATAGGCTAAAATAATAAAAACCCTAGATTGCTAGATGATAACCCTAGATTGTTGCTCAGTCCTTTATATAGGCTCTGGAACCTGAAACCCTAGATGTCATCTCGATATATGTGAAAAGACGATCATGCCTCTGAAATTGCACATCGAACGACCATTAATTAACCGCGGTTCCGCCGCCTTTAACCCTATTCTGCCGCGGTTCCGCCGTTTGGTGGAATTGTGTCTCTAGATTTTTTGTGCTTTCTTTTCTCGATTTTAGGAGATTTTTCTGATGAATATATTTTTCTCTCTGCAGTTGTGAAAATCTTCAATTTTCTCCTAAAATTGGTATATTTTGCTTGCTAACTCGATTTGATATGATCTTTTACTTATGTTTGTAGTCTTGAACTGATTTGTTATTTTAATACCTGCACAATATCTCAAATCAAATCATTAGTAGCATTTATTTTATTTGAGATAATATTCCAACCAATAGAAGCATCACAAATTGAATCATACCGAGGCCCATAGAAGCGCGAAGCCTCTCCTCTTCCTCGAATGTTTTAAGGGACGCCAAAAGTGCCTCTTCAGTGGAGATGTCTGTTAAGAAAAGAGCGTTAATAAAACATAATAAACGCTAAAATATACAAAAGAGTATAAATGAGATATACCTGACATCGTAAGAGAAGCAAACGCTGCTTGCTTATGGGCTAATCTCTTAGAAGCCTCAATACCAGCCTGAAAATTAGTTGCGGCATTCTCATTAGTAGAAACTTCAAATAGACTGTTGTTGGTGCCGTATTCGGACAAGCCTTCATTATAGGTTGCATGAGATTCCTGACCAAATACAACGTAAGCCGAAAACATGGATTTTTTCTTCTTCTAAGAGCTGGCAGCAACACTTGACGATAGGAGCTTGCACTTTACAGGCCTCTTAGGACGGCGGGTCCTGATTTCTGAGCCGATACCCGACTCTAGAGACGCTGCAGCCATCACATCACCAGGAGCACTTGCGTCTGGTCATTGCTTAGCCGTCGAAACTACTGGAAAGGCTCGCGGAACTACAACCGCGTCACCCTCTCTGAAGGAAGGACGGACAACTGCTCGCCGTTTCAGTGGAATCGCGGGGTTACTGGCCAGGACAGAATCCTTGTGATCAAGGAGCATCTGCCTTTCTTCTTTGATAACGGCACCCGTAGCATGCTGGTACCAGGCTACATAGGCGTTTGAGGCCTTCGGAATATGACTCGGCTCAGGGATCAGAAAATGAGACCTCGTGTTCAGCCGCATGAAATGGTGCACTGCGCTGCGAACGCTCTCCTCTGAAACAACCGGATCGACGGGAAATACTTCGAGAGGAACGCCTTGGTTATAACTGGATTGCTTAGCAAAGCGATGCGGGTTATACCTCATGAATAACACCGAGGCATTTTTCCTGAATACTAGGAAACCCGTCTTGATGGAATACAGATGCACGATCTCCCGGGACCTCAAAGCAGAAACCCTATCCTTAAAGACATCATGAAGCGGCTGGACCACTTTGGAGGGTTCTTTACCAATGGTAAAGACCCTATCAACAAAAGTCATACTGTCCCCAACTATGCGCGGACGCAAGAGCAATCGCCGAGCCTCTCGCCGTGTTGGGTCCGGAGAAGAACTGTCGACCAATTGCATGACTCGGGGGAAATTATACCCTTTATAAAATCTAGGTCTTTTATGCACACCAAAGGCACCCAACACATGCATCTCAATCCATAAGGTGAAATAATGCAAAGAGAGGTTTACGGGCTTCAGACCCGGCTGGGTGGTATTGGCTGCTATACTTAGACCATGATACAAATGGGCCAATCCTGCAACACCAGCAGCCATACGCGTCCCCGCCGCAATGCATCAAGCCGGATAAAAAACAGAAGGTCTCATGTAGCGAGGGTGCATTGGGAGTGCAAACCAGCTCAGCCAAAAACCAATGAAGCCCATGAAAAACGTTTCCTCGTCAATATCCGGAGTGGCAATCTCTGCAAAAGGGACGAAGGGGGTGTCCGGAATAAAGAACCGCTTTAAGTCCACATCTGCAGTCGGCAATTTGTCCATGTAAAATCCGAATGGATCATCAATCTTTGCAAATTTCACAGCCTTCATCGATAAAACCTCCGGACGAAAGAAACGGGCAACAAAGTCCGTAAAACTAACACCATGCCCTCCGGACTCCAAAAACAAGCTCTCATATATATTTAACACTTTGATCAGGCTCGGGAACTTGTGCTGAATTGCGTTTTCAGGAGTGAGGCCCATGACTTCCGATTTGGTAGCAAAGATAGACACGTCAGGAGGAAGTATCTCTTCATAATCTCCTCTCTGACAGGTAATCCAGAAATTTCTGCGAATTCTTCCAGCGAAATCGATACCTCACGGTCCGATAAAAGAAACGTGTGGGTTGGAATATTCCACTGTTCCAGGAAGGATTTAACCCACCACACATCAGGAGTGTGGTAATATAAGAGAGACACGTAGACCGCTCGGTACAACCCGGTTTTCAGCAGTAGCGATTTCTTGGCCGATAAAATGTAACAGGCCCATTGGAGGTAACCAGCAGGATGTCGAGATCACTCCTATTGTGTAAACCTGACCCCAAGGATGCGCTTGTCCTTGACACATGCAACGCCCTAAAATATCTAGGGCCATTGGCGGCTGGACTTATATCGACGCCATGGAAGGTTGGAGACGACCCTCCGCTATCCAATTGACCTCTTCCACGGTATAAGCAACATGTAAAGGGTCAGCATAATGAATCGAAGGGATCGGTTCTGATGGCACTGCACAAGTAAAGCTGCGTCGACCACGGATAATATAGCTATACCACGCTCCCCATAGGTGAAGAGATTTCTATTCTAGATCATAGTCTTAGATCAAAGCAAAGACTTCACGATCAGTAGGGGCGTCATCAAAAGCATTCTCCGAACGAACATAAGGTAAAAAGGAATTGGAAATCATAGTACCTAAAAAGAAAAACCAGTGGAGAGTTAGCGATTAGTATATTAAAATCACTACAGTCTAAAGGAAAAACAGTGGGCCCCACAAAATCAAGGTGATGGCTCATCAATGATGAGACATGCGCCCATGGTGAGAATCCAAAAGGATTCTCATTAAATGAATAGTCCCATTAAGCAGTAGAGTTAAAAAAACCCAATGTCCTCGAAAAGCGAGTTATATTAAAAATAACAACAGATTCAAGTTTATAAAAATGGTATTAAAACCTAAAAAGGAATAGGAAGAGGAATAAAATTCCAAAAGTTCCAAAATTTCTCAGAGCTAGGCTCTGTAAGACAAAATGGAATTAAATTCCTCCAATAAAGGGATTAAATCCCAGAAATCCCTCATGTTGGGAGACAGATGGGAAATATACTGGAATTGAATTCTAGAAACCCTCGAAGATCATGATCAATGATAGGGTAAAACCCTGAGCAGAGAACCAACGATTCTCAAGAATGCCTATTGATGTAAGACTCACGATCTACTCAAAAAGGGGGAAAAGTTCATTTTTGAGATCTCTAAGAGATCATTTCAAGAAAAGAGCCAAGCTTAGTTAATGGGTTAAAAATCCAAAATGAAAAAATGGGGGTCATTTAAAAGTTAAGCTCTGTTCATAATCCTTAACAAATTATTTTTTTGGCAGAGTTTAACTCTGATCAGAAGGAGTTCTGTGGGTAGAGATCTAAGCTCTGAAATGAGAATTAAATTCTAAAGAAAGAAAGAAACTTAAGGAAGATGATGAGACGTCATTCATCTCAAGGGCCAAAGGCCCTATTTATAAGACATGGGGGACAGTTCAACTCCCTAGAAGATCAAATGGTGGTAAAAGTGACACTGTTACACTTATTTGTGAGCCACATGAGAACAACGATAGGGGCATTTGTTCCCCTAATATTTGAACAAAACTGAAGAACTAAGCTCTGTTAAATTTTAATGAGGCGGTGCCTCACGTGCTCCCCAAGAGGGCGCCGGCACCAGCGCCAACCACTTAAGATTAAATCCTACGGTGGCGCCGCACGTGAAGCTCACGTGGGCGCCAATATGCAAAGCACAGGAGCGCCTATCATATATAAGAATTAAATTCTTAAGTGGCGCCCCATGTGCACAACACGTGAGCACCGGGGCCCAAATTAAAATCAAGTAGAATTAAATTCTATATGGGGATATTTCCCAAAAATCCGGGATACTCTCTGTTAAACAGAGTCGTTGGATTAAAAATCTAATGGTGATGATAAATCATCTGTTGGGGTTTGCTAGCGCCCTGGCCATCTACCGTGGCCAATGCGGAACAAAAAATGGTATTTAAAAATTTTGGCGCTAAAAAACCCGTCCTAAAATCGAACCATAAACCTAAAACTAGCTATAAAAAATAGAAGTGTTATACCGAATGATTCGTGTCCTTCGGTCTTCTACCATCTTCTTTGTCTCCTTGAGGTGTCCTCAATTGAGTTTGGTCTCCGGTCTTCCTCCGTCGAAGATGATCCACCCGAGGGATGTAGCTCATGGCTCTAGCTCCATGCTAAGAACCTAGTGAAACAACTAGAGATTCTAGGTTGCTAATCTAGAGTGCCTAGGGATGTAGTGAGTTGCTCTAAGTGTGTATCTATTTCTCTTCTACCCTTGATTCTCAACACATGAGATAGTAGGATAGAAGATGAAGGAGGAGAAGCTCAAGAAAGGTAGTAAAGAGAGAAGAAGCAAATGGTGAGAGTGTTTTCCAAAATCCAACCATGCAAAACTCAAGTGAAAAGCTCAAGTGAAAAATAAGTGAGGAAAAACTAGAGTGGAAAACTCTCAAGCATGGTTTTGTAAAACACAATTTTCAAATATAAAATTGCAACCATACTTGAATAGTTTGCACAAATGAATTAACAATTTATTTTTCAACACTATTCAAGCATGGTTCTCACCATTCTCTCTTCATCACCTTTACACCTCATTTCCATTTAATTTAATAAATGGATAAACCAAAATGAGGTGTCCACCTTCTAGAATGTTTTCCGTATAAATACGGATTATACTCTACTGTATATATATATATACCCATATTCGTACCAAAATACGAGTCCCCAAAGAGATAGAATAACACAAAGAACATAATACTAGAATATACATATCGAAATATATATATGTAAATTATTAAATCAATACCTGATTTAATAATCCGGCTCAATCCCGAGCCGGGCAGTATTATCAACCGTCCGATCGAAAGTCCGGGTAACTAATACAATCATTCGATCGGAGCCCTGCACGTATCAAAATACGGCTACTATATCATTTCGCCTGAACAAGGGAAACCCTCTGTGTGGGAATCTAAAGACTCGTCAATACGCTGGCAGTTGGTTTAACCACAAGTATATCAGCGGCACTAGCTGTACGTAACGGCTACCTAGGTATTGAGCGAAAGAAAGGCCGACGAGCAAACTCATCCGAACCCTACTGAGCCTATCTATGACAATCTCCGTACTGTCCGGTCTGTTCGCCTAAGAGTATCGCATATTGGTACTAGGGAATGGATAAAGTCAGACCCCTAATAACACGACATTTCGTGTCGGTGTGAAGCCCATCACCCACAGCGAAACTATTGATCAAAATCAGCGATTCTCGTCTACCTTGGTCAAGGATTTCTGGTGATGGCCACCCGTGCACAGCGTGACATCAACCCCCAATACTGGGAGAGACGAATCCCCGACTATCCGTTCACTGCCTCTATATGGCTCGAGACTATACCCAACTAAAACCTGTTTGCACGACTCCTTTTAGCCATGGTAGGGTAGTAATCAAAGCACAATAGGAACTCACACAAGACAAATGACGCTCTCAGGTCGACAGACTAACCTATACTCATGTCACCTGAGAACTGCTATCAAACAATAGGTATAATACCATCTAGTATGTTCCCGGCGAGTCCGTCCAGTATAACTCACAACCCATTGAGCACCTATATACTATCTTAGGTGACTAACTGACACCAATGGCTTGTGAGACCGGCCACCGCTCCTCGTCGGGGTCTCAAAAAGCATACACTAGTATACTCCGGAGTATTGATGCCCAGTCTCGATACTCCCTCGATTAGGGACATTTAAGGATGTGCTTATAGACCACCCAGCTCCCACGTATATGATCGCCATCATAATGCTGGTAGTCAAGCAAGAATCATATGGGCTTTATCAGCATGTAATAGTGATCTGTAATACCGTATAATGCATGTACATGATGATAAAGACAAACCAGATAGCATACTATCATTTTGAGTAAGACTCTTCTACCCGTATAGGTCCTCCCTCAATCATCACAACCGCGTGCCTACGATTACAATAATTGACTTGAGGGCACTATATCCAATAATCTCCCACTTGCACTTAAGGCTGATTATTGCGATATCGCATACTCACAGCCCGTGTGATACCGGACACCCAACTTTTCTACTAATCAGTCTCGCAAAGCCCGTTTGTGAAACTATTGCTTTCGAGAAATAGCCTCAGTCAGTGGATCCGCTCCAATATTTCTATTTTTATCTCTCTATATCTCAACTTCGTGGAAAATGACTATCTTCCGAAATAAGCGATACCTGTCTTAGAATTTGTCTGGATATTTGATGGGACCCAGTTCATAAATGAACTCCAAATCTAACAAACTTCTTAGATCGTATCTTCCACTGAATTTAATCAGTATGCTGCGCCATACCTTTCCTCAGTATCCGATTGGACCACTTGTCCAACATACTGCCGCTCAGAAGAGGGTAAAATTTAACTCTGACGGTCACTTTGTCATCCAGGTCATCTTGGAAACCTGAAATGATAACCGCTTCCCGAAGCAGGCTGCCGTTACAATAGACCAAGAACATCCTCTTATGTTCATAACTGCTTCCCAATGTTTCTCCAGAATTGGATTAATATATATACTTATTGCAGCTATTGCAAAAGCAATATCTGATGTGGTACTTGACATTTCATGATTAACTCAATTGCCTAAGCAAGTGATATGCCAATCATGCAAATCTCTCTCCTCATCTGTCTAGAAGACATCTCTTTAGAGAGGGTGACTCCATCACCTGCGGGTACACCACCACGCCAGGAGTCGTCCATTCTAAAACACTTTAGAGTAGTGTCAAAATACCCGAATTGTGACACTTCTCAAATTTAGATCTAAAACCATAGATCTAGTAACCAGAATCCCTGATATTTTATTCAGATCCTATGTAGAGAAATACCTTGTGACAACCACAGTATAACCGATCGTAGTATAGGAAGATCACTTCCTATTAAGAGCATGTCATCCAAATACTAGGACATCACTCCCTACTACTTTCTTGCCAGGTCCATCTGTTATTTTGATGAAGTCAAACTTTATGACTGTCACATCAAAAATAGATGATCTATCTCTACTATACTTGCTTAAGTTTATAAATAGACGTAAGCTACTTGCCCACCATACTTCCGCTGCTCCCACTGAATACAACAACCCTTTGGCAAAGTCATATATACGTACACTTCTAAAGCTAATTTAGAACGAAGTTATACTCATCCACCTGTCAGATCTCATAGTCTAGATCAACAGTAGTGGCAAGTTTAGGTCATCAAAACCTTCCTGTCACCGTCTTTGAGGAAACCGAAGTATCTGTCGAGTGGCTGAGATTACCTACCAAATCTGCGGAGTGGCAAATGGATTGTCGAATGCAATTGAATCTTTAGGTTCTACTAAATTTTCAGTAATCGTTCGTGGTTCTGGAATAACTTCCAGTTCTACCATACTCCCACTAATTTTTTCTGAAAAGAATTCATTTTACTAAAACGGTGGCGAGTCAAGAACAATATAACTATTGATCCTCCAAATGGTAGAATGTTAATCTTCGTCAAAGCCCGGGATAACCCACAAACTGTCATTACTAAAACGTGCCTTGAGTTTATCCAGATTGTGGTTTTAAGCATAAGCCGGACAACTCCATATACCTTAACATCGTTAAGATATGAATCCATTCTATATCCAATATAGAAACAATGACACTAATTTAATTGGAACTAGATTCAAAATGCATGCAGTCGTTTCCAGTGCATATCGACGAAATGGAAGAAGGACAAGCAACATTACTTATCAAGGAACACATCCACATTTGAGTAACCTGAAAGAGAAGAAAGTTCTCAAATATTACTTACGACGGAATACCTAGCACAAGTATCTACAACTTCGATCACCTTGAAGAATCCTGATACTTGCAACATATGGTTCTCTACTTTATTCTTGTACCTATAACTTCTCAAAATTTAGACCTTGTATTTCGACGAAATACTTTTCTAAAACTAGAGAAGTCATAAGTAAACAGAATATAGTACGAGTACCAACCCTTTTATCCTAATGGACATCGGATAACTTACAATACTTTGTATAAGTCATCTGGGTTTGATAACTCAAACCCTATGCGTCGTAGGTTGAAAACTGTGCTATGGGTAAGAAGAATTACACCGTTGTTGAATGCACCTTACCTAACCATTAACTGATATAGGTAAATGTCATAGACATAATTTCAAATGTTATATCTCACTTTATAAAATAAATGTGCAGATATATCAGTTTGAAATTTGTGCATAACAACGGAAATTCAAAACCAAATATTTGTCGTTAGGCAAAACCCAGGTGATTTCCTCAAATATCACAAATTATAAAGAATTCTGATATATTGAAGATATAATCACCCAATTCCCAATATTCTACTCCCACTCAGTATCTGTAATGCCATACAGATGTGAGAATCAAATCTGGTAAATACATACCCTGGAGTTAGAATCTAAATGGGAAAAAAGTTTTCAATTAACACCGTACAGTAAAACCGAAACATGAAAATGTTTCGAAGGGGCGGCCGGGTATTCCTAGTAATGCCTCTTCCACTATCAATATTCATGACAGTAACTGTATATTTCCTTGCTCTCACTCCAATCCCTTTATATGTCTTTACTTCTAACCTTCTGTACACCATATTTAGGCTAATTGGTTTTCTTCCTTCCCTATCTTTCGGCACCTGCCTATACTTTGGAAGAAGACTATCCAATAAGCGTAATAGGTGTACTCTCTTAATACTAGGAGCTCTCGTAACCTGAGAGAAGGAGAAAAGAAAAGACAACCAAATAATTTTATTCAATTTCTCCAGAACCGGAAACCATCCTCG
This sequence comes from Agapanthus africanus, assembly GCA_030015575.1. Classification (NCBI taxonomy): domain Eukaryota; kingdom Viridiplantae; phylum Streptophyta; class Magnoliopsida; order Asparagales; family Amaryllidaceae; genus Agapanthus; species Agapanthus africanus. Next base: position 798,511,740 of record CM057340.1, read on the forward strand.
AACCGAAACAAGTTTCTTCGAGTGCGTATGTAACTATACGATGGAATATCCAAGCAATGTTGATCTTCGTAGCGATACAGAATGTTCCGGAGAAATGCAAAGGGGAAGTAGGAGTGGCAGAGATGTACATGGCTTTGTCGTGAATGATAGTAGTCATAATTTCCTTTTGCCTTCAATCTAATCCCTTTATATGTCTTTACTTATTACCCTTTGTACACCATACTTAGGTTAATTGGTTTTCTTACTTCCCTACCTTTTAGCACCTGCCTATGGTTTGGAAGAAGACTATCCAATAAGCGATGTAATACCCGGGTTCCTTTTATACGCCAATGTCCGTATTTATTTAAATTATCACTTACAAGTTTGTTAGTTGAATTTAAAATTCTTTAAATTAGTTTTAAAAAACCTTATTACCTATCCATTTTACATCTTTCCCAGATTCTTTGATTTGTTACCTCCAGACCGGCCCTAAATTTTCCCAGATTTCTCTATTTTTCCCTAAAATTTTCCTTTCCCTTCACAATTCTTTTATTTTCCTCAGCCCACTCAATTTTCTTTTCCTATTAAACCGTATATTAAACTCAGGCCAACTTTTTCCCCAATATATATATTGATTAAACCCAGCCTTTTACAATTTTTCCCATTAGTTATTTATATAATTTAAACCCACAATCTTTCTCTCAGCCCAAACCCATATTCTTTATTAATCCTAGCACAACCCAACAGCCCGGCCCTCATCTTCTCTATTTCTTTTTTTTCATTTGATTTTTCCTTTAAACACTGGCCCATATTCCACGGCCCACTTCCATAAATTATACATCCTTTTATATAAATAAATCCCTTCTTTTAATTTTTAGCCCGGCCCGTTCTACTTCAGCTCAGCCCGGCCCCCTCAATTTATTCATTTTCTTTTTTTAAATTTCTTTTGGCCGGCCTGTGTCTTCTCTTTTCCTTTTTATTTGATTTTCTTTGCAGGCCCAGCCCTTTTCTTTGGCCCGCGTCGCGCACTCCAACCCGACCCGGCCCACCACTTCATCTTCCTCCCGTTGCGCTTTTCCCGCGCGCGTTTCCTTCGCGACCGCAGCCCAAGCCGCCTCCTCCGCCCACGTCCGCGCTCGTGTCGGCCACGCCCGGGCGCCGTTACATTCACTCGCACACCCTCGTCTCCCCGAACTCCCTCTCTTCCTTTCCTCCTCTCCACTCACCAAACTCACCGAGCGCCATTGTTTTCCCCAACCTCGTTCGTCGCCCCGACGACAACAACCCTTCAGCGACACCTCACCACCTTAACCATCAACGTCGCGCACCCCTCTCTAACCCTCGTCACCTTCCCTTTTCTCTCTCTTCGCACCTCCCTCGACCATCCTGAAACCCCAGCTACACCCCTGCCACCCCTCGACGGCGGCCTACTGCTCCTCGTCGACCCATCGTCATCATCCACATCATCGTCGTCGCCTTCACCCTCACTCCCCTCGCTCACCCGAGCCCTCACCCTCACTCTCATCTCAGACCTCTCTTTCTTTCTCTCTCTGTAACTCTCACAATCCCTCTCTCTGTTCCTCTTCCCCTCTCTCTCAGTTCTCTCACTTCCTCTCCCTCTCACTGCCCTCTCTCTCCATCACTCTCTCTAACTCTACAACCCTCACTCTATCCTCTCTTTCACTCTCTATCTTTAACTCTCTCTCTCACTCACTGTCTCTCTCTCTAACTCTCTCTCTCTCTCTCTCTCTCTCTCTCTCTCTCTCTCTCTGTGCATATACACACTTCCTCTCTCCCTATGCAATCTCTCTGTCGGCCTCGAAAGCATCAGCGATCCCCAGCCCCAGCAACCGAGTCTTTGATGCCAAGCTCGAGCTTCTAGCCTAGTCCAAGCTCCGAGGCCGAACCAAGATCGAGCCGAGGCCAATACTTGTCGTGATCGCGTCGGGCCATCACAATAGACCGCGTCGCTGCCGTGCATCCCCGAGTCGCCTCCAGGCAAGTTTTCGACTTGCTTACATGCTATTTACCTAAGTCACGATCTTTAATTACATATATCATAAGTTGCAAGTTTAGATAAATTATGTATCGTAACTGTTCGATACTTGCTCCCTTAGGAAATCATTATCAAATTTGGCGGAACTAAATAGTTTTGCTTGGCCCGTATGGCTTTGAACTTAGTGTATGAATTTCGTTGGATAATTTGATCGTTAACGACTAATACAACTGCCCCCAAGTTTAACCGTAAAACTGTAATTCTGTTGCACCTGAAAACAGTTAAATTCACCATAAATCATATACATATTAGAATGGTGCGTTCGAGGGCTCAAATCGAAGCTAACTCGACGAACTTTAACCCTATACCAGTTTCCTGATATTCCTGTACTTAAATTGGGAGGATGTTTGTATCGGAGTACGACTCTGGACTGCAGTCCAGAGCGACTCCAGTCGTGCTTGCTGTTCCGTATTGGATACCATAAGTTTTCCTTAACTCGTAGGTTGTGGAACTCCACTGATTATTATAGGTAACTCTGTTAGATAGACAAAACAATTGGTTTTATTCAGTTTCGTTACCGTTTGATATTTAATCTGTAATTTAAAGGATCAGGACGCATAACAGTCCCAGCAGAATCAGAATTGACATGTTAATATTAAACAGATTATAACTCCTAACGTATAGATGCGATTGACGATCTGTCTATTGCGTTGAAAACCTTACTGAAAAGCCTAGATTTCATCCAACTGTAGTGTCGCTAAAATATGATCCCAACTTGGATTAAAATGCGTTGCGAAACGGACTTCTGATTCCGAAACCGGATTTCCAGCCGCGAGCGCTTAAAATGAAATGGTTATAACTATTGATCCTGGAACCCGATTGGCTTGAAACAAAATTCTATGGATGGAGAAATGAACATACTAATTACTACCTGTTTATCGTTTTGCTAAATTATAAATGTACGTTACATGATAAATCGTGCAAGTGATAGACTATTGTTTTATGACACCTTAATTGTGCTTCTTATACTGTTCATGCATCACATCATACCCATATCATTGTAGTGATAACCTAGTGATATCGTGCATTCACCCAGTGTTAGATTTTAGTGATGATTGTGGCAAATACGTCAGTGTTCGTGTATCCGTGATTAAGTGAAAGTGATACGTACTTGTACACAATCAGTGACCCTATTGTTCTATTGCATTGTCGATGTCTGTGGGATGCGTGTGCGTGTGACTATAAGTGGTATGGGACACTTATGGAAGCGCTTGCACGGGTGTCACAGATAAGGCATCCGACACTGCCATTTGTCTTAGGTATTGGTCGGGACGTGCTTGATGGAGGTCCTGCCTCCAGTTCTCGCGCAGACTTGTCACGGATCGATTAGTATTTAGGGTGATGGTTAGCGTTTGATGTAGACCACGGGGTGTGGGGTAGTCTAAGTGTGAGTTCAACAGAATCTCGGGAGTCCTATGCCGGCTTATATATTTAGCGAGTTATATGGAGTTTTACAGGGTATGTGATATATACACCGTGATATTCTCGTTACATGTTGGGCCCGTGGTCCCTTGCCCTTGGGTTCTACCCTTGGGTGGAGGACACTCGCGAGTGGTTGACTTTCACACTTGGACTGACGATAGGCTTAGTGACCTGTACAGTGAGACTTAGAGACTGATAGGGATACTGGCATTTTTATTCCTTATATACTGTGTGGCATACGTGACATATCGTTATACTGATTTACTGTTCCGCTGCATTGATTACTGCACATTCATATTCATGCTTTCATTGATTTTACTGTTGTTCATATCTATTACCACTGTTAGAACTGTCACTTGATTATATATATATATTATATTGCTATTGTGTCGCTCTGACGACCTGAGTATGCATGCTCAGTGTGAGGAGAAGATTTAGCCTGGATCAGAACTAGACGTGCATCACAGACTTCTTGACTTGCCTTTCCAAGTTACTTTCGTTTGTTCCACTTCAGGTCAGTTTATATTATTGTTTCTTTCAGTTACTGCATTTCTCATTACCTGTGCATCATCTACTGTTTACCATGATAAACTAAAAGCCGAAGTGTGACTACGGCATGCCTTTTCCTTGACCGTAGGAGCATGGCTGGCCTTGTCTACCCCTCGTATTCCGTATTTTGGGAAGCGGGGCGTGACAAGCGTAATAGGTGTACTCTCCTAATACTAAGAGCTCTCGCAACCTGAAAGAAGGTAAAGAGAAAAGACAATCGAATAATCCTATTCAATTTCTCCAGAACCGGAAACCATCCTCGAACTGAAACAAGTTCTTTTGAGTTCGTATGTAACTATACGATGTCATACCCAAGCAATATGGATCTTCGTAGTGATACAGAGTGTTCTGGAGAAATGCAAAGGGAAAGTAGGAGCGGCAGGGATATATGCGACTTAATGACAATCTAAAAGCCAAAGTGTTTTAAGAAGGTTTGGTTAACTTGGTTCATGAGTTTTAGTTTAAGGTCGGGTCGTGGTCGCTGCCAAAGAAAGAGAGAAAAGAAACACTCAGCGTGCACTCTAACCTACATTAGATTGGTTAATTATTTTATCTAATCAGGATGGCTCCCACTGTTTTCTCGAATTCTCCTTCAAACCCTAAAAGGAGAATTAGTCGGGATCATCTGAAAATCACCCGAGGAGTAACACCTACTCATCAGTGGAAATCGGGATCCAACTATCATCGCACGATAACTTGATGGAAGCCACTCAAGTCACTACACTCTAGAAGGTATGCGCATGCCTGACAAGTTTCCTGTATATTTGAAACTCCCGATATGGTTTTTTTCCCTTGGACCCAAGTGATCTTGACACAATCAACAAATCAAAAGGTCTTATTCAAGTTCAACCCGTCATTATCTTGATTATATTAAACCCACCAGCATGAGCCATTGACATAGTCAACAAGGTCACACAACTGTCCTAACCAATCGCATTGCATGCTACAAAAAAGCACCATTTAGCTACCACACACTACGCCTTGACACAGTCAACAAACGCAACACGAATACTAAGTAGTACTTATAGGAAATGACGGAGGGCTACGGCTGGTTTTTGGCGAAAAACCTTTAACATAATGAACTTGATATCGTTGAAAGAACCGAGTGGTTTTGAAAAAGTAGTGGTTTAGGCTCCGCCTTTTTTTAAGAACTGGCGGTTTTAAAGAAAACCGAGCAATCTACAGTATCATAAACTTTTACTCAAGAGGTCACTCCTCGTGAAGGGATCTAGGCTCTTGCCTCCTAGAATGAGGTGCTGGATGTTCCTGAAAGAACACCACTATGCTAAACAAAAGAATACAACTATAGAGAAGTTATTACAAAAACGAAAATTTTTTCCCAAGAGGTCACTCCCCATAAAGGGATCCAGGCTCATGCCTCGTCGAATGAGGTGCTGGATATTCATGACCGAATACCGCTGTGCAAAGAAAAAAGAAACGTCTGTAATAACAGTTTTCAAAAATTGGTTCCAACAACATCATTTAGGTTTATTTTTCCTTTCATTAATCAAAATTAACGCAGTCCCATCAATTAATCCATACCACACAAGAAGAGAAAGAAAAAAATGTACGTATATCCCATCTGCATTCGCCACGAGGCCCGTCATGCACCGTTAGGTTACTTAACTAATGGCAGAGCGGGGGCTGGACTAGTGCGGTGCAAAACATATACAACATCTACTAATATATATATATATATATATATATATATATATATATATATATATATATATATATATAACATTCGTCCCAGACATGATATAAGCAACATCACAGAAAAGCGATAAGCAACACAGAATAGCGCATAATCTAGGAGCCCCGGGTTTCACATGAGCCGCAAGTGAAATCCGACGTTCCCCGGTCGTGTGGATAGCCTTTGTAATGTATAACCAAGACCCCTACGAGTGCGGCAAGTTACCTGCCAATTCCAGAAGTGAGGCAATCCCAATCAACAAAGTGAATGAGCCACCCGGCACTTCACGGAATCCGGTAACTTGAGCACCCCTCCATGGGTCATTTTATACCTCCTACGAGTGCGACGAATAGCCCGCCAATTCTAGAGTAAGTCCCCCTCCGTCTCAACGCCATGAGATGCGGGCCCGTTGCCCTCTAGAACCCGGCTACTCGAGCACTCCACTGCGGGGTAATCCTAGTACAGGAAAGAAAAGTATATATACAATGGCGACATCGACTTCAACCCGGTTATGCACAAATAAAAGAATATACAATCTGGCAGAGACGGTTGTCCACATATCGGACGCTCACCCCGCAATACTAAATATACAAATGAATCTGAACTGTACTACTACCATTACACCATAGGCTATCCAACATGACAATCCATCCACAATAATTAGAAAAACACAGAACATCAATGTGGATATCATGTTCGCTAACCCGTCTAGTTGAACATATAGCAAGTAGTTGGGTTGTACCGCTCAATGATATTCACGGTCGCAGATATTAACATATGCACTAATAAACACTTATCCAAAATTTCGATCGACAAAAACTTTTCCACATTGGCCCCAAATGCAAACCACCACTCAAACAAGTCTGGGCCAAAAACATACATCCTAAAAATCATATTTCCATATTATAGAGTGCCAGAAGAATTTTAGAGCACAACGGTATATCGACCGCGGAACCGCCGCTAATAGGCATGTTATGCGGTGGTTTCGCGGCCATATGGTTGGCTCATGTGCCCAAATTTCTTGAGGTGCTCTAAAAATTCCTGCACGTATTTTTAAGACAATCTGAAATATTTTTTGAATAACTTTTAAAAACGACAGCGGGCATGTCAAAATGGAAACACGATTCGGAAAATTTCGTCGATCGATATTTTAATCTTGTGCAAACTAGCTAGTAAAGGTTTATAGGGTGGCTCTGATACCATGTTGGGGTTTGCTAGCACCCTGGCCATCTACCGTGGCCGATGCGGAACAAAAAATAGTTTTTAAAAATTTTGGCGCTAAAAACCCCGTCCTAGAGTCGAACCATAAACCTAAAACTAGCTACAAAAGATAGAAGTGTTATACCGAATTATTCGTGTCCTTCGGTCTTCTACCCTCTTCTTTGGCTCCTTGAGGTGTCCTCGATTGAGTTTGGCCGCCAGTCTTCCTCCGTCGAAGATAATCCACCCGAGAGATGTAGCTCATGGCTCTAACTCCACACTAAGAATCTAGTGAAGCAACTAGGGACTCTAGGATGCTAATCTAGAGTGTCTAGGGATGTAGTGAGTTGCTCTAAGTGTGTATCTATCTCTCTTCTACTCTTGATTCTCAATACATAAGATGGTAGGATAGAAGATGAAGGAGGAGGAGCTCAAGAGAGGTAGTGAAGAGAGAAGAAGCAAATGGTGAGAGTCTTTTCCAAAAACCAACCATGCAAAACTCAAGTGAAAAGCTCAAGTGAAAAATAAGTGAGGAAAAACTAGAGTGGAAAACTCTCAAGCATGGTTTTGTAAAACACAATTTTCAAATATAAAATTGCAACCATACTTGAATATTTTGCACAAATGAATTAACAATTCATTTGTCAACACTATTCAAGAATGGTTCTCACCATTCTCTCTTCATCACCTTTACACCTCATTTCCATTTAATTTAATAAATGGATACACCAAAATGAGGTGTCCACCTTCTAGAATATTTTCCGTATAAATATGGGTTACACTCTACTATATATACATACCCGTATTCGTACCGAAATACGAATACCCAAAGAGATAGAATAACACAAAGAACATAATACTAGAATATACATATCGAAATATATATACGTAAATTATTAAATCAATACCTGATTTAATAATCCGGCTCAATCCCGAGCCGGCCAGTATTATCAACCGTCCGATCGAAAGTCCGGGTAAGTAATACAATCATTCGATTGGAGCTCTGCACGTATCAAAATACGGCTACTACATCATTTCGCCTGAACCAGAGAAACCCTCTGTGTGGGACTCTAAAGACTCGTCAATACGCTGGCAGAAGGTTTAACTACAAGCACGCCAGCGGCACTAGCTATACGTAACGGATACCCAGGTATTGTGCGAAAGGAAGGCCGACAAGCAAACTCATCTGAACCCCTACTGAGCCTGTCTGTGACAATCTCCGTACAGTCCGGTCTATTCGTCTAAGAGTATCTATCGAGTCTAGGGGGTGGATAATGTCAGAACCCTAATAACGCGATATTCCGTGTTGGTATGAAGCTCATCACCCACAGAGAAGCTATCGATCCAAATCAGTAATTCTCATCTACCTTGGCCAATGATTTCTGGTGATGGCCACCCGTGCACAGCGCGACATCAACCCCCAATACCAGGAGAGACGAATCCTTGATGATCCGCTCACTGCCTCCATATGGCTCGGGACTGTACCCAACTACAACCTATTTGCACGATTCCTTTGAGACGTGGTAGGGTAGTAACCAAAGCACAGTAGGAACTCACACGAGAAAAATGACAATCTCAGGTCGACAAACTAACCTGTATTCATGTCACCTGAGAACTGCTATCAAACAATAGGTATAATACCATCTAGTATGTTCCCGGCGAGTCCGTCCAGTATAACTCATTACCCATTGAGCACCTGTATACTATCTTAGGTGACTAACTGACACCAATGGCTTGTGAGACTGGTCACCGCCCCTCGTCGGGGTCTCGAAAACCATACCCTAGTCTACTCCGGAGTATCGATGTCCAGTCTCGATACTCCCTCGACTAGGGACATTTAAGGATGTGCTTATAGACCACCCAGCTCCTACGTATATGATCACCATCATAATGCTGGTAGTCAAGAAAGAATCCTATAGGCTCTATCAGCATGTAATAGTGACTTGCAATACCACATAATGCATGTACATAATTATAAAAACAAACCAAATAACATACTATCATTTTGAGTAAGACTGTTCTACCCATATAGGTTCTCCCTCAATCATCACAATCGCGTGCCTGCAATTACAATAATTGACTTGAGGGAACTATATCCAATGTCATCAAATAATAGAATTAAATTAGGAGAAAATATCTCCCAAATCTTTCTAAATGAGAAAAATACTATTAGTTGGATCAAACATCCAATGATAGAATTAAATTCTATTTTGGGGATATATTTCCCCAATCTTTCTAAATAAAGAAAGATTGTCCTCTATAAAACAGAGAGCTCTTGGATTAAAAATCCAACGGTGATTAAAAATCATCGTTTGACAGAATAAAATTCTGTATATGGGAAAATATTTTCCCAATCTTGTTAAAAACAAGGAAATATATTCTGTGAAACAAAAATCACTGGATCAAAAATCCAACGATGGATAAAATCCTCCGAACAATTTTGAGACCAATTAAATCAATTGGTGTCTCTCAAATGAGAGATTTTCTTAAAACTAATTAACAAACTTGTCTCTACTATATAAAGGACCTGAGACTTTAAGTCTCATATAGAGGGAACCTTCTATAAGCATCTACAAAAAAATATAGAAGGCTCTAAAAAACAACAGAGAATTTAATTCTCAATAGAGAAGAATATATTTTTTCTCTCAAAGCCTAGGTAAAGAAACCACAGAGATCAAAACATCTTCTTTACCTATCATAGCATATCTAAGGGTTTAACCCTTCTCAAGGACTTAGTTCTTTCTCTGGATCTGAGATCTACAAGACAAGTCTCCCATAAGTTGAGAATTTAATTATCACCGGGAAGATCTTGTTCTTGAGAATCAAAAAATTCAGAAAAGAACTAGGAAAAAGGAAAATGGCATATCCTATAGGGATTCAATTCCCCTGTAAATAGGGTTTAACCTTAAAAAGAAACTTAGTTCTTATAAAAGAAAAAAACATAAGAACTTAGTTCTTGAAGAAAACTTGATCTCGGATATTCAAAAAAAAGATCTTGGTGATCATTAATGGTCAAAATGCGATTAACATAGATTCAATCTGTAACAACCTAAAATTTCATATACAAGTTTTTACAAAAAAAAATTCAAAAATCCATAAAGGAGTATTTATTACCTGAGCACAAGACTTAAGTAATTATTTTGTTTTTAATTACAAGTTTCAAGAATTTAATAACTCCATTTTTAGTGTACAAGAAATTACTTTAAATTTAATGTATACTTGGAGTATTTACTCTTGCTGCTATCATTTTAAGTAATTAATTCACACCATAATTACAAGAAGGAGCTTGTAGCTCATTGGTAATATCTTGCATTGCTGAACCAAGCCACCAGAGTTCAAATCCCCTGCCCCACATTATTTTTAATATTTATTTTGTTTTAAATTTTTTAGAAGCTCAACAGTCCACGCACCATAACTCCCAAAATTCCTACTGAACCTGAAAATCTAAAAATACTAGAAGCCACATCTGACGAGCCCCCACCCCCTGGCACCCCGACTCGGCCGAGTCGGCCGGCGGATCGGCCGACGCCGCCGGCCAGACTCGGCCGGACGGCCGAGTCGTCAACTAAATTTTTTTTGGTCTTTTCAGCTTCTAAACTACCCTTCACACTCCAATTAAATAGATCGGTTCCAGAGAACTAAATATACCATATTTACTCCAATTTTAATGATTTTTATACATTTTTACATTTTTATTAAAAACCCTTCATCTACCCTTACCCTAACCTAACCCTATAAATACACCCTCTACCCTCTACTCTCTCACCCCAAAATTCTGAACCCACTCTCTCAAAATTCAAAGAAAACTTGTGTACTTTGAAAACAAGCTCGAAGCGAAGCTCCGACGAATTCCCGGCGGAACTTCCGGCGATCGTTTTAGGAACTCCCGGCGACGACGCAACGCATCGGTGATTCCACTACCTCCCTCTCACTCTCTTGTGTGTCCTAAAACCCGTAGTCCCAAATTCTACCTATCTCTTCTATCTAAAAATACGGTTTTACAAAACCCGACGGAATCGGAACAAATCCGATTTCCGATTCGGTTTCTTATAAAATTCCACTTCTCACTAATACAATCATACTTAAACTTTCTCATGATGACTATTAAACACTAATCAACCAAATTGATCAAGTTTTATCACATGAAATGTAGCTATTTTAATTTATCATATTTTTTCACTTAAATACCACATTTTTTCAACTTTACATTTAGCTCCATTAAACTTGCTATACCTTTAAAGTAGAGCACGAGATAACGACCTACCTCCTCACACACTCATGTACAAGTTAACACGATACCATCGAAAACTTAGAATACGAGAAAACAACATTTTCATTTAAATACCATTGACTTAATAAAACCATTAATAAAAGATTTAGTATTGATACACTTTTTAAATAAATACCTCTTATTACGAAAATAAGATAAGTTGTGGACATCAGTCGTTTATCTAAACCCGACTTTGTGGTGTTTAGGCTAGGCAAGTGAGAAAGGTAACTTTAAAAGGCTCGTTTCACGGTGATTCGTGAGCGGATCCCTCCTTTTTTTACTCGTACTTACATGGCCACAATTGGCGGTGAAGAGGCAATTTGAGGCATCTTACAACTTGTCGTTGGACCGGTTAAGAATAGTTTAGTTGACTTAGGAGACTCTAAAACATAGAATACGGAAAATTGACATTTTTACAAATAAATACCAGTTACTTCATAAAACCGTTTTCTCAAGGATTTAGTATTTTACAATTTTTGCAAAGCGATGCTACAACCCATTTTAGGGAACCAGTTCAGGATGGTGCGGATTATCGTACATCCTCGGGCTTAGTAGTGCGAGATTCAGACCTCCGCAAGAAGCATTCGGTCTCGAAAGATTTAAAATACATCTTAAGAAAATGAGATTTTTAGAATGTAAAAAAATATATTAAAATTATTTTTGTATAAATATATGTATATTTATCATTAAAATATCTATTTTGTTATGATATAAATATTCCACCTTTTTCTAAAAATCACAAGAATCAATTTTACACTAAAATACCATGAATATTACAAATAAATACATTTATTTATGAAACTAGGATATTTTCACTAGAAATATCACAATATAAAATCCATATTCATTACAACTCTAAAGACGAATAATAAATACTTGAGGTGTATTTTGAAAAGTATATAAAAGTATTTTTACATAATACCCCCTCAAGTTCAATAAATTACCCTAAGGACCCTAGTAAACATAGGTTTAAGCAGGACCAATCTCTTGAGCCCCAGGGAGCCGGAGAAGTGGGTGTTTGCCTATCTAAGGTAGACAAAGTAATAAAAACAATCAGGACTTCAATTTACTTTCTAATTGTCTGACTCAGTTTGAGTCTCAGTATAATCTGACTTGAATATGATTCAAGTACAATTTACAATCTACAATCTACAGTTTACAATCTATAATCTACAAGCTTCAATATTACAATTCAACATGAATCCATGAATCCAATTATCAATCTATACAACATGACTGAACCGAACTATGGATATACATTCCATTTACATGGTTCTCCAGTTATTCCATTTACATGATTCTACGGTTACATCCATTTACTGATATCATGGTTTTGGTTAGTCAACCAATTATACAATCAATACAATTTACAAGGCAAACAATACAATCAAAACACTACGGGGTTTAAGGGGTAGATTGGTACGGAAGGTGTTAAAAGTAGCACGAGACGGTAAGATTAAGACACCTAACATGAATCCAGTTGCTGTTGTACCGTGGCATAAACGGTTCCTTGAGTTCCTGATACCTTAGTCTCCGGGGCAAGTGAGACTCCTCTCATATTCACTGGCATCTTTCTGTACCAAGGTACAAACAACAGCGTTAACACTAAATACAATAATATAACAATATAATCCAATTGTAAAAGCTACTCTCTCTCTCTCTCTTACTCTCTGTCTATTCTATTCTTCTCTTATCTTTGGGACTTACCGAGCGATCTGTTCGCTGACGACATTCTATTTCTTTCTTCTTTGAATGTCTTCAGGTGATTTAGACCCGGCAGAGATCGAGCCATCTGCAAAAGACTTGGATCAGTTTGCTGAAGAACCAGAGCTTTAGTTTCATTGTATACATTTCCTTTTAGTACTTTATATTCCTGTTATGCCATTGTTTAGGCATCGCTTTTATTTCAGATGTATCTACTTTTCATGCATTATACAAAAGAATGTTAATAAATAAAAGTTGATGTTTTTATTATATCTTGTCTCTTGTGTATTTACTTTTATATTGCTTAGATACGCTTAGCGTATTTACTTCAGAGTAAATACGTAGCGGACCGGTCGCGTCTCCTTCGCCGTATACCGGGAAGCGGGGCGTGACAGGTTTTGTTGGTGGCCCATGAAGGTCAGAGTTGTATGGAACACTGCCATGCAATTCTGTTCTACATGAACAACCTAAGCAATATAACACAAGAACCAGCAACTAAAACATTCTTTACAATTCATGTTCCTTGAATCTTACAATTTCATATTCCTTGAATCTTATCATTTCAGGTATTTGAATCTGTCCTAACCCAAATTTTTCTTCAAGGTTATGGATTCCTCGAACAACACCAGCACCAATGTCAACAACACCCCTCCACCACTACCTCTCACACCTGCTGTTCCTGCTCCACCCACCGAGCAAACGGTTTTACTTGAGGCGATCCGCAGCCTTCTTGAGGGACAGCAACAACTCCTGAACCGTCCCGAGACTGACGCATCTGGGGTAAAGCAATTCAGGGCTTTACATCCCAAGCAGTTCTCCGGAAAGGGAAGCCCACTTGAAGCCGAGGAATGGGCACAAAGCATAGAGGATGATCTGGCGGCAGCACAAGTGCTAGACATAGCTTGGGTCCGTGTGGCGAAACTGCAGCTCACGGATAATGCTCGCAACTGGTGGAAGGCAGAAGAAAGCCGTCTTGTACAGCCTATTGAATGGAAGAATTTTTGCGAGAATTTTGACACTAAGTACTTCCCTGTGACTGCCAGGTTTACCATGGAACAGCAGTTCATTCATCTACAATAAGGTTCGATGTGGGACAAGTCTGTAGATGAGTATGACGCTGAATTCACCATGCTAAGTCGGTAAGATATGTCACAGTATTTCAAATTTTTTAATATCACATACTACACAGCTAACACAAGACCATAACAGATTTGCGGCACACCTGATACCGACGGATGAGATCAGAGCCCGTCGATTTCAACAAGGTTTGGACACGGAAATCCAGGCTGCACTAGCCACATGGAAATTTCTGACACATGAAGATGCTTTGGAAGCTGCCCGCAGTTATGAGGCAGTGATAAAGGCGAGGGGCAGACCCCAATCTGCTGGATTTAAATGCCCTGCCACTCAAATGGCAGGAGGAGCCTCTTCTAGGCCTTCGTTTGAACCCAGGAGAACCGAAGAACCCAATAACCAGCCAAGACCACATTTCTGTTTTCATTGCAAGAGAGATAGACATTTGATAAAGAACTTTAGGCGCACAAAAGGTCTGTGCCTAGTTTGTGGCGCGTCCAATCACAGAATTGAGACCTGTCCATATAGTTACAACTCAGCTCACACATCTACCAACTACCCGCAGCAGCCAGCTATCCAGGCTCCTACAACTCGTCCTGCACTACCTGTTCCACCACCTGCACAGCCTACTCGTCAATTCCAACAAGCAATGATGGACATGCCTAGAAGGCAGAGAAACATGCCCCAAAGAAAGAATGTGCCTCCAGCTAGAAGGAATGTACCACGACGACAGACATTCACATTAGAAGCCGTAGAAGCTAAGACCATAGGTCAAGGTAACACCGGTAAGCTTTTTTCACCCTTGTATCACTTTGTTATTTTTATACACTATCAAGTACTCCAGACACCAAACTTTCCTTAAAATTGTTACACTTTCCTTTTATAAATTTCGAGAACGAAATTTTTATAAGGATGGTAGAATGTAACAACTAACAACCCTAAATTTCATATACAAGTTTTTACAAAAAAAATTCAAAAATCCATAAAGGAGTATTTATTGCCTGAGCACAAGACTTAAGTAATTATTTTGTTTTTAATTACAAGTTACAAGAATGTAATAACTCCATTTTTAGTGTATAAGAAATTACTTTAAATTTAATATATACTTGGAGTATTTACTCTTGCTGCTATCATTTTAAGTAATTAATTCACACCATAATTACAAGAAGGAGCTTGTAGCTCATTGGTAATATCTTGTATCGCTGAACCAAGCCACCAGAGTTCAAATCCCCTGCCCCACATTATTTTTAATATTTATTTTGTTTTAAATTTTTTAGAAGCCCAACAGTCCACGCACCATAACTCCCAAAATTCCTACTGAATCTGAAAATCTAAAAATACCAGAAGCCACACCTGACGAGCCCCCACCCCCTGGCACCCCGACTCGGCCGAGTCGGCAGGCGGACCGGCCGACTCGGGCCGGCGCCGCCGGCCGGACTCGGCCGGACGGCCGAGTCGTCAACTGAATTTTTTTGTCTTTTCAGCTTCTAAACTCCCCTGCATACTCCAATTAAATGGATCAGTTCTAGAGAACTAAATATACGCTATTTACTCCAATTTTTAATGATTTTTATAAATTTTTACATTTTTATTAAAACTCTTCATTTACCCTAACCCTATAAATACACCCTCTACCCTCTACCCTCTACTCTCTCACCCTAAAATTCTGAGCCCACTCTCTCAAAATTCCAAGAAAACTTGTGTAGTTTGAAAACAAGCTCAAAGCGAAGCTCTGACGAATTCTCGGCGGAACTTCCGGCGATCGTTTTAGGAACTCCCGGCGACGACGCAATGCATCGGTGATTCCACTACCTCCCTCTCACTCTCTTGTGTGTCCTAAAACACGTAAGTCCCAAATTCTACATATCTCTTATATCTAAAAATACGGTTTTACAAAATCTGACGGAATCGGAACAAATCCGATTTCCGATTCGGTTTCTTATAAAATTCCACTTCTCACTAATACAATCATACTTAAACTTTCTCATGATGACTATTAAACATTAATCAACCAAATTGATCAAGTTTCATCACATGAAATGATAGCTATTTCAATTTATCGTATTTTTTCACTTAAATACCACATTGTTTCAACTTTACATTTAGCTCCATTAAACTTGCTATACCTTTAAAGTAGAGCACGAGGTAACGACCTACCTCCTCATACACTTATGTACAAGCTAACACGATACCATCGAAAACTTAGAATACGAGAAAACAACATTTTCATTTAAATACCATTGACTTAATAAAACCATTACTAAAAGATTTAGTATTGATACACTTTTTAAATAAATACCTCTTATTATGATAATACGATAATTTGTGGACATCAGTCGTTTATCTAAACATGACTTTGTGGTGTCTAGGCTAGACAAGTGAGAAAGGTAACTTTAAAAGGCCCGTCTCACGGTGATTCGTGAGCGGATCCCTCCTTTCTTCACTTGTACTTATCTGGCCACAATTGGCGGTGAAGAGACGATTTGAGGCATCTTACAACTTGTCGTTGGACCGGTTAAGAATAGTTTAGTTGACTTAGGAGACTCTAAAACATAGAATACGGAAAATTGATATTTTTACAAATAAATACTAGTTACTTCATAAAACCGTTTTCTAAAGGATTTAGTATTTTACAATCTTTGCAAAGCGCCGCTACAACCCATTTTGGGGAACCCGTTCGGGATGGTGCGGATTATCGCACATCCTCGGGCTTAGTAGTGCGAGATTCAGACCTCCGCAAGGAGCATTCGGTCTCGAAAGATTTAAAATACGACATCTTAAGAAAATGAGATTTTTAGAATATAAAAAAATATATTAAAATTATTTTTGTATAAATATATGTATATTTATCATTAAAATATCTATTTTGTTATGATATAAATATTCCACCTTTTTCTAAAAATCACAAGAATCAATTTTACACTAAAATACCATGAATATTACAAATAAATACCTTTATTTATGAAACTATGATATTTTCACTAGAAATATCACAATATAAAATCCACATTCATTACAACTCTAAAGACGAATAATAAATACTTGAGGTGTATATTGAAAAGTATATAAAAGTATTTTAACATAAAAACCCCTCAAGTTCTATAAATTACACTAAGGACCCTAGTAAACATAGGTTTAAGCAGGACCAATCTCTTGAGCCCCAGGGAGCCGGAGAAGTGGGTGCTTGCCTATCTAAGGTAGACAAAGTAATAAAAACAATTAGGACTTCAATTTACTTTCTAATTGTCTGACTCAGTTTGAGTCTCAGTATAATCTGACTTGAATATGATTCAAGTACAATCTATAATCTACAATCTACAGTTTACAATCTATAATCTACAAGCTTCAATATTACAATTCAACATGAATCCATGAATCCATGAATCCAATTATCAATCTATACAACTTGACCGAACCGAACCATGGATATACATTCCATTTATATGGTTCTCCAGTTATTCCATTTACATGATTCTACGGTTATATCCATTTACTGATATCATGGTTTCGGTCAGTCAACCAATTATACAATCAATACAATTTACAAGGCAAATAATACAATCAAAACACTACGGGGTTTAAGGGGTAGATTGGTACGGAAGGTGTTAAAAGTGGCACGAGACGGTAAGATTAAGACACCTAACATGAATCCAGTTGCTGTGGCATAAACGGTTCCTTGAGTTCCTGATACCTTAGTCTCCGGGGCAAGTGAGACTCCTTTCGTATACACTGGCATCCTTCTGTACCAAGCTACAAACAACAGCGTTAACACTAAATACTACAATATAACAATATAATCCAATTGTAAAAGCTACTCTGTCTCTCTTACTCTCTGTCTATTCTATTCTTCTCTTATCTTTGGGACTTACCGAGCGATCTGTTCGCTGACGACATCTATTTCTTTTTTCTTTGAATGTCGTCAGGTGATTTGGACCCGGCAGAGATCGAGCCATCTGCAGAAAACTTGGATCAGTTTGCTGAAGAACCAGAGCTTTAGTTTCATTGTATACATTTCCTTTCAGTACTTTATATTCCTGTTATGCCATTGTTTAGGCATCGCTTTTATTTCAGATGTATCTACTTTTCATGCATTGTACAAAAGAATGTTAATAAATAAAAGTTGTTATTTTTATTATATCTTGTCTCTTGTGTATTTACTTTTATATTACTTAGATACGCTTAGCGTATTTACTTCAGAGTAAATACATAGCGGACCAGTCACGCCCCCTTTGCCGTATACCGGGAAGCGGGGCGTGACACAAACAATACATTTTTGAACTAAAAAAACATAAAACCTAAGTTGAAAACCCAAACCCAAATCTTAAATATACGGATTTGGGTTAATCTGCGCCCTACGAGCGACGACATAAAATAGTCTCCATATACAATCCACGGGCACCCAAAATAAACAAAAATATAAACGACACGAAGTGAACTGCTGGAGCAGGAGAAAGTAGTTATCGTAACGCGATAACGTAATTAACTGCAGAGGCTTGCGTCTGCAGGGAAGTGCATCACCACAATCAAAAACCCTTCACAAACGAAGGGGAATCTGATATAGTCTGCTACAATGACCGCATCTGTCCAAACCTCTGATATATGGTGCCATAAATCAACTTGGTATTTTCGAAGAAGTGGATAGAGAAGTCCAAATTGCATCTGCCTCAAAATTTAGGCAAGACGATATATTCCAGCTCATCTCTGTTTTCGGCGGTAAACAACCGCTAATGGATTGTGCGGATTATCGCACATCCTTGGGATAGTAGATCAAGATGCAGAACTCCTCACGGAGTATTCGTTCTTGAATGGAAATAAAAATACGGTTTTTAAGAAAATACGACTTTTCTAAACAAACTAAATTTTGGAAAATTATATAAAACCTTGAATTCGTATTTCAGTAAAAAAACATATTATGAAACTAAAATTTTAAAATGAAAGATTAGATATTTTAATAAAATACCACCAAGTTTCCTAAAGTAGTATTTTTCATAAAAATACCATAAATATTCAAAAAGCTAGATTTTACCACTAAAATACCACAACAATTAAAATACATGTTCATGAAAAGCCTAAATATTATAAATCATCCTCGAGATTGTATTTTAAACTATATTAAAGTATTTTTCATAAAACCCCGTCGAGATATAAAAAACAATATTTTAAGGACTATAGACTAATATAGGCTTAAGCGGTATCATTTCTTTTGAGTCTCTGGGAGCCGGAGAAACTGAGTGCTTATCTATTCAGGCTAGACAACTTAACGGAGTTATCAAATGGTAATTGGCTTGGAAAAAGACACAAATCATGCAGTCCATGTACAGCAGTTGCCGATTACTCCTGAACCTAAGAATTTCAAGAGCTAAATCCGTTCATAAGTTTCTGAATCTGAATCCAAACTCAAACCAGAATACTAAAATCAAACACGAATTTGAATTCTTGATCATGAAGCTGAATACTTGAATTCAAATATCAAATTCAAATTTGAACACTCGACTCGACTTGACCGAACCATGGTTATAACTTGACATGAATTTGACATGAATACCTGAACATATGATTATATCTTGAACATGAACCTGAACAGTTTATATCCATGGTTTTGTCCAAGACCTGTAATCTTAATCTATACAATACAATATGCAGGGATAAAAGGGTAGATTGGTACGGAACGTATATCGTGGCATGAGAGGTCACTTTAAAAGACACTTACATGAATTCACGTGTCGTTGTCCCGTGGGTTATGACGGAGCCTTATACTACATGTTATCATGGTCCATGGGATAAGATGGACTCCTCTTGTATATATGAATGCCTTCTTTGTCAAACTAAAAATAACTACGTTAGAATAACTATCTTATACTTATGAATGATCATATACAACTTTACCTGTCCTCTGTTCTTTTGGTTTCTATTCACATTATATACTATCTTCTCTTATTTTTTTGGGGACTTACCGAGTGCTAGATCGCTGACGACATTCCTTTCAGTTTCTTTCTTTGGCATGTTCGTCAGGAGGACCGGACTTTGAGGAGATTGAGCCGAGCCCGTAGGACTTGGACCGGTTCTCTACTCAGCCGGACTACTAGTTTTTTCCTGCCTGCACTTATTTTCAGTATTCCATTGTTTAGGAATTTGTTTTTATTATTGTATCTTTTATTTTCAGACAGTTTTACGTAAAGTTGAATGTAAATAAAGTTGTTGTTTTATTTCATTACTCTTGTTATTCTTGCACATTGTTATATTGCTTAATTACGCTTAACGTATTTCCATAAAAAATACGCTGCGGGCTTGCCATGTCACCGTTACCGTCTACTGGAAAGCGGGACATGACAGTCTCTAGTGTTACCGCACATGGATTTAAACTGTGCTATATGCTGGTTGGGATTTCCCTTTCCTTTAAATACATTGAACTTCGGAATTGTATATCCCGAAGGGTATTGCTTCTGGTCGTACCATGCTAGATATGGACGACCGGTCTTGACCAACTTGGCGTTTGCTTCACTGGTAGTGAGGAGTTTGATCTGTTGGGCTAAGTACTCGGTGAGCTGATCCTTCGAGATCGCTACATCTTTTGAGGTTGAAAGGGCCTATAGAGAGTTTGTGGCACCTCCCTTCTCCTTATCAGGGACTACTGGCGGTTCTTCGGCCAGCGGTTCTGACGACTAAGCCATCATCCCACACATCTTCTGCAGGAGAAAGGCCATTTTGTTCATGTTGGCGGTCATATCTTCCGGTTCTTTTCTTTTCTTATCGAGAGCACGTTTCAAAGAGTCAACTTCAGACGCTTGTTTCTTATGAGCTTCTTGTTCGTATTCCGGAAACGTCTTGGATGGCGGGCTGATGAGTGTTGCTGCTTGAGCTACCATTTTTTGCAGCTTCTGTTGCCTTTGAGCTTGAGTCAAGGAACGAATTTGGGGTCGATGACTAGTGGAAGCGTTGTTTTCACTTCCGTTGATGTGAATCATTCGCACAGTATGGACTATTTCGGCCTTCTGAGCGGAGCTTTTGACATTTCTCTTTTTGGGATTTGCCTCAGGCGATGGGGATCTTTGTGGCCTTTGCTTTTAGGAAGGGCCACTTTAGACCTTGAAGCTGAGTAGTTGGCTTTTGGCCGATTCCCGAGCTTCTCAGATTTTGGGCCACTATCGGACTTTATATTTCGCCGAGGAAAGTTTTGGCTTAAGTATTGGATTTTTCTCATTTGGTGTCACCACGGGTGGTGGAGACTTCTTTAGGATGGCGGTAGACGAATTTTGCCTAACCTATCTCAGCAGCTCGAAACTATTTTTGGTCGAGACGGATATATTGATAGAGGGCATCGGTGGAGTTAGCCTTGATGGGGAGATACCCCCAGCCAGTCTTTGCTGGCGTCAGTAACGACGTCAAGCGCATATTGAAATTAGAGCTTCTTCAGTTTTGGGAGTTTCATATACATGCCCCCTGTGTGGCTTTGGAGCTTCTGCAGGTGTTAGTTACTTTAAAACTGACGACTTTTGCAGCGTAGGAACATTTGGTGTCAGTCTGTGGAAGACGGATTGTCTGAGGGGTGAAGTGTCTTTTGGCGCTTCGGGAGCGGCATGAGACATAGGGGTCAACCTCTTGATGACCAACTCTTCTGGTTTTGCTAGCTTCTTTGATGAGCCTACGGAGCTTGTATTTAGCCTATTGGAGACTGAGTATTTTGATTTTGCAAGCTTCTCGAAAGGGCCTGTGGAGATTTTTAACATCCTATTGATGACCAACTTCTTTGAGACCTCCTCCTTTGGCATTGTGGCAGCAATGGTAGAGAGGAGTGGATGCATTTGCCCGAATTGGAGCCCATTTTATTCTTGCATGAGTTGGGCTGTTGGGATGCCAATCAATGGGGCTATTATCTGCCCAGAGAAGATCGGATGAGGCATGGTGGTCTCAGAGTTGTTGCAGAATGCCATTGAAATCTGTATAGGGGAGAAAGCATTAGCTTCTGTCTTCCTCGAAATCCAAGAGAAACCACAAGCCACCATGATTTTATTTGTGAAACACGATACACGAAGTGTAGAGTGGAAAGAGAAAGAAGTCTCACCGGGCATGCCAGAATCTGTTTACCGCTGGAAACCGGACCAAGACGCGGGGAGCGCGTTCAACCTGTATCTGGAAGAAGATGTCTTAGGAAACAGGTTTAGATCCCTGTTTTATTCTTGCATAGTAAATATCTTCTAAGGAGAAAATGTTCCTATGAGATCCTCTCGACTTATAGAAAGAAAATGCTTTTATGAGACCTTCACGGCTCATAAAATTGAAAAACCTTAGGCGACATGGATCTAAACCTGTTTCCTAAGCCTTAGGCGATGGTAACGGCACGTGACGAAACCAGCAACGTATTTAGTATGAGAAAATCATTTCCCTTAATAAATACGTTAAGTGTATGTAAGCAATATACCAATGTGCAAGAATTAACAAGAGAAATAAAAATAAAAAACAATTTTATTTACCTTCAAATTCAAATAAAATTTCTGAAATAAAAGATACAATACTGGAAAGCCTAAATAGTGGCTTACAAAAGATCAATACAGAAAAAGGAAACTAGTAATCTGGATGGTCAGTAAGTTGATCGAAGTCCTCCTGGTTGGGCTCGATCTCCTTAGTGTTTGGTCCTCCTAACGAACATTCAAAGGAAAAAAACAGAGAAGAATGTCGTCAGCGAACTGGCGCTCGGTAAGTCCCTAAAAGAAGTAAGTATAGATGACTGAAGGTTTGAACTAATAATCAAGTAGTAAGGAACATGTAAGGTTGCATGTAAAATTATCTTAATCCTGACATTTATATGTATAAGGTTATCAATTCTAACGTGGTTATTTGTAGTTTGATAAGAAAAGTAAGCGTGTATACGAGAGTAGTCCAGCTTACCCCGAGGACCAAAGGTGCAAGAGAGTTCAATACTCTGTCATAACCCATGGAACAACGGCACAAGATTTTCAAGAGGTGTCTTTTAAAGTGACCTCTCGTTCCACGACAAACGTTCCTTACCAATCTACCCCTTATCCCCATGTATTTTATTGTATAGTTCATGTTTACAGGTCTTGGCTGAATCCATGAATATAAATAGTACAAGTTCGGATTCAAGTTGTATTCAGATATTCATGTTAAGTCCATGTCAAGTTATATTCATGATTCGATCAAGTCAAGTCCAGTGTTCAAGTTCAAATTCAAGTGTTCAAGTTTGAGTTCGAGTTCAAGTCAAGTTCGAGTTTATATTCAAATTCTAAGCATATCTTATTAATAGATTTAATTTGTGAAATTTTTGAGTTTGGAAAATATCGACAACCGCTGCACATGGACGACAGTATTTGTGTTTTTTGCAAAAATGGTTTTCATTTGATAATTTCCACACTAAAATTATGATCTATATTTAAGGAGAAGCAAGTGGTGTATCATTGTCTCTGGCAACACCGAGACAACTGAAAAGAGAAAATACCACTCAAATCAATTACAACCTAAACACATAACCTAGACTAGTATTTTGATTTATAGGGTATTTTAATAAAAATGTCATTTAAAAATTCTCGAGCGATTTTAAT
Source organism: Agapanthus africanus (assembly GCA_030015575.1). Taxonomy (NCBI): domain Eukaryota; kingdom Viridiplantae; phylum Streptophyta; class Magnoliopsida; order Asparagales; family Amaryllidaceae; genus Agapanthus; species Agapanthus africanus. The sequence continues at coordinate 798,535,244 of CM057340.1, forward strand.
TCGTCCTAAAGCTTAAATATATTATTAATAAAAATATGTTGGTTAAAAAATCTAGATTTTTGTAAAAAATTATTTTATATTTGATGGTATTTTTAGTGATAAAACTTAGTTTTAAAAGTTTATGGTATTTTTATGAAAAATACCACCTTTGGAAACTTGATAGTATTTTTGTGTAACTTTAATCTTTCATTTAAAAATATAGTTTTTACAATTTGCTTTCCTTGAAAAAATATACGAATTTATGATTTAAATAATATTTCAATTATTTAACTTGTTTTAAAAAGTCGTATTTTCTTTAAAATCGTATTTTATTCATTTCGAGATTGAATTCTCCGTGAGGAGTTCTTCATCTCTCTCTATTATCTCAAGAATATGTGATAACCCGCACCATCCACAAACGTGTCCCCTAACGAGAGTTGTAGAGACATAATTATAAAGCTTTTTAAAATAGTGATTCATAAAAAGTATTTTTAGAAAGCGATGGTATTTTCTTGAAATAGGTTTCTTTAGCATAAAAATGTAACTAATGTATCGTGGTATGAAACCATACTGTATGTGAGTGTGGTGGGTCGTTATCCTGTGAGTTTTGTATAGGTTTATGTCATGATAACGATGAAGGGTGCATGTAAAGTTCATGGTATTTCCAAGTAAAATTCGATGTATGTTTTATTTAACATGGAATTTTACACATTCAAAATTTTATTGGATGAACATAATTTTAAGGCGGTTGTAGAAATATTGGTGTAATTTAATTAACATAACAAGTGTGATAAAATTATTTAAAGGAAATTATAAAAATGTAACTCTACTTGTGGATATTCTTTTTAAGGGTGTTTGAGATGAAACGATAGAGATAGGAGGGGATAGAAAAAGTCACTTACGAGTTGCGCGCTTCAAAGAGTGAAGAGGATGTATCGGTTAGTAGAATCGAGACAAAGAGGTATGGAAAGATCGATCAATCGTCACTTCAACTTTGGACAACTCTAGTGGAAACTTCTTTGGACTTATGAACTTAGAGAGGATTTTGAGAGAGTTTTGCTATAGATTTTTGAATAGAGATGAGGTGGTATTTATAGAGATGAATATAGGTATAGGGTGAATTAAAAAGAATTAAAAAATGAATTAAAGAGAGCGTAAATGGATAAAAGACTGTAGGTCTTTGTTTAATTGCAGAGAAAAAATAAGAAAAGGAGTAGAGGGGAGTCTAAAGTACGTACGGGCAAAGCACGGAGTGGATTCGAGCCATCTGAACCGCCACGAGACGCCAAACGAGGAAAATGGGCGGCCAGATCATCTCCACGAGTTTCGAGATTTGTGTCATGTGTTTTAATTCGTGTTAACTTCTCATTTATCCTATTTGATTTCTCTGAAACTTTTCGTTTCTCGGTGTATTGCATGTATAACTCTTGGGATTCTGAAAAGTTAAAAAGAAAAAATATTAAAATAATTGGGGTTGATGGGATTCGAACACGCAGGCTAAAGAACAACAATGGAGAGTCTTAACCAGTGAGCTACAACTTGCTTCTTATTGTTATTGAATAAATTTAACTTATAACTCCTATACAAGTTGAAATGCACATGTCTATACATTGAATGTGTTACAATTATACAGGGATTTCAGGGTTGTTACAAAAGCAAAAGCTTTTAATATAAAGCCGAAGCTTTCTTCTTTTTAATGGAGATTCATCTCTTTTACCTCGGGTTTTTGAAGGAGGAAGAAGAAGAATTGCAGAGCATATGGGGGGTCTGCCTTTTTTTTAGATTAATCTCAAGGGTTTCTTATATAGGGAGTGAGATTGTTAAACAAGTAGAGAAAATATCTAATTTGAGATTTCTCTAATTGATCTTAAGATCAGCCCGGTTGCTTAAGCACCATTTGAATGTAGATCCAAAGGTTCTTTGTTAGCAGAGTTAGCTTTCTTGTTTTCGAAATATATTAAAATTATCTCTTGTTGATAAGAAAATATCTTTCCGTTTTAAGAAAGATAGGGAAATATTTCCTAAATATAGCTTAAGCTATACCGAAGCATGCGCTTCAACTCAACGTACGGCTTGTGTCACGTACTTTGCACGAAGTGCGCATGCGCTGCCTAACAAGCGGCTCGCACCAAATATAGCTTAAGCTATATTGAAACATGCGTTTCAACCAAACGTGCGGCTCGCACCACGTGATTTACACGTAGTGCGCATGCACTGTCTAACATACGGCTCGCACAACGTGCTTTTCATGTGGTGCGCATGCACATGGGCTTGCCGGTTTGCACCATATACTTTGCACGTGGTGTGCATGCACATCTCGGCTTGACACTTTTACCTTGGCGTTTTTCTTGCCTTGGTGAAGCTTAAGCTTTGAGTGTTAAATTTTTGGCAGGAACATTGGCTCAAATCTTGCCTGCAACAATTGTATTTTTCTCTATTGTCTTGAGCCGGCTCATCAAAGCCTTGAGCCGGCTCAACGTCGATCTGATCGAAACTTTTGATTTTCGATTGGGCCTTCATTTTGTAACCGAACTTGTCTCTATATAAACCCACAAAAAAACTTGAGAAAACCTTAATATTGGATGCCTCCTTCCTCTATGAAAACCCTATATCTCTTTTCTAAAAACCCTTGCTTTCTCATCTCTCATCTCCACACCAAACTCGAGAAAACCTGACATCGTCGACATTAACACCATCTTCTTCGTGGAAGCATTTACACCCATCGATCCAAGTGCAAGGATCGAGATTGTTCATCATCCTCATCCATCTTCAAGATCTTACGATCAAATCGCTATAAGAAAAGTACTCTTGCTCATTGTCTCTTTATCGATGCAATATCGGTAAAACGTCTTGATTTAATTTATTAACTTAAAAGGTAAAAAGATAAGATCTTGGTATCGTAAATTGTGATTTCATAGGAAACTCATATTTTGTGTATTTAACGAAAACCCTAAGGATCGTAGCACACCCATTAAGCAACTTTTAATATCATGTATATCTTGTATTTGATTAAATCCCACAACCAATTACCATGCTTGTATGAGTCATGCACAGTCTTATTATGATTATTATTGCAATCCTGTTACTATGTGTTATCCTTGACATGCATAACAGTCCTTGACATGCTTATATGATTTCTGAGGACACATGCTCATGATATTGCTACAATATGATTCTTATGATTATCATCATGCTCGACAAACCCTTGACATGCTATGCCTATTCGTGATCACTGTTATTGACATTAAAATGCAAGCACTGACTAAAATGTTGAACCACATGACTAAAACAATTATTCCTGTTTACATGCTTTCCTACTCATTACATTATTATGATTACTCGTGAATCGAGTCCAGAATTTGTCCAGTCAGTATTCATGTTTTTGTGATTGGGTTTTAGTGTTGTTATATAAAATTATAAACACGGGGTGATTGGGGTAGTTTAAGAGTGAGTTCGGTCAATGGAATCTCAGGAGTCCCATCGCCGGCTTAAACTAATTCATGATAATATGCTGGGGTGACCGGGTTGGAACAGTACCAAACCATTACATGATATTGTGCTGGGGTTATTGGGCGGGAATGGTAACATACCATTACATGAAAATATGTTGGGGAGACCGGAAAGAAATGGTACTAATCCTTTACATGAAAATATATTGGGGAGACCGTCTGGGGAACGGTACTAATCCTTTACATGAAATTATGATGTAGTACCGGGCGGGAACGGTACATTCCATTACATGACACTTTGGGCCCGTATTTCCCTGCCCCTGGGGCTTACCCTTGGGTTGGGAATATTCCTGTAGTGGTTGATGCTCAGGCTCGAACTCATGATAGGTTAGAAGCAGTACCACCAAGGGAGGTGAAGACGGAGAATATCCTCCACTTTTTCAGAACCCATGTCATCTATCGGTTCGGCACTCCGCGACGGATAATGGTCCAACTTACAGAAGCCATAAAATAAGTCGCTTCGCACAGCAGTATAAAATAGATTGGAGATACTCTTCAGTCTATAATTCTCGGACCAACGGTCTAGCTGAAGCTTTCAATATGATCTTGATAAAGATTATAAATAAGACGCTGTCCAGAAACAAAAAGGACTGGCATGAAAGGTTGCATGAAGCTCTCTGGGCATACCGAATAATGTTCAAGACGGCCACGAATACAACACTATATGCATTGGTGTTCGGCACAGAAACAGTACTCCCTTTGGAAATAGAACTCCCCTCTTTACGAGTAGCGGTTCGATACAAGTTGACAGATGAAAAAAATGCTCATCTTAGAATTGAGAAGCTTGATGCCCTCGACGAAACTCGCCTTATAGCACAACAAAATCTGGAGGTTTATAAGGCAAGAATGACACGGTCATACGAAAAACTGACCAGGCCGAGAACATTCCGCCAAGGCGAACTCGTGCTAGTCATTAAAAGACCAATGATCCCCAATCATGAAAAACGGGTGAAGTTCGAGCCGAATTATGAAGGCCCGTACATTATAGACAAAGTCTACCAAGGTGGAGTTTACTTGCTCATGGATATGCATAGCAAAAGACCCTTCTGGCCAATAAACGGTCGATTTCTAAAAAAATACTACGCTTAACGAGTCATGACTTACATCAATGATAGATGACGATGCCTGTGTCCGCTTGCTATCTTCCTGAGTCAGAACCTTGAGAGTAGTATCAAAAAATCTTTGTCTCCCTAAAATACGGTAATAATGGACCGAAAATTTCTTAAACTAATGCTGGACCGAAACGTCCTTAAACTAACAATGGACCGAAATGTTCTTAAACTAAAATTCGCCCCCACAATAGGAATGCTGGAACGAAACGTCCTTAAACTAATGCTGGACCGAAACGTCCTTAAACTAAAATTTGTCCCCAAAACGGGAATGCTGGACCGAAACTTCCTTAAACTAATGCTGGACCAAAACGTTCTTAAACTAACAATGGACCGAAATGTCCTTAAACTAAAATTCGTCCCCAAAATGGGAATGCTGGATCGAAACTTCCTTAAACTAATGCTGGACCGAAACGTCCTTAAACTAACAATAGACTGAAACGTTCTTAAACTAACAATGGACCGAAACGTCCTTAAACTAAAATTCGTCTGCAAAATGGAAATGTTGGACCGAAACGTCCTTAAACTAATGCTGGACTGAAACGTCCTTAAACTAAAATTCGTCTCCAAAATGGGAATGCTGGACCGAAACGTCCTTAAACTAAATTCCGTCCCTAAAATGGGAATACTGGACTGAAACGTTCTTAAACTAATGCTGTACCAAAACGTTCTTAAACTAATACTGGACCAAAATGTCCTTAAACTAACAATGGACCGAAATGTCCTTAAAATTCACCCCCAAAATGGGAATGCTGGACCGAAACGTCCTTAAAACTAACAATGGACCGAAATGACCTTAAACTAACATTCGCCCCCAAAACAGGAATATTGGACCGAAACGTCCTTAAACTAGCATTTTGCCCCAAATACAGCGATAAAGGATCGTCATGTCCTCACACGTTTAGCCCTACGGTGAATCCCTATATCGATTACCGTATACAATTCACGGTCTTAAATGATTAATAACTCTTTCAGGTCCCACATGATGAAGTCCTTAGAAAAAGATCAGAGTCTATGGCTAATGGTGCGTTACCTTACGTGCCTTTTAAAAAAACGATAATTCCACAAGCGAAATTGGCACGGATGAAAACCCGAAAGGGCACCGTGAGTAAAAACAGCAGGACTATCAGCGAGCTAATGAAAATGTGAGAAGACGCGAACTCGTTAAAAAACGGTATGTCCACAAGCGAAATGGTCATGGATGAAACCCTGAATGGGAACCGTGAGTAAAAACAGCAGGACTACCGGCGAGCTTGTGAAAACCCGAAAGGGCGCAATCTCATGAAAACAAAAAATATATATATACTTGCAGAGTCCTTTCGACCTTACGAGGAGAAAATACCTGCGTGAGATCTTTACGACTCACAAAGGAGCAACACACTTAGGAGTCCCCACGATTCCTGAAGAGAAATTACACTTGCGAGATCCTCACGACTAGTAAGGAGAATTCCCCCTATGAGACCCTTACGGCTCATAAGATTCAAAAGCCTTAGGTTATAGGGATCTAAATCTGTTCTTAAGCCATCATATTCCCCTAATGTTGCCCTACAGGCGGTTCAATATTGACCCTTGTATACAATCTACGAGCATAAATAAGTATTCTCCTACCAAGTTACACCAATGGCTAGAAATGTCCCATATGGTGAGCGACACTTATAAGTCCTCTCGACTTACAAGGAGAAAATACTCTTGTAAGATCCTTACGACTTATAAGAGAAATACACATTTAGAAATCCTCACGGCTCCTAATAAGAAAACACACCTACAAGATCCTCTCGACTCGTAGGAAGAAATACCTTTATGAGACCCTTACGGCTCATAAAGCCAGAAAGCCTTAGTCGAAAGGATCCTAACCCTGTTTGCTAAGACACCTTTGTCCAAATTAATAAAGGCAAATGATGATTCGCTCCTGGCAATATCCTAGTTGTAGCGATACTGATGCCTAAATAGGTACCAAATTTCAAGTCTTCTAAGGGGAAAACGATGATTCTCTCCTGGCAATATTCCAGTGGTAGCGATGCTGATACCAAGACTGGTATCAGAATAAAAATTCAAAAAAACCTGAAATGATAGGGCAATTCACAATAAAAAGCAGCGAGTAAAAACAAAAACAGCTGAAATGATTGGGAACCACGATAAATGGCCGAAATGATTGGGGAATCACGACAGTCGTGACATAAAAGCTGAAAAGATAGAGCACCGTGGAAAGAAAAAAAAACTGAATGAAAATGAAACTTTTCTGTCCTCCAAGTAGGTTCATATTGACTCTTGTATATGATCCATGGGCACAAATGACAGAAAGGGAACCATATTTTCCCACCACGCTTCGTCAAAACGAGAACCAAGTCTTAACGGTACATATACAACCTAGAGACTATCCCGGCGTTCCTTCTCATTCCAGCAGGATATGGACGTAACGTCATCATAAAAAAAAGAGGAAAGATCCAAGGGTCAAAGAAAAAATTAAGTAATGGGAAAATCCTAGCTCTAAGTGTTGACGGTACATATACAACCTGTTAGGAATATATATGCCCTAGAGGCCATTATTGTATGATACAATGGATGCTTGGACATATATATAGAGGACTTTCTTGCTCAACATGATAGTATGCTATCAGATTGCTCTTTATCTTAACATGTACACTTGTATTATTATGCTGTCTCTCTGATACATGTTGATAAAGCCCTTAGGATGTTTGCTTGACTACCAGGACTATGATGCAGATCATGCTACTGAGACTTTTGTAGTCTGAAAGCATATCCTTTAACTGTTCCTAGTCGAGGGAGTATCGAGACAGGGTATCGATATTCCAGAGTAGACTAGTGTGTACGTTTTTTGACCCTGTAGGGGGCGATGGTTGATCCCATATCCATTGGTGTTTGACATCAAAGATTGTACACATGTGCTCATTAGAGAATGAGTACACCGAACATGACTCGCCGAGAACTCCTAGATGGTACTATACCTATCGTCAGATAGCAATTCTCTGGTGACACTGGTACATGTTAGTTTGTAGACCCAAGATTGTCATAGAGTCTTGTGTGGTTCCTACTGTGCTTTGATTTCTTCCTTACCATCAACTCCACGGTAACTCGGAGGACCGTCGATTTCTAAAGAGTCGTGCAAACATATGGATTTTGGGTACAGTCCCGAATCACATGGAGGCAATGAGTGATAGGAGGGATTTCATCTCTCCCGGTATAGGGAGTTGATGTTGCGCTATGGTCGATTGGCTATAACAGGAAGTCCCTGGCCAGGGATGTTGATGAGATTTACTGGTAAGAGTTATCATTAGTTTCTCGTACCGTTATAGGCCACACATCGGCATGACTTATAAAGTTATTGGGGTCTGACGATTCCACCCTCAGACTCGATATGCGGCATATCAGACGAAGAGACTAGACTGTGCGGTAAGTGTTACCTATAGGCTTCATAGGAGTTTGGACAAGCTTGCTTGTTGATCTTCTAATCGCTCAATACCTGGGTAGCTGTTACGTTCAGTTAGTAACGCCGATGGCTTATAGGTGATTGATGTGATCATCACCTACTGCTGTCGTATTGACGATTCTTTAGAGTCCCACACAGAGGTTTCCTAGTTCAAGCGAAACGAAGTAGGGCACATATGCTGATATGTGCGGGGGCCTGATTGAATACGAGTATGAGATACCGTATTCTAATCTAGCGGTTAGCTATTATCAGTCAGGTTATATGTGATATAACTGGATTATCGAATCAAGTGTTGATTTGATAATGTGGTATACAGATAAATGAAATTAGTAGCTTATATGTGATATAACCGGATTATTGAATCAAGTGTTGATTTAATAATATGATATATATTTATATTTGATATAATTATATATTAACTAATATTATTGCTCACTAATTATTTTCTTCTTAATATATATACATATGTATATATATACATATGCATATGTATATATATATATATAATTATATATTAACTAATATTATTGCTCACTAATTATTTTCTTCTTAATACATATGCATATGCATATGTATACATATGCATATGCATATGTATACATATGCATATGCATATGTATACATATGCATATGCATATGTATACATATGCATATGCATATGTATACATATGCATATGCATATGTATATATATATATATTATGAAGCATGGCATAGATTTTCTATTTTGAGAAAATAGAAAATGGGATGGAAAATGGGGAGACTTTTAAAGGAATGGGTGAAGCATAGTTTGGCTTTGTTAGTGTATATGCCCTAGAGGCCATTACTGTATCATACTAGTTTGTATATTACTTGATGGAAGCTTGGGATATTCACCTTGTATAAACAATCTTGCTCAATATAGTAGTATGCTACTTGGTTTGTTTCTACTTCAATGTGTACATGTGTTTATTTTGCGATATCACCTATACGCATTAGTAGAGCCCTTAGGATCTTTGCTTGATTACCAGCGTTGTGATGGCAGTCACACTAGTGGGGGCTGGGTAATCTATAAGCACATCCTTATACAGGTCCCTAGTCGCAGGACTATCGAGACAGGGCATCGATACTCCGGAGTAGACTAGCGTATGCGCTTCTCATCCCAGTGTGGGAGATGGTCTGTCCCACAGCCATCAGTACGTCGTACTGGAGATAGTATACGGGTGCTCGTTAGGTTACGAGTACACTGGACATGACTCGTCGGGAACTGACAGGTTGGTATTATACCTATCGTCAGTTATCAGTTCCCAGGTGACATGAGTACAGCTTAGTCCGCTGACTTGATACTACCACTTCGCCTCGAATACGTTCCCACTGCACTTTGATCACTACCCTACCACGGCTCAAAGGAGTCGTGCAAACAGGTAGTGGTTGGGTGCAGTCCCGAAGCACTTGGAGGCAGTGACGGTTAGACAGGATTCGTCTCTCCCGGTATTGGGGGTTGACATCGCGCTGTGTCTAGGAGAGCCATTACATAAGTAGTCCCTGGCCAGGGCAAGCGAGATATACTGGTAGGCTTCCAGTGTTATCTCAGGGTGTTTTGGGCTTCACTCCGACACGACTTGTACCGCTATTGGGGGACTGACGTTTTACCGCCTCCTAGGCCCGACATGCGATGTATCAGACGAACAGACCGGACTGTACGGAGAATGTCACATTCAGACTCAGTAGGAGTTCAGATGGGGTTCACCTCGTCAGCCTTCTTGTCGGCATCTACCTGGGGACCGTTACGCACAGCTAGTGCCGCTTGCGGTCTGTGGTTAAACCCACTGCCAGCGTAGTGTCGAGTCTTTAGAGTCCCACACAGAGGGTATTCGCCTCTGGGCAAAACAGAGTAGAGTTCGCATGGTTTTGCGACAGGGTTCGTTCTCATCCGCGCACTTGTGCACGTTTTGGAGTCCGGACGGATTATACTGGCAGGCTCTGGTTTGAGCCAGATACTGGTATATGTTTTGGGGTTGCTTTTATATCTCGGTATTCTTGTTCCTCGGAACGAGAATGCAGGTGTGTATGCACAGTTGCTTGAGACGGAGGATGAGGTTTTTCATTAGGGTTTCGGAACGGGTGCGTTTGCACAGTTGACAGTCGTCATTTTCCAAACCCTAATAGATTTATGAAATATCAATTAATAATAGTAATTAAATGAAATATTGTTATGGTTGATTTTGTTGACTTGTTGACCATTGTTGACTTGTTGACCATGGTTGAATGTTGACCACCATCATGCTTTGAAAGATACTCCTTGATTCATGCTTACATTCATTTAATGAAGCATGATAGTGGTCATTCCAAATACAACCATCAACTATTTCATTTTGATTTATTATTATTAATTTGATAATTCCTTTTCTTTTAGTTATGGTTGCAAAAGAAAAGAGCTCATTCTATCATAATCATTCTCTCTCCTCACTTCATCTTCTTCTTCCTCAAGCTCAAGGTGATTCCTTCTCATGTGTTGAGAATCCCTCACCTTGAAAAGAAAACAACCCTTAGACATTCTCTACTCACTCTAGGATCAAAGGATTAGCAAGCCGGAGATTCTAGTTCTCTCCAAGTTCGAGAAAGAGCCCGAAGGTTGAACCCTCAGGTGGATCCATCTTCGACGGAAGAAGGCGACGAGAAGAGAACCATCAACCTCTACAAGGTTTCAAGAAGAAGGAGTTCAAGTTTAGGTATAACTCTTCATCCGAGTAGCTAACGCTCCTTTGTATGCTTGCTAGTTTAGTTTAGATACGATCCCGACCTTGTTTAGTCCATGTTGCCTCTTGCGATAAAAATTTGTTTTTTATACCGTTTCCACCTCCCCGTAAGCACCGGGGGTCGCAACGTGGACTTACAGTGGTATCAGAGCCTAACTAAACTTAAACTAGCTATGTAGTGAAGTGTAACGAAGTTCGGAAATGAAAAATCGCAAAACCGGAAAAACCAAAACCCTAAGTTTCTGTTAAATTTTTTTCTGGTCAAAACAAGATTTGTTATACACCTAAATTCGGCTCAGGGTTGTGTGTGAACACCCAAGAAAAACGATCCCATGATTCATTCAAACCGCCGCGGTTCCGCGGCATGAGGTAGGCATTTGCCGCGGAACCGCCGCCGTTTGTTGTCCTCTCGTCATCGTTTTTCGTGCAGTGTGTCTCTGTGTTGGTTTTGGGATTTTTAAGATATATTATATGTGCCCAGATTTTCCAGAACTGAAATTTACTTTTGGGGTCCTATAATTCCGTATTTTTTCCGAACTTCACTGCACTTTGACTATGATGGTTATATCTGTGATATTTGCATGTATTGAACGTCGGCTAATCGCTATAAGACGATTAGTCGGGGTTATACATCTCTGTGATCTGTGTTTGATATTGGAATGTGTATATGAATGTGTTGGACTGTCGCGGGTGAATAGCCGGGGTGGATGTGAGATGAGCTTTTGTTTTTCTTTCATTCATTTGTAAATGTAAATTGATGTAATAATATTATTTGTATGGCCGCACAACCGGGTCGGGGTTGTAGCCGTCATTGTATAATTCTTTTACTGTTTTTGCTCCTAGGATAGACCCATGGAGGGGTGCACAAACTGTCGAGTACTTGGCGGGTAGTTTGCCGCACCCGTAGGGGTCTTGGGTGGGGTATTTGCTATTCACCGCGACCGTGTAATCCGCTTTTCGTTGCAGGCTCGAACGGATTGCGAATTGCTAGTATATCCAATGTATTCATCTGTGATCTGTAATGTCTATCATTGCTTTATATTTAGGCGTTGCTTATGTTTTACAGCCGCGCTAGCCCAGCCCCCGCTCTGTCGTTAGTTAAGTAACCTAACGAGTGATGACGGGACCCCGTGGCGAATGCGAATGGCATAAGCGTACGTCATATTTTGGTTGTTTTCTGCAATGGTAGGATTAAATGATGGGACGCATTAAAAGAACTAATGCAAGAATATCACGCATTAAAAGAACTAATGCAAGATAATAAACCAAGTTAAAATCGTTGGAACACTTTCGAAAAACCACTCGGTTCTTTTCAAAACTAACTTTTAAATGCGGAGCTTGAGCCACTCCTTCTAAAAGCTATCTCGTTCCATCGATTATATCAAGTTCACTACGTTCACGGTTTCGCCAAAACCATTCGTAGCCCTCCATCATTTCAGTTAAATATACGGTAGTATTCAAGCTATGTATTTTGACCTCACGCCAAGGCATAGTGATTGGTAGCTGCCGGATATTTATCTGTTGCATAGATAGAATGCGTTGTTTTGAGACAGTCGTACCGCCATTTTGGCCTACGTCAAGGGTAGGTACGGGTGGATTCAAATCAACCGGGATAATGATAGGAAGAACTTGACATGTGACTTATGACATTTTGACCTCACGCCAAGGTCATAAGAGCATGGGGCAAAAATCCACATCGGGAGTTTCATAAGTACTGAAACTTGCTAGATTTGCATACCATTTGGAGTGTGATGATTATGGTAGGATTCCTTCATTTTCGTCACGCGATGATATTTGGATCCCGATCCTACTGTGAGTATATGCTACTCCTCGGGAAATTTCTCACTAAACGATCAATGCTATAAACCTAGTAGGTGCCTAGAAAGGTGTTAGCGGGGCTACGCCCCCAGGGAAAAGAGGTTCTTAAATTAAGGAACTTCGCGAAAGCGTTGGAAAACCTCCCTCGAAGTACCGACACTGGCCTGGCTGAACGGTTAAGCAAGTATTGTACGGTGGGATTGATCCCGACTAATTCTTCCTTTGTGGTTTGAGGAGGGATTCGAGAGACAGTGGGAGCCATCCTGTTTAGACAAATTAAAAACCATTCTAAACTTGCAAGAGCATCGTGCTAAAGTGTTTCTTCTCTCCCCCCTGCAGCGACCAAATTCGAAATGACTGGACTTAAGTTACTTCTAGATAAAAACATACTGACAGGGCCAAACTACAAAGATTGGCTCAGGAATGTCAAATTGGCAATCGCTTACGACAAGCTGGGGTATCTTCTTACCACCAAAGCTCCCCCCGTCCCAGGTCCCACCTCCAGCGTCGCGGATAAGGAAATCCGTAAGACTTGGGAGATTGATTGCGCGAAGGCCAGGTGCCTCGTGCTTGCCTCTATGGACAACGAACATCAGAGGAGGCATGAGAATATGGACCTCGAGTCCATATTTCTCCATACAAAAGAACTGTATGGAGAGCAGTCTCGTATCGCAAGATACGAAGTGTCGAAGAAGTTATTTTCGACTAAGTTGGCCGTCGGATCATCGGTAGCGGACCACGTGCTTAAGATGATTGGCTACACTGAGGAGCTCGCAGAACTTGGGACCACGTTGGACAGTGAACTCTATACGGATTTAATTCTCCAGTCCCTTCCATCCACTTACGCCCAGTTTATACTGAACTTCAACTTACAAGAAAAAGAAGTTGAACTTTCAGAACTCCTCAACCTGCTGAGGAGCGCAGAGGGCACCCTACAGAAGGGTAGGGTAACACCCGCTTTGTTTGTAGGAGGATCTTCTTCCTCTAGGTCCAAGGCGAAAACCAAGGGAAAGAGGAAGAAAGCCCCCGCCAAACCAAGAGGCGGTGTTAGTAAAGTGGGTACGAAGGGAAAGGAAAAGGCAACAAAGATTGCGGGGAAGCTTGTTGGAAAGGAAGAATGCCTCTATTGCCATAAGAGTGGACACTGGAAGAAAGATTGCAGGGCTTGGAAGGCCAGGACACAGGAACTGAAGCAGGTTGCGGCTTCAGCTTCAGGTGTGTATGTTATTGAAAACTGTCTTTCTATAAACTCTACTTCCTGGGTATTGGATACCGGATCAGGATCTCATATCTGTAATTCTTTGCAGGCGTTGAGAAACCGTAGGTTTTTGAAGGAAGGTGACATGACCCTCAGAGTTGCGAACGGAGCTAGCACGGATGCTATAGCCGTGGGGGACTATCACCTGGGAATGTCAGATGGGCATGTTTTGGTTTTGCGTAATTGTTTTTTTGTACCCAACGCAACTTGTAATATCATTTCTGTATCTTTGGTTTCTAAAGAAGGTTATGAATTTGCGTTTGTAAGTAATGTTGTAAACATTCACCTTAATCAAGTTCTGATTGGGTCAGATACATTGAGCAATGGTATATACGTATTAAACCAACCACAGATTTTCAATGTCCAGAATACACACAAAAGAAAGTCTCCAGATATCAATCAGGCTTTCTTATGGCATTGTAGACTGGGTCACATCAATGAGACACGGTTGACTAAGTTACATAAAGAAGGATACTTGGATCCGTTCGAGTATCAGTCTTATGCCACTTGTGAATCTTGTCTCATGGGAAAGATGACAAAGACTCCGTTCACTGGACACGGAGTAAGAGCGAGCGAGCTCTTAGGACTCGTACACAGCGACGTGTGCGGTCCAATGTCTACACATGCGCGAAGCGGTTATTCTTACTTCATTACTTTTACGGATGACTTTTCAAGGTACGGTTATGTCTTCTTAATGAAACATAAGTCCGAAGCTTTTGAAAAATTCCAGGAATATAAGAATGAAGTTGAAAAACAAACCGGCAAAAGTATCAAGATTCTAAGATCGGATCGAGGTGGAGAATACTTAAGTGCCGAGTTCCTGAATTACTTAAAGGAGAATGGGATTCTCTCTCAGCTTACTCCTCCATACACTCCGCAACATAACGGTGTATCGGAGAGACGGAACCGGACCCTATTGGATATGGTACGGTCCATGATGAGTAACGCTGAGTTACCGCGATCATTCTGGGGGTATGCGCTAGAAACAGCTGCATACCTATTGAACCGAGTTCCTACTAAGACTGTGCCTACCACACCATATGAGTTATGGAGTGGGAAGAAACCCTATCTTCAGTACCTGAAGATTTGGGGATGTCCAGCTTATGTCAAAAAGCAGCATACGGACAAGCTCGAGGCACGCTCAGTACTATGCAAGTTTGTGGGATACCCAAAGAACTCCAGGGGGTATCTTTTCTATTACGCAGAGGAACAAAAAGTCCTTGTTTCTCGTAATGCCCATTTTCTCGAACATCAGTTCTTAGAAAAAGAAGTAAGTGGGAGCGCAATAGAACTGGAAGAAATTCCAGAACCACAGACTATTACTGAAAGCTTAATGGAACCAGAGGGTTCAAAAGAACAGGACATTCCTATGCCGCTCCGCAGAAGTAGTAGGCAGTCTCATCCGCCCGAGAGATACTACGGTTTTCTCATAGACGGGGATAGAGAGGATTGCATCATAGATTATGATGAGCCTACTAGCTTCCAACAGGCCGTTCAGAGCATTGACTCGGTAAAATGGCTGGATGCAATGCGGACCGAAATGGAGTCCATGTACACCAACAAAGTATGGACGTTGGACATTGCTCCAGACGGGGTAAAACCCGTAGGATGCAAGTGGATCTTCAAAAGGAAGATTGGTGTAGATGGACAGGTTGAGACCTATAAAGCTAGACTTGTAGCAAAGGGTTTCCGTCAAAGACCTGGCTTGGACTATGACGAAACCTTTTCTCCAGTGGCTATGCTGAAATCCATTCGGATCCTTCTTGCCATTGCTGCCTTCCACGACTATGAGATTTGGCAGATGGACGTAAAAACCGCTTTTCTAAATGGAAATTTAGAGGAGTGTGTCTATATGGATCAGCCAGAGGGTTTCATTCAGAGTGGGAGCAGCGGAAAGGTGTGCAAGTTGCTTAAGTCCATCTATGGACTAAAGCAGGCATCGCGGAGTTGGAACATCTGTTTTGATGAGACGGTCAAGGAATTTGACTTTATCAAAAATCCAGATGAACCATGCATCTATAGTAGATTTGTAGCGAGAACTGTAGTATTCCTTGTTTTATACGTGGATGACATTCTCTTAATAGGAAATGACATTCCTATGCTACAATCTGTCAAGGGTTTCTTGTCACACAGGTTCTCCATGAAAGACCTGGGTGATGCCTCTTACATCCTGGGGATCCGGATCCATCGTGATAGATCCAAGAGGATATTAGGACTTTCACAGTCCAGGTACATCGACACCGTACTGAAAAGATTCAGTATGGAAGATTCCAAGCGCGGTAACCTACCGGCTTGTCACGGGATCACCCTCTCTAAAGAGATGTCTCCCAAGACTGATTTGGAGAGGGATCGCATGTCTATTATACCCTACGCTTCTGCGGTAGGCTCTATAATGTATGCGATGTTGTGTACCAGACCGGATGTAGCTTATGCACTGAGTGTGGTAAGCAGGTATCAGTCAAACCCTGGGGAGAAACACTGGATAGCAGTAAAGAACATTCTCAAGTACCTAAGAAGGACTAAGGAGATGTTCTTGGTGTATGGCGGAAAAGACCTCCAGATCGAGGCCTTTGCTGACTCCAGCTTCCAGAGTGACAAGGATGATTCCAAGTCCATGTCGGGTTTTGTCTTTACCCTCAATGGAGGGGCGGTGTGTTGGAAGAGTTCCAAACAGGAAACCGTTGCAGACTCGACTATGGAAGCGGAATACATCGCTGCATCTGATGCCGCAAAAGAAGCTGTCTGGATGAGGAAGTTCTTAAAAGAACTTCAGGTGGTTCCGTCCATTGTTGACCCAATACCTCTGTATTGCGACAACAACGGGGCTATAGCTTTAGCGAAGGAACCCAGGTCCCATCAGAGATCCAGGCACATCTTGAGGCGGTATCACCTGATCAGGGAGATCGTGGATCGCAAGGAGATCGAGGTTCGGAGGGTTGCTTCAGAAGAAAACACTGCAGATCCATTCACCAAGGCCCTACCCCAGACTCAGTTCGAGCGGCTGATCGAGATGATAGGTCTTCGATACGCCAGTACATGGCCTTAGTGCAAGTGGAAGATTGTTAGTGTATATGCCCTAGAGGCCATTACTGTATCATACTAGTTTGTATATTACTTGATGGAAGCTTGGGATATTCACCTTGTATAAACAATCTTGCTCAATATAGTAGTATGCTACTTGGTTTGTTTCTACTTCAATGTGTACATGTGTTTATTTTGCGATATCACCTATACGCATTAGTAGAGCCCTTAGGATCTTTGCTTGATTACCAGCGTTGTGATGGCAGTCACACTAGTGGGGGCTGGGTAATCTATAAGCACATCCTTATACAGGTCCCTAGTCGCAGGACTATCGAGACAGGGCATCGATACTCCGGAGTAGACTAGCGTATGCGCTTCTCATCCCAGTGTGGGAGATGGTTTGTCCCACAGCCATCAGTACGTCGTACTGGAGATAGTATACGGGTGCTCGTTAGGTTACGAGTACACTGGACAGGACTCTTCGGGAACTGACATGTTGGTATTATACCTATCGTCAGTTATCAGTTCCCAGGTGACATGAGTACAGCTTAGTCCGCTGACTTGATACTACCACTTCGCCTCGAGTACGTTCCCACTGCACTTTGATCACTACCCTACCACGGCTCAAAGGAGTCGTGCAAACAGGTAGTGGTTGGGTGCAGTCCCGAAGCACTTGGAGGCAGTGACGGTTAGACATGATTCGTCTCTCCCGGTATTGGGGGTTGACATCGCGCTGTGTCTAGGAGAGCCATTACACAAGTAGTCCCTGGCCAGGGCAAGCGAGATATACTGGTAGGCTTCCAGTGTTATCTCAGGGTGTTTTGGGCTTCACTCCGACACGACTTGTACCGCTATTGGGGGACTGACGTTTTACCGCCCCCTAGGCCCGACATGCGATGTATCAGACGAACAGACCGGACTGTACGGAGAATGTCACATTCAGACTCAGTAGGAGTTCAGATGGGGTTCACCTCGTCAGCCTTCTTGTCGGCATCTACCTGGGGACCGTTACGCACAGCTAGTGCCGCTTGCGGTCTGTGGTTAAACCCACTGCCAGCGTAGTGTCGAGTCTTTAGAGTCCCACACAGAGGGTATTCGCCTCTGGGCAAAACAGAGTAGAGTTCGCATGGTTTTGCGACAGGGTTCGTTCTCATCCGCGCACTTGTGCACGTTTTGGAGTCCGGACAGATTATACTGGCAGGCTCTGGTTTGAGCCAGATACTGGTATATGTTTTGGGGTTGCTTTTATATCTCGGTATTCTTGTTCCTCGGAACGAGAATGCAGGTGTGTATGCACAGTTGCTTGAGACGGAGGATGAGGTTTTTCATTAGGGTTTCGGAACGGGTGCGTTTGCACAGTTGACAGTCGTCATTTTCCAAACCCTAATAGATTTATGAAATATCAATTAATAATAGTAATTAAATGAAATATTGTTATGGTTGATTTTGTTGACTTGTTGACCATTGTTGACTTGTTGACCATGGTTGAATGTTGACCACCATCATGCTTTGAAAGATACTCCTTGATTCATGCTTACATTCATTTAATGAAGCATGATAGTGGTCATTCCAAATACAACCATCAACTATTTCATTTTGATTTATTATTATTAATTTGATAATTCCTTTTCTTTTAGTTATGGTTGCAAAAGAAAAGAGCTCATTCTATCATAATCATTCTCTCTCCTCACTTCATCTTCTTCTTCCTCAAGCTCAAGGTGATTCCTTCTCATGTGTTGAGAATCCCTCACCTTGAAAAGAAAACAACCCTTAGACACTCTCTACTCACTCTAGGATCAAAGGATTAGCAAGCCGGAGATTCTAGTTCTCTCCAAGTTCGAGAAAGAGCTCGAAGGTTGAACCCTCAGGTGGATCCATCTTCGACGGAAGAAGGCGACGAGAAGAGAACCATCAACCTCTATAAGGTTTCAAGAAGAAGGAGTTCAAGTTTAGGTATAACTCTTCATCCGAGTAGCTAACGCTCCTTTGTATGCTTGCTAGTTTAGTTTAGACACGATCCCGACCTTGTTTAGTCCATGTTGCCTCTTGCGATAAAAATTTGTTTTTTATACCGTTTCCGCCTCCCCGTAAGCACCGGGGGTCACAACGTGGACTTACAGGCTTTACTATTGAAGTATGGTTCATTTCTTTATTGAAATGAATTCCATGCTTCAATAATAGAGTTCATTTGATCAAGCCATTCTTGACTTGCCTTCTTTAGTTGTTCATTTCCTCACTTGAGCTCTTGCTTTCTAGCTCTCTTCATCTTCCTCCTCACCTCCTCCAATCCCAATCCCTCACATGAGTTGTGAAATCTGGAGCTTGTGAGAACCCTAGTGAGTTTAGAACCCTTACTTCACCATCCTATACTTGATTAGCAATTAAGTGTAGTGTGTTTCCTTCATTAAAGAGTTTAGTGAAGAGGTAGCTTGGATTAACGGAGTTTCGGGTGGATCATCTTCGACACGAAGATCGCAAAGGAAGCTCGATCCAACTTCAAGTGGAACCTAGTGGAGTCGCGTGGACTACTACACGGAGCTTGAGAAGAGAAGGACACGGTCTACAAAGGTTGTGGCATCTTTCTCTTAGTATAGTTTTCTTTTTATCATGCTAAAACCCTAATCATCTAATTTAGATTCTAGGTTAGTGTTGATTAGCACTCTAAATTTTTTTAAATTGGCATGCTTGATGCTAGTAAAACCCAGTGGTGGTGGTAATAAACACTTTCATGGTATCAGAGCAAAAACTATTTAACCATTCTTCTTGACATATATATATATACACACACACACACACACATATATTTATATATATATACATACATATATCAAATATATATTAAGAAGAATGGTTGAATTGTCTATTTTTTGGAAAATTCAACCATTTTTCTTAATATATATATATATATATATATATATATATATATATATATATATTAAGAAGAATGGTTGAATCGCCGGTTCTATAGTGATGTATTGGGCTCGTTTTTGTTTGGTGTTATGCGGTGTTGAGTTTTGGGTTTTCAGGTTATGTTTGATTTGCCCAGTTTGCATGTGATGTTAACTTTTCTATTGGGGCTATTCGGAATGTTTCGTAGTCGTATTTTTACATCGTTTTGGGTTTATGTTTGATATGTGATGCAATATTTGGAATCAACATTTAATTAGATTTGAGAAAACTAGTTAGTGATTGTAAATCTAACATGTTAGTCTCTATTGATCGATTAATACGAAGTTTCGATTTGGATCGAAACTCCGTCACAATCGCGTATCGTACGCAAATACTCACAAGATAACTTTTTTAGGTATCCATGCCCTATAGCCCCGACCGAGTGACTTTAGGAGAACCATGTTGCCGAAAGCATCTACTCGGATGCTCACGGCTATGGTGTTCTGCCTAAGTGCACTTGGTAGACAGCATCGGGGGTGCGGCCATCTACTAAAGTTCCTGGCGAGTATTCGATCGGGTAGTCGGGAATCTTGTTGCATTACTCGACTAAGTTATTGAAAAGTTTTTTCGATATGAGACTAAAATGCAGGGTTTATAGGGTTAGGCATGAAATCCGGAATATGAGATATTCCAGATTTATGATATCTAAGGAAAATGCGGATTCTAATTATTGTAGTTTTTCATTTCTTTTCTGCGACCGTAAGTGTAATATATGGGGTATCCCAAATCTCGTTGTTATATGTCAACGGAATTTGGGATACATATATTTACTTTCGTTGATGACATGTGATATTATGTATTGCTGAGATATGTTATATTGGATCGTCGTGAATGAATAGCCGGGGGTTTTTGCGTGAGATGAGAGTTTTTTCAATTTTCATTCATGCAAAATTTGTATGTAATGTTCTTTTATTGGGACACTTCCGGGTTGGGATGATTTCACCATTGATGTATATTATTTACTTTTCCGCATTAGGATAGACCCAAGGCGGGGAGCATAATTAACCGGGTTCTAGAGTCCAGTGGGAGACCATCTCGAGGAGTCGAGACCGGGTCTCCTAACTCTAGAATTGGCAGGGTTGCTTGCCACTCTCGTAGGGGTCTAGGGATATGGGTTTGGTTATTCATCACGACCGTGGAATCCGTGTTTTTCATTATTGACTTAATTTAAAACACAGACCTTTTAGTATATCCAATATTTCATATGTTGACTTCTGCTGCTTGGTTCTGTGATGTGATCATATAACCGCGTGAAACGAATGCTATATATATATATATATAATAAATGTTGCTTATGTTTTGCACCCGTGCTAGTCCATCCCCCGCTCTGCTGTTAGTTAAGTAACCTAACGGTGTACGAGGGGTCCTGTTGCGAATGCGGATGGCATAAGCGTATGTTCTATTTTCGTTTCTTTTTCTGTGATATTTAGGGAAACATAAATGATGTGACTTCATTAATGAGATTAATGGAAAGAAAGGGAAACCTAAAGATGTTGTAGAATCAAAATTTTAAAAAAAGGTAGCTCTAGTTCTTGCTTTGCACAGTGGTATTCCTTGATGAATATCCAGCACCTCATTCGATGAGGAAAGAGCTGAGATTCCTTCACCGGGAGTGACCTCTTTAGTAAAACTAGCAAATTCTACAACCCACTCGGTTTTGTTTTTGTAGCTTCTCTAGTTCTTGCTTTGCATAGTGGTATTCCTTGATGAATATCCAGTACCTCATTCGATGAGGAAAGAGCCGAGATCCCTTCACCGGGAGTGACCTCTTTAACAAAACTAGCAAAAGCTACAAAAAACACTCATTTTCAAATCATTAGATTCTATAACGATATCAAGTTTATTATGTTAAAGATTTTCTTCAAACCTAGTCGTAGCCCTTCTTCATTTCAGATAAACACTATTTAGTATTCGTGCTATGTTTGGTGGCCTCCGTCAAGACGTAGTGTACGGTAACTGATTGGTGCTTATCTGCCGCATATGATGCGATTGGATTAGGGTAGTCGTACAGCTTTGTTGACCTTATTAAGGGTCATACGGGTGGGTTTAATTCAATCAAGAAATGAACGGGTTGAACTTAACTAGCGGCCTATGGTTTGTTGGCCTCCGTCAAGCTCATAGGAAGCTAGGGGTAAAAACTATTATCGGGAATTTCAAGTTTTGGAATTTGCAATGAGATTGCATACCTTTTATATGATAGTTGGATCCCGATACCCACTGCGAGTAAGAGTTACTCCTGAGAGAGTTTTCCACTTTACAATTAGCTGATCAAGTAGGTGTCTAAGAAAGGTGTTAACTGTAACGCCTTAGATTTCGGTTAGTGTTCGTTTAGACGATAGTGCGGGTTTACTGTAAAAAGTTTACTAATTCGGGTTTCTCACATTTTATAACATTTAATTAATAATTTATTTTTATTTGTTATGGACATGCATGCACGTGTGCACGTAAATGTGAGGATTTGTTTGTGCTAATTTTTTTCTTAGCAATCTTGACACTTAACCTAATCTTTGCTTAACCCTAATCCTTAACCATTCCTTGATCTTTTGTGAGAAGAAGAGAAGATATTTTTTTGGATGAGATGAGGTGGCAAGGTGTGTGTGAAAGCATTAATGATGTTTTAAATGCAAGGTGCACTCACCCTTAACCTCACCTCCCTCTCTCTTTATCAATCACTCTCTCTCTTTTTCTCTATCTCTTTTTCATTTCCTCATCTCTTGCTTTCGCTCAAACTGAACACTCTCTATTTTCTACACCAATTCATCACAAATATTCACAATTTCATCAAAAATCACATCTTTATCTTGGTTTTGCCTCTTGGATGCCTTGGAGCATGCAAAGCTTGGATCTTTGAGTTCCTTTGTGTAGGTAATGATCCCTATCTGTTCTTTTTATAGTTTTTGTGATATGTAGCTTGTTAGATTTAGTTTCGAGTGTTTAAATTTAAGTTTTGTGCATAATATTGTATTTTTTAGTGTCGATTTGTGATATCTGTATTCTGCTGTGACCCGGAGATTTTATTAGAAAACTAAACAATTTTGTTGTGTTGTACCTGTGATCATAGCACCTCACCTGGAGCACGAACCCCATCAGCTCGGACTCGGACGGCGACGTCTGAAGGCAATTCCGGCGAGATCGGCCCCTTGGTTGAGTTGGGATTTGGGTTTTTCTGGGTAGGTATCTGCTTTGGTTTGGGTAAGTTTGGTCTTGTTTGATTGTTGAGTTTTCTCAGTATGCAAAATCTGGGATCACCTAGGTAGTTTCTAATGTTTTGTGTTCGCGCGATACGTTATACGACACAGATCGTGCACTTTGTGTGGTTTTACTCTTAGGTTGTTTTCGTCGTGTCGCTACGCGCGTTAGCCACAATACGAACACTTGAGAGTATGTTTTGTGTTGTTGCGTCGGTTAAATGTAGTTAGTACGTGTTTTTGATCTATTATTAATATATACTTGTTTTATTGTTTTAATGTTGCAGGTTCATTGGCAGGGACTTCGGACACTGCTACAAAGGGAAAACAGGTGGTTGGCTTCACTCAGCCAGGAGCGTTGGTGAGTAGATTTAACATCTACAGGGGAATCGCCCGCATGGCGTTATGCGTCTGGGCTTGAGTTGTTTATTCTGTCGCATATTCTATGTTATATTTAGAATTGCGCATATACCTTACTGCTTAGTTATTGTTGTGATTGGACTAGTATCCTTAGGACACTGCATCATTATTGACGACTCATGTTGCACGAGCACTATTTGTATGCCACACACACCATCAATAATTGCCATGTCACGTACAACCCACTTATAGATATGATATTGTTTGGTTAGGTACATTGTGACATTGATTCATATTTCTTATCGCAAATGACATATAGCATACCTGTATATCTACATGCTTACACATATGCCTTCTTATATTTACATGCTAGTTACCTGTATACCTATAGATTATTGTACCATTAGTGATAGGTACATACACACTTTATGACATAGCTACAGGTATACCTTGCACACATACTTCACTTATACCCAGGGGGGATATTACATCATTACTTATAGGTAGATACATATACCTTGCTATACCTTATGTTTGCACATATATCAGTTATAGCTACATATTTACCTTTACTTGATATTATTTAGAATTGGAGAAATTAGGATCCGCATGATTATTATATTAACTTGTTGCAGTTAATTAGCGGCTTTTCCTTTATATGCTTCCATTACAGTTTTATGTTGCATATATTATATTCATGGATTTTCGCATTGAGATATAGATTTTTCATGATGTTTTCTGGATTTGGGAACCGTGGGAGTTCATGAAATTATGCATTATTTGAAAAACCCAGTTTCCCTTGATATGATATTTCTGCATCCACCATGAGATTTATCGGTTCTGATATATATACTCCATACGAGAAGTCGGGGGCCGTATGAGGGTACATGGTGGGGCCCGGAGGTACCCCGGGACAAGACGATTGATGGACCTTGCCGATTGAGCCTGGCAGGGGAACCATACACTCCGGTGACATTACCAATGACTCAACGGTAATCATGGGGATACCTTTGGGAGTCATGTACGTATAGATACATGAAAAGACGAGGGTCAGAGCTAGGCACTCGTGCTTTTCGGATAGCGTGTGATACGTACCTATCAGGGGGCCAGTCTTGGTGACAGCACCTGATAGATCAGCCTTTCTGTGTCGATGCTTGACACATTGTTTTCATGATATTTTATTCTAAGTATATATAATAGTGGAATGAGACGCTGTTATATATGCCTTTACACATATATTAGTGGAATGGGACGCTAATATATATGTATTGATATCAGTTTATATACATCATCATTTTTATTCATGCAAATAAACTTAGGATGTTAGAAATTTACTTGATATTGGATTTGGGATATAGGAGATTTATTTGAGATTGGTTACAGGATATATCTGAGATTGCTAATTTTGTACATTCAGGATATATGAGATTTATTCGATATTGTACTTTCAGGATTTGTGAGACTTATATGATATGAGAGCCAATTTGGGGGCTGATTTGAGGAATTGGGATTTGGATTGTCTTAATGGATTTTGATCCTACCACAATGTCAGGATTCCGTGGAAATGACATATTTCATTCCATACTTCATATTTATTGTTTATGCACTGTTTCATGTATCAGTAGTACCTGTTAGTGTACCTTTCATGACTGTTGCATTTACATACCTTTATTTATATGCATTGCTTCATGTGTAGTTGTACCTGTTAGTGTACCTTTCATCATTGTTGCATATATACATTTTCATATCATTATTGCATGATTATTGCATACTGATTGTCATATATTATTGCTTTATGTATTAGTTATACCTGCTAGTGTACTTTTCATGATTTTTGCATTCATATGACTTATATTGCTATTAATTGCATATGTTAGATTCACGCTGTACGTGCATACTTACGATTACCTGCATATGTTATTTACTATTCACGAGTTGGCAACTCACCCCCGTTGTGCCACAGTTATTTTGCAGGTCTTTCCTCACAGTAGTCAGAGGCAGGGCTATTATTGTTGCGCCACGGCAGTGCCCCGGCCTCGTACTCGAGGCCAAAATGCGGAATCAAAAATTTTCCTTACTCGGAAACCGGCGCTACCGCGAACAAAGAAAACCCGGATCGATTACCATTAACCTAATGCTAGCAATCAAGAGATAGGGTGAGAAGTATACCGAGTGATCCGAGTCCTCCGGTCTTCTCTTCATCGTCCCGATCTCCCGCGGAAAGTCTTGTCTCCATATCGTCGCCTCCTCGCCGGAAAGGGCACCACATCGCCTGCGTCTTTTACGGGCTCCCGCCTCAATACCGAGGCAACTCGAGCATGAAGCCGGCAACTCGACATGCTCAAGATATGCTGTAGAATGTAGTATAGAAGATGATTGTCTCATTTGGGGTTTGTTGTTGCCTTGATGGAGGAATGGGGTTAGGAAAAATGGTGCTTTCATTTTTCCAAAACAAGAAGAAGAAGGAGATGAAGAATTCCTCACAAAACAAAGATGAACTCTCTCATTCTTTTTCTTTCTCTCTAGTGTTCTTTCTTTCATGAAGTGAGAATGATCATATGGTGGAGGAATGAGAAATACCAACCATAAGAAGGGAGGTGAGTGTAGGAGAGCATGAAGGGTGACCACATCAAGAGACAAAGAAACATCAACCATGCTTCACCCATTAATCAAACCCATACCCTCATTAATGCAAGTGATGGAGCAAAAGATAATGATGCTATCATAATCAATCTTTATGCAAGAAACCCCCTCCATAAATGTTATTTGCACAATTGCAAATAACCCCCTCCATCGGAAAAGTCCGGCCGGGAAAGAACGAAGGAAAACCGGCCGGAACGGAATGCAAACTGGCAACTCCAGAAAACTGGTCCCGTAATAAATCACAGGAAAACCCCGATACTGTGCATACACACCCGCATCTGTATTCCGTCCCGATACAAATGCAATGAGACAAAATCTACACTGTACTATACTAGGATCCGGCTTAAACCAAAGCCGGCTAGTAATATCCGTTCGATCCTGATCCGTGCAATACCGCACGTATCTGATCGAACCCCGCCATATATCCATACGGCTTCTAGTACAAACCGTCCGATCCTGATCCGTGCAATACCGCACGTATCTGATCGGACCCTGCCATATCTCCATACGGCCTCTACAGCGTTTCGCCCGAAAGCTGAGTAACTGAAAGTGTGGTGGACTCTAAAGACTCGTCAATACAATGGCTGTGGATTTAACCACTAGCACGTCAGAGGTATAAGCCAATACGTAACGGGCCACCAGCTATTGACCAAAAGGGACGTCGATGAGCGAACTCATCCTGACACCCTACTGAGCCTGTCAGTGACAATATCCGTACAGTCCGGTCCGTTCGTCTATGAGGATCGCATGTCGGGCCTAGGGGGTTGGTAAAAGTCAGACCCCCAAAGGCGGTACAAGTCGTGTCGGAGTGTAGCCCAGAACGCCCTGAGATACTACTGGAATACCTACCGGTAAATCTCCTGCCTCGGCCGAGGGCTTTGCGTAATGGCTCTCCTAGACACAGCGCGACCTCACCCCCAATACCGGGAGAGACGAACCCCTGCAGATCCGCTCACTGCCTCCATGTGGCTCGGAACTGTACCCAACTAAAACCTGTTTGCACGACTCCTTTGAGCCGTGGTAGGGTAGTAATCAAAGCACAGTGGGAACTCACACGAGACAAATGACGATCTCAGGTCGATGAACTAACCTGTACACATGTCACCAGGGAACTGCTATCTGACGTCAGGTATAAGACCAACTAGCATGTTCCCGGCGAGTCCTGTCCGGTGTACTCATAACCCAACGAGCACCTGTATACATCTTAGGTGAACCTACTGACACCAGTGGCTTGTGAGACCGGCCACCGCCCCTCGTCGGGGTCTCGACTGTATACACTAGTCTACTGATGGAGTATCGATGCCCTGTCTCGAAACTCCTACGACTAGGGACCTTTTAAGGATGTGCTTATAGACTACCAGCTCCCACGTATATGATCGCCATCATACTGCTGGCAGTGAAGCAAGAATCCTAGGGGCTCTATCAACGTGTAATAGCGACATGTCAGGTCACCTAAAGCAGTACACGATGATAAAGATAAACCAGATAGCATACTATCATCTCGAGTAAGACTGTTCTACCGGGATAGGTCCTCCCTCAATCATTGCAATCACGCGCCTGTGATCCAATAATTGACTCTGAGGGCACTATCTCCAACAATCTCCCACTTGCACTCAAGGCTAATTATTGCGATGTTGCATACTCACAGCCCGTGTGATACCGAACACCCAACTCCTCTACTAGTCAGTCGCACAAAGCCTGTTTGTGAAAACTATTGCGTTCGAGGAAAAGCCTCAGTGAGTGGATCCTCTTAGAAGTTTCTTTTTATGTCTCTCTATATCTCAAGTTCGCGGAGAAAACCATCTCCCGAAATGAGCAATACCTGTCTTGGAATGTCTGGATGTCTGATGGGACCTAGTTCATAAATGAACTCCAAATCCAAACTTCTTAGACTGTATCGTCAACTGAACTTAATCAGTATCCTGCGCCATGCCTCCCTCAGTGTTGCCTTGGATCACCTGTCCAAAATACTGCCCCTCGTTAGAGGGAAAACTATAACTCTGACAACCTCCTTGTCGTCCATGTCACCTTGGAAGCCTGGAATGATAACTGTCTCCCAAATGAGGCTGTCGTTATCATATCCCTAGAACATCCACTTATGTTCTAAAACTGCTTCCGACTGTTTCTCCAGGATTGGATCAATATCATCTTATTGCATCTAGTGCAAGGACAACATCTGGTGTGGTACTTGACATCTCATCGACATAATATCAAAAGGTATATCTCACTCTATGAAAATAGACGTACAGATATATCAATTTGAAATTGAAGCACAACAGCGGATATTCAAAACCAAATATTTGCCGACCGGCAAACAGCCCAGATGATCTCAAATATCACCGATTACAACGAATCCTGATATAATGAGGATGGTCACCTAATTCCCAATAACTTACTCCCACTCAGCATCTGTAAAACCATACAGATGTGAGAATCCAACCTGGTAAATACATACCCTGGAGCAAGTGTCTAATCGGGAAATCAGTTTTCTTTTAATATCACACAGTGAAACTGAAACATTGAAATGTTTCGTCGGGGTATCCTGGTATTCCTAGTAATGCCTCTTCCATTATCCAGATTCACAACTGTAACCGTATAATTCTTTGCCATCTTTCTAAATCTCTTTCTATGTCTTTAGTCATTACCTTCTGTACACCCCTTTAGGCCAAATGGTTTTCTTCCTTCCCTACCGTTCGGCACCAGCCTATGGTTTGGAAGAAGACTATCCAATAAGCATAAAGGGTATACCGTCCTAATCCTAGGAGCACTCGCAAAGCGAGAGAAGGTGAAGATAAAAGACAACCGAATAAACCTTATTCCTATTTCTCCTGAACCAGAATCCATCCCCGAACTGGAACAAGTTCCTTTCGAGTTCGTATATAACCATACGATGGAGTATCCAATAAGCTGTGAATCTTCGTAGTGACACGGAGTGTCCTGGAGAAATACAAAGGTGATTTAGGATTGGCGAAGAAATACTTGGTTTGGTCGTGAATATCAGTCGCAATTTACTTTGCCCTCCTACTAATCCCTTGCTTTGTCTTAACTTAATACCTTCTGCACACCATCGTTATGCTAATTGGTTTTCTTCATTCCCTACCGGTTGGCACCAGCCTAAGGTTTGGAAGAAGACTATCCAATTTGCGTAATAGGTGTACTACTCCTAAACCAAGGAGTACTCGCAACCTGAGAGAAGGTGAAAAGAAAGGACAACTGAATAGTCCTATCCGTTTTCTCCAGAACCAGAAACCATCCTCGAAGTCCTTCGAGTTCGTATCTAACCATACGATGGTTTTGTCCAATGGAAGTGGACGTTTGCAGTAATACGGGGTGTCCTGGAGAAAAGGGTAAAAGTAGGAGTGGCAATGAGGTCTGCAACTCTGACAATCCAAAAGCCAGTGTTAAGAAGGTTCGGTCAACTTGGTCACTGAGTCATAGTCTAAGGGTCGGGTCAATGGTCGCTGCCAAAGAGAGAGAGAGAAAAGAAACACTCAGCGTGCACTCTAACCAAGATCAGAATGGTTATCACTTAGTCTAATCTGGAAACCTCCCACTGTACCTCAAATTCTCCTCCAAACCTGAAAGAAGAATTAGTCGGGATCCCCCGAGGAGTAAACTAACTCATCAGTGGGAATCGGGATCCAACTATCATCGCATGATAACGTGACGGAATCCACTCACGTCACCACACTCCAGAGGGTATGCGCATACCTGGCAAGTTTCAGTTCTTTTGAAACTCCCGATGTGATTTTTACCCCTAGGACCCAAGTGACCTTGACGAATAATCAACAAATCAAAAGGTCCTACTCAAGTTCAACCCGTCATTATCTTGATTGCGTTAAACCCACCCGCACGACCCTTGACGAATAATCAACAAAGTCGTACGACTGTCCTAACCAATCCACATATCCATGACAGAAAGCATTACAGAGCTACCGCACACTACGCCTCGGCGAACAGCAACGACAAACGTAGCGCGAATACTAAGCAATACTAATCTGAAATGACGGAGGGCTACGGCTGGTTTTTAGCGAAAAACCTTTAACGTAATGAACTTGATATCGTTGAAGGAACCGGATAACTTTTTAGAAAATATAGTGATGAAAACCTTTACTAAAGAGGTCACTCCCGGTGAAGGGATCTCGGCTCTTTCCCCGTAGAATGGGGTGTAGGATATTCCAACTGAATACCACGATGCAAAGCAAAAGTAATCGGCTATAGTGAAGTTAATGCCCTGATGCAAACTTCTGTCCAAGGGGTCACTCCCGGTGAAGGGATCTCGGCCCTTGCCTCGTCGACTGAGGAGCAGGATATTCCAAATGAATACCACGATGCAAAACAAAAGTGAACATCCTTGCAATAACAGCTTTTTGAAAAGTGTTCCAACAACATCAGAATTAGGTTTGTTTAGCTTGCATTGATCCGAATCAACGCACTCCCATCAATTGATCACACCACAAAGAACGAAAATATACTGACGTACGTATATGCCATCCGCATTCGCCACTGGGTCCCGTCATCACCCGTTAGGTTAGCTAACTAACGGCAGAGCGGGGACTGGACTAGCGCAGATGAAAAACATATACAACATCTACTAATATATATACCAATATATTATATTTCGCTCAAGGCGTGGAAAAATGCAACATCACAGAAATGTACAGTATCACAGAACAATACAGATATCTGGAAGCCCCGGGTTTCACAGAGCCGCTGCTGAAACCCGACGTTCCCCTGGTCGTGTGGATAGCCTGT
This sequence comes from Agapanthus africanus, assembly GCA_030015575.1. Lineage (NCBI taxonomy): Eukaryota > Viridiplantae > Streptophyta > Magnoliopsida > Asparagales > Amaryllidaceae > Agapanthus > Agapanthus africanus. The sequence goes on from CM057340.1 coordinate 798,566,017, forward strand.
GCAATGAAATCCTAGACCCCTACGGGTGCGGCAAGTCACCCGCCAAAACCTGAAGCGAGGCAGCCCCCTTCAACTCCGTGAATGGACCACCCAGCACTTTACGGAATCCGGTAACTTGGGCACCCCTCCTGGGTCAACCTGTACCCCCTACGAGTGCGGCGAATAGCCCGCCAATTCCAGACTGAAGCCCCCTCCGTCCCAATGCCATGAGATGCGGGCTTGTTGCCCTCCAGAACCCGGCTATCCGTGCACCCCACCGCGGGGCAATCCTAGTACAGAAAGTAAAATATACATACACCGGGTACATCGACCGCAACCAGGTCGTGCCCCAAAAGAATAATACAAACAGGCAGTGACGGCAGTCCACATGTCGGACGCTCGCCCCGCAATATCAAATGTACATAATACAACAAAACTGTACTAACATTGCATCCAGGCTATCCCCCACGACCAATCCGCAACAACACAGCATAAACATAGAACATCAACGTGAAAGTCACGTTCGCAAATCCGTCTAACCGGGCTATAGCAGTTAGACCGGATTTACCGATCGAGTGACATTCACGGTCGCAGATATAATGTAAATACTGTGAAATAATGTGTTTAAAATTTTCCGATTGACCAAAAATTAACAAGTGGGCCCCCAATCAAAACTGTAGCACTCACAGAAAACCTGGGCCCAAATTTAATATTCCAAAACCCCTAATTACAGCCCATAAGTCCACTGCAAAAAAATAATCATACGAACCCATACTCCTGCGGCGGAAGCGCGGCAAAAATGGGGTTATGGCCGCCCTTCCGCGGTCGTACGGAGGAGTCGTGTCACCAAATTTTTGCAGTGTTCTTAGAACTCCCTGCACATCATTCTGAGACCACCTGAAAAATTTTTAGACTCCAAAAAATTTCGACAGAAACTGATTGTGCTAGAAAATACGGTTTTTGGAAATTTTGGTCGATCGGAAACGCAAACACATCAAACGAAGCTAGGTAAGGTTAATGGCATGGCTCTGATACCATGTTGCGCCACGGCAGTGCCCCGGCCTCGTACTCGAGGCCAAAATGCGGAATCAAAAATTTTCCTTACTCGGAAACCGGCGCTACCGCGGACAAAGAAAACCCGGATCGATTACCATTAACCTAATGCTAGCAATCAAGAGATAGGGTGAGAAGTATACCGAGTGATCCGAGTCCTCCGGTCTTCTCTTCATCGTCCCGATCTCCCGCGGAAAGTCTTGTCTCCATATCGTCGCCTCCTCGCCGGAAAGGGCACCACATCGCCTGCGTCTTTTACGGGCTCCCGCCTCAATACCGAGGCAACTCGAGCATGAAGCCGGCAACTCGACATGCTCAAGATATGCTGTAGAATGTAGTGTAGAAGATGCTTGTCTCATTTGGGGTTTGTTGTTGCCTTGATGGAGGAATGGGGTTAGGAAAAATGGTGCTTTCATTTTTCCAAAACAAGAAGAAGAAGGAGATGAAGAATTCCTCACAAAACAAAGATGAACTCTCTCATTCTTTTTCTTTCTCTCTAGTGTTCTTTCTTTCATGAAGTGAGAATGATCATATGGTGGAGGAATGAGAAATACCAACCATAAGAAGGGAGGTGAGTGTAGGAGAGCATGAAGGGTGACCACATCAAGAGACAAAGAAACATCAACCATGCTTCACCCATTAATCAAACCCATACCCTCATTAATGCAAGTGATGGAGCAAAAGATAATGATGCTATCATAATCAATCTTTATGCAAGAAACCCCCTCCACAAATGTTATTTGCACAATTGCAAATAACCCCCTCCATCGGAAAAGTCCGGCCGGGAAAGAACGAAGGAAAACCGGCCGGAACGGAATGCAAACTGGCAACTCCAGAAAACTGGTCCCGTAATAAATCACAGGAAAACCCCGATACTGTGCATACACACCCGCATCTGTATTCCGTCCGGATACAAATCCAATAAGACAAAATCTACACTGTACTATACTAGGATCCGGCTTAAACCAAAGCCGGCTAGTAATGTCCGTTCGATCCTGATCCGTGCAATACCGCACGTATCTGATCGAACCCCGCCATATATCCATACGGCTTCTAGTACAAACCGTCCGATCCTGATCCGTACAATACCGCACGTATCTGATCGGACCCTGCCATATCTCCATACGGCCTCTACAGCGTTTCGCCCGAAAGCTGAGTAACTGAAAGTATGGTGGACTCTAAAGACTCGTCAATACAATGGCTGTGGATTTAACCACTAGCACGTCAGAGGTATAAGCCAATACGTAACGGGCCACCAGCTATTGACCAAAAGGGACGTCGATGAGTGAACTCATCCTGACACCCTACTGAGCCTGTCAGTGACAATATCCGTACAGTCCGGTCCGTTCGTCTATGAGGATCGCATGTCGGGCTTAGGAGGTTGGTAAAAGTCAGACCCCCAAAGGCGGTACAAGTCGTGTCGGAGTGTAGCCCAGAACGCCCTGAGATACTACTGGAATACCTACCGGTAAATCTCCTGCCTCGGCCGAGGGCTTTGCGTAATGGCTCTCCTAGACACAGCGCGACCTCACCCCCAATACCGGGAGAGACGAACCCCTGCAGATCCGCTCACTGCCTCCATGTGGCTCGGGACTGTACCCAACTAAAACCTGTTTGCACGACTCCTTTGAGCCGTGGTAGGGTAGTAATCAAAGCACAGTGGGAACTCACACGAGACAAATGACGATCTCAGGTCGATGAACTAACCTGTACACATGTCACCAGGGAACTGCTATCTGACGTCAGGTATAAGACCAACTAGCATGTTCCCGGCGAGTCCTGTCCGGTGTACTCATAACCCAACGAGCACCTGTATACATCTTAGGTGAACCTACTGACACCAGTGGCTTGTGAGACCGGCCACCGCCCCTCGTCGGGGTCTCGACTGTATACACTAGTCTACTGATGGAGTATCGATGCCCTGTCTCGAAACTCCTACGACTAGGGACCTTTTAAGGATGTGCTTATAGACTACCAGCTCCCACGTATATGATCGCCATCATACTGCTGGCAGTGAAGCAAGAATCCTAGGGGCTCTATCAACGTGTAATAGCGACATGTCAGGTCACCTAAAGCAGTACACGATGATAAAGATAAACCAGATAGCATACTATCATCTCGAGTAAGACTGTTCTACCGGGATAGGTCCTCCCTCAATCATTGCAATCACGCGCCTGTGATCCAATAATTGACTCTGAGGGCACTATCTCCAACAATTATCACCTATCTTATCATCTTTTGCTACGGATACCGCATCAGCTCACAGTGTGCAGTTTGCTTTAGGTGGGTTTTGTGGTTATTCGTTATTGTATTGTATATTCGTTGTATCTCTGTACTTTCCATCTACTATTTTCATGTTGACTTAGAGACTTGGTGAGGACGATTTGTATATTATTTTGTGACTTGGTTGTCTTTTATACAGTTTCCTTTTTATCGTCTTCTATTTCTTCGCTACGGCGTCATATATCTGTTATGGTGGTTGTTTTCCGCCTTTGGGCGTGTATTTGCTCCTGTTTGGGGATGCTTTCCTTTTATTTATGTTGTACCCATTTTTGGGGTTGGTTTTTACAAAAGAGGTGCTGCCAAAATTTTAAAGGAAATAAAGTTCGACTTTTAATGAATTTGGGTTGCGATTTCAAAGTTTAAACAATGTTTCTTATCTTTTCTTGTCTTTTAATGGTCTAAATTTCTGGGTTTTGGTTTTCTTTTACTGCGTTACGCCTGTAGACGTTGCGTAGTATTAGGGCCGTCACGTGCCAATTTCGGGTCGTGACATTAACGAGGTTATGCCCCTGCAGAAACGAGGTTATTTAATTAGTTCCATATGAAAGCATAGGGAGACTCCCTTAAAGTACCAATACCTGCCTGACCGAACGATTAGCGAACTTGTAGGGTGTAATTAATCCGGGCTAATCTTACCTTTTAAGGTTTGAAAGAAGATTTGATAAAAACAGTGGGGGCCATCCTGATTAGATAAAATAATAACCAATCTAATCTTGCAAAGAGCGCACGCTAATGCGTTTCCTTCTCTCTCTCTCTTGGTAGCGACTATGACACATCTTAATCAAGATAATAATATGGATGTATTGACCGAACCCGCTTATTATACTGAGATGGGGAACGTGGGTTCCACTTTTTCTAATGATTGCCATAAATCTGAGTAAGGAATAGGGGAATATCAGGATTTCCACGCAACCCGAACGAAGAATAAGCATGTTGATGCATCGTCTTCGGGTGTGTTCGTAACCAAGAACTGTTTCTCAGTTTGCTCTACGTCCTGGGTTTTGGATACCGGATCAGGATCCCACGTATGTAATTTGTTATATGGGCTAAATAGAGGTAGAGAACTGGGAAAGGATGATATGTCTCTAAAAGTAGGGAATGGAGCAATTGTTGCAGCCAAAGCAGTTGGCGAATATCACATAGTATTACCAAATGGTAATACAATGATTCTGAACGACTATTATTACGTACCAAACATGATGTGCAATATTATATCTGTTGGAGATAGTGCCCTCAGAGTCAATTATTGGATCACAGGCACATGATTGCAATGATTGAGGGAGGACCTATCCCGGTAGGACAGTCTTACTCGAGATGATAGTATGCTATCTGGTTTACCTTTATCATCGTGTACTGCTTCAGGTGACCTTACAGGTCGCTATTACACGCTGATAGAGCCCCTAGGATTCTTGCTTGACTGCCAGCAGTATGATGGCGATCATATACGTGGGAGCTGGGGTCTATAAGCACATCCTTAAAAGGTCCCTAGTCATAGGAGTTTCGAGACAGGGCATCGATACTCCATTAGTAGACTAGTGTATACAGTCGAGACCCCGACAAGGGGCGGTGGCCGGTCTCACAGGCCACTGGTGTCAGTTGGTTCACCTAAGATGTATACAGGTGCTCATTGGGTTATGAGTACACGGGACAGGACTCGCCGGGAACCTGCTAGTTGGGATTATACCATACGTCAGATAGCAGTTCCCAGGTGACATGTGTACAGGTTAGTTCATCGACCTGAGATCGTCATTTGTCTTGTCTGAGTTCCCACTATGCTTTGATTACTACCCTACCACGGCTCAAAGGAGTCGTGCAAACAGGTTTTAGTTGGGTACAGTCCCGAGCCACATGGAGGCAGTGAGCGGATCTGCAGGGGTTCGTCTCTCCCGGTATTGGGGGTGAGGTCGCGCTGTGTCTAGGAGAGCCATTACACAAAGCCCTCGGCCGAGGCAGGAGATTTACTGGTAGGTATTCCAGTAGTATCTCAGGGTGTTCTGGGCTACACTCCGACACGACTTGTACCGCCTTTGGGGGTCTGACTTTTACCAACCCCCTAGGCCCGCCATGCGATGCTCATAGACGAACGGACCGGACTGTACGGATATTGTCACTGACAGGCTCAGTAGGGTGTCAGGATGAGTTCGCTCATCGACGTCCCTTTTGGTCAATAGCTGGTGGCCCGTCACATATTGGCTAATACCTCTGACGTGCTAGTGGTTAAATCCACAGCCATAGTATTGACGAGTCTTTAGAGTCCACCACACTTTCAGTTACTCAAGCTTTCGGGCGAAACGCTGTAGAGGCCGTATGGAGATATGGCAGGGTCCGATCAGATACGTGCGGTATTGCACGGATCAGGATCGGACGGTTTGTACTTGTGGCCGTATAGATTTATGGCAAGGTTCGATCGGATACGTGCGGTATTGCACGGATCAGGATCGAACGGATATTACTAGCCGGTTTTGGTTTAAGCCGGTCCTAGTTTAGTACAGTGTAGATTTTGTCTCATTGCATTTGTATCCGGTCAGAATACAGATGCGCGTGTGTATGCACAGTATCGGGGTTTTTCTGTAATTTATTACGGGACCAGTTTTCTGGAGTTGCCAGTTTGCATTCCATTCCGGCCGGTTTTCCTTTGTTCTTTCCCGGCCGGACTTTTCTGATGGAGGGTGTTATTTGCAAGTTTGCAAATAACACATTGTGGAGGGGTTTCATGCAAATGGTTTGATTATGAAAGCATCTTTTGATACCATTCTTTTCTATCATCATCACTTTCTTTTTGGTGTTTTGAGGTGATTAGAGTTTGATGTGGATTTGTTATGATGATGTTTAGGTTGTGGTCACCCTCCACCTTTTCCTACACTCACCTTCCTTCTATGGTTGTGGTTTTGATATTCTTTTCCTCCACCATTCTCATATGATAAGGTTAAGGTTTCATTTTGAGAAAAAAGAAGAAGAGGTTTTTCATTCTTGAGAGTTTCATTCTTGATCTCATTTTCATGCTAGAAAAATGCAAGCACCATTTTTCTTATCTTGATTCCTCCATCATCTTCAAAGGCAACAAACCCCAAATGAGACATAGCTTCAACCCTACACATTCTACAGCAAATCTTGGATGCGTCGGCCAGCCAACTTCGTGCCCGAGTTGCCTCGGAATTGAGGTGGGAGCCCGTAAAAGATACAAGCGATGTGGTGCCCTTTTCGGCAAGGAGGCGATGATATGGAGACAGGACTTTCCGCGGGAGATCGGAACGATGACGAGAAGACCGGAGGACTCGGATCACTTGGTATACTCCTCTTCCCATCTCTTGTTTGCTAGTATAGGTTAATGGTTAACGATCCGGGTTTTATTGTCCGCGGTAGCGCCAGTTTCCAAGTAAGGAAAATTTTTGATTCCGCATTTTGGCCTCGGTAAGACGGCCGGGGCGCTGCCGTGGCGCAACATGGTATCAGAGCCACGCCATTAACCTTGCCTAGCTTGTTCTAATGTGTTTTACTTATCCGATCGACCAAAATTCCAAAATCCGCGTTTTGCATGCATCAGTTTTCTGTCGATTTTTTCCAGGCTCGAAAATTTTTTCAGGTTGTAGAAAATTGATGTACATGAAGTTCTAAGAAAACTGCAAAAATTTGGTAAGCTGATCCTTCCCGAGGACCGCGGAACCGCGGCAATGACCCCTCTTTTGCCGCGTTTCCGCTGCAGGGTATTCGCTTCATTTTGCCAATTTTTTGTAGTGGGCTTTTGGGCTTAAGATAGGGGTTTTGGAATATTAAAATTGGGCCCAGAATTTCTGTGAGTGCTACAGTATTACTTTGGGGCCCACTTGTTAACATTTGATCGATCGGATATTTTAAACACATTATTTCACAGTATTTACATTATATCTGCGACCGTGAATGTCACTTGATCGGTAAATCCTGTCTAACTGCTATAGCCCGGTTAGACGGATTTGCGAACGTAATTTTCACGTTGATGTTCTATGTATTGCTGTGATGTTGCGGATCGGTCGTGGGGATAGCCTGGATGCAATGTTAGTACAGTTTTGTTTTATATGTACATTTGATATTCCGGGACGAGCGTCCGACATGTGGACTGCCGTTACTGCCTGTTTGTATTATTCTTTTGGGGCACGACCTGGTTGCGGTCGATGTACCCGGTGTATGTATATTTTACTTTCTGTACTAGGATTGCCCCGCGGTGGGGTGCACGGATAGCCGGGTTCTAGAGGGCAACGGGCCCGCATCTCGTGGCATTGAGACAGAGGGGGCTTCACTCTAGGATTGGCGGGCTATTCGCCGCACTCGTAGGGGGTGCAGGTTGACCCAGGAGGGGTGCCCAAGTTACCGGATTCCGTGAAGTGCTGGGTGGTCCATTCACGGTGCTGAAGGAGGCTGCCTCGCTTCAGGTTTTGGCGGGTGACTTGCCGCGCCCGTAGGGGTCTAGGATTTCATTGCACAGGCTATCCACACGACCAGGGGAACGTCGGGTTTCAGCAGCGGCTCTGTGAAACCCGGGGCTTCCAGATATCTGTATTGTTCTGTGATGTTGCATTTTATCACGCCTTGAGCGAAATATAACATATTGGTATATATATTAGTAGATTTTGTATATGTTTTACATCCGCGCTAGTCCAGTCCCCGCTCTGCCGTTAGTTAGCTAACCTAACGGGTGATGACGGGACCCAGTGGCGAATGCGGATGGCATATACGTACGTCAGTATATTTTCGTTCTTTGTGGTGTGATCAATTGATGGGACTGCGTTGATTCGGATCAATGCAAGCTAAACAAACCTATTCTGATGTTGTTGGAACATTTTTCAAAAAGCTGTTATTGCAAGGACGTTCACTTTTGTTTAGCATCGTGGTATTCATTTGGAATATCCTGCTCCTCAGTCGACGAGGCAAGGGCCGAGATCCCTTCACCGGGAGTGACCCCTTGGACAAAAGTTTGCGTCAGGGCATTAACTTCACTATAGCCGATTACTTTTGCTTTGCATCGTGGTATTCAATTGGAATATCCTGCACCTCATTCTACGGGGAAAGAGCCGAGATCCCTTCACCGGGAGTGACCTCTTTAGTAAAGGTTTTCGTCACTATATTTTCTAAAAAGGCTATGCAGTTCCTTCAACGATATCAAGTTCATTACGTTAAAAGTTTTTCGCCAAAAACCATTCGTAGCCCTCCGTCATTTCTTATGGGTATTATTTAGTATTCGTGCTGCGTTTGTTGACTCCGTCAAGGCGTAGTGTACGGTAGCTAAGTGGTGCTTGTTTGTTGCATAAATGGGATTGATTAGGACAGTCGTGCGGCCTTGTTGACTTCGTCAAGGGCACGTACGGGTGGGTTTAATGCAATCCAGATAATGACGGGTTGAACTTGACTAGGACTCTTTGATTTGTTGACTCCGTCAAGGTCACTTGAGTCCTAGGGGTAAAAACATCACATCGGGAGTTTCAAAAGAACTGAAACTTGCCAGATATGCGCATACCTTCTGGAGTGTGGTGACGTAAGTGGATTCCGTCATGTTATCATGCGATGATAGTTGGATCCCGATTCCCACTGATGAGTTGGTTTACTCCTCGGGTGACCCCGACTAATTCTTCTTTCAGGTTTGGGGAAGAATTTGAGGTTACAGTGGGAGGTTTCCAGATTAGATAAAGTGATAACCATTCTGATCTAGGTTAGAGTGCACGCTGAGTGTTTCTTTTCTCTCTCTCTTTGGCAGCGACCATTGACCCGACCCTAGACTATGACTCAGTGACCAAGTTGACCGAACCTTCTAAACACTGGCTTTTGGATTGTCAGAGTTGCAAACCTCATTGCCACTCCTACTTTTACCCTTTTCTCCAGGACACCCCGTATTCCTACGAATGTCCACTTCCATTGGACAAAACCATCGTATGGTTAGATACGAACTCAAAGGAATTCGAGGATGGTTTCAGGTTCTGGAGAAAACGGATAGGATTATTCAGTTGTCTTTTCCTTTTACCTTCTCTCAAGTTGTGAGTACTCCTTGGTTTAGGAGATAGTACACCTATTACGCAAATTGGATAGTCTTCTTCCAAACCTTAGGCTGGTGCCGAACGGTGGGGAATGAAGAAAACCAATTAGCATAACGATGGTGTGCAGAAGGTATTAAGTTAAGACAAAGCAAGGGATTAGTAAGAGGGCAACGTAAATTGCGACTGATATTCACGACCAAACCGAGTATATCTTCGCCAAACCTAAATCACCTTTGTATTTCTCCAGGACACTCCGTATCACTACGAAGATCCACAGTTTATTTGGATACTCCATCGTATGGTTATATACGAACTCGAAAGGAACTTGTTCCAGTTCGGGGATGGATTCTGGTCCAGGAGAAATAGGAATAAGGTTTATTCGGTTGTCTTTTATTTTCACCTTCTCTCGCATTGCGAGTGCTCCTAGGATTAGGACAGTACACCCATTATGCTTATTGGATAGTCTTCTTCCAAACCATAGGCTGGTGCCGAACGGTAGGGAAGGAAGAAAACCATTTGGCCTAAAGGGGTGTGCAGACGGTAATGACTAAAGACATATAAAGGGATTTGGACAGATGGCAAAGAGATATACGGTTACAGTTGTGAATCTGGATAATGGTAGAGGCATTACTAGGAATACCAGGATACCCCATCGAAACGTTTCAATGTTTCAGTTTCACTGTGTACTGTTAAAAGAAAACTGATTTCCCGATTTGACACTTGCTCCAGGGTATGTATTTACCAGGTTGGATTCTCACATCTGTATGGTTTTTACAGATGATGAGTGGGAGCAAGTTATTGGGAATTAGGTGACCATCCTCATTATATCAGGATTCGTTGTAATTGGTGATATTTGAGGAAGCCACCTGGGTTGTTTGCCGGTCGGCAAATATTTGGTTTTGAATATCCGCTGTTGTGCACCAATTTCAAATTGATATATCTGTACGTCTATTTTCATAGAGTGAGATATACCTTTTGATATTATGTCGATAACATTTACCTATATCAGTGGATGGTTAGGTAAGGAGCATTAAACAGCGGTGTAATTCTTCTTAACCATAAGTACAGTTTTCAACCTACGACACACAGTGAAAGAGTTGTTAGACTCGGCGGACTTATACAGAGTATTGTATGTTGTCCAGTGTCCATTAGGACAGAGGGGTTGGTCCTCATACTATATTCTGTTTACTTTTAACTTCTCTAGTTCTTAGACATGTGTTTCGTAGAAACACAGGGTCTAAGTTTTGAGGAGTTATAGGTATTTGAATAGAGTAGAGAACCAGGTGTAGCAAGTATCGGGATTCTTCAAGGTGATCGAAGATGTAGATACTTGTGTGTGGTATTCAGTTGATAGTAATGATAAAGAGAAATTGCTTCTTTTTCAGGTTACTCATAATTGGAAGTATTCCTAAGTTGAGTAACGCTGATCGGCCTCTCTCCATTTAGTTGACATGCACTGGAGACAGCTGCATGATTTGAATCTGGTTAAATTAAATCAGTGCCTCTGGTTCTATATTGGATGTAGAACAGTTCATATCTTAACGTTGTTATGGTACGGGGAGTTGTCCGGCTTATGATTAAAACCAGACACTGGACAACTCAAGGCACATTTCTGTAATGGCTGTTTGTGGGTTGACCCAGGCTATGACGAGGGTTGACTTTCTACCATCTGGGAGATCAATAGTAATATTGTTCTAGACTCGCCACAGTTTTATTAAAAATGGATTTTTTCAAAAACAGTAGTGGAAGTATGGTAGAACTGGAAGTGATTCCAGAACCGCAAACGATTACTGGAGATTTGATAAGGAACCTAAAGATTCAATCTGTTTTGACATTCCATTGGCCACTCCGCAGATATGGTGGGTAACCTCAGGCACTCGAGAGGTACTTCGGTATGCTCAAGGACGGTGGCAGGGAGGTTCTTGTTTACCCAGACTTACCATTGCTGTTGTTCCAGACTGTGAGACCCAGCAGGAGGATGAGTATAGCGTCGTTCTAAACTAGCTTTAGAAGTGTACGTCTATATGACTCTGCCAGAGGGTTGTCGTAGTCAGCGGGAAGCAGCGGAAGCATTGGTGGACAGGTGGCTTATGTCTATTTATAGACTAAAGCAGATACAGCGGAGATAGATCATCTATTTCTGATGTGACAGTCATAGGTTTGACTTCATCAGAATAGGGGATGGATCTGTTAAGAAGGTAGTAGGGTGTGATGTCCTGGTATTTGATGACATACACAGAGTAGGAAAAGAAACTCCTATACTACGATCGGTTATACTTTGGTTGTCACACAGTGTTTTCTCCACACAGGACTTGGATATTATATCAGACATTCTGGTTACTAGATCTATGGTTTTAGATCTAGATTTGGGTGGTTTCCTAATCTGGGTACCTTGACAGCATTCTATGAGTATTTAGAATGGACGACTCCTGGCATGGTAGTGTACCTGCAGGTGATGGAGTCACCCTCTCTAAAGGTGTCTTATAGACTAAAGTGGAGAGGGATACGCATGATTGACAGATCACTTGCTTAGGCAATTGAGTCAATCATGAGATGTCAAGTACCACACCAGATGTTGTTCTTGCAGTAGATGCGATAAGTTGATATTAATCCAATCCTGGAGAAACAGTCGGAAGCAGTTCTAGAACATAAGTTGATGTTCTAGGGATATGATAGCAGCTTTCTCTTTCGGGAGACGGTTATCATTCCAGGCTTCCAAGGTGACATGGACGACAAGGAGGTTGTCAGAGTTATAGTTTCTCCTTCTGACGAGGGGCAGTATTTTGGACAGGTGGTCCAAGGCAATACTGAGGGAGGCATGGCGCTGGATACTGATTAAGTTCAGTTATCGATACAGTCTAAGAAGTTTGGATTTGCAGTTCATTTATGAGCTAGGTCCCATCAGATATCCAGACATACTCTAAGACAGGTATTGCTCATTTCGGGAGATGGCTTTCTCTGCGAACTTGAGATATAGAGAGACATAGAAAGAAACATCACAGCGGATCCACTCACTGAGGCTATTCCTCGAACGCAATAGTTTCGCAAACGAGCTTTGTGAGACTGACTAGTAGAGGAGTTGGGTGTTCGGTATCACACGGGCTGTGAGTATGCGACATCGCAATAATTAGCCTTGAGTGCAAGTAGGAGATTGTTGGAAATAGTGCCCTCAGAGTCAATTATTGGATCACAGGCACGTGATTGCAATGATTGAGGGAGGACCTATCCCGGTAGGACAGTCTTACTCGAGATGATAGTATGCTATCTGGTTTACCTTTATCATCGTGTACTGCTTCAGGTGACCTTACAGGTCGCTATTACACGCTGATAGAGCCCCTAGGATTCTTGCTTGACTGACAGCAGTATGATGGCGATCATATACGTGGGAGCTGGGGTCTATAAGCACATCCTTAAAAGGTCCCTAGTCGTAGGAGTTTCGAGACAGGGCATCGATACTCCATTAGTAGACTAGTGTATACAGTCGAGACCCCGACGAGGGGCGGTGGCCAGTCTCACAGGCCACTGGTGTCAGTTGGTTCACCTAAGATGTATACATGTGCTCATTGGGTTATGAGTACACCGGACAGGACTCGCCGGAAACCTGCTAGTTGGGATTATACCATACGTCAGATAGCAGTTCCCAGGTGACATGTGTATAGGTTAGTTCATCGACCTGAGATCGTCATTTGTCTCGTGTGAGTTCCCACTGTGCTTTGATTACTACCCTACCACGGCTCAAAGGAGTCGTGCAAACAGGTTTTAGTTGGGTACAGTCCCGAGCCACATGGAGGCAGTGAGCGGATCTGCAGGGGTTCGTCTCTCCCGGTATTGGGGGTGAGGTCGCGCTGTGTCTAGGAGAGCCATTACACAAAGCCCTCGGCCGAGGCAGGAGATTTACTGGTAGGTATTCCAGTAGTATCTCAGGGTGTTCTGGGCTACACTCCGACACGACTTGTACCGCCTTTGGGGGTCTGACTTTTACCAACCCCCTAGGCCCGCCATGCGATGCTCATAGACGAACGGACCGGACTGTACGGATATTGTCACTGACAGGCTCAGTAAGGTGTCAGGATGAGTTCGCTCATCGACGTCCCTTTTGGTCAATAGCTGATGGCCCGTCACGTATTGGCTAATACCTCTGACGTGCTAGTGGTTAAATCCACAGCCATAGTATTGACGAGTCTTTAGAGTCCACCACACTTTCAGTTACTCAAGCTTTCGGGCGAAACGCTGTAGAGGCCGTATGGAGATATGGCAGGGTCCGATTAGATACGTGCGGTATTGCACGGATCAGGATCGGACGGTTTGTACTTGTGGCCGTATAGATTTATGGCAAGGTTCGATCGGATACGTGCGGTATTGCACGGATCAGGATCGAACGGATATTACTAACCGGCTTTGGTTTAAGCCGGTCCTAGTTTAGTACAGTGTAGATTTTGTCTCATTGCATTTGTATCCGGTCAGAATACAGATGCGCGTGTGTATGCACAGTATCGGGGTTTTTCTGTAATTTATTACGGGACCAGTTTTCTGGAGTTGCCAGTTTGCATTCCGTTCCGGCCGGTTTTCCTTTGTTCTTTCCCGGCCGGACTTTTCTGATGGAGGGTGTTATTTGCAAGTTTGCAAATAACACATTGTGGAGGGGTTTCATGTAAATGGTTTGATTATGAAAGCATCTTTTGATACCATTCTTTTCTATCATCATCACTTGCTTTTTGGTGTTTTGAGGTGATTAGAGTTTGATGTGGATTTGTTATGATGATGTTTAGGTTGTGGTCACCCTCCACCTTTTCCTACACTCACCTTCCTTCTATGGTTGTGGTTTTGATATTCTTTTCGTCCACCATTCTCATATGATAAGGTTAAGGTTTCATTTTGAGAAAAAAGAAGAAGAGGTTTTTCATTCTTGAGAGTTTCATTCTTGATCTCATTTTCATGCTAGAAAAATGCAAGCACCATTTTTCTTATCTTGATTCCTCCATCATCTTCAAAGGCAACAAACCCCAAATGAGACATAGCTTCAACCCTACACATTCTACAGCAAATCTTGGACGCGTCGGCCAGCCAACTTCGCGCCCGAGTTGCCTCGGTATTGAGGTAGGAGCCCGTAAAAGATACAAGCGATGTGGTGCCCTTTTCGGCAAGGAGGCGATGATATGGAGACAGGACTTTCCGCGGGAGATCGGGACGATGACGAGAAGACCGGAGGACTCGGATCACTTGGTATACTCCTCTTCCCATCTTTTGTTTGCTAGTATAGGTTAATGGTTAACGATCCGGGTTTTATTGTCCGCGGTAGCGCCAGTTTCCAAGTAAGGAAAATTTTTGATTCCGCATTTTGGCCTCGGTAAGACGGCCGGGGCGCTACCGTGGCGCAACAATATCGGTTTTTTTGTTGCATAAAGAAGGATATAACATTGTATTGGAAGATAATGTTATGAACATTTTCCTAAATCAAGTGTTGATTGGGTTTGGTACGTTATGTAATGGTATATACATTCTGAATCAAACTACGGTTCTAAATATACAGAACACACACAAGAGGAAAAGTTCAGAAATGAACGAAGCCTTCTTGTGACATTGTAGACTAGGTCATATCAATGCGACACGACTAACTAAGTTGCATAAAGATGGATTTTTGAATCAGTTCAAATTTATATCTTATGAAACTTGCCAGTCATGTCTCAAACGCAAGATGATCAAGACTCCGTTTACTGGACACGGAAAAAGAGCTATTGAACTCTTGGGACTGATACATAGTGATGTATGCGGTCCTATGTCTATGCATGCCAGAAATGGTTTCTCGTATTTTATTGCATTCACCGATGATTTCTCAAGATTCGGATATGTGTTCTTGTTGAAACACAAATCTGAAACTTTTGAAAAATTCAAGGAATATAAGTGCGATGTAGAGAACCAGACGAGTAAAAGTATTAATCTTTCGATCTGATCGAGGAGGAAAATAGTTAAGCACGGAGTTCCGAGACTATTTAAAAGAGAATGGGATTCTCTCTTAGCTTACTCATCCGTATACTCTACAGCACAATGGAGTTTCGGAGCAGAGGAATCGTATCCTATTAGATATGGTACGCTCTATGATGAGCAATGCTGAGTTGCCTATTTCATTTTGGGGTTATGCATTTGAGATAGCTGCATACCTATTGAATAGAGTTCCGACCAAATCCGTGCCTACCACTCTATATAAGATATGGAATGGGAAGAGACCATCTCTTAAACGAGTTAAGATATGGGGTTGTCCGGCCTATGTTAAAAAGAAAAATTCGGACAAGCTTGAGGCATGGTCTGTTTTGTGCAAGTTTGTAGGATATCCAAAGGATTCATATAGATATATTTTCTACCATACCAAGGAACAAAAAGTGATTTTTTTCTCAACATGCCACCTTTTTAGAAAAGGAATTTCTTGTGAAAGAAATTAGTGGTAATGAGATAGAACTTGAAGAAGTTCTAGCATCATAAAATATAACCGACGATTTGGTAGAACCGGAGGATTCAATAGTCCCTGAAGAACCTTTGCCAGTCCGCAGATCTAGTAGGGTTTCTCATCCACCTGAGAGATACTACGGTCTTCTCATAGACAGTGGGAGCGAGGATTGCATCATGGAAGATGATGACCCAACTATTTTCGAGTAGGCCATCACAAGTGGAGAATCTGTGAAATGGCTGTTTGCTATGCGATCCTAGATGGAATCCATGTACACCAACAATGTATGGACTTTGGAAGTTACTCCTGAAGGGGTAAAACCCATCGGGTGCAAGTGGATCTTTAAGAAGAAAATTGGTGTAGATGGAAAGGTTGAGACCTTCAAAGCTAGACTTATAGAAAAAGGTTTTCGTCAACGACTAGGTGTCGACTATGATGCAACATTTTCTCATGTCGATATGCTTAAGTCCATCAGGATCCTACTTGCCATTACTGCATACCATGACTACGAAATCTGGTAGATGGTCATCAAGACCGCTTTTCTAAATGGTGATTTAGAAGAGAGCGTGTACATGACACATCCAGAGGGCTTCGTAGACAGTGAGAACATCAGAAGCGTGTGCAAGCTGCTTAAATCCATCTACGGATTAAAGTAGGCATCGCGGAGCTGTAATATCTATTTTGATGAAGCTATCAAAGAGTTTGACTTCATCAAAAATGTAGATGAACCATGTATATAAAAAAATGTTGTAGAGAGTAAGGTTGTCTTTCTCGTATTGTACGTGGATGACATACTCTTGATAGGAAACGATGTTTGTATGCTACACTCGGTCAAGCTCTTCTTATCATACTAGTTCTCCATGAAAGATCTAGGTGACGCCTCCTACATTCTGGGGATAAAGATCTATAGAGATAGATCTAAGCGGATGTTGGGATTTTCCCAATCCAGGTACATTGACACCACACTAAAGAGGTTTAGTATAGAAGATTCTAAGCGTGGTAATTTGCCCGCTTGTTCAGGAATCACTCTCTCCAAAGAGATGTCTCCCAATACTGATTTAGAGAGGGCTCTCATGTAAGGGATGCCCTACGTTTTGGCAGTCGGGTCAATCATGTATGCGATGTTATGTACCAGACTAGATGTAGCTTATTTACTAGATGTAGCGAGTAGGTATCAATCAGATCCTGGGAGAAACACTGGACAGTTGTGAAGAACATTCTTATGTACCTGAGAAGAACTAAAGTAATGTTCTTGGTGTATGGTAACGGTGAACTCCAGGTGGAGTCCTTTACCGATTCGAGCTTCTAGAGTGATATGGACGACAGTAAGTCGGTCTCGGGTTTTGTCTTCGCCTTCAATGGAGGGGTGGTATGTTGGAAGAGTTCCAAGAAAGATACCGTAACAGACTCGATGATGGAGGCTGAATACATCACTGCCAACGATGCTGCCAAAGAGGCTGTCTGGATGAACAAGTTCATTACTAAACTTAGTGTGGTTCCATCCATTGAGCATCCAATACCTATGTTTTGTGATAACATTGGAGCTGTAGCTTTGGCCAACGAACCCCGGTTCCATCAGTGATCCAGACATATTCTTAGGCGGTATCACCTGATCAGGGAGATAGTAGATCGCCGGGAGATCGAGGTCAGGAGAGTTGACACGAAGGATAACACAGCGGATCCACTCACAAAGCCCCCTAGACACAGTTTGAGAGACATTTTGGAATGTTGGGTATGAGATACTACAACAACTGGCCTTGGTGTAAGTGGGAGATTGTTAGGAATATGTATGCCCTAGAGGCCATTATTGTATGATATAGTGGATGCTTGGACATATATATAGAGGACTTTCTTGCTCAACATGATAATATGATATATGTTTGCTCTTTATCTTAACATGTACACTTGTATTATTATACCGTCTCTCCGATACATGTTGATAAAGTTCTAGGGATGTTTGCTTGACAATCAGGACTATGATGCAGATCATACTACTGGGACTTATGTAGTCTACAAGCACATCCTTTAACAGTTCCTAGTCGAGAGAGTATCGAAACAGGGCATTGATATTCCAGAGTAGTCTAGTGTGTGCGTTTCTTGACCCTGTAGGGGGCGATGGTTGATCCCATATCCATTGGTATTTGACATCAAAGATTGTACACAGGTGCTCATTAGAGAATGAGCACACCGAACATGACTCGCCGAGAACTCCTAGATGGTACTATACCTATCGTCAGATAGCAGTTCTCTGGTGACACTGGTACAGGTTAGTCTGTAGACCCGAAATCGTCATAGAGTCTTATGTGGTTCCCACTGTGCTTTGATTTCCTCCCTACCATGGCTCAAAGGAGTCATACAAACAGGTGGATTTTGGGTATAGTCCTGAGTCACATGGAGGCAATGAGCGATAGGAGGGGTTTTGTCTCTCCCGGTATACGGAGTTGATGTTGTGCTATGCTCGATTGGCTATAACAGGAAGTCCCTGGCCAGGGATGTTAATGAGATTTACTGGTAAAAGTTATCAGTAGTTTCTCGTACCGTTATAGGCCACACATCGGCATGACATATCAAGTTATTGGGGTCTGACGATTCCACCCCCAGACTCGATATACGACATATCAGACGAAGAGACCGGAGTGTGCGGTAAGTGTTACCTATAGGCTTCATGGGAGTTTGGACAAATTAGCTTGTTGATATTCTAATCGCTCAATACCTGGGTAGCCGTTACGTCCAGCTAGTACCGCTGACGGCTTATGGATGATTGATGTAATCATCACCTACTGCTGTCGTATTGACGATTCTTTAGAGTCCCACACAGAGGTTTCCTAGTTCAAGCGAAACGAAGTAGGGCACATATGCTGATATGTGCGGGGGCCTGATTGAATACGAGTATGAGATACCATATTCTAATCTGGTGGTTATCTGTTATCGGTCAGGTTATATGTGATATAACCGGATTATCGAATCAAGTGTTGATTTGATAATGTGGTATACAGATAAATGATATTAGTAGCTTATATGTGATATAACCGGATTATTGAATCAAGTGTTGATTTAATAATATGATATATATTTATATTTGATATAATTATATATTAACTAATATTATTGCTCACTAATTATTTTCTTCTTAATATATGTGTGTGTGTGTGTATTATGAAGCATGGCATAGATTTTCTAGTTTGAGAAAATAGAAAATGAGGTGGAAAATTGGGAGACTTTTAAAGGAATGGGTGAAGCATGGTTTGTCTTTACTATTGAAGTATGGTTCATTTCTTTATTGAAATGAATTCCATGCTTCAATAATAGAGTTCATTTGATCAAGCCATTCTTGACTTGCCTTCTTTAGTTGTTCATTTCCTCACTTGAGCTCCTTGCTCTCTAGCTCTCTTCATCTTCCTCCTCACCTCCTCCAAGCTCAATCCCTTATATGAGTTGTGAAACCTTGAGCTTATGAGAACTCTAGTGAGTTTAAAACCCTTACTTCACTATCCTATACTTGATTAGCAATTAAGTGTAGTGTGTTTTCTTCACTAAAGAGTTTAGTGAAGAGGTAGCTTGGATTAGTGGAGCTCCGGGTGGATCATCTTTAGCATGAAGATCGCAAAGGAAGCTCGATCCAACTTCAAGTGGAGTCTAGTGGAGTCGCGTGGACTACTATACGGAGCTTGAGTAGAGAAGGACACGGTTTACAAAGGTTGTAGCCTCTTTCTCTTAGTATAGTTTTCTTTATATCAAGCTAAAACCTTAATCATCTAGTTTAGATTCTAGGTTAGTGTTGATTAGCACCTCGAAAATTTTTAAATTGGCATGCTTGATGCTAGAAAAACCCAGTGGTAGTGGTAATAAACACTTTCACAACCTAGAGACTATCCCGGAGTTCCCCCTCATTTCAGCAAGATATGGACGTAACTATAAAATGAAATTGGATCAATGGAATATTCCTAGCTCCGGACTTCAATTGCAATACATACAGTATAGAGGTCCTACAGATGTCTACCCTACTTCAACAAAAAATCGGCGCGACATCATCAAAGCAAAAACGAAATGGCATCATATTCCTAAATTTGGGTCTTGACGACAGTACATACAAAGCCTAAAGACCGTTCGAGATCATCCCACCCCCAAAAGGGTGTGGTTATGACTCATCGGGGCTCAAAATTGAGCCTAACCTCAAGTACAAAGTGCCATGGCAAATACCTAATACTTGCTCTTCCGACGGTAATATAAATACTCTAACCTCAAAAAATTACTTGAAGACATTTTGTCCAGCCTCAGAAGGGATCAAAGACACGAAAGTCGCGGTGCTACTCGAACAGCGGCTTAAAGACTGCATATCGAGGAATACATCAGCTAACGCGACGGTACCACAGACTAAAACCCTAGTAACACAAACCTAACGAACCACTGTCATAAAAGAATGGGGGTTATCTACATACAACGTTAGGACAAGTTTTCCTGTAAACCCAAGAGAGGTAAACTAAAAACACTCCGAAATGAGTACATAAACTAGAGACTCCGAAATGAGTGAATAAACTACAAACTACGAAATGAGTACATAAACTAGAGACTCCGAAATGAGTGAATAAAGTACAAACTCTGAAATGAGTACATAAACTAGAGACTCCGAAATGAGTGAATAAACTATAAACTCCAAAATGAATACATAAACTACTTCACACCAGATCAAGACATCAAGAAACAGAAAAGTCAAAAATTTTAAAGTTATATACAATACGCCAACCCGAAACCAGCCATATGCTATACATTACTCTACACTACTTCACTCACGGGTATGCCTCCGTAAGCAAGGTAATAGGGGGAAGTATTTGTTCACATTAGTCCAGTGTTCATCTAGATCTAGATGCATATTTGAATGAGAAATTGCATTGAAAGTATGCTCATTTATGTGTGCGTTTGTGTGAACTACATATGCACGCATCTTTGGCATTCGTACGCAGCAGAAACTCCTTAGGGTAAAGTGCAAAGTACATGTGCAGAGGTAAATGCCCACATGAATATGTGCTGGGGGTGAAACATTCAGCGGTCAATGATAAAAAAACACATTTAAATAAACACTTTATTCTGCAGGAAATAGATCACCAAACACGGGATAAAAAGTACAAAGGTTTACAAAACTATAAATAAAGTTTTCTAAAGCCCTCTCAGCCTTCTCCACCATGTCGAAGCGACGATCTTCGCGAGGAGTCTCTCCCCATCGGTCAGTGCCATGCACATCGGCGAAGGCAGACATGATGGCCCGCTAAGCCCGTATCTGACTTAGAAGTTGAACAGAGCGATCCCTCAGAGGCTAGGTAATCAAATGTGCCTCATGAAAGCACTCAATCTTGTCCTCCGCTGCGTCGAGCATCACCGGAGTCATCTCCGCTGGATGAGGGGGAATGTCAGTGAGCACGGACAGGAAGATTATCCGGAGCCAAATGGAGCCGATGGGAAGAGGAGATCCTCTACGAGTCAGGAGCTCGTACATCACCGTGTCGCATTGGTCATCCGTGAGAACGGGATTCACCAAGCGTGCAGCAAAACGAGGAACAATTCCCTCGATGGGCACCTCCCATGGTTGCCAACGAGCATGTAGACGATTGCAAGCCATAACTCTTGATTTGTTAAAAAAATGGTTCTTTCCTTGTGAAGAAGAAGAAGAACATTGCTTCAGAATATAAAGAGAACCATAATAAGAATATCGTTGGGGCGTCCCCTACTCAGCGACGCGCTACATCGGATCCCGGGTGTAGTATTAAATATGCAAGGGCTTCTAGGTCGTCGTCCAGATGCGGCGCACTACATCGGACCCCGGGTGTAGTGACAAATAAGCAAGGGTCTTCGTCCAGAGACGGCGCGCTACATCGGACTCCGGGTGTAGTGACAAATAAACAAGGGTCGTCGTCTACAGACGGCGCGCTACATCGGACCCCGGGTGTAGTGACAAATAAACAAGGGTCGTCGTCTACAGACGACGCGCTACATCGGACCCCGGGTGTAGTGACAAATAAGCAAGGGTCGTCGTCCAGAGACGGCGCGCTACATCGGACCCCGGGTGTAGTGACAAATAAGCAAGGGTTTCATAGGATCCGTCTAGCTTCCTGGAACATAGGTTCCCTTACGGGTAGACTAATAGAATTAGTGGAGGTGATGATTAGGAGGAGAGTTGGTATTATGTGTTTGCAAGAAACTAAGTGGGTGGGTGAAAAGAGTAGAGTCATAGAGCCTTGGGGTTATAAGCTTTGGTATACGGGTAAAGATAAAAATCGTAATGGGGTAGGCATAATCATAGATAGACGGTTGCTTGAGGATGTAGTTGAGATTAGGTGAAAAGGTGATAGAATTTTACTGGTTAGGCTTATTCTAGGTGGAGAGATCCTTAATGTTATTAGTGCTTATGCACCACAGATAGGTCTTGATGACGCTAGTAAGCGTCTATTCTGGGAGGATTTAGACGAGGTGGTGCAAAGTATACCTAGTGGAGAGAAGTTATTTATTGGTGGTGATCTTAATGGACATGTAGGTACTAGTCGTAGTGGGTTTGATACTATTCATGGAGGTTTTGGTTTCAGACAAAGGAATGAAGTAGGTGACTCGATTCTAGATTTTGCTTTATCTTATGACTTGATCTTAGCAAACACCTGGTTTAGGAAAAGAGAGTCCCACCTTATCACTTTTAGGAGCGGATCAAGTGCTAGTCAAATAGACTTTTTTCTGACGAGAAGAATAGATAGAGGTTGTTGTATCGACTGTAAGGTAGTGCCAGGTGAGAGTGTAACCACTCAACATAGACTTTTAGTTCTAGATTTTCGATTTAGAAGAGAACCTAGGAAGATTAGACGTAAGGTAGAGCCTAAAATTAAATGGTGGCGATTGAAAGAAGGTAACCAAAAGGCTTTTATAGATCGTGTAGTACAAGAAGCGGATTGGCAGTCAGAAGATGATCCAGACAAAACATGGAACAAAATGGCTAGTTGTATCAAGAAGGTAGCTAGAGATCTGCTTGGTGAGTCGAGAGGTGGTGCTCCACCATCTAAGGACATATCATGGTGGAATGAAGATGTAAAGGCTGCTATTAAAATTAAAATGGATTCTTATAAAGATTTGAAGAAAAGTAGAGATGTGGAGAGATTTGAGAAGTACAAAATGGCTAAAAAGGAAGTTAAGAAAGCTGTTCGGGAAGCTAAATCTAAGGTCTACAAGGAGGTGTACGAGAAATTAGACACTAAAGAGGCTGCAAATGATATATACCGGATTGCTCGAATGCGGGAAAGGAAGACTAGAGACTTATGTGTGGTGAAGTGTGTCAAAAATGAAAATCAGAAGGTTTTAGTTCGAGATGAGGATATCAAGGAAAGATGGAGAGATTATTTTGACAAATTGTTCAATGAGAGCTTTACTAAGAATTTGGATGCAGTTGTCATTCAATCTCAAGATATAAACCGTGATTTCATGCGTAAAATAAGACTTCCTGAGGTCAAAAAAGCTTTGAACAGAATGGGTTTAAGAAAAGCGGTTGGTCCTGACGGGATTCCTATCGAGATTTGGAGATGCTTAGGAGAAATAGGCGTTAAATGGCTGACAGATCTGTTTAATAAGATTTGGCAGACAAAAAAGATGCCAAATGAATGGAGGAAAAGTATCCTTGTACCTATCTACAAGAACAAGGGTGACATTCAAAGTTGCTCAAACTACCGTGGAATAAAACTGATGTGTCACACCATGAAACTTTGGGAGAGAGTGATTGAACACAGGCTGAGGAAGGATATTAAGATAACAGAGAACCAATTTGGGTTCATGCCTGGACGATCGACGACAGAGGCGATTCATTTGCTTCGTCAACTTGTCGAGCGCTTTCGAGAGAGGAGAAGAGATTTGCATATGATATTTATTGATTTAGAAAAAGCGTACGACAAGGTATCTAGAGAGGTTTTATGGGGGACAATGATGAAGAAGGGGGTCCCCGTCAAGTATATTGACATAATCAAGGATATGTACGACGGAGTAGTGGCAAATGTCAGAACTTGCGGCGGCTTAACGAGTGATTTTCCGATTACTATTGGTTTACATCAAGGATCTGCATTAAGTCCATTCCTGTTTACCATCGTGATGGATGAGCTTACTAGAACTATCCAAGATGAGGTACCTTGGTGTATGCTATTCGCTGATGATATTGTTCTAGTAAATGAAACGAAAGCAGGGGTTAATGCCAAATTGGAATTATGGAGGCAAACATTGGAATCTCGGGGATTCAGATTGAGCAGGTCCAAGACAGCATATATGCACTGCAAATTTAGTAGCCAGAGAAGTCAAAACCATATTGGTATAACATTGGAAGGGCAAGAGATATCACCGAACGACCAGTTTAGATATCTAGGTTCCATCATCCAAAAGAATGGGGTGATCGATAGTGATGTTAATCAAAGGATCTAAGCTGGTTGGTTGAAATGGAGGAGTGCAACAGGGATTTTGTGTGATCGTAACTTTCCGTTAAAATTGAAAGGGAAGTTTTATCGGAGCGCTATTCGGCCTGCCTTATTATATGGTACAGAATGCTGGGCTCCTAAGAAGCATCATACACAGAAGATGCACGTAGCGGAGATGCGCATGCTTCGTTGGATGTGCGATAACACTAGAAAAGATAAGGTGCGAAATGAGGATATTCGTGCAAAAGTTGGTGTAGCACCTGTGGAGGAGAAGATGCGGGAAAACCGGCTAAGATGGTTTGGTCATGTGCGACGCAGACCTATGGAAGCACCGGTTCGACGAATAGATACTCTCGACATGGGCAATGGCAAAAGGGCAAAAGGGAGACCGAAGAAAACATGGATAGAGGTGATACGAAACGATATGGTTGCCAAAGGACTCAATGAAAGTATATTGTTCGATAGAAGTGAGTGGAGACAGAGGATTCATGTGCTGGACCCGGCGTGATTCTCATGTTGGTTCATGTAGCCTACCCCATATGCTTGGGATAAAAGGCTCAGTTGTTGTTGTTGTTGTTGTTGTTGTTGTATTTAAGTCTAGGCAAAGAAAATATTGTGCATAGTGGAATTATTTCCAATTTCTGACAAAAAGAAGGCATTGGAAATGAAAGAGTTGACTCATTAAAAGCAGAGCAAGAAGGTGAAACGATTCCCTCGTATCCTATAGTAGCGCCTCACATGCATGACACGTAAGCGCCGGCGCTGGTTTTTTTTATATATAACAGCGCCTCATGTGAAACACATGTGAGTATTGGCGTTAAAAAATTGGGGCTTTGTCATTCATACTTCAAAGAAATTTATACATTGGTAATGAGGATGATAACAAAAAAGAGAGAGAGAAAGAAACAAATATTATCAAAACGTTTACAATGGAATAACACTGAACTCTGGACATGGATTCTCAAACTCAAAAGCAAGTTTGAGCAATGCACGTTCAGTCTCATCAACCATCTTTTTGTGCATCTTCTCTTGGATGCAAACGTCGGGGTCACCGCTGATGTCCTCCACCCTCTGGTATGATGATACTATCGCCTTTTATTGAAAGACACGGTGCAAGATAGAGACAAGAGTATGTCTCCGTTTTTTCGAGATCAACCCCATCAGATAAACAGAATGCACCTTGTCCTCAGCATCATCGAGCGCTTAGAGTGGCATAACTTCAAGACGCCTAGGTATAGATTCCCAGATCGACCCAACGACGATATTTAAAAGGGCAGAATGCCGGGGGAGCAATTGACCGTTGTAATCATCAATCGACGTATCACCTCGTCGCATTGGGTCGTAGTGTATTCTTGGCCTTGACAGCGACCCTGAATACGAATCTCCTCATAAGAGATAATCTCTTCAAGATCATACAGATGACCAGCCATGGTACCTAAAAAGAAACCAGGTAACAGATTCAAATCTGTGAAAAGAAGAAGAAAAGGGATTAAAACCCCAAAAATTCAAAAAAAAAGTGAAAACCTCCAAGAATAATAAAGGGAATAAAATTCCCCAAACTTCTTAAGATCCAAATCAGAGCTAAGCTCTCCAAAAAAAATGGAATTAAATTCCCCCAAATAGTGGGATTAAATCCTAAAGAGCCCCATGTTACAAAATCTCATGGGATGAATGATGGAATCAAATTCTAGGAAATCTCAAACGTCAAGATTGACAGTAGGGTAAAATCCTAAAAAAGAGAATAAAAAATTCTCAAGTATTGGATGTGGACATCAAGATCAACGATCTATATAAAAAAAAGGGTTTATATTTTAATATGGATATAATAGAGAGTAGGGATTGTTGTCGTTTTATTTTAATATGGATATAAAATTTATAATAGAAAGGCTTGTAAAGTTTATAGGACTTAGTATTTAATGGATTAATATTTAGAAATGACTCGTTTTATCTTTTAAAACTAGAGAGATATTGATGAATGTGGATTAAGTATCTTGGAGGGAATTAGGGTTTCCCACTACTAAACCCTTTTCCTTCCATTGATCTCTATTAATCTCAAGCCCTTACCAAAATAAGTGTTTAACTAATCTGAAATCATGGTCGTGACTATCAATAAATTGATAGTGCGCCCGATAAGAAGTTTAACATTTATTTTACTAAAATTTATAAATATCAAAATGTCAAAAGAAGTTAAAAGATATTTCATATATTATTCTACCCTATCCTACAAAGCCTAGAAAGTAAGAAATTACTCGCTCATAGTTAGTAGCGATTTAGAAGAAATGTTGAAGAAAAATGAAAGTATAATTAAGATGCAGAAAAGTAATGCGGAAAATTAATGTGGAAAAGTAATGCGTAAAGTAAATACGGAAAAGTAAATGCAAAAAGAATTAAAACAAAAACTACCTTTATTTATCAATTGCATTACAATTTTCTTCTTAAAAAGTAGATTATAAGAACCCTAGTTGCTCGCTAGATGTTTCTCTAGAATTCTGCGATGGATAGATACATGTATTAGATAGATAGCTCTCGGTCCTTTTATAAGCTCTAAAATTTGAAACACTAAATGCCATATTAAAGTATGTGAGATTACGATCATGCCCCTCAAAATTCACATCCAACGGCAGTTAAATGACCGCCGTTTCTCCGCCAAAAGCCCTATTTGACCGCCCTTCCGCCACCATTTGGTGGGATTGTGACTTGGGATTTTTTCTAGCTCTGCTTCTCGATATTTGGAGATCCTATTGATATATAGATTTTGAAAATATTGCTCTGAGTCTCTGTCATTGCTAAATTCTTCAATTTGCTTCTAAAATTTGGCAGATTCGATTTCGATATCCCGATTTGACTTAGATCTCCTACATAGATTTTAGGCCTGAGCTAATACCTGCACAATATCTCAAATCAAAGTGTTGGTAGCATTTGATATTTTTGATATATTATTCCAATCATTTATATGATATAATATCTTAAGAATATTGATTAGGAATATTTGATATGATATGTATATTTTAATTACTAATATTTCATTTAAATATTATATGCATATATTTTTCCTTATTATATTAATTATAAATGAGGAAATATATGATAATAATCTTCTTACAAATAAACCCATATATGTTCTTTATTTACAATTAACACATTTTAGCAGTTAATAATAGTAGGGAAAATGTTCATACAAATGTGCATTATTTTTGACTAATCAAATACCCCCAAACTTATCTTTGATCGTTCCGAGAAATCTATTTATTAAAAAGAAAAAGAAAAACCTAAATACCACACTTTCGTAGGCAACACACGATTGTACTTAGTACGTGCAACAAGCTTTTAAACCTCTAGCTGTCCCAAGTAAGAGGAGTGTTGTCTCCTGAGGGCTTTCAGCGGATTATACCTACAAAATCCCATAATAAAAGAAAGAAGATAAAAGTTACATGCAAAGATAAGAATAAATAAAAGAATAAACTTGAAAATAAGAGTTTCATACTGCACTAACTTTTTAGTTGCCATGAGCCCTATCTTAATAGTCTTGAAAAGATGTCAGAAATCACATCATCCCTCAATAAAACATCGTGTTTAGCCTTCCTCCCTATCTTTCCTCCAAATATTGATCATATACCCCTACGTATGTGTAAAAAACATCCCTACACTTAGAGAATTTAATTCAAGCTGTCATACTCTTGTCCATCTTCCTTAGTACTTTTTAGTCGGTAAATGTTTTTAGATGGAATTGCTTACATATTCTTCATGCGACCGTTAATATTTCTTGAGGTACTAACCAACCGATCACCAAATGTCCTCAATTATTAAGGCGTAATTAGCAATATCGTAGTGTTGCAACACCTAAGCCTTAGCAGTGACTCCCAAACCAGTTGGTCTAAGGCACTAAGTAATAAGGCACCCTCGCTATATTTTTTTATGCTGCCTTAAGTAATTACAAAACCAGTGTTCATTTTTCTTCACCGTTTATTTTTTTCCGTTTCATTTATATTTTTGTTTATATATTTTTCCCTTCATACTAAAGCTTTTAGATAAGAGCATTTCAAGGTATTCTCTACTATCTCAAGTTTCAAGATGTATGTTAGTGCGTATAGTAGGGTATCAACGTTCAGAAGTTTGGACTCACGAATAGGGACTATTTTTCAGACTTATTTCTATTCTCAGATTAGTGATTCTCTTCATCTTACTAACCCTTGGGACAACAGCTCATGACTACCTATTACTAGATTTGCTTTAAAATATCTAAGTTTATTGCATTTCTTATATCTCTTCCTTTCTTTCATATGTATTTTTCACTTCTAACTTTTATTCTCAAAATAGTTTTTATGCAATGCAATATTTACATATGATGCATAGATATATACAAACCATCCATACAAACCATCCCCCTAAATTTGTTTGCAGCAATGTCCTCATTGATACTATCCTGTAAGCACAAAACCTGAAAATTAGAAGGAAAGGTTCAATAAGATGGTATAAAAAGAAGAGGTTAAGAGTGAATGACCGTGAAATCCTCCTTCAAACTTGTTTTTGGCACACAATTGTGCAAAAATTTCATTCTTTCAAGAGCCATTTTATTATTAGTTTTCTTTCCCCCATCCCCAAACTTGAGTAAAACATTGTTTTCATTACTTAAGCATTAAAATTGAATATAAGAGGGGGGTAAATATTATCGGTCTACTGAAGCTTTACAAAGATCAAAAGTCAACACCAACCATTCGAATATTTTATCAATGTAACACCATGGTTGGTAGAAAGATCATGTTACAGATAGACGTGAAGAAGTGGGAGGAGATAAGAGGTGTAATTGAACGGGTTTAAATCTCGGTTGGTAAAGGCGAAACAGTGATGGTGAATGAAATCGAGATATTGATTGTTGCGGAATGGATGGAATATTCGCATTCTAGTACGTGATTAGAAGAACGGATGGCGGTTCAACTTCTCCGGTCTCAAAGGGAGGTGCACGAATTTCCAATTGAGGTTGATTCATCACAACATCTAAGTCTTTAAGGAACGCGAGTTCTTCGGCGAAAATATTTTTAAAACTTTCATCGATGATGATCCCATCGAAAAGAAAAGAATCAGTGGAATAGGCAGATTCTTTAGGAAGACTGAAAGTTTCAAGGTCAATCTTTTTCACGCCAGAATTCAACACACTTGATTTGTCAGAAATTATGGAGGTAGGAGACTCGAAAAACTCATCTACCTTATTTTCAAACGAGTCTAAATTAAGTGGTCTTTCAAGAATCATAAAACTCAAAATATCAGAGTGTGGTTCATCAAAACTCGATGGAGTTAAAAGAAAATTAGAAGAACTAAAGAAAGTGGGTGATGAAATGGGTAAACAAACTTGGGTTTCGAGCGTTGTTGAACCAAATATGGGAGATGAAGGCTGAATATCGTTTTGCATATCGGATAGGTCAGTGATAAGAATAGAATCGGTTAAATGTACAGGAAGATGTTCACATTCAATAGAAGGGACATGATGGGTATGAGAATCCAACTCATCCAACATAACGGGTTCATCTTCAACGATATTCTCATCACCGCTCTCACTAACACCTTCGGTCAAATCAAACGAATAGGTTTTTAAAAATTCATCAATTATACTATCCTCAATTTATAAATCACTTGGATCATTTGATGGAATTGAAAAGTTTGAAATATCAAGTGCAATTGAATAAGGATCGGTTTGATTTAGAATGGTGTAAGGCTCTCTTTCACACTCACTACTAGAAAAGTCAAACATATTATTCTTGGACACCTCATCACTTTGATTATGAAGCGGTTGAACATCGAATACATTCGGTTGGAGTGCAGGATGGAAGGTGTCGAGTTTAAAAGAATTGGTTTTGGTTTGACTTTGATGGATCTCTTGTTCTTTTTCACTACACAATTCCAACTCTAGTTCAAGACTAGACATGGTTTGTGAAGAAGCTCTAATGAGGATTCTTTTTGCACCGTGGAACATCCTAATTGATTTTCAGGAGCATTGTCTAGATAAGGTGAAAAAGTTGAGTATGGTTGGAATGTGTTTAATTGTTGTCTACGGGCGAGTTCAATGTGTTCCGCAATCGACACGCGTTTATGATTTGCAATATTAGCCTCAAGAAAAGTGTTAACAAGAGATGGTTTTAATTGTTGGCTACGGGCGATTTCAATGTGTTCCACAATCGACATGCGTTTACGACTTACCCTATTAGTTTCAAGAGAAGTGTCAACATGAGAGCGTGTGAAAGTTTGGTACTGTTGATAAGAATTAGAAGGGTGTATTCAAGTTTCATAAACAGGATTAGGATCAACATTGTGCTATGAAGAATATTGAGATTGGTTGGTTAGTTAGTGACTGGAAATTTCTATTTGTTCAGCAATGGTCATAGGTGTAAAAGATGCCATATTCGCCTCAAAACGAGTATCAACATTTTCATATAGAAATGATGGTGATTGTTGTCCTAACGGTTTTGGATTAGTGAAAGGTATGAAATTTTGGCTACGAGCCTTCGTAATATGCTCAGCGATTGACATGCGTTTAGAAGTTCCCTCACTAGCTTTAAACGGATTATCAACATAAGAAGATATTGAATTTTGATGCGGTTGATAGGACGTTGAGTGGGGTGTCCAACTATTATTTCTTGCGCGCTCTATCCTATCCTTTAAAGACATGGTAGAGTTGGAATTTGTACCGAAGCAATTACGAAAACAAGAAATATCTGGTTCTGGATAACAAAGCTCGGCAAGAGTTCGTCTGTTTGGGTTACCCATTATAAGAAAGTGAAAAGAAAAGAGGGTGAAATGGTAATAATTTAAGCTCTTTTTTGGATTTTGGAAATTGTTTTTCTTTGAAAGAGGGACTCGACAAACGTGCACAAACAATACCTAGAACTAGGGTCACCTAGGTCAATTTACTCGACCGCTCCTAGACTTCCAAAGGAAATGACGTAGGATAAATCCTCTATCATCTCCTTATCACTCTTGCAGCCAGATAAGTGGGAGGTATCCGCTATACGAATCACCAAAATAGCAGGCCTAATTAAGTAACCACTTTCCTTAGTCACACTTGCCTTAGATATCACAAGAAAAATGCGGATAAGCAATAGATTATCCACGACTCCCCTTTGTCCTAATTAAGCACGACAGTCCTAAGAGTCTTAGTCTAGATATTTTTTTATTAATATAAAGTTATGTGTATGCTCGTTTGTGATTTGGGGGGCCTACGAAGGGTGATGAGATCCCTACCTAATCTGAATTTGGGTTTATTGCCCCTTAATGTTCGTTTTAGATATGCAAAACAAACCAAAATCTAAAACACACAAAAAGAGTTTTAGCGACAAAGAATCCTGCAGGTAAAAACAATTTATTGGAGCTTTAGAGGAGAGAAGAAGACAATAGGAGAATACCAAAGAAGATTAGGGGCCCAATTCTTCAATAGGGCCGCGGTTCCGCCGCCTAATGCCTGCTTTGGCCGCGGTGGGAGCCGCCGGGTGATGTAATCTTCCCTCCAAACTTCTCCAAAGCACTCAACTGCTCTTCTGGTCCAATTGATGGTTCGCTCCAAGTGCTCTAGATTTCTCGCAAAACTCGCACAAAAATCGTTAAAAATACAAAATGCGGTTTTGGTTCTCATTTATTTTTTTATGTTCGCTGGTTTTTATTAGAAATCAACCCGAATAACAAGAAAATTAATTACGACCGTTTTTCCGGCAACGGCGCCATTTGATTGTTCTTTCGAAAAGTTGTGTTTGTAAATAACCGCAATCAAGATGGTGTCGCCAATAGCTAACCGCGATGAGTACGGGTCGTCCGCAGGAAAACGTGAACTTCTTCTTGTTTTTGACGAGTTGATAAAAGAAAGAAGAGATTTTTGTCGTTTTATTTTAATATGGATATAAAATTTATAATAGAAATACTTGTAGGGTTTATAAGACTTAGTAGTTAATGGATGAATGTTCAGAAATGACTCTTTTTATCTTTTAAAACTAGAGTGATAGCGATGAATGTGGATTATGGTTCTTAGAGGGAATTAGGGTTTCCCACTATTAACCATTGTCCTTCCATTGATCTCTATTAATCTCAAGCCCTTAACAAAACAAGTGTTTAACTAATCTCAAATCGTGGTCATGACTATCAATAAATTGATAGCGCGCCCGATAAGAAAGTTAACATTTATTTTGCTAAAGTTTATAAATATCAAAATATCGAAAGAAGTAAAAAGATATTTCATATATTATTCTACCCTATCCTACAAACCCTAGTAAATAAGAAATTACTCGCTCACAGTTAGTAGCGATTTAGAAGAAAGGTTGAAGAAGAATGAAAGCATAATTAAGATGCAGAAAAGTAATGCGGAAAAATAATGCGGAAAAATAATGCATAAAGTAAATGCGGAAAAGTAAATGCAGAAAAAATTTTAAACAAAAACTACCTTTATTCATCAACTATTGCATTGCAATTTTCTTCTTAAAAAGTAGATTACAAGAACCCTAGTTGCTCGCTAGATGTTTCTCTAGAATTCTGCGATGGATAGATAGATGTATTAGATAGATAGCTCTCGGTCCTTTTATAAGCTCTAAAATGTGAAACACTAAATTCCATATTAAAGTATGTGAGATTACGATCATTATCCTGAAAATTCACATCCAACAGCAGCTAAATGACCGCCTTTTCTCCGCCAAAACCCATATTTGACCGCCCTTTCGCCGCCGTTTGGTGGGATCATGACTTGGGATTTTTTTCTGGCTTTTCTTCTCGATATTTAAAGATCCTATTGATATATAGATTCTGAAAATATTGCTCTGAGTCTCTGCCGTTACTAGATTTTTCGATTTGCTTCTAAAATTTGGCAGATTCGGTTTCGATATCCCGATTTGATTTGGATCTCCTACATAGATTTCAGGCCTGAGCTAATACCTGCACAATATCTCAAATTAAAGTGTTAGTAGCATTTGGTATTTTTGAGATATTATTCCAACCATTTATATGATATATAATATCTTAAGAATATTGATTAAGAATATTTGATATGATATGCATATTTTAATTACTAATATTTCATTTAAATATTATATGCATATATTTTCCCTTATTATATTAATTATAAATGAAGAAACATATGATAATTATCCTTTTACAAATAAATCCACATAAGTTCTTTATTTACAATTAACATATTTTAGCAGTTAATAATAGTATGGAAAATGTTCATACAGATTTGCACTATGACTAATTAGTCACTAAAATATCAATGTATATGGTCACTAATCAAAGAGTGCAAAGCAATCACACGACATAATAGGAATGTAGTAACTACACTTCAATTAAATCAAGGCAGCCAGCGTTATATAACTTGCAAAATTCTCTATAAATCACATGTGCATAAAATGGGCAAAACAATATAAAAGGCATATGAAGCATACTTGTTTATCTAAGCAGTAAAATTTGTTTCATATCAATAGACATTTCGATTTAAGTGTTATGTTCATTTTAAACCAGGGATGTACTGCTGGAATTCCAGTTTCAGAATTGGAAGTCCAACTTCAAGCGCAGTTTTCTTTAGATTGTGATCAAAACCAAAGATCTCTACAGTTGAATAAAATATAGCCCTATCAGTTAGATTTACAACTCAATATACCGATCAGTAATAGCCACTGTATACAGGGAGATATGTTCAATTTAATGTCAATATATATAAACTGTCACTGCAGAAAACTGCAGGATATGTCGATGATCTAAAATACTTTTAAAATATCAAAAACAGTTAAATTGAATGAAAACAACACCATAAGTTAGCTAACTTGATTATCTACGTAACGATATAGGACTCCGCATATTCTCAGATTTATACAGAGGTATGTAAACATTTAAAATTAGGTATCGTTAGAAATTACTGTCATGGACTGCAGTTCAGAACCTTATTTCTCTCAAGTTTTCATTATCATAAAATGGTCATATTAAATAAAAATTTGAAGAGAGTTCTAGGTTATCTAGTAGGCTTCTATAAAAGCCCTATAACATCGCGTTATAGGTTATTTAATTAATTATGAATTTTGTAACGCGACGGGTACAGTAAATTCCAGGTTTAACGTAACCAATTGGGGGTGTCATTTCATGATGATAATGTCGATATTTTTAACTCAAATTTTTACATGATAATCACTAACTGTAAAGTGATTCAATGATCATAAAACATGGTATTTTAATTAGGGTTTTCATTTATGTCTCGCTTCAAGCTTAGGTTATAAATACAAGTATCAATTGTCGTCAGTTTTATCGAATTGATTATAACATGTAAATACTAAATGAAATCATTACGGTTGATAAAACCGAGTTGGGTTAGATTCCACACAATCAATACGGTGGCTCACTTTATGAGTATACGATTACGACTTTACGCTACACACACACACACACACACACACACATATATACTTATCTAACACTATTATTTAACCTATATATTGTAATAGCATGAGTAAGAAAGTGATAGGTTTTCACTTGCCTGAAGATGACTGTAGCAATGATGACATAGCAATGGCGGCGGCGACACGGCGAAAACAACTGCAATAGAAACAGCAACGGTTCACGCACTTCACAGCGGCGACAACTAGAGTTTGGCTCAACTAGGGCTTGAGCTCGGGTATATGCTATTGTGTTGGCGACGGTGGTGGTGAAAGAGACTGCAGGGAGGAGTCCGATGAGTGTGACAGGTGGACCGACAGTGGGTGAAAGTAAGGGGCTAGAGTATGGCGTAGGGGAGTGGCCTTAACGGCAAGATGTGCTAGTGGCTGTGATGATGGGTTTGGGAGAGGGAGTGGTGTCGGTGGTGGGCTCACACAGCGGTGCTCGTCAGAGCTCCGGTGGTGGTCATCGTGGATGGTGAGCGCCGACAGTGATGTAGAGGAGAGGGAAATATGGGGGCTCAGATATGGGTTTTGGAGAGAGGAGAGGAGCTTGGGTCATAGTGGTGGTGTTGAGGTGATGATGGCTTGGGTTGATGGAGGCCGGTGAGAGGAGGTCGGTCGTGGTGCCGATGGGTTGTAGGGAAGAGCTGGCGGTGGCCGGTTGCTGGTGAAGACACGGTGGTGTTTGATGGTTGGGGGTAGAGGCCGGAAGCTAGGTGTCACGTCCCGCTTCTTAGTAGATGGAGACGGTGACGTGGCAAACCCGCGGTATATTTATCCAGAGAAGGTCATTCCCTAAATAAATATACTAAGTGTATTGAAATAATAATACACAATGCAAGAATAAATGGAGACTGTAAAATTTTTCAACAAATATCTTTATTTACATTCAACTTCCAATATTTATAAGTACATAAGTTTCAGCTAGAAAGTAAATACAATAAAAGAAAATACCTAAACATGTGGCATACATAAACTGAAAAAAAGTGAAGCTGAGCTAGTCCTGATGTCACGCCACGCTTCCCAAAATACGTAAATACGGTACGTGAAAAAACCAACCATGTTACCTTCCATAGTCACATTACGGCTGCCAATCAGATATTAAGAACAGTAAACTACTAAATCTATCTATCACATGTCCAATAGCCACAAGAACAAAAACTGGAAAGATAGCGGAAGTAATAAAGATCCAAGGAATAACTAACCCGCATCAGAGCTATATCAATGAGGTGGTTCTCACTGATCGGCGATCCGGTCGAATACTCATATGCTATGTCAAGTATCTGGGCCATACAAAACCCAGACGTTAGTGCGTTATAAATATCAAAATAATAGTAATAACCAGAATAGGATGCTATGATTAAACATGGGTATAAATAATGAACACAGGTGAAAAATGGTGAGCTATAGGTATGTTATGTGTATCCTAAAATCTGTGTTTCTAGATTATCTATTCTACATGTCTTTGAAATAAATTTAATGGAATCGTCGATGTAACTCAATAGTATCCCGTGCGTGCCCGGGACCACGGTCAAGATTCTCGGGGCTGAATCCGAGACGTGCCGCTAAGCCATAAACAGGTAACATATACAGATGAATGATGTCAGCATCATCATTTCGGGGCTGGCCGAGCCCGTATCAACTGATCAGTATCTGGAAGTATCGAACTGTTGAGTTACAAGTCAGGTTTGCTTATTGATTTTCCCTTATCCTGGGTTTGTATTCAAGTCGGGTATTGATGATATAAGTCTAATACCAACACAGGATCAAGCAGGTACATGTCTTGTCAATATAGACAACAAGCCATGTCGGTCAGGACAACAAGTCAGGATTGTCGGCATTAGCGGATGATCTAAGTAACAGGTCTAGTAATGTGTCGTGAACAAGTCATGCAATATATAGTAACCAAAGTAGATACTAAATATAGAACCGTAACTAATGTCTAAATACGGTAAACATAACTAATGCCAGGATGCGTATGTATCTATCTGTAATAACCGCTTTACGTTCGTTACCAAGTATATGGCAATCTAGATCAAATACTGAACTGATATGGTAGTATGATAATATTGTGATGATCTGGCATACAACTAGATAAACCATTATCGGTATGGATACAGACGGATAAAATAAAACTGTAAATCGCTACTATTTGCTAAATATTATAACGTATGTATTATAGTCAAGCATATAAATATCGATTAAACAAAATAGTATGTTGCAAGTTTAGAACTTGCTTTAAAATAAAATAGGATTACTATAATGTGTACAGTTCACATCATATTTCTAAACTGTAATTTTGATATCTCAATGGAACAGTGCATGCTATTTCTAGAACGGTTTGGACATAATTTTAATTTGCAATAATTAATAATAAAAAGGTTATATAACAATCTATAATTGCATTAATGTCAAATATATGTAATATTAATCGTATGTAACATTAGGCATCATAATCATCATAACTGATGGTGCGCATTTTCTAGAAAATATTATTTATACATATTAAGTTAAGTTTAAATGTAAGTTAGTTCATATTTATTTTATTTTAGTGGACCTGACTAAATAATTGCATATATGAAGCAATTATTATCTACTATATAATGTGCAACCAGTTAATATAGTCAAGTGATATAGATTAAATTACAACAGTTATAAAGCTGATTGAGTTTAGTCAAACGGTAATATTAAACTTATTAGTATATGTGAATATGGTTCATTATATATTTTAAATTCATTTAAACTACTCTAAAATGTACTAACTTAATCATTATCGACGTAATTGTCGTCATACTAGCATGTAAAAGCAAGTAGTAAATACTTGCCTTGACGTCGATAAACGACACGCTACAAGATCACGGCTTGATTTCGGCCTAGACTTGGCTCCGGTTTGAAGAATCGATGGTGAAGTATTGGTGAAGTGTCGATGCTTGAAAACTTTGAAGACAATGGTGGCTTTTTGGGTCGAAGGAGCAGGGCTTGGAGGAGACAAGGATTTTGATGATGGAGGTTTCTTGGTTCAAAAAAGATGAAGGAGATGTATAAATATAAGTGTGGCGGTTTAGTTAAGAAAATATATGAGGGGGAGAGAGAGATTGAGACGAGGAGAGAGAGAGAGAGAGAGAGAGAGACTTAGGGGAGAGACAGACAGACAGAGAAGACGGGGGGAGAGAGACAGAAAAAGAGACAGAGAGAGATGGAAGCGAGAGAGAGAGAGAGAAAAAGAGAGACAGAGAGAAGAGAAGGGGAGAGAGGGAGAGTGTGTGTGTATGTATAATATTAGGGTAACTAGATAATATCAAATCACTCCAAATATTACCCGTATCCCATTAAAAATATAGTTTTTAAATATGAAGAATATACGTAAGTATTTTAACCATAATACAAATGTCTATAATTAAATACATATACCACCAATAAAATCTACGTAAATATACGTAGAAATCTTAAATTATTTGTCTGTCAACTTTTAGGATATGAACATGATATATGAACGCAACCACCTGATATGGGGTAATTTGCCATGCAAGGCTAGATAGGAAAAGAATATTATTTGTTTTTATATTATATTATAAAGAGATATGTAAAGGTTATAATATATTATGTATATATTTAACACTCGATTCGCATAGATACACTGTACTAGCAAATATTTGATATAACCTCACGCCATATTGGGTTTCAAACATGCGGGTCGGGTCGGATAATAACCACAGCTACTAATTGCATCATTCGGAACCCAATAGCAATAAGAATAAAAGAATTATAAAGAAAGACTAAAAATACCAAATTATACTGTATAAATGTACTAGGGTGTTACATTATACCCAACTACAAAAGAATTTCATCCTCGAAATTCACGGAATAGGAAAAAGACAAGAAGATAGGGATCTAAGAAAAGAGATGAGGAAACTTTTGTCGAATCCCGTCTTCACGTTCTTAAGTAGATTCTCCGTGCGAACGATTTCCCCACGAAACGAGTACTAGTGGGATTACTTTATTCTTGAGAACCTTTTCTCGTCGATCCACAATAGCCATTGGTTGCTCTTCATAAGTTAAATCTTCTCTTATAGTCAGTTCTAAGTGATCTAAGACTTGCGTCTCATCTCGAACATACTTGCGAAGTTGAGATATATGAAACACGTCATGAACACCCGCCAAGAATGGTGGTAAAGCCAATCGATAAGCTACTCTCTTACACGCTCAATAATATCGAAAGGCCCCACGAATCGAGGACTAAGCTTGCATCGACTACCAAATCTGATTACTCCTCTAGTCGGTGATATCTTCAAGAGTTTAGATCGTTCTTTCAGACTGGATATCTGTCTGAGGATGATAGGCTGTGCTAAATTTCAAGCGAGTTCCCAAACTTTCCTGTAGACTCCTTCAAAAGTGTGATAGGAACCGAGTATCACGATAAGAAACGATACTCACGGGTACTCCATGCAATCCCACAATCTCCTTCATGTACCGCTCTGCCAAAGACTCCGTCGACTGACCAATTCGAAATGGTATGAAATGAGCTGCCTTGGTCAATCGATCGACAATTATCCAAACCGCGTTATTGCCCTTTGGACTCTGTGGTAAGGCTGTCACGAAATCCATGATTATATGTTCCCACTTCCATTGAGGAATCGGAAGTGGTTGTAATAAACCAGCTACCCTATGATGTTCAGTCTTGACTTACTGACACACCAAGCACCTCGATACGTAGGGAGCAATCTCTCCTTTCATGCCTTCCTAAGAAAAATGTTGTCGCAAATCTCTATACATCTTTATGCCTTTCGAATGTACTGAATATGCAGAACTATGTGCCTCCATCATGACTTCTTCACGAGCATCTCCTTTAGGCACACATAAACGACTTCCATATCTTAACGAGACATTTTCATGAATCAACAGATCTGTTCGAAGTCCTGCTTATACTTGTCCTCGAAACTTCTGCAATCTTAGATCGTGCGACTGTGCTGCCTTAATGTTATCGATCAAGGATGACTGTACTTGCAACTTCATCAACTGTCCAGAAGAATCTGGTAGTACAATCTCCAACTTGAACATCTGAAGATCAGTTATAAACTCCTTCTGTGCAGTCAACATCCATATCGCTGGCAATCGACTTAAAGCGTCTGGCACTACATTAACTTTTTCCGGATGATACTTTAGGTCAAGATCATAATCAGCCATCAACTCTAACCATCTGCGCTGCCTCCTGTTGAGGTCAATCTGTGTGAACACATACTTTAGGCTCTTGTGATCCGTAAATATTTCAACTCTTTTACCCAATAAGCAGTGTCTCCAAATCTTTAGCGCGAAGATCACTGCTGCTAGCTCTAAGTCATGAGTCAGGGAGTTCTTCTTATGAATCTTCAATTGTCTCGACGTATAGGCTATGACCTTCCCATACTGCATCAGAACACATCCCAAATCTTTCCCAGATGCGTCGCTATGAATAACTAGTTCTCCGGAACCGTCTGGCACAGTCAAAATAGGTGCGGTGGTCAATCTCTGCTTCAGCGCTTCAAAAGCTGACGCACACTTCTCAATCCATACAAACGGTATTTCCTTCTATGTTAGCTTGGTCAATGGTTGTCACGTCCCGCTTCCCAGTGTACGGAGAAGGGGACGTGGCGAGGCCCGCTACGTATTTACTCAGAAATAAACACGCTAAGCGTATCTAAGCAATATAAGGTAAAATGTACTCAAGAGTCATGAATATAATGAACAACAACTTTTATTTATTAAACATTCTTTTACAGGTACAACTAGAAATGTAAATACATGGATGGAAAGCAATGCCTAAACAATGAAATAACTGAAATGAAAATATTTACAAGTGACTATAGCTCGGGGTTTTCAGTGTACCGCTCCAAGTGCTTCTTGCTGGTTTCGAGCTCCTCAAAGTCGGTTCCTCCTGACAACATTCCAAAGAAGAAGAGAAATAGGAATGTCGTCAGCGAAAAATCGCTCGGTAAGTCCCAAAGATGGATAGATATAGATTAGACAGAAAGAGAGTATAACTAGTAATGTTTGATTATAATGTTAACGCAGTTGTTTGTAGCTTGGTACAGAATATGCCAGTGTATACGAGAGGAGTCAAACTTACACCGTGGACTTTGGTAATCCATAGTACAAGGCTCCGTCAAAAATACCACAGAACAACGGCATGGATATAATTACGTCTTTAGTGACCACCTCGTGCCACTTTTAACATGTTCCGTACCAGTCTACCCCTTTATAAACCCCGTAATGTTTATTGCATTGATTGTATTGATTGTACTGATGGTATTATATTGTCTTGTAGTAAATGGAAGACTTGTCAAAACCATGATATCAGTAAATGGTATGGATGTAAATGGATAGTCATATAAATGGAATATATCCATGGTTCGGTTCAGTCATGTTCATATTGTTATGGATTGTATTCTGGTATTCATGGATTCATGTTGTATTGCAGTTATACTTGAATTGGATTAAAGATAGATTATATTCAGATTTGATCATGACTCGAACTGAGTCAAACTTTTAAACAGAATTGATGTCCTGGTTGTTTTGGAGTTATCGGTAACTGCTGCACATGGACGGCAGAATTTATGTCTTTTTCCAAGACAATTACTGTATGATAACACCGTTGTTAGATTGTCTACCATAGATAGGCAAGCACCCACTTTCTCTGGCTCCCCGAGGCTCAAGAGAACTGGTCCCGCTTAAACCTATATTTACTAGGGTCCTTATTGATTTTTGTAATTTAGTATAACTTGAGGGAGTTTTGTGTAAAAATAGTTTGATATATTTTCAAAATACACCTCAAGTATTTAATTATCGTCTTTATGGTTTTTCATAGATGTATATTTTATAAAAGTGAAATTTCTAGTGAGTAGAACCTAGTTTTCATTGTATATGGTATTTTATTGAAAAATTGGAATTGTATTGTATTGAAATGGTACTTTCATGTAATTATGATTCCTTTGATTTAGAAAACATGGAATATTTGTATAATATATTTAAAATAGATCTTTTGATAATATTCATAGATATATTTATATATTTAATAAAAATAAACTTTATTTATTTTGTAAAAATCTCATTTTCTTAAAAATAGCATTAAAAATTCCATCAAGATCGAATGCTCCTTATGGAGGTCTCGCTCTACTAGGCCCGAGGACGTGAGATAACTCGCACCATCCCGATCGGGGTTCCTCAAAATGGGTTGTAGAAACGTAATTGTAAGGAATTAATGAACACTATTTTTAAAGAAAACAGTTTTGTAATAGTTTAGGCTATTTTATTGTAACTTGAAATATTCCCACAAATATTGTCCAAAAGTAAATCGTGCTATGTCATAAATATGTGTTGTGATGAGGTAGGTCATTACCTTGTGAGTTTTCTATAGGTAATACGGTTAAAAGTGGATAACAATATCGTTTGTAAATATGATGGTATTTTACTGTAAATATGAAATAAAGATTGCAATATGATTTATTTTGAGATGAAACTTGTTCTAAAATGTTTATTTATGTTTGTTAAATATTATGAGAGAATATGGTATTTTATGGTTTGAGAAAAATGGAATTTTTAAAGAAAAACGAATCGGAAGTCGGATTAACTCCGCTTCCGTCAGGTTTTGAAAAAAGAAAGTTTTAGACTAGAGATTGAGAAGAGAAGAGGGGAATTACTAGCTAATAAGGTAGAGGGGAGAAGGAGTAAGAGTAGGGAAGTGTCGGGGCATCGTTTCGTCGCCGGAATCTCCTCGAAACGTCGTCGGAACTTCGCCTCTTGCTAACTCCACTTGCACAACTTGAGACTTGGAAATTTTGTAGAGTTTTTGTAATGAATTTTTGAGTGAGGAGGGGTGAAATGGATTGTGGTATTTATAGGGAAAATTAGGGTTTTAAGGGTTAAAGATTGCATTAAAATTTGCATTACAAATTGGATTAAAGGGCGTTTTATTGTTCTCTGGATAAATTCAGAGAATTCAAACAGTATAAGGGAAGTGGCATTGGCCAACAGGTGGAAGGGGAAAAAAATGGAGACCGTCCCTTACGGGGGGCCGTCGGTGTCGGCTCTAGCATGAATCTCGCCGGCCATTTCCCGGTGGTGGGTGCTTGGATCGTCGCCATGTGTCCCCGTCGCCTCATATACCCCAGTGCACGTGTTTGTTTATTCTACGTCTCTTCATTTTACGTGTAGTGCACGTGAAAACCCTTGGGCTTCTAAAAGATTAAAAGAAATTACAATAAAAATAATATGTGGCTGGAGGGATTCGATCTCATGGGCTACGTCACAACAGTGCAAGGCTTTACCAATGAGCTACAAGTGCTTTCTTGCTGTTCAAAAGCAAATTAAATTTATAAGTTGTGCTCAGGTTTATGTATTCATTTCTGTATTTTGGAAAAAATTTGCACAGAAAGTTTAGGGCTGTTACAATGGTTCTTTTATTCGAGCGAAGTTCTCCACAAACCTTCTATAATATCCAGCAAGCCCAAGGAAACTTCTGATCTCCCCCACACTCTTTGGAATCGGTCAATCGTGAATAGCTGCAATCTTTTCGAGGTCAACTGCAATTCCATCTCCGAATACCACATGACCCAAGAACTTCACTTCTTCGAGCCAATAACTTTTCTTAACTCAACGTCTGCAGTGTGATCCTCAAGTGTTCTTTATGCTCTTCTTTGCTTCTCGGATAGAGCAGAATATCATCAATGAATACCACCACGAACTGATCTAGAAATGGTGAAAAGATCCAGTTCATCAAGTCCATAAATATCGCCGGTTCGTTAGTAACTCTAAATGGCGCATCACTAAATACTCGTAATGCCCATATCGAGTTCGGAACGTTTTCTTGCAAATGTCTTCTTTTTTCACCCGAACTTGATGATACCCAGATCGCAAATCCAACTTTGAGAATACTTTCGTGCCACAGAGTTGATCGAATAGTTCGTCGATGCGAGAGATTGGGTACTTATTCTCAATAGTCACCCGATTTAATTCTCGATAGAAAATACACATCCTCCACGTGCCATCCTTCTTCTTGACTAGAAGAACTGGAACTCCCCATGGTGAACCGGGCTACGAATCCAACCCTTCTCCAGTAATTCGGCAACTTGTTTCTTTACCTCTTCCATTTCCACTGGCGCCATTGGATAATAAGCCCTTGAAATCGGTGCTGCTTCAGGAATAAGATCAATCATGAACTCCACATCTCGTTTTGGCGGTAAACTCGAGATGTTCTTGAACACATCCATGAAATCCCGAACTGCTATCAGCGTTTCATCTGCAACTTATTTACGAACTTCACCTTTCAGTAACCGGTTTCCTTCATCATGAATTTGCAAGTTTGTTTTGAGACTTGTGGGTTATTAGCCCACCACTCTTCCGCTGCGCTATTCTGATAATTTTAGGCAGGTCGGTCAAAATATCTTCAATCAAACATCTGATCGGACTTGAAGCGATCTGTACCAGCTCCCGCTGGGGTTAATCTCAAACTACTGCAATCATCTTATATTCTCATGTGCTTC
Organism: Agapanthus africanus; assembly: GCA_030015575.1. Classification (NCBI taxonomy): domain Eukaryota; kingdom Viridiplantae; phylum Streptophyta; class Magnoliopsida; order Asparagales; family Amaryllidaceae; genus Agapanthus; species Agapanthus africanus. The sequence continues at coordinate 798,610,114 of CM057340.1, forward strand.
TCCTTATTCTTTGAAACGCAGATAGACCGGTCACTACGAGACATGGGAAAAGATGAAAGATATATCGTGGTCGTTGGGTTCAAGTTCATGATAAGACATAAACTCGTAAGCAATGAAACCGAGAGAAGACGAGGTAGTACTACGAACATAAGTCAAGAAAATGAATCAAAATAGGACTCCAGATTACCTAAATAGAGTACCGTATTGTAACCATACCGCGGTACATAGTTACAACTACATAACTCCATTTAAGTCGCCCAAATCCTACTATCATAATCGAAAGAATAAGATAGGAGAAATAATAAGAAACCAAAAGGATTCCAAGCTGAGATCCAATATCATTTCCATGTCGTCAAGATAAAAGGGTTAAGGGAAAGATAAGATTCAAGAATTTGAATGACAAGATAATAATGTGTCAGGACATGTTCCTAAAATTCTGTGTCTTGAGAACAATGTATTGGGTATCATATCCAACTATAAATTGAACCAAGCCAAGCTAACCTAAAACCTATGGTTCTAATACCAACAAAACCTTGTCATGCCCCGCTTCCCAAAATACGTAAATACGGTACGTGATAAAGCCAACCATGCTACATATGGTAAGGAAACATCCTTCCATAGTCACATTACGGCTGTCAATCAGATATCAAGAATAGTAAACTACTAAATCTATCTATCACATGTCCAATAGCCATAAGAAAAATAACTGGAAAGATAGCGGAAGCAATAAAGATCCAAGGAATAACTAATCCGCATAAGAGCTATATCAATGAGGTGGTCCTCACTGATCGGCGATCTGGTCGAATACTCATATACTATGTCAAGTATCCGGGCCATGCAAAACCCAGACGTTAGTGCGTCATAAATATCAAAATAATAGTAATAACCAGAATACGATACTATGATTAAATATGGGTCTAAATAATGAACACAGGTGCAAAACGGTGAGTTATAAGTATGTTATGTGTATCCTAAAGTCCGTGCTTCTAAGTTATCTATTCTACAAATCTTTGAAATCAATTTAATAGAATCGTCAATATAACTCAATAGTATCCCGTGTGTGCCCGGAACCACGGTCAAGATTCTTGGGGTTGAATCCGAGATATGTCGCTAAGCAGTAAAAATGTAACATGTACAGATGAATGGTGTCAGCATCATCATTCCGGGGCTGGCCGAACCCGTATCAACTGATCAGTATCTGGAAGTATCGAACTATTGAGTTACAAGTCAGGTTTCCTTATTGATTTCCCCTTACCCCCAGGTTTGTGTTCAAGTCGGGTATTGGTGATATAAATCTAATGCCAATACAGGATCAAGCAGGTACAGGTCTTGTCTATATAGACAGCAAGTCAGGATTGTCTGCATTAGAAGATGATCCAAGTAACAGGTCTAGTAATGTGTCGTGAACAAGTCATGCAATATATAGTAACCAAATTAGATACCAAATGTGGAACTGTAACCAATTTCTAATACGGTAAACATAACTAATGCCAGGATGCGTATGTATCTATCTATAATAACCGCTTTACGTCCGTTACCTAGTTTATGGCAATCTAGATCAAATACTGAACTGATATGGTAGTATGATAATATTGTGATGATCCGGCATGCAACTAGATAAATCATTATCGGTACGGATATAGAAGGATAACATAAAACTGTAAATCGCTACTATTCGCTAAATATTATAACGTATGTATTATAATCAAGTATATAAATATCGATTTAAACAAAATAGTATGTTGCAAGTTTAGAACTTCCTTTAAAATAAAATAGGGTCACTATAATGTGTACAGTTCACATCATATCTGTAATAACTGAGTCTTAATGTACGCTACATATTTCGAATAAATATATTTTTTACATGTTTTGACGGAAAACCTTGAAAAAAAGGTTTCTTTGAATTTAAGAATATTAAATATAATTTTTAGGTGTTTAGAAGAATATAAATACTATTTTTTATTATTTGTAATATTTATTTAGAAAAAGAATTTTGAAGGAAAAGATTTATTTTAATACGAAAATTTGAAAATTCGATAAGGTAATTATTTTGAAATTTTATAGAATTTATTTAGTTATTTTTGGTATTTAAACCTATTTTAAAAGTATTTTAGCGTAAAGGAAAAATAAAACATTAAAATTTTTAAGAAAAGGGTGGAGGCATGTGGGCCCCACACGCCTACTTGGGCATGCCCCATGCTGCCACACGAGGGGAAGATCCCTCACGTTTGCTAAAGTTGGGGAGTGAGTTATTATTTTTATTAAATGGTCTTTATTATGATTAATTGTTTTGTTTTTCTTTTTTTAAACCTATTTCTAAACCCTTTACACTAAACCCCCCCATACATCTCCTTCTTCCCTGCAACAGCCTTCTCCATCACCTCACCCTTTGCCGAACCCCTCCCTCCATAGCCGAGGCTCCTCCTTCTTCTTGTTCGAATTACATTGTTTTCCCTCTTCTCCTTCCCCATTCCTCCATCACCTCACTGACGAACCTCCCCACAAATCACCACTGACCCCACCTCCTTCGTTAAACTCCACACCCACCATCTCACGCAATCTTGAGCCACCTCCGGCCACCGCGCTCATCACTGACGATGCTCTCCTCGACCCCACTTCTTCGAGCTCCCCTCGCCACCACACCCGCACCTCCACCTTCGACCCCATCACCGTTGCCCTGACCATCTCCCTCACCAACAACTGAACTCAAACCCAATCCTCATCGCCCTCCAAACCAACACCTCAAACCCAACCGCCAACATCCTCGTCGGTGCCCCACTGCCTCGTCTCCTTTCACTTCACCACCGACCACCAACCCCGGCCATCACCACGTTGCTGCAACCACCGGCAACCCCTTCCTCCCTTCACCGCCCTCATCAACACCACCGTTGCACCCATCGTTGCCGGCGCCTCTCAGAACCCTCCACCACCTTGAGAACCCCATCGCATACGCCTGCTCCGGCAACCTGAACACCCAAAGCACCACCGTAGCAGCCTCATCTCTGTCGAGCCGCCGCCATCATCAACGACCACTCCACCACCACTAACTTCCCACTCCCTTCCTCTCTCACCGACCCTTAGTCACCATCACCACCGGAACCACCCACTGCGTCGCCCGTCACCGACGAGCCGCCGCTTCCATCACCAGCAACTTCATCGGACCCACTCCCGCATCGCGCCATGCCTACCTTTGTGCCACGACAGCACCCACTCCGTATACGGCACCACGCCACCATTGGACCCACTCCCATGTCGTGCCATGCCATGCCCGTGTCACCACCACGTCTAGTACCGGATCGCCACGCATCACGCACACGCCACGCACCATGTTCAGCATTGCGCCGTCTTATGTCGAAATGAACTCTGCACACTGCATCGCTTCTATATCAGCGACCCAAGGCAAGTGGAACCCTTTTCACTTGCAATATCATGCTACTTTAGTTCACCAAACTCATATGATACCGTTAAATAATTTGTGATATATACATATGTGTGTTATTGTTCGTAGACATATCACTACTTGTATAGCGATGAGTCAAATCGAACATCTATACCGTGGTCCATCGTGTTCGGTTATTTTGGATCGAACCGATCTTGGGTTTATTGATCGTATGAATATCATTTAGGTTTTTCAAAAAAGTGAATCGGGTTCGATCATCCATTGTGTACACCGGTTAAGCGCTCGATGCGAAAACCATCTTAAAATGGTGAAACTTAGGTGCAAGGGATTACTTTAGTGATAATGAAAACTATGTAAAAAGATTGGTTCGAAAATACGGACCCTAACATTGTAGAATGTCAACCCAATTACATCCGCCAAGTTTGAAACTTTCCATAGATGTAATTTGTGAAAATCATAGTAAATTATTTATACACCGGAATATTATGTTCGAGGGCTCGTATCGAAGCCGACTTGACAAACTAGAACCCCACATAATTTATAATCTGTTGCTAATTCAAAACGGGGACAAAAACTGTTTAGGAGTACAGCTCTGGACTGCAGTCCAGAGCAGCATTGCTTGCCAACACTTGATTGGAAATGATTTTACATCTCTATATGAAAATGGTATTATGTGTAACCCTATACCGTAGTGAAGAAAAATCTGTTAGCTAACTATTGGAAGTGAGTTGATTCGTTTTTACCATCGTTTACTATTTTAATCACATTTTAAACCATCAGTACATATTGCTGTCCCAAGCAGGAACAGAACGTATATCCCGATATTACATAATGTATAACACCCAGCACACTGTGGATATTATTGATCTGTATAGTGCGTTGGAAACCTGAATGATAAATCTAAATATTATCAAACTGTAGCGTCACCTAATTAAGCTCTCAACTGGGCGTAAAACGTGTTACGAAACGGACTTCCGGTTCAGAAATTGGATTTCCAGCAGTAAACACTTGAAATGAAATGACCATAACTAGCAAACCTAAAATTCGATTGACGCGAAACTAATTTTTATGGATAGATAATTAAACATACTGCTTACCCCTTTTATATTGTTTTGCTTAATTCTGCACGTGTGGCTTATAGTAAATTTGCGAGTGGTATGACACTGGCTTCTATATTTTATTCGTATTACAATTAATTGCATTTTCATCATATCATGTAGCGGGTATATCCTCATTTGAATAGTGGTCATAAACATTGATAACCCAGTGACCGTGTTACATTACCCAATGATAAATATTAGTGATTGGATTGTGGCAAGTACGTTAGTGTTAAAGCATGAATGAATAAATGAAGTGACACGTACTTGTACACAATCAGCGGAACCAGTTAAATTATTGCATTGTCAACGCCTATGGGACATATATAAGTGTAACTATAACTGGAATGGGACGGTTATGGAAACACTTATATTAGTGTCATAGTTAAGACATCGAGTACTGTCCATTTTTCTTGGATACCAGTCGAAACATGCTTGTTGGAGACCCTGTCTCCAGTTCTCGTGTAGACTTGTCATGGGGCGACTAATATTTGGGTTCATGGTCGGTGTTTGATGTAGACCGCGGGTGTGGGGTAGTTTGAGTGTGAGTTCGATCAACGGAATCTCGAGAGTCCCACTGCTGGTATATACAGCGATTTCGGGAGTCGTATGGGTGGTATTACTGATTATTAGCGAGCGTGATTTGGGCCCGTGTTCTCTTGCCCCTGGGGCCTATCCTTAGGTTGGGGATACTTCTACGGTGGTTGACGCTCACACTTGGACTGACGATAGGTTTAGTGACTTGGACATTGAGACTTAGAGACTGATAGGTTTAGTGGCATGGATATTGCATTGATTACTGATTCGATATGCCTGCTATATTGTTTACCTGTACCGGTTACTCCATACTCATGTCATCACTCCATGTTTACTGTTTCATGTTCATCCTCATTGCACGTGTTTACATATTTATTTATATATTGTTATTGTGTCTCTTTGACGACCTGAGTATGCTTGCTCAGAGTGAGAAGTGGACTTAGCTCGGATCAGGATCTGTCGTACCTCGAGGATATTGTGGACTTCTAGATCAGCGACGCCAGCGCTATCTTTCCCTTGATCTCTATCTGGTTAGTTTTAAATCTGTTGATAAAAGTAGTGACTGCATTTCTCATTACCTGTGCATTGATTACTGATTACCATATAATGCTAGAAGCTAAAGTGTGACTACGGCAGGATATTTCCTTGACCGTGGGAGCATGGCTGGCCTTGTCAACCCCTCCTATTCCATATTTTGGGAAGCGGGGTGTGGTATGGTTTAGTTGGTATCAAAGATAGGTTTGGTTTAGATTGAGAGTACAGTTTCCGACTAGGTCTTAACAATTTAAGCCGCCATTTCGGTTTAGAATATAATCTTGTTATCCTTGACTGGAATCCCTATACTTTGTCAAGCTACATTTTTGACTCCATCCGCTAGAGTTTTGGGTGACTTAGTAGAGTTATGTGATTGTAACAATGAACTGCAGCATAGTTACAAGGCAACACTTTGCTTGAGTGACTTGGAATTATACATTTGATTTCCACTCGTTTGAGTTTCACCTCACCATATATTCTTGTTTCGTTGTCCATCCTATATCTTATTCTGATTCTCATATCTTGTACCTTATGTCGTCCTAAAATTTGTTGTTTCAGGACCATGACTTTCAACAATTCTCCGTCATCCTCCACTACCCAGAGTCAGACCGTCGAGATTTTGGGTGTACTGCAAGGTTTGATTGAAGCCCAGGAGCGAACAAATGATCTCTTAGCTGAAGGACTAAGAAGGAAAATGGCTCAAACACCAGGAGGAGCCCCCAATCGTAGGGGAATCCCTATTAAACAAAAAGGTGGCGTGCAGATGAAGCACTCATTTATTACTCAGCAACAGAAGCAGCGGAGAGCCCAACGTTGTGGTTATTGCAAGAAGCCAAGACACTTTCAGAGGGACTGTCGCCAGGTCAAAGGGCAGTGCTTGATTTGTGCATCCGACAAATATCTTGTCAATGGTTGCCCTAGAAGGAAGGAGCTGTAAGGTGGAGATTCGTCAACGCCCTCCAAATGTTCTTGAGCGACTTGGTTGTTTTCATACTTAAATTTTGAGGACGGCACGGACCCAGCACAAGATTCAGATTTGCCTTACGAGATTGCGAAGATTTAGATATCGACTCAGAGTTATCACATTTTCTGCTTTAAATAAAGATATTATTTATTAGTAGTTGTTTCCTTCCGTTTAAATCTTGTATCCGTTGAAGTTCTAGTTTGAATGTAATAAAGTTGTGGATTGTGACTAACTATTTTTGTGTGACTCACTATATCTAGACCCTAAACTTAGTTGACACCATGGTTCATTACCGCACCCCCGGATCTTTCCCAATTAGGTTGTATCTTGCCGCATACTCCTGTCCGAAACTGTCGAACCCTATCCGCATTATAAATGTATATCTTTTCCAGATTTTGAATCTGAATTTCATCCTTTTAACTTTGTGTCATTCTGGACAATCCAATTCCTATTTACGTTTCTTCCATTCGAGTGCTTGCTCGCGGCGTAGACCTTCGAAGTATATACCGCAATACTTACTCTAGCCAGTATACCGTATATTACTAGTATTATTTTCCTGTTAACATAGATATAACTAGTAATGCTTACTATATTAAATTTAGAATTTTGTCTATTTGTAGTTATTTAGATTTTCATTATGTGTTAGTAAGTATTTTAGTTTTACACCATGTCTTGAAATGGTCTACTATTTTTTTTCTCTTCAATAGTTCAAATTTACACCGTATATTCTATTTCTAGTAAATTGTTCCTATTTATGCTTTTCATACTATCATCTTTTTACTATGAAGTTCCATTCTTCGTGTCTTTGTCTTGAAATTTTTTTATTCATCTGCTTTAATTACATGATGTCATTTTGAGTAATTTGCTACTCTATATTTCTTTTAATGTTTTATTGTTTATTATACTGTTATCATTCATATTTATTTCGTTTGATGGTGTTCTTCTGATTTACTTTCAAAATTTATATTATTAGCGATTTGAGTTTTCTTTAAAATGAGTTTCATATGGATTTTCTATATAACATTTCCTTTTCTTTGTTCATAATTATGCCAACTATCTTTTCTTTTCGTATTTACATTTACTTACGTATTCTTTTGCTCCAATCGATTTAAATTTTCTATTTACTGTAATATAAATTATGGTTATCTTTTATTTACTTGTACATATATCATTACCTCGATATTATGTAAGTTTCTTTTGTATTGTATTATCTCCGCACTTTTGCATATATAGTTTAGTCTTGACCTTCACATTAATTGTTAATATCCAGTTTGTTTACTAGCCCACCTATTCTTCGTCTTATTTTCTTCTATATTTTACCATATGAGTATTCTCAAGTTATCTTATAATTGCTTGAATTGCAGTTTTACTAAAATAGTTTTGGTCCTTAAGACTTAACAACCAATCCTTCACTGTTGTTTATTATTGTTATTCTATTTTTTCATTGTATTTGCGTGTGCGCGCGTGTATATAGTTTATTACTATTAATTGGTATGCCTTTGTTCTTGCATATGACTATTCCTTTTAGCTGCTCTACCCCTGTTCACCGCCGAAAACCGGGAAGACAGACATCTTGCCTGAATTTTGGGGGTAGATGCTATTTGGTTTTATCCGTCCACCTCTCCGAAGATGCCAAGTTGATTTATGACACCGTGTATCGGAGGTTTAGACGGATGAGGCTGTTGTAGCAGATTTCGTCAGATTCCACCTCATTGTGAGGGGTTTTTGATTATGGGGATGCTCTTCCCTGCAGGCGCAAGCCCCTGCAGTTAATTACGTTACCGCATCGCGGTAACCACTTTCTCCTTCTCAAGAAGGTCATTTCGTGCCGTGTGTGTTTGTTTTATTTTTGGTTGCCCGTGGATTGTATACGGAGACTAATTTACATTGTCGCCCATAGGGTGTGGATTAGTCCAAATCCGTATTTTCTTAGATTTGGGTTTGGGTTGGTTTAAAGATTGTTAGTCTTGTTTTAGACTAAGGTCAACTCAAACGTTTGTTGAGGATATGTTAGTCAAATTTTAGACTAAGATCTACTCAACTGGGTTTTGGGATCATTTAGATCCAACGAAAGAGTATTTGGACTCTATCCTTTTAGTTTAGGGAAGTTACGGTCTATAAGTTTAAGGACATCATAGTCCATGGAGTTTAAGGATATCATAGTCCGTAGTTTAAAGACATCATAGTCTATAGAGTTTCTGGTTGTCGGGACCCGCCACCTTTATGAAGACGTTGAAGAATTACAACGACACATATCAGAGAAATGAAGAGATGTACCCTTGAACCAATATTGGTTGGGAGATCTGTAGTCAGATTTGGAACTAAGACCAATTAGGGAAATTGTGAGCACATGGGCTCGGTTGGTCTGAGTTAGGGACTTGTGGCAAATTTGGGCTCAGCCCACTCAGTTTTGATTAAAGTTGCGTACACTTGTTTAGGCTCGATCCCTTTTTGTTCAATAATACCGAGCATTAATTTGGGTTCTGACGCCCCTTTTTCTTTTGTCTTTTATTGAGCGTTGAACACTCTTTATGGCGCAGAGCGCTTTATGTACAGAGCGCTTGGCGATGAGCGCCAGATTTGGAGCGCTAAGGTGCTTCCTCTGAAATAGCGCCCACGTGGGGAGCACGTGGAGCACATGGAGCGCTTGGCACTGAGCGCCAGATTTGGTGCGCTGGACCGCTAAAGCGCTTCTTTTAGAATAGCGCCCACGTGATGAGCAAGTGGCGTGCTTGGCGCTGAACGCCAGACATGGAGCGCTAAGGCGCTTCTGATAAAATAGCGTCCACGTGAGGAGCATGTGGCGCGCTTGGCGCTGAGCGCCAGACTTGGAGCGCTTCTTTTAAAATAGCGCTTAGAGCACTGAGTGCCAGACTTAGAGCGTTGATGCACTTCTTTTTAAATTAGAGCGCTAAGGCTCTTCTCTGGTAGCTCTGATTGGTTCTGTGCCCTGAGAAATAAATTCTCGGTTTATAAGAGACTTTGTCTTATGGATTTAAGAACTAAGTTCTTCTCTTTTTAATGAGATGCTTTGATCTCTTGTGTTTTTTTTTGAAAGACTTGATCTTATAGATCCGTGATCTGGAAAAAGAGATGAGTTCTTATGATGTGAGAGTTAAACTCTCAAGAATTGAGGAGATGTTATGATCTCTCTTCTTATCATTTACTTTGAAGAAAATTTCTTCTTCTTAGAGCTTGCTCTTCTTTTTTTTCTGAGAACTTGAAGTTTAGGGGGGGTTCTTCTGTCCCAGACTTGAAATCTTGGGTCCTTTATATAGGGGAGGCTGATTTGTTGAATTAGTTAAGGAAATCTTTCTCTGATTGATTTGGGATGTTTCCCCACCATTAGATCTTTGATCCTAGGGCTTCTGTTTTACAGAATACAATCTTCTTGTTTTTAACAAGATGGGGAAAATATTTTCCCATACAGAACTTATTCTGAATCTTGGTGATTTTTAATCACCATTGGATCTTTGATCCAACGGTGCTCTGATTTACAGAGCACAATCTTTCCTGTTTGGAAAGATTTGAGGAGTATTTCCTTAACAGAATTTTATTCTGGTAATTTGATGATTTTTAATCATCCTCGTTGGATCTTTGATCCAAGGGTGGAGAACATTTAGTTCTAGCGCTAGCGCTCTCGTGCTTTGTACGTCAGGCGCTGTCTCAGAGTCTTTAATTCTTGGCACTAGCACACTTGGCGCTAGCGCTCTCGTTCTTTGCACGTGAGGCGCTGCCTCAGAGTCTTTAGCGCTGGCGCTCTTGGCGCCAGCGCTATCGTGTTTTGCACTTGGGCGATGCCTCAGAGTCTTTGACTCCTAGCGCTGGCGCTCTTGGCGCGAGCGCTCTCGTACTTTGCACGTGAGCGCTGCCTCAGAGTATTTGACTCCTAGCGATGGCGCTCTTGGCGCGAGCGCTCTTATGAGACGCTGCCTCATTTCAAATTTGAAAATTTGAAATTTTAAATAGAGCTTTGCTCTCTGATTGGGGGAAACAAATGCCCCCACACCGTTGCGCTCACGTAGCTTACACGTGAATGCAGCGGTGGCAGCCTTTCCACCATTAGATCAACTTAGAAGTTGAATCGACTTCCCCTGCCTATAAATAGGGCCTTTGGCCTTTTTGAGATGATCTCTGTTCATCTTCTTGTTTTCTTATTCTTGAGAATTTTATTCTCTCTTCATAGCTACGCTCTCTGCCTTAAGAACTCTCCTAGAGTCGGAACCCTGTCAAAAATTTAGGTAAAGATCAAATCTTTGAAGGGATTACTTCATAATCTACGGTTTCACCTATTAACAGAGCGTTGTTATTCTCAAATCATGTAGATTTTTTGGGTTTCTCAACAGAGCTTTGCTCTTCTTAGATCATAGATCTAAAGAGATCTTTTTTTAGGGTTTCTTAACCCATTAATAAAGAACTCTTAGAGTTTATTTTGCAGATCTTAAAGATCTCGGAGTTTTTAACTCAATAAAACTTTGCTTTTTCAGGGTTTTGATGGATGATTCCATCGTCTTCACAGAGCATAGCTCTTAAAATTTTTAAGGAATTTTATTCCTTTCATAATTAGAGTTGACAGATGTCACTCTTGTCTGCAGAGCATTGCTCTCGAGGGAGTTTTACTCCTTGGCCCGAGGTGTCTCTCATTAAATGAGAATCATTTTAGGATTTCTTTTCGCAGAGCATGGCTCTTTAGAATTCTTGGGGAATTTTTATTCCCCTCATAATGACAGAGTGCTGCTCCCGAGGGAGTTTAATTCCTTGGCCCAACGAGCCTCTCATTAAAGGAAAATCCTTTTAGGATTTCCCTTTTTTTTATTTGCACAATCTTGAATTTGTTGGGTGTCTTAATCAGAACTTTTTTTCTTCGCGAGGATATCAAGAGTTGTTTAAATTCCCATGTCTGTTTCAATAAGCATTTTCTTGATCAGTCTGACCACTAAACTCTTACTGATTTTCCTTTTCAGACGCTATGGCCACTCATCTGTATGATCTTAACGAAATTATTTCTTATGTAGACATTCGTGCACAAGGCCGTTGTCAAAACCAGGAGTTTACAAATGCTCAACGCGCTGAGATTATGAACAGCTTCAATGAACACAACAGTCGACTACTTCCCCGTCGCTCCGCTCTTTTGAAGATCGTCGTGAGAGCAATTTGGAACGCACTTCCTGGATTTTACGAAGCCATGCCGCTTAAGGCACTGGATAATGCTGAAGACAAGGTGCACTCAGTATATCTGATGGGCCTGATCTCGAAGAAGCAGCGAGATAATCTCATTGATATCTTGCATCAAATTTTCCAACAGACAACAATAATATCTGCTTATTGGAGGACGGATGACATCAGTGAGGACCCTGACGCTTGTGATCGTGAAAGGATGCATACAAGAATGGTCCGAGAGGCTAGAAACCTTTTAGACGGCCTTACTTCCGAATTTCTCAACCCATGTCCCGGATTTGGTGTTTTACCCTTGTAAATATTTTAAGGATGTTCTTGTTTATTGTTTTCATCAATGTAAGAAATTTTCTGAAGTATGAATAACAACTTTTTTCCTTTCTGTGCGTTTATTTTATGCATTAATCCTTTTCGCATATACATGAGTGGGTACGCTTCGAACGCTTAATTGGATGCGAATCAAATGTTCTCTTTACTGCCTTGCATAGTATGTTGTTGACGTCCATGGGTCATGCCTTTTTGTTTTGACTTGGCGCAAAGTAGTTTACGTATTATTGAGTAGCACCTCCATTTCAGTGGCGTATAACTTTGGCGAGTGTGGCCTGAGGATAGTAGATAGCAGTCCATCTTAACCTCCTTGTAGGGTAGCGATGGCTTAGAAAACAGGTTCAGATCTGCCGCCTAAGACTTTTCAATTTTATGAGCCGTGAGGGTCTCATAAAGATTTTTCTCCCTACGAGTCGTGAGGATCTCGTAGGTGTATTTTCTCCTTAGGAGTTGTGAGGATTCCTAAGTGCGTTTTCTCTTGAGAGTCGTAAGGATCTCACAATAGAGTTTTTCTCCCTTACAAGTCGAGAGGACTCGTAAGTGATTGGTGAGTTGACTTGTTTCCAAATCGAAGCATTGCTCTGATGGGGAGGTCAAGAGTTGACTTTCTCCGTTTTCAACGGTATGGGGGTTGACTTTCTCCATTTTCTACGGAGTCGGGATTGACTTTCTCCGTTTTCTACGGTGCCGGGATCGACTTGCTCCCTTTTCTACGGTTTCGGTGGTTGACTTGCTCCGTTTTCTACGGTTTCGGTGGTTGACTTTCTCCATTTTCTACGGTGTCGGGATCGACTTTCTCCGTTTTCTACTGTGTTGGGATCGACTTTCCCCGTTTTCTATGGTGTCGGGATCGACTTGCTCCGTTTTCTACGGTATCGGGGTCGACTTTCTCCGTTTTCTACGGTGCCGGGGTTGACTTTCTCCGTTTTCTATGGTGTCGGGGTCGACTTTCTCCGTTTTCTACGGTGTCGGGGTCGACTTTCTCTGTTTTCTACGGTGTCGGGATCGACTTTCTCTATTTTCTACGGTGTCGGGTTGACTTTCTCCATTTTCTACGGTGTCGGGATGGACTTTCTCCATTTTCTACGGTGTCGGGGTGGACTTTCTCCATTTTCTATGGTGTCGGGGTTGACTTTCTCCGTTTTCTATGGTGTCGGGATCGACTTTCTCCGTTTTCTATGGTGTCGGGATCGACTTTCTCCGTTTTCTATGGTGTCGGGGTTGACTCTAGGTTGTCTGTGAACCGCAGAGTCTTGGAACCGAGGACTTTGTCGTGGTTCCGATTGGTGGTGTCACGTCCGTATCCTGCTGGAATGAGGAGGAACGCCGTTGTCGGTCTGCAGGCTGTAGATATTGTCGTTGAGATCTGACTCTCTCTTTGACAGAGTCTGTCGGGAAATGTGGTTTCCTTTTCGTGTATGCCCATGGATTGTATACAGTGGCCAGTATGGACTTACCTGCAGGCCAAAAGTTTCATTTTATATGCATTTTTTTGTTTTCTTTCCGTGATGCTCTATCATTTCAACTTTTTGTATCGTGAAAGTCGCGATTGCCCAATCATTTCGGCTATTTTTCGTGGTGCCCAATCATTACGGCTATTTTTATTTTTACTCGCTGCTTTTTATCGCGAGTTGCCCAATCATTTCGGATATTTTGTATGCATATATTTTACTTGCTGATTTTTTTGCAAGTTGCCCCATTATTTCGGCTATTTCATATGCATTTTTGGCTCGCTGATTTTTATCGCGGGTTTAGACTTGGAATTTGATACCGATTTAGGCATCAGCATCGCTACCACTGGGACATTTCCAGGAGGGGACATCATTTGCCTTTGTCGATTCGAACAAAGGTGGCTTAGTAAACAGAGTTAGGATCCTGTCGACTAAGACTTTTGACTTCATGAACCGTAAGGGTCTCATGAAGGCGTTTCTCCCTACGAGTCGTGAGGATCTCATAGGTGTATGTTCTCTTTAGAAGTCGTGAGGACTTCTAAGTGGTGTTCTCTCTTATAAGTCATAGGGATCTCATAAGAGCATTTTCTCCTTATAAGTCGAGAGGACCTACAAGTGTCTGTTCACCAAACAGGGGGATTTCACGCCATTGGCGGAACTTGGTGCGGGAGACGTTTATTTATGCCCGTGGATTGTATACAAGGGTTAATATTGAACCGCTTGTAGGGCAGTTTGGGAAATATGATGGCTTAAGAACAGGTTCAAATCCCTGTAGCTTAAGGCTTTTGAATTTTATGAGCCGTGAGGGTCTCATAAGAGGGTTGTCCTTACGAGTCGTGAGGATCTCGTAAGTGTAATTTCTCCTCAGGAATCGTGAGGATCCCTAAGTGTGTTGCTCCCTTATGAGTCGTAAGGATCTCACGCAGGTAGTATTCTCCTTACATGGTCGAGAGGACCTTACAAGTGTCTTTTAACGAGATAGCGCCCTTTCGGGTTTCACAAACCCGCTGGTAGTCCTGCTGTTTTTACTCACGGAGCCCTTTCAGATTTTCATCCGTGCCCATCTTTCTTATGGACGTACCTTTATTATATATATTTTTATTATATTTTTTTAAATTTTTTTAATATTTTTTTTGCGTCAGCCCTAGGATGCTGCGGTTTGTAGTAGTTTAAAGACGTTTCGGTCCGTAGCGATTTTGAGGCAAGGCTTCAGCGGATACTACTCATATTGTTTGGGCCCGGAAAGATAGCGAGCGGACATAGGTGTTGTCATCTATCGTTGACCTAGGCCGCGACTCGTCAGGCGTAGTATTTTTTCAGTAACCGGCCATTTATTGGCCTGAAGGGTCTTTCACCATGCATATCCATGAGGAAGTAAGCCCCTCCTTGGTAGACTTTGTCTATGATGTACGGGCCCTCATAGTTCGGCTCGAATTTCCCCCGTTTGGCACGATTGGGGATCATAGGTCTCTTGACCACTAGCACAAGTTCGCCTTGGCGAAATGCTCTCGGCCTAGCCAATCTCTCGTATGAGCGCGTCATCTTTTCTTTGTGAGCCTCCAAGTTTTGTTGCGCCATGAGGCGGGTTTCATCGAGGGCATCTAGCTCTTCAAGACGAAGATAAGCATTCTCTTCGTCTGTTAGCTCGTAATGAACCGCCACTCGTAGAGAGGGTAGCTCTATCTCCAAGGGGAGTACTGCTTCTGTGTCGAATACTAGCGCATATGGCATTGTATTTGTGGCCGTTTTGAACGTGGTGCGGTAATCCCAGAGAGCTTCATGCAGTCTCTCGTTCCAGTCCTTCTTATTTTTTGACACCGGCTTTTTTATGATCTTCGTCAAGGTTTTGTTGAAAGCCTCAGCTAGACCGTTAGCTCGGGGATTGTAGACCGAAGAGTATCTCTAGTCTATATTATGCTGTTGTGCGAAGCGGCTGATTCTGTGACTTCTGTAGGCCAGCCTGTTATCAGAGATAATCCGTCGTGGAGTGCCGAACCGATAGATGACGTGTGTCTTGAAGAAATGGAAAATATTCTCCGTCTTCACTTCTCTTAGGATACAGCTTCTGTCCGCTTGGAGAAGTAATCAATTGTCGCCAATATGAACCGATGTCTTTTGGACGATGCTGGTTCTATGGGCCCAATTATGTCGGTTCCCCACATTTCGAACGGCCAGCTAACCACTGTTGGGTGTAGCAGGTTTGGATGCTGATGGATGAAGTCCTCATGAATTTGGCACGAGTGGCATTGCTTCGCGTATTCGAGACAATCCTGAATCATCGTGGGCTAATAGTAGCCCATCCTTTTGATCTTCAGCTTCATCTTTGGCCCGACTTGATGAGAACCGCAGAGTCCGTCATGAGTTTCTTGGACGACTCTCCTTGCTTCTTCCGGTCCCAGGCATCTTAGCCATAGAGAGTCGAATGATCTCTTATACAGCGTATCATTGACGAAGGCGAAAGACAGAGCTCGTTTAATGAGCTGATGTCTTGAGGACGCGTCTTCAAGTGTTCGACGGGATTTGAAGTAGTCTATAAAGACTTCTCTCCAATCCTTAGCCTTTTCGTGGTCATTTATTTGTAGGGTCGTTTGCTTGGTCGTTCCCTTTTCTTCGGACGACTCCGGAGATATTTCTGACATTGCAAGAACCCGACGGTTTTGGACAACGATCCTTGCGTCATCAAGG
Organism: Agapanthus africanus; assembly: GCA_030015575.1. NCBI lineage: Eukaryota > Viridiplantae > Streptophyta > Magnoliopsida > Asparagales > Amaryllidaceae > Agapanthus > Agapanthus africanus. The sequence continues at coordinate 798,626,284 of CM057340.1, forward strand.
TTTTCGTCAGCCAGCTCTTTAGCGAGTTTGGCTAACGCATCCGCTTTGCTATTCTCCGTACGCGGTATGCTTTCCAGAACGTAGGAAGGAATTTGAGTCAACAATTGTTGTACTCTCTCACCGTACTTCACCAACTCTGGTTTGGACGTTTGATAGTCGTCGTTTACTTGACTAATGACCAGCTGGGAGTCTCCGTATATGAGGAGTTTTTCAATTCCCATGTCGACGGCAATCTCAAGACCTTCTATCAAAGCTTCATATTCGGCTTCATTGTTTTTCCTCGGCTCTGTTAAGGAAAAGGCAAAGCGCATTATCCCTCCTTGTGGAGTCACGAAGATGAGGCTTACCCCAGATTTGATTGTGGGGGAGCTGTGCTTTTGCTTCTTCATGGAAGATGCCCCATCAAAGTAGAGTTCCCATTGGGTATCGCTCTCTCCTCTCTCCCTGTCGATCGTGTCAAATGTGTGCTCGTTTGGCAATTCACAATTTAGGGGTGAATCGGCAGGTATCGGATGCTCAGCGAGGAAGTCGGCGATGGCCTGGCCTTTCACTGCCTTGAGAGGTCAGTATGTTATCGAGAACTGCATCAAGAGCAGGGACCATTTGGCAAGGCTTCCTGTTAATATGGATTTTGAGATCAGATATTTGAGAGGATCCATCTTTGATATGAGGTGAACCTCATGCGCCAACACGTAGTGTAGTTTCGTTATCGCGAAGATTAACGCCAGGCAGTGTTTTTCGATAAGGGAGTAGTTGTTTTCTGCCCCCAGGAGAACTCGACTCAAATAGTAGAGGGCTCTTTCCTTCCCTTGGTCATTTTCCTGTGCCCATAGTGCGCCTAACGAACCTTCAAGGGCGGTTGTGTACAGGATGAGAGGCTTTCCTTTGACTGGAGCGGTCAGCACCGGAGGATTCTGCAGGTATTGCTTCATTTCGTCTAGTGTGCTCTGGCATTTACGATCCCAGACGAAAGGGGTCCCCTTCTTCATTAGATGACTGTAGGGACGGCATTTTCCGGAAAGTTTGGCCATGAACCGCCGGATATACGCGGTCTTTCCTTAGAGAGACCGCAGTTGCTTGAGAGTTCTTGGTGGATGCATTTCCATAATCGCCTTGATCTTTGACGGGACTATTTTGATGCCCCGGTGTCGTACGACGAATCCTAGGAATTTGCCTGAGGAGACTCCGAACGCGCATTTGAGAGGGTTCATCTTCAAGTTGTATTTTCGAAGGCGCTGAAACATGATTTTTAGATGCTCCCAATGTTCCTCGTACGATTTGCTTTTGACCACGAGGTCGTCAATATAGCATTTGACGATTTCATGTATGTGGTCATCGAAAATCTTCGCCATGGCCCTCTGATAGGTGACGCTGGCGTTCTTCAGACCGAAAGACATCACTTTGTAGCAGAATATACCCAGAGGAGTCCGGAAAGCGGTATGCTTCTGGTCTTCGGGATGCATCTTTATTTAATTATACCCCGATGACCCGTCCATGAAGGAGAAAACTTCGTGAGTGGACGTGTTATCTATCATCAGCTCGGTAACCGGTACGGGAAAGTCATCTTTCGGACATGCTTTGTTGAGGTCCCGAAAGTCTACGCAGATGCGCACCGTCCCATTTTTCTTCATCACTGGGACGATGTTGGCGATCCAGTCAGGGTACTGAACCTCTTGGATGAAGCCAGAATCGATTAGCTTCTTGACCTCGGCGTTGATGCTCATTTCAAGTTCGAGCCGCATTCTTCTCGGTGCTTGTTTGACTGGCTTGATGTCCGGAGATATCGCCAGTTTGTGGATGGCTATTTCTGGATCTAGTCCAGGCATCTCGGAGTAGTTCCATGCGAAGCAGTCTTTATACTGCATAAGTACGTCTTTTAGCGTAGCCACCTGCTCTTAAGAAAGCAGCTTACTGATTAACATAGGCCTCGGGTCGTTTGCCATCCACAAGTCGATTTTCCTTAGATTGTCCGCAGTAGTATGTATCCCATCTTCCAACTCTTTTGGCGCAGGTGGAAATTCTGAGATCAGCTCATCTTCATCCCTATTTTCGAAGCACCAGGAGAGTTCATCCACATTATCGCGTTCTCCTTCTTCCGACATCGTTACCGTGTGACAGGTGCGAGATCGCTTCCAAGACCGATGTTGATCTGGTTCTGCTCTCGCTGCATACATGGCTTTCGGTTCATGCTTCTGTGGTGGGGTTACCCTCCAACTGCTGGATAGAGCAAACCTGCCTTGCTGATACTGGTCTTCTACCCAGTATTTGAATGTGAAGCAATCTTTGAGAGGATGTCCTATCGCTCGGTGATAGGAGCAATAATCCGGGTGAGAGACCCCATCTGCTTGTTCGGGGTGTTTGGACTCTGGAAGCGTAATCATTTAATGTTTCATGACAAGATCGAATATCTTCCTTGTCTTGTTGTCACGACCCGAAAGTACGGAACATGACCGGCACTTAAATTACGAAGCGTCTAGAGGTGCAACGTAATCTAAGTAAGCCGAAGCCCAGAAATCTAAACCATTTAAAAGAAGAAGTAAAGGAAACATGTTTAAAAGTAACATCAAATTTCTCAAAAATTTTGGCAGAATTTCCTTTGTAAAAACTGGCTCCCAAACGGGTACAAACAAGAATATATACATAAGCAATAAAAAGGCATCCCCAAGCGGGAGCTAGCTCTACGCCAAAAAGGCGGAAACAACCACACAATGCACTATAATATACAACGCCGAAGGGCGAGACTCAAAACTCAAAAGAAAACCAAATCCACCAAAATCCATAATAATACAAGCACGACTCTAAGGTCGAAAAAAAAACAACTGGTCTTCTAAACTATCAAGTAATACAAGTTTGGTTGATGGAGCTTACTAGATACAAATGAAATAATAAAGGTACAACGACGGTCCTGATACAAGTGAACCAAGCTACCAAGGAAATCACCTTGAATGAAATGATATGCCAGCAAGCTGCCAAGGAAACCTATACATCGAAACTTGTAAGAAAATTTGGCACAACGGGGGTGAGTTGCCAACTCGTGAGTAGAAGACATCTGCGAGTAGAAATAGCATGCACGACGCTTTCCTAGGTCATAATAATATACCTAATATAACACTAGTCATCTAGTGGTGGCAGGGTAAAAATCTATGGGTAAGTGCAATGCTCAGTGCTCGTGTCAGTGCCTCAAGCAGTAACATGTCATGTGTATGAGTATGCATGCACCATGAATGTAAAACAATCAACCATGAAATCTGGATATATCTGTATAAGAAATCTTTAACTTTATCATAATAAAATTTGTATAGTAATCTGAAACATCATCAATGAAATCCATGGAAATTCGTGTCAAGTATCGAGACAAAACATGTAAATCTCAAGTCTCAATATCTCATAGTCTCAATATCTCGGGCTCCGTCAGTCCGGATCGGCCCATATCATCAAATCTCACGACAACGGTCGCCATCCTCCGGATATCCGCCGCGCCAGACATCACCGGTAGGTAGTCTTCCCCTGCCAGGCTCATCGTCTACAACTCTATCTTCTTGCCCCGGGATACCATACCGGGCCCACCATGTACCCGAGACGGTTCATCCACTCCTCGAATTGGGTCTCGAAATCCAACAGAAAACACGAAATCTCATAGTGGACGACACATACATCACGAGAAAACCGCAACTTGTATTTTAAAAAGAGAGGGAGAGAGAGAGAAGTTTTTATATATATTCTTGCGGTTTTCCCCAAAATCCAGAAATCTCATAGAAATCCAAAATCTCAAAATCATGAGTAAGTAATAATGAGTATCGGCATAAGCCCCACAATACTGCATGATAATATGAAAATGTGAATGCATGAAGTGTCTAAGTAATCAATGCAATGTCTTAAGTAGCTCATGAGAGTAATCACACAATATTATATTGGACTAGCATTTAGCCGATATATCAATAAAAAGATAATATGTTCTAAAGTGTACGTGACATGGTAATTGCCGATGATGATGTGTGTGAGCCGGCAAATAAGCGTACGTGGATCATGCGCATCATCAGTAATGGTGCTAGTGTCCTAACAGGAAGAGTTTATATTAACTAAAGAAACATATATATGAACACGCAATGCGATGATTACAATCTGAATATAAGGGTGAATGTGTATTAACCGCACAATTAGAATATACTTTTCTAACTACAACTATATGACTCGAGCTTAAACTAGTATCTATCTAACACACTAAAGAGCTAAACGAAAGAAACCAGTCGATAAGAAATAAGAATCCACCTAAAATCTGAGTCGATATCTTTAGTAGTGAGCGATCCAGCCTCAATAGCCTCACGTACGTAGTACGACTTTCTCGAGTCAAGAGTGCGGATCAATCATCACATCTATGCCTCGTACGGTAAAATCTATCGTACGGCATCCCAAAATCGGGGTACAGGTCAACTATCATATATATACATCATCGTTCGTATAGTATCATCATCAAACAATATCATTATCAAGGGTACTGTACTTAATCGCATACATCTCAATATTATCAAACATATATCATCGTCTGTGTAATTATCCATCGTCAAATGATCCACTAAAATATCATGTCATATATCATCTCGTGATTAAGTCACATATTACAATCCAGGTTCTATTGTAGAGTCTCAAAATTTTCAATGTCATCATCACCTATTATCGTTTATGTACAAATATCCAATTTCTCATTTCCCAACGATTCGCTAATATCATAGTACATCTCAAATCATACTCGATCGTATATCTTTAACTCACGGCATCACGCCCAATCATACCGACTCCTCCCCAAATATCATATAACCTCCTCATATCACGTGTATATGTTATATATATATATATAGAAACCTACACACACACACACACACACACACACACATATATATACATATACACCAAGTCAAGTGTATGTGTGTGTGCGTGTGCGTGTCTACATGAAGCCTACGAATTCCCTCTAGGGCAAACATCCTCTGGTTAAGTCTTTCTAGATCAGTCTAATCCACCCTAACGTATTCAATGGTATCCTACTCGCCAAGAATCTAAGGTCACATCCGACTTCCTAATAATAATATGTAATATCCTTATTCTACGTTTGCGGGGGTGCTAAACGCCATCCACCCGACATCCCTCGTAGATATACATCTACTCACCTGGTCCTTGTCTGCCGAAGTCTATATCGCCATCCTCTTCTTCATCGTCCGAATTCCACGTGAGGGGTACCTATACGCAAACATATATGTATACCGTAAACCGAATCGCGGATAAAACCAAAACGACGTACGAACTCGCATAGGTTAAAACCTATGACCCGCTCTTGTAAAATAACCAAATAACCCTCGACATCGGCGTACAAACGCCGATTGTTCGAGAAAAACCCAAACATACAAATCGTAATTCCAAAACTTACTAATTATAATATACAATAGATTGCCACTCATCGAAAACTCAAAATAATTCAAATCGGTTTATTTCCGAAAACCTAGAAAGCGTCAATTAACCGTTTCACTTTAAAACTTGATGTTTAAACGAAACTAATGGCCATAATATTCGCCAAATATCATAACTAGGATATATAAACCATTCCTATAATTTATCCTCATCAATTTGTATTGAATTGAAAATTCTAGTTTGCAAAAATATCAAATTTTAATACTTTTTCAAAAAAAATTCACAAATCATCAACTAATAAGTTTTGCATGATCTAAGTTACTAAACAACAAACTAAAATGTTAATAATGTCATGAAAACCATAATTAGATTTTAATCCCCATTATTTAGTCCATTTCCAAAAACCTAGTTAGCAAAAATTAGCATATTTATCACAATTTCCAACTAACAATTTGAAACTAGTAACTAGATTAGCCTTTGCATTAAATTAACATGTTAATCTACCCATTAAAACTATAACCTAATGATAAAAACCCTAATTAGAATTTTTTCTCACCAATATATATATTTTATAAAAACCTAGTTAGCCAAAAATCCTAATTAGAACAATTTAAATACAAAAATTTACAAATTAGCAACTAATTTAAGTTTTATATGTCTTAACATATTTAACTACACCATGTAATCATGAACACATTATAAAAACCCTAACTTGATTTTAGAAACCCTTTCTTTAATTTTGAATCTTGAAATTGAAACCACAATTACTTTTCCAATTAAGCTAGATTAAGGAAGAAATCAACAATTTAACTATGGTTTAGGGTTTTATACCTCAAGGGTTGTGGACCAACATGAAAACTTAGCCTCCCAAAATGCTAATCTTTACTCCAAGATCCATGCTAAATGAACAAAGAATAGTAGGTATGGGTTAAATTAGGAATTTGTGATGTTTTTTGTGGATTTTTCATGAATTTTGATGAATTTTTTTGAAGGAAAAGAAGTGGAGAAATGGGGGGGCTGCCTAAGGTGAGGCCGGCAATGGGAGAGAGTGAGGGGAAAGAAAGAGAAGTGTGTGGTATTATGTAGAAACTTCTCCAATTAATTACATCTTATTAGTCTTTTATTTTCTTTATTTTATTAATTTTCTTAATTTAATTTATCTTAGAAAACTCTAGAATTTTAAAGACAATTCAAGAAGAGAATAGCATGCTACAAACCTAATTCTAATATGTCATGGTTCACTTTTGAAAAATAAACCCATTGCAATTTATAATTTGCACCCATTTAATGTATAATTAAAAACTTATGTTAATATTAAAAATAATTAATTTAGGAAAAATATTTAATTAAACTAACAATTTATAAGTGACTAAATAAATACCAAATACTAGCAATTATATAGTTAAAATAGGCCTTTTTAAATTTATGATGAAAAATAATTATAGTTAAGTTTTACGGAAAATACGGTTTATTTTACCGATAATCAGAAAATTCACCTAAAGGATTTTATTTATTTAATTATTTATTTATTTATTTTTAAAACGTTACACTTGTCTTGGGGAAAAGAATATGCTCGACCCATCTTTTTTATAAGAGATGGATTCCGGCTGCTCAATTCTCGATCGCGTGGCTTCTTGGACCCGCTTTGCCGCTGTCGAACATTTTTTCCGTTCTTTAGTTTGTTTTTGCCTCCATGTCGGGTCTTCTGTATGACGGGCTGGCGACGAAGGGTATCGTCATTCTCCGTAGCCTGCTGAAGGAGGCGTTGCGTCCTGGCTTTCTCGTAAATGGCTATTTCACAGTTGTGGTCATCCCAGACCTTTTGACCCACTTCCCTTATTAGCTTGTCCATCTGTTCTTCAAACGACGGACTTGGCATTTTTACGGCAGGATCTCGTTTTGATTCAGCGTCAGCGTCTTTTAAAAGAGCATCTCCTTCTTCATCGAAGTCACGTATAAAGTAGCTGCTATGGAATCGCTCCAGTTTATTGGATTGAACATATCAAAACCCGATCGTTTCCATTCTCCCATTGGGCAATTTTCGCTGAGTTTCAGGGATGTTCCAAATCCTGTTGTAGAACTGAGCTTGTCGAGAAGTTTGTTTGAAAAGAACGCCTTGGCATTTTAGTAACCTTTTCAATCTCTCTGTATAGTATCTGGGCAGAAGGATAGGTTGGAGTCTGTCGAGTGCAGGATAGGCATCGTGCCGGACTTCTCTTTCGACTTTAGTCTCCATGGATCGATAGAATAGGATCGCATTTTCACCTTTTTGCCTGGGAGGGACGTAGAATGTCTGCAGCTCTTGCACACTATATGTCTCCAGCGCATTAAGCACTTTGTAGTACTGTCGCGGAACCATAGCGATTTGCAAACTCTGATCATCTTGAGTGAAGACCTGCATTGATGGATGGACCGAGAATACTGCGTTGACCTCGTCTTCAGAGTCGCTGCCAAAGACCAGAATAGGGGTAGACGGTCTCGGTTTGTTGCATTGGGGCAGTCCTGAATAGACTATCTCTTCCTCCTCCTCGGTATCGCTCCCAAAGACCGGAATAGTGGCGATAGCTTTCTGCTTATTCTCCGGCTTATGGCATCTTTCTGTGTCTTCAAAGTCTGGTAAGAAATAATTTGCATCTTCGTACTTTCAGACTTCATTCACGGAGAAGGGGTTCATCTCCCTTGTCACGGTATACTCGAGACCATCTTTGAAGTACTTCATACACTGATATTGTGTAGAAGGGATGATGTTGTACTCGTGTAACCAAGGCCTTCCGAGCAAAGCGTTGTAGCAAGTCTTGGTGTCAATGACATAAAATTTGATGTCAGTGACGAGCTGCCTAAAGCATAACGTCAGTATCACAGACCCGAGCGTCCGTGATGACTGGGAGTCGAACCCGGAGATGGTGATTTTATCCCGAGCGAGGTGCTGGACGCTCGTGCAGATTTTTTTTAACGCCCTCACATTTAGGAGGTTGATAGAGGATTGTTCATACCATAATAATGCATTATTATATTCCCCATTCTTATTCGTTTTATAAATAAACAGGTGCTTTTGACGCATGTCCGCTACATAATTACAGGTTACAGGTTCTTGGAGCTAAAACATTGAAAAAGATAAAAGACAATGCAAAAGTGAGATTTTGACCAACAAAGAGAAGGATCTTAATCAACCTACACAAAAGATCAGTACAAGGCAACGCAAGGTCCAAGATTACAAAGCCACGGTTAAAGTTCACCACAATTATTCACTGGAAAATCTGGAAGAGAACCAGAAGCTATTTTAAAGAAAGAACTAAAGAATTAAGTAGCCCAAGACAACCAGAACCCAGCCAAGAAGAATCAGAGTCCAAGTCTACAATTGGGCCACGGAACCGCGGCCCAAACCCTGCTGCGGCCGCGGTTCCGCGGCCATAAAGAGCCCAAAATTGAATAAAATTTTACCAAAATTCCAGAGGCGGCGCAAATCTTTGACTAGGTCTTTTCTTAGAGGGCATTTTTGTAAAAGCATATGTGCGAATCAATTGTAACCTAGGGTTTCTATGTGCTATAAATAGAAACCAAATCATTGTATTTTCTCATGCCTCCCTTCATTAATAAATTTTAGAATTCTTTTGGAGAGCATCGGTGCCTCTTTTCAATTCATGAATTCAGATCTGATAACCCTGTGTTGATGTTTGGAGAGAGCCATTTGTAAGTAGTTTTATTTAATTGTTCTAGTTTAGATTTTAATTCCTTGCCTTAGATGTTAGCTTTGGGGAAGGCTTTTGAGAGATGAGATCTCTCATCCCTTTCTTACCCATCACATATAATCTATAGGACTCCATACATACACGCACACACCGTGCCCTACGGCACCCTATCCCTTGAGGTAGCAGTGATACCGTAGTATAAAAGCCCGGTTGAGCGCGTTTTCCATGGAGGTTAGGGTAAGGATCTCTAAAGGAAGGACAAGAACCAAGAGGAAGGAACACCTTCCCGAATGGATCTAATCCCCTTTATTGATAATTACCATAACTCCTCATAGATCTTCATTTGGGTACAGAAAGCGTTGAGATTTATTTACATTTCCAAACCATTCCTAAACCTAACCCTAGCAAGATTTAGATCTAGATAATTTTAGTATAGATAGATTTAGCTTTTAGATTTAATAATCAATCCAAACACCCTTCGGAATTAGCTCGTAAGAACATTTAGGAAATTCACAACATCCCTGTGGACCGATCCGTACTCACCGACTAGCTACCAAGCGACGCCGTTCTTGATTGCGGTTATTAGATAATTTTTGAGATCAATCAAATGGCGCCGTTGCCGGGGATGGCGTGTTATTTCCTTTTTGCAATTTCGGGTTAATCAAAATTAAAAAAATCATAAAAATCTGAAAAATCATAAAAAATATATAAAAATATATCATCTGTTATTTTTGGAAAAGGTATTCTTGTGAGAATTTTTGCAGGATCTACAAAGAAATTCGGATCTGGAAATCTCCAAAGATCAAACAGCAAATATCAAATCCGAACAAACAGAGGAATATATCACAATAGACAACAGAAGAAATTTGCAGGACCGAGTCAACAAGAAGAATCGCGGTGATCTGGTCCAAAAAAAAAAATGCATGCTGACGTCATCGCCTTGCGGCGGATCCGCGGTCGGAAGGGGGTTGCAGCGGCGGATCAGCAGCCGTTTGATGGTTTCTAGTCTCCAGATTTCCTCTGCGGTTCAGTAAAAAAAAACAGTTCCTCCACTGCAAATCTCTGTGAGTTTTCTCTCTCCTCCTCTGCAAATCTTGATATATCTTCTGTAAATTTTCCTGCAGGATTTCTTTGCGCTTAAAAATCTTTTCCTTTCCAAATAACAAATCTTGTGCAGGATTCTTTGCGCGCGTTTAAAATAAAAATTGATTGCAAGAAATCTTTTCTGTTTCGCATATCTTTTCTCAAATTGCAATAACAAAAAAAAATCTTTGATTGCAAGTGATTTACTGTTTTGCATATCTTTAATCGGATTTTAAGGAGCTTTTGACCAATTCAGATTGGGGGAGGATTTCATCACCCTTCCCAGGACCCCAAAAATCACATAAGGCATTTACATTGACCATTCTTAATTAAAAAATACTAGACTCAGCCCTAAGGACTTCGAGCTCAATAGGACAGAGGACTAGTTATAGGCATCGGCCGTTAATCCTAACCTGACTTTGCGGTGTCTAGGCAAGTGTGTCTAAGGCAAGTAGTTACTTAATTAGGACCGCTACTTGTAGCGGGGAGCCTCCCACTTACCTGGCACTTACTTGGCCGCAATTGGCAGTGAAAAGGCGGTTTGAGGTTCTATTTCTAACCCTTTGGAACAGTTAGGAGCTGTCTAGCTGACCTAGGTGACCCTAGATCTAGGCCTGATTGTGCATTTCTGGTTGATTACATTTTTGTCTAAGCCCTTTATCAAAAATCTTTTATCAAACAGTTCCAAATAAAGAGAAAAAGAAAAAAAAGAGGAAATTTTTTTAACAACTTGCAAATTTTTGCCACAAATAAATCCTTGCACCACCCAATCTTCTTTCTTTTCCCCTTTCTTCTATCATGGGTACCCCACATCATAAATCTCTTGCCGAACTTTGGTATCCCGAACCTAACTTTGCGTCGTACGTCAATTGTTTCGGTCGATTTAAAGAAGATCCCTCCGTGCCCAAAATTTCTTTGAAAGATCAAATAGAAGCGTCTAGAAGAAATATTTCGACTTTGCAACCCACTTTGTGTCAACTATGTCCACCTTTACCACCTTCATATGTTGATACCACTTTTTCAAGTCCTGCTGTAATTCCTAAACCAATGTCCATTGCTGAGCATATCGCTCAATCTCCTAGCCGATCTTTCACCCCTCTCCCCTCATCTAGTTCTAGGAATCAACAAGTCCATCCACCTTTTTATCCACATGTTGATCCTAATTCTGTCCAACCATCCACTTCCTACCAGTCCTACCCGACTTTCCCACCTTCACTAGACCCTGTTTCTACACAGCCTTTTGGGAGTTTCACGTATCCAAACAATTTTGAATCTTTTACCGAAACCCCCTTACCACCCAAGTCTAGTTTGGAACAGTCGTTTGAAGCTTATATTGCAGCAACAAACAAAATGACTAGGAATGTGGAAGCGTCCATAGCCGCCCTTATGCAACCGAATGAACCGGTAGCTAGTTTCCAACTAGCTCCAAATTTTCCAATATATGAGGAGGCGGTTGGACAGAGGGAGAATTTGAGAGGGTTTCCAAATCAAACCTACCCATACCCAATTGAAGCCCACAACTCCGGTTTTCCATTGATTGTCCCAAATGATTCACAAGTTGAAAATAAAACATCTAACGAGTTGTGTGACTTTGTAGTGCTTGATTTGCCAGATTGTGAAGAACCCCTTTCGAGTGAAACCACACTTAATCCTTTCGATCTTTACGCCTCCAATCTAGAACCTGAATTGATAAATATCCATGCTTTTGATAAGGTGTCAGAAAACATTGATTTTCACTTGATTGAGGATATAGATGCCGGGAATATTTCGGATGATGAACCTGTCGATTTGATTGAAATTTTAGGTCCAATTGATCATCCCGAGTCATTAAATGTTTCTCCCGAACTTCATATGCGTCTTGATTTTGATGATAATGGCATGGATGAGTTAAATATTGAGGAGAAATATGAGGATAGTATTGAGGATAATATTGAGGATAATATTGAGGTTGAACCATTCTTGTTTGATGTGTCGGATTTTCCAATTCATCCTCTTGAACCTTTGACTAAATCACCCTCTCTCCTTTCCATCGTTCCGACCACGCCTAATATCACGCTTGAAGACTGTGAGCTTGAAAAATTTTCCTTTGAATCTGACACAGTTCTCACAGCCGATAACACATACAAGTGTTTCACTTTTCCGGACGATGTTGATAACTCACCGCCCGAGTTTGAGTCCTTTACATTTTCAGATGAGTTAGTTGAACCATCAGAATCGGTTGCTTACAGTTGTTTCGAACCATTGATGGAATCTTTCCAGTTCGAGACAGTTTACTACGGTGAGAATGAGACTATCCCTAATCCACTCCCTTCCCTACCTTCCATTGTTCCGACTGTGCAAGTGACCGTTACGCTTTCATCTCCTATACCAAGTTCGGCGTACACATGCTTTCTTGCGAATCTTGAGGGATTTGACCCCATTTCTCGACGGGTTGATAGATTAGCACAATCGCTTTTAACACATCGGTCATCACAAATTGCGCTAATTTATTCACTCGATTTACACCCTCAAGATCGCGCGACCCTTCTTTCTCCTTTCCGCCATTCTTCTCCCCCACCGAGACCGTATCCCATTTCTACCTCCACACGGTCCCGTGTGCTTCTCATCTCTTTTCTTTCCACTCCATTCTTTCACCAACTCGACCATTACCACGATAAGATTTTTGAATGGTTGGTGCTAACTTTTGTCTTGTGTAAGGCCAAGCTTAAGTTTGGGGGGAACCTTGTTGTATATATGTATATATATTTTCTGTTTTCTTTTTCTATAAAAAAAATTCAAAACAATAAAATAAAAAAATTATAAATAAAGAAACAGGGGAGTGCCGACATTTTGACCCTCTTGGTATGGCATGACAGTGAGGACACTGTCAAGTTTAAGTTTGGGGGTATGCTTGGTAAGTCTTCTTCCTTCGCATTCATATGTATATTTTTGCATTTGCATATTTATTTGAAAACCCATAAAAATTGAAAAAAATTGAAAAATTATAAAAATTATTGTATTCAATTTTGGCTTATTTGACTAGAGTTTGACAAATAGGTTAACTGGTTAGGAACAACTAGATTTTAGACTTAGTAATTAAAAACCCTAAAAATAACCTTCCTTTAAGTTTAGAGGTAGAAAGTGTATGTCTTTGTAGTTTATTTAGAAATAAGCAAATTTTGGGTTCACTTCTAGGGCTAAGTCGAAACGAAGGAAAAATATAGATGTTCTTATTAGAGTATAAGTTTGAAAAATAGTTCCTAGCTTAAGTCTAGATTCTGAAAATGTATACCCTACAAATTGCACAATCATGCACCTTGAAAGTTGGAATAGTAGAGGAGACCTTGAAATGCTCTTGTCTAAAGTCCTTAGTACAATGGGAATAAAAGAAAAAAATGAATAAAAGAAAAAAAAATGAACACTGGTTTTTTTGATTACTTAAGGCTGCAAAAATAGAAAAATATTTAGCGAGGGTGCTTCATCACCTAGTGCCTTAGACCAACTGGTTTGGGAGTCACTGCTAAAAGCCTTGGGTGTTGCAAGACTAGGAATTACGCTTTAAAGTGCAGACATATCTTGTAATCGGTCGTTGGTACCTCAAGAAGTATTAACGGGCGCATGAAGGATGTGTAAGCAAAATTCAATTAAAAATTCACCAATTAATAAGTACTTTGGACAACAGACAAGGGTATGATTACTTGATTTGAATTTCCAAGTGTAGGGGTGATTTATACACACACGTGGGGATATGTGATTGGAGTTTAGATGAGAGAAAAGAATGAAGAATAGAACTTGTATCTTTAGTAGAGTTGATAAAAATTCCTAAGTGGAGATGGAACCCTAGAAGGAAAAACTTAAGAAATGCCGAAAGCTAAATAAGTCTATAAAACATACATAATCTTAAGTTAAATGATGAGGAAGTGTGAAGAATATGGGTGAATAATTTACGGGTCGACGATAATAGAATTCCTTGTTAGAAAACCTAATTGGAGAATTAAAGTCAAAAAGCCAAATTGATAGGATTTTGTGGGTAGTATCGGCTGAAAACCCTCAGGAGACAACACTCCTCCTACTAGGGACACCTAGAGGTTTAACGGCTTGTTGCACATGCTCAGTGCAATCGCGTTTCCCTGCGAAAGTGCGGTTAGGTTTTTTGTAGAGAATAAAAAATTAATAAGTTTGCTCGAGGACAAGCAAAAGATAAGTTTGGGGGTATTTGTTCATACCATAATATTGCATTATTATATTCCCCATTCTTATTCGTTTTATAAATAAACGGGTGCTTTTGACGCATGTCTGCTATATAATTACAGGTTACAGGTTCTTGGAGCTAAAACATTGAAAAAGATAAAAGACAATGCAAAAGTGAGACTTTGACCAACAAAGAGAAGGATCTTAATCAAGCCTACACAAAAGATCAGTACAAGGCAACGCAAGGTCCAAGATTACAAAGCCACGGTTAAAGTTCACCACAATTATTCACTGGAAAATCTGGAAGAGAACCAGAAACTATTTTAAAGAAAGAACTAAAGAATTAAGTAGCCCAAGACAACCAGAACCCAGCCCAGAAGAATCAGAGTCCAAGTCTACAATTGGGCCGCGGAACCGCGGCCCAAACCCTGCTGCGACCGCGGTTCCGCGGCCATAAAGAGCCCAAAATTGAATAAAATTTTACCAAAATTCCAGAGGCGGCGCAAATCTTTGACTAGGTCTTTTCTTAGAGGGCATTTTTGTAAAAGCAGATGTGCGAATCATTTGTAACCTAGGGTTTCTATGTGCTATAAATAGAACCCAAATCATTGTATTTTCTCATGCCTCCTTTCATTAATAAATTTTAGAATTCTTTTGGAGTGCATCGGTGCCTCTTTTCAATTCATGAATTCAGATCTGACAACCCTGTGTTGATGTTTGGAGAGAGCCATCTGTAAGTAGTTTTATTTAATTGCTCTAGTTTAGATTTTAATTCCTTGCCTTAGATGTTAGCTTTGGGGAAGGCTTTTGAGAGATGAGATCTCTCATCCCTTTCTTACCCATCACATATAATCTATAGGACTCCATGCATACACGCACACACTGCGCCCTACGGCACCATATCCCTCGAGGTAGCAGTGATACCGTAGTATAAAAGCCCGGTTGCGCGCGTTTTCCATGGAGGTTAGGGTAAGGATCTCTAAAGGAAGGACAAGAACCTAGAGGAAGGAGCACCTTCCCGAATGGATCTAATCCTCTTTATTGATAATTACCATAACTCCTCATAGATCTTCATTTGGGTACAGAAAGCGTTGAGATTTATTTACATTTCCAAACCATTCCTAAACCTAACCCTAACAAGATTTAGATCTAGATAATTTTAGTATAGATAGATTTAGCTTTTAGATTTAATAATCAATCCGAACACCCTTCGGAATTAGCTCGTAAGAATATTTAGAAAATTCACAACACCCCTGTGGACCGACCTGTACTCACCGGCTAGCTACCAAGCGACGCCGTTCTTGATTGCGGTTATTAGATAGTTTTTGAGATCAATCAAGGACCCGTTATCAACTAAGATCTTCCCTATCTTGATGTCATGGAAGTATCCGGTGACATATAGAGGACGGTTGTGCTCGCATGTCCCAAGGAGGAGGTCTTCATCGTCGAAAGTGACGTCAGCAGTGTGCACTTATTCCAGCTCGTCCTTCAACTTTTCTTCGGCAAGAAAAGCTTGAAACTGTTCGGGCTCTTGTAGTGCCTTGATCAGAGAATCTCTCGCCTCTTTAGATAGCATAAGTGCATCGAGAATGCTCAGCTGCGAGGGTATCTTCCTCAGGAATGCCAGAATGTTGTAATCCATCTTGTTTTTTTTGGGTGGGTCCTTAGCTGCAAGCTCTTCGACGACTCGTTCATTGATGGCGATATCTTCAGGGACTTTTTCTTTCCCCTTATCTTTTTTGTTCGATCCCTTGTTTGTGGGTCCGAGATTCTTTTCGGGTAACGTGCGATTACGCAGCTGAATGTACTCGCAGGTCTTCATCTCTTCTGTTTCGGAGATGGATTCCTTGAAGAGAGGGCCGAGGGCTATTTCTTCATCAGAATCGCTCCCGAAGGTGAGAACTTGTGATCCCCCGGAATAAACCATGTGACAGTCGCCGGCAGTTCTTTTGCGCTCATCTGTCGTGCTTCTCTGCTCTCGACGAGTTTTGCGCTTCATCCGCTTAAAATGCTGTCGATGAGCAACGTATCCCTGCCACCAATTTTTAAAGGCCATGCATTCCTCGGTAGGGTGTGTGATCCTCTGATGGTATAAGCAGTAGTTTGGATGTGCATCTAGTTCATCGGGGAACGTATTTTTCTGAAGTGTCTTCTTTGAAAGGTGGCAACTTCATTCCTATCGACGGGGCTTTAGCGAACTGCTTCCTTGTCTTAAACATGCTTTTGCTGGCGGCAGAAGTGCTTCTATCCGGTTGGGGTACTCTATGGCTTCTCAATACCGGAGCTTCTTCAACGTGACGCCGACGCTTGGCCCTTTCATATATGGCCGTTTCACGCTCTCGGTCAGATTTGCTTTTCTGAAGAGCTTTGCTCAGCAGTCTGTCAATCAATTCGTCCGATGTCTCTAGGGATTTTGATTCCGGTTCTGGATCTGCCCCCAGTTTCTCTGCATCAGGAGCTTCTTTACCATTTATTGATGAGTGAGAGATCATGTGGTAGCTTGCCACATAATTCTCGGGCTCTTCTGAAGAATTGTCTACTTCATCAGCGTCATCGGCTTCATTCTCAAGAACATGCTTAAAGAATTCATCCAACATGATTAGGGTTCGTGCCTTCTGGTTATATTCTTCCAGTGCATCGATGTATTTCTGCAGACCTATACGGCTGTCTTCGGGTTGGACGGGCTTCTTGGCCTTCTTCTTTTTCTTTAAAGACTTTGGAGGCTTGGCCTGAATGTTTTGTCCACCTTCACCAACTTTCAGCGTTGGGCGCGGCTTCAACATCCCCTCAATAATCTTGGGCTCCAGCGAGCTCTTCCACCTAATCGACATACATGCTTGGAGCTCTTTCAGCATTCTTTTAGTTTTTGTCGAAAAAACAACTTCCCATGGAACTTCCTCTATAAATGAGCATGATGCCCCCGGCGTGTCCATCTTTTTCGGAGCGTGTAGTTATGGCGGGTTTACCCTCCAGTTTTCAAACAACGCGATTTGCCTTGCTGGTACTTGTCCTCAATCCAGTTTTTGAAGACAAAGCAATCTTCGATTGGGTGGTCCATTATTCGATGGTAGGGGCTATAGTTGGGACTGTAGACGTCACCAGGCTGTAGTGGGCATTTCGGATCTGGCAGGATAATGAGCCTGTTGCGCGCCGCCAGCTCGAACAGTCTTCTCTTTTTATCCAGGGAAACGAATAAGGGCGTTTTAGCTTCTCGTTGAAGAATCGCCGTCTATCGTTTTGGCGATCAGCTGGTTTGGGACCACTGGGCTGCTGCTGAGCATTGTCGATGAAGGTCGCTTTCCCTTCCCCTTTTCGTTTCGAGGCTCCATTTTCGAAGAAGACGGTATATGGCCCATCTGATCCATTTGGATCAGCTTGTCAAATCAAGGCCTGGAAGGTAGTCGGCTTGAAAAACACCATGAACTGGGATATGCTCGCCTGCGGATCGAGGGTACCTACGAACATGCCTACTGCAGGAGCTTCTTCGATGCATTGTTCGCATTTCGACCATAGGTTCCGCCATCGGATTGCATACTGAACCCATGTTTCCCCCGGCTTTACCCTGGCATTGATCAATGCTGTGATTGGGGTGTGTCACGCCCCGCTTCCCAGAGTACGCAAAATTGGGCACGTGACATAGCCAACCATGCTACCTGTGGGTAGGAAGTATCCATCCACAGTCACATTACGGCTGTAGAGATATCAAGAACAAGATAAATAAACTATCTAACACATGTCCAAATCCATAATAACTAGAGTCAATGATAAATAAGTGCGGAAGCAAATGATCCAATACAATAATAGAAAGGTACGTCCCATAATGCGGGATCGCACCTGAAAATAAAATGCAATAAATGAACTAACCACTACAGAGCTCACAAATCAGCCTGCTGGCTGAAGTACTCCTGCTCAAACGTCGACAGTGGTAAAGAATCTGGGCCATGCAAAACCCAGACGTCAGCGCGTCATGTCAACCAATAATATAATATGAACATGGTAATAAGCAATGCAGAACATAAACATGAATAAAGCAATAATATGAACAACGGTGCAGGGTAGTGTGTAGTGGGTAACTAAGCTGTGCTATCAGGTTTGCTATTCTAAAGTCTTTGAAATCAATTGATGACTCGTCGATATAACTCAATAGTATCCCGTGCATGCCCGGGACCACGGTCAAGACCCTCGGGGCTGAATCCGAGACGTGCCGCTAGGCAGTAACAGGTAGCAGGATGGACGAGTGATGTCAGCATCATCACTCCCGGACTGGCCAAGCCCGTAAGACTGATCAGAACAGGTATCGAACTGTTGAGTTACAAGTCGGTTTCACATTTGATTTCCCCATACCCCCAAGTTATGTATGTCAGGTCAGGTATTCAGTAATCAAGAACTAATGCCAACACAGGATCAGGTAACAGCAGGTTTGTCTGGGTAGACAACAGGAATGGTCCATGAGGACCCCAAGTCAGGTTTGTTGGCATTAGGCATGAGATCAGGTAACAAGTCAGGTCATGGTACAACAGGTTGAGTTGGTAGTAAAGGGTACCATGTCCGGTGCATCGGTATGTATATATATGTCATGTATAGCAAGGTCAGGTCAATATGTAATGCAATCGAAGGTGTGCTCATAACAGGTTTAGAAGCGAATAAGGAACAACAGCAGGAAATAAAGTAAATAACAATAACAGTTCATTTAATCACAATGGTGCATTAACATGGTGCAGTTGTATTATCTTATTAACAGGTTCAAGCACCCTTGGGGTGCAATAATCACAAGGTAGAGCAATATCAATAACATAAAGTAATGAAGCTATATGAAATTAAAACTAAAGCATAAATAATTGTCACATGGATGATCTAACAATTAAAAGCAAGGACGATCTAAATGATTTAGTTAGTTAAAAGCATGGATTAATAGCAGACCAGATAATTACATGAATCTACTATAATGATTCAATGTTAATGATAATTGCAACCGTCAATTCTAAGTTATACTATAATATCGATATTACCATCAACTGTGTTGTTATATTAAATAATATGATAATTAAATGTATAGCAAATCTCGATCTTGTATATTAGCATGTTAGAGCAAGTATTCGGATACTTGCCTAGAGACGAATGCGGACACGACTGCATGCACCCATGACGCGAAGCAAGATCAGATCTTTGATCTCAACTTGGTGGCCACGATCAACGGTGACATGTCAAGGGCTGCTGGCGAGAGTGCTGAAGATGACAAGGGGGGTCGTGTCGAGATGGGTGGTGTCGACGAGGGGATGAGGAGTATGGCCAGAGTTTGAAGCCAGCGTGCGGTAGCAGCAAGGTGTGGCTGAAGCGTCATGGGTTCTCTGTTGTGGGTAGTGGCCGGGGGCGAAGGCTGCGATGGTGAGGGAGATCGATCGGAGTTCTCGGCGAGGTCGATGGGTTGTGGTGATGGTGAAGAGGGTGTGGCCATTTGGGATGCTCGGGGTTGAGGAGATGGGTTGAAGGTGGTCGGGGTTCAGGCTACTCGGTGATCGGCAACGATGGTGGAAAGGGTTCGGCGAGATGGGTTCACGGTTGTGGGACTTGCTCCCTGGCGATGGACGACGAGGAGCTCGGGGTTCTGGATGAAGAAGAAGAAGATGGAGACAGCGATGGCTCGGTTAGAAGGCGGAGATGGTGGCGATGAGAACGGGGAAGGTCTTGGTGGATAATGGGGGATGGCGATGGTGAGTTGAGGAGGTCCAGGTGTAGGCGACGGTGGGTTGCAGGCGTCGTCGAGGAAAAGGAGGAAAGGAGGCAGAGGTGATGGAAATGAGGGCATGGAGACGAGGGATCGGCGGTGGCGGCGGTGGAGGAGGGGGTGCTGGGTTCTCGCGTGGGTTATCTGCGTGAGGAAGACGAATGCGAGAAGTTAAAATACGTGTATGGGAGAGAGAGAGAGAGAGAGACAGTTAGAGAGAGAGAGAGAGAAAATGAGAATATAGAGATAGAGAGAGGGAGACGGGGGCCCACGGAAACAGCCTCGCGATTGGATGAGGCGTGGGAGGGAGAAAGATTTAAAAAGATTTCTAAATATTTAAGTTAACTGTAAGATCTGTGAATATTATTATGGTTTAATATATTTTATTAATTCAGGATTTTGGCGCTAAATGAAACATTTCCAAATCGCGCCCGGGTTGCGCCCAAATATTTGAAATTCAAATAATAGGATTTTAAGCGAGTTCCAAATTTTAAAATGAGATGTCTTATGATTAAAATGCATGCCCCCAAGTCGGACACTTGCACGCGCACGTAGCCGTCCAAACTCGCCCGTTTCACCGAACGGGATGAAATCTCGACGCGCGAACGCTACCACGCGACTAGTGGTGAAGAATAGGCCAATATGGATATTTTTAACTTCACTTTAGGTGTTAAAATTTGTTATAGGCAAAATGACTTAGCCGGTTAAAAATTTAGCAACAAGAACCAAACAAGCAAGATAATTGAAATGAGCAATGTCTAACACTCAACCAGTAACAGAAATAGTATTATTGGGCTCGGGTGTTACATCATACCCAACTACAAAAAGAATTTCGTCCTCGAAATTCCAAGAATACAAGATAGATAGCTACAGGAAAATGTGAGGAAACTTCTGCCGGATCTCGTCTTCTCGCTCCCAAGTGGATTCTCCATGCGATCGATTACCCCAAGAAACTAGCACAAGAGGGATAACCTTGTTCTTAAGGACCTTTCCTCTTCGATCCTTGATTTCAACCGGTCGCTCCTCAAAAGTTAGGTCCTCCCGTACAGTCAACTCCGAATGATCCAAGACTTGGGTTTCATCTCGAACATACCTCCGTAGTTGAGATACATGAAACACATCGTGCACTCCTGCCAAGGACTGTGGTAACGTCAAACGGTACGCTACCTCTCCAACACGCTCCAATATCTCGAAGGGTCCAACGAATCGAGGACTAAGCTTTCCCCGACTCCCAAAGCGAATCACCCCTCTAGTCGGTGATATCTTCAGGAATACCAAATCGCCCACGAACTCTAGAGGTCTTCTTGACGTGTCGGCCCAACTTTTCTGTCTGTCTTGAGCTGCCTTCATGCTTTCTGATAGTGTTAACCTTCTCCACTGTCTGTACCACCAAATCTGGTCCCAATAATCTTCGTTCACCAACATCATCCCAACAAATAGGTGAGCGGCACTTACGACCATACAAAGCCTCAAACGGAGCCATTTGGATAGTTGCTTGGAAACTATTGTTGTACGAAAACTCCACCAAGTGTAGGTGATCCTCCCAAGAACCTTTGAAGTCCAACATGCATGCTCTCAACATATCTTCAAGAGTCTGGATCGTTCTTTCCGATTGTCCATCAGTTTGAGGATGATAAGCTGTGCTAAACTTCAATCGAGTCCCCAAACATTTCTTGTAAACTCCTCCAGAAGTGTGACAAGAACCGAGTGTCCCGATCGGACACGATGCTCACCGGTACCCCATGCAATCTTACAATCTCCTGCACGTACCGCTCTGCCAAAGTCTCCGTCGATTGACCAACCCGAAAAGGAATAAAGTGAGCTGCCTTAGTCAACCGATCGACAATCACCCATACTGCATTGTTGCCCTTTGGACTCCGCGGTTAGGCCGTCACGAAATCCATGGTTATATGTTCCCACTTCCACTGAGGAATCGAAAGTGGTTGCAACAAACCAGCAACCCTTTGGTGTTCAGCCTTGACTTGCTGACACACCAAGCACTTAGCCACGAAGCGAGCAATCTCCCGTTTCATACCTTCCCACCAGAAGTGCTGTCGAATATCTCAGTACACCTTTGTCCCTCCTGGATGTACAGATATGCTGAACTGTGTGCCTCCTTCATGAGCTCTTCACGTACATCCCCCTTTGGCACACACACACGGCTACCATACCTCAACGAACCATCATCGTGGACCAGTAAATCTGTCCGCAGTCCGGCTTCAACCTGCTCTCGAAACCTTCGCAGCCTAGGATCCTGCGATTGTGCCGCTTTAATCTTCTCACTAAGGACGACTGTACTTGCAACTGCATCAACTGTCCCGTAGCATGTGGTAGCACAACCTCCAAGTCAAATCTCCGAAAATCCGCAATGATCTCCCTCTGTGCAGTCAATACCTGAATCGCTGGTAACCGACTAAGCGCATCCGGCACGACGTTAACTTTTCCCGGATGGTACTTAAGATCAAGGTCGTAGTCGGCCATCAGCTCCAACCATCTGCGTTGCCTCATATTCAACTCCTTCTGAGTGAACACATACTTCAAACTCTTGTGATCTGTAAAGACTTCGACTCTCTCGCCCAAAAGGTAGTGTCTCCAAATTTTCAAGGCGAAGATCACGACCGCAAGCTCCAAGTCATGAGTCGGATAATTCTTCTCATGGGTCTTCAGTTGTCTTGATGCGTAAGCTACGACCTTCCCATTCCGCATCAAGACACATCCCAATCCTTTTCCAGATGCGTCGCTGTGAATCACCAGTCCTCCTGAATTGTCTGGTACGGTCAGGATAGGGGCAGTTATCAACTTCTGCTTCAACGTCTCGAAGGCCAATGCACATCCATCCGTCCAAATAAAAGGTACTTCCTTGCGCGTAAGCTTGTCCAACGGTTCTGCTAAACGAGCGAAGTTCTCCACAAATCTCCTGTAGTATCCGGCCAAACCAAAGAAACTTCTTATCTCAGCCACATTTCTTGGAATTGGCCAATCTCGAACTGCTGCAATCTTTTCGGGATCGACGGCGATTCCATCGCCCGACACAACATGCCCCGAAAACTTCACTCCCTCCAGCCAAAACTCACACTTACTCATTTTCGCATAAAGCTTCTCCTTTCTCAACATCTGCAGGACCTGATGATATCCGGATCACAAATCCAGTTTCGAGAATACTCTCGCGCCAATAAGCTGCTCAAAAGTTCTCCAATGCGAGGGATCGGGTACTTGTTCTTAATAGTCACCCGGTTCAATTCTCGATAATCAATGCACATCCTACTCGTCCATCCTTCTTCTTTACTAAAAGAACTGGAGCTCCCCAAGGCGAGTTGCTGCTTCGAATCCAACCCTTCTCAAGTAATTCACCAACTTGCTTCTTAACTTCTTCCAATTCCACTGGTGCCATCAGATAATATGATTTCGATACTGGCGCTGCACCGGGAATAAGGTCAATCGCGAACTCCACGTCTCGCTTCGGCGGTAAACCCGATATATCTTCAAATACATCCATAAAGTCGCGAACAACTGCCGGCTCTTCTTTACTACCAACTTCTATAGCTGCAAGAACACTGTTTGTCGGCCTAGCCCTAAACTCGACTGGCCCGACAGAGCTGCTTCCTTACCGCAACTGTTGTCTGCATCGTTGGCCGCGAAAGGTCCAGCGAGACTACTGAGTCTCGTCCATTCTGCTGCATGCACGTCTACGGTTGCTCCATTCTGCCTTAGTCCGATGAACTTCTCTTCCATTTCCTCCCGTGCAGTCCGCGGGAAGAACTTCTCCAGGAAACTTTCAGAGAAATCCGCCCAACTGGTTGGCTTGGGCAAGCGGGTCTCCTCCACAAGCCATCACTCTCGGGCGTCATCCACTAGCTGAATGCGCACCACATTAACTCCTTTGTCCTCTGGAATCTGTGCCGAAATCAGCAAATTCTCCGTGTTACTAGCCACTGCTCGGCTGGCAACGGCTCCTCCAGACCAGTGAAAGTAGACGGACCCAAAAGTCTGAAATCTGCTACAGTCCCTACTCGTTCGACTGGTCTAGTTCCATCGTTGTTTACAGACTGCTGAACGATCTGCAAACCTTCCTGAAACGAATCTGCTATTGCTGGATCAGCTCAGTCTGTCTCTTTGATTTCAAGCCTTCCTCTTATCACTCCAAGCATGGCGGCTTCGTTCACACGACTCTGGTACGTCTTCAACTTCTTACCTGTCATAATCCTGAACTCAAAACACCCAACATTAGCATGATGATAGATTCTGAATATGGATCAAGGCTAGAACTCCAAGATACTTAAATAGAGTACCGCATTGTAGCTATGCCGCGGTATCATAGCCACAATTACTTAACTCAACCCAAGTCGCCTAAGTCCTAGAGATAACAAGAAATTAGGTTTTCGAGTTGACAATGCAAAGTAAGTTTGCACGCCGTAAAAGATATAATCAGGAAGAATGTGATTCAAGAATGGTAAAATAGTCAAGGTGGCAGGACATGTTTCCTAAGCACGGGTATTCTGATTCGTGTATCGGGTACAATACCCAACTACAAAAGAATCAACCCAACTAACCTATGGCTCTGATACCAAAAGAACCATGTCACGCCCCGCTTCCCAGAGTACGCAAAATTGGGCACGTGACATAGCCAACCATGCTACCTGTGGGTAGGAAGTATCCATCCACAGTCACATTACGGCTGTAGAGATATCAAGAACAAGATAAATAAACTATCTAACACATGTCCAAATCCATAATAACTAGAGTCAATGATAAATAAGTGCGGAAGCAAATGATCCAATACAATAATAGAAAGGTACGTCCCATAATGCGGGATCGCACCTGAAGATAAAATGCAATAAATGAACTAACCACTACAGAGCTCACAAATCAGCCTGCTAGCTGAAGTACTCCTGCTCAAACGTCGACAGTGGTAAAGAATCTGGGCCATGCAAAACCCAGACGTCAGCGCGTCATGTCAACCAATAATATAATATGAACATGGTAATAAGCAATGCAGAACATAAACATGAATAAAGCAATAATATGAACAACGGTGCAGAGTAGTGTGTAGTGGGTAACTAAGCTGTGCTATCAGGTTTGCTATTCTAAAGTCTTTGAAATCAATTGATGACTCGTCGATGTAACTCAATAGTATCCCGTGCATGCCCGGGACTACGGTCAAGACCCTCGGGGCTGAATCCGAGACGTGCCGCTAGACAGTAACAGGTAGCAGGATGGACGAGTGATGTCAGCATCATCACTCCCGGACTGGCCAAGCCCGTAAGACTGATCAGAACAGGTATCGAACTGTTGAGTTACAAGTCGGTTTCACCTTTGATTTCCCCATACCCCCAAGTTATGTATGTCAGGTCAGGTATTCAGTAATCAAGAACTAATGCCAACACAGAATCAGGTAACAGCAGGTTTGTCTGGGTAGACAACAGGAATGGTCCATGAGGACCCCAAGTCAGGTTTGTTGGCATTAGGCATGAGATCAGGTAACAAGTCAGGTCATGGTACAATAGGTTGAGTTGGTAGTAAAGGGTACCATGTCCGGTGCATCGGTATGTATATATATGTCATGTGTAGCAAGGTCAGGTCAATATGTAATGCAATCGAAGGTGTGCTCATAACAGGTTTAGAAGCGAATAAGGAACAATAGCAGGAAATAAAGTAAATAACAATAACAGTTCATTTAATCACAATGGTGCATTAACATGGTGTAGTTGTATTATCTTATTAACAGGTTCAAGCACCCTTGGGGTGCAATAATCACAAGGTAGAGCAATATCAATAACATAAAGTAATGAAGCTATATGAAATTAAAACTAAAGCATAAATAATTTTCACATGGATGATCTAACAATTAAAAGCAAGGACGATCTAAATGATTTAGTTAGTTAAAAGCATGGATTAATAGTAGACCAGATAATTACATGAATCTACTATAATGATTCAATGTTAATGATAATTGCAACCGTCAATTCTAAGTTATACTAGAATATCGATATTACCATCAACTGTGTTGTTATATTAAATAATATGATAATTAAATGTATAGCAAGTCTCGATCTTGTATATTAGCATGTTAGAGCAAGTATTCAGATACTTGCCTAGAGACGAATGCGGACACGACTGCATGCACCCATGACGCGAAGCAAGATCAGATCTTTGATCTCAACTTGGTGGCCACGATCAACGGTAACATGTCAAGTGCTGCTGGCGAGAGTGCTGAAGATGACAAGGGGGGTCGTGTCGAGATGGGTGGTGTCGACGAGGGGATGAGGAGTATGGCCGGAGTTCGAAGCCAGCGTGCGGTAGCAGCAAGGTGTGGCTGAAGCGTCATGGGTTCTCTGTTGTAGGTAGTGGCCGGGGGCGAAGGCTACGATGGTGAGGGAGATCGATCGGAGTTCTCGGCGAGGTCGATGGGTTGTGGTGATGGTGAAGAGGGTGTGGCCATTTGGGATGTCGGGGTTGAAGAGATGGGTTGAAGGTGGTCGGGGTTCAGGCTACTCGGTGATCGGCAACGATGGTGGAAAGGGTTCGGCGAGATGGGTTCACGGTTGTGGGACTTGCTCCCTGGCGATGGACGACGAGGAGCTCGGGGTTCTGGATGAAGAAGAAGAAGATGGAGACAGCGATAGCTCGGTTAGAAGGCGGAGATGGTGGCGATGAGAACGGGGAAGGTCTTGGTGGATAATGGGGGATGGCGATGGTGAGTTGAGGAGGTCCAGGTGTAGGCGACGGTGGGTTGCAGGCGTCGTCGAGGAAAAGGAGGAGAGGAGGCAGAGGTGATGGAAATGAGGGCATGGAGACGAGGGATCGGCGGTGGCGGCGATGGAGGAGGGGGTGCTGGGTTCTCGCGTGGGTTATCTGCGAGAGGAAGATGAATGCGAGAAGTTAAAATACGTGTATGGGAGAGAGAGAGAGAGAGACAGTTAGAGAGAGAGAGAGAAAATGAGAATATAGAGATAGAGAGAGGGAGATGGGGGCCCACGGAAACAGCCTCGCGATTGGCTGAGGCGTGGGAGGGAGAAAGATTTAAAAAGATTTCTAAATATTTAAGTTAACTGTAAGATCTGTGAATATTATTATGGTTTAATATATTTTATTAATTCAGGATTTTGGCGCTGAATGAAATATTTCCAAATCGCGTCCGGGTTGCGCCCAAATATTTGAAATTCAAATAATAGGATTTTAAGCGAGTTCCAAATTTTAAAATGAGATGTCTTATGATTAAAATGCATGCCCCCAAGTCGGACACTTGCACGCGCGCGTAGCAATCCAAGCTCGCCCGTTTCACCGAACGGGATGAAATCTCGACGCGCGGACGCTACCACGCGACTAGTGGTGACGAATAGGCCAATATGGATATTTTTAACTCCACTTTAGGTGTTAAAATTTGTTATAGGCAAAATGACTTAGCCGGTTAAAAATTTAGCAACAAGAACCAAACAAGCAAGATAATTGAAATGAGCAATGTCTAACACTCAACCAGTAACAGAAATAGTATTATTGGGCTCGGGTGTTACAGGGTGCGTTCGCTAGCGCTTGCGAAACGCTGGGTGAATAGAAATTCCATCTCCGTAAAAATTTTGACAGAGTCGTTGGGAAGCTCTGAATACCATTCGAACGCCATCTCCGCCAAGCTGCCGACGAATTGGCGAAGCAGTAGCTCATCGCCACCTCCAGTGTTGCAACACAGAGCCCTGAACTGAGCGGGGGATTGCCTGTCCCCTTGTATACGTGGAACTTAGGAATCGTGTATCCTAGCGGGTACTTAATCTGATCGTACTAGCTTGGATATGGTCGCTCAGTTCTGACGACTTGGCCAGCGGCTTCGTTTGCTTGATGAGCTCGTATCTGTTGAGCTATATAATCATCGAGCGCTGATTTCGAAAGTGTTTCCTTCTTTGCGGCTGAAGAGGCCGGAAGAGGGTTTGATGTCTCCCCTCTATCGTCTTCAGTTATTACTGGAGGCTCTTCGGCTGGAGGGTCCGGCTGGATCATCATGCCCACCATATATTGGAACAATAGCGCAATTTGCTTTATGTTGGCCGCTTGTTCTATGGCCTCTTTGTCTTTCTTCTCGAGGACTCTGCGGAGGAACTCGGCATCGGTTTCTTTTTCCTGACGCTGCTCCGACGACGTCTCCGGGCTTTCTTTTCGCCCAGTGAGTGCGTCCATCTGTGTCGGCATCTCTTGGAGCTTTTGTTGCTGCTCCTGAGTTTTCGTCACAGACCGTGTGAGCGGTCGATGACCCGTAGAAGCACAGCTTTTCTATTTTCCGGAAGCCATATAAACTATATGCACTACCATGCCCCCAGACTTGAGGCATTTGGATTCAATACCCTTGCAATTCGTCGCAGATGCAAGGATCTTCTCCGGCCTTCTCCTTTTGTGGGCGGTTGAAGTTGAGGGGGCCGTTGCAGCGGGCACTCAAATAGACGACACCTTCTGTGACACGACAGGGTGGTCATTCTCTTGCCAAACCCTCATTTTCTTCGGTCGGCGAAAGTAGTCTTGGCTAATCACAGAGTCTTGGACCCTTCGCCAGACCCTATGGATTTTGGAGGACAGCCGCTGAGGGGGCTATTCCAGGTTCGCCTTTGTAACGTTCTCCACAGGTGGAGGAGATCTTTTCAACACAGCAGTTGGAGAGTTTTTGCGCACCCTCCTAAGTGGTTCAAAACTGTTCCCAGTTGGAACAGCAGCATCAATTTCCACCATTGGAGCTGGTAGAGTCAATCCAGAAGGGGAATTGCCCCCAGCTTTCCTCACTCGGCACCAATAGCAACGTCGAGCGCGTCTTGTAGATGGGATCACCTCCGTTGTCGGGGTAGCTGCATTGTGCTTCATGCTTTGTTGAGAAACTGCTGTTGGTGTCAGCTTATCAAAAACTGACGTCCGCTGAGAGGGGATGACCAACCTGTCGAAGGCTGACTTTCGAGCAGGGGTAGCAGCCTTGGTGACTTCGCCTGGAGCGGGAGTTGGAACGGCAAGTCTTGTGAAGACCGACCCCTTAGTAGGAGAAGTCTCTCTGATGACTTCATTTACTGGAGCAGGGATGGCTATCCGTTTCGGGATAACCTCTTCAGGTATTGTGGGCTTCTTCACGGGCCCATTGGAGCTTTGGCCCAGTCTGTTAAAGACCGAGGCATTGGATTTGGGTGACCCGTTGAGAGGGGTCGCGGTAATTGCAAGCCGATCAAAAACCGACTTCTTCAGAACTTCTTGCGATGTCACTGGGGCGTTGAAGCTCATTGGTGGGAGCATGGTCCTGAAGAACAGTCCAGTAGTGGCCTGAGTCATTGTTCCACTGGCATGGCGGAGATGGAGGCCGCTTGGGGCCCACAGGTCACTCCTCCGGCGAGGACGGAGTGGGAGTTGTCGTTGCAGCTGGTGCAGTTGGAAGCCATTTTCTCTGCACGGGAGCAAGACACCAAATCTTAGTACCTCGAATCCAGGAGCAACCAAATTAAACCGCGATTCATTCGCGAAACACGATACACGAAGTGTGGACTGGAAAGAGGAAAAGATCCCACCGGGCGTGCCAGAATCTGTTCACCGCCGAAAACCGGGAAGACAGACGTCTTGCCTGAATTTTGGGGGCAGATGCTATTTGGTTTTATCCGTCCACCTTTCCGAAGATGCCAAGTTGATTTATGACACCGTGTATCGGAGGTTTAGACGGATGTGGCCGTTGTAGCAGACTTCGTCAGATTCCCCCTCATTGTGGGGGGTTTTTGATTGTGGGGACGCTCTTCCCTGCAGGCCCAAGCCCCTGCAGTTAATTACGTTATCGCATCACGGTAACCACTTTCTCCTACTCTACAAGGTCACTTCGTGTCGTGTGTGTTTGTTTTATTTGTGGTTGCCCGTGGATTGTATACGGAGACTAATTTACGTTGTCGCCCGTAAGGTGTGGATTAGTCCAAATCTGTATTTTCTTAGATTTGGGTTTGGGTTGGTTTAAGGATTGTTAGTCTTGTTTTGGACTAAGGTCAACTCAAACGTTTGTTGAGAATACGTTAGTCTAATTTTAGACTAAGATCTACTCAACTAGGGTTTTGGGATTATTTAGATCCAACGAAAGAATATTTGGACTCTATCGTTTTAGTTTAGGGACGTTGCGGTCCATAAGTTTTAGGACATCATAGTCCATGGAGTTTAAGGACATCATAGTCCGTAGTTTAAAGACATCATAGTCTATAGAGTTTCTGGTTGTCGGGACCCGCCACCTCTCTGAAGACGTTGAAGTATTACAGTGATACATATCAGAGGAATGAAGAGATGTACCCCTGAACCAATGTTGGTTGGGAGATCTGTAGTCAGATTTGGGACTAAGACCAATTAGGGAAATTGTGAGCACATGGGCTCGGTTGGTCTGAGTTAGGGACTTGTGGCAAATTTGGGCTCAGCCCACTCAGTTTTGATTAAAGTGTTGTACACTTGTTTGGGCTCGGTCCCTTTTTGTTCATGTCGAGCATTAATTTGGGTTATGACACCCATTTTTCTTTTGTCTTTTATTGAGCGTTGAACACTCTTTATGGCGCAGAGCGCTTTATGTACAGAGCGCTTAGCGATGAGCGCCAGATTTGGAGCGCTAAGGCGCTTCCTCTGAAATAGCGCCCACTTAGGGAGCACGAGGAGCGCTTGGCGCTTAACGCCAGATTTGGATTGCTGGAGCACTAAAGCGCTTCCTTTATAATAGCGCCCACGTGAGGAGCACGTGGCGCACTTGGCGCTGAGCGTCAGACCTGAAGCGCTAAGGCGCTTTTGATAAAATAGCGCCCACATGAGGAGCACGTGGAGCGCTTGGCGCTGAGCGCCGGACTTAGAGCGCTAAAGCGCTTCTTTTAAAATAGCGCTTGGAGCGCTAGGCGCTGAGCGTCAAACTTGGAGCGCTGAAGCACTTCTTTTTAAATTGGAGCGCTAAGGCTTTTCTCTGGTAGCTCTGATCAGTTCTGTGCCCTAAGAATTAAATTCTCGGTTTATAAGAGACTTTGTCTCATGGATCTAAGAACTAAGTTCTTCTCTTTTTGTTGAGATGCTTTGATCTTTTCTGTTTTTTGTGAAAGACTTGGTCTTATAGATCCGTGATCTAGAAAAAGAGCTGAGTTCTTATGATGTGAGAGTTAAACTCTCAAGAATTGAGAAGATGTTATGATCTCTCTTCTTATCATTTACCTTGAAGAAAATTTCTTCTTCTTAGAGCTTGCTCTTCTTTTTTTTCTTTTCTGAGAACTTGAAGTTTATGGGGGGGTTCTTCTGTCCCAGACTTGAAGTCTTGGGTCCTTTATATAAGGGAGGCTGATTTGTTGAATTAGTTAAGGAAATTTTTCTCTGATTGATTTAGGATGTTTCCCCACCATTGGATCTTTGATCCTAGGGCTTCTGTTTTACAGAAGACAATCTTCTTGTTTTTAACAAGATGGGAAAAATATTTTCACATACAGAACTTATTCTGTATCTTGGTGATTTTTAATCACCATTGGATCTTTGATCCAACGGTGCTCTGATTTACAGAGCATAATCTTTCTTGTTTGGAAATATTTGAGGGGTATTTTCTCAATAGAATTTTATTCTGGTAATTTGATGATTTTTAATCATCTTCATTGGATCTTTGATCCAAGGATGGAGAACGTTTAGTTCTAGCGCCAGCGCTCTCGTACATTGCACGTGAGGCGCTGTCTCAGAGTCTTTGACTCTTGGCGCTAGCGCACTTAGTGCTGGCGCTCTCATGCTTTGCATGTGAGGCGCTGCCTCAGAGTCTTAAGCGCTGGCGCTCTTGGCGCAAGCGCTCTCGTGTTTTGCACGTGAGCGCTGCCTTAGAGTCTTTGACTCCTAGCACTGACGCTCTTGGCGCCAGCGCACTCGTGCTTTGCATGTGAGCGCTGTCTCAGAGCCTTTGACTCCTAACGCTGGCACTCTTGGCGTGAGCGCTCTTATGTGCCGCTGCCTTATTTCAAATTTCCAATTTTGAAATTTTAAATAGAGCTTTGTTCTCTGATTGGGGGAAACAACCCTTTACATAAAAATATTTAATTTTCATCCAATTGCTTTTACGTAAATTACTATATAATAATATTGGATTTTTCTAGTTGCTTTCGCATGACTTTTATAATATATTGTTTATTTTAATTTCGAGGACGAAATTTTCTTTAAGGGTGATATGATGTAATAACCGAGTCATAATGTACACTACATATTTTGAATAAATATATTTTTTTTACATGTTTTGACGGAAAACCTTGACAAAAAGGTTTATTTGAATTTAAGAATATTAAATATAATTTTTAGGTGTTTAGAAGAATATAAATACTATTTTTTTTAGTATTTGTAAGATTTATTTAGAAAAGGAATTTTGAAGGAAAAGATTTATTTTAATACGAAAATTTGGAAATTCGATAAGGTAATTATTTTGAAATCTTATAGAATTTATTTAGATATTTTTGTATTTAAACCTATTTTAAAAGTATTTTAGCATAAAGGAAAAATAAAACATTAAAAATTTTAAGAAGAGGGTGGGGGCATGTGGGCCCCACACGCCTACTTGGGCATGCCCCATGCTGCCACATGAGAGGAAGATCCGTCACGTTGGCTAAAGTTGAAGAGTGAGTTATTATTTTTATTAAATGGTCTTTATTATGATTAATTGTTTTCTTTTTCTTTTTTTAAACCTATTTCTAAACCCTTTACACTAAAACCTCCCATATATCTCTTTTTTCCCTGCAACAGCCTTCTCCATCACCTCACTCTTTGCTGAACCCCTCCCTCCATAGCCGAGCCTCCTCCTTCTTCTTGCTCGAATTACATTGTTTTCCCT
Source organism: Agapanthus africanus (assembly GCA_030015575.1). Taxonomy (NCBI): domain Eukaryota; kingdom Viridiplantae; phylum Streptophyta; class Magnoliopsida; order Asparagales; family Amaryllidaceae; genus Agapanthus; species Agapanthus africanus. Next base: position 798,659,159 of record CM057340.1, read on the forward strand.
CTTCTCCTTCCCCATTCCTCCATCACCTCACTGACGAACCTCCTCACAAATCACCACCGAACCCACCTCCTTCTTCAAACTCCACACCCACCATCTCCCGCAATCTTGAGCCACCTCCGGCCACCACGCTCATCGCCGACGACGCTCTCCTCGACCCCACTTCCTTGAGCTCCCCTCGCCACCACACCCGCACCTCCACCTTCGACCCCATCACCGTCGCCCTGACCATCTCCCTTACCAACAACCGAAAACCCAATCCTCATCGCCCTCCAAACCAACTCAAACCTAAACGCCAACATCCTTGTCGGTGCCCCACTGCCTCGTCTCCATTCACTTCACCACCGACCACCAACCCTGGCCATCACCCCATTGCTGCAGCCACCGGCAACCCCTTCTTCCCTTCACCACCCTCATCAACATCACCGTTGCACCTATCGCTGCCGGCACCTCTCAGAACCCACCACCACCTTGAGAACCCCATCGCATCCTCCTGCTCCGTCCACCTGAAGACCCAGAGCACCGCCGTAGCAGCCTCCTCTCCATCGAGCCATTGCCATCATCAACGACCACTCCACCACCACTAACTCCCCACTCCCTTCCTCTATCACCGACCCCTAACCACCATCACCGCCGGAACCACCCACTGCGCCGCCCATCACCGACTAGTCGCCGCTTCCATCACCAACAACTTCATCGGACCCACTCCCACGTCGTGACGTACCCACCTGTGTGCCACGACAGCACCCACTCCATACCCGGCACCACGCCACAATCGGACCCACTCCCGCGTCGTGCCACGCTCGTGTCACCTACGTCTAGTACCGGATCGCCACGCATCGTGCACACGCCACGCACCGTGTCCAGCATTGCACCGTCTCGTGTCGAGACGAACTCTGCACGCTGCGTCGCTTCTATATCAGCGACCAAGGCAAGTGGAACCATTTTCACTTGCAATATCATGCTACTTTAGTCCACCAAATTCATATGATACTGTTAAATAATTTGTAATATATACATATGTGTGTTATTGTACGTATACATATCACTACTTGTATAGAGATGAGTCAAATCGAACATCTATACCGTGGGCCATCGTTTTCGGTTATTTTGGATCGAAACCATCTTGGGTTTGTTGATCGTATGAATATCATTTAGGTTTTTCAAAAAAGCGAATCGGGTTCGATCATCCATTGTGTACACCGGTTAAGCGCTCGATGCGAAAACCGTCTTAAGATGGCGGAACTTAGGTTTAAGGGATTACTTTAGTGATAATGAAAACTATGTAAAAATATTGGTTCGAAAATACGGACCCTAACACTGTAGAATGTCAACCCCAATTACATCCACCAAGTCTGAAACTTTCCGTAGATGTAATAAATTAGTTATACACCAGAATATTGTGTTCGAGGGCTCGTATCGAAGCTAACTCAACAACCTAGAACCCTACATAATTTATAATCTGTTCCTAATTCAAAACGGGAAGGAAAACTGTTCGGGAGTACGGATCTGGACTGCAGTCCAGAGCAGCACTGCTTGCCAACACTTGATTGGAAATGCTTTTACATCTCTGTGTGAAAATGGTATTATTCCGAACCCTATACCGTAGCGAATAAAAATCTATTAGCTAACTGTTAGAAGTGATTTCATTAGTTTTTACCATCGTTTACTATTTTAATCACATTTTAAACCATCAGTACATATTGCTGTCCCAGGCAGGGACAGAACGTATATTCCGATATTACATAATATATAACTCCCAGTACACTGCGGATATTATCAATTCGTATAGTGCGTTGGAAACCTGACTGAAAAAACTAAATATTATTCAACTGTAGCGTCGCCTAATTATGCTCCCAACTGGGAGTAAAACGTGTTACGAAACGGACTTCCGGTTCAGAAATTGGATTTCCGGCAGTAAAAACTTAAAATGAAATGACCATAACTAGCAAACCTAAAATCCGATTGACTCAAAACCAATTTTGATGGATATATAATTAAACATAATGCTTACCCCTTTTATATTGTTTTGCTTAATTCCGTACGTGTGGATTATAGTAAATTTGCGAGTGGTATGAAATTGGCTGCTATATTTTATTCGTATTACAATTAATTGCATTCTCATCATATCATGTAGCGGTTATATTCTCATTTGAATAGTGGTCATAAACATTGATAACCTAGTGACCGTGTTACATTACCCAGTGATAAATATTAGTGATTGGATTGTGGCAAGTACGTTAGTCTTAAAGCGTGAATGAATAAGTGAAGTAACACTTACTTGTATACAATCAGCAGTACCAGTTAAATTATTGCATTGTCGACGCCTATGAGACATATATAAGTGTAACTATAACTGGAATGGAACGGTTATGGAAACACTTATATTAGTGTCATAGGTAAGACATCGAGTACTGTCCATTTTTCTTGGATACCAGTCGAGACATGCTTGTTGGAGACCCTGTCTCCAGTTCCCGTATAGACTTGTCATGGGGCGACTAGTATTTGGGTTCATGGTCGATATTTGATGTAGACCGCGGGTGTGGGGTAGTTTGAGTGTGGGTTCGATCGACGGAATCTCGGGAGTCCCATTGCCGGCATATAGAGCAATTTCGGGAGTCGTATGGGTGGTATTACTGATTATTAGCGAGCGTGATTCGGGCCCGTGTTCCCTTGCCCCTAGGGCCTACCCTTGGGTTGGGGATACTTCTACGGTAGTTGACGCTCACACTTGGACTGACTATAGGTTTAGTGACTTGGACATTGAGACTTAGAGACTGATAGGTTTAGTGGCATGGATATTGCATTGATTACTGATTCGATATGCCTGCTATATTGTTTACCTGTACCGGTTACTCCATACTCATGTCATCACTCCATGTTTACTGTTTCATGTTCATCCTCATTGCACGTGTTTACATATGTATTTATATATATTGTTATTGTGTCGCTCTGACGACCAGAGTATGCATACTCAGACTGAGAAGTGGACTTAGCTCGGATCAGGATCTGTCGTACCTCGAGGATATTATGGAATTCTAGATCGGCGATACCAGCACTATCTTTCCCTTGATCTCTATCTGGTTAGTTTTATATCTGTTGATAAAAGTAGTGACTGCATTTCTCATTACCTGTGCATTGATTACTGATTACCACATAATGCTAGAAGCCGAAGTGTGACTACGGCAGGATATTTTCTTGACCGTAGGAGCATGGCTGGCCTTGTCAACCCCTCATATTCCGTATTTTAGGAAGCAGGGCGTGACACAACTGCTTCTCTTGTCCTAATTATTTTCCTACCATTTATATTCTTCCTATTCATTTAATTTCTAAAACTCTAAACCCTAACCTTAAATCCTATTTTTTCCTTTTCTATATTTTTCTATCAACTAAACCTTAACCCCAATTTCAAATTTTCCCCAAACCCTAACCCCTAGTCGGCCCAGCTGCTTAGCCCAATTCCCCTTCTCTAATTCTTTTCTTTTCTTTTCTTCTATTTCCCTAAGGGCTCGGCCCAAGACCCTCACCCTAACACATCTCAACCCGACCCGAGCCTTCTCTTTTCCCTCTCCTTCTCTTCTTTCTCTCCTCTCTCTTTCTCCTCCACCCCAACATCACCCCACTTCTACCTCGTACCGGCTCCTCAAGATACGCGCTCACCCCACGACGCAGCCCACGCCTTCAATGCTTCCTAGATCCTTCGCCCGTCTCCCCACTTTATAACATCTCCTCTCTCTTCATCTCTCTCACTCTCAATCTCTCTTTCTCTCTAACTCACCTCACCGACCCCTTCACCATCGACGACCCCACTACCTGAACCGTCGCTACCGCGACCACCTCCTCTTCTTACTACCAGCACATCACCGTCACCGTCATCCTCCCCGTCTCCTCCAAGCACGTAGTTTAACAACTTTGAAATCCCTGTAAAAAAAAGCTACTTGTTTATTGTATAGAAATGGTATTTCAGCCTGCTGTAAAGTCATAAGTCATTTTGTTTATTAAAAATAAGAAGCAACTTGTAGCTCACTGGTAAAACCTCTATACTGCTACGACATAGCCTGTGTGTTCGAATTCCATCAGACCCAATTATTTTTTTATATTTTTTTTAAATTTTTGGAATCCCGAGAGTTGCACGTGCAATACATGGAGAAACAAAAAGTTTCAGAAAAATCAAACAGGCGCAAAAAAGAGTAAACAATGATTAAATATGGTGGCACAAATCTCGAGGCGATTGGGCCAGATCCGATAGCCCGTTTTGCTAATATGGCCGCCGCCGCCGGTCCCGATATGCCTAATCCCCTTCGTGCGTTGCACACACACCCTTTCAGCTTCCCTCAACTTCCCTGTTTGATTTCCTTGCAATTAAACAGTGACCATTTAATTCACCATTTAACACCATTTTAATTCTTTTAATCCAAAATTTCAATTCCCAAACCCTAAATTCTTCACTATAAATACCACATCATGCCATAGCTCTCCTCTATTATGAAAATTTCTATCAAAACTCTCTCAAAAGTTTCTAAGTGCAAGTGGAGTTAGCAACCAAGCACTTTTCGTTGAAGATCAAAGTCGTTTCCGGAGTTTCCGCGACGCCACGAAACCCTCTCTCTCGCTCTCTCTCTCTCTTCTTTAACCTCTTCCCAATCCTACACAACGAGTAAGTTCCTCTTCTCTCTTTTTCTTTCATCTCAAATTATCTTCTAAAAATATATCAGTAAAGTGGAGTTAACTCCGATATGTGTAATTTTAACTTTTGTACTCCCCTCATTAAGCAAGATAAGTTAAACTAACTTTCTCACACCATTCGTAACCGTATTTGCAATCATTTAGATTTTAGTTTAATGAAGTTTTCATGAGAAATAATCAAATAACGAACTTTTCATTAAAATACCATGAACTTTAGTATAACCCTTAGTTCGATAATTGTTAAAAATACTTTTAAGAAAACTTCACGGGGTAATGACCTACTCTACACGCACACTATGGTTTCATAACACGGTATTCTAAACATATGGCTAATTTAAAGAATAAGTTTTACATTAAAATACCATATTTTTCAAAACGGGTTTCTTTTAATCGGTATTTTTTGGAATCCTTAGCAATTACTCCTCTACAACCTTCGTTAGGGGACGCTCTAATGGATGGTATGAATTATCGCACAGCATTAGAACCATAGAGAGAGATGCAGAATTTCTCACGGAGTATTCGCTCTCGAAAGAAAACAAAAATATGGTTTTTAAGAAATACGACTTTTCTAAACAAAACTAAATTTTGGAAAATTATATAAAATTATGAATTTGTATTTTCAATAAAAACATATTATGAAACTATATTTTTAAAATGAAATATTAGAATTTTTAATAAAATTCGACCAAGTTTCCAAAAATAGTATTTTTCATAAAAATACCATAAACTTTCAAAAAGCTAGGTTTTACCACTAAAATACCACAATAATTAAAATATATGTTCATGAAAACCTTATATACTATAAATCACCCTCGAGATTTATTTTTAAACTATATTAAAGTATTTGTCATAAAAACCCCTCGAGATATGCAAACAATATTCTAAGAACTATAAAATTAATATAGGTTTAAGTGGTATCATTTCTCTTGAGCCCCGGAGAGCCGGAGAAAGTGAGTGCTTGCCTTCAGGTTAGAAAACTTAATAGAGTTATCAAATGGCAATTGTCTTGGAAAAAGACATAAATCATGCCGTCCATGTGCAACAGTTGCCGATTTCTCCCGAACATAAGATTTTTTTTACAGTTTAAATCAATTCATATAAAAGATCTGAACTCAAGTCCAAACTCGAACTTTGAATCTAAACTCGAACTCAAACCCTAAACTCAAAACTCGAATCTAAACTCGAACATGAACTCGAACCCAATCTACATGAACAAACTTGACTCGAACCAAGATTCAATTGTCATGACTCGCATATTACTTGATTCACTCGACTTCATTCCACACCTTTTGTAATCTATGGTTTCGAATAAGACATGTTATAATCAACCAATAAAATCAACTAAGGCTATCTTACAATTATAATATATATTATACTCGGGATGCTTGGGATAGTTTCTTGTGTGAATCCAATGGAGCTTCAAGAACCCCGTATTAAACTCTTTTTTATTTTACTCGAATATCAGTCGGGTTGACTCATCCACAGCCTAAATCTCCGATGCTAACACATGAAATGGGCCCGTGTTTCCTTTCTCCTGGGGTCCCACTCTTGAGCTCATGAATAATTCTACCGCTGCGTTGACATTCACACCTAGAACTTAATCCTAACATGGTGACCATATAGAGACCCATAGTACATATTCACCCATGAACATATACTCTTACTCGTCATATATATATTCTACATTTGTCATTTTCTTTACTCTTACTTTATCTTGGGGACTTACCGAGCGCTAGTTCGTTGACAGGAATTCCACCTACTTTTCTTCTCTTAGAACTTCGTCTACTTTTCTTCTCTTAGAATTTCATCAGATAAGGTCGAAACGGAGGAGGTGGAGTCCATAGAGGAGAACTACAACCGGATCACTACTCAAGTGTAACACCCTAGTACGTTTATACAATATAATTTGGTATTTTAAATCTTTCTTTATAATTCTTTTATTCTTATTGCTATTGGGTTCCGAATGATGCAATTAGTAGTTGTGGTTATTATCCGACCCGACCCGCATGTTTGAAACCCAATATGGCGTGAGATTATATCAAATATTTGCTAGTACGATATATCCATGTGAATAGAGTGTTAAATATATACATAATATATTTTAAGCTTTACATATCTCTTTATAATATAATATAAAAACAAATAATATTTTTTCCCTATCTAGCCTTGCATGGAAAATTACCCCATATCAGGTAGTTGCGTCCATATATCATGTTCATATCCTAAGAGTTAGACAGAAAAATAATTTAAGATTTCTACGTATATTTACATAGATTTTATTGGGGGTATATGTATTTAATTATAGACATTTGCATTATGGTTAAAATCCTTACGCATATTCTTCATATTTATAAACTATAATTTTTAAAGGGATACGGGTAATATTCGGAGTGATTTGATATTATCTAGTAACCCTAATATATATATATGTGTGTGTGTGTGTTGTGTGTGTGTGTGTGTGTATGTGTCACGCCCCACCCTCAATAAAGAGAGTATTGTCCACTCTGGCCGAAACCATACGATTTTGTCCTTCGGTGCGAACCGGACCTGACCAGGGACCACTTCCCAGGAGGTCACCCATCCTAGAACTTTCCTGGCTCGAGCATGCTTAACTACGGAGTTCTCAAGCTCCTATAGTGCCGGTTCACCTAAAAGGTGCCTCTGTATTGAAGAGTGGTATCATTCCATTTATAGTACAGATCTGCCCTCTTTCGAAATGTACTCCGAAAATTCTCTATTGTTCTGCAGTGGGTCTCACGGATTCAAGAGGTGGGTCCCACGGATTCAAGAGGTGGCCCCCACCCACTTGGCGTGACACTTTGTTCCGTGAGCAAGAACCGGGTCCCGACAAGTTGAGAAAATCCAAATAAAAATATATAATGAAAAATTGGATTTTATTAAAGAAATTTGCAATTCTAAAATACCAGTTATTACAGGACTTCATGTGATTCTTGTACCGTACATGTGCCTTTTCGGGTCGTGAGAGTGTCGTCGGGAAAATTCCTGGACTTTATAGTCCGATATCGAGGGATCAAAATCAACCTATCAAAGATAAAGGCAATCATGGAGATGCCTCCTCCATAGAATCTGACGTAGCTAAAATCCTTCCAAGACATGCATGCTTACATACGAAATTCATGTGGATATCATGTGACACATGAGCGTCTCACATGATATCCACATGAGTGTTAAACACGTGAGGCACTAGCATCTTGGCAACGCCTCGCGTGTTAAACACGTGAGCGTCTCACGTGATATCTACATGAGTGCTAGTGCAACCTCTTAGCACCCACGTGACAAACACGTGAGCGTCTCATATGCTATCCACATGAGTGCTAGGCCAGTATCTTGGCGACGTCTCACGTGATATCCACGTGAGTGCTAGTGCAGTCGCTTGGAAGCTCTCATGTAATGTCCACATGAGTGCTTTGGGCCAACGTCTCATGTGCAAAGCACGTGGCGCATTTACCAACCCATTGGGCAACACTTCATATGCAATGCACGTGAGTGTTATTTTTGATAGAATTAAATTCTATGTGGAAAATATTTCCATGATCTTTCTTAAACTAGAAAGATTTTCTCTGTTAAACAGAGAACTCTTGGATCAAAAATCCAACGGTGATTATAAAATCACCAATGGATCATCTAATAGAATTAAATTCTATCTTAGGTAAATATTTTGCTAATCTTGTTAAACAAAAAAGAATGATCTTCTCTATTAAATAGAGAGCTTTTGGATTAAAAATCCAATGGCGAATAAAATTCACCGGTGGATCTTAAGGATCAATTCGATTGATTATGAAATCATTCATGATCTCTCAATGAGAAATTTTCTCCAACAGATTGATCTTTTCCTTCTCCTATAAAAAGGACCCAAGAGATTGAATCTGGAGGAGAGGGCAAAACCACACATAAACATTTTACAAAATAGAGAAGGCCCCCTATAAACTTCTGTAAAAATACATAAGGCTCTCCAAAAGTTTCGGCAATAAAGAATTTAATTCTCTTCAAAAAAAAAAAGATCTTCCTCTCAAATCTTAGGTAAAGAAAATACAGAGACAAAAACATCTCTCCTCTACCCATCATATATATCTAAGGGTTGAACCCTTCATAAGAACTAAGTTCTTCTTCTGAATCTGAGATCCATAAAACAGATCTCCCAAAAAAGAGAATTTAATTCTCATAGGGAAGATTTTGTTCTTGAGAATTAAAAATTCAGGAAAGAACAAGGTTGAAAAAAGAACATGGAAGAACAAAAACATAAAAAGATGGAGTTCATACTCCAGGAACTTGGTTCCCAAACATGACAATAACTTAGTTCTTAAAGAATATGATCCCAGATTCTTAAAATAGTGATCTTAGTGATCGTTGATGGTCAAAATACCATTAACAGAAGTTTAACTTTTCTAAAAAATATGAAAAGAGATTAAATCTCTAAGGACTCGACGTCTCGTGTGACATTCATATGAGCGCTCATAAAAACATTAAGACTCGGCATCTCACGTGATATCCATGTGAGCGCCTGAGATTGAGCGCCTCATGTGATACGTACGTGAGTACTTAAAAGCCATGAAGACAGCGCCTCACGTGATATACACGTGAGCGCTCAGATGTTGTAGACTTAGCGCCTCATGTGTCATACACGTGAGCGTCTGAGTATGAGCACCTAACGTGAGCATATGTGAGCGACATATATATTTTAGCACCACTGGGTAACATAAAAGCCCATTATTTAGCCTAAAATGGGTTAGATTCCCAGAAGTTAAACTTCTCTTATTATAAATCAACAGAGCCCATATTCTCGCTATATTTGAGTTGATCTTAGTCACATATATGACTAGAGATCTTCAACCCATATTATTTAAGTTGATCTTAGTCTAATATAAGACTAACGATGTTTAGATAAAATACATGTTCACCAAGAAGCCATTCTCCAATATGTTTTATTCCCTCACCTACGGGATTTGGTTCAAGGATACATCTTTCCACACCTATGATGTACGGCTTAATTCCTCACCGTCTTCAGAGAGGTGGTTGGTCCCAATAACCAACAACTCCTTTCTCGTCTCTACTTGATGAAATATATGAAATTTCATCAAGATAGGGAATGCTTTACGCATCCCATATAAATGTGCACCCTCATATCAATACACCTCACATTGATGCACTTCCATATTGTTGTGTATACCTCATATTGATACGCAACCCATATAAATGCGCATCTCATATTATGCTCCAACTTTATACATATATGTATATGTATATCTTTGAAAGAAATATAAATGCCTTCAAATTGGATCGCATCCCAATATTGGGTGCATCCCATGTCACCATCGTTCACTTCGCCACGTAACATTTACACGTACGTGCAAGATGAATAATGGACTATGATGTCCCTAAACTAATATTGAACTGCGATATGTTTAAACTAATATGTTTTGCCCTGTAGACTGTCTCCATATTGACTACCGTATACTATCATGGGCTATTCATATATGATCTGATGATCAATTGAGCCCATACGCTCACTGTTCCTAAGTCAATCTTAGTCTTATATACAACTAACGATTCTTAGATCAAACTCATATATCTCATGAACTTATGGACCTCATTTATATGAGATCTGCGTCCTGGGTTCAACACCTCAAATTTAATATATACGGATTTGGACTAATACGCGTCCTACGAGCGATAACAATATTAGTCTCCGTATACAATCCATGGGCAACCCTAAAAATAAATAAACATAATACGATACGAAGTGATCTACCTAGAGTAGATGAAAGTTATTATTGCAGCGCGATACCGTAATTAACTACAGGGGCTTGCGCATGTAGGGAAGAGCGTCCCCACAATCAAAAAACCCTCACAAATGAGGGGGTCTGATAAGTCTGCTACATCAGTCACATCTATTCAAACTTCCGATATACGGTGCCATAAATCAACTTGGTATCTTTGGAGATGTGGATGGATATGTTCATATAGCATCTGCCCCTAAATTCAGGCTAGACGTCTCCGCGTCCCAGTCCGGTTTTCGGCGGTAAACAGTCCTGGTCATCAAAGACGAGCTTGATTGGAGAAAACCCTTCATAGAGTACCTCCGATATGATAGGCTACTAGAAGAAAAGTCTGTGAGGGTTCAGCTGAAGAAAAGAGCTCTACGATATGTGTTCGTAAATGACATACTATATTGAATATCATATGACCAACTCTGGCTCAGGTGTCTGTTCTCGGCCGAAACCCAAAAGGTCATGAAAGAAGGTAACTCGGGCGTCTGCGGAGCACACTAATCTGGCCCCAAAATGCAACTTCAAATTAAGTGGCTCGGATATTACTGACCTACCATGATAAGGGATTATGAGGAACTTGCGAAGAAATGCCACTTCTGTCAAATACATGACAACTTCATATACAAGTTTCTCAATCCGCTATATCATACTATAACGTCATGGCCATTCGAAATATGGGGCACCTACATAGTTGGACCAATTGGTCCTCCGTCGTCTACAAGCCACCGGTTCATATTGGCCGCAACTAAGTACTTCTCCAGATGGGCTGAAACTGTCCTGCTAAAAGAAGTCAAGATAGAAGATATTCTAATATTCTTCCAGTATAACGTGATATACTGTTTTGGCACATCGTGGTAGATCATCTCTGACAACATGCCTTCTTTTAAGAGATTCAAATTCTCAAGGTTCGCCACTCAACACAAGATAGACTGATGATATTTCTCCATCTATAATCTAAGAGCCAATGGGCTGACCGAAACCTTCAACAAAACTTATGTAAGCTCCTAAAGAAAAATACTTCATCCAACAAAAGTGACTGGAATCTCAAGCTCCATGAGCTACTGTGGGCATATCATACCACGTACCGCACTCTAAACCAATCTACCTTATACTCACTATTCTTCGGGGTGGAGGCAATTCTTCCCCTCGAAGTCGAAGTTCCAAGCTTAAGAATAGTCGTCCAGTACAGTCTGACAAAAGAGGAAAATCCTCTCATTCGGCTTGAAGAGCTCGACGCGCACGAAGAAAAAAGACTCACAGTTCAACAAAATATTGAGTTGTATCGAGCACAAATGTCACGGGCCTATGACAAGATGACCCGTCTCCGTGTCTTCAGGAAAGATGAATTGGTGTTGGTCCTTAAAAGACCGATCATTCTCATTCGACATGTAAAGGGAAAATTCGAGCCAAGATGAAAAGGGCCATAAATCATCGAAAAAGTATTTAACGGAGAAGCGCTAAAGGAAATAGGCCCATGCCACCCATTAACGGCCGATATCTCAAGAAATACTACGCATGAATACCCTAAATCGTAGATAAGCTAACCTCAAGAAAAATCCAAGTCCCACTCGACAAGTACTTTTAATTCCAGAAAGTCCCGCTGAACAAGGCAGGGATCAAATAAATAAAAAATCAAAGTCCCACCCGGTAGTGATTCCAAACTCAAAAGTCTCGCTGGATAGATGGGAAATTCCCAAAACAAATCAAATCAGCAGGTTAAACCAATGATCTCCGCACCAGAATCAATCAAGCATCGACACTCCACGTCGCAAAAAAGGAACCAAATCAAGCATCGACAGTCCACGTCGCAGTCACAAAAAGGGAATCAAATCAAAGTATCGGCCTCCACGTCGCCAAAAGGGAAGCAACAATCTCCACGTCGCCAAAAGGGAACCAGGTAACGACCTTCACATCACCAAAAGGAAAGCAACGACCTCCACGTCACCAAAAGAGAACCAAGCAACGACATCTACGTCATCAAAAGGAAAGCACCAACTTCCACGTCACCAAAAGGGAACCAAGCATCGACCTCTATATTGCCAAAAGGAAACTAAGCAATGACCTCCACGTCGCCAAAAGGGAATAGACCTCCACATCGCCAAAAGTGAAGCACCGACATCCACGTCGACAAAAGAGAACCAAGCAACGACTTCCACATCACCAAAAGGAAAGCAACAACATCTACGTCGCAAAAAAGGAACCAAGCAATGACATTCACGTCGCCAAAGAGAACCAAGCACCGACCTCCACGTCGCCAAAATAAAAGTAACGACCTCCTCGTTGCCAAAAGGGAACCAAGAACCGACCTCCACGTCGCCATAACAGAAGTAACGACCTCCACGTCGCTAAAAAGGAATCAAGCCAACCTCTTCACGAGACGGGATCCATCAATTTCATGCAAACAACCCATAAATGTACATTTATTGATAGGGCACATTGTTGGGGTCGAAATTTACACACCATTACCAAAATTAAAAATTAAAGTCAAAGTCAAGAAGTCAAATTCAACGCCCAAGTGGATCCAGATTTGACCCCAAACAACCGGGCCCATGTCCAAACCGCCTCGAGCCTAAGCAAAACCGACCACCGAAGAAAAGAATTATGTATAAAATAAATTTAAATATAATTTTTGGGAATAAATGTAAGGAAAATAGACAAAAAGCTAAATAATTGTAAAACCCATGGCTTATGTGCAAGCACATAGACATGGAATGGGCAAAAAAACAAAATTGTAAAGCCCAAGCGGCCCAAATGTAAAATGAAAAGTCTATATAAGCCTCCTATGATAAAATAAATAATAATTCTCTTCTCAATAAAGCGAGGGTTTTGAACCGTCTTTTTTTTTCCTCTTCTGTTCCTCTCGCAGGTCATTATTCTTCTTCCAAAAAATTTTTGAGAAAGCTTTTTTTCCGTTTTTCACTCCACTACAATTTGTTTTGATTCAAAAGCAATTGCAATTATTTGGAAAAAAGGTTCATCTTTGTCTTTTATTTGAAGAATTCTTTTGTACATAGGAATCTCTTGATCTTCCCTTTTCCCATTGATAAAAAAATCCATAAAATAAAAAGAAAAGGAGAAGAGGTGGAGGGGACGCGTCTCAAAGAGGGCGGAGGGAACACGTCTCAAAGAGGCATTTTTTTACACAAAATTCAAGATCAAAGTTTTGAAAATTTAAAAGGGCATCCTTAGACTAATCGGAATCGGAGGAGGGTGACCCCATCAAAGGAAAAAATTTCAGACTTTTCCTTTGGGAAAACCCTCGGTAATGCAGATTTCGGTCCGTATTTCCTTTTATAATGCAGATTTCGATCCATATTTCCTCCTTTTTGGTGGGTGCAGAGTTTTCCGTAGTTTACGTTTTTGTATGATAAATCGATAGGGGTAGCATTCATGCTACCAAAATTTTACCAAAATTACACCGATATACGTGCACTTGGTACCGTTCATAAAATTAAACAAAATATAAATAATAAATAATAAATAGATAAAATAATAATGAAAATAAGAAGCCAATCATTCTAAAAGAAAAAAATTGAAATTGAAGAAAAAAGAAAAGTGTGGAAGCTGGAGGGCTCCATTGGAGGGGAGGTCTCCGAGCTTTTACCCCCTCCCCCCCACCAAGAGGGGGAGGTTCCCCATTTGAAGACCCCCCCCCTCCATGAGAAGGGAGGTCGCGGGGACCTTCCGGAAGGGAGGTTCCCCATTCGGGACCCCTTCCATCGGAGGGGAAGTTCCCCAGCTGTCGGGGACTCCCTAAAGGGGAGTTTTCCATTTGGGAACCGCCTCTATTGGATGGGAGGTCCCCCAGCTTTCGGGACCAGATCTTCGAGAACGCCCTTTTCAAGGAGGAAGATCCCAGGCTAAAAATAAATAAATAAATAAAAACAGAAAAATATGAAATGAGCTAAAAAATTAATAAGTAAACAAATAAAAAATGATATGTACCCCCATTGTTTTTATTTTCAAACACCCATATCCCACGTTGAGTTCACATGGTTCACACGATCCGTTAATCGGAGATTCGCTCATTCCGGAGGGAGGGTAATTAACGGCATTTTTGTCCACAGCTGCCGGAAATGAGGATCCTTACTGATGATGCTCAATATTGGGGACCCCTAAGATCAGGACACGTGGCGGATAGCACGTCCCAGAACTCGGAAGGAAGGGCCCACAGAGGCCGACCAGGCCACCCCTGTACCCGACCTGCCCGCACAAGCCAGCCCTCCTCGGGGCTCCCTGCAGATTCGCCTCCTCGGCCCCTCAGCTCGTCCTGAGCTGCCACAAGACCAAGTATCCTCGGCCATCTCGCTCGTCCACGAGCCCCCCGATCGAGGCCGTCTTCTTCAGTCCTCCGCCCATATCCACCGCTTACAGGCGTAACCACCGCTCCCCGAATCTCGCCATGCGGGGATTCTCCGCCCGCAACATCCCACGTTCCACGCCTCCACGATCTACCTTAATGGGCGATCCGCTCTCTACGCGGGCGTGACGTCGAGAGCGTAAATGCCGGCGATATTCTCGCGCCTGCTGCTGCGTGCCTCCACCACTATATAAACTCCCATCACAGAGGGGTCAAGTAAGCCATTTTTGACTCCACTTAGCCATTACGCTGCTCGGATCTAGTACTAACTTGATCGTCAGAGGGTCCTCGATGGCGTCAAACCACCTCTAGACTTCTTTACAGGTACTTGGCGTCCAACTCCTCCAATCACCAAATTTCTTCAAAACCTATTGAGACCCACACACAACAGGGGATCCCCTCCAGAATCTGCCGGGAGATCGACGGAAGACAACATCTGAAGGAGATCTGAAAAGGACCTCCATCAGTTGGCGCCGTCTGTGGGAAACGCAAACTCCACAAAAACAAAGTTGGCCTTCCGATCTCCATCCACATGGCAAGCAACCATCCAGAAGATTCGGGTACCAGCCGCCGCCTCCCCCTCACCGGAGGCGTGGATGAACCCCCTCCAGCGACCATCATCCACGCCCTCGCCAGCCGAATAGATCGGCTACAGTCCCTCGTGGAAGCGCTCGTCCGTGCCCAAACGGCCGGGCCTGGGCCCCAGATCGCCGCCCCTCTGCCTTCGGAATGCTCTGCCCCCGTCGGCGCGGCCGACCACCAGCGGGCTGCGACTCCCGACCACGGATCCCACGAACCGTTACTCCCTGAGGCCCGCTGGGCGCCTCGCGGCTCCACCCCCAGGCTCGCCGCCGGAGCACTACGCCTCAAACCTCTTAGCAACCCTTGCCCCCTGAGGAGATGTCGGTCACCTCGCCTTCCTACAGGCATGACCGACACCCACTCATCCGACGGGGTCGCACAGAAGGGGTCCGCCACAACGGGTCGAGAGCCACCGCGCCCGGGGATCTGAGGAACCTCATCGAGAGGAACCGGAGCCGTGCCCAGATGCAGGTTTCCCACAGCAGAGGCCAGGGATCATGAGGCGCCGAGTCCTCGAGGTACCACGGCCGACTTGACGCCCTCGAAAAGAAGATCGAGGGCATGCGCCGGGAAGGGCACTTCTCAGCCGACGGGGCCGAGTATGCCGCCGACTCGCTCACCAAACCGTTCACTGAGGAACTGCTCGTTGTCCACGTCTCCTCGCGCAACAAACCCCCGAAGATCTCTCCGTTCGACGGGAAAACTAACCCCAAAGACCATTTGGATGCTTTCACCGTGGGAATGAGCTTCCAGGACCATTCGATGCCGCCCAGTACAGGGCCTTCCCTGCCACCCTCATCCATTCTGGTCGGGACTGGTTCCGAGGACTCGAGCCTCGCTCAATCTCGACCTTCGAAGAGCTGGCTACTCAGTTCCTCGGCCATTTCGTTGGGAACCGTCGGCAGAAGCGCACTATCGACTACCTCTTCACAATTAAGAGTGGAGACAAGGAGATGTTCAAGGCTTACATCACTTGCTTTTACAACGCCATCCTCGAGGCTCCTAAGCACCGGGACGAGGCCGTCATCACGGCGCTCAGATCTGGTCTAAGGCACAAGGAATGGCTGCGCTCCTTTGTATTGGCACAGCCTAAGACCATGGCCGAGGTCAAGGCATGGACCGAGCGCGAGGTTCAGCTAGAATCCGAGGTGAACGCGAACCTCCCCCGGGCAGAACGACACGACCAGAAGAAAAGGGCTCAGGAGGAGAGGCCGGAGCGTCAGCAGCCCTATCACCCGAAATTCCAGGAGTACACCCCACTTAATGTTTCCCTCGCATTGTTGCTAGAGGAGGCCCAGGGCGAAGGGTTCTTCAAGTTCCCTCCAATCCCGCGTCAGGCCTCAAAGTGGACCCGGGGCCCTTACTGCGCCTTCCATCGGACGCTGGGCCACGCCACCGAGGATTGTAAGCAACTCCGGGACTACATCGAGGAGCTCATCCGATCGGGGCACCTCTCGGCCTACTTAAGGGATAAGCGACAGGCCGACTACGAGCAGGAGCAGCGTCCTCCTCCCGCCGAGCTGACCATCGGCTAGATCATGCTTGCCTCCGCGGAGGACCAGTCCGGCACCCGGAGTGCCCCATACCCGGTGCCAGGCATGGATACCAGCAAGCCTCCAGGAAGCTCGAGCCACACTGATAGGGTCATCTATTAACCTGTACTTTTCTTATGGGGCAATGTAAACTCTCCCTAAGGCTATTGTCAATTTAATAAAGATCAACAGAACATTGCAAGGAAAGTAGAAAAGTTCTTATTTATTCAAAAAAAAGGGGTATTATGGGCTCCTCAGCCGTACATACAAAAAGAAAAAATTATTATTACAACAGCGGGGGAAGGGGGTGCAGAGAGCACTGCTCGTGATACTCGGTAAAGATTTCCGCCAGCCGAGGCCTCGCGAGATCCAACCTCAGTTCCCCCCACGCGCGTTAATCCCAAGCCTCAACTCGTAGCACTCGCGGACGAGCGCCTCCGAGTGAGCCAGCCGGTTTGCGGAGATCAGGCCAAAGCGCCTCAGAGACCGAAGCTTGTTCACGGCCTCATCATAGAGCTACTCGGACAGGGGGTTGTAAAGCCCCGGTGATGCTCTCCAAATGGAGTACATCAGCAACTGCAGCAGGGAGGAACGTCAGGGGAGCAGCCGGCCTAAGTGGTCCTCGATGCCCCCCCACACCAACTGCACTGTGTCCTCGGTGCAGTTCTGATCGTATAAGTACACATCTTCGAAGTGGATGATGTCAGGGATGGTGAACGGGAAGTCTTGCATTCTCGATCTTCTGTATGTGAAGGAAGGAAGGACCAGTACTCATTCAGCCTTATGTAGCCCACTGCGTCCCAGCGAAGCTCAATAGTCGCCCGCTTTCGCCCAAGAGGTCGCTGACACGCGGCAATCGTCAAGCCTTCTCTGGCGGAATCGAAGCGACGCGACCCTGGCGCTTCACCTCCCCCCGCATTCAACGCGCATGCTAACTGTTCCTGTTCCCCAAATGTATGGTCGGGCGAAACTTCTTGAAGATCCGACCCAGCAGCTGCCCTGTTCGTTCACCCCTGGCGGGTAGCTTCCCTGCCGCAATGCCAGGGACCAAAGCCCTCACCAAGAGGCAACCTAGCAGCTGCCCTGCTCGGCATCCCTGGCGGGTAACTCCCCTACCGCAACGCCGAGGATCAGAAAGTCCTCCCAGAGGCAGTCGGGCCCAACCATCGCTTGGCTATCCCTGGCGGGTAGCTTCCCTACCGCAACGTCAGGGATCAGAAAGTCCTTCCAGAGGCAGTCGGGCCGAACCATCGCTTGGCTATCCCTGGCGGGTAGCTTCCCTACCGCAACGCCAGGGATCAGAAAGTCCTCCCAGATGCAGTCGAGCACAACCATCGCTCGGCTATCCCTGGCGGGTAGCTTTCCTACCTCAACGCCAAGGATCAGAAAGCCCTCCCAGAGGCAGTCGAGCCCGAGGATCCCTCGCTCGGCTATCCTTCAGGACAAAAGCCCTCGCCAAGAGGCACCGGGCAGTGACCCTACCCAGCCAAGAGTCCTTGGTAGGCTTCTACAGCCCCTCCCGCGCCAAGGACCAAAGTCCTCCCAGATGCACTCGAGTCCTTGCTCGGCTATCCCCGGCTGGTAGCATCCTACCACAACCGACAGGGATCAAAGTCCTCGCCAAGAGGCACTGGGTAGTAACCCTACTCGGTCCCCGTCCTGAAGGATCAAAGCCTTCGCAAGAGGCAACCGGGAAACCACCCTGCTCGGTCATCTTCGGCCGGTAGCTCCCTACCCACGACGCCAGGGATCGGAGCCCTCGCAAGAGGCATCCGAGCAGCTACTCCCCTCGGTCTTCCCAGGATGGTAGTTGCCTACCCATGACCCCAGAGATCAAAAACCCTCGCAAGGGGCAACCGGGCAGCTACCCTGCTCAGTCATCTTCGGCCAGTAGCTCCATACCTATGAAGCCAGGGATCGGACCCCTCGCAAGAGGCATCCGAGCGGCTACCCCGCTCAGTCATACCAGGCTGGTAGTTGCCTACCCACGACGCCAGAGATCGAAGCCTCCATCCATCCTCGGCCCAAATAAGGCGGACAACCCTCCACCAACCACACGCAGACGGTCCGAGCTGCCAACTAGGGGCATCAGGTCCATCCAAGTCTCGAGCGATCTCTCCTCGACTTTGGGGCCATGGAGACGCCTTCTCCTCAGCAGCGCTTGAATCAACTCGACGTACGATCTCTTGGCAGATAGCCGACCTGACATGGAGGCCCAACATCGCAAGAAGAAAATTTTTATAAGCATTCTTCATGAACAAAAGACCAAAGCGCAAATCAATGAAACCAAAGAAAGAAAAAGTTTTATTAATAAAAGGCGGTCTTTACAGAGGGTATTTTTGGCTCCCCAGCCTAACAAAATGCCCGGAGGCTTATAAAGTTCCAGACACAGCAAAATAAAAAGGAGGAGGAAGACGAGGGCTTTAGGCCTCGGGGCCAAGAGCGACCTCAAGGCCCTTGACATCCACCACGAGGCGAGCTGGGTCCTCGGAGACTTCCTCGTCATTAATCTCTTGCCCCTGCACGCTGGTGTCCCGGAGGGGGTACTGGGCCCGGAGCTCTTCATCGGCGAACCCCGGCACCCGGGCCTTAACAGCGTCGAGGGCCTCGTGACAGATGAGGGTTGTGGCGACGGCCAGGTCATCATAGTAGTCTTTAGACTTCTTGTAGCCCTCCACCGCCTTCGCCGCCGAGAGGTCGGCCAACTTGGCCACCCTCAGGTCGGCCGACTTCGCCCACTCAGCCGCCGCCCCCAGCTCCTTCCAGAGGGCTTTCACGGTCTTCTTCAGGTTGCCGGCCAGCACCTGAGTGTCCTCAAGCTTAGCCTCAGCAACCACGGCGGCCTCATGGTGCCGGGTGACCTCCCGCTTCCTGGCCTCCACCTCGCCCTCCAAGGCGACAACCCTGGCCTTCATCACCTCCAGCTCCCGCTTGGAGCTCTTTTCCAGCGAAACGAGCTAGCATGCAGCTTTCATCGCCGGGGCTACCACCTCGGCCTCTATGCGCAGGGCGAGAGCGACGCGCTGAAGGACCTGAAAAACAGAAGAGAGATCAGGAAGATGAGAGAGGCATCGAACCTCGAAAATAATAATAATGAAAGATAATCGCTTACCTGCATAGACTCCTGGGCGATGGACGCCAGCTGAGCCCTGAAGGTCCCCCCGGGGACTCTACCCCCGGCCGATGCCTCTATCTCATGCAGCAGGCTATCCGTGACGGATAGCCCCGAAGGCACGGCGAACTGGAGACCGCCTTCCTCCACCATGATCGGCGAAGACAGTCCCCGGGCAGATCTCCTCTTGAGCGGCCTTGTGGGAGAGTCGGTCTCCTCCTCTAAGGCCGGGTCATCCAGAATCCGAGCCCGCCTCCGACCCGATGCTTTGCTGGGCCCCGGGGCGAGATCCGCCTCTGAGCGCTCGCGGGGCGCTACCACCGGGGGAGAAGGAGCCGGGGCGGGCTGTGAACGGGAAAAGCCGGCGCCCCCAACCTTCACGACCATTCTCGGCTGGCGCATGGACTTTCTGAGCAAGTCCATATCTATGGGTCATGCACAAAACCAAGTGCAAAGGAGTCAGCGACACAGGCAATATACGAGCCAAAAAAGCAAATCTAAACTTACCGACAAACTCAACGGGACTGAGTCCGGCCCAACTCAGAACCCTCTCAGACAACAGTACGTCGTAGCCGGGGATGGGCTCCCATGACACCACTCTCACCGCGGCGGGCTCACTGGACTGGTTCCCCGGCAAGTGCTTCTCCCTCGACCACTCTGTAGGCACGGGCCAGTCCTCGCCCTCGGGAGGGGAAACGAAGAAGAACTTCTTCTTCCAGTCATGAATGGAAGAAGGCAGGGCCACAACCCCCGTCCCGGCGGCGCTCCCTGGTCGCTTTCTGAAAGAGAGATAAACCCACCTCGGGTCGTCCGCTCGACCACCGGGGTGATTTTTGAAGATGAGAGAGGAATCAAGGAGGGAAAGGCTGAAGGGGATCGCCTGTAACTTCAGGCAGATCAGGAACCCGAGGAGAATCCTCCACGAGTTCGGCACCAACTGACCGGGAGTTAACCCAAAGAAGTTCAACGCTCCCACGACCTCAGGAGAGAAGGGCAGGCGCATTCCACCCCAGAATGCTTCCAAATACAGGGCAATCTCCCTGCCACGTACTTGGTCTGCCCTCTCTCCCTCCTTGGCCAGACGGAGCGTATAGCATGAGGGGATGTGGAAACGAGCCCGAGCGCTGGAAAGCTCGTCCACATGCCTTATCCAACACGAAGAGCCAGGGGCAGCATCTACCGCCTCCTCCCTGGGGTCTGCCCCTGCCGCACGATCCCGAGAAGAGGGGCCGACCCCTGCCCCCCGGGAGGACTCAGACTCACCTAAAGGGTTCCTAGAACCTACCTCAACGACATCTACTGACTCGAAAAGAGAAGACATCTAACCTTGGGAAGAATGATCCTCAGGAAACGAAAGTGGAAGGAAGGAGATGAGCGCAGAGCAACCGATGCCTAGAACGAGAAATATGAAGGAGTAAGGGCCCTGGAACGGCCCCCACCCCTATTTACCGTCACAAGCGACCTCATCCAACGGTGCCCCTCATCTCCCGCCAAGACGCCTCCTCGCGTCCAACGGCTCCGATTGCTCCACTTGTCATCCCCGCACTGGACCGCGCCCTTTCAGATGTCACAAGTCTGCACACGTTGCGTCAGCCAACCGACGCTTGACACGTGGGCCATCACTTCAATGCGACACGAACCGGCGTACCCTCCTTAAATGCAGAGATCCCCCCCCCCGATTCGCTAGCAGAAAAGACAGCTAACGACCCGGGAACGCGTCCCGACGAAACCTTAGGAGGGAGCTCACCTCGGGAGGCCTGGCAGTCCACTCCTGACTCGACCCTCCAACCGGTTGGGACAGGAGTAGGGGGCTAATGATGATGCTCAATATTGGGGACCCCTAAGATCAGGACACGTGGCGGATAGCACGTCCCAGAACTCAGAAGGAAGGACCCACAGAGGCCGACCAGGCCATCCCTGTACCCGACCTGTCGGCACAAGCCAGCCCTCCTCGAGGCTCCTTGCAGATTGGCCTCCTCGGCCCCTCAGCTCGCCCTGAGCTGCCACAAGACCAAGTATCCTCGGCCTTCTCGCTCGTCCACGAGCCCCCCGATCGAGGCCGTCTTCCTCAGTCCTCCGCCCAGCTCCACCGCTCACAGGCGTAACCGCCGCTCCGTGAATCTCGCCATGCGTGGATTCTCCGCCCGCAACAGCCCACGTTCCACGCCTCCACGATCCCCATTAATGGGCGATCCGCTTTCTACGCAGACGTGACGTCGGGAGTGTAACTATCGGCGAGATTCTCGCGCCTGCTGCTGCGTGCCTCCATCACTATATAAACTTCTATCACAGAGGGGTCAAGTAAGCCATTTTTGACTCCACTTAGTCATTACGCTGCTCGGATCTAGTACTAACTTGATCGTCGGAGGGTCCTCAGTAGCGTCAAACCACCCCGGCACTTCTTTGCAGGTACTTAACGTCCAACTCCTCCAATCACCAAATTTCCTCAAAACCCATTGAGACCCACACACAAAAGGGGATCCACTCCAGAATCTGCCGGGAGATCGATGGAAGACAACATCTGAAGGAGATCTGAAAAGGACCTCCATCACCCACAATCAATAAACCCCATCCTACTGTAAGCGGGAGAATCTGTACAAGTCTGACAGGCGAGCGCATTCCTGTCTAAATAGGATGGAGAAAAACACTCTACAAATCCATCATTTTAAAAGTTCATGACACCATTTGTGGAAAATGCCCAAAGTTTATGATAGCAAGCTGAAATTTAGTTTTTATTAGCTATATATCTAGTCTTTTTTCCCTTTATTTTCTGATTTAGGCTAGTGAATAGAAAGTGTATAATAAGCACACAAAAATTATTCAAAACGTTTAAAGAAAAAAATAAAATTCTATCATTGTTATAATTATCTTTAAAGATATAAAAATGAAGATTAGGTATTAGTATTCATTTTGGCAGAGAAGATGAGTAATCTAATTCTTTGACCTATTAATTTAAGAGTATCATATCAAAGGGCATGCGATCTATTTTCTAGAATTTGTTGTTAAAGCCAAAAGACAAAATCAAGTCTCGTTGTAGTGGTTGAGGTACTGACCTTTTCCTTTTAAGAAAGTTCCACTCCTTCCATGTCATCAAACCCCCCCCCCCCCCCCCCCCACCCCGCCGGCCCCTCGCCCATGGTTTAGGCCTTCACACCAAGCATGTATATATATTTAACAAAATTAAATTAATAAATACTATGACATAAGCATACCCATTTTGGTTTTTTTTTCTATATACCCCTCAATTTTTTAAATATTTATATAGCCCTTATTCCATTTATTTGTACAAACCCATTTGTTAAGTTAAAACTGTGCAAATCTTTTTCTTTGTTCTATTTGTCCCAAAATTTGTACAAACATGTTTCTTTATATTTCTACATAACCATTTGATAACATATTATTTCTCAAAAAAATATTTTTCTAATATGTTGTACCTTTTTAGCATTTCTGCAATATATCCTAAATACTTTTAGTTGATATTGCAGAGATCCTTTATTCAATAAAAAATATAGTGATTTAGTGTTTTTAAATTAATTTCACGATATATTCTCTCTGTTTTAACCAAACAAGAACTAAGAGTACAAATTTTTCAGAGGTAAATTTATAGAAAATAAGGATTTCTTTTGTAAAAAAAAAAAGTTTTAGCAACTTAATTGTAAAGCACATGTTTTAGTAATTGAAATGAAAATTTTAGTTATTAAAAGTTAAAATCAAAAACAAGATTAGATCATACTTTAGCAAAGCTAATATTCATTATTTAAACACCGTCTCTCATGAAGAATTCAGCAATATATACAAATATGCAAAATTCAAAGAATCATAATTAAAGGATATTTCAGGGGCCTGCATACAAAATAACCTTTTTTTTTGGGAAAAAAATATTTTCCCTCAACTTCTTATCTAATTCCAATGTCAAAAATCAAAATCCCACGTACTCCTGCCAACTCTACTATAAATATAGCAATATTACGTGTTCCATTACACACACACACACAAAAACTTCTCCAGATCCTTCACCAACTCCTCACCTAGCTCCTCCACCTTCAAACATGACCAAGATCTCATTGAGATATTTGCTCCCTTCTTGCTTCAATGGCCCGAAACCTCGATCATCGAAAACCCAAATCGCCGATCAAAGATCCACTTCTCATGATCAAAGGCTCTCTTGTGGTGATATAAGCTCTCCCGAGGACTTGTCTCTCTCATTGATTGGAACAAACTTGCATATTTTCACCATTGGTGAGCTCAAGGAAGCAACAAGAGGTTTTTCGATAAGCAATATGATTGGACAAGGCGGGTTCGGGCCCGTTTATAGAGGGTTCATCGACGAGCGAATTCGGGCCGGGATTAAGCCACAGGCAGTTGCAGTCAAGCTCTTGGATTTGGAAGGGATGCAGGGTCACAAAGAGTGGCTGGTAATAATTTTGCATGCATTTCTCAGATTCTGTTTAATGGTTTTAATGGGGCTGCAGTCGACCGCAACGAATTCACCAGGGTCTTTCGAACCTTAATAAAATCCTTGCAACCCACCCCTTTTTTAATTTTTTTCCAAATCAATCTTGATTTATTATCATTTTAGAAAGATCTTGATTTATTATCATTTTAGAAAGGTTGCACTTTTACCCAATTCATTCAATAAAATTGGTTGTACTTTTCTCAACAAATTTTTTCATTTTCAAATTATCATTATATGACATTTTTATATATGGGTACTTTGGTAGTGGGCAGTGCAACTTTTTAAAAATAAGTGGGAGTTTTTTCATGCAATTTAGTATTTGACATGCATGTTGGGATGAAGCTATTCTCATATTGTTGTGATACTTTATTGTTTAAGGAGAAAAAAGAAGAAGATAATATTACTGATAAATATATTTGTAATTTCATTTTTGTTTGAAAATTACAGGCTGAGGTGATCTTTCTTGGGCAATTGGCACATTCAAACCTTGTGAAACTAATTGGTTATTGCTATGAAGATGAGCACAGGCTTTTGGTATATGAATTTATGGAGAAAGGAAGCTTGGAGAACCAATTATTCAATAGTAAGTCCATTTTTAGCTATTAATTAATTAGTTAGCTTTTATTGATAAAATAAAAATTACAAATATTATATTTGTTAACCAAGTTATTAAGTACTAATCTCAGTGATTAATGCAGAGATTAGTCCACTGCCATGGTCTACAAGATTGAAGATAGCTGTAGGAGCCGCCAAGGGCCTTGCCTTTCTTCATGAAGCAGACAAGCCTGTGATTTACCGCGATTGCAAAGCATCAAACATACTCTTAGACAAGGTAAAGACTCTACCGCTGTACTAAAACTTTTTTTTTAATAATATTTCCTTTTTAATTATAAAGAGACCTAAAACTTGAATCTAAAATTCGAGCTACACCTTATTCGGATCTAAGCACGATAATCACTTGATGAGAACCGACTATCTTTGCATGCAGTAAGTTATGAACAGTCAGAGGTCATCAGTGTATCTCCATGAACCATAGGGTTAGTCAATTGAAACAAAAAGTTAGAATTAGAACATACTCGGATGATAAATTAGCTAGTGTTGATTAATAACTTAAAGCTCAGAGATTGTCCTATCCTTGCACTTTGACTTGGTCCAAACTCAACAAAAGTGGCAAGCACTGGTGGGTTTGGTCCCCTAACTCTCTATGGCAAGGCTGGTTTGAGTTGTTCACAGTGGACTAATTATTAGAAGCAGGGTGGCTCTCGGTCATACTCCCCATATTTGCACTTTGACTTGGTCCAAACCCATTCTGCTCCCTATTGGGATCATAATTATAGCAAGCATCTGAATTTCAACATTTCAGGATTTTAGGGCAAAACTTTCGGATTTGGGATTAGCAAAGGATGGTCCAGAAGGTGATGTCTCGCATGTTTCGACCCGAGTCATGGGCACAGAAGGCTATTGCGCGCCGGAGTATATCATGACCGGTAATAACTAACTGCAATATTTGTTTTGAAGTATTTTCTTTTTCCCCCACTGTCCAGCAAAACACCGTGAAATTGGTTATTTACATTAAAATACCATGCACTTTCATCAAAATGTTCCAAGAATCTTGAAGATTAAAATGAGAATATAACGATTTTACGAAAACCACATGATAGTCTTAAAAAGAGTAACCATGCCAATGGTATTTTAATGCAAAGAAAGTTTTTGGTGTTTTAACATATTTATAAAGTGTTGTATTTTAGTATATAAATGGCACACACTTCTAACCTTGAAAAATCATTTGATAATGCAGGACATCTGACAGCGAAGAGTGATGTCTACAGCTTCGGAGTAGTACTCCTCGAACTTCTAACCGGCAGACGATCTGTAGATAAAACTCGAGGGAGCAGACACAAAAACCTCATACAATGGGCGAAACCGTATCTCAATTGCCCCGAAAGGCTAAACCACATAATGGACGTTAGCTTGGAAGGCCAGTACTCAACCCTGGGAGCTCAAAAGATGGCGGCATTGGCAAACAAATGCTTGAGCCACAACCAAAAGTCGAGGCCGCTAATGAGAACCGTCGTCGAGACTTTAGAGCCCCTTCTCGACTTGGACGATATACCGATGGGCCCTTTTGTGTACACAGTGTCGGGGATGGCAGACGAGAGCAAGGTTGAGGATGAGAGAGAGAAGGGAAAGCAGAATGGATGTGACCAGAGGCACAAGATGAGGTTTCCGAATTCGACCATTTCGGATATGAATCTTGGTAGAAGGCCAATTAGGTCAAATAGGGGCAGGGGAATTTAGATTAATAGAGGGGGTTCTAAGTGAATTAATTGTACATAATACATGAGATCATTCTTTGGGGTTTGTTTTATTTTTCCCTTAAATATTTGTGTATGGTGCAAGAGGTTTGAAATTAAAATCTGCTTAGAAAACATCACTTGAACAAAAATTGTTAACTCAAATATCAATTTTTAAAAAAATTGATAATGGTTTTGACTTTACCGAATATGGTAACTCAACTGTATGCATCTGTTTGAGCTAATAGTGAGGTAAATCAGCACTCCAATCATGCGACCAGTTCTTGCTAGCAAGTTCGATTAAAATATACGACTCAGGATTCGGCTTTGATTTTTTATAAAACAACACTGCTGATCCTGTAAACTTTCCTTATGCAAAGTAATATATATATATAGCTAGAATAATCATGCCTTAAATCTTAGTTAAATATAAACATGACATAGATCGGGTGAAATCGTGCACAGAGCAGATCTTTATATTTTGAGGGCCTTCTGATTAATTTCTGTTAATTTTATTTTACAAGTTATTTTCTTTAAAAAAAAAAAATCGAATGTCAATTCAATAATTGGATGTTGAAATGGAACCTTCTATAAGAATTAGATAACATCTTAATAAACTTTTCCTAATTAAGGACACAAATGACAAGGGATCAATATGTTGACAAAATTGGCTCTCAAACAGAAATATCTCTGTTTTATGATTCTGAATGTTTAAAAGTGTAAAGATTTCTTATTTCTCTCTCTCACATAATTAAGAAGTAGCAACAAAATTAAAGAAAAAGAATAAGAAGAAAAGTCTAACACAAAGATTAGAACCCTTATGATGCTTCAATTGTATTTTCTATATGTTATTACACTTGTAAGTATAAGATATATATCTGTGAGAGATATGATCTGATGTATTTGAGAGATTAGTAAAATTTAGATTTGATTATATTATGATTTACTTAAAAATCAAGTTAGGTTACTTGGTGGTCAATTATTAAACCCTAAGAGTTTATTATAAATAGAGAGGCAGAGTTGTTTTTCTTTCATAATATAAGATTATTGTAGTTTTTCTTTTTTATAAACAAACAATTGTTTCTCTTCTATTTTCCACAATATAGTCCCTCCATTATTTTTCGCTTCTCTAATACTTATATTTCTTAACATGGTATCAAAGCACTACCTTTCTCTGCGTTTCTTTAAAAAAACCTTTTTCAATCTCACAACCTCTCCCTAATGGCGATCGATACCCCTAATGACCAAAACCCGAACAAAACGTCAACGGTAATCAAGACTTCGAAGAAGACGAAGACGATGATGACGAAGATCTCGATGAAAACGAAGAAGAAGAAGAGGAAGAGGAAGAGGAGGAGGAAACCCTATCGTCCCAAAGAGAGATTTAACGACTCTGAAAATCACTGCACAGAATTTTCCTGTTATTGTACATAATTTTCCTGTTATTGTACAGAAAAGAGTATAACAGCCTGCGTAAGAGTTAAGAGTTATTTTTATTAAATAAAAGCAAGAAGCAACTTGTATCTCACTGGTAAAGTCCCTGCACTGTTGTTACATAGCCTGTGTCCATCAGACCCAATTATTTTTAGATTTTTTCTTTTTAATTTTTGGTAACCCAAGAGTTGCACGTGCAATACACGAAAAAATGAAAAGTTTCAGAAAAATCAAACATGCGCAAAATGGAGTAAACACAGATATACACACGTAGCACGAATCTCGAGGCAATGCCTCAAGATCCGACCGCCCGTTTCCCCCTATGGGCCAGCGCCGACTGTTGATCTTGCTCCAAATTGCTCCATGTTTTGCACACACACCCCTTCGACTCCCCTTAACTCCCCTACACTGTTTGATTTTCCTGCAATCAAACAGAGACCCGCCATTTAATATCTTTTTAGTACTTTTTAATCCAAAATTTTAATTCCCAAATCATAATTCTCCACTATAAATATCACCCCCAAGCCTAACTCCCCTTTATTCTGAAAATTTCTAGCAAAATCACCTCAAAAGTTTCTAAGTGCAAGTGGAGTTAGCGACTAAGCTTGTTCCATCGAAAATCGAAGCCATTTCCGGAGCTCCCGCAACGCCACGAAGCCCTTCCCTTTTTCCTTATCCTTTTCTCGATATTACCAAACCGTAAGTCCCTCTCATCTCTTTTTTTTTCATCTCATTTCATTCCCTAAACATATATCGGTAAAGTGGAGTTACTTCCGATACATTTCTTTTTAAAACCTAGAACTCCCTTTTCCTTTATACATAAGTCAAACTAATTTTACCACCCTACTTGTAACTTTAATTACAATCTTTTAACTTCAAGTTTAACCAAAATTTTCATGTAAAACAAATATAAACGAACTTTTTCATTAAAATACCTTGAACTTTAGTAAAGCTCTTTTCGATATTGGTTAAAACAATACTTTTATGAAAACTTCATGGGGTAACGACCTATCCCACACGCATAATTTGGTTTCATAGCACGATGTCTATATATGGTTGGTTCAAAGAAATGCTTTTCATTAAAATACCACATCTTTTAAAAACCGGGTTTCTTTTAAAGCGGTATTTTGTAATTCTTGGCAATACGCCTCTACAACCCTCGTTAAGGGACCCGCTAATGGATGGTACGGACTATCACACATGCTTAGGATAGTAGAGCGAGATGCGGAACTCTTCATGGAGTATTTGATCTCGAAAGAAAATAAAATACGGTTTTTAAAAAACACGACTTTTCTAAACAAAACTAATTTTTTTAAAATTATATAAAAATTATAAATCCGTATTTTCAATATATTATGAAACTATATTTTTCTAAAATGAAAGATTAAAATGTTAATAAAATACCATCAAGTTACCAAAAAGGGGTAGTTTTCAATAAAATACCATAAACTTTTAAAAGCTAAGTATTTATTATTAAAATACCCCAATAAGTAAAACACATGCTTATGAAAACCCTAAATGTTATAAATCACCCTCGAGATTTATTTTTAAAACTATATTAAAGAATTTTTCATAAAACCCCATCGGGATATGCAAAACAATATTTTAAGGACTCGAGTTTAATATAGGATTAAGCGGGATCAATTCTCTTGAGCCCCAGAGAGCTGGAGAAAGTGAGTGCTTGCCTATTCAGGTAAGACAACTTAACGGAATTATCGATGTCAATTGTTTTGGAAAAAGACATAAATCCTGCCATCCATGTGCAGTAGTTGCCGATCACTTCCGAACCTAAGAAAGTCGAGAGTTAAATCCGTTCACAAGTGTCTGACTCAATCTGAATCTAAACTCAAATCAGAATCCAAAATAAACACCAACTTGAATAATTGATCATGAACTTGAATACTCGAATTCAAATATCAAACTCAAACTTGTATACTTGACCCAACTTGACCGAATCATGGTTATAACGTGATATGAACTTGACATGACTACTTGAACACATGATTATATCCTGAACATCAACATGTACATTTTATATCCATGGATTCGGCCAAGACCGATAATCTTAATCTATACAATACAATACACGGGGATAAAGGGGTAGATTGGCACGGAACGTATATTGTGGCACGAGAGATCACTTAAAAGACATCTATGAGAATTCACGTGCCGTTGTCCTGTGGGTTATGACAGGGCCTTGTACTACATGTTACCATTGTCCACAGGGTAAGATGGACTCCTCTCGTATACATGAATACCTTTCTTAGCAAACTACAAATAACCACGTTAGAATAACTATCTTATACCTGTGAATGATCAAACACAATTTTACATGTCCTCTGTTCCTTTAATTCCTATTCACATGATATACTATTTTCTCTTACTTCTTTTAGGACTTACCGAGCGCTAATTCTCTGACGATATTCCTTTCTGTTTCTTTCTTTGGAATGTTCGTCAGGAGGACCGGATTCTGAGAAGATAGAGCTGAGTTAGGAGGACTTGGACCAGGTTGCTGCTCAGCCAGACTACTACTTCTTTCCAGCCTGTACTTACTTTCTGTATGCCATTGTTTAGGCATTTGCGTTATTATTGTATCTTTTATATTCAGACAGTTGTATGTAAAGTTGAATGTAAATAAAGTTGTTGTTTCAATATATTACTCTTGTCATTCTTGTTCATTGTTATATTGCTTAATTATGCTTAACATATTTATTTCATAGTAAATACGTTGCGGACTTACCACGTCACCGTTTCCGTCTACTGGGAAGCGGGACGTGACAGGTTTTGTTGGAGGCCTATGCAGGTCAATTCTGCATGAAGTTTTAAACAATATACCACAATAATTATAAGAATCGGCAACTATACATTCCTTACATTTCAAATTTCTTGAATCTAGCCTAATCTTTCCTTTTCTATCAAGGTGATAGATTCTCCTAACAACACCAGCACAAATGTCAATGGTAACACACAACCACCTACTTTACCACCTCCCCCTACCATTGCTGCTCCAATCAACTAACATACGGTGTTTTTAGAAGCCATCAAAATTTTTCTAGAAGGCCAGCAAAGTTTTCGGTGTTTTAATATATTTATAAAGTGTTGTATTTTAGTATATAAATGGCACACACTTCTAACCTTGAAAAATCATTTGATAATGTAGGACATCTGACAGCGAAGAGTGATGTCTACAACTTCGGAGTAGTACTCCTCGAACTTCTAACCGACAGACGATCTGTAGAC
This sequence comes from Agapanthus africanus, assembly GCA_030015575.1. Lineage (NCBI taxonomy): Eukaryota > Viridiplantae > Streptophyta > Magnoliopsida > Asparagales > Amaryllidaceae > Agapanthus > Agapanthus africanus. The sequence goes on from CM057340.1 coordinate 798,690,641, forward strand.
AAAACTCGAGGGAGCAGACACAAAAACCTCATACAATGGGCGAAACCGTATCTCAATTGCCCCGAAAGGCTAAACCACATAATGGACGTTTGCTTGGAAGGCCAGTACTCAACCCTGGGAGCTCAAAAGACGGCGGCATTGGCAAACAAATGCTTGAGCCACAACCAAAAGTCGAGGCCGCTAATGAGAACCGTCGTCGAGACTTTAGAGCCCCTTCTCGACTTGGACGATATACCGATGGGCCCTTTCGTGTACACAGTATCGGGGATGGCAGACGAGAGCAAGGTTGAGGATGCGAGAGAGAAGAGAAAGCAGAATGGATGTGACCGGAGGCACAAGATGAGGTTTCCGAATTCGACCATTTCGGATATGAATCTCGGTAGAAGGCCAATTAGGTCAAATAGGGGCAGGGGAATTTAGATTAATAGAGGGGGTTCTAAGTGAATTAATTGTACATAATACATGAGATCATTCTTTGGGTTTGTTATATTTTTCCCTTAAATATTTGTGTATGGTGCAAGAGGTTTGAAATTAAAATCTGCTTAGAAAACATCACTTGAACAAAAATTGTTAACTCAGATATCAATTTTTTTAAAAATTGATACTGGTTTTGACTTTACCGAATATGGTAACTCAACTGTATGTATCTGTTTGAACTAATAGTGGGGTAAATCAGCACTCCAATCATGCGACCAGTTCTTGCTAGCAAGTTCGATTAAAATATACGACTCAGGATTCGGCTTTGATTTTTTATATAACAACACTGCTGATCGTGTAAATTTTCCTTATGCAAAGTAATATATAGCTAGAATAACCATGCCCTAAATCTTAGTTAAATATAAACATGACAAAGATAAACGAGTGGAATCGCGCACAAAGCAGATCTTTATATTTTGAGGACCTTCTAATTAATTTCTGTTAATTTTATTTTACAAGTTATTTTCTTTAAAAATAAAATCGAATGTCAATTCTTTAATTGGATGTTGAAATTGAACTGATGATGCTCGGTACTGAGCACTCCCCAGATCATGACACGTGGCAGATGACGTGCCTCAGGACTTGCGGGAAAGGAGCAGGAACAGTACATTAGAAGAATGCTCCGGGCCTTCGACCCGAGAATGTTCCCGACCTTCAGTGACCTTCCCGACGACTCATGTGCCCGCCTTACAAACAACCATTGGCTCGCCTCCGAGCCCTTCCGCACGCTGAGTTCTCTCAGCCGTCCTAACTCGCCTCCGAGCTATCACATGAACCAAGCCTACTCGGCCTCCCGCTCGCCTCCGAGCTATCACATGAACCAAGCCTACTCGGCCTCCCGCTCGCCTCCGAGCCTCCCGCCGAGCTTATTTTCCTCGGTCTCATCGACCGACCCATAGCACCGATCACAGGCGTCTCCGCCACGGCTCCGCGAATCTCGCCTGACGAGAGATATCCGCCGCCCACGATCCCGCGTTCCACGTCATCTCGTTCCCATATTAACAAGCGCATCTCGTCATTAATGGGAAATCCCGCCTTTTACGCAGGCGTAACGCCAGGGGGGTAACGGCCGGCATGAATCTCACGCCCGCCAGTCCATGGTTGCCACTATATAAACCCCTCTCTCAGACGACTCAGATAACGCAATTTTCACCCCAATAGGCCGCTACTTTACCCATTTAGCCCGTCTAACTTAATCGTCGGAGGGTCCTCGGTGGCACAATCATCCCGGGACTTCCTTGCAGGTAGCTCGGCTTCATCCACTTCAAGCCCATTAAGATCCACACGCACCAAGGGAAAATCCTCAGATCCAATCTCAGCCGCTCGTCACCACTCGCTGCGGATCAACGGAAGGTAACATCTGAATGAGATCCAGAGCTCCATCAGTTTGCGCCGTCTGTGGGAACATCATCTAGTTCCACTCAACGAAAGTTCACCTTCCGATCTCGAACATATGGCGAGCGATCACCGCGATGACCCGAGCTCCAGCCGCCGTCCTCCCCCACAACGGAGACGTGGGTGGATCCCCTCCTCCCCCGAACGCCATTCACGTCCTATCGGCTCGGATAGATCGGCTCGTGTCCGTCGTGGATGCGCTTGTCCGTGTCCAAACGGCGAGACAAGCTCCCCAAGTCACCGATCCCCCACCTCGGGAGCGACACATGGGGAGAGAAGACACTACCCACGCCGGCACTTCTGGGCGCCGCCTCGCTATCTCGGGCGGCCACAGATCCCCCGTGGCGACCAACTCGATGACCCGGTGGGCGCCTCACAGCTCCACACCGAGGTCTCTAGCCAGAGCCCCCCGTCTTGAGGCCCATCGCGCTCCTGTCCCTCCCGAGCAGGTGTCGGTCAGCTCGCCTGCTCCCAGGCATGACTGGCGCCCCCTCCCTCAATAGGGTCGCGTGGACGGAACTGACCACGGTAGCTCGAAAACGACCTTGCCAGGGGACCTAAGGAACCTCATCGAACGGAACCGGAGCCGCGGTCAGGCGCAGGTCGCCGGCAGCAGAGGCCATAAATCAGAGTATGCCGAATCGTCGGGATACCATGACGAACTCGACGCCCTCGAAAAGAAGATCGAAGGCATACATCGGGAAAATCGTTGATTGTCGCAGAAACGCGATACGTTTTATGATATGCGTTCTACTCTATTCTCTACTTACCATAATCAAAACGGTTTCACTTTGCAGCTAGCCGGTTGAGTATGGGTCGATCCACAGGGAGATGGTAGTATGTCCGTTCGTGTTTTAGACGAGTCAATGAAATAATGTATATATGTGTTCAATTCTATCCTAAGTATTTGTTTGTATATTCAAATAAGCTTGTTAAGGTTAAGCTTGGTTAGTAGAGTTAGGATTAGTCTTGTACTTGTCTTTTGCCATTCTTAAAACAATATTGGGATAATCGAAAGTAGCGGGGATTAGGAGGACATAGGAATGAGATTTGCGAGTTTAAGCAAGCTTTCCAACGCTAAATCCATTGCTAGTGCCCTTTGTCCTTCCACTATGTACGCTTATTTTCAACTCTCGACCAAACACTCGCAACCATGTATCCAATTTGATCACAACTATATGTCACGTTGTAGTGCGTCCAAAGGACTTCTCGGCATAGGTCGCAGCTATATATCACATATAGCGCGCCTAAGGGAGGGGGCTGCGTTTGTTTGGTCGAGATTCGTTTTAGGATGTTTGGCGAAGAGAAGCACAATGTATTTTTCCGTCCCTCATACTAACCTTCCTTAGCCCCTAACAAGTGGAAATTATTCACACGTTAAAATGAAAAGAAAACAAAGCAAGAAAGAAGCAAAGAAAGAAAGGAAAAGTACGGTTTTACAAGCTAACTACTTGGGTCCTCACCTAAGTAAGGAACTCCGTCAAGTATCATGGCTTGAAAATAATACGGATAAGAAGGGAAGGAAAATAAAACAAGCAAAGAAATATCAATAACTACTTAACAACAAGCTTAGGAATTAAAATTACAATACAAGAATTAAAATATACAAGTTAAATAAAAACCCTCATCTTCATTGATTTTCCACTCAAGAGCTCTCACTATATTTTAATGGAGAATAGAGGAAGAGGAAGAAGAAGATACAAACTAAACTACACTAATTCTAACTAAAAAGAAGTATCCTTTACTTGGCACAAAACTGGGCTATTTATAGGCAGAGAGCTGAAACCCTAGGGCTAAATTCTGAGCCCAAATATAATGACCAAAATAACCCCAAAGTTTGGTTAAATGATGACACGAAACCGCGGTGGAACTGCCGCAAAAACCCACATTTGGCGGCGGTTCCGCCGCGGTTTTGTGGAATTGGGGTCTCGTATTTTCTGGGATTCCTTGTGTTGCTATTTCTGTTGTTCTACATATCCCAAATTGCAAAATGCTTCCAAAGTTTCTTCAGATTTGCAACAGTCCAAAATGGCTTCACTTTTAATTCATTTGACCTTTATCTCTCTCGAGCTCCGCGCACCAATTGAATCTTGTGTTGCTCCTCTCGTGCTTGTCCGAGACACGAATGACCACTGTTCTTTATCTTGTCTCTTGAACTGGTAAGCGGCACTGGGCGGATACGGATGACCGGAACCCGCTTTTATCTGTCGGCAACAGATGTTCTGGATTTTGGCGTAATTGTGGAGATTTTGTATGATTTGCGTTATTTTGGACTAGAAACCTGTAACCTGTAAATATGTAGCAAATATGGATCAAAAGCACCTGCCTATAAACAAACGAGCAGAAAAATGGGCGGTATTAAATGTAATATTCTGGTATGAACAAATACCCCCAAACTTAACTTTTGCTCGTCCCGAGCAAAACCATTTATTCACAAAAAGTCCCAACCTCACTTTCGAAGGGAACGCGATTACACTGAGCTCATGCAACAAGCCGTTAAACCTCTAAGTGTCCCTAGTAGGAGGAGTGTTGTCTCCTGAGGGTTTTCAGCGGATACTACCCACAAAATCCCGACAAACTAGTTTCATATGTTAACCTTGATTCTACTCCTACGGTTTAGCAACTAAGTTAGAAACTCTATTATCCTAAATTAGAAATATCCAACCCTTATGTTTCACACCTCCTATTTATTCAACCCCAGATCTTATATGTTTTACAGTTTAGAAAGATCTCGGTTTCTCTTGAGTTTTCCTTCTAAAACGCAGTCTCCAATCTAGAATTTTTATCAACTTTACGGAAAACATAAGTCTTATTCTTTATTCTTATTTTGCCTCCAAACATCGATCTTATACCCCCACGTGTGTGTAAATTTTCATCCATACACTCAAGAATTCAATTCAAGCTATAGTATCGTTGCCTTATTACCTAATACGACTTCTTTTCATTAATGGATGGACGGTTTTGCTCAAACACCTTTCATACGACTATTAATGCTTCTTGAGGCACTAACAGCCAATTACTGAATGTGTGAGCTTAAAGCGTAAATAACAGTTTTCAGGTCTTGACTTTATTTATTTATTTTTCTTTAATTTTCTTTTTCAAGACCGGATATATTTTTCAATGATGCCCTTTTGGTGGTTAGCTTTAAATACCATTTTTTCTTTCATACTGGGTTTTCAGGCAAGAGTATTCCTAGGTATCCTCTACTATCCCAAATTTCAAGGTGTGTGTATGTGCAGTTTGTTGGGTATATACTTTCTAAATTCGGACTAAAGAATAGAAACTATTTTTCAGACTTATCCTTCAGTAAAGCCTTCAATATTTTCTTTTCATCTTGACTTAACTCAAGAACTGAACTCAAGATTACCTACTTCTATAAAATAAAACTGCAATGACGTATAATTATCAAGGTTAAACAGAAGGAGGGTTATTTTAGGGTTTTCAATTTCTAAGCCTGGGATTTAGTTATTTCTAACGTATCAATTAAACTTTCGGAATCAAAATCTAGGTTACCCTATTAGCTAACTTGACGAAAAAGTTTTTATATTTTTGGAAAATTTTCGATTTTTATAGGTTTTTAAATAAGTATGCAAATGCAAAATATACACATGAATGCGAAGGTATAAAGCTTACCGAGCACACCCCCAAATTTAAACTTGACAGTGCCCTCACTGTCGGGCTATACCAAGAGGGTCAAAATTGTCGGCGCTCCCCTGTTTTTTTTATACTTTTTTTCATTTTTTTATACAAAACAAAAAGCAAATCAAAAATATATACACTAAAAGATCCCCCCAAACTTAAGTGAAACAGTGTTGCCGCTGTTTAAGCGGTGCAGTTTAGGATTAGGGGGGAGAGAACAGTATCAATCTATATAAGGCCTTACATAGCCCAAAAGTTAGCACCGACCATTCAAAAAATTTATCGGGATAAAGCCCGAGATGGTGAAAGAATGCGGAAAGGAAAGAAATGGAGAATACGCGAGACCGTATGGGGATGGAAGCGGGATATGGTCTCGGTATATGAGGAGAAGAATGGCGGAAAGGAAAAAGAAATAGAATACGAACTTGAGGGTGGAAATGGAGTGAATAAATTAGTACAATTTGTGATGACCGATGTGTAAAAAGCGATTATACTAATCTATTAACCCGTCGACAAATGGGGTCAAATCCCTCAAGATTCATGAGAAAACATGGGTAGACCGAACTTGGTAAAACAGACATAGGAAATGGAAGTGATACAGTATCTTGCAAAGTCGGAACGAAAGAAAGGATAGACGGGAGTGATCGAGGAAGGGTATCAGGTAAAGGTTCAGATGGGTGTACACAGTCAGTGAAAGGGATATGATGAATTGGAAAATCCGACTCATCAACTAGAACTGTTTCATCCTCAATACTATCCTCAAAAGTCTCCTCAAAAATTAGCCCATCCATGCATTTATCATCAATATCAAGACGCGTATGAAATTCGGGAAAAATAGTTAATGACTCAGGATAATGTCCATACAGAAGTGAAAGGACATGATGAATTGGTGAAAAAAACTCATCCAAAGCTGTGGGTTCATCATCTAAAATATTCCCAGCGCTAATATCCTCAATCAGGTGAAAATTGATTTTTTCGGACACCTAATCAAAAGTATGGATTTTAATCAATTCAAACTCTAGAGTGGAGGTATAGAGGTCAAAAGGATTGGAATTGGTTTCACTTGACAGCGTCTCTTCACAATTGGGTAAATCAAACACTACAAAGTCGCACAACTCATCAAACGTTCTATCTTCAATCGGTGAATCCTTTTGTTAGACTTTCAAAACCGGAGTTGTGGAATTCAATTTGCAACGGGTAGGTTTGATTTGGAAGGGTGTACTGCTCACTCTCACAACTCAAATCCGCAATCTGTCCTATCGCCTCATCATACATTGGAAAATGTGGAGCTAGTTAGAAACTAGCTACCGGGTCACTAGGTTGTATGAGGGCGGTCATGGACGCATTCAAATCCATCATCTGTTTGTACGACGCTACCCGAAAGTCTTCCAATGACTGTTTCAGACTAGACATAGGTTGTGGAGAGATTTCAGTAAAAAATTCAAAATTGTTTGGATACTGGAAACACCCAAAAGGCTGTTCATAAACAATGTCTAAGGAAGGTGTAAATATCGGGAAGAACTGGTAGAAATCGAATGGTTGGACAGGAGTAGGATCAACATTCGGATAAGAAGGTGAATGGAATTGTTGATCAAAAGAATTTGCAGTGGTGAAAGGAGTGAAAGATCGGTTACGGGATTGTTCAATACGTTCAGCAATAAACATAGGTCTTGGAATCACAACAGGACTCTCAAAAGGGGTGTCAACGTAAGAAGGCGGGGTAGGTTGAAATGGTTGATACAAAGTGGATTGCGGAGTCCAATTGTTTGTCCTGGACGTGTCTATTCGATCTTTCAATGAAATTTTGGACATGGATGGATCGTTCGAAATTCGGCCAAAGAAAGAACCGTAAGAAGAAATGTCTGGTTGTGGGTACCAAAGTTCGGCAAGAGTTGGTCATTTTGGGGTACCCATGTTATGAAAAGGTGGGGAAGGTGGAAAGTGATTGAATATTTATATATAATTTTTTTTTGAATTTTTATACTTTTTTTTAAGTTTTTGTAGTTTTCAAAATTGTTTGTCCAGATTTTAGAAAGAATACGGAATTATGGGACTAAACTATTCATAAGCACACGCATAATCACAACATGCACAAACAATCACCTAGAGTTAGGGTCTTCAAAGTCCAACTAGACCGCTCCTACACTTTCAAGCGACAAGTTGCAGGATAACTCTCGAATCGCCTCTTCACTGCCAATTATGGCCAGGTAAGCACAAGTGAGGTAAGGAGGGTTCTGCTCACGAATCACCGTGAGACGGGCGTTTTAAAATTACCTTCTCACTTGTCTAGCTTAGGCACCACAAAGTCAAGTTTAGATAAACGACTGATTCCCCGCAACCCTCACTTGTCCTAAATGAGCGCGACAAGTCCTTATAGGCTTGGTCTAGATATTTTTTTATTAACTCAAGATGATACGTATGCTTTTTGTGATTTGTGGGGTCTTAGGAAGGGTGATGAAATTCCCACCCAATCTTAATTGGTGTTCAAGCCCCTTAATGTCCGTATTATTATATGCAAAGCGTATAAACAAAAAAAATCTAAAACAACAAAAAAAATTATTTGGCGGCGGCGCAATATGTGCAAAGAAACCTACAGAAAATACAATTCAGTAGAGTTCACAGAGGAGATAAAAGGAGAGAGAAAGGGTGAAAAAAAGTTAGGGCTCAGAAGCCTCAATGGAACCGTAGAACCGCCGTGAAATCCAAGCTTTGACCGCGGTTCCGCGGTCAAACTATGGAGTTGGTGCTTCGTATTTGGTCACTGCACTCCTTTTATTCTCTAATCCAAAATAAAATGCTCTGTTTTCTTATTTGATTACTATACTTACTCCAGATAGCCTGCACACTTGCACACAAAAAAAATATCAAAAATAAAAAAAGGTTTTTTATTATTATATTTATTTTTTTATATATGCAAAAAAATATTAACCCGAATAATAAGAAAGAAAATACGTTACTTTCTCTCCGGCAACGGTGCCATTTGATTGTCGCAGAAACGCGATACGTTTTATGATATGCGTTCTACTCTATTCTCTACTTACTGTAATCAAGAAGGTGTCACTTTGCAGCTAGCCAGTTGAGTACGGGTCGATCCACAGGGAGATGGTAGTATGTCCGTTCGTGTTTTAGACGAGTCAATGAAAGAATGTATATATGTGTTCAATTCTATCCTAAGTGTTTGTATGTATATTCAAATAAGCTTGTTAGGGTTAAGGTTGGTTAGTAGAGTTAGAATTAGTCTTGTACTTGTCTTTTGACATTCTTAAAACGATATTGGGATAATCGAAAGTAGCGGGGATTAGGAGGACATAAGAATGGGATTTGCGAATTTAAGCAAGCTTTCCAATGCTAAATCCATTCCTAGTACCCCTTGTCCTTCCACTACGTGCGTTTATTTCCAACTCTCGGCCAAAACACCCGCAACCATGTATCCAATTTGGTCACAACTACATGTCACGTTGTAGTGCGCCCAAAGGACTTCTCGGCTTAGGTCACGGCTATATGTCAGTATAGCGTGCCTAAGTGAGGGGGTTGCGTTTGTTTGGTCGAGATTTGTTTTAGGATGTTTGGCGAAGAGAAGCACAAGGGATTTTTCCGTCCCTCATACTAAACTTCCTTAGCCCCTAACAAGTGGAAATTATTCACACATTAAAATGAAAAGAAAACAAAGTAAGAAAGAAGCAAAGAAAGAAAGGAAAAATACGATTTTACAAGCTAACTACTTGAGTCCTCACCTAAAGAAGGAACTCCGTCGAGTATCATGGCTTGAAAATAATATGGATAAGAAGGGAAGGAAAATAAAACAAGCAAAGAAATATCGATAACTATTTAACAACAAGAAACAAAATTACACTTAGAAATTAAAATTACAATACAAGAATTAAAATATACAAGTTAAATAAAAACCCTCATCTTTATTGATTTTCCACTCAAGAGCTCTCACTACACTTTAATGGAGAATAGATGAAGAGGAAGAAGAAGATACAAACTAAATTATACTAATTCTAACTAAAAAGAAGCATCCTTTACTTGGCACAAAACTGGGCTATTTATAGGCAGAGAGCTGAAACCCTAGGGCTAAATTCTGAGCCCAAATACAATGACCAAAATAACCCCAAAGTTTGGTCAGATGATGACACAAATCCGCGGCGGAACTGCCGCAAAAATCCACATTTGGCGGCGGTTCCGCCGAGGTTTTGAGGAATTGGGGTCTCGTATTTTCTGGGATTCCTTGTGTTGCTATCTTCTGTTGTTATACATGTCCCAAATTGCAAAATGCTTCAAAAGTTTCTTCAGATTTGCAACAGTCCAAAATGGCTTCACTTTAATTCATTTGACCTTTATCTCTCTCGAGCTCCGCTCACCCATTGAATCTTGTGCTGCCCCTTTCGTACTCTGTGCTTGTCCGATACACGAATGACCACTGTTCTTTGTCTTGTCTCTTGAACTGGTAAGCGACACTGGGTGGATACGGATGACTGGAACCCACTTTTATCTGTCAGCAACAGATGTTCTAGATTTTGGTGTAACTGTGGAGATTTTGTATGATTTGCGTTATTTTTGACTAGGAACCTGTAACCTGTAAATATGTAGCAAACATGGATCAAAAGCACCTGCCTATAAACAAACAAGCAGAAGAATGAGCGATATTAAATGTAATATTCTGGTATGAACAATCGTCCTTCAAGCGACGGGGCTAAATATGCCGCCGACTCGCTCACGAAGCCCTTCACCAAAGAGCTACTCACCGTCCACGTCTCCTCCCGAAACAAGCCCTCGAAGGTCTCCCTCTTCGACGGGAAGTCCGCCCCGAAAGACCATTTGGATGCGTTCACAGACGGGATGAGTTTCCAGGACAATTCCGACGCCGCACAATGCCGCGCTTTCCCCGCCACTCTCATCCGCTCTAGACGAGAATGATTCTGAGGACTCGCGCCATGCTTAATCTCTACCTTCTATGAGCTGGCCACCCAATTTCTCGGTCATTTCGTCGGGAAAAGACGGCAGAAGCGGACCGTTGTCATCTATTCACCATAAAGAGCGGGGACAAAGAATCCTTCAAAGGATACGTCACCCGCTTCTACAACGCTCTCCTTGAGCTCCCAGAGTATCGGGACGAGATGGTCATTATGGCCCTTAGGTCGGTTCTTAGGCACAAGAAGTGGCTACGCTCCTTTGCATTTGCGCAACCTAAGACCATGGCCGAGGTAAAATTCTGGACCGAACGTGAGATCCAGCTTGAGTCCGAGGTGAACGCTAACCTGTCCCGGACAGAGCAAGACGATCAGAAGAAAAGGGCCAGCGAGGAGAAAAAGAAGATTGAGCGGCCAAAGCCCTACCCCCAGAAGTTTCAGGAGTACACCCCGCTCAACGTCTCCCAGACGGAACTGTTGGAGGAGGCAAAGGGAGAGAGGTTCTTCAAACTCCCCCCAGTCTCAAATAGGGCAGCCAAGCGTACCCGGGGCCCCTACTGCGCTTTCTACAGGTCACAGGGCTACCCCACCGAGAACTGCAAGCAGCTCCGAGACTACATCGAGGAGTTGATCCGCTCAGGGCACCTAGCAAGGTACTTGCGCGACAAGCGGCAAGCCGACCGTGAGCAAGAGTACCATCCCCCTCCCGGCGGTTGACAATCGACCAAATCATGGTCGTGTCAGCGGGGGATACAACGAGGACCGAAGAAACACAGCACCCCTTACCGGTCGAGGGGACTGGAAGCCACCCAAGGAAGAGGGCTAAAGCGGCCGAGCCGAACATCTTTACCGATGAGGACCTCCACGAGATATCCCTGCTTCACAATGACCCTCTGGTGATCACAGCTCTGGTCCACCGCTATGAAGTGCAGAGGATATTGGTCGACTCGGGAAGCCCGGCGGACATTCTCTTTTATGACTGCTTTCTGCATATGGGGCTTACCCTTTCGGACCTAAAGCCGACCGCCCACATCCTGTCGGGGTTCACTAACCACTCCATCCCGGCGGAAGGGGTAATCACCTTCCAACTTAACATTGGGGAGGCGGGCCGTACGCGCACCGTGCCTGTGGAGTTTTTCGTCGCGATAATTCCATCGGCCTACAACGTCCTCCTAGGTCGCCCGACACCGAACTCCCTCCGGGCCCAGATATCGACCTACCACCTAGCGATAAAGTTCCTATTCGACCAAGGCGGGATAGGTCGGGCCTACGGGAACCAACAAGCCGCAAAGGTTTGCTTTATAGCAACATCTACGTCTAAGCGGCCAAATAATTACCTTGAGGGTGAGGATGATATCAAGGGTTCCCTGGATACTCGAGATGAGCAAAAAGAGGTATGAGGAACTCCAGTGGAACCACTTACTGAGGTCCCCCTTGCGGAGGGGGACAATGAGCGAATCGTCCAGATCGGGTCACTCTTGACGGGGAATCGCCGAGACGACCTGATCCACTTTCTCAGAAATAACTCGGACGTATTCATCTGGGCGCCTGCTGACATGCCTGGGATTGACCGAAAAATCATATCACATAAGCTCGGGGTGGACCCTACGGTCCGGTCCGTCAGGCAGAAAAAGCGAAGGTTCGCCCCGGTCAAACAAAAAGCGATCGAGGACGAGGTAGACAGGCTCCTCGCCGCCAACTTCATTCGGAACGTGCTTTACTCAGAATGGTTGGCGAATGTAGTCATGGTTAAAATGTCTAGCGGGAAATGGAGCATGTGCGTCGACTTTACTGACCTCAACAAAGCCTGCCCGAAAGACAACTATCCCTTACCTCGGATAGATCATCTCGTCGACAATTCGGCAGGCCACGAGCTACTTAGCTTCATGGATGCTTTCTCCGGGTATAACCAGACCCGTATGAATCTGGCGGATGAGGATCTCACCGCATTCACAACGGACCGGAGGTATACTGCTATAAGGTGATGCCCTTCGGCCTCAGAAACGCCGGGGCTACGTGCCAACGCTTGGTTAATCGGATGTTCAAGCCACAGATCGGCAGGAACATGGAGGTTTACGTCGACGAAATGCTCTTCAAATCAACCTCGTCGGATGAACACGCCAAGGATCTGGATGAGACCTTTGACGTCCTCCGCAGATACAAGATGAAACTGAACCCTGCCAAGTGTGCATTCGGGGTCACCAGTGGAAAGTTCCTCGGCTTCATGGTCACCCACCGTGGAATCGAGGCTAACCCGGAGAAAATCAGCGCCATCCTCAACATGGCCGTGCCCAAGACTAACGTCGAAATCATGCGTCTAACAGGGCGGGTAGCCACTCTGAGTTGTTTCATGTCGAGGTCTGAGGAAAAAGTGCATCCCGTTCTTCAAAGCTCTAAGGAAGATACCAAAGTTCGAATGGTCAGAGGAGTGCCAGACCGCCTTTGAGCAATTAAAGAGGCATCTTGCGACTCCCCCACTGCTCACCCGGCTAGTTGAAGGGGATGAGTTATTGCTATATCTAGCGGTGTTCGACCAAGCTGCAGGTTCGGTGCTCGTCCGAGAGGTCGAGGGAGTCCAGAAGCCGGTATACTATGTGAGCCACGTCTTCAAGGACGTGGAAACGAGGTACCTGGCCATAGAGAAAATCGTCTTAGCACTCATCGTGGCCTCAAGGAAACTACGACACTATTTCCAGGCGCACACCATCCTCGTTCTTACCGAGCGGCCTTTAGGGGCTATCCTCGCCTCCCCCGAGTCCTCTGGTCGTTTGGAGAAATGGAGGTGGGAGTTTTCCCAGTTCGACATAAAATAACGCCCGAGGCAGGCTATTAAGGCACAAGTCTTGGCCATTTTTATCGTCGAGTGCACCATCCCCAGTAAAGAGGCAAAATCCACGCTGGCCCCCGGAGCTCAACCCTCAATCGATGAGAGGCCCTACTCCGTCCCTGATTGGATCCTTTACGTCGACGGGTCCTTAACCGAGGAAGGCTGTGATGCCGACCTCATCATTCGGGGCCCGAACGAGGCAGAGATGGAGTATTCTCTGAAGCTCGGGTTCAAAGCCTCAAACAATGCAGCAGAATACGAGGCCTTGCTGGCCAGACTACGGATAGCCTTCGGAGTGGGGCTGAAAACGATCCGGATCCCCAGCAACTCCGCCCTAGTCGTTGGCCAAGTGACCGGCCGATTCGAGGCACGGGAGTCTCTGATGGTGAAGTATCTGGCTGAGGTGAGAAGATTACGAAAGGACTTCGACGAAGTCCAAGTGGAGCAGATCCCCAGACAGCTAAACGCCCAGGTCGACGCCTTGAGTAAGCTGGCTTCATCTTATACAGCCAACAACAAGAGAAACATCCTCTTCGAGGTCTTATCACGGCCCAGCGTGGAAGACGGGGTGATGTCACTTCAAATGTACACAGCCCGGGAAGAAGACCGGGATTAGAGGAGCCCCTCGTGGAATTCCTGAGGGAAGGTATACTCCCAGAAGATCGAGGGGAAGCCTGCTGTCTCTGAGCCAAAGCTTGCCATTTCGTCTGGAGCAACGGGAACCTCTACAAGAAATCCTTCACTCAACCCCTACTCCGGTGCGTCAACCCCCACGAGGCCGACTGCGTCCTCCTTGAGATTCACGAAGGGGTCGGCGGCACGCACCAAGGGGCCCGCACCTTAATCCAGAAGGCACTGCTCCAAGGGTACTATTGGCCGATGATTCATCAGGACGCCCAGAAGCTCGTCAGGAGGTGCAAAAACTGCCAACTCCATGGTAGCATACCTCGCCTTCCGGCTACCGAGCTAACAGCCCTAACCTCCCCCTGGCCGTTTTCCCAGTGCGGAATGGATATGATAGGCCAGTTCCCTACCGGTATGGGCTGACATAAGTACGTCCTCATCGCAGTGGACTACTTCATGAAGTGGATCGAGGCCGTCCCCATCAGGAAACCGGACACCACCACAACTATCAAGTTCTTGCTAAACAACGTAATACTCCGGTTTGGTATCCCGAGGTGTATCATCACCGACCACGGGACAAATTTTAAGAACGAAAAAGTTAAGGAATTCTGCAGCGAATACCATATCCTTATGAAGTTTGCCATGGTCGCGCATCCCCAGTGAAACGGGTAGGCCGAGGTCGCTAACCGGGACGTCATCCGAGGTCTTCGGACACGCCTAGAAGGACAACAGGGCAGTTGGGTCGAGGAACTAGCTCGGGTCTTATGGGCCTTGCGCACGTCGAAGAAGACCCCCACCGGAGAGACCCCTTTCAGCCTCTGCTACGGCATTGAGGCAATGGTCCCAGCGGAGATTGGGCTGCCCAGTCACAGGGTCAGGAACTTCGACGATGAAGCCAACACCTCGGCCCTCTGGACTAATCTGGGCGTGTTGTTAGAGAAACGGGACCGGGCTTAGATCAGAGCTGCCGCTTATCAACAGCACCCGCTACTACAACGCGCGAGTCAAGCGTCGCTTCTTCAAAACCGGAGATTTAGTCCTAAGGCAGAACGAGTTCATCGATAAAGGAAACCTGCATAAGTTTTGCCCGAAATGGGACGGTCCCTTCCTCGTCTCCGAGGTCCTGCCCGGCGGAGCCTATCTTTTACAAGATGCGAATGGTCGCAAATTTCCATGGCCTTACAACGCCGAGAAGCTTAAGCTGTACCTCTGAAAAGAATATCTATAAATGTATATTTCTTCTTTCACAAAAGCGATGTAAATTTTTCTAAAGTTCTTTTTATTTAATAATAAGAGGGAAACAATAGAGCATCGCAAAAAGGAGAATTTTATTTATTCGAAAGGTATTGTAGGCTCCTCAGCCTTACATCAAAAAGAAAAATTCTTACAACAGCGGGGGGAGGGGGTGCAATAAGCATTGCTCATGGTACTTCAAAGAAATTACCGTTAGCCGAGCCCTGGCCGCCTCGGACCTCTGCCTCTGATGCTGTCCGCGAACCCTCGAGGCCACAGACGGGCCGGAAGGCTCTACGGGCGGGCACCCATCGGCGAGATGCCTCAGTTGGTAACACTCGAGGACGAGTGCCACCGAGCGATCCCGCCGACTCATCGAGATCAGGCCGAGACGACATAGTGATCTCAGCTTGCCAACCGCCTCATCCTTCAGTTGTTCGGACAAGGGGTTGTGCAGCCCCGGCGACGCCCTGCAAATCGAATACATCAGCAGCTAGAGTAGGGGTGATGCCGGGGAAGCAGGCGGCCGACATGATCCTCAACACGCTGAACCACCGCCTGCAACGTCTCCTCGGAGCTCCGCTGATCATACAAATAAACGTCTTCGAAGGAAATGATCTCGGAAATGGAGAAAAGGAATCCATCCATTATTATGTTTCGGGGTGCAAGCTAAGTATGGGCAACACACCCTTCTCTATTTATAACCCTAAACAGGATCCCTAAGGACCCAAATTTGCGCGCGCATGGGCGCGAATCCTAAGATCCACCCAAATTACTCCAATACCGCACCGCCACGTGACGGAAATCCCTTATTTCTCGACAAACCGAAGTTGTACCGACGCGGCTCTTCAAAACGTTTCACTTCCCCCATGCGTTTCTGACACGTGCCGTCCACGACGGTCACTCTTCCCGATGTTCACACACCAAGGAAGGTTGGACAGAACCTCGCAAAGCCGAGCATCTCCCCTGCCCGGTCCATCCTTGGCTGGTAATCTCTTACCCGATGACGCCAAGGATCGAAGCCCTCACCAAGAGGCAACCAAGCAGCTGCCCTGCTCGGTCCATCCTTAGCAGGCAACTCCTTTCCCTCTCGCGCTAAGGATCGAAGCCCTCACCATGAGGCAACCGAGCAGCTGCCTTGCTCGGTCCATCCTTAGCAGGCAACTCCTTGCTCTACCGCGCTAGGGATCGAAGCCCTCACCAAGAGGCAATCGAGCAGCTGCCCTGCTCGGTCCATCCTTAGCAGGCAACTCCTTACCCTCCCATGCTAAGGATTGAAGCCTTCACCAAGAGGCAACTGAACAGCAACCCTGCTCGGTCCATCCTTAGCAGGCAACTCCTTTCCTTCCCGCGCTAAGGATCGAAGCCCTCACCAAGAGGCAACCGAGCAGCTGCCCTGCTCGGTCCATCCTTAGCAGGCAACCCCTTGCCCTCCCGCGCTAAGGATCGAAGCCCTCACCAACAGGAAACCGAGTAGCTTCTATGCTCGGTCCATCCTTAGTAGGCAACTCCTTACCCTCACGCGCTAAGGATCGAAGCCCTCACCAAGAAGCAACCGAGCAGCTGCCCTACTCGGTCCATCCTTAGAAGGCAACTCCTTTCCCTCCCGCGCTAAGGATCGAAGCTCTCACCAAGAGGCAACCGAGCAGCAACCCTACTCGGTCCATCGTTAGCAAGCAACTCCTTGCCTTACCGCGCTAGGGATCGAAGCCCTTACCAAGAGGCAACCGAGCAGCTGCCATGCTCGGTCCATCTTTAGCAGGCAACTCCTTGCCCTTCCGCGCTAAGGATCGAAGCCCTCACCGAGAGGCAACCGAGTAGCTACCCTGCTCGGTCCATCCTTAGCAGGCAATTCCTTGCCCTCCCGCGCTAAGGATCGAAGCCCTCACCAAGAGGCAACCGAGAAGCAACCCTGCTCAGTCCATCCTTAGCAGGCAACTCCTTGCCCTCCCGCGCTAAAGATCGAAGCCCTCACCAAGAGGCAACCGAGCAGCTTCCCTGCTCGGTCCATCCTTAGCAGACAACTCCTTGCCCTCCCGCACTAAGGATCGAAGCTCTCACCAAGAGGCAACCGAGCAGATGGCCTGCTCGGTCCATCCTTAGCAGGAAACTCCTTGCCCTCCCATTCTAAGGATAGAAGCCCTCACCAAGAGTCAACCGAGCAGCAGCCCTGCTCGGTCCATCCTTAGCAGGCAACTCCTTGCCCTCCCGCGCTAAGGATCGAATCCCTCACCAAGAGGCCACCGAGCAGCAACGCTGCTCGGTCCATCCTTAGCAGGCAACTCCTTGCCCTCCCATGCTAAGGATCAAAGCCCTCGCCAAGAGGCAACCGAGCAGCTACCATGCTCGGTCCATCCTTAGTGGGTAATTTCTTACCCACGTACGCTAATGATCAAATCCCTCATCAAGAGACCACCGAGCAGCTTCCCTGCTCAATCCATTCTTAGAGGGTGACTTCCTACCCGTCTTTACTAAGCGATCCCCACCTCTACTTCGGGGCCATGGAGATACCGACCTTGCACCGGTCTTTGCACACTTGGCAAATAGTTGAGTTCAACTCGACGTGCGATCGCCAGATGAAGGACCGGTCTCCGACCCAACACATCATGAAAGCAGTACCGTGCAAATAGAGATTTAACCACAAACAAAGGGAAAATATGTACGCAAAGAATACTACAAAATGATTTCATTCACAAAGGTCGGAAGTCTTTACAGAGGTATAATGGGCTCCCCAGCCTTACAAAAACGCCCAGAGGCTTATAAAATTTTAGCGCAAAAGAAAATAAGAAGAAGGCGAAGAGATTTAGGCCTCGAGGCCGGGGAGAACTTTGACGAGCTCTGCTTCCACCATGATGGCCGGGATGGCGGCTGGTGGGTCGGCGCCCACCGCAGGAGCCTCGACATCGGGAGCCGGGGCGACCGACTTCTCCCTGACACTCCCACCTGGGGCCTTTCCCCCGGCGACGCTTCTGGGGGCATTTCCCTGCACCTCACCCTCAAGGGGGTACTCACCCTGGAGATCGCCATCAGGAAACTCCGGCATCATGGCCTTGACGGCGTCGAGGGCCTCATGCTAAATGAGGGCAGCGGCTTCAGCGAGGTCGGTGTAGTACTGGTTCGACTTCTTGTAGTTCTCTACCGCCTTCGCTTCTTGGAGGTCGGCACGCCTAACTCCTTCCTTCACCGCCTCATTCTCCCTCTTGAGGGTGCTCGCCATCTTCTTCAGGGTGTTGACAAGCACCCTGGCATCTTCCAACTTGGCCTCGGTGGCCTGGTTGGACTCCTTCAAAACTCGGACGACCTCTCGGCAGTTGGCGATCTCCCGATCCCCGTCCGCTACCCGGTCTTCGAGGGCGGCAACCCTCTCCTCCGCCGCTTGCAGCTCCAGCCTCGAGTTCTCCTCCTACGAGGAGGACCCGCCCGCGATAGCATCGCCGGGGCAATTTCCTCGTCCTCCATGCTGACAACGAGGGCGCAGTGGTGGAGGACCTGAAGAAAACAAAGGATGGGTTAAAAAGAAAAGGGGGGCGCCCAATCTTGCGACAAAAAGTACTGAATAAAAACCCGAGTGGGAGCCGAAGACTGACCTGCACGGCCTCCTGGGCTATGGCCACCATTTGGGCCATGTGGGTCTCCCGAAGGATTCTGCCCCCGGCCGACCTTTCCATCCCCGAAAGAAGGTCATCGGCGATGGAAAGCCCCGAGGGCACCTCGAAGCAAAGCTCCCCTTCATCCACGATGATCGGGGAAGCCGGGGTATGGAGCACCGTCCTATGGTACCTCTTGAGGAGGGGCGCACAGACATCCTCCTCGTCTCCGAGGTCTGGGGCCCGGGGCTCCTGCTCCCGAGCGTGTTTGCGGCTCTGCGCTTGGGAGGGCTCCGAGGTCTGGGGCGTGCTCGAGGGCCTGGCCGGAGCGTACGCCGATGGAACCGGGCTCATAGTGGGACTGACGGGCCGGCGCCTCCGGCCTTCCTCCTTTTCTTCTGTTCGACAAGGGCCGCCCGAAATTTAGCTCGGTCCATCAGTTCTGCAAGAAAGAGAAAATACAAAGAAGGAGTTAGCAACGCCAGAAGAAAGTGGAAGATTACACAAGTCTAAACAGGTCGCCCAAAACTTCTAACTTACCCGCAAGCTGAGCGGGGCTGAGCCCGGCCCAACTGAGGGCCTGCTCAGACAGCAACACATCGGCCCGGGGGACGGGCTCCCACTCCGATACCTCCATCGCATCGGGATCATTTGACCACCTCACCCGCGGGCAGTTGGCCCTGCGCCACTGGATGGGCACAGGTCAATCCTCACCCTCGGGTAGCCCGACAAACAAAAACTTCTTCTTCCACTCGTGAATGGAAGAAGGTACTGCAACGACCCCCGACCCGGCCGCACCTCCCCGATGCTTTCTAAAAGAAATATATACCCAGCTCGGCTTGTCCTTGCGAGTGCCGGGGTTGTTTTTGTAGCACAGAGAGGAAAGGAGAAGGTTCAGACTGAAAGGGATCTCCTGCAATTTCAACCGGACCAGGAACCCGGGGAGAATCCTCTAGGAGTTCGGCACTAACTGTCCCGGGGCTAACTGAAAACAACGCAACGCCGCACTCACTTTGGGAGAGAAGGGCAGGCACATTCCGGCCCAAAAAGCCTCTAAGTATAAGGCAATCTCCTTACCCTGTACCTGATCTTCCCTCTCTCCCTCCCCGGCAAAACGAAGCGAGTAGCCGGGGGGAATGTGGAAGCAAGCCCGAATTGTGGTAAGCTCATCCACGTGCCTCACAAGGGAAACTACGCCATGGACACTCCTGATGCTCGCTTTGGGGACCGTCCCCGCCGCACGACCCTGGGAAGCGCGACTAACCCTAACCTCCCGGGAAGATTCCAACCCGGACGAATAAGAGGAAGCTGCAGAAGACTCCCTAGACTCTACCCGAACTATTTCTACAGACTCCTCAGAGGAAAACATCTAACCTGATCAAGAGAAGGGGTCCTCTGAGGAAAGAACGCAAGAAATCCGACCTAGAGGGAAGAGCGCCGAGCTAACACACGAAGGGAAAAGGAAATTATAGCGAAGTGTGGACCCTCGGGGGAATCCCACCATTATTTATAGCAATCAGCGAACACATCCAGCGGCGCTGATCGTCTCCTGCCAAAATGACACTTTGCATTCAACGGCCATCAACGCTCTACCTGTTGCACGCGCATTGGGCACGTCCCATCGGGCGCGAGAACACCAGCGGCCCGTCACGTCAGCCAACCAGTGTCGGACACGTGACCTGGCGCTCCGATGAACGTACGCCCGAATCGGCGCTTCCTCTTTATTGGTAGATCTCTTCCCTGATCCGTTGACGTCATCAAATAAGAACTTAGCCCGGGTGACCGGTTAGACCACTCTCGACCCAACCCATAAATAGGTCAGGACGAGAGTGGGGGGATAATGATGATGCTCGGTACCGAGCACTCCCCAGATCATGACACACGGCAGATTACGTGCCCCAGGGCTTGCGGGAAAGGAGAAGGAATGGTACATTGGAAGAATGCCCCGGGCCTTCGACCCGAGGATGTTCCTGACCTTCAGTGGCCTTCCCGACAACTCTTGTACCCGCCATACAAACAACCATTGGCTCACCTTCGAGCCCACCCACACGCTGAGTTCCTTCAGCCCTCTTAGCTCGCCTCCGAGCTATCACATGAACCAAACCTACTCGGCCTCTTGCTCGCCTCTGAGCCTCCCACCGAGCTTATTTTCCTTGGTCTCATCGACCGACCAATAACACCAATCACAGGCGTCTCCGTCACGGCTCCGTGAATCTCGCCTGACGCGAGATATCCGCTACCCATGATCCCGCGTTCCACGCCATCTCGTTCCCCCATTAACGAGCGCATCTTGTTATTAATGGGAAATCCCGTCTTTCACGCAGGCGTAACGCTAGGGGCGTAACGGCTGGTGTGAATCTCATGCCCTCCAGCCACGGCTGCCACTATATAAACCCCTCTCTCAGATGACTCGGGTAACGCAATTTTCACCCCAATAGGACGCTACTCTGCCCATTTAGCCCGTCTAACTTGATCGTCGGAAGGTCCTCGGTGGAACAACCACCCCGGGACTTCCTTGCAGGTAGCTCGGCTTCATCCACTTCAAGCCCATTGATATCCACACACACCAAGGGGAAACTCTCAGATCCAATCTCAGCCGCTCATCACCACTCGCTACGGATCAACGGAAGGTAACATCTGAAGGAGATCCAGAGCTCCATCAGCAACCTTCTATAAGAATTAGATAACATCTTAATAAACCTTTCCTAATTAAGGACACAAATGACAAGGGATCAATATGTTGACAAAATTGGCTCTCAAACAGTAATATCTCTATTTTATGATTCTGAATGTTTAAAAGTGTAAAGATTTCTTATTTCTCTCTCTCACATAATTAAGAAGTAGACAACAAAATTAAAGAAAAAGAATAAGAAGAAAAGTCTAACACAAAGAATTGAACCCTTATGATGCTTCAATTATATTTTCTATATGTCATTACACTTGTAAGAATAAGATATATATTTGTGAGAGATATGATTTGATATATTTGAGAGATTAGTAAAATTTAGATTTGATTAGATTATGATTTACTTAGAAATCAAGTTAGGGTTACTCGGTGTCACGCCCCGCTTCCCAGAGTACGCTAAATTGGGCACGTGATATAGCCAACCATGTTACCTGTGGGTAGGAAGTATCCATCCACAGTCATATTACGGCTGTAGAGATATCAAGAACAAAATAAAACTATCTAAAACATGTCCATAAGCCAAGATAACATGAGTCAAGAATAATAAAAGTGCGGAAGCAAAAGATCCAATACAAAATAACTGGAATGTATTGTTGGATATATGTATGCCCTAGAGGCCATTATGTGATAGTGGATGTATCTATACATGTATATATATATATATATATATATATATATATATATATATATATTCAGTATGCATTCTTGCTCGACATGATAGTATGCTATCTGGTTCTTCTTTATCTGACATGTTGATTTGATCATGCTTGTTATTCACTCATACATGCTGATAAAGCCCTGAGGATATTGGCTTGACTGCTCTGATTATGATGGAGATCATACTAGTGGGACATCTGTAGTCTATACGCATATCCTGGAAAGTCCCTAGTCGTAGGTATATCGAGACGAGGCATTGATATACCAGAGTAGACTAGCGTATATGATACTAGACCCATGTGATGGGCGATGGATGATCCCATATCCATTGGTGTTTGACATCAAGATCATATACGGGTGCTCAGTGGTGACTGGGTACACTGGACGGACTCGCCGAGAACTCCTATATGGAATTATATCTATCGTCGGATAGCAGTTCTCAGGTAACACTGGTACAGGTTAGTCTGTAGACCCGAGATCGTCATGGAGTCTTGTGTGCTCTCCCACTGTACTTTGATTGCCACCCTACCACGGCTCTACTGAGTCGTGCAAACAGGTGGCCGTTGGGTACAGTACCAAGACACACGAAGGCAATGAGCGATAGGAGGGGTTTCGTCTCTCCCGGTATTGGGGGTTGATGCTGTGCTGTGCCCGACTGGTTATATCAGTAAGTCTCTGGCCAGGGCTGCTGAGATTTGCTGATAAGTGTTATCGGTAGTTTCTCGATCTGTTATAGACCATTCACCGGCACGACTTATTGAGTTATTAGGGTCGACGTGACCATCCCTAGGCTCGATATGCCGCATATCTGACGAAGAGACCGGACTGTACGGTAGTGTTGCCGGATGGCTCGACGGGAGTTGTAGCAGGTTCGCTTGTTTTCTTCTGATCGCTCAATACCCGGGTGGCCGTTACGTTTAGCTGACCGCTTGCGGCTTGAGGGTACCTGATATGATCATCACCCTCTGCCGGCGTATTGACGAGTCTTAGAGTCCCACAAAGGAGTTACCCAGTCCAGGCGAAACGTTGTGGTGCGCGTATGCGATAGGCGCATGCACCCGATTAAAATGTGCGTATATGATACCGAACATTGATCGGGTGGCCTGCTTTTGGTGGGGTCATATGAGATATGACCAGATTGATAAGTTAAGTGTTGATTTATCATCTAACCATTAGTTTTCTCACTTGAAACCTTTCTAGGGTTTGATGGATGTATGCATGCATGCATGTGTTTCTTTCTTTCATTCTAGTTTCATGCACATGTGGATGTGCATACATGCATACATACATACACCCATCCATCATGGTTGTTAGCATATGGAAATGGTGGCAATGTAAGACTCACACCATGGATTAAATAATGGATTATTATTTAATTTTGGTTTTAAAACAAAATGAAAAAGAAAAGGATAATCATTCTAGCTTCTACATTCTTCTTCTAACCTAACCAAGCTCAACTACCACTAACCTAGGGTTATCCTTCTCTTTATCATTTAAAACCCAAGTTAAATTAACTCTCCATCATTTAATCATGGTTGAATGCAAGAAGGAAATAAATATATATAGTGATATATTTCATTTCCTTTTGAACTAAGGGTTATTTTTCACCTCTTGTTAAAAATAGCCACCATCTTCATCCTCCTTCACCTTTTTCCGCTCTAGTTTTTTCTAGTGAGTTAAACACAATTAAAGAAAGGTTTTTGAAGTGAGATCCTTAGCCACAACATCATTCTACTCAAGTATAGCCAACTTGATTAGAGTGTTCTCTTTGCTTTTCCAAAGTTGCAAGCTTGGACGGGAAACTTCGGGTGGATCGTCGTGGACGAAAGAGGACTACAAGTGGACCTTCTTCCAACACCCTAGAGACTAAGGAGTCAAGCAAAAGGGGAGCTACAAAGGTTGTAGCCTTCAAACCCTAATTTTTATTAGCTTAATGTTTTGTAACCCTATTTTTCTAGGATCGATTCCTTTGCGTGTTTGTTTAGCACCTTAAAAATACATACTTTGAGACATGTGATGCTTCAAAACTCTTCATAGGGTGCTAGGAAAACCTAACATTGGTATCAGAGCCGACCTAGAACATTAGGCGACCCTTTTACGAAGTCAAAACTCCGATCGAACCGAAATACGGTTTTTTAGGGTGCTCTCTGGAAATTTTCTAAAAATTGACATTTTTCAGAATTAAAAATATGTAAAAAATACAGCAGGAAAAAATAAGGATTACGGTACAAAAATTATTCCATGAACAGTGATTGTTGCCGCGGAAACGCGGCCTAAGCTTGCTTAGACCGCGGTTCCGCGGCTGAATGTATTAATTGTTGGATAATATTTTTACAGTAATTCATTAATCTGCTTGTATATTTTTTTGGATATTTTTAATCTGTATTTAGTTTTGAAAAATTCTGGAGATGATTTTGGACCCGTCGATTCGATCGGAATTTTGTTTTCGTGGCTTTTCCGGGTAAATTAGAAAGTATTGAAGTGTTTGAACGAATGTCATTTGCTCACTATTCACGGGGTTTAAATACTTTGGAAATACGTGCAAGTCTTTTTGTGGTGGTCCCTCTAGAAGACAACAAAGCTTAACTCGATTATGTGACCGTCTTGAACTGCCCTTTGAACCTTAGGGTTTGGGGCAATACGGCGTGCCACATGTGAGGCGTTGGCTTGACCCTTCTACGGCTGGACCGCTACTACTGTGTCACACTCTAGGTGTTTGAACTCTGCTCAAGTGTTGGGTTTTAGTGAATCCTGGGTATTTGATCGTTCGTTCGAAAACTTCGATACTGTCTGTTTATCCGGAATGTGATGCAATGTGTGGAATTCATATTACTAAACATGAAATACGGAATATGTGATATTTCGCATTTGTGATGTCTAAAGAGAATGTGGATTCCAGATATTGCAGTTTTACACTTTCTTTTCTGTGACCATAAGTGTAGTATGTACGATATCGCCGGTTTCGTTGCTATACATCAACGACAATTGGGGTATGCATACTTACTTACGTTGATGATATGAGATATTATGTGTTGCTGAGATATGATGTGCAGGATTGTCGCGATTGAATAGCCGGGGGGTTTTATGTGAGATGAGAGTTTTTTATATTTTCATTCATGTAAATTCAAATGTAATGTAATATTCTTTTATTTGGGGCACTTCCGGGTTGAGGTTGTGTCACCAGTGTTGTATATATTATTTACTTTTCCGCATTAGGATGGACCCAAGGAGGGGAGCACAGGTGACCGGGTTCTGGGGTTCAGTGGGAGGCCATCTCGAGGAGTCGAGACCGGGTCTCCTAAACTCCAGAATTAGCAGGGTCACTTGCCGCTCTCGTAGGGGTCCAGGGTGTGGGCTTGGCTATTCATCGCGACTGTGGAATCCGTGTTTTCTATTCTGGCTAAATACTAAATACGGACGTCCTAGTATATCCCACGTTATATCTATATTTCTGCTGCCTGTGTTCTGTGATATCTGAGACGAATGACATATTATATATATGATATATAGTAGACGTTGCTTATGTTTTACACCTGCGCTAGTCCCGTCCCGGTATGCCGTTAGTTAAGTAACCTAACGGTGCATAACGGAACATTGCGGCGAATGCGGATGGCATAAGCGTACATGTTATTTTCGTTTCTTTTCTGTGATTGGCTTAAGGACTTAAATGATGGGATTACATTAATGTGATTAATGTAAAGAAAATAAACCTAAAAAGATGTTGTAGAATCGGATTTGAAAAACCACTCGGCTTTTTATGAAAAAGCTATATTTCAAAACTATGGAGCTTAAGCCACTCCTTTTGAAAACCATTTGATTCTACAATGATATCAAGTTCAAAGCGTTAAAGATTTTCTTAAAAATCATCCGCAACCCTCCGTCATTTTAGGAAGTAGAGTACTTAGTATTCATGCTACGTTTGTTGACTATAGTTAAGGCGTAGTGTACGGTAGCTAAGTGATGTCTTCCTACATTGCATATGATGCAGATTAATTAGGACATTCTTATGACTTTGTTGACCTTAGTTAAGGGTCATATGAGTGGGTCTAATTAATCAAGAAATGACGGGTAGAACTTGACTGGTGCTTATGATTTGTTGACCTTAGTTAAGGTTATAAGTGCCAGGGGTAAAAACCACATCGGGAATTTCAATAGTTGAAATTTGCAATGAGATTGCATACCTTCCATGTGATGGTTGGATCCCGATCCCACTGTGGGCAATAGTTGCTCCTAGGAGAGTTTTACAATTTACAATTAGCTAACTCATTAGGTGTCTAGAAAGGTGTTAACGGGGCTCCGCCTATGGGAAAACGAGGTTTACTCTAATTAGGTCCGTGCGAAAGCACGGGGAACCTCCCTCAAGTACCGACACTGGCCTGGCTGAACGGTTAGCGAAGTTGTAGACTGTAATTAATCCTGGCTAGTTTTTCTTTTTAAGGTTTGAAAGGAAAACTCGATAAAAGCAGTGGGAAATATCGATTAGACAAGATAATAACCAATCTGATCTATGCAAGAGCTTTCACTGAGTGTATTCTTTTATCTCTCTTAATGGCAGATACCCATGACTGGACTCAAGATTTTACTAGATAAAAACAAACCGAATGGGACCAACTATAAAGACTGGCTGAGGAATCTGAAAATCGCCTTGACTTATGATAAAGTATCATATGTCCTCACGGCTTCAGCCCCGCCCGTCCCTGGTCCAAAATCCTCAGTTGCGGACATTGAAGTCTGCAAGACATGGGACGCTGACTGTGCCACGGCCACATGCCTCGCGCTTGCATCGATGGATAACACACATCAAAAGCAGCACGAGGACATGGACATTCACAGTATATTGCTCCATACAAAGGAGTTGTATGGGGAGCAATCCCGCGTATTACGATACGAAGCATCAAAGAAATTGTTTCAGATGCGAATGGCCCCTGGCACACCAGTAGGAGACCATGTTCTGAAGATGATATCTCTTATAGAAGAGCTTGAGGACCTTGTATGGACGATGGACAATGAACAATATATAGATATTATTCTGCAGTCCCTCCCCTCCACCTTTGCTCAGTTCATAGTGAACTTCAACATGCATGACATGGAGAAGGACCTCCCTGAACTCCTTAATATGTTAAGGAGTGCAGAGAGCACTATGAAGTTAGCAAAAACTCCCGTTATGACTATTGGACAGTCTTCCTCTTCTCGCCTGAAAGCCAAGGCCAAGGGAAAGAAAAAGAAGAAACCCACTAATCCTAAGGGCGGAGTTAAAAAGGTGAAGGGAAAGGGAAAGTCCAAGGCTGGAGACTCAGGGAAGGGCGAATGTTTTCACTGCCACAAGACAGGACATTGGAAGCGCAACTGCACGGAATACTTGAATCTCAAAAAGAAGCATGTTGATGCTTCTGCTTCAGGTGCGTTTGTGACTGAAAACTGTTTTTCTATAAACTCTGCTTCCTGGGTATTGGATACCGGTTCAGGTTCTCACATTTGCAATTATATGCAGGGGCTGAGAAATAGCAAGGTTTTGAAGACAGGTGACCATACTCTCCGCGTTGGAAATGGTTCCAATGTACATACAGTCGCAGTGGGAGAGTATCACTTGGGGTTGCCATCTGGATGTATTTTGGTTTTGAATCCATGTTATTTTGTACCAAGTATGCTATGTAATATAATATCCGTTTCTTTGTTGGACAATGAAGGGTATAATTTTGTATTGCAGAACAATATTATGAACATTAACCTGAATCAAATGTTGGTTGGGTATGGTACGCTTAACAACGGAATATATGTCCTAAATCAACATACAGTTTTCAGTATACAACACACTAATAAAAGAAAACTTTCAGAACTAAATGAAGCTTTTCTTTGGCACTGTAGACTTGGTCATATTAACGAAACAAGACTAAACAAGTTACACAAAGATGGATATTTAAATTCTTTTGAATATAAATCTTATGCGACTTGCCAGTCTTGTATCAAGGGTAAAATGACCAAAACTCCGTTTACCAGACACGGAGAAAGAGCTACTCAGCTCCTGGGACTCATACATAGTGATGTATGTGGGCCAATGTCTACACAGGCTAGAGGCGGTTTTTCGTACTTCATTACATTCACTGATGATTTCTCAAGATTCGGTCATGTATTTTTATTAAAGCACAAGTCCGAAGCTTTTGAGAAATTCATTGAATATAAACAAGAAGTAGAAAAACAAACCGGCTTGAGTATCAAGATGCTTCGATCAGATCGAGGTGGTGAGTATCTCAGTGCAGAATTTGCAAACTTCTTGAAAGAGAATGGGATTCTCTCTCAGCTCACTCCTCCTTACACACCACAGCACAACGGTGTGTCAGAACGAAGGAATAGGACCCTATTAGATATGGTCCGGTCCATGATGAGTGACGCTGAGTTACCCGTCTCGTTTTGGGGGCATGCATTGGAGACTGCAGCGTTTCTACTGAACAGGGTTCCAACCAAAGCCGTGTCCACCACACCATATGAGATATGGCATGGGAAGAGACCATCTCTTAAGAGAATTAAGATTTGGGGTTGCCCGGCCTATGTTAAAAAGTAGAATCCGGACAAACTCGAGACACGGTCAGTCTTATGTAACTTTGTGGGATATCCAAAGAATTCTTATGGATATCTATTCTACCACAAAGAGGAACAAAAAGTGTTTGTTTCTCAGTATGCCACATTCTTGGAAAAAGAGTTTTTCACAGATAAAGATGATGGCAAGGTGGTGGATCTAGAAGAGGTTCTAGAGACACAAACTATAAATGACGATTTGGTTGAACCGGTTGTTGCAGCAGAAACTGAAGAACCTCGGCCACTCCGTAGGTCTGGTAGGACTTCTCGCCCACCGGAGAGGTACTACGGTTTCCTCATTGATGGTAACGGAGAAGATTGCATCATGGATGATGATGATCCTACCAGTTTTCAGCAAGCTATCACGAGTAAAGACTCTGTGAAGTGGCTGGATGCCATGAGATCCGAAATGGAGTCTATGTACACCAACAAAGTGTGGACTTTGGACGTTGTACCCCCTGGGGTGAAACCTGTGGGGTGCAAATGGATCTTTAAAAGAAAGATTGGTGTAGATGGGCAGGTAGAGACCTATAAGGCAAGACTTGTGGCGAAGGGTTTTCGTCAAAGACCAGGTTTGGACTATGACGAGACTTTTTCTCCCGTTGCCATGCTTAAATCCATTCGGATCCTACTTGCTATTGCTGCTCACTACGACTATGAAATCTGGCAGATGGACGTTAAAACCGCATTTCTAAATGGAAATTTGGAAGAATGCGTTTATATGGATCAGCCAGAGGGCTTCATTGATAGTGGGAGCAGCGGGAAAGCATGTAAATTGCTTAAATCCATATATGGGTTAAAGCAGGCATCACGGAGTTGGAACATCTGTTTCGATGATGTCATCAAAGAGTTTGATTTCATCAAAAATCCAGATGAACCTTGTGTTTATAAGAAGGCTGTAGGGAGAGCTGTCACATTCCTCGTATTGTACGTGGACGACATTCTTCTGATAGGAAATGATATTCCTATGCTACAGTCGGTCAAATCTTTCTTATCACTAAGGTTCTCCATGAAGGACCTGGGTGATGCCATGTACATTCTGGGCATAAGGATCTATAGGGATAGATCCAAAAGGTTATTGGGATTGTCCCAAACCAGGTACATTGACACCATCCTAAAAAGGTTTAGTATGGAAGACTCCAAGCGGGGTGCCTTACCCGCTTGCCATGGGGTCACTTTTTCCAAGGATTCTTGTCCAAAGACCGATGAAGAGAGAGCTCGCATGAGTATTATACCCTATGCTTCGGCAGTAGGATCTATAATGTATGCGATGTTATGTACATGCCCAGATGTAGCTTACGCACTTAGTGTTGTAAGCAGGTATCAATCCAACCCAGGGGAGAATCACTGGACAGCAGTGAAGAACATTCTTAAGTACTTGCGAAGGACTAAAGAATTGTTCTTGGTGTATGGTAATGGAGATCTCCAAATGGAGGCCTTTACCGATTCGAGCTTCCAGAGCGATAAGGACGACAGCAAATCTATCTCTGGGTTTGTATTTACCCTCAATAGAGGGGCGGTGAGTTGGAAGAGTTCCAAACAAGATACCGTTGCAGACTCTACGATGGAAGCTGAGTACATTGCTGCAAATGATGCCGCCAAGGAAGCCGTCTGGATGAAGAAGTTCGTCTCGGAGCTAGGAGTAGTTCCAACCATTATTGATCCAATACCTTTGTATTGTGACAATAATGGGGCTGTGGCGTTAGCCAAGGAGCCCAGATCCCATCAACGGTCCAGACACATCCTGAGGCGTTTTCATTTTATCCGGGAGATTGTAGATCGCCGCGAGATCGAGATTAGGAGGGTAGACACAAAGAATAACGCCGCGGATCCATTCACCAAGGCCCTCCCTCAGCCACAGCATGAGCGACTTTTTGAGAAGTTGGGTATGAGATACGCCAATAACTGGCCTTAGTGCAAGTGGGAGATTGTTGGATATATGTATGCCCTAGAGGCCATTATGTGATAGTGGATGTATCTATACATGTATATATATATATTCAGTATGCATTCTTGCTCGACATGATAGTATGCTATCTGGTTCTTCTTTATCTGACATGTTGATTTGATCATACTTGTTATTCACTCATACATGCTGATAAAGCCCTGAGGATATTGGCTTGACTGCTCTGATTATGATGGAGATTATACTAGTGGGACATCTGTAGTCTATAAGCATATCCTGGAAAGTCCCTAGTCGTAGGTATATCGAGACGGGGCATTGATATACCAGAGTAGACTAGCGTATATGATACTAGACCCATGTGATGGGCGATGGATGATCCCATATCCATTGGTGTTTGACATCAAGATCATATACGGGTGCTCAGTGGTGACTGGGTACACTGGACGGACTCGCCGAGAACTCCTATATGGAATTATATCTATCGTCAGATAGCAGTTCTCAGGTAACACTGGTACAGGTTAGTCTGTAGACCCGAGATCGTCATGGAGTCTTGTGTGCTCTCCCACTGTACTTTGATTGCCACCCTACCACGGCTCTACTGAGTTGTGCAAACAGGTGGCCGTTGGGTACAGTCCCGAGACACACGAAGGCAATGAGCGATAGGAGGGGTTTCGTCTCTCCCGGTATTGGGGGTTGATGCTGTGCTGTGCCCGACTGGTTATATCAGTAAGTCCCTGGCCAGGGCTGCTGAGATTTGCTGATAAGTGTTATCGGTAGTTTCTCGATCTGTTATAGACCATTCACCGGCACGACTTATTGAGTTATTAGGGTCGACGTGACCATCCCTAGGCTCGATATGCAGCATATCTGACGAAGAGACCGGACTGTACGGTAGTGTTGCCAGATGGCTCGACGGGAGTTGTAGCAGGTTCGCTTGTTTTCTTCTGATCGCTCAATACCCGGGTGGCCGTTACGTTTAGCTGACCGCTTGCGGCTTGAGGGTACCTGATATGATCATCACCCTCTGCCGGCGTATTGACGAGTCTTAGAGTCCCACAAAGGAGTTACCCAGTCCAGGCGAAACGTTGTGGTGCGCGTATGCGATATGCGCATGCACCCGATTAAAATATGCGTATATGATACCGAACATTGATCGGGTGGCCTGCTTTTGGTGGGGTCATATGAGATATGACCGGATTGATAAGTTAAGTGTTGATTTATCATCTAACCATTAGTTTTCTCACTTGAAACCTTTCTAGGGTTTGATGGATGTATGCATGCATGCATGTGTTTCTTTCTTTCATTCTAGTTTCATGCACATGTGGATATGCATACATGCATACATACATACACCCATCCATCATGGTTGTTAGCATATGGAAATGGTGGCAATGTAAGACTCACACCATGGATTAAATAATGGATTATTATTTAATTTTGGTTTTAAAACAAAATGAAAAAGAAAAGGATAATCATTCTAGCTTCTACATTCTTCTTCTAACCTAACCAAGCTCAACTACCACTAACCTAGGATTATCCTTCTCTTTATCATTTAAAACCCAAGTTAAATTAACTCTCCATCATTTAATCATGGTTGAATGCAAGAAGGAAATAAATATATATAGTGATATATTTCATTTCCTTTTGAACTAAGGGTTATTTTTCACCTCTTGTTAAAAATAGCCACCATCTTCATCCTCCTTCACCTTTTTCCTCTCTAGTTTTTTCTAGTGAGTTAAACACAATTAAAGAAAGGTTTTTGAAGTGAGATCCTTAGCCACAACATCATTCTACTCAAGTCTAGCCAACTTGATTAGAGTGTTCTCTTTGCTTTTCCAAAGTTGCAAGCTTGGACGGGAAACTTCGGGTGGATCGTCGTGGACGAAAGAGGACTACAAGTGGACCTTCTTCCAACACCCTAGAGACTAAGGAGTCAAGCAAAAGGGGAGCTACAAAGGTTGTAGCCTTCAAACCCTAATTTTTATTAGCTTAATGTTTTGTAACCCTATTTTTCTAGGATCGATTCCTTTGCGTGTTTGTTTAGCACCTTAAAAATACATATTTTGAGACATGTGATGCTTCAAAACTCTTCATAGGGTGCTAGGCAAACCTAACATGTATGTCCCATAATACGGGCTCACATCAGGAATAAAATGCAGAAAATAAAAGAACTAACTACTGTTGACACCTCACAGCTCAGCCTGCTGGCTAAAGTATTCCTGCTCGGACTGCAGTAAAGGTACGGAATCTGGGCCATGCAAAACCCAGACGTCAGCGCGTCATGTCATCAAGTGATAAAATATGAATAGAGTAATAGGCAATGCAAAAATAATCATGAATGGTAAAGCAGGTGTAACAGTAATATAAATCAGGGCAGTGAAGGGTAGTGTACAGTGAGTAAACTAAACTGTTCTATTGGGTTATCTATTCTAAAGTCTTTGAAATCAATTTGATGAATCATCGATGTAACTCAATAGTATCCCGTGCATGCCCGGGACCACGGTCTACAGACTCTCGGGCTGAAACCGAGACGTGCCGCTAGGCACGAACAGGAAAGGAGTACAGACCAACGATGTCAGCAGCATCGTCACGAGGTGGGTCTAGACTCTAAAACTGATCAGTATAAGCGAGCAACTGTCGAGTTACAAGTCAGGATTTCATCATTGATTTCCCCATGCCCCCAAGTTATATGTGTCAAGTCAGGTATTCCGTAATCAAGAACTAATGCCAACACAGGATCAGGTAAGAGCAGGTTTGTCTGGATAGACAACAGGAATGGTCCGTGAGGACTACATGTCAGGTTTGTTGGCATTAGACGCAAGATCAGGTAACGGGTCAACCCATGGTACAACAGGTCAAGTCAAGTAGCGTACGGTACCATGTCGGGTCAGGTAAAATGTATGTAGCAAGTCATGTCAGGGTGTAAAAGATAGCATGTGGGTGCTCGTAAACAGCTAGCATAATCATGGTTATAAATAAACAAGCATGGTACTATCGGAGTAATAAACGGGCACAGTAACATGATAGCAATAGGTGCAGATTAAACTACTCAGTTGCACAGTTATCAGTTTGGCTTAAGGAATACTTTAACGTTTCAGGGATGCAGTATAACACGTGTGGACGATGAAACCACATTAATATGTATTAAAACAATCTAGAGATGTAATTGAATGTGAACAAAGCTAAAGGTATGCAATCGGTCATCCGATAGGGCAAAACTACAAAAAGGGTAATATAACTAATAAACAATTGTGAGTATGTGATTTAACATTTAAATGTGATTATGTATGCTTAGTAAATGCAATGGTTACCTTTCAAGTTTCTAGATTTGAAATAATATAAATAGATGCAGACGGAACATCAAAATGTTATAAGACGATGCATGGGGTGCTAAATCCAAACTACAGGTATGTTATATATATAGAATAGGTATAGAATGATTCAAATAGCATGTAGCAAGATTAACTTGCCTAGAAGGAACAAGAACGGACGTGTACGGAACGTCCTTCGTCGGCGAAATGTCGCGACGCGCGCACAGTACACGGAACGGTTCCAAACAACGTACGAGGGTGATCACGCAAGTCAGGTACGTTCACTGGATCACTCGGATCGTCAGCGACGAGCACGGCTCCGGCGGTGATCACCGGAATCAAGAAACAAGATCAAGAAAATGAAAGAAGAAAGAAGAAGAAGAAGTAAGAAGAAGAGATTGTGTATTAAATAAGGAAAGAAAAATTAAATAAATAAAAAATATATATAAATAGATATATGAACAGGAGAGAGAGAGAGAAAGGGGTTGTTGGTTTATTAGGAAATTAGATTTAAAATTTTAAAAGATTTTTAGATTTAAAATTTTAGATAAGAGGTTTCAGTTTGTTAAAGAAATCGTATGAAGATATTTAAAATAAATTTTAAAATTAAATAAATTGAATTTTGGCGGGATACAATAATATTTCAAAACGCGCCCGGGTCGGGTCTAAAAATTCAGATTTAAAATACGAAAAATATGTGCGACTTTCAAAATTCAAAATGAATGCTCAGGTAACGAAAATGCATACCCCTAAGAACGGATGCACGTACATGCGCGTAGCCATCCAAACACGTCCGTTTCACTGAACGGGACGATAACAAGATGCGCGGATGCTACCATGGGGTTAGGGGTATCATGCAGGCTATGAAATGCAATTTTAAATTATTTTACATGACCTAAAATGTTATATTGTAAAAATACAAATGCCAGATAAAATGCCAGTATGCACTAAACATGAAAATGCACCAGTCTACGTAACAAGTCAGGATAATTTATAAGTATGAATCAAATAAGCTCAAGCAAGCGGGTCGGGTCGAATGGAATGTAAAATGTAAAATACTATTCGCACCCAAAACACGATAAATCAGGAAAATACCACAATTAAGGAAATACGAGAATTGGAATTGGTATAAATGAACTAGGTTGTTACATTATACCCAACTACAAAAGAATTTCGTCCTCGAAATTCCACGAACAAGAAAGGATAGACAATCAAGAAACTACAAGAATAGATGTGGAAACTTCTGCCGGATTTCATCTTCTCGTTCCCAAGTTGATTCTCCATGCGAGCGATTTCCACAAGAAACAAGTACGAGAGGGATAACCTTGTTCTTAAGAACATTTTCCTTTCGATCCACAATCGACATCGGTCGTTCCTCAAAGGTTAAATCTTCTCGTACAGTCAGTTCCGAATGATCCAGCACGTGTGTTTCATCTCGAACATATTTATGGAGTTGAGATACATGAAACACGTCATGAACATTCGCCAAATATTGTGGTAACACCAACCGATAGGCAACTTCTCCAACACGCTCCAAAATCTCGAAAGGCCTCACGAATCGAGGACTAAGCTTGCCTCGACTCCCAAAACGAATCACTCCTCTAGTCGGTGATATCTTTAAGAACACAAGATCACCAATAGCGAACTCTAGAGGTCTTCTCGATGTGTCGGCCCAACTCTTCTGCCGATCTTATGCTGCCTTCATGTGATTTCAGATAGTACTAACTTTCTCAACTGTTTGCATGATCAAATCCAGTCCCAACAATCTTCGTTCTCCAACATCCTCCCAACAATAGGTGAACGACACTTGCGACCATACAATACTTCGAATGGAGCCATCTGAATAGTCGCTTGAAAGCTGTTATTGTACGAAAACTCCACCAAGTGCAGATGATCCTCCCACGAACCCTTGAAGTCTAACATGCAAGATCTCAATATGTCTTCAAGAGTTTGGATCGTTCTCTCCGACTGGTCATCTGTCTGAAGATGATAAGCTGTGCTAAACTTCAATCGCGTCCCCAAACTTTCCTGTAAACTCCTCCAGAAGTGCGATAAGAATCGGGTATCACGATCAGATACGATGCTCACAGGTACTCCATGTAATCTCACAATCTCCTGCATGTACCGTTCTGCTAACGCTTCCGTTGACTGACCAACTCGAAACGGTATGAAGTGAGCTGCCTTGGTCAATCGATCAACAATCACCAAAACTGCATTGTTACCCTTTGGACTCCGCGGTAAAGCTGTCACAAAATCCATGGTTATACGTTCCCACTTCCATTGATGAATCGGAAGTGGTTGCAATATGTAAGTCGATGTAGTATACCCCAGTACTTGTGGGGAGGCGGAATTTTCAAAAACGATCAAGTTTAAAGAACGAACATCGACTAACCGCTTGAATCGAAACTAAACTATAAATAACCGTACACAAAGTGTTTCTTAACTATTGTGTTTAGGGATTATACCAAAAGAAACTAGTCCTTCGTCTTTACGATCTCCTTGTTCTCCTCGGCCTTCTCTAGGTAGTAGACGATCCACCCGAGAGCAAAACTCCAAGCTTAGCCTCTAAACTTGAGGCAACTAACCTTCTTGGATTGCTAATCAAAGAAGCTAGATGAAATAGAGTGATGGTTATGGATTGATTAGTCTAACTAATCCTAGATCTCAACACATGAGGGTGAGGATTAGTCTTTTGAAGAGAGAGAGCTTGAGGAGAGAGAATGTGAATTATATTATGAGAATAAGTTATGAGTATCATAATATATATGAAGCATTATCTAATAAGAAGAAAAGAATAAAGAGTGATGAATAATCATGCTTCATAAAATATCTAGTGGTGATTCATTAGCATGAGTCATTAAGCAATAAATGTGCATTAATGAAATGAATGAATCACCACCATGACTCATATAACTCATTCAATGAATATGACACATAACCCTCCTTAGTCACCATCTTCTAGAAGCTTCTCGAGTAATTACGAGAACGCCCCTCCGATCCGTAAAAATACGGAAAAACTTTAGACTGTAAAAATCCAATAACCGGATACCAGTAACTGGCTTAAACCAAAGCCGACTGGTAAAAACTGTCCGAAAGTCGTACGTGCGTAAACGCACGTATGCGTCCGAACCCTTTGTCGCAAAACCATGCGACCTCTATATCGTTTTGCCTGGAGTAGGAAACTCTCTGTGTGGGACTCTAGAGACTCGACTACTACGCTGGCAGTGGGTTTAACCACAGACCGCAAGCGGCACTAGCTGTACGTAACGGTCCCCAGGTAGTTGTCGATAAGAAGGCCGATGAGGAAACCCATCCGAACTCCTACTGAGTCTGATGTGACAATCTCCATACAGTCCGGTCCGTTCGTCCAAGACTATCGCATATCGGGCCTAGGGGGGCGGCAAGCGTCAGTCCCCTAATAGCGGTATAAGTCGTGTCGGAGTGAAGCCCATTACACCCTGAGAAACTACTGGAACCTACCAGTAAATCTCGCTTGCCCTGGCCAGGGACTTTGCGTAATGGCTCTTTGACACAGCACGATATCTACTCCCAATACCGGGAGGGACGAATCCTGTCTAACCGCCACTGCCTCCAAGTGCTCGGGACTGCACCCAACTGCTACCTGTTTGCATGACTCCTTTGAGCCGTGGTAGGGTAGCAATCTAAGAACAGTGGGACACACTCGAGGCGAAGTGGCAGTGTCAAGTCTGCGGACTACGCTGTACTCATGTCACCTGGGAACTGCTCACTGACGACTGGTATCAAACCAACCAACAGTTCCCTGTGAGTCCTGTCCGGTGTACCCGTAACCTAACGAGCACCTGCATACTATCTCCAGTACGACGTACTGACAGCTGTGGGACAGAACATCTCCCCAACTGGGATGAGAAGCGTACACACTAGTCTACTCCGGATATCGATGCTCTGTCTCGATAATCCAACGACCAGGGACCTGAATAAGGATGTGCTTGTAGACTACCCAGCCCCCACTAGTGTGACTGCCATCACAACGCTGGTAGACAAGCAAGATCCTAAGAGCTCTATCAATACGTACACTCACATATTAAGATAGAAAAACCAAGTAGCATACTACCATGTTTAGCAAGACTGTTATATACATGTGAATATCACAAGCTTCCATTAAGTAATATACAAACTAGTATGATACAGTAATGGCCTTCTAGGGCATAGACACTAACAATCTCCCACTTGCACTAGGGCCATGTACTGGCATATCGTAGACCAATGATCTCGAGTAGCCTCTCGAACTGAATCTGAGGAAGGGCCTTCGTGAATGGATCAGCAATGTTCTCTTCAGAAGCAACTCTCCGAACCTCGATCTCCTGACGATCAATGATCTCCCTGATCAGGTGATACCGCCTCAAGATGTGTCTGGACTTCTGATGGGACCTTGGTTCCTTTGCTAAAGCTATAGCTCCGTTGTTGTCGCAATACAGAGGTATTGGATCAACTATGGTAGGAACCACCTGAAGTTCTGTTAGGAACTTCTTCATCCAGACTGCTTCTTTTGCGGCATCGCAAGCAGCAATATACTCCGCTTCCATCGTCGAGTCAGCAACGGTGTCCTGCTTGGAGCTCTTCCAGCATACCGCCCCTCCATTGAGGGTAAAGACATAACCCGACATGGACTTGGAATCGTCCTTATCACTCTGGAAGCCGGAATCAGCAAAGGCCTCCAACCTGAGGTCTTTTCCGCCGTAAACCAAGAATATCTCCTTAGTCCTCCTCAGGTACTTGAGAATGTTCTTTACTGCTATCCAGTGTTTCTCCCCTGGGTCTGACTGATACCGGCTTACCACGCTCAGTGCGTAAGCTACATCTGGTCTGGTACACAACATCGCATACATTATAGAGCCTACCGCAGAAGCGTAGGGTATAATAGACATGCGTTCCCTTTCCAAATCAGTCTTGGGAGACATCTCTTTGGAGAGGGTGATTCCGTGACAAGCCGGTAAATTACCGCGCTTGGAATCTTCCATACTGAATCTTTTCAGTACAGTGTCGATATACCTGGACTGCGAAAGTCCCAACATCCTCTTGGATCTATCACGATAGATCCGGATCCCCAGAATGTAAGAGGCATCACCCAGGTCTTTCATGGAGAATCTGTGTGACAAGAATCCTTTGACAGATTGTAGCATAGGAACGTCATTTCCTATCAATAGAATGTCATCCACGTACAAGACGAGGAATACGACACTTCTGGCCACAGCTTTACTATATATGCACGGTTCATCTGGATTTTTTATAAAGTCATATTCTTTGACTGTCTCATCAAAACAGATGTTCCAACTCCGCGATGCCTGCTTTAGTCCATAAATGGACTTAAGCAGCTTGCATACTTTCCCGCTGCTCCCACTCTGATTGAAACCCTCTGGCTGATCCATATAGACGCTCTCTTCTAAATTTCCATTTAGAAAAGCCGTCTTTACGTCCATCTGCCAGATTTCATAATCATGGAAGGCAGCAATAGCAAGAAGGACCCGAATGGATTTGAGCATAGCCACTGGAGAAAAAGTTTCGTCATAGTCCAAACCAGGTCTTTGACGAAAACCCTTTGCAACAAGTCTAGCCTTATAGGTTTCCACCTGTCCATCTACACCAATCTTTTTCTTGAAGATCCATTTGCATCCTATGGGTTTTACCCCATCTGGAGCAAAGTCCAAAGTCCATACTTTGTTGGTGTACATGGACTCCATCTCGGTCCGCATTGCATCTAGCCATCGTACCGAGTCGCCGCTCTGGATGGCCTGCCGGAAGTCAGTAGGTTCATCATCATCTATGATGCAATCCTCTCTATCCCCATCAATGAGAAAACCGTAGTATCTCTCAGGCGGATGAGACGGCCTACTACTCCTGCGGAGGGGTGCGGGAATGTTCTGTTCTTCTTGAACCTCTGGTTCTACCAAACTTTCAGTAGCAGTTTGTGGTTCTGGAATTTCTTCCAGTTCTACTACGCTCCCACTCTTCTGATTTTCCAAAAATTCAGTTTCTAAGAAGCGGGCATGACGAGAAACAAAAACCTTTTGTTCCTCTGCGTAATAGAAACAATATCCTGTAGAGTTCTTCGGATATCCCACAAACTTACACTCTACTGAGCGTGCCTCGAGCTTGTCCGGATGCTGCTTTTTTACAAAAGCTGGACATCCCCATGTCTTCAGGTACTGAAGATAGGGTTTCTTCCCACTCCACATCTGATATGGTGTGGTAGGCACAGTTTTGGTTGGAACTCTGTTCAAAAGATGTATCGCTGATTCTAGCGCATACCCCCAGAAAGATCGCGATAACTCAGCATTACTCATCATGGATCGTACCATATCCAATAGGGTTCGATTCCGTCTCTCCGATACACCGTTATGCTGTGGAGTGTATGGAGGAGTAAGCTGAGAGAGAATTCCTTTCTCTTTTAGGTAACCTAGGAACTCGGCACTTAAGTATTCTCCACCTCGATCAGATCTCAGTGTCTTAATACTTTTGCCTGTTTGGTTTTCCGCTTCACTCTTGTACTCCTTGAATTTCTCAAAGGCCTCGGATTTATGCTTCATCAAGAAGATATGTCCATACCTAGAGAAATCATCCGTAAAAGTAATGAAGTAGGAATAACCACCTCTTGCATGTGTAGACATTGGACCGCATACATCACTGTGTATGAGTCCTAAGAGCTCGCTCGCTCTTACTCCTTGTCCAGTAAATGGAGTCTTTGTCATCTTTCCTTTGAGACAAGATTGACAAGTGTCATAAGATTGATATTCGAACGTGTCCAAATATCCTTCTCTATGCAACTTAGTCAACCTTCTCTCATTGATGTGACCCAGTCTACAATGCCATAAGAAAGCTTTATTTAAATCTGGAGACTTTCTTTTTAGTGTGTTCTGGACATTGAAAATTTGGAGTTGGTTTAACACATATATGCCGTTATTTAGAGTACCGGACCCAATCAAACCATGATTAAGGTGGATGTTAACAACATCTCTTACAAACGTGAAATCATAACCTTTATTTGATAACAAGGAAACTGATATGATATTACACGTTAAGCTTGGTACAAAATAACAGTTATGTAAAACCAAAATATGTCCACTCGTCAATCCTAGGTGATAATCCCCGACGGACGCAGCTCCCACGCTAGCTCCGTTAGCAACCCTGAGGATCATATCACCTTCCTTCAGCACTCTACGGTTTCTCAGTGCCTGCAATGAATTGCAAATATGAGATCCTGATCCGGTATCCAATACCCAGGAAGTAGAGTTGATTGACAGACAATTCTCAATTACAAACACACCTGAAGTCGAAGCCACAGCTTGCTTCGGTTCCTGGTTCTTGGCGTTCCACGCCTTGCAATCCTTCTTCCAGTGCCCTTTCCTGTGACAATGGAAGCACTCATCCAGGCCAACTACCGGTGCTGCAAACTTTTTCTTTCCCTTCTTTCCCACCTTACTAACACCTCCTCTAGGTTTGGGTGCGGCCTTCTTCTTCCTTCCTTTGGCCCTAGCCTTGGACCCGGAAGAAGATGCACCGCCAACAAACATAGCGGGTGTTTCCCTTGCCTTCTGCAAGGTGCCCTCTGCACTCCTTAACATGTTCAGGAGTTCCGCAAGTTCAACTTCTTTTCCTTGAAGATTGAAGTTGAGGATAAACTGGGCGTAGGTGGGAGGAAGGGACTGGAGAATAAGGTCTGTATAGAGCTCATTATCCAAAGTCGTCCCAAGGTCTGCGAGCTCTTCAATATAGCCGATCATCTGTAGGACATGTTCACCTACCGATGACCCGACAGCCAACCTCGCTCGAAACAAGTTCTTAGAGGTCTCGTATCTTGTTATACGAGATTGCTCTCCATAAAGTTCCTTTGTATGGAGAAATATGCCATCTAGGGACATATCCTCGTGCCTCCTCTGATGTTCATTGTCCATAGAGGCAAGCACGACGCACTTGGCTCTCGCGCAATCTAAATCCCAGGTTTTGCGGATTTCCTTATCCGCATTGCTGGATTTGGGATCAGGGACAGCAGGTGCCGTAGCGGTGAGGACGTACCCCAGTTTGTCATAGGTCAAAGCCATTTTGACATTCCGCAGCCAATCTTTATAGTTTGGCCCCGTCAGTATATTCTTTTCTAAAAGTAACTTAAGTCCAGTCATTTTCAGGGTCGCTGCAATTAGGAGAGAGAGAAGAAAACACTTTAGCATGATGCTCTTGCAAGTTTAGAGTGGTTTTTAGTTTATCTAAACTGGATGGCTCCCACTGTCTCTCGAATCCTTCCTCAAACCATAAAAGAAGAATTAGCCAGGACTATTCTCACCGTACAATACTTGCTTAACCGTTCAGCCAGGCCAGTGTCGATACTTCGAGGGAGGTTTTCCAACGCTTTCGCGAAGTTCCTTAATTAAATAACCTCTTTTCTCTGGGGGCGTAACCCCGCTGACACCTTTCTGGACACCTACTAGGTTTATAGCATTGATCGTTAAGTGACGAATATCCTGATAAGTAGCATATACTCACAGTAGGATCGGGATCCAAATATCATCGTATGATAATGTTGAAGGAATCCTACCAACATTCATCAAACTCCAAATGGTATGCATCTCTTTGCAAATTTCAGTTTCTTTAGAAATTCCCGATATAAGTTTTTGCCCCATGCTCTTATGACCTTGACGTATGCCAACAAATCATAAGTCACATGTCAAGTTCTGCCCATCATTATCTTGTTAATTTGAACCCACCCGTATATACCCTTGACGTATGCCAACAAGGTAATGCGACTGTCCCAAACCAACACATCTATCTATGCAACAAATGAATACCCCAGCAGCTACCAAACACTATGCCTTGACGTATGCCAACAAGCATAGCTTGAATACTACTGACTATCCATAAGAAATGACGGAGGGCTACGACTGGTTTTGGCGAAACCGTGAACGTAGTGAACTTGATATAACCGAAGGAACCTGATAGTTTTTAAAAGGAGTGGTTAAAGCTCCGCATTTAAAAATATCTGTTTTAAAAATAACCGAGTGGTTTCTTTTAAATTGTTCCAACGATTTAAACTTTGGTTTGTTTTACTTTGCATTATAGATAATGCGTCCCATCATTAACCTATCATTGCAGAAAACAACGAAAATACAACGTCCTCTTATGCCATCCGCATTCGCCACTGGGTCCCGTCATCACCCGTTAGGTTACTTAACTAACGACAGAGCGGGGGCTGGGCTAGCGCGGGTGTAAAACATAAGTGACGTCAAAATAGCTATCATATATATAGATATTTTACATTCGTCTGACGCAATGATATTCATTCCAGAACACAGATAAACAATATTGGATTTGCAAGCAATCTGTATTTCTTTTGAGCCTGCAAGAAAGGACAGATTACACAGTTGTGATGAATAGCCGATACCCCACCCTCGACCCCTACGGATACGGCAAACTACCCGCCCGGCAGTCTGTGTACCCCACCTTGGGTCAGTCCTAGGAGCAAAAACAGTAAAAAGAAATAATACAACGGTGGCTACAACCGCAACCTGGATGTGCCACGCAAAATAATATTACAACAAATTACATTTACAACAAATGAATTAAACAATAACCCATTGCTAAACCCCGGCTATACACCACAACAGTCCAATACAGTTTATATGCACAAACAGATATAACCATTTCAGAAATGTGCAACCCCCTGCCAACCGACATACTAGCAGTTAGGGGAGGTTTACGAACACATTAAACAATCACAGATATAATCCAACATGCAAATACTGTACAATTTCGATCGATTAAACAACATCAATATTGCTCCAAAATCTGCTCTGTTAAACAGTAACCTGAGCAAATATTAAATATTCCAGAAAAACCCAAATACCAGAGAGGACCCACACACGAAATACGAGTCCATGACTCGGCAACTCGGCCGCGGAACCGCGGCGGATCGGTGGGATCCACCGCGCTTCCGCGGCTCTTTAGCCGATTCATGGGCTCGAATTTCTTGGGTGTTCTTCTGGACTCTTTACAAGCTCTCTGCACTCACCTGAAAAATTTTAGGACATCATTTTAACTTCGACAGAAACTTGACAGATTTAGGGTTTTCCGGCTTCGTTTTTCCGTTCGAAATTCGTACAAATTTGCAATCAAGTTATTTAGTGTTTAGCGAGGCTCTGATACCACTGTAAGTCGATGTAGTACACCCCAGTACTTGTGGGGAGGCGGAATTTTCAAAAACGATCAAGTTTAAAGAACGAACATCGACTAACCGCTTGAATCGAAGCTAAACTATAAATAACCGTACACAAAGTGTTTCTTAACTATTGTGTTTAGGGATTATACCAAAAGAAACTAGTCCTTCGTCTTTACGA
Organism: Agapanthus africanus; assembly: GCA_030015575.1. Classification (NCBI taxonomy): domain Eukaryota; kingdom Viridiplantae; phylum Streptophyta; class Magnoliopsida; order Asparagales; family Amaryllidaceae; genus Agapanthus; species Agapanthus africanus. The sequence goes on from CM057340.1 coordinate 798,734,833, forward strand.
TCTCCTTGTTCTCCTCGGCCTTCTCTAAGTAGTAGACGATCCACCCGAGAGCAAAACTCCAAGCTTAGCCTCTAAACTTGAGGCAACTAACCTTCTTGGATTGCTAATCAAAGAAGCTAGATGAAATAGAGTGATGGTTATGGATTGATTAGTCTAACTAATCCTAGATCTCAACACATGAGGGTGAGGATTAGTCTTTTGAAGAGAGAGAGCTTGAGGAGAGAGAATGTGAATTATATTATGAGAATAAGTTATGAGTATCATAATATATATGAAGCATTATCTAATAAGAAGAAAAGAATAAAGAGTGATGAATAATCATGCTTCATAAAATATCTAGTGGTGATTCATTAGCATGAGTCATTAAGCAATAAATGTGCATTAATGAAATGAATGAATCACCACCATGACTCATATAACTCATTCAATGAATATGACACATAACCCTCCTTAGTCACCATCTTCTAGAAGCTTCTCGAGTAATTACGAGAACGCCCCTCCGATCCGTAAAAATACGGAAAAACTTTAGACTGTAAAAATCCAATAACCGGATACCAGTAACTGGCTTAAACCAAAGCCGACTGGTAAAAACTGTCCGAAAGTCGTACGTGCGTAAACGCACGTATGCGTCCGAACCCTTTGTCGCAAAACCATGCGACCTCTATATCGTTTTGCCTGGAGTAGGAAACTCTCTGTGTGGGACTCTAGAGACTCGACTACTACGCTGGCAGTGGGTTTAACCACAGACCGCAAGCGGCACTAGCTGTACGTAACGGTCCCCAGGTAGTTGTCGATAAGAAGGCCGATGAGGAAACCCATCCGAACTCCTACTGAGTCTGATGTGACAATCTCCATACAGTCCGGTCCGTTCGTCCAAGACTATCGCATATCGGGCCTAGGGGGGCGGCAAGCGTCAGTCCCCTAATAGCGGTATAAGTCGTGTCGGAGTGAAGCCCATTACACCCTGAGAAACTACTGGAACCTACCAGTAAATCTCGCTTGCCCTGGCCAGGGACTTTGCGTAATGGCTCTCTGACACAGCACGATATCTACTCCCAATACCGGGAGGGACGAATCCTGTCTAACCGCCACTGCCTCCAAGTGCTCGGGACTGCACCCAACTGCTACCTGTTTGCATGACTCCTTTGAGCCGTGGTAGGGTAGCAATCTAAGAACAGTGGGACACACTCGAGGAGAAGTGGCAGTGTCAAGTCTGCGGACTACGCTGTACTCATGTCACCTGGGAACTGCTCACTGACGACTGGTATCAAACCAACCAACAGTTCCCTATGAGTCCTGTCCGGTGTACCCGTAACCTAACGAGCACCTGCATACTATCTCCAGTACGACGTACTGACGGCTGTGGGACAGACCATCTCCCCAACTGGGATGAGAAGCGTACACACTAGTCTACTCCGGATATCGATGCTCTGTCTCGATAATCCAACGACCAGGGACCTGAATAAGGATGTGCTTGTAGACTACCCAGCCCCCACTAGTGTGACTGCCATCACAACGCTGGTAGACAAGCAAGATCCTAAGAGCTCTATCAATACGTACACTCACATATTAAGATAGAAAAACCAAGTAGCATACTACCATGTTTAGCAAGACTGTTATATACATGTGAATATCCCAAGCTTTCATTAAGTAATATACAAACTAGTATGATACAATAATGGCCTTCTAGGGCATAAACACTAACACAATAAACCAGCAACCCTTTGATGTTCAGCCTTAACTTGCTGACAGACCAAGCACTTTGCTACAAAGCGAGCAATCTCCCTTTTCATACCTCCCCACCAGAAATGCTGTCGTAGATCACGGTAAATCTTCGTGCCTCCTAGATGTGCGGAATACGCGGAACTGTGTGCCTCTTTCATAACTTCTTCACGAATATCTCCTTTTGGCACACACAAACGGCTACCATACCGTAACGAACCATCTTCATGAATCAATAAGTCCGTTCGAAGTCTAGCTTCAACCTGTTCTCGAAACTTTTGCAATCTTGGGTCCTTCGACTGCGCTGCTTTAATACTCTCGATCAATGACGACTGTACTTGCAGCTGCATCAACTGTCCTAAAGAATGCGGTAGCACGATCTCCAACTTGAATCTCCGAAAGTCTTCCATAATCTCCTTCTGTGCAGTCAACATTTGAATTGCTGGCAACCGACTAAGCGCATCCAGCACAACATTAACTTTCCCTGGATGGTACTTAAGATCAAGATCGTAGTCAGCCATCAGCTCCAACCATCTACGCTGCCTCATATTAAGCTCCTTCTGTGTGAACACATACTTCAGGCTTTTGTGATCGGTGAATACTTCGACCCTTTTGCCCAATACGTAGTGTCTCCAAATTTTTAAAGCGAAAATCACAGCTGCTAGCTCCAAATCATGAGTTGGGTAATTCTTCTCATGGGTCTTCAACTGTCTCGATGCGTAGGCTATAACCTTTCCATGCTGCATCAAAACACATCCCAATACTTTTCCAGATGCGTCGCTGTGAATCACCAATCCTCTGGAACTGTCTGGTATAGTCAAAATAAGAGCGGTTATCAATCTCTGCTTCAACGCCTCAAAACCTGACGCACACTTATCCATCCACACAAATGGTACTTCCTTGCACGTAAGCTTGGTCAAAGGCTTAACCAAACGAGCAAAATTCTCCACGAACTTTCTGCAATACCCGGCAAGTCTAAGAAAGCTTCTGATCTCAACAACGTTCTTCGGAATCGGCCAATCTCGAACTACTGCAATCTTTTCGGGGTCAACGGTGATTCCATCTCCGGATACGACATGCCCCAAAAACTTCACTTCTTCAAGCCAAAACTTGCACTTGTTCATTTTTGCATATAATCTTTCTTGCCTCAATGTCTGCAGTGCGATCTTCAAGTGTTCCGCATGCTCTTCAATACTCCTTGAGTAGACCAGAATATCATCGATGAACACCACTATAAACTGGTCCAAGATCGGTGAAAAGATTTGGTTCATCAAGTCCATAAATATCGCTGGTGCATTCCTGACTCCGAATGGCATCACTAAATACTTGTAATGTCCATACCAAGTTCGGAACACAGTCTTGCAAATATCTTTTGATTTAACTCGGACCTGATGATATCCGGACCGCAAATACAGCTTCGAAAATACCCTCGCGCCACTAAGCTGCTCGAACAATTCGCTAATGCAAGGGATCGGGTACTTGTTCTTAATAGTCACCCGGTTTAATTCTCGATAATCGATGCACATCCTCCTTGTGCCATCTTTCCTCTTTACTAGAAGAACTGGAGCTCCCTAAGATGAATTGCGCGAATTCAACCCTTCTCTACCAATTTTGTAACCTGCTTCTTTACTTCTTCCAACTCCACTGGTGCCATCGGATAGTACGCCTTTGAGATTGGCGCTGCACCAGGAACAAGATCGATCGCGAACTCCACATCTCGTTTTGGCGATAAACCCGAGATGTCCTCGAACACGTCCATGAACTCTCAAACTATAGCTGGCGCTTCCTCCTTATCATCTTCCATTGACGAAAGAACATTGCTTGTCGGCCTAGCCCTAAACTCGACTAGCCCGACAGAACTGCTACCTCCAGCAAAACAAACTTCGGATGTCCGGGAATCTGGAAAATCACTTTCTTTGCCCTACAATCAATGTGAGCGTGGAAAGTGCCGAGAAAATCCATTCCCAAGACAACAACAAACAAAGGGATACACCAGAATTGAATAATTCTAATGCGGGGAAGACATGATCAAGTAGGATACCTGAAACGATTTCACCTGAAGCCAAACACTGAAGAAGATAAGCACGGTAAATAGAATTCAAGCTTGCGATAAAACATGAACTGGAAAGCAAGAGAACCAAGGTAATATAACGACCATGAAACAAGGAAGTGAATCAAGACTAGGACTCCAAGTTACTTAAATAGAGTACCGCATTGTAACCATACTGCAGTTCATACTTACAATCACATAACTCCACTCAAGTCGCCCAAATCCTAGTATCAGAATCCAAGGGACAAGGAGAAACAATAGGGAACCAAAAGGTTTCAAGTTGAGATGCAAAGCGGTTTGCATATCATCAAGACGACGATCAAGAGAAAGATAAGATTCAAGAATCATGAGAACAAGGTGGCAGGACATGTTCCTAATTACGAGTTTTCCGATTCGTGTATTGGGTCCAATACCCAACTACAAAAGAATCAAACCCGATTAACCTAAATCCTATGGCTCTGATACCAACAAACCATGTCACGCCCCACTTCCCAGAGTACGCTAAATTAGGCACGTGACATAGCCAACCATGCTACCTGTGGGTAGGAAGTATCCATCCACAGTCACATTACGGCTGTAGAGATATCAAGAACAAAATAAAACTATCTAAAACATGTTCATAAGCCAAGATAACATGAGTCAAGAATAATAAAAGTGCGGAAGAAAAATATCCAATACAAAATAACTGGAATGTATGTCCCATAATACGGGCTCACATCAGGAATAAAATGCAGAAAATAAAAGAACTAACTACTGTTGACACCTCACAGCTCAGCCTGCTGGCTAAAGTACTCCTGCTCGGACTGCAGCAAAGGTACGGAATTTGGCCCATGCAAAACCCAGACGTCAGCGCGTCATGTCATCAAGTGATAAAATATGAACAGAGTAACAGGCAATGCAAATATAATCATGAATGGTAAAGCAGGTGTAACAGTAATATAAATCAGGGCAGTGAAGGGTAGTGTGCAGTGAGTAAACTAAACTGTTCTATTAGGTTATCTATTCTAAAGTCTTTGAAATCAATTTGATGAATCATCGATGTAACTCGATAGTATCCCGTGCATGTCTGGGACCACGGTCTATAGACTCTCGGGCAGAAATCGAGACGTGCCGCTAGGCACGAACAGGAAAGGAGTACAGACCAACGATGTCAGCAGCATCGTCACGAGGCGGGCCTAGCCTCTAAAACTGATCAGTATAAGCGAGCAACTGTCGAGTTACAAGTCAGGATTTCATCATTGATTTCCCCATGCCCCCAAGTTATATGTGTCAAGTCAGGTATTCCGTAATCAAGAACTAATGCCAACACAGGATCAGGTAAGAGCATGTTTGTCTGGATAGACAACAGGAATGGTCCGTGAGGACTACATGTCAGGTTTGTTGGTATTAGACGCAAGATCAGGTAACGGGTCAACCCATGGTACAACAGTTCAAGTCAAGTAGCGTACGGTACCATGTCGGGTCAGGTAAAATGTGTGTAGCAAGTCATGTCAGGGTGTAAAAGATAGCATGTGGGTGCTCGTAAACAGCTAGCATAATCCTGGTTATAAATAAACAAGCATGGTACTATCAGAGTAATAAACGGGCACAGTAACATGATAGCAATAGGTGCATATTAGACTACTCAGTTGCACAGTTATCAGTTTGGCTTAAGGAATATTTTAACGTTTCAGGGATGCAGTATAACACGTGTGGAGAATGAAACCACATTAATATGTATTAAAACAATCTAGAGATGCAATTGAATGTGAACAAAGCTAAAGGTATGCAATCGGTCGTCTGATAGGGCAAAACTACAAAAAGGGTAATATAACTAATAAACAATTGTGAGTATGTGATTTAACATTTAAATGTGATTATGTATGCTTAGTAAACTAAATGCAATGGTTACCTTTCAAGTTTCTAGATCTGAAATAATATAAATAGATGCAGACGGAACATCGAAATGTTATAAGACGATGCATGGGGTGCTAAATCCAAACTACAGGTATGTTATATATATAGAATAGGTATAGAATGATTCAAATAGCATGTAGCAAGATTAACTTCCCTAGACGGAACAAGAACGGATGTGTACGGAACGTCCTTCGTAGGTGAAATATCGCGACGCACGCACGGTACACGGAACGGTTCCAAACAACGCACGAGGGTGATCACGCAAGTCAGGTACGTTCACTGGATCACTCGGATCGTCAGCGACGAGCACGACTCCGGCGGTGATCACCGGAATCAAGAAAAAGAAAGAAGAAAGAAGAAGAAGAAGTAAGAAAAAGAGGTTGTGTATTAAATAAGGAAAGAAAAATTAAATAAATAAAAAATATATATAAATAGATATATGCAGAGGAGAGAGAGAGAGAGAAAGGGGTTGTTGGTTTATTAGGAAATTAGATTTAAAATTTTAAAAGATTTTTAGATTTAAAATTTTAGATAAGAGGTTTTAGTTTGTTAAAGAAATCGTATGAAGATATTTAAACTAAATTTTAAAATTAAATAAATTGAATTTTGGCGGGATACAAAAATATTTCAAAACGCGCCCGGGTCGGGTCTAAAAATTCAGATTTAAAATACGAAAAATATGTGCGACTTTCAAAATTCAAAATGAATGCTCAGGTAACGAAAATGCATACCCCCAAGAACGGATGCACGTACATGCGCGTAGCTATCCAAACACGTCCGTTTCACTGAACTGGACGATAACAAGATGCGCGTATGCTACCACGGGGTTAGGGGTATCATGCAGGCTATGAAATGCAATTTTAAATTATTTTACATGACCTAAAATGTTATATTGCAAAAATGCAAATGCCAGATAAAATGCCAGTATGCACTAAACATGAAAATGCACCAGTCTACGTAACAAGTCAGGATAATTCATAAGTATGAATCAAATAAGCTCAAGCAAGCGGGTCGGGTCGAATGCAATGTAAAATGTAAAATACTATTCGCACCCAAAACACGATAAATCAGGAAAATACCACAATTAAGGAAATACGAGAACTGGAATTGGTATAAATGAACTAGGTTGTTACACTCAGTGGTCAATTAGTAAACCCTAAGAGTTTATTATAAATAGAGAGGCAAAGTTGTTTTCCTCTCATAATATAAGATCATTGTAGTTTTTCTCTTTTATAAACAAACAATTGTTTCTATTTTATTTTCCACAATATAGTCCCTCCATTATTTTTTGCTTCTCTAATAATTATATTTCTTAACATGGTATCAAAGCACTACCTTTCTCTGCGTTTCTTAAAAAAAACCTCTCTCAATCTCACAACCTCTCCCTAATAGCGACCGATACCCTTAATGACCGAAACCGAACAAAATGTCAACGGTAATCAAGACTTCGAAGAAGATGAAGACGATGATGACGACGATCTCGATGAAAACGAAAAAGAAGAAGAAGAAGAAGAGGAAGAGGAAGAGGAAACCCTATTGTCCCAAAGGGAGATTTAACGACTCTGAAAATCACTGTACAGAATTTTTCTGTTATTGTACAGAAAAGATTATTATAGCTTGTGTAAGAGTTAAGAGTTATTTTTGTTAAATAAAAGTAAGAAGCAACTTGTATCTCACTGGTAAAGCCCCTGCACTGCTGTTACATAGCCTGTGTCGATCAGACCCAATTATTTTTAGATTTTTTCTTTTTAATTTTTGGGAACCAAGAGTTGCACGTGCAATACATGGAAAAATGAAAAGTTTCAGAAAAATCAAACATGCGCAAAATGGAGTAAACACATATATACATACGTGGCATGAATCTCGAGGCAATGCTTCAAGATCCGACCGCCCGCTTCTCCCTATGGGCCCGCGCCGACGGTCGATCTTACTCCAAATTGCTCCGTGCTTTGCACACATACCCCTTCGACTCCCCTTAACTCCCCTGCACCGTTTGATTTTCCTGCAATCAAATAGAGACCTTTTAATTCACCATTTAACACCTTTTTAGTACTTTTTAATCCAAAATTTTAATTTCCAAATCCTAATTCTCCACTATAAATACCACCCCAAGCCTAACTCCCTTTTATTCTGAAAAATTTTAGCAAAACCACCTCAAAAGTTCCTAAGTGCAAGTGGAGTCAAGTGGAGTTAGCGACCAAGCTTGTTCTATCGAAAATCGAAGCCATTTCCGGAGCTCCCGCAACGCCACGAAGCCCCTCCCTTCTTCCTTATCCTTTTCTCAATATTCCTAAACTGTAAGTCCCTCTCATATCTTTTTCTTTTCATCTCATTTCATTCCCTAAACATATATCGGTAAAGTGAAGTTATTTTCGATACATTTCCTTTTAAAACCTAGAACTCCCTTTTCCTTTATACATAAGTCAAACTAATTTTACCACCCTTCTTGTAACTTTAATTACAATCTTTTAACTTCAAGTTTAACCAAAATTTTCATGTGAAACAAAAATAAACGAACTTTTTCATTAAAATACCTTGAACTTTAGTATAAACCTCTTTTCGATATTGGTTAAAATAATACTTTTAGGAAAACTTCACGGGGTAACGACCTACGCCACACGTATACTTTGGTTTCATAGCACGATGTCTATATATATATATATATATATATATATATATATATATATATGGCTGGTTTAAAGAAATGCTTTTCATTAAAATACCACATCTTTTAAAAACCGGGTTTCTTTTAAAGCGGTATTTTGTAATTCTTAGCAATTCGCCTCTACAACCTTCATTAGGGAACCCGCTAATGGATGGTTTGGATTATCGCATATGCTTAGGATAGTAGAGCGAGATGCAGAACTCTTCACGGAGTATTCGATCTCGAAAGAAAATAAAATACGGTTTTTAAGAAACGCGACTTTTCTAAACAAAACTAAATTTTTTAAAATTCTATAAAAAATATAAATCCGTATTTTCAATATATTATGAAACTATATTTTTCTAAAATGAAAGATTAAAATATTAATAAAATACCATCAAGTTACCAAAAAGGGGTAGTTTTCAATAAAATACCATAAACTTTTAAAAGCTAAGTATTTATCATTAAAATACCCCAATAAGTAAAACGCATGCTCATGAAAACCCTAAATGTTATAAATCACCATCGAGATTTATTTTTAAAACTATATTAAAGAATTTTTTATAAAACCCCATCGAGATAACCAAAACAATATTTTAAGGACTCAAGTTTAATATATGATTAAGCGGGATCAATTCTCTTGAGCCCCAGAGAGCCGTAAAAAGTGAGTGCTTGCCTATTCAGGTTAGACATCTTAACGGAGTTATCGATGTCAATTGTTTGGAAAAAGACACAAATCTTGCCATCCATGTGCAGCAGTTATTGATCACTCCTGAACCTAAGAAAGTCAAGAGTTAAATCCGTTCACAAGTGTCTGACTCAATCTGAATCCAAACTCAAACCAGAATCCAAAATCTAACACGAACTTGAATACTTGATCATGAACTTGAATACTCGAATTCAAATATCAAACTCAAAATTGTATACTTGACTCGACTTGACCGAACCATGGTTATAACGTGATATGAACTTGACATGACTATTTGAACACATGATTATATCCTGAACATGAACATGTACATTTTATAGCCATAGATTCGGCCAAGACCGATAATCTTAATCTATATAATACAATACAATACAATACGCTGAGATAAAGGGATAGATTAGCACGGAACGTATATTGTGGCACAAGAGGTCATTGAAAAGACACCTACATGAATTTACGCGCTGTTGTCCCGTGGGTTATGACGGGACCTTGTACTACATGTTACCATAGTGTAACATTTCAGAAAATATAAAATATTATTTTTGGAATTTAATATTAAAATAATATATTTCGCGAAAACTACCCGATTTGCGAAATTAGGGTTTTCGTAAAATGGTATAAATATATACCAATAATTATGAAATAATTGGAGATTAAAATGATTTATTCATTTAAAAATATATTTATCGGATTTAGCATTTTTATAATTAATTATATGCAGTTTAAATAAAAACCCGATTAGTGCACTGCTAATCGCGATTAGGCCAAATCCGTGTTTCTACATTTTTTCCATGGTTAGTGCACCATGACATGTTTTATTTGGTTACATGTTTCCATTGTGTTGTTTTGGTGTTATTATGTGAATTAGTTTTGATAAAGAAATGAATTATTGAAGAGAGAGGGGGGGATACAATGATGAGGGGTTAAGCATGCCATGAGAGAGAAAGAGGGTGAGAATAAGAAAGAGAGTGAGGGTAGGAGAGAGAGGGGGGGCTGCCATTCATTCATTTCCTCCATTGTTTCTTCATCTTCTCCAACTCATTTTCCCTCCACCTTCACCCCCAAACTTCATCTCAATTTCCTTCCCAAAACCCTACACCCTCTTCATTAAAAATGATCTCCACTTCATCCTCTACACATTGGACCTTGCAAGTTTGGATTTTTGAGACCTTGAGAAGCTAGGGTTTTTCTTGAGTTGCCCAAATGAGATATATCTTCTTCCATTTAGTTTAGTTTTTAGTTTCTTGCATTCTAATTTGGTTTAGGAGTTGATTAAGAGTGGAATTGTGAAGTTAGAAATCCCAAGAGAAGGGTTTGGGTGATTGTGTGGATTTGTGATGTTTAGAGGCTGTTACAAGACCTTAGGGATTTATTTCAAGACTTGGAAATGAGTATAGAACCCAAAATACGTACTTAGGAAATTCCCCATGTCGGTTTAGTGACATTTTAGTGGCCTATAGGGAATCTGGAGCAACCTGGGGTAATTTGGAGAAAAATAAACAATACCAGAGACCTAGTTAGACCAATAGGAGATCACCCTGAGAAGACGAACACCAACAGAGCAGTTTTGGCCGAGCTCGCCAGATTTTTGGGTAATGTGGCCGGCCAAATGTGGGTGTTTGGTGTCTAGGTTGGTTCAGTAGCTCACATACTCCATATACAACACCCTATACTTGCTAGTTTAGAATCTGGGAGCTTTTGTAAGTGGTTTTTGGTTATGTTTTCCGTATTTTGGAATGTTTGGTTTTGATGTTTGGATTTTTATTTAGTTGTTGGGCGTTTGTACGTCAAAAACAAGGACTGGCTATAGGTTCTAACCTATGAACGCACCGTGTGTCGTATTGGTTTTCCGGACTTGATGTTAATAGCGATTGTGATTTTGTATTTATTGTAGGTACTTTCGCGTGGATTCCGAGACGATGGAGTATGGCGTCATCGACTTCGGCAAGCAAGGATCAAGGTGAGTAGATCTATATCTACGGGGGAAGTTGGGTGGATGGTGTATAGCACCCCCATAAGTTTTGATGGAAACCGATCTATAGAATATGGTTAAGGAAACCTAGATTAGGAAACTATGGATAGGGTTAAGGAGATAGTTAGAGATGATAAGCGAACGTGAATCACGACACAGAGATAGGTAGTGCACGAGAATAAGTAGGAGATTTAGTGTAGCAAAAAACTAGATTAATAAGGTAGAATGTATATATAAAATTGACTTAATGTAAAATGACTTAATGTGATGAAAAGAATATACGATGTGATCTGATGATGTTCATACCATAATATTGTATTATTATATTCCCCATTCTTATTCGTTTTATAAATAAACAGGTGCCTTTGATGCATGTCTGCTACATATTACAGGTTACAGGTTCTTGGACAGAAAACAGTGAAAACGATGAAAAGACGATGCAAAAGTGGAACTACAACCAACAAATAGAAGGATCTTGATCAAGCCTACATAAAAGATAAAGTTCACAAAGTACAAGGCAATGCAAGGTCCAAGATCGCGAAGTGAACGGTTAAAGTACACCACAATTATTCACTGGAGATCTGGAAGAAATAGAGAAGCCAAATTGAATAAAGATCCAAAGAAATAAAAAGCCCAAGAAGCCCAGAATCAGTTCCAAAATTTCCAGACATAAAATTTTACCAAAGCTTGGAGTCTACTTTGACTAGGTCTTCCTAAGGATATTTTGGTAAATGCAGATGTGCGAATCAATTGTAACCTAGGGTTTCTATGTCTTATAAATAGAAGCCCAAATCATTGTATTCTTTTCATGCCTCTCTATGCCTCTTTCTTTGAATAAAATTCAGATTTCTTTTGGAGAGCATCGATACCTCTTTTCATATCATAAATTCAGATCTGACAACCCTGTGTTGATGTTTGGAGAGAGCCATCTGTAAAATAAGTAGATTTATTTAATTGCCCTAGTTTAAATTTCAATTCTTGCCCTAGGTAATTTTTCATGCTCTGCCCTAGATTAAATTTAATTCCTTGCCCTACTTAGATAGTTAGATCTTTAATTCAATTGCCCTAGATTAATTTAGTTTTTAGATTTAATTAATCCATTCACACCGTTTGGAATTAACTCGTAAGAGCGATTAGGAAATTCACAACATCCCTGTGGACCGACCCGTACTCACCGGTTAGCTACCAAGCGACGCCGTTCTTGATTGCGGTTAATAGATAGTTTTTGAGACCAATCAAATGGCGCCGTTGCCAGGGATGACGTGTTATTTCCTTTTTGCAATTTCGGGTTAATCTAAAATTAAAAAAATCATAAAAATCTGAAAAATCAAAAAAATATAAAAATTTATCATTTTGTTATTTTGTGAAGGGTATCTTTGTTTGAATTTTGCAGGATCTACAATCAAGTTCGGATCTGGAAATCTCCAGAAATCAAAACAGCAAATATCAAATCTGAACATAAAGAGGAATATCACAACAGACAACAGAAGAAATTTGGAGAACCGAGTCAACAAGTCAACTGCGCTGATCAAAAAAAAAACCTGCTGAAGCCACCAACCCGCGGCGGATCCGCGGTCGGAGGCGGCAACTCGCGGCGTTTCCGCGGTGTAGGCGACAGATCGGTTCCCAAAAAAAAGGCAGAAGCGCGGTAAAAAAAACAAAACTGTAAGTCTTCTGATCTCCTCCTCTGCAAATCTCTGATATCTCCTCTGAAAAATCTCCTGCAGGATTCTTTGCGCGTAAAAATCTTTTCCTTTCCAAATAACAAATCTTGTGCAGGATTTTTGCGCTTCGATTAAAATAGAAATTGATTGCAAGTAATATTTTTTGTTTTGCATATCTTTTATCGAAAATCTTTTTGCAAAATTTCCAAATAAAGAGCAAGCGGAAAAAGGAAAATTTTAATTAGAAAACTTGCAAACTTTGAAATTCACCAAAAAGATTTGATTGCAAGTGATTTACTGTTTTGCATATCTTTAATCGGATTTTAAGGGGCTTTTGACCAATTCAGATTGGGTGGGGATTTCATCACCCTTCTCAGGACCCCAGAAATCACATAAGGAATTTGCATTGACCATTCTTAATTAAAAAAAATACTAGACTCAGCCCTAAGAACTTCGAGCTTAATAGGACAGATGACTAGTTATAGGCATCAGCCGTTTATCCTAACCTGACTTTGCGGTGTCTAGGAAAGTGTGTCTAAGGCAAGTGGTTACTTAATTAGGACTGCTACTTGTAGCGGGGAGCCTCCCACTTACCTGGCACTTACCTGGCCGCAATTGGCGGTGAAGAGGCGGTTTGAGGTCCTATTTCTAGCCCTTTGGAACAGTTAGGAGCTGTCTAGCTGACCAAGGTGACCTAGATCTAGGCCTGATTGTGCATTTTTGGTTGATCGAAAGTGTGTCTTAGCTCTTTTCTCGAAAATCTTTTTGCAAACAGTTTTAAATAAAGAGAAAAAGGAAAAAGAAAAAAAATTTAAAAACAGACTTGCAACTTTTGTCGCTAAGAAATCCGTGCACCCAAATCATCTTTCTTTTCTCATTCTTCTATCATGGGTACCCCACATCACAAATCTCTTGCCGAACTTTGGTATCTCGAACCTAATTTTGCCTCGTACGTCAATTGTTTCGGTCGATTTAAAGAAAATCCCTCCATGCCAAAAATTTCTTTGAAAGATCAAATAGAAGCGTCTAGGAGAAACAGCTCGACTTTGCAACCTATTTTGTGTCAACCATGTCAACCTTCACCACCTTCATACGTTGATACCACTTTTTTGAGTTCTGTTGTAACTCCTAAACCGATGTCCATTGCTGAGCATATCGCTCAATCTCGTAGCCGATCTTTCACCCCTCTCCCCTCATCTAGTTCTAGGAATCAACAAGTCCATCCACCTTTTTATCCACATGTTGATCCTAATCCTGTCCAACCATCCACTTCCTACCAGTCCTACCCGACTTTTCCACCTTCACTAGACCCTGTTTCTACACAGCCTTTTTGGAGTTTCACGTATCCAAACAATTTCGAATTTTTTACCGAAACCCCTTCACCACCCATGTCTAGTTTGGAACAGTCGTTGGCAGCTTATATTGCAGCAACAAACAAAATGACTAGGAATGTGGAAGCGTCCATGGCCGCCCTTATGCAACTTAGTGAAACAGTAGCTAGTTTCCCGCTAGCTCCAAATTTTTCAATGTATAAGGAGGCAGTTGGACAGAGTGAGAATGTGAGAGGATTTCCAAATCAAACCTACCCATACCCAATTGAACCCAACAGCTCCAATTTTCAAACATGTGTCCAAAATGATGAGTTGTGCGACTTTGTAGTGCTTGATTTGCCAGATTATGAGGAACCCCTTTCGAGTGAAACCACACTTAATCCGTTTGACCTTTACACCTCCAATCTAGAACCTAAATCGATAAATATCCATGCTTTTGAGGAGGTGTCAGAAAAAATTGATTTTCACTTGATTGAGGATATAGACGCCGGGAATATTTTGGATGATGAACCTGTCGATTTGATTGAAATTTTATGTCCAATTCATCATCCCGAGTCATTAATTGTTTCTCCCGAACTTCATATGCGTCTTGATTTTGATGATAATGGCATGGATGAGCTAAATATTGAGGAGAATTATGAGGATAGTATTGAGGATAATATTGAGGTTGAACCATTTTTGTTTGATGTGTCGGATTTTCCAATTCATCCTCCTGAACCTTTAATTGTTATATCACCCTCCCTCCTTTCCATTGTTCCAACCACATAAAAGATCACTCTTGAAGACTGTGAGCTTGAAAAATTTTCCTTTGAATCTGACACAGTTCTCACAGATGATAACACTTACGAGTGTTTCACTTTTTCGGACGATATTGATGACTCACCGCCCGAGTTTGAGTCCTTTGAATTTTCAGATGAGTTAGTTGAACCATCAGACTCGGTTACTTACAGTCGTTTCGAACCATTGATGAAATCTTTCAAGTTCGAGACAGTTTACTACGGTGAGAATGAAACAATCCCTAATTCACTCTCTTTCGTCCTTCCTATCGTTCCGACCTTACAAGAGACTGTTACGCTTTCATCTCCTATACCAAGTTCGACGTACCCATTTTCCTTGCGAATCTTGAGAGATTTGACCCCATTTCTCGACAGGTTGATAGGTTAGCACAATCGCTTTTAACACATCGGTTATCACAAATTGCGCTAATTTATTCACTCGATTCACACCCTCAAGATCGTACTCCACTTCTTTCTCTTTTCCGCCATTCTTCTCCCCCACCAAGACTGTATCCCATTTCTACCTCCACACGGTCTCGTGTGCTTCTCATTTCTTTCCTTTACACCCCATTCTTTCACCAACTCTACCATTACCACGATAAGATCTTTGAATGGTTGGTGCTAACCTTTGGCTTGTGTAAGGCCAAGCTTAAGTTTGGGAGGAACCTTGTTGTATATATGTACATATATTTTTTGTTTTCTTTTTCTATAAAAAATCAAAAAAAATAAAAATAATAAAAAATTTATAAATAAATAAACAGGGGAGTGCCGGCATTTTGACCCTCTTGGTGTAGCATGACAGTGAGGACACTGTCAAGTTCAAGTTTGGGGGTATGCTCGGTACGTGTTCTTCCTTCGCATTCATATGTACATATTTTTGCATTTGCATATTTATTTGAAAACCCATAAAAGTTGAAAAATCTCAAAAATTATAAAAATTAATGTATTCGATTTTGGCCTTATCTGACTTAAGTTTGACAAATAGGTTAACTGGTTAGGAACAACTAGATCTTAGACTTAGTAAATTAAAAACCCTAAAAATAACCTTCTTTAGAGTTTAACGGTAGAAAGTGTATGTCTTTGTAGTTTATTTAGAAATAGGCAAATTTTGAGTTCACTTCTTGGGCTAAGTCGAAACAAAGGAAAAGTATTGATATCTTTATTAAAGTGTAAGTTTGAAAAATAATTCCTAGATTAAGTCTAGATTCTGAAAATGTATACCCTACAATTTGCACAATCACGCACCTTGAAGTTTGGAATAGTAGAAGAGACCTTGAAATGCTCTTGTCTAAAGTCCTTAGTACGAAGAAAATAAAAGAAAAAAAAGTGAATAAAGAAAAAAATGAACACTGGTTTTTGTGATTACTTGAGGCTGCAAAAATAGAAAAATATTTAGCGAGGGTGCTTCATCACCCAGTGCCTTAGACCAACTGGTTTGGGAGTCACTGCTAAAGCCTTGGGTGTTACAAGACTAGGAAGTACGCTTTAAAGTGCAAACGCATTTTGTAATCGGTCGTTGGTACCTCAAGAAGTATTAACGGTCACATGAAAGATGTGTAAGCAAAATTCATTTAAAAATTCACCTACTAAAAAGTGCTTTGGACAACGGATGAGGGTATGATTGCTTGATTTGAATTTCCAAGTGTAAGGGTGATATATACACACACGTAGGGATATGTGATTGGAGTTTAGATGAGAGAAAGGAATGAAGAATAGAACTTGTATCTTTAGTAGAGTTGATAAAAATTCCTAAGTGGAGATGGAACCCTAGAAGGAAAACTTAAGAGATGCCGAAAGCTAAGTAAGTCTATAGAACATAGATAATCTGAAGTTAGATGATGAGGAAGTGTGAAAAATATGGGTGGATAATTTGCAAGTCGAAGATAATAGAGTTCCTTGTTAGAATACCTAATTGGAGAATAAAAGTCGAAAAGCCGAATTGATAGGATTTTGTGGGTAGTATCCGCTGAAAATCCTCAGGAGACAACACTCCTCCTACTAGGGACACCTAGAGGTTTAACGGCTTGTTGCACGAGCTTAGTGCAATCGCGTTTCCCTGCGAAAGTGCGTTAGGTTTTTGTAGAGAATAAAAAATAAGTTTGCTCGAGGACGAGCAAAAGATAAGTTTGGGGGTATTTGTTCATACCATAATATTGTATTATTATATTCCCCATTCTTATTTGTTTTATAAATAAACAGGTGCTTTTGACGCATGTCTGCTACATATTACAGGTTACAGGTTCTTGGACAGAAAACAGTGAAAACGATGAAAAGACGATGCAAAAGTGGAACTACAACCAACAAATAGAAGGATCTTGATCAAGCCTACATAAAAGATAAAGTTCACAAAGTACAAGGCAATGCAAGGTCCAAGATCGCGAAGTGAACGGTTAAAGTACACCACAATTATTCACTCAAGATCTGGAAGAAATAGAGAAGCCAAATTGAATAAAGATCCAAAAAAATAAAAAGCCCAAGAAGCCCAGAATCAGTTCCAAAATTTCCAGACATAAAATTTTACCAAAGCTTGGAGTCTACTTTGACTAGGTCTTCCTAAGGATATTTTGGTAAATGCAGATGTGCGAATCAATTGTAACCTAGGGTTTCTATGTCTTATAAATAGAAGCCCAAATCATTGTATTCTTTTCATGCCTCCCTATGCCTCTTTCTATGAATAAAATTCAGATTTCTTTTGGAGAGTATCGATACCTCTTTTCATATCATAAATTCAGATCTGACAACCCTGTGTTGATATTTGGAGAAAGCCATCTGTAAAATAAGTAGATTTATTTAATTGCCCTAGTTTAAATTTCAATTCTTGCCCTAGGTAATTTTTCATTCTCTGCCCTAGATTAAATTTAATTTCTTGCCCTACTTAGATAGTTAGATCTTTAATTCAATTGCCCTAGATTAATTTAGTTTTTAGATTTAATTAATCCATTCACACCGTTTGGAATTAACTCGTAAGAGCGATTAGGAAATTCACAACATCCCTGTGGACCGACCCGTACTCACCGGCTAGCTACCAAGCGACGCCGTTCTTGATTGCGGTTAATAGATAGTTTTTGAGATCAAATCAGATGACTTTATTGATATGTCAGTATACGGATGCGAGTCGATAAGAGATGATTGATACCTTTTCCGGTCCTCTGATATGAGATTGTTATGGATGTGACCTGGGATATAAGCATATAGATATATATAAAATGTTGTGAATCATGAGTGATATGTCGTACGAGACGTTAGGTCCGTACCCTCATTTTCATAGGTTGATAGAATCCATAATCGTTTAATGCCGCCGTATGATGGATTACTGTACGTGATGAGTTTGACTTGATGATTGATAGATTCTCCGACTCGGATATGTTATAGATATTGATAAACCATGTCTACATTGCTTAGCTCAGCTTTTATACAGATGATAGCATTACGCTTACAATGCACCTTATGCTATGTCCATGATATTATCATTGCATTTCATACACCTGCACAATTATCGATGATGCGTATGTTACACTTACACAGATTGCCGGCTCACACACTTCATCATCGATAATTGCTATGTCACATACACAGTAAAATTGTTACATCATGCTATGCTACGATATACTTGCTATGTTCACATCACCATACCGTGTCGCATGATATACTTAATATTCTCACATTTCTGTTATATATATTGCTCATCATGCTTTATAATTATACGCATTGAGATATGCTGTTTTCATGAGGTTTCTGGATTTGAGAACCATGGTTATTTCAAAAGAAAGTAAGTATTGTTTTAAAAACCCGGTTTCTCTTGATATGATATTTAGAGACGTCCACCATGTGTTTTTGCGGTTCTGAGAGTGGCTTGTGAGACCCGATTCGAGGAGTGGGAGGCACCGTCTGCGGGTACATGGTGGACCCGGTATGGTTCCCCGGGGCAAGAGGTGATTTCGTGGTGTAGACGATGAGCCTGGCTGAGGGAGTATTACCTACCAGTGATAGTATAGAGCCTGACGAATATCCAGAGGATACCGTTTGGGAGTTATGACATGAGATACTAAGGGCCGATCTGAGGATGCGGCGCCTGAGATATGAGGATTTACGTGTCGATGCTGGACATGGGTTTCATGATGTTTTGAGTATCAGTGTTGGACACTAAGGTTCCATGATTTGATGTGTCATTGATGGACACACATTCTTTGATATCCTCATATATTTACATGCATATGCTTTTATGATGTTTCGAGTGGACGAGATCCACATGCATACAGGCATTGATTATTATATTGTTGGCACATATTTACACATACGGTCACCCTAGATATCATAGTATTACCTGCATGATATAGTTGACCTAGGAAATCGTTATTTTATTCAATTTCTACCTGATGATGTTTTCTACTCACGAGTTGGCAACTCACCCCGTTGTGCCACAGTTCTTGCAGATTGACCGCATGGATCAGTGGCGGCATCGCTGGCACATAGCTGCATTCGGGTGTTTTGCTTTGGTAGGTGGTACATGTTGGATCGTACCCCTCTTATATTATTATTCCTGTTGTATCTAGTTAACTCCGTCAAATCAGAAACTAGTATTTGTGTAATTAGTAAGACTTAGCAAGACTTGTAGTTGCGAGACTTGAGCGATGGGTTATATGTTCGCGTATTAGGTTGATGTCTTGCTTTATTCTTCATCTTTTGTGTTGATCTTCGCCGTTGGGCGTCGTATACTTGTTTTATTACTTGCGTGGTTGTGAATCCGCCGTTTGGCGAAGAGCTAGCTCCCGCATGGGGATGTCTTTATTATCATTATGTATTTGTGGTTTTGGATCAAAATATGCAAAGGAGCTGCTGCCCAAATTTTTAAAAAGACAAAACATGTTTTTCAACTAGTAAAATAAACTTGAATTTTTCATGTTTCCTTTTTTTATGCATTTAAGAAAACATTTGATTTCATCCTACCTTTATTTCAAAACTTCACTTCTTTTATTTTCTTAAAAAGGTTTAGATTTCTGGGTTTCGGCTTACTTGAATTACGTTACGCCTTTAGACGTTGCGTGATTTAAGTGCCGGTCACGAGCTAAATTTTGGGTCGTGACACATAGTCCATGGGGTAAGATGGACTCCTCTCATATACATGAATACTTTTTTTTATCAAACTACAAATAACCACGTTAGAATAAATATCTTATACATGTGAATGATCAGACACAATTTTACATGTCCTCTGTTCCTTTAGTTCCTACTCACATGATATACTATTTTCTCTTACTTCTTTTGGGACTTACCGAGTGCTAGTTCGCTGACGATATTCCTTTCTGTTTCTTTCTTTGGAATGTTCGTCAGGAGAACCAGATTCTGAGGAGATAAAGCCGAGTCAGGAGGACTTGGACCAGGTTGTTGCTCAACCAGACTACTACTTCTTTCCAGCCTGCACTTACTTTCTGTATGCTATTGTTTAGGCATTTGCTTTATTATTGTATGTTTTATTTTTAGACAGTTGTATGTAAAGTTGAATTTAAATAAAGTTGTTGCTTCAATTTATTACTCTTTTCATTCTTGTTCATTGTTATATTGTTTAATTACGCTTAACGTATTTATTTCATAGTAAATACGTAGCGGGCTTGCCACGTCACTGTTTCCGTCTACTGGGAAGCGGGGCGTGACATGTTTTGTTGGCGGCCTATGCAGGTCAGTTCTGCATGAATCTTAAGCAATATATCACAATAATTATAAGAATCGGCAACTATGCATTCCTTACATTTCAAATTTCTTGAATCTAGTCTAATCTTTCCTTTTCTATCAAGTGATAGATTCTCCCAACAACACCAGCACAAATGTCAATGGCAACACACCACCACCTACTTTACCACCTCTCCCTACCATTGCTGCTCCAATAAACGAACAGACAGTGTTTTTAGAAGCCATCAAAAGTTTTCTAGAAGGCCAGCAGCAGTATACTGCTATTCTCATGAACCGTCCGGAAGCCGAAGCACCTGGAGTAAAGCAATTTCGTGCATTGCATCCTAAGAATTTTTCAGGGAAAGAAAGTCCTCTTGAAGCTGAAGAATGGGCCCAGAGTATATAGGACGACCTCACCGCAGCACAGGTACCAGACATAGCTTAGATTCGTGTGGCCAAGCTCTATCTCACCGACAATGCAAGAGTCTGGTGGAAGCTGAGGAAAGCCGTCTCACACAACCCATAAAGTGGAAGACATTCTGCGATCTGTTCGATACGAAGTTTTTCCCTGAGACTGCCTGTTTTGAGATGGAGTAACAGTTCATTCACCTGCAACAAGGTTCCATGTGGGTAAAATCGGTGAATGAATATGATGCTGAATTCATCACGCTTAGCAGGTAAAGAATTCGTATCAAACTCTGTTCCGTAAGACACATCACTATCCTGACATCATATCTTATCAAGTTCACGGCACATTTGATCCCGACCGATGAGATTCGGGATAGACGATTCCAACAGGGCTTAGACCCGGAGATTCAGGTGGCATTAGCCACAGGCGATTACCCAACTCATGAACTCGCCCTGAAGGCAGCACGTCGTTATGAAGCTGTGGTCAAGAAGAAGAGTAAGCCCCAAACAGCCGGAATCAAATGCCCTGCGAGACATATGACAGGAGGAGCCTCTTCTAGGCCGACTTTTGCACCCAGGAGGCCAGGAGGATCATTTAACCGGTCATGTCCATATTTCTATTTCTACTGCAATAGAACTGGACACTTGGCGAAGGACTGCAGGCATGCAAATGGCCTGTATTTGATTTGTGGCGCATCTACTCACGCGATAGGAGCATACCCATATCTTATTAACACAGCACCACCACTCAGACCCGCAATCACAGCCCCATAGATGCCAGCCATTCAGGCACCTGCACCTCGCCTAGCTCTTCCTGCACTAACTCCACGTGGACCACCTTCATAATCTCATTATTAATTCCATCAGGCACAGAGAAACATGCCTCAAGGGCAAAGGAATGTGCCTCCGGCAAGGAGGAATGTACCGAGACGACAGGCTTTTACAATGACAGTCAAGGAGGCCGAAGCAACAGGACAAGTCATTACTGGTAAATTCCCCCATCCTTTCAATCTTTCAATATTTGTGTATCATTATACTTTTATATATCTAAACATGATCTCACACAACTTAGGTACTATACTAGTAGACACCCAATCCGCACTCACACTTTTCGACACTAGAGCTTCACACTGCTTCATGTCCCAACGATTTGTGAGAACGCACGCGATTCCCGTGAAGCCACTCGTTTCAAGCTGGAATGTCAGTTCCGGGAATGGAGTCTTGAAGGCAGCTTTGGGGTATGATCAGTGCCCAGTTGTAGTTTTCGGTCGAGAATTCTATGCAAATTCTAAAGTACTGGACATCCCAAATTTCGATATTGTGTTAGCAATGTATTGTCTAGGAGTATTCTATGCTACTCTTGACTGCCGTCAAAGGAGGGTAGTATTTGAGATACCAGATCACCCGGTCTTTTATTTCAAAAGTGGAGATAGAACCTTGGAGGCAGGAAGCTACCGTGCTAAACCAAAGAATGCAGAAGTGTTCTCTCTACCTTCGGAAGAAGAAAAGCCCGAAATAGTCCGAAAGTTCGAGGATGTGTTCCCGAAAGACATATCAGGTTTGCCTCCCGATCGAGATCTTGAATTTAGTATTGATCTACAACCTGGTGCACAATCTGTAATCAAAGCTCCATATCGATTAAGTCTGGAAGGATTGAAAGAGATCCGTATTTAGTTGGATGAATTACTGAAGAAAGGTTGGATCCGACCCGGTACTTTAAGTTAGGGATCTCCTGTGTTACTAGTGAAGAAGAAGGAAGGTTCATACAGGATGTGTGTGGATTATCGAGCTCTGAATGAAATGACGATTAAGAACAAGTATCCACTACTGCGCATCGATGACCTTTTCGATTAGTTAAGTAGGTCTTGTGTCTTTTCAAAGCTAGATCTTCGTTCGAATTATCATGAGGTGAAGGTCAAAAAGTCCGACATTCTGAAGAGGGCATTTAGGACCTGTTATGGCCATTATGAACATCTCGTAATGCCATTTGGAGTGACCAATGCACTTGCCATCTTTATGAACCTGATGAACCAAGTTTTCCGAGAGTACTTAGACAGGTTCGTTGTTATCTTCATCGAAGACACCCAGGTGTATTCAAAGAATCGGAAGGAACACACCAAGCACTTACGCATTGTCCTGAAGACATTATGACAACACCAGTTCTACGCCAAGTACAAAAAATATGAATTTTGTCTAGATCAAGTCGGATTTCTCGGACATATTGTTTCAGGCGAAGGAATCTCTGTAGATCCAGCTAAGGTGTCAGCTGTCAGTGGTGGCCGACACCAAAGACGGTGAAAGATATATGAAGTTTCTTGGGATTAGCAAGATACTACCGACGATTCATTGAAGGCTTCAAAGATCGCAGCATCCCTAACCAAGCTCACACGTAAAGACGAAGCATTCGTGTGGTCAGAAGTATGTGAAAAAGCTTTTGTAGAACTCAAGTCGAGATTAACCTCTGCTCAAATCCTCGTAATACCGGATCAATATGGAGGATTCGTTGTGCATTGTGATGTGTCTGGTAAAACATTAGGATGTGTTCTACACCAGCATAGAAAAGTTGTGGCTTTTGCATCAAGACAACTAAAGGTTCATGAGCGCAACTATCCAACACATGATCTAGAATTGGCAGCCGTCATCTTCGCACTCAAGATTTTGCGCCACTATCTTTTGGGAGAACGAGTGGATATATACACTGACCACAAGTGTCTGAAGTATGTATTTACTCAGAAGGAACTAAACATGCGGCATAGAAGATTGCTAGAACTCATGGCGGACTTCGAAATCAACCTACAGTATCATCCTGGGAAGATGAACGTAGTTTCCGATGCCCTTAGTCGCCAGCCATTAGCAATGAACCTCGCCGCGCAGTGGAAGCTACAACAAGAATTGCATGGATTGGAGATTGAAGTAGTTGTGCTAGGTAACACTTCATCTTTGATCAACTTACAAGTCCAGTCCACTCTTGTAAATCAGATCAAGACAGCTCAAGCAAATGATGCCAAGCTACAAAAGATCCGAGAACAAATAGAAATTGGACTACGAACTGACTTCATCATCCACGAAGATGGATCCTTGCGATATGGAAGTCGTTTATGTATGACAATCGGCCATGTTCGAGAAGAGTTGATGAAAGAAGCTCACAGCTCTCCGTATTCGGTACACCCCGGTGGTACAAAGATGTATAAGAATCTATGGCAACACTACTGGTGGCATGGAATGAAGTATGAAGTAGTAAAGAGCGTAGCCAAGTGTTTGGTGTGTCAGCAAGTGAAGGCTGAATATCACAGAACTGCTGGTCTACTCAGCCATTACCAATTCCAGAATGGAAATGGTAGCACATTACTATAGACTTCATGACTACTCTCCCTCGCAGCACGAAAGGTAACGACGCAATTTGGGTTATTGTGGATCGACTCACCAAGTCGGCTCACTTTATTCCATTCAGAGTTAACCAGTCAACCGAAACTTTAGCAAAGAAGTACATGAAGGTGAGTATAAATCTAAAGTAAGATTTAAACCTTCAAGATGTACTATATTTGATACCCATGAAATCATGCAGGAGATCGTGAGATTATATGGAGTACCTATTTGCATCGTCTCCAATCGTGATACAATATTCTGATCACAGTTTTGGCAGAGTCTGCAAGCTAGCCTGGGAACGAGTCTGAATTTCAGCACGGTGTATCATCCACAAATGGACGGACAGTCCGAACGAACGATTCAGATTCTGGAAGACATGCTAAGATCCTATATGTTAGACTTCGGAGGTTCATCACCTATACCTTATGGAGTTTTCATACAACAACAGCTCTCAGGCAAGCATTGGAATGGCACCATACGCAGTACTCTACGGACGGAAGTGTCATTCACCGCTAAGTTGGGACGACATTGGAGATCGCGGAATCCTTGGACCAGAGATGATCGTGGAAACTGTGGATGTGGTTCGCACGATCAGGGAAAGGATGCGCATAGCCCAAGACCGACAGAAGCATTGGGCAGATGTAAAGCGCCGACATCTAGAGTTCCAACCTGGAGACCATGTATTCCTGAAGATCTCTCCAAACATAGGAGTGATCCATTTTGACAAGAGGGGTAAACTCAGTCCAAGATACATAGGGCCGTTCGACATACTCGAACGAGTTGGAGAAGTGGCATACCGTTTAGCACTACCAGCCTTATTGGAAAAAGTGCACAATGTGTTCTACATATCCCAACTATGATGATATGTGAGCGACCCTAGTCTAATACTTGATCATTCAGAGCTCACAGTACAGACTGACCTAATCTGCAAGTAACAACCAGTTGAGATCCTGGACCGAAAAGTGAAAACATTACGGAACAAGGAGGTAAATTTGGTCCGAGTGATGTGGAAAAAGGATTCGCTAGGAGAATCAACTTGGGAAAGAGAAGAAAATATGCGTACACGATACCTTTATCTTTTTGAAAATTAGTCCCTATGTGATTATAAATTTTCGAGGATGAAATTTTTCTAAAGAGGGTAGAATGTAACGACTCTGAAAATCGCTGTACAGAATTTTCCTGTTATTGAACAGAAAAGAGTATTACAGCCTATGTAAGAGTTAAGAGTTATTTTTATTAAATAAAAGCAAGAAGTAACTTGTAGCTCACTGGTAAAGCCCCTACATTGCTGTGACATAGCCTGTGTGTTCGATTCCCATCAGACCAATTAGTTTTAGATTTTTTGTTTTTAATTTTTGGAAGCCCAAGATTTGCACGTGCAATACACGGAGAAATGAAAAGTTTCAGAAAAATCAAACATGCGCAAAATGGAGTAAACACAGATATACACACGCGGCACGAATCTCGAGGCAATGCCTCAAGATCCGATCGCCCGTTTCCCCCTATGGGCCGACGCCGATGGTCGATCTTACTCCAAATTGCTCTGTGCTTTGCGCGCACACACACACACACCTTTGACTCTCCTTAACTCCTATGCATTATTTGATTTTTCTGCAATCAAACAGAGATCCTTTAATTCACCATTTAACACATTTTTAATACTTTTTAATCCAAAATTTTAATTCCTAAACCCTAATTCTCCAATATAAATACCACCCCATGCCCTGGCTCCCCTCTATTCTGAAAATTTCTAGCAAAACCATCTCAAAAGTTTCTAAGTGCAAGTGGAGTCAAGTGGAGTTAGCGAACAAACTTGTTCCATCGAAGATCGAAGCCGTTTCCGGAGCTCCCGCGACGCCACAAAATCCCTCCCTTCTTCCTTACCCTTTTCTCGATATTACCAAACCATAAGTCTCTCTCATCTCTCTTTCTTTTCATTTCATTTCATTCCCTAAATATATATCGGTAAAGTGGAGTTACTTCCGATACATTTCTTTTTAAACCCTAGAACTCCATTTTCCTTTATACATAAGTCAAACTAATTTTACCACCCTACTTGTAACTGTAATTACAATCTTTTAGCTTCAAGTTTAACCAAAATTTTCATGCGAAACAAACATAAACGATCTTTTTCATTAAAATACCTTGAACTTTAGTATAAACCTATTTTCGATATTGGTTAAAACAATACCTTTAGGAAAACTTTACGGGGTAACGACCTATCCCACACGCACACTTTGGTTTCATAGCACGATGTGTGTGTGTGTGTGTGTGTGTGTGTGTGTGTGTGGTTGGTTCAAAGAAATGTTTTTCATTAATATACCACATCTTTTAAAAACCGGATTTCTTTTAAAGCGGTATTTTGTAATCCTTGGAAAATATGCATCTACATTAGGGGACCCATTAATGGATGGTGTGGATTATCGCACATCTTTAGGATAGTAGAGCGAGATGCAGAACTTCTCACGGAGTATTCGATCTTGAAAGGAAATAAAATACAGTTTCTAAGAAACGCGACTTTTCTAAACAAAAATAAATTTTTGAAAATTATATAAAAATTATAAATCCGTATTTTCAATATATTATGAAACTATATTTTTCTAAAATGAAAGATTAAAATATTAATAAAATACGATCAAGTTACCAAAAATGGGTAGTTTTCAATAAAATACCATAAACTTTTAAAAACTAAGTATTTATCATTAAAATACCCTAATAAGTAAAACACATGCTCATGAAAACCCTAAATATTATAAATCATCCTCGAGGTTTATTTTTAAAACTATATTAAAGAATTTTTCATAAAACCCCCTCGAGATATGCAAAACAATATTTTAAGAACTCTAGTTTAATATAGGTTTAAGCGGGATCAATTCTCTTGAGTCTCAGAGAGCCGGATAAAGTGAGTGCTTGCCTATTCAGGTTAGACAACTTAACAGAGTTATCAATGGCAATTGTCTTGAAAAAAGATATAAATCCTGCCGTCCATGTGCAGCAGTTTCCGACCACTCCCGAACCTAAGAAAGTCAAGAGTTAAATCCGTTCACAAGTGTCCGACTCAATTTGAATCCAAACTCAAACCAGAATCCAAAATCAAACACGAACTTGAATACTTGATCATGAACTTGAATACTCGAATTCAAACATCAAACTCAAACTTGTATACTTGACTCGACTTGATCGAACCATGGTTATAACGTGACATAAACTTGACATGACTACTTGAACACATGATTACATCCTGAATATGAACCTGTACATTTTATATCCATGGATTTGGTTAAGACCGATAATCTTAATCTATACAATACAATACGCGGGGATAAAGGGGTAGATTGGTACGGAACGTATATTGTGGCACGAGAGGTCACTTAAAAGACACCTACATGAATTCACGTGCCGTTGACCCATGGGTTATGACGAGGCCTTATACTACATGTTACCATAGTCCACGGGGTAAGATGGACTTCTCTCGTATACATGAACACCTTTCTTATCAAACTACAAATAACCACGCTAGAATAACTATCTTATACCTGTGAATGATCAGACATAATTTTGCCTGTCCTCTGTTTCTTTAGTTCTTATTCACATGATATACTATTTTATCTTAATTCTTTTAGGACTTACCGAGCACTGGTACGCTGATGACATTCCATTCTGTTTCTTTCTTTGGAATGTTCATCAGGAGGATTGGATTCTGAGGAAATAGAGCCGAGCCAGGAGGACTTGGACCAGGTTGCTGCTCAGCCAGACTACTAGCTCTTTCCAGCCTGCACTTACTTTCTGTAAGCCATTGTTTAGGCATTTTCTTTATTATTGTATCTTTTATGTTCAGACAGTTGTATATAAAGTTGAATGTAAATAAAGTTGCTGTTTCAATTTATTACTCTTGTCATTCTTATTCATTGTTATATTGCTTAATTACGCTTAACGTATTTATTTCATAGTAAATACGTTGCGGGCTTGCCACGTCACCATTTCCCTCTACTGGGAACCAGGGCGTGACAGGAGAAGATCCAAACCCTATTCCACCACCTTGGTAGCTGCCTTGTCCGAATCTGAGTCCACAACGTCTTCATCAAGGGATATCAGAAGGCGAAGGAGCCGCTGATCGAGGCCAAGGTTCTTGATGTGTTCAGATCGGCGCCACGTTGCAGGAGCTACTCAGAGCTGCGAGTGTTGCTAACGTCTATTTTGATTTGCTTTTGAAGTCGACAAAAGGGTGCTTTGATCATGGAATTGTAAATAATCCATCTTTTGATTATCATAAAATTACTCATGAACAATTGCTAGATGCTTTCCATATTCTTTATCATAGTTTCAATTTGATGGCATCTAAAAATGATTTGTTAGATGAGCAAAATGTTTTTCTCATTGATGAGAAAAATGGTTTGATTTCATTTTGCGATTCCTTTGAGACTTTGAAAAAAAACCTGATTGTCAAATGTAGCGCTTTAACTACCACTCATAATTCTCAAACCGATTTAATTGATAGATTAGAAGTTGAGAAGAATGATCTACTTTCAAAACATGATTTACAACGTGTTTCTATTGATTCTTTGAAAGTAGAAAATGAAAATTTGGTTTTATCTTGCAATGCCTTGAGAAAGTAAAACGATGATGTGATTTCTAGTTTTTAATGTGAAATTGATTTATTGAAATCTTCTCTTCATTCTCATGATGCATTGGCTTGTGATTTTAAATCTCTTAGAAAATGAGAACTTGTTTTTAACTTGCGTGATTTTGAGAAAAGAAAACCATGATACGATTTCAAATTTTAAAACCAAGATTGATCTTTTGAAATCGCCTATTTTGTCTTCAAGAATCGCTTGTTTTGGAGAATGCTTCTCTCAAAGTGAAAAATGAGATTTTGGTTGCCTCGCTTGCTAAGGTTTCAATTGTTTATTCTTTACATAGCAAGGAGGAGAAAGTTTTAAATTGAAGAGGTGCTGTTTTTAAAATTTTGAAGTTTCAAGAACCCTCTTGTTCTAGATGTGTCAAATATGGTTTACATCATATTAAATCTCATACATACTTTCATGCATATCTTTATAGATTTAGTAAAAAATGAACTTTCAAAAAGCATGCGCATCATACACTTACCATTTCACATGCTACTGCCACTTTTAAAATTTCATTGCATGCACGCACTCACACTTGTTATTCTTATGGTGCACATGGACACTTCGTATTTGCATGTACTTTAAAAGTGAATATATCTTCGCTTGTCAATATTAGATTGGCTCCAAGGACTAACCCATATGGATCAAAGAAAACTTGGATACCGAAATCTCTCTCCATACCTTATTTTGTAGGTATAGACCAATTGACGACTTGAGAGATTAGGTTTCGTGATGAGCAAAAGCAATCAAATGGAAATATTTGCTTGGCTCATCAATTTTTGGAGTATTTTATTTCATTGCAACATGCTTTTAAAATATCGTCTATTACGTTGTGCTTAATGTTGATATTTTAAAAAGTATGTTTTATGTTATATACCCCTTGTGATGCACTTATGTTATCTTGTATATCTTATTGTGCTTATTCATATATGAGATGCTATTCATAGGATATTTCAATTGGTATTTACAATTGGCATCATTCTTTTGCTCATATGTGATTTCTTGTGCTCATTTGCTTTAAATTTGAAATCTTTTAAACTTGAGCACGATATGATTTGAAAACTTGATTTAGATTTACCTATCTTGTGTTTTCGCGCTATAAACTACTGTCACTTGCTTATAATGTGTCATTAATCTTATAGGTGAGATTTTGCATCCATATAGCTTTAAATTGTTTAAATTTTTTATATATGGATATAATTTGGCACTTGTTTTTAACTTGAATCAATTTTTCAATTGGTATCTTTACTTTGTGCCCTGTATAAGGATTAGTTAAGATTTCAATATAATATCTTTAGTTTAAATTTAAATCTAATCTCTGCATTAAATTCATATTTATCTCTAATTTAAATATGGATTTATCTCCTAGCATTTATTTACCCTATAAATATGAGACTTTCTCTAGGGATTTTTTGTGTATCCGTAATTCTCTAATAACCTAGCGTTTGATTAGAGTGGGAGAGAGTGGCCAATCGCGGTCGCGGATAGAGAGAGGTATTGTAAGATAAGGTCATTCTTTGTAAAGGAAGGATGAGAAGTCGGTGTAATCTCTTGTAATTCTTTCTCATAGTGGAACTTCTCGTTGCGGGCTGCAGGATTAGGTGCTAATTGCACTAAACCTGGGTAAATCTTGTGTGTTGTTGTTGATTTGTTCTTTTCGTGTGATTTGGTATCCGTCGGATGGTCTTTTTAAATCTACCCTAAAACAAAAAGCTTGGATTTCCGCTGTGCAGTAGATATGTTATCCTTATAACAAGTGGTATCAAAGAGTCAAGTTCACGTTTTTGGAGTTGATTGGGGAGATGACGTCTACAAATTACAAGATCGAAAAGTTTGATAGCCGTAATAAATTCACTCAATAGAGATTGAAGATGACGGTGCTGCTCAAAAAACAAGGTGTGCATAAGATTGTCTTTGCGAAAGTGAGGATTTCGACGATGACCACGGTAGCAAAAAGTGTAGATATAGAAGACAAAGCTCACAGTTCGATCCATCTTTCAGTGACCGATAAAGTTCTTTGCGAAGTGGCGCAAAAGATGACAGTAGCAGGATTATGGAATAAGTTGGAGTCCTTTTATATGAAGAAATCTTTTACTAACCGATTCTATCTAAAGTGGTCCGGGAAGCGTGTAGAGGTTCTTCGGTTCAGATTAGGCAGATGGTTCTCTTCATAGGAGTTCACATGATTGTACAGGCCGGAGAGAATAATGCATCAGAACACCAGGTTGGGAGATCCTCGATCAGATGGAATTGTAGGGCGGATGGTTCGGACAGTTGGGAAGAACAGAACTTTACGGCTTACGGTTGGGTTTCTGAGAGAGTTTTGAGCTGGAGCCCTATCTACTTCCGAGTATGTCACGACCTACTCCCAACAAAAACGGTATTTTCCGCTCTTGCTGAAACCGTTTGGTTTTGTCCTTCGAAGCGAACTGGACCTAACCAGAGGACACTTCCCAGGAGATCACCCATCCCAGAATTTTCCTGGCTCAAGCACACTTAACTACGGAGTTTTCAAGCTCCTGTAGTGCCGATTCACTTAAAATGCGCCTATGCATTAAAGAGCAGTATCATTCCATTTATAGTACAGATCTGCCCTTTTTCAGAATGTATTCCGAAAATTCCCCACTGTTCTACAGTGGGTCCCACAGACTCAAGAGGTGGCCCCATGGATTCAAGAGGTGCCCCCCGCTCTTTAGCATGATACCTTGTTTTATGTGGCACTTTATTCCGTGTGAGAGGACCGGGGCGCGACATCCTCCCTACATTTGAATAATGGTTCGTCCTCGAATCACAAACCTACTATTGAGGGACCGGCTCTGATACCATTCTATCACGACCCACCCCCAACACAGACGGTATTGTCTGCTCTGGCCGAAACAGTACGGGTTTGTCCTTCAGAGCGAATTGAACCCGACCAGGGGCCACTTCCCAGGAGGTCACCCATCCCAGAATTTACCTGGCTCGAGCATGCTTAACTACGGAATTCTCAAGCTCCTGTAGCGTCGGTTCACTTAAAAGGCGCCTCTGTATTGAAAAGTGGTATCATTCCATTTATAATATAGATCTGCTCTCTTTCGGAATGTATTCCGAAAATTCCTCATTGTTCTACAGTGGGTTCCACGGACTCAAGAGGTGACCCCCACGGATTCAAGAGATGGCCCATACCTTTTGGTGTGAAACTTTGTTCCGTGTAACTCTTTATTCCATGAGCAAGGACTGGGGCCCGACAGAGTACATCATTAATCGGTCACTATCGACGACGGTAGATATGAGAATTTCCGAAGAGTTATGGACTGAAGGGGCTGGGAATTACTGAGGGCCTCATGGAATTGGATGCATCGAGGACCCGAGGATCGAGAGATGTTCTCTTGTCGGCTTTGGAGGCTGAGCAAAAGGGTACATACCGTGTTGTTCTAGGACCCAAAGTGGAGTAATCAGCCAAGTGACATTCGTTGAGTTTGCAATACTTCGTAGAAGACAGACTCGGTCAGATGGTGAACGGAGAACAGGTATGTCGCCAAGCGAGGTGGAGTTCGAAGTCCCAGTCCAGGTTATGAGAAATAAGGTGGTTGGTACTCCGATTCAGGTGGAAAGTCTAGTAGATCTAGTGATGCAGAGGCCGACAGTTTGAGGCACAAGAGTAGTTAGGGACAAGTCTCCAAGGCAAGAGTATTTAGAGTTCGACAGAAAGACTACATATTTGATTCGTGACATTAATAGTATCATGGATGGGGAGTTGCGTCGGTTGCAGCAGTATATTAAGCAGGTTCTAGTTTGATATGGGATGGAGGAGATTCGGTCCGTGTCTTCTCACTTAGAGACACAATTCAGGTTTTCGGCGATATTATCATCAGGTATAGATTACGTTGGTGATAGGGGCAGATGGAGGTCGACGATGGGTTACATGTTGGGCACAGATGCAGTGCTAAATAGATCAACATTTCAGGCTGTTATCGCGGTTTCAGCAATGGAGGTATGGTTGATTGCGGTTAGTGAGGCTATCGATTTGCGAAGATTGTTGGGTTTGGAAGTTCCCAAGGAGATGAGAGTGTAATTCTTGGAGGATGAAAAGAAGGTAATGTCTCTTACGAAGATTGGTATCCTTGAGGATCCAGCAGATGCGTTTCTGAGATGGTTCTGATCCAAGTTCAAGTTGTGTCTAGTCGATTGTTGAGGTGCCTTTAGGTACAAGAAGTCGAGAACGGAATTCCAAGATGTTATAAAAGTGAAGAGATTATGGCGAATTTGAATAAAGTTGGAGATTGTTGAATTTAATTTAAATTCGAGATTAGTTAGGGATTAGTTAAGATTTCAATATAATCTCTTTAGTTTAAATTTAAATCTAATCTCTAGATTAAATTCATATTTATCTCTAATTTAAATATGGATTTATTACCAAGCATTTATTTACCCAATAAATATGAAACTTTCTCTAGGGATTTTTTCTATATCCGTAATTCTCTAATAACCTAGGGTTTGATTATGGTGGGTGAGAGCGGCCAAGCGCGGTCGCAAATAGAGAGAGGATTTGTAAGAGAGGGTAATTCTTTGTAAAGGAGGGATGAGAAGTCGGTGTGATCTCTTATAATTCTTTCTCATAGTGGAAGTTCTTGTTGCGGGCTGCAGGATTAGGTGCTAATTGCGTCGAACTTAGATAAATCTTGTGTTGTTGGTGTGTTCTTTTCATGTGATTTAGTATCCGTCAGATAGTCCTTTTCAATCTACCCTAAAACAAAAGTCTTGAATTTTCACTGTGCGGTAAATACGTAATCCTTACTGCATAATG
The DNA here is from genome assembly GCA_030015575.1 of Agapanthus africanus. Classification (NCBI taxonomy): domain Eukaryota; kingdom Viridiplantae; phylum Streptophyta; class Magnoliopsida; order Asparagales; family Amaryllidaceae; genus Agapanthus; species Agapanthus africanus. The sequence goes on from CM057340.1 coordinate 798,768,449, forward strand.
GAGTTGGGATTTAGAGCATTTTTTTGTTTTTGTTTTTAATAAATGTACCAATTTCGTTAAAATTTTCTTTTAATAAATTGCTGGGGCATTTTTGTGTTCATTTTCACTCAAATTAGAACAACTTTTGGAACTTCTTTATGCACCCCTTTTTTAACACTTTGTAGACTTCTGCCCTTAGGAGCTCAATTAAAAACTAATTAGTATATTCACTTGACCACGAGCATAGCTCGGTCGGTCATAGAGCTCCCCTGCTGGGGAGTATGCAGAGATCTATCTCTGGATGGGAAAGTGCTCATAATCTAATGCGTTCGGCGTAAATCCGCAGGACCCCTAGATGCGTGTGTGTGATGAATGGTGGGTTAAGTTTATGGCCCAGTTCCAAAATAAAAAAAGAAGAAAAAAATTAGTATAGTACATCATCCTTAATGTCAACCTTAACATATCGTCACCTTGATGGAAATTTCAACCATAGTATAGTCACCATTAACCACAAATGATAATCATATCGTAAACATGATATAAGAAAAATAATTTGAGATCACGCATAGAAGCATACATGAACATGTCATACTCATGCTCTAAATAATATATTAAAATGAATGCCTAGCTCATACGTATATTTTCTCTTATTGTTTTCAAAAGAAAATATTATATAAACATTAACCATCAATATTTGGAGTATAGTCACCCTTAATCACAAATGATAATCATATTGTAAACATGATGGAAGAGAAATGATTCTATCGCGTATAGAAGTATACATAAACATGGCATACTCATGCTCTAAATAATATATTAAAATGAATGCGTAAATATATGCATATTTTCTCTTATTTTTTATTTTTAAAGAAAATATTATATAAACATTAACCATCAATTTTTGGATGTTGAAATGGAGCCTTCTACAAGAATTAAGATAACATCTTATATATAATTTTTCTTATTAAACACAAAACATGACAAGGAATTAGCCATCAAGTGCATAAATATCTCCGTTTTATGATTTTGGATGTTCTAAAGTGTATAGATTTCTTATATGTCTCTCTCATTTAGGTAGGAAGTTGGCAACAAAATTAAATAATTAATGAAGAAGAAGAAGAAAAGACTAATACAAAGATTAGAACCTTTAAGCTGCTTCCATTTGATATCATATTAACTTCTAGAAGCCAATTTGTTTTATGTAAATTCTTAAAAAGGATTTATGAGATCACTAGAGAAGATTAAGCTATTGTTTAATAGAATCAATTTTCTTTGGCAATATTTCTTCAACTTTTTGAATCACAATATTATTTTTGGTTGCTAAGAATAAACCAGGGGATGATAAAAACCTTGACTTGCTTTCCAAATTGGTCAAAAATAAATTAACGGCATACATTAAAGACTTGGTCTCTGAAAGGCTTGGACGAATCCCTTTAAATTCACTACAAAGAAAAAACATACTTAAAATGAATAAGGCACTTGTCGATATTTTATTTTCTTAAAGAATATTTTATATTTCTTTGTTTTCAATTTTATCAAATTCCAAATGGCTATCCTTATTTTTGGTAATTGTTTTAGGACACGCCTTTCCAATTGAATCAGAATAAACATGATTTTTGGTAATTGCTAAGCTATAAAAAATATTAGGATACCGTGCAAGTGCAAGGTAAGGAACCTATAGAATTTGCATTTGATGTTTTAAAAAAGAAATCAGGTTATTTACCCTGCATGGTGCAACACGCAGATTATTAAGATTTTGTAAGAAATAAAAATATTTCTGAAAATAGGATTTGTTTTTTCTTTCAATCTCAATCGTCCGTCTGAGCATGAACGGTGGACAACCGGAAAATGCCAAATGTTGATTCTTCAGGATTTTACCTAAAAGAGAGAGGTTTACTGTTTCAGCTACATCACAATATACAATGGATTATCAAATGTATGAAAATTAGTGTTGAATAAGGGATGATGCAAGGCATCCAGGCAAAAAAAAAAAGAAAGAGATGGACAATTTCGGACATTCTTTAGGCAGCTTTACAAGGTCCACACTGTTATTTTTTTCTCTGGCATGAACATAGAATAATTTTTCGTTGAATAATGTTTTGTATTCATCTTTCCTTTAGTTTTATTCCAAATTTAGGAAAACAAACAACCTTCCCATTTGCTACCTTTTTGTCATATTTCTTTTCCTCAATTTTTCTACAACCAAAAATATAGAGCCTTTGAATTAGTCCATTCTCCCAATGAAAGAAGCATAGCACCAAGGAACTTGGTCCCCTCTCTATCTGTAGCAACGGTGGCTGAGCCTGTTCATTTTTTGCCTTGGCCAAATTTTGATGAACATAATATTAGTCTTTCCCAATTAGAAAGAGTAATTAATTAACAATAATTTCATTTAATCTTCGTAATTTATGAGGTCAACCTTGGGACATAATCCACTGAAGTCCCTTTGATTAAGTCTTCTTTGTTCTTGGCTTGGCTTTGGCAGAAACCATTGACAATGGTAGCATAAAAATTAACTAGAAGCATGAATACCCAAATTATAATATATATACAGTAGTAGATGTGTCAAACGGTCGGGTCACGTTTGATCCGGCCAAAATCGGGTTTGGGTCGATCCGATCCTTTTAATAATCATGTTAGTTTTTTAAGACCCGTAGCGGATCTATTTAATATTCGGTTCAGGTTGACCCGACCAGTTTAATATCCAGGTCAGGTTATAATAGGTCATCCGACCTGACCTAAGTTGACTCGTTACTTTGTCTTTGTTTTATTTTATGTATGAGCAAACAAAAATTAGCCATTACAACTTTATCCTCATAAATAAATTCGTGGAGATTCAAAAAAACTAGAACCCAAAAATACCATAGAATAAGAAACAGGAGCCACGACCGATTTGGAGATAATGTATTCGGCTTAAACGGGTCGAAGTGGGCAATGATAAACGACCCATGCCCGACACATTTATTAAACGGGTCGGGTCGTAAAAGCGGGTTTGGGTCGCGTTTGGGTCACTATTTTTAGGTCGGGTTCGGGTATTTTTGACAGCCCTAACATACAGCCCCTAATTATCAATTCATAGTAATAAAGATGGTAATGGAAAAAGTGTTTGAGATTGCTTCGATTAGCTGATGGAATTGAGGAGATGTCTTTATATTCGGACTCGTAGAACATAGAACATAGAGGCATTTTATAGGTTGGAATAATTTAAAGATGATTATCTTTTGCTGGTGGATCAAAAGAAAATAAGAGAATATGATGCAATCAAATCAAAATCAGAAATCCCTCAAAATTGCAACTGCTACAACAAATCATTAAAGATAACAATTGCATGCTGGATTTGTTGGATACCATTATTGGTGTATATTTGTTACTATTATTGTTGTGATTATTCTGTCATTATTTGTTACTATTATTGTTTGATTCAGGGCTAGATATTCAGCCACACTGTACTCAAAAAATCAATCAATGAAAACTATGTGATTCCAAAAACATTTTATGATATCAGAGCAATAAAAGTCCAACGACGACTCCTTCCTCAATTTTTTTCAGTTCCCAATCCATTAATGGTGGCCGCATTGATCTGTCCCTCCATTACCAATCCTCCGCTCTCTTCAAATCTTCCTTCGATTGGAGTTCGTCTCAATAACAAGAACTATCTCCTATGGAAGACTCGCTTCAAGACTTTTCTTCGGGCCTATCAAATGCTCGATCACGTTGAGGGCATCTCTGTCCCTCCTTCTCCTACTCTCATTGTTAAAGGTGACAAAGATTCACCAAATCTTGTGTTTCAGTCATGGATCCTACATGATCAAGTAACTCTTGGTTGGATTCTCAACTCCGTTGAGTATTCTATGGTCCCTCAACTCATTGGCATCGACTCTTCCTACGTTGCCTGGATGATACTAGAGCGCCATTATTCTCAACAAAACCAAGCACGCATTATACAACTCCGTAATGAATTTTTTCGACTCCAAAAAGGTCCGCCCTCTATGATCGAGTATCTAAACCGTGCAAAGATGATCGTGGACAGCCTTGCCGCCATATTGGGCGTCCACTATCTAATGATGAGATTGTCTCCCATCTCATCTTTGGGCTTGGGCCTGAATACATGCACTTCCGCAAAGCTCTTAATGTCACAGGTACTTCTCACACTAGGGATTCCATCCATGGCCTTCTTCTCACCGAGGAGGCCGATCAACTACTTGACCAACCAGCATTTAGCATCACCCCGGCGGCCTCTCCGATGGTCAACTACACCCATGCCTCTTCCAACCGTGGCCATGGTCAAGATGGAGGTGGCCGATCCCATTCCCAGTTCTCTAAGAATGATAGAGGACGCAGCCATGGTAAGGGAAATGATGGCGGTCGCGGCAAGAGCAACTTCAATTGTCAGGTGTGCGATCGTCATGTTCACTCAGCCCTGACATGTCATCACTGTTTCAATACTGCATATCAACTTTGATCTTCTTCTGGATCTCCTGCGAGCAATTATCCTTTGGAAAATGCGGCGATTCTACCCACTCCATCGATCAACCACAACAACTTCAGTTGGTATCCTGACTTCGGCGCTACTCATCAAGTAACTCATGATCCAAACAATTTCTCTACCAAGATTGAATACTCTGGACCCGAGTTTCATCTTGGAGATGGCTCAGGTTTGCTAATCACAAACACAAGCACTTCTTCCTTTTCCGTTAATAATCGCCGTTTTAATCTGTACAATACTCTTCATGTTCCTTCCATGTCTAAGAATATTTTTTCTGTTGCAAAATTTACCGCTAATAATAATTGTTTCTTCGAATTTCACCCTTCTTATTGTCTTGTGAAAGATCACTGTATGGACCACATTTTGATTACGGGGCATCTTCGTAATGGCCTCTACCACCTCTCCTCCCGCAATGTCTCCTCTTTACCCTTAGCTCTCCTTGTCTTGACCACACGCTCACCTTTCTTAGATCTGTGGCATCATCGCTTTGGTCATCCCGCCATGGAAATGGTTCGCACTATGCTCTTTCAAGCATCTCTTTCCTTTTCTCTAAGTAAAAATAAATTGTACTCATCTTGTGCAATGAGCAAATGTCATAGATTTCCATTTTATTCTACTATGTCTGTCTCGTCTTTTCCATTACAATTAGTCCATTCGGACATTTGGGCACCTGCCCTGGTCCCTTCGTGTAAAGGTTATTGCTACTATATTCATTTTATCAATGATTTTTCTAAATTTTCATGGTTTTACCCTCTTGTTCACCGCTATGATGTTTTTACTATTTTTGTCAAATTTCGTAAACATGTGGAAAATATGTTAAAGACCAAAATTAAATTTCTTCAAATAGATGGTGCACGTGAATTTCTTTCTCAAAGCTTCCAAAATGAACTCTCTGATAATGGCATAAGACATCGCATATCTTGTCCTCACACCCACCAACAAAATGGTTCTGCTGAGCGAAAACACCGAAACATAGTCGAAGTAGGTCTTTCTCTCTTATACCACTTGGATGTTCCGCTTAAATTCTGGTATTTCGCTTTTGAATCCACGACGTATTTCATTAATTGTCTTCCCACACCACATAAGTTGACATCTTGGGAAATAGTCTTTCATCGAAAGCAAGACTACGCGTTTCTTCGGTCATTTGGTTCTCTATGTTTTCCACACCTTCATCCTTACAACCATAATAAATTGCAACCGCGCTCCCTCCTTTGAATTTTTCCGGGATACTCTAAGGCTTATCATGGCTATCGCTATTTCGAACCAAAATCTGGCCACATATTTATCGCGGTCAATATCTTCTTCGATGAACATACATTGTAACACCCTAGCACATCTATACTATATATTTGGTATCTCAAATCTTGCGTTAAAATTCTTTCTTATTGTTGCTTTTTGGTTGCGAATGATGCAATTAGTAGCCGGGGTTATTATCTGACCCGACCCGCATGGTTGAAACACAACATGGTTCGAGATTATATTAAATATTTTCTAGTACAATGTATACATGAAAATCTAGATTATATATATATATACATATAATATTTTTAGAATCTACATATCTTTTTATGATACAATATAAAACCAAATAATATTTTTCCCTTCTAAACTTGCATGACATAGTACCCCATATCGGGTGGTTGCATCCATATATTATGTTTATATCCTAAGGATTAGACAGACTAGCATTTGGATCGCTACGTATATTTACGTAGATCTTTATTTGGGTATGTTTTTAATTATAGACATTTGCATCATGATTTAAATACTTACATATATTCTTCATATCTAAAAACCAATATTTTAAAGGGATACGGGTAATATTCAGAGCAATCTGGTATTATCTGTAAAATATTACCTTATATATATTTTTATATTACTATATATAAACAATTATATATATATATATATTAATTATTAATTTTAAATATAAAACAATAAAACTCTCTCTTTCTCTTTCCGTCTCTCTAACTCTCTCCCCTTATCTCTCCCCGTCCCCACACACTCACTCCCCCTTATATATATAAAATAATTTTTTTTATAATTTTACAAAATCTCTCTCTCTCCTCTCTCTTCTCCACGTTCTCATCGCCAACCCCGAACCCTAACCCACGCCTCTCGTCGCCGCTCCTCGTCGTCGCCGCCCATAGCGTCGTCCTCTCCCCTGCCTCGCCATCACCTCCTCCTCTCTTACTCCTTTCCCGACAACCACCAAGCCCCTAACCAGACACCCGACAGCAAGAACCCATCACCCCCTCGTCTCCGACCTCGTCGCCGGAACCCGACCACCACCATCACCCCGTCACCTTCCTTCTCGTCTCCCCAGCAACCCCAGAGTACCACCACCACACCCTCTTCTCCTCCTCTGCTCATTCCTCGATGACTTTCAAAACCCCATCGGCCACCCTCCTCGCCGCCGACCGCCTCTTCCCTATCCTTACCCTCGCCAAGTCCAAAGAACCCCAGCAACCCTCAACAGCCATCTCCTATTCTTCTTCTTCTTTTATTATTCTTCTTCTTTCTTTTCTTTTCCAATCGCCTCGCCGGAGTTGCGCACATTGTCGACGATCCAGACTATCCAGTCACCATCGTCGTTTAGCCAAGTTACCACGTCACGCAGCTGCTCAACCGGGTCAAGTCCTGTGTGCGTAAGTTTTACATCGTGACTTTATTTCGGCGTCGGAACGTGACATCCGTATCTCGACGTGATATTCGATCAAGCAAGTTCTAAACTTGCAACATGCTATTTTGATTATATTGATATTTATATGCTTGACTATAGTACATGTGTTTTACCATTCAGCAAATATTATCGATTTATAGTTTTATAATATCAGCATGTATCTGTACCGATAATAGTTTACCTAGTTGCATGCCGGATCATCACAGTATTATCATACTACTATATCAGTTCAATATGTTATCTAGATTACAATATACATGGTAATGGACATATAATGGTTATTACAGATAGATATATATACATCCTGGCATCAGTTATGTTTATCGTGTTTCCATATTGGTTACAGTTTTACAATTGGTGTCTATTCTTGTTAAAATACATTGCATGATATATTCACGACACACTACCAGACTTGTTACTTGGATCTTTTACTAATGCCAACAATCCTGACTTATTGTCCTGAAGGACGTGACTTAATGTCTATATAGACAAGACATGTACCTAATTGATCCTGTATTGGTATTAGATTTATATCATCAATACCTAACTTGAACACAAAACCTTGAGGGTAAGGGGAAATCAATAATGAAACCCGACTTGTAACTTAACAGTTCGATATTCCAGATACTGATCAGTCTATATGAGCTTGGCCAGCCCCGGAATGATGATGCTGACATCATTCATCTGTACATGTTACCCGTTTACTGTTTAGCGACACGTCTCGGATTCAGCCCGAGAATCTTGACCGTGGTCCCGGGTACGCACGGGATACTATTGAGTTATATCGATGATTCCATTAAATTGATTTCAAAGACTTGTAGAATAGATAACGTAGAAGCACAAACTTTAGGATACACATCACATACCTATATCTCACTGTTTTACCCCTGTGATTTTTATTTACATTCATGTTTAATCATATCATCCTATCCTGGTTACTACTATTATTTTGATATTTATGACGCACTGTCGTCTGGGTTTTGCATGTCACAGTTCCTCTGATTTTATCGCAGGCAGATCAGGAGTATTTTAGCAAGCAAGCCGAGCAATGAGGAGCTAGATATTTAGTTTAGAGATGCTTGGTTTCTTTATTTCCGTAGTTTTATTTTTATCGATGTGATCCCATAAGGGACGTGATTCAGATATTGTTATTTTATTTGGATCTTGATTCGTTTCCACTATATGCATTACTTGATTCTATTTACTGTGGCAGATGGACATGTGTTAGCTAGATTTTTATTTTTTACTGTTCTTGATATCCGATTGACAGCTGTAATGTGTCTATGGAGGGATTATTCCTAGCCTTTGGTAGCATGGTTGGCTCTGTCACGTATCGTGTTTACGTATTTTGGGAAGCGGGACGTGACATGGTTTGTTTGGTATCAGAGCCCTAGGATTTAGGGTTAGTCGGGTTTGATTCTTTTATAGTTGGGTATTGAACCTAATACACTAACAAGGAAACCCGGAATTTGGAACATGTCCTGCCACATTACTACCTTGCCAGTTTTGAATCCATAGTTATCAATATCTTGTTTATTGAATCATGTTTACCGTTACTAATCCCCTTCCGTGTCTTGGCATCAGAATCATGGCAGATAGAGATTTGCGGTCCTACCAGAGGCTTTTCGATAACGTCGCATTGCTTGGAATTGTACGTGGTATGCTGGAGAACTAGAAGCAGTAAACTGAGCTGAATCAGCGGCAGGCCAAGCTTTTCTATAAGGGTCTGAGGATGGTCCAGCAGTCTGTAGTTGCAGCAGCACCCAGGCCAACCCAGCATGAGGGCACCGTGGTAGACTTAAGGAAGCTCGGTCCTTCCATATTTACTGGATTAGAGGAGCCATTGCCAGCGGAGAAGTGGCTAGTTGATACAGAGAATCTGCTCGTTGCCGCGCAGATTCCATATGAGAAAAGGGTGGATGTAGTACACATCCAATTGGTAGATTACGCTCGCTAGTGGTGGCTCGTAGAGGAGACCCGTCTGACTAAACTGATCAGTTGGACGACTTTTTCGTGTAGTTTCTTGGAGAAGTTCTTTCCACAATCTGCTCGGGAGGAAATGGAAGAGATGTTTATTAGCTTGAAGTAGAATGGCGGATTCGTTGATACACATGCGGCTGAGTGGACCCAGCTCAGTTGATTTGCGGGGCCCTTAGTTGCCAATGAGGCAGATAGGGCAAGGCGGTTTATGCGTAGCTTGGATGTGGAGATTCAGAGACATCATATCTCTGGGATTGACCACCTTCTCCTAAGTTCTCAAGGCAGGCAGGGAGCAGCAGAGTTTATCGGTAAAGGCAAAAGGTAATCTGTAGCAAGAAATTGTAGTGTAGAAGCCGGCGTTTATGCCAAACAGAGCTCTTGTATGTAGAAGCATTTCGGTAAACAAACGAAGCACTGTACCCATGAAGAAGCCTGTTGTATTCGATCAGAAAAGAAGTGTGATTTGTGATCTTTGCTATCTACTAGGACACATACAGAAGGACCGTCGATGGAGGCTCGGACTTTGTCTAGTTTGTGGATCGGCTGACCATACCATCAGTGCTTGCCCTTCGAAGTTAAGATTGAGAGACGATATTCAGAAACCACCGCAGAAGCAGATTCATGGGCAGAAGCTGATCAGGGCCCAATCAAGCACGGGCCTTCACCTTGATGGCCGAGGAGGCCAAGGCGTCAGATGACGTTGTTTCAGGTATCCTACTCGTTTATAATTTTCCCGCATTGGCATTATTCCATTCAGGTTCATCCCATTACTTCATGTCGTCTAAGTTTATTGGTGCACACTCTATTCCACACACGGCCCTGTCTAGTTGCTGGGACATACACACTGGGAATGGAAGAATCATATCTAGCAGTGAGGGCAAGGGTTGTTCGATCGCTATTTGCGGACGAGGGTTATTCGTGGATTTCTTGGTGATTGATACTGGCAGCTATGATGTTGTCTTGGGAATGGACTTTCTTGGCACTTTCCTCTCTCATATTGATTGTAGGGAAAAGAAAGTGATTTTCCAGATTCCCGGACATCCGGAGTTCATATTTTTGGGAGGTAGCAGATCTGTCGGGCCAGTCGAATTTAGGGCTATGTCGACTAATGCCGCTCATTCGTCGATTGAAGTAAATAAGGAATAAGCGCCAGCAGTAGTTCGAGATTTTATGTATGTATTCAAGGACATCTCGGGCTTACCGCCAAAACGAGATATGAAGTTTGCGATTGATCATATTCCTAGAGCAGCGCCGATTTCAAAGGCTTATTATCTAATGGCGCCGGTGGAACTGGAAGAGGTAAAGAAACAAGATACCGAATTACTAGAGAACGGTTGGATTGCAGCAGCGGTTCACCCTGGGAAGCTCCAGTTCTTCTAGTCAAGAAGAAGGATGGCACGCGGAGGATGTGCATCGATTATCGAGAATTAAATTAGGTGACTATTAAGAATAAGTACCCAATTTCTCGCATCGGTGAATTATTCGATCAACTCAGTGGCGCGAGGGTATTCTCAAAGTTGGACTTGCGATCTGGGTATCATCAAGTTCGGGTGAAATCAGAAGACATTTGCAAGACAGTGATCCGAACTCGATATAGGCATTACGAATACTTAGTGATGACATTTGGAATTACTAACGCATCAGCAATATTTATGGACTTAATGAACCGAATCTTTTCACTATACCTATACCAGTTCGTGGTGGTGTTTATTGACGATATTCTGTTCTATTCGAGGAGCAAAGAAGAGCATGCAGAACACTTGAGGATCGCATTTCAAAAGTTGAAAAATGAAAAGTTATATGCTAATATGAGCAAATGCGAGTTTTGGCTTGAAGAAGTAAAGTTCTTGGGTCATGTTGTATCCGGAGATGGAATTGCCGTTGACCCTGAAAAGATTGCAGCTGTTCATGATTGGCAAATTCCAAAGAACGTAGGGGAGATCAGAAGTTTTCTTGGGCTTGCCGGATACTATAGAAGGTTTGTGGAGAACTTCGCTTGAATAGAAGAACCATTGACCAAGATAACACGAAAGGAGGTACCATTCATATGGACCGAGAAATATGAGTCAGCTTGTGAAGCGTTGAAGCAAAAATTGACCACCGCTCCTATTCTGACAGTGCTAGATGGTTACAAAGGGTTGGTAATTCATAGAGAAGCATCTAGGAAAGTCTTGAGATGTGTTCTAATGCAGCATGGGAAGGTCATAGCTTATGCGTCAAGACAATTGAAGACTCATAAGAAGAACTACCCAACTCATGATCTGGAGTTAGCAGCAGTGATTTTCGCTCTGAAGATATGAAGATACTACTTATTGGGCGAAAGGGTAGAAGTATTTACCGATCATAAAAGCCTAAAATATGTGTTCACACAGAAAAAGCTCAATATGGGGCAGCATAGATGGTTGGAGCTGATGGCTGACTATGATCTTGATCTAAAATACCATCCGGGGAAGGTAATATAGTGTCGGATGCTCTAAGTCGGTTGCCAGTAATACGGATGTTGACTGCACAAAAAGAGGTTATAGCGGATCTTCAGAGATTCGATTTGGAGATTGTACTACCAAATTCTTCGGGATAGTGATGCAGTTGCAAGTACAGTCGTCCTTGATCGATAACATTAAAGCAGCACAGTCGCATAATCCAAGATTGCAGAAGTTTCTAGAAAGTAGAAGCGGGACTTCGAACAAATCTATTAATTCAAGAAGATAGTTCGTTACGATATGGTAGTCGTCTATGTGTGCCGAAAGGAGATGTTCATGAAGAAGTCATGAAGGAGACTCATAGTTCCGCATATTCCATACATCCGGGAGGCACAAAGATGTACCGAGATCTACGACACCATTTCTGGTAGGAAGGCATGAAAAGAGAGATTGCTCGCTATGTATCGAAGTGCTTAGTGTATCATCAAGTCAAGGCTGAACATCAAAGGGTGGCTGGTTTGTTGCAACCACTTCCGATTCCTCAATAGAACTGGGAACATATAACCATGGATTTCGTAACAGCTTTACCACGGAGTCCAAAGGGCAATAATGCAATTTTGGTAATTGTTGATCGATTGACCAAAACAGCTCATTTTATACCGTTTCAAGTTGGTCAGTCGAGGGAGACTTTGACAGAGCGGTACATATAAGAGATTGTGAGATTGCATGGAGTACCTGTGAGCATCATTTCCGATCGTGATACCCGATTTTTATCACACTTTTGGAGGAGTTTACAAGAAAGTTTGCGGGCTCGTTTGAACTTTAGTACAGCCTGTCATCCTCAAACAGATGGCCAATCTGAAAGAATGATCAAACTCTTGAAGATATGTTGAGAGTATGCATGTTAGATCATTTGCACTTAATGGAGTTTTCATACAATAACAGCTTTCAGGCGACTATATAGATGACACCATTCGAAGCATTATATGGTCGTAAGTGTCGCTCGCCCATCTGTTGGGACGATGTTAGAGAAAGAAGATTATTGGAACCGGCTCTTATTGTGCAAACGGTGGAGAAAGTTAGCGTGATCCGAAATCATATAAAGGCAGTACAAGATCGACAGAAAAGTTGGGCAGATACAAGACGAAGACCTCTGGAGTTTGCAGTTGGTGATCTTGTATTCCTGAAGATATCATCGACCAGAGGAGTGATTCGATTTGGTAATCGAGGCAAACTTAGTCCTAAATTCATGGGGCCTTTTGGTATTATCGAGCGTGTTGAAGAGGTAGCTTATCGATTGGCTTTACCACCATCCTTGGTAGGTGTTTATGACGTGTTTCATGTATCTAATCTCCGCAAGTATATTCGAGATGAGATGCATGTCCTAGATCACTCGGAATTGGCAGTAAGGGAAGATAGAACTTATGAAGAACGACCAATGGCGATTGTGGATCGACGAGAAAAATCACTCAAGAAAAAAGTTATCCCTCTAGTACTTGTTTCATGGAGGAATTGTTCGCACGGAGAATTTACTTGGGAACGTGAAGACGAGATCCGACAGAAGTTTCCACACCTCTTTTCTTAAATCCACGTTTTCTTTTCTTGTTTTTTCTTGTTCTGGGAATTTCGAGGATGAAATTCTTTTATAGTTGGGTATAATTTAACACCCTAGTGCACTTATACAATATTTTATTAGGGTATTTTCGAATCTTGCAATAGATTTCTGATTATTATTGCTTTTGGGTTCAGATAGTGCATTTGGTAACTATGGTTAGTATCCGACCCGACCCGCATGTTTGAAACCAAGTTCTAAATTACGTCATATATTTACTAGTATAGAGGATCCATGCACATCTAGATTCTATATACATGTATAATATATTTTTGTGTCCGCATATCTTTTAAATAATAAAAATAATAACCAAATAATATTTTTAATATCTAGCATGGCATGTCATCATACCCCATATCATATGGTTGCATCCATACATCATGTTCATATCCAGATTGTTAAAACAGACTCGTTTGGATCGCTATGTATATTTACGTAGATCCGTACTTGGGGGTATGCATTTTTATTGACCGGACATCGCATTACGGTTTTAATTTTTATGTATATTCTCCATATTTAAAACTAAATTTTTTGAAAAAAACTGGATAATTTTCGGAGTGTTTTGATATGAGCTGTATAATCCAAATATATATATATATATATTTAAAATTTTGTAAACTAAACACTTAATATATATAATATATTAACTAATTATATTTAGTTAGTCTCTCTCCCCAATCTCTCTATCTCTCTCTCTCCACTCTCTCTGTCTCTCTTCATTCTCTATCTCTCTCTCTACTTATATATATATATATATATATATATATATATATAATTTTTATAATAACTTTAATATACAAAACCCTCAAGTCTCTCTCTCTCTCTTCCTCTCTTTCTTTCTTTACCTCGCCACGAGAAACCCGAACCTAAACCCTAACCCATGCCTACACCGCCGCCGCCGATCACCTCACCCCGTCGCCACCCTCATCACCACCTTCACTACCTCCGCTTCCACCTCCTCTCTCCATCCCCGAGCACCTTGCACCCCCCGACGATGCCAATCTGCAGCAACCCAAGAACCCCGACCCAAGAACCTCAACCCCTCGCCGGAGACTCGCCGTCACCATCATCTTTACCCCACCATCATCTCCTCACCTCCCTCTCCGCTCCCCGACATCACAAACCACGACCACCACCCTCGTCAACCCCCAACTACCCAAGAAACCTCACTGCCCTCGTCGCCGACGGCAATCCACCATCGTCGCCGTCACCTCGCCGCTGTTCTCGCCACCCCAGAACCGAGCAGCCACCCCCATTCTTCTTCTTCTTCCTTCCTTTCTTTCTTCCTTTCTTTCTTGGTATTTCGGCCGTCTCGCCGTAGTTGCAGACCTCCTCATGGAGCATTTGGTCTCGAAGGATTTTTAATACGACTTTTAAGAAAAACGAGATTTTCTAATTAATAATAAAATTAATTTTGAATATTATATAAATATTATCTATTTTCAAGTTATAATAAAATTCTATGTTCTTCTAAAAAGATAAATGAATGACAAGTTTCATCAAAATATTTTCAAATTATCCAAAAGACAAGTTTTACACTTAAATACCATGAACTATTCAAGTTAAGTTAATATTCACTAATATACCTCACTCATTAAAATTCACATCCATGAAAACCCTAAAGAACATAAATAATTACTCGAGATTTATTTTGAAAGTATATAAAATATTTTTTTCATAAAACCCCTTCGAGTTATAAAAAATTACATTAAGGACTTTAGTAAATATAGGTTTAAGCGGGATTAATTCTCTTGAGCCTCGGGGAGCCGGAGAAAGTGAGTGCTTGCCTATTTATGGTAGAAAAACTTAACGGTGTTATCAATGGTAATTGTCTTGGAAAAAGACACAAATCCTACCGTCCATGTGCAGCAGTTACCGATAACACCCAAATATAATTCAGGATCCAAATCTGTTTTAAAGTGTCTGACTCAATCTGAATCTAAGTCTAATCTGAATTCAATCCAAACATGAATCCAATTCAAACATGAATACCTGAACCTGAACCAGAATACCAGAATAATATCAACATGCAAATATGACTTGACTTGACCGAACCATGGCTATATCTTGACTTGACCACTTGATACATCCTGAACTTGATTACATGAACAACTTGTATCCATGGTCTCGGTAAGGCTGATAACTACAATCAATACAATATACATTACATGATTTTATCGTGGTAGACTGGTACGGAATGTATTAGAAGTGGAACGAGATGGTTACTAAAAGACACCTACCTAAACATCCTATGTTGTTTTCCCATGGGTTTTGACGATGTCTTGTACTACGGGTTACCATAGTCCACAGAACAAGTTGGACTCCTCTTGTATACACTGAAACTTTCTATACCAAGCTACAAATAACTACGTTAGTATAACAAACATATACCTATACAAATTACCAGTCTATACTCTCTACTTGTCCCATTCTATTCTACTCTTACTTTTGGAACTTACCGAGCGCTAGTTCGCTGACGACATTCCTTCTATTTCTTTCTTTGGAATGTTCGTCAGGAGCACCGGTCACTCAAGAGACAGAGCACAGCCAGGACAACTTGGACCAGTTCATAGAGCAGCCACACTTCTAGCTTTTACATATACTTATTTCAGTTCATATGCCACTGTTTAGAGATTACTTTCTATCATTGTACATCTCCTTTTCAAATCAGTTGTAATGTAAAGAATAAATATTAATAAAAGTTGTTGTTTATATTACATCTCTTGTCATTCATTTATTTATATTGCATATTTACGCTTAGCGTGTTTACTTCTGAATAAATACATCGCGTTCCTGCCATGCCTACTTCCCTGTACACCGGGAAGCGGGGCGTGATAGTTACATCGACGATTCCATTAAATTGATTTCAAAGACTTCTAGAATAGATAACTTAGAGGCACAGACTTTAGGATACATATCACATACATACAACTCACTGTTTTATACCTGTGTTTATTATTCGTACACATGTTTAATAATAGCATATTACTACTATTAATTTTGATATTATGACGCACTGATATTTGGGTTTTGCATGGCCCAGTTCCTCTATCTTTATCGCAGACAGATCAAGAGTACTTTAGCAATCAAGCCGAGCAGTGAGGAGCTATCCATTTAGTTTGTAGACTCTTAGTTTAGTTATTGCAGCAGTTTTATTTCTATTGATGTGAGCCCATATTAGGACGTGATTCAGATACTATTGTTTATTGGATCTTGATTCGTTTCCGCTTTATGCATTTTCTTGATTCTATTTATTGTGACAGATGGACATGTGTTAGCTAGATTATATATTTTACTGTTCTTGATATCCTATAGGCAGCCGTAATGTAACTGTGGAGGGATGATTCCTAGCCACGGGTAGCATGGTTGGCTCTGTCACGTGCCGTGTTTACGTATTTTAGGAAGCGGGGAGTGACAGGGTTTGTTTGGTATCAGATCCTTAGGATTTAGGGTTAGTCGGGTTTGGTTCTTTTGTAATTGGATATTAAACCCAATACACTGACCAGAAAACTCGGAATTAGGAACATGTCCTGCCACATTACTATCTTGCCGGTCTTAAATCTATAGCCATCTCGTTTATTGAATCATGTTTACCGTTGCTAATCCTCTTCAGTGTCTTAGTTTCAGAATTATGGCGGATAGAGATTTGCGGTCATACCAGAGGCGTGTTGATGACGCCGCACTTCTTAGAGTTATACATGGTATGCTTGAAAACCAGTAGCGGAAAATTGAGCTTAATCAGCAGCAGGCCGAGGCTTTCCAGGAGGGTCTGCGGACAGTCCAGCAGTCTGTAGTTACAGTAGCACCCAGCACAGACAACGTGAGGGCACTATGGGGGACTTTAGAAACCTCAATCTGTCTACATTTATAGGATTGGAGGATCCATTGCCAGTGGAGTAGTGGCTAGTTGATACAGAGAATCTGCTTATCGCCGCGCAAATTCCAGATGAAAAAAGAGTGGATGTAGTACGCATCCAGTTGGTAGATTACGCTCGTGAGTGGTGGCTCGTAGAGGAGACCCGCCTGACCAAGCCGATGAGTTGGGCAACGTTTTCGCAAAGTTTCATGGAGAAGTTCTTTCCGCAAACTGCTCGAGAAGAAATGGAAGAAAAGTTTATTAGTCTGAAGCAGAATGGCGGATCCGTTGATGCACATGTGGCTGAGTGAACCCAGCTTAGTCGATTTGCGGGGACTTTGGTTGCCAACAAGGCAGATAGGGCATGAAAGTTTATGCATAGCTTGGATGTGGAGATTCAGAAACACATCATTTCTTTGGGATTGACCACCTTCTCCCAAGTTCTCAAGGCAGCCAGGGAGCAGCAAAGTTTATCAGTGAAAGCGAAGAGTACTCAACAGCAAGCCGTCGTAGTGCAGAAGCCGACGTTTACGCCAAAAATAGCTCCTATATGCAGAAGCATCCCGGTGAACAAGCGAGGCATTATACCCATGAAGAATCCCGTTGTATCCGATCAGAAATAAGTGTGATATGTGGCTTTTTCCATCTACCCGGACACCTACAGAAGGAATGTCGAAGGAGGCTTGGACTCTGTCTTGTTTGTGAATCAGCTGACCATACCATCAATGCTTGCCCTTCAAAGCTACGATTGAGGGACGATATTCAGAAGCCACCGCAGAAGAAGATTCATAGGCAGAAGCAGATTACTCAGAGGCATAATCAAGTGCGGGCCTTCACTTTGATGGCCGAGGAGGCCAAAGCTTCAGATGAAGTTGTTTCAGGTATCCTACTCATTTATAATTTTCATGCATTGGCATTATTCGATTCTGGTGCATCCCATTGCTTTATGTCGTCCAAGTTTATTAGTGCACACTCGATTCCACACACGGCCCTGTCTAGTTGGTATGACATACACACTAGGAATGAGAAGATTATATCTAATAGCGAGTGCAGGGATTGTTCGATTGTTATATGCGGACGAGAGCTATTTACGGATTTCTTGGTGATTGATACGGACAGCTATGATGTCATCTTGGGAATGGACTTTCTTGGCACTTTCCATACTCACATCAATTGTTAGGCAAAGAAAGTGATTTTCCAGATTCCCGGACATCCAGAGTTTATATTTTCAGGAGGTAGCAGATCTGTCGAGTCAGTCGAATTTAGGGCTAGGCCGACAAGTGTCGTTCTTTTGTCGATGGAAGTAGACAAGGAGGAAGCGCCAGCAGTAGTTAGAGAGTTTATAGATGTGCTCGAGGACATTTCGGGTTTACCGCCAAAACGAGATGTGGATTTCGCGATTGATCTTATTCCTAGAGCAGCGCCGATTTCAAAGGCTTATTATCCAATGGCGCCAGTGGAACTGGAAGAGGTAATGAAACAGGTTGCAAATTACTAGAGAAGGGTTAGATTCGCAGCAGCAATTCACCCTGAGGAGCTCCAGTTCTTCTAGTTAAGAAGAAGATGGCACGCGGAGGATGTGCATCAACTATCGAGAATTAAACCGGGTGACTATTAAGAATAAGTACCCAATCCCTCGCATCGACGAATTATTCGATCAACTCAGTGGCGCGAGGGTATTCTCAAAGTTGGATTCGCGATCCGGATATCATCAAGTTCAGGTGAAATCAAAAGATATTTGCAAGACAGCGTTCCGAACTCGATATAGGCATTACAAGTACTTAGTGATGCTATTCGGAGTCACGAACGCACCAGCGATATTTATGGACTTGATGAACCGAATCTTTTCACCATACCTAGACCGGTTTGTAGTGGTGTTTATTAATGATATTCTGGTCTATTCGAGAAGCAAGAAAGAGCATGCAGAACATTTGAGGATCGTACTGCAAACCTTGAGACAAGAAAGATTATTTGCTAAGATGAGCAAGTGCGAGTTTTGGCTAGAAGAAGTGAAGTTCTTGGTTCATGTCGTATCCGGAGACGGAATTGCCGTTGACCCTGAAAATATTGCAGCAGTTCATGATTGGCCAATTCTAAGGAACGTAGGGGAGATCAGGAGTTTTCTTGGGCTTGCCGGATATTATAGAAGGTTTGTGGAGAACTTCACTCGAATAGCTGAACCATTGACCGAGCTAACACGAACGCAAGTGTCGTTCGTATGGACGAAAAAATATGCGTCAGCTTTTGAAGCATTGAAGCAAATATTGACCACCGCTCTTATCTTGACAGTGCCAGACGATTCCGGAGGGTTGGTTATTCACAGCGACATATCTGGGAAATGCTTGGGATGTATTCTAATTCAGAATGGGAAGGTTATAGCCAATGCGTCAAGACAATTGAAGACTCATGAGAAGAACTATCCAACTCATGATTTGGAGCCAGCAACAGTGATTTTTGCTTTGAAGATTTGGAGACACTACTTATTGGGCGAAAGAGTAGAAGTATTTACCGATCACAAAATCCTAAAGTATGTGTTCACACAGAAAGAGCTTAACATGAGGCAGCGTAGATGGTTGGAGCTGATGGCTGACTGTGATCTTATCTAAAATATCATCCGGGGAAAGTTAATGTAGTGCCAGATGCTCTAAGTCGGTTGCCAGCAATACGGATGTTGACTGCACAGAAGGAGATTATAGCTGATCTTCATAGATTAGAATTGGAGATTGTACTACCAAATTCTTCAGGACAGTTGATATAGTTGCAAGTACAGTCATCCTTGATCGATAACATTAAAGAAGCACAGTTGCACGATCCAAGGTTGCAAAAGTTTCGAGAACAAGTAGAAGCAGGACTTCGAACAGATTTTTTAATCCATGAAGATGGTTCGTTATGATATGGGAGTCGTCTATGTGTGCCTAAAGGGGATTTTCGTGAAGAAGTCATGAAGGAGGCTCATAGTTCTGCATATTCAATACACCTGGGAGGCACAAAGATGTATAGAGATCCGCGACAGCATTTCTGGTGGGAAGGCATGAAAAGCGAGATTGCTCGCTACGTATCGAAGTGCTTGGTGTGTCAGCAAGTCATGGATAAATATCAAAGGGTAGCTGGTTTGTTGCTACCACTTCCGATTCCTCAATGGAAGTAGGAACATATAACCATGGATTTTATGACAGCTTTACTACGGAGTCCAAAAGGCAATAATGCAGTTTGGGTGATTGTCGATCTATTGACTAAGACAGCTCATTTTATACCGTTTCAAGTTGGTCAGTCGACGGAGGCTTTGACAGAGCGGTACATGAAGGAGATTGTGATATTGCATGGAGTACCCGTGAGCATCGTTTCGGATCGTGATACTCGATTTCTTTCACACTTTTGGAGTAATCTACAGAAAAGTTTGGGAACTCGCTTGAAATTTAGCACAGTCTATCATCCTCTGACAGATGGCCAGTCTGAAAGAACGATCCAAACTCTTGAAGATATGTTGAGAGCATGCATGTTAGACTTCAAGAGTTCATGGGATGATCATTTGCACTTAGTAGAGTTTTCATACAATAACAGTTTTCAGGCGACTATACAGATGGCTCCATTCGAAGCATTATACGGTCGTAAGTGTCGCTCTCCTGTCTGTTTGGACGATGTTGAAGAACGAAGATTATTAGGACCGAATATTATTGTGCAAACAGTGGAGAAAGTTAACGTGATCCGAAATCATATGAAGTTGGCACAAGATCGACAGAAAAGGTGGACTGATACTGGAAGAAGACTTCTGGAGTTCGCAGTTGGTGATCTTGTATTCTTGAAGATATCACCGACCAGAGAAATGATCCGATTTGGTAGTCGAGGCAAGCTTAGTCCTCGATTCATGGGGCCGTTCGATATCATCGAGTATGTTGGAGAGGTAGCTTATCGATTGGCTTTACCACCATCCTTGGAGGGTGTTCATAACGTGTTTCATGTATCTCAACTCCGCAAGTATGTTCGAGATAAGACGCACGTCCTAGATCACTCGGAACTGACAGTAAGAGAAAATTTAACGTATGAAGAGCGACCAATGGCGATTGAGGATCGACGAGAAAAGTCCTCAAGAATAAAGTTATCCCACTGGTACTCGTTTCATGGGGGAATCGTTTGCACGGAGAATCTACTTGGGAATGTGAAGACAAGATCCGACAGAAGTTTCCACATCTCTTTTCTTAGATCCGTGTTTTCTTGTCTTTTTCTTATTCTGTGAATTTCGAGGACGAAATTCTTGTGTAGTTAGATATAATGTAACACCCTAGCACATCTATACTATATATTTGGTATCTCAAATCTTGCAGTAAAATTCTTTCTTATTGTTGCTTTTGGGTTGCAAATGTTGTAATTAGTAGCCGGGGTTATTATCTGACCCGACCCGCATGGTTCAAGATTATATCAAATATTTGCTAGTACAGTGTATACATGCAAATCTAGATTATATATATACACATATAATATTTTTAGAATCTACATATCTTTTTATGATACAATATAAAACCAAATAATATTTTTCCCATCTAGCCTTGCATGACATAGTACCCCATATCGGGTGGTTGCGCCTATATATCATGTTCATATCCTAGGGGTTAGACAGACTAGTATTTGGATCGCTAAGTATATTTACGTAGATCTTTATTTGAGGGTATATGTTTTTAATTATAGACATTTGCATCATGGTTTAAATTCTTGCGTATATTCTTCATATTTAAAAACCAGTTTTTAGAGAGATACGGGTAATATTCGGAGCAATCTGGTATTATCTGTAAAATCTTACCTTATATATATATTTATATAACTATATATAAACAGTTATATATAATATATTAATTATTAATTTTAAATAAAAAGAAATAAAACTCTTTCTTTCTCTCCGTCTCTCTCTCTAACTCTCTATCTTTATCTCTCCCCATCCCCACTCTCTCTCTCCCTATATATATATATATATATTTATATATATATAATGAAAATTTTATAATTTTACAAAAACTCTCTCACCCCTCTCTTCTCCCCGTTCTCGTCGCCAACCCCTAACCCTAACCCACGCCTCTCGTTACCGCTCCTTGTCGTCGCCGCCCTTAGCGTCATCGTTGTCTTCTCCCATGCTTCACCATCACCTCCTCCTCTCCTCTTCCATTTCCAACGACCACCAAGCTCCTAACCCGACACCCGACAGCAAGAACCCATCACCCCTCGTCTCCGACCTTATCGCCGGAACCCGACCACCACCATCACATCGTCACCTTCCTTCTCGTCTCCCCAGAAACCCCAGAGCACCACCACCACACCCTCTTCTCCTCCTCTGCTAATTCCCCGATCACTTTCAAAACCCCATCGGCCACACACCCTCACAGTCACCTCACCCCCGACCGCTTCTTCCCTATCATTGCCCTTACCAAGTCCAGAGAATCCCAGCAACCCCCAACAGACATCTCCTATTCTTCTTCTTCTTCTTCTATTCTTCTTCTTCTTTATTTTCTTTTCCGATTGTCTTGCCAGAGTTGCGCACGTCGCCGACAATCCAGACGACCCAGTCACCGTCGTCGTCTAGCCCAGTTACCATGTCACGTAGCTGCTCAGGCAGGTCAAGTCCTGCATGCGTATATTTTGCGTCGTGACTTTATTTCGGCGTCGGAACGCGACATCCGTATCTCGACGTGAGATTCGATCAGGAAAGTTCTAAATTTGTAACATGCTATTATGATTATATTGATATTTATATGCTTGACTAAAGTACATGTGTTTTACCATTCAACAAATATTATCTATTTACAGTTTTATAATATCAACCTGTATCTGTACCGATAATGGTTTACCGAGTTGCATGCCGAATCATCACAATATTAACATACTACTATATCAGTTCAATATGTTATCTAGATTGCAGTATAAATGGTAATGGAAATATAACGCTTATTATAGATAGATACATATATATCCTGGCATTAGTTATGTTTACCGTGTTTCAATATTGGTTACAATTTTACAATTGGTGTTTACTTTTGTTAAAATATATTGCATGACATGTTGATGATACACTACCATACTTGTTACTTGGATCTTTTACTAATACTGACAATCCTGACTTGTTGTTCTGACGGACGTGACTTGTTGTCTATATAGACAATACCTCTACCTGCTAGATCCTGTGTTGGCATTAGATTTATATCATCAATACCTAACTTGAACACAAAACCTTGGGGGTAAGGGGAAATCAATAATGAAACCTGACTTGTAACTCAACAGTTTGATATTCCAGATACTGATAAGTGTATACAGGTTAGACCAGCACCGGAATAATGATGCTGACATCATTCATCTATATGTGTTACTTGTTTATTGCTTAGCGACATGTCTCGGATTCAAACCGAGTGTAAAATTTCAGAAAAATAAAATATTGTTTTTGGAATTTAAATAAATAAAATAATAAATTTCTTGAATATTATAAAGATATAGAATTTGGTTTTAATGAAGTAGTATGGTTATATACTTATAGTTTGGAAAATAATTGGAAAATTAATATAAATTATTGTTTTTGAAAGTGTTTAGTTGATTTGGGCATTTTAAAAATTATTATACAATTAATTGTATATAAGTTAATGTTAAACATGATTAATATTTTACTAATTATGCATTAATCTTGCTTATGTATATGACATGCAACATAACATATTGCAAACACTTGTTACATATTTTGAACCATTCTTCATTTGCACTTATATATGGTTTTTGTTTCTATAAAAGAAAAAGAAAAAGATAAATGATGAGAGAGAGAGGGGACAAAATGTGTTTGGTTAATTATGAGGGGAGAGTGAAAAAGGGAAATAGATAGATGAGAGTGTATGGCTTCTCTCCCATTCCTCACCCTTCATCCATTTTCTTCACCTCCCTCATCTCCCTCACCTCCTCTACCACACACAAACACCATCAAAATTTAGCCAAAACCTTATGCCACCTTCACTAAAAATGATCACAAGCTCACTACCAACCCCATGGATGAATCAAGTCAAGGTTTTGAACACTTTGGACAACCCTAGAATTTTCTTGAGTTGCCAAATGAGTTATATTCCTACACTTCTAGCTAAGTTATTAGTTTTCCTAACACCCTTTTATAGTTTAGAGTTAAACTAATGTAGTTTGGTGATCTTAGAATTTTCCAAGATGAGGTTTAGGATATAATTTTGATTGTGAAGGTGTACTTGAGGTGTAATTAGTGACCAAAACCCCTTTTAGTGTTAAATTCTGGACCAAACTGAGCTTAGAAACCCCAAACCATGAATTTGGAATTGGCCGATATCGGATTTTGTGGATACTGTGATAAGATATAGAGATCCGCTATGACCTGGAGACTCTGAAAAATATTTTGCAGATATAGTGAGAAGTGCAGACCACTGGGAAGCTATCATAGAAACCCACGCCCAAGCCTTCAAATTTTGGCCCCCGTTTTATTCTATTTGGCCGCAATTTGCGGCCCAATTTTTGAGTAAGGGTCTGAAACTTGGTCTCTACCTTACTTTTTAGATAACTAGACCTACCCTGTATGCAAAAAAGTTTAATTTTACATTAATAAAAATCTATAGTCGTTTTACTTGATTTCTAGCGATGTTTTGCGACTTTTGAAACTTGGTTTTTGGGTATTTTAGTTTTGACTCGGTCGTTTGACGTTTGTACGTCAACGTCGAGAGTTATTTGGTTGTTCTTGCATGTGTGGACCATTGGTTCTAACCTATGTATGTTTCGTTTGCCATATCGGTTTCTGGACTTGATTTTGATGTCGATACGATATAAGTTGAATTGTAGATACCTTCGCATGGATTTTTGGGAAGACAAGAAAGAGCAAGGCGCCATCGACTTCGGCAAACAAGGATAGTAGGTGAGTAGATGTATATCTATGGGGGATGTCGGGTGGATGGCGTATAGCACCCCCATAATCGTAGAATAGGATATTCTTATATATTATATATATGTTGATGCGAGATATGGATACGTAGCAAATAGGGTTCTAGAAGACCGTAGGATTAGAATAAGCGTATTCATAGGAAGGTTACTCTTAGTTTTTAGTTCCTTAGTCGTGAGTCGTCGGTTTTACTTTGTCGCGCGCACACACACACTTGGTATGATATGTGTGTATATGTTTATATGTGTATATATATATATATATGTTGATATATATATATATATATATAATACATATATGTGTATGATGAGGATATGATATGTTATATGGTTTTTAGTCGATACGATCGAATATGATGTCAAGAGATTTTGATATATGATTGAGTCTGAAACATCATATATGGTATGATATATTAATGAATCGTTGGGCGATATATACATAACATGCAATAACATGTGATTTGAAGAGATAATATATTGTACGTGACCTTAGATCCGTACACTTGATTATGATATTGTACGACGGATGATATTGTACGAACTATGATCTATATATGATATATATGATATTTGACCCGTACCCAAGATTTTGAAAATGCCGCACGACGGATTTTACCGTACGAAATATATTTATGTGTGATGATTGATCCGCACTCTTGACTCAAGAATGTCGTACGATAGACTACACCATACATGATTCTATGAGGCTGGATCGCCGACTACTAGATAAATTGACTCGAAAAATGTTATAGATTTCTTATAACTTTCGACTCGGTTCTTAATTTAGTCTTTTAGTTGTTTAGGTAGATGTTAGAATAGAATCGAGTCATACCTATTTCCAAAACTAACGAATCGTAGATATTTTCAAAGGACAACCGAAGGACGCTACGGATTTTTAAAAGGCATCTCTTTTCCCCAAAACACCGTAGCTCCTACTTTTCCAAAAACAATGATTCGTGCTATTTCAAATACTATAACTGTATGGCTCGTATATAGATATATATTTTATATAATGTTGCGTTTACTGTTTACCTTCTGCTATGCTCATGTTATTCTCATTGCATTGTAGATATATACATGTGTTTTCATTAGCTGTTATGATCTCGCCTGCTAGGACACCTGCACCATTACCGATGATGCGTATGTTGCACATGCACTTGCTTGCCGGCTCACACACATCAACATCGGTAATTGCCATGTCACATACACTTTAGTAACCATTACTTCATTCGTATACCCTGATAAACTGTAGCTACGTAGTATTGTTTAGCATTCATCATATCATATGCTAGTTTAGACTTTGTATTTTTTACTTAGATGCCACATGCATTCAAATACATACATTCTAGTCATGCACTAATCATTTGGCTTTACGCCGGTATTCATTATCTCATTATATACTCATGATTATGAGATTTCGGTTGTTCATGAGATTTCTAGATTTGGGAAACCGCATGTGAATTTGAAAAACTTATGCTTAATTTTAAAAGAAAATGCAGTTTCTCGTGATATGATGTGTGGCGTTGACCATGAGATTTCTCGGTTCTGAGTATATATGTTTACCCAATTTGAGGAACGAGGAGACACCGTCTGTAGGTACATGATAGATCCGGTGCGGTACCCCAGGGCAAGAAGGCCGTATAGAGAGACATTGAGCCCAACATGGGAGCACTACCGACCGGTGATAGTTGGCACGGTGGATATCTGGAGGATACCGACCGTAGTTGTGAGATCAGATGATATGGGTCAATCCGGACTGATGGAGCCCGAGATATATGAGGATGATGAGTCGCTGATGGACACGGTTTTCATGATGTTTTCAAGTGTCGATACTGGGCACTCAGGTTTTATCATGATTTTGTGTGTCGATGCTGGACACACCCATCTGATGGTGCATTTATACATGATACACATGACATGTAGTTATTTTGTGATACGAACACGAGTACTTGACATTACCCATATGCTTATATTATTACCCTTGCTACTACTCGATGTTATCGTGTTGTTATTATTATTATTATTATTATTATTATTATTATTATTATTATTGTATCGTATTGTATGACCTAGGAGATAGTCATACATTCGGTTTCTACTCGGTGATGTCTTCTACTCACGAGTTGGCAACTCACCCCCGTTGTGCCACGGTTTTCTTGCAGGTTTGACCTCACAGGTTCCGTTGTGGCTTGTTGGCACACCACTTCCTTCCGAGTGATTGTTTTGGTAGGTGGGGTTCACTTGTATCGTGATCACCATTGTACTTTTATATTATTCTATTGTATTTAGTTAAAGGCTCCACCAACCAGACCTTGTATATTATAGACTTAGAAAACGCCATTGTATATTCTTTCGGACTTAGAGTCACGCTCTTGTACTTATTTATTATTGTTTTGGTTTCTTGATGATGCTTTAGTTTCTTTGCTTTCTTTCTGTGTTTTGATCCTCGCCTTTGGCGTTGTATATTTATATCTTGCGTGGTTGTTTCCTCTAATTGGCGAAGAGCTAGCTCCCGTTTGGAGATACCTAATATTATTATTGATTGTATTGTTTTTGGATTAAAATTTACAAAGGAGGTGCTGCCCAAATTTCAAACGATGAAAAATGTTTTCAAAATAGATACAAAATATTGTATTTCATATGATATTACTTATGTTTTAAAGAAAGAACTTGATTTCATTGTAAATTTCAGAAAAATAAAATATTATTTTTGGAATTTAAATAAATAAAATAATAAATTTCATGAATATTATAAAGATATAGAAATTGGTTTTAATGAAGTAGTATGGTTATATACTTATAGTTTGGAAAATAATTGAAAAATTAATATAAATTATTGTTTTTGAAAGTGTTTAGATGATTTGGGCATTTTATAAATTATTATACAATTAATTGTATATAAGTTAATGTTAAACTTGATTAATATTTCACTAATTATGCATTAATCTTGCTTATGTATATGACATGCAACATAACATGTTGCAAACACTTGTTACATATTTTGAACCATTCTTCATTTGCACTTATATATGGTTTTTGTTTTCATAAAAGAAAAAGAAAAAGATAAATGAAGAGAGAGAGAGGGTACAAGATGTGATTGGTTAATTATGAGGGGAGAGAGTAAGAAAGGGAAAGCGAGAAATGAGAGTGTATGGCTTCTCCTCCATTCCTCACCCTTCATCCATTTTCTTCACCTCTTTCATCTCCCTCACCCCTCCACCTCCTCTACCACCCACAAACACCATCAAAATATAGCCAAAACCTTATGCCACCTTCATTAAAAATGATCACAAGCTCACTACCAATACCATGAATGAACCAAGTCAAGGTTTTGAACATTTTGGGCAACCCTAGAATTTTCTTGAGTTGCTAAATGAGGTATATTCCTACACTTCTAGCTAAGTTAGTAGTTTTCCTAACACCCTTTTTGTAGTTTAGAGTTTAACTAATGTAGTTTGGTGATCTTAGAATTTTCCAAGATGAGATTTAGGATATAATTTGGATTGTGAAGGTGTACTTGAGGTGTAATTAGTGACCACAAACCCTTTAGTGTTAACTTCTGGACCAAACTGAGCTTAGAAACCCCAAACCAAGAATTTGGAATTGGCCGATATTGGATTTTGTGGATATTGTGGTGAGATATAGAGATCTTCTATGACCCGGAGACTCTGAAAAATATTTTGCAGATATAGTGAGAAGTGCAGACCATTAGGAAGCTATCCTACAAACCCACGCCCAAGCCTTCAAATTTTGGCCCCCGTTTTATTCTATTTGGCCGCAATTTGAAGCCCAATTTTTGAGTAAGGGTCTGAAATTTGGTCTCTAGCTCACTTTTTAGATAACTAGACCTACCCTGTATGCAAAAAGTCTAATTTTACATTAATAAAAATCTAGAGTCGTTTTACTTGATTTCTAGCGATGTTTTGCGACTTTTGAAACTTGGTTTTTGGGTATTTTAGTTTTGACTCGGTCGTTTGACGTTTGTACGTCAACGTCGGGAGTTGTTTGGTTGTTCTTGCATGTGTGGACTATAGATTCTAACCTATGTATGTTTCGTTTTCCATATCGGTTTCTGGACTTGATTTTGATGTCGATACGATATGCGTTGAATTGTAGGTACCTTCGCATGGATTTTCGGGAAGACAAGGGAGAGCAAGGTATCATCGACTTCGGCAAGCAAGGATAATAGGTGAGTAGATGTATATCTACGGGGGATATCGGGTGGATGGCGTATAGCAGCCCCGCAACCGTAGAATAGGATATTCTTATATATTATATATATTTTGATGCGAGATATGGATACGTAGCAAATAGGGTTCTAGGAGACCGTAGGATTAGAATGAGCGTACTCATAGGAAGGTTACTCTTAGTTTTTAGTTCCTTAGTCGTAAGTCGTCAGTTTTACTTTGTCGTACACACGCACGCACACTTGGTATGATATGTGTGTGTGAGCGCGCGCGCGTATGGATATGGATATATATATATATATATATATATATATATATATATATATATATAATATACATGTAAGATAAGGATATGATATGTTATATGGTTTTGAGTCGATATGATCGAACAGGATGTCAAGAGATTTTGTTATATGATTGAGTCTAAAACATCATATATGATATGATATATTAATGGATCGTTGGGCGATATATACATAACATACGATAACATATGATTTGATGAGATAATAGATTGTACATGACCTTAGATCCGTACACTTGATTATGATATTGTATGACGGACGATACCGTACGAACTATGACCTCTATATATTATATATAATATTTGACCCGTACCCTCGATTTTGAGGATGTCGTACGACGGATTTTACCGTACGAGATATATTTATGTGTGATGATTGATCCGCACTCTTGACTCGAGGATGCCGTACGATAGACTACACCGTACGTGATGCTAGGAGGTTGGATCGCCAACTACTAAATATATCGACTCGGAAAATGTTATAGATTTCTTATCACTTTCGACTCGGTTCTTAGTTTAGACTTGTAATTGCTTAGGTAGATGTTAGAATAGACTCGAGTCATATCTATTTCCAAAACTAACGAATCGTAGGTATTTTCAAAAGACAACCGAGAGATGCTACGGATTTTCAAAAGTCTCCTTTCCCTAAAACACCGTAGCCCCTACTTTTCCAAAAACAACGATTCGTGCTATTTCAATTACTATAACTGTATGGCTCGTATATAGATATATATTTTATATAATTTTGCGTTTACTGTTTACCTTCTTCTATGCTCATGTTATTCCCATTGCATTGTAGATTTATACATGTGTTTTTATTAGCTGTTATGATCTCGCCTGCTGGACATCTGCACCATTACCGATGATGTGTATGTTGCATGTACACCTACTTGCCGGCTCACACACATCAGTATCGGTAGTTGCCATGTCACGTACACTTTAGTAACTGTTACTTCATTTGTATACCTTGATAAATTGTAGCTACGTAGTATTGTTTAGCATTCATGATATCATATGCTAATTTAGACTTTGTATTTCTTACTTAGATGCCACATGCATTCATATACATACATTTTAGTTATGCACTAATCATTTGGATTTACGCCGGTATTCATTATCTCATTATATACTCAAGATTATGAAATTTTTGTTTTTCATGAGATTTCTGGATTTGGGAAACCGCATGTGAATTTGAAAAACTTATGCTCAATTTTATAAGAAAATGCGGTTTCTCATGATATGATGTGTGGCGTCCACCATGAGATTTCTCGGTTCTGAGCATATAAGTTTACCCGATTCGAAGAGTGAGGAGACACTTTTTGCGGGTACATAGTGGACCCGGTGTGGTATCCCGGGACAAGAAGGCCATATAGAGAGATGTTGAGCCCGGCAAGGGAGCACTACCGATCAGTGATAGTTGGCGTGGCGGATATCCGGAGGATACCGACCATAGTCATGTGATCAGATGATATGGGTCGATTCGGACTGATGGAGCCCGAGATATATGAGGATGATGTGTCGCTGATGGACACGGTTTTCATGATGTTTTCGAGTGTCGATACTGGGCACTCAGGTTTTATCATGATTTTGTGTGTCGATACTGGACACACTATTTGATGATGCATTTATACATGATACACATGACATGTAGTTACTTTGTGACACGGACACGAGTACTTGACATTATCCATATGCTTATATTATTACCCTTACTACTACTCGATGTTATCGTGTTATTATTATTATCGTATCGTACTGAATAACCTAAGAGATAGTCATACATTCAGTTTCTACTCGGTGATGTCTTCTACTCACGAGTTGGCAACTCACCTTCGTTGTGCCATAGTTCTCTTGCAGCTTTGACCGCACAGGTTCCGTTGCGTCTTGCTGGCACACCACTTCCTTCCGGGTGATTGCTTTGGTAGATGGGTTTCACTTGCATCGTGATCACCATTGTACTTTTATATTATTCTATTGTATCTAGTTAAAGGCTCCATCAACCAGACCTTGTATATTGTAGACTTAGAAAACGCCATTGTATATTCTTTCGGACTTATAGTTACGCTCTTGTACTTATTTATTATTGTTTTGGTTTCTTGATGATGCTTTAGTTTCTTTGTTTTCTTTCTGTGTTTTGATCCTGGCCTTTGGCGTTGTATATTTATATCTTGCATGATTGTTTCCGCCAATTGGTGAAGAGCTAGCTCCCGCTTGGGGATACCTATTATTATTATTGATTGTATTATTTTCGGGTTAAAATTTACAAAGGAGGTGCTGCCCAAATTTCAAACGAAGAAAAATGTTTTCAAGATAGATACAAAATATTGTATTTCCTATGATATTACTTATGTTTTAAAGAAAGAACCTTATTTCATTATACCATTATTTCAAAACTCCACCTCCACTATTTTCCCTAAAAAGGTTTAGATTTCTAGGCTTTTGGTTTACTTGAATTAAGTGGGGTCCTATAGAATTCACATGATTCAAGTACCAGTCACGTACCTTTTCCGGATCGTTACACCGAGAATCTTGACCGTGGTCCCGGGCACGCACGGGATACTATTGAGTTATATCGACGATTCCATTAAATTGATTTCAAAGATTTATAGAATAGATAACTTAGAAGCACAGACTCTAGGATACATATCACATACCTATATCTCATTGTTTTACCCCTGTGATTTTTATTTATATTCATGTTTAATCATATCATCTTATGCTAATTACTACTATTATTTTGATATTTATGACGCACTGACGTCTGGGTTTTGTATGGCCCAGTTCCTCTGATTTTATCGTAGGAAGATCAAGAATATTTTTACAAGTTAGCTGAGCAATAAGGAGCTAGATGTTTAGTTTAGAGATGCTTAGTTTCTTTATTTCCGTAGTTTTATTTGTATCGACGTGAGCCTATAAGGGACGTGATTCAGATATTGTTATTTTATTTGGATCTTGATTCGTTTCCACTATATGTATTACTTGATTCTATTTACTGTAGCAGATGGACATGTGTTAGCTAGATTTTATTTTTTACTGTTCTTGATATCCGATTAACAGCCATAATATGTCTATGGAGGGATTATTCCTAGCCATAGGTACCATGGTTGGCTATGTTACATGTCGTGTTTACGTATTTTGGGAAGCGGGGCGTGACATACATTTCTATTTCTTCCTACCAAATCTTCTCCATATCCTCCAACACTGCCTCCTCCTCCCATAACTATGCCAAGTGATGTGAATATCTTTCCTGTGCAATCTCCTTTTTATGATCCTACAGGTACTGCAAACGATGTCTGGTTCATGCATGCTCCACCCACGGATGCAGCTGTGTAACATTTTGAAAATTATAAATATTATTTTATAATTTAAATGAGGGTGGTATGAGTATTACAAAAGTAATACCGAGTATGAATTTGGGGGTTTTCGGATTGATATCCGTATGTCTATTTATTTTTGGGAATTGAAAAATGTGAGATATTTTGAAAATGATAAGTGTTTTGTATTAGGATACGCTATGGGATTTTTATGTAAATTATATTATATTAGAGAGAGAGCATGGGAGAACCCATGCCTCTACCCACCCTCTCACCCCCATATCCTCACCCTCACTCCTCCTATTCTCATTTTTCACATCCCATTCTCTCTCCTCACAAATATCTCCTTCTTCCTCTCTGAAATATCTCTAACTCCCAACACATAAAACCAAACCAAAACCCGAGTTTTTCTTCATCAAATTCATGGTTTGTGCCAGGTTTTGCAACTAAACTCATCAAGACTTCAAGTGGAGTCATTACCTACATCTCAAACTCCTTGGAGCTTCTTTCAAAACTAGGATCCCCGCTTTTTATCACTCAAAATTAGTAAAAAATCCCACTATCTACAATTTCTACAAGTTTTCAAAGTAGTTTTTCTCCTCCGAAACACGGAGACGAGACCGCGTAGGTCCGTCTTGCCTGAATTTCGAGGGCAGATGCTAATTGGTGCTATCCGTCCACCTCTCCGAAAATGCCAAGTTGATTTATGACACCATGTATCGAAAATTTAAACGGATGCGGGCGATATAGCAGACTTCGTCAGATTCCCCCTCGTTGAGGGGTTTTTGATTGTGGGGATGCTCTTCCCTGCAGGCGCAAGCCCCTGCAGTTAATTACGCTACCACATCGCGGTAACCACTTTCTCTTTCTCCAGCTGGTCACTTTGTGTCGTGGGTGTTTGTTTTGTTTTTGGTTGCCCGTGGATTGTACACGGAGACTAATTTATGTTGTCGCCCGCAGGGCGTGGATTAGTCCAAATCCGTATCTTCTTAGATTTGGGTTTGGGGTTGGGTTTAAGGATACGTTAGTCTCATTCGAGACTAAGATCAACTTAAACGTTTTTTAAGAATGCGTTAGTCTAATTTTAGACTAAGATCAACTTAACAGTTTGTTAAGGACACGTTAGTCTAATTTTAGACTAAGGTCAACTTAACCATTTGTTAAGGATACGTTAGTCTAATTTTAGACTAAAATCTATTTAACAGGATCATTTAGACCCAACAAAAGAGCATTTGGGCTCTATTGTTTTAGTTTATGGACTTTGCGGTCAATTACCAGTTTAAGGACATGGTGGTCCATGGTTAAGGAAATCATAGTCCATGGGTTTAAAGGGACCCCACAGTCCGAGGTTAAGGACATCGTAGTCCATGAGTTTAAGGACCCCACATTCCGTGGAATGACTGGTTATCGGGACCGGTCACCTCTCTGAAGACGTTGAAGGATTACAACGACAAATATCAAAGGAGTGAAGAGATGTACCCTTAAACCAAAGTTGATTGGGAAATCTGTAGTCCAATTTGTAACTAAGATCAATTAATTAGATTATGAGCACATTGGCTCAGTTAAATATGAATTGAGGACTTATGGCCAACTTGGGCTAAGCCCTATTAGATTTGAAATGTTGGCCCTTTGTTGGACTATTGAACAATTGTCTGGGTTCCGCCCCCATTGTTTAGCAATGCTAAACAGGGGTTTGGGGTTCTAACAACACATCGTCTTTGGCTGAGCACTAACTATTCATTATAACTCTGGTCTTTAAGGTTCAGTTGAAGGGGAAATTTGCTTTTGGAAAAGTTAACCAATTTGGGCTAAGCTTGGCTTTAAAATAGTGTTAAACACTAGAGGATATTTGGCGATCACGTGCTCCTACGTGATGTGCTGAAAATGGTGTTAAACACTAAAATTGAATTGGTCACGTGGGGTCACGTAAGGCGTCTGAAGATGGGGGCCAGACTTCCATTATTTTGTTCTCAGAGTATTCAGTTAGTGTTAAACACTTTTAGTCTTCAGACCATCACGTGTGGGCACGTGATGGGTACCCATGCATTGATTATTAAAGTGTTTTTTAGGGGTCATGTAGGGACACGTGAGGGTGCCCAAAATTGATTCTGCTCTTGGATTTGTTCCCTTTTGTTTTGAGAGTCACGTGTGAGCACGTGAGGCATTGCCTTCATACTTTTTCTTTCTCATTTTGAGGGGTCTGTTTAAGGGTCACGTGGGGACACGTGACCTAGTCTTGTTCATTCTTTTTTTACTCATTGAGGATGAGGGTCATGTGTTACCACGTGATGACGTTGGATACTTTGATCTTTATGTGCATGGAGAGCTTTAAGTCTCTTGTTTTTTAAGAATTAAATTCTTTTATAGGGTTAAACCCTAGTTCTGTTTAGAGGAATTAAATTCCTGTGTATTTGGAAGAATTAAATTCTTATATAGGGTTAAACCCTAGTTTCATTTGGAGGAATTAAATTCCTATGAATTTGGAAGAATTAAATTCCCATATAGGGTTAAACCCTAGTTTCATTTGGAGGGATTAAATTCCTATGAATTTGGGAGAATTAAATTATCAAAACTCAATTCTCCCTCTAAGTTTTGGATCTGCATGGCAGAATCTCCCCGATGAGAATTAAATTCTCAACTTGTGGGGAGATCTGCTTCTGCAGATCCTCAACCAAAGAAAGAACTAAGTTCTTATTTAGAAGAGTTAAACTCTTATTGAGAATTAAATTCTCCTTTTGTTTTATGGAGCTTAGATCTCTTTTCCTTTCTCACCTAGGGTTTTCTTTTCTTGAAGAGATCTTCTTTTTCTCTCTTGAGAATTAAATTCTCCTCTCTTTTTTCTCTCTGTTGTTGTATATTTCCCCCCAAAATAGCTCCTCCTCTCTTCTCTTCTTGGCTCTTATTTATAGGAGAAAGAAAAGAATCAATTTATTTTGTCAATTTTCATTGAAAGATTTTAGTTGTTTTTTGTAACCAACATGATCTTTTAGATCATCCAGTGAATTTTATTCACCATTGGATTTTTAATCCAAAAAATATTTTATCTGTTATTCCTGGTAAATTTCAGGGAAATCTTTCCTTGTATAAAATCTTTCCATAAATTGGTGATTTTTAATCACCATTGGATTTTTAATCTAACGGTGCTCCATTTTACAGAGCACCATCTTTTTTGTTTGGAAAGATTTAGAGAAATATTTTTTCAGTTAGGCTTTTCGATTCCCTCTTAATTATAATTTAATTCTATTAATTCATAGATCTTTAGGAACCCATTACGTGTTGGCACGTGACCCCCTGATTAAGCATTTGACCAGAATTTAATTCTGTTGTTTTAAAGAACTCAGGAATTATCACGTGTCAGCACGTGATCCTTGGTCACGTGTTGGCACGTGATTCCCCATTGGGATTTTTCCTTGTTATTTTATTATACATTTAATTCTTTTCAGTGGATTTAAGGCTCATCACGTGTTGGCACGTGACCCCACTGATTAATTATTTCCAATTATTTATTTTATTCAGTGCCTACAAGCTTTGCCTGTAAATGGTCACGTGTCTGCACGTGATGCCCGATCATGTGCACGTGATGCCCGGTCACGTGTGGGCACGTGATGCCTCATAACTTTTGATCCCAGATGAATTATGAAGCCCATAATATATTAAATCGAATGCTTTTTCGAGAAGCTTTCGATACCATTAGAATTTAGCTGTTTCACTTTCGGGAGTTTGTCAAAATAAAGCCCGGAAAATACCGGTTCACATTTTTTTAAACGTATCGCTGCCATTTGATACCTTGGGCTCTTTTGCGCAGAATTTTTTTTTTGGAGGGAACAAATGCCCCCCACTACTTTGCACACGTAAATATATACGTGGGTGAAATAGTGCAGAGTAATTCATAGCGTTTGACCAGTTTCGGGTTGGTATATAATTTTCAGAATCTTGATCTTAGAAGATAACGAGCGGACACAAGCGTCGTCATTTATCATTGACTCAAATCTCGACTCTTATGGGATATAGTTCCAAACCCTCAGCTCCATGAGCCACACCCTTCTATTTTTTTATGTTTTACTCTGGCGTGAAGTAGTTTATATGCTCATGAGTAACTTCTCCATTTCAGTGGCATGTAGCTTTGGCAAATGTGGCCCATAAATGGTAGATAACAGTTCATCTTGAACTCTTTATAAGGTAGCGAGTGTAAGTCTACGGTAGCGCCCCGGCCGTCGACCCGAGGCCAAATGCGGAAACAAAAACTTTTTAGAAAACCGGCGCTATCGTAGTCTTTCACCCGGATCGAACCATTAACGCTAAACTAGCTAACTACTAAGAAGTGAGAGTGGCTATACCGATCGATCCGTGTCCTTCGGTCTTTGGCTACCATCCCAACCTTCTCGCGGCATCTCCGATCTCCGGTCTCCTCGTCGGAAGGGCACCGCATCAATGAGTCTTTTTACAGGCTCCCGCTTCATCCGAAGCAACTCGGACACGAAGTTTGCTAGCCGACGTGTCCAAGGTGATTTAGAGAATGTGTGTGATAACTTTGTCTCAAGCATCCATTGATTCTCAATGCATGAGAGTGTATGGATGGAGGTTGAAGTGGATGCCATTAATGGAAATAGTGAGCTCAAAAAAGAAGGAGGTAAAAGAAGGGCTTTCTTTTGTGTTGTATGATAAAATGAGAGTGAGGTAGAATGATAAACACAAGAGCAAACCCTTGCCCCTTGGCTGCCCCCTCTCTCTCTTCTTATCATTTCAACACATAAATCAAACAATAATGTGACACATGCACAAATAAAGAGACCATGAGTCATCACTTGAGCATGTGTCACAATTAATTCTCTTAATCATGACTTTGAGCTCACAATTTCCATTTGCAAATATTAATCCAAATGTTTGCAACAATAAAAAGAGAATGGCATCTACTAAAGTAAACTCGTGACGGATCACAAGGATACCCCTCACCAGTATATACATACCTGCATCCGCATTCCGACTGAATGCGAATGCAATGAGACTAAAGTAATCCAACAAATCTAATACTAGGATCCGGCTTAAACTAAAGCCCAGTAGTATGATCCGTCCGATCATGATCCATGCACTACTACACGTATATGATCGAACCCAGCCATAATACCATACGGCCTCTACAACGTTTCGCCCGAAACTTGAGAAACTGTCTGTGGGGGACTCTAAAGACTCATCAATACTTTGGCTGTGGATTTAACCACTAGCACGTCAGTGGTACTAGCCGTACGTAACGGGCTACCAGGTATTGACCAAAAGGGAGGTCGATGAGCGAACTCATCCTGACACCCTACTGAGCCTGTCAGTGACAATATCCGTACAGTCCGGTCCGTTCATCTATGCGCATCGCATGTCGGGCCTAGGGGGTTGGTAAAAGTCAGACCCCCAAAAGCGGTACAAGTCGTGTCGGAGTATAGCCCAGAACACCCTGAGATAATACTGGAAAAGCTACCAGTAAATCTCCTGCCTTTGCCAAGGACTTCGTGAAATGGCTCTCCTAGACACAGTGCGATCCACCCCCAATACCGGGAGGGACGAAACTCCTTCCGATCCGCTCACTGTCTCCATGTGGCTCGGGACTGTACCCAACTAAAACCTGTTTGCACGACTCCTTTGAGCCGTGGTAGGGTAGTAATCAAAGCACAGTGGGAACTCACACGAGACAAATGACGATCTCAGGTCGATGAACTAACCTGTACACATCTCACCAGGGAACTGCTATCTGACGTCAGGTATAGTACCAACTAGCATGTTCCCGGTGAGTCCTGTCCGGTGTACTCATAACCCAATGAGCACCTGTATACATCTTAGGTGATCCAACTGACACCAATGGCTTGTGAGACCGGCCACCGCCCCTCGTCGGGGTCTCGACTGTATACACTAGTCTACTCTGGAGTATCGATGCCCTGTCTCGAAACTCCCACGACTAGGGACCAATTTAAGGATGTGCTTATAGACTACCCAACTCTCACGTATATGATCGCCATCGTACTGCTGGTAGTCAAGCAAGAATCCTAAGGGCTCTATCAACGTGCAATAGTGATCTGTAACATCACCTAAAGCATGTACACGATGATAAAAATAAACCAGAAAGCATACTATCATCTTGAGTAAGACTGCCCTACCGGCATAGGTCCTCC
This sequence comes from Agapanthus africanus, assembly GCA_030015575.1. Taxonomy (NCBI): domain Eukaryota; kingdom Viridiplantae; phylum Streptophyta; class Magnoliopsida; order Asparagales; family Amaryllidaceae; genus Agapanthus; species Agapanthus africanus. The sequence continues at coordinate 798,807,339 of CM057340.1, forward strand.
CTCAATCATTTCAATCACGTGCCTGCGATCCAATAATTGAATTTGAGGGCACTATATCCAACAATCTCCCACTTGCACTCAAGGCTAATTATTGCGATGTCGCATACTCACAGCCCGTGTGATACCGAACACCCAACTCCTCTACTAATCAGTCTCACAAAGCCCGTTTGTGAAACTATTGTGTTCGAGGAATAGCCTCAATGAGTGGATCAACCCTGATGTTTCCTTCTATGTCTCTCCTTATCTCAAGTTCGCGGAGAAAGCCATCTCCCGAAATGTGCAATAACTGTCTTAGAATATGTCTGGATATCTGATGGGACCTAGTTCATAAATGAACTCCAAATCCAAACTTCTTAGATTGTATCGTCAACTGAACTTAATCAGTATCGTGCGCCATGCCTCCCTCAGTATCCGCTTGGACCACCTGTCCAAACTACTACCCCTCGTCTGAGGGAAAACTATAACTCTGACAGTCACTCTATCATCCAGGTCACCTTGGAAGCCTGGAATGATAACCGTCTCCCAAAAGAGGCTGTTGTTATTATATCCCTAGAACATCCGCTTGTGTTCATAAACTGCTTCCGAACGCTTCTCTACGATTGGATTAATATCAACTTATTGTATCTAGTGCAAAAACAACATCTGGTGTGGTACTTGACATCTCATGATTGACTCAATAGCCTAAGCAAGTGATATGTCAATCATGCACATCTCTCTCCCCTTTAGTCTGTAAGACACCTTTAGAGAGGGTGACTCCATCACCTGCAGGTATACTACCGTGCCAGGAGTCGTACATTCTAAAACACATGTAGAATGCTGTCTAAGTATCCAGATTGGGAAACTACCCAAATCTAGATCTAAAACCATAGATCTAGTAACCAGAATGTCTGATATTATATCTATATCCTATGTGGAGAAACCACTGTGTGACAACCAAAGTATAACCGATCGTAGTATAGGAATTTCACTTCCTACTCTGTGTATGTCATTCAAATACCAGGACATCACACCCTACTACCTTCTTAACAGATCCATCTCCTATTCTGATGAAGTCAAACCCATGACTGTCACATCAAAAATAGATGATCTTTCTCCGCTATATCTGCTTTAGTCCATAAATAGACATAAGCTACTTGTCCACTATGCTTCCGCTACTCCCACTGACTACGACAACCCTCTGGCAGAGTCATATACACATGCACTTCTGAAGATAGTTTAGAACGACGCTATACTCATCCTCCTGCCAGGTCTCATAGCCTAGAACAACAGTAGTGTCAAGTCTGGGAAAACAAGAACCACCATGTCACCGTCTTTGAGCATACCGAAATACCTCTCGAGTGCCTGAGGTTACCCACCTTATCTGCGGAGTGGCCAATGGAATGTCAAACCAGATTGAATCTTTAGGTTCTTATCAAATTTTCAGTAATCGTTTGCGGTTCTGGAATCACTTCCAGTTCTACCATACTCCCACTACTGTTTTCTGAAAAAAAAATCCATTTTTATTAAAACTGTGGCGAGTCAAGAACAATATCACTATTGATCTTCCAGATGGTAGAAAGTCAACCCTCGTCATAGCTCGGGTCAACCCACAAACTGCCACTACAGAAACGTGCCTTGAGTTATCCAGAGTCTGGTTTTAAGCACAAGCCGGAAAATTCCCCGTACCTTAACAATGTTAAGATATGAACTATTCTATATACAATGTAGAAATAGAGGCACTGATTTAACTGGAACCAGATTCAAATCATGCAGCTGTCTCTAGTGCATGTCAACTAAATGGAGAGAGGCCGATCAGCATTACTCAACTTAGGAGTGCACCCAATTATGAGTAATCTGAAGGAGAAACAAGTTTCTCAAAACCATTACTATCAACTGAATACCAAACACAAGTATCTACATCTTCGATCACCTTGAAGAATCCCGATACTTGCAACACCTGGTTCTCTACTTTACTCTTATACCTATAACTTCTCAAAACATGGATCTTGTATTTCTACGAAACACATGTCTAAGAACTAGAGAAGTCACAAATAAACAGAATATAGTACGAGTACCAACCCCTCTGTCCTAATGGACACTGGACAACATACAATACTCTGTATAAGTCCCCTGAGTCTAATAACTCATTCCCTGTGTATCGTAGGTTGAAAACTGTACTTATGGTTAAGAAGAATTAGACCGCTGTTTAATGCTCCTTACCTAACCATCAACTGATATAGGTAAATGTCATGGACATGATTTCAAAAAGTTATATCTCACTTTATAAAAATAAACGTACAGATATATCAGTTTGAAATTGGTGCATAACAACGGATATTCAAAACCAAATATTTTCCATCCGGCAAAAACCCATGCGATTTCCTCAAATATCACCAATTACAACGAATCCCGATATAATGAGGATGATCACCTAATTCCCAATAACTTACTCCCACTCATCATCTGTAAAATCATACAGATGTGAGAATCAAACCTGGTAAATACATAGCCTGGAGCAAGGGCTAATTGGGAAATCAGTTTTCTTTTAACAATACACAGTGAAACCGAAACATGAAAATGTCTCGAAGAGGTATCCGGGTATTCCTAGTAACGCCTCTTCCATTATCCAGATTCATGACTGTAACCGTACATTTCTTTGTCATCTCTCCAAATCCCTTTATTTGTCTTTACTCATTACCTTCTGTACACCCTCTTAGGCTAAATGGTTTTCTTCCTTCCCTACCGTTCGGCACCAGCCTATGGTTTGGAAAAAGACTATCCAATAAGCGTAATAATAGGTATACTGTCCTAATCCTAGGAGCACTCACAACCCGAGAGAAGGTAAAGATAAAAGAAAACTGAATAAACCTCATTCCTATTTCTCCTGAACCAGAATCCATCCCCGAACTGGAACAAGTCCCTTCGAGTTCGTATATAACCATACGATGGAGTATCCAATAAACTGTGGATCTTCGTAGTGATACGGGGTGTTCCGGAGAAATACAAAGGTGAAGTAGGAGTGGCGATGAAATACCAATTTACTTTGCTCTCTTTCTAATCCCTTTATTTTGTCTTTACTTATTACCTTCTGTACACCTCACTTAGGCTGATTGGTTTTCTTCCTTCCCCACCTTTCGGCACTTGCTTATGGTTTGGAAGAAGACTATCCAATAAGCATAATAGGTGTACCGTCCTAATCTAAGGAATACTCGCAACCTGAGAGAAGATAAAAGGAAAAGACAACTGAATAGTCCTATTCATTTTATCCAGAACCGGAAACCATCCTTGAATCTAGAACAAGTTCCTTCGAGTTCGTATATAACCATACGATGGTTTTATCCAATGGAAGTGGACGTTCGTAGTGACACGAAATGTTCCGGAGATAAAGGGTAAAAGTAGGAGTGGCAATGAGGTATGCAACTCTGACAATCTAAAAGCCAGTGTTTTTAACAAGGTTCGGTTAACTTGGTCACTGAGACATAGTCTAGGGTCAGGCCATGGTCGCTGCCAAAGAGAGAGAGAAAAGAAACACTCTGCGTGCACTCTAACCTAGATCAGAATGGTTACCAATTTATCTAATCAGGAAACCTCCTACTGTAACCTCAAATTCTCTTCCAAACCTGAAAGAAGAATTAGTCGGGATCACCCGAAGAGTAAACCAACTCATCAGTGGGAATCGAGATCCAACTATCATCGCATGATAACGTGATGGAATCCACTCACGTTATCACACTCCAGAAGGTATGCGCATATCTGGCAAGTTTCAGTTTCTTTAGAAACTCCCGATGTGATTTTTACCCCATGCTCTTATGACCTTGACGAAGGTCAACAAATCATAAGTTACATGTCAAGTTCTACCTGTCATTGTCCAGGTTAATTTGAATCCATCCGTATAAGCCCTTGACGAAGGTCAACAAGGCTATATGACTGTCCCAAACCAACGCATCTATCTATGCAACAGAAAGGTAACAAGCAGCTACCATTCACTATGCCTTGACGAAGGTCAACAAACATAGCATGAATACTAAGTGCTACCCGTCTAAAATGACGGAGGGCTACGAATGGTTTTTGGCGAAAAACCTTTAACGTAATGAACTTGATATCGTTGAAGGAACCGGATAACTTTTTATAAAAATATAGTGGCGAAAACCTTTGCTAAAGAGGTCACTCCCGGTGAAGGGATCTCGGCTCTTTCCCCGTAGAATGAGGTGCAGGATATTCCAACTGAATACCATGATGCAAAGCAAAAGGTAATCGACTACAGTGAAGTTATCATCCTGACACAAACTTCTGCCCAAGGGGTCACTCCCGGTGAAGGGATCTCGGCCCTTGCCTCGTCGACTGAGGTGCTGGATATTCATAACTGAATACCACTGTGCAAAACAAAAGAGAACGTCCTTGTAATAACAGCTTTTTGAAAAATTGTTCCACCAACATCAAACTGGTTTGTTTATCTTGCATTGATCCGAATCAATGCAGTCCCATCAATTAATCACACCACAAAAGAACGAAAATATGATGTACGTATATGCCATCCGCATTCGCCACTGGGTCCCGTCATCACCCGTTAGGATACTTAACTAACGACAGAGCGGGGACTGGACTAGCGCAGGTGTAAAACATATACAACATCTACTAATATATATATCAATATATAATAATAGCTCATGGTGTGATAAAATGCAACATCACAGAGCGTAATAAGCGTCACATAACAATACAGATAATCTGGGATCCCCGGGTTTCATTGGGCCACAACTGAAACCCAACGTTCCTCAGGTCGTGTGGATAGCCTGTGCAATGAAATCCTAGACCCCTACAGGCGCGGCAAGTTACCCGCCAAAACCTGAAGCAAGGCAGACCCCTTCAACAAAGTGAATGGACCACCCAACACTTCACGGAATCCGGTAACCTAAGCACCCCTTCTTGGGTCAACCTATACCCCCTACGAGTGCGGCGAATAGCCCGCCAATTCTAGAGTGAAGCCCCCTCCGTCTCAAAGCCATGAGATGCGGGCTCATTGCCCTCTAGAACCCGGCTTTCTGTGCACCCCACCGCGGGGTAATCCTAGTACAGAAAATAAAATATATACAACGGGTACATCGACCTCAACCCGGTCGTTCCCCAAAAGAATAATATACAAACAGGCAGTGATGGAAATCCACATGTCGGACGCTCGCCCTGCAATATCAAATGTACAAATATAACCAAACGGTACTACCATTGCATCCAGGCTATCCACCACGAAAAATCCGCAACATCACAGCACAACACAGAACATCAATGTGAATGTCATGTTCGCAAATCCGTCTAAAAGAGCTATAGCAATTAGACAAGATTTACCGATCAAATGACATTCACGGTCACAGATAGTAATGTAAGTACTGCGAACTAACTTATTTAAAATTTCGATCGACAAAATTTCTCGAAGTGGGCCCCAAGAACAATTCCGGCACTCAAAATAATCTGGGCCAAAACTAAAAATTCCAGAAACCACATTTTCACACAAAAGACCAGCACAAGAAAAATGGTGCACTGAAGCCACATAACAGCGGCGGAACCGTGACCATAACATGGTTATTGCCGCGGTTCCGCGGCGTTACTGTGGATTCACGATACCAAATTTCTACAAATGTCTTAAAATAGCCTGCCTGATTTTCTGACATACCCAAAATAATTTTTCGACATACCCAAAATAATTTTTCGACCAGAAAAATATTTCGACAGAAACTCAGAAAATGAAAATGCGGTTTCGGAAATTTTGATCGATCAATGTTTTAAACATGTTAGAACAAGCTAGTAAAGGTTAATGGCGTGACTCTGATACCATGTAAGTCTACGGTAGCGCCCCGGCCGTCGATCCGAGGCCAAATGCGGAAGCAAAAACTTTATAGGAAACCGGCGCTATCGTAGTCTTTCACCCGGATCGAACCATTAATGCTAAACTAGCTAACTACTAAGAAGTGAGAGTGGCTATACCGATCGATCTGTGTCCTTCGGTCTTTGGCCACCATCACAAGCTCCTCGCGGCATCTCCGATCTCCGGTCTCCTCGTCGGAAGGGCACCACATCAATAAGTCTTTTTACGGGCTCCCGCTTCATCCGAAGCAACTCGGACACGAAGTTTGCTAGCCGACATGTCCAAGGTGATGTAGAGAATGTGTGTGATAACTTTGTCTCAAGCATCCATTGATTCTCAATGCATGAGAGTGTATGGATGGAGGTTGAAGTGGATGCCATTAATAGAGATAGTGAGCTCAAGAAAGAAGAAGGAAGAAGAAGAGCTTTCTTTTGTGTTGTATAATAAAATGAGAGTGAGTTAGAATGATAAACACAAGAGCAAACCCTTGCCCCTTGGATGCCCTCTCTCTCTCTTCTTATCATTTCAACACATAAATCAAACAATAATGTGACACATGCACAAATAAAGAGACCATGAGTCATCACTTGTGCATGTGTCACAATTAATGCTCTTAATCATGACTTTGAGCTCACAATTTACATTTGCAAATATTAATCCAAATGTTTGCAACAATAAAAAGAGAATGGTATCTACTAAAGTAAACTCGTGACGGATCATAAGGATACCCCTCACCAGTATATACATACCTGCATCCGCATTCCGACTGAATGCGAATGCAATAAGACTAAAGTAATCCAAAAAATCTAATACTAGGATCCGGATTAAACTAAAGCCCACTAATATGATCTGCCCGATCATGATCCGTGCACTATTGCACGTATATGATCGAACCCAGCCATAATACCATACGACCTCTACAACGTTTCGCCCGAAACTTGAGAAACTGTCTATGGGGGACTCTAAAGACTCGTCAATACTTTGGCTGTGGATTTAACCACTAGCACGTCAGTGGTACTAGCCGTACGTAACGGGCTACCAGGTATTGACCAAAAGGGAGGTCGATGAGCGAACTCATCCTGACACCCTACTGAGCCTGTCAGTAACAATATCCGTACAGTCCGGTCCGTTCGTCTATGAGCAACGCATGTCGGGCCTAGGGTGTTGGTAAAAGTCAGACCCCCAAAAGAGGTACAAGTCGTGTCGGAGTATAGCCCAGAACACTCTGAGATACTACTGGAAAACCTACCAGTAAATCTCCTGTCTTGGCCAAGAACTTCGTGTAATGGCTCTCCTAGACACAGCGCAATCTCACCCCCAATACCAGAAGAGACGAAACCCCTGCCAATCCGCTCACTTCCTCTATGTGGCTCGGGATTGTACCCAACTAAAACCTGTTTTTACGACTCCTTTGAGCCGTGGTAGGGTAGTAATCAAAGCACAGTGGGATCTCACACGAGACAAATGACGATCTCAGGTCGATGAACTAACCTGTACACATGTCAGCAGGGAACTGCTATCTGACGTCAGGTATAATACCAACTAGCATGTTCCCGGCGAGTCATGTCCGGTGTACTCATAACCCAATGAGCACCTGTATACATCTTAGGTGATCCAACTGACACCAATGGCTTGTGAGACCGGCCACCGCCCCTCGTCGGGGTCTCGACTGTATACACTAGTCTATTTTGGAGTATCGATGCCCTGTCTCGAAACTCCTATGACTTCTCGAAACTCCTACGACTAGGGACCAATTTAAGGATGTACTTATAGACTACCCAACTCTCACGTATATGATCGCCATCATACTGTTGGTAGTCAAGCAAGAATCTTAAGGGCTCTATCAACGTGCAATAGTGATCTTTAACATCACCTAAAGCATGTACACGATGATAAAAATAAACCAGATAGCATACTATCATCTTGAGTAAGACTACCCTACCGGCATAGGTCCTCCCTTAATCATTGCAATCACGTGCATGCGATCCAATAATTGAATTTGAGGGCACTATATCCAACAACGATGGCTTAGGAAACAGCATTAGGATCTGTTGCCTAAGACTTTTCAACTTTATGAGCCGTGAGGGTCTCATAAAAAAATTTCTCCCTACGAGTCGAGAGGATCTCGTAGGTGTATTTTCTCCTTAGGAATCGTGAGGACTCCTAAGTGCATTTTCTCTTGAGAATCGTAAGGATCCCACAAGAGAATTTTCTTTATGCGTAAGGACACTAATTTCCCCGCAAGTTGAGACGAATCGAGAGATTCTCGCAAAGACACTAATTTCCTTGCGGGTCGAAACGAATCAAGAGGTTCTCGCCGAGGACACTGATTTCCCTGAATCGAGATAAGAAGCGATGGCTTATGAAATAGGTTCAGATCTGCTGCCTAAGACTTTTCAACTTTATGAGCCGTGAGGGTCTCATAAAGATTTTTTTCTCCCTACAAGTCGAGAGGATCTCATAGGTGTATTTTCTCCTTAGGAATCGTGAGGATTTCTATGTGTGTTTTCTCTTGAGAGTCGTAAGGATCTCACAAGAGAATTTTCATCCTTACAGGTCAAGAGGACTCGTAAGTGATTGATGAGTTGACCAACTCCCGAGTCAAAGCATTGCTTCAACAGGGAGGTCGAGGGTTGACTTTGGGTTGTCTGTGCACCGCCGAGTCATGGAACTGGGAATTTTGCCATGGCTCCGCTTTGCTGACGTCGTATATTCCTACAGAGACACTGATTTCTCTACGGGTCGGCGCGAATCGAGATGTTCTCGTCAAGGACGCTGATTTCCCTGAATCGAGGTATTTTGCCAAGGACACTGATTTCCTCAGAGTTGAAACGAATCGAGGTATTCCTGCAAAGACACTGATTTCCTTGCGGTTCTACGCTAATCGAGATGCTCTCGCCAAGGACACTGATTTCCCTGAATCGAGGTATTGCCAAGGACACTGATTTCCCTGGATTCGAAACGAATCGAGGTATTCCTGCGAAGACACTGATTTCTTTGCGGGTCGACGTGAATCGAGGTGCTCTCGTCAAGGACGCTGATTTCCCTGAATCGAGGTTTTTGCCAAGAACACTGATTTCCCTGGAGTCGAAACGAATCGAGGTATTCCCGCAAAGACACTGATTTTCTTGCGGGTCGACGCAAATCGAGGTGCTCTCGTCAAGGACGTTGATTTCCCTGAATCGAGATTTTTGCCAAGGACACTGATTTCCCTAGAGTTGAAACGAATCGAGGTATTCCTGCAAAGACGCTGATTTCTCTGCGGGTCGATGCGAATCGAGAAGCTCTCGTCAAAGACGCTGATTTCTCTGAATCGAGGTTTTTTGCCAAGGACGCTGATTTCCTCGGAGTTGAGACGAATCGAGGTATTCCTTCAAAGATATTGATTTCCTTGCGGGTCAATGCGAATCGAGATGCTCTCGTCAAGGACACTGATTTCCCTGAATCGAAGTATTTTGCCAAGGACACTGATTTTCTCAGGGGTTGAAACGAATCGAGGTATTCCTGCAAAGACGCTGATTTCCTTGCGGGTCGACGCGAATCGAGGTGCTCTCGTCAAGAACGCTGATTTCCCTGAATCGAGGTTTTTGAGTTGACTTGATTCCGAGACGGGGTCATTGGATGACTCCAGGTTGTCTGTGAACCGTAGAGTCTTGGAACTGGGGACTTTGCCGTGGTTCTGATTGATGGTGTAACATATGTGTCCTGCTGGAATGAGGAGGCACACCGTTGTTGGTCTCCAGGCTGTAGATGTGGCCATTGAGATTTGGAACTGGGGACTTTGCCATGGCTCCGATTGATGGTGCAGCATCTGTTTCCTGCTGGAATGAGGAGGCACACCGTTGTTGGTCTTCGGGCCGTAGATATGGCCCTTGAGATTTGGAACTAGGGACTTTGCCATGGCTCCGCTTTGTTGCGACTCTGAGGTCGGTTGTTAACGTCACGTCTGCATCTGGTTGGAGTGAGGAGAAATGCCGTTGGTGATCTCTAGGCTGTCTATGAACCGTCGAGATTTGGAACTAGGGGACTTTTCCATGGTTCCGTTGTTTTGACGCTAGGGTCGTTTTTTGATGTCGCATCTGCATCCTGCTGGAGTAAGGAGAAACGCCGTTGGTGATCTCCAAGCTGTCTGTGAACCGTCAAGATTTGGAACTAGGGGACTTTGCCATGGTTCCGTTGTTTTGACCCTGGGGTCGTTTGTTGACGTCGCATCTGCATCCTGCTGGAGTAAGGAGAAATGTCGTTGGTGATCTCTGGGCTGTCTGTGAACCGTCGAGATTTGGAACTAGGGGACTTTGCCATGGTTCCGGGGTAGTCTCTAGGCTGTCTGTGAACCGCCGAGATTTGGAACTAGGGGACTTTGTCGTGGTTCCGGGATAGTCTCTAGGCTGTCTGTGAACCGTCGAGATTTGGAACTAGGGGAATTTGTCGTGGTTCCGGGGTAGTCTCTAGGCTCTCTGTGAACCGTCGAGATTTGGAACTAGGGGACTTTGTCGTGGCTCCGTTTGTTGATGTTGCGTCTACATCCGATTGGAGGGAGGAAGAACGCCGGTGTTGATCTCTAAGTTGTCGATGTTGACGTCGAGACCCTGAAGCTAGGGATCTTCCTTCACTTAGTTTGTTGATATTGTGTCTGCAATATTGCGCCGAATGTCGAGATTGTCTTTAGGTTGTCTATGAACCGTCGAGATTTGGCTTCGCTTCGACGAAGCCTGGTGGGATGATATGGTTCCCTTCTTATTTGTGCCCATGGATTGTATACAGGGGTCAATGTGAGCTCACCTGCAGGGCAAAAAGTTTCATTCTTTCATTTTTTTAATTCTTTCCGCGATGCTCTATCATTTTAGCTTTTTGCATCCGAAAATCGCGATTTCCCAATCATTTCGGCTATTTTTCACAGTGCCCAATCATTTCGGCTATTTTTCTTTTTACTCGCTGCTTTTTATTGCGAGTTGCCCAATCATTTCGGCTATTTTGTATGCATACATTTTTACTTGCTGATTTCGTTGCAAGTTGCCCCATCATTTCGGCTATTTCATATGCATTTTTGGCTCGCTGATTTTTATCGCAAGTGTGGAACTTGGAATCTGGTGTCAATCTCAGCATCAGCATCGCTGCGACTGGAATATTTCCAGGAGCGAATCATCATTTGCCATGAAAGGACTTGGAATTTGATAACGATTTAGGCATCAGCATCGCTACAACTGGGATATTGCCAGGAGCGAATCATCATTTGCCTCTATCGATGTCGAACAAAGGTGGCTTAGCAAACAGAGTTAGGATCCCGTCGACTAAGGCTTTTGACTTCATGAGCCGTAAGGGTCTCATAAAGTGTTTCTCCCTACGAGTCGTAAGGATCTCATAGGTGTCGTTTCTCCTTAGGAATCGTGAGGATTCCTAAGTGTATGTTCTCTTGTAAGTCGTAAGGATCTTGCAAGAGTGTTTTCTCCTTATAAGTCGAGAGGACTTACAAGCGTCATTCGCCGTATGAGCATATCCCTAGTCGCTGGTGGGACTCTGTTAGGGAAATGTTTATTCGTGTCCGTGGATTGTATACAAGGGTCAATATTGAACCGCTTGTAGGGAAAAATCGGGGGGTATGACTGCTTAAGAACAAGTTCAGATCCCTGTAGCTTAAGGCTTTTGAATCTTATGAGCCGTGAGGGTCTTATAAGAGGGTTCTCCTTACGAGTCGTGAGGATCTCGCAAGTGTAATTTCTCCATAGGAATCGTGGGGATCCCTAAGTGTGTTTCTCCTTTGTGAGTCATAAGGATCTCACACAGGTGGTTTCTCCTTACAGGATCGAGAGGACCTTTCAAGTGTCTTTTGATGAGATTGCGCCCTTTCGGGTTTTCACAAAACTCGCCGGTATTCCCGCTGTTTTTACTCACGGAACCCTTTTCGCTTATGGACGTACCTTCTTTTTTTTTTACCACGTCAGCCTGGGAATGCCGCGGGTTTGTAGTAGTTTAACGACGTTTCGGTCATGCGTTCATAGGTCTGATATTTTTCGGGCAACCTACGATTACGAAGCTAGATTTTCTCGCAAATCTTCGCATTTTTTGAGTCGGAGGTGGATTCCTTAAAGAGAGGGCCGAGGGCTATTTCTTCGTCAGAGTCGCTTCCAAAGGCGATAACTTGCGATCCCTTGGTGTCAAATATGTGACAGTTGTCGTCAGTTCTTTTGCGCTCATCTGTCGTGCTTTTCTTTTCCCGACGAGCCTTGCGCTTCCCTCGTTGAACGTGTTGTCGGCGGGCAACATATCCCTGCCACCAGTTTTTAAAGGCTATGCACTCCTCGGTAGGGTGTGCAATCCTCTGATGGTATAAGCAGAAGTTAGGATGTATATCTGCTTCATCAAGATGTATACTGTCAAGAGAATTTCCTCTGAAAGAGGGTAACTTCATTCCTATTGACAGGGCACTGGCGAATCGTTTCCTTACTTTAAGCTTTCTTTTGCTGACGATAGGGATACTTCGATCCGGTCAGGGTGCCTCGACCTTTTCATTCAGTCGTCGGCGTTTGGCTTTTTCGAATATAGCCAGTTCGCGCTCTCGACTGGCTTTGCTTTTCTGACGGGTTTCGTTCAGTAGCAAGTTGATCATCTCGTCAGACGGTTCCAAGAGTTTTGGCTTCGATCCTGCCCCCAGCTCTTTTATGCTGTCTTCTATCGTCGAGTGAGCTTCTTCATTAGTTAACGCCGAATGAGAGATCATGTGGCAACTTGCCACATAGTCCTCAGATTCTTCTGATGAGTCATCCCCGTCGTTATTGTTGTTATCTTCGCTCTCAAGGATATTGTTGAGAAATTCTTGGAGTGTGATCGGGGTTCGCGCCTTCTGGTTATATTCCTCCAGCGCGTCAATATGCTTTTGTCGATCCGTGCGCTTGTCATCAAACTGCGCGGGCTTTTTGGTCTTCTTCTTTTTCTTCGAAGACTTTGACGGCTGGGCCTGAATGTTTTGTTCACCATCACTATTAACTCCTAATGTTGGGTGTAGTTTCAGCATCCCCTCGATAATCTCCGGTTTTTGCGGACTTTTCCACCTGATCGCCAGACATGTTTGAAGATCTTTCAGCATTTTTTTAGTTTTTGCCGAAAGAACAACTTCCCATGAAGCTTCCTCTATGAATGAGCATGATGCCTTCGGCATGTCCATCTTTTTCGGAGCATGTGGTTGTGGCGGGTTCACCTTCTAATTTTCAGACAACGCGAATTTGCCTTGCTGGTATTGGTCTTCAACCCAATTTTTGAAGACGTGGCAATCTTTGAGTGGATGGCCCAATACTCGGTGGTAGGGGCAGTAATTGGGATCGTTGACGTTGTTTGGTTGCGGTGGGTGTCTCGACTCCGGTAGAGTAATGAGCACATTGCGCACTGCCAGTTCAAACAGTCTCCTTGTTTTATCCCGGGGAAACGAGTAAGGACGTCTCAACTTCTCATCAAGGGATTGCCGCTTGTTGCTTTGGCGAACAACCGGTCTCGGGCCACTCGGCTGTTGTTGAGCGTTGGCGACGAAGATTACTTTCCCTTTGCCCTTCTCGTTTCGACGCTCCATCTTCGAGGAAGATGGTTTATGGCCCATCTGATCCATTTAGGCCAGTTTGTTAATCAAGGCCTGGAAAGTAGTCGGCTTGAAAAACATCATGAACTGCGAAATGGTCGCCTGCAGATCAAGAGTACTCACGAACATGCCTACCGCAGGTGCTTCCTCGATGCGCTGCTCGCACTTCGACCATAGATTCCGCCATCGTATCGTGTATTACACCCATGTTTCGCCTGCCTTCACTCTGGCGTTAATTAACGCGGTGATCGGGGTGCGCTTGCTAGCGCTTGCGAAACGTTGGGTGAACAGCAATTCCATCTCCGTAAAAGTTTTAACGGATTCGTTGGGAAGCTCTGAATACCACTCAAAGGCCGTTTCCGCCAAGCTGCCGACGAATTGGCGAATTAGTAGCTTATCATCTCCTCCAGTGTTGCCGCAGAGAGCCCTAAACTGAGCGACATGTTGATGGGGATTGCCTATCCCCTTGTACACATGGAATTTAGGAATCGTGTATCCTGGCGGGTACTTGATTTGATCATACCATCCCGGGTAGGGTCATCCAGTTTTAACAATCTACCCGGCCACTTCGCTCGCTTGATGAACTCGTATCTGCTGAGCGATGTAATCTTCCAGGGCAATTTTTGAGATGGTCTCCTCTTTGGCCGCTGAACAAGCCGGAAGGGGGTTTGACGTCTCCGCTCGGTCATCTTTGAGGATAATCGGAGGATCTTCTGCTGGAGGGTCCGTGTCACGCCCCGCTTTCCCAAAATACGGAAAACGAGGGATGACTAGGCCAGCCATGCTCCTACAGTCAAGGAATCATCCCGCCGTAGTCACACTTCGGCTTCTAGCATTACATGGTAATCAGTAAATAAAGCACAGTAGTAAAGGAATCACATCACTAATTTATTACATTAAAATCCATTGTTCACAAATTACAGATAACAAGAACAATTACTAACCAAGTTCAATCTCACGATCACTTTTATGGAAAGCAGTAAGAGAAGAAAGTACACCAGACTATATCTCCGTGAACTCAAAAGGTAGATCCGTCTCCTGTGCTGGTCCTTCCACGGAATCTGAGCATGCATACTCAGGTCGTCAGAGCGACACAATAGCAATATTATTATAATAAGGTGAAACAGGTAAAAGAGGTAATACTAGTGAAAGTACAATGCGAGTAATCACTATGTCACTATATGATGCAGAATATGATCTGTGTCCCTATCGGTCTTTAGGTCATGTTTGAAATCGCATAGTGGAAGGAGGATCATGTTTAACAGGAGTCTCGTACATACCCGAGACAACGGCCCACATGCCCGGGACATAACCCTGTCAGCTGGATCGCTAGATCCTACCTACTATATATATCGCTGCTCGAATGATCATTCTCTAAAACACGGTCCCGCTAAATACGATTCTCTTTCCACTTCGATTTTCCCTTTATCCCCAGGTTTACACTATTTATAATCTTGAGTTAGTCGTGTACAAGTATACCAATGGCACGGTTTTATCACTGTTCACTGTATCAATCACTGTCACGAATATTCACTTCCCATTGGTGTACTTGTCACTTCTAAACCAACATCAATCATGCACGATAATACAATGTCCACTGACTCTAACACGCACTAACACTAAGTATATGGCAAATGGGGTATGATATATGTATGTATGCCATCAATAAGCTAAGTATGTTATGAATCCATATGCATATCATTAACTTACAATAATTGCATAAATTCATCTGTTTAGAATTCAACGAAATGATACAATTAAGATAAATAGAACACTGAATCATCAATTCATCAAAATTAGTTTCAGTTCAATCGGGATTCCGGTTTTCAAGATACAGCTGTTTCATTTTAAGTGATCGCGGCTGGAAATTCAGTTTCAGAACTGAACGTCCGTTTCGCGACACGAATTGCACCCAGTTGGGCTCAGAATTTAGCGATACTACATTGAATAAAATCTAAGGTTTTCGATAGAGTATTCAACGCAATAGACAGATCATCAATCGCGTCTGTACGTCGAAAGTTATACACAGTTCAACATCAGTATGTCACTTCTGAATCTGTTCTGGACAGTTATACGTCCTGCCCTTTTAATTACAATTTAAATAGCAAACGGCAATGAAACGGAATGAAACCACTTGTTTTGTTTAGATAACAGATCCATCTTTAATCCACTGCAGAGTTCCGTAACATAAGAATTCAGGAAACAAAGTGACACACATTTTGGGACAATACACAGTAATCAGAGTCGCTCTGGACTGCAGTCTAGAGTCGCACTCCGATCTAAATATCATCACAGTTACAGAACAGAAATCATAAGAAGTTTACATAGAGTTAAATTTTGTCGAGTCGGCTTCGATTTAAGCCCTCGAACGCATCATTCCAGTATGTACACAATTTACAGTGATTTTAATCATTTTAAGATACGGAAAAATTCTGGTTTTATCGGTATATTTGGGGGTATCAATTTTAGTCACTAACAATCGAATTTTCCAGTGAGATTTATACACGATATTCGTCATTATATGGGCCAACAGAAAACATCTATTTCCGTCAAATTAAGCAAGTGTTTTCATTGGGGTCTAGCATCGAACACATAGGTCGCATAATATATCGGGAATCGGTAAATTATAAACTAAACGATTTAAGTTTGTATCACAATTATATTAGCATGTAGCAAGTAAAACAGTTGCCTGGAAACATTTCTTGGATGCCCGGCGGCGGTAACGTCACGAACGCGCGTCGAACGGCGTGAATTTGTTTGCGCGACCTTGGCTCGCGACACGGGTTTGACGTCGGAACTGCCCGGAGACGTTTCACGGTCACTGGAAGCGGAGGGGGTGCTCAGTGGTTTGCCGCAAGTGCGCTGGGGTCGACGATGGTCGGCGGCGGCGCTCCGGCGAAGAGCAACAGTGGTGTGCTCGGATGGGTATTGTGGGTTTGGAGAGAGAGAGAGAGAGAGAGAGAGCTCGGTCTGGAGTGATGGTGACGATGCTGAGGATGTCGAAGGTCGATGAGGTGTTTCAGATGCAGTGGGGGCTCGTCGGTGTTGGTTGCAGGCGGTGGCCGTGGTTGGGTGTGAGTGGGTTTGGGAGTTTTCTGTGGATATATAGAGAGAGAGATGAGGAGTTTGAGAGTGAGAGTGATGAGGGGGAGAGAGAAGTTGGAGTCGAGAAGTTTGAGGGGCTCGCGACGTGGGCGCGTGGGTCGAGCGACAGGGAAACGTGGGTTCTGAAGGGAAAAAAAACGGAAAAGGTTTGGACGAAGGAGAAGAAAGGTTGTGAAGCGGGTCGGGTTTGAGTGTGGGAGCGGGCGTGGGCTAGAGGAAAACGGGCCGGGCCGATAGGATTTCGTTTAAACAAATTTCCTATTTGTTTATTTCTCGGCTGAGGAATAAGTGCGGGCCGGGCTAATGTTTTGATTTATATTAGAAATTCCTTTGGGGCTGAGTTTAGGTAAAATATATATATATATATATATATATATATATATATATATATATATATATATATATTTATTTGGTTTGGGTTTTAAATTAAATTTTGGGTTTTGATTTTTAGTTGGAAAATTCCCAATACCAATCTTAAGCAACCAATCACCTACAAAAGCATGACGAAAGAGGAAAGGAAAAACTAATAGGAAAAAAAATAGAAAACTTTTATTGAGATAGGAACAGGGATTTACAGTCCGGCTGGATCATCATGCCCACCATATCTTGGAATAGAAGGGCCATTTATTTTATATTGGCCGCTTGTTCTGCGGCCTCTTTGTCCTTCTTCTCAAGCATTCTCCGAAGGAATTTGGCATCAGTTTCCTGCTCACGGCGCTGCTCCGAAGATGTTTCCGGGCTTGCTTTCGGTCCCGTAAGTGCGGCCATAGCTGTTAACATTTCCTGGAGCTTCTGTTGTTGCTCCTGGGCCTTTGTTACGGATCTGGTGAGTGGTCGATGGCCCGTAGAGATATGGCTATCTTCTTTTCTGGATGCCATATAAACAGTGTGCACCACCATGCCCCCAGACTTGGGGCGTTTGGGTTCAGTGGTCTTGCGATTCGTCCCAGACTCAGGGATTTTCTCCGGCCTTCTCCTCTTGTGGGCGGTCGAAGTTGAGGGGGCCGTTGCAGTGGGCACCCAAGTAGCTGTTGCCTTCTGTGGCTTAACAGGGTGGTCCTCTTCTCGCTGAACCTTCATCTTTTCCTATCGGCGGGGATAGCTTTGATCTACCACGGAGTCCTGGACTTGATGCCAGACCTTGTAAATTTTAGAGGACAGCCGCTGAGGGGGATGCTCCAGCTTCGCCTTTGGGGCATTCTCCACAGGTGGAGGAGATCTTTTCAGCACAACAGCAGGAGAATTCTTTTGTACCCTGTTAAGTAGTTCAAAGTTGTTCGCAGTTGGAACAGCAGTATCAACTTCCACCATTGGAGCTGGCGGAGTCAGTCCAGAAGAGGAATTGCCCCCAGCCTTCTTCACTCGGCGCCAGTGGCGACGTCGAGCATGTTGTGCGGCCGGGATCACCTTCGCTGTTGGATCAGCTTTTTCTTGCCCCCTGCTTTAAGGAGAGACTGTTATTGGTGCTAGCCTGTCGAAGACTGACACCCGTTGAGAGGGGGTAGTCAGTCTTGCAAAGGCCGACTTTTGAACAGGGGAAACGGCCTTCATGACTTTGTCTGGAACGGGAGCTGAAACAGCCAGTCTCGTGAAGACCGACCCCTTAGCAGGAGAAGACGCCTTAGGGACTTCAGGAGTAGGAATGGCTAACCACTTAGGGATAACACCTTCAGGAATTGTGGGTTTCTTCATGGGCTCATTGGAGCTTTGGCCCAGTCTGCTGAAAACTGAGGCGCTTGGTTTGGGCTATCCATTGAGAGGGGCCGCAATAGTTGCAAGCCGATCAAAGACCGACTTTTTCGGAGCTTCTTGCGATGGAACAGGAGTGCTGAAGCTTGTTGGCGGGATCATGGTCCCGAAGAATAACCCAGTGGTGGCTTGAGTTACCTGCTCCACTGGCATCGTGAAAAGGGAGGCCACTTGGGGCACGTAGGTTACACCTCCAGATGAGGCGGAACGGGAGTTGCAGTTGCAGTTAGTGCAGTTTGAAGCCATTGATCTTCTGTTTTCTGCACGGAGCAAGACACCAAATCTTAGTACCTCGTATCCACAGGCAACCATAGAAAATCGCGATTCGTTCGTGAACACGACATACGAAGTGTGGAGTGGAAAGAGGAAAAGGTCCCACCGGGCGTGCCAGAATCTGTTCTCCTCCGAAACACGGAGACGAGACCGCGTAGATCCGTCTTGCCTGAATTTCGAGGGCAGATGCTAATTGGTGCTATCCATCCACCTCTCCGAAAATGCCAAGTTGATTTATGACACCATGTATCAAAGGTTTAAACGGATGCGGCCGATGTAGCAGACTTCGTCAGATTCCCCTTCGTTGAGGGGTTTTTGATTGTGGGAACGCACTTCCCTGCAGGCGCAAGCCCCTACAGTTAATTACGCTACCGCATCGTGGTAACCACTTTCTCCTTGTCCAGCTGGTCACTTCGTGTCGTGGGTGTTTGTTTTGTTTTTGGTTGCCCGTGGATTGTATACGGAGACTAATTTATGTTGTCGCCCGTAGGGTGAGGATTAGTCCAAATCCGTATCTTCTTAGATTTGGGTTTGGGGTTGGGTTTAAGGATACATTAGTCTCATCTGAGACTAAGATCAACTTAAACATTTGTTAAGGATGCGTTAGTCTAATTTTAGACTAAGATCAACTTAACAGTTTGTTAAGGACACGTTAGTCTAATTTTAGACTAAGGTCAACTTAGCCATTTGTTAAGAATACGTTAGTCTAATTTTAGACTAAGATCTACTTAACAGGATCATTTAGACCCAACAAAAGAGCATTTGGGCTATATTGTTTTAGTTTAGGGACTTTGCGGTCAATTACCAGTTTAAGGACATGATGGTCCAAGGTTAAGGACATCATTGTCCGTGGGTTTAAAGGGACCCCACAGTCCGAAGTTAAGGACATCATAGTCCATGAGTTTAAGGACCCCACAGTCCGTTGAATGACTGGTTATCGGGACCGGTCACCTCTCTAAAGACATTGAAGGATTACAACGAAAAATATCAGAGGAGTGAAAAGATGTACCCTTGCACCAAAGTTGATTGGGAAATCTGTAGTCCAATTTCGAACTAAGATCAATTAATTAGATTATGAGCAAATTGGCTCAGTTAAATCTGAATTGAGGACTTATGGCCAACTTGGGCTAAGTCCAATTAGATTTGAAATGTTGGCCCTTTGTTGGACTGTTGAACAATTGTCTGGGTTCAGCCCCCCATTATTTAGCAACGCTAAACAGGGGTTTGGGGTTCTGACAACACTTCATCTTTGGCTGAGCACTAACCATTCATTATAACTCTGGATTTTAAGGTTCAGTTGAAGGGGAAATTTGCCTCTGGAAAACTTAACCAGTTTGGGCTAAGCTTGGCTTTAAAATAGTGTTAAACACTAGAGAATATTTGGTGATCACGTGCTCCCACGTGATGTGCTGAAAATGGTGTTAAACACTAAAATTGAATTGGTCACGTGGGGTCACGTGAGACGTCTGAAGATGGGAGCCAGACTTCCATTATTTTGTTCTCAGAGTATTCAGTTAGTGTTAAACACTTTTGGTCTTCAGACCATCACGTATGGGCACGTGATAGGTACCCATGCATTGATTATTAAAGTGTTTATTAGGGGTTACGTGGGGACACGTGAAGGTGCCCAAAATTGATTCTGCTCTTGGATTTGTTCCCTTTTGTTTTGAGAGTCACGTGTGAGCACGTGAGGCATTGCCTTCATGCTTTTTCTTTCTCATTTTGAGAGGTCTGTTTAAGGGTCACGTGGGGACACGTGACCTAGTCTTGTTCATTCTTTTTTTACTTATTGAGGATGAGGGTCACGTGTTACCACGTGATCACATTGGATATTTTGATCTTTATGTGCATGGAGAGCTTTAAGTCTTTTTTTTTTTAAGAATTAAATTCTTTTATAGGGTTAAACCCTAGTTCTGTTTAGAGGAATTAAATTCCTGTGTATTTGGAAGAATTAAATTCTTATATAGGGTTAAACCCTAGTTTCATTTGCAGGAATTAAATTCCTATGAATTTGGGAGAATTAAATTCTCATATAGGGTTAAACCCTAGTTTCATTTGGAGGAATTAAATTTCTATGAATTTGGAAGAATTAAATTCTCAAAACTCAATTCTCCTTCTAAGCTTTGGATCTGTATAGTAGAATCTCCCCGATAAGAATTAAATTCTCAACTTGTGGGGAGATCTGCTTCTGCAGATCTTCAACCAAAAGAAGAACTAAGTTCTTATTCAGAAGAGTTAAACTCTTAAATTGAGAATTAAATTCTTTTTTTGTTTTATGGAGCTTAGATCTCTTTCCCCTTCTCACCTAGGGTTTTCTTTTCTTGAAGAGATCTTCTTTTTCTCTCTTGAGAATTAAATTCTCCTCTCTTTTTTCTCTCTGTTGTTGTATATTTCCGAAAACAAATAGATCCTCCACTCTTCTCTTCTTGGCTCCTATTTATAGAAGAAAGAAAAGAATCAATTTGTTTTGTTAATCTTTCATTGAAAGATTTTAGTTGTTTTTTGTAACCAACATGATCTTTTAGATCATCCAGTGAATTTTATTCACCATTGGATTTTTAATCCAAAAGATATTTTATCTGTTATTTCTGGCAAATTTTAGGGAAATCATTCCTTGTATAAAATCTTTCCATAAATTGGTGATTTTTAATCACCATTGGATTTTTAATCCAACGGTGCTCCATTTTATAGAGCACCATCTTTTTTGTTTGGAAAGATTTAGAGAAATATTTATCCAGTTAGGCTTTTCGATTCCCTCTTAATTAGAATTTAATTCTATTAATTCATTGTTTTAAAGAACTCAGGAATTATCACGTGTCACCGCATGACCTTTGGTCACGTGTTGGCACGTGATGCCCCATTAGGATTTTTCCTTGTTATTTTATTATACCTTTAATTCTTTTCAGTGTGTTTAAGGACCATCACGTGTTGGCACGTGACCCCAGTGATTAATTATTTCTAATTATTTATTTTATTCAGTGCCTACAGGCTTTTCCTGTAAATGGCCACGTGTCTGCACGTGATGCCCGGTCACGTGTAGGCACGTGATGCCTGGTCACGTGTGGACACGTGATGCCTCATAACTTTTTATCCCGGATGAATTATGAAGCCCATAATATATCAAATTGAAGGATTTTTCGAGACGCTTTTGATACCATCAGAATTTAGCTGTTTCACATTCGGGAGTTTGTCAAAATACAGCCCGGAAAATACTGGTTCACATTTTTTTAAACTTATCGCTGCCATTTGATACCTTGGGCTCTTTTGCGCAGAAATATTTTTTTTTGGCGGGAACAGTAGTAGCCATGGAAAAACTATATCTGATGGAGGTTGTGATCTTCCTCAGATGTTGTCCTCCATCGATCTGGTAGCGAGTGGTTTTGAACGGTTGAAATTTGTTTGGGGGTTGTTAAGCATGTGTATCTCGATGGGTTATTGGAAGTTTCTGAAGCCGAGCTACCCGTAAGGGAAGTCCTTGGGTGGGAAACCACCGTAGGACCCTCCGACGATCAAGTTAGTACCGGAGAATTAGAGCACCCTAGCGGCCTATTGGAATGAGTTCGAGTTACCTGAGTCATCTGAAAGAGAGGTTTATATAGTGGTCACGTAGAGAAAGCCGGCACGAGATTCTCGCCGTCAGTTATGCCCCTCATTACACCCGCGTTGATGGCGGGATCCGCTTATTAATGGGGGGACGCGGAACGTGGGGCGGCAGATATCTCGCTTTGGTGAGATACGTGGAGCCGTTGGGAGGGCGCATAGGCTCCGCATTCTCGGTTGATCGGGGAAGCCGAGGAAGCTCGGCCTGTTCGATGGCTCGGAGACGAGCCGGGAGGCCGAGGAAGCTCAGGCCTTGCATCAGCTCGGAGATAAGAAGGGAGGCTGTGGAAGCTTAGCTCTGCAATAGTTCGGAGACGAGGAAAATGGGGTGAAGGTTCGGTTGATGGATTGCTCTAGGGAAAGAAGTGAGGGTGTAAGCTCATAGACCATCAGAGGAAAATCACCAATGCTCCACACTGATTCTACCTCCACAGCCTCTAGGAGCCTAGTAGGCTTTACGCGGATGACACTCCATCTGCCACGTGTCATGATCCGAGGAATTATTACTTATGAGCATCATCATTATCCCCCCACTCTTATTCCGAACTATTTATGGGTCGGGTCGAGAGTGGCCTGCTTGGTTTTCTTCTTCTCAGTTTGGTGCCAAGAATGATAGTGTGGATTGTCCGAGGATGACATGGCATAGGGCAGTTGCGTCTTTTCAATCTTTGAGTCTATGTGGCATCTCACAGCGCGCCTAAGTTTTCGCACGTATCCCCGATGACATCAGCGGATTGGTGAAATGATTGCGCTTTAAAAAGGGGGCGTCGTTTCACTCGATCTTCGGTTGGGCTACAGGACACGTGCCCGACGTCGGTTGGCGGGCGCGACAGGCTATCTCTGACTTCAGCAACAAAGAGTTGTCCCCAATGGTCACCGCCGCGTGGAGCCTCAACAGCCGCTAGGCGCGACGCTTCGTTTTAGCGGGAATCGATCTGGACCGTAGGATGCTCTCTTTGGGGTGTATAAATAGGAGGGGGCCATCTTAGGGCCAACACTTTGCCTTAATTCTCTTTCGTTGTTTGAAGATTTCCCGGCGCACCTCCAATTAGATCGGATCTTCTATTGAATTTTCCTCGGCGAGTCCCTTCCTTTGAATCAGGTTAGATGTCTTTCTCTGAGGAGTCTATAGATGTAGTAGGGGTAGAGTCGGACGACGAAGCTCCGGTTGATGGGGCCGAGTCCAGTGGGTCTTCCTCCTCTTTGGCTTCAGATAGCCGAGAGGGCTCTTCTTCTACTAATTCTTTTGCATCGGGCTCTCCCCTTAGAGTCAGGGCCTCCATTGTCACTCGCCGTTGGGTGGCAACAAGGGCTCACAAGGTGCACATCGGGAACACCCGTGATGTACCCTCCGTCATGAATCGTCTGGAAAAGCTTTCCGACATCCGGACTCGATTCCATATCCCCTCTAGCTATTCACTCCGTTTAGCCAGAGAGGGTGAGTAGGCAGACCGGGTGCGGGGCAAGGAGATTGCTCTGTATCTGGAAGCATTCCGGGCAGGAATGCGTCTGCCTTTCTTACCCGAGGTTCATGCGGTGCTTCATTGCTTCCATCTTGCCTAGGGCCAGCTAGCGCCGAACTCGTGGAGGACCCTCCTCGGGTTTTTGGTCCGGTTAAAATTTGATCGGATCCCCTACAGTTTGACCCTCCTCTTGTCTTTTCTCTGCTATAAAAATCACCCTGGTACCAGTAAGGAAGAGCCGAGCTGGGTGTACTTTTCGTTTATAAAACGTAAGTGTGGGGCGGCCGAGGCGGGGGTAGTGGTCGTCCCTTCTTCCATCCATGAATGGAAGGAGCAGTACATCTTCGTCGGGCCACCGGAGGATAAGGATTGGCCTGTGCCCACATAGTGGCACAGGGCCGACAGCCCAAGGGCGAAGCAGTCGACCTCCCCCGAGGCCAAGGTGGTGTCCCAGTGGGAACCGATCCAGAGGGATGATGTCCTGCTTTCCGAGCAGGTACTGAGCTGGGCTGGGCTTAGTCCTGCACGTTTTTTGGGTAAGTTAGGGTTTTTGACGATCTGCTTAGACTTTGCTAAATTTTCTTTGCCATTTCCACTTCGCTGATCTTTTCTCCTGTGTGTTCTTTTTTTGCAGAGCCTATGGACAGATCAAAAATCATGGCTACCGTGGCCGCCAAGGCCCAAGGAAGAAAGACCGATGGCGCAAGCTTGTCCCGACTCGGTCTAAGCGCGGCCCCGAAGCAAACTCCTCCGGCCAAGCCTTCCGCAGCACCCCCAGTCCCGGAGGAGCGCCGTGGGGAAGGGGTGTCAAAAGCACATGCGGGACCCGGCGCCCCGGGTGAGGGAGGAGGAGTCTCCCCCCGCCGAGGAAGTCCCCCTCAAGAGACAGAAGCAGGTGGTCTCTCGAACACCCCCTACCGGGATCCAAGTGCAGGAGGGCAATTTCTGCATTGAGGTGCCCTCAGGGCTATATGTGGCCGACAGCTTGTTGGCGGACATGGAGAAGGCAGCTGGGGCCAAGATTCCCCGGGGCACCATGAAGGCTCAGGTAGCTGCAATAGCGCAGGAGGCGGTTCAGGTCGGTATTTAGCTTTCTTAGAAAATTCCTTAAGTTTTATTTCCTCTGTTTTAGCTTTTTAACACACTTGCTATTTTCCTCAGGTCCATCAACACAGCGCTCTCGTCGTCGTCATGGAGTCCGAGAAAATAGCCCCGGCGATGAAGAAGGCAGGCGAATCATCTTCGCGGCAGGAAGAGCTTCGCCTTCAATTGCAGCAGGCGGAGGAGAAGGCGGTCATCCTTGAATCGAGATTGGTCGCCGAGGGGCTGACGATCTCAAAGCTGAAGGAGTCCTATCAGCTTCTAAACGAGTCCAACCGGGCTAGCCAAGCCAAGATGGAGGAGACGAATGGCCTCTACAACACTATGAAAAGGCCGAGGGACACCATTAAGAACGATGCTCAGGTGGCTTTAGACGCGGTGAAGCTTGCTGAGAGCCAGACGGTGAAGGCCGTGGAGGAATACAAGGCGTCTGATCAGTTTTACCTTGTTCTCGCCGAATCTGCGGCCGTCCGGTGGCACAATGCCCTCGACGCTGTCAATGAATCTATGCCGGAGTTCATCGATGGCGAGCTCCACGCTAAGTTCACCCTCGCCGAGGAAGCGCCGCAGGGGGGAGGTGCCAAGCTGGCTGTAGGAGGAGAGGTTGTCGGCGGAAGCGCCGACCTTGAGGTCGCCGTTTTGGCCCCCGATAGTGGCGTCGAGCAGGGTGAGATCCCGGCCGAGTGGGTGGTCTGAGTTATCCCCTCTCCATGATTTTTCCTCCTTCCTTTTTTTTAGAATTTTGTAAGTCTCCGGGCATTTTTGTAAAGCTAAGAAGCCCACAGTACCTTTGTACATAATTTTGATCATAAATAAAGTATATATTTTCCTTTGCTCAAATGTCTGATCATCTTGCAATCACTTTAGCTTGTAAGTCTTTTCATCTTGCAAGTACTTTTAGCTCATAAGTTTCTTTATCTTGCTAGTGTTAGGCCGGTGTCCACCCTTTCTAGGCGACGACCGTTCATTGAGTATTAGTCGAACGATAGCCAAGTATAGGAAGGTTCGTACCCTCCCTTTTTCTGGAGTCGAGGTGGTGATTGCGCATCTAGTATGAGTCGAACGATAGCCAAGTGTAGGAAGGACGGTATCCTCCCTTTCCCCGGAGTTGGGGGGCGATTGCGCATCAAGTATGAATCGAACGATAGCCAAGTTTGAATAGGTCAGCGTCACTCGATTCTACTCGGTCGGCTCGCGATGAGGGCTTTAGATCCACAGTTTTTGTTGGGCAGGAATCTACCCGCTGCGGATGGGGCCGAGCAGAAATCTGCTCGGCGGCCTCGTGAGGAGGGCTTTAGATCCACAACGTTTGTTGGTCAGGAAGCTACCCGCTACGGATGGGGCCCAACAGGAATCTGCTCAGCGGCCTCATAAGGAGGGCTTTAGATCCACAGCGTTTGTTGGGCAGGAAGCTACCGTCTTGTGGATGAGTGATTGATCGTTATGCTGAAAAGTGTGTTGTAAATAACCGCAATCAATACGGTGTCGCTAGTAGCTAGCCGTGAAGAGTACGAGTCGTCCGCAAGGAAACATGAACATTTTTCTTGCTTTAGACGAGTTGATAGAAGATGGGTGATTGGTTGTAGATCTATTTTAATACATATGTAGAATTTATAAAAAGAAGGATTGTAGGGTTCATAGGACTTAGTAGTAATGGATGAGTAATTAAAAATGGATCCTTTTATCTTTTAATAGTTTAAAACTAGATCGATAGTGATGAATGTAGATTAGGATTCTTTTGGAAGAAACTAGGGTTTTCCCACTCTGAACCCTTGTCCTTTCATTGATCTCTATCCTTTTCTAGCCTTTACCAAAATAAGTGTTAAACCAATCTCAAATCGCAGTCGTAACTAGCAATAAATTGGTAGCACGCCCGATAATGATGTTAACATTTGTTTTGCTAAAATTTATAAACTTTAAAATATATAAAAGAAGTTAAACGATTTTATCATCCATTGATCTACCCTATCCCACGAATCCTAGCAAGCTAGAATTTTACTCACTCATGGTTTGAGATTTAGAAGAAAGATTGAAGAATGAAAACATGATTAAGATGCAGAAAGTAAGTATGGAAAGTAATTGCAAAAATAATTAAATAATAAAAACACTACCTTTATTAATCAACTATTGCATACAACTTGTGAAAGTAGAGTACAAGAACCCTACTTGCTCTTAAATCTCTATCATATTGGAAGTAGATGGCTAGTTGATGATCACTCGGATACGCGGATTGCTTCGGACCTCTTGATCTTTTCGGTGATGATTTTTGATGTGAAACTCTCGGTCCTATATATATTCACAGAAACTAGAAACCCTAGATACCATCTGTGAATATACACTGATACGATCCAATAACCAAAATATCTCATCAAACAGCCTTAGAACCGCCGCGGAACCGCCACATATTGGCCTATTTGGCCACGGTTCTGCCGCGGTTTGATGGCTTCAGTCTCTGGGATTTTTTTTCTCTTTTATCTTGATTTTTAGAGATTCTCTCGATGTCTAGATTCTGAAAATAATGCTCTAAGTCTCTGTCGTTGCTAGATCTTACGATTAGCTTCGATATTCTGGCAGATTTGATTCCGACATCTTGATTTATCCTAAATCTCTTGGATTCCATACCTGAGCTAATCTGCAAAATATCTCAAATCAAAATGTTAGTAGTATTTGGTATTTTTGAGATATTATCCTAACCATTTTATATGATATTATATGTTAAGAATATTGATTAGAAATATTTGATATAATATGCATATTTTAATTACAATATTTCATATAAATATTATATGCATGTATTTTCCCTCATTATGTTAATTATAATGTAGAAACATATGATAATAAATTTTTACACATAAACCCTCATATGTTCTATAATACAATAAACACCTTTTAGTACTTAAAAATAGTAGGGAAAATAATCATTCAAATATGCAATATTTTAGACTAATCAGATACCCCCAAACTTAATTTTGATCGTCCTGAGAAAACTAGTTATTTAAAGAGAAGAAGGAGAAAAAGAAAAAAGAAAAACCTAGCACACTTTCATAGGCAACACGATTGCATTGAGTGCATGCGACAAGGCTTTAAACATCTAGGTGTTCCTAGTATAAGGAGTGTTGTCTCCTGAGGGTTTTCAACGGATTACACCCACAAAATCCCATAATAAAAGAAAGATGATAAAAGTTACATAAAAAGATAAAGAACGTATAAACGAAAGAACTTGAAAATAAGAGTTTCAAAGTACACCAGCTTTTTAGTAGCCATGAGCCCTATCTTAATAGTCACGAAAAGATGTCAGAAATCACACCATCCCTCAATAAAACATCGCCTTTAGTCTTCCTCCCTACCTTTCTTCCAAACATCGATCGTATACCACTACGTGTGTGTAAAAGACATCCCTACACTTAGAGAATTCAATTCAAGCTATCATACTCTTGTCCATCTTCCTTAGTACTTTTTAGTCGGTGAATGTTTTATAAATGGAATTGCTCACACATTCTTCATGCGACTGTTAATATTTCTTAAGGTACCAACCAACCGATTATCAAATGTGCTCACTCTTTTAGGCGTAATTAGCAATATTCTTATCTTGCAACACCTAAGGCTCAGCACTGGCTCCCAAACCAGTTGGTCTAAAGCACTAGGTGATAAGGCACTCTCGCTATATTTCTTTATGCTGCCTTAAGTAATTACAAAACCAGCGTTCATTTTTCTTCACCATTTTTTTTCATTTATATTTTTGTTTATATATTTATTTTCCTTCATACTAAGGCTTTTAGACAAGAGAATTTCAAGGTATTCTCTACTATCCCAAGTTTCAAGATGTGTGCAAATGCAAATAGTAGGGTATCAACGTTCAGATGTTTGGACTCAAGAATAGGGACTATTTTTCAGACTTATTTCTATCCTCGGATTAGTGATTCCCTTCATCTTACTAACCCTTGGGACAACAGCTCATGAATATCTATTACTAACTTCATTATAAAACATCTAATTTTCTTGCTTTTCTTAAACCTCTTCCTATCTTTCATATGTATTATTCACTTTCTAACTTTCATTATCAAAAAAAATTTGTGCTGTTATTTAGTATAATGCAAAAATGATGCATGAATAAGCACAAACCTCCCCCAAACCTATTTGCAGCAGTGTCCTCGCTGATGTCATCTTTTAAACTTAAAACCTGTAGACTTGGAAGGAAAAGTTAGTAACGGGGAAAAGAATTAATGACAGTGAAATCCTCCCCCAAACTTATTTTTGACTCACAATTTTTAAAATTTTATTTTTCTTTCAAGAGACAAAATATTTTTCTCCCATGCCCTCAAACTTAAGTGAAACAGTATTAAGAATTTAAAATTATAAGAGGGGGGTAATGTTATTGGTCTATGCAAAGAATTACAAAAACCAAAAGTCAACACCAACCATTCGAATATTTTATCAATGTAACACCATGGTCGGTGGAAGATCATAGATGTGAAGAAGTGGGGAGATAAGAGGTGTAATCGATCAGGTTTATATTTCGGTTGGTAGAAACGAAACAGTGATAGTGCACTACTCGCATTCTTGTTCTTGATAAGAAGGTGTGGTGGTTCAACTTCTTTGGGTGGGGGTTGATTCATCACAACTCCCATGTCTTCTACGAATGCGAGTTCTTCGGCAAAAATGTCTTCAAAACTTTCATCGAGATTCCAAATGATAATCTCCTCGAAAAGGAAGTTATAAGACTCAGATAGCTTGACTAAATCATTCGAGAAGTCAAAGGGTTCGGACTTAGGTGTGGACATGTCAACAGAAGGGTCTTCACATGTATAATAGACAGTAGGATTAAACCATAATGCACTAGTGGCGTCGAGATTAGAATCGTGAAGCTCCTCAAATTTGCATCTGTCGGAAACTATCTTTTCGACAGAACATACATGAGCATAGAGTTCAGATGGTTGACTTCCTAGCTTGTAGATGTTAAGTTCAATTGTCATCTTCCTGAAGAATAGATTCATAGAACTGCTACGACAATTTATTATCACATTGGAAGTTGCTAGAAAAGGTCGACCTAGAATCATTGGAATTTGGTTATGTGGGTTTGGTACAGGCTGTGTGTAACACCCGAGCCCAATGCTACTAATTTTAGTTACCGTTTGAACGTAGTGTGACACTCATTTCATTTATCTTGCTTGTTTGTTATTTACTGTAAATTTTTACCCGGCAAATTCATTTCAGCATATAACAATTTTTGGCATCTAAAATAAAATTAAAAATATTCATTTTGGCCTACTTGACACCCCTAACCCTGCTGTAGCGTCCGTGCATCGTGTTCTTGTCCCGTTCAGTGAAACGGGCGAGTTTGGATGGCTACGTGTACGTACGTGTGTCCGTTTTGGGGGTATGCTTTTTGATCATAAAACACTTCATTTTAAATTTTGGATCCCGCTTAAAATCCTATTATTTCAATTTCAAATTTTTGGACCCGACCCGGGCGCGATTTGGACATGTTTCACTTTGCGCCAAAATCCCAAATTTAAATATTCTAAACCATCGAAATATTTTAAACTTATACAATATTTTTATAATCTTAAAAATCATCTCCTTAACTAACCTGAATCCCTCTCAACCAATCACATTCTCTCCTTCACTCCCGTGGGCCCCCCTCTCTCTCCTCTCTCTCTCCCGTAACTCTCTACCTCTCTCCTCTCTCCTCTCTCTCTCCCTCTCTCTCTCTCTCTTCCTACATATTTCTCTCTCTCTCTCATATTTAACTTCCCTCCTCCTTTCTTTTTCAAAAATGCAAACCCATCAACCCCTCACGTAACTCCAGCCACCGCCTCCCTTCTCGCCACTGCAGCATCAACGCCGGCACCACCGTCGCCTCCATCCTCGCCTCCTCAGCCTCGTCCCATCCACATCCTCCTTTTCTATTCTCCATGTGCATCTCCGACCAGACCCGCGCACCCCTGCACACGCATTGCACGCCGGATCTTCCACCGCCGACTACCTCGCCTCCGTAGCTCCGGCCTCACAAGCACCCCCCTCAATGAGCATTGCTTCCTTCCTCTTTTTCTTCTTTCTCTTTTTCCCTTCTCTATTGAGGTTTTCTTGAAATACAGATTGCTGTCGCGGTCACTGTTGGCTGGCCGCCGGAGCTCCGTCGACGAGGTCGACCGTCACCACCCGTCCCACGGATCATCGTGAGCACCCCTTCTCTGATCCTACCTCCTTTCTTCTCTGCTTTTCTTTTCCTTTCCTTTCTTGATTCCATGTCTTGACATTCACTGTTCATTCCTCGGTCGGAATCCGACGATGCCGACGACGTGACCCGACGTTCTAGCGAGATACCCCGACCCGTGTGGTTCCATTGTTCGTCGTTTGGGTTCATTCCTTGAACCGTGCGCCCGTCGCGAGTTTCCCCGCCGACATTTACCGTTCCGTTTTTCCCGATCCGCGACCCGTCGAGGCAGGTACCCCTTGCTACATGCTATACAATATTTACAGATATATTATGACACCCTAAACCTGTAAATTTAACTTTGGTACAATCATTTCTCATTTCCATGTACAATATTGTTATATAACATTTTATCTTTAAACTTGGAACCTACAGTTTGCAATTGAACCTAATAACCACATTTACCTGTTTAATCACATTTTTAATATTAACATGGCTTATGGCTTTTATCTCTATAGTTTTGTTCCATTCGGACACTCGTATGCATTTTAACCTGTAATAGCTGTATTGAACCTTTATAAAAATCATTGCTCCTCTAAAGTGCTTAAACTTGTTAACATGATTAAATGGCTATAAATTGTCTTACTGCATTCTTATAATGTTGAAATCATATCTGTGACACAACTGATAACTGTACTGCAAATTGAGTAAATCTACCTATTGCTTGCTTCTTTGCTTATCTCATGTTGTTGATACCCATGCTTGATTATATAGCCGATTGTGAGTACACTTATATTATCGCTTGCTTCTTGAACTGTCTTGCTACCTACACATTGATTGACCTGACATGGTACCGTATACTGCTTGACTTGACATGATGTACCATGACCTGATCTGTTACTTGATCTTGTGACTAATGCCAACAAACCTGACATGTAGTCCTCATGGACCGTTCCTGTTGTCTATCCAGACAAACCTGTTTACCTGATCCTGTGTTGGCATTAGTTTCTTGATTTCGGGATACCTGACTTGACTTGCACATATAACTTGGGGGTATGGGGAAATCAAAGGTGAAACCTGACTTGTAACTCGACAGTTCACTACATGTCCTGAGTGTATACATTCCTGTTTTGTGCCTAGCGGCATGTCTCGGTTTCAACCGAGAATATTGTGGCCGTGGTCCCGGGTATGTACGCGATACTATCGAGTGTACACATTCCTGTTTTGTGCCTAGTGGCATGTCTCGGCTGCAGCCGGGAATATTGTGGCCGTGGTCCCGGGTATGTACGGGATACTATTGAGTTACATCGATGATTCATCAATTTGGTTTCAAAGACTTTAGAACAGAGAACCTGATAGCACAGTTTAGTTTACCCACTGCACACTACCCTGCACTGCTATGTTTCATATTATTATTACCCTTGCTTTATTCATGTTTATATTCGCATTGCCTGTTTATTATGTTATTACTTGATGACTTGACGCGCTGACGTCTGGGTTTTGCATGGCCCAGATTCTTCTACCCTGTTGCAAACTGATTAGGAGTTTTGCCGCTGTTAGATGAGCGGTGAGGTTCCTGTCGGTATGTAGTTTCACTCCAGGTGTTTCATTTATTGTATCTTTTGGCTTCCGCATATTATTATCTCTTGACTCTTTTATTCTGGCTTATGGACATGTGCTGGATAGTTGGTTTACTTCCCTGTTCTTGATATCTCTACAGCCGTAATGTGACTGTGGAAGGATCCTTCCTATCCACAGGTAGCATGGTTGGCTATGTCACGTGCCCACTTTAGCGTACTTTGGGAAGCGGGGCGTGACATGGTTCTTTTGGTATCAGAGCCATAGGTTAGTCGGGTTGATTCTTTTGTAGTTGGGTATTGTACCCAATACACGAATCAGAATACCCGTGTTTAGGAAACATGTCCTGCCACCTTGCCGTTTTACCATTCTTGAATCACATTCTTCCTGATTATATCTTTTACGATGTGCAAACTTCCTTTGCATATCGACTCGAAACCTGATTTCTTGTTATCTCTAGGACTTAGGCGACTTGGGTGGAGTTATGTAATTGTGGCTATGATACCGCGGCATAGTTACAATGCGGCACTCTATCTAAGTATCTTGGAGTTCTAGCCTTGATCTATATTCAGAATCTATCATCATTCTAATGTTGGGTGTTTTGAGTTCAGGATTATGGCCGATAAGAATTTGAAGACGTACCAAGGGCGTGTGGACGAAGCCGCCATGCTTGGAGTGATAAGAGGAATGCTGGAGAATCAAAAGAAACAGACCGAGCTGATCCAGCAGCAAGCGGAATCGTTTCAGGAAGGTTTGCAGATCGTTCAGCAGTCTGTGAACAATGTTGGAGCTAAACCAGTTGACCGAGTAGGGACAGTAGCAGATTTCAGGCGTTTGGGTCCGTCTACATTTACTGGTCTGGAGGAGCAGTTGCCAGCGGAGCAGTGGCTAGTTGACACAGAGAATTTTCTTGTTGCGAAACAGATTCCAGATGAGAAAAGAGTTAATGTGGTACGCATTCAGTTAGTGGACTACGCCCGAGAATGGTGGCTTGTGGAGAAGAACCGTTTTCCCAAGCCGATCAAGTAGGCGGATTTTCCAAAAAGTTCCTGGAGAGGTTCTTCCCGCGGACCGCACGGGAGGAAATGGAAGAGAAATTCATCGGGCTAAAGCATAAGGGAACACCCGTAGATGTGCATGCAGCAGAATGGACAAGACCTAGCAGATTCGCTGGACCTTTGGTTGCCAACGATGCAAACAGGGCACGGAGGTTCATGCGCAGCTTGAACGTGGATATCCAGAGGCAGATGGTCTCCCTGGGTTTGACCACTTTCTCACAAGTACTTGCGGCAGCCGAAAGCAGCAGAGTTTATCTGGGATGAAGGGGAGTTTGCAGCAGGAAGCAGTTGCGGTAAGGAAGCAGTTCTGTCGGGCCAGTCGAGTTTAGGGCTAGGCCGACAATATTCTTGCATCTTGGAAGTTGATGAAAGCAAAGAGCCGGCTGTTGTTCGTG
The DNA here is from genome assembly GCA_030015575.1 of Agapanthus africanus. Classification (NCBI taxonomy): domain Eukaryota; kingdom Viridiplantae; phylum Streptophyta; class Magnoliopsida; order Asparagales; family Amaryllidaceae; genus Agapanthus; species Agapanthus africanus. The sequence goes on from CM057340.1 coordinate 798,841,224, forward strand.
ATTTTGTGGACGTGTTTGAAGATATATCGGGTTTACCGCCGAAGCGAGATGCGGAGTTCGCAATTGATCTTATTCCTGGTGCAGCGCCAGTATCTAAAGCGTATTATCCAATGGCACCAGTAGAGTTGGAAGAAGTAAAGAAACAGGTTGCTGAATTGCTCGAGAAAGGTTGGATTCGAAGCAGTAACTCGCCTTGGGGAGCTCCAGTTCTTCTAGTAAAGAAGAAGGATGGCACAAGAAGGATGTGCATCGCCTATCGAGAATTAAACCGGGTGACTATTAAGAACAAGTACCCTATCCCTCGCATTGGAGAACTTTTTTGAGCAGCTTAGTGGCGCGAGGGTATTCTCGAAGCGGGATTTGCGATCCGGATATCATCAGGTCCGAATGAAAGCAGAAGATATTTGCAAGAAGGCGTTCCGAACTCGGTTTGGACATTACGAGTACTTAGTGATGCCCTTCGGAGTAACGAATGCGCCGGCAGTATTCATGGACTTGATGAACTGAATCTTTTCACCATTCTTGGACCAGTTTATTGTGGTGTTCATTGACGATATTCTGGGTTACTCGAAGAGTTTTGAAGAGCATGCTGAGCATTTGAATATCGCACTGCAAACGTTGAGACAAGAGAAGTTATTTGCGAAGATGAGTAAATGCGAGTTTTGGCTGGAAGAAGTAAAGTTTTTGGGGCGTGTTGTGTCTGGCAATGGAATTGCCGTCGATCCAGAAAAGATTGCAGCAGTTCGAGACTGGCCGATTCCAAAGAATGTTGCGAAGATAAGAAGTTTTCTTGGACTCGCCGGATATTACAAAAGATTTGTGGGGAACTTTGCTCGTCGGGCAGAGCCGTTAACCAAGCTTACGCGCAAGGAGGTACCTTTCGTGTGGACGGATAAATGCGCGTTAGCTTTCGAGACGTTGAAGCAGAAATTGATAACCGCCCCTATTCTGACCGTGCCAGGCAATCCCGGAGGATTGGTGATTTACAGCGACGCATCTGGGAAAGGATTGGGATGTGTTTTGATGCAGCATGGGAAGGTTGTAGCGTACGCATCGAGACAGTTGAAGACCCATGAGAAGAATTATCCAACTCATGACTCGGAACTTGCGGCTGTGATTTTCGCTTTGAAGATTTGGAGACACTACCTTTTGGGCGAAAGGGTCGAAGTTTTTACTGATCATAAGAGCTTGAAGTATGTGTTCACACAGAAGGAGCATAATATGAGACAGCGTAGATGGTTGGAGCTGATGGCTGACTACAATCTTGATCTTAAGTACCATCCGCGGAAGGTTAACATCGTGCCGGATGCACTTAGTCGGTTACCAGCAATTCAGGTGTTAACTACGCAGATGGAGATTGTTGCAGATTTTCGAAGATTCGACTTGGAAGTTGTGCTACCGTATTCTTCGGGACAGTTGATGCAGCTGCAAGTACAGTCATCGTTGATCGAGAATATTAAAGCAACACAATCGCAGGACCCTAGACTGCAAAGGTTTCGAGGACAGGTTGAAGCCGGACTACGAACAGATTTATTGATCCACGAAGATGGTTCGTTGAGGTATAGTAGCCGTTTGTGTGTGCCAAAGGGGGGTATTCATGAAGAGCTCATGAAGGAGGCACACAGTTCAGCTTATTCTGTACATCCAGGAGGCACAAAGATGTACCGAGATATTCGACAGCATTTCGGGTGAGAAGGCATGAAATGGGAGATTGCTCGCTTTGTGGCTAAGTGCTTGGTGTGTCAGCAAGTTAAGGCTGAACATCAAAGGGTTGCTGTTTTATTGCAACCACTTCTGATTCCTCAGTGGAAGTGGGAACATATAACCATGGATTTCGTGACGGCTTTACCGCGGAGTTCAAAAGGCAACAATGCAGTGTGGGTAATTGTTGATCGATTGACCAAGGCAGCTCACTTTATTCCTTTCCGGGTTGGTCAATCAACAGAGACCTTGGCTGAGCGGTACATGCAAGAGATTGTAAGATTGCATGGAGTACCGGTGAGCATCGTGTCCGATCGGGACACTCGGTTCCTATCACACTTTTGGCGGAGTTTACAGGAAAGTTTGGGGACTCGATTGAAGTTTAGCACGGCTTATCATCCTCAAACTGATGGTCTGTCGGAGAGAACGATCCAAACTCTTGAAGATATGTTGAGAGCATGCATGTTGGACTTCAAGGGTTCTTGGGAGGATCATCTGCATTTGGTGGAGTTTTCTTACAACAACAGTTTTCAGACAACTATCCAGATGGCTCCATTTGAAGCTTTGTATGGCCGTAAATGTCGTTCACCTGTTTGTTGGGACGATGTCGGTGAACGAAGATTATTGGGACCAGATTTGGTTGTGCAGACAGTTGAGAAGGTTAACACTATCAGAAATCCTATGAAGGCAGCACAAGACCGACAGAAGAGTTGGGCAGATACGTCGAGAAGACCTCTAGAGTTCGCCGTGGGTGATTTGGTATTCTTGAAGATATCACCGACTAGAGGGGTGATTCATTTTGGAAGTCGACGAAAGCTTAGTCCTCGATTCGTTGAACCCTTTGAGATCTTGGAGCGTGTTGGTGAGGTAGCGTATCATTTGGCGTTACCGCAGTCCTCGGCAAATGTGCACGATGTGTTTCACATATCTCAACTACGAAGGTAGGTTCGAGATGAAACGCACGTATTGGATCATTCGGAGTTAACAGTACGAGAAGACTTGACTTTTGAGGAACGACCGATTGAAATCGTGGATCGATGGGAGAAGGTTCTTAAGAACAATGTGATCCCTCTTGTGCTTGTTTCTTGGGGTAATCACTCGCATGAAGAGTCCACTTAGGAACGAGAAGATGAAATCCGGCAGAAGTTTCCTCATCTTTTCTTGTAATTACTTTGTCTTTGTATTCTTGGAATTTCGAGGACGAAATTCTTTTTGTAGTTGGGTATAATGTAACACCCGAGCCCAATGCTACTAATTTTAGTTACCGTTTGAACGTAGTGTGGCACTCATTTCATTTATCTTGCTTGTTTGTTACTTACTGTAAATTTTTACCCGGCAAATTCATTTCTGCATATAACAATTTTTAGCATCTAAAATAAAATTAAAAATATTCATCTTGGCCTACTTGACACCCCTAACCCTGCTGTAGCGTCCGTGCATCGTGTTCTCGTCCCGTTCAGTGAAATGGGCGAGTTTGGATGGCTACGTGCACGTACGTGTGTCCGTTCTGGGGGTATGTTTTTTGATCATAAAACACTTCATTTTAAATTTTGGATCCTGCTTAAAATCCTATTATTTCAATTTCAAATTTTTGGACCCGACCCGGGTGCGATTTGGAAATGTTTCACTTTGCGCCAAAATCCCAAATTTAAATATTCTAAACCATCGAAATATTTTAAACTTATACAATATTTTTATAATCTTAAAAATCATCTCCTTAACTAACCTGAATCCCTCTCAATCAATCACATTCTCTCCTTCACTCCCGTGGGCCCCCCTCTCTCTCCTCTCTCCCTCCCGTAACTCTCTACCTCTCTCCTCTCTCCTCTCTCTCTCCCTCTCTCTCTCTTCCTACATATTTCTCTCTCTCTCTCTCTCTCTCTCTCATATTTAACTTCCCTCCTCCTTTCATTTTCAAAAACGCAAACCCATCAACCCCTCACGTAACTCCAGCCACCGCCTCCCTCCTTGCCACTGCAGCATCAACGCCGGCACCACCGTCGCCTCCATCCTCGCCTCCTCAGCCTCGTCCCATCCACATCCTCCTTTTCTCTTCTCCCTGTGCATCTCCGACCAGACCCGCGCACCCCTGCACATGCATTGCACGCCGGATCTGCCGCCGCCGACGGCCTCGCCTCCGTAGCCCCGGCCTCGCAAGCACCCCCCTCAGTGAGCATTGCTTCCTTCCTCTTTTTCTTTCTTCTCTTTTTCCCTTCTCTATTGAGGTTTCTTGAAATACAGATTCCTGTCGCGGTCACTGTTGGCTGGCCGCCGGAGCTCCGTCGACGAGGTCGACCGTCACCACCCGTCCCACGGATCATCGTGAGCACCCCTTCTCTAATCCTACCTCCTTTCTTCTCTGCTTTTCTTTTCCTTTCTTGATTCCATCTCTTGACATTCACTGTTCATTCCTCGGCCGGAATTCGACGATGCCGACGACGTGACCCGACATTCCAGCGAGGTACCCCGACCCGTGTGGTTCCATTGTTCGTCGTTTGGGTTCATTCCGTGAACCGTGCGCCCGTCGCGAGTTTCCCCGCCGACATTTACCGTTCCGTTTTTCCCGATCCACGACTCGTCGAGGCAGGTACCCCTTGCTACATGCTATACAATATTTACAGATATATTATGACACCCTAAACCTGTAAATTTAACTTTGGTACAATCATTTCTCATTTCCATGTACAATATTGTTATATAACATTTTATCTTTAAACTTGGAACCTACAGTTTGCAATTGAACCTAATAACCACATTTACCTGTTTAATCACAATTTTAATATTAACATGGCTTATGGCTTTTATCTCTATAGTTTTGTTCCATTCGGATACTCGTATGCATTTTAACCTGTAATAGCTGTATTGAACCATTATAAAAATCATTGCACCTCTAAAGTGCTTAAACTTGTTAACATGATTAAATGGCTATAAATTGTCTTACTGCATTCTTATAATGTTGAAATCATATCTGTGACACAACTGATAACTGTACTGCAAATTGAGTAAATCTGCCTATTGCTTGCTTCTTTGCTTATCTCATGTTGTTGATATCCATGCTTGATTATATAGCCTATTGTGAGTACACCTATGTTATCGCTTGCTTCTTGAACTGTCTTGCTACCTACACATTGATTGACCCGACATGGTACCGTATACTGCTTGACTTGACATGATGTACCATGACCTGATCTGTTACTTGATCTTGTGACTAATGCCAACAAACCTGACATGTAGTCCTCATGGACCGTTCCTGTTGTCTATCCAGACAAACCTGTTTACCTGATCCTGTGTTGGCATTAGTTTCTTGATTTCGGGATACCTGACTTGACTTGCACATATAACTTGGGGGTATGGGGAAATCAAAGGTAAAACCTGACTTGTAACTCGACAATTCACTACCTGTCCTGAGTGTACACATTCCTGTTTTGTGCCTAGCGGCATGTCTCAGTTTCAACCGAGAATATTGTGGCCGTGGTCCCGGGTATGTACGGGATACTATCGAGTGTACACATTCCTGTTTTGTTCCTAACGGCATGTCTCGGCTGCAGCCGGGAATATTGTGGCCGTGGTCCCGGGTATGTACGGGATACTATTGAATTACATCGATGATTCATCAATTTGGTTTCAAAGACTTTAGAACAGAGAACCTGATAGCACAGTTTAGTTTACCCACTGCACACTACCCTGCACTGCTCTGTTTCATATTATTATTACCTTTGCTTTATTCACGTTTATATTCGCATTGCCTGTTTATTATGTTATTACTTGATGACTTGACGCGCTGACGTCTGGGTTTTGCATGGCCCAGATTCTTCTACCCTGTTGCAGACTGATTAGGAGTTTTGCCGCTGTTAGACGAGCGGTGAGGTTCCTGTCGGTATGTAGTTTCACTCCAGGTGTTTCATTTATTGTATCTTTTGGCTTCCGCATATTATTATCTCTTGACTCTTTTATTCTGGCTTATGGACATGTACTGGATAGTTGGTTTACTTCCCTGTTCTTGATATCTCCACAGCCGTAATGTGACTGTGGAAGGATCCTTCCTATCCACAGGTAGCATGGTTGGCTATGTCACGTGCCCACTTTAGCGTACTTTGGGAAGCGGGGCATGACACTGTGTATCTACGACTATAAAGTCCACCGGGAATATAAATTCCCCAACTTTGATTAACACGTCCTCTAGCTCACCCCGAGATTGGGTGATAGATCGATCAGCCATCTGGATAGTGCAATGCACATGTTTCAACTCTCTTATGCCTAATTGCTCATAAACAGAATACAGCAGCAAGTTAACACTAGCACTTAGATCGAGTAGAGCGCGATTGATATTCTTACCCCCAATGGTTATAGATATTGTAGGACAACCGAGGTCCTTACGTTTCGTGGGCACCAATTGGGTAAGAGAATTGCTTATGTTACTCGCTAAGAAAACTGTTTTAGGCACTTGAATTTTTCTTTTCCTAGTGCACAAGTCTTTTAAAATTTTCGCATAGGAAGGAAATTCTTTGATAGTATCTAGGAGAGAAATATTTATGTTAACTTATTTAAAAATTTCCACAATCTTCTCCATTTAGGGACTTGATCTGTTGGCCCTCAACCTGTGTGGAAAAGAAACTTTATCAATAAGGGTTGGGTCCAACTTTTGAGGAGAAGTTTGAGGGGATGGAATGGATCCCAAAATTGGATTTGAGATGGTTTTAGATGGTAATTCCTTCAAGGAAGTGGGATGAGAGTTTGAGCCTAGTGGAAAACAGAGAATAGGCTCGGAAGAAAATGTTGGATTAGACGAAGTAGGAGTAGAAGTAATAGCCGGGGTTTCATCAATATCATCAACTTCAACTTGTTTATCAACATAGTTATTCAGCACTCTTCCCGATCTCAACGTGGTTGCGACACTCACATTATGATTTTTAAGGATGGGATTCGCGGTTTGGTAGAGGTTGAAATGGAAGTCTCCCTTTCTCTCTCTCACTCATCGCTGCATTTAACTGTGTAAGTTGTGCTTCTATCGATTTAATGCTTTCACCGTGAGAAGCAATGTGTTGCACTAACGTTTGGATAGAAGAAGTTAAATTAGCCGTCGTTTGCGTGGATTGTTTAATGAACGTTTTTAAGTTACATTCGAGCGCAGAGGTTTTATCGATACCGGTCGTTGAAATATTATTATGAGGATCAAAGTTGTTGGCCGGGTTTTGAAAAGATTGCGGTTGAAAGAGATGCTGATTTTGTTGTGGTGGCTGCTGTTGCTGTAGAGGAGGCCTTTGATAATTATTTTGGCTTGGGAAATGATTTTGATTTTGAGACTACTTTTGGTTCCAAGCGAAATTAGGGTGATTCCTCCATCCTTGATTATATGTAGATGAATAAGGGTCATTTCTAGGTCGTTGCTGAAAATGAGTATTGGTTTGTTCATGACCTTGAGACGGAGAATTCAAAGGAAGTTAAATGTGATGGGTCAAAACAGCAACCACATACGGTTTTGGGGAGCGTAACTTGGTTTGGGGAGCGTAACTTGGTTTAGGGAGGCTGGCGAAAATTTGTTTTCTATAGCTTCAAGTTACTTTTGTATCGCTGCCATTTCGGCTTTTACTATGATGGAAATATCGAGCTGATGAATACCTGCCCTAGATGAAGATGAAGTTGGTCTAACGCTCTCCCATTGTAATGTTTGTTCGGCGAGATCTTTCAGGAATTTCCAAGCTTCGCCATCGTCTTTAGACTTGAAATGTGACAAATGGTTTCTAGCATATGTTTTGTCTCTGGATTAATACCCTCATATATAATTCGGCAAAGTTTCCATCTATCGATTCCGTGATGAGGGCATTGGACAAGAAGATCTTTAAACTGTTCGAAGCATTTCCAAAATAGTTCATTGGGAAGTTGGGTAAACTGGTTAATCTTACTTCGAACACGGGCGATTTTGTGATTCGGATAAAATTTCTTAAGGAATGCTAGCCTTCCCTCCGACCTCTTGTTTGTAAAAGTGAGCCTGTGTGGATGGGTCGAACGATGTGCAGCCAATCTCCAGTCATGCAAGAAGAGGCTCAACCGGAAGTTTTTGGCGAGGGAGTTGGCTTCAAAAGTTTTGGGGGAACTTCAAACTCAACTCACTGCCAAGACTACCCATGCAAATGAAATTTGGTGGGTGCTTCAAAAGGCATCATAGAAGTGGTGGCTCTTGATAAAGCCGTTATTTTTACCCGTGAGATGGTTGAAGCCCACAAAGTCGCCGAGAAAGAGCTTGAAAGTCGGTTCTCTTCATACTAGAGTCAACAGGCACAGGCAGGGACTCATCTTGCGGCACTAATAGAGATCGAAGCAGAATGACGAACTTGCTGGCTTATTGAACCGTCCGCCGGCTTAAACAATTTTGTCGCTGTATACTCTCCCTTTTTTTTACTTGTATTCATTTTGATTCATAAATAAAAGTATCTTGTATTCATTTTGATTCATGAATAAAAGACATTTTTCACTTCAAACTAGCACTTTTCTTTCCTTTGATGTCTTGATTTGGCATAAAGTAGTTTATATACTCATTTCGGAGTTTGTAGTTTATTCACTCATTTTGGAGTCTCTAGTTTATGGACTCATTTCGGAGTTTATTCAGTTTACCTCCCTTGGGTTTATAGGTAAACTTGTCCTAACATCATAGATAACCCCTGCACTTTGCGACAGAGGTCCGTTAGGCTTTATGGTACTAGGGTTTTAGTCCGTGGTACCGTCCCGTTGGCTGAAGTGTTCCCTTGTATGCAGACTTTACGTTGCTGTCCGAGTAGCCCCGTGACTGTCGTGTCTCTGATCCCTTTGGGGGCTGGACAAGACGTCTTCAAGTAATCTTCTTAGGCAGTTTGACCATCGGAAGAGCAAACGTTATGAATTTTGCCATGCCGCCTTTTACTTGAGATTATGCTCATTTTGGGAGCCCGATGAGTCATAACCACTCCGCAATGGTGTGGGACGATCTCTGATAGTCTTTCGGGTTTTATTTAAGTTACCATCGAGACCCTGAAAATAAGAATTTTGCCTTCGCTTCCTTTTGATTTGACTATTTTGGAGCCTTTGTTGACATTGCGTCTTCTGTAACGAGACGAATGTTGAGATAGTCTTTAGGTTGTTTTATAACCATCAAGACTTAAAGCTAGGAATTTTGCCATGGCTCCGTTCTGTTTTGACCCTGGGGTCTTTTGTTGACGTCGCGTCTGCATTCTGATGGAGTGAGAGGGAACGCCGTTGTTGACGTAGTCTTTAGGTTGTTTTGTGAACCGTCAAGACTTGGAGCTAGGAATTTTTCCATGACTCCATTTTGTTTCAACCCTAGGGCCTTTTGTTGACGTCGCGTCTGCATCCTGCTGGAGTGAGAGGGAATGCCGTTTTTGACGTTGCGTCTGCTGTAACGAGATGAATGTTGAGGTAGTCTTTAGGTTGTTTTGTGAACCGTCAAGACTTGGATCTTCCTTTGACAGAGCCTGGTGGGAAATATGGTTCCCTTTTTCATTTGTGCTCATAGATTGTATACAGGGGTCGGCGTAGACTCACATGCAGGGAGAAAGTTTCATCATCATTTTTTCTTTCCGCGATGCTCTTTCATTTCAGCTTTTTATATCGCGAAAGTCGCGATTGCCCAATTATTTCGGCTTTTTATCACGGTGCCCAATCATTTCGGCTATTTTTTTTTAATTTTTACTCGCTGCTTTTTATTGCGAGTTGCCCAAACATTTTGGCTATTTCATATGCATATATTTTTTTGCTCGCTGATTTTTATTGCAAGTTACCCCATCATTTCGGCTATTTCATATGCATCTACTTTTGTTGCGAGTCAAAAACATGGATCCTGACACTAATTCCGGCATCAGCATCGTTGTGACTGGGATATTGCCAGGAGAGAATCATCATTTGCCTTGAGAGAACTTGGAATTTGATATGGCTTTAGACATCAGTATCGCTACAACTGGGATATTGCCAGGAGTGAATCATCATTTGCCTTGAGAGGACTTGGAATTTGATACTGGTTTAGACATCAACATCGCTACAACTGGGATATTGTCAGGACCTAATCATCATTTGCCTTTGCTAATTTTAACAAAGGTGGCTTAGGAGACAGGGTTAGGATCCTGTCGACTAAGGCTTTTGAATTTATGAGCCGTAGGGGTCTCATAAAGGGTTTTCTCCCTACGAGTCGAGAGGATCCCGTAGGTATAGGTTCTCTCTAGAAGTCATGAGGACTCCTAAGTGATATTTTCTCTTGCTAGTCGTAAGGATCTTACTAGAGTGTTTTCTCCTTAAAAGTCGAGAGGACTTATAAGTGCCGTTCACCATATAAGGACATTCCTCGTGATTGGTGGAGCTTGGTGAGGGGAAATCGTTTATTTATGCCTGTGGATTGTATACAAAGGCCAATATTGGACCACCTGTTGGGCAACTTGAGGAATATGACGGCTTAAGAATAGGTTTGGATCCCTGTAACATAAGACATTGAATCCTATGAACTGTGAGGGTTTCATAGGGGAGTTCTCCTTATGAGTCGAGAGAATCTCGTAAGTGAAAATTTTAGGAGATTGCGCCCTTTCGGGTTTCACAAGCTCGCCGATAGCCCTGCTGTTTTTACTCATGGCTCCTTTTCGGGTTTTCATTCGTGCCAATTTTTCTTGTAGACATACCATTTTTTTAAACAACGAGATTGCGCCCTTTCAAGTTTTCACAAGCTCGCTGGTAGCCCTGCTGTTTTTACTCACGGCACATTTTCGGGTTTTCATCCATGCTTATTTCGGTTATGGACGTACCGTTTTTTTTAACAACGAGATTGCGCCATTTCAGGTTTTCACAAGCTCGCTGGTAGCCTTGTTGTTTTTACTCACGGTGCCTTTTCGGGTTTTCATCCGTGCCCATTTCGCTTGTGGACGTACCTTTTTTTACCCATCGGTTTGCCAATGGGACTTGGGTTGCAGTTTTCGCCGTTGGAGCTTTGATTGCAACACAGCTCTCAAGGGTGGATATTGTCATATTTAGAGCGATGCGCCACGTTTGAGGCGGCGCACTAGTTTTAGGACATTCCGGTCCATTGTTGGTTTAGAGACATCTCGGTCCGTTGCCAGTTTAAGGACGTAGTGGTCCATTATCGCTGTGTTTGAGGCGACGTGCTAGTTTAAGGACATTCTGTTCCATCGTTATTTTAGGAATATCTCAGTCCATTTTTAATTTAGGGACATCTCGGTCCATTTCCAGTTTAATGACGTAGTGGTCCATTATCACCATTTTTGAGGTGAAGCTTTAGTTTAAGGAAATTACGGTCCGTTGTTAGTTTAGGGACATCTCGGTCCATTATCACCATTTTTAAGGTGAAGCTTTTCTGAATACAACTTAGAGTTTTAACTCAAGAAGATAGCAAGCGGACACGAGTGTCGTTATCTATCATTGACCTAAGTCGTGACTCGTCAAGCATAGTATTTCTTGAGGAATCGGCCGTTTATTAGCCAGAAAGGTCTTCCGACATGCATATCCATGAGCGAATAGGCCCCACCTTGGTAGACCTTGTCTATGATGTACGGGCCTTCATAGTTTGGCTTGAATTTCCCCCGTTTTGCACGATTGGGGATCATAGGTCTTTTAACGACTAACATGAGTTCGCCTTGGCGGAATGTTCCCGGCCTAGTCAATTTTTCGTATGAGCGCGTCATCCTTGCCTTGTAAGCTTCTAGGTTTTATTGCGCCATGAGGCGAGTTTCATCGAGGGCGTCAAGCTCCTCAAGACGAAGAAGGGCATTTTCGTCATCTGTTAGCTCGTATCGAACCGCTACTCATAGAAAAGGGAGTTCTATTTCCAAAGGGAGTACCGCTTCAGTGTCGAATACCAACGTGTATGGTGTTGTATTCGTAGCAGTTTTGAACGTCGTTCGGTACCCCCAGAGAGCTTCATGCAGTCTCTCGTGCCAGTCCTTTTTGTTTCTAGACACCGTTTTCTTTATAATCTTGGTCAAGGTCTTGTTGAAAGCTTCAGTTAGATCGTTGGCATGAGGATTATAGACTGAAGAGTATCTCCAGCTTATTTTATGTTGTTCTGCGAAGCGACTAATTTTATGGCTCCCGTAGGCTGGTCCATTATCCGAGATTATCCGTCGCGGAGTACTGAACTGGTAGATGACACGTGTCTTGAAGAAATGGAGAATATTCTCCGTCTTCACCTCCTTTAGTGGTACTGCTTCTGCCCACTTAGAAAAGTAGTCGGCTGTTTCCAGTATGAACCGGTGTCCTTTGGATGATGATGGCTCAATGGGGCCGATTATATCAATTCCCCACATTTCGAATGACCAGCTAGCTACCGTTGGGTGTAGTGGATTTGGATATTGGTGGATGAAGTCCCCGTGAATCTGGCACGAGTGACACAGCTTCGCATATTCGAGACAGTCCTGAATCATTGTGGGCCAATAGTAACCCATTCTTTTGATCTTCAACTTCATCTTTGGTTCGGCTTGATGAGAACTGCAGAGTCCGTCGTGAGTTTCTTGGACGAAACTTTTTGCTTCTTCTAGACTCAAGCACCTTAGCCACAGACAGTCGAGCGACCTGTTGTATAAAGTATTCTTGAAGAAGGTGAAAGATCGAGCCCGTTTCATTAGCTAATGTCTTAACGACGCGTTTTCAGGCGTTCGATGGGATTTGAAGTAGTCTATGAAGACTTCCCTCCAATCCTTGACCTTTTCTTCGACTTCTATTCGAAGGACCGCTTGTTTGGTCATTTCTTTTCCTTCAGATGGCTCCATTGAATCCTCTGAAGATATTTCTACTGGTACGAGAACCCGACGGCTTTGCACAACGATCCTTGCGTCATCGAGGTTTTCGTCAGTCGGCTCCTTAGCAAGCTTGGCTAATGTATCTGCCTTGCTATTTTCCACACGTGGTATGCTTTCCAGGATGTAGGAGGGGATTTATGTCCGTAGTTGCTGCACTCTCCTACCTTATTTTATCAACTCCGGTTTGTATGCTGATAGTCGCCATTTACTTGGCTAACGACCAGCTGGAAGTCTCCATCTATAAGGAGGTTTTCAATTCCCATATCGACAACGATCTCAAGACCCGCTATCAAAACTTCATATTTAGCCTCGTTGTTTGTTTTTGGTTCCGTTAAGGAAAGGGCAAAACGCATTATCCCTCCTTGCGGAGTCACGAAGATGAGGCCCATCCCGGCTTTGATTATAGGGGTGTTATGCTTCCGCTTCTTCATGGAAGACGATCCATCGAATTATAGTTCTCATTGGACATTATTTCCTTCCTCCTTCCCTTCGATTGTGTCGAACACGTGTTCGTCTGGCAATTTGCAATTTAAGGGAGAATCGGCTGGTATCGGATGCTCGGCAAGAAAGTCGGCGATGGCTTGACCTTTCACTGCCTTGAAGGGTCGATACGTTATCGAGAACTCCATCAAGAGGAGGGCCCATTTGGCAAGCCTTCTTGTTAGTATGGACCTTGACATCAGATATTTGAGAGAATCCACCTTTGATATGAAATGGACCTCATGTACCAAGGCGTAGTGCTTGAACTTCGTTATCGCGAAGATCAGTGCCAGGCAGTGCTTTTCGATGGGGGAGTAATTTTTTTCTGGCCCTAGGAGAACTCGACTCAAATAATAGAGAGCTCTTTCCTTCTCCCGGTCGTTCTCCTGTGCCCATAGCGCGCCTAAAGAACCTTTCAGGGCTGTTGTGTATAGGATGAGGGGCTTTCCCTTAACCAGAGCAGTCAGTACTGGCGGATTCTGCAGGTATTGCTTGATTTTGTCCAGTGCACTTTGGCATTTATGATCCCAAACAAATGGGGTCCCCTTCTTCATTAGATGGCTGTAAGGGCGGCATTTGCTGGAGAGGTTGGCTATGCACCGCCGGATATACGCAAGCTTTCCTTGGAGAGACCGTAGTTGTTTAAGAGTTCTTAGCATGGGCATTTCCATAATCGACTTGATCTTTGATGGGTATATTTCGATACCTTAGTGTCGTATGATGAATCCTAGGAATTTTCCTGAGGAGACTCCAAACGCGCATTTCAGAGGATTCATCTTTAGATTGTATTTCCGAAGACGCTGGAATACTATGTTCAGATGTTCCCAGTGCTCCTTATACGATTTTCTTTTCACCACAAGGTCGTCAATATATCATTCGACAATCTCATGTATGAGATCAGCGAAGATCTTCATCATGGCCCTCTGGTAGGTAGCGCCTGCGTTCTTCAAACCGAAGGGCATCACCTTATGGCAGAATATGCCTAGCGGAGTTCGGAAGGCGGTGTGCTTTTGGTCTTCAGGATGCATTTTTATTTGATTGTAGCCTGAAGATCCATCCATGAAGGAGAAGACCTCATGAGTGGACGTGTTATCGATCATCAGCTCGGTAACAGGTACTGGGAAGTCATCCTTCGGACAATCTTTGTTGAGGTCCCGAAAGTCTACACAGATGCGCACCGTCCTATTTTTCTTCATTACCGGAACGATGTTATTGATCCAGTCAGGGTATTGAACTTCCTGGATGAAGCCGAAGTCAATTAGTTTCTTAACTTCAGCATTGATACGCATCCCAAGTTCGAGACGCATTCTTCTTGGTGCCTGTTTGACTGGCTTGACTTCAGGCGATATGGTCAGTTTATGTACCGCTATTTCTGGATCTAGTCCCGGCATCTCGGAATTGTTCCATGAAAAGCAGTCTTTATATTGCATGAGTACATCTTTTAAAGTAGCTACCTGCTTTTTAGACAACATCTCACTGACGAACGTGGGTCTCGGTTCATTTTCCGTGCCCAAGTCAATTTTCCTCAGGTTGTCTGCCGTGGTGTGTATCCCATCTTCCAGCTCTTTTGGTGCTGGTGGAAACTCTGATATCACCTCCTCCTCGTCCTCATTTATGAAGCACTTGAAGAAGTCATCCATATTCTTGTGCTCTCCCTCCTTTGAGAGTGTTATCATGTGGAAAGTACGAGTTCGCTTCCATTCTTGGTGTTGAGCCGGTCCCGCCTTCACGATATAGGTTCTCTTTGGCTCATGCTTTCGCGGTAGGGTCACCCTCCAGCTGTCGGATAAAGCAAATTTCCCCTGTTGATATTGGTCTTCGACCCGGTCTTTAAAGGTGAAGCAGTCTTCAAGAAAATGTCATATTTCTTGATGATAGGAGCAATAATCCGGGTGATGGACCTCATTTACCTGTTCGGGATACCGAGGCTCCGGGTGCAACATCATCTGATGCTTGATGACAAGGTTGAACATTTTCCTTATCTTGTCTTAAGGGAAAGAGTATTCCCGACCCATCTTCTTGATAAAACACAGATTCCAGGTGACTTTTTCTTGATTGTGTGGCTTCTTGGATCCGCTTCGCTGTTTTAGAACGCCATTCCCGTTCTCCACCATGTTTTTGCCTCTATGTCCGGCTTTTTCCTTGTCGTGAGAACGTACAGCAGGCTGAGGATGAAGGGCATCGTAATTTTCCTTTTTCGCAAACTGCTGACTTAGACGCTGTGTCCTGGCCTTTTTGTAAATAGCCATTTCGCTGTTGTGATCATCCCGAACCTTTTGACCGGCTTCCCTTATTAGCTTGTCAACTTGCTCTTCGAACGACATACTTGAGGTTCTTATAGCGGTATTTTGCTTCATTTCAACGTCACAGGTATCTGGAAAAGCGTTCCCTTCTCCACCGGAGGTGTTTATGACGCGGCAGCCATGAAATCGCTCTCGTTTCTTGGACTGAATGTATCCGAGCCTAGTCGTCTCCATTCTCCTATTGGGCATCTTTCGCCGAGTCCCGGGGACATCCCAAATCTTGTTATAGAACTGGGCTTGTCGAGTGGTTTGTTTGAAGGGTATGCCTTGGTATCTTAATAACCTTTTCAATCCCTCTATGTAATATCTGGGTAGACAGATTGGTTGAAACCTGTCAAGCGCAAAATCGACACCATGCCAGACTTCTTTCTCTACTTTAGTTTCCGTAGATTGGTAGAATAGGATCGCCTTTTCACCTCTTCGCTTGGGAGGGACGTAGAAAGTTTGCAGCTCTTGTATACTGTATGTATCGAGTGCATCAAGTTCTTTGTAATGCCGTGGCGGAACTATGGTGATTTGCAAGCTCTGATCATCTCCATTAATGATTTGTGCTGACGGGTGAGTGGAGAATACAGCATTATTCTCATCCTCAGAGTCACTGCTAAAGACCAAAATAGGAGTAGATGGTCCTGACTTGTTGCATTGGGGTTGCCCTGAGTAGACTATCTCTTCATCTTCCTCGGTATCTCTCCCAAAGATCGGGATGGTGGCGACGGCTTTTTGTTTATTCTCCGGCTTATGATATCTTTCTGTTTCTTTGAAGTCTAGTAGGAAGTACTTTGCATCTTCATATTTTCGGACTTCGTATACGGAGAATGGATTTAGCTCCCTTGTAATTGTGTACTCGAGGCCGTCTTTGAAATACTTCATATACTGGTGTTGTGTAGAAGGGATGAAGTTGTGCTCGTGTAACCAAGGCCGGCCGAGCAGAGCGTTATAGCAAGTCTTGGCGTCGATGACATGAAATTTGATGTCGGTGACGAGAAGCCCAAAGCGTAATGTCAATATTACGGACCCAAGCGTCCATGATGACTGTGAGTCGAACCCAGAGATGGTAATTTTTCCCGAGTCAGGTGTTGAACGTTCATGCAGATCTCCTTCAGCTCCTTCATGTTGAGAAGGTTGACGAAGGACCCGTTGTCGACCAGAATCTTCCCTATCTTGATGTCGTGGCAGTATCCGGTGACATATAGAAAATGGTTGTGCTCGCATATTCCGAAGAGGAGATCTTCATCGCCGAATGTAATGTCAGCTGTATGAACCTCTGCCAACTCGTCCTTCATCTTTTCTTCTGCAAGAAAATCATGGAACTAATTGGGCTCCTGTAATTCCCTGATCAGAGAATCTCTTGCTTCTTTGGACAGGAGGAGAGCATCCAATATGCTCAGTTGTGAGGGTATCTTCCTCAGATGTGCCAGGACATTGTAATCCACCTTGTTTTTCTTAGGCGGGTCCTTGGCTACGAGCTCTTTGATGACTCTATCATCGTGGGCAATTTCCTCAGGGACTTTTTCCTTCCCCTTTACACATTGGCTCGAACCTTTGTTTGTAGGCCCGGGGTTCTTTTCAGGCAGCGTGCAATTACGCAGCTGAATATTCTCACAGTTCTTCTCCTCTTCTTCTTTTCCAGAGGTGGATTCTTTGAAGAGAGGTCCAAGGGTTATTTATTCCTCAGAATCTCTCCCGAATGTAAGAACTTGAGATTTTCCTTTTATCGAACTGGTATCAACCATATGACAGCTGTCAGCCGTTCCTTCACGCTCGTTTGTCACGCTTCTTTGCTGTCGACGAGCTTTGCGCTTTATCCGCTGGAAGTGTTTTCAGTGAGCAACGTATCCTTGCTACTACTCCTTGAATGCATTGAACTCTTCGGTGGGGTGTGTGAGCCTCCGATGGTATAAGCAGCTGTTCGGATATATATCCATTTCGTCAGGGCACATAATCCCGGGAGAGTTTTCCACGAAAGGGGAAGCTTCATTCCCATTGACAGGGATTTGGTGAACCGCATCTCTGCTTTGATCCTGCTCTTGATTGTAGCAGGTGTGCTTTGGCTTGGTTGGAGTGCTTTATGACTCTTCCTTACTGCGTCTTTTTCATCCTGACGCCAATGCTTGGCTTTTTCGTATATGGTCGTTTTGCGTTCTCAGTCAGCTCTGCTCTTTTGAAAAGCTTCGTTTAGCAGCCTGTCAATTGGGTGTTCTAATATTTCCTGGAATTTTGGCGCCGGTCCTGCCTCCAGTTCCTCTGCATTGTTTTCTAACGCTGAGGGAGCTTCTTAGCCATTTGAGAACAAGTGAGAAACCATATGGCAACTCACCACATAGTCTTGGGTTCTTCCTGATGAGCTATGTTCCTCATCATCGTCACTATCTTCGTTCTCAAGTATATGGTTGAGAAACTCTTCGAGGGTGACTGGGGTTTATGCCTTCTGGTTGTACTCATCCAACGCGTCGATGTACTTTTGCAGGTCTATGTGCTTGTTATCAAGTTGCACGAGCTTCTTGGTCTTTTTCTTTCCCTTCGAAGACTTTAAAGGCTTGACCTGGGTGTTTTGCCCATCTTAAGCAGTTTTCAGTGTGGGACGCGGTTTCAGCATCCCCTCAATGATCTCAGGCTCCAGCAGGCTTTTCCACCTGATCGCCGGATATGCATGAAGATCTTTCAGCATTCTTTTGGTTTTAGCTGAAAGGATAGCTTCCCACGGTTTTTCTTCAACAAATGAACATGATGCCCCCGGCGTATCCACCAGTTTAGGAGCGTGCCTCTGTGGCGGGTCCACCCTCCAGTTCTCAGAAAGCGCAAATTTCCCCCGTTGATACTGGTCCTTGATCCAATTTTTAAAGACGTAGTAATCTTCAATTGGGTGGCTCACCATTCTGTGATAGGAGCAGTATTTGGGGTTGTTGACGTCACCGGGCTGCGGTGGACGTTTTGGGTCTGGCAGAGTGATGAGTTTGTTATGCACTGCCAGTTCGAACAATCTCCTCGTTTTATCACAGGGAAACGAGTAAGCACGTCCTAGCTTCTCTTCTAGGGATTGGCGCGGGCGCGCGTTGTTTTGGTGAGCAACCAGTTTTGGGTCACTCGGTTTTTGTTGAGCAACGAAGGCCGCTTTCCCTTTACCCTTTGCATTCCGAGGGTCCATTTTTGAAGAGGAAGGTCCGTGGCTCATCTGGTCCATTTGGGCCAACTTGTGGATCAGAGCCTGGAAGGTGGTCAGCTTAAAGAACGTCATGAACTGGGACACAGTCGCCTGAGGATCTAAAGTCCCTATGAACATGCCTACGGCAGGAGCTTCTTCGATGCGTTGCTCGCATTTTGACCAGAGGTTCCGCCATCAGATTGCGTATTGAACCCAGGTCTCTCCTGGCATCACTCTGGCATTGATTAATGCCGTGATCGGGGTGCGCTCGCTTGCGCTGGCGAACCGATGCGTGAATAGAAGTTCCATCTCTGTGAATATTTTGATGGAGTCATTTGGGAGCTCCGAGTACCATTCAAACGCCGCCTCTGACAGGTTGCCAACGAACTGGCGAAGCTGCAATTTGTCGTTGCCTCCAGTATTGCTGCATAACGCTCTGAACCGAGCGACGTGCTGATGCGGGTTGCCTGTTCTTTTGTACACATGAAATTTGGGGATCGTATATCCTGACGGTTACTTGATTTGATCGTGTCAGCCTGGGTATGGTTGCCCAGTTCTGACGACTTGGCCCGCCGCTTCACTTGCCTGATGAGCTCATATTTGTTGAGCTATGTAATTATCAAGGGCGGCTTTGGAGATCGTTTCCTCCCTGGCTTTCGATAAAGATGGAAGAGGGTTTGATGTTTTCCCTCTATCTTCCTCGATGATTATTCGTGAGTCTTCAGCTGGAGGTTCTGGCTGGATCATCATTCCAACTATGTCTTGGAAAAGTAGCGCCATCAGTTTTATATTAGCAAGATGTTTCGCGGCCTCCTTATCCTTTCTTTCCAGCCCCCTTCACAGGAACTCTGTATCGTTCTCCTGCTCCTGGTGCTATTCAGACGCTGCTTCCGGGCTTTCTTTTTGCCCGGTAAGTACTGCCATTTTTGTCAGCATCTCCTGGAGCTTTTGTTGCTGCTCCTGAGCTTTTGTCAACGACCAAGTTTGCGGCCGATGACCCACGAAAGCACGACTTTCCTCTTTTCCGGAAGCCATGTAATCCGTGTGCACGATCATGCCCCCAAAATTGGGGTGTTTGGATCTATCGCCTTTAGGATTTGCCGCCGGTGGTGGTATTTCTCCAGCCTCGTCCTTTTTTGGGAGGTTGAAGTTGTAGGAGCCGTTGTAGCAGGCGCCTGTGTGAAAGAATTCCCTTGATGTATGGTGGAGGGATGACTTTCCTCTTGTCGAACATTCATTTTCTCCGATTGACGAGAGTAGTTCTTGTTGATCACAGAATCTTGGACTTTCCGCCAGACCCTGTAGATTTGGGAGGACAGCCGCTGAGGGGGTTGCTCCGGCTTTGCCTGCGTCATATTTTCAGCAGGAAGTGGAGATTTCTTCAGCACCGCGGTTGGAGAGTTCTTGCGCACCCTCTTAAGAAGATCAAAGTTGTTCCCGGTTAGAACAACAACGTCAACTTCCACAAGTGGCGATGTCAAGTGGCGATTTTCCCCTGGCTTTTCTCACTCGGCGCCAGTGGCGACGTCAAGCGTGTCTTGCAGATGGGACCACCTCAGTTGTGGAAGCGGCTCCGTCATGCCCCCGGGTTTGATGAGGGGTTGCTGCTAGTGCCAGCCTATCGAAGACCGACGTCCGTTGAGAGGGAACGACCAATATTTCGAAGGTCGATTTTCTGGTAGGGGAAGCAACTTTGACGACTTCACCCGCAGCAGGAGTTGGCAGGACTATCCGTTTTGGGATAGCCTCTTCAGGTATCGCGAGCTTCTTTGCGGGCCCACTTGAGCTTCGGATCAGCCTGTTGAAGACTGAGGTGGAAGACTTGGACGAACCGTTAAGGGGGCCGTGGTGGTTGCAAGTCGATTGAAGACTGACTTCTTGGGAGCTTTCTGTAGTGGCACTGGGGCGCTGAAGCTTGCTGGCGGGAGCATGGTCCCGAAGAACAATCCAGTGGTGGCTTAAGTCACCCGCCCCACCGGCATTAAAAAGATGGAGGCCGCATTGGGCCCATATATCACTCCTCCAGTTGGGGCGGAGCGGGAGTTGTTGTTACAGTTGGTGCAGCTGAAAGCCATTGATGTTCACTTCTTCTTTCTGCACAGGAACAAGACACCAAATTTTAGTACCTCAAATCCAAGGGCAACCATAGCAAACCGCGATTTTTTTTCGCGAAACACGACACACGAAGTGTGGAGTGGAAAGAGGAAAAGGTCCCACCGGGCGTGCCAGAATATATTTACTGCCGAAAACAGAGATGAACCGGGATGGATCGTCTTGCCTGAATTTAGGGGCAAATCCTATTTGGATTTATCTGTCCACCTTTCCGAAGATGCTAAGTTGATTTATGGCACAGTATATCAGAGGTTTGGATGGATGCGGCCGTTGTAGCAGACTTCGTCAGATCCCCCCTCGTTTGCGAGGGTTTTTTGATTGTGGTGAGGCTCTTCCCTGCAGGCGCAAGCCCTTGCAGTTAATTACGTTATCGTATCACAATAACCACTTTCTCCTGCTCCGGAAGTTCAGTTCGTGTCGCGTGCGTTTTTATTTGTTTTGGTTGCCCGTAGTTTGTATACGGAGACTAATTTATGTTGTCTCCCGTAGGGCGTGGATTAGTCCAAATCTGTATTTCTTAGATTTGGGGTTTTTATTTAAGGATCGTTAATCTATTTTGAGATCAAGATCGACTTAAATGAATGTGTGTATTTAGGGCTCGATTTGTTAAGAATACATTAGTCCAATTTGAGACTAAGATCCACTTAACAGGGCTTCAGGATCATTTTCTTTTCAGATCCAACAAAAAAGCGTTTGGGCTCTATTGTCTTGGTGTAGGGACATTTCGGTCCGTTGATCGCCATTTTGGATGTGAGGTTTTAGTTTAAGGACGTCTCGGTCCGTTGATCACCATTTTAGAGGTGAGGTTTTAGTTTAAGGGCGTCTTGGTCCGTTGATCACCATTTTGGAGGTGAGGTTTTAGTTTAAGAGCGTCTCGGTCCGTTGATCACCATTTTGGAGGTGAGATTTTATTTTAAGGACGTCTAGGCCCGTTGATCACCATTTTGGAGGCGTGATTTGGAAATGCTTTGAACGGTTCAAGGATCTTCTTTTACAATGCCCTCATCACGGAATCCCTAGATGGGATCTGTGTCGAGTTATCTATGAGGGTATTGATTTCATGACTAAACAGATACTTGAAACCATGTGTCATTGCCAATTCCTATTTAAAGATGATGGTGAAGCTTGGAAATATCTAGAAGATTTAGCTCAAAACATATTACAATGGGAAAGTGTTAAACCACCAGTGTCTAGGGATGATATCAATCAGTTCGATGTTTCAGTCACAATGAGAGCCGAAATGGCCGCAATGCAAAGGAAGCTCGACGCTATAGAAAACAAGTTCTCCTCAGCCTCCCTAAACCAATACACACTTTCCAAAACCGTGTGTGGCTGCTGTTCAAACCCATCACATTTGTCGGAAGAGTGTCCTTTGAATGTACCGTTTCAAGGTCCCACTAATGCTGCATTTTAGCAAAGACCTGGAAACGATCATTCTTCTTCCTCATATAATCAAGATTGGAGGAATCACCCTGATCTTTCTTGGATCCAACACCAAACTCAATACACAGATCTAAACCAGAATAACTTTCAATGGGTCCCTCCACAGCAACAGCAACCACCACAAATGAGTCAGCACCCCTTCCAACCACAAAATTTTCAAAACCCGGCCAACAACTTTGATCCTTTTTCTGCCGGAACTAATAGCACCTCTTCACTCGCACAAACCATGAATTTGCTTCTGACAAATTTCATGCAAGTTTCGGCAGAGATGAAGTCTTCCGTCGATAAAATCGAGAAAAACTCTGCCTCACAATGTGAGATTATTAAATCAATGGAAGCACAAATTGCCCGTATAAATGTCGAATTGAGTGCTAGAGAGAAAGGGAATCTTCCATCTCAACCCCTACCTGATCCTGGACCTTCACATTATACTAATGTGGATGCATTTACCACGTTGAGATCTGGAAGAGTGCTAAACAATCATGTGGGTGAACAAATTGATAATGATGAATTGATCATTAACACCCCGGCTTCCACTTCCACTTCTACTCCCACTTCTACTTCTTACCCTATTTCGTCCAATTTACCTTCTTCTTCTTCCGAGCCTATTCTTCGTTTTCCCAAAGGCTCAAACCCTTCACCCACTTCATCCTTTCCACCCCCCCCCCCACAAACTTCTCCACAAATGTTGGACCTAACACTTATTGATAAAGCTCCATTTCCAGAAAGGTTGAGGCCCAACAAACCCAATGCCCAAATGGAGAAGCTTGTGGAAATGTTTAAGCAAGTTAACATCAACATCCCTCTCTTAGATGCTATACAACAAGTTCCGTCCTATGCGAAAATTCTTAAGAACTTGTACACTAGGAAGAGGAAGACTCAAGTGCCGAAAAAAGTGTTCATGTCGAGTACGGTAGATACAGCTTTTCCCCAACAATTACCAAGGAAACGTAAGGACCCTGGCTGTCCTACTATTTCTATTTCTATTGGGGATAAACACATTAACCATGCATTACTTGACCTTGGCGCTTGCTTCCATATTCAGTCTATGAGCAACTAGGTATCGGAGTGTTAAAGCCCTCGAACATAACTCTTCAGATGGCCGACCGATAAATCACCAAATCTAGGGGTGAACTTGAGAATGTGTTGATAAAAATCGGGGAATTTGTATTCCCTGTGGACTTTATTGTTCTTGATACACAGCCTGTAGTGAACCCACGGAACCAAATTCCGGTGATTCTAGGTCGTCCCTTTTTGGCTACTTCCAACGCTGTAATCAACTGTAGAAATGGCTCTATGAACCTATCTTTCGGGAATAGGTCAATTGAGCTCAACATTTACAAGTTGGGAAGTCAACCCTCCGATCCTCATGCTCGAGTCTGTTCTGTCGAATTAATGGATGTCGACAGCAGCGAATTTGATCAGCTTCACGATACAGATCCAGACTTCCTTTATACGTTATTGTTTGACCCAGATATGTATCATATACATACGGACCCTTCTTTTGAGTTGTCCGGGTCAACATCTAATGTCAATTATGAACCTTTTCTGGAGTCTGAGTATCATCACGTTCTTTCCAATGACATTATTTTTCGGGATATCGATGAAAGCTTCGCTGATAGACTTGCATTCTTAGCAAACACGGGTGTTGAGATGAATCATTTCCACAACGAAGAAATTGAACCTCCACCCCTTCTTCTTGACAATCACGAGAATGCGAGTAATCCATCACAATCACTATATCGTCTCTCCAAAACGAGATGCAAACCCTCTCCTTCACACCACTTATCTTTTCCCCACTTCTTCTTGGCTCTTTTCAACTTGTTCTTCCACCAACCGGTGCACTACACTGATAAAATTTTCGAATGGTTGGTGTTGACTTTCGGTCTTTGCAAGGCTTTGCACTGACCAGCAAATTTGACCCCCTCTTGTGATTTTAAAAGATTAACACTGTTTAACTCAAGTTTGGGGGGTGTATTTTTGGCTCTTGAAAATAAAAGTTGTCCTCAAAAATTGAGAGCCAAAAATAAGTTTGGGGGAGGATTTTCACTTTAATATATTTTGCTCCCGCTAATAAATTTCCTCCCAAGCTTACAGGTTTTTGAGCTTTAGCAGAAGACAACAGTGAGGACACTGTTCTAAACAAGTTTGGGGGAGGTTTGTGCTTATTTACATATCACTTTGCATCATACTTTGCATAAGCACAAAACATATCACAAAACATATAAAAAAATTAAAAAAAATTGTACATAAATAAGATAATAAAAGATTAGATAGTGAAAAATTACATCCAAAAGATCGGAAAAAATTTAAGAAAACCAAGAAAATTAGAAGTTTTCTTAAACGAAACTAATAATAAGTAGTTATGAGCCGTTGTCCCAAGGGTTAGTAAGATGAAAGAAGTCACTAATCTGTGGATAAAAATAAGTCTGAAAAATAGTTCATATTCTGAAAGTCAAACATTTGAACGTGATACCCTACTATACGCACTTATACACGTCTCGAAACTCGGGATAGTAGAGGATACCTTGAAATGCTCTTGTCTAAAAGCCAAAAATATGAAGGAAATAAAAAATTGAATAAAATATAAAATGGTGAAGAAAAAATGAACACTGGTTTTGTTATCGCCAAGGCAGCAATAAAAAAATATAGCGAGGGTGCTTCATCACCTAGTGCCTTAGACCAACTGGTCTGGGAGTCACTGCTAAGCCTTAGGTGGTGCAATACAAGGAAAATACTAATACACCTAATAAGCAAGCACATGAGTAATCGGTCGGTTAGTACCTCAAGAAGTATTAACGGTCGCATGAAAAATGTGTGAGCAATTCCATCTAAATATTCATTGATTAAAAAGTACTGAGGTGATGGACAAGAGTATGATAGCTTGAACTGAATTCTCCGAGTGTAGGGATGTTTTTTACACACGTAGGGGTATATGATCGGTGTTTGGATGAAAGATAGGAATGAAGAATAAAGACGATGTTTTATTGAGGGATGATGTGATTTCTAACATCTTTTCATGACTATTAAGATAGGGCCCATGACAACCGAAAAGCTAGTGTAGTTGGAAACTCTAATTTTCAAAGTCTTTCTTTTACAATTCTTATCTTTATATATAACTTTCACGGTCTTCCTTTTATTATGGGATTTTGTGAGTGCAATCCGCTGAAAACCCTCAGGAGACAACACTCCTCCTACTAGGGACACCTAGAGGTTTAAAGGCGTGTTGCACGTGCTCAGTGCAATCGTGTTGCCTACGAAAGTGTGCTAATTAGTTTTTCTTTTTATTATATTTTCTCCTTCTCTTAAATAAAAGATTTTTGCTCGAGACGACCAAAATTAAGTTTGGGGGAATTTGATCAGTCGAAAATATTGCATTTTTAACACATCAATTTCCCTACTCTTTGCAATCATCTAAAGGTGTTTGGTATAAATATAGCACATATTAGCAATTCGCCTGCAAAATATCAAATAACATGTGTTATACATTATAACCGGCATTTTGAGGGAAATTATGTGTTTATTATTGCACACATGATCTTTGTATATCGCAACACTTGTCTCAAGATTGTGTGCAGGAAATTCCAGGAAAAAGGGCTGGAACTGCTAAAAGTGCTTATAAAATACACCAAGTCCAAGACTTGTGATCTGGCAATAAATAAGAAAGATTTATAAAATTCCAGAGATCGGAAAAGCACCATGAAGTCAACACAAATCATTAAAGAAATTTGCATGCAGTAACTCCACCAATAGGCCGCGGATCCGCGGCCAAGTTGGCCTATCCGCCGCGGATCCTGTCACGCCCCGCTTCCCAGAGTACGCTAAGATGGGCACGTGACATAGCCAACCATGCTACCTGTGGGTAGGAAGTATCCATCCACAGTCACATTACGGCTGTAGAGATATCAAGAATAAAATAAAACTATCTAAATATGTCCATAATCCAAGATAACATGAGTCAAGAATAATAAAATGCGGAAGCAAAAGATCCAATACAAAATAACTGGAATGTATGTCCCATAATGCGGGCTCACATCAGGAAATAAATGCAGGAAATAAAAGAATTAACTACTGCTAACACCTCACAGCTCAGCCTGCTGGCTGAAGTACTCCTGCTCGGACTGCGGTAGCGGTACGGAATCTGGGCCATGCAAAACCCAGACGTCAGCGCGTCATATCATCAAGTGATAAAATATAAACAGGGTAACAGGCAATGCAATATAAACATGAATGAAAAGCAGGTGTAACAGTAATGTAAGTCAGGGCAGTGTAGGGTAGTGTGCATTGAGTAAACTAAACTGTTCTATCGGGTTTTCTGTTCTAAAGACTTTGAAATCAAATTGATGAATTATCAATGTAACTCAATAGTATCCCGTGCGTACCCGGGACCACGGTCCAGATTCTCGGGATGAAACCGAGACATGCCGCTAGGCACTAAAACAGGAATGTATACAGATGAATGATGTCAGCAGCAGCATCCCAAGGCTGGCCTAGCCTCTAAAACTGATCAGAACAAGTATTGAACTGTCGAGTTACAAGTCAGGTTTCATCATTGATTTCCCCATACCCCCAAGCTGTATGTGTAAGTCAAGTCAGGTATTCGGTAGTCAAGAACTAATGCTAACACAGGATCAGGTAAGCAGGTTTGTCTGGATAGACAACAGGAACGGTCCGTGAGGACTACATATCAGGTTTGTTGGCATTAGACACAAGATCATGTAACGGGTCAATCCATGGTACAACAGGTCAAGTCGTGTAGTGTACGGTACCATGTCGGTCAATCTATGTATGTAGCGAGTCATGTCAAGGTGTAAACGATATCATGGGTGTGCTCATACTCAACTAGCATAATTAGGGTTAAATAATCAAGCATGGTTATCAACAACATAATCTAAGCAATGAATTAAACAATAAAGCAGATTCAATTAATTAGCAGTACAGTTATCAGTTGTGTTTCAGAGATGATTTCAACATTATAAGAATACAGTATGACTATTATGGCCGTTAAATCATGTTAACAAGTTTTAAGAATTTTAGTGATGCAATGATTTATAGATATGTTCAATGGATGAAATCACAGCTAATACAGGTTAATTGCACACGAGTGTCCGAACGGAGTAAAACTATAGAGAGAATGCCATAGGCTATGTCAATAGTGAAAATGTGATTAAAACATATAAATGTGGTTATTAGGTTTAATAAAGTAAATGCAAACGGTAGGTTTCAAGCTTGGAAGCTAAAATGATATAACACGACACTGAACATGGAAACGGGAAATTGTGGTACTAAAGTTAAACTACAGGTTTAGGGTGCTATCAATGTGTACGTATATATATTATTTAGCATGTAGCAAGGTGTACTTTCCTCGACGGTTTATGAAACAGAAGACGGAACGTCACGCGTCGGCGGGTGAAAGGTCGCGACACGCGCACGGTGCACGGAATAAGTCCGAACGACAAACAGTGGAACCATACAAGTCAGAGTACCTCGCTGGATCGTCGGGATACGTCGCCGGCACGGCCGGATTCCGGCGAACCCAAAAACAGTGAACAATCAAAATGCAAACAAGAAAAGAAAAGAAAATAAAGAAGAAGGGAAGGAGGATTTGAGAAGAGGGTGCTCACGATGATCTGTAGAGGGGTTGTGATCGTCGACCACGTCGACGGGGCTCCGGTGCACGACCTGCAGAGGACCTCCGACGGTTAAGGGAACAGCCGAGCATGGAGAAGAAGAAGGAACAGAAAAAGAAGGGGGAGAAGAAGAAAAAGAAGACCATACTCACCGAGGGGGTGCACGAGGCCAGGGAACGGATCAAGATTGCCGGCGGCGATCCCACGACGTGTTGCGGCGTGCAGGTGGGTGCGCGGGCTCGTGCAGGGTACTCGGGGAGAGGAGGAAGGAGATGTGGTGGAAGTGACGAGGGCGAGGAGGCGACGAGGTTGGCGATGATGGCGTCGACGTTGGGGCGACGACGACGAAAGACTAGGCGGCTAGGGCTTCGGCGAAGGTGGGTTCAGATGAAAAAGAAATTGAGGAAGGGGAATGTATATATATATATAGGAGAGAGAGAGAAAGACAGGGAGAGAGAGAGAGAGAGATTGCGAGAGGAGAGAGAGAGAGGAGAGAGATAGAGAGGGGAGAGAGAGAGGATTTTGAGGAGAAAGAAATTTGTCTGTTGCGCCCGCGAGAGAGAGAGAGAAGAGAGAGAAAGAGCAGGGGAAAGGAAAGAGGGAGAAAACGCGTGGGGCCCGGGGTTAAGACGAAGGTGATTGGCTGGGGTTTAGGAAAATTGTGAAAAGATTTGTGGGGGGGTTAGAATCAGTTAGGGAAAATTATAAAAGATTTTTGGAAAAATGAAAATAGATTATGAGGGTTAAATTTTATTTTCGTTTGTTAAAAAATATTAGAAAAGGATTTGGCGCAAATGCAACATATTTCCAAATTGCGTCCGGATCGGGTCCAAAAATTTGAATTTGAAATATAAAATTATTGGCGGGTTCCAAAAATTAAAATGAAGTATTTTTCAATTAAAAAGCATACCCCCAAGAACGGATGCACATGCGTGCGCATAGCCGTCCAAAACACGTCCGTTTCACTGAACGGTGCAAGGATGCTACCACAGGGTTAAGGGTGTCGAGCAGGCCATGTCAAATATTTTTAATTAAATTTTAGATGACTTAAATTGTTATATGCAGAATATGGCATGACGGTGCAAACTATAACTGGTAACAGCCAAAGCAGTATAAATGAAATAAATACCACACACTACACATACGGTAACTGAATCTGGTATAACTGGACTCGGTTGTTACAGATCCGCGGCCTGTTAGACACGTCACCAGCTCATATTCCTCCACATGCCTTCTTGTAACGGCCAAGCTTCCAGAAGACTCTCAAAGACCACGTGGCTTCTTCCAGAAGGCTCTGCATAACAAACTCACTCTAGAATATTCATTGCAACAACCTTATTCTAGAAGGCTCTCTCCAATAACCTTTTTCTAGAAGCCTCCTTGTAACAACCTTATTCTAGAAGCCTCCTAACAACCTTCCTCTAGAATATCCCCTCTAACAACCTCATTCTAGAATATTCTCTCTAACAAACTCATTCTAAAAGGCTCACTCTAACAACCTAGGTTTGGAGGGAAGATTCAAATGAGTGTTTATAAAAATGGATCTAGATCTAGGGTTTAGAGGTTGTTGAATTTGGAGGGAAAACATTTGAGTGGTGAAATTAGTAGATCCAAATCATTTCATAATCAAATTGAGTGACACAATTTGATCCAAATCAAGATCCACCGAGTACCGAGCCAAAGCAAGCCTTCAACGAGCCTTTTGAAGCGACGCCGATTTTCATCCGAGCAAAAGATCCATGACGATCCGCGACTCAAGAAGACGATGCGAAGCTAGTTTCGACGATTGAGTTCTCTCCTCAAAATTTTGTAATCTTTGAGTGAATTGTAACGAAACGTTGATTTATAAAAGGTGAAAATTCTTGATATTACTTTTCTTTACATTTGAGCATTATGAAGAGTTATCAATTCTTGATTGTTTTCTTTTTCATGATATTTGAGTGAAAACTCCGCTTGTAGAGGAATCGAGAAAATAGATAGATGATGATGATTAAATTCTAGAACGATTCTTAAGTCTTATGAGTTTTGTAAAGTTTAGGAAATTGAATCATCGACAACCTAATTTGAGCGAGATGATTTCTTAAATGTTTTTGCTCCAAATTAGAGATCAACGATTGATGATTGAATTTCTTAGAGGCTAGAATTTGAATGCTAATCAACGAAAGGACAAGAGATAGAAGGAGAAACCCTAGTTTCTTCAATAGATCCCTAATTCTCGTTGATCGTCATCGATCTAGCAACAAATCATCGATAGATAAGAATTTGTAATCATAAGTATTCATCATCACTATCAATTGGATCGATTCCTACAAGGCTCTTTACAAATCTTGATAATTCAAACTATTTGGACATTTTCTTGATCTTTATTGAATCTTGATTCTAGATCTATTTTCTTTATGTTTCTTGAAATCAAATCTTTCAAATCTTGAATCAATTTTCTTGCAATTTTCTTTTATCTTTTCATTTCGACTCATCTAAAACAAGATCGATCAAAACACACATCTCAGTGAACGATCCGTACTCATTAACGCGCTACATCGACACCGTTAATTGATTGCGGTATAAATTTCTTTGATTGTGAAATATTTCTAAACACGACACGGAAACGATCAATCAGGTGATTACAAAACCAGTGTTCATTTTTCTTAACACCATTTATACTTTTATGCTTTATTTAAATTTTCTTCATACTTTGGCTTTCAAACAAGAGCATTTCAAGGTATCCTCTACTATCCCGAGTTTCAAGACGTGTGTAGGTTCGTATAGTTGGGTATCAACGTTCAAATGTTTGGCTTACAGAATAGAAACTATTTTTCAGACTTATTTTTATCCTCAGATCAGTAACTTACTTCATCTTACTAACCCTTGGGACAACGGCTCAGAACTACTTATTACTAGTTTCGTTTGAGAAAACATCTAACTTTCTTGGTTTTCTTAAATTCTTCCAATCTTTTAGATGTAATTTTTTACTTTCTAATCTTTTATTATCTTATTTATGTACAAAAGAAAATTTATTATATGTTTTGTGCTTATGCAAAGTATGATGCAAAGTGATGCATAAATAAGCACAAATCTCATTTGATTGATCTTATTTCTTGTGATTGATTCGAATGAAAAGAAAAGTGTTATCACAACCAAAAAATTTATAACCGCAATTGTAACACCCGAGCCCAATAATACTATTTCTGGTACTAGTTGAATGTTGCATTGCTCATTTCAATTATCTTGATTGTTTGGTGATTTTGCTAAATTTTAACCGGTTAAGTCATTTTGGCACATAACAAATTTTAACACCTAAAAATAAAATTAAAAATATCCATGTTGGCCTACTCGTCGCCACTAGTCGCGTGGTAGCGTCCGCGTGTCGAGATTTCGTCCCGTTCGGCGAAACGGGCAAGTTTGGACGTCTACACGCGCGTGCAAGTGTCCGACTTGGGGGCATGCATTTTAATCATAAAATACCTCATTTCAAAATTTGGAACTCGCTTAAAATCCTATTATTTGAATTTGGAACATTTGGGCGCAACCCGGGCGCGATTTGGAAATGTTTCATTTAGCGCCGAAAAGCCCATTTAATTTAATAATCTAAAACTATATATATATAGATTTTCTGTTACATATACAACGATTTAAATCCTTAAATCTTTATTAAATTTTCCTTTTCACACACTTCCAGCCAATCGCGAGGCTCCATCCCGCGTGGGCCCCGCCTCACCATCTCTCTCTCTCTCCCTTTCTCAATCTCTCTCTATCTCTAACAATCTCTCTCAGTCTCTCTCTCTCTTCATCAAATCTCTCTCTCTCTCTCTCTCTTCATCAAATCTCTCTCTCTCCCTCTATATTTATTTTTCCTGTTCCTCGCCCTCGCAGAAAAACCCCACGAGAACCCCGAACCCTAACCCTAGCCACCACGAGCCGTCGCCGCCGATCTCCCCGCGACAACACCACCACCACCGTCTTCATCGCCTCCTCGGCCTCGACAGCATCCCTTCCTCCTCTTCTTCCTCCTTTCCCTCGCCTGCGTTGCACTGCAACCCAACCCCCCATCGCCTAACCCTCTGGTTCGCCGGAAAAGGGACATCGTCGACCCCCTCGTCGTCGCCAGCACACCGACGACCACCTCCTCTCCTCCCTGCAACCCGGACCAGGCTAGAACCTCTCCCCTACTCGCTGCACCCCGATCCAGCCACCTCAAACCCTTGCCGTGCCACTGTTCCTCGCCGCCGGCGCCCCATCGCCGTCGAGTCGTCGTGGTTTCCCCCTGGTGCTCCCCTGTAAGCATCTCTGTAACTTTCCATTAATGTAAAAACCCCTCGCTGGTCTTTGTTTACGTATATCGTATGGTTGCTAACTTTTCGTCGTTTTGACTTTTCGCCGGACTCCGGCCGTGCCGACGTCTGGACCCAACTCACCAGCGAGGTACTCTGGTCCGTGTAGTCCCGCTGTTCGCTGTTTGGACTCGATCCGTGGCCCGTGCATCCGTCTCGTGTTTTCCGCCGACATTGCATCCGTGCTTTCCGGTTTGCGAAACCGTCGAGGCAAGTATCCGAATACTTGCTCTAACATGCTAGCATACAAGATCTAGTCTTGCTATGCAGTTGAATATCATATTATATAATACAACAACATAATGATGGTGATATCGATAGTACAGTATGACTAGAATTGACGGTTGCATTTCTCCTTGACATTAAATCAGTATAGTAGCTTCGTAAAATTAAGTGGTATGCTATTAATCCATGCTTTAACTAATTAAACCAATTAGAACGTACCTGCTTAATTTGCTAGATCATCCATGAGACAATTATTTATGCTTTAGTTTTAAATTCATGTAGCTTCATTACTTTATGTTGTTGATATTGTTTCACCTTGTGACTATTGCACCCCAAGGGTGCTTGAACCTGTTAATAAAGATAATACAAAGCACCATTGTGATTAAATGACTATCATTGCCGTTTACTTTAAATTCTTGCTGCTGTTTATTGTTCGATTGTATACCTGTTGTGAGCACGTACTCGATTGCACTACATGTTGACCGGACCTTGCTACATATGACATATTTACATACCGATGCACTGGACATGATACCCTGTACATACCGACTCGACCTGTTGTACCACGACCTGACTTGTTACATGATCTCATTGCCTAATGCCGACAAACCTGACTTGGGGTCCTCATGGACCACTCCTGTTGTCTATCCAGACAAACCTGACCTGTTACCTGACCCTGTGTCGGCATTAGTCATCGATTATTGAATACCTGACCTGACATACATAACTTGGGGGTATGGGGATATCAAAGGTGAAACCGACTTGTAACTCAACAGTTCGATACCTGTTCTGATCAGTTCTACGGGCTTGGCCAGTCCGGGAGTGATGATGCTGACATCACTCGTCCATCCTGCTACCTATTTACTGCCTAGCGGCACGTCTCGGATTCAGCCCCGAGGGTCTTGACCGTGGTCCCGGGCACGCACGGGATACTATTGAGTTACATCGACGAGTCACCAATTGATTTCAAAGACTTTAGAGTAGAAACCTGGTAGGACAGTTTATTTACCACTGCACATTACCCTGCACTGTTATTTCATAGTACTGCTTTATTCATGTATATTCATCCCTGCATTGTTTATTACCATGTTCATATTATATTATTGGTTGACATGGCGCGCTGACGTCTGGGTTTTGCATGGCCCAGATTCTTTACCACTGTCGACGACCGAGCAGGAGTACTTCAGCCAGCAGGCTGAACTGTGAGTTCCTTAGTGATTAGTTTATTTATTTCATTTCATTTCCAGATGTGAGCCCGCATTATGGGACGTACTGTTTATTTATTGTATTGGATCATTTGTTTCCGCACTTATTGTTTATTGATTCTTGTTATTATGGATTTGGACATGTGTTAGATTAGTTTATTATCTTGTTCTTGATATCTCTACAACCGTAATGTAACTGTGGATGGATACTTCCTACCCACAGGTAGCATGGTTGGCTATGTTACGTGCCCAATCTTGCGTACTCTGGGAAGCGGGGCGTGACATGGTTCTTTTGGTATCAGAGCCAGGTTAGTTGGGTTGATTCTTTTGTAGTTGGGTATGGTACCCGATACACGAATCATAATACCCGTGATTAGGAAACATGTCCTGCCACCTTGACCGTTTTACCATCCTTGAATCATTCTTCTGGATCATGTCGACATGCAAACTTACTTTGCATTGTCAACTCGAAAACCTAATTTCTTGTTATCTCTAGGACTTAGGCGACTTGGGTGGAGTTAAGTAATTACGGCTATGATACCGCGGCATAGCTACAATGCAGTACTCTATTTAAGTATCTTGGAGTTCTAGCCTTGATTTATATATTGAATCTACATCATGCTAATGTTATTTGTTTTGATTTCAGGACCATGGCAGATAAGAATTTCAAGATGTATCAGAGGCGCGTGGATGAAGCCGCCATGTTAGGAGTGATACGTGGGATGTTGGAGAATCAGAAGAGGCAAACTGAGCTGATCCAGCAGCAAGCAGATTCATTTCAGGAGGGTTTGCAGGCTATTCAGCAGTCTGTAAACACCGCTGTAGCGAAGCCAGTTGACCGAGTAGGGACCGTGGCAGATTTCAGACGGTTGGGTCCTACTACTTCCACTGGTTTGGAGGAGCCGTTGCCAGCCGAGCAGTGGCTAGTGGACACGGAGAATTTACTGATTGCGGCACAGATCCCAGAAGACAAGAGAGTTGATGTGGTGCGCATTCAGCTGGTGGATTACGCCCGAGAGTGGTGGCTTGTGGAGGAGACCCGCTTGTCCAAGCCAATCAGTTGGGCGGATTTCTCTAAAAGTTTCTTGGAGAAGTTCTTCCCGCGGACTGCACGGGAGGAAATGGAAGAGAAATTTATTGGGCTAAGACAAAATGGAGCAGCTGTGGATGTACATGCAGCGGAATGGACGAGACTCAGCCGTTTCGCTGGACCCTTAGTCGCCAAGGAGGCAGACAGGGCGCGAAGGTTCTTGCGCAGTTTGGATGTGGACATCCAGAGGCAGATTGTCTCCCTGGGTTTGACCACTTTCTCACAGGTTCTTACGGCAGCCAGAGAGCAGCAGAGTTTATCAGGATCGAAAGGGAACCTTCAGCAGACAGCAGTTGCGG
The DNA here is from genome assembly GCA_030015575.1 of Agapanthus africanus. Classification (NCBI taxonomy): domain Eukaryota; kingdom Viridiplantae; phylum Streptophyta; class Magnoliopsida; order Asparagales; family Amaryllidaceae; genus Agapanthus; species Agapanthus africanus. The sequence continues at coordinate 798,875,969 of CM057340.1, forward strand.
CCAGGAAGCCTGCATTTGTACCTAACCGAGATCATGGGCGCAGAGGTATTCCAGTGGACCGTCGAGGCGTAGCACCCATGAAGAAGCCTGTGATCGTTGACCGAAGGAAGAGCGTGACCTGTGACTACTGCCACTTACCTAGGCACGTGCATAAGGAGTGTAGAAGGAGACTGGGACTTTGTCAGGTTTGTGGAGCAGCCGATCACGCAGTTGGTGCCTGTCCGTCGAAGCTTCACACGAGAGATGATATACAGAAGCCTCCGCAGAGACCGTTCCAAGGGCAGAAACAGCTGACTCAAGGACCAAAGCAGGCTCGAGCTTTCACGTTGACAGCTGAGGAAGCCAAGGCATCAGGAGAAGTGGTTTCAGGTACTTTGCTCGTTCATGGTTTTCCCGCATTGGCATTATTTGATTCCGGAGCATCCCACTGTTTTATGTCATCCAAATTTATAACTACACACTCGATTACCTGCACGACCCTGTCTAGTTTTTGGGACATATACACTGGGAATGGGAAAATCATAGCTAGTAAAGAGTGTAGAGATTGTACAGTTGTTGTTTGCGGACGGGAGCTTTTTGCAGATTTCTTGGTGATAGATACGGGCAGCTATGAGGTTGTCTTGGGGATGGATTTTCTTGGCACTTTCCACGCCCATATTGACTGTAGGGCAAGGAAGGTAATTTTCCAGATTCCCGGACATCCTGAGTTTACCTTCACTGGGGGAAGCAGCTCTGTCGGGCCAGTCGAGTTTAGGGCTAGGCCGACGAACAGTGTTCTTGCGACTATGGTAGTGGATAGTAATGAAGAGCCGGCAGTTGTTCGCGACTTTATGGATGTATTTGAAGATATATCGGGCTTACCGCCGAAGCGAGATGTGGAGTTCGCGATTGACCTTATTCCTGGTGCAGCGCCAGTATCAAAATCTTATTATCCGATGGCACCAGTGGAATTAGAGGAAGTTAAGAAACATGTTGGTGAATTACTCGAGAAAGGTTGGATTCGAAGCAGCAACTCGCCTTGGGGAGCTCCAGTTCTTTTAGTAAAGAAGAAGGATGGCACGAGAAGGATGTGCATTGATTATCGAGAATTGAACCGGGTGACTATTAAGAACAAGTACCCGATCTCTCGCATTGGAGAACTTTTTGAGCAGCTTAGTGGCGCGAGGGTATTCTCGAAACTGGATTTGCGATCAGGATATCATCAGGTCCGAGTGAAAGCAGAAGACATTTGCAAGACGGCGTTTCGAACTCGATATGGACATTTTGAGTATCTAGTGATGCCCTTCGGAGTGACGAATGCGCCGGCAATATTCATGGATCTGATGAACAGGGTCTTTTCACCATTCTTGGACCAGTTTATTGTGGTATTCATTGACGATATTCTGGTATACTCGAAGAGTCCGGAGGAGCATGCTGAGCATTTAAAGATCGCACTGCAGACGCTGAGACGGGAGAAATTATTCGCGAAGATGAGTAAGTGCGAGTTCTGGCTGGAAGAAGTGAAGTTTCTGGGGCATGTTGTGTCGGGCGATGGAATCGCTGTTGATCCCGAGAAGATTGCAGCAGTTCGAGATTGGCCAACTCCAAAGAATGTTGCGGAGATAAGAAGTTTTCTTGGACTCGCCGGATACTACAGAAGATTTGTGGAGAACTTCGCTCGTGTAGCTGAGCCGTTAACCAAGCTCACGCGCAAGGAGGTACCGTTTGTTTGGACGGATGGATGTGCATTGGCCTTCGAGACGTTGAAGCAAAAGTTGATAACCGCCCCGATCCTGACCGTACCAGATAATTCAGGAGGACTGGTGATTCACAGCGACGCATCCGGAAAAGGATTGGGATGTGTTTTGATGCAGAATGGGAAAGTCGTCGCTTACGCATCGAGACAACTGAAGACTCATGAGAAGAACTATCCGACTCATGACTTAGAGCTTGCAGCCGTGATCTTCGCCCTGAAGATTTGGAGACACTACCTTTTGGGCGAGAGAGTCGAAGTCTTTACGGATCACAAGAGTTTGAAATATGTGTTCACTCAGAAGGAGTTGAACATGAGGCAACGCAGATGGTTGGAGCTGATGGCCGACTACGACCTTGATCTTAAGTACCATCCGGGAAAAGTTAACGTCGTGCCGGATGCGCTAAGTCGGTTACCAGCAATTCAGGTATTGACCGCACAAAGGGAGATCATTGCGGATTTTCAGAGATTTGACTTGGAGGTTGTGCTACCACATGCTATGGGACAGTTGATGCAGTTGCAAGTACAGTCGTCCTTAGTTGAGAAGATTAAAGCAGCACAATTGCAGGATCCTAGACTATAAAAGTTTCGAGAGCAGGTTGAGGCCGGACTACGAACCGATTTACTGATCCACGAAGATGGTTCGTTGAGATATGGTAGCCGTGTGTGTGTGCCAAAAGGGGATGTGCGTGAAGAGCTTATGAAGGAGGCACACAGTTCAGCTTACTCTGTACATCCAGGAGGGACAAAGATGTACCGAGATATTCGACAGCACTTCTGGTGGGAAGGTATGAAACGAGAGATTGCTCGCTTCGTGGCTAAGTGCTTGGTGTGTCAGCAAGTCAAGGCTGAACACCAAAGGGTTGCTGGTTTGTTGCAACCACTTCCGATCCCTCAGTGGAAGTGGGAACATATAACCATGGATTTCATGACGGCTTTACCGCGGAGTCCAAAAGGCAACAATGTCGTATGGGTGATTGTCGATCGGTTGACCAAGGCAGCTCACTTTATTCCTTTTCGGGTTGGTCAATCGACGGAGACTTTGGCAGAGCGATACATGCAGGAGATTGTCAGATTGCATGGAGTGCCGGTAAGCATCGTGTCCGATCGGGACACTTGGTTCTTGTCGCACTTTTGGAGGAGTTTACAAGAAATTTTGGGGGCTCGATTGAAGTTTAGCACAGCTTATCATCCTCAGACTGATGGGCAATCGGAGAGAACGATCCAGACCCTTGAAGATATGTTGAGGGCTTGCATGTTAGACTTCAAAGGTTCTTGGGAGGATCATCTATACCTGGTGGAGTTTTCATACAACAATAGCTTCCAAGCGACTATTCAGATGGCTCCGTTTGAAGCGTTGTATGGTCGTAAGTGCCGTTCACCGGTTTGTTGGGATGATGTTGGTGAACGAAGGTTACTAGGACCAGATTTGGTGGTACAGACAGTCGAGAAGGTGAATACAATCAGGAAGCACATGAAGGCAGCTCAAGACAGACAGAAAAGTTGGGCTGACACGTCAAGAAGACCTCTAGAGTTCGCCGTGGGTGATTTGGTATTCCTGAAGATATCACCGACTAGAGGGGTGATCCGCTTTGGGAGTCGGGGAAAGCTTAGCCCTCGATTCGTTGGACCCTTCGAGATATTGGAGCGTGTTGGAGAGGTAGCGTACCGTTTGGCGTTACCACAGTCCTTAGCAGGAGTGCACGATGTGTTTCATGTGTCTCAACTACGGAGGTATGTCCGAGATGAAACTCACGTCTTGGATCATTCGGAGTTGACTGTACGGGAGGACCTAACTTTTGAGGAGCGACCAGTTGAAATCAAGGATCGAAGAGAAAAGATTCTTAAGAACAAGGTTATCCCTCTTGTGCTAGTTTCTTGGGGTAACCGATCGCATGGAGAATCCACTTGGGAGCGAGAAGACGAGATCCGGCAGAAGTTTCCTCACCTTTTTCTGTAGCTATCTATCTTGTATTCTTGGAATTTCGAGGACGAAATTCTTTTGTAGTTGGGTATGATGTAACACCCGAGCCCAATAATACTATTTCTGGTACTAGTTGAATGTTGCATTGCTCATTTCAATTATCATGATTGTTTGGTGATTTTGCTAAATTTTAACCGGTTAAGTCATTTTGGCACATAACAAATTTTAACACCTAAAAATGAAATTAAAAATATCCATGTTGGTCTACTCGTCGCCACTAGTCGCGTGGTAGCGTCCGCGTGTCGAGATTTCGTCCCGTTCGGCGAAACGAGCAAGTTTGGACGTCTACGCGCGCGTGCAAGTGTCCGACTTGGGGGCATGCATTTTAATCATAAAATACCTCATTTCAAAATTTGGAACTCGCTTAAAATCCTATTATTTGAATTTGGAACATTTGGGTGCAACCCGGGCGCGATTTGGAAATGTTTCATTTAGCGCCGAAAAGCCCATTTAATTTAATAATCTAAAACTATATATATATAGATTTTCTGTTACATATACCAACGATTTAAATCCTTAAATCTTTATTAAATTTTCCTTTTCACACACTTCCAGCCAATCGCGAGGCTCCATCCCGCGTGGGCCCCGCCTCACCATCTCTCTCTCTCTCCGTTTCTCAATCTCTCTCTATCTCTAACAATCTCTCTCAGTCTCTCTCTCTCTTCATCAAATCTCTCTCTCTCTCTTCATCAAATCTCTCTCTCTCCCTCTATATTTATTTTTCCTGTTCCTCGCCCTCGCAGAAAAACCCCACGAGAACCCCGAACCCTAACCCTAGCCACCACGAGCCGTCGCCGCCGATCTCCCCGCGTCAACACCACCACCACCGTCGTCGCCAGCACACCGACGACCACCTCCTCTCCTCCCTGCAACCCGGACCAGGCTAGAACCTCTCCCCTACTCGCTGCACCCCGATCCAGCCACCTCAAACCCTTGCCGCGCCACTGTTCCTCGCCGCCGGCACCCCATCGCCGTCGAGCCGTCGTGGTTGCCCCCTGGTGCTCCCCTGTAAGCATCTCTGTAACTTTCCATTAATGTAAAACCCCCTCGCTGGTCTTTGTTTACGTATATCGTATGGTTGCTAACTTTTCGTCGTTTTGACTTTTCGCCGGACTCCGGCCGTGCCGACGTCTGGACCCAACTCACCAGCGAGGTACTCTGGTCCGTGTAGTCCCGCTGTTCGCTGTTTGGACTCGATCCGTGGCCCGTGCATCCGTCTCGTGTTTTCCGCCGACATTGCATCCGTGCTTTCCGGTTTGCGAAACCGTCGAGGCAAGTATCCGAATACTTGCTCTAACATGCTAGCATACAAGATCTAGTCTTGCTATGCAGTTGAATATCATATTATATAATACAACAACATAATGATGGTGATATCGATAGTACAGTATGACTAGAATTGACGGTTGCATTTCTCCTTGACATTAAATCAGTATAGTAGCTTCGTAAAATTAAGTGGTATGCTATTAATCCATGCTTTAACTAATTAAACCAATTAGAACGTACCTGCTTAATTTGCTAGATCATCCATGAGACAATTATTTATGCTTTAGTTTTAAATTCATGTAGCTTCATTACTTTATGTTGTTGATATTGTTTCACCTTGTGACTATTGCACCCCAAGGGTGCTTGAACCTGTTAATAAAGATAATACAAAGCACCATTGTGATTAAATGACTATCATTGCCGTTTTCTTTAAATTCTTGCTGCTGTTTATTGTTCGATTGTATACCTGTTGTGAGCACGTACTCGATTGCACTACATGTTGACCGGACCTTGCTACATATGACATATTTACATACCGATGCACTGGACATGATACCCTGTACATACCGACTCGACCTGTTGTACCACGACCTGACTTGTTACATGATCTCATTGCCTAATGCCGACAAACCTGACTTGGGGTCCTCATGGACCACTCCTGTTGTCTATCCAGACAAACCTGACCTGTTACCTGACCCTGTGTCGGCATTAGTCATCGATTATTGAATACCTGACCTGACATACATAACTTAGGGGTATGGGGAAATCAAAGGTGAAACCGACTTGTAACTCAACAGTTCGATACCTGTTCTGATCAGTTCTACGGGCTTGGCCAGTCCGGGAGTGATGATGCTGACATCACTCGTCCATCCTGCTACCTATTTACTGCCTAGCGGCACGTCTCGGATTCAGCCCCGAGGGTCTTGACCGTGGTCCCGGGCACGCACGGGATACTATTGAGTTACATCGACGAGTCACCAATTGATTTCAAAGACTTTAGAGTAGAAACCTGGTAGGACAGTTTATTTACCACTGCACATTACCCTGCACTGTTATTTCATAGTACTGCTTTATTCATGTATATTCATCCCTGCATTGTTTATTACCATGTTCATATTATATTATTGGTTGACATGGCGCGCTGACGTCTGGGTTTTGCATGGCCCAGATTCTTTACCACTGTCGACGACCGAGCAGGAGTACTTCAGCCAGCAGGCTGAACTGTGAGTTCCTTAGTGATTAGTTTATTTATTTCATTTCATTTCCAGATGTGAGCCCGCATTATGGGACGTACTGTTTATTTATTGTATTGGATCATTTGTTTCCGCACTTATTGTTTATTGATTCTTGTTATTATGGATTTGGACATATGTTAGATTAGTTTATTATCTTGTTCTTGATATCTCTACAACCGTAATGTGACTGTGGATGGATACTTCCTACCCACAGGTAGCATGGTTGGCTATGTTACGTGCCCAATCTTGCGTACTCTGGGAAGCGGGGCGTGACAGCAATCAATAACGGTGTCGATGTACTTTCGTTAATGAGAACGGATCGTCCACTGAGATGCAAGTATTTATTCGATCTTGCTTTAGGTGAGTCGAAAGAAAATAGTAAAGAAAAGAAAATTCAAGAAAATGAAATTTCAAGATTTAATTGAGTTGTCATTTCAAAAAAATCAAGAAAGAGTTTAAGATCTCATAATCAAGAAATTGTCCAAATTCAAGTTTAGTTATCAAGAAAATGTAGAGAAGCTTGTAGGAATCGATAGGAATTCGTAGTAATGATGAATACTAAAAATTACTAATCTTATCTATTGATGAATTATAGCTAGAACAATGGCGATGAATGAAGATTAGGGATCTATTGAAGAAACTAGGGTTTCTCCTTCACTATCCCTTGTCTTTTCTTTGATCATCATTCAAATCTAGCCTTTAGCAAAGAGAATAATCAATCATTTAATTCCCAAATTGTAACGAAATTATCAAGAATTGTGATCTCGCTACAAATTTGGTCATTGACGATTCTTTTTGCTTAAATTCATAATTCTCATAAGACTTAAGATTTAGTTAAGGATTTCATCATCATTTGAACTACCGATTTCCTTCGAATCCTAAACAAGCGGAGATTTACTCACACATTATGAAAATAATAGAATCAAGAATTAGAAATTTTATAATGCAAGAATCTAAAGAAAGCAAGACTAAAAGTAATGATCACCTTTATTAAATCTTCTTCAAATTTACACAACTCCTCAATTCGAGGTACATGATTAAGCTCTCGATCACTCCTTTGAAGAGGTGAATTTGTCGTCGATCTTTGCGTGGCTCGATCGCCGTGAGATGTGGATCGGTCGCGGTTCTCTTGCTCTTTATGACGATCGGCGTTGCAATAAAGGATCTTCTAATGTCGTTGCTTGATGAACTCTCAATGATACTTGATCTTGATTTGAAATTGGATTTGAATTTAGTTTTTGTGCTAGAATTTTACCACCATCAATCCTTTTACCTTAGCCCTAGATCCCCTTTTATAGATCTCAAATCAAGCTTCCCTCATAAGCTAGGTTGTTACAAGGAGCCTTCTAGAATAAGGTTGTTAAAAGGAGCCTTCTAGAATAAGATTGTTGTAGAGAAGTTTCCAGAAGAAGTCTGTTATAATGGAGCGTCTCAAGTAAGCAAGGTTGTTAGAATGAAGCATCTAGAGAGAACACTTCATCGGAGCCCCCAACTCGGCCGTGGATCCGCGCAACTCGGCCAACTCAGCCGCGGTTCTGCGGCCATTTGATGAGCTCACTGCATCATTTTTCTGTGGTCTTCTTCTGTTGGTCTTTGGGTGTATATTTGATATCTGGAATCCTTTTATCTCTTCTAAATCTCTGCCAGATTTTGTCTCTTTGACTTACTGTATTTTATCGGCAAATTTGTGATTCCGATATCTGTTCTGAGCTGATTTCTGCACAAGCTCTCATTGAAGGGTGTCGAGATATACAATATCATGCATGAAATAATAAACACACAATTTCCTTCCAGAATGTTGATTATAATGTATAACACGTGATATTTGATATTGTCGAGACGAATTTGTAATACGTGTTAAATTTACAATAAACATCCTTAGATAATTAGAAAAGTGAGAAATTTTTTATGTTAAAGATTGCAATATTTTCGACTGAACAAATTCCCCCAAACTTGACTTTGATCGTCTCGAGCAAACTTCTTTTATTCAGGTGAAGAAGAAAAGAAGAAGAGAAAGAAAAAGAAAAACTAACTAGCACGCTTTCGTAGGCAACACGATTGCACTGAGCACGTGCAACAAGCCTTTAAATCTCTAGGTATCCCTAGTAGGAGGAGTGTTGTCTCCTGAGAGTTTTCAGCGGATTGCACCCACAAAATCCCATAATAAAAGGAAGACTGTGTAAGTTACATATAAAAATAGGAATTGTAAAAGAAATACTTTGAAAATTAGAGTTTCCAACTACACTAGCTTTTCGGTTGTCATGAGCTCTATCTTAATAGTCATGAAAAGATATTAGAAATCACATCATCCCTCAATAAAACATCGTCTTTATTCTTCATCCCTATATTTCTTCCAAACACCGATCATATACCCCTACGTGTGTGTAAAAGAAATCTCTACACTCGGAGAATTCAATTCAAGCTATCATACTCTTGTCCATCTATCTCGGTACTTTTTAGTCGGTGAATATTTTAGATGGAATTGCTCACACATTCTTTATGCGACCGTTAATATTTCTTGAGGTACTAACCGACCGATTACTCATGTGCTTGCTGATTAGGCATATTTAGTATTTTCCTCGTCTTGCAACACCTGAGGCTTAGTAGTGACTCCCAAACCAGTTGGTCTAAGGAACTAGATGATGAAGCACCCTCGCTATATTTTTTTATGCTGCCTTGGTGATTACAAAAACAGTGTTCATTTTTCTTAACACCATTTTATACTTTATGCCTTATTTAAATTTTCTTCATACTTTGGCTTTCAGACAAGAGTATTTCAAGGTATCCTTTACTATCCCGAGTTTCAAGACGTGTGTAAGTGCGTATAGTAGGGTATCAACGTTCAAATGTTTGGCTTCCAGAATAGGAACTATTTTTCAGACTTATTTTTATTCTCAGATCAGTGACTTTCTTCATCTTACTAACCCTTGGGACAACGGCTCATAACTACTTATTACTAGTTTCGTTTGAGAAAACATCTAACTTTCTTGGTTTTCTTAAATTCTTCCAATCTTTTAGATGTAATTTTTCACTTTCTAATCTTTTATTATCTTATTTATGTACAAAAAAAAATTATTATATATTTTGTGCTTATGCAAAGTATGATGCAAAGTATTTCTTAAATTCTTCCAATCTTTTAGATGTAATTTTTCACTTTCTAATCTTTTATTATCTTATTTATGTACAAAAAAAATTATTATATATTTTGTGCTTATGCAAAGTATGATGCAAAGTGATGCGTAAATAAGCACAAACTGTTAGTGTATATGCCCTAGAGGCCATTACTGTATCAGACTAGTTTGTATATTACTTGATGGAAGCTTGGGATATTCACAGTTGTACAGACAATCTTGCTCAAAATGGTAGTATGCTACTTGGTTTATTTCTACTTCAATATGTGCATGTGTTTCTTTTAGCATATCGCTTATATATATTAGTAGAGCCCTTAGGATCTTTGCTTGATTACCAGAGTTGTGAAGGCAGTCACACTCGTGGGGGCTGGGTAATCCATAAGCACATCCTTATACAGGTCCCTAGTCGTAGGATTATCGAGATGGGCATCGATACTCCGGAGTAGACTAGCGTATGCGCTTCTCATCCCAGCAGGGGAGATGGTCTGTCCCACAGCCATCAGTACGTCGTACTAGAGATAGTATGCGGGTGCTCGTTAGGTTACGAGTACACTGGACAGGACTCGTCGGGAACTGTTGGTTGGTATTATACCTATCGTCGGTTTTCAGTTCCCAGGTGACATGAGTACAGCTTAGTCCGCTGACTTGACACTGTCACTTCGCTTCGAGTGTGTTCCCACTGTACTTAGATTACTACCCTACCACGGCTCAAAGGAGTCGTGCAAACAGGTAGTAGTTGGGTGCAGTCCCAAAGCACTTGGAGGCAGTGACGGTTAGACGGGATTCGTCTCTCCCGGTATTGGGGGTTGACATCGCGCTGTGTCTAGGAGAGCCATTACACGAGTAGTCCCTGGCCAGGGCAAGCAAGATATACTGGTAGGTTTCCAGTGTTATCTCAGAGTGTTCTGGGCTACACTCCGACACGACTTGTACCGCTATTAGGAGACTGACGTTCACCACCCCATAGGCCCGCCATGCGATGTATCAGACGAACAGACCGGACTGTACGGAGATTGTCACATATAGGCTCAGTAGGAGTTCGGATGGGTTTACCTCATCGGCCTTCTTATCGACATCTACCTGGGGACCGTTACGTACAGCTAGTGCCCCTTGCGGTCTGTGGTTAAACCCACTGCCAGCGTAGTGTCGAGTCTTTAGAGTCCCACAAAGAGGGTTTCCCTGCACTGAGCGAAACGTGTAGAGGCCGTATGGTTTTACGGCAGGGCTGCGATCACTTAAGTGCACTTGTGTGCGTATGCTGTTCGGGCAGGCAATATTAGTGGGCTTTGGTTTAAGCCGGATCCTAGTATTGCACGGATGGATTTGTTTTGTCTTCTGTGCATTCGCATTCTACGGAATGCGGATGCGGGTGTGTATGCACAGTTTTGAGGAGCGATAAAGGAGGAGGTGCCCCATTAGGGTTTTGGCAGTTGGTTCGGCCAAAACCGTTATGTGGCGGGCTCATTAGGGTTTTGACAATTCGTTCGGTCAAAACCATTATGAGCCGGAGACATAATTTTACTAATCCTTTTGTGATAATTTAGTGATGGCTAATTGCATTGACCATTTGACCACCTTGACCACTCTTGACTTTGTTGACCCGTTGACCGAAGTTGACCGTTGACCTTCGTGAGAGGTCTACACTCTTCTTTGGATTTATTTTTCATTTTGGATTATGAAAATGGTCAATTCAATTAGTAGCCATCAACTTTATCATGAAAGGATTGGTAATGATGATAGTTTTGCATTATTGCAACCATGGTTCATTTCTTTAGCTCACAATTCATTTTTCATTTCTCTCTCTTGTTCTTTTGAGAAGAAAAGAAAAGATCTCATGGTTGCTAGCTCCTCCTTCTTCCTCCTCTTGATTTCTTCTTTTTATCTCATGTGTTGAGAGAAAAAGATCCCACAAAGACAAACACTTCCATATATCTCTACTACACAACCTAGGGCATCTAGACTAGCGATCTCGTTGCCCTAGTTGCCTCGGCTCGAGGTGGAGCTCGGTGTACATCTCTCAAGTGGATCGTCTTCGACTCAAGAAGGCCGCGGAGGTGACCAAGATCCGGATCGACCCTCGGAGCGTGGATGGACGAGCCGGACAGCGAAGAGAAGACCCGAAGGACCGGTTTCGTGAGGTATAATTTCTATGGCATAGTAGTTAAAGCCTCTAGTAGTTTGCTAGTTTCTAGTTTAGCAAAGATCCGGCTTTTATTCCATGTTGCCTTTGCGCTAAATAATTGTTTTTCGCCGTTTCCGCCTCCCCGAAAGAACTGGGGTGAGCAACGTGGACTTACAGTGGTATCAGAGCCTAGCTAAACATAAACTAGCAAGTTAGCAAAGTATTTAGAATATCGATCGGAAAAAATTCGCAAAACACGTCCGGCAAAAACCAACTTTCTGTCAATTTTTTATACTGTTCAAAAAAATTATTTGACATACATGAAAAATCGTCTCAGGGTTTATAGAACACACAGCAAAACTGAGCCGCTGACTCGGCCAACTCACCGCAGAAACGCGGCCAAACCATGGGTTTGGCCGCAGATCCGCGGCCGAGTTGACTCGGCCGCGACTCCGTTTTTCTGCATTGTTCTTACTATGTTGTTTTGGGATTTTTAATACAGTCTGTTTCTACCCAAATTTTCCAGAGAACAAATTGATTTTTTGGGGTGGTTACAAATCCGTATTTTGATCGATATTCCGTAGACTTTGGCTAATGGATATTATCTGTGATGTGATATATGTATTGAACGTCTGCTAATCGCTATACGTCGATTAGTGGGGGTTATACATATCAGTGATCTATAATGTTGATGGTTTGTGTATATGAATTCGTTGGATTGTCGCGGATGAATAGCCAGGGGGTTGTGAGATAAGAGTTTTCTTATTCTTTCAATTCTTGTAATATGTAAATTGATGTAATATTATTTGTTTGGCCGCACAACCGGGTCGGGGTTGTAGCCGTCATTGTATAATTTCTTTCTACTGTTTTTGCTCCTAGGATAGACCCAAGGTGGGGTGCACAAACTACCGGGTATCTCGAAGTGCCGAGTGGCCTATTCACGGTGTTGAGGGAGGTTGCTTCGCTTCGGGTACTTGGCGGGTAGTTTGCCGCACCCGTAGGAGTCTACGGTGGGGTTTGGCTATTCATCGCGACCGTGTAATCCGTTTTTCGTTACAGGCTCGTACGAATTGCGGATTCCTAGTATATTCAATGTATTCATCTGTGATCTGGAATGGCAATCATTGCATGTGACGAATGTTTATATATATCTATATGATATCTATTTAGGCGTTGCTTATGTTTTGCATCCGCGCTAGTCCATCCCCCGCTCTGTCGTTAGTTAAGTAACCTAACGGGTGATGACGGGACCTCGTGGCAAATGCGGATGGTATAAGCGTACGTCATATTTTCGTTATTTTCTGCAATGGTAGGATTAAATGACGGGACGCATTGGAATTAATTCAAGAAAATAAACCAAGTAAAAGTCGTTGGAACACTTTGAAAACCACTCGGTTCTTTTCAAAAACCAGCTTTTTAAACGCGGAGCTTGAACCACTCCTTTTAAAAGCTATCTTGTTCCATCGATTATATCAAGATCACTACGTTCACGGTTTCGCCAAAACCATTTGTAGACCTCCATCATTTCGTATGAATATTCAATAGTATTCAAGCTATGTTTGTTGACCTTCGTCAAGGCATAGTGATTGGTAGCTGTTGGGTGTTCATATGTAACATAGATAGATGCGTTGGTTTGGGACAGTCGTATTACCTTGTTGACCTGCGTCAAGGGTATATACGAGTGGGTTCAAATTAACCTGGACAATGACGGGTAGAACTTGACATGTGACTTATGATTTGTTGACCTTCGTCAAGATCATAAGATCATGGGGCAAAAATCCACATCGGGGGTTTCAAAAGAACTGAAACTTGCTAGCGCTGCATACCATTTGGAGTGTGATAATTCTGGTAGGATTCCTTCAGTTTTGTCACACGATGATATTTGGATCCCGATCCTACTGTGGGTATATACTACTCCTCCGGAACTTTCTCACTTAACGATCAATACTATAAACCAAGTAGGTGTTTAGAAAGGTGTTAGCAGGGCTACGCCCACAGGGAAAAGAGATTACTTAATTAAGGAACTTCACGAAAGCGTTGGAAAACCTCCCTCGAAGTACCGACACCAGCCTGGCTGAATGGTTAAACAAGTATTGTACGGTGAGATTGATCCCGACTAATTCTTCCTTTATGGTTTGAGGAGGGATTCGAGAGACAGTGGGAGCCATCCTGTTTAGATAAATTAAAAACCAATCTAAACTTGCAAGAGCATCATGCTAAAGTGTTTTCTTCTCTCTCTCTTAATTGCAGCGACCCGGTGACCAGACATAGGTTACATCTAGATAATAAAATGACTGAATCTGACTGTTATGACTGGCAAAGGTCTGTCCAGATGTCCATTGCCCATGACAAGCTGGGACACCTCTTGACTGATCCAACCCCTGCCGTCTCAGGTCCAGTTTCCCCTGTCACGGATATTTATATCCGCGAGACATCGGAAAAGAACTGTGCGAAAGCCAAGTGCCTCGTGTTAGCCTCAGTTGATGGTGCATACCAGAAGCAACACGAGAAGATGGACTTAGTCTCTATCTTCCTCCATAACAAAGATTTATATGGAGAGCAATCTCGTATCGCAAGATATGATACCTCGAAAGAATTGCTTCAAGCGAGGTTGGCTATCGGGTCATCTGTAGGGGGCAACGTCCTTACAGAGACCAGCTCTTTTGAGCACACGGACCTGAAGACCACGTTGAAGAACGGGTCAGATAATGACTTAGTTCAACAGTCTCTACCTACTACCCTGAAGGAAACCAGGGAAGTGGAAAGAAAGAGAAGGGCAGAAGTTTCGGGACTGGATGTAGTAAAAGAAGGATGTTCCTATTGTTACAGGAATGAACATTGGCAGAAGGATTGCAGGGCTTGCAAAGCCAGTAACCAGAATTCGAAGCATGTTGTGGCTTCGGCTTCGGGTGTGTTTGTAATAGAGAACTGTATGTCAGTTAACCTTACTTCCTGGATATTGGATACCGGATCAGGATCTCATATCTGTAATTCGTTACAGGCTCTGAGAAACCTAGGGTTATCAAGAAAGGTGATATGACTCTCAGGGTTGCTAACGGAATGAGCATGTACGCCGAATCCGTAGGGGAATATCATCTTGGACTGACAACTGGACAGATATTGATTCTGCGTAACTGTTTTTCTGTACCAGGTGCGACTTGTAATATCATATCTGTATCCTTACTTTCTAGGGAAGGATATGATTTTACTTTTGTAAGCGATATAGTAAACATCCACCTAAATCAAGTTCTGATTGGGTCAGGTACATTAGAAAACGGTATATACGTATTAAATCAAGCTCAGATTTTCAGTGTCCAGAACACACTTAAAAGAAAGTCTCCGGAAACAAATCAGGCTTTCTTATGGCATTGTAGACTGGGTCACATTAATGAGACACGGTTAACAAAGTTACATAAAGAGGGATACATGAATCCGTTCGAGTATCAATCTTATACCACTTGTGAATCTTGTCTCATGGGAAAGATGACAAAGACTCCATTCACTGGACACGGAGAAAGAGCGAGCGAACTCTTGGGACTCATACACAGTGATGTGTGTGGTCCAATGTCTACACATGCGCGAAGTGGTTATTCATACTTCATTACTTTCACAGATGATTTCTCTAGGTATGGGCATGTCTTCTTGATGAAGCACAAATCCGAGGCCTTTGAGAAATTTCAGGAATACAAGAATGAAGTTGAAAAACAAACAGGCAAAAGTATCAAGACACTAAGATCTGATCGAGGTGGTGAATACTTGAGTGCCAAGTTTCTGGACTACTTAAAAGAGAATGGAATTCTCTCTCAGCGTACTCCTCCATACACACCACAACACAACGGTGTATCGGAAAGGAGGAATCGAACCCTATTGGATATGGTTCGTTCCATGATGAGTAAGGCTGAGTTGCCGCGATCTTTCTGGGGTTATGCACTAGAAACAGCTGCATATCTCTTAAATAAGGCTCCAACCAAGACTGTGCCTACCACCCTATATCAGATGTGGAGTGGGAAGAAACCCTGTCTTAAGTATCTTAAGACATAGGGATGTCCAGCTTTTGTAAAAAAGCAGCATGCGGACAAGCTCGAGGCACGCTCAGTACTGTGTAAGTTTGTGGGATACCCAAAGAACTCCAGGGGTATTTTTTCTATTCCGCAGAGGAACAAAAGGTTTTTGTTTCTCAGCATGCCTACTTCTTGGAAACTGAATTTTTAGAAAATCAGATAAGTGGGAGCGCAATAGAACTGGAAGAAATTCCAGAACCACAAGCTATTACTGAAAGCTTGGAAGAACCAGAAGTTTCAAGAGAACCGGACATCCCAGCGCTACTCCGCAGGAGTAGTAGGCAGTCTCATCTGCCCGAGAGATACTACGGTTTTCTCATAGACGGGGATAGAGAGAATTGCACTATGGATTATGGTGAGCCTACTAGCTTCCAGCAAGCTATTCAGAGCGGTGACTCGGTAAAATGGCTGGATGCAATGCGGACCGAGATGGAGTCCATGTACACCAACAAAGTTTGGACTTTGGACTTTGCTCCAGAAGGGGTAAAACTCGTAGGCTGCAAATGGATCTTCAGAAAGAAGATTGGTGTAGATGGGCAGGTTGAAACCTATAAAGCTAGACTTGTAACAAAGGGTTTTCGTCAAAGACCTGGTTTGGACTATGATGAGACCTTTTCTCTAGTGGCTATGCTCAAATCCATTCGGATCCTCCTTGCCATTGCTGCCTTCCACGATTATGAGATCTGGCAGATGGACGTAAAGACGGCTTTCCTAAATGGAAATTTGGAAGAGTGCGTCTTTATGGATCAGCCAGAGGGATTCATTCAGAGTGGGGGCAGCGGTAAAGTGTGCAAGTTGCTCAAGTCCATCTATGGACTGAAGCAGGCATCACGAAGTTGGAACATCTGCTTTGATGATACTGTCAAGGAATTCGACTTTATCAAAAACCCAGATGAACCATGCATTTACAGTAAGATTGTAGGGAGAACTGTAGTATTCCTCGTCTTGTACGTGGATGACATTCTCCTAATAGGAAATGATATTCCTATGCTACAGTCAGTCAAAGGATTCTTGTCACAAAGGTTCTCCATGAAATACCTGGGCGATGCCAACTACATTCTGGGGATCCAGATCTATCGTGATAGATCTAAGAGGATGTTGGGACTTTCACAGTCGAGTTACATAGACACCATATTAAAACGATTTAGTATGGAAGATTCCAAGCGCGGTAATCTACCGGCTTGTCACGGAATCACCCTCTCCAAAGAGATGTCTCCCAAGACTGATTTGGAAAGGGCTCGCATGTCATCTATACCCTACACATCTGCGGTAGGCTCTATAATGTATGCGATGCTATGTACCAGACCAGATGTAGCATACGCATTGAGCATTGTAAGCCGGTATCAGTCGGACCCAGGGGAGAAACACTGGATAGCGGTAAAGAACATTCTCAAGTACCTGAGAAGGACTAAGGAGATGTTCTTGGTGTATGGTGGAAAAGACCTCTAGATCGAGACCTTTGCTGACTCCAGCTTCCAGAGTGACAAGGATGGCTCCAAGTCCATGTCGGGTTATGTCTTTACCCTCAATGGAGGGGCGGTTTGCTGGAAGAGTTCCAAGCAGGAAACCGTTGCTGACTCAACTATGGAAGCAGAGTACATAGCTGCTTGCGATGCCGCAAAGGAAGCTGTCTGGATGAAGAAGTTCCTCACGGAGCTTCAGGTGGCTCCTACCATTGTTGATCCAATACCGCTGTATTATGACAACAACGGCGCTATAGCTTTAGCGAAGGAACCCAGGTCCCATCAGAAGTCCAGGCACATTTTGAGGCGGTACCACCTGATCAGGGAGATCGTAGATCGCCAGGAGATCGAGGTGAAGAGAGTAGATTCGGAGAATAACACTGCAGATCCACTCACGAAGGCCCTACCCCAGACTCAGTTCGAGCGGCTGATCGAGATGATAGGTCTTCGATACGCCAGTACATGGCCTTAGTGCAAGTGGAAGATTGTTAGTGTATATGCCCTAGAGGCCATTACTGTATCATACTAGTTTGTATATTACTTGATGGAAACTTGGGATATTCACAGTTGTACAGACAATCTTGCTCAAAATGGTAGTATGCTACTTGGTTTGTTTCTACTTCAATATGTGCATGTGTTTCTTTTAGTATATCGCTTATACATATTAGTAGAGCCCTTAGGATCTGTGCTTGATTACCAGCGTTTTGATGGCAGTCACACTCGTGGGGGCTGGGTAATCCATAAGCACATCCTTATACAGGTCCCTAGTCGTAGGATTATCGAGACGGGGCATCGATACTCCGGAGTAGACTAGCGTATGCGCTTCTTATCCCAGCAGGGGAGATGGTCTGTCTCACAGCCATCAGTACGTCGTACTGGAGATAGTATGCGGGTGCTCATTAGGTTACGAGTACACTGGACAGGACTCGTCGGGAACTGTTGGTTGATATTATACCTATCGTCAGTTATCAGTTCCCAGGTGACATGAGTACAGCTTAGTCCGCTGACTTGACACTGTCACTTCGCCTCGAGTGTGTTCCCACTGTACTTAGATTACTACCCTACCACGGCTCAAAGGAGTCATGCAAACAGGTAGTAGTTGGGTGCAGTCCCGAAGCTCTTAGAGGCAGTGACGGTTAGACAGGATTCGTCTCTCCCGGTATTGGAGGTTGACATCGCGCTGTGTCTAGGAGAGCCATTACACGAGTAGTCCCTGGCCAGGGCAAGCGAGATATACTGGTAGGTTTCCAGTGTTATCTCAGGGTGTTCTGGGCTACACTCCGACCCGACTTGTACTACTATTAGGGGACTGACGTTCACCACCCCCTAGGCTCGCCATGCGATGTATCAGACGAACAGACCGGACTGTACGGAGATTGTCACATACAGGCTCATTAGGAGTTCGGATGGGTTTACCTCATCGGCCTTCTTATCGACATCTACCTGGGGACCGTTATGTACAGCTAGTGCCGCTTGCGGTCTGTGGTTAAACCCACTGCCAGCGTAGTGTCGAGTCTTTAGAGTCCCACACAGAGGGTTTCCCTGCACTGAGCGAAACGTGTAGAGGCCGTATGGTTTTACGGCAGGGCTGCGATCACTTACGTGCACTTGTGTGCGTATGCTGTTCGGGCAGGCAATACTAGTGGGCTTTGGTTTAAGCCTGATCCTAGTATTGCACGGATGGATTTGTTTTGTCTTCTGTGCATTCGCATTCTACGGAATGAGGATGCGGGTGTGTATGCACAGTTTTGAGGAGCGATAAAGGAGGAGGTGCCCCATTAGGGTTTTGGCAGTTGGTTCGGCCAAAACCGTTATGTGGCGGGCTCATTAGGGTTTTGACAATTCGTTCGGTCAAAACCATTATGAGCCGGAGACATAATTTTACTAATCCTTTTGTGATAATTTAGTGATGGCTAATTGCATTGACCATTTGACCACCTTGACCACTCTTGACTTTGTTGACCCGTTGACCGAAGTTGACCGTTGACCTTCATGAGAGGTCTACACTCTTCTTTGGATTTCTTTTTCAGTTTGGATTATGAAAATGGTCAATTCAGTTAGTAGCCATCAACTTTATCATGAAAGGATTGGTAATGATGATAGTTTTGCATTATTGCAACCATGGTTCATTTCTTTAGCTCACAATTCATTTTTCATTTCTCTCTCTTGTTCTTGTGAGAAGAAAACAAAAGCTCTCATGGTTGCTAGCTCCTCCTTCTTCCTCCTCTTGATTTCTTCTTTTGATCGCATGTGCTGAGAGAAAAAGATCCCACAAAGACAAACACTTCCATATATCTCTACTACACAACCTAGGGCATCTATACTAGCGATCTCGTTGCCCTAGTTGCCTCGGTTCGAGGTGGAGCTCGGTGTATATCTCTCGGGTGGATCGTCTTCGACTCAAGAAGACCGCGGAGGTGATCAAGATCCGGATCGACCCTCGGAGCGTGGCTGGACGAGCCGGACAGCGGAGAGAAGACCCGAAGGACCGGTTTCGTGAGGTATAATTTCTACGGCATAGTAGTTAAAGCCTCTAGTAGTATGCTAGTTTCTAGTTTAGCAAAGATCCGGCTTTTAGTCCATGTTGCCTTTGCGCTAAATAATTGTTTTTCGCCGTTTCCGACTCCCCGTAAGAACCGGGGTGAGCAACGTGGACTTACACAAACCTCCCCCAAACTTGTTTACAACAGTGTCCTCACTGTTGCCATCTGTTAAATCTTAGAAACATGTAAGCTTGGGAGGAAAAATTTATTAACGGGGATAAGAATAAATGGACCTGAAAATCCTCCCCCAAACTTATTTTTGGCTCACATTTTTGTGTACAACCTTTTATTTTCAAGAGCCAAAAATATAACCCCCCCTAAACTTGAGTTAAACAATGTTAAGCATTTTAAGAGGGGGTAAAGTTATTTGGTCAATGCAAATCCTTACAAAGAACAAAGGTCAACACCAACCATTCGAAGATTTTATCAATGTAACGACCCGGTTGGTGGAAGAACATGTTGTATAGAGCCAGAAATAAGTGAGGAAAAAACAAGAGGTGGTATGGAATGGATTTGCGTCTCGATATGGAGAGATGACACAGTGATGATGATGATGGATTACTCGCATTCTCATAATGGTCAAGAAGAAGGGGGGTGGTTCAATTTCTTTAGGTGAAGGCTGATTAATCGTAAAATCCGTGTCAGCTAAGAATGCGAGTTCATCAGCGAAGGTTTCATCGATATCCCGAAGAATAATGTCATCGGAAAGAATGGGATGATACTCATACTCCATGAAAAGTTCAGAATAAGCGTTAGATGTTGACCCGGACAACTCAAAAGAAGGGTCCGTATATGTATAATACATATCTGGGTCAAACAACAACGTATGAAAAGAGTCTAGATCAGTATCGTGAAGCTGTTCAAGTTCGCTGCTGTCGACATCTATTACTTCGACAGAACATACATGAGCATAGGGTTCGGAGGGTTGACTTCCCAACTTGTAAATGTTTAGCTCAATTGACCTATTCCCGAAAGATAGGTTCATAGAGCCGTTTCGACAGTTGATTACAGCGTTGGAAGTAGCCAAAAAGGGTCGACCGACAATCACCGGAATTTGGTTCATTGAGTTTGCTACAGGTTGTGTATCTAGAACAATAAAGTCCACAGGGAAGATAAACTCCCCGACTTTTATTAACACATCCTCAAGCTCACCCCTAGGATGGGTGATAGATCTATCGGTCATCTGGAGAGTTTTGTGCACAGGCTTTAACTCTCCGATACCTAATTGCTCATAGACAGAATATGGAAGCAAGTTCACACTAGCGCCGAAATCGAATAAAGCACGATTGATATTTTTACCCCCAATAGAAATAGAGATTGTAGGACAGCCAGGGTCCTTACGTTTCTTGGGTAATTGCTGTGTAAAAGCCGTGCTTACATTACTCGACATGAAAACTTTTTTCGGCACTTGAGTCTTCCTCTTCCTAGTGCACAAGTTCTTAAGGATTTTCGCATAAGCTAGAACTTGTTGTATAGCATCTAGGAGAAGGATATTTATGTTGGCTTGCTTAAACATGTCCACAATCTTCTCCATTTGTGTGTTAGGTTTGTTGGCCCTCAATCTGTTTGTAAATGGAGCTTTATCAATAAGGGTGGGGTCCAACATTTGTGGAAAAGTTTGTGGGGGTGGGAAGGATGAAGTGGGTGGAGGGTTCGAGCCTTGGGAAAAACGGAGAATGGGCTCGGAAGAAGAAGGTAAACTAGACGAAATAAGGCAAGAAGTGGAAGTCGAAATAGAAGTGGAAGTGGAAGTGGAAGCCGGGGTGTTAATGATCAATTCATCATTATCAATCTGTTCACCCACATGGTTATCCAGCACTCTTCCAGATCTCAACGTGGTCATAGCACTCACATGATGTGCGTAGCCAGGATTAGGTAAAGGTTGAGATGGAAGTTTCCCTTTCTCTCTAGCACTCATCGCGGCATTCAACTGTGCAATTTTTGCTTCTATCGCTTTAATACTCTCACCATGGGAGACAGTGTTTTGAAGTAATGTTTGGATAGAAGACGTTAAAATATCATTCGTTTGTATGGAATGTTTAATGAACATGTCGAATGCAGAGGGTTTATCAGTACTGGCAGAAAATGGATCAAAGTTGTTGGCCGGATTTTGTAAAGGTTGCGGTTGAAAAGGGTGCTGACTCAGTTGTGGTGATTGCTGTTGTTGTGGAGGGACCCTTTGAAAATTATTCTGGTTTGGAACCATGTTTTGAGTTTGGTGTTGGTTCCAAGCAAAATCAGGATGATTCCTCCAACCTTGATTATATGTGGAAGAAGAAGGATCGTTTCTAGGTTGTAGCTGAAATACAGCATTAGTGTGACATTGAAATGGAGAATTAAAAGGACATTCTTCCGTCAAATGTGATGGATCAGAACAGCATCCACACATGGTTTTGGGAAGTGTGTATTGGTTTAAGGAGGATGAAAAGATTCTATTTTCTATAGCATCGAGTTTCCTTTGTATTGAGGCCATTTCGGCTCTCAATGCGATGGAAACATCGAGCTGATGGTTACCTTCCCTAGACGATGGGTGACTAACACTTTCCCATTGTAAAGTGTTTTGGGCAAGATCTTCCTGGTATTTCCAAGCTTCACCGTCATCTTTAGACAGGAATTGACATTGACACATGGTTTCAAGTATCTGTTTTGTTGTGAGATCAATACCTTCATAGATAATACGACACAGATCCCATCTAGGGATTCCGGGATGAGGATATTGGATAAGAAGATCCTTGAACCGTTCAAAGCATTTCCAAAATGGTTCATTGGGAAGTTGGGTAAATTAGAAGATCTCACTTCGAATGCGGGCGGTCTTATGATTGGGATAAAATTTCTTAAGGAATGCTACAACGAATTCATCCCATTTTGAAATAGAATGTGCGGTTGTGTTATAAAGCCACTTCTCGGCTAAATCGCACAAAGTGAACGGGAGAAGACGTAAATGCACAGCATCCACAGACAGTTGTGACGTGCCAATCATAGCGCATACGTTTTCGAATTTGGTGATAAAAACGTATGCGTCTTCAGACTCGAGACCGTGAAATTTGGGTAACAGTTTGATAAATTGGGGTTTAATTTCAAAATTATCCCCATTGGCTGGTGGAATAGAAAGACAAGTAGGAAGGGGACCACGTATCGGGTAGCATCTCTGTTAGAGAGAAATGCGCGGTGGATTCTGCTCACCTGCAGGCGGTAGCAGCGTGGTGTTATTAAAATTCGATGGATATCCGTCCATCTCGGTCGTGGTGGGTGGTGGGGAAAAAGAAAATGAAGAAATACCGACTTTGGAGTCGATAGGGAAAACGCGGACAAGACGGGCACTAGAATCCCGTATCCAGCCGAGCTTGCACTAATGGTTTAGCACAAGTGGCAGCGTTTGTGATAATTAGAGAAAAATGTTGGTTTGGTGTTTGTTTATGAAAAAAGACGGATTTTTGAAAAATCACACAACAATGCACAAGAAACCCTAGATCTAATGGTCACCTAGGTCAAGTCACTAGACCGCTCCTAGACTTCCAGAAGACAAATCGCAAGATAAATCCTCTACTGCCTCTTTATTCCTCCTATGGCCAGATAAGTGCCAGGTAAGTGGGAGGTTCTCCGCTACGTAAGTAGTGGGCCTAATTAAGTAACCACTTGCCTTAAACACATTTGCCTTAGACACCACAAAAGAAACGCGGATAAGAAATAGATTACCCACGACCTTCTTCTGTCCTAATTGAGCGCGATGTTCCTTAGAGTCTTGTCTAGATATTTTTTTAGTTAATGAAGGGTAATGCGGATGCTAGTTTTGTGATTTGCGGGGCTTAGGAAGGGTAATGAAATCCCACTTAATCTGAATTTGGTCTTTGCCCCTTAATTTCCGTATTTAAAATATGCACAAACAACCAATTTCAAGAAATGCAACAAGAATTTAATTTTTGCGGCGCTGCAAATTTTTTGCAAAAAATCCTGCAGAAAATTTGTTATTGGACAAGATCAAAGAGAAGAGGAGAGAACGGAGAATATACCACAGAAGTTTTAGGCTCTGATTCACCTAAACGGCGGCGGAACCGCCGCAAAAACCTACAATTAGCCGCGGATCCGCGGTGTACTGTGGGAAATAGGTGCTGAAAATTTTTCTGTAGCTTCTTGTGCTCCTCTGGATTCTTCAGAAAGTCTCCGAATCTTTATCTCCCTTCTACAGTGATGCCAGATTCCCTCGCAAAAATTCAAACACTAATCGTTAAGCACTTGAAGCGATTCTTGAATTAAAATTTGATGGAATAATAAATTTTCAACTCAAATTGCAAGAACGAACAAATTACGCATGCATCCCCGGCAACGGCGCCATTTGATTGATCTTATTTCCTGTGATTGATTCGAATGAAAAGAAAAGTGTTATCACAACCAAAGAATTTATAACCACAATCGATAACGGTGTCGATGTAGTTTCGTTAATGAAAACGGATCGTCCACTGAGATGCAAGTATTTATTCGATCATGCTTTAGGTGAGTCGAAAGAAAATAGTAAAGAAAATAAAATTCAAGAAAATGAGATTTCAAGATTTAATTGAGTTGTCATTTCAAGAAAATCAAGAAAGAGTTTAAGATTTCATAATCAAGAAATTGTCCAAATTCAAGTTTAGTTATCAAGAAAATGTAAAGAAGTGATCGCACGCTCTTGGCGTGTCGGATGTTCAAAGTTCTAAAGTTATAACCGCGATCAGGACGGTGTCGCTTTGCAGATAGCCGGTTGAGCACGGGTCGATCCACAGGGAGATGGTTGTATGTTCGTTCGAGTTTTAGACGAGTCAATAAAGAATGTGTATATGTTTGTTCAATTCTATCCTAAGTGTTATATGCAAGTACAAAGTTGTTAAGAAAAAGATACGAGAGTGTAAGCTAAAGAAATCCGCACTCAAAACCTTTGTGCCGAGTCTTGACCAATTGAAGCTAGAGCAATCGGCAACAACATGGATTAGGGTACTTAAGCAAGGTATTCATGGAATCTGGCTTATTGACCCTTGTCCATCCGTTCTTGTATCTTGATTTCGCCTCCAGCCAAACCGAACGCAACCGGTCGCGGTTAGGAATCACCGTTACCTTGGTAGGGTAGCGTGCTGATCAGTCGAAAATATTGCACTTTTAACACGGTAAATTCCTTATCATTTGCACTCATTTAGAAGTGTACGGTATTCATATTTCACATATTAGCAAATCAGTCGTTAAATATCAGATTGCATGTGTTATACTCTAAAACCGACATTTGTGAGGGAAATTGTGTGTTTATCATGGCATCGCATCATTCCTGTATTACGCAACACTTGTTTCGAAAATTGTGCAGGAAATTGCAGGATCAAAGCCAAAAGAAGCTGATCAAAAATACACCAACTCCAAGTCTTGAGTTCTGGCAGCAATCTAGAGGGCAAAACACAATTCAACATATCACAAAAGAGCCCATATGTCAGTACCAGAGAAGCCCAAAAGTTTCAAGCCACAAAGCCTCCAAAGCGCCGCGGGAGCGCGCTTGCACCGCGGATCCGCGGCTCTTCTGCCACGTCATCACTTGAATTTTGGTGCATTATTCCTCTCTCAAGGCCTACAGCCCAGAAAGACACGTCAAATTCCAGAATTCTCTCGAAACTTCTTCCAGATCAGCAAAGATGATTAATTAAGCTAATCCTAATTAAACTCCTAACAAACTATTTCTACAAACTCCCTCCTAACTAACCTCTTCTAGAAGCCTCTCTAGCTAACTAACTTTTGGAGGGAAATTCAAATCTCCTCAACAAACTTTTGGAGGGAAACTTAAAATTCAAATCCTAGATCTAGCATTTTGGGAAATCTATAAATAGTAGCCTAGATCTAGGGTTAAGATTCTTCCTTGTTCATTAATTCATTCTTCAACTATTCTCTCATCTTCTTCTACAAGTCTAGTGACAAGACTTGTGCGAAACCCTAACCCTAATTCCAATCCAAATTCAAGATCCCGAGTACCAATCAAGCAAGAAGCCCTTCAACCTTTTAGGAGCGGAGCCGATCTCCAATCGAGCAAGTGATCCAAGCCGATCCGCGACTCACGGAGCCGAGCGAAGCCAAATCGACAATCGAGTTCTTCCTCTTGTAGTTCTTGAGCGAATGTAATGAAATTGTTGATATAAATAAAAGGTGAATTTCTTTAATCTTGTTTTCTTTAAGTTCTTGCATCATGATTCGATCTCAATTTGTAATTGTAGTTCTTGTGATGATGTTTGAGTAAAACTCCGCTCGTTAAGGAGTCGAGACGATCAATAGAATGATGATGTAACAAATCTTAAAACGATTCTTAAGTCCTACGGGTTTTGTAAACCCTAGCAAGTTCAAGAATCGATGACCTAGTTTCGTTGCGATGCTTTCTTGATTGTGATCGCTCGAAATTAGGGATCCACGATCGTTTCTTGAATTTACTAGAGGATAGAATGTGAATGATATCGACGAATGAACAAGGGATAAATGATGAAACCCTAGTTTCACTAGAAATCCCTAATTCTCGTCGATCATCATCGATCTAGTATCAATCCATCGAAGGATGAGAATACGTCATCTTGAGATTGCATCACATCTATAGATCCGATCGATTCCTACGAGCCTCATTTCGATTCTTAATATTTGGTTGGAAAAATCATCAAACTCTCAATTCTTGATTCTATCTTTTTCTTGTTATTAGATCTATATTTTCTAATTCTTGAACTTCAAATATAAATGATGAATTGTTTTGTTTTCTTTTCTTTAAAGTTTCGACTCATCTAATTCAAAAGACAAACTATTACACTGTCCCTGTGGACGATCCGCACTCACTTACAATCTACATCCGACACCGTAGTTGATTGCGGTCAAATAATTTTTGGTTGTGATTTCTTTACAATTTCCAACATGCACAATCGGAAATCGAAAACAATCATGTGCCTAACGGAGCGCTTGCGTAACGTTTGGGCGGAGTTCAAAGGAAAATAATGGGAAAAGGAAATGAGGAATGAAACCTTAACTTACAATATTGTATTTATTCTTAACAACAACATATTACAACCATTCACAAAACGAACCAAAAAGAGCAAAAGAAAAGATAAACAAAGAAAAGAAAAGATTACAAGCAAATAATTAAAAGTGCATGGAATTTAAGTGCATGAAAGTAAATGAGCAAGAAATGAAACTAGGTAGAACCCAAAATAAGACATGGGTTCAATAACCAAATCTTAAACTTGCAAGCTCGCTTAAGAGGTTGCAAGATCAAGAAAAGGCAAAGAACTCATGGAGAATGAAGCACAAAAGAGAGAACAAAATGATACAACCCCTTGAGATCAATGACCAAAGCTTAAACTTGCAAGCTCACTTAAGAGGTTGCAAGATCAAGTTAAGGTAGAGAGCTCAAGGGGGAAGCTAAGCAAAAGAATGATACAAAAACCCTCATCTTCATTTAACATCCACTCAAAACCTCTCACAACAATTTAATGGAGGAAAGATGAAGAAGAAGAAGAAGTTAAACTAAAAACTAACAAAAAGTGGGCATAAGAATACACATCTTTGGCTTGGCAAGTTCTGGGATATTTATAGGCAGGGAACTGAAAACCTAGGGTAACAATCTGCCTCTATATAAAATTACCAATATACCCCTAAAATTTCATCAATTGAGGAGCCGACATGGCCGCGGATCCGCGGCCTAAGCGAGCTTATGCCGCGGTTCCGCGGCCCTTTAGAAGGCTTGTGCCTTCATATTTTGTCGTATCCCCTATTTTGTGGTCCTCTTCAGTGTGGTATAGTACTTTTCTCAGAATCTCTTCACAATTCTTCCAGAATTTCAGTAGAACAAAAGGTGATGTGATGTGGATCTTTTGCCATGATTTCCTCGAGCTCCGCGTAGATTTCTTGGATCTTGTGTTGACATTGAGCTTTGTGCATGAAAATGACAATCGATTTGCCATTTTGTCCCTTAAACTGGTATGTGGCAATACACGGATAGAGAGCGGAGACCCGTGTTTTATTTGTTGTTGGCAGTAATCCGGAATTTGTCGTACTTTTCCATGGATTTCACTGTTTAGAGCTGAGAACCAGTATTCTGCAAATATGTAGCAAACACTGATCAAAAGCACCTGCCTATAAACAAACGAGCGTAAGAATGGGCGGTCTAAAATGCAATATTCTGGTATGAACAAATACCCCCAAACTTAACTTTTGCTCGTCCCGAGCAAAACCAATTATTCACAAAAAAAGTCATAACCGCACTTTCGCAGGGAACGCGATTGCACTGAGCAAGTGCAACAAGCCGTTAAACCTCTAGGTGTCCCTAGTAGGAGGAGTGTTGTCTCCTGAGGGTTTTCAGCGGATTACACCCACAAAATCCCGTCAAGCTAGTGTCATAAGTTAACGTCGATTCTACTCTTACAGTTTAGTATTTACGTTAGAAATTCTATCATCCTAAGTTAGAAATATCCAACCCTTAATTTTCACTCCTCCTATCTATTTAACCTTAGATCCTATACGTTCCAAAAAAGTTTAGAAAGATATTGGTATCTCCTGAGTTTTCCTTCTTCAAGTGTGGTCTTAAATCAGGTATTTTTATCAACTTTACAGAAAACATAAGTCTTATTCTTTATTTCTATCTCTTATCCAAACATCGATTGTATACCCCTACGTGTGTGTATATTTGCACCCCTACACTCAAGAATTCAATTCAAGCTATAATACCCTTGCCCTAATACCTAATACTACTTCTTTTCATTAAGGATGGACGGATTTGCTCACACACCTTTCATGCGACTATTAATGCTTCTTGATGCACTAATGGTCGATTACTGAATGTGTGAACTTTAAAGCGTAAATAGCAGTTTCCAGGTCTTGACTTTATTCTATTTTTCTTTTATTTTTATTTTTCTTTTTCAAGACCGGATATATTTTTCATTATGCTCTTTTGGTGTTTAGCTTTAAATACCGTTTTTTCTTTCATACTAGGCTTTCAGGCAAGAGTATTTCTAGGTATCCTCTACTATCCCAAGTTTCAAGGTGCGTGTAAGTGCAGTTTGTAGGGTATATACTTTCTAAATTTGAACTCAAGAAAAGAAACTATTTTTCAGACTTAACTTTCAGTAAAGCTTCAATACTTTCTCTTCATCTTGACTTAACTCAAGAACTGAACTCAAGATTACATATTTCTCAAAAAAAAACTGTAAGGACGTATACTTACTAAAGTTAGACAGAATGAAGGTTATTTTTAGGATTTTCAATTCCTAAGCCTAGAATTTAGTTATTTCTAACATATCAACTAAACTTTCAGAATAAAAATCTAAGTTACCCTATTAGCTAACTTGACGACAAAGTTTTTATATTTTTGGAAAAAATTTTATTTTTGTGGGTTTTTAATAAGGTATGCAAATGCAGAATATACAAATGAATGCGAAGGAAGAAAGCTTACCGAGCATACCCCCAAACTTAAACTTGACAGTGCCCTCACTGTCAGGCCACACCAAGAGGGTCAAAATTGTCGGCGCTCTCCCTAAAAACAAATTATATACAAAACAAAAAAAAAGGAAAACAAAAAATATATACAAAAAGGTTTCCCCCAAACTTAAGTAAAACAGTGTTTCCACTGTTAAGCGTTGAAGTTCAGGATTAGGGGGAAAGAAAACAGTTTCAAACTATACAAGGCCTTACACAGGCCAAAAGTGAGCACCAACCATTCAAAGATTTTATCGCTATAATGTACAGGTTGGTGGAAGAAGGCGTAGAGAAAAGAGAGGGAGAATACGCGAGACCGTATGGAGATAGAAATGGTATACGGTCTAGGTATATAAGGAGAAGAATGGCGGAAGGGAGAAAGAAGTGGAATACGAACTTGAGAGTGGAAATGGATTGAATAAATTAGTACAATCTGTAATGATCGATGTGAAAAGATGGATTGTACTAATCTATCAATATGGCGAGAAATTGGGTCAAATCCCTCAAGATTCGTGAGAAACCATGGGTACGCCGAACTTGGTAAACCAGACACAGAAAGTGAAAATGATACGGTTTCTTGCAATGTCAGAACGATGGAAAGGATGGGGGGAAGTGATTGAGGAAGGGTATCGATTAAGGGTTCAGGAGGGTTTACAAAGTCAATGACAGGGACGGGATGAATTGGGAAATCCGACTCATCCAGCAAAACTGGTTCATCCTCAAAACTATCCTCAAAAGTTTCCTCCAAATTCAGCACATCCATGCATTTATCCTCAAAATCTAGACGCATATGGGGTTCGGGAAAAACATTTAATGACTCGGGATGATGAATTGGAGAGAAGAACTCAGCCAAATATACGGGTTCATCATCCAAAATATTCCCAGCGTCAATATCCTCAATCAAGTGAAAATCTATATTCTCAGACACCTTAACAAAAGTATGGATATCAATCAATTCAGGTTCTAAAGTGGAGGTGTAGAGGTCAAAATGTTTAGGATTGGTTTCACTTGGAAGGGACCCTTCACAATCAAGTAAATCAAACACTACAAAGTCGCACAACTCATTATTTATTCTATCTTTAATCAATGAATCGTTTGGAACTCTAGATGGACATTCAAAATCGTAGTTGTGGGAATCAAGTTAAAATGGGTAGGTCTGATTTAGAAGGGTGTACAGCTCACTCTCTCCGCTCAAATTCTCAACCTGTCCTACCGCCTCGTCATACATTGGAAAATTTAGAGCTAGTTGAAAACTAGCTACCGGGTCATTAGGTTGTATGAGGGCGGACATGGACGCATTCAAATCCAGCATCTGTTGGTACGACGCTGCCCTAAAGTCTTCCAATGACTATTCCAGACTAGACATGGGTTGTGAAGGGGTTTCAGTAAAAGATTCAAAGTTGTTTGGATACTGAAAACTCCCAAATGGCGGTTCAGAAGCAATGTCTAGGGAAGGTGCAAAAGTCGGGTAGGACTAGTAGGAATTGAATGGCTGGACAGGAGCAGGATCAACATGTGGATAAGAAGGTGAATGGAATTGTTGATCCCAAGAATCTATAGTGGTGAAAAGAGTGAAAGATCGGCTACAGGATTGTTCAATATGTTCAGCGACGGACAAAGGACGACTTGCAAAAGGGGTATCAACATAAGAGGGTGGGGGAGGTTAAAAAGGTTGATACAAAGTGGATTGCGGAGGGCAAGTGTTTGTCCTAGACGCGTCTATCCGATCTTTCAAAGAGATTTTGGGCATGGAGGGATCGTTCGACGTTCGGCCAAAGCAAGAACCGTAAGAAGTAATGTCTGGTTGTGAGTACCAAATTTCGGCAAGAGTTTTGCGAGGTGGGGTACCCATGATATGAAGAGAGAAAGAAAGAAAGGAAGAAAAAAGGAAGGGAAAAAGAATGTGATTTTTTTTTTAAAGTTTTTAACAAAAGAATGAAATATACACACAAAAATACCACACACCTAATCGTTCTAGGGTTCACCTAGGTCAACTAGACCTGCTCCAGAACTTGATTTTCGAAGTAAAACTGTGTCGAGAAACGGGCTTAAGATACACTGATCACGAGGCCAGGTAAGTGCAGAGATAAGGGGAGGTTTTCCGACGCTTTCGTGAAGGTCCTTAATTAAATAACCCTTTCTCTTTTGGCGGTTTCGCCGTTAACACTTTCCTAGACACCCCGTAAACAATATACCGTTAAGCGAGATTCTAAACACAGTTAACTTCTCCTAGTGAGCGCGAAGTCCTTAAGGCTTAAGGTCTAGTTTCTTTTAAAGTTTGTGCGGGTAAACGTTATGCTCAAGTTCGTGATTTGTGGGCCACGAAAAAGGTGATGAAATCCTTTACCGTATGTTGTGGGGTTCGCTTGCCCTTAAGTCCGTATTAATGTATGCAATGTGCAATTCAATAAAAATTCTATAAAGAATCAAACAATCGTTTTTTTAGTTTAAGCACGGCACTGCAACAAATACGGGTTAGTCAATTTTTAGCGTTTGCTAGCGAACTTGCAAAGAATCCTGCAAAGAATAGTATATTGGATGCGTCGGATTTGAGAAGAAGGTGTTTAAGAAATACGTACCGTTAAGTTTTTGGGTTAGGAAAACCGCCCGTTGAATCAAATCCGGGAAGCTTGAAAAGTTCGCTTGTGCGGGTCAAACTACCCGGATCTTTGGCACTGTACTTTGCAATCACCTTAACCTTGAACGTACACTTTGCTCCCCACAATCGCAGTTCGCAAATCCGCAAAAATCTGCAGAAAATACAGTATAGTGGAATTCATAGAAAAGATAAAAGAAAAGACAAAGGGATGGAGAAAAAATTGGGCACAGAGGCCTCAATGGGACAGCGGAACCGCCGCGCAAGGCACCTTTTGACCGCGGTTCCGCGGTCAAAATGTTGACTTAGGGATTTTTCTTTGGTCAACGAACTCCACTTCTTCTCTTTTCCAAAATAAAAACCTCTATTTTCTTTTTGGATTACTGTACTTGCTCCAGATTAGCCTGCACACTTGCTCACAAAAATTATCAAAAAATAACAAAAAGATTTTATTTTTTTATTTATAAATATATACAAAAAGAATATTAACCCGAATAACAAGAAAGAAAATATACCGTCTCCCCGGCAACGGCGCCATTTGATCGCACGCTCTTGGCGTGTCGGATGTTCAAAGTTCTAAAGTTATAACCGCGATCAGGACGGTGTCGCTTTACAGCTAGCCGGTTGAGCACGGGTCAATCCACAGGGAGATGGTTGTATGTCCGTTCGAGTTTTAGACGAGTCAATAAAGAATGTGTATATGTTTGTTCAATTCTATCCTAAGTGTTATATGCAAGTATAAAGTTGTTAAGAAAAAGATACGAGAGTGTAAGCTAAAGAAATCCGCACTCAAAACCTTTGTGCCGAGTCTTGACCAATTGAAGCTAGAGCAATCGGCAACAACGTGGATTAGGGTACTTAAGCACGGTATTCGTGGAATCTGGCTTATTGACCCTAGTCCGTCCGTTCTTGTCTCTTGCTTTCGCCTCCGGCCAAACCGAACGCAACCGGTCGCGGTTAGGAATCACCGTTACCTTGGAAGGGTAGGGTGCCTAACGAAGCGCTTGCGTAACGTTTAGGCAGAGTTCAAAGGAAAATAACGGGAAAAGGAAATGAGGAATGAAACCTTAACTTACAATATCGTATTTATTCTTAACAACAACATATTACAACCATTCACAAAACGAACCAAAAAGAGCAAAAGAAAAGATAAACAAAGAAAAGAAAAGATTACAAGCAAGTAATTAAAAGTGCATGGAATTTAAGTGCATGAAAGTAAATGAGCAAGAAATGAAACTAGGAACCATAGAACCCAAAACAAGACATGAGTTCAATAACCAAATCTTAAACTTGCAAGCTCACTTAAGAGATTGCAAGATCAAGAAAAGGCAAAGAACTCATGGAGAATGAAGCACAAAAGAGAGAACAAAATGATACAACCCCTTGAGATCAATGACCAAAGCTTAAACTTGCAAGCTCACTTAAGAGGTTGCAAGATCAAGTTAAGGTAGAGAGCTCAAGGGGGAAGCTAAGCAAAAGAATGATACAAAAACCCTCATCTTCATTTAACATCCACTCAAAACCTCTCACAACAATTTAATGGAGGAAAGATGAAGAAGAAGAAGAAGTTAAACTAAAAACTAACAAAAAGTGGGCATAAGAATACACATCTTTGGCTTGGCAAGTTCTGGGATATTTATAGGCAGGGAACTGGAAACCTAGGGCAACAATCTGC
The DNA here is from genome assembly GCA_030015575.1 of Agapanthus africanus. Lineage (NCBI taxonomy): Eukaryota > Viridiplantae > Streptophyta > Magnoliopsida > Asparagales > Amaryllidaceae > Agapanthus > Agapanthus africanus. The sequence goes on from CM057340.1 coordinate 798,909,227, forward strand.
CTCTATATAAAATTACCAATATACCCCTAAAATTTCATCAATTGAGGAGCCGACATGGCCGCAGATCCGTGGCCTAAGCGCGCTTATGCCGCGGTTCCGCGGCCCTTTAGAAGGCTTGTGCCTTCATATTTTGTCGAATCCCCTATTTTGTGGTTCTCTTCAGTGTGGTATAGTACTTTTCTCAGAATCTCTTCATAACTTTTCCAGAATTTCAGCAGAACAAAAGGTGATGTGATGTAGATCTTTTGCCATGATTTCCTCGAGCTCTGCGTAGATTTCTTGGATCTTGTGTTGACATTGAGCTTTGTGCATGAAAATGACAATCGATTTGCCATTTTGTCCCTTAAACTGGTATATGGCAACACACGGATAGAGAGCGGAGACCCGTGTTTTATCTGTTGTTGGCAGTAATCCGGAATTTGTCGTACTTTTCCATGAATTTTACTGTTTAGAGCTGAGAACCAGTATTCTGCAAATATGTAGCAAACACTGATCAAAAGCACCTGCCTATAAACAAACGAGCGTAAGAATGGGCGGTATAAAATGCAATATTCTGGTATGAACAAGAAGCTTGTAGGAATCGATAGGAATTCGTAGTAATGATGAATACTAAAAATTTCTAATCTTATCTATTGATGAATTATAGCTAGAACAATGGCGATGAATGAAGATTAGGGATCTATTGAAGAAACTAGGGTTTCTCCTTCACTATCCCTTGTCTTTTAATTGATCATCATTCAAATCTAGTCTTTAGCAAAGAGAATCATCAATCATTTAATTCCCAAATTGTAACGAAATTATCAAGAATTGTGATCTCGCTACAAATATGTTCATTGACGATTCTTTTTGCTAAAGTTCATAATTCTCATAAGACTTAAGATTTAGTTTAGGATTTTGAACTACCGATTTCCTTCAAATCCTAAACAAGCGGAGATTTACTCACACATTATGGAAATAATAGAATCAAGAATTAGAAATTTCATAATGCAAGAATCTAAAGAAAGCAAGACTAAGAGTAATGATCACCTTTATTAAATCTTCTTCAAATTTACACAATTCCTCAATTCGAGGTACAGGACTAAGCTCCCGATCACTCCTTTGAAGATGTGAATTTGTCATCGATCTTTGCGTGGCTCGATCTGTAACAACAACATTTTTAATATACAAAGAATTGATTTAAATTCAATGTATACTTGGAGTATTTATTGTTGCTGATATCTCTTTAAGTATTTATTTCACTCCATAATTATAAGAAGGAGCTTATAGCTCATTGGTAATACCTTGCATTGCTAAACCAAGTCACCAGAGTCCAAATCTCATGCCCCACATTATTTTTTTAATATTATTTTGTTTTTGATTTTTAGAATACCAACAGTTACACGTGCGTTTCTCACAAATTTCCTTCTACACATGAAAAGTTAAATGCACCAGAAGCCACACCTGACGACCCCACACACCCCGACCACCTGACTCGGCCCGAGTCGGCCGGCGGACCGACCGACTCGGGCCGGCGCCGCCGGCCGGACTCGGCCGGACGGCCGAGTCCCCAACATAGAAGTTGGGTATCTTTTCCTGGTCAACCCCCTGCATACTTTAAATATTCGGATCGGTTACAAAGAGCCCATTAACCCCCATTTACTCCATTTTTTTAATGATTTTTATATAATTTTTACATTTTTTTAATTAAAACCCCTAACCCTAGCCTAACCCTATAAATACACCCCCTACCCTTTACCCTCTCATCCTAAATTTCTGAGTCCACTCTCTCAAAATTCCAAGAGAACTTTGGTACTTTAGAAACGAGCGAAAGGCGAAGCGCTGACGAAATCGACGGCGAAATTCCGGTGATCGTGCTAGGAACTCTCAACGACGAATCGACGCACCGGCAAACCCTCTACTTCCCTCTCACTCTCTAGTATTGTCCAAGCCCGTAAGTCCCCCTTTCTATCTTTCTTTTCTTTCATAAAAATACGAATTTACAAAACCCGACGGAATCGGAACAAATCCGATTTCCGATTCGGTTTTCTATAAAATCTCACTTCTCACCAATACATTCATGCTTAAACATCTCTATGTTGACTATTAATCACTTAACTAATAATTTGAATAAGTTTCCTCACATGAAATGATAACTTTTGCAATATATCGTATTTTTTCACTTAAATACCACAATATTTCGTTTTTACATTTAACCCCCTTAACATTGTTATACCTTAAAGTAGATCACGAGATAATGACCTACCTCCTCACACACTCATATGCAAACATAACACGCTACCTTGAAAACTTAGAATACGATAAAACAAGATTTTACATTTAAATACCATTTTTTTAATAAAACCTTTTCTAAAAGTTTTAGCTTTGATACACTTTTAAATAAATACCTCTCATTAGGAAAATACGATATGTTGTGGACATCGATCGTTTATCTAAACCTGACTTTGTGGTGTCTAGTCTAGGCAAGTGAGAAAAGGTAACTTTAAAAAACCCGTCTCACGATTCGTGAGCGGATCCCTCCTTTCCTTATTTGTACTTACCTGGCCACAATTGGCGGTGAAGAGGCGATTTGAGGCTTCTAACGACTTGTCGTTTAGACCATTTAGAAATAGGTTAGTTGGCATAGGAAACCCTAGAATCTAAAATACGGAAAATTTACACCTTTGCAAATAAATACCTTTTACTTTATAAAACCGTTTTCTAAAGGATTAGTATTTATAAAATCTTTGCAAAGCGCCACTACAACCCATCTTTGGGGAACCCGTTAGGGATAGTACGGTTTATCATGCACCCTCGGGCTTAGTAGTGCGAGATTCAGACCTCCGCAAGGAGCATTCGGTCTCGAAAGGTTTAAAATACGACATCTTAAGAAAATGAGATTTTTAGAATATAAAATTTTTATTGAAATTATTTTTGTATAAATATATGTATATTTATCATTAAAATATCTATTTTGTTATAATATAAATATTCCACTTTTTTCTAAAAAATCACAAGACTAAATTTTACATTAAAATACCATGAATTTCAAATAAATCAATATTACAGATAAATACCTTTATTTATGTAATTAGGATATTTTCACCAGGAATATCACAAAATAAAATTACACTAATTATAACTATAAATACGAATAATAAATACTTGGGGTGTATCTTGAAAACTATACAAAAGTATTTTTACATAAAACCCCCTCAAGTTTTATAAATTACCGTAAGGACCTTAGTAAATATAGGCCTTCGATTTACATTTCTTCTGTCCGACTCGGGTTTGAGTCTGATCATAATCCGACTTGAATATGATTCAAGTACTATATAAATCTATAATATTCCAATTCAATATGAACACATGAATCCAAGAATCCAGTTATCAATCTATACAACTTGACTGAATCAAACCATGGATATACATCCATTATCCAGTTTTTCCTTCTACATGATTATGCAGTTACAATCTATTTATTGATATCATGGTTTTGGTCAGTCATCCAACTTATACAATACAATACAACAATACAATCAAAACACTACGGGGTTTAAGGGGTAGATTGGTGCGGAAGGTGTTAGAAGTGGCACGAGACGGTAAGATTAAGACACCTAACCTATATTCCATTGCTGTTGTACCGTGGCTTAACGGTTCCTTGTACATCCCGTTTGCCCTGGTCTCTAGCATACTGAGACCCCTCTCGTATACACTGGCATCCTTCCATACCAAGCTACAAACAACAGCGTGAACACAATATTCTACAATATTATACTTTAGATGATACCTCTTATTCTGTCTTTTATAATTCTCCCTTATCTTTAGGACTTACCGAGCGACCTGTTCGCTGACGACATTCTATTTCTTTCTTCTTTGAATGTCGTCAGGTGTTTTGGACCCGTCAGAGATCGAGCCCACCGGTGAAGACTTAGATCAGTTCCACGAAGACCCCGAGCTCTAGACATTGTACCTTGTTCTATTCAGTATTTTTCATTACTGTTATGCCATTGTTTAGGCATCGCTTTTTATTCCAGATGTATTTATTTTTCATGCATTGTATAAAAGAATGTTGTTAATAAAGTTGCTTTTTTTTATATCTCTTGTCTCTTGTGATTTACCTTTATAATGCTTAGATACGCTTAGCGTATTTACTTCACAGTAAATACGTAGCGGACCTCGTCGCGTCCCCTTCGCCGTACATCGGGAAGCGGGGCGTGACACGATCGCCGTGAGACGTGGATCGGTCGCGGATCTTTTGCTCTTGATGACGATCGGCGTTGCAATAAAGGATCTTCTAATGTCGTTGCTTGATGAACTCTCAATGATTCTTGATCTTGATTTGAAATTGAATTTGAATTTAGTTTTTGTGCTAGAATTTTACCACCATCAATCCTTTTACCTTATCCCTAGATCCCCTTTTATAGATCTCAAATCAAGTTTCCCTCATAAGCTAGGTTGTTACAAGGAGCCTTCTAGAATAAGGTTGTTGTAGAGAAGTTTCCAGAAGAAGTCTGTTATAATGGAGCGTCTCAAATAAGCAAGGTTGTTAGAATGAATCTTCTGGAGAGAACACGTCATCGGAGCCCCCAACTCGGTCGCGGATCCGCGGCAACTCGGCCAACTCGGTCGCGGTTCCGCGGCCATTTGATGAGCTCACTGCATCATTTTTCTGTGGTCTTCTTCTGTTGGTGTCTGGGTGTATATTTGATATCTGGAATCTTTTTATCTCTTCTAAATCTCTGCCAGATTTTGTCTCTTTGACTTGCTGTATTTTATCGGCAAATTTGTGATTCCGATATCTGTTCTGAACTGATTTCTGCACAAGATCTCACTGAAGGGTGTCGAGATATACAATATCATGCATGAAATAATAAACACACAATTTCTTTCCAGAATGTTGATTATAATGTATAACACGTGATATTTGATATTTTCCAGATGGATTTGTAATACGTGTTATATTTACAATAAACGTCCTTAGATAATTAGAAAAGTGAGGAAATTGTTATGTTAAAGATTGCAATATTTTCGACTGAACAACTCCCTTCTAATCCTTGATCTTTTCTTCATCCTCTATTTGAAGGGCAACTTTTTCGGTCGTTTCTTTTCTTTCGGATGGCTCTATCAGGACTTCTGAAGATATATTTGTCGGCGAGAGAACCCTGCGGCTTTGCACAATGATCCTTACATCATCGAGGTCTTCATCGGCCAGTTCCTTAGCCAATTTGGCCAATGCATCCACCTTGCTGTTTTCTGCACGTGGTATACTGTCTAGGATGTAGGAGGGGATTTTTGTCGGCAGTTGCTGCACTCTTTCACCGTACATTATCAGCTCTGGATTGCATGTCTGATGGTCGCCATTTACTTGGCTAACGATCAGCTGGGAGTCTCCATATATGAGGAGGTCTTTGATTCCCATGTCGACAGCGATCTCGAGACCTGCTATCAAAACTTCATATTTAGCTTCGTTATTAGTCATCGGCTCTGTTAAGAAAAGGGCGTAACGTAATATCCCTCCTTATGGGGTCATGAAGATAAGGCCCACCCCGACTTTGATTATGGGGGTGTTTTTCTTTCACTTCTTCATGGAAGATACTCCATCGAAGTAGAGTTCCCATCGGGAATCATTTTCTTCCTTCTCTCCTTCGATTGTGTCAAACGCATGTTCATCCGACAACTCGCAATTTAAGGGGGAGTCGGCTGGTATCAGATGTTCCGCAAGAAAGTCGGCAATGGCCTGGCCTTTCACTGCTTTAAGGGGTCTATACGTTATCGAGAACTACATCAAGAGGAGGGTCCATTTGGCAAGCCTTCCTGTTAGTATGGCCCTTGACATCAGATATTTGAGAGGATCCAGTTTTGATATGAGATGGACCTCATATGCCAAGGCGTAATGTCTGAGCTTCGTTATCGCGAAGATCGGTGCCAAGCAATGCTTTTCGATGGGGAAGTAGTTGTTTTCTGCCCCTATGAGAACTCGACTCAAATAGTACAGAGCTATCTACTTTTCCTGATCGTTCTCTTGTGCCCATAGCGCACCTAGAGAACCCTCAAAGGCTGTTGTATATATGATAAGGGGTTTTCCCTTAACTGGAGCAGTCATAACCAGCGGATTTTGCAGGTATTGCTTGATTTCTTCTAGTGCATTTTGGCACTTTTGATCCCAGACGAACGGGGTCCCCTACTCATCAAATGACTGTAGGGATGGCATTTTTCAGAGATGTTGGTTATAAACCGCCGGACATAAGCAAGCTTTTCTTGAAGAGACCACAGTTGTTTGAGGGTTCTCGGCATGGGCATTTCTATAATTGCCTTGATCTTTGAAGGGTCAATTTCGATATCCCGGTGCCGTATGATGAATCCTAGGAATTTGCCTAAGGAGATTCCAAACGCGCATTCTAGAGGATTCATCTTCAGATTATACTTCCAAAGACGTCGGAACACTATTTTTAGATATTCCCAATGTTCTTCATGAGATCTACTTTTAACCACAAGTTCGTCGATGTAGCATTCGACGATCTCATGGATGAGGTCATCGAAGATCTTTGTCATGGCCCTTTGGTAGGTAGCGCCAGCGTTCTTCAGACCGAAGGGCATCACCTTATAGCAGAACATGCCTGGCGGAGTCTGGAAAGCGGTATGCTTTTGATATTCTAAATGCATTTTTATTTGATTGTATCCTGAAGATCCATCCATGAAGGAGAAGACCTCATGGGTATACGTGTTATCGATCATCGGCTCGGTAACAATTACTGAGAAATCATTCTTCGGGCAAGCTTTGCTGAGGTCCCAAAAGTCCACGCAGATGCGCACCGTCCTATTTTTCTTCATCACCAGAACGATGTTAGAGATCCAGTCGGGATATTGAACTTCTTGGATGAAGCTGGAGTCGATTAGTTTCTTGACTTCGGCGTTGATACTCATCTCAAGTTCGAGTCTCATCCGTCTCGACGCCTGTTTAACTAGCTTTATGTCCGGCGATATGGCCAATTTATGTATTGCTACCTTTGGACTAGACCCGGCATATCGGAATAGTTCCATGCGAAGCAATCTTTATATTGCATGAGCATGTCCTTCAACGTGGCTACCTGTTTTTCAGATAATAGCTCACTAACGAGCGTTGGCCTCGGATCGTTTTCCGTCCCTAAGTCAATTTTTCTTAAGTTGTCTGCTGTAGTGTGTATCCCATCTTCCAGCTTCTTTGGTGCTGGTCGAAACTCAGAGATTACCTCATCCTCATCTTCATTTACGAAGCACAAGTGGAGGTCATCCATAGTCTCATGCCCTCCCTCTTTTAAGAGCGTTATCATATGGCAGGTGCGAGTTCCCTTCCATTCTTGATATTGAGCCGGTCCTATCCTCATGGTATAGATCCTCTTTGGCTCATGCTTTTGCAGCAAGGTTACCTTCCAGCTGTCGGATAAAGCGAACCTATCTTGTTGATACTGGTCTTCTACCCAATCTTTAAAGGTGAAGCAGTCTTCGAGGGGATGATCTATTGCTTGGTGGTAGGAGCAATAATCCGGATGATGGACCTCGTTTATTTGTTCGAGATGCCGAGACTCCGGAAGCATCATCATTTGGTGCTTCATGAAGGTTGAATATTTTCCTTGTCTTGTTGATTGTTCGCGTTTTTGCGTGTTCTAAAATTTTAATTACTGCAATTAAGACGGTGTCGCTTGGTGGCTAGCCGGTTGAGTACGGGTCGATCCACAGGGAGAAGGATTCCTTTTCTTTATGTTTTAACGAGTTAAGTCCAAAAAATTGGTGGTTTTGTTTTAAGATCTAAGAATGAGATAAAAGTTGATAAAAAGCTTGCTAGGGTTAGGATTAGGTTAGTTCGAGATAGGGATCTTCTCGCTTCTATCAATGCCGTAGTTATGAATAAAGGTGTTAGGGTAATCGGCAACAACGGGGATTAGCATGACTGAGAAGAAACTAAGTTTCTTCCTTTTGGTCCTTGTCCGTCCGTTCTTGGCTCTTAGCCCTAACCTCCAGTTAATTCAATCACACCCGGTCTAACTAGGGAATCACCGCTATCACGTAAGATAGGGTACCGTAGTGAGCGGTGTGTGGTTGATTTAAAAAGAGTCCTTTTAATAAAATTATATGGACAAAGAAAGGAGTGAGAGAGATTTCCATCTCTCAAACCTTCCCTATCCTAACCCTAACAAGTGAGGGATTACTCACTCATTAGGAAAGTTATGATCAATGAAATTCATTTTTTTATAATTTTTATATTAGAAAACTAAATTGCCGATATTAAAAGAACAGATAAAAATTGCAAGAATTAAATTCAGATAATAAAAGAATGCGAGATAAAAATAAAAACTCTTACTTTATTGATGACCTCAAGAACGCATTACAATTGAATATAGATCTAGAAAAAAAAAACAAAGAGAGGCACTCTAAGAAAGGCACCCTAGAAGAGGCACCCCTTTATTTGGCTTTGAGCCCTCCTATTTATAGATGGGAAAACCCTAGGTTTACATTCTGATCCATACATGAAATTACAAAACAACCCCAAATACCGAGTCAAAGCACCGACACCCTACCGATACGTGCATTGCACGGCCGCGGAACCGCGGCAGAATAGCCTGTTTGGTCGCAGATCCGCGGCCATTTGGTGGGCTCATGGGCCCAATTCTTTAGGGTTTCTTCAAATTGCTTTTATCTTCTATTTTCTTCACTTGGTCTCTCAGAATCTCTTCAATTCTTTTCCAGATATTCAACAATAGACTTTTTACCGTGAGCTTCACGTTGAAATCTTGAATCTTGTGTTGCCCTTGAACTTTTTGCATTGAACTGTCTAATGATTTTCAATTGTTCCTTGAAATGGTGGGCGGCATCATACGGATTCATCTATTGTTGGTCGTAGTCTCGCATTTGTAGCGTATTTTCATGAATTTCACTGTAATAATCTGAGAACCTGTAACCTGCAACTATTTAGCAGACATGGATCAAAAGCGCCTATTTATTTGTAATATGATTAAGAATGGGCGATATAATAATGCAAATTTCTGATATGAACAAATACCCCCAAACTTATCTTTTGCTCGTCCAGAGCAAAACCAATTTTATTCTCGAAAAATTCTAATCTCACTTTCGCAGGGAAACGCGATTACACTGAGCTCGTGCAACAAGCCGTTAAACCTCTAGGTGTCCCTAGTAGGAGGAGTGTTGTCTCCTGAGGGATTTCAGCGGATACTACCCATAAATCCGATCAATTTGGCCTGTTGACTTTCATTCTTCAATTCGATATTCTAGCAAGAAATTCTATTATCTTAAACTTAGAAATCATCAACCCGTATTTTTCATACTCACTTATCATTTAACTTAAGATCGTATATGTTCTGCAAATTTATTAAGCTTTCAACATCTTTGAATTTTCCCTCTAAGGTTCCATCTCAACTTAGGAATTTTTATCATTTCTAATGAAGGTATAAGCCCTAACTTTCATTCCTATCTCTCATCCAAACCCCAATCATATATCCCTACGTATGTATATGTATCACCCCTACACTTGGAAATTCAATTCAAGCTATCATACCCTTGTCCATCATCCAAAGTACTTTTAGTTGGTGAATTCTAGATGAAATTGCTCACACATCTTTCATGCGACCGTTAATATTTCTTGAAGTACTAACGACCGATTACAAAATGTGTTCGCGCATTTAGGCGTAATTCCTCGTCTTGTAATACCTAAGGCTTTAGCAGTGACTCCCAAACCAGTTGGTCTAAGGCACTAGGTGATAAAGCATCCTCGCTATATATTTTATTTATGCAGCCTTAAGTAATTACAAAACCAGTGTTCATTTTTTTATGTCTCTTTATTCACCACTTATACTTTTTTTTTATTTTCTCTCATACTAAGGATTTTTAGACAAGAGCATTTCAAGGTATCCTCTACTATCCCAAGTTTCAAGGTGCATGTATGTGTCAGTTCTAGGGTATATATTTTCAGAATTTAGACTTAAGGTTCAGAATTATTTTTCAGACTTACACTTCAAATAAAAAAATTTCAATACTCTTTCCTTGTTTTGACTTAGCCTAAGAACTGAACTCAAAATTTGCCTATTTCTAAATAAACTACAAGGACGTATATTTTCTACAGTTAAACTTTAAGAAAGGTTATTTTTAGGATTTTTTAATTTACTAAGTTTAGGATCTAGTTTTTCCTAACTAGTCAACCATCATGTTGAACTTAAGTCAAATATGGCCAAAATTGAAATTTTCAATTTTTTTAATTTTTGATTTTTATGGGGTTTTTTTTTAAATAAGTATGCAAATGCAAAAATATACACATGAATGCGAAGGAAGAAAGCTTACCGAGCACACCCCCAAACTTAAACTTGACAGTGCCCTCACTGTCAGGCTACACCAAGAGGGTCAAAGTTGTCGGCACTCCCCTGTTTATTTAGAAAAAAAAATTTAATAGAAAAAGAAACAAAATATATATACAAAAAGGTCCCCCCCAAACTTAAGTGAAACAGTATTTCCATAGTTTAAGTGTTAAAGTTCAGAGTTAGGGAGAAGAAAACACAGTATCAAGCTATACAAGGCCTTACACAGGCAAAGGTTAGCACCAACCATTCAAAAAATTTATCGTTATAATGGTGTGGTTGGTGAAAGAATGGAGTGTAGAGAAAAGAAATGAGAAGCACACGAGACCGTGTGGTGATAGAAGCAGTATACAATCTCGGTGGAGGAGAAGAATGGCGGAAGGGAGAAAAAATGGTGTACGAACTTGAGGGTGAAAATGAATTGAATAAATTAGTACCATCTGTAATGATCGATGTGAAAAGATGGATTGTACTAATCTATCAATATGGCAAGAAATTGGGTCAAATCTCTCAAGATTCATGAGAAAACATGGGTACATCGAACTTGGTAAACCAGACATTGAAAATGAAAGTGTAACGGTTTCTTGCAAGGTCGGAGCGAGGATGGAGGGAAGTGGGTGAGGAAGGGTATCGGTTAAAGATTCAGGAGGGTGTGCGCAGTCAATGAAAGGGATAGAATGAATTGGAAAATCCGACTCCTCAAGTAGAACTGCTTCATCCTCAATAATTTCCTCAATACTTTCCTCAAAATCAAGCCGCATATGAAGTTCGGGAGAAACATTTAATGACTCGGGATGATGAATTGGAGAGAGAAATTCAGTTAAATCTGCGGGTTCATCATCCAAAATATTCCCAGCGTCGATATCCTCAATCAAGTGAAAATAAATTTTCTTAGACACCTCATCAAAAGCATGGATATTAATCAATTCTGGTTCTAGAGTGGAGGTGTAGAGGTCAAAAGGATTGGTGATGGTTTCATTCGAAAAGGACCCTTCACAATCAGGTAAATCAAACACTACAAAGTCACACAACTCATTAAACGTTTTATCTTCAACTGGTGAATCGCGTGGGACACTCGATAGACATTCAAAACCGGAGTTGTGGGATTCAATTGGGGATGGGTAGGTTTGATTTGGAAGGGTGTACAGCTCACTCTCACCACTCAAATTCTCAATCTGTCCAACCGCCTCATCATACATTAGAAAATTTGGAGCTAGTTAGAAACTAGCTTCCGGGTCACTAGGTTGCATAAGGGCGGCCATGGACGCATTCAAATCCATCATCTGTTGGCATGACGCTACCATAAAGTCTTTTAACGACAGTTTCAGACTAGACATGGGTTGTGACGGGGTTTCAGTAAAAGATTCAAAGTTGTTTAGATACGTGAAACTCCCAAATGGTCGTGTAGAATCGATGTCTAGGGAATGTGAAAAAGTTGGGTAGGACTGGTAGGAATTGAATGGTTGGATAGAAGTAGGATCAACATTTGGATAAGAAGGTGAATGGAATTGTTGATCCAAAGAATTCGCAGTGGTGAAAGGAGTGAAAGATCGGTTACGAGATTGTTCAATATGTTCAGCAATAGACATGGGTTTCGGATTTACGACAGGACTAGAAAAAGGAGTATCAACGTAAGAAGGTGGTGAAGGTTAAAATGGTTGATATAATGTGGATTGCGGAGTCCAACTGATTGTCCTAGATGCGTCTATTCGATCTTTCAAAGAAATTTTAGGTATGGAGGGGTCGTTCGAAATTCGACCAAAACAAGAAGCGTAGAAAGTAATGTCTGGTTGAGGGTACCAAAGTTCAGCAAGAGTTTTGCGAGGTGGGGTACCCATGATGTGATGAGAGAAAGGAAAAGAATGAGATTTTTTTTCAATTTTTATTATTTTTTTTTAAAAATTTGTTTGTTTTTGGAGTTTTGAAATTTTTGAAAGTGTTTTTTTTAAAAAGAGTTTTGCAAAAATTTATACGGAACTACAGCACAATCACAATTTAAGTATGCACAATCAAGCCTAGAGCTAGGGTCTCCTAAGTCAAGTAGACTGCTCCTAACTGGTCCAAAGCGACAAGTTGTGAGATATCCCTCAAATCGCCTCTTCACCGCCAATTGTGGCCAGGTAAGCACAAATGAAGAAAGGAGGGATCCGCTCACGAATCGCCGTGAGACGGGCCTTTTAAAATTACCTTTCTCACTTGTCTAGCCTAGGCACCGCAAAGTCAGGTTTAGATAAACGACTGAATGCCTACAACCTTTCTCTGTCCTAATGAGCGCGACAGTCCTTAATTGGCTGAGTCTAGATAATTTTTATTAACTCGAGGGTGATGCATATGCTTTTTTGTGATTTTTGGGGTCCTAGGAAGGGTGATGAAATCCCCATCCAATCTTGATTCGTGTTATAGCCCCTTAAAAATCCGTATTAATTATGCAAAGCAGTTAACACACCAAAAATCTAAAACACTTGCAAAAAAAAATTTTATTTGGCAGCGCAAAGAATCCTGCACAAAAATGATCTATTGGAGAGGGAGAAGAAGTTTTGAGCAAAGAACCCTGCAGGAAAATCTTTCAGAGGAGCACAGAGGGTAGAAGAGAGGATAAAATAATCACAGAAAACTTTTGGGAAGATGACGTCACGGGTTGACCGCGGTTCCACGGTCAACTGCCTATATCCGCCGCGGTTCCGCGGTGGTTCTGTTAGTTTGGATCTCCAAATTTTTCCTGTTTGCTGTTATGGTTCTCCTCTGCCTGTTCAGATCCTCTGTTTCCTGATTTGTTCACTGGGTCTGCTCCAGATCTGAATCAGTTCATCTTTCCATTCCTGCACAATTCGCACAAAAGCAGATCAAAAAATAACAAGATGATTTTTTTTGATTTTTTTTTGTTTTAAAATTTTTCAATTTTTATGATTTTTTTTATTATTAACCCGAAATTACACAAAGAAAGAGATTACCGTCTCCCCGGCAATGGCGCCATTTGATTGTTCGCGTTTTTGCGTGTTCTAAAATTTTAATTACCGCAATCAAGACGGTATCGCTTGGTAGCTAGCCGGTTGAGTACGGGTCGATCCACAGGGAGAAGGATTCCTTTTCTTTATGTTTTAACGAGTTAAGTCCAAAAAATTGGTGGTTTTGTTTTAAGATCTATGAATGAGATAAAAGTTGATAAAAAACTTGCTAGGGTTAGGATTAGGTTAGTTCGAGATAGGGATCTTCTCGCTTCTACCAATACCTTAGTTATGAATAAAGGTGTTAGGGTAATCGGCAACAACGGGGATTAGCATGACTGAGAAGAAACTAAGTTTCTTCCTTTTGGTCCTTGTCCGTTCGTTCTTGGCTCTTAGCCCTAACCTCCAGTTAATTCAATCACACCCGGTCTAACTAGGGAATCACCGCTATCACGTAGGATAGGGTGCCGTAGTGAGCGGTGTGTGGTTGATTTAAAAAGAGTCCTTTTAATAAAATTATATGGGCAAAGAAAGGAGTGAGAGAGATTTCCATCTCTCAAACCTTCCCTATCCTAACCCTAACAAGTGAGGGATTACTCACTCATTAGGAAAGTTATGATCAATGAAATTCATTTTTTTATAATTTTTATATTAGAAAACTAAATTGCCGATATTAAAAGAACAGATAAAAATTGCAAGAATTAAATTCAGATAATAAAAGAATGCGAGATAAAAATAAAAACTCTTACTTTATTGATGACCTCAAGAACGCATTACAATTGAATATAGATCTAGAAAAAAAACAAAGAAAGGCATCCTAAGAAACGCACCCTAGAAGAGGCACCCCTTTATTTGGTTTTGAACCCTCCTATTTATAGATGGGAAAAACCTTAGGTTTACATTCTGATCCATACATGAAATTACAAAACAACCCCAAAGACCGAGTCAAAGCACCGACACCCCACCGACACGTGCATTTCACGGCTGCGGAACCGCGGCCGAATAGCCTGTTTGGCCGCGGATCCGCGGCCATTTGGTGGGCTCATGGGCCCAATTCTTTAGGGTTTCTTCAAGTTGCTTTTATCTTCTGTTTTCTTCACTTGGTCTCTCAGAATCTCTTCAATTCTTTTCCAGATATTCAATAGTGGACTTTTTACCGTGAGCTTCACGTTGAAGTCTTGAATCTTGTGCTGCCCTTGAACTTTGTGCATTGAACTGTCAAATGATTTTCAGTTGTTCCTTGAAATGGTGGGCGGCATCATAAGGATTCATCTATTGTTGGTCGTAGTCTAACATTTGTAGTGTATTTTCATGAATTTCACTGTAATGATCTGAGAACCTGTAACCTGCAACTATTTAGCAGACATGGATCAAAAGCACCTATTTATTTGTAATATGATTAAGAATGAGCGATATAATAATGCAAAATTCTGATATGAACACTTGTCTTAGGGGAAAGAGTATTCCTGACCCATCTTCTTTATAAACGACGGGTTCCAATCGACCTTTTCTCGATTGCATAGCTTCTTGGATCCACTTTGTTGTTTTCGGACATTGTTTGTGTCCTTTGCCCTGTTTTTACCTTTATTTCGGTCTTTTCCTCTGTCGCGAGAACGTACAGCGGGCTGGGATGAAGCACGTTGTAGTCTTCTTTCTCCGCAGATTGCTGATTGAGACGCTGCGTCCTGGCCTTTCCATAAATATCCATTTCGCGGCTGTGATTGTCTCAGCTCTTTTGACAAGCTTTTTTTATTATCTTGTCTATTTGTTCTTCGAGCGATGGACTTAACATTCTTAGAGTGGGATTTCGCTCTGTTTCAACGTCACGGCCATTTGGAAGAGCGTTTTCCTCTTCACTGGAGCTGTTTATGACGCGGTAGCTGTGGAACTACTCCCGTTTCCTGGACTGAATGTATCTGAGCCCGGTTGTCTCCATCTTCCCGTTGGGCATCTTTCGCTGAGTCCTGAGAATATGCCAAATCTTTTTGTAGAATTGGGCTTGCCGAACAGTTTGTTCGAGGGGTACACCTTGGAATCTTTACAGCCTTTTCAATCCCTCCGCGTAGTATCTTGACAGACGGATTAGTTGAAGCCTGTTGAGTGCAAAATCGGCACCATGCCAGACTTCTTTTTCTACTTTAGTCTCCGTAGATTGGTAGAAGAGGATCGTCTTTTCACCTCTTCGCCTGGGAGGGACGTAGAAAGTCTATAGTTCTTATACACTGTATATATGAAGCGCATCAAGTTCCTTATAATGCCGAGGCAGAGCCATTGTGATTTGCAGACTCTGATCTGCTCCGGCGAAGGTTTTCACTGACGGGCGGATGGAAAACACTTTGTTGGCCTCATCCTCAGAGTCGTTGCCAAAGACCAGGACAGGAGTAGATGGTCCGGGCCTATTGTTTTCTTTTTGGGGTTGTCCCAAGTAGAATATTTCTTCATCTTCCTCGGAATCACTCCCAAAGATCAGGATATTGGAAATGGACTTCTGTTTATCCTCCGGCTTATGAAACCTTTACGTATCCTCGAAGTCTAGTAGGAAGTACTTTGCGTCTTCATATTTTCGGACCTCGTTTACAGAGAACGGATTTAGCTCCCATGTGACGGTGTATTCCAAGCCGTCTTTGAAATATTTCATACACTGATGTTGTGTAGAAGGGATAACGTTGTGCTCGTGTAACCAAGGTCTGCCGAGTAAAGAGTTATAGTAAGTCTTGGCGTCGATGAGATGAAATTTGATGTCAGTGACGAGCAGCCCAAAACATAGCGTCAATATTATAGACCCAAGCATCCATGACGACTGTGAGTCGAATCCGGAGATGGTAATTTTGTCTTGGGCCAAATGCTGAACGTTCATGCAAATTTTCTTCAGCACCCTTACGTTGAGAAGGTTGACAGAGGATCCGTTGTCGACAAGGATTTTTCCTATCTTGATGTCGTGGCAGTACCCGGTGACATATAATGGGAGATTATGTTCGCACGTACCGAGGAGGAGATTTTCATCGCTGAATGTAATGTCAGACGTATGGACCTCTGCCAGTTTATCTTTCATCTTCTCTTCCATGAGGAAAGCTTGGAACTGATCTGGCTCTTGTAATGCCTTGATCAGAGAACCTCGTGCATCTTTGGACATGAGGAGAGCATCCAGTATACTCAGTTGTGAGGGTATTTTCCTCAAATGTTCTAGGACATTATAATTCACCTTTTTTTCCTAGGCGGGTCCCTTGCTGCAAACTCTTTGACAACTTCACCGTCGAGGGCAATTACCTCAGGGATTTTTTCTTTCCCTTTTTCCTTTTTGCTCGAACCTTTGTTTGTAGATCCGAGATTCTTTTCAGGCAGCGTGCGGTTACACAGCTGAATGTTCTCATGGTTCTTCTCCTCCTCTTCTTTTCCAGAAGTGGAGTCTTTGAAGAGAGGGCTGAGAGGTATTTCGTCCTCAGAATCACTCCCGAAAGTAAGAACTTGGGGTTTTTTTCCTTCTGAACTGGTATCAACCATATGACAGTTTCCAATCGTTTTTTCACACGCATCTGTCGCACTATTTTGTTGTCGATGAGCTTGTCGCTTCATCCTCTTAAAGTATTTTTGATGGGCAACATATCTTTGCTATCATTTCTTGAAGGTACTGCATTCTTCGGTGGGGTGGGTAACCCTCCGATGATATATGCAGTAATTTGGATGTGAATTCTCTACGTCGAGACATATGACCCCGGGAGTATTTCCTACTAGAGGTGGCAACTTCATTCCCATTGACAGTGCTTTGGCGAACCGCTTCTCTTCCTTGATCCTGCTCTTATTTGTCGCAGATATGCCTTGGTTTGGTTGGAGTATTTTACGACTCATCCTTACCGCAGCTTCTTCATCCTGACGCTGACGCTTAGCCTTTTCATATATTGTTGTTTCACATTCTCGGTCAGCTTTGCTTTTGTGAAAGGCTTCGTTTAACAGCCTATCGATCGGGTCTTCTGGAAGTTCTGGGGACTTTAGCACCGATCCTACCCCCAGTTTCTCTGCGTTGTTTTCTGACGCCAAGGGAGTTTCTTCGTCATTTAACGATGAATGGGAGACCATGTAGCAGCTTGCTACATAGTCTTCTGTTTCTTCTGATGAGTCATTTTCCACATCATTGTCACTATCTTCGTTCTCAAGAATATGCTTGAGGAACTCTTTGAGGGTGACCGGTGTCCGCGCCATCTGGTTGTAATCCTCCAGTGCGTCAATGTACTTTTGTAGGTCTGTGCGCTTGTCATACTCGGCAGGCTGCACAGGCTTCTTGGTCTTCTTCTTTTTCTTCGAAGACTTTGAAGGCTTGACTTGGGAATTTTGCCCTTTTTCAACAATCTTCGGTACGGGGAACAGTTGCAACATTCCTTTGATGATTTCAGGTTCAAGTGGGCTTTTCCACCTTACTTCCGGACATGCCTGTAAATCTTTCAGCATTCTTTTGGTTTTAGCTGAAAGAACGACTTCCCATGGAGTTTCTTCCACGAGCGAGCATGATGCCCCTGGCGCATCCACCTTTTTGGGAGTGTGCTTCTGGGATGGGTTTACCCTCCAGTTCTCAGACAGCGCGAACTTTCCCTGCTGATACTGGTCCTCGACCCGGTTCTTGAAGACGTAGCAATCCTCAATTTGGTGGCTCATCATTCTGTGATAGGAGCAGTAGTTGGGGTTGTTGACGTCGCCGGGTTGCGGTGGATGCCGTGGGTCTGGCAAAGTGATGAGTTTGTTGTGCACTGCCAATTCAAGTAGTCTCCTCGTCTTGTCATGGGGAAACCAGTAAGCGCGTCCTAATCTTTCCTCCTAGGATAGGCGCGCACGCGCGTTGTTTAGGCGAGCAGCCAGTTTTGGGCCACTCGTTTGTTGTTGTGTGTTGGAAACGAAGGCCGCTTTCCCTTTACCTTTGTTATTTCGAGGGTCCTTATTTGAGGAGGATGGCCCGTGGCCCATCTGGTCCATTTCGGCAAGTTTATCTATCAGAGCCTGGTAGGTCGTTGATTTGAAGAATGTCATGAACTGGGACACACTCATTTGAGGATCAAGGGTCCCGATGAACATGCCCATAGCGGGAGATTCTTCAATGCGTTGTTTGCACTTTGACCATAGGTTTCGCCACCGAATCGCGTATTGGACCTAAGTTTCTCCTGGCCTTACCCTGGCATTGATTAATGTCGTGATTAGAGTGCGCTCGCTCGCGCTGGCAAACCGCTGTGTGAACAGCAGTTCCATTTCTGTGAATGTTTTAACGGAGTCATTTGGGAGCTCCGAGTACCATTCAAAGGCTGTCTCTGACAGACTGCTAACGAATTAGCGAAACAACAGTTTATCGTTGCCTCCAGTGTTGCTGCACAGATCTCTGAACTGCGCGACGTGCTGGTGTGGGTTGCCTGTCCCTTTGTATACATGGAACTTGAGGATTGTATATCCCGGCGGGTATTTGATTTGGTCATACCAGCCTGGATATGGTCGCCCGGTTTTGACAATCTGGCCTGCAACTTCACTAGCTTGATGAGCTCTTATTTGTTGAGCTATATAACCATCAAAAGCAGCCTTGGAGATTGTTTCCTCCATAGCTGCCGATAAGGCCGGAAGAGGATTTGATGTTTCCCCTCTGTCATCCTCGATAATTTTCGGCGAATCCTCGGCTGGGGGTTCTGGCTGGATCATCATTCCAACCATATCCTCCATCTGCTTTATATTGCGGCCGCTTTATCTTTTCTTTCAAGCACCCTTCGCGGGAACACTGTATCGATCTCCTGCTCCTGGCGTTGTTCGGCCTCTTTTTCCGAACTTTCTTTCTGTCCGGTAAACGCTTCCATTTTGGTCAAAATTTCTTGGAGCTTCTGTTGTTGCTCCTGAGCTTTAGTCAGCGACCGAGTTTGCGATTGGTGACCTACGGAAGCACGGCTTTATTCATTCCCGAAATCCATGTAGACCGTATGCACGATCATGCCCCCAGACTTAGGGCGTTTGGGTCCATCACCTTTGGGATTTGCCGCAGGCGGTGGGATTTTCTCCGGTCTCATCTTTTTGTGGGAGGTCGAAGTTGAAGGAGCCATTGTAACAGGCTCCCGCACAAAAGAAGCCCCTCGCTGTATGACGGAGGGATGGTCTTTCACTTGCCGCACCTTTGATTTCTTTGATCGACGAGGGTGGTCTTTGTCGATCACAGAGTCTTGAACTTTCCACCAAACTCTATGAATTTAGGAAGAGAGACGCTGATGGGGGCGCTCCGGTTCTGCCTGAGCAATGACCTCTGTGGGTGGGGGCGATTTCTTTAGTACCGCCGTTGGAGAGTTCTTGCGTGCCCTCCTGAGAAGATCAAAGTTGTTCCCAGTTGGAACAGCAGCGTCAATTTCCACCATTAGAGCTGGTGGGGTAAGTCCAGAAGGGGAGTTACCCCCAGCTTTCCTCACTCGGCGCCAGTGACGACGTCGAGCATGTCTTGTAAAAGGGACCGCCTCAGTTTTGGAAGCGGATTTGTTGTGCCCCCGGCTTTGGTGAGAGGCTGCTATTAGTGTCAGCCTGTTGAAGACCGGCATCCTGATTGAAGTTTGGAGAGAAACTGTCAATCTTTCAAAGACCGGTGTTCTGATGGGGGAAGCGCTTTTGACGGCTTCGCCCGTAGCAGAAGTTGGGAGGGCTATCCATTTTGGGGCAGCCCCTTCAGGTATCCCCATTCGAGTTCTTGCTCAGCCTGTTGAAGACTGAGACACCAGATTTAGACGGCCTATTGAGAGGGGCCGTTGTGGTTGCAAATCGATCGAAGACCGACCTCTTGGGAGCTTCCTCTTGCGGTGGTGAGGCACTGAAACTCACTGGTGGGAGCATCCCAAAGAATAGTCCAGTAGTGGCTTGTGTTACTTGCCCCACCGGCATTGAAAAGATAGAGGCCGCGTTGGGCCCGTAGGTCACTCCTCCGGCTGGGGTGGAGCGAGTGTTGCTGTTGCATGTTGTGCAGTTGGAAGCCATTGATTTTTTTCTACACATGAGCAAGACACCAAATTTTAGTACCTCGAATCCAAGGGCAACCATAGCGAACCGCGATTTTCTTCTCGAAACACAACACACGAAGTGTGGAGTGGAAAGAAGAAAAGGTCCCACCGAACGTGCCAGAATATGTTCACCGCCGGAAGATAAGGATGAACTGGGATGAATAATCTTGCCTGAATCTGGGGACAGATACTATTTGGATTTATCCGTCCACCTCTCCAAAGATGCCAAGTTGATTTATGGCACCGTATATCGGAAGTTTGGACGGATGCGACCGTTGTAGCAGACTTCTTCAGATTCCCCCTCATTTTATGAGGGGGTTTTGATTGTGGGGACGCTCTTCCCTGCAGGCGCAAGCCCCTGCAGTTAATTACGTTATCGCGTTACGATAACCACTTTCTCCTGCTCCGGCAGTTCACTTCGTGTCGTGTGTATTTTTGTTTGTTTTGGTTGCCCGTGGATTGTATATGGAGACTAGTTTGTGTCGTCACCCATAAGGCGCGGATTAGTCCAAATCCGTATATTTTAGATTTGGGATTAGGTTTATTTAAGGACTGTTAATCTGGTTTGAGATTAAGATCGACTTAAAACATATGAGCATTTTGGCCCAATTATTTTAGTTT
The DNA here is from genome assembly GCA_030015575.1 of Agapanthus africanus. Taxonomy (NCBI): domain Eukaryota; kingdom Viridiplantae; phylum Streptophyta; class Magnoliopsida; order Asparagales; family Amaryllidaceae; genus Agapanthus; species Agapanthus africanus. The sequence continues at coordinate 798,930,113 of CM057340.1, forward strand.
AAGGACATCACGGTTCATTATCGCCATGTTTGAGGCAAAATTTTAGTTTTGGGACATTTCAGTCCAACATTCCCATTTTGGGGACGAATGTTAGTTTAAGAACATTTCGGTCCAACATTCCTTATTTAGGACGAATGTTAATTTAAGAACGTTTCGGTCCATTATCGTCGTATTTGGGGCGAATATTAGTTTAAGGATATTTCAGTCCAACATTCCCATTTTGGGGACGAATACTGGTTTAAGAATATTTCAGTCCATTGTCTATCTTGTGCGCACGTGTATTTGTTACATGGCGGAGTAAACGAGGGTGACATGGAATGCGCCCAATTTGGGGTGCGATCCGATTTAAAGTGTGCACGTCAATTTGGAAGTGCATCAATGTGGGATGTATCATTCCCTATCTTGACGAAATTTTATATCAAGTTAGGACGAGAAAGGAGTTGTTGGTTGTCAGGACCCGCCACCTCTCTGAAGACATTGAGGAATTACAACGACATATATCAGAGGTGTAAAGAGATGCACCCTTAAACCAAATCTCGTATTTGAGGGAATGGGGGGATGGACCTAAGAATCGTTAGTCATATTTGAAACTAAGATTATCTTAGGAGATATGGGATGAATATCATTTTGGATATCATCAATGAGAGATCATTAGTCATGTTTGAGACTAAGATTAGTTTGGAAATCATGAGCAATGTGGGCTCGGTTGATTTAGAATCAAAGAAGCTTAACCTCAGGAAATTTAGCACATTTGGGCTGAGATTGGGTTTCTATACTATCCAGTGGTGTTAAACACTAATATAAGCAGTGCTCACGTATATTTCACGTAGGGTGTTGGAATAGTGCTGAGCACTAATCTTCTCTGGCGCTCATGTGTGAAACATGTAAGGCGCTACTATAGTGCTAAGCACCAATCTTCTCTAGCGCTCACGTGAGAAACATGTGAGGTGCTCAGATATGGGCGCTGCCCAACCAGTGCTAAGCACTTAGTCATTTTGACTGAACATGGAGTGCTAAGGACTTTGCATGGCACTCACGTGGGAAGCACATGAGTGCTGAGCATTAATTTCAGGTTTTATTTGCTCACCCCCTTTTTGACATAAGTGTTGAGCACTTGACTGGAGCTCACGTGTGAAGTACGTGAGACGCCAGATTTTCGGTTTTCAAGAGTGTTTCGCGTGTATTTCACGTGATTGCTTAATTTTGGGGTGTTGAGCTGCCTTATTTGGTGGTTGCCTAATCAACACAAAGGAGCTTTTCTTTGCTCTTTGGACGCTCACGTGGAAAGCACGTGAGGCATTTTAGTTTTTCTTTTGTTTGTTTTAAGCACTCACGTGGGAAACACATGAGGCAATATAATAGTGCTAAGCACTAATTTTACTCATGTGTGTTTCACGTGAAACACCAAGTTCTTCTTGTTTTTAGAGATATTAATCTCTGTTAATGACATTTTAGTCATTGATGATTATCAAGATTTCTGTTTTGAAGATCTTGAATCATCATCATTGTTTTTATTGGAGAACTAAGTTCTCTTTATTTTTATAAGAACTAAGTTCTTTATGTAGAATTAAACCCTAATTTCGGGAGAATTAAATTCCCAGAACATATATTCTTTTTCTTTTTCTTTTTCTTTTTCTTCTTTTTAATCTAGTTCTTTTCCCTAAGTTTTGAATCTGAAGAACAGAATCTCCCCGATGAGAATTAAATTCTCAACTTGTGAGGAGATTTGCTTTTGCAAATCTCAAATCAGAGCAAGAACTAAGTTCTTGTATGAAGGGTTAAACCCTTATATCCATTATACTAGGCAAGAAGGATACTTTTAATCTCTCCTTTTTTATTTACCTAGAGTGTTTTGAAGGAGGAAGGTCTTCTTTTTTTGAGAATTAAATTCTCTGTTCTCTCAAGAGCTCACTATATTTTGGCAGGAGCTTATAGGGGGGTTTTCTATATTGAGACTTGAAGTCTCAGGTCCTTTATATAGTGGAGACAGGTTTGTTAATTAATTTTTAGAAAATCTCTCATTGAGAGATTCCAATTGGTTTAATTGGACTCAAAATTGATTTAGGGACTTTTACCCACCGTTGGATCTTTGATCCAAGTGTTTCTCTCTTACAGAATATGTTTTCTTATTTTAACAAGATTGAGGGAATATTATCCCATATATAGAATAAAATTCTATTGAACGGTGATATTTTTATTACCATTGGATTTTTAATCCAAGGGTGCTCGGTTTAACAGAGCACAATCTTTCTTTGTTTAGAAAGATATGGGAAATATTTTCCATCTTCTTGGATCTTTGATCCACTAACTTTCTATTTAACAGAAAATATTCTTCCCAATAGAATTTAATTATATACTTAATCACCATTGGATCTTTGATCCAACGGTTCCTTGTTTGGGTAGAATTTAATTCTACGTAAGGAGGCACCCTCACGTGTTTAACACGTGAAGCTTATTTAGCTTCTCTGATTTGGCGCCCATATGACCTGCATATGGGCGCTCACGTGTTTAACACGTGAGGCCAATTTGGCCTATAATTGTTTGACTACAGCGCCTATATGCTTTGCATATAGGCGCTCACGTGTTTAACACGTGAGAGGCTTATTTAGCCTATTAAGTGTTTGATTGCAGCGCCTATATGCAGATAATATAGGCGCTCACGTGTTTAACACGTGAGATTTGAGTTGTGGGAAATTTTCTCCCCTTTTTCTTTTTTATGAGGGAACAATGATCCTACTAGTTTCGAGCAGGCCATTAACAGTAGGGACTCTATAAAATGGCTTGATGCTATGAAATCCGAAATGGAGTCCATGTACACCAACAAAGTTTGGACTTTGGATGTTGCTCATCCTAGGGTAAAACCCATTGAATGCAAGTGGATCTTCAAAAAGAAGATTGGTGCAGATGGACAGGTGGAAACCTATAAGGCTAGACTTATTGCAAAAGGTTTTCGTCAAAGACCAGGAGTCGACTCTGACAAAACCTTTTCTCCAGTGGCTATGCTGAAATCCATTTAGATCTTACTTGTCATTGCTGCCTACCATGACTATGATATCTGGCAGATGGACGTTAAAACGGCTTTTCTAAATGAAAGTTTAGAAGAGTGTGTTTATATGGATCAGCCGGAGAGATTCTTAAACAGTGGGAGCAGCAGGAAGGTGTGCAAGTTGCTTAAATCTATTTATGGATTAAAACAGGCGTCGCGGAGCTGGAACATCTGTTTTGATGAGACAGTCAAGAAATTTGACTTCATTAAAAACGAAGATGAGTTGTGTATCTGCAAGAAGATTGTAGGGAGAACTGTTGTATTCCTCATCTTGTAGGTGGATGATATTCTCTTGATAGGAAATGGCATTCTTATGCTGCAATCGGTCAAGCAGTTCTTGTCACAAAAGTTCTCCATGAGGACCTGGGTGATACCACCTAGATTCTGGGGATTAAGATCTACAGAGATAGATCTAAAAGGTTGTTGGAACTTTCACAGTTCAAGTACATAGAGACCATATTAAAGAGATTTAGTATGGAAGATTCTAAGTGCTGTAATATACCCACATTGCACGGAATCACCATCTCCAAAAAGATGTCTCCAAAAACTGATGAGGAGAGGGTTCGCATGAGCACTATACCCTACGCTTCGGCGGTAGATTCTATAATGTGTAACATCCCTAAACTTTCTGTACAACTTTCTGTACAAAAAATTTTCAAAAATACAGAAAGGGATACTTTTGCCTGAGCACAAGATATAAATTTGTTTTGCTTTTTAATAGCAAGAAGGAGCTTGTTGCTCATTGGTAAGACCTTGCACTGCTGAACCAAAGCACCAGAGTTCAAATCCCATACCCCACATTATTTTTAATATTGTTTTATTTTGAATTTTTAGAAGTCCAAGGGTCTACACATGCATAACTCGTAAAAAGCCCACTACCTTAATAAAACAAACTGTCCCAGGGGGTAGATGATACGACGAGGAACCCAACGCACGCCTGACTCGGCCGAACTCGGCCGAATCGGCCGGCGACTTGGCGGACTTGGGCCGCCGCCACCGGCCGGACTCGGCCGGACCGCCGAGTCCCCAACATGAAAGTTGGGACTCTTCACCTCCCCTGTACCCCTGTATACTTTAATACCCAGTAACAGAGCCCCTTTAAAACCCTATTTACTCCATTTTATTATATTTTTAATATTTTTTAATACATTTTTCAATTCACCCTTTCACCTACCCTAAACCCTAGCCTTACCCTATAAATACAACCCCTAAACACACCTCTCTCACTCCAAAATTCTGATCAAAACTCTCAAGAAATCCCTAGAAGTTTAGTGTACATTTGAAGTTAGCAAAGGGGAAAAACTTCGGCGATCTTCCGACGACGACCCTAGGAGCTCCCGGCGACGAAACAACGCATCGGTGCCTCCTACCGTACCCTCTTCCTCTCTTCTAATCTAAAAACCCGTAAGTCCCTCCTCCCTATTCTATTCTCTATTATTAAAACTTGTATATCTAAAACCCGACGGAAGCGGAGTTAATCTGACTTCCGAACTCTTACATCTTGACTATTAATCATTAACAAAACATATTGAACGAGTTTCATAGCAAAACAATTCATTTTGTAACTTTTACCGCTCTTTTCAGTAAAATACCATGTAGTATAGTTTCGAATTTAGAACATCATTAATCTTGCTATACTTTTAAATAGATCACGAGGTAATGACCTACCTCCTCACAACACTCATATGCAACATAGCACAATACCTTTCGGGAATATAGAATAAGAGAAAACGAAACTTTACATATAAATACCATTTACTATTAAAACCGTTATCTACAAGATTATGTATTTTACACAAATCTTTGTAAAGCGCCGCTACAACCCATTTTGGGGAACCCGACTGGGATGGTGCGGATTATCGCAAATCCCTGGGTTTAGTAGTGTGAGATGCAGACCTCCGCAAGGAGCATTCAATCTCGAGAGATTTAAAATACAAATATCTTAAGAAAATGAGATTTCTAGAAATATAATATATATTAAAATTATTTTTATATAAATATATATAACCGTATCATTAAAATATCTATTTTTGTGATAATATAAATATTCTAAAATACCATGAAATTCCATACAAGTTCAATATTACAATTAAATACCCTATATTATAAAATTATGTTATTTTCACTAAAAATATCACAAATATAAAATCTACATCTATGACAACTCTAAAGACGATAATTAAATACTTGTGGTGTATTTTGAAAATTATACAAAAATATTTTTACATAAAACCCCCTCAAGTTCTATAAATTACCCTAAGGACCCTAGTAAATATAGGTTTAAGCGGGACCAGTCTCTTGAGCCTTAGGAAGCTGGAGATATGGGTGCTTGCCTATCTAAGGTAGATAACTTAACAACGGTGTTATCAACACGGTAATCGTCTTTGAAAAAGACATAAATTTTGCCGCCCATGTGCAGCGGTTACAGATAACATCAAAACCTAATTCAAGATTCAATTTATTTTCTAATTGTTCTGACTCAGACTGAATCTCATTATAATAATCTGACTTGAATATGATTCAAGTACAATCTACAATATTACAATTCAACATGAATCCATATATTCAATCTATATTGACTGAACCGAACCATGGATATACTTCCATTTACATGATTCTCCAGTTACATCCATGATTCTCCAGTTACATCCATTTACTGATATCATGGTTTCGGCAAGTCATACAATTGAACAATCTATATTACAAAACAATACAAGTTGCAATACAATACAAACAATACAAATAAGATATCGTAGGATTTAAGGGGTAGATTGGTACGGAAGGTGTTAGAAGTGGCACGAGACAGCAACCATAACACGTAATTACATCCATGTCGTTGTTCCATAGTTTTATCGATGGAGCCTTGTACTTCCATTTGCATTAGTCTCTGGCATATAGAGACTCCTCTTGTATACACTTGCATTCTTCTGTACCAAGCTACAAACAACAACGTTAACACTCAACATTATAACAATATAATACAACTTTAAAAGTTACACACACTCTCTCTCTCTCTTTCTGTCTTTTCTACTTCTTCCTTATCTTTGGGACTTACCGAGCGATTTGTTCGCTGACGACATTCTCTTTCTTCTTCTTTGAATGTCGCCAGGTGATACGGACCTTCCAGAGATCGAGCCTAGCATTGAAGACTTAGACCAGTTTATTGAAGATCCCGAGCTGTAGTTACACTTGTACATTTCCTTTCCATTATATATTTTCCATTGTTGTTATGTCACTGTTTAGGCATTGTTTTCATTCAGATGTATTTACTTTTCCATGCATTGTATAAAAGAATGTTAATAAATAAAGTTGATGTTCAGTTATATCTTTTGTCTCTTGTGCATTTTTTATATTGCTTAGATACGCTTAGCGTATTTACTTCAGAGTAAATACGTAGCGGCCTCGTCGCGTCCCCTTCGCCGTACACCGGGAAGCGGGGCGTGACATAATGTATGTGATGTTGTGTACCAGACCAGATGTAGCATGCGCACTTAGCGTGGTGAGCCGGTATCAGTCGAACCCGGGTGAGAATCATTGGACAGCTGTGAAGAACATTCTCAAGTACCTGAGAAGAACTAAGGAGATGTTCTTGGTATACGGTAATAGAGATTTTCAGGTCGAGTACTTTACCGACTCAAGCTTCCAGAGTGAAAAGGATGACAGCAAGTCTGTCTCAGGTTTTTTTTTACCCTCAACGAAGGGGCAGTATGTTGAAAGAGCTCCAAACAGGATACCATCGCAAACTCGGCGATGAAAACTAAATACATTGCTGCGAACAATACTGCAAAAGAAGCGGTCTGGATGAAGAAGTTCATTACTGAACTTGAGGTGGTTTCATCCATTGTTAATCCAATACCTTTGTATTGCAATAACAATGGGGTTATAGCTTTAGCGTAGGAACTATGGTCTTATCAGAAGTTCAGACACATCTTGAGGCGGTATCACCTGATCAGGCAGATCATGGATCGCCGGGAGATCGAGATTCGGAGAGTATATACGAAAAACAACACAGCGGATCCATTTACCAAGGCCCTCCCTCAAGTGCAATTCGAACGACTTTTTGAGATGTAGGGTATGCGATACACCAACAACTAGACCTAGAGCAGACGTTGGGTATTCGGTACGCCAATTACAGGCCTTAATGCAAGTGGGAGATTGTTGGATATGTATGCCCTAGAGGCCTGTATTGTACAGGATGGTAGGGATATGTATGTACAGGACAATCTTGCTCAGTTGTATATAGTATATGTCTGAGTTATCTTTGTCTTAATATATGTATTTCTTTCTCTTGCTGCTTTATATTGTTTACACATATTGATAAAGACTCGATACAGTAGTATACTATTTTGGTTTATTTTTATCTTAACATGTGCATATATTATACTCTATATCATATATGGCGGATATATGTTAATAAAACCCATAGGATTTTTCTTGACTACTAGCGTTATGATGGCGATCATACTGGTGGGAGCTGGGTAATCCATAAGCACATCCTTAAAGGTCCCGAGTCGCGGGATTATCGAGACCGGGCATCGATATAAAATAGTAGACTTGTGTATACGTTTCTAGACCCTGAGGAGGGGGTGGTTGGTCCCACAGCCATTGGTGTGATCACCTAAGATTATATACAGGTGCTCATTAGGGGTGAGTACACTGGACAAACTCACCGAGAACCTCTAGATGGTATTATACCTATCGTCAAATAGCGGTTCTCAGGTGACATGAGTACAGGTTAGTCTTTAGACCTGAGATCATCATTTGTCTCGTGCGAGTTCCCACTGTGCTTTGATCACTACCCTACCATGGCTCTACTAAGTCATGCAAACAAGTTTTGGTTGGGTACGGTCCCGAGCCACATAGAGGCAGTAAGTGATTGTCAGGGATTCGTCTCTCCCGGTATTGGGAGCCGATATCGCACTGTGTCCGGTTGGCTAGAACCATAAGACCTTGGCCAAGGCAGTTGAGTTTTACTGATGGTTAGATCAGTAGTTTCTCGGATTGGTCCTGATCCAAATCAACACGACTTATCAGGTCAGTAGGGGTCTGACGTTTACCACCCCCTAACCCGATATGCGATACTCTTAGACGATAGACCGAACTGTACAAAGATTGCCATAGATAGGCTCGGTAGGGGTTCGGATGAGCTTGCTCGTCGGCCTTCTTTTCGACAGGTACCTGGGTAGTCATTACGTATAGCTATTGCCGCTGACGTGCTTGTGGTTAAACCCGCTGCCAGCGTACTGTCGAGTCTTTAAAGTCCCACACAGAGGGTTTCTCTGATCCAGGCGAGACGATGTGGTGGTCGTATATTTATACGTGCATGGTTTCGATCGAATGATAATACTAGCCGGCTTAGGATTAAGCCGGATTATTAAATCAGGTATTGATTTAATAACTTACATATACACATTTCGATATGTATATTCTAGTGTCATCCAGATTTTCAATCGAGCAGGGTCCCGATCAAATGATAATACTAGCCGGTTTAGAATTAAGCCGGATTATTAAATCAGGTGTTGATTTAATAATTTATATATATATATATATATATATATATATATATATATATATATATATATATATCGATATGTATATTCTAGTGTTATCCAGGTTTTCGATCGGACGGTTGATAATACTAGCGGGCTTAGAATTAAGCCGGTTTGTTAAATCAGATATTGATTTAATACTAGTATTATATTAGTAGTAGTATTCTATCTCTTGGGTATTCGTATTTTGGTACGAATACGGGTATGTATATATAGTAGAAAGTGTTTTTTATTTATATAAAATACCTTCTAGAAGATGACATCTCATCATGCATTTTTCTATTTTGTTGAAAATAGAAAATCTGGTGGAAAAGAATGAGATGACGTGAAGTATAGATGAATCGTGGCTTTGTATTTATTGCAAATACTATTGAAGTATGGTTGTGATTTTAAAAGAAAAGAAAATGCTTCATAAAAAGACATAGTCATTCTTCATGTCATGTTTTTTTTTCTTCACTTGCTCTCTTCTCTTCATCTTCTTGAGTTCATTCTCTTACAAATCCTTATCATTCTCATGTGTTGAGAATCAAAGGATTTGAGATAGAAAACTACTACTAAACACTCACTACATCTCCTTGGTAACCTATATTAGCAAATTAGATTACTAAGTTGCTTCATTAGTAAAACTAAGCTTGGATTATAAACTCTCAGGTGGATCATCTAGGATCAAGAAGGCTATCAAGCAAGCTTGATCTAGGAGATCTCGAGGAGCTTAAGAAGAGGAGTGAAGACTTGAAGGACATGTGTCTATCGGTATAATCTCCTCTCATAGTAGATAGATCTCTTGTAGTTTGCTAGTTAGGGTTATAGTTTGATCACTTGGGTTAAGTTGGTTGTGTTTGCTTAAAAATTTAATTTTTGTGCATTCCGTCTCTCTACTTCGATATAGAGTAAGCACAACTCATTAACAGTTTAGCCTTAAAATTAACTTTCATAAAAGTTAAATGTTTTATTTTGGAAAAAAACTACTTCTTGGTGATCAGTTAGCTAACATTCTCAATTGCAAGCTCTTATATTTTCCAAATACTTATCTTGGACTATCTCTTAAAGCTAGTATCATTGACAAAAAATGCTGAAACGCTTTTATTGATAAGATGCAGGGCACGTTGTCTAACTGGAAAGGGAAAACCTTTCTATGGGGGGAGACTCACTCTCATTAACTCTATACTTTCCATCCTGCCTCTTTATTATATGTCTGTCTTTAAATGATGTAATACCCAGTTTATTTTATACTCTATTATCCGTATTTCATATATTTTTCTATTTAATTTATTTCCAAATATTTTTCCTTTTTATATTTTCCGATTTCCTATTTTTCCTAACCCTAACTATTTTAACCCAAATCCTAATTCTACCCAACCCCCTCACCCACTTAGCCGGTCCACCTCCCCTCCTCTCTTTTCTCACCTTTAATTTCTTAGATAAGACCCAAGACCAACACCCCATACCCGAAACCCCCCTTCTTCTCCCTCATTCTTTTTCTCTCTCTCTTCTTTTTTCCCTAACAGTTCTTTCCCCTCCTTTTTAAAACTCACTCAAATATAACCTGAAGATTTGCAATTAAATTCCCATAATTCCTCATTGATCATGTTAATTCTATAATCCCATCTCTTTTACTCTCATTCTCACCATCTCCCTCTCTCTCAATCATTCATTCTATCTATCTATCGTGCTCTCTCTCTCTCTCACATTGTCTCTCTATCTCTTTCAAGCGCTCTCTCTCTCACTCTACCCTCACCGGAGCTCACCAACATCACCACTGGCGCTTGTACCCGAGCTCAGCTCTCTGACGAGCCCTACTCTTTCCAGCACCCTCACCATCCAACCGAGCCACCCAACTGAGCCACCAGTACAACACCTCTGATGATGCTTGATATCGGTGATCTCCCAGATCATGAAACGTGGCAGACGACGTGTCCCAAAGCTCATGAGAAAGGACCTACAGTGGCCGACCAGACTACGCCAATGCTCGTCCTATAAACAAACGCTGGCTCACCTCCGAGCCCCCTGCACAGTTGGCCTCCTCGGCCTCCCGGCTCGTCTCCGGGCTACCTCGGAACCAAGATACCTCGGCTTTCCCGCTCGTCCGCGAGCTCTCCCGCCGAGATCATCTTCCTCGGTCTCATCGACCGACCAACGGCACCGCTCACAGGCACAACCACCATCCCGTGAATCTCGCCATGCGCGAGATATCCGCCAGCCACGTCCCATGTTCCACGCCATCACGATCCTCCATTAACGAGCCTGTCTCGCCATTAATGGGAGATCCCGCCCATCGCGCGGGTGGGACGTCGGGAGCATAACGACCGGCGTGATTCTCGTGCCTGCCTTGCCTGCTGCCACCGCTATATAAACCCCTTCTGCAGACGGTTCAAGCAATCCATTTTTACTCCACTAAATCGTTACTCTGCCCGGACTTCCTCTCTAACTTGACCATCGGAGGGTCCTCGGTGTTACAACCACCCCGGGACTTCCTTGCAGGTAGATTGGCGCAAACAAACTCAAACCCATTGAGATCTACACGCTTCAGGTGCCAGCCTCCAGATCAAATCTCAGTCGTCCATCACCGCCATCGTCAGATCAACGGAAGGTAACATCTTGGCGTGGATCTCACCCGCGTCAGCTGGCACCGTCTGTAGGAATCAAACCCATGACCATACGGTTAAAAGCCAGGTCCTCGCACCAGGGAGGATGGACAGAACCTCGCCAAGAGGAAACTGAGCAGATTCACTGCTCGGTCCATCCTTAGCAGGCCTCCCACGGCCCCTCCAGCTCTAAAGATCGAAGCCCTCTCTAAGAGGCAGCCGAGCGGCTACCCTACTCGGTTATCCCTGGCTGGTAGCTCCCCTACCCAACACACCAGGGATCAAAGCCCTCGCCAAGAGACAGCCGAAGGGCTACCCCGCTCGGCTATCCCTGGCCGGTAGCTCCCCTACTCCGCAACGCCAGGGATCAAAGCCCTCACCAATAAGCAGCCGAGCGGCTACCCTGCTCGGCTATCCCTGGCTAGTAGCTCCCCTACCCCATAACGCCACGGATCAAAGCCCTCGCTAAGAGGTAGCCGAGCGGCTACCCTGCTCGGCTATCCCTGGCCGGTAGCTCCCCTACCCCGCTGTTCTCCACCGAAAATAGAGACGCGGCCGCGTAGGTCCGTCTTGCCTGAATTTAGGGGCAGATACTAATTGGTGCTATCCTTCCACCTCTCTGAAGATGCCAATTTGATTTATGGCACCGTATATAGAAGGTTTAAACGGATGCGGCCGATGTAGCAGACTTCATCAAATTCCCCCTCATTTGAGGGGGTTTTGATTGTGGGGACGCTCTTCCCTGCAGGCGCAATCCTTTGCAATTAATTACGCTACCGCATCGCGGTAACCACTTTCTCCTTTTCCAGATGGTCACTTCGTGTCGTGTGTGTTTGTATTGTTTTTGGTTGCCCGTGGATTGTATATGGAGACTAATTTATGCTGTCACCCGTAGGGTGTGGATTAGTCCAAATCCGTATCTTCTTCGATTTGGGTTTTGGGTTGGGTTTAAGGATACGTTAGTCTCATTTGAGACTAAAATCAACTTAAACGTTCGTTGAGGATACGTTAGTCTAATTTTAGACTAAGATCAACTCAACGGGATCATTTAGATCCAACAAGAGAGCATTTGGGCTCTATTGTTTAGTTTAGGGACATTACGGTCGATTAGTTTAAGGACATTACGGTCCAAGGTTAAGGACGTCATGGTTCATGGGCTTAAGGACCCCACAGTCTGAGTTTAAGGACATCATAGTCCATGGGTTTAAGGACCCCACAGTCCGAGGTTAAGGACATCATAGTCCATGGGCTTAAGGACCCCACAGTCCAGTTTAAAGACTTCATAGTCTATGAAATGTATGGTTGTCGAGACCCGTCACCTCTCTGAAGACGTTGAAGGATTACAACGACAAATATCAGAGAAGTGAAGAGATGTACCCTTGAACCGATATTGGTTGGGAGATCTGTAGTCCAATTTAGGACTAAGCTCAAAAAGATTAATAAGCATATGGGCTCAGTTTGTAAGTCCACGTTGCCCACCCCGGTGCTTACGGGGAGGCGGAAACGGTATAAAAAATCGATTTTTAGAACTCAAGGCAACATGGACTAAAAGGAGGATCTTTGCTAAACAAAAACTAACAACCATGCTATAAGATTTAGCTACTCGGTTAAAGGGTTATACCTAAGTCTTGAACTCCTTCTCTTCTTGCTCCTTGGAGTGGGATGAACGGGTCGTCCTCGTCGCCTTCTCTTGCCGAAGAAAGATCCACCCGAGGGCCTCTACGTTTGGCTCCTACCTCAACCTAGAGGTAACTAAAGTGCTTGGTGTGCTAAACCTAGAACCTTAGGATGAGTAAAGAGTAATTTTGGTGTTTTATCTCAAAAGCAAAATGGTTCTCAACTCATGAGAGGGAAGAGCTTTGAGAGAGAGGAAGAGGATGAGAGAGAATAAGCATGAGAGAATGAGGATAATATCAACCATTCTCACATATATGTGAATTATGATAATTAAATAATTAATCAAAGATAATAGTGATGGTTAACTTGAAATGACCATTATCATTTCACATTAATGAATTTTGCAAGAATCAAATAGCATCTTTCATGTGAAATGATGATGGTCAATTTGTCAACATAGGTCAACAAGTCAACCATAGTCAAATGGTCAACAACCCTAAACATAACAAAATTATAATTAATTAATATTAATAATCATATTTCACATATACATTAGGGTTAAGAAAAAGACAACGGTCATCAACCCTAATGAAAGTCCTCTGCCTCTGCCTCAGTCAACTGTGCATACACACCCGTATCCATGTTCCGAGGAACACGAATACAATGAGATAAAACCAATCCCAAAACATATACTAGGATCTGGCTTAAACCAAAGCCCGCTAGTATAAGCTGTCCGGACACCAAACGTGCATAAGTGCACGGATGTGAACGAACCCCGTCGCGAAACCATGCGACCTCTACTCGTTTTGCCTAAAGGCGAATAACCCTCTGTGTGGGACTCTAAAGACTCGACACTACACTGGCAGTGAGTTTAACCACAGGCCGCAAGCGGTACTAGCTGTACGTAACGGTCCCCAGGTAGATGCCGATAAGAAGACTGACGAGGTGAACCCATCTGAACTCCTACTGAGCCTGAATGTGACAGTCTCCGTACAGTCCGGTCTGTTCGTCTAAGAGTATCGCATGGCGGGCCTAGGGGGGTGGTAAACGTCAGTCCCCTAATAGCGGTACAAGTCGTGTCGGAGTGTAGCCCAGAACACCCTGAGATAACACTGGAAACCTACCAGTATATCTCGCTTTCCCTTGCCAGGGACTTGTTCCCACCAAAAATTTCTGCGCAAAAGAGTCCAAGGTATCAAATGGCAGCGATATGCTTAAGGAAATACGAACCAGTATCTTCCGGGCTGTTTTTTGACAAACTCCCGAATGAGAAATGGATAAATTCTATTTATATCGAAAGCGTCTCGATAAAACCTTCGATTTGATATATTATGGGCCTCATAATTCATCCGGGATCAAAAGTTATGAGCAAATGTCTATGCACATGTGATTTAAGGAAGAAGATGCGAACCAGTATTTTCCGAGCTGTATTTTGACAAACTCCGGAACGAAAAACAGCTAAATTCTGATGATATTGAAAGCATCTCGAAAAGACCTTCGATTTGATATATTATGGGCCTCATAATTCATCCGAGATCAAAAGTTATGAGCAAATGTGTTATACACGTGTAATCTAAAGTAATGCTCTACTACATGGGGAATGCATTTTTTAGTCCCACATCGGGAAAAGGAGAGCCGGCTTCTCTACCACTCCCATATAAATAAGAGGGGATACCTCTTAGAAAGGGTAGAGTTAAATCCTCAAAGAATTCAATACTCAAAGGAGCTTAGTTCTCCAAAGGAGCTTAGTTCTCCAAGATAGGAGCATGCTCCTCCATAATGCGCAATGCGCAAGCGCCATGTGCGCTACGTGCAACGCACGTGTGCTTGCCATGCGGCACTACGTGCAACGCACGTGCGCACCACATGGGAATATTTAATAATATTAAAAGGAGCTTGTTCTCCATATATAGAAGCTTTGCTTCTCCTCATAATGCGCATGTGCGCCACGTGCAACGCACGTATGCCCGCCATGCGGCACCACGTGCAACGCACGTGCGCACAACAGATAGTGCCTTGCACTTGCTATGAACCTCTGGTTCTCAGATAAATAAATAAATAAAAATAGTGCCTTGCACTTGCTATGAACCTCTGGTTCTCTGAGACAGAAAGAAAGAAAAGATTTTCTTTTCTCTTCTTTGATCTAAATTTAGATCATTAAAAAGTGCTCTGCACTCATTTTCTTGAATCCAAAAGATTCTTGGTGCTTTGCACTATTTGAAAGGCCAGGCCCAAATCAAAATGACCTGACAGGCCAAAATAAATTGCAAGGCAATAAATGGGCAGAGCCCAAATAAATTGATGCTTTGCATCCTTTATATAAAGGCAGAGCCCAAATAAAATTGATACCTTGCATCATTCCTAAAGGGGCAGAGCCCAAAACAAATTGATGCCCTGCATCCTTTCTGGGCAAGGCCCAAATAAAAAAAAAATAAAAAGAAATGCAATGCAAAAGCAAATAAAATATTGGACATTTCAACTGGACTTAGCCCAATTTCGGCCATAAGTCCTTAAATTAAATTGACTGAGCAAAATGGCTCTCCTAAATCAATTTACATCCGGTTCGAGGGTACATCTCCGAACTCCTTTGACATCCATAGTTGTAATTCCTCAACGACGTCAAAGAGGTGACGGGTCCCAACGACCACACATCGATATGGACTGCGGGGTCCTTAAACTCGTGGACCGAAACGTCCCTAAACTAATATTGGACCGAGACGTCCTTAAACTAATGATGGACCACTACGTCCCTAAACTGGCATCGGACCGAAATGTCCCTAAACTAATGACGGACCACCACGTCCCTAAACTGGCGATGGACCGAAATGTCCTTAAACTAATAATGGACCGCATCCGTCTAAACCTCCGATACACGGTGCCATAAATCAACTTGGCATTTTCGGAGAGGTAGACGGATAAAACCAAATAGCATCTGCCCCGAATCTCAGCGTCAGGACATCGCAGTCTTGTGCGCCGCCGTTCGGAGGGGAACAGATTCTGGCACGCCCGGTGGGACCTTTTCCTCTTTCCACTCCACACTTCGTGTGTCGTGTTCGCGAACGAATCGCGATTTGCTGTGGTTGCCTGTGGATTCGAGGTACTAAGATTTGGTATCTTGCTTCGTGCAGGAAACAGAAGATCAATGGCTTCAGACTGCACTACCTGCAACTGCATCTCTCGCTCCATCCCGTCCGGAGGAGTGACTTATGGGCCCCAAGCGGCCTCCCTTTTCAAGATGCCAGTGGAGCAAGTAACTCAGGCCACCGCTGGATTGTTCTTCGGGACTATGCTCCCATTGATAAGCTTCAATGCCCCAATAACATCGCAAGAAGCTCCAAAGAAGTTGGTCTTCGACCGACTTGCCACTGCCGCGACCCCTCTCAACGAGTCATCCAACTCCACTGCTTCAGGTTTTAATGGATTAGGCCAGAGCTCCATCGGGCCCATGAAGAAGCCTGCCATACCAGAAGGCGTTATCCCGAAACGGATAGCCATCCCAACTCCCGTTCCTGGCAAAATCACCAAGGTTGCTTCCCATGTTCAGAAGTCCGCTTCTGACAAGTTGGCCGTCCCCGCTCAACGGACGTCGATCTTTAAAAAGCTGGTACCGGTATATTCTGACCAACACAGGGGGCATGAGGAGGTCTGTAACACCCGAGCCCAATGCTACTATTTTCAGTTACTGTTTGAGCATAATGTGGTACTCATTTCATTTAATTTGCTTGTTTGTTGCTTACTGTAAAATTTACCCGGCAAAGTCATTTCTACATATAACAAATTTTAGCATCTAAAATAAAATTGAAAATATTCATCTTGGCCTACTTGACACCCCTAGCCTCGTGGTAGCGTCCGTGCATTGTGTTCTCGTCCCGTTCAGTAAAACGGGCAAGTTTGGATGGCTACGTGCACGCACGTGTGTCCGTTTTGAGAGTATGCTTTTTAATCATAAAACATTTCATTTTAAAATTTGGAACCCGCTTAAAATCCTATTATTTGAATTTCGAATTTTTGGACCCAACCCGGGCGCAATTTGGAAATGTTTCATTTGGCGCCAAAATCCCAAATTTTTAATATTATTAAAACCTTCGCATATATTTTTCTAACTAATCTGATATCTTACTGTTCATTACCTATCTTTTAAATCTTTAAGTTAACCATATAATATTTTTACAATCTTTTATATCCTTCTCAATTTATTCTCTCAGCCAATCGCAACCTCCCCTTTAACCCCGTGGTCCCCACTTTCTCTCTCTCCTTCTTCTCTCTCTCTCCACTTTCTCTCTCTCTCTACCCCTTATATATTCTCTCGTACTTCTCTTTATCATTTTTCTCTTCTTGCTTCATGTCTCGTTTCTCATTTCTTTTAACTGTTCTTTTGTTACCGGAATTCCGTCGTGCCGGTGACGTTTCTCGACGTTCCAGCGAGATACCCCGACCCGTGTGGTTCCTTTGTTCGTCGTTTGGGTTCATTCCGTGAACCGTGCGCCGTCGCGAGTTTTCCCCGCCGACGGTTAACGTTCCGTTTTCCCGATTCGCGACCCATCGAAGCAAGTTAATCTTGCTACATGCTATATACTTTTATAATCTTCATTTTATAATATTATACATTTGAAAATATTATAGTTTACATATGAAATGTCATTGAAAAATCGGATATGACAAATCTGAAATTTACTGTACACCTTATCTTATAAAATTCATTATAAATCATAGAAAAATCATTAGGATACGTTCTTTAGTTCGTTACGAAGCTAATTCAGAATACTATAACTCTATGAAATATTTACTTGCAAAATAAATTGTTTAATTAACGTAAAATGCAAATGAACACGTCTCTAAACTGCTGTCCAAGGAAACTCCAGCAGCAAACTTTCAATTTTGAATATTCATAACTTTTTGTAGGGATAACCTGAGATGCTTATACTTATAAAACTGAAAACCTTATTGAATTATCTTTGTTTTGGTATAAGATACGTCTCTTTTGGAGAACATTTGTTATTTTTAAGCTATTTTACAAATTAGGGTGACGCTAAATTTCTGAACGGAACCTTCTTGTGCATGGTTAATCAATACATCTTTTATAGTTACTAATCGCTTTGAATATGCTATCCATATTAATATTATTATATCACATATTGTTTAGTTGTACATCCCACATTACCATTTTATAGTTTTATAACTTTTCGGATACCCGTTTGCATCCATCGCATTTAAGATACATATAATTGCATCCATAGATCACATCACTACATAATAATGTGATATTAACACTCCATGTTTAATAAATTGTATCCTAATTAATATTGGAACTATAAATGTAACCCTAATCGATAACTGTGCATCCATATCCTTGAAATTATATCTATTGGCATATCATATTACATGTTCCAGTTATTGTTCTGATAGTACTCATGCTTGTTTATTTATACACATGTTTATGTTAGTTTGATTATGAGCACCCACATGACATCTTGTGCTTCCTGACATGACCTGTTACACTTCCTACTTGACATGACATGGTACCGTACACTCTTGACATGACATGACACCTTTATACATTACCTGGTTGACCTGATGTACCATGGCTTTACCTGTTACCTGATCTCATGCCTAATGCCAACAAACCTGACCATTCCTGCTGTCTATCCAGACAGACCTACTCTTACCGGATTTTGTGTTGGCATTAGTCCTTGACTACTGAATACCTGACCTGACATACATAGCTTGGGGGTATGGGGAAATCAAAGATGAACCTGACTTGTAACTCGACAGTTCACTACCGTTCGAGTGTACACATTCCTATTCTGTGCCTAACGGCATGTCTCGGTTTCAGCCGAGAATATTGTGGCCGTGATCCCGGGTATGTACGGGGTAATACCGAGTGTACACTTTCCCATTCTGTGCCTAACGGCATGTCTCGGTTTCAGCCGAGAATATTGTGGCCGTGGTCCCGGGTATGTACGGGATACTAACACCTTCCTATTCTGTGCCTAACGGCATGTCTCGGTTTCAGCCGAGAATATTGTGGCCGTGATCCCGGGTATGTACGGGGTAATACCGAGTGTACACTTTCCCATTCTGTGCCTAACGGCATGTCTCGGCTGCCGCCGAGAATATTGTGGCCGTGGTCCCGGGTATGTACGGGATACTATTGGGTTACATCGACGATTCATCAATTGATTTCAAAGACTATAGAGTAGAAACCTGATAGGACAGTTTAGTTACCACTGCACATTACCCTGCACTGTTATTTCTTAGTACTGCTTTATTCATGTTCATACCTGCATTGCTTATTACCATGTTCATATTATATTGTTGGTTGACATGACGCGCTGACGTCTGGGTTTTGCATGGCCCAGATTCTTTACCACTGTCGACGACTGAGCAGGAGTACTTCAGCCAACAGGCTGATTTGTGAGTTCTGTAGTGGTTAGTTCATTTATTGCATTTTATTTCCAGGTGCGATCCCGCATTACGGGACGTACCTTTCTATTATTGCATTGGATCATTTGCTTCCGCACTTATTTATCATTGACTCTGGTTATTATGGATTTGGACATGTGTTAGATAGTTTATTTATCTTGTTCTTGATATCTCTACAGCCGTAATGTGACTGTGGATGGATACTTCCTACCCACAGATAGCATGGTTGGCTATGTCACGTGCTCAATCTTGCGTACTCTGGGAAGCGGGGCGTGACATGGTTCTTTTGGTATCAGAGACATAAGTTAATTGGGTTGATTCTTTGTAGTTGGGTATTGCACCCGATACACGAATCATAATACCCGTGATTAGGAAACATGTCCTGCCACCTTGACCGTTTTACCATCCTTGAATCATTCTTCCGGATCATGTCGACATGCAAACTTACTTTGCATTGTCAACTCGAAAACCTAATTTCTTGTTATCCCTAGGACTTAGGCGACTTGGGTGGAGTTAAGTAATTGCGGCTATGATACCGCGGCATAGCTACAATGCGGTACTCTATTTAAGTATCTTGGAGTTCTAGCCTTGATCCATATTCAGAATCTATCATCATGCTAATATTGGGTGTTTTGAGTTCAGGATTATGACAGGTAAGAAGTTGAAGACGTACCAGAGGCGTGTGAACGGAGCCGCCATGCTTGGAGTGATAAGAGGAATGCTGGAAATCAAAGAAACAGCCCGAGCTGATCCAGCAGCAAGCGGACTCGTTTCAGGAAGGTTTGCAGATCGTTCAGCAGTCTGTGAACAAGATTGGAACTAGACCAGTTGACCGAGTAGGGACCGTGGCAGAGTTCAGACGTGTGGGTCCTACTACTTTCACTGGTTTGGAGGAGCCATGCCAGCCGAGCAGTGGCTAGTCAGCACGGAGAATTCGCTGATTGCGGCACAGATTCCAGAGGACAAAGGAGTTGATGTGGTGCGCATTCAACTAGTGGATTACGCCGAGAGTGGTGGCTTGTGGAGGAGAACCGTTTGCCCAAGCCAAGCAGTTAGGCGGATTTCTCTAAGAGTTTCCTGGAGAAGTTCTTTCCGCGGACTGCACGGGAGGAAATGGAAGAGAAATTTATTGGGCTGAGGCAGAATGGAGCACCCGTGGACGTGCATGCAGCAGAGTGGACGAGACTCAGCAGTTTCGCTGGACCTTTAGTCGCCAACGATGCAGACAGGGCACGAAGGTCCATGCGCAGCTTGGATGTGGACATCCAAAGGCAAACCGTCTCCCTGGGTTTGACCACTTTCTCACAGGTTCTTACGGCAGCTCGAGAACAGCAGAGCATATCAGGAAAATTGGGAGTTCACAGCAGACAGCAGTTGCGGTAAGGAAGCAGTTCTGTCGGGCCGGTCGAGTTTAGGGCTAGGCCGACAAACAATGTTCTTGCATCAATGGAAGTGATGAAAGTAAAGAGCCGGCTGTTGTTCGTGATTCTATGGACGTGTTTGAAGATATATCGGGCTTACCGCCGAAGCGAGACGTGGAGTTCACGATTGACCTTAGTCCTGGTGCAGCGCCAGTGTCTAAAGCTTACTATCCAATGGCACCAGTGGAATTGGAAGGAGTTAAGAAGCAAGTTGGTGAATTACTTGAGAAGAGTTGGATTCGAAGCAGCAACTCGCCTTGGGAGCTCCAGTTCTTTTAGTAAAGAAGAAGGATGGCACGAGAAGGATGTGCATTGATTATCGAGAATTGAACCGGGCGACTATTAAGAACAAGTACCCGATCCCTCGCATTGGAGGACTTTTGAGCAGCTTAGTGGCGCGAGAGTATTCTCGAAACTGGATTTGCGATCCGGATATCATTAGGTCCTGCAGATGTTGAGACAGGAGAAGCTTTATGCGAAGATGAGTAGTGCGAATTCTGGCTGGAAGAAGTGAAATTTCTGGGACATGTCGTGTCGGGTGATGGAATCGCCGTCCATCCCGAAAAGATTGCAGCAGTTCGAGATTGGCCTATTCCAAGGAATGTAGCTGAGATAAGAAGTTTCCTTGGATTAGCCGGATACTACAGGAGATTTGTGGAGAACTTTGCTCGTTTGGCAGAACCGCTGACCAAGCTTATGCGTAAGGAGGTACCTTTTGTATGGACGGATAAGTGTGCGTTGGCTTTGAGACGTTGAAGCAGAAGTTGATAACCGCCCCTATCCTGACCGTACCAGACAATTCCGGAGGACTGATGATTCATAGCGACGCATCTGGGAAAGAATTGGGATGTGTTTTGATGCAGCATGGGAAGGTCGTAGCATACGCATCAAGACAACTGAAGACCCATGAGAAGAATTATCCAACTCATGACTTGGAGCTTGCGGCTGTGATTTTCGCTTTGAAGATTTGGAGACACTACCTTTTGGGCGTAAGAGTCGAAGTTTTTACAGATCATAAGAGCTTGAAGTACGTGTTCACGCAGAAGGAGTTGAACATGAGGCAACGCAGATGGTTGGAGCTGACGGCCGACTACGACCTTGATCTTAAGTACCATCCGGGAAAAGTTAACGTCGTGCCAGATGCGCTAAGTCGGTTACCAGCAATTTAGGTATTGACCGCACAAAGGGAGATCATTGCGGATTTTCGGAGATTTGACTTGGAGGTTGTGCTACCACATGCTACGGGACAGTCGATGCAGTTGCAAGTACAGTCGTCCTTAGTTGAGAAGATTAAAACAGCACAATCGCAGGATCCTAGACTACAAAAGTTTCGAGAGCAGGTTGAAGCCGGACTACGAACAGATTTATTGATCCACGAAGATGGTTCGTTGAGGTATGGTAGCCGTGTGTGTGTGCCAAAAGGGGATGTGCGTGAAGAGCTTATGAAGGAGGCACACAATTCAGTTTACTCTGTACATCCAGGAGGGACAAAGATGTACCAAGATATTCGACAGCATTTCTGGTGGGAAGGCATGAAACGGGAGATTGCTCGCTTCGTGGCTAAGTGCTTGGTATGTCAGCAAGTCAAGGCTGAACACCAAATGGTTGCTGGTTTATTGCAACCATTTCCGATTCCTCAGTGGAAGTGGGAACATATAACCATGGATCTCGTGACGGCTTTACCGCGGAGTCCAAAAGGCAACAATGCAGTAACGGTGATTGTTGATCGGTTGACCAAGGCAGCTCACTTTATTCCTTTTCGGGTTGGTCAATCAATAGAGACTTTGGCAGAGCGGTACATGCAGGAGATCATAAGATTGCATGGAGTACCGGTGAGCATCGTGTCCGATCGGGACACTCGGTTCTTATCACACTTCTGGAGGAGTTTACAGGAAAGTTTGGGGACTCGATTGAAGTTTAGCACAGCTTATCATCCTCAAACTGATGGTCAGTCGGAGAGAACGATCCAAACTCTTGAGGATACGTTGAGAACATGCAGGTTGGACTTCAAGGGGTCTTGGGAGGATCATCTACTTTTGGTGGAGTTGTCTTACAACAACAGTTTTCAGGCAACTATTCAGATGGCTCCATTTGAAGCTTTGTATGGTCGTAAATGCCGTTCACCTGTTTGTTAGGACGATGTCGGTGAACGAAGATTATTGGGACCAGATTTGGTTGTGCAGACAGTTGAGAAGGTTAACCCTATCAGAAATCATATGAAGGCAGCACAGGACCGACAGAAGAGTTGGGCAGATACGTCAAGAAGACCTCTGGAGTTCACCGTGGGTGATTTGGTATTCTTGAAGATATCACCGACTAGAGGGGTGATTCTCTTTGGGAGTCGGGGAAAGCTTGGTTCTCGATTCGTTGGACCCTTCGAGATATTGGAGCGTGTTGGAGAGGTAGCGTACCGTTTGGCGTTACCACAGTCCTTGGCAGGTGTGCACGATGTGGTTCGTGTATCTCAACTACGGAGGTATGTTCGAGATGAAACCCACGTATTGGATCATTCGGAGTTGACCGTACGGGAGGACCTAACTTTTGAAGAGCGACCAGTTGAAATCAAGGATCGAAGAGAAAAGGTTCTTAAGAACAAGGTTACCCCTCTTGTGCTAGTTTCTTGGGGTAATCGATCGCATGGAGAATCCACTTGGGAACGAGAAGATGAAATCCGGCAGAAGTTTCCTCACCTTTTCTTGTAGTTATCTATCTTTGTATTCTTGGAATTTCGAGGACGAAATTCTTTTTGTAGTTGGGTATAATGTAACACCCGAGCCCAATGCTACTATTTTCAGTTACTGTTTGAGCATAATGTGGTACTCAATTCATTTAATTTGCTTGTTTGTTGCTTACTGTAAAATTTACCCGGCAAAGTCATTTCTACATATAACAAATTTTAGCATCTAAAATAAAATTGAAAATATTCATCTTGGCCTACTTGACACCCCTAGCCTCGTGGTAGCGTCCGTGCATTGTGTTCTCGTCCCGTTCAGTAAAACGGGCAAGTTTGGATGGCTACGTGCACGCACGTGTGTCCGTTTTGAGAGTATGCTTTTTAATCATAAAACATTTCATTTTAAAATTTGGAACCCGCTTAAAATCCTATTATTTGAATTTCGAATTTTTGGACCCAACCCGGGCGCAATTTGGAAATGTTTCATTTGGCGCCAAAATCCCAAATTTTTAATATTATTAAAACCTTCGCATATATTTTTCTAACTAATCTGATATCTTACTGTTCATTACCTATCTTTTAAATCTTTAAGTTAACCATATAATATTTTTACAATCTTTTATATCCTTCTCAATTTATTCTTTCAGCCAATCGCAACCTCCCCTTTAACCCCGTGGTCCCCACTTTCTCTCTCTCCTTCTTCTCTCTCTCTCCACTTTCTCTCTCTCTCTACCCCTTATATATTCTCTCGTACTTCTCTTTATCATTTTTCTCTTCTTGCTTCATGTCTCGTTTCTCATTTCTTTTAACTGTTCTTTTGTTACCGGAATTCCGTCGTGCCGGTGACGTTTCTCGACGTTCCAGCGAGATACCCCGACCCGTGTGGTTCCTTTGTTCGTCGTTTGGGTTCATTCCGTGAACCGTGCGCCGTCGCGAGTTTTCCCCGCCGACGGTTAACGTTCCGTTTTCCCGATTCGCGACCCATCGAAGCAAGTTAATCTTGCTACATGCTATATACTTTTATAATCTTCATTTTATAATATTATACATTTGAAAATATTATAGTTTACATATGAAATGTCGTTGAAAAATCGGATATGACAAATCTGAAATTTACTGTACACCTTATCTTATAAAATTCATTATAAATCATAGAAAAATCATTAGGATACGTTCTTTAGTTCGTTACGAAGATAATTCAGAATACTATAACTCTATGAAATATTTACTTGCAAAATAAATTGTTTAATTAACGTAAAATGCAAATGAACACGTCTCTAAACTGCTGTCCAAGGAAATTCCAGCAGCAAACTTTCAACTTTGAATATTCATAACTTTTTGTAGGGATAACCTGAGATGCTTATACTTATAAAACTGAAAACCTTATTGAATTATCTTTGTTTTGGTATAAGATACGTCTCTTTTGGAGAACATTTGTTATTTTTAAGCTATTTTACAAATTAGGGTGACGCTAAATTTCTGAACGGAACCTTCTTGTGCATGGTTAATCAATACATCTTTTATAGTTACTAATCGCTTTGAATATGCTATCCATATTAATATTATTATATCACATATTGTTTAGTTGTACATCCCACATTACCATTTTATAGTTTTATAACTTTTCGGATACCCGTTTGCATCCATCGCATTTAAGATACATATAATTGCATCCATAGATCACATCACTACATAATAATGTGATATTAACACTCCATGTTTAATAAATTGTATCCTAATTAATATTGGAACTATAAATGTAACCCTAATCGATAACTGTGCATCCATATCCTTGAAATTATATCTATTGGCATATCATATTACATGTTCCAGTTATTGTTCTGATAGTACTCATGCTTGTTTATTTATACACATGTTTATGTTAGTTTGATTATGAGCACCCACATGACATCTTGTGCTTCCTGACATGACCTGTTACACTTCCTACTTGACATGACATGGTACCGTACACTCTTGACATGACATGACACCTTTATACATTACCTGGTTGACCTGATGTACCATGGCTTTACCTGTTACCTGATCTCATGCCTAATGCCAACAAACCTGACCATTCCTGCTGTCTATCCAGACAGACCTACTCTTACCGGATTTTGTGTTGGCATTAGTCCTTGACTACTGAATACCTGACCTGACATACATAGCTTGGGGGTATGGGGAAATCAAAGATGAACCTGACTTGTAACTCGACAGTTCACTACCGTTCGAGTGTACACATTCCTATTCTGTGCCTAACGGCATGTCTCGGTTTCAGCCGAGAATATTGTGGCCGTGATCCCGGGTATGTACGGGGTAATACCGAGTGTACACTTTCCCATTCTGTGCCTAACGGCATGTCTCGGTTTCAGCCGAGAATATTGTGGCCGTGGTCCCGGGTATGTACGGGATACTAACACCTTCCTATTCTGTGCCTAACGGCATGTCTCGGTTTCAGCCGAGAATATTGTGGCCGTGATCCCGGGTATGTACGGGGTAATACCGAGTGTACACTTTCCCATTCTGTGCCTAACGGCATGTCTCGGCTGCCGCCGAGAATATTGTGGCCGTGGTCCCGGGTATGTACGGGATACTATTGGGTTACATCGACGATTCATCAATTGATTTCAAAGACTATAGAGTAGAAACCTGATAGGACAGTTTAGTTACCACTGCACATTACCCTGCACTGTTATTTCTTAGTACTGCTTTATTCATGTTCATACCTGCATTGCTTATTACCATGTTCATATTATATTGTTGGTTGACATGACGCGCTGACGTCTGGGTTTTGCATGGCCCAGATTCTTTACCACTGTCAACGACTGAGCAGGAGTACTTCAGCCAACAGGCTGATTTGTGAGTTCTTTAGTGGTTAGTTCATTTATTGCATTTTATTTCCAGGTGCGATCCCGCATTACGGGACGTACCTTTCTATTATTGCATTGGATCATTTGCTTCCGCACTTATTTATCATTGACTCTGGTTATTATGGATTTGGACATGTGTTAGATAGTTTATTTATCTTGTTCTTGATATCTCTACAGCCGTAATGTGACTGTGGATGGATACTTCCTACCCACAGATAGCATGGTTGGCTATGTCACGTGCTCAATCTTGCGTACTCTGGGAAGCGGGGCGTGACAAGGTCACCCCTGTAGCTGAAACAACTCCATCAGCACGACATGCCCGACGTCGCTACTGGCGTCGAGTGAAGAAGGCTGGGGGCAACTCCCCCTCTGGACTTACTCCTCCAACTCTAATGGTGGAGATCGATACTGCTGTTCCAACCAAGAACAGCTTTGAGTTGCTGAACTCGGTGCGCAGAAACTCTCCTACTGCGGTGCTAAAGCGAACTCATTCATCTGTGAAGAATATTCCAGAGAAGAAGCTAGAGCAGCCCCTTCAACGGCTGTCCTCTAAAATTTACAAAGTCTGGCGACAAGTTCAAGAGTCGGTGATCGATCAAGACTGCCTCCGACGACAGAAAAAGATGAAGGTTCGGCAGGGGAAGGATTACTCTGTCAAAGCACAAAAAGCAAAAGCTACTTGGGTGCCCACTACAACGGCTCCCTTAACTCCAATCACTCAAAAAAGGAGGCCGCAAGAAGCCCCTGTGTCTTCGGCAAATCGCAAAGACACCGAACACAAACGCCCCAAGTCTGGGGGCATGGTGGTGCACACTGTTTATATGGCTTCTGGAAAGGAGGAAAGCCGCACTTCTATGGGCCACCGACCGCTCACCCGATCCGTGACGAAAGCCCAGGAGCAACAACAAAAGCTTCAGGAAATGATGACTACAATGGCTGCACTCACTGAGCCAAAAGAAAGCTCTGAAACGTCTTCGGATGAGCGTCAAGAACAAGAAACCGACGCTGACTTTTTACGCAGAGTCCTCGAAAAGAGGGACAAAGAAGCTGCAGAGCAAGCGGCTAACATAAAACAGATGGCGTTCCTCTTCCAAGATATGGTAGGGATGATGTTACAGCCGGACCCTCCTGCCGAAGATCCTCCGATCGTCCTTGAAGACGACAGGGGAGAAACGTCAAATCCTCCGCCGGCTCTATCAACAGCCAAGGAGGAGGCAATCTCCAAAGTTGACCTAGACGAATATATAGCTCAGCAGATCCGGGTTCATCAGGCGAATGAAGCGGCTGGGCAAATTGTTAGAACCGGACGACCGTATCCGAGCTGGTATGACCATATCAATTACCCGCCAGGATATACGATCCCTAAATTCCACGTATATAAAGGGACAGGGAATCCGCATCAGCATGTCGCTCAATTCAGGGCCTTATGCGGCAATACTGGAGGCGATGACAAATTGTTGCTACGTCAATTCGTCGGCAGCTTAGCAGAAACAGCCTTTGAATGGTATTCGGAGCTACCTAACGACTCTGTCAAAACATTTGCAGAGATGGAACTGCTGTTTACACAAAGATTCGCAGGTGCTAGTGAACGCACCCCGATTACAGCACTGATAAATGCCAGGATAAGGTCAGGCGAAACATGTGTCCAATACGCAACACGATGGCGGAACCTATGGTCGAAATGCGAACAACGCATAGAAGAGGCTCCTACGGTAGGCATGTTTGTGGGCACTCTCGATCCGCAGGCGACCATCTCGCAATTCATGATGTTCTTCAGGCCGACCACCTTCCAGGCCTTGATCGACAAATTAGCCCAAATGGACCAGATGGGCCATAGACCGTCTCCTCCAAGACCCGATCCCCGAAATGAGAAAGGAAAAGCGATCATCGTCGCCAACGCTCGGCAACAGCCGAGCAACTCAAAGCCGGTCGCTCGCCAAAACAACGTGCGTCCACGCCCATCCCTCGAAGAGAGGCTAGGACGTCCTTACTCGTTTCCTCAGAATAAAACGAGAAGACTATTTGAGCTGGCAGTGCGTAACAGACTCATCAATCTGCCAAGTCCAAAGCATCTGTCGCAGCCAGGCGATCTTAATAATCCCAATTATTGCCCTTACCACCAAACGGTAAGCCACCCGATTGAGGATTGTTTCGTCTTTAAGGGATGGATTGAGGATCAATACCTGCAAGGCAAGTTCACGCTGTCTGAAAGCTGGAAGGTAAACCCCCCACAGCCGCACTCTCCAAAGAAGACGGACACGCCGGGGGCAACTTGTTCTTTCGTCGAGGATGAAAACAATGGAGAAAACTTATCGGATGAATCCGAAGACTACGTAGCGACTTGTCATGTGATTTCTCATTCACTGACGGATGAGGAGGAGGATCCTTGCGCTGAGAAATCAACGGCGGACCCTGAAACAGAAATTTCGCGGCCGTCAGACAAGTTGATCGATGCCTTCCTAAATGAAATTCGTTTGAAAGCAAAAGCCAATCAAGAGCATGAAATGGCCATACTGGAAAGAACCAAGGTATTCCCGTCAAATCAAAAGCCATACACTGCGGGTAAAAATAAATTCAAGACGAGGAAACGGTTCGCCAAAGCTCTATCAGTAGGAATGAAGCTACCGCCCTCCGAAGAAAATCATTTCTCTGAGGTAGAGATGCACCCTAACTTCTGTTTATATCATCAGAAGATCATACATCCTACCGAAGACTGCGAGTCCTTTAACTGTTGGTGGCAAGGGTATGTCGCTCAAAAGCAACACTTCGACAGGACAAAGTGTGAAGCTTGTGGACATCGGAAAAATGCGATATATGAGCGCAAAAGAGCCACCGCCGACTGTCATATAGCCGACTTCAAGGGATCACAAATTATCACCTTTGGAAGCGACTCTGACGAAGAAGCTACCCCCAACTCTTCCATCGGGGAATCTATTTCAAAAATAAAGGAATTGAGAATCTGCGAGAACGTTCAGCCGTGCAATCGCATGCTACTCGGAAAAAATCTCGGCCCCGTAAACAAAGGATCGAACAAAAAGGATAAAGGAAAAAGAAAAACGGCCCTCGTCGCCAGCACTCACCAACAATCAGGTGACCCTAGACCGGTTGCTTGCCAAAGCAACAAGCGGCAATCCCTCCAGGAAAAGTTGAAACGTCCTTACTCGTTTCCGCAAGATAAAACAAGGGGACTGTTCGAGCTGGCAGTGTGCGACAAACTCATTAATCTGCCGAATCCAAAACGTCCATTGCGGCCAGGCGATATTAATAATCCTAATTATTGCCCTTACCACCAAACGGTAGGTCATCTGATCGAGAATTGCTACGTCTTCAAGAACTGGGTTGAAGACCAATACCAACAGGGCAAGTTCGCGTTGTCCGAAATTTGGAAGGTGAACCCGCCACAACCTCATGCTCCGAAAAATATGGACACGCCGGGGGCATCATGCTCATTCATAGAGAAAGCCTAACGGACCACTACGTCCTAAAACTGGATAACGGACCGAAACGTCCTTAAACTAACAACGGACCGAGATGTCCTTAAACTAACGACGGACCGCAATGTCCTAAAACTTGCAAATGACCGAAACGTCGTTAAACTACTCCCAACCCGCAGCATCTTCAAGCTGACGTGTTAATAAAAAAAAAATGGGTACGTCCACAAGCAAAATGGGCACGGATGAAAACCCGAAAGGGCTCCGTGAGTAAAAACAGCAGGGCTACCGACGAGTGTTCGTGAAAACCCGAAAGGGCACGACCTCGTTAAAAAAAAAGAATAAAATAAAAGATAAAAAAAACGGTACGTCCACAAGCAAAATGGGCACGGATGAAAACCCGAAAGGGCTCCGTGAGTAAAAACAGCAGGGCTACCGGCGAGTGTTCGTGAAAACCCGAAAGGGCGCGACCTCGTAAAAAAAAAAAAGAAAAAATAAAGGTATGTCCATAAGCAAAAAGAGCACGGATGAAAACCCGAAAGGGCTCCGTGAGTAAAAACAGCAGGGCTACCGGCGAGTGTTTGTGAAAACCCGAAAGGGCGCAACCTCGTTAAAGAAACACTTATAGAATCCTCTCGACCCTGTAAGGAGAAACCACCTGCGTGAGATTCTTACGACTCACAAAGGAGCAACACACTTGGGGATCCCCACGATTCCTAAGGAGAAAATACACTTGCGAGATCCTCACGACTCGTAAGGAGAACTCTCTTATGGGACCCCCACGGCCCGTAAGATTTGAAAGTCTTAAGTTACAGAGGCCTAAACCTGTGCTTAAGCAACCCCCACAACTTTCGACATTGCCCTACAAGTAGTCCAATATTGACCCTTGTATACAATCCACGGGCATGAATAAATATTTCCCTAACAAAGTCCCATCCGTGACTAAGGATATGCTTGTACAGCAAACAACACTTGTAAGTTCTCTCGACTTATAAGGAGAAAACCCTTTTGTAAGATCCTTACGACTTACAAGAGAACATGCACTTAGGAATCCTCACGATTCCCAAGGAGAAAACACACCTACAAGATCCTCACGACTTGTAGGGAGAAATACCTTTGTGAGACCCTTACGGCTCATGAAGTCAAAAGCCTCAGTCGACGGGATCTTAACCCTGTTCGCTAAGCCACCTTTGTTCAACATCGACGGAGGCAGATGATGATTCGCTCCTGGCAATATCCCAGTTGTAGCGATGCTGATGCCTAAACCGGTATCAAATTCCAAGTCCTTTCATGGCAAATGATGATTCGCTCCTGGCAATATTCCAGTCGCAGCGATGCTGATGCCAAGATTGGTATCGGATCCCAAATCCCCTACTCGCGAGAAAGAAAAAAATCAGCGAGCCAAAAAAAAAAAATGCATACGAAATAGCCGAAATGATAGGACAACTTGCAATAAAAAGCAGCAAGTAAAATGTATGCATGCAAAATAGCCGAAATGATTGGGCAACTCGCAATAAAAAGCAGCGAGTAAAAATAAAAAAAAATAGCCGAAATGATTGGGCACCGCGAAAAATTGCCGAAATGTTTGGGCAATCGCGACCTTCGCGATATAAAAGCTGAAATGATAGAGCATCGCGGAAATAAAATAAAATAAAAGAAGAAATGATAAAACTTTGGCCCTACAGTCGAGGTCACATCGATCCCTGTATACAATCCAAGGGCGTAAACAAAGAAGGAACCATACTTCCCCAGCGGATTCCGTCAAACGACGAAGCCAAACCTCAAAGGTTCATTTCAACCGAAGAAGCCAATGACTTCGACAAAAACTTCTCAACTCACGGATACAAACACTCCTTGACGAGAGCCTTCTGATCCGCGTCGACTCACAGAGCCACCAGCGCCTCCGTGGGAACCATCGACTCGTTTCAAACCCCAAGGACACAAATAATCCTTGGCGCTTGGGAAACAAATAATCCCTCGCAAAACTTCTCAACTCACGGATACAAACACTCCTTGACGAGAGCCTTCTGAGCCGCGTTGACTCGCAGAGCCACCAGCGCCTCCGTGGGAACCATCGACTCGTTTCAAACCCCAAGGACACAAATAATCCTTGGCGCTTGGGAAACAAATAATCCCTCGCAAAACTTCTCAACTCACGGATACAAACACTCCTTGACGAGAGCCTTCTGAGCCGCGTCGACTCGCAGAGCCACCAGCGCCTCCGTGGGAACCATCGACTCGTTTCAAACCCCAAGGACACAAATAATCCTTGGCGCTTGTGAAACAAATAATCCCTCGCAAAACTTCTCAACTCACGGATACAAACACTCCTTGACGAGAGCCTTCTGATCCGCGTCGACTCGCAGAGCCACCAGCGCCTTCGTGGGAACCATCGACTCGTTTCAAATCCCAAGGACACAAATAATCCTTGGCGCTTGGGAAAAAAATAATCCCTCGCAAAACTTCTCAACTCACGGATACAAACACTCCTTGACGAGAGCCTTCTGATCCGCGTCGACTCGCAGAGCCACCAGCGCCTCCGTGGGAACCATCGACTCGTTTCAAACCCCAAGGACACAAATAATCCTTGGCGCTTGGGAAACAAATAATCCCTCGCAAAACTTCTCAACTCACGGATACAAACACTCCTTGACGAGAGCCTTCTGATCCGCGTCGACTCGCAGAGCCACCAGCGCCTTCGTGGGAACCATCGACTCGTTTCAAATCCCAAGGACACAAATAATCCTTGGCGCTTGGGAAACAAATAATCCCTCGCAAAACTTCTCAACTCACGGATACAAACACTCCGTGATGAGAGCTTCTTTGACTCACATCTCAGGCAGTAAGGATTCAAAAACTTGCTTCCTGAAACAATGGGACCCTGCAAGTCAATCCTAAACGGTCTCTTGCATACTATCCACGGGTCACACTCTCCAAAGTCGAATCTCGATAAGGAGGGAAACAACCGCTTACGGGTCCTCTCGACTCGTAAGAGGGAAAACTCTCTTATAGGATCCTTACGACTTATAAGAGAAAACACACTTAGGAATCCTCACGATTCCCAAGGAGAAAATACACCTACGAGATCCTCACGACTCGTAGGGAGAAAAGTCTTTATGAGACCCTCACGGCTCGTAAAGTTGAAAAGCCTTAGGTGGCAGATCCTACCCCTGTCTCCTAAGCCATCACTGCCCTGCAAAGAAGTCAAGATGGGCCGACCATCTATGGGCCACACTTGCCAAAGCTACATGCCACTGAAATGGAGAACTTACTCATAAGCGTATGAACTACTCCACGCCAGAGTGAGACAAAAAAAGAAATAGAAGGATGCGGCTCATGGAGTTAAGGGTTGGAACTATATCCCTTAAGAGTTGAGATTTGAGTCAAAGATAAATGACGACGCTTGTGTCCGCTCGTTATCTTCTCAGATCAAGATTCTGAAAGTGATACATCAACCCAAAACTGGCCATACGCCATGCATAACTCTGCATAACTCTGCACTACTTCACCCACGTACATACTTACGTGGGCAAAGTAGTGGGGGGCATTTGTTCCCACCAAAAATTTCTGCGCAAAAGAGTCCAAGGTATCAAATGGCAGCTATACGCTTAAGGAAATACGAACCAGTATCTTCCGGGCTGTTTTTTGACAAACTCCCGAATGAGAAATGAATAAATTCTATTTGTATCGAAATCGTCTCGATAAAACCTTCGATTTGATATATTATGGGCCTCATAATTCATCCGGGATCAAAAGTTATGAGCAAATGTCTATGCACATGTGATTTAAGGAAGAAGATGCGAACCAGTATTTTCCGAGCTGTATTTTGACAAACTCCGGAACGAAAAACAGCTAAATTCTGATGATATTGAAAGCATCTCGAAAAGACCTTCGATTTGATATATTATGGGCCTCATAATTCATCCGAGATCAAAAGTTATGAGCAAATGTGTTATACACGTGTAATCTAAAGTAATGCTCTACTACATGGGGAATGCATTTTTTAGTCCCACATCGGGAAAAGGAGAGCCGGCTTCTCTACCACTCCCATATAAATAAGAGGGGATACCTCTTAGAAAGGGTAGAGTTAAATCCTCAAAGAATTCAATACTCAAAGGAGCTTAGTTCTCCAAAGGAGCTTAGTTCTCCAAGATAGGAGCATGCTCCTCCATAATGCGCATATGCGCAAGCGCCATGTGCGCTACGTGCAACGCACGTGTGCTTGCCATGCGGCACTACGTGCAACGCACGTGCGCACCACATGGGAATATTTAATAATATTAAAAGGAGCTTGTTCTCCATATATAGAAGCTTTGCTTCTCCTCATAATGCGCATGTGCGCCACGTGCAACGCACGTATGCCCGCCATGCGGCACCACGTGCAACGCACGTGCGCACAACAGATAGTGCCTTGCACTTGCTATGAACCTCTGGTTCTCAGATAAATAAATAAATAAAAATAGTGCCTTGCACTTGCTATGAACCTCTGGTTCTCTGAGACAGAAAGAAAGAAAAGATTTTCTTTTCTCTTCTTTGATCTAAATTTAGATCATTAAAAAGTGCTCTGCACTCATTTTCTTGAATCCAAAAGATTCTTGGTGCTTTGCACTATTTGAAGGGCCAGGCCCAAATCAAAATGACCTGACAGGCCAAAATAAATTGCAAGGCAATAAATGGGCAGAGCCCAAATAAATTGATGCTTTGCATCCTTTATATAAAGGCAGAGCCCAAATAAAATTGATACCTTGCATCATTCCTAAAGGGGCAGAGCCCAAAACAAATTGATGCCCTGCATCCTTTCTGGGCAAGGCCCAAATAAAAAAAAAATAAAAAGAAATGCAATGCAAAAGCAAATAAAATATTGGACATTTCAACTGGACTTAGCCCAATTTCAGCCATAAGTCCTTAAATTAAATTGACTGAGCAAAATGGCTCTCCTAAATCAATTTACATCCGGTTCGAGGGTATATCTCCGAACTCCTTTGACATCCATCGTTGTAATTCCTCAACGACGTCAAAGAGGTGACGGGTCCCAACGACCACACATCGATATGGACTGCGGGGTCCTTAAACTCGTGGACCGAAACGTCCCTAAACTAATATTGGACCGAGACGTCCTTAAACTAATGATGGACCACTACGTCCCTAAACTGGCATCGGACCGAAATGTCCCTAAACTAATGACGGACCACCACGTCCCTAAACTGGCGATGGACCGAAATGTCCTTAAACTAATAATGGACCACTACGTCCCTAAACTGGCATCGGACCGAAACGTCCCTAAACTAATAATGGACCACTACGTCCTTAAACTGGTATTGGACCGAAACGTCCCTAAACTAACATCGGACCGAAACGTCCCTAAACTAACATCGGACCGGAACGTCCCTAAACTAATATTGGACCACCACGTCCCTAAACTGGCGATGGACCACCACGTCCCTAAACTGGAAAGTGGACCACTACGTCCCTAAACTGGAACAATAGAGCCTCCAAATGCTCTTTTGCCGGATCTAAACGGTCCCGTTTAAGTTGATCTTAGCCCCAAACACGGCTAGCGCATCCTTAGACATTTAAATGAATGATAAAACCCTCAATCAGCTTTGGTTCAAGGGTACATCTCTGAGCTCCTCTGACACCTATCGTTGTAATCCTTCAACGATGTTAGAGAGGTGATGAGTCCCGATGGCCATAAATTAAATGAATCACCACGTCAGGTTGATCTTAGTCCAAAGCAAGACTAACGTATCCTTGACGAATGTTTAAGTTGATCTTAGTCGCAACGCGACTAATGCATTCTTAAACTAAAAACACCAAACCCAAATCTAAGTAAATACGGATTTGGACTAATCCACGTCCTACGGGCGACGGTATTACTCAGTCTCCGTATACAATCCACGGGCAACCACAAACAAAACAAACACCCACGACACGAAGTGAAATTCTGGAGAAGGAGAAAGTTGTTACCGCGATGCGGTAGCGTAATTAACTGCAGGGGCTTGCGCCTGCAGGGAAGAGCGTCCCCACAATCAAAAACCCCTCAAGCGAGGGGGAATCTAACAAAGTCTGCTACATCGGCCGCATCCGTCTAAACCTTCGATACACGGTGCCATAAATCAACTTGGCATCTTCGGAGAGGTGGACGGATAAAACCAAATAGCATCTGCCCCGAACCTCAGGCACGTGACGTCCCAACATCGCAGGCCGCCGTTCGGAGGGGAACAGGACTTTGTGTAATGGCTCTCCTAGACACAGCGCGATATCAACCCCCAATACCGGGAGAGACGAATCCTGTCTAACCGTCACTTCCTCCAAGTGCTTCGGGACTGCACCCAACTGCTACCTGTTTGCACGACTCCTTTGAGCCGTAGTAGGGTAGCAATCTAAGAACAGTGGGAACACACTCGAGGGGAAGTGACAGTGTCAAGTCAACGGACTAAGCTGTACTCATGTCACCTGGGAACTGATAACTGACGATAGGTATAATACCAACCAACAGTTCCCGACGAGTCTTGTCCAGTGTACTCGTAACCTAACGAGCACCCGCATACTATCTCAAGTACGACGTACTGACGGTTGTGGGACAGACCGTCTCCCAAGCTGCGATGAGAAGCGCATACGCTAGTCTACTCCGGAGTATCGATGCCTTGTCTCAATAGTCCTACGACTAAGGACCTGCATAAGGATTTGCTTGTGGATTACCCAGCCCCCACGAGTGTGACTTCCATCACAACGCTGGTAATCAAGCAAAGATCCTAAGGGCTCCACTAATGTGTAAAGGCGATATGCTATAAGAAACACATGCACACATTAAAGTAGAAACAAACCAAGTAGAATACTACTATTTTGAGCAAGATTGTCTATACAACTGTGAATATCCCAAGCTTCCATTAAGTAATATACAAACTAGTATGATACAGTAATGGCCTCTAGGGCATATACACTAACAATCTCCCACTTGCACTAAGGCCATGTACTGGCGTATCGAAGACCTATCATCTCGATCAGCCGCTCGAACTGAGTCTGGGGTAAGGCCTTCGTGAATGGATCAACAGTGTTATCTTCCGTAGCAACTCTCCGAACCTCGATCTCCTGGCGACCCACGATCTCCCTGATCGGGTGATACCGCCTCAAGATGTGTCTGGATTTCTGATGGGACCTGGGTTCCTTCGCAAAAGCTATAGCCCCATTGTTGTCGCAATACAGAGGTTTTGGATCAACAATGGACGGAACCACCTAAAGTTCTGTCAAGAACTTCCTTATCCAGATGGCTTCTTTTGCGGCATCTGCAGCAGCGATATATTCCGCTTCCATCGTCGAGTCAGCAACGGTTTCCTGTTTGGAACTCTTCCAACACACCGCCCCTCCATTGAGGGTAAAGACATAACCCGACATGGACTTGGAATCATCCTTGTCACTCTGAAAGCTGGAGTCAGCAAAGGCCTCGATCTGGAGGTCTTTTCCGCCATACACCAAGAATATCTCCTTAGTCCTTCTCAGGTACTTGAGAATGTTCTTTACCGCTATCCAGTGTTTCTCCCCAGGGTTTGACTGATACCGGCTTACCACACTCAGTGCATAAGCTACATCCGGTCTGGTACACAACATCGCATACATTATATAGCCTACCGCAGAAGCGTAGGGTATAATAGACATGCGATCCCTTTCCAAATCAGTCTTGGGAGACATCACTTTGGAGAGGGTGATCCCGTGACAAGCCGGTAGATTACCGCGCTTGGAATCTTCCATACTGAATCTTTTAAGTATGGTGTCGATGTACCTGGACTGTGAAAGTCCTAATATTCTCTTGGATCTGTCACGATAGATCCGGATCCCCAGAATGTAAGAGGCATCACCTAGGTCTTTCATGGAGAACCTGTGTGACAAGAACCCTTTGACAGATTGTAGCATAGGAATGTCATTACCTATCACAAGAATGTCATCCACGTATAAAACGAGGAATATGACAGTTCTTGCTACAAATCTACTATAGATGCATGGTTCATCTGGATTTTTGATAAAGCCAAATTCTTTGACCGTCTCATCAAAACAGATGTTCCAACTCCGCGATACCTGCTCTAGTCCATAGATGGACTTAAGCAACTTGCACACCTTTCCGCTGCTCCCACTCTGAATGAAACCCTCTGGCTGGTCCATATAAACACACTCCTCTAAATTTCCATTTAGAAAAGCGGTCTTTACGTCCATCTGCCAAATCTTATAACCGTGGAAGGCAGCAATGGCAAGAAGGATCCGAATGGATTTCAGCATAGCCACTGGAGAAAAGGTTTCGCCATAGTCCAAATCAGGTCTTTGACGAAAACCCTTTGCAACAAGTCAGCCTTATAGGTCTCAACTTGTCCATCTACACCAATCTTCCTTTTGAAGATCCACTTGCATCCTACGGGTTTTACCCCATCTGGAGCAACGTCCAACGTCCATACTTTGTTGGTGTACATGGACTCCATTTCGGTCCGCATTGCATTCAGTCATTTACCGAGTCAACGCTCTGCATGGCCTGCTGGAAGCTAGTCGGCTCATCACTATCAATGATGCAATCCTCTCTATCCTCGTCTATGAGAAAACCGTAGTATCTCTCGGGCGGATGAGACTGCCTACTACTCCTGCGGAGCGGCGCGGGAATGTCCTGATCTTTCGAACCCTCTGGTTCTACTAAGCTTTCAGTAATAGCTCGTGGTTCTGGAATTTCTTCCAGTTCTATTGCGCTCCCACTTATCTGATTTTCCAAAAACTCAGTTTCCAAGAAGTGGGCATGACGAGAAACAAAAACCTTTTTGTTCCTCTTCGCAATAGAAGAAATATCCCTTGGAGTTCTTTGGATATCCCACAAACTTGCACTGTACTGAGCGTGCCTCGAGTTTGTCCGCATGCTGCTTTTTGACAAAAGCTGGACATCCCCATGTCTTAATGTGCTTAAGATATGGTTTCTTCCCACACCACATCTGATATGGTGTGGTAGGCACAGTCTTAGTTGGAACTCGGTTCAAAAGGTATGCAGCTGATTCTAGTGCATATCCCCAGAATGATCGCGGTAACTCAGCATTACTCATCATGGAACGTACCATATCCAATAGTGACCGGTTCCGTCTCTCCGATACACCATTATGTTGCGGAGTGTATGGAGGAGTAAGCTGAGAGAGAATTCCATTCTCTTTTAAGTAATCCAGGAACTCGGCACTCAAGTATTCACCACCTCGATCAGATCTCAGTGTCTTGATACTTTTGCCTATTTGTTTTTCTACTTCATTCTTATATTCCTGGAATTTTCCAAAGGCTTCGGATTTATGTTTCATTAAGAAGACATATCCGTACCTTGAAAAGTCATCCGTAAAAGTAATGAAGTAAGAATAACCACTTCGCGCATGCGTAGACATTAGACCGCACACGTCGCTGTGTATGAGTCCCAAGAGCTCGCTCGCTCTTACTCCGTGTCCAGTGAACGGAGTCTTTGTCATCTTTCCTTTGAGACAGGATTGACAAGTTGCATATGATTGATATTCGAACGGATCCAAATATCCTTTTGTATGTAACTTCGTCAACCTTCTCTCATTGATGTAACCCAGTCTACAATGCCATAAGAAAGCCTGATTTGTTTCCGGAGACTTTCTTTTGTGTGTATTCTGGACATTGAAAATCTGTGATTGGTTTAATACGTATATTCCATTGTTTAATGTACCCGACCCAATCAAAACTTGATTACGGTGAATGTTCACAACATTACTTACAAATGCAAATTCATAACCTTCTTTAGATAATAAAGATACAGATATGATATTACAGGTTGCATTGGGTACAAAATAACAATCACGCAAAACCAAAACGTGTCCATCTGACAATCCCAGGTGATAGTCCCCCACGGCCTCAGCATCCTTGCCAGCTCCGTTTGCAACTCTGATGGTCATATCACCTGCCTTCAAAACCCTACGCTTTCTCAGTGCCTGCAAAGAATTACATATATGAGATCCTGATCCGGTATCCAATACCCAGGAAGTAGAGTTTATTGATAGACAGTTTTCAATAACATACACACCTGAAGCCGAAGCCGCAACTTGCTTCGGGTGTTGGTTTCTGGCCTTCCAAGCCCTGCAATCCTTTTTCCAGTGTCCACTCTTGTGACAGTAAAAGCACTCTTCCTTCCCCACAAGCTTTCCCGCTACCTTTGTTGCCTTTGCCTTTCCCTTCGTATCCACTTTACTAACACCGTCCCTTGGTTTGGAGGGGGTTCTTCTTCTTTTCCTTGGCTTTCGTCTTGGACCTAGAAGAGGAAGATCCTCCTACAAACAAAGTGGATGTTTCCCTACCTTTCTGTAGGGTGCCCTTTTCACTCCTCAGCATGTTGAGGAGTTCTGAAAGTTCAACTTCTTTTTCTTGCAAGTTGAAGTTCAGGATAAACTGGGCGTATAAACTGGGCGTAAGTGGAAGGAAGGGACTGGAGAATCAAGTCAATATAGAGCTCGTTCTCTAACGTGGTCTCAAGGTCCGCGAGCTCTTCAATATAGCCAATCATCTTAAGCACGTGTTCCGCTACCGATGATCCGACGGTCAATCTCGCCGAAAACAGCTTTTTCGAGACTTCGTATCTGGCGATACGGGATTGCTCTCCATATAGTTCTTTTGTATGGAGAAATATGGATTCAAGGTCCATATTCTCGTGCCTCCTGATGTTCATTGTCCATAGAGGCAAGCACGAGGCACTTGGCCTTCGCACAGTCGATTTCCCAGGTCTTACGGATTTCCTTATCCGCGACGCTGGTTTTGGGACCTGGGACAGGGGGAGCTTTGGTGGTAAGGAGATACCCCAACTTGTCATAAGTGATTGCCATTTTGACATTCCTAAGCCAATCTTTGTAGTTTGGCCCTGTCAGTATGTTTTTATCTAGTAGTAACTTAAGTCCAGTCATGATGTTTGGTCGCTGCAATTAGGAGAGAGAGAGAAGAAACACTTTATCATGATGCTCTTGCAAGTTTAGAGTGGTTTTTAATTTGTCTAAACAGGATGGCTCCCACTGTCTCTCGAATCCCTCCTCAAACCAAAAAGGAAGAATTAGTCGGGATCAATCTCACCGTACAATACTTGCTTAACCGTTCAGCCAGGCCAGTATTGGTACTTCGAGGGAGGTTTTCCAACGCTTTCGCGAAGTTCCTTAATTAAATAACCTCTTTTCCCTGTGGGCGTAGCCCCGCTAACACCTTTCTAGACACCTACTTGGTTTATAGCATTGATCGTTAAGTGAGAAAGTTCCGGAGGAGTAGCATATACTCATAGTAGGATCGGGATCCAAATATCATCGTGTGACAAAACTGAAGGAATCCTACCAGAATCATCACACTCCAAATGGTATGCAGCGCTAGCAAGTTTCGGTTTCTTTTGAAACTCCCGATGTGGAATTTTGCCCCATGCTCTTATGACCTTGACTTTGGCCAACAAATCATAAGTCACATGTCAAGTTCCACCCGTCATTCTCCAGGTTAATTTGAACCCACCCATACCTACCCTTGACTTTGGCCAACAAAGCAGTACGACTGTCCCAAACCAACACATCTATCTATGCTGCACATGAATACTCAATAGCTACCAATCACTATGCCTTGACTTTGGCCAACAAACATAGCTTGAATACTATTGACTATCCATGTGAAACGACGGAGGGCTACGAATGGTTTTGGCGAAACCGTGAACGTAGTGAACTTGATATAATCGATGGAACGAGATAGCTTTTAAAAGGAGTGGTTCAAGCTCCGCATTTAAAAGTTGGTTTTTGAAAAGAACCGAGTGGTTTTGAAAGTGTTCCAACGACTTTTACTTGGTTTATTTTCTTGCATTAATTTAATGCGTCCCATCAATTAATCCTACCATTGCAGAAAACAACGAAAATATGACGTACGCTTATGCCATCCGCATTCGCCACGGGGTCCCGTCATCACCCGTTAGGTTACTTAACTAACGACAGAGCGGGGGCTGGACTAGCGCGGATGCAAAACATAAGCAACGCCTAAATAGATATCATATATAGATATATACATTCGTCACATGCAATGATAGCCATTCCAGATCACAGATGAACACATTGGATATACTAGGAATCCGCATTCCGTACGAGCCTGTAACGAAGAGCGGATTACACGGTCGCGATGAATAACCAAGACCCCACCCTAGACCCCTACGAGTGCGGCAAACTACCCGCCAAGTACCCGAAGTGAAGCAACCTCCCTCAACACCGTGAGTAGGCCACTCGCCACTTCGAGGTACCCGGTAGTTTGTGCACCCCACCTTGGGTCTATCCTAGGAGAAAAAACAGTAAAAGAAATTATACAATGACGGCTACAACCCCATCCCGGTTGTGCGGCCAAAAAATAATATTACATCAATTACAAATTACATGAATTGAAAGAAAAAGAAAACTCTCATCTCACAACCCCCCGGCTATTCATCCGCGACAATCCAATGAATTCATATACACAAACTATCAACATTACAGATCACAGATATGTATAACCCCAACTAATCGACGTATAGCGATTAGCAGACGTTCAATACATATATCACATCACAGATATAACCCATTAGCCAAAGTCTAAAGAAGTTCGATCAAAATAAGGATTTGTAACCAACCCAAAAACAAATTTGTTCTCTGGAAAATCTGGGCAGAAACAAACCATCCTAAAAATCCCAAAACATCAATATAAGAACACTGCAAGAGAAACGACCCACGGCCGAGTCAACTCGGTCGCGGATCCGCGGCAAGAGCATGCTCTTGCCGCGGTTCCGCGGTGTGTTGGTCGACTCGCTGGATCGTTTTTCTTGGGTGTTCTTTAAAAACCCTGAGCCGATTTTTAGTACATGATTTATTATTTTTAAAGCAGGTTTAAAAATCGGCAGAAAGTTAGGTTTTTGAAACGAGTTTTGCGATTTTTCTCTGATCGAAATTCTAGATACTTTGCTAACTTGCTAGTTTGTGTTTAGCTAGGCTCTGATACCACTGTAAGTCCACGTTGCCCACCCCGGTGCTTACGGAGAGGCGGAAACGGTATAAAAAATCGATTTTTAGAACTCAAGGCAACATGGACTAAAAGGAGGATTTTTGCTAAACAAAAACTAACAACCATGCTAAAAGATTTAGCTACTCGGTTAAAGGGTTATACCTAAGTCTTGAACTCCTTCTCTTCTTGCTCCTTGGAGTGGGATGAACGGGTCGTCCTCGTCGCCTTCTCTTGCCGAAGAAAGATCCACCCGAGGGCCTCTACCTTTGGCTCCTACCTCAACCCAGAGGTAACTAAAGTGCTTGGTGTGCTAAACCTAGAACCTTAGGATGAGTAGAGAGTAATTTTGGTGTTTTATCTCAAAAGCAAAATGGTTCTCAACTCATGAGAGGGAAGAGCTTTGAGAGAGAGGAAGAGGATGAAAGAGAATGAGCATGAGAGAATGAGGATAATATCAACCATTCTCACATATATGTGAATTATGATAATTAAATAATTAATCAAAGATAATAGTGATGGTTAACTTGAAATGACCATTATCATTTCACATTAATGAATTTTGCAAGAATCAAAGAGCATCTTTCATGTGAAATGATGATGGTCAATTTGTCAACATAGGTCAACAAGTCAACCATAGTCAAATGGTCAACAACCCTAACCATAACACAATTATAATTAATTAATATTAATAATCATATTTCATATATACATTAGGGTTAAAAAAAAGACAACGGTCATCAACCCTAATAAAAGTCCTCTGCCTTTGCCTCAGTCAACTGAGCATACACACCCGCATCCATGTTCCGAGGAACACGAATACAATGAGATAAAACCAATCCCAAAACATATACTAGGATCTGTCTTAAATCAAAGCCCGCTAGTATAAGCTGTCCGGACACCAAACGTGCACAAGTGCGCGGATGTGAACGAACCCCGTCGCAAAACCATACGACCTCTACTCGTTTTGCCTAAAGGCGAATAACCCTCTGTGTGGGACTATAAAGACTCGACACTATGCTGGCAGTGGGTTTAACCACAGGCCGCAAGCGGTACTATCCGTACGTAACGGTCCCCAGGTAGATGCCGATAAGAAGACTGACGAGGTGAACCCATCTGAACTCTTACTGAGCCTGAATGTGACAGTCTCCGTACAGTCCGGTCTGTTCGTCTAAGAGTATCGCATGGCGGGCCTAGGGGCGGTAAACGTCAGTCCCCTAATAGGTACAAGTCGTGTCGGAGTGTAGCCAAGAACACCCTGAGATAACACTGGAAACCTACCAGTATATCTCGCTTTCCATGGCCAGGGACTTTGTGTAATGGCTCTCCTAGACACAGCGCGATATCAACCCCCAATACCGGGAGAGACGAATCCTGTCTAACCGTCACTTCCTCCAAGTGCTTCGGGACTGCACCCAACTGCTACCTGTTTGCACGACTCCTTTGAGCCGTGGTAGGGTAACAATCTAAGAACAGTGGGAACACACTCGAGGCGAAGTGACAGTGTCAAGTCAACAGACTAAGCTGTACTCATGTCACCTGGGAACTGATAACTGACGATAGGTATAATACCAACCAACAGTTCCCGACG
Source organism: Agapanthus africanus (assembly GCA_030015575.1). NCBI lineage: Eukaryota > Viridiplantae > Streptophyta > Magnoliopsida > Asparagales > Amaryllidaceae > Agapanthus > Agapanthus africanus. The sequence goes on from CM057340.1 coordinate 798,974,316, forward strand.
AGTCCTGTCCAGTATACTCGTAACCTAACGAGCACCCGCATACTATCTCAAGTACGACGTACTGACGGCTGTGGGACAGGCCGTCTCCCAAGCTGGGATGAGAAGCGCATATGCTAGTCTACTCCGGAGTATCGATGCCTTGTCTCGATAGTCCTACGACTAGGGACCTGCATAAGGATGTGCTTGTGGATTACCCAGCCCCCACGAGTGTGACTGCCATCACAACGCTGGTAATCAAGCAAAGATCCTAAGGGCTCCACTAATGTGTAAAGGCGATATGCTATAAGAAACACATGCACACATTAAAGTAGAAACAAACCAAGTAGCATACTACTATTTTGAGCAAGATTGTCTATACAACTATGAATATCCCAAGCTTCCATTAAGTAATATACAAACTAGTATGATACAGTGATGGCCTCTAGGGCATATACACTAACACAGTTAATCTGAATTAAGGACTTATGGCCAATCTTGGGCTAAGTCCAATCAAGTTAAAATGTTTAACATTTATTTTGGGCTGTTGAGCATTTATTTGGGCTTGGCCCTTTTAACAATGCTGAGCATTGATTTGGATTCTGACAATATTTCTGTCTTTTGTTGAATACTGAGCATTCATCATAGATCTGGGGCATATTTTAAAGAACAATTTATGTTCTATCAGCGCACACGTGAGGAGCACATGGTGCGCTTAGCTCTTTGCGCCAGTCAAAGAGCGTAGTGCGCTTCTGCCGAGTAGCGCACACGTGAGGGACACGTGGTACACTTGACGCTGAGCGCCAGTCTATGAGCGCATTGCGCTGATTTATGAGCGCAAAACGCTATTTGTTCAGTGGCGCACACGTGAGGAGCATATGGTGCGCTTGGCGTTGAGCGTCATTCCATGAGCGCAAAGCGCTAATCCAAGAGCGTAGAGCGCTAACTATTAAGTGGCGCACACGTGAGGGGCACGTGGTGCGCTTGGCGCTGAGCGCCATTCCATGAGCGCAAAGCGCTAATCTAAGAGCGCAGAGCGCTAATTTATGAGTGCAAAGCGCTATCTGATCAACTTTATGATCTGATAAATAAATTCTCGTTTATAAAAGACTTTGTCTCAAGGTTCTAAGAACAAAGTTCTTATTTTGTAGGAGATATTTCAATCTCTTATTTTGGTGAAAGGCTTTGCCTTTATGAATCTGTGATCCTCAGAGAATTGAAGTATTCCCCCCTTTTATAATGAGATATTATGATCTCTTTGTATAAAAGATCTTAGTCTTATAGATCTATGATCTGTGAGAAGAATTGTGTTCTTCTTCTTATTTTATGATGAGATCTTTTGATCTCTTTGTGAAAGACTTTTGGTCTTGTAGATATATGATCTTAAAAGAGTGAATTCTTCTTTTTAATATGAGATGATTTCATCTCTCTATTCTTTTATCTTGAAAAAAAGTTGTTCTTCTATCGAGAGCTTGGCTCTTCTTTCTGAGATTTTCTCAAAACTTATGAGAGGGTTCCTCCATTTGCTTAAGTATATCCATGAGACTTGAAGTCTTGGGGCCTTTATATAGGGCAAGCTGATTTGTTCAATCAATTAAGGAGATCTTTTATCCAATTGATTTGGGGATTTCCCCACCGTTGGATCTTTGATCCAAAGGCTTCTGATTTACAGAAGGAAATTTTCTTGTTTTTAACAAGATTGGGAAATCTTTTCCATACAGAATTTATTGTGTATTTTGGTGATTTTTAATCACCATTGGATCATTGATCCAACGGTGCTCTGATTTACAGAGCACAATCCTGTTGTTTGGAAAGATTTTGAGGAATCTTTCCTTAACAGAATTTAATTCTGATTAATTAATGATTTATCATTATTATTGGATCTTTGATATGACGGTGGGGAGCTTTTAGTTCCAACGCTAGCGCACCCGTACTTTGCACGTGGTGCGCTGCTTAGAGTGCAGCGCACTTAGCGCTGGCGCACACGTGCTTTGCACGTGGTGCGCTGCTTATAGCGCAGCGCTCTCAGCGCTAGCGCGCATGTGCTTTTGCAATTGGTGCGCTACTTAGGGTGCAGCGCAATTGGCGCTGCTATGAAGCGTTGCTTCATTTCAAAATTTGAAATTTGAACAGAACTTTGCTCTGATTGGGGGAACACCCGCAATGCTAGGGATCAAAGCCCTCGCCAAGAGGCAGCCGAGCGGCTACCCCGCTCGGCTATCCCTGGCCGGTAGCTCCCCTACCCCACAACGCCAGGGATCGAAGCCTTCGCCAAGCGGCAGCCGAGCGGCTGCCCCGCTCGGCTATCCCTGGCCGGTAGCTCCCCTACCCCGCAACGCCAGGGATCAAAGCCCTCGCCAAGAGGCAGCCGAGCGGCTACTCCGCTCGGCTATCCGTGGCCGGTAGCTCCCCTACCCCACAACGCCAGGGATCGAAGCCCTCTCCAAGAGGCAGCCGAGCAGCTACCCTGCTCGGCTATCCCTGGTTGGTAGCTCCCCTACCCCGCAACGCCAGGGATCAAAGCCCTCACCAAGAGGCAGCCGAGCGGCTACCCTGCTCGGCTATCCCTGGCTGGTAGCTCCCTTACCCCACAACGCCAGGGATCAAAGCCCTCACCAAGAGGCAACCGAGCGGTTATCCTGCTCGGCTATCCCTGGCTGGTAGTTCCCTACCCCACAACGCCAGGGATCAAAGCCCTCGCCAAGAGGCACCGGGCAACAACCCTGCCTGGCCATCCTTAAGGATCAAAGCCCTCGCCAAGAGGCACCGGGCAGTAACCCTGCTCGGCCAGTCCTTAGTAGGCCACTTACGGCCCCTCCCGCGCTAAGGATCAAAAGCCCTCGTAAGAGGCAACCGGGCCTGCCCTTGCTCGGTTATCCCTGGACGGTAGCTCCATATCCTAACAAACCAGGGATCAAAGCCCTCGTCAAGAGGCACCGGGCAGCAACCCTTCACGGCCCATCCTTAAGGATCAAAAGCCCTCGCAAGAGGCAACCGAGCCCGCCCTTGCTCGGTTATCCCTGGCTGGTAGCTCCCTACCCCAATACACCAGGGATCAAATCCCTCACCATGAGGCAGCCGAGCGGCTACCCTGCTCGGCCCATCCTTAGTAGGCCACCTACTGCCCCTCCTACGCTAAGGATCAAAGCCTTCACCAAGAGGCAGCCGAGAGGCTTCCCTGCTTGGCTATCCCTGGCTGGTAGCTCCCTATCCCAACACACCAGGGATCAAAGCCCTCGCCAAGAGGCACCGAATAGTAACCCTGCTCGGCCCATCCTTAGTATGCCACTTACGGCCCCTCCCGCGCTAAGGATCAAAACCCTCACCAAGATGCAGCCGAGCGGCCATCCTGCTCGGTTATCCCTGGATGGTAGCTCCCTACCCCAACATACCAGGGATCAAAGCCCTCGCAAGAGACAATCGAGCAGCTACCCTGCTCGGCCATCCATGGCTGGTAGTTCACTGCCCACCGACGCCAAAAATCAAATCCCGCTCCAAGAGGCTATCGAGCAGCTACCCTGCTCGGCGCATCCCCAGCGGGCAGCCTCCTGCCCATCACACAATTAAGCAACTAAAGCCCCTATCAAGAGGCATCTGGTCTATCTACGTCTGAGCGATCTCCACCTCGACCTCGGGGCCATAGAGATACCGTCTTCCCGCCGGTCTTTGCACACTTGGCAAACGAACAGACGCAACTCAATGCGTAATCGCTAGACGAAGAATATACCTGACATGAAGGCAGTACTGTGCAGATACAAGTGTTTACCGACAAAGGAAAGCACACACGCAAATACTAATGCAAAAATGATTCATTCCCAAAATCAAAGTCTTTACAAGGGTATTGGGGGCTCCCCAGCCTTACAAAATGCCCGGAGGCCTACAATATTACCGATGCAACAAAAGAGAAGAAACAGGAAAACAAAGGGCTTCAGGCCTCGGGGTCAGGCGCACCCCTGAGAAGCTCAATATCTACCATGACTCGGGCGGCGTCTGGGGACTCACCGCCCACCACGGGAGTCTCGGCGTCGCCCTCCCCGGGAATCTCTTCCCCAGCCTTACCTCCGGGGTCGTCACCCTGCTCGTCTTCCCCGTGAGAATACTCGGCTCGGAGCTCTTCGTCAACGAACTCCGGCATCCGAGTCTTGACAGCGTCGAGGGCCTCGTGCTAGATGGCAGTAGTGGCCGAGGCTAGGACGGTGTAAAAGTCTTCCGAGTTCTTGAAGTCCTCCACCGCCTATGCCGCCCTGAGATCGGCTCGCTTCGACCCCTCTACCGCCGCCTCCAGCTCCTTCCGAAGGGTTCTCGCCGACTTCTTCATGGTGCTGATGAGCACCTTGGAGTCCTGGAGCTTGGCCTCGGCGGTCTGGGCAGCCACACGGTACCGAGCAACTTCCTTCTTCGCGGCCGCTGTTCACACCGTAATATTGTATTATTATATTCCCCATTCTTATTCTTTTTACAAATAAATAGGTGCTTTTGACGCATGTCTGCTATATATTACAGGTTACAGGTTCTTGGATCTAAAACAGTGAAAAAGAAAAAAGACAACACAAAAAAGGGACTTTGACCAACAAACAGAAGACTCTTGATCAAGCCTACATCAAAGATAAAATTCACAAAGTACAAGGCAATGCAAGGTCCAAGATTACAAAGCAAACGGTTAAAAGTCCACCGCAATTATTCACTGGAGATCTGGAAGAAACATAGAAGCCATTTTAATAAAAGAACCAAATAATAAGGAAGCCCAAAAATTCAAGGCCCAATACTTCCCTTTAAAGAAACAGAGACATAAAATTTTACCAAAACTTGAAGTCTACTTTGACTAGGTCTTCCTAAGGATATTTTGGTAAATGTAGACATGCGAATCAATTGTAACCTAGGGTTTCTATCTCCTATAAATAGAAGCCCAAATCATTGTATTCTTTTCATGCCTCCTTTTAATAATAAATTCCAGAATTCTTTATGGAGAGCATCGGTGTCTCTTTTTCAAATCATGAATTCAGATCTGACAACCCTGCGTTGATGTTTGGAGAGAGACATCTGTAAGTAGATTTATTTAATTGCTCTAGTTTAGATTTCAATTCTTTGCCCTAGATAGATTTAATTCCATGCCCTAGGAAATTGTTTAGAGTTAGTTTTGGGGAAGGATTTTGAGAGATGGGATCCCTCATCCCTTTCTTGCCCGTTATATATTTTCAATAGGACTCCATGCATACACGCACACACCGCGCCCTACGGCACCCTACCCCTCGAGAAAGTGGTGATACCGTAGTATAAAGGCCCGGTTGCGCGCGTTTTCCATGGAGGTTAGGGTAAGGATCTCTAAAAGAAGGACAAGAACCTAGAGGAAGGAACACCTTCCCGAATGGATCTAATCCCCTTTATTGATAATTACCATAACTCCTCTCAGATCCTAAATTGGGTATAGAAAGCGTTGAGATTTACTTGCATTTTCAAACCATCCCTAAACCTAACCCTAACAAGACTAGATCTAGATAATCGTAATATAGAATAATTAGGTTTTTAGATTTAATAATCAATCCGAACACCCTTCGGAATTAACTCATTAGCGAGATTAGGAGATTCACAACATCCCTGTGGACCGACCCGTACTCACTGGCTAGCTTCATGCGACGTCGTTCTTGATTACGGTTATAGATAGTTTTTGAGATCAATCAAATGGCGCCGTTGCCGGGGATGGCGTAGTATTTCCTTTTTGTAATTTCGGGTTAATCTAAATTAAATAAATCATAAAAATCTGAAAGAAAAAAAACATAAAAATATATCATCTGTTATTTTTGGGAAGGGTATTTTTGTGTGAATTTTGCAGGATCTACGAACAAATTCGGATTTGGAAATCTACAGAGATCAAAACAGCGAATATCAAATCCGAAAAAACAGAGAAATATCACAACAGATAACAGAAGAGATTTGGAGGACCGAGTCAACAAGAAGAACCGCGGAGATCTGCAGAGCAAAAAGAAAAAAAGAAAAAAAAAACCGAAGCTGCCAACCGGCGGCGGAACCGCGGTCGGAGAGGCTACTCGCGGCGGTTCCGCAGTGGAAGTGAGGGATCAGTTCCCCAAAAAAGGCTGAAGCGCGGTTTTAAAAATAAAAAAAACTGTAAGTCTTCTGATCTCCTCCTCTGCAAATCTCTAATATATCATCTGAAAAATCTCCTGCAGGATTCTTTGCGCTTAAAAATCTACCCTTCCAAATAACAATCTTGTGCAGGATTCTTTACGCGCGCTTAAAATAATAATTGATTGCAAGTGATCTTTTCTGATTTGCATATTCTTAATCTTTTTGCTAAAAATATCTTTCCAAATAAGAGCAAGCGGAAAAAGGAAAATTTTAATTAGAAAACTTACAAACCTTGAAATTCACAAAAAAGATTTGATTGCAAGTGATTTACTGTTTTGCATATTTTTAATCGGATTTTAAGGGGCTTTTGACCAATTCAGATTGGGTGGGGATTTCATCACCCTTCCCAAGACCCCAGAAATCACATAAAGCATTTGCATTGACCAATCTTTAATTAAAAAATACTAGACTCAGCCCTAAGGACTTCGAGCTCAATAGGACAGAGGACTAGTTATAGGCATCGACCGTTTATCCTAACCTGACTTTGCGGTGTCTAGGCAAGTGTGTCTAAGGCAAGTGGTTACTTAATTAGGACCGCTACTTGTAGCGGGGAGCCTCCCACTTACCTGGCACTTACCTGGCCGCAATTGGCGGTGAAGAGGCGGTTTGAGGTCATATTTCTAGCCCTTTGGAACAGTTAGGAGCTGTCTAGCTGACCTAGGTGACCCTAGATCTAGGACTGATTGTGCATTTCTGGTTATTTGCATTTGTGTCTTAGCCCTTTATCGAAAAATTTTGCAAAACAAATAAAAAAGAATAATAAGAGGAAATTTTTTTTTTATAAAAAGACTTGCAACTTTTGTCGCTGAGAAATCCTTGCACCACATACCTTCTTCATCTTCTCTTTCTTCTATCATGGGTACCCCACATCATAAATCTTTTGCCGAACTTTGGTATCCCGAACCTAATTTTGCGTCGTTCGTCAATTTGTTCGGTCAATTTAAAGACGATCCTTCCATGCCTAAAATATCTTTGAAAGATCAAATAGAGGCGTCTAGGAGAAACAATTCGACTTTTCAACCCACTTTGTGTCAACCAAGTCAACCTTTACCACCTCCATATGTTGATACCACTTTTTCAAGTCCTTCTGTCACTCCTAAGCCGATGTCCATTGCTGAGCATATTGCTTAATCTCGCAGCCGATCTTTCACCCCTCTCCACTCATCTAGTTCTAGGGATCCGCACGATTATTCACCGTTTTATCCACATGTTGACCCTACACCTGCCCAACCACCCACTTCCTACCAGTCCTACCCGACCTTCCCACCTTCACTAGACACTGCTTCTACACAGCCTTTTGGGAGTTTCACATACCCAAACAATTTCGAATCTTTTGCCGAAACCCCCTTACCACCAAAGTCTAGTTTGGAAGAGTCATTGGAAGCTTATATTGCTTCAACAAACAAAATGGTTAAGAATGTGGAAGCGTCCGTGGCCGCCCTTATGCAACCCGCTGAACCGGTAGCTAGTTTTCTGCTAGCTCCAAATTTTTCAATGTATGAGGAGGCGGTTGGACTGAGTGAGAATGAGAGAGGATTTCCAAATCAAACCTACCCTTACCCAATTGAAGCCCACAACTCCTGTTTTCCATTGATGGCCCTAAATAGTTCACCTGTTGAAAATAAAAACGATTTGTGTGATTTTGTAGTGTTTGATTTGCCAAATTGTGAAGAACCCCTTTCGAGTGAAACAACACTTAATCCTTTCGATCTTTACACCTCCACACTAGAACCCAAATCGATAAATATCCATGCTTTTGATGAGGTGTCTAAAGAAATTAATTTTCACTTGATTGAGGATATAGACGCCGGGAATATTTCGGATGATGAACCTGTCGATTTGATTGAAATTTTAGGTCCAATTCATCATCCCGCGTCCCTAAATGTTTCTCCCAAACCTTATATGCGTCTTGATTTTGAAGATAATGGCATGGATGAGTTGAATTTTGAGGAAAATTATAAGGATAGTATTGAGGAGAGTTTTGAGGATCATATTGAGGCTGAACCATTTTTCTTTTATGTGTCGGATTTTCCAATTCAGCCTCCTGAACCTTTGATTGTTATATCACCCTCCCTCCTATCCATCGTTCCGACCACGCTCGAAAACTGTGAGCTTGAGAAATTTTCTTTTGAATCTGACACAGTTCTCACAGACGTTAACACTTACGAGTGTTTCACTTTTTCGGACGATGTTGATGACTCACCGCCCGAGTTTGAGTCCTTTACATTTTCAGATGAGTTAGTTGAACCATCAGACTCGGTTGCTTATAGTAGTTTCGAACCATTAATGGAATCTTTCAAGTTCGAGACAGTTTACTACGGTGAAAATGATACTATCCCTAATTCACTTCCTTTCGTCCTTCCTATTGTTCCGACCGTACAAGTGACCGTTACGCTTTCATCTCCAATACCAAGTTCGGCGTACCCATGTTTTCTTGCGAATCTTGAGGGATTTGACTCCATTTCCCGACGGGTTGATAGGTTAGCGCAATCGCTTATAACATATCGGTCATCACATATTGCGCTAATTTATTCACTCGATTTACACCCTCAAGATCGCGCGACCCTTCTTTCTCCTTTCCGCCCTTCTTCTCCCCCACTGAGACCATATTCTACCATTCTTCTTTCCACACGGTCTCGCGTGTTTCTCATTTCTTTCCTCCACACCCCATTCTTGCACCAACTATACCATTACCACGATAAGATTTTTGAATGGTTGGTGCTAACCTTTGGCTTGTGTAAGGCCAAGCTTAAGTTTGGGGGAGCCTTGTTGTATATATGTATATATTTTTGTTTTCTTTTTCTATAAAAAAATTCAAAACAATAAAATAAAAAAAATTATAAATAAATAAACAGGGGAGTGCCGGCATTTTGACCCTCTTGGTGTTGCATGACAGTGAGGACACTGTCAAGTTTAAGTTTGGGGGTATGCTCGGTACGTCTTCTTCCTTCGCATTCATATGTACATATTTTTGCATTTGCATATTTATTTGAAAACCCATAAAAATTGAAAAATCTCAAAAATTATAAAAATTATTCAATTTTGGCTTATTTGACTAAAGTTTGACAGATAGGTTAACTAGCTAGGAACAACTAGATCTTAGACGTAGTAAATTAAAAACCCTAAAAATAACCTTCTTTAAACTTTAACGGTAGAAAGTATATGTCTTTGTAGTTTATTTAGAAATAGGCAAATTTTGGGTTCACTTCTTGGGCTAAGTCGAAACAAGGGAAGAGTATTGATGTTCTTATTAAAGTATAAGTTTGAAAAATAGTTCCTAGCTTAAGTCTAGATTCTGAAAATGTATACCCTACAATTTGCACAATCACGCACCTTGAAACTTGGAATAGTAGAAGAGGCCTTGAAATGCTCTTGTCTAAAGTCCTTAGTATGAAGAAAATAAAAAAAAAAGTGTGAATATAGAATAAAAAAAATGGACACTGGTTTTTATGATTACTTAAGGCTGCAAAAATAGAAAAATATTTAGCGAGGGTACTTCATCACCTAGTGTCTTAGACCAACTGGTTTGGGAGTCACTGCTAAAAGCCTTGAGGATTGCAAGACTAGGAATTACACTTTAAAAGTGCAAACATATCTTGTAATCGGTTGTTGGTACCTCAAGAAGTATTAACGGTCGCATGAAGGATATGTAAGCAAAATTCAATTAAAAATTCACCTACTAATAAGTACTTTGGACAACGGACAAGAGTATGATTGCTTGATTTGAATTTCCAAGTGTAGGGGTGATTTATACACACACGTAGGGATATGTGATTGGAGTTTAGATGAGTGAAGGAGTGAAGAATAGAACTTGTATCTTTAATAGAGTTGATAAAAACTCCTAAGTGGAGATGGAACCCTAGAAGGAAAACTTAAGAGATGCCGAAAGCTAAGTAAGTCTGCAGAACATATATAATCTTAAGTTAGATGATGAGGAAGTGTGAAGAATATGGGTGGATAATTTATGAGTCGAAGATAATAGAATTCCTTGTTAGGAAACCTAATTGGAGAACTAAAGTCGAAAAGCCAAATTGATAGGATTTTGTGGGTAGTATCCGCTGAAAACCCTCAGGAGACAACACTCCTCCTACTAGGGACACCTAAAGGTTTAACGGCTTGTTGCACGTGCTCAGTGCAATCGCGTTTCCCTGCGAAAGTGCGGTTAGGTTTTTTTGTAGAGAATAAAAATAAGTTTGCTCGAGGACGAGCAAAATATAAGTTTGGGGGTATTTGTTCACATCGTAATATTGTATTATTATATTCCCCATTCTTATTCTTTTTACAAATAAACAGGTGCTTTTGACGCATGTCTACTACATATTACAGGTTACAGGTTCTTGGATCTAAAACAGTGAAAAAGACAAAAGACGATACAAAAAACAGGACTTTGACCAACAAACAGAAGACTCTTGATCAAGCCTACATCAAAGATAAAATTCACAAAGTACAAGGCAATGCAAGGTCCAAGATTACAAAGCAAACGGTTAAAAGTCCACCGCAATTATTCACTGGAGATCTGGAAGAAACATAGAAGCCATTTTAATAAAAGAACCAAATAATAAGGAAGCCCAAAGATTCAAGGCCCAATACTTCCATTTAAAGAAACAGAGAAATAAAATTTTACCAAAACTTGAAGTCTACTTTGACTAGGTCTTCCTAAGGATATTTTGGTAAATGTAGACATGCGAATCAATTGTAACCTAGGGTTTCTATCTCCTATAAATAGAAGCCCAAATCATTGTATTCTTTTCATGCCTCCTTTTAATAATAAATTCCAGAATTCTTTATGGAGAGCATCGGTGCCTCTTTTTCAAATCATGAATTCAGATCTGACAACCCTGCGTTGATGTTTGGAGAGAGACATTTGTAAGTAGATTTATTTAATTGCTCTAGTTTAGATTTCAATTCTTTGCCCTAGATAGATTTAATTCCATGCCCTAGGAAATTGTTTAGAGTTAGCTTTGGGGAAGGATTTTGAGAGATGAGATCCCTCATCCCTTTCTTGCCCGTTATATATTTTCAATAGGACTCCATACATACACGCACACACCGCGCCCTACGGCACCCTACCCCTCGAGGAAGCGGTGATACCGTAGTATAAAGGCCCGGTTGCGCGCGTTTTCCATGGAGGTTAGGGTAAGGATCTCTAAAGGAAGGACAAGAACCTAGAGGAAGGAACACCTTCCCGAATGGATCTAATCCCCTTTATTGATAATTACCATAACTCCTCTCAGATACTAAATTGGATATAGAAAGCGTTGAGATTTACTTGCATTTCCAAACCATCCCTAAACCTAACCCTAACAAGACTAGATCTAGATAATCGTAATATAGAATAATTAGGTTTTTAGATTTAATAATCAATCCGAACACCCTTCGGAATTAACTCGTTAGCGCGATTAGGAGATTCACAACATCCCTGTGGACCGACCCGTACTCACCGGCTAGCTTCATGCGACACCGTTCTTGATTACGGTTATAGATAGTTTTTGAGATCAATCAGCCGCCACCTCCTGCTTCACGGCCGCCACCTCTTACTTCCCGGCCGCCACCTCGCCCTCTAGGGCGGCGACCCTCGCCATCGCCGCCTCCATCTCCAACTTCAAGCTCTCCTCCAGCAAGGAGAACTCGCCTGCAGCTCGGATCGCCTGGGTAATTTTCTCGTCCTCCATATGGATGACGAGAGCGACGTGCTGGAGGACCTGAAGAAATCATAGGGGGTCAGAAAGAAAGGAGAGGCACCAAATCTCACGAATAGTAAGAAGCTAAAGAAAAAGTCAAGTAAAGTATGGGCACTAACCTGCACGGCCTCTTGGGTGATTGCCGCCATCTGTGCCCTGAAAGTCCCCCGAGGGATCTTGCCCCCGGCCGACCTCTCCATGTCCGACAGCAAGCTGTCAGCGACGGAAAGCCCTGAGGGCACCTCAAAGCGGAGTCCCCCCTCGTCCACCAAGATCGGGGAGGCCGGGGTCCGCGGAACTATTCGGGGGAACCTCTTGAGAGGCGACGGCGGAGGGACGGTCTCCACCTCCGAAGCCTGGGCATCCTTTCCCCAAACCCGTTTTCTGCTGGGCGCCTGGCTGGGCTCCGGGGCTCGGCCCGCAGTCGAACGCTGGGGTGGGACGGCTGCTGGGGGAACCGGAATAGACATCGGACGAGAAGAGCTGTCACCTCCAACCTTCGATCCCTTCTTCGGCTTGCGCATGGCTGCTCAGAGGTGGCTCAAGTCCATGGGTTCTGCACAAGACAAAATATAATGGAATTAGCAACACAAACAAAAATGAAAACAAACGCAACCTTAACAGACCGCCTACAAGCTCTTAACTTACTGACGAACTGGGCGGGGCTGAGCTCGGCCCAACTAAGGGCCTGCTCAGAAAGCAGCACGTCAGCCCGGGGAATAGGCTCCCACCCCGCCACCCTCACCGCATCGGGATCGTTGGATGGACTTCCCGGCCAGCACCTATCTCTAGACCACTGGATGGGCACGGGCCAGTCCTCACCCTCTGGCGGCCTAACGAAGAAAAACTTCTTCTTCCAATCATAGATGGAAGAAGGCAAGATGACGACACCCGACCCGGCTGCACTCCCCCGTTGTTTCTTAAAAAAGAGGTAAACCCACCTCGGGTCGCCCGCATGAGTGCCGGGGTGACTTTTGTAAATGAGGGAGGAGGAAAGGATGGACAGACTGAAGGGGATCATCTGCAACTTCAAGCGGACTAGGAACCCGAGGAGAATCCTCCAGGAGTCCGGAACTAGCTGGCCCCGGGCTAGACCAAAGTAATTTAGCGCTCCAACAACCTCGGGAGAGAAAGGCAGGCGCAGTCCGGCCCAAAAGGCTTCCAAGTACAAGGCAATCTCTTTACCCCGTACCTGATATGCCCTCTCTTCTTCCTCGACCAATCGTAGCGTGTAGTCGGAAGGGATATGGAAACGAGCCCGAGCGGTGGCAAGCTCGTCCTCATACCTCACCGAGGACGACACACCAGGGGCGTCCGCAGCCACCGCTCTGGAAACCGCCCCAGACGCACGACCCCGGGAAGAGGATCTGACCCCAACTTTCCGGGAGGACTCCAACTCAGGGGAAGAACCCCTAGAATCTACCCCTACGACATCTACAGACTCCTCAAAGGAAGACATTTAACCTGATGGGAAGAAATTCTCGGGAACGCAGAGATCCGACCTAAAGAGGAGAGCGCCGAGCTAACAAGACTCAGAACGAGGAAAATATGAAGAGAGAGGGTCCTGAATCAGACCCCTCCTCTATTTATCGCGGCCAACGTGCAAATCCTACGGCGAAGGTCATCTCCCGCCAAAATGGTTCATTGCGCTCGACGGCCATGATCGCTCCACCTGTCGCAAGCGCATTGGTCGTATCCTATCGGACGCCAGAAGCCTGCGGCACGTCGCATCAGCCAACCAGCGCCCGACACGTAGGCAGTCGCTTCAGTGTATGTACGCACGATCCGGTGCACCCTCTTTAAAGCAAAGATCGCACCCCTGATTCATTGGCGTCATCCAGAAAATACAACAAATTGCCCCGGAACACGCCCAACGATATCTTCAAAAAGGAGCTCACCTCGGATGACCCGGCAGACTACTCTCGACCTGACCAGCCAGCTGGTCGGGACGAGAGTGGGGGGATAATGATGATGCTTGATATCGGTGATCTCCCAGATCATGACACATGGCAGACGACGTGTCCCAAAGCTCACGAGAAAGGACCTACAGTGGCCGACCAGACCATGCCTATGCTCGTCCTACAAACAAACGCTGGCTCACCTCCTAGCTCCCTGCACAATTGGCCTCCTCGGCCTCCCGGCTCGTCTCCAGGCTACCTCGGAACCAAGATATCTCGACTCTCCCGCTTGTGCGCGAGCTCTCCCGCCGAGGTCATCTTCCTCGGTCTCATCGACCGACCGACGGCACCTCTCACAGGCACAACCGCCTCCCGTGAATCTCGCCATGCATGAGATATCCGCCGGCCACATCCCACGTTCCATGCCATCATGATCCCCCATTAACAAGCCTGTCTCGCCATTAATGAGAGATCCCGCCCATCGCGCGGGCGTGACGTCGGGAGCGTAACGACCGGCGTGATTCTCGTGCCTGTCTTGCCTGCTGCTACCGCTATATAAACCCATTCTGCAGATGGTTCAAGTAAGCCATTTTTACTCCACTAAGCCGCTACTCTTCCCGGACTTCCTCTCTAACTTGACCGTCGGAGGGTCCTCGGTAGTACAACTACCCCGGGACTTCCTTACAGGTAGCTCGGCGCAAACAACCTCAAACTCATTGAGATCCACACGCTTCAGGAGCCAGCCTCCAGATCAAATCTCAGCCGTCCATCGCCGCCATCGTCAGATCAACGGAAGGTAACATCTTGGCATGGATCTCACCCGCATCAACCTCCTTCACTGCCACCTTCCGTGAAAACCACCCCACAGCCGTCAAGACCGCCGCAGCACCAACATCGCCTAAACGCCAGCTCCGACCACCGCAACCACCTCCTTGCCATCTTCACCGACCACCTCATCACCTCCTTCCTCCATCGACCACCAACCCCGTCTCCAAACACCCGCAAACCCCGAGCAACCCTCACTACCATCACCGGCCACCTCCTTGTCAATGAGCAGCACCACCACCGGCGAAATAACCAGCCGAGCATCCCTTCTTCTTCCTCCAAGTCGAGCACCCCGTTTCTTAAGACCAAGACTAAGCCCCAAGCTTATCTCACCCTTCGGCATTTCACCAAGCAATTGTATCTGTCGCCAATCGCCGTTGTTCCGGTTGCCGTCGTCACCGTCTAAGCCGTAGCCTCGATTGAGGTAACCGTCACCATCGTCTGCGCTATAGCCGTCGCAACGCCAGCGCACGTCCGTCACAGCCGTATCGCATACGAGCCTTACTCTCTCCATGTCTCATAGACGTCGTCTCGTGTGTCAAGACAAATACTTTTCACGTCGTGTCGTTTCTATATCAGCTACCTAAGTAAGTGAACCCCCTTCACTTGCTTAATCATGCTATACATATACATATATATAACTCTCTCTCTCTCTCCTCTCTCTCTCTCTCTCTATATATATATATATATATATATATAGTTATATTAATTGGTTTGATAAATGTTAACCTTGATTTAAATAAATATATTTTAAATGTTAGCCGTGATTGTCGTAATCAAAACCTAATTTAAAATGGCGAAATCAATAAATCCTTTTACTGATAATGAATATCACGTAGAAATTTGGGTAGAAAATATTGACATTTACAACATGAAATGACATCCCCGATAACCGACATGAAATCTGGAATTTACTGCATACACCGCCGTATTAAATTCGTAGTAAATCGTACATAAATTGTATCGTGGCGTGGTTAGGCTCTTTACGAAGAGGACTGAATAAGTTAGGAATCTCTGGAAATGGTTACTGAATATTGTTTTGTTTCGATGGTGCAAATTGAAAAGAGATACAGTTCTGGACTGTAGTTCAGAGTAGTAATTTCTGCTAAAACCATTTTTTAAACACCTGTAAATATCTGTTCAAATATGCAAATGTGTGGAGTCCTATATTGATGCGTAGAAAATTGAGTTAACATTCATATTTTTAGAATGATCATACTCCCTCACCTGTATTCCGATTGAGTTGAAACCAATTTTTATCGTTTATATAAATGAGTATACTTTATATGTTTTTTTATTTTTTTATGTAATTCTACACGTATAAATTATAATGAATTTTGCAAGCTTAATGACACCGACTGTCCTTATTTATTGAACTTCATTTATTGCATTCCGACTATGTCATGTGATTGCTTTACTCATGATTAGTGCTCGTATTCATTGATACTCTAGTGAACATAATGCATTGTCGACGTCTATGGAACTTATATAAATATAACTATAACTGGATTGGGACGGGTATGGAAACACTTATATTAGTGGCATATGTAAGATATTGAGGATTGTCCACTTGTCTCAGCTACCAGTCGAGACATTCTTGATGAAGTCCCTGTCTTCAATTCTAGTGTAGACTTGTCATGAAGCGACTAGTATTTAGATTCATGGTCGGACCTTGATGTAGACCACGGGATGTTAGGGTAGTTTAAATGTGAGTTCGATCAACGGAATCTCAGGAGTCAATTTACCGGTATAATTCATGATTGAGCGTTGTTGTGGTCTGAGCTTAAATGGTACATATTGTTACTGATCATGATTCGTGCCCATGTTTCTAAGCCCCTGGATAGGTTTAGTGCCTTGGGTTTGATAATACTCCTGCGGTGGTTGACATTCACGCTCGAACTGATGATAGTTTAGTAACATAGACTTTGAAACTTAGAGACTAATAGGTTTATAGATATGGACATTATATTGATTACTGAACTGATACTCATGCTACTGCTTACCTGTACCTATTATTTCCTGCTCATATTATTACCCTATGTTTGCTAGTTCATGTTTATCTTTAATGCACATATTATATATACATATATTGTTATATTGTGTCGTCTTAACAACCTGAGTATTCATGCTCAGAGAAAGAAGTGGACTTAACCCAGATCAGGACCTACCCTACTTCGAAGATATTGCGGATATCTAGACCAGTAACGTCAACGCTATCTTTTCCTTTAACTCTATCTTGTTGGTTGTATCCTTGATGATATAAATTTGTATCTATTGCACTCTGATTCATTTAGATATGATAGATTTAGTTATTGTGATTCTTATTACTTTTGCTAGATTTACTGCTCACCATGTACTGCTTATTGTGATTCTCATTACTTGTGCTAGATTTACTGTTTACCATGTACTGCTAGAAACTGAAGTGTGATTACGGCAGGATTATTTTTTGACCGTAGAAGCATGATCTAATCACCCTTATATTTCATATTTTAGGAAGCGGAACGTAAAAAATTACCTAAATGGGTGAATAAAAAGATGAATACCATTGGATCTAACTTCTTTTGGAGGGGGTTAATAATGATAAGAAAGGTTATAACTTGGTTAAATGGGATAATGTCTATCTCAGTAAAGATGAAGGTGGCTTAGGTATTAAGAATCTAGAACATTTTAATATTTCATTTCTGTGCAAATGGTGTGGCAGCTTTATAAATCTAATACCTACTCTATTATAGTTCTTAAGTCTATTTACAATGTATGTAACAGAAGTTTTCACATTCACAACTCTTCACTTTTTTGGAAAAATCTATATGCTTGTAAACTTTTGTTTTATGAAAATGTTAATTGGAAACTGGGTGATGTTTTTTTGATTCATTTTTGGACTAACATCTGGGCTAGCAAGGACACTTTGGCTAAGCAGTTCCCTTCCCTCTATGCTAAGGCTTGGAATCTTGATGCCTTTGTGCATACTTAGGATCATTTTAACAATGTTTTTTTGGCCGTGGAAACCTGCTTTTAATAAAACTCTCTCTAAGGAAGATAGGGATTCTCTTGTTCAGCTTCAGTATGCTATTTCTAGGCATTCTATTGATCTTACTCTCAAGGATGACATCAGATGGGCTGGCAGCAATACTAGTATGTTCACAGTTAAGTCAGCTTACAATATTTTTAATTCTACTGCTCAGCATTCTCCTTATCATAAAACCGTTGATGTCACTCTGCTCCTATCAAGATCAAAATTTTTGTCTGGATCCTAGCTAAAAATAGGATTCTAACCAAGGACAATCTGATTAAAAGAGGTTGGTATCATAACGCTGCTTGTATTTTTTATAACTACATGATTGAATCTTCTAATCATCTATTTTTTGAGTGTAAAGTAGCTTTAAAGGGTATGGAGGGACATCATTTCAGCTATCAAGACACAAACCATCCATGTTTCTTTCATTGATGCTATTATTATTTGGAGAGAAGTTAATATTCATAAAAATATTGATCAAATATGGCTTCTTTTTCTATACTCTATTTGTTGGAATGTTTGGTTAGTTAGAAACAATGGGATCTTAATGACATACATACTCCTCAAGACCAGCTTCTGAATATTATCCTTTATCGCTTCTTTACTTGGGTTGGTGGTATGTCCAATAAATCTAAGGATTTTGCTACTAACACAATTGAGTTTAGCAGTATTAAATCTTTATATAAGAGTGAGGTTAGCGATTTGTTACATAGAAATTATAATCCTCTGCTATCTATTTAAATACTGCTTTTGTGTTGCATGTCCTGAATTTCTTAGGTTGATGATGTTAATATTGTTGAGATT
Organism: Agapanthus africanus; assembly: GCA_030015575.1. Taxonomy (NCBI): domain Eukaryota; kingdom Viridiplantae; phylum Streptophyta; class Magnoliopsida; order Asparagales; family Amaryllidaceae; genus Agapanthus; species Agapanthus africanus. Next base: position 798,992,657 of record CM057340.1, read on the forward strand.
TAGTTTGGTTAAGACAGAATTAAAAACTTTGAAGCGTGTATGATACATTTTCCGAAAGGTGGTATTGCCCCCACTATGGGAGTATAGTAGAAGGCAATCACCCCCAAGATACAACAAAGCCCTTGAAACTCTCTTAGAAGATAATAAGAAGAAGATGCCTTAAATGTGAAGAGTAGGTTATAATTTATAGACTTGAATAGACACAACCGTCTGAATGGTTGTGACCATTAAGAGTTGAACAGACACAACCGCAACCGTTTGAATGGTTGTGACCATTAAGAGTTGAACAGACACAACCGTTAGTTCTGTTCAGACAACCTTTGAATCTGAAATTCAAAATGTCAACTCTGTTACTACATCAACCCAAGATGGCCCAAGTGCCCAAGTGCCTCATCAAAGACAATAGTAAATAAATGTTATAAGCCTGCTAGACTTCAGGCCCACTTGGCTCATTATTCACTTTATTCAAGTTATTACTTAAATATTGGGAACTATTATAAAGACTTGGGTATCCGTCTCTCCATCCGATGTGGAACTATTTCCCACATACAAATGCAACCAATATATTCAAACTACTAACAATCCCCCACTAGTTTGTATATATTGGCTGCAACCACATCTCTCTCGTGACAAATATTATGCATAAAGAAAGGTATCTCTCGATTTAAACCTTCCATTAGTGTATATATATCAATCGTCTAACAAAGTTATTGGTGTCCGCAGATTAAACCAAAACTTTTATTATTAGAATTTGAAATACAACACACACAATATTCATCTTATTTTCTAAGAGGTTTATAACTGCTTTAGCACTATTATGGCCATGTGCTACTCTTGTACTTCATAAGCATTTACAAGAGAATACTTCATATCTCTTGTTGAAGCGGCATCACTTCTATGCTAATATAGATGGAGTTTCCTTTATTATATTCCTGTTACTGTGGATATTTAAAAATTAAATAACTCCATTGAGAGCTTTTGCTCATCCTCTTTATCGTAACAGACAGCACTAGATACTTATTTATATAAGAATGAGACGTCTAGTGCAATACAGGCACATGACAGTAACTTGTTATTTCCCATTGAACGATTAAAATTAGTTTTTACTAATTAAAGTTGGGTTACCATTACTGGTGCCAAATTGTAAATGTTTAAGTCACATTCCAATTGACGTATTCTTTACCAAATCTCTAGATAATGCCTTGGTAAAGGGATATGCTAAATTCTTTGCAGATCTCACATAAACTATGGTAATTATTCCATTAGTTATTAATTCTCGAATATATTCATGCCTTAAGCTAATGTGTCTAGATTTACCATTATAAACATTATTATAAGCTCAAGACATGGTCGTCTCACTATCGCAATGCAAGGAAATAGATGGCATTGGTTGTGGCCGCAACTCTATATCCAATAAAAAATTTCTCAGCCATTCCGCTTCCTTGCCGGCAGCAGCCAAAGCGACAAATTCAGATTCCATTGTTGAATGTGTGATGCAAGTTTGTTTCTTAGAGGACCAACTAATGGCACCGCCTCCAATTGTAAATACCCAACCTGTTGTGGATTTATTATCACTTGCACTTGTGATCCAACTTGCATCCGAGTAACCTTCTAGTACTGCAGGATAATTGGAATAAAATAGACCAAACTCTTTTGTTCTTTTTAGATACCCAAGAACTCTACTGATGGCCTTCCAATGATTAGTACTGGGTTTACTGGTATATCGTGACAATTTGCATACTGCAAAAGCTATATCAGGCCTTGTACAATGCATCGCATACATAAGGCTTCCAATAGCGCTAGCATATTCTAATTGTGCAATTACATTGTTACAATTCTCATTTAATTTCATACTCGGATCATACAGAGTAACACTTTCTTTAATATTAAGATGTTGGAATTTATTTAATAATTTCTCTATATAATGAGATTGGTTTAGCACAAACCCTTCACTATGTTTTTTCACCTTTATTCCTAAAATAGTATCTACTTCATTCAAATCTTTCATTTTGAATACCAAAGTTAAATACATTTCTTTTTCATTTATTCCAATCATGTTTGTACCAAATATCAACATGTCGTCTACATAGAGACATATGATTACCCCATAATTCTGATTGAATTTGGAATATACACATTTGTTCGCACTATTATGCTTAAAACCATTTGATATTATTATTTTATCAAATTTCTCATGCCATTGTTTAGGGGCATGTTTTAAACCATATAGCGACTTAGTTAATTTACAAACTTTGTTCTCATTTCCAGGAAGTATGAAACCTTCGGATTGTTCCATGTATACTTCCTCATTTAATTCACCATTTAAAAAGGCTGTATTTACATCCATTTGATGCACATATAAATTATATATTGAAGCCAAAACTATAAGAACTCTAATGGATGTTATTCTAGCCACAAGTGCATAAGTATCAAAATAATCTATGCCCTCCTTCTGTGTGAATCCTTTAGCCACTAATCTTGCCTTGAAAGTTTGTATAGAGCCATCTGTATTTAGTTTTCTTCTAAATACCCATTTACACTTTATAGGATTAGATCCTTGAGGCAAGTCAACCAATATCCAAGTATTGTTAGACATTATTGAGTCCATTTCGTCATCAATAGCCTCTTTCCAAAATGCAGTATCTCTTGATGACATTACTTCACTAAATGTTTTAGGATCATCTTCTATATTAAGTAGAATAGGTACTTTGTTAAGCACTTTGGTTCTATCTCCTTCAACGAGAAAGACTATTGAACGCGAATCAATAAAATCAGGACCAAAAGATTTTTCTTTCCTGATTCTTTGACTTTTTCTTGGTTCAATATTTTCATTACTTTCTCTTCTTTTCTCATTTGTAATTTTCTTAGAAATTGCTGCATTTTCATCATTATACAAATTAGAATCAACATTGTCATGCATAAATTTATTTTCAAAAAATTCAACATGTATCGACTCAATTATGATATTTGATTCTAAATCTAGAAGTTGATATGCTTTAGAATTCTGTGCATATCCAACAAATATACTTCTAATGCCCCTCGGCCCTAATTTAGATTTATATGGATCAGTCACTTTATAATATGCTATGCACCCCCACACTTTAATATAGTTTAAATTGGGTTTTCTACCATTCCAAATTTCATATGGTGAAACATGAGTTTTCTTAGATGGTATTCTATTATGCATATAACATGCTGTTAAAAGCGCCTCACCCCAAAGATTAAAAGGTAATTTAGCATTTAAAAGCATAGCATTTACCATTTCAACTAAGGTCATATTTTTCTTTTCGGCTAATCCATTGTGTTGAGGCGTATAAGGTGCAGTTCTTTGATGAATAATACCATGCATTTCGCAGAATTGAGAAAAAGAATCAGAAAAATATTCTCCCCCTCTATCATTTCTAAGGATTTTAATCCTTTTATCTTTCTGATTTTCTACAACTGACTTATATTCTTTAAATTTCTCAAATGCTTCATTTTTTGTTCTTAATAATTATACATATGTAAAACGAGAATGATCATCAGTAAAGGTTATAAAATATCTTTTTCCTCCTCTAGTTAATTGACCATTTAATTCACAAATATCAGAATGAACAGGTTCTAATAAATTAGTATCTCTTTCGATTTTAGGGAAAGGTTTTCTAGTCATTTTTACTTCTACGCAAATCTCACATTTATCATTATGATCATTTTGACATGCAATGTAACCATGTTTAGACATATACTTTAAAGAGCGAAAATTTAAATGATATAGTCTAGCATACCACAAGGAAAAAGAATACTCAACAACATAAGCAAACACACAATTTATTTCATTAATACTGAGTTTGAACATGCCATCACAGGAATATCCCTGTCCTACAAATATACCATTCTTCGATATTACAACTTTGTCAGACTCTAGAACAATTTTAAATCCCTTCTTGCACAACAGATTTGCAGATATAAGATTTTTCCTCAAATCCGGAACATGAAATACATTAAGCAGAGTAAGTTTCTGTCCAGATGTAAACTTCAATTCAACACTTCCTTTACCGAGCACTTTGGCCGAAACGTGATTTCCCATCAACACCTCTTCAGGTTCTTTTTGATCCGTGTAGGTATTGAACATTGCTTTGTTATTACATACATGGATGGTTGCGCTAGAATCCAGCCACCAATCCGCAGTTCTAGTTACCGCAGCCATATGCAATTCCGTAATCATGTCTATCTGCATGTCAGAAACCATAGCAACAAGTTCTTTGACTTCATTTTCTATTAGATTTGCCTTGTTGCTATTTTCTGATCCGAAACCAAGTTTTTTTCCGGTATTTCTGAATTTGCAATCTTCAATATAGTGGCCTTTCTTTCCACAGTTATAACAAGGCCACTTGTTCTTTGCAAAATTAGATTTCTTAAAATTTCCCTTCTTCTGGACTTTGAAATTGTTCTGAAATTTTCTATGACCATTTTCACTGACATGATTCACCTTAGAGTTAGATTTAGAACTAAGAAAAATCATGTCACGTGCACGGTTCTCTGCCTCATTCTGTAGTTGAGTCTGAAATTGATCTATGGTAAAACTTTCAGGAGAGTGCAGAATTTTCTTTCTGTATTCATTCCAAGTAGGAGGAAGTTTAGATAGAATCGCTCCAACTTGAAATGAATCAGGGACTTTAATTTCAAGTTCGCTCAGTTTAAAGACGAGAATTTGTAATTCATGCACTTAATCCATGATTGGCATGTCATCAGACATCTTAAATTCAAAATATTTAAGCACTAGAAATTTATCCGTACATTTCTTCTCATTTTTGTACTTTGTTTCAAGGGCGCTCCAGATTTCCTTTGGTGTCTTCATATTTCTGTAGAGATCATACAGACGATCGGTGAGGGAATTGAGAATGTAACCGCGACAAACTAGTTCGTCTTCTTCACGCTTGTTTTTCTCTGTTCTGGCACTCTCAGCCATCATTCGAAGTTGACACTGAATCTAGAATTGGCGGCAAGTTCGGATCGAGAACGTAAAATATCTTCAAGACGGTCAACAAGAACACCATCTTATCTTTCCATGTAGTGTAGTTGCTCCAATCGAAATCGATCCAGTTTGATAACATCTTGGTTCTGGAAATAAAGCTTGACACTTGAATTTAATTCTGTCACCCCCCAAGATACAACAAAACCCTTGAAACTCTCTTAGAGGATAATGAGAAGAAGATGCCTTAAATGTGAAGAGTATGACATAATTTATAGACTTGAACAGACACAACAACGGTTGTGACCATTAAGAGTTGAACGGACACGACCGTTAGTGCTGTTCAGACAACCTTTGAATCTGAAACTCAAAATGTCAACTCTGTTACTAAGTTCTAACTCTACGAGAAATCAGGCCCACTTGGCTCATTATTCACTTTATTCAAATTATTATTTAAATATTGGGAACTATTATAAAGACTTGGGTATTTCGTCTCTCCATCCGATGTGGGACTATTTCCCACATACAAATACAACCAATATATTCAAACTACTAACAAATATTTACAAAATCATCTTATGCTTGCTGGCCGACTTCTCTTCATCATGACTTTATGTGGTGCTTTACAAGCTTTTGCAACTTTGAACTATTACAAAGCATGTTTTTTGAGTTCAGTTTTAACCTTGGTTAGATGTGAAGCAGCTAGGTTCATATTGAAGGTTTTTGTCTATACAAAACTTTGTTCATGTCCTCAGGACACTTGTGAGTTGCTGTGTTTTGATAATTTCTAAATTCTTAAGCAGCTGTGTTTTTGTAAAAGCAAGTTGTTTATATTTTTGAACTCGGTTCATGTTCTGATCTAGTTTTGTTTTTGTCTACTATATGCTAGTTGTGTCCTTATTGGAAGCAGCTATAATCTTTTTAACTGAAACCATTGAGTAATTCAACAAACAATACAATATGTTGTTTTTAAATATCATATACACTTTGCTGCTGATTGTTTTAGATATCATATTCATAATCCTTGTGTAAATTAGGAAATTATCAGGCATCAAGCACTTTTACTGGGTTTGTCTCTTCTATGTTTTGTAGGCACATTGGCTGCTTATTCAACTTTGGATCCAATATATGCTTAAAAATCACTCTGCTGCTGGGCTAAAAGAAGTAGGTTTATGGTTTGAAGTAGGAGCATTTACAGGCAACAATTCCTTCAAAATGACAAGGCTTAAAATTATGTGAGATTGTTTTCTTCTCTTGGCTTCTCATTTTTTTCTTCTCTGGTGCATGTGTGCACATCGATGTTTGTCTTTGTACCTATGCAGAATTACTGCTATTCTCTTGGTTAATTTTTTTTAATAATATCAGTTCATGGTGGGATGAACTCTACATAGAGTTCTACTCTTACAATAAAAAAAAGGTTCTGAATTTTGATAGATCCATAAAATCAACAGAGCTAAAAAAAAAATAAGAGAAATTTAAAACAGTATACTAATTGAGAAATGAAATCTACAGAAATTAACATTATATGTTTTCAAATACAGGTTAATCACAGATAGAGTTAGCAGCCTTCACTGCTTAAATCTATGACCAACTGAGCCAACATTTTTACCTAAAGAAGACTTCATTTGCACCTAATAAACTAAGCTAAATTGCACAATTAAAAGGAATATATGAAGCCTAATAAAATACGAGAGATTATTAGGTATGCCGGGTGTATCTGAGCAGGAGAGAGAAAGAAATGGAGAATTTCGGGTAGCCTTCAGATAAGGTCCACATCTTTTTATTTCTTTCTCTCCAACGACTGGACACATAAGGCCGGCAAACCGAATAATTTTCCTAATAATACATCTTCTTTTCTTCCCATATACTAACACCTTGTGGATTCTCCATTTATGTAATCAAGAACTGCAATCACCCCAACGACAAAGGCTTTATCATATCCTGGCTGCACCAACACTTGATAGAATTCTTTGCTGCCCATTCTCTCACTTACCTACAATTTCAAATAAATACCAATAAATCATAGCTGCTGTAGTGAAACTTTTCTCACCTAATTGAGAGCTTGTTGGTTCGATTCCCAAAAGGATTACATTAAAAAAAGTTTCAATTTCAAATAAAACAGAATTTCATGTAGGAAGTCATAACAAATCATCTAACTCAAACCTTATAAATTTATATTTATTTTGTACTAAAATAAATATCATCATCATACAATTCTCTTCTTACCCAAATAACATCATATATATATATATAGATGAAGCAATTACCAAAAAAATAAGCTTTGAGCTTATGTAAAAAGATTTTGAAAAAATACAGGTGAATTTATGTTTCAGCTTAAAGAATGTATATTTGGAAACAAATTATTTAAAATCTCACAAAATAAGACCGAAAAATAAGCTTTATCAACAAATTTACCTGTGCCACAACATTGCCTCTGAAATCATTGATGGTGCAAACTCTATCAACAAAGGATCCATGGATCTCAAAGTCCCACTCCTTGTACTTGTTGAAGCCCTTGGGCTCAATACAAATCCTCTTCACATCATTTCTTGAAATGCATTTCCTTGGCTCTCTCAGGGTGAAAACCAATTTGTTTGGTTCTTCGTTGTCCATAATGTACCCTTTCCATTGGCTGCGGCTGCTCATAACTTGGACCGCGCCGTCCTAAATTTGTGCAACTATCAACTTAGTAAACACATTGCATGAATGCTATCAAACCAGGCTAGATCAAGGCTACGATATCTGCGAGTGTCTACCGAAAATAACGAAAAAGTCTTGATTGCATATTTCTTCAAATGTCTAACTTAACCCTGAAATTCAAAGCTTACCAAATAATTTTAAGGCTTAATATCACTAATATCATGACTTTCAGCATTCTCAAATAGGTAGCATATGCTTCGTAACTCGCAAATAAATACCATGAACTTTGAGTTTTCAGATATGAATTAGTTAGCATTTTACAAACAAATACCATGAGATATGAGTGTTTCTCAGTTTAGTACCATATGCCGTTTTCAACGAGAACCCTTTTTTTATAACCTTTATACACCTAAACATTGTATGAATTAAAAGGAAAATTACCGAAACCATGTGATATGTATTTGAGAAATGCTAAGTTCATGGTACTTATCTGGAAAAAGGCCGATAACGGTGCTTTTCTTAAATTTGACCTAAATCTAGATAATAAAAAAACAAAAATTTAGGTAATTCTAATGTAGAGCATTTTACCTTCTTTTCAATTCGGAGTATCGAAGCTCCGTCTGCATCCCTTATGATCAACTCCCCTTTGGTGCCGATGACTCCACAGCCATCAACAGTGAAAACCGTGCTTGAGTAAGAACAGTTAGTGACCACAAAGCCACCCCCATGCACAACATGAGGCCTCATTCTAACCATTAGAGTTGTTGAGGTAGAAGAGCAGAAGGCCTTGCTAATGATAGGCTTGAGCTCAGATGATCCACTCATTCTATGATCACTCAAATGTCTCTGTGATGTTCTTGTGTTTTGCGTTGGTGTTAGGATAATGCATAGACAAGGCCTTTTATATGTTGAGAAGTTGCTATATATATGAGGGAACTAGTGGAGTAGGGAGGTCCTTCAAGTCCTCAATGCTTTCAAAGCTGTGATGCCATTTTTAAATTCTTTGTTACTGCATCCAAAATACGAAGTTGTGACGACTAAGACATATGTTTGTATACGGTAATGTACTCTCTTATGTACATGTCGTATTTTCTTAATCCCTTTATGCTTAAACACCCGTCTGATAGGGTTTGAACCGGGTTGCTCTGGTAAGAAATTTACTGAATTACCCCTGTCAATCCACCAAAACTTTAAAATCTTTATATATATGATGTTCAAATGGTATGTTTTAGGCATGAAACTAGTGGGATTTAAAGTTGGGTTGTTGTGATGCCATCTTAAAGTTGCATTCAAACTTGATACATGCTCATGAGCATTGAGAGATATGGTTTTTCTTTTAATTTTTTTAAATTATTATTAAGGAAATTTATGGAGCAAAGACTTCTCCTTTGTTCATTGTTCAAATGGTTGGCAGATTGGGAAACAAATTAAAGAGAGCCTTGACCAATAACTGAAAGCGTTTGTTGAGAGCAGTTGGAAGAATCCCTTTTTTGTGGAAAATGCACTAGAAAAGCTTGAGCTAGTGTTCTACACAAATTGAATTGATCATACAAAGTAAATAATTGTGTGGAAATTGATGGCTCAAAAAGAGAATATATACACACTTTATGAGAGTGACATCTTTGAAACAGATTGCTTCAAGGTTACAAACTGCTTGCATGTTTAGCTTTTTGGTGTGGTATATAATTAGAAAATAATGGAGGAAAGAGGCCACACGAGAGAGGGGATTTCTTTTTTTTGTGTCGAAAAAATACAGTCTCTGCCATTTTTTCTGACGATCGGCATCCATCATCATCATCGTTATCATTTAAGATGTGCATACAAATTTCATGTGATTCCACCACTTTTTCACCGTTGAATTAGCAATGTAAAAAGTTCTATTGTCGGTAAACCATTAATTTTGCACCAACTAAATCAACGGTGAAAAAATTGTATAATCACATGAAATTTGGTGTATCCACATCTTAGTTGATAAATATGGACGTGATGTATGCCGATCGTCGAAAAAAATTATGAAGGATGCATTTGTCCGACGCTATAGAAGGAAATTCCCTCCTCCTATGGCACCTTTCCTCCATTAACCTCATATTATTAATATAACATATGATAAACATTATTATATATGGAGCCCTAGAAGGCTACAACCATGATATACTTAGGGGGGAGGGGGGGAGGAATAAAAAGAATGAAGTCCTCAATGTTGAGCTTATCATACAATACTAGCAATGAAAGGTTATGCCTTTGATTATCAAAAAAGGAAAAGGTTATGCTTTTACTTCAACCTTTGGTTAGTTCCTTTCAAGAACTTTATATATATGCACTAAGCTGGAACAAGATATTAACTTTAACACCATTACAGCCAAACTTAGTTTTAATGGAAAATAGCTACTGAAAAGTTAATTATTATACATTGTGCTACAACATAGAAACATGTTTTTGCCTTGCACTCTATGAGAATTAATTTTGATTAATCTGAATCGCCCATAATCCATTATAAAATCCTGGTCAATGTCCCAGCTCGACTCTGGAGTTATGGAGAGCACTAAAATACATTTTTATATATTCTAGCTAGAACATATGCTTCTCTCTTTCTACTAGCAAATAGATAATCACTATGTATAAAATCCACAAGAAAAACAAGTGAAGCAATTCTTATTGGAGGTGACAAAGGCAAACACTCAAATAGTTTACAGGATGTAAACAACTATATATGTTTTGTGTTGAGTGGTACTTAGCAAGTAAGATAATATATATAATTGGAGGTTTGAGTAGGTGTTGAATGAGGGGCTATGCCTAAATATACCCTATATGAGGCACCTAACAAACAAGCCTAACCCCTATGCTCACGCCTACAAATATTGTTTCTTTAAGACAGTGTGTGTGTTGTGAAACACATATCAATCGGCGCAGCGGAAAACCTTACGGATCTATAAACCTAGATCTCTTTATAAACGAATATCAAAAAAAATTAGATGCAAGCCGCAATAATAAATAACACAAAAGATTAAGAGGAAAACGGGAAGAACTTTTATTAGAACTTTAGAAAGAAAAAAGAAACCTTATATAGAATTACAAAACCCTCTCGTTCTAATCTCCAACGAGATCTTCCTCTCTCTCTACAAGGCCTCCTTCTTCGAAAGTCTTGATTCCTTATATAGCCGATGACTCCATTTAAACTTTATGATCAAAAACTATCTACTCTAATTAATAACCCTAAGATTCTATACATAGCCTATACAATTTAAGTTATAATAAAATCCCAGAAATTACAAAACCGCCGCAAAATAACTGAATTTTCAAGATAATTCTCGTTCTTAATTCGTGGTTATCTCTAGGCAAACGTCTAACCCTATGAGGGACAGACGCTGCTTGCTCTCTAGCAAAAAGACAGAGCGCTGCCAGACGTCTGTCCCTATAGGGGCAGACGTCTGACCCTTTGGCCGTGTCTGTACAGAGCTCGGCCAGACGTTTGACGATCATCTTGGCAAACGTCTGGGTGTGCTCTGGAGTCTCGACAGAAGTCAGAAGCTCATCGCTCCAAACGTCTGTCCCTTTTCTGGTTGCGCAATCTTGAATAAATATGAGACATCCTTCACAACAAACTCCATCTTGGCTCGTATAATCTTATAGCCACCTTGAAAACTTGTTGCCCCTTTATCTTGTATTCTCTCGGGTTGCTTTATTTGTTCTCTCCATTTCCCCTGTTGGCACAATTTTTCTTCAGAATTGCGAAACTGATGATGTCATAGTTTTTAACCAAAACTGATGTTGTCACTGGTGCGACCCTCCTATCTAGATCGCCCTTCCTCAGACTTGAGTACTTGAACAGAATCCAAGACAGACTTGAAATTCTCCATAAGAATGACCTTCGTTAGCATGTTCGTCGGATTTATCTTATTATCGATCTTTATCAAATTGATCTCCTTCTCGGCCCGCTCTCTTATCTTGTGATACCGCACGTCGATATGCTTAGTTTGATTATGGTTTACTTGATTCTTCGCCAAGTGAATGGCGCTTTGACCGTCGCAAAACAAAGGAACCATCCTCTTATCGAATCCGAACTCGCCAACTAGGCCCTTTAACCATAAAGCCTTCTTAGATGCTTCCATTGCTGCTATGTATTCTGCCTCCGTCGTTGAGAGCGCCACGGTATCCTGAAATGTTGACTTCCAAATGATAGGAGATTCTGCAACTGTATATACATATCCTGTAAGAGATCTTCTCCTGTCCAAGTTCCCAGCGTAATCCGCATCTACGTATCCTTCCAACTGACTCGATTTATTTTTTGACTTATGAAAGAATAAACCGAAATCTTTAATTCTTTTTAGATGCCAAAGTATCCACTTTACCGCTTCCCAATAAAGCTTCTTGGATTTGACATGTACTGTCTAACTAGACTTACCGCATAGGATATGTCTGGACGTGTGCATACCATAGCGTACATTAACGATTCCACCGAACTTGCATATAGTACTCGAGATATCTTTTCTTTCTCCTCCGCTGATTTTGGACGCTCCTTGTGTAAAATTTCAGAAAAATGGTAAATATTATTTTGGAATTTAAAAAATGATATGATATGATATGTTTTATTAGAATAATACCAATTATTGATTTGGGTTATCAAAATTGGGTATATAAAGATAGTTATACATCTTGTCATGATAAAACTAGTATTTGTTTTCCTAATTTTGCATTTAAGGTGCCATGCTTAGTTAACAAAGGTTTTAAAAATGTGATTTGGGTATTATTTAGTTTTCAAAATATGGCATGGCTGTGTATTTTTCTTACATAGTAGAATAGTATAGAGAGAGGACATGAGAGGCATGGGCTTTTGCCATGCCTCCTTCATCACCTTCTTGTCCCCTCCCATTTCCCTCTCTCATTCCTTCATCTCAATTTCATTTTCTTCTCAAGCTCTCCCTTATTCTTCCCCAAACCTCTTTAAACTCCATAGCTAGCACCCTCTCAATCATCAAAAATCCTAACATTAAACCATAGCTCTCATCTCACTCTCACACTCAACACCACCCTAAACTTCTCCAAATAGAACAATCAAGCGTTCAAGTGGTATCTTACAAACTTGATCTTCTCCTTCATCTCTTTATATAGATAAAACTCTTTATTTTATCAAGTTTTACATGTGTTTAAAGTTTCCAACATAAGTTAAGTTTTCAAAAACTAGTAATTTGATGAAGTTTTAGCATTCAAATGAATTTTGGAGTAATTTGTGATCTTTGCAAAATAAACAAACAATTACATTGACCTAATTAGACTACTAGGAGAACACCAAAGAAGCACGAGGCTCTAACTCCATATTCCAACCGCTCAAGTCGGTTACTGTAGCACATTTGGTCGGTCCAATTTTTTATTTGGGTGTCGGGGTTTGGTCAGTAGCTCATATACTTGATAAATAAGCCTCTATGATGCTTTGTTTTTCCTCAGATGCCACAAGGAAAAATCTGGAAGTGTTTTGAGTTGGTTTTTACGATGTTTTAATGTTTTTAAACTTGATAATCCGTATTTTGAAGTCTTGATGCGGTCTTTTGTGTTAGAACGGCGAGTCCGGGGTTAATTCATGGTAGTTAGCACACGAATGGCTCACGTTGGTCATAGATTCCAACCTATGGGTGTTTGTTCGTTATATCGATGTCAATTTGAATTCTTATATGTGTGTGTGGTTATGTAAATGCTAGGTTTGATTGCGGAGACTTCCGAGACGACGAAGAAGGGCAAGATGTTCATCGGCTTCGACTAGAACGAGGCGCATATCTGTGAGTAGATATATATCTACGGGGGAAGTCGGGTGGATGACTTATACCACCCCCGCAACCGTAGTAATTAGAATACTATATAGTAAAACCGTATTCCTAACCTATAGGGTCATGCTAGAACACTCATATACTTATATTTGTATACTTAGTAGATAGCTATATACTTAGCCTCTATTTCATAGATATTTGGCTATATATATATATATGATTATTTTTATGTGATGTACGCGACTAGATGTCCGTACTTTATATTATATGAGTTGAAGTATGCGACTATAGATCCGTACTGTTTTGATTGAATGACATCGTACGAATGAGGTTCCGTATATGATGTGATGAGAATAGATCGCCGAATACGGATATTCATTTGACTCGGGGAGTCTTGTTAAATCCCGAATTGGGACTTTATGAGATATTTAGAGCTATGCTTATTTTGAAAACTAACGATTCGTTACATACTTTTAAATGATAACGTCAAGGGTGCGCCACGAATTTTCAAATGATATCTATTTCAAAAACATCTTAGCCCCATATTTCCAAAACAATGTTTCGTTCTATCTTAAACTATAATTGTTCGGCTCATACGTAGTTAGATATTTTAACATTTGTTCACATTACGGTTTTCTTATTCTGTATACGCTCACGCTTCGATTACTCATGAAATATGCTACGTTTATACCTTTATCTCTACTTACCTTCGTTTGCTAGGACATTCACAATATTACCGATAATTTCATGCTGCACTTGCACATGCCCGCATGCTATATCTACACCTCATCGGTAATTGTCTTGTCACTCGTATCACAATCTATCCTGTTAGTATTGTAGATTACTGCTTATCACCCCGTATCGCATACTGTTCCGTATATTATACTTTCTTTCCATTACTTATATGAACACATGTGTAGAATACTGTACAATTACCAATGATTTACATGTTGAACGTACACAGACTCGTATGTTTCACGTGCACATCATTGGTAATTTCCATGCTTCGTACACATATAAAACTTGCCATATTATTTCGTATCATACTATATTCCTGTCGGTAGCTTAGATCACTATTCATCACATATCTGCATGTATTATACCACTCTTTTGTACTTTTAATTTGTTCCATTATTACAATGTTCTTATGCGATAGTGTTTTCATGGAATTCTTGTTTTTATGAGATTTAAGAAACCGCGAATATGATTTTATAAAACTTAGATTCGTTTTCAAAATGCGGTTTTCTCTTGATGATTTGGCGTTCACCATGAATTTCTTGTTTTGATGATATGAGTATTATCCGAAATCGAGAAAGAGACCGAAAAACCGATTATGGATACATGGTGGATCCGGTACGACACCGAGGGGAAGGAAGTCCATAGAAAGGTATGAGAAGCCTAACGAGGTGAATCGATACCGGAGATAGATTAAAGCACGGTGAGTATCCGGGAGATACCAACTGGGGCCATTGATATCGAGAGAGGACCGGTCTGATGAAACGGTGCCTATGATATCTGGGTTTTACGTGTCGATACTGGACACGAGATTTATAGTGATTTCGAGTGTCGATGCTGGATACTCAGTTGATACGATAATTTCAAATGTTGATGATGGACACTCATTTAATGATATATTTGTATGTTATGGATGGCATATTTCTACATATTGATTGATCATGGGGATCATGTGTATTGTGCGCGATCCGTTATGCCGCGCTTATAGATACTAATGTGATACTTATGCATATACACATTTATATTCGTTACTATATAGTATGATAGTATTATACTGTATGACCTAAGTAGATCGTTATACATTTCGATTTCTATCTTATGATATCTTCTACTCACGAGTTGGCAACTTACTCCCGTTGTGCCCTGGTTTCTTGCAGGACCAACCGCTCGGATCAGTAGCGACTTGCCGGCATATATCTTCTTCATCGGATAATTGCCTTGGTAGGTGGGTTACATTTCGGATCGTAACCGCCTCTTGTATATGTATATTCTTTTATGATCTAGTTAAAAACTTTATCGACCAAAAATTGTATATTTTTATGGGCTTAGAAACGAGACTTGTATTTTTATTCATTAGATGTCGAACATGGATATAGTCGACTTGATAATATTTTTAGTATTTTTCTTACTTGTTTTTGTGATGATCTTCGTCTTGGGTGTCGTATATTACTGTATGATTATAATTCCGCCGATTGGGTGATGAGATAGCTCCTGATTGGGGACGATGATATTATATTTATGTGTATACCGGTTTTATCAAAATATACAAAGGAGGTGCTACAAAAATTTAAAATGACGAAAAAAAATTTAAATCCACTTTACTTGTATTTTCAAACAAACTTTACTTATACTTTAAAAAAGAGAACTTGATTTTATTGATAACATTTTTCAAAATTTCACCTCCACTATTTCCTTAAAAAGGTTTAGATTCCTGATTTTTGGATTACTTGGATTAAGGTAGGGTCTTATAAATTTCACGTGATTCAAGTGCCGGTCACGTGCTCTTTTCGGGTCGTGACATCTTGGAGAATAACTTGAAATGACCGGCGATAGGGGTGCTCACCTGTCTTGATTTTTTCATGTTGAATCTCTCCAACACCTTCTCAATATATCTGATTTGGGATAGCCAAAACTTTCCAACCTTCCTATCTCGAATAATTTCCATCCCAAGAATTTTTTTCGCTTCACTTAAGTCTTTCATGTCAAATTATGCGCTCAATGAAGTTTTAAGCATCTTTATTTTCGCCATAACTTAGTCGCGATCAATATGTCATCGACATATAGAAGTAGATATATCAATGACCCATCTTTAAGCCGCTTCGAGTACACGCAGCTGTCATACTCACATATCAAGTAGTTGGTCTTCCTCGTGAAAGAATCGAAGCTCTTGTACCACTGTCTTGGAGACTGCTTCAATCCATATAAAGACCGCTTGAGCTCGCATACATGATCCTCCTTACCGGGCTCTATAAATCCTTCAGGTTGCTTCATGATGATCTTCTCTTCCAACTCACCATACATAAATGCCGTTTTCACATTCATTTGCTCCAACTTTAAATCTTCAATAGCTATCTTCACCAACAACACTCGAATAGACGTATGCTTAATTACAGGCGAGAAAATCTCGCTGTAGTCAATCCGCTCGTTCTGAGCAAAACCCTTCATAACTAAACGTGTCTTGTATTGCTCATTTTCCTTTTTCTTGAATACCTGCTTGCAGCCAATAGTCCTTTTTCCTTTCGGTAGCTCTGTCAATTTCCACGTAGTATACTTTCGAAGTGACTCCATCTCATCTGTCATCGCCACAATCCATCGACCCTATCCTCTTACCTATGGCCTCCTGATAAGAGCTGGGATCTCCGTTTTCAATGACTAAAGCATATGCGGGTATGTCTTCGAAACCGTATCTGTCTGGTGTTTTATGTGTACGTGTTGATCTCCTTACTGCTATTGTCTGTGGGGCCTGTTGGGGTTGGTTCTCATCTTCTGTCTCCGAAATCTGCTCATCCACTTCTGCATCAATAGGCTGCAATTGTGCTTCAATATTCGTAAGCTTATGAGCGCCAGATAACTCCACATTCACCGAATCATTGTCCCTTAATACTCCACCTACCTCCTTATTATTTCCCACCACGTCTTTCAACATGGAATCCTCATCGAAAATTACATCTCGGCTAGTGAATGCCCTTTTGTTTTCAATATCTCTTAATTTGTAACCTTTAACACAAAGTTTGAATCCCAAGAAAACACACCTTTTTGGCTTTAATTCCAGCTTGGTCTTATCCTTTTGATTCACGATCGAGTAGGCAGGGAACCCAAACACCCATAAAGAATCGTAACTGGCTGGCTCTTCTCTCCATACTTCTTCTAAGATCTAAAAATTTATGGTCGTTGATGGATGCATATTGACCAAATATTACGTATGACAAGAACTATGCAAAGCAAGAACTAGAGCCGCCTTTTTAAAAACTTTTGATCCTACAACATCTTTAGGTTTCTTTTCTTTTCATTAATCTCATTAATGAAGTCCCATTATTTAATATTTCCTAAACATCATAGAAAATGAAATGAAAATAGAACGTACGCTTATGCCATCCGCATTCGCCACGGGGCCCCGTCGTGCACCGTTAGGTTACTTAACTAACGGCAGAGCGGGGGCTGGATTAGCGCAAGTGCAAAACATAAGAAACGTTTATTATATATATCATATATATATAGCATTCGTCTCATACGGTTATATGATCACATCACATAACCAAGCAACAGAAGTCAACATATGAAATATTAGATATACTAGGAGGCCCGTATTTTAAATTAAGCCAATAATGAAAAAAACGAATTCCACGGTCGTGATGAATAGCCAAACCCACATCCCTAAACCCCTACGAGAGCGGCAAGCAACCCCGCCAATTCTAGAGTTAGAAGACCCGGTCTCGACTCCTCAGATGGCTTCCCACTGGACTCTAGAACCCGGTCACTTGTGCTCCTCGTCTTGGGTCTATCCTAATGTGGAAAAGTAAATAATATACATCAGTGGTGATATCATCCTCAACCCGGAAGTATCCCAATAAAAGAATATTACATATATTTTTACATGAATGAAAATAAAAAAAACTCTCATCTCACATAAAAAAACGGCTATTCAATCACGACGATCCAATATAACATATCATCCCAACACATAACATCATATGTCATCAACATAAGTAAATACGCGTATCCCAAATTCCGTTGACATATAGCAACGAGATTTGGGACACCCCACATATTACACTTACGGTCACAAAAAAGAAATGAAAAACTACAATAATTAGAATTCGTATTTCCTTAGACATCATAAACCTGGAATATCTCATATTCCGAATTTCATGCCTAATGTATAAACCTTGCATTTTAGTCTCAAATCGAAAACACTTTTCAATAACTTAGTCGGGCAATTCAACAAGATTCCCGACTACTAAATCGAATGCTCGTCAGGAACTTTAGTAGATGGCCGCACCCCCGATGCCGTCGACGAAATGCACTTAGGCGGAATACCGTGGCCACGAGCACCCAACGGGGTTCTCCTACAGTCACTTGGTCGGGGCTGTGAGGCGTGGCTATCTAGTAATGTTATTCGGCAAGTATCCGCGTACTATACGCAATTGCGATGGAGTTTTGATTCGAATCAAAACTTCGTGGCAACCGATTTAACCGAGACTAAAACGCTAGATTTACAAAATACTAATTAGTTTTCACAAAACTAATTATTTGGATTCTAAAAATTGTATCACATATCATCATCATCTATACGACGGTAAACATTTCAATCGATTTAACAAACACCCACAAACTTCAGAGACCACAACAACTTAAGTCTCATTAAAAACATCCAGAAAGTACCAAAAATAACAATGGAGCAGCACAAGATGTTGGAGTCCACAACTCACCAAGAGTGCGGCGGAACCGCGGCAAAATCCTAGGTTTTGCCGTGGTTCCGCGGCGACTTGGTTGAGTTACGCCCTCATTTTTCTTGGGGCTCCATAGAATCACCTGTACGATTTTCTATATATTTTTAATCTCGAAAATTTCAACTTTTGAAAAAATCGACAGAAACATCACAAAATGCGGTTTCGAAAAATCGATCGAACACTTTAACACCGTAAAGACCTACCCAAATGTTCTACCTTGGCTCTGATACCATGAAAGTGTTTACTAGCACCACGATACAGTTAAAACGGGCATCACACATGCAATTTTCAAATTTTATAGGTGCTAATGAACACTTACCAAGATCTAACTAGAAGTTTAGGGTTTCTATGATGATATAACATAAACTATAAGAAGTGAAGGAGTATACGACCTTCGTAGACCTAGTCCTTCTCTTCAAATACTCCGGGTTGTAGTTCCTACGACTCCACAAGTATCCACTTGAGAGTTTGAACGAGCCTCCTTCGTGATCTTCGTGCCGAAGATGATCCACCCGAATCTTCACTTGATCAAGCCACATCATCTTTAGTGAAGGAAACACACCACACCAAAGTGCTAATCTAATATGGGATGGTGAAGTAGAGGTTTTGTCCAAGTCCCATAGTTCAAATCACATGTGAGGGGTTAGGGCTTGAAGCATAAAGAGGAAGAAGAAGAAGAAAGATAGAGAGCTCAAGGGAGGCAATATGGCTAAGGAAAAAACTAATGGAGAATGGCTCTCCCACTCACTTATTAAAGCATGGAATAAATCCTCATAGATTTATTCAACCATGCCTCAATAGTGTAGCCAAATGAAATAAAATATCATTTGAACCATGCTTCACCCATACCCTCCATATCTCTTCATTTTCCACCTCATCATTTCCATTTCCAATAAATAGAAAATCAAGCATGCTTCATATATATATATATATATATATATATATATATATATATATATATATATATATATATATATATATATATAATAATAATAATAATAATAATAATAATAATAATAATTAGTGAGCTAAAAATATTAGTTAATATATATTTATATCAAATATAAATATATATCATATTATTAAATCAACACTTGATTTAATAATCCGGTTATATCACATATAACCGACTAATATCATTTATCTGTATATCGCAGTATCGAATCAACACTTGATTCAATAATCCAGTTATATCACATATAACCTAACCGATATCAAATAACTGCCAGATTAGAATACGATATCACATACTCGTATTCAATCTGGCCCCCCGCACATATCAGCATATGTGCCGTACTTCGTTTCGCTTGAACCATGAAACTTCTATGTGGGACTCTAAAGACTTGTCAATACGCCGGCAGTAGGTAATAATCACATCAGTCACCCATAAGCCGTCAGTGGTACTAGATGGACGTAACGGCTACCCAGGTATTGAGCGAATAGAAGATCAACAAACAAGCTTGTCCAAACTCCCATGAAGTCTATAGGTAACACTTACCGTACAGTCTGGTCTCTTCGTCTGATATATCGCATATCGAGTCTAGGGGTGTGTCACGACCCGAAATGGCACGTGACTGGCAGTTAAATCATATGAAGTCTATAGGACCCCATCTAATTCAAGTAAGCCAAAATCCCAGAAATCTAAACCATTTGAAAAGAGAGAGAAGGAAAAGTTTAGTTTTAAAGCGAGTGGTTTAACAAAATAAGCCGAAGTATGCATTTTTAAAACATCAAGTCTTTTCTGGAAAATTCGGCAGAGTTTCTTTTCTAAATACTGGCCCTAAACGGGTACAAACATAAATAATATGCATAATGAGTAAAGGCATCCCCAAGCGGGAGCTAGCTCTTCGCCAAATAGGCGGTCACAACCACGCAAGCAATATAATATACAACGCCGAAGGACGAGAATCAAAACTCAAAAGGAACCCAAAATCATCAAGAAAACCATAATAATACAAGCGCGACTCTTAAGTTGAAAGATATACAACTGGTCTTCTAAGTCTAATAAATAATACAGTCTGGTTGATGGAATTTACTAGATACAACTGAATGTAAATAAAGTATAATGGTGGTCACGATGCAAGTGAACCCTCCTACCAAAAGCAATCACCCGGAATGAAGCAGTGTGCCAGCAAAGACGCCAAGAAAACCTGCACGGCAAAACCTGCAAGAAACTGTGGCACAACGGGGGTGAGTTGCAAACTCGTGATTAGAAAATATTACCGAGTAAAATAATATAACTCTGAACATCTGCACATAAGTGTAATATCAAGTGCTTATGTCAGTGCCTCAGGTATCAACATAATACATATATGATGTATGAATGCATGAAAACGGAATACATCTAAATGAGAAAACTGTTTTCTTATCTCAGAGAGATTTCTGTATAAAACCGAAGTATCATCAATGAAATCAACAGAAAATCAGTGTCTAGCATCGACACAAAATATGTATATCTCTCTATCTCAACATATGGGGCTCCGGCAATCCGGACTGGCCCGTATCATCAAATCTCAATACCTCAGGCTCCGGCAATCCGGACTGGCCTATACTCCGATCGGTATCCTCCGGATATCCGTCGAGTCACAGTAAAATTACCGGTCGGTAGTGCTCCCCTGCCGGGCTCAACGCTATCATCTGTGACCTTCTCACCCCGGGGTACCGCACCGGATCCACCATGTACCTATAGACGGTTCCTCCTCCTCCTCGAATCGGGTGTATCATATCGCTCAAGAGCAGAGAAAACTCATGGTGGACTCCTCTCAACTCATATCATGAGAAAACAACAACTTTCATTTTAAAATGATAATCAGTTTATAAAATCCTTGCGGTTTCTCCAAATCCAGAAATCTCATGGAAATCCGAAATCCCAGTCTCAAAGGTAAATAAACAATGAATTCCATAATATTGGGTTTCGGCAATCCGGACTGGCCCATAATGTCATGGCAAATAAATATATAAATATACATGAAAATCACAGTAATAAATGCAATGTCTAAGCTATCATATAAAAGCAAGCGCACTAGTACCATGTCGAAACCATCAGCTAACAATTTATACTAATGAAAAGTATTTTCTAATGTGTACGTGACATGACAATTACCGATGATGATGTGTGTGAGCCGGTAAGTAGGTGTACGTGGAGCATACGCATCATCGGTAATCGTGCTGGTGTCCTGACAGCATGGGTTTCATAATAATTACGAAAACACAATAAGCATGCAATGCGATGCGAAAAGTAAGGATATGCAGAAAATGAATAGTAAATGCAGCAATAAGTAATATACATTAATATACACGGGTCATACAGTTTTGGCATTTGAAATAGCATGAATCGTGGTGTTTAGAAAATAGGGGTTGCGGTGTTTTTAAGAAAAGGTACGTCCTTTGAAATATCCGTAGCATCCCTTGGCCTGTCTTTATAATACTCACGATTCGTTATTTTTGGAAATAAGTATGACTCGGGTCCAGTCTAATATCTACTAAGTAAAGTACAGTACTGAACTAACAGGCTAATCGAAAGGGGTATGGAAAACCACCTAAGTCTGAGTCGATATATATATCTAGTAGTCGGTGATCCCGTTTCAATAATATCACGTACGATACAATATATAACATGACATTCTCGAGTCAAGAGTGCGGATCAATCATCATAATTATCTCGTACGGTAATCCATCGTACGGCATCCCAAATCTGGGTGCGGGTCGAATATCACATGTATCTCATTATTCATCTGGTATCCTTATCATCATATCCTGAATCAGGGGTACTGATCTAAGTCTAGTACACTCTGATACCATCAACATATATATATGTATGTGTATGAAAACACATCGCCTAAAGACCCGTTATAAACTCATGTCGTATCTCATAATACGAACCAAATCACATCACCGATCTCGTGGCATCATGCCCAATCTCATCGACTCATCTCCAAGTACCATGTACAATCCTCATTATCCAAGTATATGTATACCTATATATATATATATACACACTCACATACATATATGTATATATATATATATATCCCTATATACGCACAAGTAATAAAATGCATGCGTGTGTGTGTGCGTGTACCTTATTTTAGGGTTTCGCGACTAAAAACTAGCTAACGACACTATCATCCAAATACACTAAAACTAACCCATGAATACCTAAAGCCTATCTCGATAATCATTTAGTCTCACAAAACACAAATTTATATATATATATATATATATATATATATCATATACTACACTACGAACTGCGGGGGTGCTATACGCCATCCACCCGACTTTCCCCGTAGATATATCTACTCACCTTGATTCTTGCGTGCCGATGTCGATGTCGCCATCCTCTTCTTTATCGTCCGAAGTCCACATGGGGGTACCTACATATCACACATGGTATCGTAAACCGAAATCGCACACGAGAACCAAAACGACACCGTACCTCACATAGGTCAAAACCTATGGCTACTCATGCAAGATCAACCAAACAACTCTCGATATCGACGTACAAACGTCAAGTGATCGAGATAACACAAATACCAAAGTTCAAGTTATAAACAATCACGAAACCAAAACAGAATCTCAGAAAACATGCTCCAGATTTTACCCTAGGTGAAATCAGCCAATTTTGCATATGTGGAGGGTCTAATTTACAGAAGAATAAGACATGGACCAAACACGAATGGATTCCACCCCACCCTGGCCGCAAATTACGGCCAGGAAGAATAAATCTGCGGCCAAGTGGAGGGGGTAGGGTCTCGGGTCTTGGGGTTATCTTCTATGTTGCCTGCTTGTCTCACTGTAATCGCTATAAAATTTTCAGGTCAATCGGGTCATAGCAGATCACTAAACTTCATCACAAAGTTAACAAAATCCGATATCGGGGTTTCTAAGTTTGGGGTTTGGGGTTTAAGTCTCAGGTTTTGTCCTGAATTCTAACATTAAAGAGGTTGTATGGTCTCTTCTAAGCTCAATTACACAATCACAACTCAAGAATCCCGCAAAGCTCTTCTAGGAATTTTCTAAGTTCACTAATCTACACTAAATCGGTTCTAAACATGTATGGATGCTTAAGTGAAAGAAATATTATGCTAATGGTGAAAGAATTAACTCATTTGGTAACTCAAGAATTTTCTTGAGATGCCACAAGTCTTCAAAATCCAATTTTTCTTGGTCCAAAATGCCTGTAGTGAGCTTGTGCATGTTTTTAATGAAAGGGGGATGAAGTTTTAATGTGTTTTTAATGATGAAGTGAGGAGGTAGAGGGGGGAGGAGAAGAGGGCAGTCATGGTGAAGAGAAGGGCAAAGATGAAGAAAACAATGAGGGAACACAAATGGGAGAATGGTCAAAGACCCATCACCTCTCTCTCTTCTCTCTCTTGCCCATACCCAATTCTTTATCATTTCCTTTTTCTTTCTTTTTCCTTTTCTTTTTTTCTTCTCTTTTCTTTTTAAAACAAAACCAAGCAAAAGAAAAAGTAAAGCCATGGTAGAAAAATGTAAAAAATGTAATATGACATGGTGCATGTCATGTGCACAAATCAAGCTTAATGCACGATTAGTGATTTTTAATCGCGATTAGCATAAAAATGGAAAATAATTAATTATATAATAATCTTTAAATGCTCAAATCTTGTAATCTCTTTCAAATTCAGTAATTAACATAATTTCCAAATATTTCCCAATTTATCGGTATTTAATTATACCGTATTATCAAAATATTCATAATATTTATTATTTAATTATATAATTCCCCAAAAATAATATTTTATTTTTCTGAAATGTTACAATCTTCCCCACTTAAATAAACTCGGTCCCCGAATTTAAATTTAACCCCTCAAATACTAAAACATTTCAGTAAAAGACCAAATCGTCGGGGCTCCGAAATCATAAATACATAAAACACATCGTAGCACAATGCATTCGCATGAAAAACGAGTATATAAACCAAAATCAAAACTCCGTCAAGCATCCCGCAATCATCGGAGTTATGGTGAAGACACCAATGTCAAAGCCCAATACGAAAACCAACATGATATACGTCAAAACTATACATGTACACATCGTTGTAAATTTGTCAAACATCTTAAAAGAAATGCATGCCAAACCTTTCTTGTTGCTGTGCGATGCGTGTATCACGGCACAGTGGCGGACGTTTATTGTAAAAAAGTAACCAACTAACTATATATATATATATATATATATATATATATATATATATATATATATATCCTTTGTTTAACATACACGTCCCGCCGTTTTGAAAATAATTTAGAAAGGTTTCCTTTGTTAAATGTCTCGTGTCATCTCGGACACGTAGATAAATACTGAGACTATACCTCCTTTTTGGAAATCTCTTCAATAACTATCAATGCATGCAAAAATATATTCAGGTACTGACCTCGGACTAGTCCTGCTCAGCTACTATACCATATAGTAAATATCATAAAACATACTGCTCCAAAAGAAATCAATCCCAAAATGTGTATAAGGATGTCGCGTGCGTCTGGTGCGCACGGAAATCGAAATCCATGAATGTGTCATACATGTGCACAGAAACAAAATCTAAGTGCAACGGATGTGCACGAAAACACCTATCAAGGGCAACGGTGTGCCTGACAGCAATATCAGGTGCATCTGATATGCACGAAGAATCCTGATTTAGTGCATCTGATGTGCACCAAAATCGCATCAAGTGCGTTAATATGCACAAGAATCCAAATCAAGTGCACAAGGTGCACGAAAACAAATATCAAATATCACAATCGAAATCGACGGTATACAACACATCTCAATCCAAATCAGGTATACCGTGGTATATAATCTCACAACCATGTGCATCAGCGTGCACAAAATCGAATCCAATACTAAAAGTGCATAAAAACTATGCCGAAAATATAAGTCAAATCACATGCATGCCATAGACATGAAATCAAAATCATCATCTCGAATGACGTCAAATCGAAATCAAGTGCAACTGTGGTGCACAAAATCTCAATCATGCAAATAAATCGCCCAAAATACCGAAATCAAATATGGCGGAAACAGTCCCGCTCAAGCACATCCTCTAAGGATCTCTGGCTAACTGTCATGGTCACTCATAACATGTCTCATCGATGATGCCGAACTCTGGCCTACTGGGTGTGCGTAATATGACCGATCTTGGGTCCAAGTCTTCACGTATTATTCTAGAAAGGTTCTATTGAGGTCTCTCCCAATTCTCGTTTCTGCCGAACTGCCCGGAAGTAATCACCCTTTACCAAATCTATTTCTTGTTCCGGAACGGCTGCATACTCATCACGACTCCTTCTGGAAGATATATCCATGTACAACGCCTATGCATGCGTATCACATCTCTGATGTCAACGAAGTGGAACGTCATCTCGTCGAAATCTCGTACGAACCTTTTACTCCACTTTTCTCTAATGTCGACTGATTCGGACTCGTCTCTTCGTGGCTACATGGACTGCGCTCCAATAGTCATACTCATATCTGGAGTCTCCCAAGCAATATATCCCATCACATAATATCTGAACGACGTCAAACCTTTCGATCGATTCGTCAAAGTCTCATAATCCCCCAAGAGCTCAACATCTTGAATACAGTTTAATAGTATCTAGTACATGTTATAGTACCTGTGGACCAACCGTAGAAGAGCAAACTCAAGCCTAATTAATGGCACCGCGGAACTGCTGCAAACTCTAAGGTTTTCAAAGCATTCTCATGGTCATTATATCGAGTTAGGGTTTCTTTCTTCTAGAGGGTCCATAGAATTACTTGCATGTTTTTTCCGAATACTTTAAACTTGGAAAATGGGTTTCTGACATTCGATCGTTTTCTTCCGACTCCCAACGTACCTGCGTGAAGTCTTCTCTAGCTGGAATCAATCAATCTGATGACCTCGCATCGGGGTGTGCAAACGAACCACATGTCCTAATCATTTATCCTTGGTGACTAGAGATCTTCTATCATGTCTCTAAGTATAAGCTCATACCGCATTAGCTTCAAACATCTGGGGCGATATCTCGTCAGTCGCCATAACAACTGAATCTTTCGTCCGCACGCTGAACAGTGCCTCGATCATCAAGAATAATCGGTGCATTGACGGTCATCACATTCTGGCTGGCCTCTAGCAGTGGCTCAATCCTCTGGTGCTGATCTGCACGTTTGAGAAATTTTGTAAAAGCAATCCATCAAACGCTCATGGCACGAAAACACAATAAAACGACGCATCTATGCAATCGTATGTCCCTGGAATCACGCCCTGGTCAGTCCTCGTCCGTAACGAGCTCGTTTTGACCACAACTCTAGCCGTAACTCTCTCTGCCCATGTAATCGTGGCAGCAAAAACCATAAATCGATAACAATGAGGATAGATCATAGGAATGAATATAATGCTGAGAAAGGAAATGTATATCCTAAGGTTTCTTAAGCGGAGTAGCGTATCGTAAGTTTGCCGCGGAACATACACACGGTACGTCACTCTCCTTAAGTCACCTACTCCATAAACTAAGGTCAACCTACGCGACGAAAGTTCGGGTCTAATACCCCCTCGACCAAGTCTAAGTTCTATAAGGTCAAGCCTAGGTTCCGAATATATATACGTCCTAAACTCCGTATAGTCAAATATAGACTCGAACCAAGGTTAACCTAGCGCTCAGATACCAACTTTGTCACGACCCGAAATGACACGTGACTGGCACTTGAATCATATGAAATCTATAAGACCCTATCTAATTCAAGTAAGCCAAAATCCCAGAAATCTAAACCATTTGAAAAGAGAGAGAAGGAAAAGTTTAGTTTTAAAGCGAGTGGTTTAACAAAATAAGCCGAAATATGCATTTTTAAAACATCAAGTCTTTTCTGGAAAATTCGGCAGAGTTTCCTTTGTAAATACTGGCCCCAAACGGATACAAACATAAATAATATGCATAATGAGTAAAGGCATCCCCAAGCGGGAGCTAGCTTTTAGCCAAATGGGCAGTCACAACCACGCAAGCAATATAATATACAACGTCGAAGGACGAGAATCAAAACTCAAAAGGAAATCCAAAATCATCAAGAAAACCATAATAATACAAGCACAACTCTAAGGTCAAAAGAATATACAACTGGTCTTCTAAGTCTAATAAATAATACAGTCTGGTTGATGGAGTTTACTAGATACAACTGAATGTAAATAAAGTACAATGGTGGTCACGATGCAAGTGAACCCTCCTACTAAAAGCAATCACCCGGAATGAAGCAGCGTGCCAGCAAAGCCGCCAAGAAAAACTGTACGGCAAAACCTGCAAGAAACTGTGGCATAACGGGGGTGAGTTGCCAACTCGTGAGTAGAAAACATCACCGAGTAGAAATCACATGTATGACTCAATCCTAGGTCATACGATCATAATATCCTCAAAATAATATAACTCTGAACATTTACACATAAGTGTAATATCAAGTGCTCGTGTCAGTGCCTCAGGTATCAACATAATACATATATGATGTATGAATGCATGAAAACAGAATATATCTAAATGAGAAAACTGTTTTCTTATCTCAGAAAGATTTCTGTATAAAAACCGAAGTATCATTAATGAAATCAACAGAAAATCAGTGTCTAGCATCGACACAAAATATGTATATCTCTCTATCCCAATATCTGGGGCTCTGGCAATCCGGACTGGCCCGTATCATCAAATCTCAATACCTCAGGCTCTGGCAATCGGGACTGGCCTATACTCCGATCGGTATTCTCCGGATATCCGTCGAGTCACAATAAAATCACCGGTCGGTAGTGCTCCCCTATCGGGCTCAACGCCATTATCTGCGACCTTCTCGCCCCGGGGTACCGCACCGGGTCCACCATACACTCACAGAAGGTTCCTCCTCCTCGAATCGGGTGTATCATATCGCTCAAGAGCCGAGAAAACTCATAGTGGACTCCTCTCAACTCATATCATGAGAAAACCGCAACTTTCATTTTAAAATGATAATCAGTTTATAAAATCCTTGCGGTTTCTCCAAATTCAGAAATCTCATGGAAATCCGAAATCCCAATCTCAAGGGTAAATAAACAATGAATTCCATAATATTGGGCTCCGGCAATCCGGACTGGCCCATAATGTCATGGCAAATAAATATATAAATATACATGAAAATAACAGTAATAAATGCAATGTCTAAGCTATCATATAAAAGCAAGCGCACTAGTACCATATCGAAACTATCAGCTAACAATTTACACTAATGAATAGTGTTTTCTAATGTGTACGTGACATGGCAATTACAGATGATGATATGTGTGAACCGACAAGCAGGTGTACGTGGAGCATACGCATCATCAGTAATGGTGCCGGTGTCCTGACATCATGGGTTTCATAATAATTACGAAAACACAATAAGCATGCAATGCGATGCGAAAAGTAAGAATATGCGGAAAATGAATAGTAAACGCAGCAATAAGGAATATACATTAATATAAACGAGTCATACAGTTTTGGCATTTGAAATAGCACGAATCGTGGTGTTTAGAAAATAGGGGCTACGGTGTTTTTAAGAAAAGATACGTCCTTTGAAATATCCGTAGCATCCCTTGGCCTGTCTTTAAAATACTCACGATTCGTTATTTTTGGAAATAAGTATGACTCGGGTCCAGTCTAACATCTATTAAGTAAACTACAGTACTACTAACAGGAAAATCGAAAGGGGTTATGAAAACCGCCTAAGTCTGAATCGATATATATATATATATATAGTAGTCGGTGATCCCGCCTCAATAGTATCACGTACGATACAATATATAACATGGCATTCTCGAGTCAAGAGTGCGGATCAATCATCATAATTATCTCATACGGTAAATCCATCGTACGGCATCCCAAATCTGGGTACGGGTCGAATATCACATTTATCTCATTATTCATCTGGTATCCTTATCATCATATCCTGAATTAGGGGTACCGATCTAAGTCTAGTACACTCTGATACCATCAACATATATATATGCGTGTGTATGAAAACACATCGCTTAAAGACCCGCTATAAACTCATGTCGTATCTCATAATACGAACCAAATCACATCACCGATCTCATGGCATCATGCCCAATCTCATCGACTCATCTCCAAGTACCATGTACAATCCTCATTATCCAAGTATATGTATACCTATATACACACACACACACACACACGCACGCACGCACACACATACATATATGTGTGTGCGCATGTGTGTGTGTCCCCATATACGCACAAGTACTAAAATGCATGCGTGTGTGTGCACCTTATTTTAAGGTTTCACGACTAAAAACTAGCTAACGACACTGTCATCCAAATACACTAAATCTAACCCATGAACACCTAAAGCCTATCTCGATAATCATTTAGTCTCACAAAACACAAATTTATATATATATATATATATATATATATATATATATATATCGTATACTACACTACGAACTGCGGGGGTGCTATACGCCATCCACCCGACTTTCCCCGTAGATATATCTACTCACCTTGATTCTTGCGTGCCGATGTCGATGTCGCCATACTCTTCTTTATCGTCCGAAGTCCACATGGGGGTACCTACATATCACACATGGTATCGTAAACCGAAATTGCACACGAAAACCAAAACGGCACGCGTATCTCACATAGGTCAAAACCTATGGCTACTCATGCAAGATCAACCAAACAACTCTCGATATCGACGTACAAACGTCAAGTGATCGAGATAACACAAATACCAAAGTTCAAGTTATAAACAATCACGAAACCAAAACAGAATCTCAGAAAATATGCTCCAGATTTTACCCTAAGTAAAATCAGCCAATTTTGCATATGTGGAGGGTCTAATTTACAGAAGAATAAGACATAGACCAAACACGAATGGATTCCACCCCACCCTGGCCGCAAATTGCGGCCAGGAAGAATAAATTTGCGGCCAAGGGGAGGGGGTAGGGTCTCGGGTCTTGGGGTTATCTCCTATGTTTCCTTCTTGTCTCACTGTAATCGCTATAAAATTTTCAGGTCACCCGGGTCATAGCAGATCACTAAACTTCATCACAAAAGTTAACAAAATCCGATATCGGGGTTTCTAAGTTTGGAGTTTGGGATTTAAATCTCAGCTTTTGTCCTGAATTCTAACACCGGAGGGGTTGTATGGTCTCTACTAATCTCAATTACACAATCACAACTCAAGAATCCCACAAAGCTCTTCTAGGAATTTTCTAAGTTCACTAATATACACTAAATCGGTTCTAAACATGTATGGATGCTTAAGTGAAAGAAATACTATGCTAATGGTGAAAGAATTACCTCATTTGGCAACTCAAGAATTTTCTTGAGTTGCCCCAAGTCTTCAAAATCTAATTTTTCTTGGTCCAAAGTGCTTGTAGTGAGCTTGTGCATGTTTTTAATGAAAAGGGGATGAAGTTTTGATGTGTTTTTGATGATGAAGTGAGGAGGTAGAGGGGGGAGGAGGAGAGGGCAGCCATAGTGAAGAGAAGGGAAAAGATAAAGAAAATAATGAGGGAACACAAATAGGAGAATGGTCAAAGACCTCTCATCTCTCTCTCTCTTCTCTCTCTTGCCTATACCCAATTCTTTATCATTTCCTTTTTCTTTCTTTTTCCTTTTCTTTTTTTCTTCTCTTTTCTTTTTAAAACAAAACCTAGCAAAAGAAAAAGAAAAGTCATGGTAGAAAAATGTAAAAAATGTAAAAAATATGACATGGTGCATGTCATGTGCACAAATCAAGCTTAAGGCACGATTAGTGATTTTTAATCGCGATTAGTATAAAAATAGAAAATAATTAATTATATAACAATATATAAATGCTCAAATCTTGTAATCTCTTTCAAATTCAATAATTAACATAATTTTCAAATATTTCCCAATTTATCGGTATTTAATTATACCGTATTATCAAAATATTCATAATATTTATTATTTAATTATATAATTCCCTAAAAATAATTTTTTATTTTTCTGAAATCTTACAGGGTGGTAACGTCAGACCCCGGTAACTTGAAAAATCATGCCGATTTATGGCTCATAACGGTTCGAGAAACTACTGATAACACTTACCAGTAAATCTCATCAACATCCCTGAGTAGGGACTTACTGTTATAGCCAATCGAGTATAGCGCGACATCAACTCCTAATACCGGGAGAGACAAAACCACTCTTATCGCTCATTGCCTCCATATGACTCGGGACTGTACCCAAAATCCACATGTTTGCACGCCTCCTTTGAGCCGTGGTAGGGAGGAAATCAAAACA
Organism: Agapanthus africanus; assembly: GCA_030015575.1. Lineage (NCBI taxonomy): Eukaryota > Viridiplantae > Streptophyta > Magnoliopsida > Asparagales > Amaryllidaceae > Agapanthus > Agapanthus africanus. Next base: position 799,024,743 of record CM057340.1, read on the forward strand.
CAGTGGGAGCCATACACGACTCTATGACGATCTCAGGTCTACAAACTAACATGTACCAGTGTCACAAGAGAACTGCTATCTGACGATAGGTATAGTACCAACTAAGAATTCTCGGTGAGTCCTGTTTGGTGTACACATTCTCTAATGAGCACATGTGTACAATCTTTGATGTCAAACACCAATGGATATGGGATCAACCATCGCCCCCATACAGGGTCAAGAAACGTACACACTAGTCTACTCAGGTGTATCGATGCCCTGTCTCGATATACCCTCGACTAGGAACAATTAAAGGATGTGCTTATGGACTACCCAGGTCCCAGTAGTATGATGTGCATCACAGTCCTGATAGTCAAGCTTACATCCTAAGGGCTTTATCAACATGTATATGAGATACGGTTTAATAATACCAGTGAACATGTTAAGATAAAGGTAACCAGATAGCATACTATCATGTCAAGCAAGAAAGTCCTCTATATATATGTCCAAACATCCACTTTAATATACATCAATGTACAATAATGGCCTTTAGGGCATACATATTCCTAACAGCTTCATGATGATCTTCTCTTTCAACTCACCATGCAGAAATGCCGTTTTCACATTCATTTGCTCCAATTTTAAATCTTGAATAGATATCTTCGCCAACAACACTCGAATAGACGCATGCTTAACTACCGGCCAGAAAATCTTGTTGTAGTCAATCCGCTCCTTCTGAGCAAAACCCTTCATAACTAAACGTGTCTTGTATTGCTCATTTTCCTTTTTCCTGAATACCCACTTGCAGCCAATAGCCTTTTTTCCTTTCGGTAGCTCTGTCAATTTCCATGCAGTATACTTTCAAAGTGACTCCATCTCATCTGTTATCGCCATAATCTATCGATCCCTATCCTCTTACCCATGGCCTCCTGATAAGACCTGGGATCTCCGTTTTCAATGACTAAAGTGTATGTGGGTTTGTCTTCGAAACCGTATTTGTCTGGTGTTTTATGTGTACGTGTTGATCTCCTTACTGCTATTGTCTGTGGGGCCTTTTGGGGTTGGTTCTCATCTTCTGTCTCCGAAATCTGCCCATCCACTTCTGCATCAATAGGCTGCAATTGTGCTTCAATATTCGTAAGCTTATGAGCACCAGATAACTCCACATTCACCGAATCATTGTCCCTTAATACTCCACATATCTCCTTATTATCTCCCATCACGTCTTTCAACATGGAATCCTCATCGAAAATTACATCTCGGCTAATGAAATGCCCTTTTGTTTTCGAGATCTCTTAACTTGTAGCCTTTAACACAAAGTTTGAATCCTAAGAAAACACTCATTTTTGGCTATAATTCCAGCTCGGTCTTATCCTTCTAATTCACGATCGAGTAGGCAGGGAACCCAAACACCCATAAAGAATCGTAACTGATTGGCTCTTCTCTCCATACTTCTTCTGAGATCTGAAAATTTATGATCATTGATGGATGCATATTGACCAAATAGTACGCATGACTCACCGTCTCTGCCCAAAAGTCCTCCGAAAGACCGGATTGCAATCACATACTTCTGGCTTTATCTAATAGTGTCATGTCCGTGTGCTTCGCTATGCCTTTCTGCTCTGGCTGTCTTGGAACAGTCCATTGCCACTGTATGCCCTGTTCTTTACAATAATCCCGAAATTCCTTCGAGGTGTAATCACATCCATTATCTGTCTGCAAATACTTCACCAGTCACCCTTTTGCTTCTCTACGACTGCTTTCCACTCCTTAAAGCTGGTAAACACATCTGATTTGTGTTTGAGGAAGTAGACCCATACCTTCCATGAGAAATCATCAATGAAAGTGACATAATATACGGCACCTCCTTTTGATGCCACCAGTGATGGCCCCCATACTTCTGAGTGAATGTAATCGAGAAGTCTTTCGGTCTTGTGCACGGCTTATTTGAAGCTGATCTTATGTTGCTTCCCCATTATACAAAATTTGCAGAAATCTAACTTGTGTGAGTTAATACCATTTAGCAACTTCCTTCTGTGCAACTCATGAAGCCCACTCTCACTCATGTGGTCTAAACGCATATGCCACAGCTTTGTGGTATCCTTCACCTATTTCTCCGTAGCTACGGACATACCACCAGTCACCGTGCTGCCGTCTAGACGATACAAATTCTTCAGTCATTGTCCCTTCATGACCACTAAAGCATCCTTGAAAACCTTTAGCACTCCATCTTAACCAACGAACTTGCATCCTGCCATATCCAATGATCTAAGAGAAATCATGTTCTTCTTTAGTTCTGGAACGTGTCATACGTTCACAAGCGTTCGCACCACCCCATTAAACATGCGAACTTTGATGTTCCCTATACCAATGGCCTTGTACGTTATATTGTTCCACATGAGAACACTCTTCCATTGTACTCTTTATAGGTATCGAACAGCTCTTTCGGACACATATGGTATGAACATCCAGAATTAAGAATTCAAGCATCAGAATTTGCATCCCCGGTATGTACAGCTAGTACGTCACATAGATCTTTTTCTGCTTCGGTCGTAACACTGGCTTGATCCGAAACTTTTGTACTGGCATATTTACCTTTTTTCTCCAACTTCTACCTATACTTTTGGCATTACTTCTTTAGACGTCAAATCTATTTGCAAAAGAAGTATGGTCCGCTCTCTTGTCTGGATGATTTGGATTTCCCCCTTATACTCTTGCCTCCGTCTTTATTCTTCGACCTTCCCCTTTCACCGGCACACAACCTCAATGACTCCTTCGATGGATTTAATTTCTTCATGATCTCATTATTAAGAAGTGTCGTTGTAACCTCCTCCAACTCAAGAGTCTCCTTCCTATCCTATAAAGGATCGTTGCCACCAAGTGTTCATACGAATTTGGAAGCAAAAACAGGAGCAATAGCGTTTCGTCCTTCTCCTCTAATTTTACTTCAAGGCATAAAAATTGCTTACCATCTTGTTGAAATTGTTTATGTGGTCGTGAATAAGAGTCCCTTCTTTCATGCGTAATCCGTAAAATTGCTTCTTTAATACAGCTTATTTGACAACGATTTTGTCATGTACAAGCTCTCTTGCTTCAACCACAAATTTGCCATAGAAGTATCCTTCATAACGTTATACATCATGTTATCCACCAAACGAAGTTTTATCGTGCATTGTACCTTCTGATCTAATTATGCCTATGCAGCATCTGTCATGACAGTAGGTTTACTACCGCCAAATACCTTAAATAGCCCTTCCTTCCCTAGAAGCACCTTCACCCTTCTCCGTCACATCGAGAAGTTTTGTTGGTATCAGAGCCATAGGTTAGTCGGGTTGATTCTTTTGTAGTTGGGTATTGTACCCAATACACGAATCAGAATACCCGTGTTTAGGAAACATGTCCAGCCACATTGACCGTTTTACCATTCTTGAATCACATTCTTCCGGATTATATCTTTTACGACGTGCAAACTTACTTTGCATGTCGACTCGGAAACCTGATTTCTTGTTATCCCTAGGACTTGGGCGACTTGGGTGGAGTTAAGTAATTGCGGCTATGATACCGCGGCATAGCTACAATGCGGTACTCTATTTAAGTATCTTGGAGTTCTAGCCTTGATCCACATTCAGAATCTATCATCATGCTAATGTTGGGTGTTTTGAGTTCAGGATTATGACAGGTAAGAAGTTGAAGACTTACCAGAGGCGTGTGAACGAAGCCGCCATGCTTGGAGTGATAAGAGGGATGCTGGAAATCAAAGAGACAGACTGAGCTGATCCAGCAATAGCAGATTCGTTTCAGGAAGGTTTGTAGATCGTTCAGCAGTCTGTAAACAACGATGGAACTAGACCAGTCGAACGAGTAGGGACTGTAGCAGATTTCAGACTTTTGGGTCCGTCTACTTTCACTGGTCTGGAGGAGCCGTTGCCAGCCGAGCAGTGGCTAGTGATATGGAGAATTTGCTGATTGCGGCACAGATTCCAGAGGACAAAGGAGTTGATGTAGTGCGCATTCAACTAGTGGATTACGCCCGAGAGTGGTGGCTTGTGGAGGAGAACCGCTTGCCCCAGGCCAAGCAGTGGGCGGATTTCTCTAAGAGTTTACTGGAGAAGTCCTTCCGCGGACTGCGCGGAGGAAATGGAAGAGAAGTTCATCGGACTAAGGCAGAATGGAGCAACCGTGGACGTGCATGCAGCAGAATGGACGAGACTCAGTAGTCTTGCTGGACCTTTCGTGGCCAACAATGTAGACGGCAGTTGCGGTAAGGAAGCAGTTCTGTCGGGCCAGTCGAGTTTAGGGCTAGGCCGACAAACAGTGTTCTTGCAGCTATGGAAGTTGATAGTAATGAAGAGCCGGCAGTTGTTCGCGATTTTATGGACGTATTTGAAGATATATCGGGCTTACCGCCGAAGCGAGATGTGGAGTTTGAGATTGACCTTATTCCTGGTGCAGCGCCAGTATCAAAGTCTTATTATCCGATGGCACCAGTGGAATTGGAAGAAGTTAAGAAACAAGTTGGTGAATTACTCGAGAAAGGTTGGATTCGAAGCAGCAACTCGCCTTGGGGAGCCCCAGTTCTTTTAGTAAAGAAGAAGGATGGCACGAGAAGGATGTGCATTGATTACCGAGAATTGAACCGGGTGACTATTAAGAACAAGTACCCGATCCCTCGCATTGGAGAACTTTTTGAGCAGCTTAGTGGCGCGAGGGTATTCTCGAAACTGGATTTGCGATCAGGATATCATCAGGTCCGAGTGAAAGCAGAAGACATTTGCGAGACGGCGTTTCGAACTCGATATGGACATTTCGAGTATTTGGTGATGCCCTTCGGAGTGACTAATGCGCTGGCAATATTCATGGATTTGATGAACCGGATCTTTTCACCATTCTTGGACCAGTTTATTGTGGTATTCATTAACGATATTCTGGTTTACTCGAAGAGTTTTGAAGAGCATGCTGAGTATTTGAAGATCGCACTGCAGACGTTGAGACAAGAGAAATTGTATGCGAAGATGAGCAAGTGCGAGTTTTGGCTGGAGGAAGTAAGGTTTTTGGGGCATGTTGTGGTTGGCAATGGCATTGCCGTCGATCCAGAAAAGATTGCAGCAGTTCGAGATTGGCCTATTCCAAAGAATGTTGCTGAGATAAGAAGTTTCCTTGGATTAGCCGGATACTACAGGAGATTTATGGAGAACTTTGCTCGTCTGGCAGAGCCGTTGACCAAGGAGGTACCTTTTGTATGGGCGGATAAGTATGCGTTAGCTTTCGAGACGTTGAAGCAGAAGTTGATAACCGCCCCTATTCTGACCGTGCCAGACAATTCCAGAGGACTGGTGATTCACAGCGACGCATCTGGGAAAGGATTGGAATGTGTTTTGATGCAGCATGGGAAGGTCATAGAATACGCATCGAGACAGTTGAAGACCCATGAGAAGAATTATCCGACTCATGACTTGGAGCTTGCAGCCGTGATCTTCGCCCTGAAGATTTGGAGACACTACCTTTTGGGCGAGAGAGTTGAAGTCTTTACAGATCACAAAAGTTTAAAGTATGTGTTCACTCAGAAGGAGTTGAACATGAGGCAACGCAGATGGTTGGAGCTGATGGCCGACTATGACCTTGATCTTAAGTACCATCCGGGAAAAGTCAACGTCGTGCCGGATGCGCTGAGTCGGTTACCAGCAATTCAGATATTGACTGCACAGAGAGAGATCATTGCGGATTTTCGGAGATTTGACTTGGAGGTTGTGCTACCACATGCTACAGGACAGTTGATGCAGTTGCAAGTACAGTCGTCCTTAGTTGAGAAGATTAAAGTGGCGCAATCGCAGGATCCTAGACTGCAAAAGTTTTGAGAGCAGGTTGGAGCCGGACTACGAACCGATTTACTGATCCATGAAGACGGTTCGTTGAGATATGGCAGCCGTGTGTGTGTGCCAAAAGGAGATGTGCGTGAAGAGCTTATGAAGGAGGCACACAGTTCAGCTTACTCTTTACATCCAGGAGGGACAAAGATGTACCGAGATATTCGACAGCACTTCTGGTGGGAAGGCATGAAACGGGAGATTGCTCGCTTCATGGCTAAGTGCTTGGTATGTCAGCAAGTCAAGGCTGAACACCAAAGGGTTGCTGGTTTATTGCAACCATTTCCAATTCCTCAGTGGAAGTGGGAACATATAACCATGGATTTCGTAACGGCTTTACCGCGGAGTCCAAAGGGCAACAATGCCGTATGGGTGATTGTCGATCGTTTGACCAAGGCAGCTCACTTTATTCCTTTTCGGGTTGGTCAATCGACGGAGACTTTGGCAGAGCGATACATGCAGGAGATTGTCAGATTGCATGGAGTGCCGGTAAGCATCGTGTCCGATCGGGACACTCGATTCTTGTCACACTTCTGGAGGAGTTTACAGGAAAGTTTGGAGACTCGATTGAAGTTTAGCACAGTTTATCATCCTCAAACTGATGGACAATCGGAGAGAACGATCCAGACTCTTGAAGATATGTGGAGAGCATGCATGTTGGACTTCAAGGGGTCTTGGGAGGATCATCTACTTTTGGTGGAGTTGTCTTACAACAACAGTTTTCAGGCAACTATTCAGATGGCTCCATTTGAAGCTTTGTATGGTCGTAAATGCCGTTCACCTATTTGTTGGGACGATGTCGGTGAACGGAGATTACTGGGACCAGATTTGGTTGTGCAGACAGTTGAGAAGGTTAACCCTATCAGAAATCATATGAAGACAGCACAGGACCGACAGAAGAGTTGGGCAGATACATCAAGAAGATCTCTAGAGTTCACCGTGGGTGATTTGGTATTCTTGAAGATATCACCGACGAGAGGGGTGATTCGTTTTGGAAGTCGAAGAAAGCTTAGTCCTCGATTCGTTGGACCCTTGAGATCATGGAGCGTGTTGGTGAGGTAGCGTATCGTTTGGCGTTACCGCAGTCCTTGGCAAATGTACACGATGTGTTTCACGTATCTCAACTACGAAGGTATGTTCGAGATGAAACACACGTTTTGGATCATTCGGAGCTAACAGTACGAGAAGACTTGACTTTTGAGGAGCGACCGATTGAAATCGTGGATCGGAGAGAAAAGGTTCTTAAGAACAAGGTTACCCCTCTTGTGCTAGTTTCTTGGGGTAATCGATCGCATGGAGAATCCACTTGGGAGCGAGAAGACGAGATCCGACAGAAGTTTCCTCACCTTTTCCTGTAGTTTTCTATCTTGTATTCTTGGAATTTCGAGGACGAAATTCTTTTGTAGTTGGGTATAATGTAACACCCGAGCCCAATACTACTATTTTCTATTATTGGTTGAGCTTTAGATATTACTCATTTCATTTATCTCGCTTGTTTGGGGTCTTACTGTAAAATTTTATCTGGCTAAGTCATTCTGCATATAACAAATTTTAGCACCTAAAATAAAATTGAAAATATTCATCTTGGCCTACTTGACACCCTTAGTCTCGTGGTAGCGTCCGTGCATTGTGTTCTCGTCCCGTCCAGTGAAACGAGCGAGTTTGGATGGCTACGTGCACGTGCGTGTGTCCGTTTTGGGAGTATGCTTTTTAATCATAAAACATTTCATTTTAAAATTTGGAACCCGCCTAAAATCCTATTATTTGAATTTCGAATTTTTGGACCCAACCCGGACGCAATTTGGAAATGTTTCATTTGGCGCCAAAATCCTAAATTTTAATATTATTAAAACCTTCGCATATATTTTTCTAACTAATCTGATATCTTACTGTTCATTACCTATCTTTTAAATCTTTAAGTTAACCATATAATATTTTTACAATCTTTTATATCCTTCTCAATTTATTCTCTCAGCCAATCGCAACCTCCCCTTTAACCCCGTGGGCCCCACTTTCTCTCTCTCTCCATTTTCTCTCTCTCTCCCCCTTATATATTCTCTCGTACTTCTCTTTATCATTTTTCTCTTCTTACTTCATGTCTCGTTTCTCATTTCTTTTAACTGTTCTTTTGTTGCCGGAATTCCGTCGTGCCGGTGACGTTTCTCGACGTTCCAGTGAGATACCCCGACCCGTGTGGTTCCTTTGTTCGTCGTTTGGGTTCATTCCGTGAACCGTGCGTCCGTCGCGAGTTTTCCCCGCCGACGGTTAACGTTCCATTTTCCCGATTCGCGACCCATCGAGGCAAGTTAATCTTGCTACATGCTATATACTTTTATAATCTTCATTTTATAATGTTATACATTTGAAAATCTTATAGTTTACATATGAAATGTCGTTGAAAAATCGGATATGACAAATCTGAAATTTACTGTACACCTTATCTTATAAAATTCATTATAAATCATAGAAAAATCATTAGTATACGTTCTTTAGTTCGTTACGAAGCTAATTCAGAATACTATAACTCTATGAAATATTTACTTGCAAAATAAATTGTTTAAATAACGTAAAATGAAAATGAAAATGCCTTTAAACTGCTGTCCAGGGAAATTCCAGCAGCAAACTTTCAACTTGGAATATTCATAACTTTTTGTAGGGATAACCTGAGATGTTTATACTTATAAAACTGAAAACCGTATTGAATTATCTTTGTTTTGGTATAAGATACGTCTCTTTTGGAGAACATTTGTTATTTTTAAGCTATTTTACAAATTAGGGTGACGCTGAATTTCTGAACGGAACCTTCTTGTGCATGGTTAATCAATACATCTTTTATAGTTACTAATCGCTTTGAATATGCTATCCATATTAATATTATTATATCAATATTTATATCACATATTGTTTAGTTGTACATCTCACATTACCATTTTATAGTTTTATAACTTTTCGGATACCCGTTTGCATCCATCGCATTTAAGATACCTATAATTGCATCCATAGATCACATTACTACATAATAATGTGATATTAACACTCCATATTTAATAAATTGCATCCTAATTAATATTGGAACTATAAATGTAACCCTAATCGATAACTGTGCATCCATATCCTTGAAATTATATCTATTTGCATATCATATTACATGTTCCAGTTTATTGTTCTAATAGTACTCATGCTTGTTTATTTATACACATGTTTATGATAGTTTGATTATGAGCACCCACATGACATCTTGTGCTTCCTGACATGACCTGTTACACTTCCTACTTGACATGACATGGTACCGTACACTCTTAACATGACATGACACCTTTATACATTACCTGGCTGGACCTGATGTACCATGGCTTTACCTGTTACCTGATCTTGTGCCTAATGCCGACAAACCTGACCATTCCTGCTGTCTATCCAGACAGACCTACTTTACCTGATTTTGTGTTGGCATTAGTCCTTGACTACTGAATACCTGACCTGACATACTTAGCTTGGGGGTATGGGGAAATCAAAGATGAACCTGACTTGTAACTCGACAGTTCACTACCGTTCGAGTGTACACATTCCTATTCTGTGCCTAACGGCATGTCTCGGTTTCGACCGAGAATATTGTGGCCGTGATCCCGGGTATGTACGGGGTAATACCGAGTGTACACATTCCTATTCTGTGCCTAACGGCATGTCTCGGTTTCGACCGAGAATATTGTGGCCGTGATCCCGGGTATGTACGGGGTAATACCGAGTGTACACTTTCCTATTCTGTGCCTAACGGCATGTCTCGGCTGCAGCCGAGAATATTGTGGCCGTGGTCCCGGGTATGTACGGGATACTATTGGGTTACATCGACGATTCATCAATTGGTTTCAAAGACTTTAGAATAGAAAACCTGTTAGAACAGTTTAGTTACCCACTGCACATTACCCTGCTCTGTTATTTCTTGGTACTGCTTTATTCATGTTCATATTTGCATTGCTTATTACCATGTTTATATTATATACTTGATGTCATGACGCGCTGACGTCTGGGTTTTGCATGGCCCAGATTCTTTACCACTGTCGACGACCGAGCAGGAGTACTTCAGCCAGCAGGCTGAACTGTGAGTTCCTTAGAGTTTAGTTTATTTATTTCATTTCATTTCCAGATGTGAGCCCGCATTATGGGACGTACTGTTTATTCATTGTATTGGATCATTAGCTTCCGCACTTATTGTTTATTGATTCTTGTTATTATGGATTTGGACATGTATTAGATTAGCTTATTATTTTGTTCTTGATATCTCTACAACCGTAATGTGACTGTGGATGGATTTTTCCTACCCACAGGTAGCATGGTTGGCTATGTCACGTGCCCAATCTTGCGTACTCTGGGAAGCGGGGCGTGACAGTTTACTACCGCCAAATACCTTAAATAGCCCTTCCTTCCCTAGAAGCACCTTCACCCTTCTCCGTCACATCGAGAAGTTTTGTTTCTAATGAAATTTCTCCATTTCAAACTTTGTACTATTTACTTTATTATCCGTCATCTTTAATTCCAAAGAAAATACTTTTCTCTCGGATCCTTATGAACCACTGTCAATATAATCCCAGTCTAAGAAGATAAGGAGCGGACACAAGCGTCGTCACCTACCATAAACTTAAATCGTAAAAATAAAGAACGTAGCTTTGATACCAATTGTTGAAACCATAGATCAATCGGCGCGGTGGAAAACCTTACGGATCTATAAACTTAGATCCTTTTATAGATGAATAACAAAATATAAACGCAAACCGTGATAATAAATAACACAAGATTAAAGGGGGGAAATGGGAAGAACTTTTATTAGAATTTTAGGAAAAAAGAAACCTTACAGATAATTAAAAAATCATCTCCTTATGATCTTCAACGATATCCTCCTCTCTCTTTACAAATTCTCCTTCTTCGAAAGTCTTGATCACTTATGTAGCCGACGACTCTCTTTAAATTTTATGATAAAAATCTATCTGACCTAATTAACAACCATAAGATCCTATATATAGCCTATATAATTTAAGTTATAATAAAATCCCAAAAATTACAAAACTGCCACCAAATGACTGAATTTTGGAGATAATTCTTGTTCTGAAATTCGCGGTTATCTCTAGGCAGACGTCCGACCCTATGAGGGACAGACGTCTGCGTGCTCTCTAGCAAAAAGCCAGAGCGCTGCCAGACGTTTGTTCCTATAGGGGCGGACGTCTAACCTTTTGGCCGCGTCTGGTCAGAGCCCGGCCAGACGTCTGACGATCATCTTGGCAGACGTCTGGGCGTGCTCCGGAGTCTGGAGCCTTTATCAACAGACGTCTGAAGCTCATCGCTCTAAATGTCTGTCCCTTCTCTGGTTGCACATTCTTGAACAAATAAGAGACACCCTTCACAACAATATACACATTGTTTCTAGAAAGATAAATTCTAACTAATTTATTTTTATGCATATTGTACACTAGCTAGTAGTTATATTAATGTTATATAAATATTTTTTTTGGCATATTAATCATATAAGCTAGTTTGCAATTGTCTGGCCTAAATATGAATGATTTGTTTGGGGATTTTTTTTTCCTTTTGGGAAACTGGCCTCTGAATCTCACCCAGCATATAACACTCACGTATCACCCATAAATTTATCCCGAAAACATTAATTTATTAATTTATGGCCACTTTCCCTTCTATGATTCGAACCTCGAAAGGAAAATGTCATACCAATTGAGCCATCCACGTGGGAGGAAAACAATTCAATGGCTAAAGACTGTCGGTCTTGTTGGATATTAATGATGAGTCATATATGGTGTTGCAGCCCTTCCGCAGCAGTAAAAGGGGTATAATCAGGGTTAAGGGCGAAGGGGATGGGGTTGCTCTAGATGATCCATCCTGTATTGGGTCTTGCGACGGTTGCCATGGAGGCTGCAGCCGACCACAACCCATGTAATTTATTAATGATTACATGATATGTTTGTGTTCCTAAGCTCTTTAATAAGACAATAACTAGGCTCAAATTGCGAGTACCCTTGTAGCTAAGTGGTAAAATTTTCTTACAGCTGAAAAGGATGTATAAGTTCAAACTCTTTTTGAATCGGGTTAAAGCTTATTAAGAAGGGTAAATTGTTAAAAAGCCCCTGGCCCGCTCGGTAGATGTCTAAAAAACTCAGGTATTTTCAAAATTGTTGGGAAGGGCCTACTTGTGAAAAAAAGGCCTAGGTTGTATTTCATTTAGGTCTTATATTCTATTTTAAATGCAATTACAAAAATACCCCTCCATTCCCCTGAGTGGTGCTTAGACATTATAAGCAACTGCTTAGATGTTACAATCAACTACTTAGATATTACAGTCAACTCATGCAACTGCTCAGATATTACAGGCAACTGATTAGATGTTACAAGCAACTACTTAGATATTATATGATAGAAGAAAAATATTTTTAGTCTTTTGATGCGGAAAAAGTATATTTGGCGTGAAATTAGATTTTTTGTGGGGAAAAAATATATATTTGGAGGAAAAGATGAAAATGGAATAAATATTAAGAGCGAGTCTGCAGATATTGCAGGCAAGTCTTTAGAAATTATAGACAAGTCTCTAAATATTACAGGCAACTCTGTACTATACATGAATTAAATCCAACTGCAAAGGACCGTTGGCCTATATGGGCAAGGGGCATTTTAGGATTATACAAAAAAAGAAGTGGGGAATTTTATACCATGGTTTAATTAGGCCCAGAGTTTTTTTAACCCGGCCGAGAATCCCAGGCGATTTTACGCAAGTTCCCAGCGGGCCGGGGGCGTTTTGACAATTTAACCTATTGAGGAATAAAAAAACTACGCCCAAAGTTGACTTTTTGTCGATTAATTTGTTTTCTCATAGGCCTCCCTGGGCTAAACACTCTTCTTCAACTGTGGGCTATTATTAGCCCATAAGTATATGGCCTTGGTGTAAAGGTTCTTCTTTAAAGCACATGTTTAAGCCTTGCTGTAATTTAACAGAAGAAGGTTCTTTGGAGTTCATTGGTACTAGTATTTTAGGGTAAGTTGTCAAAAAGCCCCCGGGCCGCTCAGTTGTTGTCAACACACCCCTGGTATTTTCAAAATTGCCAGAAAGGACATACTATTTAAAAGATTTGTGAAAAATTCCCGGAGTTGTATTTCGCTTAGGTCTTGAATTCACTCCAACTACTTGAATATTGCAGGCAACTGGTTAGATATTACAAGCAACTGTAACTATTTAAATAGTATTGACAACCGGTATAAATGGGTTTTAATTAGGACTAAGGGTTTTCTAACCAGAGCAAAAGGCTTAGGGTGTTGGCCGGGGGCTTTTTGTCAATTTACCCATTGTTTTATAGGCCTATTTTTTTTCTGGAGATTTACATCAATAATCACTTTTTGGACTGGAGCTGCCAAGGTAGTTATAGCTTGATTACGACATCGGCATGTTCCAATAATAATTGTAACTCTAATTGTAATTAAAAGTATTCAAGAATCAATGAAACGTCAAGGATCTTTTTCATGTCATACAGTTTTGGCATGTCAATATTGGTGTGTTTGTATATTTATTCTCGCTGGGGGTCAACAGTGCAAGTAAAAAAAACTTAGGTGGTAAAACATATTCTTACCGCTTGCTAGCACTAAAATAAAAAAGATAGAAATAAATGATTTCCATACTTACACTTGAATAGGGATCCTAAATCTAACGGGGTGACCATAATAAAACGTATCCCATAACTGAATCCACGATAATATAAAAAAAACACTATCAAAGTCGCATGAAAATTATTGGGTATTTTTTTGAAATATTTATAATTTAAAAATCAATTATTAAAATAGATGGATTAAAATTAAAATTATAAGAATATGATGGTTTGTCCCCCTACTCCCATCCCACCCCCCACCCCAGAATAGGGGGCAGGTTCCTAGAACCCGCCCCCTATACAGTAGTATAGAGGGCGGGTTCCCAGAACCCGCCCCCTTTTTTTAATTTAATTTTTAATTTTAATTATTAATTATATAATTATAAATATAATTATGATTATGATTATAATTATAATTATAATTATTTTTAAAAAAATTTAAAAATAAATAAACGTAAAAAATATTTAAATAAAATAATAAAATTTCACTATATCACTGTTTTTTACAGAATGAATCCGTCAAAATTTACAATACAAAAAAATCCTATCCGATTTCTATCTCGACGGTCAAATTTATAATATCAAAATGAATCCGTCAAATTTACAATATAAAAAAATCCTATCTGTTTGTAAAATGTAAATTCTATCGTTTTCCTTTTCCCTTTCCCTTATGAAATCCGAGGTGGCTTGACATAAGCCTATGCCTCCTGGGATGACTGGAGGACCCACATGTTTCTTGGGTAGATGGCGGCGGCGGTGGCGACGTCTGCTCTTCTGCTTCGGGTTCGGTTTCGGCTTCAGCTTCGTCTTCAGCAGCGTCTTGGACAGGCTGTTGATCCACAAATCCTGAACCTGAATGTGGGACAGGTGTCGGATATGTGCTGCCTCCCAACAACTGCATGTAGGACGATAAATCCGTGTCCCAACTGGGCAGTTGTAGCGAAGAGCCTGTCCCGGTTTCATGCGGCTGATGTTGCACAAAACCTTGGCCCCATGGCTGCGCAAATCATGACCCCCAAGGTTGCTGTTGTTGTGCAAAATCTGACCCCCAAGACGGCTGTTCTATAAAACCTGACCCCCAAAACTGGTGTTGTTGCGCTAGGCCGGTATGCCAGGGTTGCTGCTGACGGTATGGTGATCCAAACCACTGATCCTGCTGAGCTGGATCTCCGTGATGCTGCGGCTCTGGTGCCGGATCATGGTGCTGCTCTGGTGCCGGTTCATGCTGCGGCTCCGGTGCCGGCTGATACTGCTGCTCTGGTGCCGGCGATAAATGTTGAGAAATATTATATGAACCGAATACACCACCAATTAATTGGTCTACATTTGAAAATCGAGCCCGAGTTGCCGGACCAGCATCAGTCGGGTATGGTTCCTGCACCAATGTTTGTACGAGATATAACCCACGAGCCTGTCGTTACATTAGAAATAAGAAATAAGTATTGACTCATACCGCCGGATGTTAAAAAGTGATATAATATAAAGAATTCAACTTACCCAATCTCATTCCATGTGGCCTCTAGGCTCGTACCGCGAGATATTTGGGAAGTTTTTGGGGGAGCACAAAGATATCTTATGGTGACACGCTTATACCACTGTAGATATGCTTTGGTAGCGTCGGTGGCTGTTTGGTCACCTATTTGCTGTAAGGCAATATTACGCTGTCTATCCTCCCATCTCAGCAAATATTGATGATGATGCTCCCTCCAATCACACTCCGTCTTTCCTCCTCGCATGTCTCCCTTTATTGTCATAGGCGAAGGCGGCGGGACAGGAATATGTTGCGATCTATCAAACTGTCGCAACACCCGGTCCGGGAGGTGCATGACAACGACATTAATGCAGAGGAGTGGGCATCGAGCCCGCCAAACCGGCTCTCCTTCGATACAGATGCCGGGTAAGCTTTGCAGACGATCTGCTGTATAAGGCGTCCACAGGAACTGCGCAAATAACATAGTACAAAAATTATGATGATTGTGTTTCAAAATTGTAAAACAAACTCAATTACCTAAGTTATGGTTACCTGAGTCGCCTCCATGCGATCCAACTCATCTCTATAGTACTTAAGTACTCGACGAGGAGCCTTATACACTTTCTTCCCATTCCACCAACAGCCGAGCGGCTTTCCAGGAGTATCCAAGCCAGTTATTTTAACATTCTCCCGTCTTCCTATATACATATGCTCGCATGACCAGATCTATAAATAAAGTTTCTGATTATAAGAAAGAAAACCAATATTACAATTTTGCAAATTTCTAGCTGTAAAAAATAAGGAATTTACCTGAAGTAATGTAATGCATCCACAAATTTTATTCTTCGTAGGAGTACATGCATTATCGAGTTCCTTATAAAGAAAGGCCAGGACCTCTGCTCCCCAAGCATATTGGCCACACACATCAAAATCCGTTAGGAAGCCAAGGTATAACGGATGGACATGCGTTGCTGATTGATCCGGCATCAACCAAGAATCGATCATGTACAGAATGTAGGCACGTGCATGTCTATCCAAGACTTCATCGGTGGTTTCATCAGGGATATTACTAAATGTATCTTTTAGCCAGTTTAAACTGATCTTATACCCCTTACTGGAGCCTCCTGGTGCCTGATATTAGCATTTTTTGTGAAATATTAAAGCTAGAAATAATGTACAACATGCAATAGGTACACTAAAGAGGGGAATCAGAATGAAAATTTCTACCTGTCCGAAAACAGACTCGGCATATATATCCCAGTATGGGTGGTCGGTATCTGGACCAACAATTTTTCCTCCGACCAACCCAAGCCCATTGACCCGTAAACCGAGTAAGAGGCCAATATCCTGGAGTGTGATAGTGGCCTCACCCCATCTTAGATGAAAAGTATGGGTCTCTTTTCTCCAGCGCTCAACCAGAGAGGTAACGAGGGCGTGGTCGATTTGGATATGACGAATCAATGAAGCTTCATAAAATCCGGCCCGTCGAAGCCGCTAGGTTATTCGTTGGTCGCTAACTATCCATTTGTCTTAGCTATGGGTGACGACGGTGAGATTATCTCCATCCTGCAAAATTAAATAATGTTATTTTCAACTATTAGAATTAAAAGAAATGGGTAATTAAAAAAAATTATTAAGTTTAGAATATTTCCTCTCCGTGTAATATATTAAACGATCTGTGTTCGTTTTGATGAACGAGCAGAGATTTGTCGAGTGGTTGATTCTCCATTGAAATGCACTGGAGCAGAGATTAGATGAAGAGTTAATTTTGTTCGATGAAATGCACTGGAGGGGGGTTGGGTTTTAGAGTGAAGGGTGGACGGGTTCTAGGAACCCGCCCTCTTTAACGATACAGTATTGGTTGTCAAATCAGTTGAAGAGGGCGGGTTCCTGGAACCCGCCCTCTTCAATAATTATGTTTGTGGTGTCGAATCAGTTTGGTTTTTCCTGTTCACAAAGGAAGAGGGCGGGTTCTAATAACCCGCCCTCTTCAATGGTTTTATTTTTTATATATTTTTTTAAAGGTGTGGTGTCAAATCAGTTTCCTTTTGTATATTTTTTTAAAATGTGTCTGTTGTGTTATTAAAGAGGGCGGGTTATTAGATCCCGCCCTCTTTAATAATTATATGAATGGTCACATCAGTTTTTTTTTGTCCATTGTCAGAAGGACATCAGAAGGAAGAGGGCGGGTTATTAAAACCCGCCCTCTTCAATAATTATTTGTGTCACTTGCCCCATCGTACATTGTGTGTTGTGCCAGTGTTGTTCCATCGTGTCTGTGTGTCAGGTCCTGTGCAGAAGTAAGAGGGCGGGTTATTAGAACCCGCCCTCTTCAATAATTAGCCGGCCCTCATATCCTATAAATAGCTCTCCGCTATACATTTCACTACCCATTTCATCTCTATCAATTTTTCTTCTGTACAATTCACTATCCATTTACGCTCTATCAGTTTTTCTCCGCTATCAATTTTGTGTAAGTGTGGAGTTTAAGAAGAAGGTCAAGTTCAGTACCATAGTCTGGAAGGAGGAGCTGCTGGATAGGATCAAGACGGAACAGTTCACAAAGTATTGGAAGTAAGCAATCTTTTCTAGATGGAACAATTAATAAAAAAAGGTACGCCCGATGCTCAACATTATTAATAAAAAAACTATAAAAAAAAATTATACAAGATTATCAAACTGTTAAGCGTAGGAATTAATAATTTAAAATAAAAATATTTAATTACACTTCTATGAGTTTACTTTTTTACAGATAAATTAACTGTAATAGTAACGATTTTTTTTTGTGCAATTCAACCAAATTAAATTTCAGACTTGCCAATAATTTTTGTGTGATTTGAAAACCATTAACTATATGATAATCATTTTGCAAATAGCATGTTATTTGTTGTAGGGAATGTAACTACCTCATACAACGCATAGGGAGGAAATACTCTAGTTATGAATATCTCTGCTTTAAGCAAATGTACACTCTGATACAACAAAGAGAATAGCGTGATTTCCAATTTTAACAAAGCAACATAATCTATGAAAATGAAAGAGTCTCATACGAATGAATTCACATAATTGAAAAGAAAATGGGAAAAGTGCATGTTTAATAGAAATTTTACATGAACCCAACGACAATAAATGGCTCTCCTGCTGGAAATGATTGGATCTAAAATAATACAGAGGAATAAATGGCAATTTTGGCATAAAAGAATTTTTTTTGCAATTTCAACACAACATAAGAAATATAACTGTTTTTGTGCAGGATTCTTTGCGCGAACTTTCTTTCTCTCTCCAATATAACTGTTTTTGTGCAGGATTCTTTGCGCCGCCGCCAAATAAGTTGTTTGCAAGTGTTTTCAATTTATGTTTGTTACTGTTTTGCATAAATAATACGGACTTTAAGGGGCTATAACATCAATTCAGATTGGGTGGGGATTTCATCACCCTTCCTAAGACCCCAAAAATCACTAACAACATACGCATTACCCTCGAGTATAATTAAAAAATATCTAGACTCAGCCAACTAAGGACTCTCGTGCTCAGTAGGACAGAGGAAGGTTGTGGGCATTCGATCGTTTATCTAAACTTGACTTTGTGGTGCCTAGACTAGGCAAGTGAGAAAGGTAACTTTAAAAGGCCCGTCTCACGGTGATTCGTAAGCGGATCCCTCCTTTCCTCATTTGTGCTTACCTGACCACAATTGGCAGTGAAGAGGCGATTTGAGGGTTATCTCACAACTTGTCACTTTGGAACAGTTAGGAGCAGTCTAGTGGACTTTGAAGACCATAGCTCTAGGTATGATTGTGCATGGTTTGACTGTGATTGTATGAAGTTGTTAACGCTTTTTTTATTGTTGGCGTGATATTCTTTGATGCAGATTATGGCCTCTTCAAGTTTATTTGTTGTATGTAAATACGATGGCCGGGTTATCACAAGTGCACAAGGTCCCGAGTATATGGGCGGGTCCGCAAGAATCATGTGATTAGAAGCATCAACGACTTATGATGAACTAGAGAATAAAGTGTTCAAAATTACGAAATACGATCCCCGTGAAAGTAGGGTTAAGTTAAGTTGTATATGGCCTATGTTCGGTGGAAATGCATTGGTTGAAATTATAGACGATGTATCAATATCTTCGATGATAGATTTCGGTCTCTCAAACACTCAGCATTCTTTTGAACTTTTGGTTCAGAAGGAGCAATTGGAAGTATCAGATGCCCCTCCAACGGGTAATTTTGATGGTAATGCTGGAGATAGTTCCTGGGGGTACGGTCACATGGTCAACGATGATACCGTCAGTGTCGGTGGATATGACTATACACAACATTATTCAAACCTTCAAACTCATGGGTAAACATTTTATAAACCCATATTTAAATATTTTAGTAATACCAAGATACTAATATTCAAACATTTAATAAAATCCATAAATCCAGGTTCTCCCAGTCGACTGCTGCAGTTACATGCACCCCAGAAGAACAACAAGGATTACCATACACAACCTTCCACAGGTAAATAAATCTGAAACAAGTGATGATTTAGTTACGAAAATATTCAGGAATAATATTATAATAACAATTTATATACTAAACGCAGATTTCCCCACACCTCCGCATCATTCCAACACGATCCAAGTAGCGCATTCCAAGCATGTCCGTCCACATCTTTCCGGTCTTCTCACCCCGAACCATCCACATTACACCGACCACAACCATCATATATTGCACCCGAGCCTTATGTTGCTACGGGTGATATTGATATGTGTGACAGTGATGATGATGAAATCGGTGAAGGTCATCAGGGGGAGGATAGCGTGGAATATGCCGCTGGATTGAATGAGGTAGCATTCTTTGATGGTATGGTTGCGAATAACGATTTTGTCGAACTAGAAGATCCCGGTCTCGATCCGCTGGAAGATGATGGTTGGGTAGATTTAGCCGTGGCAGAAGTAAATACGGCACCCTATTTGGACGCGACAGCAGCAAGCGAAGATTGCATCAGTGTCGGGGATTTGTTTCAGGAAAAAGGAGATTTTATTTGTAAGCTGAAGTCGTGGTCTATTCAGCAAAACGTTATATTTAAAACCGAAGAGTCAAATAAGACGTACTATACGGTGGTGTGTACGAAAGCTCCTGAATGTCAGTGGAGATTGCATGCATGTTGTTCCAAAAGAGCCAAAGCTTGGAAGGTCACGAAATACAACCAAGAACATACTTGCATCAATTCTATTATGTTACAAGATCACCAGAATTGCACTTCATCTTACATTTGCTCGCTAATCATGCCACTAATCCGTACAAATGTGGCGATGACTCCCCGAGAGATACGCTCTTGGTTAGCGGAGAGCATAAAATTCAGATTTCGTATGTGAAGGCATGTGATGCTCGTAGAAAGGTTTTATACAAGATATTTGGGGACTGGGAAAGCTCGTACAACTTACTAGTCCCTTTTATGGAAGCCATGAAAGCATCAAATCCGGGGACCGTATACCGGTTAAAAACCACAGAAACAGACGTCGAAAGCTCTGTCAGGTTTCAAAGAATTTTCTGGTGCTTTGGTTCATGTGCGGCTGGTTTCACACACCGTTGGCCGGTATTGTGCGTTGATGGTACGTATCTATACGGTAAGTACAGAGGCTGCATGTTAATTGCTACAGGTGTTGATGCTAATAACGGTATATTTCTGTTGGGATTTTCTATTATCGAGGGTGAAAATACATCATCCTGGTCATGGTTTTTCCGTCAACTCAAAAATATCCCATCTGTTCTTCATAGAACAGATTTATGCATCATATCTGATAGACATCTGGGAATACTAGCTGCAATGAGATCTGTATTTCCGACGACCCCACATAGGTTTTGCCTACGGCACTTCAGGCAAAATTTTGATCAAAAATTTAAAAATTCGGATCTACATAAGCTTATGTATAGAGCCGGTGAAACGCCTGACCCTGATGTTCACGACATATACATGACGAAAATTGGGGAGATGAGTCAAGCCGCGAAAGCGTGGTTAGATGAGTATTCAGTAAGCATGTGGTCATAAGCACATCATGATGGGTGCAGATATCTACTAATGACGACTAATATGTCTGAAAGCTTCAACGGGGTCCTTAAAGGCGTTAGAGGCTTACCGATACAGGGGTTGATTGTTCGAACCTTTTTCCGGATGAATACTTATTTTGTGCACAGAAGAGAAAAGTCCTTGGCGATGGAGACTCCGCTCACCGCGTATTACGAAGATATATTTCGGAAAAGAGAGCGCAAAGCACAATACTACAGATCCGAAAGGTTTGACACGGCGGAGTTTCAAGTAACGGGCGGTAATGGGAATCAATATACCGTGAATTTTAGAGATGAAGGGCTCTCTTCGTGTACATGCGGTATTTTCCAGCAACAACATTTACCTTGTGCCCACGCAATTGCTGCTGCGAGCAGCATGCATAACTTACACTACAATTTTGCTTCCCATTATTATACAGTTTCCAATTACCAAGGCGCATACGATCCAAAATTTCATCCTATACCGGACAGTCGCTATTGGCACTATTATACTGCCAACAGACAAACACCAACTGTATTACCGCCGGAAAAAAATATAAGGCCCGGAAGACCTAAGGTGCGTCGAGATCGAATGACAATGGATGCCGATCCTCAGCAAAGGCAAGCCAGATGTAGCCTATGCAAACAACCAGGCCATTATAGGACCAGATGTCCAGGACAGTCATCAGGGGCGGGGCCTTCAGGATCGTGACAAGTGCACTCAGATTTTTTTTATTATAAATTTGACGGATTCATTTTGTTATTATAACTTTGACCGTCGATATAGAATTTACATTTTACAAACAGATAAGATTTTCTTATATTGTAAATTTGACGGATTCATTTTGATATTATAAATTTGACCGTCGAGATAGAAATCAGATAAGATTTTTTTGTATTGTAAATTTTGACGGATTCATTCTGTAAAAAATATTGATATAATGAAATTTTATTATTTTTTTCAAATATTTTTTACGTTTATTTATTTTTAATTTTTTTTAAAAAATAATTATAATTATAATTATAATTATATTTATAATTATATAATTAATAATTAAAATTAAAAATTAAAAATTAAATAATAAAAAGGGGGCGGGTTCTAACCCGCCCTCTATACATTTTGTGTAGAGGGCGGGTTCTGGGAACCCGCCCTCTATACTATTGAACCCGTCTAGACCCCGCCCACTATACTACTGAAACCGCCCCCTATACTGTGATGGGGATGGGATGGGGGTAGGGGGCAAACCACCCTATTCTTGTAATTTTAATTTTAACCCATCTATTTTAATAATTAATTTTTAAATTATAAATATTTCAAAAAAAAACCCAAATTATTGCAGGCAGATTGTAGCAAGGGTGATCAAGACAGACGATATTGAGGATATTGATGATTAGAAAAATTGTGGAAATTTGACTTTCTCACCAGTGCATAACATCTACGCTTTCTTCCAGCTTTGTCCGATTTTTAAAGAATTAGATGCAAGATAATGATATGAAGAAAAGAGTTTTACAGAAGAAGCAATAACATGATCGTATTTTATTTTCAATAAAACCATAATTATATTGAAATTAAAAGCTTTTCAAAAGAAACAGACTATGAGATGTGCTATGGTTAAAAACAAGGTATAATAAAACCAAATCAGTTTATTTCATTACACCTGTTCGCAAGAAAAAAGACTGTTCGAAATTTTGCGCAAAAAAGAAAAAGGAAACGAAAAGGTAAAAAAAAGCTAGATCCACTCACTGAAACCCTAACAAATTTTTTTGAAACATCATTTGAGATAGCTCAGAGGCACGATCGGCGCAGCGAAGTAAGAATCCACCAGCATCTTCGCCTGCGTCCCCTCCATCGCCGCATCTCCATCGGCGATGTCCTTCATCAAATCTGAATAGCAATTCTTCACCTTTTTCATCGCCTTGAGATACTGAGAGATTAGAAATCTGAGGCGGCGGCGGCGGAGGAATCCGGCGATGAATCGGCCGCAGGCGCGCCACCCGCGGCGGCCTCCGAGGCGGACGGTGGGGGTCCGCCGCCGGCCGAGGCGGAGGCGGGGGATTAGGGATCTTGGGGATGGCATTGTTGAGATCTAGCGAGAGAGAGAGAGAGGAGATGAGAGAGAAAAAGCTCTGAGATTTTTTTTAAGAGAGAGAAATTGATTTGAGGAGAAGGAATATTTGATAGTGAAACCCCTGGTACTGTTTTTTTTGTCTTATTTGTGTATTATGGATGAATGAGAGCAATAATGCAATGTTTAATAAGGATGTGTGGTTATTAATTAATCGATTTATATTATGGCAAAATAATATTACATTTGATATTTGTTGCCCAAAATAACTTAATTGATTTTGGGAAAAAAAACTTATTTTGAAACCTCTTATAAATAAGATCAAACATTCCTACTTTAAGAAATCAGTCCTGAAGGTGTTATTTATTGGGTTTATAATGTTCAAGATAGCTCAAAACTTGTATCTTTTTTTGCCATTATTTATTAACTGATTGTAACAGATCCTAAAAGGTTTACTTTATTTATGTATTTTGTATAGATATATAATGAAATATTTAATGTAAATGTGGTTATTGATTCATCTATATATATTTTATGGTAAAAATTTGTTTTATGTGATTTTTGCTGCCGAAATAACATATTGATTTGGTTGGCTAATGCATTGATGATATTTTCCCCTTGAAGGAGTGCATCTAGTTAAAAGGGACAATTGTTTGAAGGGCCATTTTCCAAACTTGATTTATTTTAAACCGAAATATTCCAAAATTACGAGGAAGAAACCCCAAAATATCCCATTGGGTTTCTTTTAAAACTAAATCTTGATTTGTATGCCTATCTATGTATATTTTGCCAACGATACCATTATAAGATTTCACAAAATATGTGTTACGGTTTGATAAATAAAGTTATGTTATGATAAGTTATGTGATGATTAACATTGCTATTGTTTTGATAATTAATGTTATGATTTGATAAATAATGTTAATATAGTCTGAGAAAGAGTGAAACTGCTATTTTTGAAAGATATATCAATCAGAATACTCAAGGGCTTGAAACATTTGTTTTTTCTAATTATTGGGTTTTTGTAACAATTTTGAATATATGTGGGTTCTTAAAATAAGTCATTTCTAAAAATTGAACCAGGAAACAATTTCCCTGGTAAAAAATATTATTACTATTGAACGTTGTCTGAATTTAGAGCATGATTTATAAACAAAGTAATTCTCAGAATCTATTTGTATTGATACATTTTCTTTTGTTTTATTTTTATGAATTTTCACTCATTAATGCTGCTTTTTTTAGGTATTATAACAACAGAGAGCGCGCGAAAGAGTTCAGGTTTATATTACACGGGTAGCCATGGAAGCTTCTATATCATCTCAGGCTTTCTGACAGAGAGGACGATAAGGACTTGCATGCATGACAACGTACCAATATACTTCAGGCTATTGATAACCGATGGATCCGTTGATCGTGTCTATTTTCTATTTGTCTTTAGGCCCACACTTTTAGCCGTATTGTTTTGCTTTTATTTGCCTTTTGTATATTTGGTGCTTTGTTTTTCTTTTCTTATTTTGTAGTATTGTTAAAGGAACTTGTATGTTTGGTATTTTGTTTCTCTTTTCCTGTTTTGTTGTTGAGGTTCTTTTTAACAAAATACACGTGGGTATTTAGTTAGCTCTTGTTTTAACCAAAAGAGAAGAAAAATTTATTCCTGTCCTTTTTAAAAGTCATTTATAAGAATTTAACTATTTATTTAGAATTATTAATTTTTGTATATGGCATGAAGGTGATTTATAGCTTTGGAGATAAGCCGGTTCAAATTCACGTTCTTAGTTGGCCGATTTAGTTATCCTTTGTATTATTACTATTATCTTTGGTTTTTTTCCATATTTTCAAGTCTTTCTAACAATAAATAAATATTTCTAAGCACGGTTATATTCTGGAATTTGCTATTATTTCCGGTACTTAAATAACCCCATCCGATCCCTTCATTACAAATGAAGAGACTCAAACTCTTGAAATCCACTTGTTTCGTACGATTAGCAGCTAAGTTGGTATTTAATTATTTTCTTGAAAGAGAATAATGGAGGAAAGATGTCCTAAGAGGCTTTTTCCTTAGGTGGCGAATACACCAAATTTCATGTGATTCCACTACCACCTTTTCACCGTTAAATTAGAAATGTAAAAAATCCTATTGTCAGTAAACCGTTAATTTTGTACCCACTAAATTAACGGTGAAAAAGTGTTGGAATTAAATGAAATTTGATGTATCAGCATGTTAGATGATAAAGATGAAGATAATGGATGCCGATCGTCGAATAAAATCGTGGAGGGTGTATTTTTTCGACACCATACGAAGAAATTTCCTTCTACGGCAACTTTCCTCCATTATTCTCTTCTTGAAATCAACCCTTTTCGTGGATCGAACTTGTGACCTCTCACATTGAAATGAAGATCGACACCAATAGAGCAAAAGCCGGTTGATGCTAAGTTGGGTACAAGGAAAATGGGGTGAAGTGGGCTGAGTTTGATGGTCCATGATTCTGTAAGGGCCCGTTTGGTTGTAGGATTTAGAAATTTGGATTCCAAAGTAGTACGGTTGAAAATTTCTAGATTTGGTGATTTATTGTTTGGTTGGTTTTGGATTCATAATATTAGATTTGTAGATCCCTGTAATCTTTGTTTGGTTGGTGAAAAGAAAGTGGGATTTGGATTTAAGGATTTTAGAGAAAGATAGATAGAGAGAGGATTATTAAATAAATAAAGTACCATGGGCCCTGTCTAAAAGTACAATGAATAGTGCATAATCCTTAAAAAATTTTAGGGTTCAAGAATTCATGTTTTGTGGTGGGCCCTCATAAAAAACAAAAGAATTCTAGAAATCCAAATGCACCAACCAAACACAAAATTATGGAATCCTGGGATTCCAGCCTAATGACAAATCAACAGAGAAATGAATTTTTTTTGTGGAGCAATCATTTCTTCTGACGTGGCTCCCACTCCTTATTTTTCAAAAATATTGAGAGCGAGCTAAGCATCTTTAACGTCTCTCTTTCGAGTGGGGCCCAAACCTCAAATCCAATCATTTTATTGGGTTTGTTTCGGACCCGATGCAAAAAAAAAAAACACAAGCCGAAACGTATCGTTTCTTGTCGTTAAAAAGGAACTCCACTTTCTTCTCAAATCTTAAATTCTATATATAATCCCTTTGTTCATAGCACCTAAAATTAAGCCAACATTTCTCGTTTTCTCTCTCTAGCTTCTCGAGGGGGGAGAGGCGGAGGAGAGAGAAAGCGCAAAATTTGTTCATCAAATCTCCGGCCTCTTCCTCCGATTCTTTAATGCGATCGAATTCGATCTCGATCGCCCAATTTTGATTCGGTATGTTCGATTTTGTTTGATTCCAACGAATTTGGTTCTTTTTAATGAAATTGTGTTTTTTTTGTGGTTGATTGATGTTGGTGGCTAGGGTTCTAGCATGGAATTTTGATAGATTTCATGTTTTAGGGGATTTTAGATGTGAAATTCTATCATCTTTCTGTTTATTCTAGAATTTATTCGCAATGCTAGAAGAATTTCTTATTTTGACATCAAAGATTTTTAGGGAATCGATCGGAAATGTGCTGATTTTGTTTTGTTTTTTCAAATTCAGTATAGGATTCGAGAGCTTTCATTGAAAGCCTTGATACAATTTTGGTATCGATGATGGGCGTGGTGTCAAGGAATGTGTTACCTGCCTGTGAGAGCCTTTGCTTCTTCTGCCCTGGGCTGCGAACTAGGTCTAGGCAGCCGATCAAGCGGTACAAGAAGATACTGGCCGACATTTTCCCGAAATCACAGGTTTTTTCCCTTTCGCAACGCGAATGCCAAACTCTTTATATTCGATTGTTGTTCCTCTTAGCATTTGCTATTTCAGATGGACACTCACTCTTATAATGCATCATATTTTGGGTTTGTAGTTATAGCTGTAATGGTAACACTCGACTACGTAGAGTTAAGAAGTCCAGTTTCTAGATGGATATCTCAATTCTTGTAACCCACATTGCATTGCACGAAACTAACAAGTATTTTGGTTAAATTTCTTAATGTTTATTGTGCTATTTAATTAAAATTGGAAAAATTGGCAAAATTGGCAGAGGGAAAAAATATATTTTATTCAATATGAATTGTTTCATTTATAGTTTCTCTACAGCCGCTCTGAAGGTGTATACAACAAACTCGTAACAAATCTGACCAAATAATAAGAAAATAGATAATTAAATATATTTGACAAATTAAATAATCAAATCTCTAACTTAGTGATATTCTATATCTTTAACCAAGCAATATTCTCTCAATGATTAAATTGTATCTTCAACCAAGGATGAAGGGGGGCACGCAGGGGCGGCCGTCCCCCAAGCTCAAAGAAAATTTTGGAACCGCTATTAATATTTGGTTCCAAAAATCCATGTTTCTTTCCTCATTCCTAATTAAGTTAGATGTCTAGTAGAAAAGTAATGAAATAACCTTGAAATCTTTCTTATAGACTTTATTCAATTTTTTAATATATATATTCAAGAACGAGGGAGGTGGTTATATATTTTATCTACGAGTGTGCACGGGCTTTTGATATAAGTGGGTTCCAACAATAAGACTCAAGGCCTCATAAGTTTTGACCCATCTTATATTTTATACCCATGTACCTCTCATAGTTTTTCTAATATGGGACTATTCTCTCACATCTCAACATTCCCTTTCACGTGCAACCATCACTTTTCTTGGTGTGGTTGTCAGGTGGATTGCACAACACTTGTAGAGTTAGGTCTTTCAGAGACATTTTTTTTGTCCTTGTAGCATACTTCTCTCAGAGATATTGTTGAGGTCCCGATCGATCTGGACTCTGATACCATATTCGATTTTTTAATATATATTTTCAAGAACGAGAGAGGTGATTATATATTTTATCTATGAGTGTACACGAACTTTTGATATAAATGGGTTCCAACAATAAAATTCAAACCTTGTTTAAATTTGACCCATCTTATATCTCACATCCATGTATTTTTTATAGTTTTTCCAATGTGAGACTATTTTAATCTCTCACATCTCAACTTGTTAAGGTGCGAGACTAAAATAGTTCCACATTGGAAAAATGGGTCTTATTGAGGTTTATCCCATCTTATATTTTATACCCATGTATCTCTCATAGTTTTTCCAATGTGGGGATTGCATAACACTTGTTGAGCTAGATCTCTTAGAGGCATTTTTTGTACTTGTAGCCTGCTTCTCTCAGAGGTATTATTGAGGTCCCGATCGATATGGGCTCTAATATCATATTCGATCATATATATATATATATTTATATTCAAGAACGAGGGAGGTGGATATATATTTTATTTATGAGTGTACACGGGCTCTTAATATAAGTGGGTTCCAACAATAAGACTTGAGCCTTGTTGAGATTTGGCCAATCTTACATCTTTTACCCATGTACTTCTCAGAGTTTTTCCAATGTGGGACTATTTTAGTCTCTCACATTTCAACAAATAGCACATAATAGAAATAGTTGCTCCTAAATCCATACCTACACTTCCTCGGTTCCTCGGTTTACAACATATAATTAGATAAAATAGAAAGAAAACTAATTTTGCTAAAGAATAAATGGCAACAATTGTATATTCATGAATACTTTTATAGTATATATTTACTATTCAGAATAAGAAAGCCAGTCACATGTAAATGATTAATGCATCCTAATTCAATTATCTATATTTCCTCAAATTTTTTTTTTTAATGATGAATAATTTCATGCAGCAAAGGAGACTTGGAGACTTTTTAAGTTTAAGTAGTTAATATTTTGTTGGACTTAACTCTTAAAAAAATGTGTTATATATATTTTTTCTAGAAGCAACTCCACTTAGGAATCAAAAGGCGACCTTTCTCAAAGGAGAGAAAGGTATTTAATTAATACAAAGCTATGCTCCTTTGTTTATTTCTTATATATCGTCTGTCGTCATAGCTCAAAGTTAAATTTAACCGTTTTAATTTTTTTGAGAAAAAGATTGTTATATATAGTTCAATAAGTAGGGTTAATTAATTCAAATTGAATATTAATCTTGTTCTATGAATTTTAATAGTATTTGATTATAAAAATCTAAGAGCTATTCTTTGTCTTATTCTAAATTATCTTTCTTTATTCTGTGCTCTAGATGTTAAATCCTGGCTCCATCCCTATTTTCAACCAATCAATATTCTCTCAACTGAAAAATCTTAACTTCAGTTATTTCCAACACTCCTCAAGTTGGAAAATAGAATGAACGGACCAACTTGCTAATAAGTGTATGGAATTAGGCTTGACCCAAAGGCCAATGTCTGTTACGCCTTAGTAAAAAACTTTTGCAATTTGAAGACGTGACGGTATAAAAGTAGACTAATTATAGCGAATTAAACCGACCGGTATCTTCTCATGTATGAGATGATAATCTATTTCAATGTGTTTAGTACGCTCGTGAAATACAGAATTAGATGCAATATGAAGGGCTGCTTGATTATCACGGTATAAAATGGCTATTTGAGAAATTGAGCCATATGATTTCACAAGCAGGGGATTCCATGAACCGGTATTCAGCTTCAATAGTCGACCGCGATACAATGCTTTGTTTCTTATATTTCTACTTCAAAGAAAAATTAGTATTGAGCAACCGATCTTCGAGCCATTGAACAACTAATCCAATTAGAATCAGAGTAGGCATATAATTTGAAGCTGGTTCAAATAGTGACAAGGGCTAACTATTTAGTTTCTCAAAAATAAATGCGTAGAGCCCATCCGATAGTGTAGATACCAATATTTAAATTTAGCTCACCAATATAGATCGTATGATGATTCATACTTTTGGATTATAATATTCGTAAAGTCAACATGAACAACAATCGTCAACATTTGATAGTAATATAGGATCATTCTTTGTCGGGATTACTAGTCATCACTTCCCTCATGAGCCTTGGACCGTCCTCATAAAACTTTTGGTTGTAGACTGTTATCAACATGACTGTCAAATGATGAGGTTGTTTGTATCCCTCTTTATCTTGACGACCATTATGATCAGATTTTTATGATCATCATACTAACTTTTGGTGGTGATGATGAGTTTGTGTTTGGTTTATTTCAAAAGTATATAACTATTTTTATATATTTTTTATGGATTATAGAAATCGGTATGAGTTTGGATTAATGGGTTTTAAAGGTTTTGGTTATTAATTTAATTTCTTATGTTTTATTATTTCTAACCATTTAGATTTATTGCAGCATTTTAAATTGTGAAATTTCAGCATTTTAAATTGTGAAATTTTACAAGATGAGTAGACACATACATATTTCAGGATGGATAATCGGGAGAGTTGGATATTTTATGATGGACCACATAGGCACATACATAATAGCGGCGACTTGATTTGACTACATCCTTTGCAGTTATGGACATCGTGTCTTCAAGTTTTGATTAAAGCATATGTTGATGACTAACTTTGTGATCATCACCCAAAGATAGTTTCATTAGATCCTTTTGATGACCACCTTCAACTTTATACTTGCAAATTTTGGACGACTCAGATGGAGTATATTTATATTAGTAGAATTATAGAACGAATATGGCTCTATGTCTACTATCATCTTCATAAAGGTGATACAACGCAGATGAAAATGTTATTTCAAATAGTGTTTTAAAGGCGGAGCGTCTTGATGCCTTAGGCACCTAGGCGAGACGATCTGAACTGTTATGCCTCAAGTGCCTATGCAATCGTCTTAGCGTCCAAGGCGAGACTTTGAGGCAAGCTTCTAAATGAATTGTATATAAAAAATAAACTTCTTGTTATTTCAATCTCATTTTTGTTTATATATATTTGATCTTTCCTTAATCCTATAGCAGTCTTTTACGAGAACATAATTAAACCAAAAATGACAAAAAACTAGGTTTTTAATTCCAAATTGAAAAGCCTTTTATTCTTTTCACATTCTTTCTCTAATCATCGAACCAATCTAGTAAATTTATGTTTGCGGTCCAAATATTTATCGCCTCACTTCACTCATACGGTCGTCTTTTTAGCGGCTTTCGCCTCAGGCGATAAGCAAGCTTCATCGCCTTAAAGCCATCTTTCGCTTTTAAAACAGTAATTTCAAATCAATATTAAAAAAACTCGCTACTTAAATCGTATTTTGCGCTATGTAGAATAACTCAACCTATTTACTATGTAACTCAACAAAATAACTTAAATACAAACACAACATTTTGATAGTAATAACATAGCCTATGCTATTTGTAAATAAGAATTTACATAGGGATTTTTGTTATTAAACTGAATTTGGATTTCAATAGATGTAAACTTGTAAATTGAGAATTAGGAATTTGTTACGTTAATTATTAGATATTGCAAAACAAATTAACTGTCTTTTTGAAGTTTAACCAAAAGATTGTGTATACTATAAATGATGAAAATAAGAGTATAATAAACTAGTTAGTTTAGAATCTTCGACCATTATCAATAAATGAAATATTTTTAAATAGTTCTTATCAATTTCAATTTTTCTTAAAAAGTTTGACATTTTTTTTTCAAGGCAATCATTATAAACCATTCGGTATTCCATTTCGAGACGGCCAATATTGCCGATTGCATCCAAAAGATGAGTTCTAATACCAATCCCAAGGCTGAGATCTGAAACCCCGATTCTAATTTAATAAAACTTTATACAATCAAGTTCATATTTAAAATTAATATAACTATATAATCTCATATCTAAAAGATAACTGTCGGGCCATGGTCCTTGCTCATGGAATAAAGTGCCACTCCAAAGGGCGGGGGCCACCTCTTGAATCCGTGGGAGACACTTAAGTCCTGTGCGACCACTGTAGAATAATGGGGAATCTTCGAAATACATTTCAAAAGAGGGCTGATAGAACTATAAATGGAATGATACCACTCCTATAACAGAGAAACGCTTTTTAAGTGAACTGGCACCGAAGGAGATTAAGCGTGCTCGAGCAAGGGAAATTCTGGGATGGGTGACCATCTGGGAAGTGGTCCCTGGTCGGGTCTGGTTTGCTCCGAAGGACAAAACCGTGCGGTTTCGGTCAGAGCAGACAATACCGTCTGTGTTGGGGGTGAGGCGTCACAATAACTCCAAATAATATATCATATCTAAAAGATAACTCCAAATAATATAAAGTACCATAATAATCCTATGATTCCTATGTAATCTCAATTACAAGTCTAAGATATGAAGATAAGTATTGAACCATAAAGATTACAACAAAAATTAAAAAATGAACTCAAAAGATACTTTGTTGGTGTCCATCAATTATTTGTCAAATCGTGATATGAATCGTATATCGCTTTTGCTTCTGTATCGTATTCTATATCGTATCGTATCATATATCGTAAGATATGATAATTACTTGTGTAATAACTAAGAAATTGAGAATATAACTATATATTTACAATTATCTGATTAAATTAGCAACATGGAACGATATATTACAATAATTATAAAAAGTTTAGTATATCCTTAGTCACGAAACTGACACAATCTATGTAAAGTGTAAACAGAAAAAACATGAAGCAACAAAAGTCTTTTGAACAATCATAATTCACAAGTTAATTAGATAATTAATGTCACGCCCCGCTTCCCAAAGTACGCAAGATTGGGCACGTGACATAGCCAACCATGCTATCTGTGGGTAGGAAGTGTCCATCCACAGTCACATTACGGTTGTAAGGATATCAAGAACAAGATAATAAGCTAATCTAATACATGTCCAAATCCATAATAACAAGAATCAATAAACAATAAGTGCGGAAGCTAATGATCCAATACAATGAATAAACAGTACGTCCCATAATGCGGGCTCACATCTGGAAATGAAATGAAATAAATAAACTAAACCCTAAGGAACTCACAGTTCAGCTTGCTGGCTGAAGTACTCCTGCTCGGTCGTCGACAATGGTACGGAATCTGGGCCATGCAAAACCCAGACGTCAGCGCGTCATGACATCAAGTATATAGTATAAACATGGTAATAAGCAATGCAAGTATGAACATGAAATAAGCAGTACTAAGAAATAACAGAGCAGGGTAATGTGCAATGGTGACTAAACTGTCCTATCAGGTTTTTACTCTATAGTCTTTGAAACCAATTGATGAATCGTCGATGTAACTCAATAGTATCCCGTGCGTGCCCGGGACCACGGTCAAAACCCTCGGGGCTGAATCCGAGACGTGCCGCTAAGCAGTAAAAGGTAGTAGGATGGACGAGTGATGTCAGCATCAACACTCCGGAGCTGGCCAAGCCCGTAAGACTGATCAGATCAATGTATCGAACTGTTGAGTTACAAGTCGGTTTCACCTTTGATTTCCCCATACCCTCAAGCTATGTATGTCAGGTCAGGTATTCAGTAGTCAAGGACTAATGCCAACACAAAATCCGGTAAGAGTAGGTCTGTCTGGATAGACAGCAGGGATGGTCGGGTTTGTCGGCATTAGGCAGGAGATCATGAAACAAGTAATGTCATGGTACAACAGGATGAGTCGGTATGTATGTATATGTCATGTGTAGCAGGGTCAGGCCAATATGTAGTGCAATCGGTTATGTGCTCACAACAGGTGTACAATCAAATAATGAACAGCAGCAGGAAACAGTAAATAACCATATTATTCCATGCAAACACAATGATGTTTTGTACTCTCTTATTAACAGGTTCAAGCACCTTTAGGGTGCAATAGCCACAAGGTGAAGCAATATCCACAATCATGAAGTAATGAAGCTACAGGAATTTACACTAAGTATACTAATTGTCTCGTGAATGATTTAACAATTGAAGCCGATATGATCCAATTGTTTTATTTAGTTGAATTATGGACTGATAGTGGGTTGATTAATTACGAGAGACTATTATAAAGATTCCATGTTAAAGATGACTGCAACTATCAATTCTAACTTATAATATCGATTTCCATCATTAAGTTGTTGTCTTATACAGTATGAATTCAATTGCGTGGCAAGACTAGATCTCGCACGCTAGCATGTTAGAGCAAGTATTCAGATACTTGCCTCGACGGTTCTGCAATCTGGAACACGGATGCGATGTCGGCAGAAAACACGATATGATAGCACGGGCCATGGATCGAGTCCCAACAGAGAACAACGGGATCACACGGACCAGGGTACCTCGCTGGAGCGTCGGGTTCACGAGACGGCACGGTCGGGTTCCGGCAAAAGTCACGGCAACGAAGTTAGCAACACGATAAACATTCAAGATCAGCGGGGAAAGGGATCTAGCTCAAAGGAACGATGAGGAAGGCTTACCGGGAGACACCAGGGGGTAACCCCGGCGGGCTCGACGGCGCTGGAACGCCGGCGAGGCAGCGACGGCGAACAACGATGGCTGGAAATCCTGAGTTCGCTGGAAAGAGGGTGCTGCAGTGAGTCGAAGGGTGCTGGCCTGCTCCGGTGGTCGAGGGGGAGACGGGGTGGCTCTGGTGACGACGGCGAGGATCGTCGGCGCGTTCTCCGGCGAACTGCAGAGGGTAGGTGATGGGGTTATGGGCTCGGGTTGGTGGTTTGAAGGTGTTCCGGCGAGGGGAGGAGGAAGGCGACGACGAGGTAGGGACGAGGAGGAAGAGAGGGAGTCGCGGCGTCGTCGGCGACGGGAGGCGGCGTCGACGTCGGGCTCTGCGGCCGAGTGGAGGTGTCGGGGGTTGGGTGCAGGCGCAGGAGAGAGAGGAGGAAGGAGGAAGAGAGTGCGGCTGGGCTCGCGGTGGCGAGGGCGGCGACGGCGAGGTCGCGGGGAGATCGGCGGTGAGGTTGCGAGGAGCTAGGGTTAGGGTTTCGTGGGTTCGTGATGGGAGAAGATGAGTGGGGGAGGCGGCTGCATGCGAGATTTAAAATATAGGAAGAGAGAGAGAGAGAGATTGGAGAGAGAGATTGAGGGAAGAGAGAGAGATAGAGAAAGGAAGGCGGGTCCCACGAGAAAAGATCCCAGGCTCGCGATTGGCTGAAACGAAATAAGGAAAAGATTTGAAGGGATTTAAAACAGTTAAAGAATTATATACGTATAGTTTTAGTTTTAGATATTAAATTAAAATGGGCCTTTTTGGCGCGAAATGAAACATTTCCAAATCGCGCTCGGGTTGCGCCCAAATGTTCCAAATTCAAATTATAGGATTTTAAGCGGGTTCCAAATTTTGAAAAGAGGTGTTTAATGATTAAAATGTATGCCCCCAAGTCGGACAATTGCACGCGCGCGTAGTCGTCCAAACTTGCCCGTTTAGCCGAACGGGACGGAATCTCGACACGCGGACGCTACCACGCGACTAGTGGCGACGAGTAGGCCAACATGGACATTTTAAATTTCATTTTAGGAGTTAAAATTTCTTATGTGCCAAACTGACTTAACCGGTTAAAATTTAGCAATAAACCCCAGAAAAACAGAATAATTGGAAATGAGCAATATATAACCCTCAACTAGTAATATAAATAGTATTATTGGGCTCGGGTGTTACAATTAAGCAAAACGATATCATAATCGAAAGGTGTAATCCATATGATATAGATATAAGTTTCACAAGTAGTAGCAATATTTTCTAACTAAGTTCACTATTCACCTATCATAAACTAAAAACTTCTAAAAATAACAAAATAAAACTACTAGTCAATCAATATCCCCCGATCAATTCATCATTTAACATCATCATCGATGATGCTGTCCTCCTCTTCACTTTCATATTCTATGAACTCTTCTTCCTCCTTCATTTCCATTATTTTCTTTTCTTTTCCTTTGCAAGGTTTCTTTTCTGGAATATCATTCAAATTTCGAGGGCCTATCAAAAATTGGTTAAAAATTATAAAGAATTTTAAAATTA
The DNA here is from genome assembly GCA_030015575.1 of Agapanthus africanus. Lineage (NCBI taxonomy): Eukaryota > Viridiplantae > Streptophyta > Magnoliopsida > Asparagales > Amaryllidaceae > Agapanthus > Agapanthus africanus. Next base: position 799,060,624 of record CM057340.1, read on the forward strand.
TTACCAAAATTAACTAGTAAATATAATATCGTCATATTTTGTTTCTTCCTTTTTTTACTACTTGGTCTTCCTTCGTCAACTTTAAAGCATTCATGAACATTCATCTAAGAAGCGTTTTCCAGTAAGCAAGTATCTTCTTTCTCTGTAATTCATGCATCATTGGATTCCTGATCCGATAAACAAATCGGATCATATGTCTCTCATTTTGTTCTTTTTCTTTTGTTTCATTTATACTCCCAAGTTGTACTTAACATAAATCAAGATATTGAGTCTTAATTGTTCTAACTTCTAACATATTTTTTCTTTGTGAGTGTACGCGAGAACGAGACGAGAGTTTCTGAAGTCTTGCGTCTTGCAGCTCAGATTTAGGGCTTTAGAGATGAGATATTATATATTTTTAAGGTTTTTAAACCCGACCCGAAAGATCCATGCCTGACCCAATAACAAATGGGGCCTTTAAAAATTGTATCGTTCATATCGTATATCGTATCAGAACGTATTATATCGTAAGATATGTATCGTATATCGTGTATACGATAGATACGAAGGGTCGATATGTATCAAAAACCTTTCATATCGTATCGTATCATATATCGTAAGATATTAATAACTACTTATGCCCTCTGGAAAAAAGATGTATCATCATTAACTTAAACAATGTTTGCATAGACCTTGAATCAATTCTTGCTGCAAGAAGACCACAGTTTTAATACCATGGGAAAAGATTCCGGTGGATGGACGTAATCAATACGATCAACGTTTGACCCAGCATTTGACATTGGCGTCTCTTTTAATGGAGCAATCTGCTTCAGGCATTCGAAATAATCTTCACTATCTTGTCGGAAATTCAGAAATGATAATAATTGGCATGTTTGAGAAAATCTTTGACTTTCTGAAAGTGTTGCAAAATTCATTAAAAAATTCCAATCATTGCTTAGTGGCTTTCGAACTAGAACAGTTTTTTCAATACAATCACCATGATAATGTTGAAGATCAACAACTTAAAGATTGTCTAGAATATTTTAGGGTTAACCACATGGGATATGAGAATTATCTAGATATTCTAGAGAAGCTTTTAGAAATAATTAGAAGCTGTGAAGCTTCTAGATAAAGTATTATTGAAATTTCTAGCATGAGAAATTTCTAGAGTAAATGACTAGAAAGCTCCATATCAAGAGCTTTCTTGGAATGCCTATAAATAGAGAGTTAGTTCCTCATGTTGGAACAACCAAGCAAATGAGAAAGCATACAAGTGCTAAGAGAGATAGAGCGTGCTTGTGAGAGGTATAAAGAGTTCTGTGAGTATAAGAGTGTGAGTGTCTCTTTGTAATAATAAAAGTTTGTTAATTAAATGTTTCCTTTATTCCACTTGTCCATTCTCTACAAGCGGTATCAGAGCTGCTATACTTACATTAGTATCAGAGCTAGGATACTCTACAATTGGTATCAGAGCGGACAGTCCGGGACCGGCTCATTGCGCATTCGTGCTTTAGCAATATTGTTTGTGGCAGCCAAAGTTCGTGCATAGTCTGGGACTGTGAAGTTGGTTGGTCGAGGATCAGGCTTACGTGTAGACGCTTAAGGAGTCGTATCACGTCACGATAGCGGATTTGGCAAATATCACCAACACACTTGATAAGCTGAATGGTAACAACTATAGCTCTTGGAAGACATACATAAAGTGATACTTGCAAAGGCAGGACCTCTAGAAGGTCGTTGGAGGAAGCGAGACTACTGCTCTAAATGATGAAGGTGAAGCCTTATAAAAGTGGAAGATAAAGACAGGTAAGGCCATATACACATTCAAGACAACAGTACAAAAAGATATTTTAGATAATATCAAAAAGTTGAAGACACCAAAAGAGACATAGGACATGCTTGAGGCACTCTTCTCTAGAACAAATGATACACAGTTCCAGCTGCTTGAAAATCAGTTGATGACGACCACTCAAGGGGAGATGATGATTTGGGATTACTTTACCAAGGTAAAATCATTTTGCCGAGATATTTCTGAATTAGATCCATATTTTAGCATTTCAGATGCTAGAATAAGGAGAATTATTATTCATAGTCTTAAACCCAAATATAGCAGGTTTATTGCTGCCATTCGTGGTTGGCACACGCAACCAACTCGCTTAGATTTGGAAAGTCTATTACCCACTCAAGAAACATTAGCCAAACAAATGGCTAGTATTTCAATAAAAGAATAAAGATGAAGCTCTCTTCACCAGTAAAAGAAGAACAAATTCAAGAAGCCAGTCACACAAACATTTCGAAGAAGGAACGAAGGCGTACAAAGAAGTATGGATACATGCAAAGAGCATGGCAGAGTGACAATCGAGAAGATGGCAAGACCAAGAGGCAGCAATATGGAGCATGCTGCAATTGTGGAAAGAGGCTATTTTGCACAAGATTGCCGTACAAGAGAAGTTCGGTCGAAGGAAACACAGCAACAACCAATAGCCATCAAGACGACAATGAGAAGAGTGAGATGCCTTAGCATTCACTGCTGTCAAGAATGAAGTATACGATAATGAAGAAGAATGGGATGCCTTTGCGTTGTTCGATATAAAAAAGGAAGCATATGAAAGTGAAGATGGTTGGGAATTAGAAGAACCTTCTATATCGAGAAGGATGTATGCCCCAATGAAGAGGAGACCGATGATGAAACTTTTATCACAACATTGGTTGATACAAAGGAAACACCTATGGTAATATCTAGTCTTGAAGCAGACAACGGCAATGACGATTTAGTCATCGTTGACAAGACAAACCTCTTAGAAGAAATCGATTCAGACTACGAGGAAAAAATGAAGACCGTCTTTAAAAAGTTCTCAGAATTGTTTGATGACAAGAATCAACAGAAAGCAAAGAGTATGAGAAATCGAGGACTATCGAGCAGGTATGTAGTTCCTTCATGAAAATGTTTATAAAGGCTGAAGAGTATGTCTCGTTAGATAATGTGTTCAATGAAGAATCTATAAGGTTTCCGTTACAAGAAGATGCTCTTTCAAACTCTAAGGATATGAAAGCGAAGCTACAAGAGAAGATAGGGGAGCCGAAGAAAGATGACGAGCATCTACTGCTAGCAGAGCAAATTTGTCACATATCATTAGAAGATGAGGCAAGAAGGCGCATTGTTTATCGCGACAAAAAATTGATAGGAGATTATACAACTAAAGTAGGGGAAATAAACATTTTCGAAAGGATTTCAAACCGAGATCTATCATTTTCTAAATATCCTTGTAATTCTTCCATTGACTTACATTTCTACTTGAATCAGAAACAGTAGGCATTTCTTGGGTGAAAAGCCTACTTTGAGAGTGCAAGATAAATCGAATGCATCAATGAAGACATACAATATGCGACTAATGGCTCGAGGAGTTACATGGCAATTGGAAGATTCTAAGTGGAGATACAAGAGGAAGAAAAATGAAAATGCAGCGGGCGTACAAAAAAGAGTTGTTGAGGGGGAGTGTTGAAGATCAACAACTTAAAGATTTTCTAGAATATTCCAGGATTAACCACATGGGATATGAGAATTACCTAGATATTCTAGAGAGAGATTCTAGAGAAGCTTTTAGAAATAATTAGAAGCTATAAAGTTTTTAGATAAAGAATTATTAAAGTTTTTAGGTTGAGAAACTTCTAGAGTAAATCATTAGAAAGCTTCATATCTAGAGCTTTCTTAGAATGCCTATAAATAGAGAGTTAGTCTCTCATGTTGGAACAACTAAGCAAACGAGAAAGCAAGTAAGAAAGCACACAAGTGCTAAGAGAGATAGAGTATGCTTGTGAGAGTTATAAAGAGTTGTGTGAGTATAGAGTGTGAGTGTCTCTTTGTAATAATAAAAGTTTGTTAATTAAGTGTTATCTTTATTCCACTTGCCCATTCTCTACAAGTGATATTAGAGCTGCGATACTTTACAATTGGTATCAAAGCTAGGATACTCTATTGATAAGTCTAATCCCATCCAATATGATGAGATTTTCTTTCTCACGATAATGGAGCAATTATTGTATTGGTTTCAGAAAGTAGTATAGCGGATCATGATGTTACTCCGTAATTTGTGGATCTTGAAGGTTCTGATATCAATTTATAGGGATACAAAGGAAAAGATGAGAAAAGCTTAATGGAAGGAGGTCCAATGCTCATACCATAATTTTATCAAATCCATCTAATGGATCAATTTTTTAGCACATTGATGCCCTTTTTTCAGGGACCAAATATGGTTCTAGAAAACTCCTAATCTATCATAATTCTTAACTAAGGATAAATATATAGGTTAATTGCAGACACACCCCATATACTATGGGGGGTCGAGCCCTTATGCCTTATGAAGTATCATAATAAGCGTTTTTTACTCCCTTTAATTTGAAAAATGTTTTTTAATTCCCATTATATCACTTTCCCCTTTCTCTTCAAGCATGAAGAACTCATTACCCTAATAATCCAATGAAAAGAAAATCGTAGCAAAATTAACTAAAGAAAATGATAACACAATGGGTTTTTTTTGTTAGCCCCCATACTTCAATATTTTTCTCTGTCCTCCATAGTTAGTATTTACCTCTAATCCCCCTATACTTATAAGTTACTCCTGCAAATCCCCCTCCACTTCACTTTTGAAATTAATTCATCCTTCTCCCGGCTGTCGCCGTTATTTTCTTTCTCCTCCTTTTCAACACCGCCACCGCCATCATCACCGCCACCGTTATTATCACCGTCAACACCACCACCATCTTCCTCCTATACTTCAACTTTCAACACCTCCTTCAACACCATCGCCACCATCACCACCACCTTCTTCCTCAACCAACAACCGCCGCCGCCGCCATCTTCAACAACACACTGCCGCCACCATCCCTCTTCTTCCTCCTTTTCAACCCACCGTCTCCTTTCTCCTCTTCCTTCTCCCTAGGCATCGCCGCCGTCCCCACCATCATCTCCTCCTTTCTCCTCTTCAACACTGCCACCTTGGCCGCGGTGGCGGTGTTGAAGTGGAGGTGGCGGTGGGGACGGCGACGATACCCGAGAAGGAGGAGGGAGGCAGTGGCAATGGTGGGTTGAGAAGGAAGAAGGATGGCGGCGGCAATGTGTTGTTGAAGATGGTGGCGGTGGCGGTTGTGGATTGAAGAAGAGGAAGAAGAAGGTGGAGGTGATGGTGTTGAAGAGGAGGAAGATGGAGGTGGTGTTGAAAAGGAGGAGAAATAAGGTGGTGGCCAGGAAGGAGGATGAATCATTTTCAAAAGTGAAGTGAGGGCTTGCAGGAGCAATTTATAAGTATAGGGGGGCAAGAGGTAAATACTAATTATGGAAGGACAGAGAAAAATATTAAAGTATAGAGGGGCTAACGGAAAAAACCAATAAAATTGAAAACTACCCATCTTGAATTTCTTTTTCCCTCTTCTTGAAATTAATGGAGAGAATATTTTAAACATCAATATTTTAGATTAGGGTTAACAACTTGAGTACTTTTGAGATAATGGAAAAAAGTTTGGAGCTGTAATGGAAGATGTTGAAAATAAAAAAAAACCAAATGATGGGCTGTAAAGATAGTCCCATATCGGAAACAACAAAAGAAATATATGTGTATAAAATATAAAATGGGTCACATCTCAACAAGTCTGGAGTCTTATTGTTGGAACCCACTTATATCAAAAGCTCATGTGTAAAAACCCATCTCTCCTTCAACTCTTCTCTAATTTTAAACTCTACTACTTTAAAAATAACTTTAATATGGTATCAGAGCCAATGACTCGATATAAACTTAAGACAACGTCAAGCTTTTAGATTGGAGCTAGAATATTGGTATTTTATTTTAGTATTATAGGTTGGTTTTTTAGAATAGAAGAGAAGAAGAAGGGTAAAATGGGTGTTAGGAAAATAACTATTAAACATAGGGGGTGCAAGTGCTTATTATAATAGTTCAGGGGTATAAGTGCTAAACCCACATAATTTAGGGGGTCTATGTGCAATTAACCCTAAATATATATACAAACACTCAAATATAATAACTTCTAATCTTATCAAACTCAAATTCTAAACAGAATATATATCATTATCTTAATAATAAAGTAGTATCCTAGTGCTTTGCGGGATTAATAGAACATTTATTGCAGTACCTGCATCACAACCTTTATATTTTTGGTTATGTATCATATGATATGATTACCAATACTTAAATCTTTGTTACATAACTATGAAAACTTATCAAGGTTATTTATCTATCTACTTATCTAGTTCAGGCTAATGATTTTGTAGGACTGACATACATCACATGCAATATCTTTATATGATTTCCATTTTACACAGTTCTCAAGTTCAGTTCTACCATGAATAACAAATACATTTGCTCGTAGTTTTTATGAAATAAGTTTACTAAGGTATGAATACTTTTCACGCAGGATGAAGCACCGGACGATAGGAAAATCAGCAAATTGTGTGAATATGCTTCTAAAAACCCACTACGCATCCCGAAGGTAATTTTTGGTTTCCTTGTTGTTTTCGATGTGAAATATCAGGCTCTGGCGAAGTCCAGCACGCAATGTAATCTCTTTCTTCAATTTTCCTAGTGAGAATGAACCTCCTGATTCACCAGAACCTTCTGTACTGGGCCCTTTCTATTTTTCGGTTCCCTGAAGCTTGTTTTTAATTTAGAATTTGCAATCACAAATAATATCTTCAAAAGTCCTTGAAATTTGTTTGCTTGTCATGTGCTATTCTTCTTGGCACTATTTGGAAAAAGAATAAGCAAATACTCCATTTTATGGGTATAAGAATATACATACTTCTATCTTTCTTGCAGTTGGGCAGTCATTTTCCTTCTAGTAATGGATATATAGTTAGGAACAGACTTGTCTCCAGCGTATATGCTTGTTATTTAGAGAATTCACCAGGTACTGCCTATACATAAAGACAAACTACGATGCTTATCTCGTCTATATGTGTATCACTGTATTGGCTTATACCAGGTCGCAATTTACCATTTAGGAGATACAGGTGCTTGTTGTCCTCACACTTAGCTTTGAACTGTTTCCAAAGTCCAAATAGTAAGCTAACACAGTCAACTTTGTATTGAAAAACATACTCTGAGAAATCCTAAGATGCTCGCTTCACAATTTGCACATTTTTCTTTCCGCATCTAATGACAAATTGCGAAGGAACTCATTATTTACTGTCAAGCCATGTATATCTTCTAATTAATATATTGTTTAATTTAGATCAAAGATTTGGGACGTTTTCTTATCCATTCTTCGCTTTTGGTGTGGCTTAAAGTAGAAGCAAATTTTTTATAATAAATAGACCACCTTTTCCTCTTTTTGTAGATGTTTCTTTGGTATAGGAGTATTGGAGGATCCCAACAGGTCATTTACGAGTATAATTAATAATCCCATCCTCACGCACGCAGTTTTCTTTTTCAAGAGTTGGTAACTAAATAAGAAAGGGTTGCGTAAAGTCAATAACCGTTCCATAGATGATGATGTTTCAAACAAGTCCATGTCCTTTTCTTCTTTAATGAAAAAATGAAGATGTGTACCCCAATTTTGATGATTATGTTTCAGACTGTTGAGATGATGGGACTAAAATAGTCCTATATTGGAAAAACTATAAGAGGTACATGGGTATAAAATATACGATGGGCCAAACCTCAATAAGGCTTGAGTTTTATTGTTGAACTCACTTATCATTAAAAGCCCATGTGTAAAAGCCCATCACTCCTCCAACTCTTCTCAAACTTTAAACTCTACTTTAAAAATAACTTTAACATGGTATTAGAGCCAGGTTCGATTCCCACCGGGCTTGTATTAAATACGGATTTATTAAATTAAAAATACCACTGCACAAAAACCCAGGTTTCGGCCCAAAAGGCTTTCCACCTGCAGGGACGTGTTAGAATATAAAATATATTCTCTCAACCCTCATCACAACTTCGGAGTTTTCGACAAAGGCAATGTATTTTATAGGTAAAATATATAATCGCCCCCTCGTTCTTATATATATATATATATATATATATATATATATATATATATATATAACTTTAATACAATACCTCTGAAAGAAGTAGGCTACAAGTACAAAAAAAGTGCCTCTGAGGGACCTAGCTCTACAAGTGTTGTAGTTTCCACGTGACAACCACACCAAGAAGAAGTGATTGTTGCACGTGAAGGGGAGTGTTGAGATGATGGGATTAAAATAGTTCCACATTGGAAAAAAATAAGAGGTACATGGGTATAATATATAAGACGGGCCAAAACTCAACAAGACTTTAGTCTTATTGTTGAAACCTACTTATCATTAAAAGCCCATATCTAAAAGCCCATTACTCCAACTCTTTTCTAATTTTAAATTCAACTCTATTTTAAAATTACTTTAACACAGACTATAATTTAATATAAGTTTGTCTTGATATATGTTATGATCTCTTTCCGCCTTGCTCTTGCAAGTTATATACATCGTAGGAAAGTCCAAATCAGTTAATTGCAATTTGCCCTAAAATAAGTTTGGTTGCTGTTGTATTTCTTTCTTTCTTATCGTTGTGTATTTCTAGCAGATCACAAACTATTTAGAGCAAAGGTGCTACAAGGAACTCAGAACTGAGAACTTCAGCTCAGCAAAGGTTGTCATGTGCATATATCGTAAATTGCTAGTTTCATGTAAGGAGCAGACGTAAGTCACTTCTTCTTTGTACTGATATATTATTCTTGAGTGGTTCTTACTTTGGTATTATAGCTGTGCAAGTGCTGTCAGGTTTGTTGGTGGCTTAAGTTTCTGTCTGCTTTTTCGTGTGGGAAAAAGTGTTTTTATTAACTTCTGTTCTCAATTCTAAAGAATACATATTGTTTCAACATTTCTTAACCAAATTTCATGCCTATACAAATCAGAAATGCCAAATGAAAGTCCACACTCTTCCAATGTTTGTGTTGAACATCATAGAAATCTTCTTGAGCAAGTATTTTTCTCGTTTCCTATATTGAGTTGAAGTCTCCTTATAAGAAGGTTCAGCAACAAATGGAATCTAGGGATGTGTATGCGCACATGCGCATTCACCCCCTGAAGATATAGAAAACTTGCTATCTGATTTTAGGCTCTGTAAAACTGACAGCAGCCAGCAGGTTGACTAATTCAATCGGAGCCACTTTTTATTTGGTTTCATAAAAAAGTTGTCAGAAAACCATTATCAGGACTGCATATCAAAAATAATTTTGGGATCAATATCGGCCATCTTGGTTGTATAGACCATTTCGGATTGGAATATTGGATTCTGTTTATTATTTGACTAAAAGAATTTTAAAATTTTTAAAATTTTGTAATTAAATAATAAAAATAACTATAAACAGTTTGACATATTTTTCAGTAATTAATGATTTCTAAAGTGGTCTCTTAAATACATTACACTATGAATTTTTGACATATTTTGTCATAATTAATGATGTTCAATGGACCAATGACCCACTCGGAAACCAATTAATCCTTTAATAAACCCTCTAATCTATTAATGAACATAATATTGAAACCTAGCTAATCAATTGGTAAAGCCCATACCAAGGTATCACCAGTACTTAGACGGACATTATTGGGATTGGAATCGACCATCTCGGATTGGGTAGATGTCAAATCTTGTTAGAAACTGGCTAGTAGTATTGCCTGAAACAAATTGTTTCTTCCAATTTACAGCTGCAGCTAAGAGTCCATAAGAAAAGATCTGCTTATTTTAAGAGAAACTAACTTTTGTTTTGTCTTATTAATTTAATCTTGATCACTGTCCCGTGCCTGTGTAATATTTTCTGGCGTAGTCATGCATATAATCTGACACTTTATTAGCTTCGTCATATGCATACTTGAAAGCACTTTTATTCCCCATATGCAAATATTGTTTAATTTATGAAAAAAAATTACTTCGCTTCACTTCTCCAACTAGCAGTTTGGTTAAATCATTGATCTTATGGACTGTTTTTACATCATATTTCCAGAACTTAAATTTGTGATGGCTCTTCTGATTTAACTCTGAGATCCATTCTCTTCTCTTCCCATTTTATTCTTGACTGCTCTTGATGTGTTGATAAAATATTATCTATTCCCTGTCTATGCAGTATTTTTTAACATTACCATTTCATAATTTGCTATGATGAATGAGCTCGATATTCACAGGCCTCTATTTGCAAGTAGCTTACTTACCATCATACAGACACTCTTGGATCAAACACGGCAAGATGAGATGCAGATTATAGGATGTCATACTCTTTTTGACTTTGTAAACAGCCAGGTAAATTTTATTATGCTTTTTTTAAAAAAAATTTAATGTTCAATATTGGTGGAAATTTCTGAAGAATCAAAGTTAATATTCTGTTTTTATATGCTTCAGACTGATGGTACTTACATGTTCAATTTGGAAGGCCTTATTCCAACACTCTGCCAGGTAGCTCAAGGCAAGGGAGTTGATGAGATGGCACTCCATCTTCGCGCAGCAGGGCTTCAATCCCTTTCTTCAATGGTTTATTTTAACAACCTTTGTTTTCGTATTAGTATGCTGGGTACCGCTATATCATGATATGTCTCTGTGTGCATGTGTTAGTGTGCGTGCGTTAGTGTGCATGCACGTGATCTCTGTGTGCGTGTGCGTATTCATCCACGTATCTGTATTCAGGATTGTTCTTTATTGATTCACCATAGGGGTGCACTTGGTACATGGAATGGAAGATTACCGGGAATCCTCGCATTCCCGGGAATGGGATGACCGGGTATCTAATTCCAAGAAATCTTGCATTAACGTGCTTGGTATATTTTAATCATTTCCGATAATATAATTATGTGCAACCGTCAATTGGCGGTGAGGTCGGAGGAGGGCCGGTAGATGGCTGTAAGGTCGTCGACCAACGGCCGATCGATGGCATTGATTGGCAACGAACTACGGCCGGCCGGTGAATGATCGGTGATGACCGGCGGCCAAGCGGCGGCGAACGGCCGATCAGCGGCGGGCCGTTGGCGCGTGGCGGACTGGCCGGCCGGCAGACGACGGGCGGCGAGGGATGCCGGCGGCGGATGGTCATGGCTCATTTGATGTTAGGCGGGAATATTTCGTGGTAATCCAGAATAGACATGTTTTAGGGGAAATAGAATTACTATGAAATGAGATCATTTGATTACTATGGTAATCCTATATTTCCGGGAATATCTTTTACACCTAAACAAGCGTGGTAATATTTCATGGTAATCTAGGATTACCACCTAGATTACTTCCTACCAAGCGTACCCTACGTGTTTTATTAGGATAGGAGATTAAGGCTTAATTCCTGTTACATAATTTTATCCCTTTTCCTAAATGACATAAATTCACGCTCTAATTAAAGAATAGCGAAACATCCATTTATATGTTAAATGTGCCTTCACTTTTAGGACATCATTTGATACCATAATTTCCAAAACAGGACATTGGAAATGAGATTTCCTTTGGCTTATATTGTGCCAAAAGGTGAAAATGGGAATGTATTTTTGTTTGGATCTTTGGCTTATATCATTTGGGTCTTTCCTAGATGAATGCAATCAGCTGTATTACAAACTTTTGTTTTGAAGGGTTACTTTTTGGTTGTATGAGCTAAGTTAAGTTTTCAAACTGGCTAACTAGCTACTGTCTTCGGAAAACCCCTTATCTGTAACCAGAGAAAAGAGCGTTATTTCCAATCCACTAGAAATGGATTCTAGAGAAATGCCAGATATTGGGTTGTGGACAGTGGAAAATCTTCTCTCATTTTATTTTTTGAATTGATCTAATAGTCATCACAGCGGCAGAGGATATTTTCTTCTTCCCACCCTCTTCATAAATCACCTATCTCTTGATTATTCTATTTTATTTCCGGCCTTTGATTTTTTATTTGCAGAGCATCTGATTTTTTGTTTTCTTCATGAGAGAAGTTTTCCTTACTTTAGGGTTTGATGGAAGTTATTTTTGTAGGCTACACTGTTAATACTTAGGTTTTTGGAGATTTTAGAACTCGTCTTTTGTTGAATCTAGAATTTGAGCTCTTCCCTATTAAGGAAGACTATTCTATTCTTAGTTTTTTACTCTGCAAGGTTAGGACTTTTAGTAATCCTAGTGGAAGGCTTATGCCTGAAACTTGGAATTTTTCCACATTTTTCTTTAGTCATGAGCATTGGTCGGTTTGCTGCATTTTTTGGGGAAAAAAATTAAACTGGACCCAACCGAACATCACCGGATCAAAATGTAAGGTTTGGTTTTCGATATATATATATATATATATATATATATATATATATATATATAGAGAGAGAGAGAGAGAGAGAGAGAGAGAGAGAGAGAGGTGCCATAGGACGGAACTTCCTCCTATGGCATCCAAAAAATACACCCTCCATGATTTTTTCGATGGTTGGCACCATCATCTTTATCATGTAAGATGTGGATACACCAAATTTCATGTGATTCCATCACTTTTTCACTGTTGATTTAGTGGATTCAAAATTAACGGTTTATCGGCAATAGAACTTTTTACATTGCTAATTCAACGGTGAAAAAATGGTGGAATCACTTGAAATTTGGTGTATCCACATCTTACATTTACATGATAAAGATGATGATGGGTGCCAATTGTTGAAAAAAATCATGGAGGATATACATATTTGACGCCACCTAACGAAAAAGACTCTTAGTGCTTCTTTTCTTCATTATATATATATATATATATATATATATATATATATATAATGATGGAAAGATGCCGGTTTTTCGTTAGGCAGTGTCGAAAAAATACACCTTTCAACATTTTATTCAACGATCGGCATCCATTATCATCTTTATCATCTACGATGTCGATACACCAAATTTCATATGATTCTACCACTTTTTCTCTGTTGAATTAGCGATGTAAAAAGTTTTATTGTCGGTAAACCGTTAATTTTTCACCCACTAAATCAACGGTAAAAAAGTGATAGAATCACATGAAATTTGGTATATCCACATCTTAGATACTAAAGATAAAGATGACAAATGTCGATTGTCAAAAAAAATTGTGGAGGGTGTACTTTTTCGACGCCATAGGAGAAAATTCCCTCCTATGGCACATTTCCTCCATCTCTCTCTCTCTCTCTATATATATATATATATATATATAAGAGAAATATATACTATAATTATGTATAGGCTAAACGACATAAAAATATCCATTAACTTTTCAGTTTTTTATAATTATTACCACAACTAATATTATTACATGCAATTACCAATGCCTTAACAACTATATTACATGACCGAAATGCCCTTTTACTGTCTTGGAGGAGCAGATATAGGCGGAGAAATGGAGGAAAGAGTTGGCAATGTCGGGTTGAAGGTTGAGGATGAGCTAAGGAAGAAGAAAAAGAGAAATCCGGAGGAAAAGATGAAGTTTCTAGGGATTTAGATATTTCGTGGGTGGGGATGTGAAGAATTGGAGGTTAGTGATTTCAAAATATGGTGATATAGAGATTTAAAGTTTTTGGGGTTAGGGATCTAAAGATACGGAGGTTAGGGATTTCGAAATTTGGTGAACTAGTGATTTAAAGTTTCTGGGCTTAGGGATCCAAAGGTATGAAATTTAGGGATTTCGAAATTTGGTGATTCAAAAATTTAAACATTTGAGATTCAAGGAATTTTGGACTCTTGAGATTTGGTGGTTAGGGATTTTTGAGATTTGGTGGTCAAGGATTTATAAATTAGAAAATTTCAAGATTTAGTGATTTGGAGGTTTTGAAAGGATGATTTGACGCGAGGAGGTTCTTGTTGCAGGAGATGGGAGAAGAAAGGAGGAAAAATGAGGATAAACCAGAATCCTATGAAGCACTGTTACTCAAAATAGCCTCACGAATCGTCTCCAAATGCGTATCGGATACCGATTCTTTTGGAAACTCTCGGAAACACGAATCCTCTATTTTTTAATTTAAATAAATCAAAAAATATGTGGAAACTTTAGGATACTTATCGATTCGCAAATCGGATAGCTCGTCCGATTCATGATGGTTATTTTCAATTCGAGACCGATATTTAACCCCAATTATTTTTACCTTTAACTCTGATACCTCTAGGGTTTTTTAAACATCGACAAATTTTAGGACCGGTCGTGCGTCCTTCTTGGACCTGAGACCCACCGGAGATCACACGCGACTTGAAATCCACAGCCTCTCCTGGTCGGTTCGAATCACTTCTCTCTTTGGTTTATAATTAGATTTACGATTAAATGTTATGATGCTTTATTTTCAATTGTTTAGTTGAAAGTAAATGAATGTTATTTGAGAGAATTAGTATATGATGGGTTCGAATTGGTTTTTGAAATCAAAGTCTTTTGATATAGAACATGATAAATGAGAATACTGCAGTTGTTTTTTTAGAATAGTATGCTAAAGCGTTAATAGAATATATGTGATATAATCTTGCCCTTATATTTATTTATATATTTATCTATTAAAAATACGCTTAATTCCAAAAAAACACCAAGTCTTTTAGCTAAAATACGAGAAACCTCTAAATATTTCAAAATACACGAGAAACTACCATAAAACTTTCAAAATATACAAGAAACTATCACAAAAACTTTCAAACCTACGAGAAAACCCCAAAAATCCTATGAAATAAGCCAGAAGACCCACCAGGATATGTGCCAATAATCATGTCCATGTTGGGGAGAATGAAAGTGTTATCAAAATTGTTTGCACACATCCCGAAGGCGTAGGTTCATATCAAGTTTATAATCATCAGGTTCACCAATTCTCTATATATATTTAAATATTGTGTTTAATTAAGTTTCAGTCTGGTCTTATGTATTTCGGTTTCTCAGTTCAATCCAATCGGGTTTCTAGGTTAGAACCAAACAACTATCTCCTCTAGTTTTCTTGGCCACAAGTTGACGTTTAGTTGGCTTCCTGTGGAAAACCTTAGTTAAATCTTTCATGGAGCCTTCTTACTATGGAGTTTTTCTTTATAGAAACCTATTTTGAGTAGAAAAATACATTTATATGATGATGTTAATGACAGGCATATGATATAGTATATAAAGTCGTATCATTATGTCTTCTTGTAGACCCTTTACGGTCTAGAGATGGTTGCTCCTGCCCTCCAACTAAGCGTTGAGCTTTTATGGCAAGGCTCTTCGGTACATGCCTCGGTTTTGTATGCTTATTTCCTTTTGTAAGAAATTAGGCCCTACCAAGATATTGTTGTCAAATGCCAGTTTTCAGATCACGCTTTATAAGTATATCTGTTTCCATTTATATATGACTAGCAGCCTGCAAGGTATCAATTCCTAGTCTTTTACTATTACATATGCATTAGGGCCTATAATTCTTTTTTCCCCCTTGCAACCCATACGATTGGATGCAATGCAAATGATTAATGCTTTATATTTTAACTGCTTGAGTTCATTTAATTATCAATATCCAAAAACTATTATCTACTGTGATCTGCAGTGGATTTAATTGTTTAACGAATTAGAATTTGTCCATAGTTCTCGTGTATAAGTTTTGGTTTAAACAGTCTGTCTTGTCCTGTTGAATTCAGTTTGTGCTTCTTGGTTGTGGCTCTTTTCATATGCAAATAGTGACAATATTTGTGTCACACCCCGCTTCCCAAAGTATGAGAGCAGAGACGCGAAAAAGGCCCACGACTTATCTATACGGAGAAGTACTCTTTCCTGAAATAAGCACGCTAAGCGTATAAAAGTGTAGGGAAGTGCAATTGCAAAGTAAATAAAAAAAAAACTTTATCCATAACCAACCACTTATTACAATAATTCAAACTTCATAGTTTAATTGCAACATTGAACGGAAACCTAGAAAGCAAGCCTTAAACATGAGGCTGAAAAGTAAGACTTATAAAATCTAAAACTAAGTAAAAAAAGAAGTAGAGAAATGGGCGACCTCAACATCTGTAGCCTCATTTCTGTCTTCTTCCAAGCCTAACGAATGTTTCAAAAAGGAAGATATCTGTCAGCGAGGTTACACTCAAGTAGGATTCTCAAGAACAAATAAGGACAAAAGGGATAAAGCTAAGTGTGACAATTGTGCAAGATAGATGGAACATGTAAAGTGATAATAATTAGTCATGTAGTTACATATGTGTGTAGTATGTCTTAACCAGGTTTTCATATTTTAGTTTAGAGTTTGGGTCGTAAGAGTACTCATGTTCTCGAGAGTATTCCGTTGGTCCCACGGAACATTAGATTGGATTTGAGGGTTAGCATTCCGTTTACGGCTCGGAACCATAACGACTTGTATAAAAGGGTTAGCATTCCGTTAGTCCCACGGAACCACAACATGTAAGGGGACTCTCGAGATAGAACATATTGCCTTATTATCCAAACTACCCCAGCCCCTTGTTTTAGTGTCATAATTTATGTGAAACAGTTGAGGGTTAGCACATGGAACCCATGAGACATGGAAACAAGTTCTTTCCTTTCAATCGGGTTAATCGGTTCCACCTATGTCTAGCGTCCAAGACTCAAGCATAATAATGGCTTCAGAGAGAAGTTATGGAGGTATGTCAACTCATGTGAGTTTGATGTTCATGCAAGATTACATTCAAGATCGGTGATTAATCTAAACTGTAATTGTACATTTGTGTAGTATGTGTTCGGCACATGTCAAATGGTTATAAATGGTTATGATAGGTATAGCATCTTATCAAGTGAATATTAATGTTTTCAAGTAACTAGGGTTACAATTATAAGTCAATCAAATAGGTACAGTCTATTTTTGATAGAAAAACGTTTAGGTAAATTTCGGCAGCATAACGGATATATTCTGGGAATTTGGCATGGTAACAATCAATGGATATCTAGTATGATGTGTCATGGTAGTAATGATATCATAGGTAGTGTCTAATCACAAGAATTTAAGGTTTTGAACTAAAGATTCCGTTTTTACAAAAATACCGCATCGATTGGGGTTTATTCATATTTTAGTTATCAAAAAAGCAAGCAAATAGGAATAGCTAAGATCCGTGTTAAAAATTGATAGATATCAGCGAAGGCATTAGTAATGGATAGCAAGAAGAAGCGTTGGATTTAAGAGAAGAAAGGGAGAGAACCTACTTGATTTCGATATCGAAAAAGGTGAACTTTGACTTCAAACGACTATATTTTCCTCTCTGGAATTTTCCAGTGCACATGGCAGACCATAGTCTCGGGCGCTGAATCAGGGTCCCTCCAGTATTTTTTTTGTAATTTTTTGTGCTCTAGTTTACAAGTTATGAGGGAAAGAATAGAGCTCTATATATAGATCCTCAAAGCCCAACAAACTCCTCAATTCTCGTGCAGCCACGTGGCTGCCTCGTGACTCTCGGATTCGCCACATGGACGGCTAGGATGCGTCCACATGGCGCTTTGTTGCCGCCGCCACCCGTGCGGTGCATGGGCCAATGTGGGTGCCCACCCGCCAACAGTTGATGTTCACGAGCCGGGCCAGGTCTGGCCCATTCTGGGTCGGGCCGACCTGGTCCAATTAATTCCTTTTTTTCTTTATTTTTAATTTCAAAAATCAATTTAAAATCTGTTTTCTATTTACAAAAATTATTTAAAAATAGTTTTAGTTATCATAAAAATATAATTAATTTATGAAAAAATCTTAAATAATTATCTTAACAATTTTATAGATTTTATCTTAAAAATAACTCTTTTTATCAAAATCCCTTTTCAAAATAAATCTTAGAAAATTACTAAAAATCGTATTTACATTCTTTTATCCATCTAAAAATTATATCAACCATTTTCGGACTTAAAGCAACCTCTTTCCATGCTTTTCCATCAAAATAAACTGTAAAAAAAATTATTGACCCCAATTAATTAAAATAAACTTTTATTAGAACATCTAAAATCATAGTCGGTACAATTATGTTTGCTAATATTATTTTCCCCTTGCACTACAGGTTTGGTTTATGGGGGAGCACTCCCATATCTCAGCAGAGTTTGACAATGTAAGCTATCTTTGACATTTATAAGTTTATATGAGTAATTGCTAAAGTCAATATAAAGTATACTAGTGAGCTTGAACAAAGTAGCAGTTGATATTATAGTATGTGTTACTGCATTACTGTTTTGTAGCAAAATTATATATATGTTTCTGAATCGACTGGCCCCTTCATAAGTGTCCACCCTGCTTTGTGTGTGGATAATTTGATTAGGATATGATGGATAGTGGCTGAATTAGGATAATTGCCTCCTGGAATTTCTTATATTGGACATGTAGATAATTTGATTAGGGTAGTATAAAATACGGTGCAATCGCATCTTACAATTTCATTACCTGCATTCCACAATATGAAGGTCCTTTTTGTAATCGAGGTTCGCATATCCTCAATTTTCATATTTGTTCATGTTATCAAACTAGTGGACCACCCATGGGAAAATTTTAATATCGCAAACGCACGGTGTACGGTTGTAGCACTTATGCGTTTAACTGGTCGATTCACAGAGAAGACTACTGGTTTACTTTTGCTCAATTAGATTAAAATAAAAATATAGTTTTTATAATTAAAATTTAAAAAGACGATTTTTACTACTTAGAATTAAAAGAGCAAATACGATTGATTAAATTTAATGATAAAAGGGCATACCTAGGATGTTGAATCCCCTAGACTAGTTGTAAAGAAAATCTGCATAAACCATAATCTTAAAGTTCGTACTTTTACGACCTGATCTAGTTTGAAAGTATAGATTATATAGATTTTGATCCTATATAACCTATCAAGCTATCTAGCTTGTGAGTCTATAAAAATACATTTTAAAAATATTTTAATACAAGTTAAACCTAAATACAACCTTACTGGTCCTGAGTATATGATATGAGCATTGCTAAATAACCTATCAAAATGATCTAGAAAGATTGATCTATGTTTATCCTACATTAATCTTTTAAGTTCATTTTTAGATAAATGGTTTATATGATTAACTTTTTGACTAATCGAGGTTCATCCTACCCTAGACATGTTTAATAATTAGGTACTCATACGCGGATTAAAAACACAAAATTTGTATGAATTAAAAGAGGGAAACATGATTGAAAATAAATGCAAGTAAAATAGAAAGGAGACAAATTAAATTGCAAAAACCATTAAAATACCTTTATTGATTAAATTCTGATTACAACTTGAGGAATTGATCTTCTACTCCACCATACATTAAAAGAAAGGAATTACAATTTTTGGTGGCTAAAACAAAAAACTAAGGTAGAAGACGCTCTCTGTTATTCTCGAGACCATATATTTATAGAGTTACAATAAAAACCCTAACCCTAAAACAAATCGAAACCACACATAAAAACTCAACGGAAGATCTTGAAATTTGGTCGCGTTTTAGCAGTCTTGAGCACCGCATTGGCCGCATTTTAGCGGTCAGTTTGCGTCTGTTTTGGCTCGATCTTTTTTTGTGATTTCCTGGTTTGATTTGGTTTGTTTTACTCCAATAATAACTTGAATATCTTTCTGTCTCTCCACAGTTACGTGGATCCTTAATCAGTTACCAGATTATACTGATATGATTTGATTTGGTGTCCTGATTTGATTTGCTGATATTGATTTGATTTGGCTGTATTTAAACCTGCAAAATATCTCACAACAAATATTTAGCAGTATCTATTTTATTTAGGAAAATATTTAGACACTTATCGCACAATAATCTATTTATTATTTAAGATACATATAAATGTATTTTTGACAGATAAATCCATAAATGTTTTTAAATTATAATTAATGGCATTTATTAATTAACAAAAAATAGGGAAACGCTAGTAAAAAATGCGCAATAAATGTGCCGATCCACTACTGCACCTTCCTATATTAGATTGATCTACTTTCTCAAATAAAGTCCAAAATGTGTTGCAAGAGGGCCAACACCTGCTTGAAAGTTTGTCAATGTGGTCTCTCTGAACTCTGGCGATATACAATTTGAGTTGCACCGGTCACTTACTGATATCGATGCAGTTTGTTTCTGTTAGAATTGTCGAGAGTCTTAAAAGCATGAGGCATAAATTATGTCCCTCAACCATCAATGGCCAATCAAGGATAACCGTCAGTTTAGTGGATCCAAAAGAAAGAAAGGACGTAGTTTTCTTCAGCAATTTAAAAAGAAAGAAGCTGAAGAAGAAACCTATAGTCTATGATAACATAGAGGGCCCAATAAATTACTAGTGACTTCCTATGGACTCCATAATCTATCTGTTTGCATAAGATTCTAAAACTAGATTAAATAGATTAGGAAATTCAATTGCTAAAAAAGACTTCAAAAACTGGCTAACTTGGATGGGAACCCCACAACTAAAATTTTCTAAAATGAATAAGAATCTTAATAATTAAGGCGGCCCAAAATCTAATTTAGAAATAAAATAGTAAATCAATCCGGTAAAGGAAATAATGCAATAATTCATAGGTTCTATAGCGCATTAATGTTACCTGACCCGGGAGAATTTCCCCCTTTTCTTTTCTTTCCACCTTTTCCAACTGGAAAAAGGACATACAAAGAAAATGTTATCGAATCAAACCCTAAATATGAACTTGACTGTACGAGTCAAAACTCATTTTGATGACAATTCTATTTTGTCCTACATTATTATCGTTGCATTAGCTTTCCCTTCGGTTGATACGACATCAGAGTAGTCATTAAACCAACAAGTGATTTTTTAAAATGTTTACTCCTTTTCCATGGTTAAAATGTTGATTCATCAACATATTGACTTGTATGGAAATTCTTATAAGTTGAAAGATGAAACCTTGACCATGATTTTGTTGAATACTCACATGACTAGTGAAATTATATGTCCACAGTCTTCACCGATCAAGTTTTTTGAAAGGACTTTGACTGTAAACAAAATGAAATCAATACAGGCAATAGTGTCTTTTTTCAAGGTGATTGTAGTATTTGGCTTCATCATCAATCTGCTCTCCTAATTCCAAGCTACATTGGATGGCAACTATTCCATATTCGATTAAAATTTCATCTTTTTCGTGACAAGTCTTTACAGTTTATCTCTTTACCATTCTCTGGGTGGTCAACAAAAATGGGCATATCTTTTCACTTTGTGGTGATCGTTAACGATTTGTTATTAATTTTAATTGAGTCAAAATCTTCATCTTTGTATGCAATATGCACATTATTTGTAAGTATCAAGGGGTCACAAAATAAACTGTTGAACTTTTCAACACCATTGTAATTGAATTCAAAAGCTCAGATCTTACAGTTCAGATCCTTCACAGTGGATATTGCAATTTGGCTCAAGTTCATCCAAAGGATTTTCAAGATCATCATTTCCAAATAGCATTCATCCTCGGATGAATTATACTTTGTTGTTGGAGACTTCCTATGTTGGATTTGTAGCTCAACTTTCTTGGTGGAAGTTCTGCTCTTCACTTGAGTCGCTCAACTTGCCTTCACAACTTTATCATGCCACAAAGATCTCTGCTTATTTCTCAATGATCATTCATCTTATTCTTCCTAATAGAAACTGGATAAAAAGGAATCTGAATCTATCGAATGATTCTGAAGCCGTTAAGGAATTGATGCACCCCTGCCTAGGCCATGCTTTGTTGTTGTTTTTTTAATAATTTTATTTTGACGTATTATGTTCAATCTTTAACTTCTGTTTTCTCCAGTTGCTCCATTCTTAGGATTGATCTAGCAGTTGGAAATATGTTGGATTAGAAATTTATTGTTCGTTTTCCTTTTTCTTTTTGTATCGGGGTCAGTTTTGTTAGCGAGAGGAGTTAATAAACAATTCTTGATCTTTCCTGGCGAGAAACTTTGATGTTTCTTGCTGCATACCTAGAGAGACTTTACGGTCGAACCTAATCTACTATCAATCGACATCTGTTTGATTGGAGGGAATGCACAGTAATTTTATACTTCCCTATTAAGAAAATGACATGCCACTTCCAACTCACTAGATTCATGTACTAGCCTGGAGCAGATTTCATTTAATTGATAAGTTAGGCATCAATTGCATATATATGCTAATTTCCTTACTCTGAAAAAGGAGTTTCTTGGGTTTATTTAGGATCTGAAGGCAGCTTAGAGTCCAAGTATATGTACTTGGTGCTGCAATCTATCATGATTGTAATTTTACAGTATCATTTGAGTCCTCGATTCCTTGCAAGAACAATTTAAGTGACTTATTTTATTGTATCTTCTTTTTATGAGGGGCCTATTCTTAATTTTGAAAGATCAAGTTGTTTTATCCACTTAAACATCCAGACGGTAATCTGATTCAATCACGATAATGGAATGCATCTTCTTAATGAACAAACAGTCCTTTTTTCCGCAAGTGGGGTAATTCGTTATTAGCCAAAAGAAACTTGATTTGTTATTCTCTATTCCTTGTTCATTCAAATACATATGTAGGGATTAGTGGTAGTGATTAATTGACTGAAAGTGTGAATGGAATGCATTATCAAATTTTATAAAGTAAGATTAATAGACGTGTAATATCTTACACCATCTTCCATGTAATGTAGTAAAGGGCAACGATTTTGTCTTTGTGATGTTCATTTTTGCTAATTGTATTGTATTGTTGCTTCACTAGAGGTCCCTAATATGCTATATGAGGATGAATTCTTTATGGGTGTAATAACCTTAACTTGCCAAATCGTTTATTACTATAGGTTGTTACAGCGGTCTTGGAAAATTATGAAGGCCCTCATAGGAAAGCTGAGGAAGGTAATCCCCCTCAGAGCAAATGGGTGCAAGAGGTCCGCAAGACTGAAGGCCATGTATCTCCATCCCCTGGTGCGATGGCAAAGATTCCTTCATGGGCAGACATTGTAAACGATAAAGGAGAGCTTAACTTGTCTATGTAAGACTTCAAGTCTTCAATAATGTACTCCTTATGGGTGTTTTGGTTTGGCTGAGTTACACTACCATGCCCTTATCTCAATAAACTCCTTTTAAACTTTGGGATGCCCCCCCCCCCCCCCCCCCCCCCGAAAAACTAAAATACCCTTAAATTTAACTCTTTAATGCAGCATACTGTAATAAAAAAAAATTAAGTTGCTTTAGTGATGAACAATCATAGTAAGGTAATTAGTGTAACTATCCTTTTTTTTTAAATTTTTATCTTTTGCCAGCCAATCACATCTCATCATTTCTTTCTTGCTTTTCCTACCAGTGAAGATTCCAAGAGCCCTCACTTCTGGTCAAGAGTCTGTGTGCATAACATGGCCAAGCTAGCCAAAGAGGCCACTACCGTACGGCGTGTTTTGGAGTCATTTTTTCGGTATTTTGATGATGGCAATTTGTGGTCACTTCAAAATGGGCTTGCTTTGTTTGTATTGCTTGATATGCAATATCAAATGGAAAACTCTGGTAGGAAGCTGTTCAAGTTGTTCTTATCTCTATTATTGTAAGGCTAAATTGCACTAAATACCCTTAACTATAGACGTTTCTCACTATGCTACCTTAAAGTTATTTTTTATTACAGCAAGCTCTCATAAAGTGCTACATTAAAATTTGTTTTAGTTAAAAAATTCCCATAAAAGCCAAAGTTTAAGGGAGTTTGCCGTAATAAAATAATTAAAGGTGTTTAGTGGACAAACAATGATAGTTAAGGGTATTTTTGTTTAATTTTGTGTTATTGTAACTACTTTATCTATAAGATGATTCATGGCTGTTATGTTACCTACTCTTTTTTCCCTTTTTTACTATGAGGTGATGCTAATCTGATTATCAATCTAATTGATTTGTATCTTTTTGACTCTTTCAGGGGAAAACTCAAATGTACTATTATCTGTTTTAGTAAAGCATCTGGACCACAAGACTGTTTTAAAACAACCTGATATGCAGCTTAGCATAGTTGAGGTCACCACATACCTCTCTGAACAATCAAAATCTGAGGTGACTTCTGCTGTAGTCGGTGCAATAACTAATCTCGTAAGGCAGCTAAGGAAAACCATGCAGAGTACACTTGATAATACAGCCTTGGGTAATGACATGGCCAAATGGCACAATGAATTTAGAGAAGCAGTAGATAAGTGCCTTGTTCAGTTGTCTAAAAAGGTTTGTGTGTGTTCTTGATATATGCATTTATATTATCATTAGCACTGAATGCTTTTAGGAGGAATATTTAAAAAGATTCATATAGCATGTAGCGATCGCAGTTAGATGGCAGCTGAGTTGTCTGCTTTTGGCTATAGAAGAATTGCATGCTAAACTTCTTCATCATTGTGGCATTAGCTATTGAATCATCAAATCATGAAGGCTATAATTTATTATTTTTATTGCTCAGATCGGCGAAGCAGGACCTGTTCTTGACATGATGGCTGTCATGTTGGAGAACATCTCCACTAATGTATCAGTTGCTAGGGCAACTATTTCTGCAGTTTATCGCATCGCGCAAATAATCGCATCATTACCAAATCCATCATATCAGAATAAGGCAAGTTAATAACTATATATACCCAATTTGCAGCTATCTTTTGTAATTTTAATTGATTTGTGATCTTTTTTACATTGCAGGCATTTCCTGAAGCACTTTTTCATCATTTGCTCTTAGCAATGGTGCACCCAGATCGTGAAACGCATGTGGGCGCGCACCGTATTTTTTCTGTTGTTCTTGTTCCATCTTCTGTATGTCCTCGTCCTTGTGCATCTGCTCAGGATCCCAAAATAAATGATCTTCAAAGAACACTCTCGAGGACCGTTTCTGTCTTTTCATCATCGGCTGCTCTATTTGGAAAGCTTGGAAGGGAAATCATTACCAATGATGTGCAAAAGCCAAATGCTCTTGCGGCATCACAAAGTCGAATACTTAGTTTGAAGGATGTTTCCTTACCATCAAATGAAGAACAAAATCCTTCAAGCAATTCATGCAACGACATGGTAAATGCTCATGCTTTATAGATTAAGATTAGTTCAATAAGCTTTTCCTGACTTGACTTTTGCTTCAGGACCCAACTTCTCTTAGGTTAAGCAGTCGTCAGATTACCCTTATGCTTTCATCCTTGTGGGTTCAGGCCATCTCTCCTGTTAATACTCCAGAGAACTATGAAGCTATTGCGCATACTTACTGCCTGACTCTGTTGTTTGCTCGAGCAAAGGTGCATATATACTTCTTTGATCCCGAAGTTGATATTCATATTTAACTGTAGAAAACTAGAAAATATATATCAGTCCATACATATAAGATGGTTATGGATCTGATGTGGTCCCGTCCTGTGTCAGGATCCCTCTTGGGTATCTTGTGTTGCAGAGAAGGTTTTTATATCTATCTCCAACAAAACCTGAAATTTCCTTTCATGGATTCTCTATTTTGCTTTCGGTGTTAGGGATCCTTAATTTTCTTCTCTTCTTTGCTCCATATTAACATATAAAAGGTGGTTGAAGAGAAGGGTTAATCACTCATCACCTTTCTTGGATTTCTGGTTAACACTGTCACATTAAATACTGCTTAATATCTTAAAAGCAAAACTTACTAAGCGTTATAGTTAGATTTTAAACTACCTTAGAAGAAGTACTATGGGTAAACGTGATAAGAAAACAACACTACATATTATAATGCGCAACAGAGTTTAAGAACAAAACTGAAATATATTGTGCTTGTTTTTCCTTACCTTGTCGTCTGGAATTACTTCTATCCTAAATTTCTTCAATTTCTCTTTTCAACCCTGGATACTATGGATGCTTCTTCTCTTCGTCCTCTCCACAGCTTCAAAGATTAAGAGAGAAGTGATCAAAGAATGTTGCTACTTTTATGGACCTATTCGTTATTTAAGGATCATGGTGCTTTAACTATTTTTAGTTATATGCGGATTGAAGGATAAATATTTCTTTCCTTAAATCTTTAGAAAAGGATGTGCAAATGGAGGTAACCATAGGTTAATTATGAGAATATTGGTCCTGTGGTAGCATCAGGGCTTTCTTACAAAATCTCTGGGACAAACCTGGGTCACAATAGAAGTATATTAAAGCTTTTTTCAACCTTGATGCCTTTTGGTGCTCTTCTCATGGTCACAGCCCACCCAAGCATCACTGAGATTTTTAAACTGGGTTTAGAAAGGATTTATTAATTTATATTTGCATCAAGGTTTTTCTTTCGGTTTTCATCCCATGTTTGTATATATGTCATGTCATTCTTTTGTTTCTACGCCCAATACTCTGATATTGATAATCTAACATGAACTGTGAGCTTCTAGGAAAGCTTGCTGATTTTCCTTACCATTCTCCTGTTTGTCATCATAGAGATATTCTGATTTCTCTACCTTGTTATGATAGTAATTCTAGGTTAATCAAGTTCAGTGGTTAGACAACTGACTCTGTTACTTTTCACTTCTTCCCCTCTACCTACCTTGTGTGAATATTATTATGTACATCTTGCAGCAGTTTATTTATTTTTTCATTTTTATGCCATTGTTCATGCAGAATTCGTTTCATGAAGCTCTGATTCGGAGTTTTCAACTTGCATTTTCGTTAAGGAGCATTTCACTTGGTGGAGGTGAGTGTAAATATTGAATACTGAAATCTCCGTAATACCAATGGCGTACAGTATGTCCTTAGAGAACTAGTCTCATCATCTTCTCTATGCAGTAATCTCCTTATGAAATTTAAATGGTCTATTATCCGTACTTAACCCTTTTGTCCTTTGTTGATTTGCCTTATTCAGTGAAATTTAGTCATGTTAATTAAAGTTCGGCATGAGCTTACCACACATCCTGTTCTGATATTAAAGCATGGCAATTAATTAAGAAAGAAATGCAGATAAAACAAGTCAATAATTTTGGAACTGCTAGATCAGTTCTTGTGAAGTTGTCTTAATTTTGGATCACTTGGATTTTTGCAGTTTCTTTAGTGTTTCCTATAGCTGATTTGCAGTTAATAGGATTTATAAGAAGAGATAATGAAGAATTTTTAATTAGAAAGTTTGTTTTCCAGTTATTTGAATAGTAGGCCTATGAGTAACAATCACACTGTTAATCATTACATGTATGATAATCGAGTTTGAATAATCACATTGATGGTTGCATTGATAGTTATCTTCATTTTGAAGTCAGCAAAGAATTTTTAATTAGGCAAGAAAAGGGGAAGAAACTCTACCAGGCAAACAATATATGGGCATGAATAGTAGTTAATACCTTCTCTTATCAGGTTTCTGGTTTTCTTCTCTTTTCTTTATGTTCGATTTGGACTATCAGAAATTCCTATTTAATTTGGGTATAATGTAGGGTTTTTATTACGCAAACGATGCACGAGCATATAAAGTAAGGTATGTTATATTGAATTTTATACTGAAAAGACTGCCTTCTAATATATACTTAATATATCATATCTTACAGAGATCATTTTTTTAAATAGCATGTATGCTTAATAAAACGGCTTAATTTAAAAAAAAAAACAAACAAATTCTTTGCCTCGTTTACGAGAAACTACCAACTCCTTTCAAAATTACGAGAAACCACCATACTTTGAAAGTTTTGTGGTAGTTTCTTGCAATTATTGTTGACGTGACACCTTATTTATGGTACTTTTTCGTACTTTTTGAAAGTTTCGTGGCAGTTTCCTGAAGTTTTTGAAAGTTTTGTGGTGGTTTCTTGTGTATTTAACAAGAATTCGGTAGTTTCGCGTAATTAAGCCAAAATGTCCGGTAGTTTTTGGGAATTAAACCTAATAAAATAATATTCTTTAGTTTGGCTCCCATTCCCACTTACCACAGAATGTTTGGTGTTTATGCTAATGACAATCAGTAGAACTATGAATAGGAGGCTTCTGTATCTGTGAGTTTTTTTTGTTTATGTATGCAACTCCTATTACTGTATGTAACTTATCCTGCTAGCAATTTGTTTGCACTTGTGACAATCTTTATCAGAAATGCTAACTTGTGCATATTTAATATAAGGATAAGTCCAATAATTGTTGGTATTTCACTCTTGTCTAGGTTCTCTACCTCCATCACGCCGTCGTTCTCTGTTCACGTTGGCAAATTCTATGATTGTGTTTTCTTCCAGAGCTTTTGATATATTACTCCTTGTTCCCATTATTAAGCCATCTTTCAGTGCAAACACGGTGAGCATTTTAGTTGTTATCTGCATGTTGTTGTTACTTTTGAAGTATCTGTATGTTGCAACAAATCTCCTTGTAGTTTATTCCATAATTTTCATCTCTTCTGGTTTTTTGATGCAGTTATTCTTCCAATGTATCTTTTATTTGATTAAGCCCACTGTCACATATACTTTTCCAATCTTTGGTTGGCAACGCTAAACATCTGTAGTGAACTGGGGTTATGCTTGGTACCAGTATAATAACTTAGAAGTCTTAAGCTTAAGTTTACTGATGGGGCACATATTCACCTTGTTACCAATGTCAACAACCTATTTACCCAAGAGTTTGAGTTGTTTAAGCTACGGGATAACAATGCTTACCAAACTAACACACAACACATTAACGATCCCCCTCACATGGGTCTTTGGCTCACGTGGGTCTTTGGGCCACATGGAAAGGCCTCAAGTGGAAATGTCTCTTGTGAAGCTGTCAAGCAGAATAAATGGGTTAACTTAATGAGGAATGTGGGCTTCATCTAACCTAGTCTCTCCTTGGCCGGACAAAAGCCAACTCCCAACTGATTTTTTTTAATGATTTGTAACGTCCATCTTGATCAACATATTCCAGGGAATACACACACTAAAAGTTGTGGTTTCAATTCCTCTTGCTCTTGAATCAGGTGGTTGCAATTTAACAGTTCATCGGAAATAGAATATTTTCCATCACCCAATCAACGGGCAAATAGTATAAAAATTGGTATACATATACTTTAGGCCATGAAGATCAAGATGGACAGTTGCGATCATCAAACAAGTCATGGAGTGTTGACTTTTTGACCAATCTAGGAATTTAATGCTCTCCTATGTTAGCTGATACCCACTCTTTCTCTAAATTGATAAATTTTGATGTGCCATGATACTATCTCCACATACCAGTCACTGCACATGATGAGGGCTAAGAAATATATAGCAGGCAAAATCAAAACCCAGCAAATCAGGGGTTTGGTCAGTTCTTTATATTAGACTGTTAATACGAGTTCTTCTATTTGCACGTACGCATTACTTATTATACCTTAAACCTTGTTTTTTTTCCGGATATACCCCTTGCCTTACAGGTTTTTTATTTTTTAAATCTCTCATGCTGGTTGTTGATTCCTTGAACTCAAACCTCCATGTCACGAGTCACTTGCTTTACCAACTTGTCCTCGAGTTCCTATTATTAGCTTAAACCTACATGTAACCTTCATGACTTGCTGCTGCATCAGGTTGATCCATTCCTTTGTTTGGTTGAAGACAGCAAATTACGGGCTGTGGAACCTGCGTCTAATCATCTGCCCAAAATATATGGTTCGAAAGAGGAAGACACTAGTGCTTTGAAATCTCTTTCAGCAGTATCATTAACAGACGACCAGTCAAAGGACTCCATCGTTTCTTTAATTATTAGCAGCTTGAGAGACTTATCAGATGTAATCTCAATCATGAATTTCATTAATACTTTCTGTTGGCTTCATTTACCCATAACTATTGTGGTTCTTCAGTTAACTGCGTTTAATAGTAGTAAGCCCCTTAAAATGCTACATTTAAGGGCATTTTAGTGAGAGAAAAAATCCCTTAAAGCTAAAGTTTAAGGCAGTTTTCTGTAATGTAAAACATTTAGGCAGTTTAGATAAGAACAACGATAGTTAATGGTAGTTTAACGTAATTTAGCCATTTTTTATTCTAGGAAAAGATTTGTTTTCTTCTAATGACTTGTGCATGTTTCAACAGTCAGAATCATGTGCCATGAGGGAACAACTTCTTAGTGATTTCCTGCCAGATGATGTGTGTCCGTTAGGGGCGCAGTTTGTGGAGACCCCTGGACAAAATTTTACATTTATGCCCAATAAAGACTATCTATCTGAAGATCAGGTAATGATAATTGATAAGTCTGATGAAAGCATGTGTTATCTACATGTACTGATTTTTATTTATTTATTTATATTTTTATTATTTTTATTTTTTGCAGGCAATGCCTAAACCTTTTGCGGCTGAAGATGATATTGCAGAAGCATTTGAAAGTCCAGCAGATACCAAGCCACAGCTTCCCGCAGACCCCAGTCTTCTGAGTGTCAATCAACTGCTAGAATCAGTATGCTAGCCACTCGGCTCTTATTTGTAATTTCAGATAGAAAATTAGATCTAGGCTAAATAACATTAATGTACCCTTAACTATAAACGATTTTCACTGAACTGCCTTAAATTTTATTTATTATAGTAAGCTTCTTTAAAATGCTGCATTCAAGGGTATTTTAGTGGGAAAAACTATCTTAACACCAAGTTTAAGGTAGTTTACTGTAATAAAAAAATAAGGTAGATTAGTGGAAAAATATTGATAGTTAAGGGTATTTTAGTGTAATACAACCTTGTATCTAAGATGCATAAATTCAGCGCTACTCATAAAACTTTAGAGTCAGAGCTTACATCCTCCGATGGTCCAACTTTATGATAGAAATAGATAGTAATCATAAAGTTTGAAATAGATAGTAATCATTTAGTGCAAGTTAAATATTCATATGGATCTCCAAGACTCCAACCATTAATTATGATCATCTTTTCATTAGTTGTTAATCTACTTTCATATCATAAAATTCGGATTATATAGAAAATATTGGTATTTGTAGCCACCTACCTATAAGGAATCCAAGAAGCTACAAACATTGCTAAGCCGGGTTAGCTAACCGGAGTCGCCACTTGCGTCGAAGCGCAAGAAAGAGAGAGAGAGAGGAGAGAGAGAGAGTAACGGCGAAATGGGGGTGAGGAACCAGAGAAAACACAGGTAAGGAATCACAATATCCTAGTGGAAACCCGACAAGAGTCGGCTACCTAAAGAGTATCCCAATCGGGAACGATTCGGCTTTAAAAGGCTTTGTTTTGAAAGAGTTTTTCGAAGTTTGGCGTCAAAATACTCCCACACGATGCAAGTATGCGTGTATGGAGGTATTAGAGGCACAAAATCAGTGGGAAAGACCAAAACAAGGCAAAAATGATGCCAAAAGGCCCTTGCAAATTGAGATCGTGGCTGTCTGAGGGTACAGGGTATGTGGGCGCCTTGTGAGAAGGCGCTCAAGTACCTGGGTAAAAAACAGCAGCCTCGGGCTGTGCAACAGAGGCAACTTCAAATAGCGATATCTCCCAATCCAGAGCTTCAAATTCTATGAAACTTGCACCGTTGGAAAGCTTATCGAGTCCACTTTCCAACAAAACAAGTCTCAATAGATTTGAAGGTTGTAGAGTGAGATATGGTAAAAATGTACAGACTATGCAGAAAAACTGCATATCGGTATTTTGCGAACAAAGTGTTTTTTTTCAAACTTTT
The DNA here is from genome assembly GCA_030015575.1 of Agapanthus africanus. Classification (NCBI taxonomy): domain Eukaryota; kingdom Viridiplantae; phylum Streptophyta; class Magnoliopsida; order Asparagales; family Amaryllidaceae; genus Agapanthus; species Agapanthus africanus. The sequence continues at coordinate 799,091,971 of CM057340.1, forward strand.
TGTGTTTTTACTTGGAGAGTCTCAGGACGAATCCTCCTCTCTTTATCACATAGATAACCATCTCAAGGATAAAACAAGAAAAATAAGAAGAAAGCACAAAGAAAAGAAAGAATCTACTTGTATCAACAAAGAAAATAAGCTAAAATGCAAGAAAAAAGAAGTAAGTAAAACACAAGGAGAGGATCTTGGATCTTCAATTTTTCAAAGTTGTTTAAATGATTCAAACTTAAACTAGACAATCTAGAACTAGAAAGTAGGGCCTTCACTCCTAAATCCTAATCCTAAATGGGAAAGATCGGGTTTTTCTCTAGCTTGTGGTTTTTGGGGATTTATTTTTGGGTTTTTGAGGGTTTTCTAAGCTAATCTAATATTTAGTTTTAGTTGAAAGGTGATATAGGCCTGAGCTCTTGAAGAGATTAGGAGAAAAGATTGAGAGAGTCAAGGAGAAGAGAGAGGAAGGGGGACCCCCTTCTCATGAGTATGAGAATACTTATTTATTGAAGAAGAGATGGTTAAGATATGAAATAAAGGGTTATGATTGATTCTATGGAATTGAACGGTTGAGATGTTGTAGGGATAACTAATCCCAATCATCACCTAAGTTTATCTCATAATGAAATGCTTAGACACCAAGTATTTCATAATAAAACAAAAAAATGTGAAAGTTAGGTATGCTTTTAGGTAAAAAGATGCATGTTTTGGTGTTCATGGGATGTAAATTAAGTTAATGGTTCAATAAGAAGAGAATCCTATGCTTTAGATTTGGCAAATCAAGTGGCCATTAATTATCGCTAATCAAGTGTTTGATAAGATGCCTAACTTAACGGATCCATAATCGCACATATTCAAACCTATAGCAAACGATGTCCAAATGATCTCAAATTTCGCAGATAATCTTGAAAGTTCTCATGGAATTTGACAAGTCAATACGAATTTTATGCTTTGGTATTTCATGATAAATCATTAAGAACCTCTTACAAAAATCCTTATGACGAATCATGCAAGAATTCATGAGATACGGATTTTCGAACGTCTCGAAAAGGGTATTTCGCGGATAATCATGCAAGAATCTTCAACCATGCACTTAAGTTGACTTCATGTACACCAAATTTTTATTTTTATGCAAAAATGAAGTGAATGACGGATGCAAATGTATTGGCATGATGAGAATGCAATGTTATGATGCAAAAATTGATGTAGGGATAAAAGAGTAAATTTGCAAATCGCTGCTTCGCTGGGGTGTTTACAGATGTCCCTCTTGGACAGAGATTGGCTACCATTAAAGACAACCGATTGGCAAAGTCTAGAGATACCACAGAGAAGCAGAAAAATCTATTATTTTTTGAAGATATGCAGATGCAAATGCGTTCAAAAGTCCTATTTAAATTGAAAAATGAGTAGCTTCCCGCCTTTAGATGAGGGATTAGCTGCAAGAGGAATTCGTTTTGGGGTGAGTGGCTGATCCATTCTCAAACACCGTCCCTTGTCGGGTGCCTGGATGTAGGAAACTACTAATCTATGTAGTTTGCAGATGATGTAGCTATTATATATGATGCAACTATTCAATGATGCAAAGATGATGTAATGATAGGCCGAAACCTAGTAAAGGGGACTATCCAATGGCCGGGGATCTATTCCTGTAACTAAATAACGGATGAGAGCTTATTGGTACGGAGTCGGAGGCTTACCTATGAATTGGGATTTATACCTTCAAACCATACCAATTTATTTGAATTTTACTTCTGGAAATGAAGACCAACTAATTGATACGCAAAATCATCCAGTTAGTAACTTATCCTGTGAGGAAAAAAAAGAAATTTTTAAAAGCTTAGGAAGTCTTGAAAATAGACATTGTTTTGAAAGATTTTTTTTTGCTTTGGAAGAAAGAGAAACAAAAACTATTTTTTAGAACATTTTTACATATGTATATATGTAACTAATTCTGCTTCTTGACGTGTAGCAGTAATCACGACTGTCTAACCAAGTAGGGCACTGGATCCATTCTATGTCGGCCAGCAAGACGAGCTCACTTAATTAAAGACCGTAGTTTTACGTCTTCGGACGAACCAAGCTTTTAACAAGAACTTGTCAATCCGAAAAGTTGTGGAATTCCAAACCTTGGTTCTAGGTGTAAGAACGAATCCATGTTGGATTTATAAAGGAGTGACATCCATCACTTATTTTTGAGACGCATGTTGTGATTTTCAAAAATGTGCATTTGAAATATCATAGACAAGATGCAATAGATTCATTGGTTATCGACGTAAAGTATACGATACGTGTTTGAGTAAAAGTGAATGAACTCAGACTCTTGATAAATGAGGCCTGTTTGAAATCCACCAATCGTTCTGATCGTTGCTTCACACTACCTCAAAAACTGTGACTCGATGTGTTTTCTTCTTTATCGACACTATGTATTATTGGTGATATTGGAAGAGTACCAACGATGTGACTGTTGCAGGTACTATTAGGACCTTTGCAGGTTTTCACCTAGCAGTGGGGTATTATTATTTTTCTTTTTTTGACGAGTCTGCGTCCTTTCGGGGTTTCGCAAGCTTGCGGGTAATCTCGCTGTTTTTACTCATGAAACCTTTTCAGGTTTTTATTCGTGCCCCTTTTGCTTGTGGACTTGCCCCTTTTTTAAAAAAAAATCTTTTTTTAAAAATAGAAATACATATATACAATGATAACAGTCATGCCTCTAATATGAATTTTCTGAAAGATAACTTGAAAACTACAAAAGCTGGGATTGGATACGTCATAACTCTTATTTCTCACTATATTGCTTGCTGGACTTATGAGGGCTTTTTGGGTTGTAATGGGGATAGGGTTGATAAAAAAATATCAAGTTAGACTCAAAATTTGATAGTAATTCTGGCAACGAAGAGTATCGATAATTTGCTCATCCCTTTTCTTGCCACTTTCATTTTTGCTTTTTTTGTTTTGTTTTTTCTTTTAATGATTTTTTTCTTTCGTTTTTACGAAAACAAAGTGCATTTTTAGGATGGCAACTCATTTTCAATATGTACAAGGGTATATCAAAGAAATTAAAAGGCTCAAAATGGCGTGCAAATGGAAATAATTTGTACATGGGATTTTTCGGAAAGCGGCGGTCAAATGAAGGCCTCATCCAGCAAACTTTATAGTGGAGACTCGAATTTAAACGTAGTATTTCCGAAGGTATCCATCATTTATAGGCCCGAAACTACCCGTTCCATCCATGGTGATGAGTAGTTAGGCATTTCCAAGGTATGCATGATCGACCACGAACGGTCACTCCCAATTAGACGCGAATTTACTCTTTTGGTGCTTGTTGGCCATATATTCTTAGGACTAGTTCACCTTTTTGAAACGATCTCTCATGAACCTTTTGGTTGTATGCCCTCGCCATTCTTCGTTGATAGCACTGTGCGTGACATAGAGTTTTTAATCTCCTTTCCTCGATGAAGTCTAATTCGTCGAATCTGTTTCAAAACCATTTAAGCTCGTTGATACCTTCAGCTTCTATCAAGACTCTTATTGACGGTATCATCACTTCTACAGGAAGGACTACTTCGTTTCCGTACACAAGTGAGGATGATGTGGCTCCAGTAAAAGTTCTAATGGTCGTTCGGTATGCCCATAAAGCTTAGGGGAGCTTCTCGTGCCAATTCTTGTGAGTCACAACCTTCTTTTTTAGTATTCACACGATATTCTTGTTAGCTGTTTCGATTGTTCCATTTGTTTTCGGCCTGTAAGGTGATGAGAAATGATATTTGATCTTGAGCTCTTCACAGAAGTCTAGAACTTTCTTCGAGGCGAAATTTGTCCCGTTGTCAGTTATGATCTCATGAGGGATTCCGAGTCGGCAAGTTAGATTTTCTAAGAACTTGACAACCTGGTTGGCTTTGATGTTCGTATATGATGTGGCCTCAACCCATTTAGTGAAATAATCGATCGTGACCAGTATGAACTCATGACCGTTCGAAACTTTCGGTGATATCTTGCCGACCACATCTAGGCCCCATGTTGCGAAATGCCATAGTGCGGAAAGGTTGTGAAGTTCGGTCGATGGGACATGAATGAGATTTGAGTGTACTTGGTATTGGTGACATTTTTTTGCGAGTTGATGACAATCGGCTTTCATAGTCAACAAGAAGTAGTCTTTGTTGGTGCGGAAATCTGGTCGATCCTAGGACCCCTTTAACGAATAACAACCAGAAACAAAGCAAAATCAAATAGCAACAAAAGAGATTTAACATGAAAAATCCAAACGGGAAAACCATGTGGAAAGGGAAGAAAACTTTATTAGAACTTTAGAGAAAACTTTACAGAAAATTACAAGCCCTCTCCTTCTGGATCTCTAACGAAATTTACCTTCTTCTCTCTCAAAGTTCTCCTTATTGTCCTTGATCTATAGAGCCGTCTTTATGCCTCCACAATCCTTTATGATCAAGCACCCTAAAACCTATCCCCAGTATCCTATTTATACCCAAATACAATATGAAATATAATAGGATCCACTTAATTACGAAACTGCCACTCCCAAACTGAATTTCGAGATAAACTCGAATCCTGAATTTACGCGATTATCTCGACGACAGACTTCTTAAGCCGGCTCACTATTTTCTTGAGCTGGCTTAAAACTTTTCTAGAATAATGAATTCTTCTGTCTCTAAGAGATGGTTCAACACTTTGTTGAGACGGCCATAAAGTGTTTGAAAATCATATTTCTTTTCTGGATATATGAGATGGCTCAAGACAACATTGAGCCGGCTCAACTTCTAGGGTTCGTGTGCAGTCTCGATATACAAGACACCTTCATAACAATCTCCACCTTGGCTTGTATTTCCTTATAGCCATCTTGAAAATTTGTTGACTTCGTCTTGTACCCTTTAAGGTTTTCTTAATTCTCCCCGTTTCTCCTTCCCAGCTAAATCTTGAAACTGTGACTGTCGCAGTTTTTACTCAGAACTGCGAAACTGATGTGACCCTCCTACCGAGGTCGTGAGCCTTCCTCACATTTGAATACCTGAATAGAAACTAAGGCTGATTTGAACCTCTCCGTAGGAATAACCTTCGTTAGCACATCCGTCGGATTCACCTTAGTATCGATTTGGATCAAATCGATCTCTTTTTCGGCCCTCTCTTATCTTGTGATACTGCACGTCGATGTGCTTCGTTCGACTGTGGTATACCTGATTCTTCACCAGGTGAATGGCGTTTTGACTGCCACAAAACAAAAGAACCGACCCCTTCTCAAATCCGAACTCACCAATTAAACTCTTAACCATAAGGCTTTCCTTCGATGCTTCCACTGCTGGCATATATTCTGCCTCTATCATTGATAGCACCACAGTATCCTGAAGTGTTGACTTCCAACTGACTGGAGATTCTAAAATCATATATACATAGCATGTGGTTGATCTTCTCTTGTCCAAATCACCAGCGTAATCATCTATATATCCCTGCAACTGGCTCGATTTATCTTCTGACTTGCGAAAGAGTAAATCGAGATCTTTACTTCTTTTCAGATAGCGAAGTATCCGCTTTACCGCTTCCCAATGGTGTTTTCCCAGATTTGACATGTACCGACTAATCAGACTTACCGCATAGGTTATATTTGGACGTATGCATACCATAGCATACATAAGTTATCTCACCGCGCTTGCATATAGTACTCGAGATATCTTTTCCTTCTCCTCTTCTGATTTCGGACACTCCTGGAAGGATAACTTGAAATGACCGCCGATAGGGGTACTCATCTGTCTTGAGTCCTTTATGTTGAATCTCTCCAACATCTTCTCAATATACTTTCTTTGGGTTAGCCATACCTTTCCAGCCTTTCTGTCTCGAAAATCTCTATCCCAAGAATTTTCTTTGCTTCACCTAAATTTTTCATGTCAAATTCTGCACTCAATGAAGTTTTGAGTGCCTTTATTTCCGTCATGCTCTTAGCAGCAATTAACATGTCATCGACACATAAGAATAGATATATCGACGAACCATCTTTAAGCCACTTCGAGTATACGCAGCTGTCATACTCACATCGAGAGCAGTTGGTCTTCATCATAAAAGAATCGAAACGGTTGTACCATCGTCTGGGAGACTGTTTCAACCCATATAGAAACCTTTTGAGTTAACATACGTGATCCTCCTTGTCGGGCTCCATAAATCTTTCAGGTTGCTTCATAAAGATAATCCCTTCTAACTCATCATGCAAAAAGACCGTTTTCATGTACATTTGCTCCAACTCTAAATTTCTATCAGTGCCAACAAAACTCGAATAGATGTATACTTGACTACATGCAGGAAAATCTCATTGTAGCCAACCCCTTCCTTTTGAGCATAACCCTTCGCAACTAACCTTACTTTGTAATGCTCATTATTCTTTTTCCTGAATACCCATTTATAGCCAATAGCCCTTTTCCCGTTCGGTAGCTCAATCAGCTTCCACGTACCGTTCTTTCGAAATGACTCAATCTCTTATGTCATCGTAACAACCCATTGATCCCTATCTTCTTGCTCAATGGCCTCCTGATAATTACTGGGATCTTCGCTTTCAGTGACTGAAGCAAATGCGAGCATATCTTCGAAACCATACCTTACCGGTGCCTTGTGTGGACGTGTTGATCGCCTTAATGCCATTGTCTGTGGATCCTGCTAGGGCTGGTTCTCACTGTCTGTCTTCGTATTCTGCCCGTCCACCTCTGCATCAATAGACTGAAATTGTGGTTCGGTGTCCGTATCTTTATGAGCGCCAGAAAACTCCACCTTCATCGGATCATTGTCACCTGATGCTCCATCTGCCGTCTTATTTTCATCAACCATGTCTTTCAACATGGATTTCTCATCGAAAATCATATTTCGGCTAGTGAACGTCCTTATGTTTTTCGGATCTCATAACCTGTAGCCTTTTACTCCAAATTTGAATACTAAGAAAACGTACCTTTTTGACTTTGACTCTAGCTTGGTCCTATCCTTCTGATACGCGAGTGAGTAAGCATGGTATACAAACACTCGTAACGAATCATAACAACTGGCTCTCCTCTCCATACTTCTTCAGGGATCTGAAGATATATGGCTGTAGATGGATGGAGACATGTTAACTAAATAGCACGCATGACTTACCGTCTCTGCCCAGAAGTCCTTCAAAAGGCCGGATTGCAACCACAACTTCTGGCTCTCTCTAGTAGTGTCCTGTTCATGCGCTCCGCTATCCTATTTTGCTATGGAAGTCTTAGAACTGTTCATTGCCTTTGTATGCCCTGTTCTTTACAGTAATCTTGAAACTTTTTTGAGGTATATTCACCTCCATTATCTATCCGTAAGTACTTCATCGATCGCCCCTTTTACTTCTCTACGGCTGTTTTTCATTCTTTAAATCTGGCAAACACATTTGACTTGTGTTTGTGGAAATAGACTCATACCTTCCGTAAAAAGTCATCAATGAAAGTGACATAGTATATGGCACCTTCCTTTGATGGAACTGACGATGGCCCCCGTACGTTTGAGTGTATATAGTCGAGAAGTCCTTCGGTCTTGTACACGGGTTGCTTGAAACCGACTTTATGTTGCTTCCCCAACGTGCAATATTTGCAGAACTCCGGCTTGCACGTGGTAATCTCTTTAAGCAACTCCCTTCTGTGCAACTCACGAAGACCTCTCTCACTTATGTGGCCAAGACGCATATGCCACAGCTTTTCGGTATCCTCCACCTATTTCTCTGTAGCCACGGCTGCACCACCAGTAATTGTGTTGCCGTCCAAACGATACGAGTTCTTCAGCTGTTGTTTCTTCATGACCATTAAGGCATCCCTGACGACATTTAGCACTCCATTTTGACCTACGAACTTGCATCCTACCACATCCAATACTTCTAGAGAGATCTGATTCTTTTTTAATTCCGGAACATGTCTTACGTTCACAAGTGTTCGCACCACACCATCAAACATACGAAGCTTGTTGTTTCCTATACCAATAGCGTTGTACATGCACATTGTTCCCCAAGAGAACATCGCTACCATTGAACTCCTTATAGGTGTCGAACAACTTCTTTTTGGGACACATGTGATATGAACATCCGGAGTCGAGTATCCAAGTATTTGAATTTTCCTCTTTCTCGGTATGTACATCACACGGTGCTTCTTCTGCTTCTATCATAATACTGGCTTGTTTCGAATTACTTGTACTGGCTCCTTTACCCCTCTTCTCTAATCACTGTTTGCACTTTTGACATTGCTTCTTCCTATGCCATGACTGTTTGCAAAAAACAACATAGTTCTCCATCTTGCCTTGATGATTTGGATTTCCCCATATTGCTTTTGCCTCCGTCTTTTGTCTTTGACCTTTCCCTTTCACTGGAAAACAACCCTAATGAATCCTCTGATGGATTTGATTTCTTCATGATCTCATTGTTGATAAGCGTAACTATAACCTCCTCTATCTCGAGAGTCTCCTTCCCAGAGAATTGTTTTCACTAAGTGTTCATAAGATATTGGAAGCGAAGAAAGAAGCAAAAGCGCTTGGTCTTCCTCCTTTAACTTTACTTCAAGGCATAGAAGATCACCGACCATTTTATTGAAGCTATTCAAGTGGTTGTGCATTGGAGTACCTTCCTTCATGCGTAGACCGTAAAGTTGCTTCTTTAGATACGGGTTGTTAGACAAAAACTGTCATATACAAGCTCTCTTGCTTCAACCATAAACTTGCTGCAGAAGTTTCTTTCCTGATGTTGTACATTACGTTGTCCGCCAGACAAAACTCTATCGTGCACAGTGCCCTTTAATCCATATCTTCCCATGTATCATCTACCATGTCGGTAGGTTTCTTACCGCCAAGAATTTTAAACAGTCCTTTTTTTACAAGTGTCAAAACCCTTCCCCCGCCACATCAAGAAATTACTTTTGCCATTAAATATCTCCATCTCGAACTTGGTGCTATTGACCTTGTTATTCATCACCTTTAATTCCGAAGCAGAAAACTTACTCTGAGATCCTTATGAACCAATATCTTCATAATCACAATCTAAAAAGATGGGTAGCGGACACAAGCGTCGTCACCTACCGTAGACTTAGATCGAAACCCAAAGAACAAAGGCTTTGATACCAGTTGTTGGTGCGGAAACCTGATCGATCTTAAGATCCCTTTAACGAATAACAACTAGAAACAAAGCAAAATCAAATAGCAACACAAGAGATTTAATGTGGAAAACCCAAGTGGGAAAAACCATGAGGAAAGAGGAGAAAACTTTATTAGTAATTTAGAGAATTTACAGAAGATTACAAACTCTCACCTCCTATATCTCCAACGAAATCTATCTTTCTCCCTATCAAAGTTCTCCTTAATGGCCTTCTTGATCTATGGAGCCGTCTTTATGCCTCCATAATCTTTTATGATCAAGCACTCTAAAACTTAACCTTAGTATCCTATTTATATCCAAATACAATTTGAAATATAATAGGATCCACTTAATTACGAAATTGCCAAAATTTCAAAATAAACTCGAATCCTGAATTTGCACAATTATCTGGGCGACAGACTTCTTGAGCTGGCCCACCGTCTTCTTGAGCCGGCTCAAAACTTGCCTATAATAATGAATTCTTCTTTCTCTAAGAGACGGGTCAACACTTCATTGAGACGGCTCATAAAGTGTCTGAAAATCATATTTCTTTTCTGGATGTATGAGACGGTTCAAGACAATATTGAGCCAGCTCAACTTCTAGGGATCGTGTCAGTCTCGATATACAACACATCTTCACAACAGCCTTGTCGTCGGATTTTCTTTGCGAGTGTATTGCTGCTCGTATAGGCTCCGCAGACCCCGGAATGCACTTCCTTCATCACTTTCTGAGCTTCTTCTTCGTCTAAGTATCGCAACAGTATTCCTTCAAACGGACGCTTATAGAGTTCTTCATTGCAGACCATAAAGTTTCGGACGCGATTAACAAGCGTCTTTCGATCTACTGGAGCTCCTTTAGGTAAAGTGAAATCCTTTAGAAATCTCTTTATATCATAAAACCAAGGTTTTTCGTCGTTGTTCGGGGTGACTTGCTCTGCGCTGTAGCAATAGATAGGAATTTACCTCTTGGTGATTTGGATCTTAAAGGTTCCGTTGTCTTGAATGTCACACCATGTTGCCAAAGTAACTAAAACATCAGCGAAGCGGTTATGCGGCAGGAATTCAAAGTGAATTTCATCGAAGTTTTCCTTGAGCTGAATCAGAAAATCATGATAAGGGATCCGCTTTTCGTCTAAGGTTTGGAATTCTCCGGTGGTTTGAGATATTACGAGCAAAGAATCGCCACGTACATGCAGCTTCTTGATTTTGTTTTGTATCGCCATTTGTACCTTCAGAATACAAGCTTCATATTCTGCCATATTGTGCGTGCATTCAAAATTGATTCAGAGGCTGCTGGTAATTGGTTCCCTGTCTGTTAGATTCCACGAATACTTTCAATGGGTTGCCGTATCCGTGCGCGACACGTATCGAACACCGATACTTGCACGACACGTATTGGAAGTGTTGTATATAAATCATATATATATAATACGTGTTCTATGTCTGTCATATGCGTATAAACATATTTTTAGTATGTTATTAGCGTATAGCATTTTGGACTTGTTAATTTTTTCCTTATTTAATATCGACATAATAGTTTGATATTTTATTTATCTTTATAAGATTATATATATAGCCATGTTCCCGTATCCTATATTTTAGGATTATTGCTCCTGCATCTTTGCCGTTCTTGTTGACTACACCATAAATATCCGATCCACGCATCGTCTTCGCTGTTTTCGATAGCTAACATTATGTCTTCATCTGGAAAGTCTATTTTAAAGTTTTGTAATTCTCAATAGAATGTTTGGCGAGGTGGTCTGCGATTGCTTGTCCTTTGATAGCCTTCCGATGACGAACTGGATGTGATACTGTGTGAGAATCATTTTCCATTTTGCAATTCTTCCGATCAGGGCTGGCTTTTCGAAGATGTATCATAGAGGATAGTATGACCGAGTGCGTAGTGACGAAGACGTTGTACAACCCATATCAGCGTTAGGCACAATTTCTTGATGAATGAATACTTTACTTCATACGTGGTCATCCGCTTACTCAGATAGTATATTTTCTTTTATTTCCATCCCGTTTTGTCGTGTTGTCCAAGCACGCAACCTATGGATGTGTCAAAAGTAGCGATATACATAATCAACGGTCATTCTAGAATCGGCGGCACCAAAACTGGAGGATTGGATAGGTAATACTTGATTTTGTCAAATGCTATTTTACAATTTTCATTCCATTTTGCGGGGGCGTCTTTTCTGAATGGCTTGTAGATGGGTTCGCAAGTCGGAACGAGTTGTGCTATAAAGCGGCCGATATACCAGATTCTTTCGAGAAAGCCTCCGACTTCTTTTTTCTGTCCTCGGCGATGGCATTTCCTGTATGGCTTTAACTTTGGATGAATCTACTTCGGTTCCTCTTTCGGTAACGATGAAGCCTAAAAGCTTGCCCGAAGTAGTCCAAAACACGCATTTTGCTGGATTCGGACGCAATTTAAACTTTCTTAAACGGACGAACAGCTTCTTTAAATCATCGACGTGCGAGTTCTTTTGATTTAGCAATTATGTCGTCGACACACTTTTAGCTCATTGTGTATCATAACATGAAATAAGTTCGTCATCGCCTTTTGATACGTCGCGCCTACATTCTTCAGTCTGAACGGTATTACTTGATAACAAAATGTACCCCACAGCGTGATAAAAGCTGTCCTCTCTTGATCTTCTATCACGATTTTGATTTGATTGTAACCGGAGAACCCGTCCATGAAGGATAGCATCGCATGCCCTGCGGTGTTATCTACTAGGACGTCGATTTTGGGCTGAAGGAATTCGACTTTTAGATTGAAGCGATCAAGATCTTTGTAGTCAACGCATACTCTTACAGTTCCGTTCTTCTTCGGCACCGACACTATGTTTGCTATCCAGACTGGAAAATTCGTATTTCAAATATACCCAACGTTGAGCTGCTTCATGACTTCTTCTTTGGCTTGCATAGTGTTCTGATCGAAGTTTCCTCAGCTTCTGTTTCACAGGTTTCGCTCCTTCGAATAGCCGTAGAAAGTGAGTCACGATCGCCAGATCCAACCTGGCATGTCTGCATATGTCCAGGCAAAGACGTTGGAATACTCGTGCAACAACGACATCAAGCGTTCTTTGATTTCAGGGCATAGTTGTGCTCCGATCTTCACAACCTTCGATTCATCGGCCCTGCCGAGGGTTACACTCTCGGTGTCATCGCACGTCAAGTCCTTTGGTTGCTCATTTTTTCTCAAACTATCGACTGGACCAGGATCTATATCCGCATCGCATTGCTCTAGGTCGATATCCATCAATTCCATATCACAATCCGCAGGGACTGCCCGGGATCGTAGCATGGATTTGAAGAAACCATCACAGATGTCTATGGTTTTCATGGGGTCGAGTGAGTTTTTTAAAATCCCAAAAGCTTTTTCAAAACCTTCTTTTTCAAATTCATTTTGCAAATCTCTCTGGGATCTTTCGCGCAACAGAGAAACTTCTCCCAGGTTTTGCCGTCAATCTGCTTCGATGCAAGAATATTAGTGTGGATTTTAACGAAAACAATTGGCTGGTGTGTTCCTTAAAGGGGAAATTGTTTACGGGTGCGTTGGATCTGTGAGGGTCGAGATCTACAGATTTACCATCCATTTCAATCATGAAAGAGAGGTGATCGATCCCGGTATCTCCGGGATTTTCTTGCTTGAGATCAAATTGGGCCAACCATTGACTGATGCCGTCGATTTGTTCAGTATATGCCCTGCAAATATTTTGGTACTCATCATCTTCGCCATTTCCGAAGAGATTTCCAATTAAGAGAGGTTGACCATCGTTGAGCTTATCGTCATCGGTTTAGTTTTGTTCTTCTCTTTGCTCTGCCCTCTCTTCGTCGTCCGAAAGAACGATAATAGGATTTCCCGACCATGGATTGAAGGTTTTGTGAATCAGTGTGAATTTCATCTTCTGTGGCTTATGTCTGTTGTGGAAATCATAGCCGGTGGGATGGTTGATTGGTTAACGTTTTCGCTATGTCATTCTAAGTGTTAAAATATAGTAATCAAGACGGTGTCGCTTGATGCTGACCGCGATGAGTACGAGTCGTCCACAGGGAGAAGGTATGTTTTTTGTTCTAACAAGTTAAGTCCAAAACGTCGGAATGTGTTCGTTTCTATCCGAAGTGTTTTGTTCAAAGAGAGTTTGTTAAGAATAGGGTTAGATTGGTTTAAGTTAGGAAAATCTTTACTCTTTCCTTTGTGCCTCTCTTGATTATTGACGTTAGGGTAATCGATAACAACATGGATTAGGATACTTAAGTAGGGTATTTGCGATTGTGCGCTAAATCCCTTCTTCTCGACCCTTGTCCTTCCGTTCTTATCTCTTATCGCCTCCGGCCAAACTAAACACAACCTGTCACGATTAGAAATCACCACTATCATGTAGGATATGGTGTTTAAGGGAACAGATTGTGTATGTTTTGGTCGGAGTTCAAACTACAAGATGTCGGGCAAAGAAAAAGAGTAAACAAAAACCTAACTCAAACTTCCCCTTCTTTCCCTAACAAATAAGGAAAACTATTCACAAATTATCTCATAAATGAAAAGAAAACACAAGATGGAAGAGATAATAAGAAACATTGTAAATAAAGTAAAAAGCAAGAAATACTATGAACCAAGTGCATGAAAATGAAGGCTTTATTGAAGTGCAATTCAAAGTTCAAGATAATGAGTTTAAATACTAAAATCTAAACTTATAAGCTCACTTAAGAGGTTGCAAAATCAGATAAAAGTAAAGAACTCAAAACTATTACAAGCCATGAAACTAACTACCATGTACAAAACTTTGACAAAAATTGCAATTGGACTAAAGAGTTGGTCTAAAGTAGGACCCTTGGCTTGATCTTTGTTCTGCTATTTATAGGCAATTCAAATCCAAAAATAAACATATAAATGGAATGACAAGACAATATGGGGTCCACAGAAGAAATACAAACCTAATTGGAGCAAGGCAAGCTGCCAATTGCGGCCATCATGAATAAACTGGCGGCCAGATGAGCGGCTCTAGGTCCCATTTTTGTTGTGTAGTCTTCTGACAACTCCATCTTCTCCGTGTGATAAATTTTTTTCTTTTATAGCAACTTGGGTTTTAATCCGGAGATTTGGAGGGAAATGATCAAGCTTAAAACAATCACATCAACACTATCACTCATCATAACCATGCCCACTTGTCATACTCACTTGTCATACCCACTTGTGTTTTGATATGATCATGGCTGCTCCCACTTACTCCATGGCTGGTCCAAATGTGTAATTGTGTGTTCACACTTGCAAATCATTATATCATGTTGGACAATTTCTTTAAAAATGGTTACCCTGAAGGAAGAGTTGTCTTATGAGGTTTTCAGCGGATTTTACCCATAAAATCCTGTCAATTCTAATCCTAAGGTTCAGTATCTAAGCTAAAAATTCTATCAACCTAAGTTAGAAATATCGAACCCTTATTTTTCACACATTCTTATTTAACTTAAGATTATATACGTCTTTATGTGCGTGTGCAAATAGCGTCGTTACGTTTCAAAAACTCTGATTAAAGTCTTCATGCCACAAATATGGACTAGATAAAACTTCAAAAGGATCACGCGGGTATGTAAAGAATTAAGCTTTCTTAAGTTTCATTCTCCAGCTAGGTTTCAAATCCATAATTTCTATCATCTTCGACGAAAAACTAAGCCTTATTCTTCACTCTACCTTTTACTTATTTTCGTTCACACAACTTCGTGAACGTGCAATAGTCTTTATCATGTAAAACCTTCATATCTCCGTTAAAAAAATTTATAATAAAACTCATCTTCGGCCAAAGATTATTCTCACACAAAAAACTGTGAGGAATTTTAATTTGGAGCGAACACTTACTTGATTTTGTTTATATCGGACTTTCTAGGGTTTTTAGCGAGTTTTAGGGCATTAGGTGTAAAAACACCCCAGCGGACTTAATTGCCCAAGTCATCTAGGCCCTAAAATAAAAGGACTCATTTTAAACGTGAAAATCATAAGAATTCAATGCGAACGGAGACACTTGCTTGATTTTGTTTATATCGGACTTTCGGGTTTTCGATTTTCAGCGGATTACACCGATAAAATCCCGTCAATTATAATCCTAAGGTTCAGTATCTAAGCTAAAAATTCTATCAACCTAAGTTAGAAATATCGAACTCTTATTTTTCACACCTTATTTAACTTTAGATTCTATACATCTTTACGTACGTGTGCAAATAGCGTCGTTATGTTTCAAAACTTCGATTAGAGTCTTCATGCCACAAATATGGACCAGATAAAACTTCAAAAGCGAGTTTGTAAAGAGTTAAGCTTTTTTCAAGTTTCATTTTCCAGCTAGGTTTTAAATCCAGAATTTCTATCATCTTTAACGAAAAACTAAGCCTTATTCTTCACTCCACCTTTTAATTGTTTTCGTTCAGACAACTTCGTGAACGTGCGATAGTCTTTATCATCATGTAAAACCTTCATATCTCCGTTAAAAAAATTTATAATAAAACCCGTCTTCGGCCAAAATTATTCTCACATAAAGAACTGTGAGGAATTTTAACTCGGAGAGAACACTTGCTTGATTTTTTTTTATGTCGGACTTCTAGGATTTTTAGCGAGCTTTAGGCTAATGCATCCAAACCAGATAGTTTTAGGGCATTAGGTGTAAAAACACCCTAGCGGACTTAATTGCCCAAGTCATCTAGGCCCTAAAACAAAAAGACTCATTTTAAACGTGAAAATCATAAGAATTCAATGCGAACGGAGACATTGCCAGTTGTTCAGTTTATTTTTAAGATCAAAGACGTGTTTGTGTAGATCAAGTGTGTAATCACTCTAATCAAGTTCCGGATGGGTTATCTTTCAGACTTAAACTCCATTAAAACTTCAATAATACCCTTTCATATCCACTTCACTTTATAAACTATTCTGGATATTACTTATTTTAGAACAGACTTGTTTGATCGTAAGGAAGTTTATCAATTTTTAAAATTTTTAAGACATTACAACTTGTCATCTAATTCTTAAAACTCACGACACGTGTAATCTAATGCAAAGACGTATATTAGTTACGGTTAAACTCAAAAGAGGGTTATCTTTCGGGTTTTCAATTTCTAAAAATAGGATTTAGTTGTTTCTATTTTATCAACCTAAACCGTCGGTATTTCAAATCTAAGCTTTCCTACTAGCTAACTTGACGACAAAGTTTTTCTGTTTTGGAATTTCCCCCCAAATTTTATGGGTTTTCAAATATATATGCAAATGCAGAATTTACACATGAATGTAAAGATAGAAAGTTTACCGAGCATACCCCCAAATTTAAACTTGACTGTGCTCTCACTGTCATGCCACACAAAAAGGTCACAAAAGTTTTGAAGGGTCAAAATTTGTTGATTCTTTTTTTACAAGAAAATAGCAGACAAAATATATACACAAAAAATGACTTCCAAACTTAAGCGAAACAATGTTTCCACTATTTATGCATTAAAATTCAAAGTTAAGGGGAGGGAATAATATCAGTATATACAAGACTTTACACAGACCAAAAGTTAATACCGACCATTCAAAATTTTTATCATGATGAGACCCTGGTTAGTGAAAAAACACATAGACGAAGGAAATGAAGAATACATGAGACTTTGTATGGACGGAAGTGATATAAGGTTTCGGTAGATGGAAATGAGAAGATGAACAAAAGGAAGAAAGAAATGGAGCACGAACTTGAGATTGTAAATTGATTGAATAAATTAGTACAGTCTGCAATGATTGAAGTGTAAAATTGGAATGTACTAATTTATCAATATTTCTTGAAATGTGATCAAACTTCTCAAGATTCACAAGAAAATATGGGCTGACCGAACTTGGTGAACCAGATATAGAAGATGAAGGTGACGTGTCTTGCAATTTGGAAACGATGGAAAAGATGGGGGGAAGTAATTGAGGAATAGTATCGATGAAATGTTCAGAAGGATATTCACAGTCAATGGAAGGGGTATGATGAATCGGAAAATCCGACTCATCCAATAAGACGAGTTCATCCTCAGACATATCCTTAAAATCACTCTCAAAATTAAGCTTATCCATGCATTGAGTCAAATTATCGTCAATAATATCAAGAAGCAAATGGGGTTCGGGAAAAGCGGTCAAGGGTTCGGGATGATGCCCACACGGATTTGAAGGAAAGAATTGAATTAGTGAGAAAAACTCATCCAAAATTGTGGGTTCGTCATCAAAATTATCCCTAATATTGATATCTTCAATCAAGTCAAACTTAAAATCCTCAGACACATCATCAAAAATATGGTTTTCAATTGGTGGATCAAAAATCATTGTTTTTCTAAATTGGAGATGTAGAGATCAAAATGAGTGGTATTGGTTTCACTTGAAAGGATCCCTTCACAATCAGGTAAATCAAACACATCGTAGTTGCACAGCTCATCAAATATTCTACTCTCAATTGGTGAATCATTTGGTTAACTCGATAGATCTTTAGAATTGGAGACGTGGAGTTTAATCGGAAATGGGTAGGTTTGAGTTTGAAAGGTGCATGGCTCACTTTCACTACTTAAATCATCAATTTGTCTTATTGCCACATCATACATAGCAAAATCTTGAGCTATTTCTTTATGGGAACCAGCCGATGGTTTGGTCGGTTGTATGGGTGCGGCTAAGGACGGAATCAATTCCTCTGTTTTTCGACCAGTTTTTTGAAATTCTTCTAATATTATTTCAAGACCGGGCATGGTTTATGAAGAAGTTTCAATAAAAGATTCAAATTCATTTGGAAACGTGGAACTCCTTAATTGATGTTCAAAAGCAATGTCCAGGACCTCCTGCGAAGGTTGGATAGGATTGGAAGTGGTTGAACTGTTGGCTACGGGCTTTTTCGATGTGCTCCGTAATGGACAAGGATTGACAATTTGCCACAATAGCCGTAAGAGAAGTATCAATATGAGAGGGTGTGGAAGTTGGGTACCGTTGATAGGAATTGAATGGTTCTGTACAATGGATAGGATTAGGATCAACACATTGATAGGAAGATGATTGAAATTGTTGATCTAAAGAATTCGGAATAACGAAAGGCGTGAAAGATCGACTATGGGCTTGTCCAATATGTTCGGCAATGGACATGGGTTCAAGAGTCGTTATATTAGCCTCACAAGGGGTGTCAACATAAGAAGATGTGAAAGTTTGATACGGTTGATAGGAAGTCGATTGCGGTGTTCAATTGATTTTTCTAGAAGTTTCTATCCGATCTCTCAAAGAAATTTTGGGTATGGATGCATCGTTGGAAGCTTTACCAAAGAAGAACCATATGATGAAATATCTGGTTGAGGCTACCAAAGTTCGGCAAGAGTTGGTCGATTTGGGTTACCCATGAATAGAAAACAGTGAAAAGACGAGGGGATGGAAAAAGATGTGAAGATTTTTTTATTTTTTGTGTTGTGAGTTATTAACAAAAAAATGAATTGAAATTATACACACAAAAAGGTAAAACAAAAATCAATCACACTCGATAACCATACCTAATCAGTCTAGGGTTCACCTAGGTCAATTAGACCTGCTCCAGAATTTGATTGTTGAAATAAAATCGAGTCGAGAAACGGGTTCAAGATATACTGATCACGAAGCCAGGTAAATGCAGAGATAAATGGGAGATTGTCCAACGCTTTCGTGAAGTTCCTTAATTTAGAGTAACCCTTTCTTTTTCGGCGGTTGCGCCTTGAACACTTGCCTAGACACCCTGTGAACAATACAACGTTAATCGGTGTTCTAACACGATTAAATTCTCCTAATGAGCTCGAAGTCCTTAAAGGCCGAAAGTCTAATTTCTTTTAAAATTAATGTGGGTAAACTTTATGCTCAGTTTGTGATTTTTGGGGTTAGGAAGGGTGATGAACTCCCCACCTAATCTGATTTTGGGTTTGTACCCCTTAATGTCCGTATTAAAGATGCAATACGCAATTCAATAAATGGATTGTTCAAAACATCAAACAATCGTTTTTTAAGTTAGGCAACGTCGCTGCAACAAATACGGTTAGTTCCCTTTTGGCTTTTGGCGACAAACCTGCAAAGAATTCTGCAAAGAATAGAATATTGGAGCGTTGGATTTGAGTGAGAAGGAGATAGAAAAATACGCACCGAAAGTTTTGGGTTAAAACCCCCTCGTTGAATCGATTCACGAGTACTTGAATATTCGCTTGTACGGGTCAAACTATTTGGATCTTTGGTATTGTACTTCACTATCGTCTTGGTCTTGAAAATGTACTTTACTTCACACAATCGCTGCTCGCAATTCCGTTGAAATTTGAAAATATCGGAAAACCGATATTTTTAGCGAAAAAGCGATATATATATAGCCAATCTGTTGCACAAACACAATTGTGAAATTCAAAGTACAAAAATGGAGCAATAATAGAACAATAGTGCATACGACAAAAAATTGGGTCAAGCCAAGAAAGATGGGCCGCAAATAGCGGCTAATATGATTAATCCGACGGCCATATTTAAGAATTGGGGTTCCAAGTTTTTGCAGTTTGCCCAGTGTTCTTATAGTGTCC
The DNA here is from genome assembly GCA_030015575.1 of Agapanthus africanus. Taxonomy (NCBI): domain Eukaryota; kingdom Viridiplantae; phylum Streptophyta; class Magnoliopsida; order Asparagales; family Amaryllidaceae; genus Agapanthus; species Agapanthus africanus. The sequence goes on from CM057340.1 coordinate 799,111,625, forward strand.
CAATTTTATACTTCAAATTTTCTAAAACATTCCAGAATAACAGCAGGTCAAAATAACAGAAAATAAAAGGTTAGAAAGTTAGAATTTTGTTTTGGTTTTTTTTTGAATTTTTTGAATTTTTGTTTTGATTTTTGGAAAATTTGTTAGTTTTATACACAAGATATACACAAGTTAACCTGAAATCACCAGAAGAAATATGTTACCGTTTCCCTGGCAATGACGCCATTTGATTGGGTAACGTTTTCGCTATGTCGTCTAACTGTTAAAATACCGTAATCAAGACGGTGTCGCTTGAAACTAGTCGTGATGAGTACAAGTCGTCCACATGGAGAATGTATGTTTTTTGTTCTTGTTCTAACAAGTTAAGTCCAAAACGTCGGAATGTGTTCGTTTCTATCCTAAGTGTTATCTTCATAGAGAGCTTGTTAGGGATAGGATTAGCTTAGTTTAAGTTAGGAAAATACGTACTCTTTCCTTTGTGCCTCTCTTGATTATTGGCGTTAGAGCAATCGACAACATGGATTAGGATGCTTAAGTAGAGTATTTGCAGTTGTTTGCTAAATCCCTTCTTCTCGACTCTTGTCCTTCCATTCTTATCTCTTATCCATTGTCTCCGGTCAAACCAGACACAACCGGTCACGATTAGGAATTACCACTATCATGTAGTATATGGTGCCTAATGAAGCGGATTGTGTATGTTTTGGTCGGAGTTCAAACTATAAGGTATCCGGCAAAGAAAAAGAGTAAAGAAAATCCTAACTCAAACTTCTTCTTCTCTTTCCCCAACAAGGAAAACTATTAACAAATTATCTCATAAATGAAAAGAAAACACAAGATAGAAAAGATAATAAGAAACATTGCAAATAAAGTAAAGAGCAAGAAATATTAGGAACCAAGTGCATGAAATTGAAGGCTTTATTGAAGTGCAATTTAAAGTACAAGATAATAAGTTTAAATACTAAAATCTAAACTTGCAAGCTCACTTAAGAGGTTGCAAGATCAGATAAAAGTAAAGAACTCAAAACTATTATAAGCTATGAAATTAACTACCATGTATAAAACTTCAACAAAAATTGCAATTGGACTAAAGAGTTAGTCTACAGTTGGACCCTTGGCTTGCTCTCTGTTATGCTATTTATGGGTAATCCAAATCCAAAAATAAACTATACAAATGGGATGACAAGACAATAATAGGGCCCACAGAAGAAATACAAACCTAATTGGAGCAAGGCAGGCCGTCAATTGCAGCCATCATGAATAAACCGGCGGCCAGATGATCGGCTCTGGGTCCCATCTTTGTTGTGTGATCTTCAGACAACTTCATCTTCTCTCTGTGATAATTTTTTTCTTTTATAGCAACTTGGGTTTTAATCTGGAGATTTGGAGGGAAATGATCAAGCTTAAAGCAGTCACATCAACAATTTATCACTCATCATAACCATGCCCACTTACCCGCTTGTCATGCCTACTTATGTTTTGATATGATCTTGACTGCTCCCACTTGCTCTATGGCCGGTACAAATGTGTAATTGTGTGTTCACACTTGCAAATCATTATATCATGTTGGATCATTTCTTTAAAAATGTTGTACACACGTCTTTGTTGCAAAATCTCATTGGACCATGATCGGTTCTCTGTCCCGGTTGCAGTATCGGCTCAAATATATCGTACCCGTGCATGTTGTGCGTATTTCCAGTGTTTTTGTCATGAAACCTGTATCCTGTATTTATTGAGTAGACACGGGTTAAATAGCACTGTTTTATTCAAAAAATGATATCTAATGAGCGGTATTAAATGTAGTTTTACGGGATGAACAACGGTACCTGAGACCCCAAGTCCCGTCATTGACCGGAGGATCAATAGGATCAGTTATACCGTAGCTTCGAACACCAAGTTTGTAGCCGTCTTGGTATTCCTACCGACCACACAAGGCGGCAATCATCCGATCTGGATGTGCCTCTTGAGAAAAGACAATAGGATCCTCAAACATGAGTTCCTAATCATTCGGAATAGTAGTGTTGGATTCATGCTCGGGTTCAACACAATATTGTTTAAGAAAAACGTTCTCACTATCAGAAGGGGCAAACTCATATTGAAGTTTTAAGAGGATGTTGTAATCTTCCTCATCTAAATCCATCATATTATTACCACGCTCAACGAGCAAAACGGATTGGTTTTCAAGAGAAAGACCCTGGAAAGATATATTAGCACATGTGGATTCCTCTCCAGCAGGTATGATACAAACATCGTCACCGAATTTGAATTTTACACATTGATATAGAGTGGAAGGGACATCGTTGGCTCTATGGATCCAAGAACGACCTAAGAGCATATTGTAAGAAGACGGGATATCAAGGACTCGAAAGGTCATGAGATATATAGCAGGACCGACTGATACTTCCATATCTAGCTCGCCAAGGATGTCTTTCCGCACATTGTTATATCCTCTAATTCCTCTACATGCTTTCCGTATGAGGTTATATTTAACTCCAAGATTCTGTAGGGTACGTAGAGAACACAAGTTCAAACTAGATCCCCCATCAATGAGTACTCTAGGGATCTTAGACCCTGACATTCTGTGCCTATCTAGAGTGCACGATTATGGTTTACCCTATCATATGGAATCTCTACATCCGTAAAAGTGATCCCTCTAACAGCTGATACTAGATTTATGCCCTTCTCTAAATCTTCCGGAGCGGTGTTTTTATTAGCTGAGATCTTTTGGACTGCATTGAAGAATGCTTTCTTGTGTTCCGGTGAGCTATTGATTAACTCCCACAAAGAAATATCGGACTGTACTTTTTTAAGCTGATTCACCCTATCATATCTGACTTCCTTTACATTTTGAGATTCAGGAGCGGCTTTCGAGGGAGAGAAGATATTTGAATGGAAGAATTTTCATGGGAGAGATGGCTCGTCGAGGGTGTTTTAGATGGAACCAGTAGGGGTGCTTCAGCAGTTGTCGAGTTCACCAGAGTCGAGGAGTGATGTGTTGGTTGGTTCATCGAGACAGGGGAGTGGTTTGCCGGGTTTGCAGAGGAAGACGATTACTTTTGTGGTGTGGAAGATTGTCGATTCTTCTGATTCGCAGGTGCCCCTTGTAATATCAGTGGTCTGTACACTCTCCTAAATCGAGTCATGTTCTCAATCTCATGACATTCTTGATTGAGCTTGCTGTAATCAAAGGGCATTTTAGTGAGGTCGTCTGGATCTACTGGTGCTGAGGAAATTTGTTCAATAAGTCTTCTTTCGGGAAGGATTGATATTTTGGGATCCTGCTGCAATTAGGGTTACTCGAGGGGCTGCTTTGAGAACCGAATTTGTCTTCGTAGAGTCAAGAGTCATGATCTCTTCGAATTCGATGTGGCGACCTGATTATGTGACAGAGGGTTTTGAAGGATATTCTGGTTATCGGCCACTTCTATCTTCCCGGTTTCGATCAAATCCTGAATCTTGTGTTTTAGTGCAAAGCAGCTGTCAATCAGATGGCCTGGACCCCGGTGATATTCACAATACCGATTCATGTTCCATCGCGGCAAAACTGGATTGGGTAGAGGTTTTGGATTTAACGGCTTGATGAGCTGTGCATCGAGCAGTTGTTGATAGATAGTGGGTAGAGGATCTTGGAGTTGCGTGAATTTTTTCTATTCCATCCATCTTTCTTACCTTGGTTATGAGCTGGTTGAACTGTTGGAGCTGAGGAAAATTTAGTTATTGTTGAACGGAGAGCTTGGATATTCCTTTCTATTGGAAAATATAGTTATCTGTCACGTTAATCGCCTCTGATTTTTATTCTTTACTCGGATATTCTTTTCTATCGGTTCATTCAATATGAGATTAAACTTCCCGTTTTTCTTGGATGCTTTGATGGTGGCGGCATTTCGGTAGAGGTCGAGGAAAGTGATATGATTTTGGATCGAAAGGAATGTGGAAAGGTAAGACAGGGCATTTCTGATAAACATTGGAATTGCGTCCTTAATATCCGGTTTATTTCTCATTCGTGGAGCCAAAGCTCGCCACTGCCCGACATATTATGAGAACAACTCGTTCTTTTCTTGATATAAAGCTCCAAGGTCATGTCATGTGGGGATGATGTCAATGTTATACTCATATTGATGTCGGAAAGTCTCGGCCAATTCCATCCATAACCTAATCTTATTTGAATCTGGGCTTGTAAACCGAACCTGTGCAGGTCCCATCAGATAATTAGAGAAAAGCCTAACTATCAATCTCTCATCATGGGCAATGGTCGCTATAGCATTTATATAGATCCTTAGATGAGTTAGTGGACAACCACTTCCGTTATACTTGGAGATATCGGGGTGTTTAAATTTATAAGGGAGTTGAGCTTCCGGAAACAAACACAGATTCTTGATCTCAAATGACATAATTTTTCCTTACTGCTCTAGCTTTTGAATTCTCGCTTCGAATGCATCTTCCGGATACGAGGGAAGTGATAGAGATGCTGCTGGAATCGAAGGTGGAATTGGATGTTGTGGAAATGACGGATATGTTGTTGGAGCTTGAGGTGGGACCGAAGATAATTGTGCTACCTGCAGAGGAGCTGGCGTAGATAAGTTAAGATAGGAGAGTAAAGCTTTTGCTAGCAAATCAATAGGATAGTTTGATGGAGCTTGAACGGTTGATGACGGAATTTGGACTGACGGTGAAGGAGCCTGAATAGTCGGATGAATGGAATAGGTTAGAATTGGGTTAAAATTTGGTGTTTGTATAGGAGGAGGAAATGAGACAAGAGTTGCCGGAGGTGTAAGAATGGGAGCAGCTGACCGCATGGTCATGTAGCAATCTATCATTAACACGAAACGATGGAATTTTTCATCTGGAGGAGTTGACTGAACTAAAGAAGGTTATGGAAAGCTGTTGAAATTGGTTGGTATTCTGTTAGGAGAAGTTGAAGTGGATGAAGGACCTGAAGGGTATGAAGAGAATGAAGCAGTAGTCGGGTTATTTGGAATATATGAAAAAGGGAATGATGAAAAGGAGGTGACATTAGGGATGGGTTGAAATCCATGTGGATATGAAGAAAAAGAAGCGGTGGTCGTATTGGGTAGAAACGGAAACGAGGGGAAAGCAGCAATATTAGAATTAGGTGGGAAAGGAAATGAGGAGAAGGTGGTAAAAACGTGAGGGACCTCCGTCCTACTAGGAGCGGTTGAGATGTCGGAGACAGATGGAAAACTGGGAGGAAAATCTAACATTTTTGTTCGACGACGAGTGTGAATGAGAGAGATTCGAGTGACTTTGACTGTTTTGGAAAGGAAAGCCTTAATCCTCTTTTGGAGACCTATGACTTGGGTTCAAAATGGTTTGACAACTTGGATGCCAAATGGCTCGATTAGGAAGAATAAGGAGAGTTGGTGAAAGGTTTAGAAGAATGAATTTTGTCGACTCTTTTGAAATTTTGGAGATGGGGTTTGGACTAGAACGAAAGTTCTATAACTCACACAAATGGATTTTGGCACAAACACATAACTTTTGTCGAATCCGGACAAGAGAGCAACACAACAACACACAGTTTTTTTGAAAACAAATGCTTTGTCCTAGTGTTTACTATAGACAAATCTTAGGGTTTGGGTTCTAAGTGAATCTTGGTTCTAAGGAAACGGGTTTAACCTGCTTCCTAAGAGGAGTGAGGTTTGAGGGTCAATCTCAACTTGATATACACCCGTACGTGGTGACTTCCTCTATGTACTGTATGGTATACGAGGCAAAGCACCGATATATTATGTTGATGTACGAGAGAAAGAGAAGGGAGGTCCCATAGCCCCGGAGCCTCGGTGTACACCTGAGGTCATGTGAGATGGGTTGCCTCAAGTCCTAATGGGATATAAAAATTTGTTGCCACGTGTGAAGTCCCAAGCAAAGTTAAGGTAAAGTGACTATATTTTATTTATTTTTTTCGTTTTCGTTTTGGTTTTAATGAAGGGAGAAACTGCTCTTTCTAATTTTGTTTTGTTTTGATTTTATTTTTATTTTCCTCTTTTGATTTTTTATTTTTATGTAAGCGAAAAGTGTGATGTGACGAGGAAAGTAAAACTAGATATATACAATGCAAGCCTAATCTATTATGAGCAAGTAGGGTCTATATGCAATGCAAGGATGACCTTTTTTTTTTGTTATGTTGGTCTTTTTAGAAGTTATAGCAAGAAAGTAAAGGCAAAGTGATATATACAAAGATCCTAAAACATGCACATGTACAATCCTATATGAAAAATGTAAACTATTCTATTACAATTAATTCTCGCAAATTTACTACAAAGCAAGCTGAATTTTTTATGTGCAATTTGAGGTTGTCCCCAGCGAAGTTGCCAAATCTGTAGCCACCAAATAACAACAACTGAGCCTTTTATCCCAAGCATATGGGGTAGGCTACATGAACCAACATGAGAATTACGCCGGGTCCAGCACATGAATCCTCCGCCTCCACTCACTCCTATCGAACAATATACTTTCATTGAGTCCTTTGGCAACCATATCGTTTCGTATCACCTCCATCCATGTTTTCTTTGGTCTCCCTTTTGCTCTTTTGCCATTGCCAATATCGAGGGTATCTATTCGTCGAACCGGTGCTTCCATAGGTCTGTGTCGCACATGACCAAACCATCTTAGCCGGTTTTCCCGCATCTTCTTCTCCACAGGTGCTACACCAACTTTTGCACGAATATTCTCATTTCGCACCTTATCTTTTCTAGTGTTACCGCACATCCAACGAAGCATGCACATCTCCGCTACGTGCATTTTCTGTGTATGACGCTTCTTAGGAGCCCAGCATTCTGTACCATATAATTAGGCAGGTCGAATAGCGCTCCGATAAAACTTCCCTTTCAATTTTAACGGAAAGTTACGATCATACAAAATCTCTGTTGCACTCCTCCATTTCAACCAACCAGCTTGGATCCTTTGATTAACATCACAATCGATCTCCTCATTCTTTTGGATGATGGAACCTAGATATCTAAACTGGTTGCTCGGTGATATCTCTTGCCCTTCCAATGTTATACCAATATGGTTTTGACTTCTCTGGTTACTAAATTTGCAATGCATATATGCTGTCTTGGACCTGCTCAATCTGAATCCCCGAGATTCCAATGTTTGCCTCCATAATTCCAATTTGGTATTAACCCCTGCTTTCGTCTCATTTACTAGAACAATATCATCAGCGAATAGCATACACCAAGGTACCTCATCTTGGATAGTTCTAGTAAGCTCATCCATCATAATGGTAATCAGGAATGGACTTAATGCAGATCATTGATGTAAATCAATTGTAATCGGAAAATCACTCGTTAACCCACCGCAAGTTCTGACATTTGCCACTACTCTATTGTACATATCCTTGATTATGTCAATATACTTGATGGGGACCCCCTTCTTCATCATTGCCCCCCATAATACCTCTCTAGGTACCTTGTCGTACGCTTTTTCTAAATCAATAAATATCATATGCAAATCTCTTCTCCTCTCTAAAAAACGCTCGACAAGTTGACAAAGCAAATGAATAGCTTCTGTCGTCGATCGTCCAGGCATGAACCTAATCTAGTTCTCGGTTATCTTAATATCCTTCCTTAGCCTGTGTTCAATCACTGTCTCCCAAAGTTTCATGGTGTGACACATAAGTTTTATTCCACGGTAGTTTGAACAACTTTGAATGTCACCCTTGTTCTTGTAGATAGGTACAAGGATACTTTTTCTCCATTCATTTGGTATCTTTTTTGTCTGCCAAATCTTATTAAACAGATCTGTCAGACATTTAACGCCTATTTCTCCTAAGCATCTCCAAATCATAGGAATCCCGTCAGGACCAACCGCTTTTCTTAAACTCATTCTGTTCAAAACTTTTTTAACCTCAGGTAGTCTTATTTTACGCATGAAATCACGGTTTATATCTTGAGATTGAATGACAAGTCCATCCAAATTCTTAGTAAAGCTCTCATTGAACAATTTGTCAAAATAATCTCTCCATCTTTTCTTGATATCCTCATCTCGAACTAAAACCTTCTGATTTTCATTTTTGACACACTTCACCGCACATAAGTCTCTAGTCTTCCTTTCCTGCATCCGAGCAATCCGGTATATATCATTTTCAGCCTCTTTAGTGTCTAATTTTTCGTACACCTCCTTGTAGACCTTAGATTTAGCTTCCCGAACAACTTTCTTAACTTCCTTTTTAGCCATTTTATACTTCTCAAATCTCTCCACATATCTATTTTTTTTCAAATCTTTATAATAATCCCTTTTAATTTTAATAGCAGCCTTTACTTCTTCATTCCACCATGATGTGTCCTTAGATGGTGGAGCACCACCTCTCGACTCACCAAGTAGATCTCTAACTACTTTCTTAATACAACTAGCCATTTTGTTCCATGTTCTGTCTGAATCATCTTCCAACTGTCAATCCGCTTCTTAGACTACACGATCTATAAAAGCCTTTTGGTTACCTTCTTTCAATCGCCACCATTTAATTCTAGGATCTACCTTACGTCTAATCTTTCTAGGTCCTCTTCTAAATCGAAAATCTAGAACTAAAAATCTATGTTGAGTGGTTACACTCTCACTTGGCACTACCTTACAGTCGATACAACAACCTCTATCTGTTTTTCTCGTCAGAAAAAAGTCTATTTGACTAGCACTTGATCCGCTCCTAAAAGTGATAAGGTGGGACTCTCTTTTCCTAAACCAGGTGTTTGCTAAGATCAAGTCATAAGATAAGGCAAAATCTAGAATCGAGTCATCTACTTCATTCCTTTGTCCAAAACCAAAACCTCTTTGGATAGTATCAAACCTACTACGACTAGTACCTACATGTCCATTAAGATCACCACCAATAAATAATTTCTCTCCACTAGGTATACTTTGCACCATCTCGTCTAAATCCTCCAAGAATAGACGCTTACTAGCGTCATCAAGACCTATCTGTGGTGCATAAGCACTAATGACATTAAGGATCTCTCCATCTAGAATAAGCTTAACCAGTAAAATTCTATCACATTTTCTCCTAATCTCAATTACATCCTCAAGCAACCGTCTATCTATGATTATGCCTACTCCATTACGATTTTTATCTCTACCCGTATACCAAAACTTATAACCCAAAGGCTCTATGACTCTACTCTTTTCACCTACCCACTTAGTTTCTTGCAAACACATAATACCAACTCTCCTCCTAATTATCACCTCCACTAATTCTATTAGTTTACCCGTAAGGGAACCTATATTCCAGGAAGCTATACGGATCTTATGAAACCCTAGAAGCCCTTGCATACTTAACACTACACCCGGGATCCGATGTAGCGCGTCGCTGAGTAGGGGACACCCCAACGATATTCTTATTATGGTTCATGTCATAGAATGTGACAAAGTTTTACGTTGGCTGTCACAAGCCTACCACAACCCTCACCCTTTCTCATCCAGAGTTGGGATCACCAACCTATAAGAAAACCGGAAAGGTACAAACAAGGCTAAACCGGATTAGCTAACTGGAGTCGCCACTTGCGTCGAAACGCAAAGAGAGAGGGGAGAGAGAGTAACAGTGAAATGGGGGTGGAGAACCAACGAAAACACTGGTAAGGAATTGCCCTAGTGGAAACCCAATAAGAGTCGGCTACCCAAAAAGATCCCAATTGGGCATGATTCAGCTTTAAAAGGTTTTGTTTTGAAGGAGTTTTTCGAAGTTTGGCGTCAAAATACTCCCATACGATGCAAGTATGTATGTATGGAGATATTAGAGGCACAAAATCAGTGGGAAAGACCAAAACAAGGGAAAACTGATGCCAAAAGGCCTTTGGAAACTGAGGCTGTGGTTGTCTGGGGGTGCAGGTTACGTGGACGTCTTGTGAGAAGGCGCTCAGGTACCTGGGTAAAAAACAACAGCCTCGGGTTGTGCAATAGAGTCAACTTTAAACAGCGATATCTTTCAATGCAGGGATTCAAATTCGATGAAACTTACACCATTGGAAAGCTTATCGAGTCTACTTTCCAACAAAACAAGTCTCAATAGATTTGAAGGTCTGTAGAGTGAGATATGGTCGAAAACGTACAGTCTATGCTGAAAAACTGCATATCGGTATTCCGCGTACAAGCGTGCTTTTCAAACTTTTTTGTGTTTTTGCTTAGAATTTGATTTACAAAAGCTTTCGAACGGAGGGTCCTTGGATATGACCCTTTCCTCTTTGCTTTTTTAATCAAAATTTGTGAAGAAGCGAATAAGAAATAAGAAGAGAACCGAAATACTACACAATTTAATAAATTGTTGTGGTTTTTGGAGGTTTTTTTTTTTTATCTTTGAAGAGTCCTAGGACGAGTCCTCCTCTTTATCGCATAAATAACCATCTCAAGGATAAAACAAGAAAATCAAGAAGAAAGCATGAAGAAAAGAAAGAATCTACTTGTATCAACAAAGAAAATAAGCTACAATGCAAAAATAAATAAATAAAGAAAACATAAGGAGAGGATCTTGGATTTTTAATTTTTCAGAGGAGTTGTTTGAAGGATTCAAACTTAAACTAGACAATTTAGAAGTAGAAAATAGAGACTTCACTCCTAAATCTTAATCCTAAATAGGAAAGATCGTGTCTTTCTTTCTTTAGCTTATGATTTTTTGGGATTTTTTGGGGGTTTCTAGGCTAATTTAATATTTATTTTCAGTTGAGAGATAATGGAGGCTTGAGCTCTTGAAGAGATCAGGAGAAAAGATTGAGAGAGTCAAGAAGAAGAGAGAGAAAGAAGGAGGACCCTCTTTTCATGAGCATGAGAATACTTATTTATAGAAGAAGATACGGTTAAGATTTAAAATGGGGTATTGTGATTGATTCTATGGAATTGAGTGGTCGAGATGTTATAGGGATGCAAGGTTGTGATGCAAAAAATGATGCAGGGGTAAAAGGGTAAATTCGCACATCGTTGTTTCGTTGGGGGTGTCTACGGTATTGATGATTTTTTTTCCAAATATAGACATTATGCATAGTCACTTAATGGTCAGTCTGGATATTTGATCAGCGAATAGATGTACTTTCCAGATTTTGTCTGAAATCTTTTAGAACTATATAACAATTGGATGGTCGGCTAAATAAGTTTTTCCTTCTTGTATGTTGTTTGTTCATGAGGCTAGATAACCTCAGACCAGCCAATAAGTTCCTTTTGAAATCCAAAATCATAATGTGCAAGTGCTATATAGGCAGAATTCTGAGAACTAGAAAAGAAACTAGGCCGCAAAAATTACAGCTAGATGGAGGTGTGGCAATATACATGTGATGCTCTAACAGTTACTCATCATACTATATCTTAAAAAAATTGTATTAGGTTCATTTGATCAGCCTAAGAGAGCTATTTTGTTTTTGCCCTTTATGGATTGTAAATTGATGTATTGCTTATAGTTTTCTAAATTGTGCAAGCAGGAGGCATCACTGCTGATGTTCATAAACATTGATTTTGTAGATTTATGGCATTCTATCTGCCTTTTAGATAAAGAAAGGTAATTTCTGTGCAGGTTTTGGATACAGCAGTCGGGAGATTATCAGTGTGTACCACCCCCGATGTGCCATTTAAAGAAATGGCTAGTCAGTGTGAGGCTCTTGTTATGGAAAAGCAGCAGAAAATGTCTGTTTTAATGAGCGCCCAACAAAAACAAGAAATTTGTGTCAGACTCCTTTCGCAAGATCAGAATGATGTGAAGCAATCCTCAAACTTGTGCACTGACCAAATCCAAATAGTGAGCGACTCGTATAAGGTTTTTTCCAATACAACCTTTAACGGTTATCCCTTAGCAGCTGTTTTAACCCTTGTAACTACTAACACTAGCTTAAATGTGTGTGCTTGCGTATGTGCATTGTCATTTATAGTCGCCTCGTAATAATACATAGGCTTAACTTCACTGAATTACCAAAATCTGTACCCTTTTTCACTAACTACCAAAACACGTATAAATTATAAATTACAAGTAACTACCAAAATCTTTAATATTAACACTATCCCTTTGGTAAATAAACCTTTTTCTATTGGATGTTGAAAATGCTTGCACCATTGGCAATCCTGTGAACACCTCTTCCTTCACTTATCATAACTGTACTCTTTCAAGAGACAGCACTCATCCACACTTATTTTATAACTATGCCTGGTTGCCTGCTAAATCCAAATATTATAGTCAGGAATCATAGTCAGCCAAAAGTTTATTGTATCTATCCCTATGAACAAAGGAATTACAAACACAAACCTTGTGGAACTTTAAAAATTCAAATTTAAAAAGAAAAAAAATCTGCTGACAGACATTTGCATTAACATCTTCTTCCCAACTTAATAGAATATAATTCAACTATGTTTACTAGGAACTGCACTCTTTGTTTTATTTTTTTTTTAAAAATCACCTAATTATACATTGTTCTGCTGTGCAGGCTGGAAATCCTTTCCTTGAGCAAAATATCGCTTCAATTCCTCAGCAAATTTCTGGAACTCCACTTCCATGTGCAACCGAGTTCTTGAGGCTTCCAGCGTCAAGCCCATACGATAACTTTCTCAAGGCTGCGGGATGTTAAAAGTTAAGCTTATCCTTTGATCAGGAGTGGCGAAGCCAAAAGTAATTGAACACATTGAAACTTGGTTTCTTGAATCTTTGTTTGTCATTGCTCATGGCAGTACGCTTCATATCGGAATTGTATGTAAAACTGCAACCTTTTCCCCCACTTATATCATCCCCTTCATTCTTTTATTCGATTAATTGAAGCTGGAAGTTGTGAATAAGCACGGAGAAGGAGTCATTGTGATTCTTCCCTATAGAGTTCTTATGGATCTTTGTATTTGTACAAAATATGCAAACACGGATGGGGTAAATAGAAGAGACCCTGCAGTAAATTTTAGTGCTCCTTTCTGTTTTCCTAATTACATTTGAGCGAAAAATCAACATAATATTTTCTGTTATTCTTGGTAAGACCATGGCTAATGAAAAGAGGAAAGACATCATATTTTTTGTTCATCCTTTGACTTTTTGGAATTCCAATAATATTATCTGTTTGTTTTACAAGAAATTGAGATGGTGGAACTGTAGTTTCCATTCCAATGTGAAACTCCTTTGCTTGTCCTGAAGAATTGTATTTTGGCAGATTATTTGAGGGAAATTGGAACCTTCAAAAATAATGTTGGATGTTGAGTTAAATCAGGAAATGCAATTCCATTTTAATTCTTACAAAACAAGCAGAGAATTTAATTTGGAGTTGATGTTGCTTATGTTCCATTTATTCCAACCAACATAGAAACAAGCAATCCCAAATCATCTTGAGAGCCACAATTTTTCTTTTGTTCTGAAGAAAAAACACAGCCTTCATGATTACCCTATATTTTTTTCCAGACATCATTTATGCAAAATATGTTTGTTATTTTTCAATTCTTATGGATATCTCTCACTTAGATATCTGAGGTGCATCAGATTCCAAACTTGCAGAAAAAGAGCAGCAAAATAGAGCCAACATAACACCATCAATATCCAAGACGTTGCAGCAAAATTGATAGAGTGATGTTTGCTCCTAACAAGAAAAGTGCATATATGTGGATCTATATATTGTGGGCATTAGTTCTTCTACTGGCTTTTGGCCTTTGGGAACAACAAGAGACATGATGGCGGTTTATTCTCAAAGAAAATTAAGAGACATGATGGTTGATAGTTGGAACAGTGTTTTATCTAGGATTTTGCAGTACTGAACCTTAGTTGATTGGAACGCTTCTTCAAAGTTTTCATTATTTTGCAAATAATGTCTATTCCCCCTGAAATTTTCATTTTCCAAGTCATTAACCACAGGAAGAGAAAAAAGGAGGAAGAACAAGAAAAAACACTCTTAGATTTAAAGTGCATTCAGCTATACTTGATATCCACACTCTCTCTTGGTATGCATGTCATTATAGCACTTTCAAGATGATTACATAAGATTCTTTTTTATGTAAGATAGCTCGTCACCTGATTAGCCTAAAATATTGAACATTTGAATGATTATTTTTTCCACTATTGTTAAGTTCTAAAATGTGTTTATTGTAATTATAGAACATATGAGGGTTTATGTGTAAAAAGTTTATTATCATATATTTCTACATTATATTTAACATAATGAAGGAAAATACATGCATATAGTATTTATATGATATATTAATAATTAAAATATGCATATTATATCAAATATTTCTAATCAATATTCTTAAGATTTAATATTATATAAAATGGCTAGGATAATATTTCAAATTAATACCAAATACTACTAATACCATGACTTGAGATATTGTGCAGATATTAGCTCAGGTCTGGAATCCAAGAGATCCGAGATGTCGGAATCAAACCTGCCGAAATATTGAAGCAAATTATAAGATCTAGCAAAGGCAGAGACTCAGAATTAGATTATCAGAATCGAGAAGATCTACACATGTCTACACCAGAGACCTGAAGAATTTTCAAAACGTGATGACACTAAACCGTGGCAGTTGGGCGACCAAAATAGCACATTTGCGGTTGATCCGAGGCAGTTTTGTGGCCGTAGGATTTGAGATTTTTTGGATAAGATCGTAACAACAAATCATCACATATAGCATATAGGGTTTCTGGGTTAGCGACTATATAAAGGACCGAGAGCTATATTTTGAAGATCACCAAATCGAAGAGATTAAGAGGTCCAAAGCGATCCACGCATCCAGGTGATCATCAGCTAGTCATTTACCTCCAACAATAGAGAGCGAAAGAGAGAGAGAGCGAAAACTAGGGTTCTTTGTAATCTACTTTGTACGGAAGTTGTGTGAAATAGGTGATCAATAAATCAAGTCTTTTTATTAGTCTTTTCGCATTTACTTTCTGCATTTAATTTCTGCATTTTATTTCTGCATCTTAATCATGTTTTCTTCTTCATCCTTTCTTCTGTCTCAAACATGAGCGAGTAATTCCTAACTTGTTAGGATTCGTAGGGTGGTATAGATCAATAGATGACAAAATCATTTAACCTCTTTTATACATTTTAAAGTCTATAAATTTTAACAAAATAAATGTTAACATCCTTATCGGGTGCGTTACCAATCTATTGATAGTCACGACCATGATTCGAGATCTTTTTAACACTTGCTTTGTTAAGGGCTGGACATGAATAGAGATTAATGTAAGAACAAGGATTAAGAGTGGGGAAACCCTAGTTTCTTCCAAAGGAACCCTAATCCACATTCATCACTATCGATCTAGTTTTAAACTAAGATAAAATGAGTCATTTTTAATTAGTCATCCATTACTACTAAGTCATATGAACCCTACAAGCCTCTACTTTATAAAATGCACATCCGTATTGAAATAGATCTATAACCAATCAACCCATTTTTCAATCAACTCGTCTAAAGTAAGAAAAATGTTCGTGTTTCCCTATGGACGACCCGTACTCATCGCGGCTAGCTACTAGCAAAATCGTCCTGATTGCGGTTACTTTATTTACAACACGACACGCTCTTTAAAACACATCAACCAAATGGCGCCGTTGCCGGGGAAACGGTCGTAATTTTTTTCTTGTTATTCGGGTTGATTTCTTATAAAATCCAGCAAACATATTATAATCAAGAACCAAAACCGCATGTTGTGTATTTAACGATTATTGTGAGAGTTTTGCAAAGGAATCTGAAGTAACTGGAGCAGGAAAATATAGATTCAGAAGATTTAAATTTAAACCAGAGGAACATTGGAGCTCTCTGAAGAATTTTGAAGCGCAGAACTCTTCAACTTGCGACGGAACCGCGGTGGAAATAGGAGTTTAGCAGCTAAATCGTAGCGGCCTGGTGGAGTTGGGCCCCCAAAATCCTCAGGTATTTTTCTAATATCTTTCTCTCCCCTCTAAAGCTCCAATAAATTGATTATATCTGCAGAATTCTTTGCAAATATCACCGCTAAAAATCTTTTTGCGTGTTTTAGATTTTGGTTTGTTTTGCATATCAAAAATAGACATTAAGGGACAATAAATCCAAATTTAGATTAGGTGGGGATTTCATCACCCTTTCTAAGCCCCACAAATCACAAACGTGCATACTATCACCCTATAACAATAAAAAAATATCTAGAGAAAGCCCTAAGGACTGTTGCGCTCAATTATGACAGAGAAAGATCGTGGGTAATCTATTGCTTATCCGCATTCTTCTTGTGGTGTCTAAGGCTGGTGTAACTAAGAAAAGTGGTTACTTAATTAGGCCTGCTATATCGGTAATTCGTATAGCAGATATCTCCCACATACCTGGCACTTACCTGGCCACAAGATTGATAAGAAGGTAGTAGAGGATTGATCCTGTGATTTGTCTTTTGGAAGTCTAGGAGCGGTCTAGTGACTTGACCCAGGAGACCCTAGTTCTAGGGATTGATTGTGCATTTTGTGATTTGTTGAGTCAAGCTTCAAGTCCCTCTTTCAAAGCAAAACAATTTCCAAAATCCAAAAAGAGCTTAAATTATTACCATCACTCTCTTTTCTCTTCACTTTCTTATAATGGGTAACCCAAACAGACGAACTCTTGCTGAGCTTTACTATCCAGAACCAGATATTTCTTGTTTTAGTAATTGTTTCGGTACAAAATCCGACTCTACTATGTCTTTAAAAGATATGATAGAGCAAGCGGAAAAGAATAGTTAGATACCTCACTCAAGGTCCTATCAACCGCATCAAAATTCAATATCTTCTTATGTTGATAATCCGTTTAAGGCGAATGAGGGAACTTCGAAACGCATGTCTATCGCTGAGTATATTGCGAAGGCTGAAAGCCAAAGTTTCAATACTTTCACTAATCCAAAAACGTTAGGACAACAAACACCATCATTTCCATAAGAAAATATTGATACTCGTTTTGAGGCGAATATGATATCTTTTACACCCATGACCATTGCAGAACAAATAGCAGTTGTCAGTCACCAACTAACCAACCAATCTCAATATTCTTCATATCACAATGTTGATACTAGATCTTTTTATGAAACTTGGGTTCACCCTTCTAATTCTTATTCACAGTACCAAACTTCCACACGTTCTCATGTTGACACTTATCTTGAGGCTAATGGGAC
Organism: Agapanthus africanus; assembly: GCA_030015575.1. Taxonomy (NCBI): domain Eukaryota; kingdom Viridiplantae; phylum Streptophyta; class Magnoliopsida; order Asparagales; family Amaryllidaceae; genus Agapanthus; species Agapanthus africanus. Next base: position 799,128,687 of record CM057340.1, read on the forward strand.
AAATCAGAAACGTATATCGATTGCGGAACACATTGAACTCGCTAGCAACCAACAATTAAAGACATCTTTTCTTAACATTTCTCTTCAGACTAATGTAGCAAATCATAAACGCATGTCGATTGCAGAACACATTGAACTCGCCTGTAGCCAACAATTAGACACATTCTAACCAGACTCAATTTTTTCACCTTATCTAGACAATGCTTCTGAAAATCAATTAGGAAGTTCCACTGTCACGCCCCGTGTGTAACATCCTAGTTCATTTATACCAATTCCAATTCTCGTATTTGCTTAATTGTGGTATTTTTCTGATTTATCGTGTATTGGGTGCGAATAGTATTTTACATTTTACATTGCATTCGACCCGACCCGCTTGCTTGAACCTATTTGATTCATATTTATAGATTACCCTGAGTTGTTATATAGACACGTGCATCTCATGTATACTGCATACTCGCATTTTACCTGGCATTGCATATTTTACCATATAACATTTTAGGTCATGTAAAATAATTTAAAATTGCATTTCATAGCCTGCATGATACCCCTAACCCCGTGGTAGCATCCGCGCATCTTGTTCTCGTCCCGTTCAGTGAAACGAACGTGTTTGGATGGCTACGCGCATATACGTGCATCCGTTCTTGGGGTATGCATTTTCGTTACCTGAGCATTCATTTTGAATTTTGAAAGTCGCACATATTTTTCGTATTTTAAATCTGAATTTTTAGATCCGACCCGGGCGCGTTTTGAAATATTTTGTATACCGCCAAAATTCAATTTATTTAATTTTAAAATTTAGTTTAAATATTTTCATATGATTTCTTTAACAAACTGAAACCTCTTATCTAAAATTTTAAATCTAAAAATCTTTTAAAATTTTAAATCTAATTTCCTAACAAATTAACAACTCCTTTCTCTCTCTCTCTCTCTCTCTCCTATGCATATATATATTTATATATTTTTTATTTAGTTAATTTTTCTTTCCTTATTTAATACACAAGCTCTTCTTCTTACTTCTTCTTCTTCTTTCTTCTTTCTTTTTCTTGATCTTGTTTCTTAATTCCGGTGATCACCGCCGGAGCCGTGCTCGTCGCTGACGATCCGAGTGATCCATTGAACATACCTGACTTGCATGATCACCCTCGTGCGTTGTTTGGAACCGTTCCGTGTACCGTGCGCACGTCGTGATATTTCGCCGACGAAGGACGTTCCGTACATATCCGTTCTTGTTCCGTCTAGGCAAGTTAATCTTGCTACATGCTATATAATTCATTTTATACCTATTTAAATAAATACCATACCTATAGTTTAAATCTAGTGCCCCATGTTTAATTTTATAACGTTTCGATGTTCCGTTTGCATCCGTTTATATCATATTAAATCTAGACCATGAAAACTTATCTTGTGACATACTAGATTACATTATACTGCATCCATATCATTTAAAATATATATCGTCGTAATATTTCTTATTATTATCTTTAATTAGTTTATAATCTGCATTTTATAATGTTATACATTTGAAAATATTATAGTTTACACATGAAACGTCGTTGAAAAAGCGGATACGACAAATCTGAAATTTACTGTACACCTTACCTTATAAAATTCATTATAAATCATAGAAAAATCATTAGTATACGTTCTTTAGTTCGTTATGAAGCTAACTCAGAATACTATAACTCTATGAAATATTTACTTGCAAAATAAATTGTTTAAATAACGTAATATGCAAATGAAAATGTCTCTAAACTGCTGTCCAGGGAAATTCCAGTACCAAACTTTCAATTTCGAATGTTCATAACTTTTTGTAGGGACAATCTGAGATACTTATACTTATGAAACTGAAAACCTTATTGAATTATCTTTGTTTTGGTATAAGACACGTCCCTTTTGGAGAACGTTTGTTATTTTTAAGCTATTTTACAAATTAGGGTGACGCTGAATTTCTGAACGGAACTTTCTTGTGTATGGTTAATCAATATCACTTTTATAGTTATTAATCGCTTTGAATATGCTATCCATATTAATATTATTATATCAATATTTATATCACATATTGCTTAGTTGTACATCCCACATTACCATTTTATAGTTTTATAACTTTTCGGATACCCGTTTGCATCCATCGCATTTAAGATACATATAATTGCATCCGTAGATCACATTACTACATAATAATGTGATATTAACACTCCATATTTAATAAATTGCATCCTAATTAATATTGGAACTATAAATCTAACCCTAATCGATAACTGTGCATCCATATCCTTGAAATTATATCTATTTGCATATCATATTACATGTTCCAGTTTATTGTTCTGATAGTACCCATGCTTATTATTTATACACATGCTTATGTTAGTTTGATTATGAGCACCCACATGACATCTTGTGCTTCCTGACATGACCTGTTACACTTCCTACTTGACATGACATGGTACCGTACACTCTTGACATGACATGACACCTTTATACATTACCTGGCTTGACCTGATGTACCATGGCTTTACCTGTTACCCGATCTTGTGTCTAATGCCAACAAACATAACCTGCAGTCCTTACGGACCGTTCCTGTTGTCTATCCAGACAAACCTGCTCTTACCTGATCCTGTATTGGCATTAGTTCTTGATTACTGAATACCTGACTTGACATACATAACTTGGGGGTATGGGGAAATCAATGATGGAACCTGACTTGTAACTCAACAGTTCGATACCTGTTCTGATCAGTCTTACGGGCTAAGCCAGCCCCGGAGTGATGATGCTGACATCACTCGTCTGTACCTGCTACCTTTTACTGCCTAGCGGCACGTCTCGGTTTCAGCCCGAGAGTCTGTAGACCGTGGTCCTGGGCATGCACGGGATACTATTGAGTTACATCGATGATTCATCAAATTGATTTCAAAGACTTGAGAGTATTTAACCCAATAGACCGGTTTAGATTACTCACTGCACACTACCTGTCACTGCCCTGATTTACATTGCTGTTACACTTGCTTTACCTTTTATGATCATACTTGCATGTCTTGCTACCCTGTTTATATATTATTGCTTGATGTTATGACGCACTGACGTCTGGGTTTTGCATGGCCCAGATCCTCTACCTTTGTTAAAGACTGATCAGGAGTTTTGCCGCTGTTAGACCGAGCGGTAAGGATCATGTTGGTATCCAGCCTTACTTTCCAGGTGTTCATTTGATCCTTTTCTTCCGCATACTATATTATTTCTTGACTCATTTATTCTGGCTCATGGACATATACTAGATAGTTTAGTCTACTTTCCTGTTCTTGATATCTCTACAGCCGTAATGTGACCGTGGAAGGATTTTTCCTATCCCCAGGTAGCATGGTTGGCTATGTCACATACCTACCTTAGCGTACTCTGGGAAGCGGGGCGTGACATGGTTCTTTTGGTATCAGAGCCATAGGATATATGTTAATCGAGTTTGATTCTTTTGTATTTGGGTATTGGACCCAATACACGAATCAGAATACTCGTGATTAGGAACATGTCCTGCCACCTTGTTATCGTAATTCTTGAATCATATCCTTCTTTTATCCTTCGCCTTGACGATATGCAAACCACTTGCATCTCGACTTGAAACCTTTTTGGTTCACCATTGTTTCTCCCTGTTCCTTGATTCTGATACTAGGATTTGGGTGACTTGAGTGGAGTTATGTAATTGTACCCATGAACTGCAGCATGGTTACAATGCGGTACTCTATTTAAGTAACTTGGAGTCCTGGTCTTGATTCATTCCCTTGTTTCATGATCGTTATATTACCTTGCTGCTCTCGGTTTCATTGCTTACCAGTTATTATTTTATCGCCAGCTTGGATCACGTTTACCGTGCTTAATCCTCTTCAGTATCTTGACTTCGGATGAAGCCATCTCAGTATCTTATTATTTCATGTTTTCCCCGCATTAGGCTTATTCAATTCTGGTGCATCCCTTTGTTTGTTTTTGTCTTGGGAATGGATTTTTGTGGCAATTTCCATGCTCATATTGATTGTAAGGAAAGGAAAGTGATTCTCCAGATTCCCGGACATCCGGAGCTTGTTTTGCTGGAGGAAGCGGTTCTGTCAGGCCAGTCGAGTTTAGGGCTAGGCCGACAAATAATGTTCTTTCACCGATGGAAGTTGATAAGGAGGAAGCGCCAGCTGTAGTTTGAGAGTTCATGGACGTGTTCAAGGACATGTCGGGTTTATCGCCAAAACGAGATGTGGAGTTCACGATCGATCTTGTTCCTGGTGCAGCGCCAATCTCAAAGGCGTACTATTCGATGGCACCAGTGGAGTTGGAAGAAGTAAAGAAGCAGGTTACCGAATTGCTGGAGAAGGGTTGAATTCGCGCAATTCACCTTGGGGAGCTCCATTTCTTCTAGTAAAGAGGAATGATGGCACAAGGAGGATGTGCATCGATTATCAAAAATTAAACCGGGTGACTATTAAGAACAAGTACCCGATCCCTCGCAGTGGCGAATTGTTCAAGCAGCTTAGTGGCGCGAGGGTATTCTCAAAGCTGGATTTGCGGTCCGGATATCATCAGGTCCGAGTTAAATCAGAAGATATTTGCAAGACTGCGTTCCGAACTTGGTATGGACATTACAAGTATTTAGTGATGCCATTCGGAGTCACGAATGCACCGGCGATATTTATGGACTTGATGAACCGAATCTTTTCACCATTCTTGGACCAGTTTATAGTGGTTTTCGTTGATGATATTCTGGTCTACTCAAAGGAGTATTGAAGAGCGTGTATAACACTTGAAGATCGCACTGCAGACATTGAGGCAAGAAAGATTGTATGCTAAGATGAGCAAGTGCGGGTTTTGGCTTGAAGAAGTGAAGTTTTTGGGCATGTCGTATCCGGTAATGGAATCGTCGTTGATCCTGAGAGGATTGCAGCAGTTCGAGATTGGCCGATTCCGAAGAATGTTGCAGAGATAAGAAGCTTTCTTGGACTTTCCGGGTATTACAGGAGGTTCGTGGAGAACTTTGCTTGTCTGGCAGAGCCTTTGACCAAGCTTACGCGCAAGGAAGTACCATTTATGGGGACTGGTAGGTGTGCGTCAGCTTTCGAGACGTTGAAACAGAGGTTGATAACCGCTCTTATTTTGACCGTACCAGACGGTTCCGGAGAATTGGTGATTCACAACGACGCACCGGATAAAGAATTGGGATATGTTTTGGTGCAGCATGGGAAGGTTACAACTACGCATCGAGACAGTTGAAGACCCATAAGAAGAATTACCCAACTCATGACTTGGAGTTAGCAGCTGGGATTTTCGCTTTGAAAATTTGGAGACACTACTTATTGGGCGAAAGGGGTCGAAATATTCACCGATCACAAAAGCCTAAAGTACGTGTTCGCTCAGAAGGAGCTAATTGTGAGACAGCGTAGATGGTTGAAGCTGACGGCTGACTACGATCTCGATCTTAAGTACCATCCGGGGAAAGTTAATGTTGTACCGGATACGCTTAGTCGGTTGCCAGCAATTCAGACGTTGACTACTCAGAAGGAACTTATTGAAGACTTTCGAAGATTTGACTTGGAGATTGTGCTACCGCATTCGTCGGGACAGTTGATGCAGCTGCAAGTACCAACGTCATTGATCGAGAGTATTAAAGCAGCACCGTCGAAGGACCCAAGATTGCAAAAGTTTCGAGAACGGGTTGAAGCTGAACTTCGAACGGACGCATTCGTTCATGAAGAGGGTTCGTTACGATATGGTAGTCGTTGTGTGTGCCAAAGGGAGACATCCGCGAAGAAGTTATGAAGGAGGCGCACAGTTCCGCATATTCCGTACATCCAGGAGGCACAAAGATGTACCGAGATCTACGGCAGTATTTCTGGTGGGAAGGCATGAAGCGGGAGATTGCCCGCTTTGTGGCAAAGTGCTTGGTGTGTCAGCAAGTTAAGGCTGAACATCAAAGGGTTGCTGGTTTATTGCAACCACTTCCGATCAGTGGAAGTGGGAACATATAACCATGGATTTCGTGACAGCTCTACCGCGGAGTCCAAAAGGCAACAATGCAGTTTGGGTGATTGTTGATCGATTGACCAAGGCAGCTCATTTCATACCATTTCGAGTTGGTCAATCAACAGAAGCTTTGGTAGAATGGTACATGCAGGAGATTGTAAGATTGCATGGAGTGCCGGTGAGCATCGTGTCCGACCGTGACACCCGTTTCTTACCACATTTTGGAGGAGCTTATAGGAAAGTTTGGGGACTTGATTGAAGTTTAGCACAACTTACCATCCTCAAACAGATGGCCAGTCGGAGAGAATGATCCAAACTCTTGAGGACATGTTGAGAGCTTGCATGTTAGATTTCAAGGGTTGATGGGAGGATAATCTACACTTAGTGGAGTTTTCTTACAATGACAGTTTTCAGGCGACTATTCAGATGGCTCCATTCGAGGCTTTATATGGTCGCAAGTGTCGTTCACCTGTCTGTTGGAACGATGTCGGTGAACAAAGATTGTTGGGACCAGATTTGGTTGGGCAGACAGTTGAGGCGGTTAATACTATTTGGAATCATTTTAAAGCAGTACACGACCGAAAAAAGAGTTAGGCAGATATATCGAGAAGATCTCTAGAGTTCATCGTTGGTGATTTGGTATTCTTGAAGATATCACCGACTAGAGGGGTGATTCATTTCGGAAGTTGAGGAAAGCTTAGTCCTCGACTCGTTGGACCTTTGAGATTTTGGAGCGTATTGGAGAGGTGATGTATCGTTTGGCGTTACCGCAATTTTTGGCGAATGTTCATGACGTGTCTCATGTATCTCAACTCCGTAAGTATGTTCGAGATGAAGCACACGTGCTGGATCATTCAGAGCTGACTGTACGAGAAGATTTAACCTTTGAAGAACGACCGATGTTGATTGTGGATCGAAGAGAAAATGTTCTTAAGAACAAGATTATCCCTCTCGTACTTGTTTCTTGGGGAAATCGCTCGCATGGAGAATCAACTTGGGAACGAGAAGATGAAATCCGACAGAAGTTTCCACATCTATTCTTGTAGTTTATTGATTGTTTATCCTTTCTTGTTCTTGAAATTTCGAGAACGAAATTCTTTTGTAGTTGGGTATAATGTAACATCCTAGTTTATTTATACCAATTCCAGTTCTTGTATTTGCTTAATTGTGGTATTTTCCTGATTTATCGTGTTTTGGGTGCGAATAGTATTTTACATTTTACATTGCATTCGACCCGACCCGCTTGCTTGAACCTATTTGATTCATATTTATAGATTACCCTGAGTTGTTATATAGACACGTGCATCTCATGTATACTGCATACTGGCATTTTACCTGGTATTGCATATTTTACCATATAACATTTTAGGTTATGTAAAATAATTTAAAATTGCATTTCATAGCCTGCATGATACCCCTAACCTTATGGTAGCATCCGCGCATCTTATTCTCATCCCGTTCAGTGAAACGAACGTGTTTGGATGGCTACGCGCATGTACGTGCATCCGTTCTTGGGGGTATGCATTTTCGTTACCTGAGCATTCATTTTGAATTTTGAAAGTCGCACATATTTTTCGTATTTTAAATCTGAATTTTTAGACCCGACCCGGACGCGTTTTGAAATATTTTGTATACCGCCAAAATTCAATTTATTTAATTTTAAAATTTAGTTTAAATATTTTCATATGATTTCTTTAACAAACTGAAACCTCTTATCTAAAATTTTAAATCTAAAAATCTTTTAAAATTTTAAATCTAATTTCTTAACAAACTAACAACTCTCTCTCTCTCTCCCCTATGCATATATATATATATATATATATTTATATATTTTTTATTTAGTTAATTTTTCTTTCCTTATTTAATACACAACCTCTTCTTCTTACTTCTTCTTCTTTCTTCTTTCTTTTTCTTGATCTTGTTTCTTGATTCCGGTGATCACCGCCGGAGTCGTGCTCGTCGCTGACGATCCGAGTGATCCAGTGAACGTACCTGACTTGCGTGATCACCCTCGTGCGTTATTTGGAACCGTTCCGTGTACCGTGCGCACGTCGCGACATTTCGCCGACGAAGGACGTTCCGTACATATCCGTTCTTGTTCCGTCTAGGCAAGTTAATCTTGCTACATGCTATATAATTCATTTTATACCTATTTAAATAAATACCATACCTATAGTTTAAATCTAGTGCCCCATGTTTAATTTTATAACGTTTCGATGTTCCGTTTGCATCCGTTTATATCATATTAAATCTAGATCATGAAAACTTATCTTGTGACATACTAGATTACATTATACTGCATCTATATCATTTAAAATATATATCGTCGTAATATTTCTTATTATTATCTTTAATTAGTTTATAATCTGCATTTTATAATGTTATACATTTGAAAATATTATAGTTTACATATGAAACGTCGTTGAAAAAGCGGATACGACAAATCTGAAATTTACTGTACACCTTACCTTATAAAATTCATTATTAATCATAGAAAAATCATTAGTATACGTTCTTTAGTTCGTTACGAAGCTAACTCAGAATAATATAACTATATGAAATATTTATTTGCAAAATAAATTGTTTAAATAACGTAATATGCAAATGAAAATGTCTCTAAACTGCTGTCCAGGGAAATTCCAGCACCAAACTTTCAATTTAGAATGTTCATAACTTTTTGTAGGGATAACCTGAGATACTTATACTTATAAAACTGAAAACCTTATTGAATTATCTTTGTTTTGGTATAAGACACGTCCCTTTTGGAGAACATTTGTTATTTTTAAGCTATTTTACAAATTAGGGTGACGCTGAATTTCTGAACGGAACTTTCTTGTGCATGGTTAATCAATATCACTTTTATAGTTATTAATCGCTTTGAATATGCTATCCATATTAATATTATTATATCAATATTTATATCACATATTGCTTAGTTGTACATCCCACATTACCATTTTATAGTTTTATAACTTTTCGGATACCCGTTTGCATCCATCGCATTTAAGATACATATAATTGCATCCATAAATCACATTGCTACATAATAATGTGATATTAACACTCCATGTTTAATAAATTGCATTCTAATTAATATTGGAACTATAAATCTAACCCTAATCGATAACTGTGCATCCATATCCTTGAAATTATATCTATTTGCATATCATATTACATGTTCCAGTTTATTGTTCTGATAGTACCCATGCTTGTTATTTATACACATGCTTATGTTAGTTTGATTATGAGCACCCACATGACATCTTGTGCTTCCTGACATGACCTGTTACACTTCCTACTTGACATGACATGGTACCGTACACTCTTGACATGACATGACACCTTTATACATTACCTGGCTTGACCTGATGTACCATGGCTTTACCTGTTACCCGATCTTGTGTCTAATGCCAACAAACATAACCTGCAGTCCTTACGGACCGTTCCTGTTGTCTATCCAGACAAACCTGCTCTTACCTGATCCTGTATTGGCATTAGTTCTTGATTACTGAATACCTGACTTGACATACATAACTTGGGGGTATGGGGAAATCAATGATGGAACCTAACTTGTAACTCAACAGTTCGATACCTGTTCTGATCAGTCTTACGGGTTAGGCCAGCCCCGGAGTGATGATGCTGACATCACTCGTCTGTACCTGCTACCTTTTACTGCCTAGCGGCACGTCTCGGTTTCAGCTCGAGAGTCTGTAGACCGTGGTCCCGGGCATGCACGGGATACTATTGAGTTACATCGACGATTCATCAAATTGATTTCAAAGACTTGAGAGTATTTAACCCAATAGACCGGTTTAGATTACTCACTGCACACTACCTGTCACTGCCCTGATTTACATTGCTGTTACACTTGTTTTACCTTTTATGATCATACTTGCATGTCTTGCTACCCTGTTTATATATTATTGCTTGATGTTATGACGCGCTGACGTCTGGGTTTTGCATGGCCCAGATCCTCTACCTTTGTTAAAGACTGATTAGGAGTTTTGCCGCTGTTAGACCGAGCGGTAAGAATCCTGTTGGTATCCAGCCTTACTTTCCAGGTGTTCATTTGATCCTTTGCTTCCGCATACTATATTATTTCTTGACTCATTTATTCTGGCTCATGGACATGTACTAGATAGTTTAGTCTACTTTCCTGTTCTTGATATCTCTACAGCCGTAATGTGACTGTGGAAGGATTTTTATTATCCACGGGTAGCATGGTTGGCTATGTCACATACCTACCTTAGCGTACTCTGGGAAGCGGGGCGTGACACCGTGTCACGCCCCGCTTCCCAGAGTGCGCTAAGATAGGCACGTGACAGAGCCAACCATGCTACCTGTGGATAGGAAATATCCCTCCACAGTCACATTACAGCTGTCGAGATATCAAGAACGATAATGAACTATCTAATACATGTCCATAAGCCAGAATAAATGAGTCAAGAATAAAATAATGCGGAAGCAAAAAGATCCAATACAATAATAAACTGGAATGTATGTCCCATAATGCGGGCTCACATCGGGAATGAAAATGCGGAAAGGAAAATAAAATAAACTAATAACAGGTCCTCACTACTCGGCCTGTTCACTGAAATGCTCCGACTCGGCCTGCAGCAAAGGTAAAGAATCTGGGCCATGCAAAACCCAGACGTCAGTGCGTCATAATATCACGCAATAATATAAACAGGGGTAGCAAGACATGCAGGTATGAGTATAAACGGTAAAACAGGTATAACAGTAATATAAATAAGGACAGTGAGGGTAATGTGCAGTGAGTAATTTAGACTGGTCTATTGGGTTAACTACTCTCATGTCTTTGAAATCAATTTGATGAATCTCGATGTAACTCAATAGTATCCCGTGCGTGCCCGGGACCACGGTCAAAGACTCACGGGCTGAATCCGAGACATGCCGTAAGGTAGTAAAAGGTAGTATGTAAAGACGAATGATGTCAGCAGTATCATCCCGGAGATGGCCTAGCCCGTAAGACTGATCAGTAAAGGCATCAAACTGTTGAGTTACAAGTCAGGTTTCATCATTGATTTTCCCATACCCCCAGGTTATGTGTTCAAGTCAGGTATTGATAAATCTAGAGCTAATACTAACACAGGATCAAGCAAGTACAGGTTTTTCTGAATAGACAACAGGAAATGTCCGTAGGGACAATAGGTCAAGATTGTTAGCATTAGTAACAAGATCAGGTAACAGGTCAAGCTGTGATACATCAGGTCATGTCAGGTAGTGAATAAGTATCAATCATGTCAAGAAGTGCACGGTATCAAGTCGTGTCAAGTAGTAGTGTATCAAGTCATGTCAGGGGTGCACAAGTGTCACGTGGGTGCTCATAATCAAACTATAATTAGCATGGGTACACAAAAACAAGTATGGGGTACCAATATAACAATAAAATGGAATAATGTGATGTGGTATGCAAATAGGTATAGATTCAAACATATGGATGCACAGTTATCGATTAGGGTTAAAGTTATAGTTCCAACACCAATTAGGATGCACTTTATTAAACATGGAATATTAATATCACAGTATTATGCATTAATATGATCTATGGATGCAATTATATATATATTAGACGAGATGGATGCAAACGGAACATCTAAACGTTATAAAATGAAACATAGGGTACTAGATTTAAAATACAGGTATAGTATATATTTAAATAGGTATAATAATTTAAATAGCATGTAGCAAGATTAACTTGCCTCGACGGATCAAGAAACGGATGTGTACGGAACGTCTCACGTCGGTGAAAAGTCGCGACGCGCGCACGGTACACGAAACGGTTCCAAACAACGCACAAGGATGATCACACAAGTCAGGTACATTTGCTGGATCATCGGGATCGTCGACGTCACGTCCGGTTGCGGCGATCTATGCAAACAGAGAATTAAAGAAAGAAAAGCAAAGAAAAGAAAGAAAGAAAGAGGAGAAGGGAAAGAGGAAGAAGAGATTGAGAAGAAGAGGGATGCTCACTGGGTTTGCAGAGAGGGTGGAGATGTCGACGGGGATGAATGGAGCTCCGGCGAAGTGGTTTGGTGTTTAGGGTTTCGGTTAGGGTTTGCTGGGTTTTGGTTTGCTCGGTTCTGTGAGGGGAGAAGACAGAGGAGAGAGGAGAGAAGAAGAAGAAGAAGATGGTGACGGGGTGAGGTGGTCGGCGGTGAAGGAACGGTGGCGGTGATGGGTTCTGGGGTGCAGTGGGTGTGCAGGGTCTCGGGAGAAGGAAGAAGGAGAAGAAAGAAGGAGGAAGGAGAAGAGGGAATGGTGACGATGAGGAGGAGAGGTTGAAGAAGTAAAGGAGATTAGGGTTAGGGTTTGAGAATCGTAGATGGGTTAAGGAGATAGAGGCTCGGGGTTATAAAGTGAAGGAGAAGGAGAAGAAAAGAATTATGAAGGAGGGAGGTGACGAGATTCGAGTGCGGTGACGGGATCTCAACAGAGATCGCGAGATGAGAGAGAGAGAGAGGTGCAAGATGAGAGAGAGAGGAAGAGAGAGAGAGGAGGAGAAAGAAAGTTGGCAGTATCTGGGGAGAAAGAAAAAGAGAAGAGAGAGAAAAAGATTATGAGGGGAGGGAGAGAGACTGAGCGCGAGGGAATAGAGAGAGAGAGAGAGAGAAAGAAAGAAAGAGAGAGAGAGGAAGAGTGGGGCCATCGGATCAGAGGAAGATCTGGGGTTAGGAGTTAGGATTTTAAGATTTTTAAAATTAAAAAGATTTCATTCTGCTAAGCAAATTTTTCTGTCGATTTAAAATATAGTGATATATTAAATTAATTAATTTGAATTTTGGCGGGATACAAAAATATTCCAAAACACGCCCGGGTCGCGTCTAAAAATTCAGATTTAAAATACGAAAAATATATGCGACTTTCAAAATTTAAGACGATTACTCAGGTAACGAAAAAGCATACCCCCAAGAACGGACGCACGTACGTGCGCGTAGCCATCCAAACATATCCGTTTCACTGAACGGGACGAGAACAAGATGTGCAGATGCTACCACGGGGTTAGGGGTATCATGCAGGCTATGAAATGCAATTTTAAATTATTTTACATGACCTAAAATGTTATATGGTAAAAGATGCAATACCAGGTAAAATGCCAGTATGCAGTATACATGAGATGCACGTGTCTATGCAACAAGTCAGGGTAAATTATATATATGAATCAAACAGGTTCAAGCAAGCGGGTTGGGTCGAATGCAAAGTAAAATGTAAAATACCATACGCACCCAAAATACGATAAATCAAGAAAATACCACAGATAAGTAAATACGGGAACTGGAATTGGTATAAATGAACTCGTTTGTTACATTATACCGACTACAAAAAGAATTTCGTTCTCGAAATTCCAAAAACAAGAAAGGATAAACAATCAAGAAACTACAAGAATAGATGTGGAAACTTCTGTCGGATTTCATCTTCTCGTTCCCAATTTGATTCTCCATGTGAACGATTTCCCTAAGAAACAAGTACAAGAGGGATAACTTTGTTCTTAAGAACCTTTTCCCTTCGATCCACAATCGACATCGGTCGCTCCTCAAAAGTTAAATCTTCTCGTACAGTCAGCCCCGAATGATCCAGCACGTGTGTTTCATCTCGAACATACTTACCGAGTTGAGATATGTGAAACACGTCATGAACATTCGCCAAAGATTGCGGTAACCCCAATCGATACGCTACTTCTCCAACACGCTCCAAAATCTCAAAAGGTCCAACGAATCGAGGACTAAGCTTTCCTCGACTTCCAAAACGAATCACCCCTCTAGTCGGTGATATCTTCAAGAATACCAAATCACCAACAGTGAACTCTAGAGGTCTTCTCGATATATCAGCCCAACTCTTCTGCCGATCTTGTGCTGCCTTCATATGATTCCGGATAGTGTTAACCTTCTCCACTGTTTGCACGATCAAATCCGGTCCCATCAATCTTCGTTCTCCAATATCATCCCAACAAACAGGTGAACGACACTTGCGACCATACAATGCTTCAAATGGAGCCATCTGAATAGTCGCCTAAAAACTGTTATTGTAAGAAAACTTCACCAAGTGTAGATTATCCTCCTATGAACCCTTGAAGTCTAACATGCAAGCTCTCAACATATCTTCAAGAGTTTGGATCGTTCTCTCCGACTGGCCATCTGTCTGAGGATGATAAGCTGTGCTAAACTTCAATCGAGTCCCCAAACTTTCCTGTAAACTTCTCCAGAAGTGTGATAAGAAACGGGTGTCACGGTCGGACACGATGCTCACCGGTACTCCATGCAATCTTACAATCTCCTGCATGTACCGTTCTGCCAAAGCTTCTGTTGATTGACCAACTCGAAATGGGATGAAATGAGCTGCCTTGGTCAATCTATCAACAATCACCCAAACTGCATTGTTGCCCTTTGGACTTCGCGGTAAAGCCGTCACGAAATCCATGGTTATATGTTCCCACTTCCACTGAAGGTTCGGAAGTGGTTGCAATAAACCAGCAACCCTTTGATGTTCAGCCTTAACTTGCTAACACACCAAGCACTTTGCAACAAAGCGGGCAATCTCCTGTTTCATGCCTTCCCGCCAGAAATGCTGTCGTAGATCTCGGTACATCTTCGTTCCTCCTGGATGTACGGAATATGCGGAACTGTGCGCCTCTTTCATAACTTCTTCGCGAATATCTCCTTTTGGCACACACAAACGACTACCATATCTCAACGAACCATCTTCATGAATCAACAAGTCCTTTCGAAGTCCAGCTTCAACCTGTTCTCGAAACTTTTGCAATCTAGGGTCCTGCAACTGTGCTGCTTTAATACTTTCGATCAACGACGATTGTACTTGCAGCTGCATCAACTGTCCCGAAGAATGCGGTAGCACAATCTCCAAATCAAATCTCCGGAAGTCTTCAATAAGTTCCTTCTGTGCAGTCAACATCTGAATTGCTGGCAACCGACTAAGCGCATCCGACACAATATTAACTTTCCCCGGATGGTACTTAAGATCAAGATCGTAGTCAGCCATCAGCTTCAACCATCTACGCTGCCTCATATTAAGCTCCTTCTGCATGAACACATACTTCAAGCTTTTGTGATCGGTGAATACTTCGACTCTTTCGCCCAATAAGTAGTGCATCCAAATCTTCAAAGCGAAAATAACAGCTGCCAGCTCCAACTCATGAGTTGAGTAATTCTTCTCATGGGTTTTCAACTGTCTCGATGCGTAACCTATAACCTTCCCATACTGCATCAAAACACATCCCAATCCTTTCCCAGATGCGTCGCTGTGAATCACCAATCCTCCGGAATTGTCTGGCACGGTCAAAATAGGAGCGGTTATCAGTCTCTGCTTCAACGCCTCAAAAGATGACGCACACTTATCCGTCCACACAAATGGTACTTCCTTACGCGTAAGCTTGGTCAAAGGCTCAGCCAGACGAGCAAAATTCTCCACGAACCTTCTGTAATACCCGGCAAGTCCCAGAAAGCATCTGATCTCTGCAACGTTCTTCGGAATCGGCCAATCTCGAACTGCTGTAATCTTTTCGGGATTAATGGCGATTCCCTCTCCGGACACGACATGCCCGAAAAACTTCACTTCTTCAAACCAAAACTCGCACTTGCTCATCTTTGCATATAATCTTTCTTGCCTCAATGTCTGCAGTGCGATCTTCAAGTGTTCTGCATGCTCTTCAATACTCCTCGAGTAAACCAGAATATCATCAATGAATACCACTATAAACTGGTCCAAGAATGGTGAAAAGATTCGGTTCATCAAGTCCATAAATATTGCCGGTGCATTCGTTACTCCGAAGGGCATCACTAAATACTCGTAATGTCCATACCGACTTCGGAACGCCGTCTTGCAAATATCTTCTGATTTAACTTGGACCTGATGATATCCGGATCGCAAATCCAGCTTCGAGAATACTCTCGCGCCACTAAGCTGCTCAAATAATTCGCCAATGCGAGGGATCGGGTACTTGTTCTTAATAGTCACCCGGTTTAATTCTCGATAATCGATGCACATTCTCCTTGTGCCATCTTTCTTCTTGACTAGAAGAACTGGAGCTCCCCAAGGTGAGTTACTGCTGCGAATCCAACCCTTCTCAAGTAATTCAGCAACCTGTTTCTTGACTTCTTCCAACTCCACTGGTGTCATTGGATAGTATGCCTTAGAGATTGGCGCTGCACCAGGAATAAGATCGATCGCGAACTCCACATCTCGTTTTGGTGGTAAACCCGAGATGTCCTCGAACACGTCCATGAAATCTCGAACTATAGCTGGCGCTTCTTCTTTATCAACTTCCATCGACGAAAGAACATTATTTGTCGGCCTAGTCCTAAACTCGACTGGCCCGACAGAATTGCTTCCTCCAGTAAAGATAAACTCTGGATGTCCGGGAATTTGGAAAATTACTTTCTTTGCCCTACAATCAATGTGAGCGTGGAAAGTGCCGAGAAAATCCATTCCCAAGACGACTTCATAGCTGCATGTATCAATCACCAAGAAATCTGCAAACAGTTCCCGTCCGCAAACAACAATAGGACAATCCTTACATTCTCTACTAGATATGATCTTCCCATTCCCAGTGTGTATGTCCCAGCAATTAGACAGGGTCATGCAAGCAATCAAGTGTGTAGCAATAAACTTGGACGACATAAAACAATGGGATGCACCAGAATCGAATAACGCTAATGCGGGAAAACCATGAACAAGTAGAATACCTGAAACAACTTCTCCTGAAGCTTTAGCTTCCTCAGCCGTCAGGGTAAATGCTTGAGCTTGATTGGGTCCCTGAGTCAGCTGCTTCTGTCCCTGAAATTGCTTCTGCGGTAGCCTCTGAACCTCATTTTTCGTGCGAAGCTTTGACGGACAAGCGTTGATAGTATGATCCGCCGATCCACAAACCAAACAGAGTCCCCGCATCCTTCGACATTCCCTTTGCACGTGTCCAGGTAAATGGCAGTAGTCACAAATCACGCTCCTTCTTTGATCAATGACAACAGACTTCTTCATAGGTGTTACGCCACGTCGGTTCACCGGAATACCTCTGCGTACATGTGCTCGGTTCGGTGCAAATGCCGGCTTCCGCACTGTAACTGCTTGCTGCTGCGTACTCCCAGTCTTCATAGATAGGCTCTGCTGCTCTCGGGCCGTTGTAAGTACTTGTGAGAAAGTGGTCAAACCCAGGGATATAATTTGCCTCTGGATGTCCACATCCAAACTGCGCATAAACCTTCGTGCCCTATCAGCTTCTTTGGCTACCAAAGGTCCAGCGAATCTACTGAGCCGCGTCCACTCAGCTGTATGTACATCCACAGGTGCGCCGTTCTGCTTCAAACTGATGAACTTTTCTTCCATTTCCTCCCGTGCAGTCCGCGGGAAGAACTTCTCCAAGAAACTCTTCGAAAAATCCACCCAACTGATCGACTTGGGCAAGCGGGTCTCTTCCACAAGCCACCATTCACGGGCATAGTCCACCAACTGGATGCGTACCATATCCACTCTCTTATCTTCTGGAATCTGTGCCGCAACGAGCAAATTCTCCGTGTCAACCAGCCACTGCTCCGCTGGTAACGGTTCTAGGCCAGTAAAGACGGACGGACCAAGTCTCCTGAAATCCGCCACGGTACCCACACGATCAACTGGTCTAGCCACAATATTGTTTACGGACTGCTGGACGGTCCGCAAACCTTCCTGAAAAGCTTCAGCTTGCTGTTGGTTCAGCTCGGTCTGCCGCTTCTGGTTCTCCAGCATCCCACGGATTACTCCAAGCAAAGCGGCTTCGTCAACACGCCTCTGGTACGTTTTCAGATTCTTGCCTGCCATATTCCTGAAATCAAAACACCGAAAGGATTAGTATGATAACAGATTCAAAATATAGATCAAGGATATGAATCAAGACTAGAACTCCAAGTTACTTAAATAGAGTACCGCATTGTAACCATGCCGCGGTACATAGCTACAATCACATAACTCCACCCAAGTCGCCTAAGTTCTAGAGATAACAATAGGAAACCAGGTTTCGAGTCGAGATGCAAAAGAGGTTTGCATATCGTCAAGGTGAAATCAGGAGGAAGTTAAGATTCAAAAAAAATGGTAAGATGGTAAGGTGGCAGGACATGTTCCTAATCATGAGTATTCTGATTCATGTATTGGGTTCAATACCCAACTACAAAAGAATCAAACCCGATTAACCTAGATCCTATGGCTCTGATACCAAACAAACCCTGTCACGCCCCACTTCCCAGAGTGCGCCAAGATAGGCACGTGACAGAGCCAACCATGCTACCTGTGGATAGGAAATATCCCTCCACAGTCACATTACGGTTGTAGAGATATCAAGAATAGTAATGAACTGTCTAACACATGTCCATAAGTCAGAATAAACGAGTCAAGAATAAAATAATGCGGAAGCAAAAAGATCCAATACAATAATAAACTGGAATGTATGTCCCATAATGCGGGCTCACATCAGGAATGAAAATGTGGAAAGGAAAATAAAATAAACTAATAACAGGTCCTCACTACTCGGCCTGTTCACTGAAATGCTCCGGCTCGGCCTGCAGCAAAGGTAAAGAATCTGGGCCATGCAAAACCCAGACGTCAGTGCGTCATAATATCAAGCAATAATATAAACAGGGGTAGCAAGACATGCAGGTATGAGTATAAACGGTAAAACAGGTATACCAGTAATATAAATAAGGACAGTGAGGGTAATGTGCAGTGAGTAATCTAGACTGGTCTATTGGGTTAACTACTCTCAAGTCTTTGAAATCAATTTGATGAATCATCAATGTAACTCAATAGTATCCCGTGCGTGCCCGGGACCACGGTTAAAGACTCTCGGGCTGAATCCGAGACGTGCCGCAAGGCAGTAAAAGGTAGAATGTAACGACGAATGATGTCAGCAGCATCATCCCGGGGATGGCCTAGCCCGTAAGACTGATCAGCAAAGGCATCGAACTGTCGAGTTACAAGTCAGGTTTCATCATTGATTTTCCCATACCCCCAGGTTATGTGTTCAAGTCAGGTATTGATAAATCTGGAGCTAATGCCAACACAGGATCAAGCAAGTATAAGTTTGTCTGAATAGACAACAGGAAATGTCCATAGGGACAACAGGTCAAGATTGTTGGCATTAGTAACAAGATCAGGTAACAGGTCAAGCTGTGGTACATCAGGTCATGTCAGGTAGTGAACAAGTATCAATCATGTCAAAAAGTGCACGGTATCAAGTCGTGTCAAGTAATAGTGTATCAAGTCATGTCAGGGGGTGCACAAGTGTCACGTGGGTGCTCATAATCAAACTATAATTAGCATGGGTACACAAAAACAAGTATGGTGTACCAATATAACAATAGAATGGAATAATGTGATGTGGTATGCAAATAGGTATAGATTCAAACATATGGATGCACAGTTATCGATTAGGGTTAAAGTTATAGTTCCAACACCAATTAGGATGCACTTTATTAAACATGGAATGTTAATATCACAGTATTATGCATTAATATGATCTATGGATGCAATTATATATATATTAGACGAGATGGATGCAAACGGAACATCTAAACGTTATAAAATGAAACATTGGGTACTAGATTTAAACTACAGGTATAGTATATATTTAAATAGGTATAATAATTTAAATAGCATGTGGCAAGATTAACTTGCCTCGACGGATCAAGAAACGGATGTGTACGGAACGTCTCACGTCGGTGAAAAGTCGCGACGCACGCACGGTACACGGAACGGTTCCAAACAACGCACAAGGATGATCACACAAGTCAGGTACGTTTGCTGGATCGTCGGGATCGTCGACGTCACGTCCGGTTGCGGCAATCTATGCAAACAGAGAATTAAAGAAAGAAAATCAAAGAAAAGAAAGAAAGAAAGAGGAGAAGGGAAAGAGGAAGTAGAGATTGAGAAGAAGAGGGATGCTCACTGGGTTTGCAGAGAGGGGTGGAGATGTCGACGGGGATGAACGGAGCTCCGGTGAAGTGGTTTGGTGTTTAGGGTTTCGGTTAGGGTTTGCTGGGTTTTGGTTTGCTGGGTTCTGTGAGGGGAGAAGACAGAGGAGAGATGAAAAAAGAAGAAGAAGATGGTGACGGGGTGAGGTGGTCGGCGGCGAAGGAACGGTGGCGGTGATGGGTTCTGGGGTGCAGTGGGTGTGCAGGGTCTCAGGAGAAGGAAGATGGAGAAGAAAGAAGGAGGAAGGAGAAGAGGGAATGGTGACGAAGAGGAGGAGAGGTTGAAGAGGCAAAGGAGATTAGGGTTAGGGTTTGAGGATCGTAGATGGGTTAAGGAGATGGAGGCTCGGGGTTATAAAGTGAAGGAGAAGGAGAAGAAAAGAATTATGAAGGAGGGAGGTGACGAGATTCGAGGGCGGTGACGGGATCTCAACAGAGATCGCGAGATGAGAGAGAGAGAGAGGTGCGAGATGAGAGAGATAGGGAGAGCGCGAGAGGAGAGAGAGAGAGGAGGAGAAAGAAAGTTGGCAGTATCTGGGGAGAGAGAAAGAGAGAAGAGAGAAGAGAGAGAAAAAGATTATGAGGGGAGAGAGAGAGACTGAGCGCGAGGGAATAGAGAGAGAGAGAGAGAAAGAAAGAAAGAGAGAGAGAGGAAGAGTGGGGCCATCGGATCAGAAGAAGAGCTGGGGTTAGGAGTTAGGATTTTAAGATTTTTAAAATTAAAAAGATTTCATTCTGTTCAGCAAATTTTTCTTTCGATTTAAAATATAGTGATATATTAAATTAATTAATTTGAATTTTAGCGGGATACAAAAATATTCCAAAACTCGCCCGGGTCGCGTCTAAAAATTCAGATTTAAAATACGAAAAATATATGCGACTTTCAAAATTTAAAACGAATACTTAGGCAACGAAAAAGCATACCCCCAAAAACGGACGCACGTACGTGCGCGTAGCCATCCAAACACGTCCGTTTCACTGAACGAGATGAGAACAAGATGTGCGGATACTACCACGGGGTTAGGGGTATCATGCAAGCTATGAAATGAAATTTTAAATTATTTTACATGACCTAAAATGTTATATGGTAAAAGATGCAATACCAGGTAAAATGCTAGTATGCAGTATACATGAGATGCACGTGTCTATGTAACAAGTCAGGGTAATTTATATATATGAATCAAACAGGTTCAAGCAAGCGGGTCGGGTCGAATGCAAAGTAAAATGTAAAATACCATTCGCACCCAAAACACGATAAATCAAGAAAATACCACAGATAAGTAAATACAGGAACTGGAATTGGTATAAATGAACTCGGTTGTTACATCCCGCTTTCCAGAGTGCGCTAAGATCGGCACGTGACAGAGCCAACCATGCTACCTGTGGCTAGGAAATATCCCTCCACAGTCACATTACGGCTGTCTATAAGATATCAAGAACAGTAGAAATAAAACAAAACTATCTAATACATGTCCATCTGCTAGAATAAACGAGTCAAGAAATATAAATATACGGAAGCAATAAATCCAATAATCAATAACATCTGGAAAGTATGTCCCAAATACGGGCTCACATCAAGAAATGAAAGTACGGAAAGAAAACTAGACTAAGCTAAACACTAACACGCTCCTCACTGATCGGCCTGTCGGCTGAAATACTCCTGGTCAGCCTGCGAAAAAGATAAAGGGACTGGGCCATGCAAAACCCAGACGTCAGTGCGTCATAATATCAACAATAGTAAGTAACCAGAATACACAAGATATGCAGGCATGAATATAAACGATAACATGAATATAACCAGTAAATATGGATATGGAACGGTGAAGTGTATACGTGCAGGTAAAGTGCAGCGAGTAATCAAAACCATACTACTGGGTTATCTATTCTAAAGTCTTCGAAATCAATTAATGTAATCCTCATCGTAACTCATCAGTCTATGCCCCGTTCATTCCCCACGGGACCACGGTAACAGGATTATTCCGTAGCGCCCGGAAAAATGGCAAACAATATATTCCATAACGCCCGGAAAAACGGCAAACAATATATTCCGTAACGCCCGGAAAAACGGCAAACAATATATTCCGTAACGCCCGGAAAAACGACAAACAATATATTCCGTAACGCCCGGAAAAACGGCAAACAATATAATAGCCTTTTGAGTTACGTTCGGTTACATTCTTGATTTCCCCTTACCCTCAAGGTTGTGTGTTCAAGTCAGGTATTGCCAATCAATATCTAATGCCAACACAGAATCAAGCAGGTACATGTTTTGTCTATACAGAAAACAGTAACGTCCACCGGGACAACAAATCAGGGTTGTCGGCATTAGTAATAAGATCAGGTAACAAGTCAAGCAGTGGTGTATCAGTTCATGTCAGGTGGTGTACAGTGTATTCAATAGATGCCCAACGGTAAAATGTAACTAGTATCGAAACACGGTAACACATGGATGCACAAGTGTTTATCAGGGATCACATCTACAATTCCATGACTAAGTAGGATACACATTATCAAGCATAGGGTGCCAATGTAACAGTAATATGAAATGATATGATCTGACATGCAACTAGATGTATAATAAATGATACGGATACGAACGGGTATCATAGAACAGTAAAACAGTAACATGGATGCACGATACAATAAACATGTAATATTTTTATTTATATGCATGTAAAATATATATCATAGCATGTAGCAAGATAAACTTGCATGCGACTAGATATGTAATAAACTGTACGGATGCAAACGGGTATTGTAAAACTGTAAAACTGTAACATATGATGCACAATGTAATGAACATATAATATTATTATTAATATGGATGTAAATATAATAACATAGCATGTAGCAAGATAAACTTGCATGCGACTAGATATGTGATAAACTGTACGGATGCGAACGGCTATCCGAAAACAGTAAAACAGTAACATGGATTTACAATGCAGTGAACATGTGATATTTTTATTCATATGGATGCAAAATATGTATCATAGCATATAGCAAGGTAAACTTGCCTGATCGGATCTCGAGACGGGGTGCGTATACTGCGTCCGACGTCGGGTAAATGTCGCAATGTACACACGCGCGCACGGGACATGACCTGGCAAAGAAAGAAGGTGACCACGCTGGCTGGAAACGTCCACTGGGTCACTTGGATCGTCGGCGAAGGCACGACTCCGACGAGACGCAGGTGACGAGGGCTGCAGGGGCTCTGTCGGGGTGCAGGGAGGATTCATGGATGGTAGTTGTAGTGTCAGGAGAGAGGAGAGAGGTGGTGTTGATGGGGTGAGGCCGACGACGAGGTGGTCGGAGTTCCGGCGGCGAGGTGTGCTGGGAGATCGGGTGATGGGTTGCAGTGGGTTTTGTCGGGGAAAGAAGGTGACCGCGGTTATGGGGATGAGGGTGAGGAAGTGGTGAAGGAGGTTGTCGGTGTGAGGTGATGACAGCGAGGGTGAAAGGCTGGAAGCGGCGACGGCAGCACGACGTGGGTGGGGTTCTCATGACGAGGCGGGAAAAGAAATTTTGAGAAGAAGAAGAGAGAGAGGTCTGTGTATGGGGTTGGGTAAAATATATGATATTAAGTATTATTATATATAGAGGGATATAGAGAGAGAGGGGAATACGTGGTTGGGGTTTTGTAGGTTAGGATATATTCAGAATAGGATTATGTAGAGAGAATCTTCTATTAGGCTTTAATTAGGATGTTAGGATTTAAAATATATATTTAATATATATATATATATATTGTTAAGATTATTATACTTATTTAACAGTTTACTACACAAAAGGATTTTATATTATATATTGTGAGATTTTGGTTAAAACAAAAATAATCCAAAACGCGCTTGGGTTAGGTATAAAATTATGGTTTGAAAATACGAATAATATGCATATCAACCAAAAACAAAATAAGATATCCGGGTAACGAAAAATGTATACCCCCAAGAACGGATACACGTAGTGTGCACGTAGGTATCCAAACGGGTCCGTTTCAATGAACGGGACGAGAACACGATGTACGGATGCCACGACAGTGTTAGGGGTATGATGCAGGCCATGCAAGATATTTTTAAAGTATTTTATTTGACTTTATATATTATATTGAAAAATGCAGATGCCAGATCTAATGCAGTTATACAACATGAAAGTGAACGGATTCTCATAACTAGCCGGGATAAATCATAAACATGAATTAAAACAAGTTTCCAGCATGCGGGTCGGGTCGGATGCAACCACAGAAACCAGTTATACTATTCGCACCCATAATACAATAAATCAAGAAATAGCCATAAATAAAAAAAATACCTAAAATAGAACTGGTATAAATGAACTTGGGTGTTACATTATACCCAACTACAAAAAGAATTTCATCCTCGAAATTCCCGGGATAAGAAAAGATAAACAAACATGAATCTACAAGAAGAGATCTGGAAACTTCCGTCGAATCTTGTCTTCTCGTTCCCAAGTCGATTCTCGGTGCAAGCGATTCCCCCATGAAACAAGTACGAGAGAGATAATCTTGTTCTTGAGGACCTTTTCTTTTCGATCAACAATCGATGTCGGTCGTTCCTCATAAGTCAAATCCTCCCTTACAGTCAGCTCCGAATGATCTAGCACGCGTGTTTCATCTCGAACATACTTACGGAGTTGAGATACATGGAACACGTTATGAAAACTCGCCAAAGATGGTGGTAAAGCCAATCGATAAGCCACTTCTCCAACACGCTCGATAATATCGAAAGGCCCCATGAATCGAGGACTAAGATTGCCTCGACTCCCAAAACGAATCACTCCTCTAGCCGGTGATATTTTCAAGAATACAAGATCACCAACAGCGAACTCTAGAGGTCTTCTCGATATATCGGCCCAACTTTTCTGCCGATCCTGCCGATCCTGTGCTTCCTTCATATGATTCCGGATGGTATTAATTTTCTCTACTGTTTGCACGATCAAATCTGGTCCCGACAATCTTCGCTATCCAACATCGTCCCAACAGACGGGTGAGCAACACTTGCGACCATATAATGCTTCGAATGGAGCCATCTGAATAGTCGCCTGAAAGCTGTTATTATTCGAGAACTCCACCAAGTGTAGATGATCCTCCCATGAACCCTTGAAGTCCAACATGCAGGCTCTCAACATATCTTCAAGAGTTTGGATCGTTCTCTCCGACTGGCCATCTGTCTGGGGATGATAAGCAGTGCTAAACTTCAATCGCGTCCCCAAACTTTCCTGTAAACTCCTCCAGAAATACGATAAGAATCGGGTATCACGATCGGAAACGATGCTCACAGGTACTCCATGCAATCGCACAATCTCCTGCATGTACCGTTCTGTTAACGCTTCCGTTGACTGACCAACTCGAAATGGTATGAAATGAGCTGCATTGGTCAATCGATCAACAACCACCCAAATTGCATTGTTGCCTTTTGGACTCCGCGGTAAGGCTGTCACGAAATCCATGGTTATATATTCCCACTTCCACTGAGAAATCGGAAGTGGTTGCAATAAACCAGCTACTCTTTGATATTCAGCCTTAACTTGCTGACACACCAAGCACTTCGCTACAAAGCGGGCGATCTCCCTTTTCATGCCTTCCCACCAGAAATGCTGTCGTAGATCACGGTACATCTTCGTGCCTCCTGGATGTACGGAATATGCGGAACTGTGTGCCTCCTTCATAACTTCTTCACGAATATCTCCTTTCAGCACACACAAACGGCTACCATATCGCAACGAACCATCTTCATGAATCAACAAGTCTGCTCGAAGTCCTGCTTCAACCTGTTCTCGAAACTTCTACAATCTTGGGTCCTGTGATTGCACTGCTTTAATATTATCGATCAATGACGACTGTACTTGCAGCTGCATCAACTGTCCTGAAGAATGTGGTAACATGATCTCCAACTCGAATCTCCGAAAATCTTCGATAAGCTCCTTCTGTGTAGTCAACATCCGAATTGCTGGCAACCGACTAAGCACATCCGGCACTACATTAACTTTCCCCGGATGGTACTTGAGATCAAGATCATAGTCAGCTATCAGCTCCAACCATCTACGCTGGCTCATGTTGAGCTCTTTCTGCGTGAACACGTACTTTAGGCTTTTGTGATCGGTGAATACTTCGACCCTTTCGCCCAATAAATAGTGTCTCAAAATCTTCAAAGCGAAAATCACAGCTGCCAGCTCCAAATCATGAGTTGGGTAATTCTTCTCATGGGTCTTCAACTGTCTCGATGTGTAGGCTATAACCTTTCCATGTTGCATCAAAACACATCACAAACCTTTCCCAGACGCGTCACTGTGAATCACCAATCCTCCGGAACCGTCTGGTACGGTCAAAATAGGAGCGGTTATCAAGCTTTGCTTCAATACCTCAAAAGCTGAGGTACAACTATCCGTCCAAACGAACGGTACTTACTTCTGCGTAAGCTTGTTCAAAAGCTCAGCCAATCGAGCAAAATTCTCCACGAACCTTCTATAACATCCAGCAAGTCCAAGAAAACTTCTGATCTCCGCTACATTCTTCGGAATTGGCTAATCTTGAACTGCTGCAATCCTCTCAGGGTCAACGGCGATTCTATCTCCGGATACGACATGCCCCAAAAACTTCACTTCTTCAAGCCAAAACTCGCACTTGCTCATCTTTGCATATAATCTTTCTTGCATCAACGTCTGCAGTTCGATCCTCAAGTGTTCTGCATGCTCTTCTAGGCTCCTCGAGTAGACCAGAATATCATCAATGAACACCACTATAAACTGGTCCAAGAACGGTGAAAAGATTCAGTATATCAAGTCCATAAATATCGCCGGTGCATTCGTGATTTCGAATGGCATCACTAAATACTCGTAATGTCCATATCGAGTTCGGAACGCAGTCTTGCAAATATCCTCTGATTTAACTCGAACTTGATGATATCCGGATAGCAAATCCAGCTTCGAGAATGTTGGGGTCAAAATTTGTACCCCGGTTGACCAAGTCAAAGTCAAAGTCAACCCCAAGCCAGATGGGCCCAAGCCCAGGCCATGTGGGCCTATGCCCAAGTCGAGCCCACGGCCAGCCTCCCCATGCCAACATAAAAATCATGTAATAAATAATTTTAATGTAATTTTTTTTTGCATGAATGGGCATAAAGCCGAATTTTTGTAAAGTCCATGGTTTATATGCAAAAAAAAAAAATAGCACATGAGACATGAGATAGGCAAAATACCATTTTGAAAAGCCCAAGGGGTTATATGTAAATGTGTAAGCCTATATAAGGCAACATGATGATAAATAAAGCATACACTTTTTCATTCCCTCAAAAATCTAGGGTTCATTGTGCTTCCTTCTCTTTCCTCAAGGTTCTAAACCTTCTTCCCCTTTTTCAATTAAATCAAGAGTTTTACTCTTCCTTTCCCAAAACTAAATAGTTTTTCACCACAGAACCCACAAAGAGGAGCTCAGATCTTCCATTAGATCTCAAAATGAGAGATTTTTAAATCCCACCCCCTTTCTCCAAGATCCGGCCAACCGACAGGAAGAAGAAGGAGACCCATCTCCAAAAATCTCATCTTGGGAAGATCCAGAGCCAAAGGGAGAAACAAAGCAGCCCCCCTTTGATCATTTCTAAATATTTTTAGGAGTCTAACTCCATTCAAGATCCATTGGAGTTTAACTCCCTAAATTAATCTCTGTCAGAAGTTCAACTCGATAAGTCAAATCGGGAGCACAGCTCCCAGTGCAGGGACCAAGTCGCGTGCCGGGCACGTGGGGTACAGGCGCTCTGGCACACAGCGCCCGCATGCCAGGCACGTGGGGTGCTGGCGTTCTGGCGCACAGCGCCCGCATGCCTGGCACGTGGGGCGCTGGCGCCTTCTCCCACGCATCCTTTGGATGCCCCTTTCCCTTATATATATATATATATGTATACACACACACACATACATACTCCACAACACTGTCCCCGTTAGAAAAAATTTCTAGCGGGGTGCTGTTCCGCATCCCGCAAAGGGGCTGCTAGCCCCCTTGACCCCCAGCCCGCTATCCGGGTAGCGGGACCCCTGTAAAAACTCTGTGGGGCCCCCGATATATCTAAAACCCCTTCAAAACATAACATTGTACATTGAGTTCGCATGACCAGTTTAACCCGTTAATTGGAGGTTCTCTCGCTCCAAAGGCGAGGGGTAATTAACGGCAACTTAGTCTGCGGCTGCCGGAGATTTGGATCCCCATGATCAATGAACCCCTGCCTACCATAGGCAGGGAGAATCTGTAGTACGCCTGACAAGCGCACGCGTATTCCCATCTCAATGGGGTGACGAAAAACACCCTACAGATTCTGCCACGCCCGGTGGGACTAATCTCTCCTCCCATATTTTGGGTTAAATATCCATGCGAACTCAATCAACATATACATTGATTTCCTGTACTGAAATCATGTTTCTATTTGCAGGGTTAACAATTTTCAATTTCCATCTTCTAACGCAAGTCGGTATTTGAACGACTTTCCTTGGCTCCAGCTGGGGGCAAGGCCATCAACGTCAACGAAGAAACGGGGCATCTCGGGCAAGTTCCAGCGGTACCCTCAACAACTGCTCAATCGGGTATCTTCTCTAAGTTCCCCGTCAGATGACCTCTAAGTCGTTAAACTGGAAATATTTGACCACTAAGTCGTTAAGCTGGAAACAGATGATCTCTAAGTCGTTAAACTGGGCATAATAGACCCCTAAGTCTTTAAACTGGAAACATATGACCACCACGTCGTTAAACTGGAAACAGATGACCACTACGTCGTTAAACTGGAAACAGATGACCTCTATGTCGTTAAACTGGAAACAGTAGACCTCAAAGTCGTTAAACTGGAAACAGTAGACCTCTAAGTCGTTAAACTGGGAACCGCCGACCACCATGTCATTAAACTGGGAATAATCGACCTCTAAGTCATTAAACCGGGGGTGTAAAAATGTGTAAATAAAACAAATATATATATAATAAAAAGCCGAAATGATGGGGCAACTCGCAATAAAATTCAGCGAGTAAAAATAAAGATGAAAATAAAGCCAAAATGATGGAGCAATCGCGAATAAATAGCCGAAATAATAGGGCAATCGCGACCTTCGTGATAAGAAAAGCTGAAATGATAGAGTAATCACAGTAAAAAAAATGGCGAATGATGAGTCGCTCCTTGTACCATATTCCAGTGCAACGATACAAACGCTAACCAAAACTCAAATCCCAAACGGCGAATGATGAGTCGCTTCTGGTATTATATTCCAGTGCAGCGATGCAGACGCCGTCCAAAACTCAAATTCCCAACGGCGAATGATGGGTTGCTCTTGGTACCATATTCCAGTGCAGCGATGCAGACGCCGTCCTAAACTCAAATTCCCAATGGCGAATGATGAGTCGCTCCTGGTACCATATTCCAGTGCAGCGATACAGACGCCAACCAAAACTCAAATTCCCAAACGGCGAGTGATGAGTCGCTTCTGGTACCATATTCCAGCGCAGCGATGTAGACGCCGTCCAAATTCCTAAATTCCCAACGGCGAATGATGAGTCGCTCCTGATACCATATTTCAGTACAGCGATGCAGATGCCAACCAAATTCCAAATCTCATAGCCCAACGGCGGATGATGAGTCGCTTCTGGTACCATGTTCCAGTACAGCGATGCAGATGCCGACAAAGTCCCGAAATTCTTTCGGCCCTACGGTCTGGATCATACATCCTGCAAAACCGTATACAATCCACGGGCGTAAAACGATCCCAATCTCTCCCAAGTCCTACCGACGAGACCACGTTCAAAGTCCCGCCAGCGATCAAAAACAAAATAAAAAAAAGGGTATGTCCACAAGCAAAATGGGTACGGATGAAAACCTGAAAGGACTCCATGAGTAAAAACAGCAGGACTGCCGGCGAATTTGTGAAAACCCGAAAGGGCGTAAACTCGTAAAAAAGAGATGAAATGCACTCGTAAAGTCCTTTCGACTTTGTGAAGAGAAAATTCCCGCGTGAGATCCTTACGACTCACAAAGGAAAAACACACTTAGGAGTCCCCACGACTCCTAAGGAGAAAATACACCTACTGGATCCTTACGACTCATAGGGAGAAAATGCTTTTATGGAACCCTTACGGCTCATAAAATTGAAAAGTCTTAGGTGATAAGGACCTAAAACCTGTCTCCTAAGCTATCGCTTCCTAATAAGCAAACGCAAATGATGATTCCCTCCTGGTACCATATTCATGTATAGCGATGCTGATGCCAAACAAAAACCAAAATCCCCATATCCACTCATGGCAAATGATGATTCACTTCTGGTACCATATTCCAGTGTAGCGATGCCGATGTAAACCCAAATCAAATCAAACTAACGAGCTCTGCGTCGGAATCATGCTTCGTCTCAGAGTGTACCCCGCGTTGAAATCAAGCTTCACCTCGGTGTATCTGCCTTCCCTGTCACAATTATGATTCGGCTCGGAATCAACCAGCGACTTTCTCGTCAGAATTATGCTTCGACTCGGAATCAAGTCAACCAGCGGCCTCCTCGTCAAAATTATGCTCCGTCCTGGAATCAATTCAACCGCCGACCTCCTCGTCGGAATTATGCTCTGTCCTGGAATCAAGTCAACCGCCGACCTCCCCGTCGGAATTAAGCTCCGCCTCGGAATCAAGTCGACTAACAAGCTCTGTGTCGAAATCATGCTTCGTTTCAGAATGTACCCCGTGTTGAAATCATGCTTCACCTCGGAGTATTTACTTTCCCTGTCGGAATTATGCTTCGCCTAGGAATTAACCTCTGCATCGAAATTTTGCTTCGGTCAGAATGTCTGCTGCCCGTCAGAATTATGCTCTGACCCATTTGGAATCATGCTCCACTCATCGAAATCATGCTCTGATCCCTCAAATCATGCCTCTACTCGTCGGAATTATGCTCCGACTCTTCGGAATTATGCTCCGATCCTTGGAATCATGCTCCGCTCTTCGGAATTTTGCTCTGATCCCTGTAATCATGCTCCGCTCTTCGGAATTATGCTCCGATCCTCGGAATTATGCTCCGGCTCTTCGGAATTATGCTCCGATCCCTGGAATCATGCTCCGCTCTTCGAAATTATGCTCCGATCCCTGGAATCATGCTCCGCTCTTCGGAATTATGCTCCGTTCTTTGGAATCATGCTCCGCTCTTCGGAATTATGCTCCGATCCCTGGAATCATGCTCCGCTCTTCGGAATGATGCTCCGATCCCTAGAATCATGCTCCGCTCTTCAAGAATGATGCTACTATCCTCGGAATTATGCTCTGATCCCCGGAATTATGCTCCCGGGATGATGCTCCACCCCTGGAATGATGTTCCACCTCGAAGTCCAACTTCAAGATCCATCAATTTCATGCACACAACTCATATACGTGATGTACATTCATTAATGGGGGGCACTTTGTTGGGGTCAAAATTTGCACCCCGGTTGACCAAGTCAAAGTCAAAGTCAACTCCAAGCCAGGTAGGCCCAAGCCCAGGCCAAGTGGGCCCATGCCCAAGTCGAGCCCGCGGCCAGCCTCCCCATGCCAACATAAAAATCATGTAATAAATAATTTTAATGTAATTTTTTATGCATGAATGGGCATAAAGCCGAATTTTTGTAAAGCCCAGGGTTTATGTGCAAAAAGAAATAGCACATGAGACATGGGATGGGCAAAATGCCATTTTGAAAAGCCCAAGGGGCTATATGTAAATGTGTAAGCCTATATAAGGCAATATGATGATGAATAAAGCATACACTTTTTCATTCCTTCAAAAATCTAGGGTTCTTTGTGCCTCCTTCTCCTTTCTCAAGGTTCTAAACCTTCTTCCCCTTTTCAATTAAATCAAGAGTTTTACTCTTCCTTTCTCAAAACTAAATAGTTTTTCACCACAAAACACACAAAGAGGAGCTCAGATCTTCCATTAGATCTCAAAAGGGGGAGATTTTTAAATCTCACCCCCTTTCTCCAAGATCCAGCCAACCGACAGGAAGAAGAAGGAGACCCATCTCCAGAAATCTCATATTGGGAAGATCCAGAGCCAAAGGGAGAAACAAAGCAGCCCCCCTTTGATCATTTCTAAATATTTTTAGGAGTCTAACTCCATTCAAGATCCATTGGAGTTTAACTCCCTAAATTAATCTCTGTCAGGAGTTCAACTCCATAAGTCAAATCGGGAGCACAGCTCTCAGTGCAGGGACCAAGTCCCTTTTGCTGCTGATGCCGAGTACCCGCGTGCCAGGCACGTGGGGTGCTGGCGCTCTGGCGCCCAGCGCCCGCGTGCCTGACACATAGGGTGCTGGCGCCTTTTTCCATGCATCCTTTGGATGCCCCTTTCCCTTTTATATATATATATATATATATATGTATGTACATACACACACACATACTCCACAACACTGTCCCCGTTTGAAAAAATTTCTAACGGGGCGCAGCCCCGCACCCCGCAAGGGGGCTGCTAGCCCCCTTGACTCCCAGCCTACTATCCGGGTAGCGGGACCCCTGTAAAAACTCTGCGGGCCCCCCGATATATCCAAAACCCCTTCAAAACACAACATTGCACATTGAGTTCGCATGGCCAGTTTAACCCATTAATTGGAGGTTTTCTCGCTCCAAAGGCCGACAAACTCTAGGCAGGGGGAATCTGTAGTATGCCTGACAAGCGCGCGCGTATTACCATTTCAATGGGGTGACGAAAAACACCCTACAGTGAATACCCTCGCGCCACTAAGCTGCTCGAACAATTCGCCAATGCGAGAGATCGGGTACTTGTTCTTAATAGTCACCCGGTTTAATTCTCGATAATCGATGCACATCCTCCTTATGTCATCTTTCTTCTTGATTAGAAGAACTGAAGTTCCCCAGGGTGAATTGCTGCTGCGAATCCAACCCTTCTCTAGCAATTCGGTAACCTGCTTCTTTACTTCTTCCAACTCCGCTGGTGCCATTGGATAATATGCCTTTGAGATTGGTGCTGCACCAGGAACAAGATCAATCCTGAACTCCACATCTCGTTTTGGCAGTAAACCTGAGATGTCCTCAAACACGTCCATGAACTCTCGAACTACAGTTGGCACTTCCTCCTTTTCAACTTCCATCGACAAAAGAACGGTGTTTGTCGGCCTAGCCCTAAACTCGACTAGCCCGACAGAACTGCTACCTCCAGCAAAAACAAACTCCGGGTGTCTGGGAGTCTGGAAAATCACTTTCTTTGCCCTACAATCAATGTGGGCATGGAAAGTGCCGAGAAAATCCATTCCCAAGACAACATCATAACTACCGGTATCAATCACCAAGAAATCTGCAAATAACTCTCGTCCGCAGATAACAATTGAACAATCCTTGCACTCACTACTAGATATGATTTTCCCGTTCCCAGTGTGTATGTCCCAACAACTAGAAAGGGTCGTGCAATAAATCGAATGTGCAGCAATAAACTTGGACGACATAAAACAATAGGATGCACCAGAATCGAATAGTACTAATCCGGAAAAACCATGAACAAGTAGGATACCTGAAACGACCTTGGCCTCTTCGGCCTTCAGAGTAAAGGCTCGTGCTTGATTAGGTCCCTGAGTTATCTACTTTTGCCCCTGCATCTGCCTCTGCGGTGGTTTCTAAGCCTCTTCCATCAAACGAAACTTCGACGGACAAGTATCAACGGTATGATCAGCTGATCCGCAAATAAGACAAAGTCCAAGCCTCTTTCGACAATCTCTCCGAAAGTGACTCGATCGCTGGCAGTAGTCGCAAAATACCCTTCTTTTCTGCTCGGGTGTGACGGGCCTCTTCATAGGTACAACACCACGTTGGTTCACCGGATTACCTCTGCGTAAAGGAGCTCGGTTTGGCGTAAACGCTGGTTTCCGTACTACTACGGTCTGCTGCTGTGTATCCTTGGTCTTCGTCAATAGGCTCTGCTGCTCCCTAGCTGCCTTAAGAACTTGCGAGAAAGTGGTCAATCCCAGAGATATAATGTATCTCTGGATTTCCATGTCCAAACTGCACATAAACCTTCGTGCTCTATCTACATCATTGGCAACTAAAGGTCCTGCGAATCGACTGAGACGTGTCCACTCAGCCGCATGTGCATCCACGGATCCGCCATTCTGCTTCAGACTGATAAATCTTTCTTCCATTTCTTCCCGTGCAGTCTGCGAAAAGAACTTATCCAAGAAACTCTGTGAGAAAGTTGCCCAACTGATCGGCTTGGGCAAACGGGTCTCTTCCACAAGCCACCACTCACGGGCATAGTCCACTAATTGGATGCGTACAACATCCACTCTCTGGTCCTCCGGAATCTGTGCTGCAACGAGCAGAATCTCCGTATCGACTAGCCACTGATCCGCTGGCAACGGCTCCTCCAAACCAGTGAAAGTGGAAGGACCAAGTCTCCTGAAACCTGCAACGGTACCTACACGCTGTACTGGTTTGGCTGCAACAGTGGTTACGGACTGCTGGACGGTCCGCAAACCTTCCTGAAAAGCTTCGGCTTGCCGCTGATTCTGCTCGGTTTGCCACTTCTGGTTCTCCAGCATCCCACGAATTACTCCAAGCAATGCGGCGTCATCAAAACGCCTCTGGTACGATCGCACTTCTCTATCTGCCATGATTCTGATGTCAAGACACTGAAGAGGATTAGCATGATAAACAAGATTCAATAAACAAGATACAAGAAGCAAGATAGCAATGGATTCAAGGATGGCAAGATAGCAATAAGGCAAGACATGTTCCTAGTTACTAGTTTTCTGATTCGTGTATTGGGTCCAATACCCAACTACAAAGAATCAAACCCGGTTAACCTAAATCCTATGGCTCTGATACCAAACCAATCATGTCATGCCCCGCTTCCCAAAGTGCGCTAGGATCGGCACGTGACAGAGCCAACCATGCTACCTGTGGTTAAGAAACATCCTTCCACAGTCACATTACGCCTGTCTATAAGATATCAAGAACAGTAGAAATAAAATAAAACTATCTAATACATGTCCATCTACCAGAATAAACGAGTCAAGAAATATAAATGTGCGGAAGCAATAAATCCAATAATCAATAATATCTGGAAAGTACGTCCCAAATACGGGCTCACATCAAGAAATGAAAGTACGGAAAGAAAACTAGACTAAGCTAAACACTAACATGCTCCTCACTGATCGGCATGTCGGCTGAAATACTCCTGGTCAGCCAGCGAAAGAGATAAAGGGACTGGGCCATGCAAAACTCAGACGTCAGTGCGTCATAATATCAACAATAGTAAGTAACCAGAATACACAGGATATGCAGGCATGAATATAAATGATAACATGAATATAACCAGTAAACATGGATATGGAGAGAGGGGGGAATACGTGGTTGGGGTTTTGTAGGTTAGGATATATTCAGAATAGGATTATGCAGAGAGAATCTTCTGTTAGGCTTTGATTAGGATGTTAGGATTTAAATATATATATATATATATATATATATATATATATATATATATATATATAGTTAAGACTATTATACTTATTTAACAGTTTACTACACAAAGGATTTTATATTATATATTGTGAGATTTTGGTTAAAACAAAAATAGTCCAAAACGCGCTTGGGTTAGGTCTAAAATTATGGTTTGAAAATACGGATAATATGCGTGTCAACCAAAACCAAAATAAGATATCCGGGTAACGAAAAATGTATACCCCCAAGAACGGATACACGTAGTGTGCACGTAGCTATCCAAACGGGTCCGTTTCACTGAACGGGACGAGAACGCGATATACGGATGCCACGACAAGGTTAAGGATATGATGCAGGCCATGCAAGATATTTTTAAAGTATTTTATTTGACTTTATATGTTATATTGAAAAATGCAGATGTCAGATCTAACGCAGTTACATAATATGAAAGTGCACGGATTCTTATAACTAGCCGGGATAAATCATAAACATGAATTAAGACGAGTTTCCAGCATGCGGGTCGGGTCAGATGCAACCACAGATACCAGTTATACTATTCGCACCCATAATACAATAAATCAAGAAATAGCCATAAATAAAAAAATACCCAAAATAGAACTGGTATAAATGAACTAGGGTGTTACATCAACGGTTCAAAGAGAATCCTTCATTGGAACTTTTTCACAACCCATGTCTAGATGTGAAGTAGAGTTGGAATTGAATAGTGAAAAAGAACAAGAGATCCATCAAAGTCAAACCAAAACCAATTCTTTTGATCTCGACACCTTCCATCCTGCACCCCAACCGAATATATTCAATATTCAACCGCTTTATAGTCTAAATGATGAGGTGCCCGAGAATAACATATTTGACTTTGGTAATAGTGAGTGTAAAAGAGAGTTTGACACCATTTCAAATCAAACTGATTCTTATTCGACTACACTTGATATTTCAAACCTTCCAACTCCATAAAGTGAACCAAGTGATTTATCGATTGAGAATAGTATAATTGATTCGTTTGATTTGACCGAAAGTGCTAGTAAGAGCGGTGATGAGAATATCATTGAAAATGAACCTGTTATGTTGGATGAGTTGAATTCTCCGACCCATCATGTCCCTTCTATTGAATACGAACATTTTCTTGTACAATTAACCGATTCTATTCTTACCAACGACCTATCCGATAAGCAGAACGATAGTCAGCCTTCATCTCCCACATCTAGTTCAACAACGCTCGACACACAAGTTTCGAGTTAGAATATTTTGATGAATCACACTCCGATATTTCGAGTTCTATGATTCTTGAAAGACCGCTCGATTTAGAATATTTTGAGAAGGAGGGAGATGATCATTTCGAATCTCCTACCTCTATAATTTCTAACAAATCGAGTGTTTTGAATCTTGGTGCGTAAAAGACTGACCTTGGAACTTTCAACCGTCCTAGTGAATCTGCATATTCCATCAATATAGATATCGATGAAATTATTACTCGGACCATTGATGAAAGTTTTGAAGACATTTTCGCCGAAGAACTCGCATTCCTGAAAGACATGGATGTTGTGATGAATCAATCTCCATCCGAAAAAGTTGAATCACCACTCCTTCTTCTTATCCCATACGAGAATGTGACTATTCCATCCATTCCTAACCATTCACATTCTCATTTTCGTTCACTATCACTATTTCGTCTCGACCAACCGAGACGTAAACTCGATCGATTACGCCTCTTATCTCCCCACTTCTTCACATCTATGATCTTTCACCGACTATGTTATTATATCGATAAAATATTCGAATGGTTAGTATTGACTTTTGGTCTTTGTAAAACTTTGCATAGACCAATAACTTTACCCCCTTTTTATAATTTTAAATGTTTAATACTGTTTCACTCAAGTTTCGGGGGGGGAGAAAAATATTTTGGCTCTTGAAAGAAAAACAAAATTTTTACAAAATTGTGAGCCAAAAATAAGTTTGGGAGAGGATTTCACTATCATTGACTTTTTGGTCCCCTTTTGCTAATAATTGAGAAATTTTTCCTCCCAAGTCTACAGGTTTTTAAGCTTAACAAATGATATCAGTGAAAACAATGCAGCAAATAGGTTTGGAGGAGATTTGTGCTTATTCACGCATCATTTTGCATTATACTAAATAATAGCACAAAAAAAATTTAAAATTTTTTGATAATAAAAGTTAGGATGTTTAAAATACATATGAAAAATAGGAAGAGATTCAAGAAAAGCACGAAAATTAGATGTTTTAAAACTAAACTAGTAATAGGTAGTCACGAGTTGTTGTCCCAAGGGTTAGTAAGATGAAAGGAATCGCTAATCTGAGAATAGAAATAAGTCTGAAAAATAGTCCATATTCTTGAGTCGAAACTTCTGAACGTTGATAACCTACTATACGCACTTGCACAGATCTTGAAACTTGGGATAGTAGAGAATACCTTGAAATGCTCTTGTCTAAAAACCTTATTATGAAGAAAAAAAATATACAAACAAAAATATAAATGAAATAAAAAAATTGGTGAAGAAAAATAAACGCTGGATTTGTAATTACTTAAGGCAGCATAAAAAAATTATATAGCGAGGGTGCTTTATCACCTAGTGTCTTAGACCAACTGGTTTGGGAGCTACTGCTAAACCTTAGGTGTTGCAAAACTAGGATATTGCTAATTACGCCTTAATGAGTGAGCACATTTGGTAATCGGTTGGTTAGTACCTCAAGAAGTATTAACGGTCGCATGAAAAATGTGTGAGCAATTCCATCTATAAAACATTCACCGATTAAAAAGTACTAAGAAAGATGGACAAGAGTATGATAGCTTGAATTGAATTCTCTAAAGTGTAGTGATATCTTTTACACACACGTAGGGATATATGATCGATATTTGGAAGAAAGGTAGAGAGGAAGACTAAATACAATATTTTATTGAGAGATGATATGATTTCTGACATCTTTTCATGACTATTAAGATAGGGCTCATAGCTACTAAAAAGCTGGTATAGTTTGAAACTTTTATTTTCAAGTTCTTTCTTTTACATGTTTTTTTTTTATCTTTGTATGTATTTTTCATTATCTTTTTTTTATTATGGGATTTTGTGGGTATAATCCGCTGAAAACTCTCAGGAGACAAAACTCCTCCTTCTAGTTTTAGGACTATATAAGGGACCGAGAGCTGCATATTTAAAATCATCACTGATGAGATTAAGAGATCCAAGAGGTCCACGTATCCGAGTGATCATCATCTATTCATCTACCTCCAACAAAAGAGAGGTCTAGAGCAAACTAGGGTTCTTGTAATCTACTTTCTAACGAGCAAATTTGCAAATGCAATAGTTGATTAATAAAGGTAGTGTTTTTATTATTTTTTGCAATTAATTTCCGCATTTACTTTCCGCACTTATTTTCTGCATCTTAACCATGTTTTCACTCTTCTTCATCCTTTCTTCTAGTTTAAATATGAGCGAGTAATTCCTAGCTTGCTAGGGTTCGTAGGATAGGGTAGAACAATAGATGAGAAAATCTTTTAACTTCTTTTATACATTTTAAAGTTTATAAATTTTAGCAAAATAAATGTTAACATCCTTATCGGATGCGCTACCAATTTATTGATAGTCACGCCCACAATGTGAGATTGGTTTAACACTTATTTTGTTAAGGGCTAGACATGAATAGAGATCAACACAAGGACAAGAGTTAGCAGTGGGGAAACCCTAGTTTCTTCCAAGAACCCTAATCTACATTCATCACTATCGATCTAGTTTTAAACTATTAAAATATAAAAGAGTCATTTTTAATTATTCATCCATTACTACTAAGTCCTATGAACCCTACAAGCCTTTTCTTCATAAATTCTATATCCATAACGACAAAACAACTATCCCATCTTCAATCAACTTGTCTAAAGTAAGAAAAGAGTTCACGTTTCCCTGCGGACGACTCGTACTCATGCCACTAGTTACTAGCGACACCGTCTTGATTGCGGTTATTTACGAAAACACTTCTTCCGCAAACGATCAACCAACATTTGATTGTTCTTTTAAAAAGAGTGTTGTGTTGTAAATAAAGTAACCGCAACCAGGACGGTGTCGCTAGTAGCTAGCCGCGATGAGTACGGGTCATCCGCAGGGAAACGTGAACCTTTTTCTTGTTTTAGACGAGTTAATTGAAAGATGGGTTGATTGGTTGTAGATCTATTTCAATACGGATGTAGATTTTATAAAAAAAAAAGAGGCTTGTACGGTTCATATGACTTAGTAGTAACGGATGACTAATTAAAAATGACTCCATTTATCTTTTAATAGTTTAAAACTAGATCATTAGTGATGAATGTGGATTAGGCTTCTTTTGGAAGAAACTAGGGTTTTCCCACTCTTAGTCCTTGCATTGATCTCTATTTATGTCTAGCCCTTAACAAAACAAGTGTTAAACAGACCTCGAATCGTGGTCGTGACTAGCAATAGATTGGTAGCGCGCCCGATAAGGGTGTTAACATTTATTTTACTAAAGTTTATAGACTTTAAAATGTATAAAAGATGTTAAATGATTTTATCATCTATTAATCTACCCTAGCCTACGAACCCTAGCAAGTTAGGAATTACTCGCTTATGGTTTGAGATAAGAAGAAAGGAAGAAGAAGAAAACATGATTAAGATACAGAAAGTAAATGCAGAAAGTAAATGCGGAAAGACTAATAAAAAGACTACATTTATTAATCAACTATGGCATACAACTCTCCATATAAAATAGATTACAAAGAACCCTAGTTTTTGCTCTCGCTCTCTCTCTTGTTGGAGGTAGATGACTAGCTGATAATCACCTGGATGCGTGGATCGGTTTAGACCTCTTGATCTTTTCGGTTTGATGATCTTCAAAGTATAGCTCTCGGTCCCTTATATAGGCACTAACCCAGAAACCCTATATGCCATATGTGATGATTTGTTGTTACGATCTTATCCAAAAAATCTCAAATTCAACGGCCACAGAACTGCCGCGGATCCGCCGTAAATGTGCTATTTTGGCCACCCAACCGCCGCGGTTTAGTTTCATCACGTTTTGAAAATTTTTCAGGTCTCTGGTGTTGACATGTGTAGATCTTCTAGATGTCTAGATTCTGAGAATCTAACTCTGAGTCTCTGCCGTTACTAGATCTTATGATTTGCATCAATATTTCGGCAGATTTGATTCCGACATCACGGATCTCTTGGATTACAGACCTGGGCTAATATATGCACAATATCTCAAGTCATAGTGTTAGTAGTATTTGGTATTATTTTGAGATATTATCCTAACCATTTTATATGATATTAAATTTTAAGAATATTGATTAGAAATATTTGATATGATATACATATTCTAATTATTAATATTTCATATAAATATTATATGCATGTATTTTCCCTCATTATGTTAAATATAATATAGAAATATATGATAAAAAACTTTTTACACATAAACCATCATATGTTCTATAATTACAATAAATACCTTTTAGAACTTAACAATAGTGGCGAATGTTCCCTTAAAAAAAGGGATGATGGAAAGTTCCCCACTAAAACAGCCCCACGTGTTTAACACGTGAGCGCTTATATGCAACGCATATAAGCGTAGCAATTAAAACAATTGCTAGGCTAAGACAGCCCCACGTGTTTAACACGTGAGTGCCTATATGCAACGCATATAGGCACAGCAATTAAAATAATTGCTAGGCTAAGACAGCCCCACGTGTTTAGCACATGAGTGCCTATATGCGTGCCTATATGCAACGCATATAGGCACAGCAATTAAAACGAATGCTAGGATAAAATAGCCCCATGTGTTTAGCACGTGAGTGCCTATATGCAACGCATATAGGCACAGCGATTAAAACAATTGCTAGGCTAAAACAGCCCCACGTGTTTAACACGTGAGTGCCTATATGCAACGCATATAGGGACATCAATTAAAACAATTTCTAGGCTAAAACAGCCCTCGTGTTTAACACGTGAATGCCTATATGCAATGCATATAGGCACTGTAATTAAAACAATTGCTAGGCCAAAACGGCCCCCCACGTGTTTAACACGTAAGTGCCTATATGCAACACATATAGGCACTGCAATTAAAACAATTACTAGGCCAAAACGGCCCCACGTGTTTAAAACGTGAGTGCCTATATGCAACGCATATAGGCACCGCAATTAAAACAATTGCTAAGCCAAAACGGCCCCACGTGTTTAACACGTGAGGGCACTTCACTACGTAGAATTAAATTCTACTCAACAAGGAACCGTTGGATCAAAGATCCAATGATGATTAAGTATAGGATTAAATTCTATTGAACTTTCAAATAAGAAATGATATTTTCTGTTAAACAGAAAGTTGGCAAATCAAAGATCTCATAAGTTGGAAAATATTTTTCATATCCTCTTAAACAAAGAAGGATTGTGCTCCGTTAAACCAAGCACCTTTGGATTAAAAATCCAACGGTGATTAAAAACCACCAACCTACAGAATAAATTCTGTATGGGAAAATATTTTCCTAATCTTGTTTAAGAAACAAGAAAATATGTTCTGTAAGACAGAAACCCTTGGATCAAAAATCCAACAGTGGGTAAAACCCCCCAAAATCAACTAGGATCTCTCAATGAGAGATTTCCTAAAACTAATCAACAAACTTCTCTCCACTATATAAAGAACTCATGACTTCAGGTTATAAAAAAGGGAGAAAAAGGAGAGAACGGGGAAAGAAACATACAGGGAAAAAAGGAGAAAGGGAGTTCAATTCTCTAAAAGAAGAAGATCCCCTTCTTAAAAACAAAAAAAAACCATAGGTAAGAAGAAAATACAGAGATTATCTTATCCCTTCTTCGCCTCTTTAAGGGTTTAACCCTTCATACAAGAACTTAGTTTTTCTTCTGGTTGAGGTCTACAAAAGCAGATCTCCCTACAAGTTGAGAATTTAATTCTCATCGGGAAGATTCTGTCATGCAGATTCAAAACTTAGGGGAAAGAACTAAGTTCAAAGAATTTAATTCTTATAAAAGTATATAGGAATTTAATTTCTCTGATAAAACTAGGGTTTAACCCTATAAAAAGAATTTAATTCTTATAAAACAAGAGACTTGAAATTCTCGAAACTCATATCCCAGCATCGTTAATATGATATCAAAATCTTCATGCACGTAGAAAGAAAGACTGATGATTCATTAGTGTTCAACACTATAAAGAAACCGCAAGTGTTTCCACACGCGAACACTTTTGATGAACAAAAAAAAGAATGGCTGAGACCGAGTCACGTGTTTCACACGCGAGCACTTAAAAAGAACAAGAAGTGCCTCCTAGGGCGGTCACGTGTTTTCCACGGGACCCCCAATCAAGTGCTTAGCACTTATATGAAAAAGGGAATAGACACAAAAACAGCGCTCACATTTTGAAGGCGCCTCACATGTTCGCACGCAAGCACCACAGGGTCCAACTGCTTAGCACTTATAAATGAAAGAAAAATAAAATCCAGAGAATATTTCCCATTTCGAGCGCCTCACGTGCTCACACGTGAGCCAAATGCATAGCACTTATAAAAGAAGAGGGAAGTAAAACCCAAAAAGGCAGTGCCCAACTTTGGGACGCCTCACGTGATCACACGTGAGTGCCACAAGAACTAAGTGTTTAACACTTATTTATAAACGGGGATTTGAACCCAATGTACAGCGCCAGCTTTGAGGTGCCTCACGTGCCACACGTGAGCGCCCCCCAAAATTCAGTGTTTAACACTGCTTTAGAACCTCACGTGGGAAGACGTGAGTGCTGAACGTATACTAGTGCTTAACACTATGGGAAGTCAACTCCAGCCTCAAGTTGGCTAAGTCTTCTTGAGATTAAAACATTTTCGATCTCCAAATAGATCGAGCCCCTATGCTCATGTCTTCCTAAACCGATCCTAGTCCCAAACACGACTAATGATCTTCCGACGGATATTCATCCCATATCTCCCCTCAATCTGGAAATTGGTTCAAGGGTACATCTCGCCACACCTCTGATAAATGTCGTTGTAATTCTTCAATGTTTTCAGAGAGGTGGCGGGTCCCGACAACTAACAACTCTTTGGTGTACTCCCAAACCGATGGGCACATCTCGTCCTTAAACTAGCTACGGACCGCAACGTCCTTAAACTAGCTATGGACCGTAACGTCCTTAAACTAAAACAATAGAGCCCAAATGCTCTTTTGTTGGACCTGAATGATCCTAAAACCTTGTTAAGTAGATCTTAGTCTAAAATTGAACTAACGTATTATTCATATCAGAATTTTGCATTATTATATCGCCCATTCTTAATCACATTACATATAAATAGATGCTTTTGATCCATATCTGCTAAATAGTTGCAGGTTACAGGTTCTCAGCTCGTTACAGTGAAATTCATGAAAAGTCGCTACAAATGTGAGACTATGACCAACAATAGATGAATCCGTATGATACCGCCTACCAGTTCAAGGAATAAATGAAAATCATTAGACAGTTCAATGCACAAAGCAAAAGGGCAGCACAAGATTCAAAACTTTAACGTGAAGCTCATGGCAAAAAGTCCATAACATTCTGCACTGTGGAAATCTGGAAGAAAATAGAAGAGATTCTGAGAAACCAAGTGAAGAAAACAGAAGTTAAAAGCAACATGAAGTACCCTGAGGAATTGAACCCATGATCCCACCAATTGGCCGCGGAACCGCGGCCAAACAGGCCTTTCTCCCACGATTCCGCGGCCGTGTTATACACGTGTCGGTGGGTATCGGTGCTTTGACCGGGCTTTCTTAGGGTAGTTTTGTAAATTCATGTGTGGATCAGAATGTAAATCTAGGGT
Source organism: Agapanthus africanus (assembly GCA_030015575.1). NCBI lineage: Eukaryota > Viridiplantae > Streptophyta > Magnoliopsida > Asparagales > Amaryllidaceae > Agapanthus > Agapanthus africanus. The sequence continues at coordinate 799,172,927 of CM057340.1, forward strand.
TTTCCTATCTATAAATAGGAGGGCTCAAAGCCAAATTTGGTGTGCCTCTTTTTGGTGTGCCTCTTTGGAGGATGTCTCTTTTTATTTCTCGATCTAGAATTTAATTCTCCATTGTAATGAGCTTTTAAGAGGTATCAATAAAAAGTAAGTTCCTTTATTTTTCTCGCATTTTTCTTATCGTATTTTATTATCTGCAATTATTATTTGTTAATCTAATTGTAGAATTTAATCTGCATTTTCTCTTATCTTGAATTTTATTTTTATCTTCCTAATGAGTGAGTAATTCCAAACTTGTTAGGGATAGGAGAGGGAACATTTGAGAGAAGGAAATCTCTCTCACTCCTCTCTTTGCCCAAATAATTTTATTTAAAGGACTCCCTTTAAATCAACCACACTCCGCTCACTACGGCACCCTATCCTACATGATAGCGGTGATTCCCTAGTAAACCGGTTGTGGTTGAATTAACCGGAGGTTAGGGCTAAGAGCCAATAACGGACGAACAAGGACCAAAAGAAAGAAACTAAGTTTCTTCCCAGTCGTGCTAATCCCTTGCCGATTACCCTAACACCTTTATTCACAACTAAGGCATTGAAAGAAGTGAGAAGATCCCTATTTCGAACTAACCTAATCCTAACCCTAGCAAGCTTTTTATCAACTTATTCTCATTCATAGATCTTAAAACAAACCACCAACTTTTTGGACTTAACTTGTTAGAACATAAAGAAAAGAACCCCTTCTCCCTGTGGATCGACTCGTACTCAACCGGCTAGCTACCAAGCGACACCGTCTTGATTGCGGTATTCTTAAATTTTAAAACGCAAACGCAAAATGCAAACAATCACGTATCCTTAACAAACATTTAAGTTGATCTTAATCTTAAACGAGATTAACGATCTTTAAATCAAACCAAACCCAAATCTAAGAATATACGGATTTGGACTAATCCACGTCTTACGGGCGACAACATAAATTAGTCTCCGTATACAATCCACGGGCAACCTAAACAAATAAAAACACATGACACAAAGTGAACTTCTGGAGCAGGAGAAAGTGGTTATCGCGATGCGGTAACGTAATTAACTGCAGGGGCTTACGCCTGCAGGAAAGAGCGTCCCAACAATAAAAAAAAATCCTCGCAAACGAGGGGGAATCTGATGAAGTCTGCTACAACGGCCGCATCCGTCCAAACCTTCGATACACGGTGCCATAAATCAACTTGGAATTTTTGGAGAGGTGGACGGATAAATCCAAATAGTATCTGCCCCCAAATTCAGGCAAGACGATCCACCTACCCGGTTCGTCCCCATTTTTCGGTGGTAAACAGATTCTGGCACGCCCGGTGGAACCTTTTCCTCTTTCCACTCCACACTTCTTGTGTCATGTTCGTGAACAAATCGTGGTTTTCTATGGTTGCTCCTGAATTCGAGATACTAAGATTTGGTGTCTTGCTCCTGTGCAGAGAAAAGAAGAATCAATGGCTTCCAAGTGTACATGCAACAGCAACACTCACTCCGTCCTCGCTGGAGGAGTGACGTACGAGCCAAATGCGACCTGCATCTTCTCAATGCTGGTGGAACAGGTGACTCAGGCCAGCACTGGATTGTTCTTTGGGACCATGATCCCGCCAGCAAGCTTCAGTGCCCTAGTGCCACCACAAGAAGCTTCCAAGAAGTCGGTCTTGCAATCTCCACGGCCCTTCTCAACGGGTCGTCCAATTCTAACGCCTTAGTCTTCAACAGGATGAGCCAAAGCTCCGGTGGGCCTGTAATGAGGCTCGCAATACCTAAAGAGGTTATCCCGAAACAAATAGTCGTTCCAGCTCCGGCGAGAGAAGCCGTCGACAGGGCTTCTCCTGCTAAAGGATCGGTCTTCGCAAGATTGGTCGTTCCAACTCCTGCTTCCGGCGAAGTCATCAAGACTGCTTCCCCTACCAAAAAGTCGGCCTTCGAAAGATTGACCGTCCCTTCTTAATGGACGTCGGTCTTCAACAAGCTGGCACCGGCAGTAGCCCTTCATCAGAGAAGGGGCATGATAAAGCCACTCACATAACTGAGGCAATTTTGTCTGCAAGGCATGCTCGACATTGGCACTGGCGCCGAGCGAGGAAAGATGGGGGCAACTCTCCCTCTGGACTTACTCCACCAGCTTCAATGGTGGAAGTTGACGCTGCTGTTCCAACTGGGAATAGTTTTGAACCGCTAAGAAGGGTGCGAAAGAACTCTCCGACCGCGGTGCTGAAGAAATCTCCCCCACCTATTGAAAACATGATACGGGAAAAGCCAGAGCAGCCCCTCAGGGGCTGTCCTCCCAAGTCCACAGGGTCTGGCGGAAGGTCCAAGATTCTGTTATCAATAAAGACTTCTCTTGCCGACTGAAGAAAACAAAGGCTCGGCAAGAAGAGGACCATCCCTCCACCATGCAGCGAGGGATTTCTTTCACTAAGGCGCCTGTTACAATGGCTCCTTCAGCTTCGACTTCTCACAAAAAGAGAAGGCCGAAGAATCTACCACTGCCGGCAGCAAATCCTAAAGTTGCTGTATCCAAACGCCCCAAGTCTGGGGGCATGATCGTGCACACAGTGTACATGGCTTCCGGAAAAGAGGAGAGTCGTGCTTCTGTGGGTCATCGGCCGCAAACTCGGTCGTTGACAAAGGCTCAGAAGCAACAACAAAAGCTTCAGGAGATGCTGACTGTAACACCCTAGTTCATTTATACCAGTTCTAGTTCATGTATTTCTTTATTTATGGTATTTTCCTGATTTACTGTGTTTTGGGTGCGGATAGTATTTTGACATCTGTATTTGCATCCAACCCGACCCGCTTGCTTGAAACCTGTCTTGATTCATGTCTATGATCTATCCTGACTTGTTACGTAGACTCGTGCACTTTCATTTATATATCTTGCATGCTGACATTTTATCTAGCAATTGCATTTTACAATATAACATTTTAAGTCACATAAAATATTTTTAAAAATGCGTTGCATGGCCTGCATGATACCCCTAACCCTGTCGTAGCATCCGCGCATTTTGTTCCTGTCTCGTTCAGTGAAACGGACTTGTTTGGATGGATACGCGCACGTACGTGCATCCGTTCTTGGGGGTATGTATTTTCGTTACCCGGACATTCATTTTTAACTTTGGTCGTCGCATATATTTTTCATATTTTGAAACTAAATTTTAGACCCGACCTGGGCGTGTTTTGGACTAAGTCTGTATTTACCAGAAAATCCAATTTTATTAAATATAATATCTTTAATAAAATCGACAGTTTAAAATTTAAATTAACTAACAGAATTTTTTAAATAAAATCCTAACCTATTTTTAACAAACCCAGCCCCACTCTTTCTCTCTCCTTTCTTCTTCTCTTTCTCTCTCTCTTTCTCTTTCCCCCTCGCTGTCTCTCTCTCTCTTCTTTCTTTCTCCTCTCGCGCCCTCTCTCTCCTCTCGCATTCACTGTTCATTCCTCGAGTCGCGTCACCGCCCGCGCGCTTACGGTCACCTCCCTTCACAAATCCCTTCCTTCCCTCCTTCTTCTCTCTATTTAAAACCCCGAGCCCACGACGAGGAAACCCATCAACCCACTGCAGCCTCCTCAAACCCTAACCCTAAAACTTCTCTACCTCCTCAAAACTCAGTCGAGCTTCTCCATTCTTTTCTTCTCCTCCTCCTCGTCTTCTCCTTCTTCTTTTTCCCGAGCACCCTGCACCACTCGAGAACCCATCACCACCCTGCACACCTCCATCACCGCCGATCACCTCCTCCTTTCGCCTCCACCTTCATCACCTTCTCTTTCTTTTCTTCCCTTCTCCCTCCTACACCAAACCCCTGCACCCAAACCCCAGCCAACAACAACACCAGAGCCCAAATCCTAACCTAACCCTAGCTCCTCAAACTCCCTCCACCGCCAATGACCACCTCTCCGCAATACCAGCACCTCCTTTCTGAAACCACAGAACACCTAAAACCCAGTAAGCCTCACCCATCCCTCTTCTTCTTCCTCTTCTTCTTTTCTTTTTCTTTAATCTTGTTTTAGCGTCGCCGGAAGTCGCGTAGCTGACGTTCCAGACGACCCCGTGGACATACCTTACCTGCGTGATCACCCTCTTGCATTGCTTGGACCCGTCCCGCGTGTCGTGCATGCATTGCGAAGTTTTACCAACGTCGGATGTGCCGTGCGTATCCGTATGGTGATCCATCGAGGCAAGTTAATCTTGCTACATGCTATGTTACTGTATTTACATCTATTTGAATAAATATAACACTTGTATTTTAAATCATGCATCCCATGTTATAGTTTTATAGATTTACGACGTCCGTTATGCATCCATATCGTTATTTACATATCTAGATACATGCTAATTCATCTTGCTACATGCTAGGTATAATATGGTGCATCCATATGAGTAAAGTGTTACCCGTTTATCACATTGTGCATCCATATTACAATTTTACAGTTTTCGGATACCCGTTTGCATCCATATCATTTAAAATATATATAACTGCATTTATAGATCACATTAACTCATATTATTATCGTAGTAACACCCCATACTTAATAATGCGCATCCCACTTAGTAATGGAACTATAAATGTAACCCTAATCGGTGTTTGTGTATCCATACCATTAATTGTATACCTATTTGCATTCCATGTTACATTATTACATATGATTGTTTTATTAGTACCCCATACTTGATATTGTGCATCCTACATAGTCATGATGTAACCCCTGATGAATATTTGTGCATCCATGCTTTTATTTGTGCATCCATACTTGCTACAGTTTTATTATGAGCATTCGCTTGACACATGGGCACTACCTGTCATGACCTGATATACCACTGCTTGACTTGATACCTGATCTTGTTACTAATGTCAACAATCTTGACCTTTTGTCCCTACGGACATATCCTGTTGTCTATTTAGACAAACCTGTACCTGCTTGATCCTGTGTTGGCATTAGCTCCAGATTTTCAATACCTGACTTGAACACATAACCTTGGGGGTATGGGGAAATCAAAAGTGTAAACTAAAGTGTAACTTTAAAGGGTATTACTTGATCCGTGGTCCCGGGAGGTAACGGGACAGAGCCATTCATGACTCTTACATCTTGATCCGTGGTTCCGGGGGGTAACGGGACAGAACCGCTCTTGGTTCACATATTCCTGATCCGTGGTCCCGGGGGGTAATGGGACATATCCTTTGAGTTACATGGAGGATTACATTAATTGATTTCGAACAACTTTAGAATAGATAACCCAGTAGCACAGTTTAGATTGATCACTGCACGTCACATATATTGGTACACTTCACTGTTCTATATCCGTGTTTACTTATTACATTCATGTTACTGTTTATGATTCATGCCTGCATATCTCGTGTATCCTGTTCATTTATTATTGTTTGATATCACGACCCACTGACGTCTGGGTTTTGCATGACCCAGATCCCCTATCTCTTTCGTAGGCAGTTCAGGAGTATTTTGACCAACAAGCCGAGCAGTGAAGATCTTGTTAGTTGCTAGTTAGTTTAGTTTTATTCCGCATTTTTATTTCTGATGTGATCCTGTATTATAGGACGTACATTCCCGATTGTTATTGTTTATTGGATCTATTGCTCCGCATATTATTTCTTGACTCGTTTATTCTATCATTTGGACATGTACTAGATAGTTTACTACATTTTCCTGTTCTTGATATCTTTCAGATAGCCGTAATGTAACTGTGGAAGGATGTTTCCTAGCCACAGGTAGCATGGCTGGCTCTGTCACATGCCGATTTTAGCGCACTCTGGGAAGCGGGGCGTGACACTGACGAAAATGGCAGCACTCACCGGGTAAAAAGAAAGTCGGGAATCAGCAAGTGAATAGCGCCAGGAGCAGGAGACTGATACAGAATTTCTGCGAAGGGTGCTCGAAAAGAAGGATAAAGAGGCCGCGGAATAGGCCGCTAATATAAAGCAGATGGCACTTCTGTTCCAAGACATGGTTGGGATGATGATCCAGCCGGAACCTCCAGCCGAAGACCCTCCGATAATCATCAAAGACAACATATGGGAAACGTCAAACCCTCCTCTGGCTGTCTCGGCAGCCAAGGAAGAAACAATCTCCAAAGTTTCCCTTGATGACTACATAGCTCAACAAATACGAGCTCATCAAGCGAGTGAAGCGGCTGGCCAAGTCACCAGAACTGGGCGACCTTATCCAGGATGGTACGATCAAATCAAGTACCCGCCAGGATATACGATCCCTAAGTTCCACGTAAACAAGGGGACAGGCAACCCGCATCAGCACGTCGCCCAGTTCAGAGCATTATGCAGCAATACTGGAGGCGACGACAAGTTGCTGCTTTTCCAGTTCGTCGGCAGCTTGTCGGGAACGACATTTGAATGGTACTCGGAGCTCCCAAATAACTCCGTCAAAACATTCACGGAAATGGAGCTTCTATTCACACAGCGGTTCGCAAGCGCAAGCGAGCGCACCCCGATCACGGCATTAATCAATGCCGGGGTGAATCAGGAGAGACCTAGGTTCAATACACAATGCGGTGGCGGAACCTATGGTCAAAATGCGAACAACGCATAGAAGATGCTCCTGCCGTGGGCATGTTCGTAGGGACTCTTGATCCTCAGGCGACTATATCCCAATTTATGATGTTCTTCAAACCGACTAACTTCCAGGCCTTGATCGACAAGCTGGCCCAAATGGACCAGATGGGCCATAGGCCGTCCTCTTCAAAAACAGATCCCCGGAATGAAAAGGGCAAAGGAAAAGCGACCTTCGTTGCCAACGCTCAACAGCAAACAATTGACCCGAAACCGGTTGCTCGCCAAAGCGACACATGCTCATGCTGATCCCTCGAAGAGAAGCTAGGATGTCCTTACTCGTTTCCCCGGGATAAAACGAGGAGACTGTTCGAACTGGCAGTGCGCAAAATACTTATCACTCTCCCGGATCCGAGACATCCGCTGCAGCCTGGTGACGTCTACAGTCTCAACTACCGCTCCTACCACAGAGTATTGGGCCACCCAATTGAGGATTTCTATGTCTTCAAAACTGGGTTGAGGACCAATGCCAACAAGGAAAGTTTGCGCTGTCCGAAAACTAGATGGTTAACCCCCCTCCCCCCGCAGAAGCACGCTCCTAAAAAGGTGGACACGCCGAGGGCATCATGCTCGTTTATAGAAGAAGCTCAGTAGGAAGTTGTCCTTTCAGCTAAAACTAAAAGAATGCTGAAGGATTTTCAAGCATGTCTGGCGATCAGGTGGAAAAGCCCGCTGGAACCTGAGATCATTGAAGGGATGCTGAAACCGTGTCCCACACCGAAAACAGCTAATGATGGGCAAGACACTCAGGTTAAGCCTTCAAAGTCTTCGAAGGGAAAGAAAAAGACAAAGAAATCCGTACAGCCTGATGACAAGCGTACGGACCTGCAAAAATACATCGACACGCTGGAGGAATACAACAAGAAGGAGCGGACCCCAGTCACTCTCGAAGAGTTTCTTAATCATATACTTGAGAACGGAGATAGTGACGATGATGAGGGAAATGGCTCGTCGGGAGAAACCGAAGATTATGTAGCGAGTTGCCACATGGTCTCTTACTCGTCTTTAAAAGACGAAGAAACTCCCTCGGCGTCGGAAAGCAACGCAGAGAAACTGGGAGCAGGACCGGCGCCAGAATCCCCGGAACTATCAGAAGACCCAATTGATAGGCTGCTGAACGAAGCCCTTCAAAAAGAGCAAAGCTGACCGAGAACGTGAAACGGCCATATACGAAAAGGCCAAGCGTCGGCATCAAGTTGAAGAAGCTGCGGTAAGGATGAGTCGTAAAATACTCCACCCAATCCAAAGCACACCTGCTACAAACAAGGGCAGGATCAAAGCGGAGAAGCAGTTCGCCAAAGCCCTGTCAATGGGAATGAAGTTGCCTCCTCTTATGGAAAACACTCCCAGGAGTACGGCCTCGACGAAACGAATGTACATCCGAACTACTGCTTATACTATCGGAGGTTCACACACCCCACCGAAGAGTGTAAAGCCTTCAGGAAGTGGTGGTAAGGATACGTTGCCCACCGACAACACTTCAAACGGATGAAGCGTAAAGCATGTCGACAACAAAGAAGCGCGACAGAAGAGCTGAAGGAACGGTTGGTAACTGTCATATAGTTGATACCATTTAGACAAAAGAAAAATCTCAAGTTCTTACATTCGGGAGCGATTCTGAGGAAGAAATAACCCTCATCTCTCTCTTCAAAGAATCCACCTCCGGAAAAGAAGAAGAGAAGAACTGCGAGAACATTCAGCTGCGTAACCGTACGTTGTCTGAAAAGAACCTCGGGCCTACAAACAAGGGTTCTAACAAAAGAGACAAGGGGAAAGAGAAAGTTCTTGAGGAAATTTCCCTCGATGATAGAGTCGTCAAAGAGTTCGCGGCCAAGGACCCGCCTAACAAAAACAAGGTGGATTACAATGTCTTGGCACGCCTGAGGAAGATACCCTCATAACTGAGCATACTGGATGCTTTCCTCCTGTCCAAAGAAGCACGAGATTCTCTAATCAAGGCACTGCAAGAGCCTGATCAGTTCCAAGCTTTCTTTGCGGAAGAAAAGATGAAGGACGAACTGGCAGAGGTTCATACAGCTGACATCACATTCGGCGATAAAGATCTCCTCCTCGGAACGTATGAGCACAACCGTCCTTTATATGTCACCGGCTACTGCCACAATATTAAGATAAGGAATATCCCGGTCGACAACAGGTTTTCCGTCAACCTTCTCAACGTGAAGGTGCTGAAGGAGATTTACATGAACATTCAACACCTGGCTTAGGACAAAATTACCATCTCCGGCTTCGACTCGCAGTCATCACGGACGCTGGGGTCTGTAATATTGATGTTATGTTTTGGGATGCTCGTCACCGACATTAAATTTCATGTCATTGACGCCAAGACTTGCTACAACGCTCTGCACGGCCAGCCTTGGTTACATGAGCACAACATCATCCTTTTTACACAACATTAGTGTATGAAGTACTTCAAAGACGGTCTCGAGTACACTGTTACAGGGGAACTAAACACATTCTCCATAAATGAAGTCCGCAAATATGAAGAAGCCAAGTACTTCCTACCAAACTTCGAGGACACGGAAAGATGTCGTAAACCGGAGAACCGACAAAAAGCCATCGCCACTATCCCAGTCTTTGGGAGCGATACCGAGGAAGATGAAGAGATAGTCTACTCGGAGCAATTCCAAGGCAACAGGCCCGGACCATCTACCCCTATTTTGGTCCTCGACAGTGACTCTGAGGACGAGACCAATGCAGTATTCTCCATCCGCCCGTCAATGCAAACCTTCACGGGAACTGATCAGGGTTTACAAATTACCATGGTTCCGCAGCGGCATTACAGGGAACTTGATGCACTCGATACATACGGCGTGCAAGAGCTGCAGACCTTCTACGTCCCTCCTAGGCGGAGAGATGAAAAGACGATCTTCTTCTACCAATCTACGGAGACTAAAGTGGAAAGAGAAGTCTGGCATGGCGCCGAACTTGCGCTTGACAGGCTCCAACCAATCCATCTGCCCAGATATTACATAGAGGGATTGAAAAGGCTATTAAGATGAAAAGGTGTACCCTTCAAGCAAACCGCGCGACAAGCCCAGTTCTACAACAAGATTTAGGACATTTCCGGGACTCAGCGAAAGATACCCAATGAGAAGATGGAGACGACTGGACTCAGATACGTTCGGTCCAAGAAACGGGAGCGACTCCATGGCTGCCGTGCCATAAATGACTCCGGTGGAGAAAGGAATGCTCTTCCAGATAGCGCTGATATTGAATCAGAGCGAAATCCCGCTGTAAGAATACCAAGTCTGTCATTCGAAGAACAAATTGACAAGCTAATAAGGGAAGCAGGTCAAAAAGTCCGGGATGACCACAACCGCGAAATAACCATTTACGAGAAAGCCAGGATGCAGCGTCTCACTCAGCAGTCTACGGAAAGAGAAGACTATGATGCCCTTCACTCTCACCCTGTTGTGCTCTCTCGTGGCAAGGAAAAGGTCCGACGCAGAGGCAACAACAAGATGAAGAATGGGAATGACGTTCAAAAACAGCGAAGCGGATCGAAGAAGCCACACGATCGATAAAAAGTCAGCTGGAGCCCGTCTTTTTTGAAGAAGATGGGTCGAAAATATTCTTTCCCTCGAGATAAGACAAGGAATATATTCGACCTTATCATTAAACATCAAATGATGACACTCCCAGAGTCTCGGCATCCCGAACAGATAAACAAGGTCCATCACCCGGATTATTGCTCCTACCACCAAGCAATAGGACATCCGCTTGAAAACTGCTTCACCTTCAAAGACTGGATTGAAGACCAGTATCGCAAGGCAGGTTTGCTCTATCCGACAGTTGGAGGATAACCCCACCACGAAAGCATGAGCCAAAAACAACTTATATTGCGAAGGTAAGCCCAGATCAACATCGAGCTTGAAAACGAACTCATACCTGCCACGTGATAACAGTCTCAAAGGAGAGGGAGCCCGAGAATACGGACGACCTCTCCCACTGCTTCGCAGAGAAGGATGAGGACGGGGTGATCTCAGAATTTCCACTGGCCCCAAAAGAGCTGGAGGATGTGATACACACCACGGCGAACAATTTAAGGAAAATTGTTTTAGGGACAGAAAATGATCCGAGGCCAACGTTCGTCGGTGAGCTATTGTCTAAACACAGTGGCCACACTAAAGGACGTGCTTATGCAGTATAAAGATTGTTTCATGTAGAACTATTCCGAGATGCCGGGACTAGATCCAGAAATAGCTATGCATAAACTGGCGATATCACTGAACATCAAACCAGTCAAACAGGCGCCAAGAAGAATGCGGCTCGAACTCGAGATGGGCATCAATGCCGAAGTCTAGAAACTAATCGACTCTGGGTTCATCCAAGAAGTTCAATATCCTGACTGGATCGCCAACATTGTCCCGGTGATGAAGAAAAATGGGACAGAACGCATCTGCGTGGACTTTCGGGATCTCAACAAAGCTTGCCCGAATGATGACTTCCCAGTACATGTTACCGAGCTGATGATCGATAACACGTCCATTCATGAGGTATTCTCCTTCATGGATGGATTTTCGGGGTATAATCAAATAAAGATGCATCTCGAAGACCGAAAGCATACTGCCTTCCGGACTCCGCTGGGCATATTCTGCTATAAAGTAATGCCCTTCGGTCTGAAGAACGCTGGCGCTACCTACCAGAGGGCCATGACGAAGATCTTTGATGACTTCATACACGAGATTGTCGAATGTTATATCGATGACCTCGTGGTGAAAAGCAAATCGTACGAGGAGCATAAGGAGCATTTGAAAATAGTGTTCCAGCGTCTTCGGAAATATAACCTGAAGATGAACCCTCTGAAATGCGCGTTTAGAGTCTTCTCAAGAAAATTCCTAGGATTCATCGTACGACACCGAGGCATCGAAATAGACCCATCAAAGATTAAAGCGATCATGGAAATACCTGCTTCAAGAACTCTCAAACAATTGCGGTCTCTCCAAGGAAAGCTCGCGTATATCCGACGGTTCATAGCCAACCTCTCCGGAAAATGCCGCCCTTACAGTCATCTAATAAAGAAGGGGACCCCATTCATTTAGGATCGTAAATGCCAAAATGCACCGGACAAAATCAAGCAATATCCCGGTATTGACCGCTTCGGTCAAGGGAAAACCTCTCATCCTGTATGCAATAGCCATTGAAAGTTCTTTAGACGCGCTATGGGCATAAGAGAACGATCAAGGAATGGAGAGAGCTCTCTACTATTTAAGTCGAGTCCTTCTGGGGGCAGAAAACAACCACTCCCCCATTGAAAAGCATTGCTTGGCACTGATCTTCGTGATAATGAAGCTCATGCACTATACCCTGGCACATGAGGTCCATCTCATATCAAAGGTGGATCCTTTCAAATATTTGATTTCAAGAGCCATACTAACAGGGACGCTTGCCAAATGGCCCTCCTCTTAATGGAGTTCTCGATAACATATCGACCTCTCAAGGCAGTGAAAGGTTAAGCCATCGCCGACTTTCTCGCTGAACATCTGATACCAGCCGATTCTCCCTTAAATTGCGAATTGCCAGACGAACACGCATTCGACACAATCGAAGGGAAGACGGAGGAAAATAATGTCCAATGGGAACTCTACTTCGATGGAGCGTTCTCCTTGAAGAAGCATAAGCAAAGCGCCCCCATAATCAAAGCTGGGGTGAGCCTTATCTTCGTGACCCCGTAAGGAGGGATAATGTATTTCGCTCTTTCATTAACAGAGCGAAGGACAAACAACGAGGCTGAGTATGAAGCTTTGATAGCGGGTCTTGAAATAGCTGTCGACATGGAAATCGAAAACCTTGTCATATATGGAGATTCCCAGGTAGTCGTTAGCCAAGTAAATGGCGACTATCAGACATGCAAACCAGAGTTGGTAAAATATGGCGAGAGAGTGCAGCAACTGCTGACTCAAATTCCCTCTTACATCATGGAAAGCATACCACAGGCAGAAAATAGTAAGGCGGATGCGTTAGCCAAGCTCACTAAGGAGCTGGCTGATGAAAACCTCGATGATGTAAAGATCGTTGTGCAAAGCCGCTGGGTTCTCGCGCCAGCAGAAATATATTCAGAGGATTCAATGGAGCCATCTGAAGGAAAAGAAGCGACCAGACAAGCGGTCCTCTAAATAGAAGACAAAGAAAAGGTCAAGGATTGGAAGGAAGTCTTCATAGACTACTTCAAATCCCATCGAACGCCCGAAAACGCATCGTCAAGACATCAGCTCATGAAGCGAGCCCTGTCTTTCACCTTCGCCAATGATACTCTATATAAGAGATCGTTCGACAGCTTGTGGCTAAGGTGCCTGGGACCAGAAGAAGCAAGTAGAGTCGTCCAAGAAACCCATGACGAGCTATGCGGTTCTCATCAAGCCGGACCAAAGATGAAATTGAAGATCAAGAGAATGGGTTACTATTGGCCCACGATGATTCAGGACTGCCTCGAATATGCGAAGCAGTGTCACTCGTGCCAAATTCACGGGGACTTCATCCACCAGCATCCAAATACGCTACACCCAACATTAGCTAGCTAGCCATTCGAAATGTAGGGAACTGACATAATTGGCCCCATTGAGCCGGCACCATCCAAAAGATATCGGTTCATATTAGCAACAACCGATTATTTCTCTAAGTGGGCAGAGGCAGTACCGCTAAGGGAGGTGAAGATGGAGAACATCCTCCATTTCTTCAGGATACATGTCATCTACCGGTTCGGCACTCCGCGATGAATCATCTCGGATAATGGGTCGGCCTACAGGAGCCATAAGATCAGCCGCTTCGCACAGCAGCATAATGTAGATTGAAGATACTCTTCAGTCTATAATCCCCAAGCTAACGGTCTAGCTGAGGCTTTCAATAAGACCTTGATGAAGATCATAAAGAAAACGGTGTCCGGAAATAAAAAGGACTGGCACGAGAGACTGCATGAAGCTCTCTGGGCTTATCGAACCATGTTCAAAACGGTTACGAATACAACGCCATTCACGTTGGTATTCGGCACGGAAGCGATACTTCCCTTGGAGATAGAGCTACCTTCTTTACGAGTGGCAGTTCGATACGAGCTGACGGATGAAGAAAATCCCCATCTTCGGCTTGAGGAGCTTGATGCCCTCGATAAAACTCGTCTCATGGCGCAGCAAAACCTAGAATCTTACAAAGCAAGGATGACGCGCTCATACGAAAGACTAACTAGGCCAAGAACATTCCGCTAAGGCGAACTCGTGTTAGTTATAAAAAGACCTATGATCCCCAATCGTGCAAAGCGGGGAAAATTCGAGCCGAACTACGAGGGTCCGTACATCATAGATAAGGTATACAAAGGTGGAGCCTACTTGTTCATGGATATGCATGGCGAAAGACCCTTCCGGCCAATAAACTGCCGGTTCCTTAATAAATACTACGCTTGACAAGTCATAATTCAGGTTAATGATAAATGACGACGCTCGTGTTCGCTCGCTGTCTTCCTGAGTCACGACTCTATAAGTAGTATCCGGCAAAACTTCGTCTCGAAGTTGGCCCTGGACCGAGATGTCCCTAAACTAATAATGGACCGTGGTGTCCTTAAACTAAATACGTCGCCTCAAACACGGCGACAGTGGAATTCAAGTCCACAAGTCCCAGCGGCGAAGACTGCAACTCAAGTCCCGTTGGCTGTACAGCTGTCCCGGTGACAAAGTCCTCTATAAGTTCCATTAGCGAACAGAAGGGTAAAAAAAACGGTACGTCCACAGGCGAAATGGGCACGAATGAAAACCCGAAATGACGCCGTGAGTAAAAACAGCAGGGCTACCGGCGAGCTCGTGAAAACCTGAAAGGGCGCAATCTCGTAAAATTTTCACTCACGAGATCATCTCGACTCGTAAGGAGAACTCCCCATGTGAGACTCTCACGACTCATATAATTCAAAGTCTTAAGTTATAGAGATCCAAACCCGTCCTTAAGCCGTCATACACCCCAAGTTTCCCTACAGGCGGTACAATGCTGGCCCTTATATACAATCCACGGACATAAATAAACGTTTCCCCCACCAAGTCCCACCAATGACGAGGAATGTCCTCATGTGGTGAACGACACTTATAAGTCCTCTCGACTTGAAAGGAGAAAACACTCTTGTAAGATCCTTACGACTTGCAAGAGAAAATATCATTTAGGAGTCCTCACGACTTCTAAGGAGAACATACACCTACGTGATCCTCACGACTCGTAGGGAGAAATAACTTTATGAGACCCTTACGGTTCATAAAGTCAAAAACCTTAGTCAACAGGATCCTAACCTTGTCTACTAAGCCACCTTTGTTCAAATCAACAAAGGCAAATGATGATTCTCTCCTGGAAATATTCCAGTCGTAGCGATGCTGATGCCTAAATTGGTATCAAATTCTATGTCCTTTCAAGGCAAATAATGATTCGCTCCTGGCAATATTCCAGTCGCAGCGATACTGATGCGTGAACATGTGTCAATTCCAAGTTCTCTCACAGCAAATGATGATTCGCTCCTGGAAATATTCCAGTCGCAGTGGTGCTGATACCAAGATTGGTATCAGATCTCAAGTTCCATACTCGCAATAAAAATCAGCGAGCAAAAAATGCATATGAAATAGCCAAAATGATAGAGCAACTCGCAATAAAAATCAGTGAGCAAAATATATGCAGATAAAAACAACCGAAATGTTTGGGCAACTCGCAATAAAAAGCAGCGAGTAAAAAGAAAAAACAGCCGAAATGATTGGGCACTGCGATAAAACAGCCAAAATGATTGGGCAATCGCGACTTTCACGATATAAAAAGCTGAAATGATAGAGCATCGTGGAAAGAAATAAAATGAAATGAAACTTTTACCCTACAGGTGAGTCCACATCAACCCCTGTATACAATCTATGGGCATAAATGAAAAGGGAACCATATTTTCCCACCAGGCTCCATCAAAGGGAGAACCAAATCTCGACGGTTCACAGACAGCCTAGAGATCAACAACGGCGTTCCTCCTCACTCCAACAGGATGCAGACGCGACGTCAACAAAATGGAGCCATGGCAAAGCTCTTAGATCCAAATCTCCACGGTTCATAGACAGCCTAAAGATCAACAACGGCGTTTCTTTTCACTCCAAAAGGATGCAGACGTGACGTCAACAAAACGGAGCCATGGAAAAGTCCCTAGTTCCAAATCTCGACGGTTCACAGACAGCCTAGAGATCAACAACGGCTTTCCTCCTCACTCCAACAGGATGCAGACGCGACGTCAACAAAACGGAGCCGTGGTAAAGTCCTTAATTCCAAATCTCGACGGTTCACAGACATCCCAGAGATCAACAACGGCATTTCTTCTCACTCCAGCAGGATGCAGATGCGACATCAACAACTGACCCCAGGGTCAAAACAACAGAGCCACGGCAAAGTCCCTAGTTCCAAGTCTCGATGGTTCACCAATAACCTAGAGACTACCTCGGATCTATGGCAAAGTCCCTAGTTCCAAGCCTCGCCGGTTCACAAACAACCTAGAGACAATCTCAACATTCGTCTCGTTACAGCAGACGCAATGCCAGCAAATGAAGCAAAAGAAAATCCTTAGTTTCAGGGTCTTGACGGCAACTTAAATAAAACCTGAAAGACTATCGGAGATCATCCCACACCAACGCGGAGTGATTATGACTCATCGGGGCTCCTAAACTGAGCCTAAGCTCAAGTAAAAAGCGGCATGGAAAATCCCTAGCGCTTTCTCTTCCGACGGTAATATGACGTGAGAGATTACTTGAAAACGTCTTGTCCAGCCCCCGAAGGGATCAGAGACACGACAGTCGCAGGGCTACTCGAACGGCAAGATTGCATATCGAGGAATTCATCAGCCAACGCGATGGTACGATGGATAAAACCCTAGTACTACAGACCCTAACAGACCTCTGTCGTAAAGAGCAAGGGTTAACTGTGACGTTAGAACAGGTTTGCCTACAAGCCCAAGGGAGGTAAACTAAACGAGCTCCGAAATGAGTTCATAAACTAGAGACTCCGGAATGAGTGAATAAACTACAAACTCCAAAATGAATTCATAAACTAGAGACTCCGGGATGAGTGAATAAACTACAAACTCCAAAATGAATT
Source organism: Agapanthus africanus (assembly GCA_030015575.1). NCBI lineage: Eukaryota > Viridiplantae > Streptophyta > Magnoliopsida > Asparagales > Amaryllidaceae > Agapanthus > Agapanthus africanus. The sequence goes on from CM057340.1 coordinate 799,189,636, forward strand.
CATAAACTAGAGACTTCGGGATGAGTGAATAAACTATAAGCTCCGAAATGAGTATATAAACTACTAAGCCAAGACAGCAAAAGAAACAAAAGCGCTAGTATGAAGAAAAATATGTCTTTTATTCATGAATCAAAATGAATACAAGATACTCTTAATCATGAATGAATACAAAAAAGAAAAGAAGAAGAAGGAGAATATACAGCGATAAAAAAAATGTGCTTAAGCCGGCGGATGGTGCCATATGCAAGTAAGTTCGTCATTCCTTTGCTGGACATCGGCTTCAAGCTCCGTTAGTGCGGCAAGACGGGTCCCCGCCTGAGTTTGTTGGGTCTGGTATGAAGCAAATCGACTCTCAAGCTTCCTTTCGGCGACTTTATGGGCTTCGACCATCTCATGGGTGAAAATACCGGCTTTGTCAAGAGCCACCACCTCTGTAATGGCTTCTTGAAGCACCCGCCAAATTTTGTACGCGCGGGTGGTCTTGGCAGTAAGCTGAGCCTGAAGTCCCCCTAAAGCGCTTGAAGCTAACTCCTTCTCCAAAAACTTCCAGTTGAGGCTCTTCTCGTATGACTGTAGATTGGCTGCGCACCGTTCGATCCATCCCCGCAGACTCGATTTTACAGTTAAGATGTCGGAGGGAAGGCAAATGCACTCAAGCCCGTGCAGGCAGACCTCCACTCGGCGACAGTACTTAACCCAGACATGCACCAATGCTTTATCGTGATAGGTGACGAGAACGGACATCGAAGCGTTAGCTTCGACAGCAAATTCTTCGGCCGTGACAGAGGTAACAGCGCGAAGGTCTTCAATGAGAGTCGTCAGGGAGTAAATGCTTTGTTTTGCCAACTTTTCAAACGCATGCCGGGTATAGGGGACGGGTGGCATGGGGATCCGAGATTCTAATGGGGTTAGGGTTGGCAGAGCTGTCAAGATTTATGAACAGTCAGTGAGATTTGCGAACATAGAATAGACAAAACAATACCAAAGATAAAGCCTTACTTACCCACAGTCATGCAAGGGGGTTTGAGAGATCCCCAGGACCATCAAGGATCTCAACTTCGTCATCGGCTTCCAAATTTGTGAAGCGCATATTAGCATCATTATAAAAAAATAACAATAAAACAAAAGGGGTCAAAGAACACCGACCTTGCCCAGAAGAAAGGACTATGCATTGCGGGGGCATCGCCTATGGGGTAGCCATATCAAGCAAACGCTGGAAGGTTTTCCTAGAAGATAGATCCACGATGGAAGTTGCCAATTCCCGCAATTCTGAAGGAAATAACGGTTCAGATAACAGAGGGATCGTTAAAACGAAATGTAGAAGATTACCTTCGATACTTCGCCCTTCTTGAACTGGAGGGGTGGCAGCCTCGGCAGGCTCCTCCACACCCTCAGGTACATCACTGGGGATATATGCCGGTGAGGCAGCTTCCAATTGAGAAACAATAGCCGCCACTTCAGGCTCCAAGGAGAGGACAGCGGTCTTGGCAATCTTTTCTACACCCTCCAGGGCGCCACTAGAGAGATCCATTAGATCTATGGCCGAGGAAGTTACCTCTGCTGAAAGTATAGATACTGAAGGGATGGAAGTCACCACCGGGAGCTCCAAGACAGGACTAACGGCTTTAGCAATCTCTTCTACACCCTTCGGTGCGTCACTAGAGATGTCCATGGGACCAGTGGCCGGTGAGGTCACCTCTGCTAAAGAAATAGACACTAAAGGGACATCAACCACCACCGGAAGCTCCACACAACGGATGGCCGCCTCAGTAACCTCCCCTGCACCCATCGATGCGTCAAGAAAGAAGTTCGTAGAATCTGCAGCTATCCGGACTCAAACTCACTTCTACTGCAGAAGTCCCTGCCAAGTTTTCACAAAAATGAGAAGATATAAAAGTAATACGGGCTATTCTCTAAAAGAAGAACACGAGAAAGACGCATACCAATACGCCAAGAAGCTTGACGTAGGGCTTTTTCGAGACGTTTTTCCTTTTTGGCTAAGTACTCTCGCCGAGGTTCAAGCGCAGACGAATAACTACCTGTCTTTAATGAAAGCTCGTCTTCGGAAGCAACCATTATGGGATGTTTGAGGGTCCGTTCTTCTTCCATTAACAAAGAACCCATATGCACCCGTCGTAATGATGGATCAACATCATAGAATATAACAGGATGGTAGGGCTTTTTCAGGATGCGCACGTTCTCGATCTTATCTTGTGAGCGCCTCAAAACCTCAACCAATTGTGCGGCCTCCTCGGAGGACGAGCCAGGATAAATAAGACCGGCGTCAGACTCCTCCATTGCTATCGGTTTATCCTAAATAAACGGCTCAGACTCAAGCAGAGTGTCGAGTAAGCCGGCAACCGATTTCTTCCTCCTTTTGGAACTTGTGCTAATACTAGCGGAAGAACGCTACTTCCCCCTCGACGTTTTGGCATGACGTTGACCAACCTCACTTCCGGTATCTCCCTTTGGTGACACCACCGCTGATGACACCGCCACTAGTGACACTACCGCTGGCGCTTCATTAGAATCCTTTGCTTCGGCTCTAGTATGTACCGGCATACCAGCAGTACGATGAGTCGATTCTATTTTGGCAGCTTTGGAGATAAGTACAAGACCGCTATCTCTCAATGAAGGGCGAACCACTAACCGCGACTGCAATGGAGCGCTAGTGACTTGGGTCGAAGCTGGAACTCTATATTCGAAAAGTACCCGCCTCTCTTCGGCAATGACAAGACCAACTCGATGGCGATACCAACCCTTGAAAGACCCCACAAACCTTAAAAGATAGTCGGACTCTGGGATCATGAAGAGAGAGCCGGTGTTCAGCCGCATAAAGTGATGGATGACGTCACGAGTGACTTCAAGAGATAGAGTAGGCTCAACTAAAAATGCCTCGAAAGGGACACCCTGGTTATAGCCCAATTGCTGGGCAAAGCGGTGTGGATTATGCCGCATAAAGAGAACTATGTCATTCTGACGAAACATCAAATAGCCCGGCCTAATCGAGTACAGGTGCATAATCTCTTTGGGCTTTAGAGATGGCGCTCCACCCTTTGACAGATCAAACAGCTGCTGAATGGGCCCCGCGGGAGCAGATAGGACTCGGCCACTGAAAACCATCCTGTCCCCGTTTGAGTATGGGTTAAGTAACATGCGGAGGGCCCCTAGCTGAGTCAGATCGGGAGCGAAAGCATCCACCAACCTCATAACCCATGGGAAGGTATAGGAGTCATAAAAATCTGGTCGCCGGTGAGCAGCAAATGCTCCCAATACATGCATCTTGATCCACGACCTGAAGTAGTGGAGGGAGAAATTCACAATATCCGCGCCTGGGGTCGAAGTATTAGCCGCAACGCATAATCCATGATATAGGTGCGACAATCCTGCAACACCAACGGCCAATTGCACCCCTCCAGCTATGCGATGAGCGGGGTAGAAGACGGAGGCTCACATAAAGCGTTGATGCGTCGGTATGGCGAACCAACTGAGCCAGAGGCTGATGAAGCCAACAAAGAAGATCTCTTCGTCCATGCTGGGAGCCGCAATCGCATCGAAGGAAATGGACAACGAGGTCGGAATATAGAATTGTGGCAAATCTTCCTCTTTGGACGGCAGTTTATTCAACCCGAACCCAAAAGGGTCGTCGATGTTCGCGAACTTTGGAGCCTCTTTGGATAAAGCATCTCCACGGAGAAAGCATGCAATGAAAGTCTTAAAGGTGACGCCTTGCCCTTCTGACGTCACAAACTGTTTCTCAAAAATACCCAGAGCTTTGATTAGACTTGGGTACTTATGACGGACGGCGTTTTCAGTCGTCAGGCCGTCAAGCATAGCAGGCATGGTCCCGAACACATACTCATCGGGAGGCAGCAACTCTTCATAATGCTCTCCCCTGATCGGCAATCCGGAGATCTCGCGGAACTTTTCCAGTGAAATCGAGACCTCGCAATCCCTTAGAAGAAGGTGTCGGTGGGAAGATTCCATTGGTTCAGAAAAGCTTTAACCCACCAGACGTGAGGGGCCTGATAATGAAATAAAGACGCGTACACCGCTTGATACAGTCCAACTTTCTGTAACCTTGCACGGTGGGCGGAAAGAACGTATCGAGCCCAGGGAAGGTAGCCTACTGGGTGGCGGGGGGTAAGGCCTACCTTATAAACTTACCCCCAAGGTCAGGCTTCACCCTGACATATGCGACGCCCCAGAATATCTATAGCCGGTAGGGACTGGTTGGGAATCCCGGTTGTTGACGGCTCAAGCCGGCCTATAAGAGTCCAGTTATTCGCCTCCACCGCATAAGCGGTCTGTGGGTGTTCCATTGGCGATATTGGGTGGAGGGGCTCTGTTGGCACCTCACAAGTAAAGCTACGGCAGCCTCGAATGATATGACCATACCAAACCCCCCATAAGAGTAGACTCATACAGTCCCTGTCATGTACCCTGATCATTGCCATAGCTTCCTCGTCCGACGGCGATTGTGGAAAAGCGATGTCTGAGCGAGTATAAGGAAAGTAGGGAAGTGAAGCCATTGTTCCTGAAATAAGAGAAAGAAAAACCATTAATAAAACATATATATATATAATAACAGAAGAAAACGACAGGATGTTTATTCCATGGGACCACTGACTGCAAAACCATTGGACCCCACAAAATCAATATGGCAGCTCACCAATGATGAGGCAAGATAATCATTGCAAGAATCAAAAAGGATTCTCATTAAATGAACATTGGAATTTAAACAACTCTTAACATCCTCAAAGAAAAATGAGGTCTGTTAAAATACCTAACGAATTAATATCTGCAAAAATGAAAATATGCCCAAGAACACCAGGGAATAAATTTCCCAAAGGGCCTCTAAATCTTTCAGAGCTAAGCTCTGTAATGAGGAATCAAATTCCTTTTAAACAATGGAACTAAATTCCAAAGATACTCAAAGTTCAGAGGAGAAAACGCCTGATCTTCGAAGACATCGGGGTTTACTACACAAAAGATTACGTCTTTTTGGATCTCTAAGAAATCAGTCTCAGAAAAGAGCAAAGCTCTTGCGATGGATTTAAAATCAAAAAAAAATTATTAAAAGAAAAGGGTTTCTTGTTCCTAAGAGACAAATGGTGGTCAGGATTCCTACCCAAAAGAGTTCTTTTTGTAGAGTTTAACTCTAAAAGATCTAAGGCAGAGAACTAAGTTCTGAAGAAGAGAATTAAATTCTCAAGAAAATAAGCAAGGAAGAAGATGAAAGAACAGTGGTCTTCTCAGAGGCAAATACCCCTGCATTTATAAGACATGATGGAGAGCGGTTCATCTTCCCATTCACCTAGGCAATCCAACGGCTGTGAGGGCAGACAGCGTTGTACTCACGTGCAAGCCACGTGAGAGCAACGTTGGGGGACATTTGTTCCCTTAAAAAAATGGATGATTGAAAGTTCCCCACTAAAATAGCCCCACGTGTTTAATACGTGTGTCTATATGCAACGCATATAGTCACAACAATTAAAACAATTGCTAGGTAAAGAAATCCCCATGTGTTTAACACGTGTGTGCCTATATACAACGCATATAAGCACAGCAATTAAAACAATTGCCAGGCTAAAACAGCCCCACGTGTTTAGCACGTGAGTGCCTATATGTAATGCATATAGGCACAACAATTAAAACAATTGCTAGGCTAAAACAGCCCCGCGTGTTTAACATGCGAGTGCCTATATGCAACGCATATAGGCACAGCAATTAAACAATTGCTAGGCTAAAACAGCCCCGCGTGTTTAACATATGGGTGCCTATATGCAACGCATATAGGGACAACAATTAAAACAATTGCTAGGCTAAAACGGCCCCCCACATGTTTAACACGTGAGTGCCTATATGCAACGCATATAGGCGCTGCAATTAAAACAATTGCTATGCCAAAACGCCTCCCCACGTGTTTAACACGTGAGTGCCTATATGCAACGCATATAGGCGCTGCAATTAAAATAATTGCTAGGCTAAAAGATCCCTCCACATGTTTAACACGTGAGTGCCTATATGCAACGCATATAAGTACTGCAATTAAAACAATTGCTAAGCCAAAACGGCCCTACGTGTTTAACATGTGAGTGCCTATATGTAACGCATATAGGCACTGCAATTAAAACAATTGCTAAGCCAAAACGACCCCACGTGTTTAACATGTGAGTGTCTATATGCAACGCATATAGGCACTGCAATTAAAACAATTGCTAGGCTAAAAAAGCCCAACATGTTAAACACGTGAGGGCACTTCCCTACGTAGAATTAAATTCTACTCAACAAGGAACCGTTGGATGAAAGATCCAATGATGATTAAGCATAGGATTAAATTCTATTGAACTTTCAAATAAGAAATGATATTTCTGTTAAACAGAAAGTTGGCAGATCAAAGATCCCATATGTTGGAAAATATTTTTCATATCCTCTTAAACAAAGAAGGATTGTACTCCGTTAAACCAAGTACCTTTGGATTAAAAATCCAACGGTGATTAAAAATCACCAACCTACAGAATAAATTCTGTATGGGAAAATATTTTCCTAATCTTGTTTAAGAAACAAGAAAATATGTTCTGTAAGACAGAAACCCTTGGATCAAACATCCAACAGTGGGTAAAACCCCCAAAATCAACTAGGATCTCTCAATGAGAGATTTCCTAAAACTAATCAACAAACTTCTCTCCACTATATAAAGAACCCATGACTTCAGGTTAAAAAAAAAGGGAGAAAAAGGAAAGAACGGGGAGAGAAATATACAGGAAAAAAAGGGAGAAAGAGAATTTAATTCTCTAAAAGAAGAAGACCCCTTCTTAAAAACAAAAAAAAAACCCTAGGTAATAAGAAAATACAGAGATTATCTTATCCCTTCTTCGCCTCTTTAAGGGTTTAACCCTTCATACAAGAACTTAATTCTTCCTCTAGTTGAGGACTGCAGAAGCAGATCTCCCCACAAGTTGAGAATTTAATTCTCATCAGGAAGATTCTGTTATGCATATTCAAAACTTAGGCGAAAGAACTAAGTTCAAAAAATTTAATTCTTATAAAAGTTTATAGGAATTCAATTCCTCTGATAAAATTAGGGTTTAACCCTGTAAAAAGAATTTAATTCTTATAAAATAAGAGACTTGAAATTCTTTAAACTCAGATCCTAGCATCGTTAATATGAGATCAAAATCTTCATGCACATAGAAGGAAAGACTGGTGATTCATTAGTGTTCAACACTATAACGAAATCTCACGTGTTTCCCCACGTGAGCACTTCTGATGAACCAAAAAAGAATGGCTGAGACCGAGTCACGTGTTTCACACGCGAGCACTTAAAAAGAACAAGAAGTGCCTCATAGGGCAGTCATGTATTTTCCACGTGACCCCCAATCAAGTGCTTAGCACTTATATGAAAAAGGGAATAGACCCAAAAACAGCGCTCACATTTTGAAGGCACCTCACGTGTTCGCACGTGAGCACCACAGGGTCCAAGTGCTTAGCACTTATAAATGAAAGAGAAATAAAATCCACAGAACAGTTCCCATTTCGAGCGCCTCACGTGCTCACACGTGAGATAAATGCTTAGCACTTATAAAAGAAAAGAGAAGTAAAACCCAAAATGCAGTGCCTAACTTTGGGACGCCTCACGTGCTCACACGTGAGTGCCACAAGAATTAAGTGTTTAACACTTATATATAAACGGGAGCTTAAACCCAATGTACAGCACCAGCTTTGAGGTGCCTTACTTGCTACACGTGAGCCCCCCCCAAATTTAGTGTGTAACACTGCTTTAGAACCTCACGTGGAAACACGTGAGTGCTGAACGTATACTAGTGCTTAACACTATGGGAAGTCAACTCCAGCCTCAAGTTGGCTAAGTCTTCTTGAGATTAAAATATCTTCGATCTCCAAATAGATCGAGCCCCTATGCTCATGTCTTCTTAAACTGATCCTATTCCCAAACACAACTAATGATCTTCCGACGGATATTCATCCCACATCTCCCCTCAATCTGAAAATTGGTTCAAGGGTACATCTCGCAACACCTCTGATACATGTCATTGTAATTTTTTAACCTTTTCAGAGAGGTGGTGGGTCCCGACAACCAACAACTCTTTGGTGCACTCCCAAACCGATAGGCACATCCCAATACGAATCGCAGCGTCCTTAAACTAGCTACGGACCGCAACGTCTTTAAATTAGGTATGGACCATAACATCCTTAAACTAAAACAATAGAGCCCAAATGCTCTTTTGTTGGACCTGAATGATCCTAAAACCTTATTAAGTATATCTTAGTTTAAAATTAGACTAACGTATCCTTAACAAATATTTAAGTTGATCTTAATCTCAAACGAGATTAACGATCCTTAAATCAAACCAAACTCAAATCTAAGAATATACGGATTTGGACTAATCCATGCCCTACGGGCGAAAACATAAATTAATCTCCGTATAAAATCCACGGGCAACCTAAACAAATAAAAAAACACACGACATGAAGTGAACTTCTGGAGCAGGAGGAAGTGGTTATCGCGATGCGGTAACATAATTAACTGCAGGGGCTTGCGCCTGCAGAAAGAGCGTCCCCACAATAAAAAATAACCCTCGCAAATGAGGGGGAATCTGATGAAGTCTACTACAACGGCCGCATCCGTCCAAACCTTCGATACACGGTGCCATAAATCAACTTGGCATTTTCGAAGAGGTGGACGGATAAATCCAAATAGCATATGCCCCCAAATTCAGGCAAGACGATCCACCTACGCGGTTCGTCCCCGTTTTCGGCGGTAAACAGAGAAAATAATCATTCAAATGTGTAATATTTTAGACTAATCAAATACCCCCAAACATAACTTTGATCGTCCCGAGTAAACTAGTTATTAAAGAGAAGAAGAAGAAGAAGAAAGAAAGAAAAACCTAGCATACTTTCGTAGGCAACACGATTGCACTAAGCACGTGCAACAAGCCTTAAAAGCTCTAGGTGTCCATAGTAAGAGGAGTGTTGTCTCCTGAGGGTTTTTAACAGATTACACCCACAAAATCCCATAATAATAGAAGATGATAAAAGTTACATATAAAGATAAAGAACATATAAAAGAAAGAACTTGAAAATAAGAGTTTCAAACTACACTAGCTTTTTTAGTAGCCATGAGCTCCATCTTAATAGTCATGAAAAGATATCAGAAATCACATCATTCCTTAATAAAACTTCTCCTTTAGTTTTCCTCCCTACCTTTCTTCCTAATATCCATCATATACCGATGCGTGTGTGTAAAAGACATCCCTACACTTAGAGAATTCAATTCAAGATATTATACTCTTGTCCATCTTCCTAGTCGGTGAATCATTTATAGATAGAACCGCTCACACATTTTTCATGCGACCGTTAATACTTTTTAAGGTACTAACCAACCGATTATCAAATGTGCTCACTTATTATGGCGTAATTAACAATATTCTCGTCTTGCAACATTTAAGGCTTAGCAGTGGCTCCCAAACCAGTTGGTCTAAGGCACTTGGTGATAAAGCATCCTCGCTATGTTTTTTTATTCTGCCTTAAGTAATTACAAACCAGTGTTCATTTTTCTTCACCATTTTTTTATTTATATTTTGTTGAATTATATACTTTTTTCCTTTATACTAAGGCTTTTAGACAAGAGCATTTCAAGGTATCCTCTACTATCATAAGTTTCAAGATGTGTGCAAGTGCATATAATAGGTTATCAACGTTCAGATGTTTAGACTCAAGAATAGAGACTATTTTTCAGATTTATTTCTATTATCAGATTAGTGATTCTCTACATCTTACTAACCCTTGGGACAACAGCTCATGACTACTTATTACTAGTTTCGTTATAAAACATCTAATTTTCTTATTTTTCTTAAACTTTTCATTTTTATCATATGTATTTTTTACTTTCTAACTTTCATTATCAAAAAAAAATTGTGCTTTTATTTAGTATAATGCAAAAAATGATGCATGAATAAGCACAAACCTCCCCCAAACCTATTTGCAGCAGTGTACTCATTGATGTGATCTGTTAAGCTTAAAACCTGTAGACTTAGGAGCAAAAGTTAGTAACGGGGACAAGAATTAATGACAGTGAAATCCTCCCCCAAACTTATTTTTGGCTCACAATTTTGTAAATATTTTTTTTCAAGAGCCAAAATATTTTTCTCCCCCCAAACTTGAGTAAAACAGTATTAAGCATTTAAAATTATAAGAGGGGACGTAAAGTTATTGGTCTATGCAAAACTTTACAAAGATCAAAAGTCAACACCAACCATTCGAATATTTTATCAATGTAACACAATGGTTTTTGTAAGATTATAGATGTGAAGAAGTCGGGAGATAAGAGGTGGAATCGATCGGGTTTACGTCTCGGTTGGTAGAGACGAAGCAGTGGTGGTGTCATACTCGCATTCTTGTTTTTAATAAGAAGAAGGGGTGGCGGTTCAATTTCTTTGGGTGGGGGTTGATTCATCACAACTCTCATGTCTTCTAGGAATGCGAGTTCTTCGGCAAAAATATCTTCAAAACTTTCATCAAGATTCCGAATGATAATCTCATCGAAAAGGAAGTTATGAGACTCGGATAGCTCGACTAAATCATTAGACAAGCTAAATGGTTCGGACTTAGGTGTGGACTTGTCGACAAAAGGGTCTTCACGTGTATAATTATCCAGATCAAACGATAACGCACTAGTGGTGTCGAGATCAGTATCGTAAAGCTCCTCAAATTCGCAACTGTCGGTAGCTATCTTTTCGACAGAACATACATGAGCATAGGGTTCTGATGGTTGACTTCCTAACTTGTAGATGTTAAGCTCAATTGTCATCTTCCCAAAAGACAGGTTCATTGAACCGTTACGACAATTGATTATCGCGTTTGAAATTGCTAGGAAAGGTCGACTTAGATCACCGGAATTTGGTTCCGTGGGTTCGCTACCGGCTGTATATCTATAACTATAAATTCCACAGGGAATATGAATTCCCCGACTTTCATTAACACGTCCTCTAGCTCATCCCGAGGTTGGGTGATAGATCGATCGGCCATCTGGAGAGTGCAATGCATAGGTTTCAACTCTCCTATCCCTAATTGGTCATAAACAGAATACGGAAACAAGTTAACACTAGCACCTAAATCGAGTAGTGCACGATTGATATTTTTACCCCCAATAGATATATATATATTGTAGAACAACCGGGCTCCTTACATTTCGTGGGCACCAATTAGGTAAGAGAATTGCTCATATTACTCGCTAAGAAAACATTTTTAGGTATTTGAGTTTTCCTCTTCCTAGTGCTCAAGTCCTTCAAAATTTTCACATGGGACGGAACGTGTTTGATAGCATCTAGAAGAAGGATATTTATATTAACTTGCTTAAAAATGTCCACAATCTTCTCCATTTGGGGACTTGGTCTGTTGGCACTCAACCTATGTGGAAAAGGGGCTTTATCAATAAGGGTTGGGTACAACTTTTGAGGAGAAGTTTGTGGGGATGGAATGGATCCTAAAATTGGATTTGGGATGGTTGTTGATGATAATTCCTTCAAGGAAGTGGGATAAGGGTTCGAGCCTAGTGGGAAATGGAGAATAGGCTCGGAAAAAGATGGTGGACTAGACGAAATAGGATTAGAAGTAGTAGCCGGGGTTTCATCTGATTCATCCTGAACTTGTTTACTAATATTGTTATTCAGCACTCTTTCCGATCTCAACGTAGTTACGGCACTCACATTATGATTTTGAAGGATGATATTCACGCTTTGTCAGTGGCCGGGATTTGGTAGAGTTTGAAATGGAAGTCTCCCTTTCTCTCTCTCGCTCATCACGGCATTTAACTGTGCAAGTTGTGCTTCTATCGATTTTATGCTTTCACTATGGGAAGCAGTGTGTTGCACTAATGTTTGGATAGAAGACGGTAAATTAGCTGTCGTTTGCATGGATTGTTTAATGAACGTTTCTAAGTTGCGTTAGAGTGCAGAGATTTTATCGGTACCGGCCGTTGAAATATTATTATAAGGATCAAAGTTGTTGGCCGGGTTTTGAAAGGATTGTGGTTGAAAGGGGTGCTAATTTTGTTGTGGTAGCTGCTGTTGCTATGGGGGAAGCTTTTGATAGTTGTTTGGGAACTAGTTTTGATTTTGAATTTGGTTTTGGTTCCAAGCGAAATTAGGGTGATTTCTCCATCCCTGATTATATGTGAAGGAATGGGGATCGTTTCTAGGTCGTTGCTGAGCATTAGTATGTTCTTGACCTTGAAATGGAGGATTCAGAGGGCGTTCTTCCGTTAAATGTGATGGGTCAGAACAACAACCATACACGGTTTTGGGAAGTGTAACTTGGTTTAGGGAGGCAGACGAGAATTTGTTTTCGATAGCATTGAGTTCTTTTGTATCGCGGCCATTTCGGCTTTTACTGCGATGGAAATATCGAGCTGATGAATACCTGCCCTAGATGAAGATGAAGTTGGTATAACACTTTCCCATTGTAAAGTTTGTTCGGCGAGATCTTCCAGGAATTGCCAAGCTTCACCATCGTCGTTAGACATGAAATGACATTGACAAATGGTTTCTAGCATCTGTTTTGTCGCTAGATTAATACCCTTATATATAATTCGGCAAAATTGCCATCTATCAATTCCGTGATGGGGGCATTGTAGAAGAAGATCCTTAAACCGCTTAAAGCATTTCCAGAATAGTTCGTTGGGAAGTTGGGTAAACTGCTTAATCTCGCTTCGAACACGGACGATTTTGTAATTGGGATAAAATTTCTTAAGGAATGCTATAACAAATTCATCCTATTTGGTGATAGAATGTGCGACAGTGCTATAAAGCCATTTTTCTGCTAGGTCGCACAAGGTAAAAAGGAGAAGACGTAATCGCATAGCATCCACTGAAAGTTGGGTTATGCCCATCATTGCACATACATTCTCGAATTTGGTGATGAAAACGTATGCGTTTTCGGATTCAAGCCCGTGAAATTTGGGTAACAAGTTGATGAAGTGGGGTTTAATTTCGAAATTACCGCCATTGGCCGGTTGAAGAGAAAGACAGGTAGGAAGGGGCCCGCGTACGGGGTAACATCTTTCTAAGAGAGATATGCGCGGTGGATTCTGCGCACCTACGGGTGGTGGTAGGGTAGTATCATGAAATCCTGATGGAGATCCGTCCATTTCGGGAGATGTGTTGGGTGGAGGGGAAATAGAAGATGAAAGTATCGACTTCGGAGTCGATAGCAAAGACACAGACAAGACGGGCATTAGAATCCCATGTCCAGCCGATCATGCACTAAACAGGTTTAGCGCACGTGGCAGCGTGTGTGAGAACGATTTTTAGAAAAGGTTTGTTTTGAAAAAGTGTCGGACATAAGGCTTGACTCAACAAATCACAAAAATGCACAATCAAACCCTAGAACTAAGGTCACCTAGGTCAAGTTACTAGACCGCTCCTAGACTTTCAAAGGACAAGTCGCAGGATCAATCATCTACCACCTCTTTATCGCTCTTGTGGCCAGGTTAGTGCCAGATAAGTGGGAGGTATCCGCTATACAAATCACCGAAAATAGCGGGCCTAATTAAGTAACCACTTTTCTCAGTCACACTTGCCTAGACACCATAAGAGAAATGCGGATAAGCGATAGATTACCCACGACTCTCCTCTGTTCTAATTGAGCACGACGGTCCTTAGAGGCATGGTCTAGGTATTTTTTAATTAATGTAGGGTGAAAATATGCTCGTTTTATGATTTGTGGGGCCTAGGAAGGGTGATGAAATCCCTACCTAATCTGGATTTGGGTTATTGCCTCTTAATATCCGGTTAAGATATGCACAAACAAACCAATATCAAAACACACAAAAAGATTTTTGAGCGGCGCTTTTTGCAAAGAATGCTGCAGTCAAAATCAGATTATTGGAGGTTTAGAGGAGAGAGAAAGATATAAAGAAATTACCTAGGGATTTTGGGGCCCAACTCCACCAGAGAGCCGTGGTTCCGCCACCAATAGCGCACTTCTGTCACGGTTCCGCTGCAGTAAGGTGAGTTCTTTTGCTAAAAAATTTTAGAGCACCCCTATGCTCCTCTGGGCTACGTTGGAATTATCTAACTCTATGTTGGTTTGCTCCAGTTACTCCAGATTCCCTTACAAAACTCGCACAATAATCGTTAAATACACAAGATACGGTTTTGGTTATTTTATGTTATGGATGCCGGATTTTATAAGAAATCAATCCGAATAACAAGAAGAAAAAAATTACGACCGTTTCCCCGGTAATGGCGCCATTTGATTGTTCTTTTAAAAAGAGTGTTGTGTTGTAAGTAAAGTAACTGCAATCAGGACGGTATCACTGGCAGTTAGCCGTGATGAGTACGGGTCGTTTGCAGGAAAACGTGAACTTTTTTCTTGCTTTAGATGAGTTGATAGAAAATGGATGATTGTTTGTCGTTACGGATATAATACGAATATAAGATTTATAAAGAGAAGGCTTGTAGGGTTCATAAGACTTAGTAGCAATAGATGAATAATTAAAAATAACTCTTTTTATCTTTTAATAGTTTAAAACTAGATCAATAGTGATGAATGTAAATTAGGGTTCTTTAAAAGAAACTAAGGTTTTCCCACTCTTAACTCTTGTCCTTTCATTGATCTCTATTCATGTCTAGCCCTTAACAAAACAAGTAGTAAACCAATCTCGAATCGTGGTCGTGGCTAGCAATAAATTGGTAGCGCGCCCGATAAGAATGTTAACATTTATTTTACTAAAATTTATAGATTTTAAAATGTATAAAAGAGATTAAATGATTTTATCATCTATTGATCTATCCTAGCCTACGAACCCTAGCAAGCTAGGAATTACTCGCTTATGGTTTGAGATTTAGAAGAAAAGATGAAGAAGAACGAAAGCATGATTAAGATGCAGAAAGTAGTGCAGAAAATAAGTGAGGAAAGTAATTGCAAAAAGAATAATAAAAACACTACTTTTATTAATCAACTATTTCATACAACTCTCCTTTTTGAAAGTAGATTACAAAGAACCCTTGTTTTTGCTCTCGCTCTCTCTCTCTCTTATTGAAGGTAGATGACTAGCTGATGATCACCTGGATGCGTGGATCGCTTTGGACCTCTTAATCACATCGGTTTGATGATCTTCAAAGTGTAGCTCTCGGTCCCTTATTTAGTCACTAACCCAGAAACCCTATATACCATTGTTCCCCGCCGAAAACGGGGACGCGACCGCGTGGGTCCGTCTTGCCTGAATTTCAGGGCAGATGCTAATTGGTGCTATCCATCCACCTCTTCGAAGATGCCAAGTTGATTTATGGCACCATGTATCGAAGGTTTAACGGATGCGACCGATGTAGCATACTTCGTCAGATTCCCCCTCGCTGATGAGGGGTTTTTGATTGTGGGGACGCTCTTCCCTGCAGGCGCAAGCCCCTGCAGTTAATTATGCTACCGCATCATGGTAACCACTTTTTCCTTCTCCAGATGGTCACTTCGTGTCGTGTGTTTTTGTTTTGTTTTTGGTTTCCCGTGGATTGTATACGGAGACTAATTTATGTTGTCGCCTGTAGGGCGTGGATTAGTCCAAATCCGTATCTTCTTAGATTTGGGTTTGGGGGTTGGGTTTAAGGATACGTTAGCCTCATTTGAGACTAAGATCAACTTAAACGTTTATTAAGGATACGTTAGTCTCATTTTAGACTAAGATCAACTTAACGGGATCATTTAGATCCAATAGAGCATTTGGGCTCTATTGTTAGTTTAGGGACATTGCGGTCGATTAGTTTAAGGACATTGCGGTCCAGTGTTAGTTTAAAGACATCTCGGTCCAAGGTTAAGGACATCATAGTCCATGAGTTTCAAAAGACCCCACAGTCCAAGGTTAAGGACATCATAGTCCGTGAGTTTAAAGACCTCACAGTCAAGGTTAAGGACATCATAGTCCGTGAGTTTAAAGACATCACGGTCAAGGTTAAGGACATCATAGTCCATAGGTTTTAAAGGGCCCCACAGTCCGTAAAATGTTTGGTTGTCGGGACCCGTCACCTCTCTAAAGACGTTGAAGGATTACAACGACAAATATCAGAGGAGTAAAGAGATGTACCCTCGAACCGACGTGAGTTGCTTGAAAGATCTGTAGTCCAATTTGGGGCTAAGATCTGTTAACATATTTATGAGCAGATGAGCTCAATTAATATGAGTTGAGGACTTATGGCTAATCTTGGGCTAACTCCATTAAATGTTTAACATTTTATTTTAGGCTGTTGAGCCTTTATTTGGGCTTGGCCCTTTTAACAATGCTGACATTGATTTATATCTTGACAATGTCTTTGCCTTTTATTGAATGCTGAGCATTCATCAGAGCTCTGGGCTTATTAAAGAACAATTTATGTTCTGTCAGCGCAACACGTGGCGCGCTAGGCGATTTGCGCCAGTAAAAAAACGCAGTGCGCTTCTGCCACGTGGCGCAAATGTAAGGGACACGTGTCGCACTTGGCGCTAGGCGCCAGATGATGAACGCACGATACCAGTTTATGAGTGCTGAGCGCTAATCCATGAGCGCATTGCGCTTTCAGTTTAGTGACGCACACGTGAGTGACACGTGGTGTGCTTGGTGCTGAGCACCGGCCCATGAGCGCAGTGCGCTATTTCAAGAGCGCAAAGCGCTAGTGGTTAATTGGCGCATACGTGATTGACACGTGGCGCATCTGGCGCTGAGCGCTAGTCCAGAGAGCGCAAAAGCGCGGTTCAAGAGCGCAAAGCGCATTTGATCAATTTTATGATCTGAGCTTTTTAAAAGAGACTTTGTCTCAAGATCTAAGAACAACCGTTCTTATTTTGTTTAAATCTCTTATATTGATGAAAGGATTTGCCTTTATGGATCTATGATCCTTAAGAGAATTGAATTATTCTACTTTTTATAATGAGATGTTTATGATCTCTTTGAGAAAGACTTTAGTCTTATAGATCTATGATCTGTGAGAAGTAAGTTCTTCTATTATTTCATGATGAGATATTTTGATCTCTTTGTGAAAGACTTTTTGTCTTTGTAGATCTATGATCTTTTTAAAGAAATGAATTCTTCTTTTTATGAGATGATTTCATCTCTATGTTCATCATCATCATTTTTACCTTGAAAAAAGATCTTCTTGCAAGAGCTTGCTCTTTGAATTTTCTCAAAGTTTTTTGGGGAGGTTTCTCTCGCTTTCTGTATCTCCCAGACTTGAAGTCTAGGGGCCTTTTTATAGGGTAGGCTGATTTGTTGAATCAGTTAAAGAAATCTTTCTCTGATTGATTTGGGGATGTTTCCCCACCATTGGATCTTTGATCATAGGGTTTCTGTTTTAAAGAAGGCAATATTCTTGTTTTTTAACAAGATTGGAAAATCTTTCCATATTGAATTTATTCTGTCTTTTGGTAATTTTTATTTACCATTGGATCATTGATCCAACGGTGCTCTGATTTACAGAGCACAATCTTGTTATTTGGAAAGATTTTTGATGAATCTTTCCTTAACAGAATTTAACTCTGATTAATTAATGATTTATCATTATTATTAGATCTTTGATCTAACGGTGGGGAGCTTTTAGTTCCAGCGCTAGCGCACCCGTGCTCTGCACATGGTGCGCTGCTTGAAGGGCAGCGCACATTACGCTAGCGCACCTGTGTTTGACACGTAGTGCGCTGCTTGGAGCATAGCGCACCTAGCGCTAGCGCACACGTGGCGTGCTACTTAGAGCGCAGCGCACTTGGCGCTAGCGTCCACGTGCTTTGCACATGGTGTGCTGTTTAGGATGCAGCGCACTCGGTGCTGCATCTGAAGCGTTGCTTCATTTCAAAATTTTGAATTTTAAATAGAGTTTTGCTCTGATTGGGGGAAACAAATGCCCCCCACCGTTGCGCTCACATGGCCCACATATGAGTGCAGCGGTGGCAGTATCTGCGCCCTTGGACCAAGTCAGAAGTTGAAACGGCACTCAGTGCCTATAAATAGGACCTTTGGTCCTTAGGATGATTTCTGTTCATGTTCTTCCTTATTTTCTGAGAATTTTTATTCTCTCACAGAGCATAGCTCTCCATCTTAAGAATTTTCTTAAGGGCAAAAACTCTGTCAAAATTTAGGTAAAGATTAAATCTTTTAATAATCTAGGGTTTTACCCATTAACAGAGCCTTGCTCTTCATAGATCTTTGATCTAAAGAAAACCCTTTTAGGGTTTCATTAACAGAGCTTTGCTCTCATGGAATCATAGATCTAAAGAGATCTCCTTCAGGGTTTCTTAACCCATCAACAGAGCTTTGCTCTTTTGAAAACAAGTAGATTTGTTAATTTCTAATGAAGAACTCTTAAGAGTTCGTTTATGGATCTTGAAAATCTCAGAATTTTTAATTCATAAAAAATTGATTTCAATTTTTCTGATGGATTATTCCATCATCATTTTTTCCCGAGCAAGGCTCTTGAGGAATTTTTATTCCTTCATGATTAGAGTTTGACAAGTGTCACTCAGTCACAAAGCATTGCTCTCAAAGGGAAATTTACTCCTCTACCCGAGGGATCTCTCATTTAATGAGAATTTCTTGAGGATTTTTTCATTTAATCAACAGTCTCATCAAATGATGAGGTTGTTTTATTAATGATGAACTGTCATCTAGATTTTGTAGGCCCCCTTTGGTCCCTCTCTACTGCATTGCAATGCGGTACAAATTTTAAAGTACCAAGTGCCAGAATTTAAATTAAATTATCGCATTGACCTTTGACTTTTTTCCCTTTTCGCACAGGCGACATGTCTTTCGATCCCTTTTTCCCGTTTGTTCGTTAATAAGGAGGATTCCCTGGAGCGCCTGTGGACCGGGAAGTCTTAGCATTGATCAAAGATCATGACCCGGAAGATAAGAATCTTCACCTCTAGGGGACATGGTACAATCAGATTATTAGGGGTCGGCAGAGCTTTTCGTGCGCGGTACCCTCAGAGTCCATCATGGCGATCCATTACGCCGACCCACGGTGAACTATACCGTGGAAGAAGTCAACTGGACTTCGGGAGGTCTTCTTCAGCCTGCTATGGCTTCGATACCCGTTCAGCCTCCAATGAGTTTGGATACCTTGGGGCGACGTATTTGTCAAGGCGAGACGCGACCGTGGGGACAACCATATATGATTGGCCTAATTCCTCATCATCCAGTTGGCTATCTGCAATGGGCCCGCTACATTCTGTCAGCGAAGAAGTCACAGTTGTTGAGGCTTGGGTTGTATCCTGCCATTTATGCTTCTCTCTTCCAGTATTCTACGCTTCCCGCCTAGTGGGTTAAGGCCTTTCTAGAGCAGTGGAATATTCCTACTCACACCTTCCTTTAGCTGGACCGAGAAGTATCAATTTCTTTAGAGGAATTTACAGAAGTTTTTGGCTTGCCGGTTATGGGGGAGCATTATGAGGAACTGCTTCCTACAGATGAATACATTTTTGGTGCCAAGCCAGTGATAACAGGTCTTACCCCGGAGAACGCCATTCAACACCAGTTCCCTAGTTTAATCAAAGTGTTGAATATTTATGAGGGCCTTTTTCTCGAATCTGGAAGCTGCGGGGTTAATTTCGAGGATTTCATTGCTCGTTTTCTCCATCCAGAAGTCCTCTCGAAGGATGCTCCTAAATTTTCCAAACTTGACGACCCTTTCGGTTTAGGGTTAAACAACTTTCCAACGGCGGAGGCAAATCAAAAGAGTTTCTTCCTTCCCAACACTCCAGTTGTTTCTTTCGCGGAGGTCGCAGTCCCTGGGATTGATGAGGAAACGTTCTTTTTGGGGTTTCTTGGGCTATGGCTGAGCTGGTTTGCGCTCCCAATGCACCCTCGCCATATGAGGCCGTCTGTCTTCTATCCGGCTCACCGAATGATTATTGGGGTGAAAGTGATCGTCGGGGTTGCCGGGTTAGCTCATCTGTATTACGGCCTCAGCCAAGCGGTGGATACTACTGAACCCGGAGTGCAGCATGTGAACTTCTCGATGCATTACTTCATGTCATGGCTCGAGCTACATGCACTTGGCGTTTTCGGTATCCATAAAAGGCCGTCCTTCTACGACAGGTGCGGCTTCCCCCGGATTAGGCGATTAGTCGACGCATCTATTATAAATCCGTCACCGCGGCAAGCTAGAGGTTTGCTCCTTCCTCCCCGCACGGTTAGAGACGGCATGACTTTCACCGACAAGATCCTGACTATCGGCAAAGAGTCCGCAACAACGGTGCAACCATTGCGGAACATTTTTAAAGATAGAGCCTCTGTTTTGAAAGCTCGGGAAATCCTTCATTTATATTCCATCAGACCGGGCTTTCTAGTGTTTAGGCAAAATGATGCGGCGTTATTCATAAGATACAATCCGCACCGTTTTGCCCAGCAGCTGAGCTACAATCAGGGAGTCCCGCTTGAGGCTTTCTTATTAGAACCTGCTGTCACTAAAGAGAGAATGCGAAACGCGCTGCATCATTTCATGCGCATGAACACGGGGTCCAACTTCTTTATCAGCGAACCGAGCTGTGTCCCGAAGACCCTTAGTATGTATGTGGCGTGGTACCAGCATTCAATGGGCGTCGTCATCAGGGAGGAGAAGCGACTGTTGCTCGATCGCAAAGGTGCACCCCCTGCTGGTGATTGAAACGTCCTTCTAAAGCGACGGACCATTGTCCCGCCTCCCTTAAGAGAAGCTACCGTGACCGAAGTCCCGCACGACAGGCCCGAGCTACCGATACCCCAGGCTCCTGTAGAAACGGCGACTGTAGCTTCCCCCGATTCTGGCGTGGGTTCAGATATTGGGACTCGTCGTCCTAAAGTGCCTACCAAGCGTAAGCTTGTGCTAGATGCGACCGGAGCTCGCTCGCAGAAGAGGAAGAAAAAGTCGATCCTTTCTGTCGACGTTGTACTCGGCCAGGAGCCTCATGCTTCTTATGGCGAGGGCCTGAGCAAGTATGGGACAAACGAGGGTCTATTCATGCCGCCAGATGATACTGATCTGGCAGCTGCTATTGCAGCTTCTGAGCAATTGGCAAGCCACGAAGCGGGATTGGCCATCCTCGCGCAATCAGGTAACCATTAGCTGTATCTTTCGTCACCGCATCATATTTTTGTCATCATGTTTTGACTAACACTTTTTCCCCCTTTTCTTTTTTAACAGGCATTTCCACCGAAGAAGCTCTCGCAGCTTCTCTCAAGACTTTTGAAGAAGAGGAAAGACTTCGAGCATCCTTAGGCATCGGTATATTTCGGTTCACCTGGTCTCCGCTCCCGTTTCTTATGGGTAATCTGACCCCACCTTTTCATCTTATTACAGGGACTATCTCTACTCAGGTTATTCCAGACATGGCACCGACTTCACAGGACGGTGCGGAGACGCTTCCCGGGTCGGCTATCGAAGTCTCAGTTCCGCCGGTATTGCCGAAAGAAGCTTCACTTTAGCAACCGATGACGGATGCCATAACGGCTCCAGAGGTAACCCTTGGCGCGGACGATGACGTCCTATTGAAGGAGGTCTTTAGAAGATCTGCCCTCACGGCCCGGGCGGAAAGGAAGCGTAGGATGCGCGTGGCAAGGGAGCGTACCGCCGTCTTGGATGCGGGTGCAGGTCCAAGCGCTATTACCCCCTCCCCTACTCCTTCAGAGGATACTTCGGCTGCCTTGTCTACCACCCACAAACAGGCAGCACGTGCAGCTCGGGAGGCAATTGAAAAACCGACCCAAGGTAACGTGACATTGGGTTCTTTTGTCAAGGCTTTAATTTTCAGGTTCTCATATATCCTATCCTGTAGGGCCGAGTCTTGCCAAGGAAGTGGTAGGTGACGTGGCAGCAACCACCGAGCCTGAGGTAGCGGCAGGTGAGACAGCCACAATCGCCAAGCCCGAGGTAGCGGTGGGTGAGATGGCTACAATTGCCGAGCCCGAAGTAGCCACTCTTTCTCAAGAGTCGAGCACTGCTCCAATCGTCACTCTTTCCCCCTGCATCTCCTTGCCGTTGTCGGGCGCTGCGAGTGTTACGATGATTCTCGTGGAGTCGGGGGATGAGGCTACGGGTGGCGAGACCGTTCCGATGGAGGAGGGTGAAGCATACGCTGTATCCAGTGACGCCCTTATCGCGGTCTTGACCGGTGATTCACCAGGTAGATTTTGGGTCATTACTCTCCCCTTTATTTTGCAAACCCTTTCAATTTCTTTTAACAACGTTTCTCTTATTTCTAATGCAGGTGCGATGAGCGTCGGGGTTATGCCACCCGAAGAAGCATCTCTGGTTGCTGCTTTGACGGCAACTGCTCCTTTACCTTCTCTCGTACATTCTCAAATGCTGTAAGGTGCGGATTTGTGACCCATCAACTTCATTGTAGGTAGTATAGTTTGTGTACTGACATTGCATTATTACATCCTTGTAGGAGCCTTTTTTGATCACCTGTATCGGGTGCTACACCCACACTTCTCCTTCCAGTCGGAGATTGCCTCTTCTAGCGGAGCTGGTGAGTACAGCCTTTAGCTAACGTCTCTTCTTTTCTTTTACGGGCAGTCGAATCGTTCCTAATTCTTCTTTGTTTTAATTGCATCCCTACAGATCGAAGGAGGAGACAAAAGAACAGTTGCACCGCCGGTACTCCCGATCTTGCCACCTGCTGCAGCCGGTATAGTAAACTCTGTTGTTCATGAACTTCCTTTATTTCTTGAACCGTTACTTGACTGTGATTTGCTTTATAGCTGTGACACCGACTTCAGCTCCGTTTGAGTCTCAAGTCATAATGCCAGCAGGCCCCTACTCTCGAAGCCCCTCCTCCAAAGGTGCTGTGAATAGCCTGCGCACGTTGACCGATCATCTCGAGGAGCTTGATGCAGAGACTCCTGCCCTTGCTGCAGATTTCGCTGCTGAGGTTAATCCCATGCTGGCGACGCTCATGCACTTTCATAATAAAGGCGTCGTGGAGTCCTGGGTTAATCATTGCAGAAAAATCGAGGCCTGTCTACATGAGCTTGAGTTTAAACGTCCTGCCCCTGAGGTCTTGGCTGTGAACTCCCAGCGGGCTGCATGGGTCGAGGAGAGCACCCCTTATTTCCGCCATCTTGAACAAAAAGCGGCTTTGAGGCGTAAGGAGGGCGAGGAGACTTCAAGCGAATTTGCTCGATTGCATGCTCAAGTTGATGCGAACGCTGCATGGTTGAAAGTTATCTTCAAAAGCCTTCTACGATGTATTTCTGACGGGCTCACGCTGAGGCAAAAGCTTGACCTCATCGAGCGAGATGCACAGAATCGTGGGGCAGCTCAACGGGTCGTCGAAGAGCAACTTTCATCCTACTTGCAGCACCGAGCCCAGGTCAATGCAAAGTTGGCCGCGGCAGCTGCCCAAGAAAAGGGGCTGAGGGAAGTGCGTGAGCGGCTGATCGGTCTATTGAAAACGCTTCCCTCTCAATAATTGTTTTTGTACCATTTGTAATTTTGAATAAAATGTATTCACTTTTTTTTTTCTTTCATAAGATGTATTTTGTATCCAATTGAATTTATGAATAAAAGATACATTTCTTTCACAATGTCTTGTGTCATCTCTTGACTTTCTTCTTTTCTTTGTTATTAGCATGTCACTTTAGTAAGCGTAGCCTGCCGATGTTAAAGAGAGCATTCCGTTTTGAATTCTTCGAGGGGTAGTGATGGCTTAGAAAACAGGTTCAGATCTGCCGCCTAAGACTTTTCAACTTTATGAGCCGTGAGGGTCTCATAAAGACTTTTCTCCCTACGAGTCGAGAGGATATCGTAGGTGTATTTTCTCCTTAGGAATCGTGAGGATTCCTAAGTGCGTTTTCTCTTATAATTCGTAAGGATCTTACAAGAGAGTTTTCTTCCTTACGGGTCGAGAGGACCCGTATGTGATTGATGGTGTTGCCATTATCCGCATTTCACGGAGTCAGGAGTTGCTCTGGGCAATTCCCACGGGGTCAAGATTGAATTTAGCCGTGTTCCACGGGACCAGGATTTTGCTCTGGATGCTTTCCACGGGGTCGGATTGACATAGCCGTGTTCTGCGAGGACCAGGCTCCGCTCTGGATGCTTCCCACGGGGTCAGGATTGACTTTAGGCCGTGTTTAGGGAGGACCAGGATCCGCTCTGGACATTTCCCACAGGGTCAGGATTGACATAGGCCGTGTTCCACGTGACCAGGAATTTGCTATGGATGCTTCCCACGGGGTCTGATTGATATAGCCATTTTCTGCGAAGACCAGGATCCGCTCTAGACGTTTCCCACGGGGTCAAGATTGACACAGGCTGTGTTCCACGTGACCAGGAATTTGCTCTGGATGCTTTCCACGGGGTCATAGCCGTGTTCTGCGAGGACCAGGCTCCGCTCTGGACATTTCCCACGGGGTCAGGATTGACATAAGCCGCGTTCCACGTGACCAGGAATTTGCTCTGGATGCTTCCCTCGGGGTCATAGCCGTGTTCTGCGAGGACCAGGATCCGCTCTGGACGTTTCCCATGGGGTCAGGATTGACATAGGTCGTGTTCCACGTGACCAGGAATTTGCTCTGGATGCTTCCTACTGGGTCATAGCCGTGTTCTACGAGGACCCGGCTCCGCTCTGGACGTTTCCCACGGGGTCAGGATTGACATAGGCCGTGTTCCACGTGACCAGGAATTTGCTCTGGATGCTTCCCACGGGGTCATAGCCGTGTTCTGCGAGGACCAGGCTTCGCTCTGGACGTTTCCCACGGGGTCAGGATTGACATAGGCCATGTTCCACGTGACCAGGAATTTGCTCTGGATGCTTCCCACGGGGTCATAACCGTATTCTGCGAGGACCAGGATCCGCTCTGGACGTTTCCCACGGGGTCAGGATTGACATAAGCCGCGTTCCACGTGACCAGGAATTTGCTCTGGATACTTCCCACGGGGTCATAGCCGTGTTCTGCGAGGATCAGGCTCCGCTCTGGATGTTTCCCACGGGGTCAGGATTGACATAAGCCGCGTTCCACGTGACCAGGAATTTGCTCTGGATGCTTCCCACGGGGTCATAGCCGTGTTCTGCGAGGACCAGGATCCGCTCTGGACGTTTCCCACGGGGTCAAGATTGACATAGGCTGTGTTCCACGTGACCAGGAATTTGCTCTGGATGCTTCCCACGGGGTCATAGCCGTGTTCTGCGAGGACCAGGCTCCGCTCTGGACGTTTCCTACGGGGTCAGGATTAACATAAGCTGCGTTCCACGTGACCCAGAATTTGCTTTGGATGCTTCCCACGGGGTCATAGCTGTGTTCTGCGAGGACCACGATCCGCTCTGGACGTTTCCCATGAGGTCAGGATTGATATAGGCCGTGTTCTACGTGACCAGGAATTTGCTCTGGATGCTTCCCACGGGGTCAGGATTGACATAGCCATGTTCTGTGAGGACCAGGATCCGCTCTGTACGTTTCCCACGGGGTCAGGATTGACATAGGCCGTGTTCCACGTGACCAGGAAAGGTTGACTCTCGGTTGTTTGTGCATCGTCGAGTCATGGAACTGGGGATTTTGCCGCAACTCCGATTTGTTGATGTCGTATCTGTTGAAATGAGACGGATTTTGAGATGATCTCCAGGCTGTCGATGAACCATTGAGATTTGGCTTCTTCTTCTGATGGAGCTTGGGGAGGGAAGGTGTGATTCCTTCTTTGTTTTCGCCCCTGGATTGTATACAAGGATTGATGTGATATCACCTGTAGGGCATAAATTTTATTTATTTTTATTTCTTTCCGCGATGCTCTATCATTTCAGCTTTTATATCGCGAAGGTCGCGATTACACAATCATTTCGACTATTTTTCGCGGTGCCCAATCATTTCGGCTATTTGTTTTATTTTTACTCGCTGCTTTTTGTTGCGAGTTACCCAATCATTTCGGCTATTTTTGTATGCATAAATTTTTACATGCTGATTTTGTTGCAAGTTGTCACATCATTTCGGCTATTTCGTATGCATGTGTGGCTCGCTGGCTTTTTGCTGCAAGCTTGGAATTAGACACCGATTTCGGCATCAGCACCACTACAACTGGGATATTGCCATGAGCTAATCATCATTTGCCTTCGTCGATGTCGAACCAAGGTAGCTTAGTAGACAGGGTTAGGATCCTGTCGACTAAGGCTTTTGACTTCATGAGCCGTAAGGGCCTCATAAAGGTATTTCTCCCTACGAGTCGTGAGGATCTCATAGGTGCGTTTTCTCCTTAGGGATCGTGAGGATTCCTAAGTGCATGGCCTCTTATAAGTCGTAAGGATCTTACAAGAGTTGTTCACTGTGCAAACATATCCCTAGTCACGGATGGGACTTTGTTAGAGAAATGTTTATTCGCGCCCATGGATTGTATACAAGGGTCAGCATTGAGCCGCTTGTAGGGCAGCATTGGAGGTTGTGGTGGCCACTTAAGAACAGATTCAGATCCCTGTAGCTTAAGACTTTTGAATTTTATGAGCCGTGAGGGTCTCATAAGAGGATTCTCCTTACGAGTCGTGAGGATCTCGTAAGTGTAATTTCTCCTTAGGAATCGTGGGGATCCCTAAGTGTGTTGTTCCCTTGTGAGTCGTAAGGATCTCATGCAGGTGGTTTCTCCTCACACGGTCGAGAGGACCTTGCAAGTGTCTTTTAACGAGATCGTTCCCTTTCGGGTTTTCACAAAAACTCGCCGGTAGCCCTGCTGTTTTTACTCACGGAGCCCTTTCGGGTTTTCATCCGTGCCCATTTGCTTATAGACATACCGTTTTCTCTTTTTTTATATATATTTTTATTTTATTTTATTATTTTCTGTGTCAGCCTTGGGATGCTGCAGTCCATAGTAGTTTATCGACGTCTCAGTCAGCAACCAGTTTTAGGACAAAGTGGTCCATCGTTAGTTTAAGTACGTTTTGATCCGTCACCAGTTTTAGAATGTAGTGGTCCATCGTTAGTTTAAGGATGTTTCGGTCCATAAACCGGCTACAACTTATAGAGTTTGGGCTTAGAAAGATAGCGAGCGGACATAGGCGTCGTCATCTATCGTTGACCTAAGCCGTGACTCGTTAGGCGTAGTATTTCTTTAGGAAGCGACCGTTTATTAGCCAGAAAGGTCTTTCACCATGCATGTCCATGAGTAGGTAAGCTCCACCCTGGTAGACTTTGTCTATGATATACGGGACTTCATAGTTTGACTCGAATTTCCCTCGCTTGGCGCGATTGGGGACCATAGGTCTTTTGACTACTAGCATGTGTTCACCTTGGCGGAATGTTCTCGGCCTAGTCAATTTTTCATATGAGCGCGTCATCTTTTATTTATAAGCCTCCAGATTTTGTTGCGCCATGAGCTGGGTTTCATCGAGGGCGTCGAGTTCCTCAAGCCGAAGGTGAGCATTTTCTTCGTCTGTTAGCTCGTAGTGAACCGCCACTCGTAGAGAGGGTAACTCTATCTCGAGAGAGAGTACCGTTTCTGTGCCAAATACCAATACGTACGGCGTCATGTTCATGGCAGTTTTGAACGTAGTTCGATATGCCCAGAGAGCTTCATGCAATCTCTCGTTCTAGTCCTTCTTATTTCGAGACACCGTCTTTTTCACGATCTTCGTCAAGGACTTGTTGAAAGCCTCAGCTAGAGTGTTAGCTCGGGGATTATAGACTGAAGAGTATCTCCAGTCTATATTATGTTGTTGTGCAAAACGACTGATCTTATGGTTTCTATAGGCTGGCCCGTTATCGGAGATAATCCGTCGCGGAGTGCCGAACCGATAAATGACGTGTGTCTTGAAGAAGTGGAGGATATTCTTCGTCTTCACTTCCCTCAGCGATACTGCTTCTGCCCATTTGGAGAAGTATTCAGTTGTCTCCAAAATGAATCGATGTCCTCTGGACGATGATGGTTCGATGGGGTCGATTATGTCAGTTCCCCATATTTCGAACGGCCAGCTAGCCACCGTTGGATGTAGTAGATTTGGATGTTGATGGATAAAGTCCCCATGAATCTGGCACTGCTTCGCGTATTCTAAGCAGTCTTGGATCATCGTGGGCCAATAACAACCCATTCGTTTGATCTTCAGCTTCATCTTCGGCCCGGCTTAGTGAGAACCGCAGAGTCCATCGTGAGTTTCTTGGACGACTCTCCTTGTCTCTTCAGGTCCCAGGCATCTTAACCACAGAGAATAAAATGATCTCTTATACAGAGTATCATTGACGAAGGCGAAAGACAGAGCTCATTTCATAAGCTGATGTCTTGAGGACGCATCTTTAGGTGTTCGATAGGATTTGAAGTAGTCTATAAAGACTTCTCTCCAATCCTCAGCCTTTTCCTGGTCTTTTATTTGCATAGCCATTTGCTCGGTCGCTCCCTTTTCTTTGGACGACTTCGAAGATATTTCTGCCGGTGCAAGAACCCGACGGCTTTGCACAATGATCCTCACGTCATCGAGGCTCTCGTCAGCCAGTTCTTTAGCGAGCTTGGCTAACGCATCCACCTTGCTATTTTCCGTACGCGGTATGCTTTCCAGGGTGTAGGAAGGAATTTGATTCAGCAGTTGCTGCACTCTCTCGCCGTACTTCACTAACTCTAGCTTGCACATTTGATAGTCGCCGTTTACTTGACTAACGACCAGTTGGGAGTCTCCGTATATGAGGAGGTTTTCAATTCCTATGTCGACGGCGATCTCAAGACCTGCTATCAAACCTTCATATTCGGCTTCGTTGTTCGTCCTCGGCTCTGTTAAGGAGAAGGCAAAGCGCATTATCCCTCCTTGCGGAGTCACGAAGATGAGGCCTACCCCTTATTTGATTATAAGGGTGCTTTGTTTGCGCTTCTTCATGGAAGATGCTCCGTCAAAATATAGTTCCCACCGGGTATCCTTCTCTCTTCTCTCCCCGTCGATTGTGCCAAACGCGTGTTCGTCCGGCAATTCACAGTTCAAGGGAGAGTCGACAGGTATCGGATGCTCAGCGAGTAAGTCGGCGATGGCCTGGCCCTTCACTGCCTTAAGGGGACGATAAGTTATAGAGAACTCCATCAAGAGCAGGGCCCATTTAGCAAGATGTCCCGTTAATATGGCTTTTGACATCAAATACTTGAGATGATCCACTTTTGATATGAGATGGACCTCATGCGCCAACGCGTAGTGTCTGAGCTTCGTTACCGCAAAGATCAACGCTAGGCAGTGTTTTTCAATGGGGGAGTAGTTGCTTTCTGCCCCCAGGAGAACTCGACTCGGATAGTAGAGAGCTCTTTCTTTCCCTTGATCATTCTCTTGTGCCCACAGCGCGCCTAAAGAACCTTCGAGGGCTGTCGTATATAGGACAAGAGGTTTTCCTTTAACGGGAGCGGCCAGCACTGGCGGATTCTGCAGGTATTGCTTGATTTCGTCCAGTGCGCTTTGGCATTTATGATCCCAGACGAACGGGGTTCCCTTTTTCATCAAGTGACTGTAGGGGCGGCACTTTGCGGAAAGATTGTCAATGAATCGCCGGATATATGCGAGCTTTCCTTAGAGAGATCGCAGCTGCTTGAGAGTCTTGGGCGGGGGAATTTCCATGATCGCCTTGATCTTCGACGGGTCTATCTCGATGCCTCGATGTTGTACGATGAATCCTAGGAATTTTCCCGAGGAAACTCCGAACGCATATTTGAGAGGGTTCATCTTCAGGTTGTATTTCCGAAGGCGTTGAAACACAATCTTCAGATGCTCTAAATGTTCCTCATATGATTTGCTCTTTACTACGAGGTCGTCGAAATAGCATTCGACGATTTCATGTATGAGGTCATCGAAAATTTTCGTCATGGTCCTCTGATAGGTGGCACCGGCGTTCTTTAGACCGAAAGGCATCACCTTGTAACAGAATATGCCCAAAGGGGTCCGGAAAGCGGTATGCTTCTGGTCTTCGGGATGCATCTTTATCTGATTGTATCCTGATGAGCCGTCCATGAAGGAGAAAACTTCATGAGTGGACGTATTGTCTATCATTAGCTCGGTAACTGGCACTAAGAAGTCCGAAGAAAACACTCCTGATGAAGCAGATATACATCCTAACTACTGTCTACATCATCGAAGGATTGCGCACCCTACTGAAGAGTGCATAGTCTTTAAAAACTGGTGGCAGGGATATGTTGCTCACCGGCAACATTTCAAGCGGATGAAACGCAAAACCCGTCGGGAGCAAAGAAATACGACCGAAGAGCGCGAAAGAACTACCGGCAATTGTCACATGGTCGACGCTGGGATCGCAAGTTCTCACCTTCGGGAGTGATTCTGATGAAGAAATAGCCCTTGGCCCTCTCTTTAAAGAATCCACCTCGGGAAAAGAGGAAGGACCGAAGAGCTGCGAGAATATTCAGCTGCGCAATCGTACGCTGCCCGAAAAGAATCTCGGGCCCGCGAACAGCGGGTCGAATAAAAAGGATAAGGGGAAAGAAAAGAACCCTGAGGACATTGCCCTAAATGATCAAGCCGTCAAAGAGCTGACAGCCAAGGACCCGCCAAAGAAAAACAAGGTGGATTACAACGTTCTGGCACACTTGAGGAAGCTACCCTCGCAGCTAAGCATTCTCGATGCCTTCTTATTATCAAAAGAAACAAGAGACTCTTTGATCAAGGCGTTACAAGAGCCCAAACAGTTCCAAGCTTTCCTCGCCGAGGAAAAGATGAAGGATGAATTGGAAGAAGTGCATACAGCCGCTATCACTTTTGGCGATGAAGATCTCCTCCTCGGGACATGCGGGCATAACCGTCCCCTCTATGTATCCGGATACTGTCATGATATCAAGATAGGCAAAATCCTGGTTAACAATGGGTCCTCCGTCAATCTCTTCAATGTGAGAGTGTTGAAGGGAATCTACATGAGCGTTCAACATCTCGCTCATGATAAAATCACCATCTCAGGGTTTGACTCCCAGTCATCACGGACGCTCGGGTCTGTGATACTGACGCTGTGCTTTGGGCTGCTAGTCACTGACATCAAGTTTCACGTCATTGATGCTAAGACCTGCTATAACGCTTTGCTCGGCCGGCCTTCGGGCAGGCTTTATTGAGATCCCGAAAGTCCACACATATGCGCACCGTCCCATTTTTCTTCATCACCGGAACGATGTTGGTGATCCAGTTAGGGTACTGAACTTCTTGGATGAAGCCGGAGTCGATTAGCTTCTTAACCTCGGCGTTGATGCTCATCTCAAGCTCGAGCCGCATTCTTCTCGGTGCTTGTTTGATCGGCTTGACGTCCTGGGATATTGCCAATTTGTGTACAGCAATCTCTGGATCTAGTCCTGGCATCTCGGAATAATTCCATGCGAAGCAATCTTTGTGCTGCATGAGCACGTCTTTAAGCGTAGCCACCCTTTCCTCAGACAACAGCTCACTGACGAATGTCGGTCGCGGGTCACTTGCCATTCCTAAATTGATCTTTCTGAGGTTGTCTGCAGTAGTATGTATCCCATCTTCCAGCTCTTTTGGCGCCAGTGGAAACTCTGATATCATTTCGTCATCACTGTTTTTGAAGCACCAGGGGAGGTCATCTGTATTCTCGGGTCCTTCTTCTGACAACATTATCATATGACAAGTACGAGATCGCTTCCAAGACCGATGTTGATCTGGTTCTACTCTTGCTGTAGGCGCGACTATTGGTTCATGCTTCTGTGGCGGAGTTACGCTCCAGCTGCTGGATAGAGCGAACCTGCCTTGCTGGTACTGGTCTTTTACCCAGTCTTTGAATGTGAAGCTGTTTTCAAGAGGATGTCCTATTGCTCGGTGATAGGAGCAATAATCTGGATGATTAACTTCACCTGCTTGCTCGGGATGCTTGGACTTCGGGAGGGTAATCATTTGATGTTTTATGGCAAGATCAAGTATCTTTTGTGTTTTGTCCTAGGGAAAAGAGTATACTCGACCCATCTTCTTTATAAGAGACAAATCCAGATTGTTCGATTCCCGATTGCGTGGCTTCTTGGTCCCGCTTTGTCGCTGTTGAACGCCTTTCCCGCTTTTTGATTTATTTTTGCCTCTGCGTCGGGCCTTTTATATGACGGGTTGACAAGGAAGAGCATTTTCATTTTTCGCAACCTGCTGAAAAAGGCGCCGCGTTCTGGCTTTCTCATAGATGGCCATTTCGCGATTATGATCGTCTCGAACCTTTTGACCCGCTTCCCTTATAAGCTTGTCCATCTATTCTTTAAACGACGGACTTGGCATTTTCACGGCGGGAGCTCGTTCTGGTTCAGGGTTAGCATCTTCCCACAGAGCATCTCCTTCTTCATCAAAGTCATGTATGATATAGCAGTCGCGGAATAGCTCCCGTTTCTTGGATCGAACATATCCAAGCCCGATCGTTTCTATTCTCCTGTTGGACAATGTAACACCCGAGCCCAATGCTACTATTTTCAGTTACTGTTAGAGCATAATGTGGTACTCATTTCATTTAACTTTCTTGTTTGTTGCTTACTGTAAAATTTACCCGGCAAAGTCATTTCTACATATAACAAATTTTGGCATCTAAAATAAAATTGAAAATATTCATCTTGGCCTACTTGACACCCCTAGCCTCGCGGTAGCGTCCGTGCATTGTGTTCTCGTCCCGTTCAGTAAAACGGGCGGGTTTGAACGGCTACGCGCGCGTACATGTGTCCGTTTTGGGGGTATGCTTTTTAATCATAAAACACTTAATTTTAAAATTTGGATCCCGCTTAAAATCCTATTATTTCAATTTCAAATTTTTGGACTCGACCCGGGCGCGATTTGGAAATGTTTTATTTGGCGCCAAAATCCCAAATTTTAATATTATTAAAACCACCGCATATATTTTTCTAACTAACCTGATATCTTACTGTTCATTACCTATCTTTTAAATCTTTAAATTAACCTATATATATATTCTACTGTTCCTTAAAATGTTTTGAATCTTTAATTAATATTTATCCCTAACTAACGATTCCCCTTTAGCCAATCGCATTCCTTTTAATTCCGTGGGCCCCCATCTGCAGCTCTCTCTCTCTCTCCACTTTTTCTCTCTCTCTCTCTCTCTCATATATTCTTTCGTACTTCTCTTTATCATTCTTTCTCTTCTTGCTTCATGTCTCGTTTCTCATTTTTTTAACTGTTCTTTTGTTGCCGGAATTCCGTCGTGCCGGTGACGCTTCTCGACGTTCCAGCGAGGTACCCCGACCCGTGTGGTTCCTTTGTTCATCATTTGGGTTCATTCCGTGAACCGTGCGCCCGTCGCGAGTTTTCCCCGCCGACGGTTAACGTTCCGTTTTCCCGATTCGCGACCTATCGAGGCAAGTTAATCTTGCTACATGCTATATAATTCATTTTATACCTATTTAAATAAATACCATACCTATAGTTTAAATCTAGTACCCCATGTTTAATTTTATAACGTTTCGATGTTCCGTTTGCATCCGTTTATATCATATTAAATCTAGATCATGAAAACTTATCTTGTGACATACTAGATTACATTATACCGCAACCATATCATTTAAAATATATATCGTCGTAATATTTATTATTATTATCTTTAATTAGTTTATAATCTTCATTTTATAATGTTATACATTTGAAAATTTTATAGTTTACACATGAAACATCGTTGAAAAATCGGATATGACAAATCTGAAATTTACTGTACACCTTATCTTATAAAATTCATTATAAATCATAGAAAAATCAGTAGTATACGTTCTTTAGTTCGTTACGAAGCTAACTCAGAATACTATAACTCTATGAAATATTTACTTGCAAAATAAATTGTTTAAATAACGTAAAATGCAAATGAAAATGTCTCCAAACTGCTGTCTAGGGAAATTCCAGCAGCAAACTTTCAACTTCGAATGTTCATAAATTTTTGTAGGGACAACCTGAGATGCTTATACTTATAAAACTGAAAACCTTATTGAATTATCTTTGTTTTGGTATAAGACACGTCCCTTTTGGAGAACGTTTGTTATTTTTAAGCTATTTTACAAATTAGGGTGACGCTGAATTTCTGAACGGAACCTTCTTGTGCATGGTTAATCAATACCACTTTTATAGTTATTAATCGCTTTGAATATGCTATCCATATTAATATTATTATATCAATATTTATATCACATATTGCTTAGTTGTACATCTCATGTTACTATTTTATAGTTTTATAACTTTTCGGATACCCGTTTGCATCCATCGCATTTAAGATACATATAATTGCATCCATAGATCACATTACTACATAATAATGTGATATTAACACTCCATGTTTAATAAATTGCATCCTAATTAATATTGGAACTATAAATGTAACCCTAATCGATAACTGTGCATCCATATCCTTGAAATTATATCTATTTGCATATCATATTATATGTTCCAGTTTATTGTTCTGATAGTACTCATGCTTGTTTATTTATACACATGCTTATGTTAGTTTGATTATGAGCACCCACATGACATCTTGTGCTTCCTGACATGACCTGTTACACTTCCTACTTGACATGACATGGTACCGTACACTCTTGACATGATATGACACTTTTATACATTACCTGGCTGGACCTGATGTACCATGGCTTTACCTGTTACCTGATCTTGTGTCTAATGCCAACAAACCTAACATGTAGTCCTCATGGACCGTTCCTGTTGTCTATCCAGACAAACCTGCTTTTACCTGATCCTGTGTTGGCATTAGTTCTTGATTACTGAATACCTGACTCGACATACATAACTTGAGGGTATGGGGAAATCAAAAGTGTAAACTAAAGTGTAACTTAAAAGGGTATTACTTG
The DNA here is from genome assembly GCA_030015575.1 of Agapanthus africanus. Classification (NCBI taxonomy): domain Eukaryota; kingdom Viridiplantae; phylum Streptophyta; class Magnoliopsida; order Asparagales; family Amaryllidaceae; genus Agapanthus; species Agapanthus africanus. Next base: position 799,224,375 of record CM057340.1, read on the forward strand.
ATCCGCGGTCCCGGGGGGTAACGGGACAGAGCCATTCGTGACTCTTACATTTTCCTGATCCGTGGTCCCGGGGGGTAACGGGACAGAACCACTATTGGTTCACATATTCCTGATCCGTGGTCCCGGGAAGTAACGTGACATATCCTTTGAGTTACATGGAGGATTACTCAATTGATTTCAAAGACTTTAGAATAGAAAACCTGATAGAACAGTTTAGTTTACCCACTGCACGCTACCATGTACTGGTATGATTCATATTATTGTTATTCTTGCTGTATTCATGTTTATATTACATTGCCTGCTACACTGTTCATATTATATTACTTAATGACATGACGCGCTGACGTCTGGGTTTTGCATGGCCCAGATTCCGTACCGCTGTTGCAGTCCGAGCAGGAGTACTTCAGCGAGCAGGCTGAGCTGTGAGTTCAGTAGTAGTTAGTTTTATTTCCTGCATTTATTTCCTGATGTGAGCCCGCATTATGGGATACACTTTTCAGTTATTTATATTGGATCATTTGCTTCCGCATTTATTTATTATTGACTCCTGTTATTCTGGATTATGGACATGTTTTAGATAGTTTTATCTTGTTCTTGATATCTCTACAGCCGTAATGTGACTGTGGATGGATACTTCCTACCCACAGGTAGCATGGTTGGCTGTGTCACGTGCCCAATCTAGCGTACTCTGGGAAGCGGGGCGTGACATGGTTCTTTTGGTATCAGAGCCATAGGATAGTCGGGTTGATTCTTTTATAGTTGGGTATTGTACCTAATACACGAATCAGAATACCCGTGTTTAGGAAACATGTCCTGCCACCTTGACCGTTTTACCATTCTTGAATCACATTCTTCCTGATTATATCTTTTACGATGTGCAAACTTCCTTTGCATATCGATTCGAAAACCTGATTCCTTGTTATCTCTAGGACTTAGGCGACTTGGATGGAGTTATGTAATTGTGGCTATGATACCGCGGCATAGTTACAATGCGGTACTCTATTTAAGTATCTTGGAGTTCTAGCCTTGATCTATATTCAAAATCTATCATCATGCTAATGTTGGGTATTTTGAGTTCAGGATTATGGCCGGTAAGAAATTGAAGACATACCAGAGGCGTGTGGACGAAGCCGCCATACTTGGAGTGATAAGAGGAATACTGGAGAATCAAAGAAAAAGACCGAGCTGATCCAGCAGCAAGCGGACTCGTTTCGGGAAGGTTTGCAGATCGTTCAGCAGTCTGTGAACAATGTTGGAGCTAGACCAGTTGACCGAGTAGGGACCGTAGCAGATTTCAGGCGGTTGGGTCCGTCTACATTTACTGGTTTAAAGGAGCCGTTGCCAGTGGAGCAGTGGCTAGTTGACACAGAGAACTTGCTTTTTGCGGCACAGATTCCAGATGATAAAAAAAGTTGTTGTGGTACGCATTCAGCTAGTGGATTACGCCCGACAATGGTGGCTTGTAGAAGAGAACCGTTTGCCCAAGCCGATCAAGTGGGCGGATTTTTCGAAGAGTTTCCTGGAGAAGTTCTTCCCGCGGACTGCGCGGGAGGAAATGGAAGAGAAGTTCATCGGACTAAAGTAGAAGGGAGCACCCGTAGATGTGCATGTAGCAGAATGGACGAGACTCAGTAGTTTCGCTGGACCTTTAGTTGCCAACGATGCAGACAGGGCACGGAGGTTCATGCGTAGACTGGACGTGGACATCCAGAGGCAGATTGGCTTCCTGGGTTTGACCACTTTCTCACAAATACTTGCAGCAGCCAAGAGCAGTAGAGTTTATCTGGGATGAAAGGGAGTTTGCAGCAGACAACAGTTGCGTTAAGGAAGCAGTTCGGTCGGGCCGGTCTAGTTTAGGGCTAGGCCGACAAACAATATTCTTGCATCAATGGAAGTGATGAAAGTAAAGAGCCGGCTGTTGTTCGTGATTCTATGGACGTGTTTGAAGATATATCGGGTTTACCGCCGAGGAGAGACGTGGAGTTCGCAATTGATCTTATTCCTGGTGCAGCGCCAGTATCTAAAGCGTATTATCCAATGGCGCCAGTAGAGTTGGAAGAAGTAAAGAAACAGGTTGCTGAATTGCTTGAAAAGGGTTGGATTCGAAGCAGTAACTCGCCTTGGGAGCTCCAGTTCTTCTAGTAAAGAAGAAGGATGTGCATCGACTATCGAGAATTAAACCGGGTGGCTATCAAGAACAAGTACCCGATCCCTCGCATTGGAGAACTTTTTGAGCAGCTTAGTGGCGCGAGGATATTCTCGAAGTTGGATTTACGATCCGGATATCATCAGGTCCGAGTGAAAATAGAAGATAATTGCAAGACGCGTTCCGAACTCGGTATGGACATTACGAGTACTTAGTGATGCCCTTCGGAGTAACGAATGCGCCGGCAGTATTCATGGACTTGATGAACCGAATCTTTTCACCGTTCTTGGATCAGTTCATTGTGGTATTCATTGACGATATTCTGGTTTACTCGAAGAGTTTTGAGGAGCATGCTGAGCATTTGAAGATCGCACTGCAGACGTTGAGACAGGAGAAGCTTTATGCGAAGATGAGTAAGTGCGAGTTTTGGCTGGAGGAAGTGAAGTTTTCGGGACATGTTGTGTCTGGCGATGGAATTGCCGTCGATCCAGAAAAGATTGCAGCAGTTCGAGATTGGCCTATTCCAAAGAATGTTGCTGAGATAAGAAGTTTTCTTGGATTAGCCGGATACTACAGAAGATTTGTGGAGAACTTTGCTCGTCTGGCAGAGCCGTTGACCAAGCTTACGCGTAAGGAAGTACCTTTTATATGGACGGATAAGTGTGCGTTAGCTTTTGAGACGTTGAAGCAGAAGTTGATAACCGCCCCTATTCTGACCGTGCCAGACAATTCCGGAGGATTGGTGATTCACAGCGACGCATTTGGGAAAGGATTGGGATGTGTTTTGATGCAGCATGGGAAGGTTGTAGGGTACGCATCGAGACAACTGAAGACCCATGAGAAGAATTATCCAACTCATGACTTGGAGCTTGCGGCTGTGATTTTCGCTTTGAAGATTTGGAGACACTACCTTTTAGGCGAAAGGGTTGAAGTTTTTACAGATCATAAGAGCTTGAAGTACGTGTTCACACAGAAGGAGCTTAACATGAGGCAGCGTAGATGGTTGGAGCTGATGGCTGACTACGATCTTGATCTTAAGTACCATCCGGAAAAGGTTAATGTTGTGCCGGATGCGCTTAGTCGGTTACCAGTAATTCAGGTGTTAACTACGCAGAAGGAGATCGTCGCAGATTTTCGAAGATTTGACTTGGAGGTTGTGCTACCGTGTTCTACGGGACAGTTGTTGCAGCTGCAAGTACATTCGTCTTTGATCGAGAATATTAAAGCAGCTCAATCGCAGGATCCTAGACTGCAAAAGTTTCGAGAGCAGGTTGAAGCCGGGCTACGAACAGATTTATTGATCCACGAAGATGGTTCGTTGAGGTATGGTAGCCGTTTGTGTGTGCCAAAGGGTGATGTTCGTGAAGAGCTTATGAAGGAGGCACACAGTTCAGCTTATTCTGTACATCCAGGAGGCACAAAGATGTACCGAGATATTCGACAGCATTTCTGGTGGGAGGGCATGAAGCGGGAGATTGCTCGCTTTGTGGCGAAGTGCTTGGTGTGTCAGCAAGTTAAGGTTGAACATCAAAGGGTTGCTGGTTTATTGCAACCACTTCCGATTCCTCAGTGGAAGTGGGAACATATAACCATGGATTTCGTGACGGCTTTACCGCGAAGTCCAAAAGGCAACAATGCAGTATGGGTAATTGTTGACCGATTGACCAAGGCAGCTCACTTTATTCCTTTTCGGGTTGGTCAATCAACAGAGACTTTGGCAGAGCGGTACATGCAGGAGATTATAAGATTGCATGGAGTACCGGTGAGCATCGTGTCCGATCGGGACACTCGGTTCTTATCACACTTCTGGAGGAGTTTACAGGAAAGTTTGGGGACTCGATTGAAGTTTAGCACAGCTTATTATCCTCAAACTGATGGTCAGTCGGAGAGAACGATCCAAACTCTTGAGGATATGTTGAGAGCATGCATGTTGGACTTCAAGGGGTCTTGGGAGGATCATCTACTTTTGGTGGAGTTGTCTAACAACAATAGTTTTCAGGCAACTATTCAGATGGCTCCATTTGAAGCTTTGTATGGTCGTAAATGCCGTTCACCTGTTTGTTGGGACGATGTCGGTGAACGAAGATTATTGGGACCAGATTTGGTTGTGCAGACAGTTGAGAAGGTTAACACTATCAGAAATCATATGAAGGCAGCACACGACCGACAGAAGAGTTGGGCAGATACGTCAAGAAGACCTCTAGAGTTCACCGTGGGAGATTTGGTATTCTTGAAGATATCACCGACTAGAAGGGTGATTCGTTTTGGAAGTCGAGGAAAGCTTAGTCCTCGATTCGTTGGACCCTTGAGATCGTGGAGCGTGTTGGTGAGGTAGCGTATCGTTTGGCGTTACCGCATTCCTTGGCAAATGTGCACGATGTGTTTCACGTATCTCAACTATGAAGGTATGTTCGAGATGAAACACACGTTTTGGATCATTCGGAGCTAACAGTACAAGAAGACTTGACTTTTGAGGAGCGACCGATTGAAATCGTGGATCGAAAGGAAAAGGTTCTTAAGAACAAGGTTATCCCCCTTGTGCTTGTTTCTTGGGGTAATCGCTCGCATGGAGAGTCCACTTGGGAACGAGAAGATGAAATCCGGCAGAAGCTTCCTCACCATTCCTTGTAGTTATCTATCTTTGTATTCTTGGAATTTCGAGGACGAAATTCTTTTTGTAGTTGGGTATAATGTAACACCCGAGCCCAATGCTACTATTTTCAGTTACTGTTTGAGCATAATGTGGTACTCATTTCATTTAACTTGCTTGTTTGTTGCTTACTGTAAAATTTACCCGGCAAAGTCATTTCTACATATAACAAATTTTGGCATCTAAAATAAAATTGAAAATATTCATCTTGGCCTACTTGACACCCCTAGCCTCGTGGTAGCGTCCGTGTATTGCGTTCTCGTCCCGTTCAGTGAAACGGGCGAGTTTGGACGGCTACGCGCGCGTACATGTGTCCGTTTTGGGCGTATGCTGTTTAATCATAAAACACTTAATTTTAAAATTTGGATCCCGCTTAAAATCCTATTATTTCAATTTCAAATTTTTGGACTCGACCCGGGCGCGATTTGGAAATGTTTTATTTGGCGCCAAAATCCCAAATTTTAATATTATTAAAACCACCGCATATATTTTTCTAACTAACCTGATATCTTACTGTTCATTACCTATCTTTTAAATCTTTAAATTAACCTATATATATATTCTACTGTTCCTTAAAATGTTTTGAATCTTTAATTAATATTTATCCCTAACTAACGATTCCCCTTTAGCCAATCGCGTTCCTTTTAATTCCGTGGGCCCCCATCTGCAGCTCTCTCTCTCTCTCTCCACTTTTTCTCTCTCTCTCTCTCATATATTCTCTCGTACTTCTCTTTATCATTCTTTCTTTTCTTGCTTCATGTCTCGTTTCTCATTTTTTTAACTGTTCTTTTGTTGCCGGAATTCCGTCGTGCTGGTGACGCTTCTCGACGTTCCAGCGAGGTACCCCGACCCGTGTGGTTTCTTTGTTCATCGTTTGGGTTCATTCCGTGAACCGTGCGCCCGTCGTGAGTTTTCCCCGCCGACGGTTAACGTTCCGTTTTCCCGATTCGCGACCTATCGAGGCAAGTTAATCTTGCTACATGCTATATAATTCATTTTATACCTATTTAAATAAATACCATACCTATAGTTTAAATCTAGTACCCCATGTTTAATTTTATAACATTTCGATGTTCCGTTTGCATTCGTTTATATCATATTAAATCTAGATCATGAAAACTTATCTTGTGACATACTAGATTACATTATACTGCAACCATATCATTTAAAATATATATCGTCGTAATATTTATTATTATTATCTTTAATTAGTTTATAATCTTCATTTTATAATGTTATACATTTGAAAATCTTATAGTTTACACATGAAACATCGTTGAAAAATCGGATATGACAAATCTGAAATTTACTGTACACCTTATCTTATAAAATTCATTATAAATCATAGAAAAATCAGTAGTATACGTTCTTTAGTTCGTTACGAAGCAAACTCAGAATACTATAACTCTATAAAATATTTACTTGCAAAATAAATTGTTTAAATAACGTAAAATGCAAATGAAAATATCTCCAAACTGCTGTCTAGGGAAATTCCAGCAGCAAACTTTCAATTTCGAATGTTCATAACTTTTTGTAGGGACAACCTGAGATTCTTATACTTATAAAACTGAAAACCTTATTGAATTATCTTTGTTTTGGTATAAGACGCGTCCCTTTTGGAGAACGTTTGTTATTTTTAAGCTATTTTACAAATTAGGGTGACGCTGATTTTCTGAACGGAACCTTCTTGTGCATGGTTAATCAATACCACTTTTATAGTTATTAATCGCTTTGAATATGCTATCCATATTAATATTATTATATCAATATTTATATCACATATTGCTTAGTTGTACATCCCACATTACCATTTTATAGTTTTATAACTTTTCGGATACCCGTTTGCATCCATCGCATTTAAGATACATATAATTGCATCCATAGATCACATTACTACATAATAATGTGATATTAACACTCCATGTTTAATAAATTGCATCCTAATTAATATTGGAACTATAAATGTAACCCTAATCGATAACTGTGCATCCATATCCTTGAAATTATATCTATTTGCATATCATATTATATGTTCCAGTTTATTGTTCTGATAGTACTCATGCTTGTTTATTTATACACATGCTTATGTTAGTTTGATTATGAGCACCCACATGACATCTTGTGCTCCCTGACATGACCTGTTACACTTCCTACTTGACATGACATGGTACCGTACACTCTTGACATGATATGACACTTTTATACATTACCTGGCTGGACCTGATGTACCATGGCTTTACCTGTTACCTGATCTTGTGTCTAATGCCAACAAACCTAACATGTAGTCCTCATGGACCGTTCCTGTTGTCTATCCAGACAAACCTGCTTTTACCTGATCCTGTGTTGGCATTAGTTCTTGATTACTGAATACCTGACTCGACATACATAACTTGGGGGTATGGGGAAATCAAAAGTGTAAACTAAAGTGTAACTTAAAAGGGTATTACTTGATCCGTGGTCCCGGTGGGTAACGGGACAGAGCCATTCGTGACTCTTACATTTTCCTGATCCGTGGTCCCGGGGGGTAACGGGACAGAACCACTATTGGTTCACATATTCCTGATCCGTGGTCCCGGCGGGTAACGGGACATATCCTTTGAGTTACATGGAGGATTACTCAATTGATTTCAAAGACTTTAGAATAGAAAACCTGATAGAACAGTTTAGTTTACCCACTGCACGCTACCCTGTACTGGTATGATTCATATTATTGTTATTCTTGCTGTATTCATGTTTATATTACATTGCCTGCTACATTGTTCATATTATATTACTTGATGACATGACGCGCTGACGTCTGGGTTTTGCATGGCCCAGATTCCGTACCGCTATTGCAGTCCGAGCAGGAGTACTTCAGCCAACAGGCTGAGCTGTGAGTTCAGTAGTAGTTAGTTTTATTTCCTGCATTTATTTCCTGATGTGAGCCCGCATTATGGGATACACTTTTCAGTTATTTGTATTGGATCATTTGGTTCCGCATTTATTTATTATTGACTCCTGTTATTCTGGATTATGGACATGTTTTAGATAGTTTATCTTGTTCTTGATATCTCTACAGCCGTAATGTGACTGTGGATGGATACTTCCTACCCACAGGTAGCATGGTTGGCTATGTCACGTGCCCAATCTAGCGTACTCTGGGAAGCGGGGCGTGACAGACAACTTTCGTTGAGTTCCGAGAATGTTCCAGATCCTGTTATAGAACCGTACTTGTCGCGCAGTTTGCTTAAAGGGTGCACCTTGGCGTCTCAAGAGTCTCTTTAGTCCTTCTGTGTAATATATGGGCAAACGGATGGGCTGAAACCTGTCAAGTGTAGAATCAGCACCATGCCAAATTTCTTTCTCCACTTTGGTTTCCACGGATCGGTAGACTAGGATCGCCTTTTCACCTTTTCGCCTGGAAGGGACGTAGAATGTCTGCAGTTCTTCCACACTGTAGGTATCAAGCGTGTCTATCTCTTTATGATGCTTTGGCGGAACCATGGCAACTTGCAAACTTTGATCTTCATCAGCGAAGGCTTGTATTGATGGCCGAGCAGAGAATACGGCATTGACTTCATCTTCTGAGTCGCTTCCGAAGATCAACATAGGGGTGGACGGTCCTGGCTTGTTGCATTGGGGAGTCCCTGAATAAACTATCTCTTCTTCTTCCTCGGTATCACTCCCGAAGACCGGAATAGTGGTGATAGCTTTGTTCTTTGGTTTGTGACATCTTTCCGTGTCCTCGAAATCCGGTAAGAAGTATTTTGCATCTTTGTACTTTCGGACTTCATTCACGGAGAATGGGTTCAACTCCCCCATCACAGTGTACTCGAGACCATCCTTGAAATACTTTATACACTGATGTTGTGTAGAAGGGATAATGTTGTACTCGTGTAACCAAGGCCGGCCGAGCAAAGTGTTATAGCAGGTCTTAGCGTCAATGACGTGAAACTTGATGTCAGTGACTAGCGGCCCAAAGCACAGCGTCAGTATCACAGACCCGAGCGTCCGTGATGACTGGGAGTCAAACCCTGAGATGGTGATTTTATCACGAGCGAGATGTTGAACGCTCATGCAGATTTCCTTCAACACTCTCACATTGAGGAGATTGACGGAGGACCCATTGTTAACCAGGATTTTGCCTATCTTGATATCATGACAGTATCCGGATACATAGAGGGGACGGTTATGCCCGCACGTCCCGAGGAAGAGATCTTCATCGCCAAAAGTGATAGCGGCTGTATGCACTTCTTCCAATTCATCCTTCATCTTTTCCTCGGTGAGGAAAGTTTGGAACTGTTCGGGCTCTTGTAACGCCTTTATCAGAGAGTCTCTTGCTTCTTTTGATAATAAGAGGGCATCGAGAATGCTTAGCTGCGAGGGTAGCTTCCTCAAGTGTGCCAGAACGTTGTAATCCACCTTGTTTTTCTTTGGCGGGTCCTTGGCTGTCAGCTCTTTGACGGCTTAATCATTTAGGTCAATGTCCTCAGGGTCCTTTTCTTTCCCCTTATCCTTTTTATTCGACCCACTGTTCGCGGGCCCGAGATTCTTTTCGGGCAGCGTACGATTACGCAGCTGAATATTCTCGCAGCTCTTCGGTCCTTCCTCTTTTCCCGAGGTGGATTCTTTAAAGAGAGGGCCAAGGGCTATTTCTTCATCAGAATCACTCCCGAAGGTGAGAACTTGCGATCCTAGCGTCGACCATGTGACAATTGCCGGTAGTGCTTTCGCGCTCTTCGGTCGTATTTCTTTGCTCCCGACGGGTTTTGCGTTTCATCCGCTTGAAATGTTGCCGGTGAGCAACATATCCCTGCCACCAGTTTTTAAAGACTATGCACTCTTCAGTAGGGTGCGCAATCCTTCGATGATGTAGACAGTAGTTAGGATGTATATCCGCTTCATCAGGAGTGTTTTCTTCGGAGGGTGGTAGCTTCATTCCCATCGATATGGCATTGGCGAACCTCTTCCTCGTCTTGAACCTGCTTTTATTTATGGCGGATGTATTTTGATCTGCTGGGAGTGCTTTAACCCTTTCGTCCAGTCGCCGGCGTTTGGCCTTTTCAAATATGGCCATCTCACGCTCTCGAGCAGCTTTGCTTTTAAGAAGAGCATCGTCCAGGAATGCATCAATCATTTCGCCCGATGGTCCTGGAAGTTCCGGCTCAGGATCTGCCCCCAGTTTCTCTATGTAAGGAGCTTCTTCATTGTCTATCGACGAGTGAGAGGTCATATGGCAGCTTGCAACATAACCTTCAGATTCATCCGACGAGTCTTCTCCATTGTGATCATCTCCGTCCTCAAGGACGTGGCTAAGAAATTTTTGGAGTGTGACTGGAGTCCGCGCTTTTTAATTATATTCTTCCAATGCGTCAATTAGTTTTTGCAGGTCCGTGCGCTTGTCACCGGCTTCACGGGCTTTTTGGTCTTCTTCTTCTTCTTCGAAGACTTTGACGGCTGGGTGTGAGTGCTTTGGCGATCACCACCAATTTTGGAGTTGGGCGCGGTTTTAGCATTCCCTCGATGATCTCGGATTCCATTGGATTCTTCCACCTGATTGCCGGGCATATTTGGAGATCCTTTAGCATTCTTTTAGTCTTGGCTGAAAGAACGACCTCCCATAGAGCTTCTTCTACAAAAGAGCATGATGCTCCCGGTGTATCCGTCTTCTTAGGAGCGTGTGGCAGTGGTGGGTTCACTTTCCAGTTCTCGGACAGGGCAAATTTGCCCTGTTGATACTGTTCTTCAATCCAGCCCTTGAAGACGAAGCAATCTTCAATTGGATGGCTTACCGTTTGATGGTAGGGGCAATAATTGGGACTATTAACCTCGCCGGGTTGCAACGGTCATTTTGGATTCGGCAGATTGATGAGCCTGTTGCGCACCGCTAGCTCGAACAATCTTTTCGTCTTGTCCCGGGGAAATGAATAAGGGCGCTTCATTTTCTCATTATAGAATTGCCGCCTCTCGTCTAGGCGATCAGTTAGTTTTGGGCCACTGGGCTGCTGTTGAGTATTCGCAACGAATGTCGCCTTCCTTTTACCCTTTTCGTTTCGCGGGTCCGACTTTGGAGGAGACGGTCTATGACCCATCTGGTCCATCTGGGCCAATTTGTCAATCAAGGCCTGGAACGTGGTTGGCTTGAAGAACATCATGAATTGGGAATTAGTTGCCTGAGGGTCCAGAGTGCCCACGAACATGACCACTGCCGGCGCTTCCTCGATGCGCTGCTCACATTTTGACCATAAATTTCGCCATCGTATTGCGTATTGTACCTAAGTTTCGCCTGGCTTCACCCTGGCATTGATCAATGCCGTTATTGGGGTGCGTTCACTAGCACTCGCGAAACGCTAGGTGAATAGTAGCTCCATCTCTGCAAAAGTCTTGACGGGGTCGTTTGGAAGTTCAGAATACCACTCGAATGCCGTCTCCGACAAGCTACCAACAAACTGGCGGAGCAGAAGTTTATCATCACCCCCGGTGTTGCCGCACAAGATTCTGAATTAAGCGACATGCTGATGTGGATTCCTCATCCCTTTATATACATGAAATTTAGGGATCGTATATCCCAGTGGGTATCTTATTTAGTCATACCGGCCTGGATAAGGTCATCTAGTCTTAACGATTTGGCCGGCCGCTTCATTTGCCTGGTGAGCTCGTATTTGCTGAGCGATGTAATCATCCAGGGCAGCTTTGGAGATGGTCTCCTCTTTGGCTGCTGAAAGAGCCTGAGGAGGGTTCGATGTCTCCCCTCTGTCGTCTTCAATGATGATCGGGAGGTCTTCAGCTGGAGGTTCCGGCTGTAACATCATCCCAGCCATGTCTTGGAACAAAAGAGCCATTCGTTTTATATTGGCCGCCTACTCCGCAGCCTCTTTTTCTTTCCTCTCGAGCATTCTTCGGAGGTATTCAGTATCAGTTTCTTATTCCCGACACTGCTCTGAGATCTCTGGATTTTCTTTTGGCCCAGTAAGTGCGGCCATTGCAGTCAGCATCTCCTGAAGTTTCTGCTGCTGTTGCTCCTGAGCCTTCGTTATCGATCGGGTAAGCGGTCGATGACCCGTGGAAGCACGGCTTTCTTCTTTTCCGGAAACCATATAAACGGTATGTATTACCATGCCCCCGGACTTGGGGCGTTTAGATTCAACGTCCTTGCGGTTTGCCGCGTTCACAGGGGCTTTCTCTGACCTCCTTCTCTTGTGAGCAGTTGAAGTCAAGGGGGCCATTGTAGCGGGCACCCAGACGGCCGTCGCCTTTGGTGGCTTGACAGGATGGTTTTCTCCTTGTCGAGCTTTAAGCTTCTTTGATCGGCGAGAGTAGTCCTGGTCAATCACCAATTCCTGGACATGTCGCTAGACTTTATAAATTTTGGAGGACAGCCGCTGAGAGGGCTGCACCGGCTTCTTTTCTGTAGTATTCTCCACAGGTGGAGGAGATCTTTTCAGCACGGCAATCGGAGAGTTCTTGTGAACCTTCCTAAGCGGTTCAAAGCTGTTCCCAGTTGGAACAGCAGCATTGATTTCTACCATGGGGGCTGGCGGAGTTAGCCCAGAGGGGGAGCTGCCCCAGCCTTTCTTACTCGGCGCCAGTGACGACGGCGAGCATGTCGTGCGGATAGAGTTGGTTCAGCTATGGGGATGGCTTCGTCATGCCCCCTGTCTTGGGGGAGGGTTTTCGCCAGTGTCAGCCTTTTGAAGACTGACGTTTGCCGAGAAGTAATATCCAACCTATTGAAGGCAGACCTCCGAGTAGAGGTGACTTTGCCTGGAGCGGGAACCGAAGTGGCCAGCCTTGTGAAAACTGACTTCTTGTCAGGAGAAGCCTTTCTAATGATTTCGTCCGCTTGAGCCGGGATAGCTGCTTCAGGTATTGCGGGCTTGTTGGCGTTCTGGCCCAGTCTGTTGAAAACTGAGGCGTTAGACTTGGGCGACCCGTTGAGAGGGGCCGCGGCAGTGGTAAGTCGATCAAATACCGACTTCTTTGGGGCTTCCTGCGGCAGCATCGGGGCATTGAAGCTCATGGGTGGGATCATAGTCCCAAAAACCAGCCCAGTGGTGGCCTGAGTTACTTGGTCCACCGGCATTGTGAACAGGGAGGCCGCCTGGGACCCATAAATTACTCCTCCAGATGAGGCGGAACGGGAGTTGCAGTTGCAGCTGGAACATTTTGTGCAGGTAGACGCCATTGATCTTTCGTTTTCTACACCGAGCAAGACACCAAATCTTAGTATCTCGAACCAAAGGGCAACCATAGCAAACCGCGATTCGTTCGCGAACCCGACACACGAAGTGTGGAGTGGAAAGAGGAAAAGGTCACACCGTGCGTGCCAGAATCTGTTCCTCGCCAAAAACGGGGACGCGACCGCGCGGGTCCGTCTTGCCTGAATTTCGGGGAAGATGCTAATTGGTGCTATCTGTCCACCTCTTCGAAGATGCCAAGTTGATTTATGGCACCATGTATCGAAGGTTTAACAGATGCGGCCGATATAGCAGACTTCGTCAGATTCCACCTCGCTGATGAGGGTTTTTTTTATTGTGGGGACGCTCTTCCCTGGAGGCGTAGGCCCCTGCAGTTAATTACGCTACCGCATCACGGTAACCACTTTCTCCTTCTCCATATGGTCACTTCGTGTCGTGTGTTTTTGTTTTGTTTTTGGTTGCCCGTGGATTGTATACGGAGACTAATTTATGTTGTCGCCCGTAGGGCGTGGATTAGTCCAAATCCGTATCTTCTTAGATTTGGGTTTGGGGGTTGGGTTTAAGGATACGTTAGCCTCATTTGAGATTAAGATCAACTTAAACGTTTGTTAAGGATACGTTAATCTCATTTTAGACTAAGATCAACTTAACGGGATCATTTAGATCCAACAAAAGGGCGTTTGGGCTCTATTGTTAGTATAGGGACATTGCGGTCGATTAGTTTAAGGACATTATGGTCCAGTGTTAGTTTAAGGACATCTCGGTCCAAGGTTAAGGACATCATAGTCTGTGAGTTTTAAAGGACCCCATAGTCCAAGGTTAAGGACATCATAGTGCGTGAGTTTAAAGACCTCACAGTCAAGGTTAAGGACATCATAGTCCGTGAGTTTAAAGACCTCGCGGTCAAGGTTAAGGACATCATAGTCCATGGGTTTTAAAGGACCCCACAGTCCATAGAATGTTTGGTTGTCGGGACCCGTCACCTCTCTGAAGACATTGAAGGATTACAACGAAAAATATCAGAGGAGTAAAGAGATGTACCCTCGAACCGACGTGAGTTGGTTGAAAGATCTGTAGTTCAATTTGGGGCTAAGATCTGTTAACATATTTGTGAACAGATGAGCTCAATTAATATAGGTTGAGGACTTATGGCCAATCTTGGGCTAAGTCCAATAAATATTTAACATTTTATTTTGGGCTGTTAAGCCTTTATTTGGGCTTGGCCCTTTTAACAATGCTGAGCATTGATTTATATCTTGATAATGTCTTTGTCTTTTATTGAATGCTGAGCATTCATCAGAGCTCTGGGCTTATTAAAGAACAATTTATATTCTGTCAGCGCAACACGTGGCGCGCTAGACGCTTTGCGCCAGTCAAAAAAAACGCAGTGCGCTTCTGCCACGTGGCGCACATCTAAGGGACACGTGTCGCACTTGGCACTAGGCGCCAGATGATGAGCGCACGATGCCAGTTTATGAGTGCTGAGCGCTAATCCATGAGCGCATTGCGCTTTCAGTTTAGTGGCGCACACGTGAGTGACACATGGTGCGCTTGGTGCTGAGCGCCAGCCCATGAGCGTAGTGCGTTATTTCAAGAGCGCAAAGCGCTAGTGGTTAATTGGCGCATACGTGATTGACACGTGATGCATCTGGCGCTGAGCGCCAGTCCAGAGAGCGCAGAAGCGCAGTTCAAGAGCGCAAAGCGTATTTGATCAATTTTATGATCTGAGCTTTTTAAAAGAGACTTTGTCTCAAGATCTAAGAACAACCGTTCTTATTTTGTTTCAATCTCTTATATTGATAAGAGCTTTGCCTTTATGGATCTATGATTCTTAAGAGAATTGAATTATTCTACATTTTATAATGAAATGTGCATGATCTCTTTGAGAAAGACTTTAGTCTTATAGATCTATGATCTGTGAGAAGTAAGTTCTTCTATTATTTCATGATGAGATCTTTTGATCTCTTTGTGAAAGACTTTTTGTCTTTGTAGATCTATGATCGTTTTAAAGAAATGAATTCTTCTTTTTATGAGATGATTTCATCTCTATGTTCATCATCATCATTTTTACCTTGAAGAAAGATCTTCTTGCAAGAGCTTGCTCTTTGAATTTTCTCAAAGTTTTTTGGGGAGGTTTCTCTCTCTTTCTGTATCTCCCAGACTTGAAGTCTAGGGGCCTTTTTATAGGGTAGGCTGATTTGTTGAATCAGTTAAAGAGATCTTTCTCTGATTGATTTGGGGATGTTTCCCCACCATTGGATTTTTGATCCTAAGGCTTCTGTTTTACAGAAGGCAATCTTCTTGTTTTTTTAACAAGATTGGAAAATCTTTCCATACAGAATTTATTCTGTCTTTTGGTAATTTTTATTTACCATTGGATCATTGATCCAACGGTGCTCTGATTTACAGAGTACAATCTTGTTTTTTGGAAAGATTTTTGAGGAATCTTTCCTTAACAGAATTTAACTCTAATTAATTAATGATTTATCATTATTATTAGATTTTTGATCTAACGGTGGGGAGCTTTTAATTCCAGCGCTAGCGCACCCGTGCTCTGCACGTGGTGCGCTGCTTGAAGGGCAGCGCACATTGCGCTAGCATACCTGTGTTTGACACGTAGTGCGCTGCTTGGAACTCAGCGCATCTAGCGCTAGCGCACACGTGGCGTGCTACTTAGAGCGCAGCGCACCTGGTGCTAGCGCCCACATGCTTTGCATGTGGTGCGCTGCTTAGGGCGCAACGCACTCGGCGCTGCATCTGAAGCGTTGCTTTATTTCAAAAATTTGAATTTTAAACAGAACTTTGCTCTGATTGGGGGAAACAGCCATATGTGATAATTTGTTGTTACGATCTTATCCAAAAAATATCAAATCCTACGGCCACAGAACTGCCGTGGGTCTGCCGTAAACGTGCTATTTTGGCCGCCCAACCGCCGCGTTTTAGTGTCATCACGTTTTGAAAATTCTTCAGGTCTCTGGTGTTGACATATGTAGATATTCTAGATGTCTAGATTCTGAGAATCTAACTCTGAGTCTCTGCCGTTGCTAGAGCTTATGATTTGCTTCAATATTTCAGCAGATTTGATTCCGACATCTCGAATCTCTTGGATTCCAGACCTGGGCTAATATCTGCACAATATCTCAAGTCATAGTGTTAGTAGTATTTGGTATTATTTTGAGATATTATCCTAACCATTTTATATGATATTAAATCTTAAGAATATTGATTAGAAATATTTGATATGCACTACTGCAATAAGGGGTTGCCTCTACGGTTACAGGAATCCGTAGGGGCAACTTTTTATTGCCCCTACGGATTAATCCATAGGTCCCTAGGGTTGCCCCTACGGTGCCCTACGGATTAATTTAAAAATATTAAAACGTGATTTGTTATTTGGCCCTACGGAGCCGCAAAAGAAGGGCCTACGGATTAATCCGTAGGAACATATATAGGTTATTTATGAAAAAATAAAGCGCAGAAATTTCCTCGTTTCCAAAATTTCCCATCGCTCTCGCCGATCTCCAACGCGCGCCTCGTCGCCACCACTCCCGCGAGCGCCTCGTCGTCGCCGACTTCATCGTCGACTTCCTTGTCAACGGTAGGAACTCTCTCGTCGCCGAACTCGCCCTTGCGTCGTCGACAGACCATCTCCGGTCTCCTCCACCGCGGGACAGTAGAATCGCCGGCCTAAGGTTATTCAATTTCATTTTTTAACTTCTAATTATGATTTTATTTGTGTTATTTTTGATTATTTGGTTGCTACTAGGGCTTAAAGTTAAGGTTCGGGCTAGGGTTAGGGTTAATCGGTTCTGGGTTAGGGTTAGGGTTCAGTTTAGGGCTAGGGTTCGGTTCAGAATTAGGGTTAGGGTTAGAGTTAGGGTTAGGGTTAGGGTTAATTAGGTAGGGTTAGGGTTTGGTTAATTAGGTAAAATAGGGTTTGATGATTAGGGCTAGGGTTTGGGTTAAATAGATTAATTAGGGTTAATTTTGGTTTGGGCTAGAGTTAATTTGTGTTGGGGTTTGGGTGATGATTAGGGTTAGGGTTTGGGCCAGGGTTAATTAGGTAAAATAGAGTGTATTTGTGTTAGGGTGTTGATTATAGTTAATTGGGTTAATTACTGATAATTTGAAGGGATAGGGTGTTGATTAGGGTTAATGTGGGTTAATTAGGTTAATTTGGGTTAAGTTTGGGTTAATTAGGGATAATTTGTGTTAGGGTGACGATTAGGGTTAATTTGGGTTAATTAGGTTAATTTGGATTAATTAGGGTTAGGGTTTAGGGCGCGGTAGTTCCTTCAGTAGGATACTCGATGATAACATAAACGTATAATTTTACCGTAAACGCAAGAAAAATTTACCCTAAACTTAAATCTTCGAACCCTTAATAACGAAACGTAAACGTAAAACCTATTCATGTTAAATGTTCAAGTTAAAACCAATATATGATACTCGATGATAATATGAAACTTTCATATTCTCATCGATACTCATATGTGAAAATCAAAGCGCGACTTAGTCCTCGTCTATCAGTTAACATACGTTCGATATTCGTCGTGACATAGAACTATACGAAAGCTGTTAAATATCGGACGGTATAATTCAGTACTAACAACCGTCGTGTAGTCTATGTGACGAGAAGATTCAATCGTATGATAACCGCTAGATTTGTCCAGTGTGGACAAGTTATGAATGTATAAAGAAAACACCTGCATTCACTTGTGTTTTCATTCGTTTCGAATTATTTCGTCGTTACTTTTCCACTGGTTCTCCGTGTAAAAAGATAGATTAGATGTTCATTTCAATGTTGTTTCACAGCATTGAAATGATTATTTATTCTATTACAGTGTACTCGGAGAACAGCGGGGAGGTGCTGCCGAAATTTACTCGAAACGGTTGAAAACACAAGCGAATGGGTGTCTGCTCTGTACATTCTTAATGGGATAAAAGCCTTAACCCCCCCCGACAGCCGAAACACACACATACAATACGAATACACAACAAACGCACACACAAAAGACATACACACTAACAACCCTACACTTAAGCGAAATCATAAATTGAAACACACATATAGAAAATACAACTCATACTTGGGTATCTTCAAATCTAACTTTGTCTATCGATAATTTATTCTTTTCAACGACAAACGCACACACAAAGCACATACACGGATTTTCTTCTTTGTCAGTAACCATCCCGTTCTTAGATTTCTCAATATAGTCATCATAACCTACAATTTATATGTTATACAGTCTAACATGGCCCATGAGTATATCAGAGTTAAGGACTAGATGTATGTGGATTGGCAACAGCGTATACAACCTAAGTTTGTCGCAGGAGTTGCTGCTTTCATTGAATTTGCATGCACACATAATAAGATCGTGTTAGAGAAGATTCTCTGCCCGTGCGATAGATGTGGGAATAAGTACTAGCATAAGGTAGAATTCGCAGAGCTTCATTTCGTTAAATATGGTTTTACTAGACTTTATACAACTTGGCTATATCATGGGAAAGGAGAAGAAGAAGACAGTAATGCGGCAGAAGAAGAAGGAGAAGACGGTAATGCGGCAGAAAAAGAAGTCGGTAACTTCTTTCCAGGAGAAGAAATGGAGGATATGGTAGAGGCTGCCCTAAGTGATAGTATTCATACCGAAAATGACATTCCTTCCGATCAAGGACCGCATGCGGATAAATATGAAAAGTTCATGAATGATGCTAAAAAACCAATTTATGAGAATACAAAGTATTCCACCCTCTCATTGTTCGTCCAACTTTTCCAGATTAAGTACCTAAATGGATAGAGCAACAAGTCATTCACAATGCTTCTAAAGTTCTTGAAAGATTCTATGCCCCTGGAAAATAATGTGCCCGACAGCTGGTAAAGAGCCCAGAAGATGATGTCTGATTTGCGTCTGAAGTGTGAGAAGATTCAAGCATGTCCCAAAAATTGTGTGTTGTATCGGAAAGAGAATTCAGATTTGAAAAGTGTCTAACATGCGGAGAGGCCAGGTATAAGTCGAAAGATCCTGATAAGA
This sequence comes from Agapanthus africanus, assembly GCA_030015575.1. Taxonomy (NCBI): domain Eukaryota; kingdom Viridiplantae; phylum Streptophyta; class Magnoliopsida; order Asparagales; family Amaryllidaceae; genus Agapanthus; species Agapanthus africanus. The sequence goes on from CM057340.1 coordinate 799,243,383, forward strand.
AGCCCGATATACCTGTCAAGATAGCACGACACTTTCCCATAACACAGAGGCTGCAGAGGCTATTCAGGTGCAAGAAAACAGCCAAGGTAATGATTTGGTATCACCGTGCTGCTCTAAGTGAAGATAGAAAAATGAGTCATTTAAGAGATTCACCGGCATGGAAGGATTTCGATAGGAGGCACGAAATATTCAATAGTGATCCTCGCAATGTCAGGCTCGGACTCGCTAGCGATGGTTTCTGCCCATTCAACTATATGGCTGGAAGCCACAGCACATGACCCGTTGTAATGATAGATTATAATATGTCGCCTTAATTGGCCATGGATCAATCCTATCTTATGATGCCTCTTCTTATCGATGGACCAAACTCATCGGGAAAAATATCGACTATTCACCGCCGAAAACGGGAGACGGAACCCCGTAGGTTCGTCTCGCATGAATTTAGGGGCAGATGCTATTTGGTTTTATCCGTCCACCTTTCTGAAGATGCTAAGTTGATTTATGGCACCATGTATCGGAGGTTTGGACAGATGTGGCCGTTGTAGCAGACTTCGTCAGATTCCCTCTCATTTGAGGGGTTTTTGATTGTGGGGATGCTCTTCCCTACAGGCACAAATCCCTGCAGTTAATTACGTTACCACATCGCGGTAACCATTTTCTCCTTCGCCAGATGGTCACTTCGTGTCGTGTGTGTTTATTTTATTTTTGGTTGCCCGTGGATTGTATACGGAGACTAATTTATGCTGTCGTCCGTAGGGCGTGGATTAGTCCAAATCCGTATTATCTTAGATTTGGGTTTGAGTTGGGTTTAAGGATCGTTAATCTCATTTGAGACTAAGATCAACTTAAACGTTTGTTGAGAACATGTTAGTCTAACTTTTTTTAGACTAAGATATACTCAACAGGATCATTTAGATCCAACAAAAGAGCATTTGGGCTCTATTGTTTTAGTTTAGGGACGTTGTGGTCCATAAATTTAAGGACATCATAGTCCGTAAAGTTTAAGGACATCATAGTCCAGTTTAAATACGTCATAGTCTATATGGTTCTGGTTCAACCATTTAGGGATGCGCCAAAAGTTATTGGTTATTAGGACTCTCCATCTCTCTGAAGAAGTTGAAGAATTACAACGACATGTATCAGATTTATGAAGAGATGTACCCTTGAACCAATATTGGTTAAGAGATCTATAGTCAGGTTTGGGACCAAGACCAATTAAAAATATTATGAGCACAAGGGCTCAGTTAATCTGAATTAGGGATTTGTAGCCAACTTGGGCTCAGCCCGCTCAAATTTGAATAAAATGTTGAACATTTGTTTGGGCTCAGTCCCTTTTTGGTTCAATAATGTTGAGCATTAAATTAGGTTCTGACACCCCTTTTTCTTTTGTCTTTTACTAAGTGTTGAACACTTTTTATGGCGCATTTGTTTGGGCTCAGTCCCTTTATTTAAAGAACACTTTGTGTTCCCTCAGCGCACACGTGAGGAGCACATGGCGCGCTTAGAGATGAGCGCCAGTCTTAGAGCGCTAAGGTGCTTCCTACGAGATGGCGCACACATGAGGAGCACGTGGCACGCTTGGTGCTGAGCGCCAGTCAATGGGTGCAGCGCGCTCTTTATAAAATAGCGCCCACGTGAGGAGCACGTGGTGCGCTTGGCGCTGTGTGCCAGACTTAGAGCGTTGAAGCGCTTCTTTATTAAGTAGCGCACACGTGAGGAGCACATGGCGCACTTGGCGCTGAGCGCCAGCCAATGAGTGCAAAGCGCTCTTGATTAATTCTGTGCTCTGAGAATTAAGTTCTCGTTTATAAGAGACTTTGTCTCATAGATCTAAGAACCAAATTCTTATTTTAATAGAAGATGCTATGATCTCTTCTGTTTTTGTGAAAGATTTTGTCTTTGTCTTATAGATCTGTGATCTAAAAAGAACTGAGTTCTTCTCCCCCCTTTTTATGATGAGATGCTGTGATCTCTTTTTGTGAAAGACCTCTGTCTTATAGATCTATGATCTAGAAAAAGAACTAAGTTCTTCTTCTTTTATGAGATGCTTTTATCTCTCTGTTTTATTTACCTTGAAGAAATTCTTCTTCCGAAGGCTTGCTCTTCTCTTTGAAATTTCTCAAAGTTTGTGGGGGGGGGGGGGTTTCCTCTGTTCTAGACTTGAAGTCTTCGGTCCTTTATATAGGGGAGGATGGTTTGTTGAATCAGTTAAGGAAATCTTTTCTCTAATTGATTTGGGGATGTTTCCCACCGTTGGATTTTTGATCCAAGAGCTTCTGTTTTACAGAAAGCAGTCTTCTTGTTTTCGACAAGATTGGGAAAATATTTTCCCATACAGAATTTATTCTGTATCTTGGTGATTTTTAATCACCAATGGATCTTTGATCCAACGATACTCTAATTTTCATAGGTAATCTGATGATTTTTAGTCATCTTTGTTGGATCTTTGATCCAAGGGTGGGGAACATTTAGTTTTAGCGCTAGCGCTCTCGTGCTTTGCACGTAAGCTCTGCATCAAAGTCTTTGACTTTTAGCGCTGGCGCTGCGAGCGCTGACGCTCTCGTGCTTTGCACGTGAGCGCTGCATCAGAGTCTTTGACTCTTGGTGCTAGCGCGCTTAGCGCTAGCGCTCTCGTGCTTTGCACGTGAGCGCTGCATCAGAGACTTAAACTCTTAGCGCTGATGCTGCTAGCGCGAGCGCTCTCGTGCTTTTATGAAGTGTTGTTTCATTTCAAATTTCAAAATTTGAACAGAACTTTGCTCTGATTGGGGGAAACAAATGCCCCCCACCGTTGCGCTCACATGGATTACACGTGAGTGCAGCGGTGGCAGCATCTCCGCCATTAGATCAATTTAGAAGTTGAAACGGCTCTCAGTGCCTATAAATAGGGCTTTTGGCCCTTGAGATGACCTATGTTCATCTTCTTTCCTGTTTTTCTGAGAATTAATTCTCTTTCAGAGCATAGCTCTTTGTCTTAAGAACTCTCTTAGACACAGAACCTTGTCGAAAATTTTAGGTATAGATTAAATCATTGAAGGGATTACTTCATAATCTAGGGTTTCACCCATTAACAGAGCCTTGCTCTTTTCAGATCATAGATCTAAAGAAATTTTTAGGTTTCTCTTAACAGAACTTTGCTCTCTTGAAATCATAAATCTAAAGAGATCTTTTTTAGGGTCTCTTAACCCATTAAAGAAGAACTCTTAGAGTTCATCTTGCAGATCTTAAAGATCTCAGAGTTTTTAACTCAGTAAAGATTTACTTTTAAGGGTTTTTTTTGATGGATTATTCCATGTTCTTCGCAGAACATTGCTCTTTAGAATTTTGGGGGGGAATTTTATTCCCTTCATCATTAATTATGACAGATGTCATATTGTTGTAGGGCGCTGCTCTCAAGGGAGATTTACTCCTTGGCCCAAAGGGCCCTCATTAAATGAGAATCCTTTTAGGATTTCCTCATTTAATGACTATCTCATCAAATGATGAGACTATTTTATTAATGATGAGCCAGCATCTAGAATATGTGGGTCCCCCTTGGTCCCTTTCCACTGCATTGCAGTGTGGCACGAATTTAAAGTACCAAGTGTCAGAACTTAAACCGTAGCATTGACGGCTAACTTTTGTTCTTTTTGCGCAGATATTATGTCTTTCGACATTTCCTTCCCGTTTGTTCGTTCGGAAAACAGGTTCCTTGAAGCGCCTGTGGATAGGGAAGTATTTGCACTGATCAAAGATCACGACCCGGAGCAAAAGAATCTTCATTTATGGGGCATGTGGTACAATGAAATTATCAGGGGTCGGCGGAGCTTTTCTTGCGCAGCACCTTTGGAGCCCATTTCAGAGATCCCTTATGCTGACGCACCTCTGGTGAATTATGCCGTGGAGGAGGTCAACTGGACCTCAGAAGGTTGCCTTCAACCCTCTATGGCCGCGATACCCGTACAGCCGCCGACGGCTTTGGATACTCTAGGGCAGCGTATATGCCAGGGCGAGTCGCGCCCCTGGGGACAGCCGTACATGATAGGCCTAACTCCTCGCCATCCAGCTGGGTATTTGCAGTGGGCCCGCTACATTTTATCGGCCAAGAGATCGTTGCTGCTGAGGCTTGGATTGTACCCCGCCATTTATGCGTCTCTTTTCCAATATTCCACGCCTCCTGCATGGTGGGTCAAGGCTTTTCTGGAGCAATGGAATATTCCAACCCACACCTTCCTTCTGTCGGATCGAGAAGTCTCAATATCTTTAGAGAAGTTTGCAGAGATCTCTGGCTTACCCGTTAGGGGAGAACGCTACGAAGAGCTGCTTCCTCCAGACGAGTACATCTTTGCCACCAAATCAATGGTAATGGGTCTTAGCCCGGAGAACGCCATTCAACACCAATTCCCGAGCTTGATCAAGGTGTTGAATATCTACGAAGGTCTATTTCTGGAGTCCGGAGGGCATGGAGTCAGCTACGCAGACTTCATCGCTCGCTTTCTTCGTCCGGAAGCCTTATCGAAGCAAGCTGCACTGTTCTCCAAATTTGACGATCCTTTTGGTTTTTGTTTGGATAACCAACCGACGGCGGAGGCGGATTTAAAAAGTTTCTTTATTCCGGCTGCTCCTGTCGTTCCCTTCGCGGAGCTTGCTGCTCCGGACATCGATGAAGAGACGTTCGTGCTGGGGTTCATTGGCTTATGGCTAAATTGGTTCTTGCTTCCAATGCACCCTCGTTATATGAGGCCATCGGTCTTTTACCCAGCCAATCGTATGGCTGCGGGAATGCAAGTGGCTATCGGGATTGCTGGGTTGGCACACCTGTACCATGGTCTCAGCTTAGCGGCGGACACCTGATTTGTCCAAAAATTTAAGTTAACCGTAATCAGAAACGGCGTCGCTTTGCAGCTAGCCGGTGAATACGGGTCGATCCACAGAGATGTGTAATTTTCTGATTTATGTTTTTACGAGTTGATTCCGATGGTGGTTTGGTTTTTTGTTGATTGATTTAAAACTAATTAATACGATATTAAGGAACTTGTTAGGGTTAGGTCCAAGGTAGGGTTGATAAGATTAATGTTGTCACCTCTTTCAATGCCGTTTGATTAAACCTTTTTAGAAATCATAACAATTATTAGCAAAGGGGATTAGGATCATTGGGAAGAAACGAAGTTTCTTCCTCTAGATCCTTGTCCGTCCTTTCCTATTAATTGCTACAATCTTCATGGACGTCATGTATGTCCGGCCCTTTATACTACGGTTCACCGTTTCCTCATAGGTAGGGTACCGTAGGGGGCGGATCATGTATGCGTGCATGAAGTTCTAGTTATGAAAATGTGTTAGCATTGAAGGAGGTGAGAGATATTCTTCTCTCACTCCCTCCCTTGTTCCTAACCTTAACAAGCGAGGATTTTACTCGCTCATCAGGGGATCTTCTAAAAATGACATCTTTTTTATGTTTAATTTGTTTTTGTTCAATCCTAAATTATTACTTACTTATTGCAGATTAAAAAGGAGTTACACTAAGTTAACTAAGGCAAGTGATAAAATTACTCTACTGCAAGAATGATACTAGATAGCTAGGGCAAGAATTAAATTAGAACTAAGGCAGGAATCAAAAGAATAAAAACTTACAAAAGTGATGCTCTAGATCTCCCAACAATTCTGAATTTTATTGATTGAAAAAAGGCATAGCTTTTTACAGATTGTGAGTACAATTTATAGGAAAACAGGGAAACTAGGGTTACAGACTCTCGCACATATGCAATTACAGATTTGCCCACTGAAAATCCCAACACCTGCACCGACACACCAACAGCAGAAAATTCCACCGACACGGGCGCCATACGGCCGCGGAACCGCGGCAAAGAGGGGGTTTGGGCCGCGGTTCCGCGGCCCTTTGGTGAGCTCAGCTCACCAACTTTTCTGGGCTTGTTTGTCTTTGTCTGGGCTAGTTATTTCTTCATCTCTTTTCTCTGTTTGGCTTCTTATTTATCTCCAGATCTTTCAGTGAAAAACATGTAGCGATCTTTCAACCGTTTGCTTTGACATCTTGGACCTTGCACTGTTCTTCGTTTAGGCTTAACTAGGATCTGTCAAAAGTCCCTTTTCTATATCAACTTTCGTCTTTTTCACTGTATTCGCTCCAAGAGCCTGTATCCTGTAACATGCAACAAACGTGCGTCAAGAGTACCTATATACTTATAAAATGAATAAAAATGGGACGTATGAATTGCAATATTATGATATGAACAAATACCCCCAAACTTATCTTTTGCTCGTCCTCGAGCAAACTTATTATTTTATTTTCAATAAAAGCTAACCGCACTTTCGCAAGGAAACGCGATTGCACTGAGCTCGTGCAACAAGCCGTTAAACCTCTAAGTGTCCCTAGTAGGAGGAGTGTTGTCTCCTGAGGGTTTTCAGCGGATTACACCCATAAAATCCTATCAATTTGGCTCTTTCGACAATAATTCTCCAATTAGGTTTTCTAACACAGAATTCTATTATCATCGACTCATAAATTATCCACCCATATTCTTCACACTTCCTCATAATTTTAACTTAAGATTATATATGTTCGATAGACTTATTCAGCTTTCAGCATTTCTTAGGTTTTCCTCTTAGGGTTCCATCTCCACTTAGGAATTTTTCTATCAACTCTACTAAAGATACAAGTTTTATTCTTCATTCCTTTCTCTTATCTAAACTCTAATCGCATATCCCCACGTGTGTGTAAACATCACCCCTACACTTGGAATTTCAAATCAAGCAATTGTACTCTCGTCCATTGTCCAAAGCACTTATTAATTGGTGAATTTTCGCTTACACATCCTTCATGCGACTGTTAATACTTCTTGAGATACCAACAATCGATTACAAGATGTGTTAGCACTTTAAAGCATATTTCCTAGTTTTGCAACACCCAAGGCTTTAGCAGTGACTCCCAAACCAGTTGGTCTAAGGCACTAGGTGATGAAGCACCCTCGCTATATATTTTTCTGTTTTTAGCCTTAAGTAATCATAAAACCAGTGTTCATTTTTTTTCACTTTTGTATTTTCATTTTGTTTGCATTGTACTAAGGACTTTAGACAAGAGCATTTCAAGGTCTCTTCTACTAATCCAAGTTTCAAGGTGCGTGATTGTGCATTTTGCAGGGTATACATTTTCAGAATTCATACTTAAGCCAGGAATTATTTTTCAAACTTATACTCTAATAAGAATATCAATATTTTTCCTTTATTTCAACTTAGCCCAAAAAGTGAACTCAAAATTTGTCTATTTCTAAATAAACTACAAAGACATATACTTTCTACCGTTAATCTTCAAAGAAGGTTATTTTTAGGGTTTTTAATTCACTAAGTCTAAGATCTAGTTGTTCCTAGCCAGTTAACCAATTTGTCAAACTTAAGTTAATTAACCAAAATTGAATACAATAATTTTTGAATTTTTTTCAATTTTTATAAGTATGCAAATGCAAAAATATGTACAAATGAATGCAGAGGAAGAAGACGTACCGAGCATACCCCTAAACTTGAACTTGACAGTGTCCTCACTGTCATACTAAACCAAGAGGGTCAAGATGTCGGCATTCCCTGTTTATTCACATTATTACAAATGATACACACCCCCAAACTTATTCGAAATAAAGTTTTGGAAAATTGATTGGAAATTCGGGGGTGAAAGTGGAGGAGGATCAATCAGTGTAAATCGGCTCCTGCAAAAACAGGAGCTCCTCCGATGGGTCCGCTGTGAAGAACGGTTTCAGTCGATGCCCATTTACTTTAAATAAGGTACCGTCTTCAGGATTTTCAAGATCAACCGCACCGTGCGGATAAACGGTGCGGACTACAAAAGATCCCCTCCATCTAGAACGGAGCTTGCCGGGGTGAAAATGTAACCGAGTGTCATAGAGTAAAACCTGTTGACCAGGTTCAAAAGTTTTTCGCAAAAGGTGTTTATCGTGGAACACCTTAGCTCGGTTTTTAGCAAATATGGCATTATCATATGCCTCATCCCTCAGCTCTTCTAGTTCATTCAACTGCAGCTTTCGATTGCTGCCCGCATATCCTAAAGATAAATTTAGCTCTTTGATAGCCCAAAAAGCTTTATGCTCAATCTCCACCAGGAGGTGGCAAGCCTTCCCGTAAACAAGCCGGTATGGAGACATACCAAGGTCGGTCTTATATGCAGTACGGAAAGCCCATAGTGCATCTATCAGTTTAAGTGACCAATCCTTACGGTTTTTAGAAACCGTTTTCTCCAGGATTTGCTTGATTTGCCGATTTGAAACCTCGGCTTGCCCACATGTCTGGGGGTGATATGGCGTTGACAGCTTGTGGGTGATAGAGTATTTGCGCATTAAGGACTCGAAAGTCCTATTGCAGAAATGCGAACTATTATCACTTATTATCGCCCGAGGGTGCCCAAATCGAGAAAATATGTGTTCTTTAAGAAACCGAACGACAATCTTATTATCGTTCGTTCGGCTGGGCACAGCCTCGACCCACTTTGAAACATAGTCAACCGCCAAAAGAATATACACATTTCCAAAAGAGTTAGGAAATGGCCCCATGAAATCTATATCCCAAACATCAAAAATGTCCATAACCAAAATTGGTTGGAGCGGCATTTCGTTTCTCCGCGATATCCGGCCCAAGTGTTGGCACCGGGAGCAGGTTTTGCAGTATTCGTAAACATCTTTGAAGAGTCGTGGCCAATAGAAACCACACTGCAAAACTTTCTCGGCTGTCTTCTTTGGGCCAAAGTGCCCGCCACATGCTTGATCGTGGCAAAAAGACAGCACGCTCTTGACCTCACTTTCAGGTACACACAGACGAATGATTTGGTCGGAACAGTATTTAAAAAGATAGGGTTCATCCCAGTAAAAATGCTTTACTTGGGATAAAGATCGAAGTTTATCCTGTTTCGACCAATCATTAGGTATCAGGCCGGTGGCTAAATAGTTTACAATATCGGCAAACCATGGTTCGCAAGAAACGGTCAAGAGTTGCTCGTCGGGAAAAACATCAGTGATTGGAAGATCGAGCGTGGGCGAAGAAGAAAGTCGTGATTGGTGATCAGCTACTACGTTTTCACATCCTTTTTTGTCCTTAATGACAAGGTCAAACTCTTGTAATAAAAGGATCCAACGTATTAGCCTTGAATTAGCATCCTTCTTCGCAAAAAGGTGGTGAAGAGCTGAATGATCAGTATAAACAACGACTGGAGAGCCAATTAAATAAGGCCGAAATTTTTCGAGTGCAAACACAACAGCTAAAAACTCTTTCTCTGTTGTTGTGTAGTTTAGTTGGGCCTCATTTAGTGTTCGGCTAGCATAATAAATCACGTGCGGTATCTTATTAATATGCTGTCCAAGGACAGCGCCAATTGCAAAATCAGATGCGTCGCACATGATTTCGAAAGGGTGCGTCCAGTCGGGAGATGAAAGGATGGGCGCAGAGATGAGGGAATGTTTTAAAGACTCGAATGCTTCAGTGCAAGTGGAGTCGAAAGCAAAAGTTGTGTCCTTGGCCAGTAAGAGAGTCAAGGGTCTAGCGATCTTGCTAAAGTCCTTGATGAACCGTCTGTAAAAACCGGCGTGGCCAAGAAAGGCTCTGATATCTTTGACGCATTTCGGGGGAGGGAGGTTAGAAATCACTTCGATTTTTGCTCTGTCAACCTCGATGCCGTTTTGCGAGATGACATGTCCTAAGACAATGCCCTCTCGTACCATGAAATGGCACTTCTCCCAATTCAATGTTAGGTTCTTATCCCTGCAGCGGGTAAGAACAGCGTCAAGATACCGTAAACACCCGTCGATGGAGTCGCCAAAGATGGAGAAATCATCCATAAAGATCTCCAAGAACTTTTCGACCATGTCTGAAAAGATCCCCATCATACACCGCTGAAATGTCGCAGGTGCATTGCATAACCCAAAGGGCATGCGACGATAAGCAAAAGTGCCAAAGGAACAAGTAAAGGTTGTCTTGTCTTGATCCTCTTTGGCGATGGGGACTTGGTTGTAACCGGAATAGCCATCTAGAAAGCAATAGAACTCGTGCCCTACCAATCGCTCGAGCATTTGGTCAATGAAAGGTAAAGGAAAGTGGTCTTTCCTTGTTGCAGCATTGAGTTTCCTATAGTCTATGCAGACTCGCCACCCAGTTTGGGTGCGAGTGGGAATTAACTCATTTACCTCATTGGTAATGACCGTAATGCCTGATTTCTTTGGCACAACATGGATTGGGCTAACCCATTGGCTATCCGAGATAGGGTAAATGATACCACTATCCAGACACTTGACAATCTCCTTCTTAACGGCCTCTTTCATGATGGGGTTGAGGCGCCTTTGAGGATCCCTTGCCGGCTTGGCATCATCCATCAAGTGTATATGATGTTCGACTATGAGTGGACTAATCCCCTTAATGTCCGCCATAGACCAGCCGAAAGCTTTCCGATTATTATGTAAGACCATCAAAAGAGCCTTCTCTTACTCAAGAGCTAGAGAGGCCGATATAATGACGGGTAAGGTCTCATTATCGCTTAGATAAGCATATTTTAGGTGCGACGGCAAAAGCTTCAATTCGAGTTTAGGAGGTGAAACAATAGATGGTAACAAAGGGGTAACTGTTTCAAACTCGAAGGATTCCATCAAAGGTTCGAATCGAGTGTACGCAACAGAGTCGGATGGTTCAATTAACTCATCCGAAAAAGCAAAAGACTCCAATTCAGGTGATGAGTCTTCAAAGTTGTCAACGAAGGTAAAACACTCATAATCGTCATCCGCCGTGAAAGCTGTGTCGGATTCTAGGAGGAACGCACTAGTGGCGTTAACATTGCTGTGATCGAACAAAAAATTCTCGAACTCACAGTCCTCCTCTGCGATCTCATTGATCGAGCAAACATCGCGTACGCTAGCATTAGGCTCCGCAGGCTGACTTCCCAACTTGAAAATATTGAGCTCAATTGTCATATTGCCAAAAGATAGGTTCATTAAACCATTACGACAATTTATCACTGCGTTGGAAGTTGCCAGAAATGGTCGACCAAGTATTACCGGAATTTGGTTCCGGGGGTTAGCGACAGGTTGTGTATCGATCACGATAAAGTCAACGGGGAAAATAAAATCCCCTACTCTTATTAACACATCCTCCAGCTCTCCCCTAGGATGGGTTATTGACCGATCGGCCATTTGGAGAGTACAGTGAGTGGGCTTAAGCTCTCCAACGCCCAATTGCTCGTACACAGAATAAGGCAGCAAATTGACACTCGCGCCAAGATCTAATAGTGCTCTATTGATGTTCTTGTCCCCAATTGTTATCGAAATGGTCGGACACCCGGGGTCCTTTTGGTTTGGGGGTAAGGAATTTACAAGAGCATCACTGATAGCACTAGCCACAAAAACTTTCTTTGGCACTTGTGACTTCCTCTTTTTGGTGCATAAGTCCTTTAAAATTTTTGCATATGAAGGAACTTGTTGGATTGCATCTAAAAGAGGGATATTTATACTAACTTGTTTGAACAACTCTACAATCTTTTCCATCTGTGGAGTTGGTTTATTGGATCGCAACCGATTAGGAAAAGGAACATTTTGAAAGGTGGTTGAGTCCAATTTTTGCGAATCAGATTGTCGAGTTGGAACGGCACCCAGTGTAGATGTGTTCGTGTTGTGAGAAATGGGTCCGTTCGAGCTAGAAGAAGTAGAGCCGTGTGAATGGTGGAGAACAGGCTCTAAAGATGGTGAAGAAGATGAAGAAAAACCACCGGCAGGGGTGTCATTGTCAATACCTACGTTGTTTTGCAACACTTTTCCCGATCTCAACGTGGTCACCGCATTTACGTTATGATTCTGCTGTTGATTTGCAGCATGTGCGTGACCAGGGTTGGGCAGTGGTTGAGATGGGAGTTTTCCTTTTTCGCGCTCGCTCAAAGCTGCATTGAGTTGTGCAATTTGTGCATCAATAGATTTGATACTTTGATTGTGTGAGGCACTATTTTGCACCAAAGATTGAATAGAAGTCTCAAGTCTTGCTGTAGACTGTGTAGATTGCTTAAAGAACGCATCTAGACTTCTTTCGAGCGAGCTAACCTTATCATTATTAGGTTGAACATAATTGTTTGGCTGGTAAGCATTGTTAGGCACAAAATTGTTCACCTGATTAGGGTAAGGTTGCTGTTGAAATTGTTGCGGTTGAAATTGAGTTTGTGACGGTGCTTGTTGTTGTTGTGGAGGAGGAGGTCTTTGAAAATTGTTATTTCCTTGGAATTGTTGATTTTGGTTCCAAGCGAAATTTGGGTGACTCCTCCACCCCGGATTGTATGTCGAAGAGTAAGGATCGTTTCTTTGTTGTTACTGAAATGCAGCATTGACTTGATCTTGTCCTTGAGTAGATGCATTATAAGGACACTCTTCGGTTAGGTGCGACGGATCCGCACAACAAGCACAAACAGTTCGTGGAGGCATAACAGGGGCAGGAGAAGACGACGAGATTTTGGTCTCAATCGCTTCTAGCTTTTTCGTAAGAGCGGCCATCTCGGCCTTCATAGCAATCGACATCTCTACTTGATGTACGCCTGCCCTAGATTGACCACTAGAAGAAGATGATGTGATCTTGATACTCTCCCACTGAATTGTTTGCTCACTAAGATCCTCAAGAAACTGCCATGCTTCGTCACTAGACTTGGAGAGAAAATGACCTTGACTTATGGTTTCTAGCAACTGCTTCGTTGCCGAGTTCAATCCCTCGTATAATGTTTGGCAAAGTTGCCAACTTTCTATCCCATGATGAGAGCATTGAACGAGTAGGTCCTTAAATCTCTCGAAGCACTTCCAAAAGGGTTCGGAAGGAAGTTGTGAGAATTGAATTATTTCATTGCAGATTCTGGCAGTTTTGTGATGAGGATAGAACTTTTTTAGAAAAGCTTTCATAAACTCGTCCTAATTTCTTATGGAATGTGATGCGGTGCTGTATAGCCACTTCTCGGCTAGGTCACATAAGGTAAAAGGAATGACCCTTGGCCTTATCGCGTCATCACTTAATTGGGTTGTTTTCATCATAGCGCACACATTTTGGAATTTATTAATAAAGATATATGCATCTTCAGATTCCAATCCATGAAACTTTGGCAGCATATTGATGAAATGTGGTTTTATTTCAAAATTGTCCCCATTTGCCGGTGGGGGTGAAAGACAGGTGGGTAAAGAAGTGCGGACGGGATAAAAGAGATCCTGAAGCGCAACTCGTGCGGGCGCTTCAACAGGCGGCTGATTCGGGTTATTCGCACCTAACGGAGGTGGAATCCTTCCCGTCGGTAAGGTATTGTTGGGGTTGAATCCCGACATGCCTTCGGTGAAAGAGTTTGAAGGTGAGGGTAAGAAAGTGGACGGAATGTCGACTTCGGTGTCGAAGGGTTCGTCGGTCGGTACCAACGAAACACGGACTAATCGGGCGTTAGTATCCCTAGTCCAAAGTGACATACACTAAAGGGTAGTGTAGTCAAAAAAGAAAGACAGAATGTGGAGGTAAGATAACGTCAGTGAGGGAAAGTGGTGGAAGTGAGTTGCAAGTTTTCTTAGCGGCAAGTTGCAAGTTTTGAAAAGATTTTTCTCTTTTTTTTTCTTTTATTTATGTGAGAGTTTTGCAAAAATATTTTTGGAAAGGGACTCGTGACACAAATGTATCAACCACACATGCACAATCAGGCCTAGATCTAGGGTCACCTAGGTCTGCTAGACAGCTCCTAACTAGGGCTAGAAATAGGACCTCAAACCGCCTCTTCACCGACAAGTACGGCCAGGTAAGTGGGAAGGAACCACCACAACAGTGGGCCTAATTAATAACCACTAGCCTATACACCGCAAGGTCAGTTAGGATAAACGGTCGATGCCTATACTAGTTCTTTTCCTGTTGAGCTCGATGTCCTTAGGTCTGAGTCTAATATTTTTTAATTAATTGTGGTCGATGCAAAAATGCTTTAAGGTGATTTCTGGGGTCCTGGGAAGGGTGATGAAATCCCCACCCAATCTGAGTTTGGTCAATTAGCCCCTTAAAGTCCGATTAAATTATGCAAAACAATAAAATTCACTTGCAAGCAATTTTTAACGCGGCGCAAAGAAACCTGCAGAAAATCTGTTATTTAGAAGGGGGAGAAAGATTTTTTTAGCGTAGCGCAAAGAATTCCTGCAGAAACTTTTTACAGAGGGGAGAATGAGGGATCAAACCCTGCAAAATTGAAGCGCTGACGTGGCAATTGCGCGGCGGAACCGCGGTGGGAAGCCCACTTATGCGGCCAGAAACGCCGTTTCTGATATTCATGCTTTTTAGATAGATTTTGTGAATTTCCTAGTCGCGCTAACGAGTTAATTCCGAAGGGGTGTTCGGATTGATTATTAAAAAAAAAACTAAATCTATCTGAAAACTAGATTAATCTAGATCTAAATCTTGCTAGTGTTAGGTTTAGGAATGGTTTGGAAATGTAAATAAATCTCAATGCTTTCTATACCCAAATTAGGATCTATGAGGAGTTATGGTAATTATCAATAAAGGGGATTAGATCCATTCGGGAAGGTGTTCCTTCCTCTAGGTTCTTGTCCTTCCTTTAGAGATCCTTACCCTAACCTCCATGGAAAACGCGCGCAACCGGGCCTTTATACTACGGTATCACCGCTACCTCGAGGGATAGGGTGCCGTAGGGCGCGGTATGTGCTTGTATGCATGGAGTCCTATAGATTCTATGTGATGGGTAAGAAAGGGATGAGAGATCTCATTTCTCAAAAGCCCTTCCCAAAGCTAACATCTAAGGCAAGGAATTAAAATTTAAACTAGAGCAATTAAATAAAACTACTTACAGATGGCTCTCTCCAAACATTAACACAGGGTTGTCAGATCTGGATTCATGAATTGAAAAGAGGCACCGATACTCTCCAAAAGAATTCTAAAATTTATTAATGAAGGGAGGCATATGAAATTACAATGAGTAGAGTTCCTATTTATAGAGAATAGGAAACCCTAGGTTACAATTGATTTGCATGTCTACATTTTCCAAAATATCCTTAGGAAGACCTAGTCAAAGTAGACTTCAAGCTTTGGTAAAATTTTATGTCTCTGTCTCTTTAAAGAAAGTATTGGGCCTTGGATCTTTGGGCTTCCTTATTATTTGGTTCTTTATTAAAATAGCTTCTATGTTTCTTCCAGATCTCCTGTGAATAATTACGGTGGACTTTTAACCGTTCGCTTTGTAATCTTAGACCTTGCATTGCCTTGTACTTTGTGAATTTTATCTTTGATGTCGGCTTAATCAAGAGTCTTCTGTTTGTTGGTCAAAGTCCACTTTTGCATCGTCTTTTCATCGTTTTCACTGTTTTCTATCCAAGAACCTGTAACCTGTAATATGTAGCAGACATGCGTCAAAAGCACCTGTTTATTTATAAAAAGAATAAGAATGGGGAATATAATAATGCAATATTATGATATGAACAAATACCCCCAAACTTATCTTTTGCTCGTCCTCGAGCAAACTTATTTTTTATTCTTGACAAAAACCTAACCGCACTTTCGCAGGGAAACGCAATTGCACTGAGCTCGTGCAACAAGCCGTTAAACCTCTAGGTGTCCCTAGTAGGAGGAGTGTTGTCTCCTGAGGGTTTTCAGCGGATTACACCCACAAAATCCTATCAATTTGGCTTTTTCGACTTTTGTTTTCCAATTAGGTTTTCTAACAAGGAATTCTATTATCGTCGACTCATAAATTATCCACCCATATTCTTCACACTTCCTCATTATTTAACTTAAGATTATATATGTTCTATAGACTTACTTAGCTTTCGGCATCTCTTAAGTTTTCCTTCTAGGGTTCCATCTCCACTTAGGAATTTTTATCAACTTTACTAAAGATACAAGTTCTATTCTTCATTCCTTTCTTTTATCTAAACTCCAATCACATATCCCCATGTGTGTGTATAAATCACCCCTACACTTGGAAATTCAAATCAAGCAATCATACCCTTGTCCGTTGTCCAAAGTACTTATTAGTTGGTGAATTTTTAATTGAATTTAGCCTACACATCCTTCATGCGACCGTTAATACTTCGTGAGGTACCAACAACCGATTACAAGATGTGTTTGCACTTTAAAGCATAATTCCTAGTCTTGCAACACCCAAGGCTTTAGCAGTGACTCCCAAACCAGTTGGTCTAAGGCACCAGGTGATGAAGCACCCTCGCTAAATATTTTTCTATTTTTACAGCCTTAAGTAATCACAAAAACCAGTGTTCATTTTTTTCTTTTCTTTATTCACTCTTTTTTTATTTTCTTTTATTTTCTTCGTACTAAGAACTTTAGACAAGAGCATTTCAAGGTCTCTTCTACTATTTCAAGTTTCAAGGTGCGTGATTGTGCATTTTGTAGGGTATACGTTTTCAGAATCTAGACTTAAGCTAGGAACTATTTTTCAAACTTATACTCTAATAAGAACATCAATACTCTTCCCTTATTTCGACTTAGCCTAAGAAGTGAACCCAAAATTTACCTATTTCTAAATAAACTACAAAGCATATACTTTCTACCGTTAAACTTTAAGAAAGGTTATTTTTAGGGTTTTTAATTCACTAAGTCTAAGATCTAGTTGTTCCTAGCCAGTTAACCTATTTGTCAAACTCAAGTCAATTAGCCAAAATTGAATACATTAATTTTTAATAAATTTTAGAATTCTTTTGGAGAGCATCGGTGTTTCTTTTCAATTCATGAATTCAGATCTGACGACCCTGTGTTGATGATTGGAGAGATGCATCTGTAAGTAGATTTAATTCCTTGCTCTAGTTTAGATTTCAATTCTTGCCCTAGGTAATTTTTATTCTCTGCCCTAGATAAATGTATTTTAATTCCCTAATGAGTGAGTAGTCTCCTCGCTTGTTAGGGTTAGATCTGGGAAAGGTTTGAGAGACGAAAATCTCTCATCCCCTTTCTTGCCCATCATATATTTTCATAGAACTCCATGCATACCTTCTTATTCCGCTCCCTACGGCACTCTACCCATGAGGTAGCGGTGATACCGTAGTCTAAAGGCCCGGATTTTAAGGTTTTACATGGAGGTTAGGGTAAAGATTAAGAAAGGAAGGACAAGGATCTAGAGGAAGAACAATCTTCCCAATCATCCTAATCCCCTTTATTAATATTTACCATAACACCTAATTAGATCTTCATATGGGTATAGAAAGCGGTGAGATTTATAGGCTTTCCAAACTTAACCTAGACCTAACCTTAGCAAGACTTAGATATAGATTAATTCAGTTTTTAGATTTAATAATCAACCCGGCTCCCATCGGAATTAACTCGTAAAAGCAATTAGGAGATTCACAAAATCCCTGTGGACCGACCCGTATTCACCGGCTAGCTGCAAAGCGACGCCGTTTCTGATTACGGTTAACAAGTATTTTGGGACAAATCAAATGAAACCTTTACTGGCGGAAGCGCGGCAGTTTAGTGGGTTCATCATCTGAAAAAATTTGTACTGTTCAGTGCTTGCAATTCCTCTCTATTCTTATGCACCAACTTCTGTTTTCCCCTCTGTAAATTTTCAGATTTGCAATCCTTCGCTGTTCCTGCAAGATTCAAACCATAAAACCCTTCAAACAGATAAAAATCGATAAAATGTTTTTGTATTTTTCTATTTCTGATTTTTATGATTTTTTAAGAATTTAAATCAACCCAAAATTACACAAAAGAAAAAATTACGCCATCCCCGGCAACGGCGCCATTTGATTTGTCCAAAAATTTAAGTTAACCGTAATCAGAAACGGCGTCACTTTGCAGCTAGCCGGTGAATACGGGTCGATCCACAGAGATGTGTAATTTTCTGATTTATGTTTTTACGAGTTGATTCCGATGGTGGTTTGGTTTTTTGTTGATTGATTTAAAACTAATTAATACGATATTAAGGAACTTGTTAGGGTTAGGTCCAAGGTAGGGTTGATAAGATTAATGTTGTCACCTCTTTCAATGCCGTTTGATTAAACCTTTTTAGAAATCATAACAATTATTAGCAAAGGGGATTAGGATCATTGGGAAGAAACGAAGTTTCTTCCTCTAGATCCTTGTCCGTCCTTTCCTATTAATTGCTACAATCTTCGTGGACGTCATGTATGTCCGGCCCTTTATACTACGGTTCACCGTTTCCTCGTAGGTAGGGTGACGTAGGGGGCAGATCATGCATGCGTGCATGAAGTTCTAGTTATGAAAATGTGTTGGCATTGAAGGAGGTGAGAGATATTCATCTCTCACTCCCTCCCTTGTTCCTAACCCTAACAAGCGAGGATTTTACTCGCTCATTAGGGGATCTTCTAAAAATGACATCTTTTTTATGTTTAATTTGTTTTGTTTAATCCTAAATTATTACTTACTTATTGCAGATTAAAAAGGAGCTACACTAAGTTAACTAAGGCAAGTGATAAAATTACTCTACTGCAAGAATGATACTAGATAGCTAGGGCAAGAATTAAATTAGAACTAAGGCAGGAATCAAAAGAATAAAAACTTACAAAAGTGATGCTCTAGATCTCCCAACAATTCTGAATTTTATTAATTGAAAAGAGGCATAGCTTTTTACAGATTGTGAGTACAATTTATAGGAAAACAGGGAAACTAGGGTTACAGACTCTCGCACATGTGCAATTACAGATTTGCCCACTGAAAATCCCAACACCTGCACCGACACACCGACAGCAGAAAATTCCACCGACACGGGCGCCATACGGCCGCGGAACCGCGGCAAAGAAGGGGTTTGGGCCGCGGTTCCGCGGCCCTTTGGTGAGCTCAGCTCACCAACTTTTCTGGCCTTGTTTGTCTTTGTCTGGGCTTGTTATTTCTTCATCTCTTTTCTCTGTTTGGCTTCTTATTTTTCTCCAGATCTTTCAGTGAAAAACATGTAGCGATCTTTCAACCGTTTGCTTTGACATCTTGGACCTTGCACTGTTCTTCGTTTAGGCTTAACTAGGATCCGTCAAAAGTCCATTTTCTATATCAATTTTCGTCTTTTTCACTGTATTCGCTCCAAGAGCCTGTATCCTGTAACATTTAACAAACGTGCGTCAAGAGTACCTGTTTACTTATAAAATGAATAAAAATGTGGCGTATGAATTGCAATATTATGATATGAACAACACCACTCAGCCGGGGGTACAGCCCATCACTTTCTCGCTGCTTTATTTTACGTCATGGATCCAGCTGCACGTACTTGGCGCTTTTGGTGCCCATAAATGACCACGTTTCTATGATAGTTACAACTTCCCTCGGATTATGCACCTAGTTGATGCGTCCGTTTTAAATCCGTCACAGCGGGAGACTAGGGGTTTGCTCCTTCGTCCGCGTATGGTTAGAGATGGCATGACCTTTGTCGATAAGGTTTTAACTATCGGCAATGAGTCCGCTAAGACGGTGCAGCTGCTGCGGGACACCTTCAAAGACGGGGCTTCTACATTGAAGGCCCGGGAGATTTTTCACCTGTACTCAATCAGGTCGGGCTTTTTGGTGTTTAGGCAGAATGATTCGGCGCTGTTTATGAGGTACAACCCACACCGTTTCGCCCAGCAATCAAGTTATAATCAGGACGTCCCGCTCGAGGCCTTCCTAGCTAAGCCAGTTGCCACAGAAGAAGGTATTCACAACGCATTGCACCATTTTATACGGTTGAACACCGGCTCCAATTTCTTTATCAGTGAGCCGAGTTGCATTCCGCGAATCTTGAACGCATATGTGGCGTGGTATCAGCATTTGATGGGTGTCGTTATTAGGGAAGAAAAGCGATTATTGCTTGATCGCAAGGGCACCGCCCCCGCTGGTAATCCATCCGTTCCCTTGAAGCGACGGACCATCGTCCGTACTCCCTTGAGAGAAGCTGCTACGGCGGTGGTCCCGCGTGTTATACCTGATATGCCCCTACCCTGCGTGCCTGTAGAAGCGGTAGCTGTGACGTCTCCCGAGTCTGGCGTGGGTGCGGAGATCGAGACTCGCCGCCCGAAGTTGCCCGCCAAGTGCAAGCTCTTGTTGCCGGCTGCCGGCGGTCGCTCACAGAAGAAGAAGAAGTCGATGTTTTCTGCGGACATTGCATTCGGTCAGGAACCTCATGCCCCTTACAGCGAGGGCCTAAATGAGTACGGGACCAACGAGGGTTTATTTATGGCGCCGGATGATACCGATCTAGAGGTTGCTATTGCGGTTGCAGAGCAACTAGCTCGCGATAAAGCAGCACTAATCACCATCGCACAATCAGGTATACTTTGGTCATATCTTTCCGCGGCTATTTTAATTATTATAATTTGACTGACGCTTTCTTCTTCAACAGGTATCTCCGCCGAAGAGGCTCTCGCAGCTTCCCTCAAGACTTTTGAAGAGGAAGAGAGGCTTCGCGCTTCCTTGGGCCTCGGTATATTTCGGCTCATTATGCCTTCATTCACTTTTTCTTCATGGGTAGTCTGACCCTTCTATTTCATCTTATTGTAGGGACTATCTCCACTCAGGTTATTCCGAGTGCGGTACCAATCCCGAGCGGTGATATAGCGACGTTGCCAGAGCCGGCTATTATGGCCCCAACTCCCTCGACGGTACCTCAGAAGGCTTCACTTAAGCAGCCGATGACGGACGCCGTAATGGCTCCAGAGGCAGCTCTTGGTTCGGACAATGACATCCCTTTGACAGAGGTCTTGAGGAGATCGCTTCTCACTGCTCAAACCGAAAAAAAAACGCGGGAAGCGCGCAGCGAAGGAGCATGACGCCACTCTGGCTGTAGCTGCAGACTCAAGCACCACTCCCTCTGTCGCTATCCCCTTAGAGGGTGCTCCAGCTGTCCTGTCTACTGCCCACAGACAGATTGCGTGCGCGGTTCGGGAGGCGGACAAGAATCTTTCGCAAGGTAACGTAATGCATGGTTTTTTATTAGAAGTCGATCTGCAAATTCTCATACATTATATTCCGCAGGGCCAAGTCCTGGCGATGAGATGGCGGGCGAGATGACAGCGACTAGAGAGTCCGAAGCGGCTACTCCCTCTCGGGAGTCTGGGACTGGCCAGACCGCCTCTCTTTCCCCTTGTGGTCCCTTGCTATTAGCGGGCATCACGAGTATCACGACGATCCTCGTCGAATCAGAGGACGAAGCCATAGGCGCAGAGACTACTCCTCTGAAAGAGAACGAAGAAGCTGTAATGCCTGGTGATGCTTCCGTTGCGGTTTTGGTTGGCGACCCGTCAGGTAAGTCCTGAATCACTGTTCTTTTTTATTTCACAACCTCGCTCAGCTTATTCTGACGATGTTTTGTTTGTGGGTGCGGCGAATACTGAGATCATGCCATCTGAAGCACCTCCGGTCGCCCCCTTGACAGTTGTTGTTTCCTTGCCTTCTCTTGTGTCTTCTCAAATGCTAGAAGGTATAGATTCGCGATTTACTTAGTTGAACTATGAACACCGCCTTCCTTGTACTGAACATGTATCGTCGCTACTCTGCAGGAGTCCTCTTTGATCATCTGTATCAGGTGCTAAACCCGCATTTCTCCTTCCAGTCGGAAGTCACTCCGCCCACTGGTGTTGGTTAGTATATCCTTCAGCAATTGTTTCTTTCTTTCTTTTACGAATAGCCGTGATGTTACTAAGCCTTCCATGTATTGATCACAGTGCCACGGATCGAAGGAGGGGACGAGAGAATAGCCTCGCCTCTGGTACTCCTAACTTTGCCGCCTCCGCAGCCGGTATAGTAGACTCCATTGCTCGTGCCTCTTCTTTATCTCGTGAGCCGACATTTGACCATAACTTGTTTTGCAGCAATCGCACCAACTCTAGCTCCCTTTGAGTATCGCATCTTAATGCTGGCAGGGCCCTTTTCTAGACGTCCATCTTCCAGGGGCGCTGCGATGAGCCTGCGAATGTTGAGAGAGTTCGTCGAGGATCTTGATGCCGAGTCCCTCGCATTTGCTGCAGACTTTGTTGCTGAGGTTAATCCCATGCTGGCGACGCTCGTAAACTTTCATGATGAAGGCTTCGTCGAGTCATGGGTCAATTACTGCAAGAAGATCGAGATCTGCCTGCATGATATTGAGCTCAAGCGTCCCGCTCCGGAAGTATCAGCTCTGAACTCCAAGCGAGTTGCATGGATTAAGCAGAGTGCTCCTTTCGTTCGCCATTTTGAACAAGAGGCGACCCTAAAGCGAAAGGAACGTGAGGCGACTTCCAATGAGTCTGCCCAATTGCGTGCCTAGGTCGAAGCGAACGCTGCACAGCTAAAGGATATTTTTGAAAACCTCCGATGATGTATTTCTGAAGGGCTGGTGCGAAGAAAAAAGATGGACTTCACTGAGCAGGTTACGCAGAGTCAGGAAGCCGCTCAGCAGGAAATCGACGAGAAGCTTTCATCCTGTTTGCAGCAGCGGGCTCGAATTGAAGCGGAGTTGGCCGCGGCCGCTGATCATGCAAAGAAATTGAGAGAAGTGGGAGAGCGGCTTGCTGATTTGCTAAAAATGCTTCCTTCTCAGTAGCCATCTTTGTATCGATCGAAATTTTGTAATTTATAAATAACATGCCTTTATTTTTTTTTATTCTTTTATATGATGTATCTTGTACTCAATTGAATTCATGAATAAAAGACACACATTTTTTTATCTCCTATTATCGCTTTCTTTTCTCTACTGTGTAGTTGGCATGCTACTTTAGCAAGTGTAGCATGTAGATGATAGATGACAGTTCATCTTGAACCCTTTGTAGGGTAACTATGGCTTAGGAAACAGGTTCAGATCTGTCACCTAAGACTTTTCAACTTTATGAGCCGTGAGGGTCTCATAAAGACTTCTCCCTACGAGTCGAGAGGATCTCATAGGTGTATTTTCTCCTTAGGAATCGTGAGGATTCCTAAGTGTGTACTTTCTCTTGAGAGTCGTAAGGATCTCACAAGAGAATTTTCTTCCTTAGAAGTCGAGAGGACTCATAAGTGGTTGATGAGTTGACTTGTTCCCAAGTCGAAGCGTTGGTTCGACGGGGAGGTTGGGGGTTGACTTTCTCCGTTTTCTACGGTGTCGGGGATCAACTTTCTCCATTTTCTACAGTGTTGAGGATCGACTTTCTCCGTTCCCTACGGTGTCGGGGATCGACTTTCTCCGTTTCCTACGGTACCGGGGATCGACTTTCTTCGTTTTCTACGGTGTCGGGGTTCTACTTTCTCCGTTTTCTACGGTGTTAGGGGTCGACTTTCTCCGTTTTCTACGGTGTCGGGGGTCGACTTTATCCGTTTTCTACGGTGTCGGGGTCGACTTTATCCGTTTTCTACGGTGTCGGAGGTCAACTTTCTCCGTTTTCTACGGTGTCGGGGATCGACTTTCTCTGTTTTCTACGGTGTCAGGGGTCGACTTTTGGTGTCTGTTAACCGTAGAGTCTTGGAACTAGGGACTTTTCCGTGGCTCCGATTGGTGGTGTCGCGTCCGTATTCTGCTGGAATGAGGGAGAAACGCCGTTGATGATCTTTAGGCTATAGATATCGCCGTCGGGATTTGACTCTCCGTTTAAAAGAGCCTGGTGAGGAAATGTGGTTCCCTTTTTGTTTATGCCCATAGATTGTATACAGGGATCGGTATGGACTCGCCTGTAGGGCAAAAGTTTCATTTCATATATATTTTTTTGTTTTCTTTCCACGATGCTCTATCATTTCAGCTTTTTGTATCGCGAAAGTCGCGATTGCCCAATCATTTCGGCTATTTTTGTATGCATATATTTTACTTGCTGATTTTGTTGCAAGTTTCCCCATCATTTCGGCTATTTTACATGCATTTTTTTTCGAGTATGGAACTCAAGATCTGATACCGATATTAGCATCAGCATCACTGCGACTGGAATATTGCAAGGAGCGAATCATCATTTGCCATGAAAGGACTTGGAACTTGATATCGATGTAGGCATCAGCATCGCTACTACTGGAATATTTCCAGGAGCGAATCATCATTTTCCATTGTCGATTTAAACAAAGATGGCTTAGCAAACAGGGTTAGAATCCTGTCGACTAAGG
The DNA here is from genome assembly GCA_030015575.1 of Agapanthus africanus. Taxonomy (NCBI): domain Eukaryota; kingdom Viridiplantae; phylum Streptophyta; class Magnoliopsida; order Asparagales; family Amaryllidaceae; genus Agapanthus; species Agapanthus africanus. The sequence goes on from CM057340.1 coordinate 799,267,395, forward strand.
CTTTTGACTTCATGAGCCGTAAGGGTCTCATAAAGGTGTTTCTAACTACGAGTCGTGAGGATCTCATAGGTGTCTTTTCTCCTTAGGAATCATGAGGATTCCCAAGTGTATGTTCTCTTGTAAGTCGTAAGGATTTAGCAAGAGTGTTTTCTCCTTATAAATCGAGAGGACCTACAAGTGTTTGTTCATTAAATGAGGGCATTCCTCGTCGTTGGTGGGACTCGGCAAGGAAATGATTATTTGTGTCCGTGGATTGTATACAAGGGTCAGTATTGAACCGCTTGTAGGGCAGTCTGGGAAAGGTGATGGCTTAAGAATAGGTTCAGATCCCTGTAACTTAAGGCTTTTGAATCTTATGAGCCGTGAGGGTCTCATAAGAGGGTTCTCCTTACGAGTCGTGAGGATCTCGTAAGTGTAATTTCTTCTTAGGAATAGTGGGGATCCCTAAGTGTGTCGCTCCTTTATGAGTCGTAAGGATCTCACGCAGGTAGTTTTCTCCTTATAAGGTCGAGAGGACCTTGCAAATGTCTTTTAATGAGATTGCGCCCTTTCGGGTTTTCACAAACTCGCCGGTAGTTCTACTGTTTTTACTCACGAAGCCCTTTCGGGTTTTCATCCGTGCTCATCTTGCTTATGGACGTACCTTTTTTGTTTTTTTTAGTTCAGCCCTAGGATGCTGCGGTTTGTAGTAGTTTAAAGACGTTTCGGTCCATAGTTAGTTTTAGGACATTTCGGTCATTTGTTAGTTTTAAGACATCTCGGTCTGCTATTAGTTTAGGGACGTTTTGGTCCATTATTAGTTTATGGACGTTTCGGTCCATCGTTCATCCTGTATGCACGTGTATCTGTCACGTGATGGGATACGTAACGATAAAGTGGGATACACCCATTCAGGGTGTGATTTGGTTTGGTTGGGGTGTTTTGTGATCCATCCCTACCGCGACTTCTTCCACTTGACGTCGACGCTTGGCTTTTTCGAATATGGTCATTTTACATTCTCGATCAACTTTACTCTTCTGACGGGCTTCATTTAGCAGCACGTCAATCAGCTCATCGGACGGTTCCAAGGATTGTGGTGTCGATTCTGCCCCCAGCTTCTCTGCATCAGGAGCTTCCTTATCATCTATTGTCGAGTGAGAGATCATGTGACAACTTGCCACGTAATCTTCTGGTTTTTCTGACGCGTCATCTCCCTCGTCATTGCCATTGCCTCTGTTATCAAGGATATGGTTGAGAAACTCATGGAGTGTGACTGGGGTCTGTGCCTTCTGGTTGTATTCCTCCAGCGCGTTAATATGTTTTTGCAAGTCCGTACACTTGTTATCGGGCTTCACGGGCTTCTTCTTCTTTGAAGACTTTGACAGCTGGGCCTGAGCGTTTTGACCATCACTACCAATTCTCGGCGTCGGGCGCGGTTTTAGTATTCCCTCAATGATCTCAGGCTCCAGCGGGCTTTTCCACCTGATTGCGGGGCATGCTTGAAGATCTTTCAGCATTCTTTTCATTTTTGCCGAAAGAACTACTTCCCATGGAGCTTCCTCTATGAATAAGCATGAGGCCCCCGGCGTGTCCACCCTTTTAGGAGTGTGCTGTTGTGGCGGATTCACCTTCCAGTTTTCAGATAGTGCGAATTTGCCATGTTGGTATTGGTCTTCAACCCAGTTTTTGAAGACGTAGCAGTTTTCGATCGGATGGCCCAATACTCGGTGTTAGGGGCAATAATTAGGATCATTGACGTCGTTCAGTAGCGGTGGGTGTCTCGACTCCGGTAGAGTGATGAGCCCGTTGCGCACTGCCAGTTCAAACAGTTTCCTTGTTTTATCCCGGGAAAACGAGTAAGGACGTCTCAACTTCTCATCGAGAGATTGCCGCTTGTTGCTTTGGCGAACAACCGGTCTCGGGCCACTCGGATGTTATTGAGCGTTGGCGACGAAGATAGCTTTCCCTTTACCCCTTTTGTTTCGAAGCTCCGTTTTCGATGAGGACGGCTTATGGCCCATCTGGTCCATTTGGGCCAGCTTGTCAATTTAGGCCTGGAAAGTAGTCGGCTTGAAGAACATCATGAATTGGGATATGGTCGCCTGCGGATCGAGGGTTCCTACAAACATGCTTACTGCAGGAGCCTTTTCTATGCGATGTTCGCACTTCGACCATAGGTTGCGCCACTGAATCGCATACTGAACCCATGTCTCCACTGACTTCACTCGGGCATTGATCAACGCCGTGATTGGGGTGCGTTCGCTGGCGCTTGCGAAACGCTGAGTGAATAGCAACTCCATCTCTGTAAACGTTTTGACGGAATCGTTCGGAAGCTCCGAATACCATTGAAAGTCGTCTCCGCTAAGCTGCCGACGAATTGGCGAAGCAGTAGCTTATCGTCACCTCAAGTATTGCCACAGAGAGCCCTGAACTGGGCGACATGCTGATGGGGATTGCCCGTCCCCTTATATACATGAAATTTAGGGATTGTGTATCCTGGCGGGTACTTAATCTGATCGTACCAGCTGGGATAGGGTCGCCCGGTTCTGACGACTTGGCCAGCAGCTTCGTTCGCTTGATGGGTTCGTATCTGTTGAGCTATATAATCATCGAGCGCAACTTTCGGGATTGTTTCCTCCTTGGCGGCTGAAAAGGCTGGAAGAGGGTTCGATGTCTCCCCTCTGTCGTCTTCAATGATCATCGGAGGCTCCTCCACTGGAGGGTCCGGCTGGATCATCATGCCCACCATATCTGGGAACAATAGCGCCATTTGTTTTATATTGGCTGCTTGTTCCGCGGCCTCTTTGTCTCTCTTCTCGAGCATTCTTTGGAGGAACTCGGCGTCGGTTTCCTGTTTCCGGCGCTGCTCTGACGACGTCTCCGGGCTTTCTTTCGGCCCAGTGAGCGCGGCCATCTTCGTCAGCATTTCCTGGAGCTTTTGCTGTTGCTCCTGGGCTTTTGTCACAGATCGGGTGTGTGGTCGATGACCCGTAGAGATACGGCTAACCCCCTTCCCGGAAGCCGTGTAGATGGTGTGCACTACCATGCTCCCAGACTTAGATTCAGCACCCTTGGGATTTGTCGCTGTCACAGGGATCTTCTCCGGCCTTCTTCTTTTATGGGCGGTGGATGTTGCGAGGGATGTTGCAGCCGATGCTTTCCGTGGTACGACGGCAGTGAGATTCTCTTCTTGCCGGATCTTCATTCTCTTCTGTCAGCGGGAATAGTCTTGGTCGATCACAGAGTCTTGGACTCTTCGCCAGACCCTATGGATTTTGGAGGACAGCCGCTGAGGGGGCTGCTCTGGCTTTGTTTCAGTAACATTCTCCACAGACGGAGGATATCTTTTAAGAGCGGCTGTTGGAGAGTTCTTGCGCACCCTCCTGAGTGGTTCAAAGTTGTTCCCAATTGGAACAGCAGTGTCAATTTCTACCATCGGAGCTAGTGGAGTCAATCCAGAAGGGGAACTGCCCCAGCTTTCCTCACTCGGCGCCAATGGCGACGTCGAGCATGCCTTGCAGACGGTATTGGTTCAGCTATGGGGGTGGCTTCCTTATGCCCCCTGCTTTGGTGGAGGGTTGCTGTTGGTGCCAGCCTATCGAAGACTGACGTCCACTGAGTGGGGATGGCCAACCTGTCGAAGACAGACTTTCGAGTAAGGGAAGCGGCCTCTGTGACTTCACCTGAAGAGGGAGTTGGAGCGGACAGTCTAGCGAAGACCGATCCCTTAGCAGGCGAAGCCTCTCTGATGATTTCGTTTGTTGGAACAGGGATGGCTATCTGTTTTGGGATAACCCCCTTAGGTATCGCGGGCTTCTTCATGGACCCACTTAAGCCTTGGCCTAGTCTGTTAAAAAACTGATGCAGTAAACTTGGAATTGGACGGCCCGTTGAGAGGGGCCGTGGTAGTGGTAAGCCGATCAAAGACCGACTTCTTCGGAGCTTCCTGTGACGGTATTGGGACGCTGAAGCTTGCCGGTGAGATCATGGTCCCGAAGAATAGTCCAGTGGTGGCCTGAGTCACCTGTTACACTGGCATAGCGAAAACGGAGGCCGCTTGGGGCCCATAGGTCACTCCTCCAGGAAGGATGGAGTGGGAGTTGCTTTTGCAGTTAGTACAGTTGGAAGCCATTTTCTCTTCTGCACGGGCAAGACACCAAATCTTAGTACTTCGAATCCAGGGGTAACATAGCAAACCGTGATTCGTTCGTGAAACACGACACACGAAATGTGGAGTGGAAAGAGGAAAAGGTCCCACCGGATGTGCCAGAATCTATTCGCCGCCGAAAACAGGAGACGGAACCGCGTAAGTTAGTCTCGCCTGAATTTGGGGGCGGATGCTATTTGGTTTTATCCGTCCACCTCTCCGAAGATGCCAAGTTGATTTATGGCACCATGTATCGAAGGTTTGGACATATGCAGCCATTGTAGCAAACTTCTTCAGATCCCCCCTCATTTGAGGAGTGTAATAACCCCAAATTTCCAATACAAGTTTTTACAAAAAAATTTTAAAAAATCCATAAAGGGGTATTTTAGCCTGAGCATAAGTTATAAGTAATTATTTTTCTTTTTAATTACAAGTTAAAAGAATGTAACAACTCCATTTTTAGTGTACAAAAATTTGCTTTAAAATTAATGTATACTTGGGGTATTTACATTTACTGTTATTACTTTAAGTAATTAATTAGCTCCATAATTACAAGAAGGAGCTTGTAGCTCATTGGTAATACCTTGCACTGCTGAACCAAGACACCAGAGTTCAAATCCCATACCCCACATTATTTTTAATATTGATTTTTTTTTAAAACCTTTAGAATACCAAGAGTTTACACGTGCATATCTCACAAAAAAACCCACTACACCCAAAGATGCAACATTTACAAGAGTTAGATGAACCGTTGGGGGGGATCCCGGCCGCCTGACTCGGCCGGGAATCAGCCAAATCGGCCTTGACTCGGTCTGACTCCGTCCTCAGACCGAGTCACGGCCGAGTCGGCCGATTCCGGCGACGACCCCAACATGAAAGTTGTGTCTTTTCATATTTCCTATGCACCCGCAAAATTTCAGTCTCAGACCATTTCTAGAGCTCTTTAAAAACCCTAATTACTCCACTTTTAATATATTTTTATTATATTTTATCACATTTTTATTTTAAACTTTTCATCTATCCTAACCCTAGCCTAACCCTATAAATACCAACCCTACACACTACCCTCTCACCCTAAAATCCTGAGCCCACTCTCTCAAAAATTTTCCAAAGATCATGTACTTTTAAAACAAGCTCAAAGCGAAGCTCCGACGAAATTCCGGCGGAACTTCCGGCGATCATCTTAGGAACTATCGGCAATGACGCAACACACCGGCGATCTCTCTAGTTCCCTCTCACTCTCTTGAGTAATCTAAAACCCGTAATTCCTTTTCTATCTCTCTTTTCCATTCTTAAAATACGAAATTACAAAACCCGACGGAATCGGAACAAATCCGATTTCCGATTCGGTTTTCTATAAAATTCCACTTCTCACTAATACAATCATACATAAACTTCCTCATGTTGACTATTAAACACTAATTAAACAATTTGATCAAGTTTCGTCACATGAAATGATAGCTTTTTCAATTTATCGTATTTTTCACTTAAATACCATATTGTTTCAATCCTTCATTTAACCCCATCAAACTTGCTATACATTTAAAGTAGATCACGAGATAATGACCTACCTCCTCACACGCTCATATGCAACACCCCCGAGAACCTAGAATACGAGAAAATAAACATTTTCATTTAAATACCATATATTTAATAAAACCATTTCTAAAAGATTTAGTTTTGATACACTTTTTTTTTAAAAAAGTACCACTTATTATGAAAATACGATAAGTTGTGGATATCGGTCGTTTATCTAAACCTGGTTTTGTGGTGTCTACGCTAGGCAAGTGAGAAATGTAACTTTAAAAGGCCCGACTAACAGTGATTCGTGAGCGGATCCCTCCTTTCTTCACTTGTACTTACCTGGCCACAATTGGCGGTGAAGAGGCGATTTGAGGCATCTCACAACTTGTCGTCTGGACCAGTTAGGAATAGACTAGTTGACTTAGGAGAATCTAGAACATATAATATGGAAAATATACACCTTTACAAATAAATACCATTTACTTCATAAAACCGTTTTCTAAAGGATTTAGTATTTACAATCTTTGCAAAGCGCCGCTCCAACCCACTTTGGGGAACCCGTTCGGGATGGTGCGGTTTATCGCACATCCTCGGGCTTAGTAGTGCGAGATTCAGACCTCCGCAAGGAGCATACGGTCTCGAAAGATTTAAAATACGACATCTTAAGAAAATAAAATTTTTTAGAATATAAAATATTTATTTAAATTATTTTTGTATAAATATATGTATATTTATCATTAAAATACCTATTTTATTATGATATAAATATTCCACCTTTTTCTAAAAATCACAAGAATCAATTTTACACTAAAATACCATAAATTCCAAATAAATCAACTTTACAAATAAATACCTTTATTTATGAAATTAGGATATTTTCACTAGAAATATCACAATATAAAACCACCTTCATTACAACTCTAAAGACGAATAACGAATACTTGAGTTGTATTTTGAAAAGTATATAAAAGTATTTTTACATAAAACCCCCTCAAGTTTTACAAATTTCCCTTAGGACCCTAGCAAATTATAGGTAAGAAATAATCATGATTTCAATATACATTTCTAATTGTCTGACTCGGGTTTGAGTCTGATTAATCTGATTTGAATATGATTCAAGTCAATTTACAATCTACAAATTTCAACATGAATCCAGGAATCCAATTATCAATCTATACGACTTGACTGAACTGAACCATGGATATACATTCCATTTACATGGTTCTCCAGTTATTCCATTTACATGATTCTACGGTTACATCCATTTACTAATATCATGGTTTCGGTCAGTCTTTCAATTATACATTCAATACAATTTACAGTACAAAACAATACAAATAAAACACTATGGGGTTTAAGGGGTAGATTGGTACGGAAGGTGTTAAAGGTGGCACGAGACGGTAAGATTAAGACACTTAACATGAATCCAATTGCCGTTGTTCCGGGTTGTATAACGGGGCCTTGTACTTCCATTTGCCCTGGTCTCTAGCATACTGAAACCCCTCTCGTATACACTGGCATTCTTCTGTACTAAGCTATAAACAACAGTGTTAATATAACATTACAACAATATAATACAACAGTAAAAGCTAGTCTCTCTCTCTTTCTTCTTTTCTACTTCTCCCTTATCTTTGGGACTTACCGAGCGATCTGTTCGCTGACGACATTCTATTTCTTTCTTCTTTGAATGTCGTCAGGTGGTTTGGACCCGACAGAGATCGAGCCATTTGCAGAAGACTTGGATCAGCTTGCTGAAGAACCAGAGCTCTAGTTTCATTGTACATTTTCCATTCAGTACTTTTCATTTCCTGTCATGCCATTGTTTAGGCATCATTTTTATTTCAGTTGTATTTCCTTTTCATGCATTGTACAAAAGAATGTTAATAAATAAAAGTTGTTTGTTTTTATTATACCTTGCCTCCTGTGTATTTTCTTTTATATTGCTTAGTTACGCTTAACGTATTTGATTCTGAGTAAATACGTAGCGGGCCAGTCGTGTCCCCTTCGCCATAGAATGGGAAGCGGGGCGTGACAGGTTTTGTTGGTGGCCCATGCAGACCAGAGCTGTATGAAACCCTATCATGCAGTTCTGTTCTGCATGAACAACCTAAGCAATATAACACAAGAACCAGCAACTAAAAAATTCTTTACAATTCATGTTCCTTGAATCTTACAATTTTATATTCCTTGAATCTTATCATTTCATGTACTTGAATCTGTCCTAACCCAAATCTTTTTCAAGGTTATGGATTCCCCGACCAACACCAGCACCAACGTCAACAACACACCTCCACCTCCACTACCAATCGTTCCTGCTGTTCCTACGCCACCCACCAAGCAAACAGTGCTACTTGAGGCGATCCGCAGCCTTCTTGAGGGACAGCAACAACTCCTGAACCGTCCCGAGACTGACGCACCTGGGGTAAAGCAATTTAGGGCTTTACATCCCAAGCAGTTCTCCGGAAAGGGAAGCCCACTTGAAGCTAAGGAATGGGCACAAAGTATAGAGGATGATCTGGCGGCGGCACAAGTGCCAGACATAGCTTGGGTCCGTGTGGCGAAACTGCAGCTCACGGACAATACTCACAACTGGTGGAAGACGGAAGAAAACCGTCTTGTACAGCCTATTGAATGGAAGACTTTTCGCGAGAAGTTCGACGCGAAGTACTTCCCTGTGACTGCCAGGTTTTCTATGGAGCAGCAGTTCATTCATCTACAACAAGGTTCGATGTGGGACAAGTCGGTAGATGAGTACGACGCTGAATTCACCATGATAAGCCGGTAAGATATGTCACAATAGTTCAATTTTTAAATATCACATACTACACAGCTAACACAATCCTTAAACAGATTCGCAGCACACTTGATACCGACGGACGAGATCAGAGCCCGTCGCTTTCAACAAGGTTTGGACACGGAAATTCAGGCTGCACTAGCAACAGGGAAATTTTTGACTCATGAGGATGCTTTGGAAGCTGCCCGCAGTTATGAGGCAGTAATAAAGGCGAGGGGCAGATCTCAATCTGCCGGTTTGAAACGCCCTGCCAATCAAATGGCAGGAGGAGCCCCTTCCAGGCCATCGTTGAAACCAGGAGAACTGAAGAAATTTGCCACTACTGCCATAGAAAGGGACACTTATGGAAGGACTGTAAACGCGCAAAAGGCCTATGTCTAATTTGTGGCGCATCCAATTACAGAATTGAGACATGTCCATATAGATACAACTCAGCTCACACACCTACCAACTACCTCCAGCGGCCAGCTATCCAGGCTCCTGCAACTCGTCCTGCACTACCTGCTCCACCACCTGCACAGCCTACTCACCAATTCCAAAAAGTAATGAGGGACATGCCTAGAGGGCAGAGAAACAGACCCCAAAGGCAGAATGTGCCTGCAGCTAGAAGGAATGTACCACGGCGACAGACATTCACATTAGAAGCCGTAAAAGCCGAGACTGTAGGTCAAGGTAACACCGCTAAGCCTTTTTCAACCTTGTATCACTTTGTTACTTTTATACACTATCTATACTCCAGTCACCAGACTTTCCTTGAAACTGTTACACTTTCCTTTTACAAATTTCGAGTACGAAATTTTTATAAGGAGGATAGAATGTAACAACCCTAAATTTCCAATACAAGTTTTTACAAAAAAATTTCAAAAAATCCATAAAGGGGTATTTTAGCCTGAGCACAAGTTATAAGTAATTATTTTTCTTTTTAATTACAAGTTAAAAGAATGTAACAACTCCATTTTTAGTGTACAAAAATTTGCTTTAAAATTAATGTATACTTGGGGTATTTACATTTACTGTTATTACTTTAAGTAATTAATTAGCTCCATAATTACAAGAAGGAGCTTGTAGCTCATTGGTAATACCTTGCACTGCTGAACCAAGCCACCAGACTTCAAATACCATACCCCACATTATTTTTAATATTGATTTTTTTTAAAACCTTTAGAATACCAAGAGTTTACACGTGCATATCTCACAAAAACCCCACTACACCCAAAGATGTAACATTTATAGGAGTTAGATGAACCGTTGGGGGGATCCCGGCCGCCTGACTCAGCCGGGAATTGGCCAAATCGGCCTTGACTCGGTCCTCAGACCGAGTCACGGCCGAGTCGGCCGATTCCGGCGATGACCCCAACATAAAAGTTGTGTCTTTTCATATTCCCTATGCACCTGCAAAATTTCAGCCTTAAACCATTTCCAGAGCTCTTTAAAAACCCCAATTACTCTACTTTTAATACATTTTTATTATATTTTATCACATTTTTATTTTAAACTTTTCATCTACCCTAACCCTAGCCTAACCCTATAAATATCAACCCTACACACTACCCTCTCACCCTAAAATCCTGAGCCCACTCTCTCAAAAATTTTCCAAAGATCGTGTACTTTGAAAACAAGCTCAAGGCGAAGCTCCGACGAAATTCCGGCGGAACTTCCGGCGATCATCTTAGGAACTATCGGCAACGACGCAACACACCGACGATCTTTCTAGTTCCCTCTCACTCTCTTGAGTAATCTAAAACCCGTAAGTCCTTTTCTATCTCTCTTTTCCATTCTTAAAATACGAAATTACAAAACCCGACGGAATCGGAACAAATCCGATTTCCGATTCGGTTTTCTATAAAATTCCACTTCTCACTAATACAATCATACCTAAACTTCCTCATGTTGACTATTAAACACTAATCAAACAATTTGATCAAGTTTCGTCACATGAAATGATAGCTTTTTCAATTTATCGTATTTTTCACTTAAATACCACATTATTTCAATTCTTCATTTAACCCCATCAAACTTGCTATACATTTAAAGTAGATCACGAGATAACGACCTACCTCCTCACACACTCATATGCAACACCCCCGAGAACCTAGAATACGAGAAAATAAACAATTTCATTTAAATACCATATATTTAATAAAATCATTTCTAAAAGATTTAGTTTTGATACACTTTTTTAAAAAAAAGTACCACTTATTATGAAAATACGATAAGTTATGGAAATCGGTCGTTTATCTAAATCTGATTTTATTGTGTCTAGGCTAGGCAAGTGAGAAAGGTAACTTTAAAAAGCCCGACTCACGGTGATTCGTGAGCGGATCCCTCCTTTCCTCACTTGTACTTACCTGGCCACAATTGGCGGTGAAGAGGCGATTTGAGATATCTCACAACTTGTCGTCTGGACCAATTAGGAATAGACTAGTTGACTGAGGAGAATCTAGAACATACAATACGGAAAATATACACATTTACAAATAAATACCATTTACTTCATAAAACCGTTTTCTAAAGTATTTAGTATTTACAATCTTTGCAAAGTGCCGCTACAACCAACTTTGGGGAACCCGTTCGGGATGATGCAGTTTATCACACATCATCGGGCTTAGTAGTGCGAGATTCAAACCTCCGCAAGGAGCATTCGGTCTCGAAAGATTTAAAATACGACATCTTAAGAAAATGAGATTTTTTAGAATATAAAATATTTATTGAAATTATTTTTGTATAAATATATGTATATTTATCATTAAAATACCTATTTTATTATGATATAAATATTCCACCTTTTTTTAAAAATCACAAGAATCAATTTTACACTAAAATACCATAAATTCCAAATAAATCAACTTTACAAATAAATACCTTTATTTATGAAATTAGGATATTTTCACTAGAAATATCACAATATAAAATTCACCTTCATTACAACTCTAAAAACGAATAACGAATACTTGAGATGTATTTTGAAAAGTATATAAAAGTATTTTTACATAAAACTCCCTCAAGTTTTATAAATTTCCCTAAGGATCCTAGAAAATTATAGGTAAGAAATAATCATGATTTCAATTTATATTTCTAATTGTCTGACTCGGGTTTGAGTCTGATTAATCTAATTTGAATATGATTCAAGTCAATCTACAATCTATAAATTTCAACATGAATCCAGGAATCCAATTATCAATCTATAGTACTTGACTGAACCGAACCATGGATATACATTCCATTTACATGGTTCTCCAGTTATTCTATTTACATGATTCTACGGTTACATCCGTTTACTGATATCATGGTTTCGGTCAGTCTTTCAATTATACATTCAATACAATTTACAGTACAAAACAATACAAATAAAACACTACGGGATTTAAGGGGTAGATTGGTACGGAAGGCGTTAAAGGTGGCACTAGACGGTAAGATTAAAACACTTAACATGAATCCAATTGCTGTTGTTCCGGGTTGTATAACGGAGCCTTGTACTTCCATTTGCACTGGTCTCTAGCATACTGAAACCCCTCCAGTATACACTGGCATTCTTCTGTACCAAGCTACAAACAACAGCGTTAATACAACATTACAACAATATAATACAACAGTAAAAGCTAGTCTCTCTCTCTTTCTTCTTTTCTACTTCTCCCTTATGTTTGGGACTTACCGAGCGATCTGTTCGCTGACGACATTCTATTTCTTTCTTCTTTGAATGTCGTCAGGTGGTTTGGACCCGACAGAGATCGAGCCATCTGCAGAAGACTTGGATCAACTTGCTGAAGAACCAGAGCTCTAGTTTCATTATACATTTTCCATTCAGTACTTTTCATTTCCTGTCATGCCATTGTTTAGGCATCATTTTTATTTCAGTTGTATTTCCTTTTCACGCATTGTACAAAAGAATGTTAATAAATAAAAGTTGATGTTTTTATTATACCTTGCCTCTTGTGTATTTTCTTTTATATTGCCTAGTTACACTTAGCGTATTTGCTTCTGAGTAAATACGTAGGGGGCCAGTCGCGTCCCCTTCACCGTAGAATGGGAAGCGGGGCGTGACAAGGGGTTTTTGATTGTGGTGACGCTCTTCCCTGCAGGCGCAAGCCCCTGCAGTTAATTACGCTACCGCATCGCGGTAACCACTTTCTCCTTCTCCAGATGGTCACTTCGTGTCGTGTGTATTTATTTTATTTTTGGTTGCCCATGGATTGTATACGGAGACTAATTTATGTTGTCGCCCGTAGGGCGTGGATTAGTCCAAATCCGTATTATCTTAGATTTGGGTTTGAGTTGGGTTTATGGATCGTTAATCTCATTTGAGACTAAGATCAACTTAAACGTTTGTTGAGCATACGTTAGTCTAATTTTTTTTAGACTAAGATCTACTCAACAGGATCATTTAGATCCAACAAAAGAGCATCTGGGCTTTATTGTTTTAGTTTAGGGACATTGCGGTCCATAAGTTTAAGGACATCATAGTCCGTAAAGTTTAAGGACATCATAGTCCAGTTTAAAGATGTCATAGTCTATGTGGTTCTGGTTCAACCATTTAGGGATGCGCCAAAAGTTATTGGTTATTGGGACCCTACATCTCTCTGAAGACGTTGAAGAATTACAACGACATGTATCAGATGTATGAAAAGATGTACCTTTGAACCAATATTGGTTGAGAAATTTATAGTCAGGTTTGGGACCAAGACCAATTAAAAAGATTATGAGCACAGGAGCTCAGTTGATCTGAATTAGGGATTTGTAGCCAACTTGGGCTCAGCCCGCTCAGATTTGAATAAAATGTTGAACATTTGTTTGGGCTCAGTCCCTTTTTGGTTCAATAATGCTGAGCATTAAATTGGGTTCTGACACCCCTTTTTCTTTTGTCTTTTACTGAGTGTTGAACACTTTGTTCCCCTCCGAACGGCGGCCTGCGACGTTAGGACGTCACGTAGCCTGGGGTTCGGGGCAGATGCTATTTGGTTTTTATCCGTCTATCTCTCCGAAGATGCCAAGTTGATTTATGGCACCGAGTATCGGAGGTTTAGACGGATGCGGCCGATGTAGCAGACTTTGTCAGATTCCCCCTCAGGGTGAGGGGTTTTTGATTATGGGGACGCTCTTCCCTGCAGGCGCAAGCCCCTGCAGTTAATTACGCTATCGCGTTGCGATAACAACTTTCTCCTTCTCCAGAATTTCACTTCGTGTCGTGTATGTTTATTTTGTTTGTGGTTGCCCGTGGATTGTATACGGAGACTTAGTGATGTCGTCGCCCGTAGGACGTGGATTAGTCCAAATCCGTGTTTGCTTAGATTTGAGTTTGGTGTTTTTTAGTTTAAGGATGCATTAGTCGCATTGCGGCTAAGATCAACTTAAACCTTCGTTAAGGATACATTAGTCATGTTCTAGACTAAGATCGACTTAACATAGTGACTGATTTAATTATCTGGGCGTCGGGACTCGTCACCTCTCCGACGTCGTTGAGGGATTACAACGACAGGCGTCTGAGGAGTTCAGAGATGTACCCTTGAACCAAAGTTGACTTGGGGTTTTATTTAAAGATCTAAGGACACGTTAACCGTATTTGGGGTTAAGATCAACTTAGACGGGACCGTTTAGATCCGACAAAAGAGCGTTTGGGCCCTATGGTGTCAGTTTAGGGACGTAGCGGTCTTTGTTCCAATTTAGGGACGTGGTGGCCCATTATTAGTTTAGGGACGTTTCGGTCCGTCGCCAGTTTAGGGACGTAGTGGTCCGTCATTAGTTTAGGGACGTTTCGGTCCGATTTTAGTTTAGGGACGTTTCGGTCCGTCGCCAGTTTAGGGACGTAGTGGTCCGTCATTAGTTTAGGGACGTTTCGGTCCGATTTTAGTTTAGGGACGTTTCGGTCCGTCGCCAGTTTAGGGACGTAGTGGTCCGTCATTAGTTTAGGGACGTTTCGGTCCGATTTTAGTTTAGGGACGTTTCGGTCCGTCGCCAGTTTAGGGACATAGTGGTCCGTCATTAGTTTAGGGACGTTTCGGTCCGATTTTAGTTTAGGGACGTTTCGGTCCGTCGCCAGTTTAGGGACGTAGTGGTCCGTCATTAGTTTAGGGACGTTTCGGTCCGTCATTAGTTTAGGGACGTTTCGGTCCGATATTAGTTTAGGGACGTTTCGGTCCGATATTAGTTTAGGGACGTTTCGGTCCGATATTAGATGAGTGGTCGTTGGGACTCGTCGCCTCTTTGACGTCGTTGAGGAATTACAACGACAGATGTCAAAGGAGTTCGGAGATGTACCCTCGAACCGGTCATGACTTAGTTTGTGAGAGGCATTTAATTTAAGGACTTACAGCCAGGATTGGGTTAAGTCCAATTTTTATTTTAGGCTCTGCCCGATTAAAAGAATCAATCTAAACAGGGCTCTGCCTCTTTTTATTCTTGCAGTTTGATTTGGGCCAAGCCCTCAAGCATTTCCAAACAGGGCTCTGCCCTTTGTATGATTTGATTTGGGCCAGGCCCTCAAGAATTTTCCAAATAGGGCTCTGCCCTTTTATTTTTGTGATCTGATTTGGGCCAGGCCCTCAAGAATTTTTTTTAAATAGGGCTCTACCCTTTTATTTCTGATTTGGGCCAGGCCCTTTTAAATAATGAGTTGCAGGAACTCAAGAATCTTCTGATTGAAGAAACAAAAGTGCATAGCACTTTTGATCTACATTTAGATCAAAAGAAAACAAGTTTTTCTTCTTGTTTTCTTTTCACAGAACCAAGGGTTCATATCAAGTGCAAGGCACTATTTATTATTCTTTTATTTTTTAGAACCAAGGGTTCATATCAAGTGCAAGGCACTATTTATCTTTTTATTTTCTGTTCTTCAGAAATTTTACCTTCTTTTTTTTTGTTCTTGATTAATCTTCAAGAGCTCTCTTTTTTCAGAAGCTTTTTCCCTCTCTCGATGATGATTGATTATCTGATGCCCTTTGAATGAGGCCTGGGGTCTTATTTATAGTGCCCACCAATTTGTTGGATTTGTTAACAAAATCTTTCCTGAATAATTTTGGGAATTTTCCCACCATTGGATCTCTGATCCAAGGGTTCCTGTTTTACAGGAGAACAGAAAAGATTTGTCTAAATCTTCATTCAGTTGCTGCGCAACTCACCAGCGTGTGACACGTGTCACGCATCCGTGCGCTTGCGCAGTTGTGGTTGCGCAACTGCGCAGACACGTGTCGCGCATCCGAGCGCTTGCGCAGTTGCGGTTGCGCAACTGCGCAGACACGTGTCGCGCACCCGTGCGCTTGCGCAGTTGCGATTGCGCAACTGCGCAGACACGTGTCGCGCATCACTGCGCTTGCGCAGTTGCGATTGCGCAACTGCGCAGACACGTGTCGCGCTGCCATGCATTTGCGCAGTTAAGTCTTTAATTACGTTTTCTGAAGAGCCTTGCTCTGATGGGACGCACCGTCTCGGGCGTTACGCTGCCGAATTGGCTTCTGCCACGTGGCAGATTGCGCACTGCGCACGGAAACCGAAGCGTTGCTTCAAATTTTGAATTTTCAAAATTCAGTAGAGCCTTGCTCTGATTGGGGGAAACAGATGCCCCCCCACCGTTGCGCTCACGTGGCGCGCACGTGAGTGCAGCGGTGGCAAGATCCTGACCATCGGATCGACGGGTCAGGTGAACAGGCGCAGGCGCCTATAAATAGGACCCTTGGTCCTTGGTAATTTTTACCATTCTCAAGAATTTTTACCCAGAGCCTTGCTCTTGTTTAAAACTTCAGAGCCTTGCTCTTGTGATTTCCTTAAGAACTTCTAAGTTCTAACTTCAGAACCATTTTAGGTAAATTAATTTAATTTAAATCAAATTTAAATAATCAGAGCCTTGCTCTTATAGATCTCTGATCTAAAGGAAACCCCTTTGGGGTTTCTTCAACAGAGCCTTGCTCTTATAGATCTTTGATCTAAAGGAAACCCCTTTGGGGTTTTTATTCACAGAGCCTTGCTCTCAAAAATTTGCAGAGACTCTGTTCTTAGGTTTTAACCCATGAACAGAGCCCTGCTCATAGGTCAATTAAAAAACTTTTTAAAAGTTTCCATGGATCTTTAAGATCCCAAAATTTTAATCCTTGGTTATAAATTTTTATTACTGCTACAGAGCTAGGCTCTCTTTTTTTTAAGAAGTTTTATTCTTTTGAAACAGGAGTTTGACAAGTGTCACTCTGTGACAGAGCTTTGCTCTGAAAAGAGGAGATTTTCTCCTTGTCTCTAGAGATCCCCCAGTGAGGATATTCTCTTGGGGGTCCTTTTTATTAACTGACAGTCTCATCCAATGATGGGACTGTCTTATCAAATGATGCGCCGTCATCTTGATTTTGTGGGTCCCCCTTTGGTCCCCAACCCACTGCATTGCAGTGTGATGTATGCCTTTGATATGTGAAGCATTGGAACACTAACAGTTGTTATTATTATTTTTTTTTTATCTACAGGAAACATGTCTGAAGATTTGTCTTTCCCCTTTGTTCGCTCAGAAGGAGGGTTCCCACATGCACCAGTGGACCGGGTAGTGTTCGCCTTGATTAAAGATCACGATCCTGAGTGCAAGAGACTCCACCTATAGGGAAGGTGGTACAGCCAGATTATCCAAGGCCGCCGCAGTTTTAGTTCCGCCTCGCCTTCCGAACCCATAGTTACGATCCCCTATGCGGACAAACCCCCGGTGGAGTATGCCGTGGAGGTAAAAAATTGGAATTCAGACGACCTTCTCCAGCCTGCAATCGGCGCTATTCCGGTACAGCCGCCGCCGGCCATAGATATCTTGGGAAGGCGAATCTGTCAGGGTGAAGCACGCCCTTGGGGACAGGCTTACAATATTGGATTGAATCCGCGACCGCTTGCTGGATACCTGCCATGGGCCCGGTACATTTTAGCGGCGAAAAGAGCTCACCTGACGAAGATAGGTTTATATTCCGCCGTCTACGTCTCGCTTTTCGAGTATCCTACTCCTCCAACGTGGTGGACAAAGGCCTTCATCGAACAATGGAATATCCCCACGCATACTTTCCTGGCAGCGGATAGGGAAGTTTCAATTTCTCTAGAGGAATTCGTTGAGCTTTCAGGTTTACCGGCGAGGGGGGAACACTACGAAGAGCTGCTTCCTCCTGATGAGTACGTCTTTGCCACCAAGCAAGTGGTACTCGACTTGACTCCGGAAAATGCCATCCAGCATCAGCATCCGGGCCTGGTGAAGGTGTTGGAGATTTACGAGGAGCTTCATTTGGAATTGGGCGACCGAGGAGTTAGTTTTGCGGACTTCATTGCTCGTTTTATTCGCCCGGAATTTTTATCAGAGCAGGGTGAGAAGTTTGCCCAACTTGCTGATCCTTTTGGTTTCGGCCTGGACCGCCGACCTTCATCGGAAATTGATCAGCGAAGTTTTTACCTTCCCGGCACTGCTAGCGTCCCTTTCTCAGAGATCGCCGTTCCTGGCATGGATGAGGAGACCTTCTTCATCGGGTTCTTAGGTCTGTGGCTGTGCAGCTTCGCGCTTCCCATGCACCCACGCCTCATGCGGTCTTCTGTCTTCTACCCGGCGCATCAAATGGTGGCCGGTCTGCAGTTATCAGTGGGGATCGCCGGGTTGGCTTACCTCTATAATGGACTTAGCGTAGCGGCGGACGCTAACGAACCTGGGGTACAGCCTGCTAACTTCCCGATGCACTACTTCACTGCTTGGATGGAGCTGCATGTTCGAGGAGTGTTTGGTGCCCACAAAACTCCTCCCTTCTTTGAGAGATTCACACTTCCAAGAATCATGCGATTGGTCGGGGCTTCCATCGTGTTTGCGCCTCCGCGGGAGTCTAGGGGACTGCTTCTGCGTTCGCATCTAGTCGGGGCGAAGACCTCTTTTGTGGATAAGGTCATCACCATAAGTTCCGAGACCACTAAGTCGGTGGTGCCGCTGCGTGATGACTTTAAGGGCGGTGTCTCCGTGTTGAAGGCTCGGAAAATCCTCCATCTTTATTCCATTCGGCCGGGCTACTTGGTATTTAGGCAAAATGAAACGGCCCTCTTCATGAGGTATAATCCGCATCGATTTGCTCGGCAATCGAGTTATAACCAAGGGGTCCCGTTGGAAGCCTTCTTGGGAACACCTGCAGTCGGCTTAGAGGGGGTACGGAATGCAATGCATCACTTCATCCGGCTGAACACCGGCTCCTACTTTTTCATCAGTGAGCCCAGCTGTACCCCTAAGATACTCAATTCGTATGTAGCCTGGTATGCGCACGCGATGGGCCCAATTATCTTGATGGAGAAACGTCTACTGGTCGATCGTAGGGCTGCGCCTCCCGGCGGCAATCGCAAGGCTCCATTGCAGCCTAGGGTCCAGGTTATCCCTCCGACGAAAGAGGCCGGAGCAGATCGACCACGCGTGTTGGCCCCTCCGCGTGGACTGCCACTGCCTACTACGGTGGATGCCCCAACGGCACCCCGTGCTCTGACAGAGACGGTTAAAGCGGCATCGCCGGAGTCGGGTGCAGGAGCGGACATCGGGACTCGCCGCCCGAAAGTGACTGCCAAAACTGGCAAGCGCAAAGCTGCTCCGGGTGGATCCAAGGCTGGTGAACAAAAGAAGAAGAAGTCCACCTTATCCCTCGATGCGATTCTTAACTTGGAGCCCGCGGCTCATCCTGCCGAGACTATATGTGAGTACGGCAGCAACGAGGGTTTCGTGGTGGATCCTGAGGACACCAACCTAGCCGCCGCCATTGCAGAATCAGAGCGATCAGCGAGGCTCGAAGCGATGCTGAGTAAACTCGCCGAGTCCGGTAATCATCAGACGCCTTATTTGTTATCTCATTGCACTCTATATTGTTACATTTAACTAACTTTTGCTCCCTTTTTTAACAGGTATCTCCACTGAAGATGCTATCGCTGCATCCTTGAAGACCTTCCAAGAGGAGGAGAAGAAACGTGCCCTGGCAAGCGTCGGTATGTTCTATCCCTTTCTCTTTTATAAGGAAAGTTTGTTGTCTTTTTATGATAGCCGACCTGACCTTCTCTTGTTTCTTTACAGGGGTGGTATTAATCGGCGCCAGGACCCTTCCCAAGCCCGTCATCGAAGTCCCAGCTCCGTCGAAGCTGCCGCAAGAGCCTCGGCTTGATGCAACAACGAGGGATGCTCTGAAAAATCTGGAGGCATCCCTCTACACGGATGAGGAGGCTTCGCTCAAGGAAGCTCTGATGGCATCTGTCTCATCGGCTCAAGAGGAGCGGAAGCGGTCCAGACGCGAAGCTAAGGCGAGCAGAGCTGCTCTGGCCGCAGGAGCGGGCCCTAGCACTGTTCCTCACGCTAGTACTCCTTTTGAAGAGCCCCCTGTGGCTCTGTCTACCGCTCATCGGCAAGTTGCACGCGCGGTTCGGAACGCTAATGATAAATCCGCTTCAGGTAGTACTCCTTTCAGAGCCTTGTTGTATGACTTGTAAAACTATTGGCTTATACATATCTCATCTTGCAGGGTCAAGTCCAACTGAGGGGGAGGCGGAGACGACCGTCGAACCCAAGGGAGCGGAAGAAGCGGTATTCGCCGAACCCGAACCGACAGTGGACAACTTTGTCGAGGCCATGGGGCCTGGAGCCGAGATTGAGGAACCTATCGCGGAGAAAGTCATTGATGCCGTACCCGAAGTGGCGGCAGATGAGATGATTGTCTCGACCGAGCCGAAGGCGGTAGAGGGTGAGGTACTTGAGGCTGGGGACCTCATAGTGCCGATGGACGGGGCAGCTGTAATCGCTGATCCTGAGGGAGCAGCAGGTGAGGCGGCCATGATTCCTGAGGACGAGCTAGGCGCTCCTTCTCAGGAATCTGGCAATGTTCCTATCTTGGCCCTCCCTGTCTATGGTTCCCCGCCGCCTGCAGAGCTTGAGAGCATAACAACGGTTCCCCTTGAGTCGGGTGATGAAGCTACAGGCGGTGGTCTTCCGTCAGTGGAGGAAGGGACCGCCTCAGTTTCTGCTGGCAGCTCGTCGGGTAAAAATTTTTTTTTTTTTTTTCACCAGCATTTCTCCGTTTTTTTTTGTATATATCTTGTGATCTCTTCTAACAAACTTGTTCTTGCAGGTGCCGCCAGTACTGATGCTCCACTGCTCGAGGGGGCGCCGTCAACTACTGCTTTGGCAGTAGTCACCTCCCCGTCTTCCCTTGTACCGTCACGGATGTTGGAAGGTATGGATTTACGACTCATGCATTAATCTTTCAAAAATGCGGCTTTTGTACTAACGTTACACCGTTGTGCCTTTGCAGGAGTGCTTTTTGATCACTTGTATCAAGTGTTGCTCCCGCACTTTTCTTTCCCATCCGAACTCGCTTCTCCTTCTAGTGGCGCCGGTAATATCTTTATTTACTCCTTTTTTCTAGCAATGGGACGATTTCTGACTTTTCCTTTTCTTTATTGCAGTGCCACAAATCGAAGGAGGGGATGCAAGCCCTGTCGCGCTACCGGCCCTCCCGGCTCTGCCGTCCGTTGCTGCTGGTATAGTAGATCTCCTTTTTGGTAATCCTTTAACATCTTTTGAACCATCGTTTAACCCTGTTTTGTTTTGCAGCTATTGTTCCGGTTCCGGTCCCCTTCGAGGCTCGCGTCCTTTTACCGGCAGGCCCCTTTCTGAGACGTCCGTCTTCAAAGGGTGCGGTGATGAGTCTAGGCATGCTGAGCGGGTATATTGAAGAGCTCAGCATGGACGCTCTCCCTTTTGCTGTCGATTTCGCTGCGGATGTTAACCCAATGTTAGCGGCGCTCGTAACTTTTCATGACGAGGGCGTCGTTGAATCTTGGGTTAACCACTGCAGGGAGATCGAGGCCTGCTTGTATCGGCTGGAGTTGACGCGCCCTGCTCCCGAAGCTTTAGCTCTGAGCGCCCAACGCACAACTTGGCTCGAGCAAAGCACTTCGCACTCCCGCCACTTGGAGCAAGAAGCAGCTCGGAGACTAAGGGAATGCCAAAAGACCTCAAACGAAACGGCCCATCTGCGCGCTGAGGTTGAGGCAAATGCTGCCCAAGTGAAGACTATCTTTGAGGGTCTCTTGGAGCGCATCTCCCATGGGCTAAACTTAAAGAGGAAGCTTGACGTGGCTGAGCGCCATATCCCAAGTCGGGAGGCTGCTTATCAGGGCGTGAGGGAGCAGCTTGCAGTGGTCTTGCGGCAACGAGCCCAAGTGGAGGCAGAGCTGGCGGTGGTAGCCGATCAAGAGAAGGCATGGAAGGACATCTGCGAGCGATTGCTACACCTATGCAAGACGCTTCCTTCCCAATAACTGCCATTGTATCAATATACTTGTAATTTTCTTTTTTGAATAAGATGTATACATTCTTTATTCTTTTATACGATTCGCCATGTACTTGATTGAGTTAATAAATAAAGATACACATTTTTTTGCAATGTCTTGTATTATTTCTTTGCTTTCTCCCTTCTCTTATTATCAGCATGCTGTCTTGATAAACATGATTGACAGGTAACAGAGTAAGCATTTTGGTTTCTTCAAGATATAACGATGGCTTAGGCCGCAGGTTCGGATCTGCTGCCTAAGACTTTTCAACTCTATGAGCCGTGAGGGTCTCATAGAGACTTTTCTCCCTACGGATCGAGATGATCTCGTAAGTGGATTTTCTCCTTAGGAATCGTGAGGATTCCCAAGTGTAGCTTTCTCTCATAGGTCGAAAGGATCTTATGAGAGAATTTCTCCCTCTTACGAGTCGAGAGGGCTCGTGAGCGGTTGTTTCCCTCTTTGTCGAGAATCGACTTCAGAGAGTGAGACCCGTGAATAGTATGCAAGAGACCATTTAGGATTGACTTGCAGGGTCCCATTGCCCTTCTTACGAGTCGAGAGGGCTCGTAAGCGGTTGTTTCCCTTTTTGTCGAGAATCGACTTCAAAGAGTGAGACCCGTGAATAGTATGCAAGAGACCATTTAGGATTGACTTGCAGGGTCCCATTGTTCAGGAAGCAAGTTTTTTTTTGAATCTTTACTGCCTGAGATATGAGTCAGAGAAGCTCTCGTCACGGAGTGTTTGTATCCGTGAGTTGAGAAGTTTTGCGAGGGATTATTTGTTTCCCAAGCGCCAAGGATTATTTGTGTCCTTGGGGTTTGAAACGAGTCGATGGTTCCCACGGAGGCGCTGGTGGCTCTGCGAGTCGACGCGGATCAGAAGGCTCTCGTCAAGGAGTGTTTGTATCCGTGAGTCGAGGAATTTGCTGGGATTATTTGTTTCCCAAGCGCCAAGGATTATTTGTGTCCTTGGGGTTTGAAACGAGTCGATGGTTCCCACGGAGGCGCTGGTGGCTCTGCGAGTTGACGCGGATCAGGAGGCTCTCGTCAAGGAGTGTTTGTATCCGTGAGTTGAGAAGTTTTGCGAGGGATTATTTGTTTCCCAAGCGCCAAGGATTATTTGTGTCCTTGGGGTTTGAAACGAGTCAAGGGTTCCTACGGAGGCACTGGTGGCTCTGCGGGTCGATGCGGATCAGGAAGCTCTCGTCAAGGAGTGTTTGTATCCGTGAGTCGAGGAAATTGCTGGGATTATTTGTTTCCCAAGCGCCAAGGATTATTTGTGTCCCTGGGGTTTGAAACGAGTCGATGGTTCCCACAAGGGCGCTGGTGGCTCTGCGAGTCGACGCGGATCAGGAGGCTCTCGTCAAGGAGTGTTTGTATCCGTGAGTTGAGAAGTTTTGCGAGGGATTATTTGTTTCCCAAGCGCCAAGGATTATTTGTGTCCCTGGGGTTTGAAACGAGTCGATGGTTCCTACGGAGGCACTGGTGGCTCTGCGGGTCGACGCGGATCAGGAAGCTCTCGTCAAGGAGTGTTTGTATCCGTGAGTCGAGGAATTTGCTGGCTTCTTCGGTTGAAATGAACCGTTGAGGTTTGGCTTCGTCATTCGACGGAATCCGCTGGGGAAGTATGGTTTCCTCTTTGTTTGCGCCCTCGGATTGTATACAGGGATCGATGTGATCTTAACTGTAGGGCCGAAGTTTCATCATTTCTTATTTTTGTTTTATTTTATTTCCGCGATGCTCTATCATTTCAGCTTTTATATCGCGAAGGTCGCGATTGCCCAATCATTTCAGCTATTTTTCGCGGTGCCCAATCATTTCGGCTTTTTACTTTATCTTTACCCGTTGCTTTTCATTACGAGTTGCCCAATCATTTCGGCTATTTTCCATGCGTACATTTTTTATACTTGCTATTTTTTATTGCAAGTTGCCCTATCATTTCGGCTATTTTGTATGCATGTGCGGTCTATTGGCTTTCTCCGTAGACCTAAGATTGGACACCGATTTCGGCATCAGCAGCGCTGCAACTGGGATACTACCAGGAGCGAATCATCATTTGCCTCTGTCGTTGTCGAACAAAGGAGGCTTAGCGACCAGGGTTAAGATCTTGTCGGCTAAGGCTTTGGACTCCATGAGCCGTAAGGGTCTCGTGAAGGTATTTCTCCCTACAAGTCGTGAGGATCTTGTAGGTGTATTTTTCCCTTAGGAACCGTGAGGGTTCCTAAGTGTTTTGTTCTTCTGTAAGTCGTAAGGATCCTACAGGAGGGTTTTCTTCTCATAAATCGAGAGGACTTACAAGGGTTATGCAAACATATTCCCAGTCACGGATGGACCTTGATTAGGGAAACGTTTATTCGCGCCCGTGGATTGTATACAAGGGTCAATATTGAACCACTTGTAGGGCAACATTGGAAGTTTGTGGGGGTTTGCTTAAGCACAGGTTTAGGTCTCTGTGACTTAAGACTTTCAAATCCTATGAGCCGTGAGGGTCCCATAAGAGAGTTCTCCTTACGAGTCGTGAGGATCTCGCAAGCGTGTTTTCTCCTTAGGAATCGTGGGGATTCCTAAGTGTGTTGTTCCTTTGTGAGTCGTAAGGATCTCACGCGGGTGGTTTCTCCTTACAGGGTCGAGAGGACTCTGTAAGGGTTCTTTAACGAAGTGGCGCCCTTTCGGGTTTTCACAAACATTCGCCGGTAGTCCTGCTGTTTTTACTTTTTTACTCACGGAGCCCTTTCGGGTTTTCATCCGTGCCCATCTTGCTTATGGACATACCGTTTTTTTTTATTCTTTTTATTTTCTTTTTTCTCTTTTTTTTTTACGAGGTCGCGCCCTTTCGGGTTTTCACGAACACTCGCCGGTAGCCCTGCTGTTTTTACTCACGGAGCCCTTTCGGGTTTTCATCCTTGCCCTTCTTACTTATGGACATACCGTTTTTTTTTTTTGTTTTTTTTTTTTAATTATTTTTTATTTGTTTTTTTTTTATCTCGTTAGTCTAAAGATGCAGCGGTAGTAGTTTAAAGACGTTTCGGTCTGATATTAGTTTAAGGACATTTCGGTCCACCGTTGAGAGGGTCGGCTACTGCTTATAAAGCTTGAGCTTAGGAAGATAGCGAGCGGACATAGTCGTCGTCATCTACCATTGACCTAGGCTGTGGCTCATTAAGCGTAGTATTTCTTTAAGAAGCGACCGTTTATTGGCCTGAAAGGCCTTTCACCGTGCATGTCCATGAGTAGATAGGCCCCGCCCTGGTAGACCTTATCAATGATGTACGGTCCTTCATAGTTTGGCTCAAACTTTCCCCGCTTGGCGCGATTGGGGACCATGGGCCTTTTGACGACTAGCACGAGTTCGCCTTGGTGGAATGTCCTCGGGCGACTCAATCTTTCATATGAGCGCGTCATCTTTACTTTATAAGCTTCCAAATTTTGCTGTGCTAGAAGCCGGATTTCATCAAGGGCGTCAAGCTCTTCAAACCGAAGGTGAGCATTTTCTTCGTCCGTCAACTCGTAATGGACTGCCACTCGTAGAGAGGGTAATTCTATCTCGAGGGGGAGTACTGCTTCCGTCCCAAATACCAACGCGTACGGCGTTGTGTTTGTGGCCGTTTTAAATGTAGTTCGATACGCCCAAAGAGCTTCTTGCAATCTTTCGTGCCAATCTCTCTTATTTCGTGACACCGTTTTCTTCATGATTTTCGTCAAGGTCTTGTTGAAGGCCTCAGCTAGACCGTTAGCTCGGGGGTTATAAACTGAGGAATATCTCCAGTCTATATTGTGCTGCTGTGCGAAGCGGCTAATCTTATGACTTCGGTAGGCTGGCCCATTGTCAGAGATGATCCTTCTTGGGGTTCCAAACCGGTATATGACATGCGTTTTGAAGAAATGGAGGATGTTTTCCGTTTTCACTTCCCTCAACGGTACCGCTTCTGCCCATTTGGAGAAGTAATCAGTCGTCGCCAAGATGAAACGATGTCCCTTTGACGATGCTGGTTCGATGGGACCGACTATGTCAGTTCCCCACATTTCAAATGGCCAACTAGCCACTGTTGGATGCAGTGGGTTGGGATGCTGATGGATGAAGTCTCCATGAATTTGGCATGAATGACATTGCCTCGCGTATTCTAGGCAATCCTGCATCATCGTGGGCCAGTAGTAGCCCGTCCGCTTTATCTTTAACTTCATCTTAGGGCCTGCTTGGTGGGAACCGCAGAGTCCGTCGTGAACTTCTTGGACGACCCTTCTCGCTTCGTCAGGTCCTAAGCATCTCAACCACAGAGAATCGAATGACCTCTTGTACAGAGTATCATTGACGAAGGCGAAAGACAGAGCTCGTTTCATGAGCTGATGTCTTGCGGACGCATCTTCGGGCATTCGGTGGGACTTGAAGTAGTCTATAAAGACTTCCCTCCAATCCTCAACCTTCTCATGGTCTTTTATTTGTAAGGTCGACTGCTCAGTCGTTCCTTTTTCTTCGGACGATTCCGGAGATATTTCTGTTGGGGCGAGCACTCGACGGCTTTGTACTACGATTCTAACGTCGTCGAGGTTCTCGTCAGCCAGTTCTTTAGCAAGTTTGGCTAGTGCGTCTGCTTTGCTGTTTTCCGCGCGCGGTATACTTTCCAATATGTAGGAGGGAATTTGGGTTAGCAGTTGCTGCACTTTTTCACCGTATTTTACCAATTCCGGTTTGCATGTTTGGTAATCGCCGTTCACTTGACTGACGACTAGTTGGGAGTCCCCATATATGAGGAGGCTTTCAATCCCCATATCGATGGCGATCTCGAGGCCTGCTATCAAAGCCTCATATTCAGCCTCATTATTCGTTCTCGGCTCCGTCAAGGAGAAGGCGAAGCGCATTATCCCTCCTTGTGGAGTCACGAAGATGAGTCCCACTCCCGATTTGATCATTGGCGTACTTTGTTTGTACTTTTTCATAGAAGATGCTCCATCGAAATAAAGCTCCCAACGGCTATCACCACTGTCGATTGTGTCAAACGCGTGTCTGTCTGGCAAATCGCAATTTAAAGGAGAGTCGGCAGGTATGGGATGCTCAGCAAGGAAGTCGGCGATGGCCTGGCCTTTTACCGCCTTGAGAGGTTGATATGTTATCGAAAATTCCATCAAGAGCAGGGCCCATTTAGCGAGTCGTCCCGTCAATATGGCTTTTGACATTAGATATTTGAGAGGGTCCACTTTTGAAATCAGACGGACCTCGTGGGCCAACGCATAGTGCCTAAGCTTTGTTATTGCGAAGATCAATGCCAGGCAGTGTTTTTCAATAGGAGAATAGTTGCTTTCTGCCCCCAGCAGCACTCGACTTAAGTAATAGAGTGCCCTTTCTTTCCCTTGATCGTTCTCTTGTGCCCATAGTGCGCCTAAGGAACCTTCAAGGGCGGTTGTATAAAGAATAAGAGGCTTTCCCTTAACCGGAGCAGCCAACACCGGCGGGTTCTGCAGGTATTGTTTGATCTCATCCAGTGCGCCTTGGCATTTTTGATCCCAAACGAATGGGGTTCCTTTCTTCATCAGGTGACTATAAGGACGGCACTTTCCTGAAAGGTTGGCTATAAATCGCCGTATGTATGCGAGTTTCCCTTGGAGAGACCGCAACTGTTTGAGAGTCCTCGGCGGAGGCATCTCCATGATCGCTTTGATCTTTGACGGATCTATTTCAATACCTCGGTGTCGAACGACGAATCCTAGGAATTTGCCCGAGGAAACCCCGAACGCATATTTAAGAGGATTCATCTTCAAGTTGTATTGCCGAAGGCGTTGAAACACGATCTTCAAATGCTCGAGATGTTCCTCGTATGATTTGCTTTTAACCACGAGATCGTCGATATAGCATTCAACGATTTCATGTATGAGGTCGTCGAAGATCTTTGTCATGGCCCTCTGATAAGTAGCACCGGCGTTCTTCAAACCGAAGGGCATCACTTTGTAACAAAATATACCAAGAGGAGTCCTGAAGGCTGTGTGCTTCTGGTCTTCGGGATGCATTTTTATCTGGTTATACCCCGACGAGCCGTCCATGAAGGAGAAAACCTCATGAGTGGATGTATTGTCTATCATAAGTTCAGTGACTGGCACTGGGAAATCATCTTTCGGGCAGGCTTTATTAAGATCCCGAAAGTCTACGCATATGCGCACTGTCCCATTTTTCTTCATTACTGGGACGATGTTGGCAATCCATTCAGGGTACTGAACTTCCTGAATGAAGCCAGAGTCGATTAACTTTTTGACTTCGGTGTTTATGCTCATCTCAAGCTCGAGTCGCATTCTTCTCGGCGCCTGTTTGATCGGCTTGACGTCTGGGGATATTGCTAGTCTATGTACAGCAACTTCTGGATCTAGTCCCGGCATCTCGGAATAGTTCCATGCGAAGCAATCTTTATGCTGCACAAGGACGTCTTTTAACGCAGCCACCCTCTCTTCAGACAGCAGCTCGCTGACGAATGTCGGTCGCGGATCATCTACTTTCCCCAACTCGATTTTCCTGAGGTTATCTGCGGTGGTATGGATTCCGTCCTCCAGTTCTTTCGGAGCTGGGGGAAATTCTGAGATCACCTCATCGCTGCCGCTTTCAAAGCACCAAGGGAGGTTGTTCATATCGTCGGACCCTTCTTTTAATATTGTTATCACATGACAGGTGTGAATTTTCTGCCCACTCCGATGTGGAACTGGTTTTTCTTTCGCGGTTTCGGGCTCGTGCTTCTGTGGTGGTGCTACCCTCCAGTTATCAGACAACGCGAACTTGCCAAGCTGATATTGATCTTCGACCCAATTCTTGAAGGTGAAGCAATCTTCGAGCGGATGCCCTATTACTCGATGGTAAAAGCAATACTTTGGGTTGGAGACTTCGCCTGCTTGCTCAGGGTGTTTAGACTCTGGCAGAGTAAGCATTTGATGTTTCAGAGCAAGCTCAAGTATTTTCCTTGTTTTGTTCTGAGGAAATGAGTATGCTCGACCCATTTTCTTCATGATGGCTTGGTCAACAACGCTCGACTCTCGGATGCGTGGCTTCTTAGCTTTGCTTTGTGGTTGTCGAGCGCTTCTCTTGCCTTTCAACTTATTTCTGCTTTCGAGTCGAACCTTCTTCATAGCAGGTTGACAAGGGGCGGCGTTTTCGTCTTTCATCGCCCGCTGAAGGAGGCGCCGTGTCTTGGCCTTCTCATAGATTGCCATTTCACGATCGTGATCATCTCGGGCTTCTCGACTGGCATCCCTTGTAGGTTTGCTCATTTGGCCTTCAGACGATGGGTTAGGAGGTCTCGCATCGGGAACTTTTACTGATTCAGGATTAGCGTCTTCCCAGTGAGCGTCTGCTTCTTCATCAAAGTCATACATGGCATAACAGCTGTTTATTAGCTCACGTTTCTTTGAGCGAATATACCCGAGTCCTTTCGTCTCTGTTCTCCCGTTAGGCAGTTTGCACTGAGTCCCGGGAACGTTCCAGACCTTGTCATAGAATTTGGCTTTTCTAGCGGTCTGTGTGAAGGACATCCCTTGGCGTTTCAGCAGTTTCTTTAAACCTTGGGTGTAATATCTGGGAAGACGGATAGGTTGGAGCCTGTCGAGCGTGGGATCCGCGCCGTGCCAAATTTCTTTTTCCACCTTGTTTTCTTCAGAACGGTAGAATAGGATTGCTTTCTCGCCTTTTCGTCCGGGAGGGATATAGAATGTCTGCAATTCTTCTACGCTGTTGGTGTCGAGTGCATCCAGTTCTTTGTAATGTTCAAGCGGCACCATGGTTATCTGTAGACTTCGCTCTTCATCGGCAGAAGCCCGTATCGAAGGCCGAGCAGGGAATACAGCGCGAACTTCATCCTCTGAATCACTGCCGAAGATCAATGAAAGAACGGATGGTCCTGGTCTGGTGGATTGGGACGGACCTGAATAGATTACATCCTCCTCCTCCTCGGTGTCACTGCCGAAGACAGGGATGGTTGCGTTAGTTTTGTTCTCCGGTTTGTGACACCTTTCCGTGTCTTCGAAACTCGGTAGGAAGTATTTGGCATCTTCATACTTGCGAACTTCGTTCACGGAAAATGGATTCAACTCTCCTGCCACTGTGTACTCGAGGCCGTCCCTAGAATACTTCATGCACTGATGCTGTGTAGAAGGGATGATATTGTATTCGTGTAGCCATGGTCGGCCGAGCAGAGCATTGTAGCACGTCTTGGCGTCTATAACATGGAATTTGATGTCTGTGACGAGCACCCCGAAGCGTAGCGTCAAAATCACAGATCCAAGAGTCTTTGAGGATTGAGAGTCGAAACCGGAGATGGTGATTTTGTCCCGGGCGAGGTGTTGGACACTCATGCAAATCTCCTTTAACACTCGCACATTGAGTAAATTGACAGACGATCCGTTATCGACCAAGATTTTTCCTATCTTTATGTCATGGCAGTATCCCGAGACATAAAGGGGGCGATTGTGTTCACACGTCCCGAGGAGAAGGTCTTCATCACCAAAAGCAACGTCGGCTGTGTGCACCTCTTCCAATTCACCCTTCATCTTTTGTTCGGCTAGGAAAGCTTGGAACTGGT
The DNA here is from genome assembly GCA_030015575.1 of Agapanthus africanus. Lineage (NCBI taxonomy): Eukaryota > Viridiplantae > Streptophyta > Magnoliopsida > Asparagales > Amaryllidaceae > Agapanthus > Agapanthus africanus. The sequence goes on from CM057340.1 coordinate 799,297,665, forward strand.
CCGGATCTTGTAGGGCCTTAACCAAAGAATCCCTCGCCTCTTTCGATAGCAATAGGGCATCGAGAATGCTGAGTTGTGAGGGTAGCTTTCTCAGATGCGCCAAGACATTGTAATCTACTTTACTCCTTTTTGGGGGATTCTTGGCGGTTAACTCTTCCGCAACTTGGTCATCCAAAGCGATGTCTTCAGAGACCTTCTCTTTCCCTTTGTTTTTCTTATTCAAGGGTCCGAGGTTCTTTTCGGGTAATGTTCGATTGCGCAGCTGTATATTCTCGCAGGCCTTTGGTTCTTTTTCTTTTCCCGAAGTGGATTCTTCGAAGAGGGGACCAAGCTCTAGCTCTTCATCGGAGTCGCTCCCAAATGTAGGCACTTGTGACCCGGTAGTGTTAACCATGTGACAATTGCCGGCAGTTCTTTCAAGTTCTTTAGTCGTATTTCTTCGCTCTCGGCGAATTTTACGTTTTTCCCGTTTAAATCGTTGTCGATTAGCGACGTATCCTTGCCACCATCCATTGAAAGCTTTGTAATCTTGGGTGGAATGCGAGACCTTCTGATGGTATAAGCAATAAGAGGGGTGCATTTCTACCGCGCCAGTAATTTTTTCTTCAGAGGGTGGTAGCCTCATGCCCATCGATATGGCCTTAGCAAATTTCTTTTTTATCTTGAATTGGCTTTTGTCAGTGGTGGAGGCATTTTGCTCCAACGGGATCATTTCAGCTCCTTTCTCAAGTCGCTGACGCTTAGCCCTTTCGAATATAGCCGTCTCGCGTTCTCGATCAGCCTTGCTTTTCAACCGAGCTTCATTAAGAAACGCGCTAATCATTTCAACCGGTAACCCTGGGGTTCCTGATTCGGCATTTGCCCCCAGCGTTTCAGTGCCAGAAGTTCCTTCATCGTTCGTGGTCGAATGGGAGATCATATGACAGCTTGCCACATATTCGTCAGATTCATCCGATGAACTTTCTCCTTCATCTTCTTTTTGGAAGACGTGATCAAGGAAATCTTGGAGCGTAATGGGAGTTCGCGCCTTTTGGTTATATTCATCCAGCGCGTCGATTCGCTTTTGTAAGTCCGTGCGCTTGTCATCAGGCTTCACGGGCTTCTTAGATTTCTTCTTCTTCTTTTTCGAAGATTTTGACGGCTGGCTATGAACGCTTGAACTACCACCATCGGTCTTCGGAGTCGGTCGTGGCTTCAACATCCCCTCAATAACCTGCGGTTCCAAGGGGTTCTTCCACTTGACCGCTGGGCAGGTTTGAAGATCATTTAGCATTCTCCTCGTTTTGGCCGATAATACAACCTCCCAGGGAGCCTCTTCAATAACGGAGCATGTTGCCCCCGGCATATTCGTCCCTTTATAGGTGTGGGGCTGCGGAGGGTTCACCTTCCATTTGTCAGACAGCGCAAATTTGCCCTGACGGTATTGATTCTCAAGCCAATTTTTGAAAACGTAACAGTCTTCGATTGGATGTCCTAATACTCTATGATAAGGGCAGTAATTAGGATCGTTGACGTCACTCGGTTGTGACGGACGTTTTGGATCTGGCAGATTTATGAGCCTGTTGCGCAATGCCAGCTCGAATAACCTCCTTGTTTTATCACGGGGGAAGGAGTAGGCCCGTCCCATCCTGTCCTCAAGGGGTACGTACGGGCGTGTATTATTTGGACGAGCAACCGGCTTCGAATCGTTCGGTTGTTGTTGGGCATTAGCGACGACGATCGCTTTTCCCTTTCCTTTGTCGTTTCGGGAATTCGGCTTCAGGAGAGGAGGTTTATGGCCCATCTGGTCCATCTGCGCCAATTTGTCGATCAAAGCCTGGAAGGAAGTCGGCTTGAAGAACATCATAAATTGTGAAATGGTTGCTTGTGGATCGAGTGTTCCAACAAACATTCCCACCGCAGGGGCTTCTTCTATGCGCTGTTCACACTTAGACCATAGATTACGCCACCGTATAGCGTACTGAACCCATGTCTCGCCGGGTTTTACCCTGGCATTGATCAGTGCCGTCATCGGGGTACGCTCACTGGCACTTGCAAAGCGTTGGGTGAAGAGTAGCTCCATCTCCGCAAAGGTTTTTATAGAGTCGTTGGGAAGCTCAGAATACCATTCAAACGCCGTATCAGATAAACTTCCAACAAACTGGCGAAGCAAAAGCTTGTCGTCGCCGCCGGTATTACCGCAAAGAGCCCTGAATTGGGCCACATGTTGATGGGGATTGCCGGTCCCTTTGTAGACATGAAACTTAGGAATTGTGTAACCTGGCGGGTACTTGATTTGGTCGTACCAGCCCGGATATGGCCGCCCCGTTTTCACGATCTGACCGGCTGCTTCAACCGCCTGATGCGCCCGTATTTGTTGAGCAATATATTCATCCAAATCAGCTTTTGATATGGTATCCTCTTTAGCTGCGGATAGAGCCGGTGGAGGATTCGATGTCTCTCCTCTATCATCTTTCAGAATGATCGGGGGATCTCCAACAGGTGGATCTGGTTGAATCATCATACCCACCACATCCTGGAACAGGAGGGCCATTTTCTTTATGTTGGCTGCCTGTTCCGCAGCCTCTTTGTCTCTCTTTTCCAGTGTTCGGCGGAGGAACTCAGCGTCGGTCTCTTCCTCTTGGCGTTCATCTAAGGACGTCTCAGGATTCTCTTTTGGCCCCGTGAGTGCAGCCATTGTAGTCATCATCTCCTGGAGCTTTTGTTGCTGCTCCTGAGACTTGGTCACTGACCGGGTAAGCGGTCGGTGGCCCGTAGAAGTACGACTTTCTTCTTTTCCCGAAGCCATATAGACCGTATGTACTATCATGCCCCCTGACTTGGGGCGTTTGGGTTCGCCGCTTTTAGATTTTGTCATCGTCGCGGGAGCTTTCTCTGGTCTTTTCCTTTTATGGACCTTTGAGGTTGAAGGAGCCGCTGAAGTGGGCATCCTAGCATTTGTTGCCCCCTGCCGTTTAATGGGGGGGTTCTTGTCTTTTTCCACCTTCGCCCTTTTCTGGCGACGGAAGTGGTCTGAGTCAATCACGGAGTCTTGAACTCTCCGCCAGACTTTATAAATTTTGGACGACAGCCGTTGAGAGGGCTGTTCTTGTTTTGCCTCCGGAGCTTTTTCCACCGGCGGAGGAGATCTTTTCAATACGGCGGTTGGGGAGTTCTTTCTCACTTTTCTCAGTAATTCAAAGCTGTTCCCAGTTGGAACAGCAGCATTGACCTCCGCCACTGGAGCAGGCGGGGTTAGCCCTGAAGGGGAGTTGCCCCCTGCTTTCCTTATTCGTTGCCAGTGACGACGTCGCGCACGACGAGCCATTGGGACTGGCTCAGAAATCGGGATAGTTTCTTGTTGCCCCCTGTTTGGGTGTGGGGTAACTGCCGGTGTCAGCCTATCAAAGACTGATGCTTTTTGACCAACCGAAGGAGGAGTAGGAACCGTCAATCTTATGAAGACTGACTTTCTGACAGGAGAAGCCGCTCCAACGACTTCCGAAGCTGTGGCCGTTGCCCTCTTTGGGACAGCCACTTTATGATCCTGACCTAGCCTGGTGAAAACAGAGGCTGTCATCTTAGTAGCGGGCGACCCGTTGACGGGGGTCATGGTAGCAGTGAGCCGGTCGAACACCGACTTCTTGTTCGCTTCTGGTGCGGATATCGGCATGGAGAAGCTTGTAGGCGGGACCATGGTCCCGAAGAACAAGCCGGTGGTGGCTTGAGTCACCTGGTCTACCGGCAGAGTCAGGAAGGAAGCCGCTTGGGGTCCATATGCTACACCTCTCGGTGAGGTGGAACGTCCGCTGCCCTGGCACTTCGAGCAGTTGGTGCAGCTGGTGGCCATTGGATCTTGAGTTCTGCGCCAGACAAAAGACCAAATCTTAGCAACTTGAAATCCGAGGACAACCATTTAACAAACCGCGATTGGTTCACAAAGACGACACACGAAGTGTGGAGTGGAAAGAGGAAAAGGTCCCACCGGGCGTGCCAGAATCTGTTCCCCTCCGAACGGCGGCCTGCGACGTTAGGACGTCACGTAGCCTGGGGTTCGGGGAAGATGCTATTTGGTTTTTATCCGTCTATCTCTCCGAAGATGCCAAGTTGATTTATGGCACCGAGTATCGGAGGTTTAGACGGATGCGGCCGATATAGCAGACTTTGTCAGATTCCCCCTCAGGGTGAGGGGTTTTTGATTGTGGGGACGCTCTTCCCTGCAGGCGCAAGCCCCTGCAGTTAATTACGCTATCGCGTTGCGATAACAACTTTCTCCTTCTCCAGAATTTCACTTCGTGTCGTGTATGTTTATTTTGTTTGTGGTTGCCCGTGGATTGTATACGGAGACTTAGTGATGTCGTCGCCCGTAGGACGTGGATTAGTCCAAATCCATGTTTGCTTAGATTTGAGTTTGGTGTTTTTTAGTTTAAGGATGCATTAGTCGCATTGCGGCTAAGATCAACTTAAACCTTCGTTAAGGATACATTAGTCATGTTCTAGACTAAGATCGACTTAACATAGTGACTGATTTAATTATCTGGGCGTCGGGACTCGTCACCTCTCCGACGTCGTTGAGGGATTACAACGACAGGCGTCTGAGGAGTTCAGAGATGTACCCTTGAACCAAAGTTGACTTGGGGTTTTATTTAAAGATCTAAGGACACGTTAACCGTATTTGGGGTTAAGATCAACTTAGACGGGACCGTTTAGATCCGACAAAAGAGCGTTTGGGCCCTATGGTGTCAGTTTAGGGACGTAGCGATCCATGTTCCAATTTAGGGACGTGGTGGCCCATTATTAGTTTAGGGACGTAGTGGTCCGTCATTAGTTTAGGGACGTTTCGGTCCGATTTTAGTTTAGGGACGTTTCGGTCCGTCGCCAGTTTAGGGACGTAGTGGTCCGTCATTAGTTTAGGGACGTTTCGGTCCGATTTTAGTTTAGGGACGTTTCGGTCCGTCGCCAGTTTAGGGACGTAGTGGTCCGTCATTAGTTTAGGGACGTTTCGGTCCGATTTTAGTTTAGGGACGTTTCGGTCCGTCGCCAGTTTAGGGACGTAGTGGTCCGTCATTAGTTTAGGGACGTTTCGGTCCGATTTTAGTTTAGGGACGTTTCGGTCCGTCGCCAGTTTAGGGACATAGTGGTCCGTCATTAGTTTAGGGACGTTTCGGTCCGATTTTAGTTTAGGGACGTTTCGGTCCGTCGCCAGTTTAGGGACGTAGTGGTCCGTCATTAGTTTAGGGACGTTTCGGTCCGTCATTAGTTTAGGGACGTTTCGGTCCGATATTAGTTTAGGGACGTTTCGGTCCGATATTAGTTTAGGGACGTTTCGGTCCGATATTAGATGAGTGGTCGTTGGGACTCGTCGCCTCTTTGACGTCGTTGAGGAATTACAACGACAGATGTCAAAGGAGTTCGGAGATGTACCCTCGAACCGGTCATGACTTAGTTTGTGAGAGGCATTTAATTTAAGGACTTACAGCCAGGATTGGGTTAAGTCCAATTTTTATTTTAGGCTCTGCCCGATTAAAAGAATCAATCTAAACAGGGCTCTGCCTCTTTTTATTCTTGCAGTTTGATTTGGGCCAAGCCCTCAAGCATTTCCAAACAGGGCTCTGCCCTTTGTATGATTTGATTTGGGCCAGGCCCTCAAGAATTTTCCAAATAGGGCTCTGCCCTTTTATTTTTGTGATCTGATTTGGGCCAGGCCCTCAAGAATTTTTTTTAAATAGGGCTCTACCCTTTTATTTCTGATTTGGGCCAGGCCCTTTTAAATAATGAGTTGCAGGAACTCAAGAATCTTCTGATTGAAGAAACAAAAGTGCATAGCACTTTTGATCTACATTTAGATCAAAAGAAAACAAGTTTTTCTTCTTGTTTTCTTTTCACAGAACTAAGGGTTCATATCAAGTGCAAGACACTATTTATTATTCTTTTATTTTTTAGAACCAAGGGTTCATATCAAGTGCAAGGCACTATTTATCTTTTTATTTTCTGTTCTTCAGAAATTTTACCTTCTTTTTTTTTTGTTCTTGATTAATCTTCAAGAGCTCTCTTTTTTCAGAAGCTTTTTCCCTCTCTCGATGATGATTGATTATCTGATGCCCTTTGAATGAGGCCTGGGGTCTTATTTATAGTGCCCACCAATTTGTTGGATTTGTTAACAAAATCTTTCCTGAATAATTTTGGGAATTTTCCCACCATTGGATCTCTGATCCAAGGGTTCCTGTTTTACAGGAGAACAGAAAAGATTTGTCTAAATCTTCATTCAGTTGCTGCGCAACTCACCAGCGTATGACACGTGTCACGCATCCGTGCGCTTGCGCAGTTGTGGCTGCGCAACTCACCAGCGTGTGACACGTGTCACGCATCCGTGCGCTTGCGCAGTTGCGATTGCGCAACTGCGCAGACACGTGTCGCGCATCCGTGCGCTTGCGCAGTTGCGATTGCGCAACTGCGCAGACACGTGTCGCGCATCACTGCGCTTGCGCAGTTGCGATTGCGCAACTGCGCAGACACGTGTCGCGCTGCCATGCATTTGCGCAGTTAAGTCTTTAATTACGTTTTCTGAAGAGCCTTGCTCTGATGGGACGCACCGTCTCGGGCGTTACGCTGCCGAATTGGCTTCTGCCACGTGGCAGATTGTGCACTGCGCACGGAAACCGAAGCGTTGCTTCAAATTTTGAATTTTCAAAATTCAGTAGAGCCTTGCTCTGATTGGGGGAAACACACTTTTTATGGCGCTGGGTTTTATTTAAAGAACACTTTGTGTTCCCTCGGCGCACACGTGAGGAGCACGTGGCGCGCTTGGCGCTGAGCGCCAGTCTTAGAGCGCTAAGGCGCTTCCTGTGAGATAGCGCACGCGTGAGAAGCACGTGGCGCGCTTGGCGCTGAGCGCCAGTCAATGAGTGCAGAGCACTCTTTATAAAATAACGCCCACGTGAGGAGCACGTGGTGCGCTTGGTGCTGTGTGCTAGACTTGGAGCGTTGAAGCGCTTCTTTATTAAGTAGCGCACACGTGAGGAGCACGTGGTGCGCTTGGCGCTGAGCGCCAGCTAATGAGTGCAAAGCGCTTTTGATTAATTCTGTGCTCTGAGAATTAAGTTCTCGTTTATAAGAGACTTTGTCTCGTGGATCTAAGAACCAAATTCTTATTTTAATAGGAGATGCTATGATCTCTTCTGTTTTTGTGAAAGACTTTGTCTTTGTCTTTGTCTTTGTCTTATGGATCTGTGATCTAAAGAGAACTGAGTTCTTCTCCCCCCCCCCCATTTTTATGATGAGATATTGTGATCTCTTTTTATGAAAGACCTCTGTCTTATAGATCTATGATCTAGAAAAAGAACTAAGTTCTTCTTCTTTTATGAGATGCTTTTCTCTCTCTGTTTTATTTACCTTGAAGAAATTCTTCTTCCGAGGGCTTGCTCTTCTCTTTGAAATTTCTCAAAATTTGTGGGGGGTTTCCTCTGTTCTAGACTTGAAGTCTTCGGTCCTTTATATAGGGGAGCATGATTTGTTGAATCAGGAAATCTTTCCTCTGATTGATTTCGGGATGTTTCCCACCGTCGGATCTTTGATCCAAGCGCTTCTGTTTTACAGAAGGCAATCTTCTTATTTTTGACAAGATTGGAAAAATATTTTCCCATACAGAATTTATTCTGTATCTTGGTGATTTTTAATCACTATTGGATTTTTGATCCAACGATGCTCTAATTTTCAGAGGTAATCTGATGATTTTTAGTCATCTTTGTTGGATCTTTGATCTAAGGGTGGGGAACATTTAGTTCCAGCGCTGGCGCTCTCGTGCTTTGTACGTGAGCGCTGCATCAGTGTAACGTTTTAGAAATCGTTAAGTGAATTTTTCCGTTTTTGGGTAAAATCGTCGGTATTTTCTGTTTTAAACTGACTGTGATCAAACGACCATATAGACTTGCCAGCATCTAGTTTAGCTAAATTAAAGCTAGTGCGCAAGCTTTGGGGGTATATGGGACGTTTTGGTTCAATTTGAATTTTTCCCAATTTTAATATTATTGTAATGCGGTATTCACATTTTGGGAAATTTTTCTCTTTGGTCTTCTTTTCAACAATTAAGTTTGAGTTAATAAAACCTTTCACATAGCATCTAGATATTTGTATGGGTTTTAGTTTTAAATTTAAAAGAAAAGGAAATGAATGATTGAGGTGGCATGTGCATGCATGTGTGTGTGAATGCATTAAGTGAGCATTTATCACAAGAATGAACTAGAAAACTCTACTCAATTCCTCACCCACTTCCTCTCTTGGCCGAGCCCTCCCTCTCTCTTCTGCCCTTAACCATTTCTTTCTCCATTTGCATCAATTCAAAGCTCATTAAATCCCCAAAATCCCAAATTATATCACAAAAATCACATCTTTTCTTGGTTTTGCCTCTTGGTTGCATAGGAGGTTGGATAGCTTGGATCTTTGTGTTCTTAAGGATAGGTAATGATCTTTATCTGCTCTTTTTATAGTTTTTATGATATGTAGCTAGTTAGTTTCAGTTTTAAGTGTTTAAAGTTAAGTTTTGTGCAATATATCGTATTTTAGTGTCGTTTTGCGATATCTGTGACCTGCTATGATCCCGAGAAAATACTAGAAAACCAAACATTTTGGTTGTGATATACCTGTGACCATAGGACCTCACCTGGAACACGAGACCCATCCTACCGGCCGGGGCCGGCGACATCTTTGACGAATTCCGGCGAGATCGGCTAGGGTTTGGAGTTGGGATTTGGGTTTTTCTGGGTAGGTGTCTACAGTGGTTTTGGTATATTTGGTTCTGTTTATTTGTTTAGTTTTCACTGTATACAAAATCTGGGGTCACTTAGGTAGGTTATAGTGTTTTGTGTTCGCGCGATACGTTATACGACACGGATCGTGCACCTTGGGTGGTTTTGCTCTTAAGTTGTTTTCGTCGTGTCGCTACGTGTGTTAGCCACAATACGAACACTTGAGAGTATGTCTTGTGTTGTTGCGTCGGTCTAATGTAGTTTGTACGTGTTTTAGGGTTATTATTAATATATATACTTGGTTTATTGTTTTAATGTTGTAGGTTCGCAGATGAGGACTACGGACACAGCTACAAAGGGAAAACAGGTGGTTGGCTACACTTAGCCAGGAGTGTTGGTGAGTAGATTTAACATCTATAGGGGAATCGCCCGCATGGCGTTATGCGTCTGGGCTAGAAATGACTTAACTTGTCGCATATTCTATGTCATATTTAGAATTGCGCATTTACCCTACTGCTTAGCAAATTGTTGTGCTTGGACTAGTATCCTTAGGACACTGCACTATTATTGACGGCTCATATTGCACGAGCACTGATTGTATGCTACACACACCGTCAATAATTGCCATATCACGCACAACCCATATATAGAAATGATATTGTCTGGTTAGGGACATTGTGACAATGATTCATATTTTTATTGTGCTTATGACATATAGCTTACCTGTACACTTACATGCTAGTTACCCATATACCTATATGGTATTATACCATTGTGATAGGTATATACACATATGACATAGCTACCTGTACATTTGGCATACATACATACATATACCTGGAGGGTATTATGGATAGGTATAGACACATACCTTGCTACAGCTACTTTGACATCATACATACTTACATATGGACACGCATATCTTGCTATACCGACATGGTTACGCATACCTTATTATAGCTACATGTTCACCTGTCTATATTGTTACATCTGATTTCGGGGAAATCAGGAACTGTGTGATATATTTATTTAACTGGTTGCAGTTAAATAGTTGTTTTCCTTTATATACCTATATTACTGTTTCATGTTGCCTATATTACATTCATCAATTTCATATGATGCTTTCTGATATTTTAATACTATGTATATATAACAGTGGAGTGTGACGCTGTTATATACATAGTCACAAATTCGTCATTCGGGAATAATTCGGCGAGGTCGAAAATTCGGATTCGGAGAATTATTCGGAAAAAATCGGCAGGTATTCGGGAAAGATTCGGTAAGTGTTCGGGAAATGTTCGGGAAGGATTTCGAGCAATAAATTAATATATGAGACGCTAGGTTTTGATTTTGTGAATTATTTGCTGTTTTTTAAATTATTCGGTGTTTTATCACATAATTCACGAATTATTCGCGAATAATTCGCGAATTATTCGCGAATAATTCGGCCAGTTCTGCAATCACGAATAATTCGGAGATTAATTCGTTTGATCAAGAATTCGCGAATTATTCACGAATTCGACGAATAATTCGCGAATTATGTGACTATGGTTATATATGCCTTTACACCAATATTAGTGGAATGGGACGCTAATATATATGTATTGATTCATGCATTCATACGTATTCACTACTTGGTGTTTTCTGGATTTGAGGACCGTGGTTGTTTCATGAAATTATGCATTATTTGAAAAACCCGGTTACTCTTGATATGATATTTCAGTGCGTCCACCATGTGTTTTCTCAGTTCTGAGATTGGCATGTGAAACCCGATTCGAGGAGCGGGAGGCACCGTCTGCGGGTACATGGTGGACCCGGTATGGTACCCCGGGGCGAGAGATGATTTCGTGGTGTAGACGATGAGCCTGACAGAGGGACCACTACCTACCGGTGACAGTATTTAGACTCGACATATATCTGGGGGATATCGATCGAGATTATATACGTACATGCCTTGCAGATTTGCGGGTGGTGCTTACCCAGGTTATTAGGATGTACGTACATGACATTGGAGGGCCAGTCCTATGTGATGGCGCCTCAGAGATCAGTATTTTGGTGTCGATACTTGACACTTGTTTCATGGTGTTTTGGGTGTCGATGTTAGACACTCACCTTATATGAAACTTACTTTTTACTGATATTGTACACACTGGATATATGAGATATATTGATATTGTACCTTCAGGATATATGAGATATACGTGATGTTGGACATTCAGGATATATGAGATATATTGATGTTATACATTCGGGGTATACGGGATACACTTGATATTGTACATACGGGATATGTGAGATCTACGGGATAGTGTACATTTGGATTTGTGAGACATATATGATATGAGAGCCAATTTGGGGGCTGATTTGAGAAATTGGAATTTGGATTGTCTTGATAGATTTTGATCCTACCACGAGGTTAGGATTTCCGTGGAAATGACATGTTTTATTCCATACTCCACATTTATTGTTTATGCACTGCTTCATGTATTAGTAGTATCTGATAGAGTACCTTACATGATTATTGCATACAGATTGTCATATTATAACTTCATGTGTTAGTAGTATCTGCTAGTGTACTTTTCATGATTATTGCATTACATATGACTATTCATTGATTTTAAATGCTTATGTTAGATTCGCGTTGTACGTGCATACTCGCGATTACCTGCATATGTTATTTTCTATTCACGAGTTGGCAACTCACCCCCATTGTGCCACAGTGTTTGCATGTGTTCTTCAGGATAGTCAGAGGCAGGCTATTTTCATCCTTCGTATCATCCTTTGCTGCGGATACCACTTCGCCTGACAGTGTGCAGTTTTGCCCAGGTGGGTTTTGTGGTTATCCGATATTGTATTGTATATTCGTTGTATCCATGTACTCTCCATCTACCAGTATTATGTATGACTTAGTGACTTGGTGTGAGGATGATATTGTATATTATTTTGTGACTTGGAGGTTTTTAAGCAGTTTTATTTATATCGTCTCTTCCTTCGCTACGGTATCGTATATCTGTTGTGGTGATTGTTTTCCGCCATTGGGCGTGGATTTTGCTCCCGTTTGGGATGCTTTACTTTATATTTATGTTGTACCCATTTTGGGGGCTTGTTTTACAAAGGAGGTGCTGCCAAAATTTTAAGGAATAAAAGTGAGACTTTAAAGAATTTGGGTTGTGATTTCAAAGGTTTTGAAAATACCATTATCACTTTCTTATTTTTTTGATGGTTTAGATTGCTGGGTTTTGGATTTCTTTTACTACGTTACGCCTGTGGACGTTGCGTAGTATTAGGGCCGTCACGTGCCAATTTCGGGTCGTGACAATCAGAGTCTTTGACTCTTAGCGCTGGCGCATTTAGCGCTAACGCTTTTATGAAGCGCTATTTCATTTCAAATGTCAAAATTTGAACAGATCTTTGCTCTGATTGGGGGAAATATCGACGTCTATCTCCGACCTTTGATCGATGAGTTAAAATCTTTATCCATTGATGGTGTAGAGACTTACGATGCAAACACAAATACAACTTTCATACTGCGTGCGGCTTTAATATGGACAATTAATGACTTTCCTGCGTATGGAATGCTATCAGGTTGGTCCGTACATGGTCACAAAGCATATCATTATTGCCATCAATATACAATATCGAAATTCTTGAATTTTAACAGGAAGGTTTGTTATTGCAGCCATCAACGTTTCCTGCTACTAGACCATCCCTACTGGTTAGACGTTGTTCACTTTAATGGTCATCAGAAGTTACTTGGACCTCCAGCCCCATTGTCCGGAGAGGATATAACTGCTCAGTGGGATGGTTACAATAATGTGACCTTCGGAATATATCCGACAAAACAAGTCAAACCACCATTTTGGAACAATTTAAGCATTTTCTTCGAGCTTCCATAATGGTCAAAAAATTTAGTGCGTCATTGTCTGGACGTCATGCACATAGAGAAGGGAGTATCCGAGCACGTACTCAACTTTCTTCTTTGTAAAGACGGAAAATCGAAAGACAGCCTCAATACTCGGATGGATCTTTAGGACTGGGAAATTAAAAGTGAATTGCATTCTAAACCGATAGCGGGTAAACCAAACTAGTTTGTACTTTTTAATGTCGCGTATCATATGTCACAGCGGAGAGGAAAAGATTTCTGCAGGTGTTGCATGATTTGAAAGTTCCCGCATGTTTCGCAGGATCATTTAGAAAGAAAATAAAAATTGTGAAAGGCAAGATCGATGGGCTGAAAAGTCATGATCACCATGTTATTATGGAGCACATTCTCTCATTATCCCTCAGGACTTCCCTTCCCAAATCGGTTGGTCTAGTAATCAATGACCTATGATGCTTTTTTAGAGAATTGTGCGCTAAAACCCTGGATGTTGTGACGCTGGAGAAACTAGAAAATTCTATTTCGTTGATACTTTGCAAGTTTGAGTGTATTTTCCCACCGTCATTCTTCGATATCATAATACACCTGACGGTTCATCCTGCAACTGAGGCTAAGTTAGCCGGACCGGTATAATATCGATGGATGTATCCCATCAAAATGTACGTGGAATTTTTCGTTTCGCGCAATTTGTAAAATTATTGTTATCCTATATGCCCATATTTATTTATTTAATATATTTTTCTTTAGGTATCTCTACACTCTAAAAAATTATATACATAATAGAAATCGACCAGAGGGTTCTATCATACAAATTTATCTTCTAGATGAAGCAACTACATTTTGTTCCCGCTATCTGGACAAGAACATTGAGACGAAACTTAACCGGGCTCGAAGAATTCAGGACGGGCCATATGGTAAAACTGATTATAAGAGAGTAGACACTATGTTTATCAACAAGATATATCGGTTTATCCTCCTCAATGCGCATGTCTTGAAGAAATTAGAAAGTAAATTTTTTTGGATTAATTATTATATTTGTCACGCCCCGCTTCCCAATATACGGCGAAGGGGACGCGACGAAGTCCGCTACGTATTTACTGTGAAGTAAATACGCTAAGCGTATCTAAGCAATATAAAGATAATCACAAGAGACAAGATATATAAAAATAACAGCAACTTTATTAATAACATTCTTTTGTACAATGCATGAAAAGTAAATACAACTGGAATGAAAAGCGATGCCTAAACAATGGCATAACAGAAAATGAAAATACTGAATAGAATAAGGTACAATGTCTAGAGCTCAGGGTCTTCGTGAAACTGATCCAAGTCTTCACCGGTGGGCTCGATCTCTGCTGGGTCCAAAACACCTGACGACATTCAAAGAAGAAAGAAATAGAATGTCGTCAGTGAACAGGTCGCTCGGTAAGTCCCAAAGATAAAGAAGAATTAGAAAAGACAGAATAAGAGGTATCTTCTAAAGTATAATGTTGTAGAATATTTTGTTTACGCTGTTGTTTGTAGCTTAGTACGGAAGGATGCCAGTATATACGAGAGGGGTCTCGGTATGCTAGAGACCAGGGCAAACGGAATGTACAAGGAACCGTTAAGCCACGGTACAACAGCAACGGAATATAGGTTAGGTGTCTTAATCTTACCGTCTCGTGCCACTTCTAACACCTTCCGCACCAATCTACCCCTTAAACCCCGTAGTGTTTTGATTGTATTGTTGTATTGTATTGTGTAAGTTGGATGACTGACCAAAACCATGATATCAGTAAACAGATTGTAACTGCATATTCAAGTAAATGGAATAACGGAACAATGGATGTATATCCATGGTTTGATTCAGTCAAGTTGTATAGATTGATAACTGGATTATGAGATTCATGTGTTCATATTGAGTTGGAATATTAAGAATGTAGATTGACTTGAATCATATTCAAGTCAGAAATAATCAGACTCAAAGCCGAGTCAGACCAAAAGAAATGTAAGTCGAAGTTCTATAATTGTTAGGGTCCTTATTGTAATTTTTAAAACTTGAGAGGGTTTTATGTAAAAATACTTTTGTATAGTTTTTAAGATACACCTGAAGTATTATTATTCGTCTTTATAGTTATAATGAGTGTAATTTTATTTTGTGATATTTCTTAGTGAAAATATCCTAATTACATAAATAAAGGTATTTATCTGTAATATTGATTTATTAGAAATTCATGGTATTTTAATGTAAAATCTAGTCTTGTGATTTTTAGAAAAAGTGGGATATTTATATTATAACAAAATAGGTCTTTTAATAATAATATACATATAGTTATACAAAATAATTTCAATAAATATTTTATATTCTAAAAATATCATTTTCTCAAGATATCGTATTTTAAACCTTTCGAGACCAAATGCTCCTTGCGGAGGTCTGAATCTCGCACTACTAAGCTGAGGGTGCACGATAAACCATACTATCCCTAACGGGTTCCCCAAAGGTAGGTTGTAGTGGCGCTTTGCAAAGAATTATAAATACTAAACCTTTAGAAAACGGTTTTATAAAGTAAAAGGTATTTATTTGCAAAAGTCGATTTTCCGTATTTTAGATTCTAGGGTTTTATATCTCAACTAGACTATTCCTAAATGGTCTAAACGACAAGTCATTAGAAGCCCCAAATCGCCTCTTCACCGCCAATTGTGGCCAGATAAGTACAAATGAGAAAAGGAGGGATCCGCTCACGAATCGTGAGACGGGCCTTTTAAAGTTACCTTTTCTCACTTGCCTAGCCTAGACACCACAAGGTCAGGTTTAGATAAACGATCGATGTCCACGACATATCGTATTTTCCTATTAAAAGATATTTGTTTTGAAAGTGTATCAAACCTAAAACTTTTAGAAAAGGTTTTATAAGAAAAGGGTATTTAAATGTAAATTCTTGTATTATCGTATTCTAAATTTTGATGATATTATTTAGGGTTGTATTTGCGTGTGTGTGGAGGTAGGTCACTAGCTCGTGATCTACTTTAAGGTATGGCAATGTTAAGGGGTTAAATGTGAGAACTAAACATTGTGGTATTTAAGGGAAAGAAATACGATAAATGGAAACGTTATCATTTCATGTGAGAAAACTTATTCAAATTAGTTGTTAAGTGATTAATAGTCAACATAGAGATGTTTAAGCATTATGGAATTGGTGATAAGTGAGATTTGATAGAAAACCGAATCGGAAATCGGTTTGTTCCGATTTCCGTCGAGTTTGTAAAGTCGTATTTTTATGAAAGAAAAGAAAGGTAGAAAAGAGGGACTTACGGGTTTGGACAACGCTACAAAGTGAGAGGGAAGTAGAGGGTTTGTCGGCGCGTCGAATCGTCGTCGAGAGCTCCTAGCACGATCACCGGAATGTCGCCGTCGATTTCGTCAGCGCTTCGCTTTTCGCTCGTTTTCCAACGTACCAAAGTTCTCTTGGGATTTTGAGAGAGTGGACTCATAAATTTAGGATGAGAGGGTAGAGAGTATGGGGGGTATATATAGGGTTAGGGTTTTCAATTAAAAAATGTAAAAATATATTTAAAAAATCATTAAAAATCATTAAAGTTTGGAGTAAAAGAGATTTATTGGGCTTTCTGTAACCGGTCAAGGAATTTAGTGTGTGCAGGTGGGAAGACCAGGTCAAGATGCTCCTCTTCTATGTTGACGACTCGGCCGTCCGGCCGAGTCCGGCTGGCGGCGCCGGCCCGACTCGGCCGGTCCGCCGGCCGACTCGGCCTAGTCGGGGTGTCGGGAGCCGGGGAATCTCGAGGGGGGATTTTTGGTGCATCTAACTTTTTATGTGTAGAAGGAATTTTGTGAGAAACGCACGTGTAACGATTGGTATTCTAAAAAATCAAAACAAAATAATATTAAAAATAATATGGGGTAGGGGATTCGAACTCTGGTGGCTTGGTTCAGCAGTGCAGGGTGTTACCAATGAGCTACAAGCACCTTCTTGTAATTATGGAGTGAAATAAATACTTAAAGAGATATCAGCAACAATAAATACTCCTAGTATACATTGAATTTAAATCAATTTTTTGTACATTAAAAATGGAGTTGTTACAGTCTACCCTCCTTACAAAAATTTCGTCCTCGAAATTTACAACTTTTATTTGAGGACTAGTTTACAAAGAGGTGTGGATATCTAGTACGCATTTCATCCTCCCTTTCCCAAGTGGACTCTCCTGGAGTGTCTTTCCTCCACATCACTCGAACCAAGTTAACTTCCTTGTTCTGAAATATCTTCACTTTCCTGTCCAGGATCTCCACGGTCTGTTGCTCACAAGACAAATTGGGCTGTATCGTGAGCTCGGAATGATCGAGTACATAGCTGGGGTCACTCACATACTTTCTGAGTTGGGATATGGGGAACACATTATGCACTCCTTTCAATGAGGGTGGAAGCGCTAAACGGTATGCCACTTCACCGACTCGTTCGAGTATGTCGAACGGTCCAATATATCTCGGACTCAATTTACCCCGTCTTCCAAATCGGATCACTCCGCGGTTCGGAGATATCTTCAGGAATACGTGATCTCCTGGCTGGAACTCCAAGTGTCGTCTCTTTGCATCAGCCCAGTGCTTCTGTCGATCTTGGGCTATGCGCATCCTTTCCCTAATAGTATGAACCACATCAACAGTCGCTACTATCATCTTTGGTCCAAGAAGTTCCCTATCTCTAATGTCGTCCCAACTTAATGGCGATCGACACTTCCTTCCATACAATGCTACAAAAGGTGCCATTCCTATGCTTGCTTGGTAGCTGTTGTTGTACGAAAACTCCACGAGATGTAGGTGATCTTCCTACGATCCTTTGAAGTCTAACATACACGCTCTGAGCATATCCTCCAAGATCTGAATAGTTCGTTCCGACTGACCATCTGTTTGTGGATGATAAGCCGTGCTGAAGTTCAGACTTGTTCCCAAGCTTGCTTGCAGACTCTGCCAAAATTGCGATCGGAACCAGGTGTCACGATCGGAGACAATGCAGACCGGTACTCCATGAAGTCTCACAATTTCCTTTATGAGTTCATGGGTATCAGAGATAGTACATTATGAAGAGTTAAAATCTTAATTAGATTATTACCTCTATGTACTTCTTTGCTAGTGTCTCAGTAGATTGGCCAACTCGAAATGGGATAAAGTGAGCCGACTTTGTGAGTCGATCCACAATGACCCATACAGTATCGTTACCCTTTGTACTGCGAGGAAGAGCAGTCACAAAATCCATCGTAATGTGTTACCACTTCCATTCTGGGATTGGTAACGGTTGAAGTAATCCAGCAGTCCTGTGATGTTCAGCCTTTACTTGCTGACACACCAAGCATTTTGCGACGCTTCTGGCTACTTCACACTTCATTCCATGCCACCAATAATTCTGACGTAGATCTTTGTACATTTTGGTACCTCCAGGGTGTACTGAGTAGGGAGAGATGTGGGCTTCTTTCATTAACTCTTCCCGAACAGGACCTTTTGGTACACACAATCTGCTGCCGTATCTCAAAGATCCGTCTTCATGGATGATGAAGTCTGTTATGAGTCCATTCTCCACTTGTTCTCTGATCTTTTGCAACTTAGCATCACTTGCCTGGACTGCTTTGATCTGATTGGCAATGGTTGATTGAACTTGTAAATTCATCAAACTTGAAGCATTACCTGGCATGACTACTTCAATCTCCATCTGATGTAAATCTTGTTGAAACTTCCACTGAGCGGTGAGATTCATCGATAATGGTTGGCGACTAAGAGCATCGGGTACTACGTTCACCTTCCCTGGGTGATATTGCAAGTTGATGTCAAAGTCCGCCATGAGTTCTAACCATCTTTTCTGCTGCATATTCAACTCCTTCTAAGTAAACACGTACTTCAGGCTCTTATGATCTGTGTAGATGTTCACCCATTCACCAAGTAAATAATGGCGCCAAATCTTGAGAGCAAAGATAACGGCTGCCAACTCCAGATCATGCGTCGGATAATTGCGCTCATGAATCTTCAACTGTCTTGAAGCATAAGCCATAACCTTACCGCTCTGATGTAGAGTACATCCTAATCCCTTACCGGATGCATCGCAATGCACTTCGAATCCTCCAGATTGATCCGGTATGACGAGAATAGGTGCTGATGTCAACCTTGACTTGAGTTCTACGAAAGCTTGTTCGCATGCTTCTGACCACACAAATTCTTCATCTTTACGTGTGAGCTTGGTCAGGGGCGTTGCTATCTTCGAAAAGCCTTCAATAAACCTTTTGTAAACCCAGCTAAACCCAAGAAACTCCGAATATCCTTCACTGACTTTGGTGTAGGCCATTCGCTAACTGCTGAAACTTTCGCTGGATCCACAGAGATTCCTTCTCCCGATACGATATGTCCAAGAAAACCAACTTACTTTAACCAAAACTCGCACTTGCTGTACTTGGCATAAAGCTGATGTTGACGAAGAGTTTCCAGGACAATTCGTAGATGCTCTGCATGTTCTTTCCGACTCTTAGAATACACCAGGATGTCGTCGATGAAGATGACAACAAACTTGTCTAAATACTCCCAAAAAAACTTGATTCATTAGGTTCATGAATATTGCGGGTGCGTTGGTCACTCCAAATGGCATCATTAGAAATTCGTAATGTCCGTAGCGAGTTCTGAATTGTGAATATCAGCTTCCTTGACCTTCACTTGATGATAACCTGAACGAAGATCCAATTTAGAGAAAACACAAGATCCACTTAGCTGATCGAATAAATCATCGATGCGCGAAAGTGGATACTTGTTCTTTATAGTGACTTCGTTCAAGGCTCTGTAATCGATGCACATTCTGTATGAACCTTCATTCTTCTTCACAAGTAGTACAGGTGATCCCCAACTTGAAGTGCCGGGACGAATCCATCCTTTCGCCAGTAATTCGTCCAACTGTGTTCGGACTTCCTTCAAACCTTCCGGACTTAAACGATAGGGTGCTTTGATCACCGGTTGTGCTCCTGATACTAAATCAATACTGAATTCAAGAGTTCGATCAGGAGGCAAACCTGATATATCGTCAGGAAATATATCGTCGAACTCTCGAACCACATCTGGTCTTGATTCTTCCTCTGCTTGAGCTGCTGTAACTACTGCTTCTCTTGGCTTCGCTTTGTAGGTACTTGGCTCCAGTGTACGATCTCCGCTTTTGAAATAGAAGACCGGATGGTCTGGAATCTCGAATACTATCCTCCTTTGACGACAGTCGATGGTAGCATAAAAAGTTCCAAGACAATCCATTTCTAGAACCACATCAAAGTTCGGTATGTCCAGCACTTTGAAGTCAGCATAAAATTCTCTGCTGCAGACGACGACTGGACACAAGCTGTATCCCATAGTTGCCTTTAGAACGTCATTTCCTGAACTGACATTCCAGCTGGATACAAGCGATGAAAGTGGAATCGCATGGGTTCGAACAAACCGTTGCGACATAAAGCAGTGTGATACTCCAGTATCAAACAGTGCAAGTGCAGGGATTGAGGATACTAAGATTGTACCTAAGCTATGTGGGATTTGTTTTAGGTATAGGAAATATATAACTAAGTAGTAGAATAGAAAAGAAAAGTTTGAAAAGAAAAGTTTACCAGTGATGACTTGGCCAGTGGCCTCAGCTTCTTCCACGGACATCATGAAATCCTGACGCCTTGGTACATTCCTCCTGGCCTGAGGAGCATTCCTCGGAACGTTCCTTTGAGCTTGATGGAACTGACGAGGAGGTGGTGCAGCTTGTGGTCCTCTGGGTGGTGCAGGTAGTGCAGGTCTTGGAGCAGGTGCCTGAAGAGCTGGTCGCTGCGGATAGGTAATTGCCGGCCTGGGTGCAGCAACTGGGTTTTGTCTTTGGGGACAAGACCCGATATCATGAGTAGCTGAGCCGCAGACTAAGCAAAGACGGTTGGCTCAACGGCAGTCTTTCATCACATGTCCAGTTCTCTTGCAGTAAGTGCAAAAGGCTGGGCTGGGACGATGGTTCGGTACTCCGGGTCACCTTGGCACGAAAGGTGGCCTAGACGAGGCTCCACCTGCTATCTGATTGGTAGGGCGTTTGACTCCTGCAGACTGAGGTCTGCCCCTTGCTTTTATCACTGCCTCATAACTGCGGGCAGCTTCCAGAGTATCCTCATGAGTCAGAAATTTTCCCGTGGCTAGAGCAGCCTGAATCTCCGTGTCCAGTCCTTGTTGAAAGCGACGGGCTCTGATCTCGTCCGTCGGTATCAAATGTGCCGCGAATCTGTTTAAAGATTGTGTTAGCTGTGTAGTATATGAGATTTAAAAATTGAACTGTTGTGACATATCTTACCGGCTTAGCATGGTGAATTCAGCGTCGTACTCATCTACTGATTTGTCCCACATTGAACCCTGTTGTAGATGAATGAACTCCTGCTCCATTGCAAACCTGGCAGTCACAGAGAATATTTCGCGTCGAACTTCTCGCGAAAAGTATTCCATTCAATCGGCTGTACCAGATGGCTTTCTTCCGCCTTCCACCAGTTGCGAGCATTATTCGTGAGCTGTAGTTTTGCCACACGGACCCAAGCGATGTCTGGCACTTGAGCTGCTGCCAGATCGTCTTCTATGCTTTGTGCCCATTCTTCCACTTCAAGAGGGCTTCCTTTTCCAGAGAACTGCTTTGGGTGCAAAGCCCTGAATTGCTTTACCCCTGGTGCGTCGATCTCGGGACGGTTCAGGAGTTGCTGTTGTCCCTCGAGAAGGCTGAGGATCGCCTCAAGTAACACTGTTTGCTCGGTGGGTGGCGCAGGAACAACTGTTGTGAGAGGTAGTGCTGGAGGTGTGTTATTGACATTAGTGTTGGTGTTGTTCGGGGAATCCATAACCTTGAAGAAAAAATTTGGGTTCGGACAGATTCAAATACATGAAATGATAAGATTCAAGGAATAGAAATTTGTAAGATTCAAGAAACATGAGTTGTAAAGAATGTTTTAGTTGCTGGTTCTTGTGTTATATTGCTTAGGTTGTTCACGCATACCAGAACTGCATGATAGAGATTCATACAGCTCTGACCTGCATGGGCCATCAACAAAACCTGTCACGCCCCGCTTCCCAGTATACGGCGAAGGGGACACGACGAGGTCCGCTACGTATTTACTGTGAAGTAAATACGCTGAGCGTATCTAAGCAATATAAAGATAATCATAAGAGACAAGATATATAAAAATAACAGCAACTTTATTAATAATATTCTTTTGTGCAATGCATGAAAAGTAAATACAACTGGAATGAAAAGCGATGCCTAAACAATGGCATAACAGAAAATGAAAATACTGAATAGAATAAGGTACAATGTCTAGAGCTCGGGGTCTTCGTGAAACTGATCCAAGTCTTCACCGGTGGGCTCGATCTCTGCTGGGTCCAAAACACCTGACGACATTCAAAGAAGAAAGAAATAGAATGTCGTCAGCGAACAGGTCGCTCGGTAAGTCCCAAAGATAAAGAAGAATTAGAAAAGACAGAATAAGAGGTATCTTCTAAAGTATAATGTTGTAGAATATTTTGTTTACGCTGTTGTTTGTAGCTTGGTACGGAAGGATGCCAGTGTATACGAGAGGGGTCTCAGTATGCTAGAGACCAGGGCAAACGGAATGTACAAGGAACCGTTAAGCCACGGTACAACAGCAACGGAATATAAGTTAGGTGTCTTAATCTTACCGTCTCGTGCCACTTCTAACACCTTCCGCACCAATCTACCCCTTAAACCCCGTAGTGTTTTGATTGTATTGTTGTATTGTATTGTGTAAGTTGGATGACTGACCAAAACTATGATATCAGTAAACAGATTGTAACTGCATATTCAAGTAAATGGAATAACGGAACAATGGATTTATATCCATGGTTTGATTCAGTCAAGTTGTATAGATTGATAACTGGATTCTAGGATTCATTTGTTCATATTGAGTTGGAATATTAAGAATGTAGATTGACTTGAATCATATTCAAGTCAAAAATAATCAGACTCAAAGCCGAGTCAGACCAAAAGAAATGTAAGTCGAAGTTCTATAATTGTTAGGGTCCTTATTGTAATTTATAAAACTTGAGAGGGTTTTATGTAAAAATACTTTTGTATAGTTTTCAAGATACACCTCAAGTATTATTATTCGTCTTTATAGTTATAATAAGTGTAATTTTATTTTGTGATATTTCTTAGTGGAAATATCCTAATTACATAAATAAAGGTATTTATCTGTAATATTGATTTATTAGAAATTCATTGTATTTTAATGTAAAATCTAGTCTTGTGATTTTTAGAAAAAGTGGGATATTTATATTATAACAAAATAGGTCTTTTAATGATAATATACATATAGTTATACAAAATAATTTCAATAAATATTTTATATTCTAAAAATATCATTTTCTTAAGATATCGTATTTTAAACCTTTCGAGACCGAATGCTCCTTGCGAAGGTCTGAATCTCGCACTACTAAGCCGAGGGTGCACGATAAACTGTACTATCCCTAACGGGTTCCCCAAAGGTGGGTTGTAGTGGCGCTTTGCAAAGAATTATAAATACTAAACCTTTAGAAAACGGTTTTATAAAGTAAAAGGTATTTATTTGCAAAAGTCGATTTTCTGTATTTTAGATTCTAGGATTTTATATTTCAACTAGACTATTCCTAAATGGTCTAAACGACAAGTCATTAGAAGTCTCAAATCGCCTCTTCACCCCCAATTGTGGCCAGGTAAGTACAAATGAGAAAAGGAGAGATCAACTCACGAATCGTGAGACGGGCCTTTTAAAGTTACCTTTTCTCACTTGCCTAGCCTAGACACCACAAAGTCGGGTTTAGATAAACGATCGATGTCCACGACATATCGTATTTTCCTATTAAAAGATATTTGTTTTGAAAGTGTATCAAACCTAAAACTTTTAGAAAAGGTTTTATAAGAAAAGGGTATTTAAATGTAAAATCTTGTATTATCGTATTCTAAGTTTTGATGATATTATTTAGGGTTGTATTTGCGTGTGTGTGGAGGTAGGTCATTACCTCGTGATCTACTTTAAGGTATGGCAATGTTAAGGGGTTAAATGTGAGAACTAAACATTCTGGTATTTAAGTGAAAGAAATACGATAAATGGAAACGTTATCAATTCATGTGAGAAAACTTATTCAAATTAGTTGTTAAGTGATTAATAGTCAACATAAAGATATTTAAGTATTATGGAATTGGTGATAAGTGAGATTTGATAGAAAACCGAATCGGAAATCGGTTTGTTCCGATTTCCGTCGGGTTTGTAAAGTCGTATTTTTATGAAAGTAAAGAAAGGTAGAAAAGAGGGACTTACGGGTTTGGACAACGCTACAGAGTGAGAGGGAAGTAGAGGGTTTGCCGGCGCGTCGAATCGTCGTCGAGAGCTCCTAGCACGATCACCGGAATGTCGCCGTCGATTTCGTCAGCGCTTCGCCTTTCGCTCGTTTTCCAACGTACTAAAGTTCTCTTGGGATTTTGAGAGAGTGGACTCACAAATTTAGGATGAGAGGGTAGAGGGTATGGGGGGTATATATAGGGTTAGGGTTTTCAATTAAAAAATGTAAAAATATATTTAAAAAATCATTAAAAATCATTAAACTTTGGAGTAAAAGAGATTTATTGGGCTTTCTGTAACCGGTCAAGGAATTTAGTGTGTGCATGTGGGAAGACCAGGTCAAGATGCTCCTCTTCTATGTTGACGACTCGGCCGTCCGGCCGAGTCTGGCCAGCGGCGCCGGCCCGAGTCGGCCGGTCCGCCGGCTGACTCTGCCGAGTCGGGGTGTCGGGGGCCGGGGAATCTCGAGGGGGGATTTTTTTTGCATCTAACTTTTTATGTGTAGAAGGAATTTTGTGAGAAACGTACGTGTAACGGTTGGAATTTTAAAAAATCAAAACAAAATAATATTAAAAATAATGTGGGGCAGGGGATTTGAACTCTGGTGGCTTGGTTCAGCAGTGCAAGGTGTTACCAATGAGCTACAAGCTCCTTCTTGTAATTATGGAGTGAAATAAATACTTAAAGAGATATCAGCAACAATAAATACTCCTAGTATACATTGAATTTAAATCAATTCTTTGTACATTAAAAATGGAGTTGTTACAATATTTGTGTTTGTGTGTGTATGAAATGATATAATATTAATTTCATAATTTATTGTTGAGAATAGAATTCATTTTAATGAGGTACGTGAGGGGCATCCTGATTGGAAGATGAACGATTGGAAAAATATCATCAGGATAATTTTTGCGATTGGGTTGCAAATCATGTAAGTTGTTCGAATAACACGTTATTGCCACCAGTTTTAATCTAAACTTATATCGTTATGTATTTGTCGTAAAATTTGTTTTGTCAGATCCATGATCCGAACTTATCTGCATCATTAGAGAGTGATTCAAGATATTTAGCTCAGTTTCCTAGTATAGAGATTGCATATTATAAAGGATTCGGTGTCCTTGAATACAAACTCAAAGTTAAGAACATAGAAATATCTCGAACCACTCAGAATAGTGGGATTGCGACGGTAGGATAGGATGGTGTGATTTATTATGGATACTTAGATTGCATACTTGGTATCCAATATCCCGGACGATTAGAACCATTTTATATATTTCGGTGTACTTGGTACGATACATGAACCAATACGGATAAGTAGAAAAACAATCTCGGGACTTGGAAAGATGAATATGGATTGACCAGTGTGAACACACTTCGATTTTACGGTCAGGACGATCCGTTTATCTTTCCGAACCAAGCGTTCCAAGTATACTACTCACAGTGCTTAAAGCATACGGGATGGAGTGTCGTATGCCATTGGAAACCCGGGGATGTTTACGATGTCCCAAAATTCGAGGACAACGATGGGGATGAAGAAGAGAGAAGACTTAGAGTGCTCCGACTGTATGTTTCAAAAGACGGGTTGTCTTCGGTTGATCATGAAGTTACGTGGATTAGAAATGATATCGATGATAAAATCCAAGTAGATATGTCTAATGCGTCCACGAAACGAAAAAGGTTATCAGTAATGTTATATTATTACTTCACATTTTACGATCTATACATATATAGCATGCATATGTAATGATTGTACTCTTGTCTAGATTTTATAACGATGACCGGAGCAGCGAGGGGCGGCAGGAGCACCAGCCGTGGCACCGTCAGAAGCAGAGGCAGAGAGGTTCTTCCTCCCGGAGAGCTGCGTAGGGAGCTTCAGAGGGCCGATCTTGCACCCCGATCGGAAACCCCTTCGGATGCCTCCTTCCGTGTGGACTTTGCCACACCTCCAGATATATTGCATGCATATTTATTTTGAATGTAATATTATAGATAAACATGCATATTTATGTCAAAATTACTTATATGGTCAATATTTGATTGTCTAGTTGGTGGTGGTGCGTCCACATCAGAGGCAGAGGCCACTCCCGCACCTCCAGGTATGTTTATATATCCTACAGTGCATGCATATTGATTTAGAATGATATATCATAAATATACATACATTCCTTTTGCTCTTACGTACTTAGATAATCATTTTTTAATTGTCTAGCTGTAGGTGGTGCCTCCATATCTCGGGCAGAGGCCACTACCGCACCTACGGGTATGTTTATATATCCTATAGTGTATGCATGTTGATTTAGAATGTTATATTATTGATGT
Source organism: Agapanthus africanus (assembly GCA_030015575.1). Lineage (NCBI taxonomy): Eukaryota > Viridiplantae > Streptophyta > Magnoliopsida > Asparagales > Amaryllidaceae > Agapanthus > Agapanthus africanus. Next base: position 799,323,939 of record CM057340.1, read on the forward strand.
ACACATTCTTTTGGCAATTACTTATATAGTCAATGTTTGATTGTCTAATTATAGGTGGTGCGTCCACGTCAGGTGCAGGGGCCACTCCCGCCACTTCCATACCCTCCGCTCAGTCTGCAGGTTAGTATGAATAAATATAAAATATTTATTCATTTTACTTATCTTTTAAGAATAAACATGAACTTCATGTAATTTTATCATCAATATTTATTTTCTACTTGGAGGGGATGCGTCCACGTCCGGATCACCGGCCTTTCCTCACCGGAAGAACTATCTTCCCGCTCGTGCTGCTGCCCGAGCAAGACTCGTGTTTCTGTCACTGGAGGTATATATCGCACTTCAATTTTCGTTAAACCTTGATTTCTTAATAACACTTTGTCTTAATATTAATCGTCTTGATATTTCTTCTAGATGCAGGGCGGCCCCATCCCGAGAGGGGGACTCGAGGCCCGAATCAGTCCCACAGGCTGAGGCCCAACAGAGTTAGGGGGAGGCAGCATTCCCTCTCTTCTTTACCCCCGATTATCGCAATACCAGCGATTATGCCGAGAGCTTCGGCCGGTATATGGGGGATGAGAGCCACCTCGTGAAGAAGTATCCACTTCATCTTGAGTGGGACGATCAGCACCGGCGCTCATTTGCCCTCTTCTGGGATCAAGCTCGGGTATTAATATATATTTTCATTTGAATTATCCAATATATTTATTATTATTTAACACTTGCAATTTAAATACATTGTTTTTTGTATTTGCAGTTGGATTACGACTTTCAGCCTGTACCCGACCCTGATCACCCTGAGAGAGTGCTCGATCTTCACACTTTGTACCATGGCCTGATGAAGAACATGCAATCAAAGGACCGATACAATAGGAACGAGCTGAAGATCGACTGCTATTCCCTGTGGATGGTGACCCCCGAGACAGAGAAAGCGGCTCTCCTACATACTCCGGTTTTTGCGAGAGTCGACGTAGATACATGGCCTCTCTTGTGCCAATATTTTGACTCTCAGCGCAAACGGGTTTGTAATTTAAATGTAATTCATTATTTAGTATATAATTTATTTTTGTGTGTTGCTTAATTAGAAAACTAAATCTGAATGTGTTGTGCAGAAATAGGCCGATCAAAATAAAGAGAATAGGAAGTCGACGAAGAGGGGTTGCCCCACTTATACAGATGCTCGAGGAATATTACTCGTGCCATGGAGGCATCGGTAAATTACAATAGATCTACTCTGATATAATGTAATATTAAGAGTTATTTTATAATATATGTAAATTTTTTGCGAATTGCAGAGAGCTCAGACCCTGGCGCAGGGTAGTATACCGATCGTGCTGACCGCGTATCTTGCCGTCCACGGCACCTCGACAGATCCCGCCACGGGCGAGCTTCGATTCCCCGACACCGCTACCCAGGAGTATTGCGTAAGTGTTAATATTTATTCTAACAGGTTTGAAATTTTTGTTTTGAAAAGTTCAAATTTAAACGATATACTTATATTTTAATGGTTAATGTGGGTGTAGGAGCGGGTGGTGGAGCAGGCGAAGGCATCGGGGATCGATTTTACTGGACAGATCGATCCGATGCTGCTGACCCCAGTCCTAGACGCCGCACACGGAGGGCACCACGGAGGTTGGTAAAGAGGCCGGGGACTGGGTCCTAACAGGGCCTATATGAGGTTGGACTCCACTCCGGCGGTTACTTCCCCTACCCCCTATGAGCGACGTCTAGAGCATGATGTTGTCGCCTTGAAGACCACCATCGAGGAGTTGAAGAAGATGTTGGTACGTATACTACTTAATAGTAAAATATTATACATTATAAATAGTAACATATGCAATATTAGTAGCCTGAGCTTATTTGATTGTAGACTTAGTTTTGATTAATCATACTTACATAAAACTGTCTAATTAAAATAAACTACGGTTTTCCAAACTAGATATCCAAACGAGGCCTAAGTCTCTAAGTATTCTTAGATTGGGGTTTCGCAATAATCTGATAATGATACGAATTTGACTAAAATCTAATACACAGTACTTACTCGTTTATTACACCCAAAATTAAACAGATGCGACAGGCTGCTTCGGCTGCGGCTCCACATGCATCTTTTCGACTGCGGCTCCGCAAGCTACTACCTCGGCTGCGGTTGCGCAGACCACTCCTGCAGTTCCACACCCTGCTCAGACTCCCGCACAGTCCGCTCCTTCATTGGTCGAGTTTTTGATGACTCAAGGCTGCACCGAGGAGCAGATACGTCAGATTACGGCGTTTATCAGAGGTGGAGAAGCTGGACCGAGTTAGGATAGCTTTTTTTATATTTTAAGCATGTATGTACTTATATGATACATATTGTATATATTTTAGACGATATTGGTGTTGTTTGTATGTTCACGATGATTTAGATTGATATTGTATTTTGTTTATTTATTTCTTTTATATATTATGCGTGAGATGTTGATTATGAATACTGCGGTATTTGGTTATATGATATATATATTATTGTGCATAGGACGGGGAAAAAACGAGAAGCCTATTTTTTTTTTTAAAAACTGATATTTTGTCCCTGCGGATTAATCCGTAGGGCCATCTGTTGCCCCTACGGATTAATTCATAGGTCCAAAGTTTGCCCCTACACAGTTAGCCGTAGGGGCAAAATATCAGGTATATTTTGCTCCTATAGACTCAGTAACATGCGTTAAACTTGCCCCTACGAATGTATTCGTAGGGGCATTTATCTGGACCTACGGATTACCCCGTAGGGGCATTCGGCTGAACCTACGGATAAATCCGTAGGGGTTTTTATCTGGACCTACGAAGAACTCCGTAGGGGCATGTTCAGACCCTATGAAGTTATTCGTAGGGGAAAGTATTCTATTTTATAAACCAATAGATTAAATAAATATTTTGTCCCTACAGTGTAAACCATAGTGAAATATGTTCATACGGAGGAAAACATAGAGCAATTATTACTCCGTAGAGATATGTTCAGGACGAAAACTTGCACCTGCAGCCTTTACACCCATGATGTATTTTTGTGCCCCTACGAATATATCCGTAGGAGCAGTGCTTTTCCCCTATGGCTTTATCCGTAGGGGCAACCCCTTATTGTAGTAGTGATGATATGCATATTTTAATTATTAATATTTCATATAAATATTATATGTATGTATTTTCCCTCATTATGTAAAATATAATGTAGAAACATATGATGATAAACTTTTTACACATAAACCCTCATATGTTTTATAATTACAATAAACACCTTTTAGAACTTAACAATAGTGGGAAAAATAATCATTCAAATATGCAGTATTTTAGACTAATCATCACCTATGTAGCTAATGCATTCTTTTATCCCCATGTTTTCCTGCACTTGTACATATCTTTTGGATTTAAATTATTTTTTGGCTACTTTTTACCTTATAAAATACATAAACTTCATATATTTATAGATTGATATATATTAAATAATTGTTGATAGATTTAAGTCAAACCGTTGTGATAAGATGGATATGTAAACCTTTTTTTAGGATCCTTTGGAAATTGAAGTGGCGATCTCTCACTTTGAAAAGGAAAGTTACTAAACTATGTCTAGTTGGTATATGATGGATATGAAATTGAGCAAAGGGTTAAAGAAAATAAAGAGAAAAAGACTAGAATAAGATGAAATTTAGTAAAGGAAAATGTTATCTTTTGACTATAGAATACATTTGATAAACAGAAAAATACATATATAGTTTTCGAACATATATAATCATCGGATTTCGTGATGGCATGGTCGAGATGACAATTATGGTATAAACTCAAAACAAATACATCAATAGGCTTTTAGGTTACAACGAGTATTAGAAGAGGTTATTTATTGGGAAAAAATAACATGTATCAACATTTACTTTAATTTATACGAGTAAATCAGACATGTTTATTCTTAGATTTCTTTCCAAATTACCTCTAAGATACTGAGTTTTACAACTAATTAATTTCATTTACAAGAGACACAAAAGATAGCATAGGACTACCAAAGATTCCCTATATATACAATCATTTTGGCTTTATGCAAAACTCAAAAGGTAATAAGATTAGTACAACAAGGGGATGTGATTGTTGTACGTTGATGCATGCATGCATTTAATTATCTTTGTTTCTTGGAATTGTGAGGTACGTGGCTACAATTATGTGATGGCAGCCTTGTGTTGATTGGTATATATGAGTACTCCTTATCGTTGTTGCCTGCACAAAGTTGTGGCTACTGTTGCCATCTCAATGGAAAATTGAAGGCAAACTTTTTGCACATTGGTGTGGCTTTCAATTTATTTATTTGATGATTCCTTGAGGCCTTTTTGTTGTGTAGTGATTATTAAAACGGACGAGTAGCTAGCTTTCATTGAAATGGACATGCATGGGCAAGTGAAGACCAGAGAAAGAGATTGAAAGTTTTGTTTTGTTACTCTAGGACTTTTTCCATGTTTTGTTACTTTAGGACTTTTTCCATGAGATTTTAGAGATGCTGCTTCTTTTTGTTTATGTTTTGTTTTCAAATCTTGAATTTGTCATGAACTATAAGAAAAGGTTGATGATATTCATGCAGCGGATAGTGCAAGCATATTTCGTCATATAATGAGTCTCAGTTACTAATTTATTCTCTTATGAAATTACAGGTATAGCTTGCGGAAGTAAATTTTGATGATCACAAAATCATTTTTTTATTTGGGTTTACTTGCAAGAGATTTAACTTTCGTTCCTTTTGCTTTGTGGAAATAATGATCACCCTTTGGATTATTGAGGTAAGAGGAGCTATAAGTGATTCAATTTTTGCAATTTTTTTCACGGTCAATCATTAAGTTAATCAGGGACAGTTTTAAGTAAGTTAATTAGAAACTACTATAATAAGAAAAGTTATATATGGTGTTTTCTGATTACAAAAACAACTAATCTTATAGTTTTGCTTCATAGAAACGGTCCATGTTTTATAAAAGACAAGAAGAATAAGTAAAGCTAGCGGATAAGAGAGAATCATAAAGGAAGAACATGGTAGAGGAAAGTATATGATATATAGAATCATAAAGATTAATTAATGAGTAGAGAATATGTGAGATTTTTAAAGGGACGAAAAGAACATTAATAGTTGGTTTAGATATGGATACTGATATTTTAATTAGCATTGGATTCAATCTGGTCCATGATATAGAAAGAGGCTAATTTTTTTTTCTTTTTTCTCGATTAAATCTAATTAGTCTAACCAAGAGGAAGTTGAAGGAAATGTTTTAAAGATGCATGGAAATATAAAATCAAGAAGGTGATATATTATGGAAGTCAATAACTTTTGAAAAATAAAACGCAGTTTTTCTTTCTACATGGCAGAACAACTTCGTCATTTTTTCTCATATAGCAGAATATTGTTCTATATATTCTTCTTCTGTGAGGTCATTTTCTTTATGGTCCTTTATTATATTCTTTTACTTATGAATTTAAAAAGAAATTTGATAGAATTGGAAATATTTTAACATACAAAGACAACAATGCATGCACATGCAAATCTTCAAAATTTACAAGGATGGTATTAAGCAAGCGTGACTATATTCTTTGCATGCAGTTTACTGTTTGGTTTTCTCACTACATTGGTTTGTTCCATAATAATACACAACAAAATTTTACTGCAAAAGTCGTGTACGTATGCTCTCAGGTTAAAAATAAACATGTGCATTTTGACTGATGATGATGTTGCAATGACTTTGTTTAAGAGTTTGGTAATTCTTACATTTTAATCAATTGCCATGATTATTAAATTTTTAGGTTTATAATTGAACAACTTAATGATACATGTTCATCTATGGATTTGAGAAAAAGACAAGGATTCATTGCTATCTAGCTAATAATTTAATGTAGAGAGGTTAGATTTATTTCTTATCAGCATGTCATAATATAGACAAATACATCTTAATTGAACTTATAAATAGAAAATCAAATGCAGCTAATTTTTTTCCTTTCTGCAAAGCATTAACATGTTTACACCTCCTTTTAGTGACCACACATGCATCACACGTGCAAAATACGTACACCATTACTGTTCACGATCAAGATTCTAAACGGTTTGGAAAAAGGCAAAAGCAACCACATCAACCACAAATATGGCGGAGGATATGACCATATATACACTCCACGCATGAGTGGTTTAACGGTTGAACTTGGTCTAACGCTAGAAGCTTTTTTTATTTGTTCGTCGGGATAATTATTCATTCTTATGTTTGTAGTAGGGTTTTTATGGTCTAACAGGGTTTGTTGTGATCATCTGGGTTCCTCCTCTGTTCATTTTTGTTAACATTAATTTAGTTAAAATCTTCTTTTTTATAATGCAAATACCCAATTGATGAGGTGGACACCCTCCCCTTAATCTAAAATTCAAAGAAAATTAAGAAAAATTCTCTTCTTCTAGGCCCTCCACCTCATCATACTCTTCTCCTAAAGCCTCCACCTCATCAAGGAAGAAGACAAAAAATGATGACTTTTAATGTAAATTTACATATAAACGCTCAATATTTACAAATTTACACATATACTCACTCACTTATATGAAATGCACATTAACATATAAACGCTCATTATTTACAAATTTACATATATACTCAGTCTCACAATATGAAATATTACATTGGACACGTACAACGCACGTGCACAAGTTCTAGTTTTGTTTTAATGCCAGAGTCTCCCGTCTAATATCTCCCCAAAAAAAACCCAAAATTTCGCCCAAACACAAACCCAGCCGTTATTTTATCCCCAACAGCTTTGTGTCCACACCCAATTTGGAGCACGCATAATTTCCAGCCAATCATAACCAGTGGATGACAGCTGGCAAGGACGGCACACAACGCTCCAGCTAAGCAGTATTACGTGGCGCCAACCCAACAGCTGTCAGCGGGCCCCCACACCTGCCCCCAATCATTGACGTGGGCCCCACCCTCCCTCCGTTTCGGAAAGGCCATAAATTGTCTCCCTCCTCTTTCTCCGCGCATTAAAAACCCTCAGCTTTTGCGAGGTTTAAGCGAGAAAATAAGCGAAAAGTCTTTGGATCTTCGAGAATTTTTCAAAAAGTTTTGCTTCTTTTATCAATCGAATCGATCAAAAAAAGGCGAAAACTTTGAGAAAGTTTCGACCTTGAAATGTCTCTCGTAGCTTTCGAGCTCAAAGAGACGAAGAAGAGGGAGGCGGCAGCGATCGAAGAGGAATCGAAAGACACCGCGATTGTTTGGGAGAAAGAGAGATAGCTGAATCGTTCCTTTCGCTCGAAATCAAACGGCCAAGCTAAGGATTTTAAACGAAGTTAACGGTAAATCTCTTTGAATTCCTAAACCCTTGATCTCGGTAAATCCCCTAAAATTCCCAACTTTTTGAAATTGATTTCAGTACCTGGCTCGAAGAAATGTCGGCCAAAGTTCGAAGCAGCGACGCGATCGCGACCCCGATCCCAGCTCTCGAATCGAAACCCCCAAATGTAGAGATCGAAAGTGCGAAATGCGATTGCTGCGCGCTAATCGAAGAATGCACCCCTGCTTACATCGCCAAGATCCGCGAGCTCTACCAAGGCCGCTGGATCTGCGGCCTCTGCTCGGAAGCGGTCAAAGATGAGATCTTTCGATCGAAGCGCTTGATCTCAACCGAAGAAGCCTTAAATCGCCACATGAGCTTCTCGAAGAGCTTCAAATCGCCGGATAATTCGAGCGAGGATTTGATTCTGGCGATGAGGCAGCTACTCCGCCGAGGCTTCGAGTCGCCCGAGGGCGGTGAGGTAGACGCCGGCGAGCCTTCGTCTGAGAGATGAACGGCAGCAATCGCTGGCGAGATCGAAGACGATGAAGAATAATGGGGGTTTGGAAAAAAAAGTGTAATTAAGCCGAAGGGTTAAGGGATGAAATTATAATTATGTGTTAGCTAGGGTTTTCTTTTTTGTTGTTATGTAATTTGATGCTGTATAGGGTTTTAATTGAATGGGCAATGGATTGGTCCTGTGGGAATTGAAATTTGCAGTTTTTGTAATTTTGATTTCATTTTGTTTTGCATGTTTGTGTTCGTGTCTCTCTTGGTAATGTGTTGTGGCTTGATCCTATCAAAAAACTAGAAAAAAGAAAATGTGTTGTGCACAAATTAATTTTCATGAGAAAAAATTGATGATTGGATTTGTCTTGTTTATGGTTTTTTTTGTTGTTGTTATCCATGATCATGGGAGTATTTCGGTTTTGCTTTCAACTTTATTAGTATGTTAGAGTTTATCTTAGAGTTGAATATAATTTTCTATTGCAAATATATATCTTTCTTATAATAGAAGAATTTAAAGTATGTCGACTGAATATTTAGGATTATGAATAACTCTCGAGTCTTAGTGGAGGATGAACTTGCTTTGTGGAGCATGTTGAGTGAGCTCATGGATGTAGTGGAAGATGAACTTGCTTTGCTTTGCATCATGTATTGGTTCATGTTTGTATTTTTCTTTTTTCTTTTTTCGGCTATTCATGATGGTGCAACAAAATGGAGTTGAAGTTGATGATTTTGCTCATCGTATCTCTAAATTTGTCGGATATCAATTATGGTGAGCTAGATGAGGATAAATTGCATATAACTCCACTGAACTTATTACCGTGTTTTAAACACCATAAACTTTAAATTTTATATATCAAGTATCTTCGAATGCTTAAAAAGCGTGTTGTATTAAAATTTACAGAATTCGTTAGTCCATGGTAGCATCAAACGCCACGCAAATGGTGGTATTTGTATGTTATAAATCCAATGGCATCATTTTATGCATTTTACATTTTTAAATTAAGCTTGTTTCTTTTGTTTCGACTTGTTAGATATATAAAACCATGTTATATTGCTTCATGTTTAAACAGGTACAACAATGGGGAGAATTTGTTGGAACCCTCTCCATATGTGCATCCTCACCTACTGTTTACTGTGCAATAATGTGAGAATTTTCAACACAGGCTAACTTTTGACTCGAGATTTTGTTGTGGATTTCCAATCTGCATGCAACGAATAACTATCCTTTTTGGAATTATTTGTGGGGGCAACAATATGTGTGCCAAGTGATCGCTCGGAATTCATAGATATAAGCAGGAGGCAAAAGAGTTGTTGCAGGCAATTATTTGTTTGGCGACACTTCACAATTGAATGCAAGTCCCAATACAATAGTATACAGTATTATGTTATTGCCCGTAGCTATGATCTTCTCGCTGTTTACGCTGGTGACGTGTGGAGGATCCAATTCCTGTGTGTGACAGATGACAATGACATGTGACATGTTTAATCCGTGGAGTGATGTAGTGGTGTCAATGGATCGGTTCCCAACCTGCTGCAAAAAATAAGTTCTAAAGATCTGTTGACGCTCCATATTGACGACCTCCAAGATCAGGACACGTGGCAGATGACGTGTCTCAAGGCTCAGAAGAAAGGGCCCGCAGAGGCCGACCAGACCGCCCTACACCCGACCTGCAAGCACAAGCTGGCCCTCCTCGAGGCCCCCTGCAAATCAGCCTCCTCAGCCATTCAGCTCGCCCCGAGCCGCCGTAGGACCAAGACTCCTCGGCTTCCCCGCTCATCCCGAGCTCCCCGACGAGGCCGTCTTCCTCGTCCCTCCGACCAACTCCACCACTCACAGGCGTAACCGCCACCCCGCGAACATCGCCATGCGCAGATTCTACGCCAACAACATCCCACGTTCCACGTTATCACGATCCTCATTAATGGGCGATCCGCTTTCTACACGGACGTGACGTCGGGGGGCGTAACTGCCGGCGAGATTCTCGCACCTGCTGCTGCTGCCGCCACCGCTATATAAACCCCCATCACAGAGGGGTCAAGTAAGCCATTCTTTACACTTTACGCCGTTACTCTGCTCGGATCTCGTCACTAACTTGAGCGTCGGAAGGTCCTCGGTAGTACCAAACCATCTCGGGACTTCTTTGCAGGTACTCGGTGACAGCCTTCTCACCCAACCTTCTCCTCTCAAAACCCATTGAGACCCACACGCAACGAAGGACAATCAACCAAGTTCACCTCGAGATTAACGGAAGACAACATCTGACGGAGGCCCAAAAAGGGGCTCCATCAGTTGGCGCCGTCTGTGGGAAACGTTAAGTTCCACAAAATACAAAGTTGACCTTCCTATCTCCTCTCTCATGGCAGACGACCGTCGTGGAGATCCCAATACCAGCTGCCGCCTTCCGCTCACCGAAGGCGGGGATGAACCTCCCCCTATGACCGTCATCAACGCCCTCGCAGGCAGGATAGATCGCCTGCAATCCCTCGTGGAGGCCCTCGTCCGCGTCCAAACGACCGCGCCCGGGCCCCAGATCGCCGCTCCCCCGCCTCCAGAAGACTTTGTCCCTGTTTGGACGGCCAACCACCAGCAGGCTGCATCCCCTCGCCACCGGTCCCTCGAACCGGTGCACCCTGAGGCCCGCTTGGCGCCCCAGGGCTCCACGCCGAGATCCGCAGTCAGGGAGCCTCGCCACGAGCCTCCTCGCGACCCTTACCTCCCTGAGGAAATGTCGGTCACCTCTCCTATCCACGAGCATGGCCGACCCCACCATGGTCGGCGGGAACACACAGAAGGGGTCCATCCCGGCGGCTCAAGAGCTACTCCATCCCGGGACCTGAGGCACCTTATCGAGAGGAACCAGGGCCGCTCCCAGACGCCGTCCACCCGCAGCGGGCCCCGGGAATCCCGAGCCGCCGATCCCTCGAGGTACCACGGTCGGATCGACGCCCTCGAGAAGAAGATTGAGGGCATGCACCGAGAAGCTCACCTCTCGGGCGACGGGGCTAAGTACGCCTCCGACTCGCTCACGAAGCCATTCACCGAGGAACTGCTCGCCGTGCGCGTCTCCTAGCGTAATAAGCCCCAGAAGGTCTCTCTGTTCGACGGGAAAACCGACCCGAAGGACTACTTGGACGCTTTCACCGTGGGAATGAGCTTCCAAGATCACTCCGACGCCGCCCAGTGCAGGGCCTTCCCGGCCACCCTCATCCGCGCGGGTCGGGACTGGTTCCGGGGTTCGAGCCCCGCTCAATTTCAACCTTCAACGAGCTGGCCACCCAGCTCCTCGGCCACTTCGTGGGGAACCGTCGACAGAAACGCACGGTCGACTACCTCTTCACGGTTAAAAGCGGGGACAAGGAAACGTTCAAGGCCTACATAACCCGTTTCTACAACGCCCTCCTCGAGGTGCCCGAGCACCGGGACGAGACCATCATAACGGCGCTCAGATCTGGTTTGAGGCACAAAGAATGGTTGCGTTCCTTCGTGCTGGCTCAACCTAAGACCATGGCCAAAGTCAAGACGTGGACCGAGCGCGAGGTCCAGCTGGAATCCGAAGTGAACGCCAACCTTCCCCGGACGGATCGGCCCGACCAGAAGAAAAGGACTCAGGAGGACAAGACGGAGCGTCAGCAGCCCTACCACCCGAAGTTCCAAGAGTATACCCCCCTCAACGTCTCCCTCACGGTGTTGCTGGAGAAGGCGCAGAATGAGGGGTTCTTCAAGTTCCCCCCGGTCCCACGTCAGGCCGCTAAGCGAACCCGGGGCCCCTACTGCGCTTTCCACTGGGTACTGGGCCACGCCACGGAGGACTGCAAACAATTGAGGGACTATGTCGAGGAGCTCATTCGATCTGGACACCTCGCCACCTACCTAAGGGACAAACGACGGGCCGACCGCGAGCAAGAGCAACCTCGCCCTCCCACCGATCTGACCATCGACCAGATCATGCTTGTTTCAGCAGACAGTCGACCCGGGGCTCAGGAAGCCCCATGCCCTATGCTAACCACGGGGGCCGACAGCCCTTCAGGGAGCTCGGCACAAGCCGACCAAGTCATCCTTTAACCTGCACCTATCCTTTTTTTCTTTCTTCTTTTTCTAAAAGCAATGTAAATTCTTCCTAGGATCTACTATTGACTAAATAAAGATCAATGGAACATTGCGAAAAAGAAAGGAAATCTCTGTTCATTCAAAGGTATTCTCTGGCTCAAACATATGTTTTTTACAAAGGTATTCTCTGGCTCCTCAGCTTTACAAAATTCAAAAGAAAAACAAGATGAAGACAGGAGAGCGGGGGGTCTACACCTCGGGCCCGGGCACGACCTCAAGGTCCTCAACCTCCACCACTGGGGGCGCTGGGTTCTCGGCCCCCTCCCCGCCGGGAGCCTCTCCCTCTTGCTCGTCGGCGCCCACGAGGGGGAACTCGGCCCGCAGATCCGCGTCGTCGAACTCCGGCAACCTAGATTTGACGGCATCAAGGGCGTCGTGCCAAATGCGAGTCGTGGCCATGGTCAGGTCGTCATAAAAATCCCTCGACCCCTTGTAGCTCGCCACGGCCCTCGATTCCGCCGACTTATAGGCCTCGGCCGCCGCCCCCAGCTCCTTCCGTAGGGTCTTCACCGTCTTCTTGAGGTTGCCGGCGAGCACCTGGGAGTCCTCGAACTTGCCCTCGGCGATTGCGGCGGCCTCGCGATGCCGGGCGACCTCCCTTTTCACGGCATTCACCTCGCCCTCCACGGCGGCGATCCTCGCCGACATCGCCTCCTGCTCCCGTCTGGAGCTCTCTCGCAACGCGGCGAGCTGGCCCGCAGCCTCCACCGCCGATGCCACCACCTCGGTCTCCATGCGAAGGGCGAGGGCCACATGCTGGAGAGTCTGGGAAGACATGAAAAGGAGAAGGATAAGAAATATGAAGGAAAACCCTAAATCTTACCGCGCACCGGGGGCTTACCTGCACGGCTTTCTGGGCGATCGACGCCAGCTGAGCCTTAAAGGTTCCCCCGGGAACCCGACCCCCGGCCGAAGTCTCTATCTCGTGGAGGAGGCTGTCCGCGACCGACAGCCCGGATGGCACCGTGAACCGGAGCCCCCCTTCCTCCACTACGGTCGGCGAAGACCGGCCCTGGGAGAGTCTCCGGGAACTCCTCTTAAGCGGCTCCAAGGGGGAGCCGATCTCCTCCTCCGAGGCCGTGTCCTCCACAATCAGGGCCCGCTTCCGGCCCGACACTCTGCTGGGGCACGGGGCGGGATCCACCGCTGAGCGTCCTCGGGGCACCGCCGCCGGGCCGGTGGGAGCGGGAGCAGCCTGCGCCCGGGAAGAGATGGCGCCCCCAGCCCTATCAGGCTGCCTCGGTTGGCGCATAGCGTTTTGGAGAACGCTGAAGTTCATGGATCCTGCACAAAACGAACACCCCACTTATCAGCAACGCGAGTAAAACATAAACCCAGAAAGCAAGCCTAACTCACCAACGAACTCGACGGGGCTAAGCCCTGCCCGGCTCAGAACCCTCTCGGACAGCAGCACGTCGTATCGAGGGATAAGTTCCCACGACGCCACTCTCACTGCGGCGGGGTCATCGGACAGGTTCCCCGGCAGACTCTTCTCCCTCGACCACTTGGTGGGCACCGGCCAGTCCTCGCCCTCGGGAGGGGAGACGAAGAAAAACTTCTTCTTCCAGTTGTGAATGGAGGAGGGAAAGGCCACGACTCCAGTCCCGGCAGCGACCCCGGGCCGCTTCCTAAAAGTAAAATAAACCCACCTCGGGTCACCAGCTAGACCGCCGGGGTGACTCTTAAAAGCAAGGGAGGAATCGAGAAGGGAAAGGCTGAAAGGAACCGCCTGCAGCTTCAGGCGGATCAAGAACCCAAGGAGGATCCTCCACGCGTTCGGCACTAACTGGCCGGGAGCGAAGCCGAAGAAATTCAGAGCGACGACGACCTCAGGAGAGAAGGGCAAGCGCATTCCGCCCCAAAAAGCTTCCAAATATAAGGCAATCTCCCTGCCTCGTACCCGGTCTGCCCTCTCTCCTTCCTCGGCCAGACGAAGCGCGTAGCGCGGGGGAATGTGGAAGCGAGCTCGAGCATTAGCGAGCTCGTCCTCGTGCCTCACCAGCACGGGGTGCTGGGGGTTACATCTACCGCCTTCCCCCTGGAGGCGGCCCCATCCTCACGGCCTCGGGGAGAAGGCCCAGCCCCTACTCCCCGAGGGGACTCGGACACATCTAAAGGGACCCTAACATCTACTCCTACGACGTGTACTGATTCTACAGAGGAAGACATCTAACCTGGGAAGGAAACTCTTCAAAGGTTGGGAACGAGAGAGGGGGGACGAGCGCCGAGCAGCTGGGGCTTGAGAATGAGGAATATGAGAGAGTAAGGGCCCTAGGACGGGCCCCATCCGTATTTATTACCGCATACGGCCTCATCCAATGGCGCCCATCATCTCCTGCCAAAACGGCCCCTTGCGCCCAGCGGCTCCGATCGCTCCACATGGCAGCCCAACGATTGGCCGCGTCCCGTCAGACGCCGCAGACCTGCGCACGTCACGTCAGCCGGTTGGCGCTCGACACGTGGACCGTCGTTTCGACTGCAGAGCGCACGAACCGGCGCACCCTCCTTAAATGCAAAGATCTCGCCTCGATTCGCTAGCGGAAAGGACAACCGACGGCTCGAGGACTCATCCCGGCATAACCCTGAGAAGGGGATCACCTCAGGAGGCCGGCAGTCCACCCTTGACCCGACCACTAGCTGGTCGGGACAAGAGTGGGGGGCTAATGATAATGCTCGATATTGGCGACCTTCAAGATCAGGACACGTGGCGGATGACGTGTCTCAAAGCTCAGAAGAAAGGGCCCGCAGAGGCCGACCAGACCGCCCTACACCCGACCTGCAAGCACAAGCTGGCCCTCCTCGAAGCCCCCTGCAAATCAGCCTCCTCGGCCATTCAGCTCGCCCCGAGCTGCCGTAGGACCAAGACTCCTCGGCTTCCCCGCTCATCCCGAGCTCTCCGCCGAGGCCGTCTTCCTCGGCCCTCCGACCAACTCCACCACTCATAGGCGTAACCGCCGCCCTGCGAACCTCGCCATGCGCAGATTCTACGCCAACAACATCCCACGTTCCACGCTATCACGATCCCCATTAATGGGCGATCCGCTTTCTACGCGGACGTGACGTCAGGGGGCGCAACTGCCGGCGAGATTCTCGCGCCTGCTGCTGCTGCCGCTGCCGCTATATAAACCCCCATCATAGAGGGGTCAAGTAAGCCATTCTTTACACTTTACGCCGTTACTCTACTCGGATCTCGTCACTAACTTGAGCGTCAGAGGGTCCTCGGTGGTACCAAACCACCTCGGGACTTCTATGCAGGTACTCGGCGAAATCCTCCTCACCCAACCTTCTCCTCTCAAAACCCATTGAGACCCACACGCAACGAAGGACAATCAACCAAGAGGGACTTGGTCCGATTTAATCAAATCTCATATAATATTAGTAGATTTTTATATAGAGAGAGACTAAAATCCTATCGGAAGGATTTGGAAACAAATCTTTTTCAATTTTGCACCATTAGATTAGTTTTGAGATGTATGCTAACAATTAGGAATAAAAGCTTTCATTTATTACCAAACATAATATAATTGAACGCACAAATTCTAAAGTTAATTTAATAGTAAAAAAATGGAAAGGATTTGTTTCCAAATTCTTCAACTATTAACAACAAAATATTTCGTTGGTTAATTGTAGTTAATTTTAACACTATTTCCTATTTTAACTTTCAATCTATTATAGTTGTTTCTGATTCTTATTTTGACATTATAATACTTTTAGATTTGAAGTAAAAGATTGTATATGTCAGGTATTGCAACATGAAAAAAAATTGATCGAGATAATGCTTAGAGAAGTACTCTACTTGTTCATGTTGCAATATCTGAGGAAAAAATGTTACCCGAAGTACTCTACTTGTTATAGAGCGTTACAATTCCTTCAGTACATTTTTTTTCTATATTCCTATAAAAAAAATTCTATATTCCTATAAAAAATGAAAATTGAAAATCTATGATTCTTGTGGGCTGCGTTTTTGGCACGTGTGTTGCACGTACTTATATTAATTTTATAATATATTTTTTATTAATTTAACTGCATCATCGCACTTATAAAAGAATAAAAAGAATAATGACATGACAATTTAATTAAGTGCGCACACGAAACAAAAGAACTGTGTTTTTGTTTAAGTTCTTAAATAAAAAAAAACACACATCACATTACAAAATCAGAGGCCTGGTCAAATGGCCTGAACTCGCTCTTAAATAATAAAATGGGCCACAAATACGTTTTTTGGCAGGTTCAAATCCTAGCCCATCTCAGTCCTCACAAACATGTTGTTTTTGTTTTCTTTTGGGGGTGGGCGGGGGGGGGGGGGGGGTGATTTGGGGTTTAAATTATCAAAAAGCTTTGGCCCATTTCAGACTTGTGTAAAAAACCTGGACTTTCGCTCTTGTTAAAAGAACCCTGAACCCCATTAAAAACCCCTTATACAGGTTACCTGTAATATCTAAAAAGTTGCCCGCAATATCGAAGCAGTTGGAGAGAATAAAGGCCCAAGTGAAATGCGGTCAAGGGGTATTTTCACAAAAGATTTTGAACAGCAAGCCGTTTTCAACAATTTTGAAAATATCAGAGGTTTTTAGACAACTCCCAGGCGTTTTGAGGGCAATTGTATCAAATCCCCTGAGCCGCTCAAGAGTCGTCTGAAAACCCTTGGAATTTTCAAAATTGTTGGAAAGGGCCTACTGTTCAAAATCTTTATGAAAAAACCCTAAGCTGTATTTTATTTAGGCCTTGTATTCAATTTTAAATGCAATTACAAAAATATCCCTCCCTCCTTCTGAGCAATTAGATTTTTGGCAGGAAATTAGATTTTTGATAGGGAAAAAATATATTTAGAGGGGAAAATGAAAACATAATAGATATTACATGCAAGTCTCAGGATATTACAGGCATGTATCTAAATATTACAGGCAACTCCTCTGTACTATAACTGCTTTAAATCTAGCTATAAAGGACTGTAAGCCCACATGGACAATGGGCATTTTGGGGTTATATGAAAATCAAGACGGGAGTAGTATACCAGGGTTTTTTTTATCGGACCGGGGTTTTTTAACAAGGCCAAAAAAGTCCAGGATTCTTTACACAAGTTCTAAACGTGCCGGGGTCTTTTTGATAATTTACCTTTTTAAACTTCCATATTTTTAAATTTCACTCATAAAAATTCATATTTCCAAATTTCACCCCCAAAACATCAATTTTAACCAGAAAAAATCCACGTTATCTATATTCCGTCAAGATTTAACTAGGATTCGTTTGTTTTAATCAAAACTTATGTTGCAGGTGTAGGTGTGTTTCCTCGTCTTCCTCTCAAAAATCATAATAGTCTTCTCTCTTTTTTCTTCATCTACAATCTCGTTGTTGGAAATCATATTCTTTTATGGACATTTGAAACTTTAGATTATTTTTATTTTTAGACTTAACGAAATTGGTAAAATAAGAAGAACAATCTAGTCTACACGAGCAACCGATGAATGGGTGATAAGGAAAATCGCCCGATTTTTTTTGTAAAGAAAAATAATAACTTAAAATTTAAAACAAAATTTGATCCTAACATCAAATTGAAAAGGAAGAAAATGGTTTTGAAGGGTATTTTTTATATTAGCAATCATTTAACAGGATGTTAACTAAAATAACGGAATATTCATAAGATATCAAGTAGAATTAAATGAGTGGAGATAAATGAATAATTTAAAGATTTTAGAGGTGAAATTTGGAAATATGTATTTTTATAGGTGAAATTTGGAAATATGGAGGTTTTTGAGATAGATTTTTTTTTCTTTGGGAGTGAATTCATCCCCTGAAGTCTCCTTTATTATTAAGCCATATAGGTCAAAAGATAGGGAGAAGAGAGAGAGAGAGAGAGAGGCAGAGAGCTGAGAGCCGCTTCAAATCGAGAGGAGGCGAAAAAGCTCACCCCTTTTTTTGCCTTTTGTGGTCTTCGTCGTTCGTCAGATATTAGGGTTGAAGTCTCAACTCCTCCATCATCAAAAGCCTAAAATCTTTCCTCAAAATTCCCTCGATTCTCTTTGAAGAAGGGCGATTTCGAATCCGAATCGGATCCAAACAAGGAGAAGAGGAATCAGCTGGGGATTCTCTGATCTTCTTCTTCTTCTTCGATTTCGTCCTCTTTTTATGGGTCGATTTTCTTCCATTTATCCTCTCGTTGACCTTCGCAAAGGTACGATCAGATATGATTTTTTTTCTTGATTTGTGTGGTTACTTTTTGGCGTATAGATTCAGGCGGAATATAACGGATAGATCCGAATCTGATTCGTTAAGTTAGGGATTTTGTTATTTTGTTGGAGAATCATTACAATTCTGAGGAGAAGATCATTTTTTAAAGGATTTATCGACCTTTTGATATAATTTTATGAATATTTTTTATTGTTTGTATCTGTATTGGAAAAATTACATGGAGAGTTGTTGAATTATTGATTTTATGACTAGACATCTTCTTTTTGTTGTTATTATTATTATTTCTTTTTTAGAAACTTATTAGGGGTTTCAAAGTTGTGAACTTTATTTGTCATTTAACCTAATTAGTTGTTGGTATGCTTGGCCGAAATTGGTAGTCCAATTTTCTGCCATTATGGCACACTATATAAGGAAAGTTTACCAATTAAGCGTGTTGGATTTTGGAAGCAAGTGAGTTGGTAGAATAAGTTTGTTGGAAGATTATGACGACAGTTTGATGTGTGGGGACATTATGGAAAAAAAAGACGATTTTATAAACTTATTGCAATCCAGTGTATTCGTAGAATGACTATAATTATTGAGAATAATGGAGGAAAGAGGGCATAGGAGGGAATTTCCTCCTATGGTGTCAAAAAATACAACCTCCACCATTTTTTCCGACAATCGGCACCATCATCATCATTGTTATCATCTAAGATGTACATATCCCAAATTTCATGTGATTCCACCATTTTTTCACCGTTGAATTAGCAATGTAAAAAGTTCTATTGTCGGTAAACCATTAATTTTGCATCAACTAAATCAACGGTGAAAAAATGGTATAATCACATGAAATTTGGTGTATCCACATCTTAGGTGATAAAGATGGAAGTGATGTATGCTGATTGTCGAAAAAAATCACGGAGCATGTATTTTTCCGACACCATAGGAGGAAATTCCCTCCTATGGCACCTTT
Source organism: Agapanthus africanus (assembly GCA_030015575.1). Taxonomy (NCBI): domain Eukaryota; kingdom Viridiplantae; phylum Streptophyta; class Magnoliopsida; order Asparagales; family Amaryllidaceae; genus Agapanthus; species Agapanthus africanus. The sequence continues at coordinate 799,343,000 of CM057340.1, forward strand.
CCTCCATTAACCTCATAATTATTATGTAGAATTCATGCTTAAGGCATATTCTCTGTGCTAGTTCTGACATGGCAATATTAATTTGCAGGGTTTGGATAAATCGTTCTTGAAAACTCTTTCATTCTAAGGTTGTCGTATGCAACATCATCGCATATTAGTCCATCATAACAAAAATGAATTTGTCCAACAAAGGCCTTCTGGATAACAAAGATTCAAAGTTGATCTCACCATACAAAAACAAATTTAGTTCACTAAACCCCAATGCAGCAGAATTCATTCCTTCAGCATTTAGATCTCCGCTTGGGAGCACTAAGAGTCCAGAAATTACCAGGTCTAATATTCCAGGGCCTTCTTCAAAATCAGTTCTTGATCGGTCAGAGTCCAATATTTCAAATAAATCAGATGATGAGGTACATCGTTATTGGCGTGACCAACTTCCAGATGATATAACTCCTGACTTCAAGAGCATGGAAGAAGACGAGTTGTATACACCTGCAAAACTATCACTTGCCAATTTATCATTGCAAGATGGTATTGAAACTTCCAGATGCTATACATCAGGAAACAACCAGTTATTCGGCATGGAGCAAGGCGTATCTCCTGTTGCTATTAGCAACCTTAACTTTGGAGAAAATGCTGGATATTTAGATTCTGCATTTATGGAAGATCAGCGATCAAAGACATTCACTAGTGAATGGGATAAAAGGTTTTTAAATGGTGGCCAACAGTTTACAAGTGCAAGGGATGGATATCATTACGGTGACGATTCTAGTGCTGGCTTCTTAATTGATTCGTTTAGTGAACACACTGTTTTAGAAGATGATGCCATCAACCCGGTGGAATATTTGACATCCCAATTTCCTGGTTTTGCTGCTGAGAGCCTTGCAGATGTTTATTATGCAAATGGTGGTGATTTGAACTCGACTATTGAGATCCTCACTCAGCTCGAGGTATGATTACACTAAATTAACTTGGTTTCTTCCCCCTTATATATCGCCTTAAAATTAGCTATTTCCATACAGCATTCCAGAAACTTGATTTCCATCCATCGCCTTGAAATTCTTACCATAATTTAAATAACCCCGCATCATGGTTCACGTGTTTATCATTTCAGCTTTATGTCATGACTAAACTAATCATGGTTAGTTTAATTGCTTAAATATGCAACCCTTTTGCATAGCAAGACCTGTATATAGTTCTCCATTTTTTGGGTAGAGAAAGTTATAAATAGTTATAAATGACCAATGAAAAAGAAAAATGTTCATTGCCATCCAATTTTTAATGGCTGCAATGCAACCATTCCAAGATGCTCACAAATATTCTTGGTTTGATAAATCGGAAGGAGAATTTTGAATATCTAATAGTTTTAAGAGTTGCTATATGAAAATAAGAAGTTTATAGCTGAGTTATCAGAAAACTATCTAACCCTTGCTATTTTCATTTTGGAACTTCTGGTCCGAAATGTGAACTGTTCCGTTACAAATCAGTAAATTTGGCGTTGTGAAGTACAATTACAATATGGATATAAATCCAGTGCATATTAACCTCTGTGATTTTCATTTGGAACTTCTGATCCGAAATTAGAACTGTTTTGTTGCAAATCAGTAAATTTGGCGTTGTGAAGTACAATTACAATATGGATATAAACCGGTGCATATTTACTTTATAGATATTTTACAATCAAATATTACATTCTTATTTCCATTACATGAAAATTAGATGTTTAAATATTTCAAAAAAGTTAGTAATAATATAGTCATTGAAAAGAGCTATTTGTTCCATCCAATATCATATTTCGTTTGACCTCGACGTTCCGAAGAAGCCTACCCATATTGCATCTCGTTTCATTCCTAATAGGGTAATGCGGTTCCGTTTTTGTTCCACATACCGTCATGTCCTAGGTTTTCGGTAACCTTGGTTTATAGGGTGACATATGAAAATGTCTAAGATTAGGGGTGATATATAACTATAAGTAATACCCAAGTGACTTTCACATTGATTCAACTAATAATTGGAGTCTCCTTTTACAATCCTCTATCCACACTTTTACAGTTGGTGGCGAGTTCCCTTGGCAGGGCAACCCACACTTTTACAGTTGGTGGCGAGTTCCCTTGGCAGGGCAACCGAAGTGCTTGCCAGAAAGCCTAGATTCACATAGGTAGCAAAACTAACTTAATCTGAAACAAAACAGCATTATGTCGGCATGTGCATCTAGGCACAGATGAGTTTCATGACCACCCTCTTATTAAGGAGCAGCATAAAATAAGTTATTTTCGTGTTGTCGTTTGCCATTCTTCAAAGATTGCAAATTGTCATGTTATGAAAAACTACGTTGTCTGCCCCTTTGCAATATTACATATTCAGCTATGCCATATTGCCATTGTCAATGTGCAGCGGTTGTGTGCTGTAGCTTATCTGTATATACTTGATCTGTATTATGACCGGACAAAATTTTGTACTTTTGTTACTTCATTTTAATATTGGGATAAAGGCTCAGTTGTTGTTACTTCATTTTAATACAAATTTGCATGGGGTGGGCTTATCATTAGCCCTGCTCTTTCTTCTTCAAAAAAAAAAATATTGCCATTGTCTTATATGCACAATTGCTGCATATTGAAGTGTCATGTTATGCTGGTAATAAAATAGTATGATTTTATTTTTTACTGGATGGTAGTATATTGGGCTTTCCTATAACTATAATTAATTTGCAATTGCAGCTTCAGATTGATGCTAATTTCATTCAGAATACAAAATCAAAATCTACGGAAGCTCCATGCTTTAACATGCTTGACTTTCCGGCACTTTCTGCAGCAGAGAGTAACAACGGGTCAATTTTCAACGGAGAAGATATTCAACAGGCTTCTAATACATACAAGTTACCTTCCAGTATATCTAGAGGCACAATTGATTTTGCATCAACAGTTCGTAAACTTGCCTCTCAGGATTCTGCTCATCGGAAGTATGAGAGGACCAACTCTGCAGATGCAACTGTTGGTTCAAGTAGAAACTCACAACTCTTAAACAGCTTGTACAATGGTAACAGTAAATTAAGCTTTGGAGATAAAGTAAAAAGCTCTGCAGCCCGGACATCTCCTGTTTGGCTTGAGACTGGGGAAGCAGTGGGTAATGCTTAGTTATATGCTGTGCATGGTTAACATCATTTTCTTTCGCCTCGAATGCGAACTATTCATTATCAAACATTTATTTGTGTCCTGATGGTGACATGACAGGGAACTTGTATTCTGAATTGAGGGGCGATGCTCGTGATCTTGCACGAGTTCGAAATGCATACTTTGAACAGGTTACAAACAATTTTAGATGATAATCTGTGAATATTGCAGTTCATTATCTTTGTTATGTTAATATTCGTGTAAATCTCTGGTGGTAATTACAGTTATGGAAAGACTCGCCGTAATGAAGAATTTCCATTCATTTGGGAGGACATATTCTAATAACTGCTAGCAGCAGCAAAGAACATAAAAATTCCTTTAGGCTTTAGATTTGATGTCATATAATCTGATTAAAAGTATATTTCTGTGGCTTAAACATTTGTTTCAATCTTTGGAGCAGTGCCTCCTTTACTTATATTTAATACAAAAGCAAGCATCCACTTTTGTCTGATTCACACTCTCGCTCTTGGTATGTGTTAATCTCCAAAGCACATCATCCAAGCATTTTATATTAATTTGTCATATCTTCTTGATTTATGCTAGAGAAAGCTGTAGGAAGAAAATTGCAATGACAATGTTTGGGTTCGATACCATGTAAAATAACAAATGTAAGAACCTAGTATCTGCCTGTAACTGAAAAAAATCGCCCATGTCTACTTATTATTTATTTTCAAGTACCATGTTACTGTTTTGCACTTCTGTTAAAAGATATTTCATGCTATCGCTTTAAATGCTGTGGTGCGTTTTAAAAAATATTAATTCTGAAGCAAACTGATCTCTGAGGTTTGTAGAAACAAGTTATTGAATATTATAAGCTAGCTTGATAATAATGGCATGGAACTGCATACAATGATATATACTTTTATTGGTTACTGGCAGGCAAGACAAGCTTATCTGATTGGCAATGGAGCCCTTGCTAGGGAATTGAGCAAAAAGGGTCAGTTGTACAACATGCAAATGAAAGCTGCTCATGGAAAAGCTAGGGAAACCATTTACCGTCAAAGGTTGGTCATATTCTGGCCCATTTTATACATGGCAACTTATATGATGATAGGCATGTTTATTCTTTTTTGAGTAATCTGGACTTGGATAAATTTTCATTTTAGCGATCTATATATAGCAAGTAATTTGGTGTGAAAGGGTTAACCGCACATGACCCCTATACTATTAGAGGTTTTAGCACCAATATCCCTTCAACTATTAAAATAAGCACTCATTTCCCCTCTATCTCAAATTACCTTTTTAATTCCGATTTTACCCTTCTTTTTCTTCCCATTCCAAACAAAAACTCTTCATCCTCTTCATTTTCAACAAAAACCATGACAAACCTTTCATATAAAGCCCGGTCATGAGTAAAATCGGTGATGAATTATTGCTTCATGGTGTGTTCTACAGAATCGGAGCAAGAGTAGCTGTGCTAGGGCCTTTGGGGTGTGTTTTCGGAGCCCCCCCCCCCCCCCCCCCCTCTTTTCCCTTTTTTCCCTTCTTTTTTCTTCTTTTTTTTGGGGGTGGGGGGTGGGGGACAAGGGTACAACTTGAATTAGAAAAGTATTTTGAATAGAGGGGGTATAACTTAAAAAAGCTACTTTTTATATTTGAAGGGGTATTAGCAAAGGCATCAAAACTCATGAAATTCAATCATATCTGCCTGTTCGGATTGAATTTCGAGGATGAGGATATGAAACACCTCAAAAATATTGGGAACGGTGATTTCCTTTATGAATTGGCAAGTTAGTGACGAGACTGGTCTGGATCGGCTAATTAAGACCTGATCTAATTGATCTTGGAGGAGGCAGCAGTATTCAACGTGGCATTGTTGGGCTAATGGAGGAGAAGGCATTTAATGGCGATGGTGTTGATAATTAATGATGGAGGAGGAAGCGTCATCTGTTGGAGGAAGAGGCGACCGCGCGTCTCATGGAGGCAGAGGTATCTGATTGATGCAGCAGGAGAAGAGTTGTGGTTTTTCAGTTTGGCGTGTAAGGGACTATGAAGGTCTGGGTTTGTATGTTGATTTTGGATTTGGGTTTGAGCTTGAGCTTGGAAACAGGTTTAAGGTATTGTGATGTTTGGGTTTGGGTATGGGTTTAAGATGACGTGTGAGAATTGATTTTGGGTTTATATTCCGGGTTGCTTTGGGTTAGGGTTTCAATGGATTTAATAGCCATATAGGGTGTTTAAATTCTGGTTAAACTTTCCTCTCCATTCGCTGGTCAATTCTTTGATAGTCTTGCCTACAACCATTAGATGAGTTGGGGTATGAAGATAAATCTTCTTTGATTATGAGGGACGCGAACTTTCACAAATTGTTCAGGACCAAATTATTAAATTTGCGCAAATTGACTGGTTTGCCTTTTATTTTTCTTTTTGACAGGAACCCAGCTGGTGTCCAAGACGATCGACCATTGATAGACCTTCACGGGCTCCACGTAAAAGAAGCGATCCAAGTCGTGGAGCATGAGCTCGGCGTTTTGAAAACCACCGCAAGATCCACAGGCCAACGGCTCGAGGTCATGATCTGTGTCGGCACAGGCCACCACACCAAAGGCGCGCGTACCCCCGCGAGGCTTCCTGTAGCCATCGAGAGCTTCCTTGCAGAACAAGGACTTAATTTCACCCAACCTCAGCCTGGCCTTCTCCGTGTTGTGGTATGATACTGACACATGTTGTAGGTATATTTACCCCAAAAAGGGGGAAAAGGAAATGGAGAAAAAATCAACTACAGCTCGATTCTTGTACATGGGATGTAGAAAAGAGGGGGATTAACTTAAAAGAGTCACTTGTAGGTAAAGAGCAGTGTAATATTTATCATTGTAGCATTCATGATACTCTTCCTTGTAAATTTTGCCAGAAAGATTATGTCAAGGATGTATGCAGTTAGTTTAATTTCGTTTTAAGATATATTATTCCTTATATTATCCTCTGCACTTGTCATAGTCTTCTGCTTGTTTGTCATAAGATATTTTGGTGTTCTGCTGGTATGTAAACGGATTATCGCCCAAGGCTTGTCTGTGGCAATCAAGGTTATTGTATATAGATCATTTTGCCGGAGGGCAAGTAATTCTGAAATAATTTGAATTTTGTTTCCGCTATGCCTGTCTTTTTAAAGTTTTTGTTATCATGCTGAGGAGGATTGCATTCTCGGAATTTTGCTGGGTGTTTTAATCCTTGAAGGTTACCTTTGTATTTGATGTAAGTTTATTTTTGACTTCCCAAATTTCGTAGTTATTCCTTTTTCAACCAAAGGGGCACCAACACAACATTTTATACTCCAGCCTAAAGTAGTGATTGTGTCTCAAGAAATACAAGGATTTAGAGAAAAGTGTGATATCAAAATATATATAATGTCATTTGACAAACGTCATAAAAACAAATAAAACATAATTTAAAGCATATTATTATGTGAATGCGATGAAACTTATATATTCAAATTGTAGTTGAACAAAACCATAAAGATTAATTTCTTATTTCTTCTTTCCATACTAAGATATACAAATTGTAGTTAATCAAAACTATAAAGAATAATCACTCTCTATTTTCTCTCCTCTCTCTTTTTACCATGCTGTTGATGGATACTCAAATGACTGATCCATGTGAATTTGTCTTTGCGATGTGCTACAGTAACTTCTTGGGTTTTCTAATGAAATTCATGGGACAGACTCATCAACGTCATCAGCTTTTACCGTTAAAAAAGAAACAAAAAAAACTATAATAATAATCGTACAATCTACTGATTGGTCAAAAATATTGAAGGCTAGCCACACTATATATGTTCGAATAGTTAAAATGGTATAAAGGATTATGTTGATCTAAGAAAATGCCAAGCAATATGTGATAAAATATAAAAGTTAATAACTTGTTTTGATTCTGTCCCTTCCTGAGCAAATACTACTGCTTCATCTCTGGCTCCAATTAATTGAGCAGAAACATGCATCATACATCTTGAAAAAAATTATTAAGGCATCTCTTCTCTCTCTCTCTCTCTCTCTCTGTGAGAGGATTTATGATTTGCAAGCTGATGGGTACTGCAAACAACAAATAGGTCTTGCCTGTAACAATGTAAAAGCCCATAAACATAAAAAGCATGACAATAGAATCCGAACCAATAATGAGGTACAATTTCCTGGGTCTTCGTTCTCTAATTGTTGCTAGGTGCTCGTCAATTTCCTCTGTTGATAGAACCTTAAAAACTAAATCATCTTTCTTCACGACTCCAACCTAGCAAATACCAGTCTTTAAGATAAGAAAGAACAAACTTTTTTGAAAAAAGACCAAACTGTTCAAAGAATCGTGCAGGTCTACATATGGAAATAATATTGATTGGGTGGTTTAATTCCACATGCAGCTCCTCTAAAATGCCAATACAGAGATTACCAATTTTAGGTCAAATTCGTCCTATGCTGAACAAAATAACATTCTCACAAACTTTTACTTCTGCATTTTCTTTCCTTTACTTTCGAAGAAAAGGGCCAATACCTCAATTTCAGTGGCCTTGAAGTCCTCTTGAAGAACAGATTGCAAAGCAGATATAGCCATCAGCCGAAAAAAATATTGTGTGATAAAAAGGGCTACTGAACTATCCATACTATTTTACCTCAGGGGAAGTGGGTGTCGGATTGAAAAAACTCAATTTGATTCTCATCATGATGCATGGCAAAGAAGAGCCTCATAATTGTAACATTAAAAAAATGTTGTTTAAAAATTTCTATTTCTATCCGTCAATAAAATCTTTTCCTATGTGAAGATACACAAAGAAACTCAAGCTGTTTAGATACTCTACTCATATAGCAAAATATTTATTTTTGATGTCCATCAGTACTTTAAATAAATATGAAACTCCAATGAAGACACATGCATTGCATGTGCAATATGTACTAGCATATAATTGAATTAAAAGGAGAATAAGGGTGCAAGTCACTATAAAATCCATATTGTATGGGGAAAAACAATGAAAAAAATTTATCACACAACCCTGATTGCAAATTGTCTATCGAGAAGCAGTGCAAGTAGATAGGGCGGGCTCCCATCAAGTATGAGCGCTGCCAGAAGTGGATTCTCAGAACAAAAGTTTTTGGTCACGTTAGCTAAGAAACCAAGACCTGAAAGGCAGAAACTGTACAGGCTAGGAATGGATACACTATATTTAGACTCTAAAAGAAAACCCAACTGAAGTGGGAAAAAATATGGACCCGTAACTACAAAACAAAAGTCGAACAAGATATGCATAAAAGACATGACAGTTACCTGGACAGTCTCATCTAAGGTTGCATGGACACGGATTCAGGGACAAGAATATGACACAATGTGATACGGCGATACGGCAAAATCCTAAAATATAAGATACGGGGTCACGGCTATTTATATAATCTTAAAAAATAAATAAGATATCAAACTATTATGTCAATATTAAATAAGGAAAAGTTAACAAGTCTAAAATGTAGCACAAATAACATTCTAAAAATATGTTTATACGCATACGCTACACATAGAACACATATTATGCATATATGATATATATACAACGATTTCAATACGTGTCGTGCAAGTATCGCTGTCGTGCAAGTATTGCTGTTCGATACGTGTCGGACACGGATATGGTAACCGACTGGAAATATCCATGCAACCTAGGTCTCATCATATGAAAATTCAAGATTGTTCTTCATCTTCTTCTCCAGAAAGTTGATTGCTTCTTGCTCTTTTAGGGGCACTGGTAGCCTAGAAGTAACATGCATATTTCATGAGTCCTTTGTTAAAGAAATGCTTAATTGCATTACTAGTATATTACAAGTTTGGGACTCTGTTCCCTTCTCTCCTGGTCGTCCCCAATTTGATGGTTACGGCTTATTGCTATGCAGCATGGATTCAGATACGTATATCAGACATGATATGGGTCTGATTCGTGGATTTGATTTTTTCAAAAAAATCCTAGGATACAATTCCTTGGAATACGCTCTTTATTTTTGTTGTTTAGATATCGTATACATGATACCAAAAAATTATCAGTTTAGCAAATCCAAAGTAAGAATACAAAAACTGGTAGTTGTTGGTGTCGTGGTCGTTAATATCTATGATACAACACAAGTTATAGAGTGTAACAAAAAAGTGTTCCGTATGTCTCCCCAATGAATCTGAGAGAATATGGCATGGATGCGAAACCGCTACAGGGTCCGTCTCCTTGACTATGGATGCATGCAACATAGAGGCTTAGTGATGATAACGGTGACGACAATGATTAGTAAAATTGCAAGTTGGAAAACACACACACACACACACACACACATACACACACACACAGATGCAAGTGAGAACAAAAATATGTAACCACAGGCTAACTCGATTACAATAAACAGGCTAACTCGATTACAATAAAAAATATGTATTAACACAACTTCAATGCAGGAATGAGTACATTCCTTGTAGAAGGCAAACTTATGTTAATAATCAGTCATCCTAGTGACTCTAAAATCATGTAACCACAGGCTAACTCGATTACAATAAAAATATATATTAACACAACTTCAATAAAGGAATGAGTACATTCCCTGTAGAAGGCTAACTTATGTTTATAATCAGTGATCCTAGTGACTCCAAAATCAGACAGCATCATTTGCTACAGCAAAGTAAAAATCTCTGGCTCGAAAATTGACCAGATTAGGATGTTTTATTTCACAGAACCGCAGACAGCTGATAAGTTCAGCGCAAAACTAGGTATTTTAGCAATCGTACCTTGATGTTAAAGTACATATTTCACCTTTCATTTACATACTTCCTTTAATGACCTTATGCAATTGGATTATATAATATATATGGCATTCTTTTATTGACAAATGATAATAATTAAATTAATAGTGAAGCTCAAGGAATTAAATGGTAAATATATTAATAATATTATTTAACAAGACAAAATGGCATTGAAAATCCATACTATTGCCATACTAACAAGCATATACTTATCGACTTTATGCACAGTTTTAATCAATTATCAAGGGCATGGGCTTGCTAGCCGTTGAGAGTAAAAAACCAAATGATGAGACTTTAAAGACAGTCCCACATTAGAAACAACAAAAGAAATACATGAGTATAAAATATAAAATAGATCACACCTCAACAATGCTTGAGTTTTATTGTTGGAACCCAATTATGCCCATGTGTAAAAGCTCATCACTTCTCCAACTCTTCTTTAACTTTAAACTCCACTCTACTTTAAAAATAAATTTAACACGGTATTAGAGCTAATGGCTAGATCCTCGGGGGAGTGTTGAAAGTAAAAAACCAAATGATGGAACTTTAAAGACAGTCCCGCATTAGAAACAACAAAAGAAACATATGGGTATAAAATATAAAATGGGTCACGCCACAACAAGGCTCGAGTCTTATTGTTGGAACCCACTTATCATTAAAAGCCCATGTATAAAAGCTTATCACTCCTCCGGCTCTTCTCTAACATGTAACCTGTAAAAAATAAACATACTTAATTTATTGAATTTCATCATCATTCACTCCTTTTTTTTTGGTTGACTGAAGATCCATCTAAAAATGTATCCGATAATTACATGAAGTGAAATATGTGATACCCAAGGTAAAGTAGATACAAAATATATCACATCACATGCTAAATCCCTTAAATATATTCCTGAGTTAATGGAACATCATTGCAAACTGACTACAACTGCTGAGTTCGTGAAGTCAGCAATACAAACTAACGATCTTTAGCAGAGCCCCAAAATGCTCACAAGTGGTATATGCCATAATGACTTATTTTTAGTAATCGCAAATCAATTTATAAATCTTCTATAAATTAATAGCCAAAAAAAACTGTTTCGAGTTATCATATGAATGAACTGATAAAGTGTGCTTATGAGAGCTAAGTAGAAGAAAACTAAGAAATTATTTATCTCTGATCAGATATATTGAAAATCTGCATTATGTGAAATAGCCAGAAAACAGTTTCAAGGAATATCTGCAGCATTTCTTGACAAATAAGTACAAGTGAAAAACAGACATTTGATCAAGAGATTGGCCACTGGGTACTTGCACATGTTCTACAAAGTTCTGTGCATCAAGTATTCATGAATCAGAGGCTAAAAATCATGTGATAACGGATAACTGAGAACAAAGCAGGAGAACTAAAAATTACATAAAAGCATGGCAAAAAGTTTGGCGTTATAGCAGTATAGTTCAAGGAAGTTGAAAAGTGAAATTCAAACAAAAAACGCTACGGAAAATTTGCCAAGGATTTATTGGGGGGTGGGGGTGAAAAATAAGAATTACTAGATGCATATGGGTTAAATCTAATATATTGTATTCAAGAACTCAAAGCAAGCATAACTAGCACAATTTCAACAAGAAATGGCTGTCAACTGTGAATACAACAAATAGCATAGCAATCGGCAAGCATCACAAAGAGAGTTACGCTTACTCTGAACAATTGGCAACATAACATGAAATTGATGTCCAGAAACATTCACAGAGAAACAGTAAGCCAGTGCAAAGGTCTAGGCATGCATATTTGCATTTCTGCATGTGTGAAGCCTCACCTTTTGTTTCTGCTTATTTAGGTATTGTGATTAGTATGTCTGGATTAGGCATGATGAGCTGGCTTAATCTACTAACATGTCAGACAGTGAACTAAACCTATTACAAATATACAGTTCCGTAAATTATATATTCGGTCAATAGGCAACCAAAGCATAGGGTCTTATTGTTTGAGCTTTTTACCTGTAAGTCAAGTTTTCTCACCTTCCAATGCTTAAGGCATTTGGTCCAATAAATTAAACAGAAAACAGAATGGATGTTTGAAATGCCTTGTGACCGAAAAAATGACCAGCTGGATCACACTTGAAGAGTTGAGGTCCATTTTCTTCATCAATACCCAATATCATGGCAGCTTGAACCAGAAAGTAGGAAACACAGTCGAAGATGCAAGGCAAAAAAGGAAATCAGAAGCTTAACGAGATAATATATATCAAGAAGAATTATGAACAAAATTTGATCTAAGAAGCTCAAAAGTATTGCTGTCTGAAATGAAAAACAATTCAAACGAAAAAAGGTAACCAACCTATTCCAAGAGGTCTCATGTAGGCATGCTGGGTGTATATTTGTGATTTATCTGCTATGCTGTACATAATTCAAAGAATACATAATCTATGACATTGGCGGATTGAAACAACTAGAAAGAAGAGTATTACATCATTCTAAACTCTGAAGATGTATAGTAACTTATTTAACCAATGTTTCCACTGACAACACAATGGAAGAATTAAGTACCTTATTTCCGCTGGATTTGTGGAAACCACACGTAACAACGCAAGAGAGATGATATGTGCTAGTAATTTCTCAATAGTTCTTATATTGAACTTGGTAAATGGCTGTCCAAGTTGAGTGGCATGGGTTATACTAATTTCAAAGCCCTTGTTCCATTCCTGTGAACTCTTTTTCCCTATTCATACAACTACCTTCCTCACTTTATATGTTCTACTATTCTTATCTAAATTTGTTTTGCACTGACCGTCCAAGTATGAACATCAAATTCCAAGTCAAACATATGACATCTCTCCATAAAGAAGGATTATGGAAAATCCCGACATCATTACCATCCTTAAACTCCATTCAAATTGTCCAGGAACAACCAAACCAGAATCTAATCTTAACCAAATAGTACCCAAAAATTGGGCTCATTGGTATTCATCATATAGAACGTCAACATGATGTTCCCATACCCTGGTCATGATATTCACAACTAGGATTGCGCAGCTTAAGCTGGTCACTGGACAAATGACTCATGGTTGAATATGTTATAGCAACATCGACGCACTCGGGAGAGAATTAATAAATAACAAATGCCTCTCATACATGTGTCACATGCGTGTCCTAGCAGAATATCGGGTTATATAGATATTTTATGTTTTAAAATTTGATTTATGTATTCATCTAGTATTCTGGTTTATATTCTTACATTATTTATAATTTCAAATATACATATTGTTGAAAACTTAATATTGTTAAGCTATATTTAGTTCATTGCATTATGAACTTGTTAATTTTTTTGAAAGTATTTGTCTCGTTTTATGGACGTTAGTATTTCTTTTGGTATTAGTTTTGTAAATTGTTTTATATAATATGGTTATGGTAACAATTTGGTTAATATTTTATTTATTTTTAAAACGGTAGGGTAAATTGCTTAATAATTCATCAATATTCCACCACTTATGTACTTTACTACCTTGTATTTTTTTCTCTACACTTTCATATCTTAATGTATTTCTCTGTTAGCACTTTGCTACCTCCTTTTTTTATTGCCTTGTCCTATATTTTTAAAACGTATTGTGTTGTTGAAAACTTAATATTGTTACACTATATTTAGGTCACTGCGTTAGGAACTTGTTAGTTTTTTCAAAAAATCACTTTTTATGGACATTAGTCTTATTTTCGGTGTTGTTAATTGTTCTGTATTCTTACATTTTAGTTTTGTTAATTAGTTTAAATAATATGGTTATGGCATCAATTTGGTAGTTGCTACTTTATTTACTTTTTAAATTAGGGTAAATTGCTTAATAATTCCTCAATATTTCACCCTTCTGTGCTTTAATGTCTTATATTTTTCTCAACACTCTAATACCCTAATATATTTCTCCGTTAGAACTTTGTTGCCTTCTCTTTTTATCGTCATGTCTATTTTGCATCGGTTTATTTGTTGCGAAATTGCTTTTCTGTATGATGCGAGGAATAAACTGACGTAAAATAGATATGGCGATAAAAATAGAAGGTAGTAAAGTACCAACGGCAAAATACATTAGTATATTAATATGCTGAGAAAAACCTATAAGGTATCAATATACGGAAGTAGTGAAACGGGATTATTAAGCAATGTACACAAAAATTATCTATATTTTCGCATTGTCGTGTCCTTGACGTGTCGTATCCATGTCCCTTATATGTAGCCATACTTTATAATATGGCTGAATATAACAATACATAATCTAATATAGAATATAAACCTCATGTCTAATGCAAAACTAACACAAACAGGGAGAAGCTAGGGAAAATTTTAATGATAACAAATGCTCCCCATGTAGGTGTCTTCGGGTGCAATATCCGACTTAAACAGGAATTGCTAGACCGGGGACTGACATAGCATACATATTAATATACAAGGTTATGGAATACTACATGCACCACTATGCGGTTGAGTGGTGTATACTGCATATATGATAATGATATATCGTATATCTACCTGCATATGCAGAATGACTTTGCAAACAGAAAATAATGAAAAGAAGAAAAGTATGAAGAATTAAGAAAGTACTCTATACAAATAAAATTAAAATACATTGAAAAATACAACTTTTTAAGGCCTTTAAATGTCGGCCCACATCCGACATATATCGCCGAAATTTTGGTTTTGGAGAGTAATTGATATGAAACTGCCAAATTATTAATTTAGAATATATCGACAGAAATTTTAGTATATTGACCGATATTTATATATATTAGCAGAAATTTCGCTATACTTACTAAAAAAAATATTGTTATGAATTTTTTTGGGTTTCAAGGCTAAAACTTACCCGATCCTTTATCTTATTAACCATATTTTCTCTTATATCCACTCAAAAAACAGCTCGTATTCTCTCAACTTCACATGGATGACTTCAATCTTCTCTCAACTTCGGTTTTCAACAAGAAAACCTTTCGATTTCGTCCTCGAACTTTACCCTCTTCCTCCTTCTTAGCTTAAGATCTTCAAGGCCTTTGACTTCGACTTCGATTCCTCCCAGGTAATAAGCCCTCGACATCTTCTGCAACCCTTTCCTTGATCAACAATCCTGTTCGACTTCGACTTCGACTTCGACCCTTCCTCGACTTAACGCTTCTCCTTTCTCTTTTTTTAACTTGATCTTTTCGACTCTAACAATTTATATTTATATTAAATTACAACGATGACATTTTTGGTCGAAAACGTATGTTATATCAATGGTATTTATAACACAAAATTGTAGAACCGATATTTATAAAAAATCACCAAAATTCCCCCGATATTCGATTTCAAAATCTTTGGACCGACATTTAAAACATTGAAAAGGAGTAACCATTAGAATAGGAGAACAAAAAGAAAGAGCCTAGAGGTTATGTGAAAAAGTATTTATTTAAATTTAATTGGTTGCATAGTAGAACCAATACAATATCTAACACTCTCACACAACATTTCAACCTCAATTATGTAAAATAATGTCCAAGCAATCGTTCTCATCTTAAAAATTGAGCTTTACATACGTAACGGGTCATGCGACTAAATTTATGTGTTGGATGTGTGCATATGCGGGCGTATATGCGCTAGTAACTTTTTAACAATGCTACTATATCAAACATAAACTGAAACCATGCCACATTAGAATCAAATCAAGAATGATTTTTGTCATTGTATTGTACACTCAAATCTTCTATTACTTAGCACAGTTGAAAAAAATATAAAAAAAGTATCTAATCAATAAATATTCATTTTTAAAACCATTCTTATCAATTTCTTTTATAAATACTGTAAAGCACCATCCTTTAGCATTATCGAAAAAATAAGACATTATCGCAAAATAATGCCAGCTTCATACACAAGAAAAAGCAAACAAAAGACCTGGAAAAGCCAAAAAACAACCAACAACTATCGACTTCAAACTAAAAACTTCCCTTTTTCATTTAATTGTGAAGAAATTTCTGAGGCAGTCGGACCACTAACTGTTGTGTAAATGAAAAAAAATCCAAAACTAACTTACTAATTGAATGGTTGAATCAATACAATAATGGTCCAATACTGAAGTATTGGCTCACAAGGTGGTGTGTAATGCTAAAATAAGATTAACATAGAAAAAGAAGCTAATAATAGGATATCCCATCATACCATTTGGCTAAGAATTGATATTAGATTGACTATTCCAGTCATTGCATAGTCCCACGCTTCCTTTTCGGTTTGGCAATCTTCCCGCCTCTCAAATTAATGTTGTCCTTAAACACAAAAGAATAATTTCCCACTTCATTGGATGCTATTGGTGTCGACGTTGATTGATCATTTTTATCGTCTCTAATTCAAAACCGAACATGAAAATTCTTTGGGTTTACTTAGGACTTGGTATGCTTTCCTTTGCATCAATGCAAACATAGAGTTTGGAGCATACTGTGACACGATTTGGAAAGCATTGAGGACTTTTGCTACCGAGTTTTTCATGGAAATGACATATGGGTCCCTTATATTCATGCATTCAACTAATAGATCAAAAGTTGATGTAGGCAAAGGCGTGTACAGAGACAGCATGGAGGTGTAGTTGAACCATGAGATGTTCGATGTAGAGAGCAGCAGGTTTATAGAGAGAATCGGCTACCTAAGAACCATCATGGTGACAGCTGCCCTTTGCCAACTCTATTGCTCACCAACTTCCTTGCCATTCGACACTAGGAAGGTGTCAACCTCTTTATATGGTCTTACGACTTCTTAAAGATCTATGTTTATAGTTCGGGCATGTCACTATGACCCCCTTTGAGGAAAGCGACATTTATATTTATTTGTTCAACTATTTGACAACATTAAAAAAAACAAAAGCTCTACCCTTCCTTATCTATCAAGGGGGAATTGGGGCCTTATAATCTTTAACAAATATGCTTTTCTCTCATTCCTTTTTCCGTTCATGGTCCGATATTCAACATTTCAGCTATCTCTTATTCGAATTCAGTACCATGTAATTACAAAATTATGAAATTTCTCTAATTAATTTTTCAAGCATAAACAAACAAACAATCGATAGCTCACCACCATAATTTATTAGGAAAATGGAAAAAATTAGGTTGCCTAGTCATCAAAGATAAGCTCTTGGCATTTATTTGGAACCTGTTTTGATCAGAGATGACAGGAAAATCAATCTTTTTTCTTTTAAGTTTGCATTAGTAATGTTCTCCTTTCAAAAGTTTGGCTGAAAGATACCTTTTCTTTTTCTAGGGCTTATTAATATCTAATCCTTTTATCTCTTACAAAATTTACCCGTATAGTTTTTCTTTGCTCCAGCAAAATATACGAGTATTGGTTGACTCCAATTTCTCAAGTACTATCCACAAAAATTTCTTTCTAGAAGCTGTGGCTTTCATATCTTAAAATGACAAGCTCAAAATAGTAGTTGCTTCCAAATTATTATTAAAATCAAACATCAAACTATTGATTGAACTCCAATTCGAATAGCAAAGCATGCTAAAATAATTTCAAACATATAAACAAGTTGTGGTTAAGAAATTATCTATGTTATTCTCTTCTACATTTATGAACTTATGGTTACAAAGTTTAAGTAAAATTTGATGGTTGCATTCATGTGGAACGTGTGATTGAAATTGCACAAAATGAATTCTCACGGAAGTTCGATGGCAATTTTTATTTTTTGAAAAATATGGATGATTGTTTAGAAATGGATTTGCAAATTTCAATGCTTTTTTATACATGCTTTTTCACAAAATGAGTGGGCATTCACATGAAACTGTGTTACTGAAGTTGCATAAAATGAATGCTCATGGAAGTTTTATAAGTACTTACACTTTTAGAAAATATTGATGATACTATGATGGTATAGCAAATTTGTTAATGATTTTGCAATTTTCAATGCTTTTTCGGATATCTTTATACATATTGGATTTTGATACATCTCCATTTGTCATATTATATCTAACCCTACATAACTTGTATATTGTTATATCTAACCCCACATAATTTCTAAAATATGTCATGTCTCCATCTCTCTTGTTATTATGCAGAAGTTTGAGGTTAAAAATACTAAAATACCCTCTTCAACTGGCTCCGGGCTTGAATTACTACACTGAGAATTTATTGGGAAGGAAGAAAATAGAATTATGATCAGCTATATAGCTAAATCCCTTCATTGAATTGTTGAGAGCCAACAAAATGATGTTTAGAATTTTATATAATGTTTAAATATTACAAAGATCGTCAAGTTAATAAAAGATTTTGAAAAAGTATAGATGGATAAACACTCTATTTTGACTAGAATACTATTAATAGAATTTTAAAACAAATCTTATATGATAGGTAAAGCCTTCATTCCTCCACAAAAACACATGATTGAAAAAGTATAGATGGATAAACACTCAATTAAATCACTACCGCCTCAATAAAATCACTACGGCGTTATCATAATAGATAAATAAAGCAATGCCGGTAGATCGGAAATTTATACAGCTTCATACACACCAAAAAAATTGTGAAACATATAAAAGTAAAAAAATCGATAGATAAATCAATACATCAATGACTCAATGGGTAAAGTATTGATTCTTGGGCTACAATGTAATGACAAAAGATCAACATAGGGAAGGAAATTAAAAATTAGGAGGTCTCATCATACCATTTGGCTAATACATCAACAGGCATTTCATACTCCCATTTGAAGCGAAACTCAGCTGCTTCGTTCCTTGCTTGAGATACTGGAGACCTTGCATCAGCTGGAAAATTCAACATAAAGGCATGTAAACAATGGTGAAAAGTTGCACTTATTTGCACTGAAATTATAGATTGTAACTTATAAATCCCATCTATTTGAAAACTAATGTTGGACTAGATAGACAAGATAATTAATCAAGAATGCAATGTCTATAAAAAAACATGACATAAATTGCGCTAATTTTATGAGGTTTAGTACTTTAATCAATCGTTTTCCACTTATGAGCGCTTTAATAGATCAAATGCATGTCCCAACTAGACATCTTTAAAAGGACCAATCTTCGACAGCATCAATCATGCATTCAAAGAATAGAGTATAATCAAAGTTCCTTCACACATTTTAAATACAATCAACCTACTATTTCTCTCAAAAGTCGATAGTAACAAAATGCAAATTCCGAAATTATACCAGTCATTCCAGTCGATAACAATCCAAGATACTTTGTAACAGGAAACAAATGTGTCACGCTCGTCTGATCCAACAACTTATCCTGCACCAAAAATCCCAAAATTAAGATTAAAAAAGTTACTAATTCAAAATTTGACAAATTAATCACCAAAAATACAAGTAAATCAAATCACCGGCATTTTTATCTGAGTAACAACGGACACTGAATCCTTCCCTCTTAACTCCAATCGATGTGAACCACGCGGCCTTCACAGCTTTGAAAGCATACTCTGATTCCACTAAAATCCAAAAAATGAAGAATGGATTTTTTTTATGCATGAATGAAACCCTAGATTGGGGACCGACTCGAAAACCCTAGGGGCTTACCAACTTGAAAGAGGCGGCCTTCAGGAGAGAAGAAGGTGATGTGGCGATCGTAGCCAACTCCATTTCCTCGACTCATGGTGATTTCTGAACACTTGAGCTCTCTCGAATCTCGATCGATTTTTTCGATTTTACGATGAGAGCTTGGCTTCTGCTGCAAGAAGAATGATTTCGGGTTCGGATTCGGGCCGATAATCCAATAGCCTTATCGGCCTCCGATCCGACCCGACATCTGATTCGATGGACGATGTCACGATAGTGTCAGCAAACCTTGGGGTTTCTAAAAGACCCCCAAAATTTTCGTATTTTTAAATAGCTCCCAAATCCTCTATCTGCACTATTTAAGACCCTTGGTTAGTCTTTCCATTTAGTTGATGTTAAGGCTTGGTTCAGCAACAAGGCTTCGAAAACCCCGGTTCCGTTTAATTTAAGAGGAAGGTTTTGTTAAAAATAAGGTTTAGTAAAGTTGTCGTCAATCAACATAGTCTTAAAATCAAGATTTCGTTTAGAAATATAATTTAAAAAAGAGAGTAGCCCGAACCTTTATGAAACTCCAACACTTTTGGAGTTCTAAAAAGTCGTGGTTTCTAAATCTTGAAATTTTTTGAAACCGTTGCTTGAGAAACGCTAATTTGATTGTTTAAACGGGCTTCTCTTATAATTTTTGAAACTTAGCCTCAAAACGTCACAAACCTATGGTTTTGGAAATTTTAACCCCATTACTGAACACGGGGACTATAATATTATTTAACATATAATGTAAAACTCCCGTCAACCTGTTACAAAAATCTCAAAACATATTTTGGGAATTATCGAACAAACTAGTATATGTACATGTTATCTTAACAGCCTATTTAAGTCATAATACAATGGCTACAAAATATTCTTGTCAAAATACTGTATACATATGATTTAGGATGTTTATAGATTTACAAAAAATAGATAGTATCAAGTAAATATCATAGGAATCTTTAAATAATTTAAGAGCACGCTATCAAACGGTTGTTAGATACCAAGTATCCCCTATAAACCAACTTATATCATCATAATATAGTCCACCTAAAAATAACCCCGTAATCGATTTCATGCAAGCCTGTTGAGTACAAACAGGATCAAGAAGCATATCCAATGTAACCCGATATCACTGATAATTTAACTCGTCCAATATGTATTTGATATAATTAAATAACGTGCGATCATGTTAGGGTGTTACATTTGAAAGTGTATGTTAGCACTACCACTGGGTTTTACTAGCATCAACCATGTCCTTTTTAAAATTTTAGGGATGCTGATCTATACTGACCAAGACCTTAAACTAGATGATTATGATTTAACTATGATATCATAAAAATTAGCTAAGAGAAAGATGGCTACAACCTTTGTAGACCATATCCTTCTTTTCTCATGCTTCGTGTAGTAGTCCAGGCGACTCTACTAGGTTCCACTTGAAGGTTGAACGAACTTGCTTCAATGACCTTCGTGCCGAAGATGATCCATCCAATATCCGTTAATCCAAGCTACCTCTTCACTAAACTCTTTAGTAAAGTAAACACACTACACCAAAGCGCTAATCTAGTGTATGATGGTGAAGTAGGGGTATTATTTGCTCACTAGGGTTCTCACAAGCTCAAGGGTTCACAACTCATGTGAGGGATTGAGCTTGGAGATGGAGGTGAAGAAGATGGAGAGAGCTAGAGAGCAAATTCATCACATGAGCTCAACTCAAGAAAATGGCTTAAGTGTGGAATGAAGCCAAGAATGAAGTGTAGAATGGCTCATCAAAGCTCATCCATTATTGAAGCATACAATTTTTAACACTTAAAAATTGCAGCAATACTTCAACAGTGCAAGCAAATGAATATAAATAGAATAACCCATGCTATGTTCCATACCACAAAAATCTCCTCATTTTCCATCTCAATTTCTATTTTCTAAAATTAGAAAAAACTACGCGATGCTTCATATATATATATATATATATATATATATGAGAATAATGGAAGAAAGATGCAATGGGAGGGAATTTCCTCCTATGGCGTCAAAAAAATACATCCTCCCTTGTTTTTTCCGACGATCGGCATCCATCATCTTCATCGTTATCATCTAAGATCTGGTTACACCAAATTTCATGTGATTCTACAACTTTTTCACCGTTGATTTAGCAAAACAAAACATTATGTTGTCGGTAAACCGTTAATCTTGAACCCACTAAATCAACGGTGAAAAGGTTGTAGAATCACATGAAATTTGGTATACCCACATCTTGGATGATAACGATGAAGATGATGGATGCCGATCGTCGGAAAAAACGAGGGAGGGTGTAATTTTTCGACGCCATAGGAGCAGATTCCCTCCTGTGGCTTCGTTCCTCCATTATTCTCTCACTATATATCACATATATATTAGTGTGTGTGCGCGCGCGCGTGTATAAGCATATAATTAGTGAGCAATAATATTAGTTAATATATTATTATATCAAATATAAATATATATCATATTATTAAATCAACACTTGATTTAATAATCTAGTTATATCACATATAACCGACTGATATCATTTATCTGTATATCACATCATCAAATCAACACTTGATTCAATAATTTGGTTATATCACATAAAACCTAACTGATAACAAATAGCCGCCAAATTACAATATGGTATCTTATACTCGTATTTCATCAGGCCTCCCGCACATATCAGCATATGTGCCCTATTTCGTTTCACTTGAACCAGGAAACTTCTATGTGGGACTCTAAAGACTCGTCAATACGCCATCAGTAGGCGATGATCACATCAGTCATCCATAAGCCGTCAGCGATGTTAGCTGGACGTAACGGCTACCCAGGTATTGAACGAATAGAAGATCACCAAGCAAGTTTATCCAAACTCCTATGAAGCCTATAAGTAACACTTATCGTACAGTCCGGTCTTTTCGTATGATATGTCGCATATCGAGTCTGGGGGTAGTATCGTCAGGCACCAATAACTTGATAAGCCATGCCGATGTAAGACGTATAACGGTACGAAAAACTACTGATAACACTTATCGGTAATTCTCATCAACGGCCCTGGGCAGGGGCTTCTTGCTATAGCTAATCGAGCATAACGCAATATCAACTCCCTATACCGGGAGAGACGAAACCCCTCCTATCGCTCATTGCCTCCGGGTGACTCGGGACTGTACCCAAAATCCACCTGTTTGCACGACTCCTTTGAGCCGTGGTAGGGAGGAAATCAAAGCACAGTGAGAACCAAACAAGACTTTATGACGATCTCGGGTCTACAGACTAACCTGTACCAGTGTTACCAGAGAATTGTTCTCTGACGATAGGTATAGTACCATCTAGGAGTTCTCGGCGAGTCCTGTTCAGTATACCCATTCTCTAATGAGCACATATGTACAATCTTTGATGTCAAATACCAATGGATATGAGATCAACCATCGCCCCATACAGGGTCAAGAAACGTACACACTAGTTTATTCTGGAATTTCGATGCCATGTCTCGATATTCTCTCGACTAGGAACAATTGAAGGATGTGCTTGTGGACTACCCAGGTCTCAGTAGTATGATCCGCATCATAGTCCTGGTAGTCAAGCATATATCCTAAAGGCTTTATCAATATGTATATGAGAGACAGTATAATAATACCGGTGAACATGTTAAGATAAAAGCAACCAGATAGCATACTATCATGTCGAGTAAGAAAGTCCTCCATATATATGTCCAAGCATCCATTATATCATACAATATTGGCTTCTAAGGCATACATATCACTAACAACATTTTCTGTCTCTGCCATTGTTTTATTAACAGGCATAATAAAGGAAGTTTTGGGGAGTTTTTTTTATAGCATTTTACTAAAGATAAAGTGCAAGTTTATAGATTAGATATGAATGCTAAAATCTTCATTTTTCCGTTTACATGCAAAAAGCCACATCGGTTAATCACATTCTACAATTTCCCCCCACAGACCTTCAACGGAGGCATCGGCTGCATTCCTAGAAATGGAATGCTTCCAGAAATACGAAAATTTGGCAAAACATTCCATAACTCCCAGGTTGCGGCTACAATCCAGTTATATCACATATAACCGACTGATATCATTTATCTGTATATCACATCATCAAATCAACACTTGATTCAATAATCCTGTTATATCACATATAACCTAACTGATAACAAATAGCCGCCAGATTACAATACGGTATCTCATACTCATATTTCATCAGGCCTCCCGCACATATCAGCATATGTGCCCTAATTCGTTTCACTTGAACCAGGAAACTTCTATGTGGGACTCTAAAGACTCGTCAATACGCCATCAGTAGGCGATGATCACATCAGTCACCCACAAGCCGTCAGCGATGCTAGCTGGACGTAACGGCTATCTAGGTATTGAACGAATAGAAGATCAACAAGCAAGTTTGTCCAAACTCCTATGAAGCCTATAAGTAACACTTATCGTACAGTCCGGTCTTTTCGTATGATATGTCGCATATCGAGTCTGGGGGTAGTATCGTCAGGCACCAATAACTTGATAAGCCATGCCGATGTAAGACATATAACGGTACGAAAACCTACTGATAACACTTACCGGTAATTCTCATCAACAGCCCTGGGCAGGGACTTCCTGCTATAGCCAATCGAGCATAACGCAATATCAACTCCCTATACTGGGAGAGACGAAACCCCTCCTATCGCTCATTGCCTCCGGGTGACTCGGGACTGTACCCAAAATCCACCTGTTTGCACGACTCCTTTGAGCCGTGGTAGGGAGGAAATCAAAGCACAGTGAGAACCAGACAAGACTTTATGACGATCTCGGGTCTACAGACTAACCTGTACCAGCGTTACCAGAGAACTGTTCTCTGACGATAGATATAGTACCATCCAGGAGTTCTCGGCGAGTCTTGTTCAGTGTACCCATTTTCTAATGAGCACATGTGTACAATCTTTGATGTCAAACACCAATGGATATGAGATCAACCATCGCTCCATACAGGGTCAAGAAAAGTACACACTAGTCTACTCTGGAATTTCGATGCCATGTCTCGATATTCTCTCGACTAGGAACAATTAAAGGATGTGCTTGTAGACTACCCAGGTCTCAGTAGTATGATCCGCATCATAGTCCTGGTAGTCAAGCATATATTCTAAGGGCTTTATCAACATGTATATGAGAGACAGTATAATAATACCAGTGAACATGTTAAGATAAAAGCAACCAGATAACATACTATCATGTCGAGTAAGAAAGTCCTCCATATATATGTCCAAGTATCCACTATATCATACAATAATGGCTTCTAAGGCATACACTAACAACATTTTCTGTCTCTGCCA
Source organism: Agapanthus africanus (assembly GCA_030015575.1). Classification (NCBI taxonomy): domain Eukaryota; kingdom Viridiplantae; phylum Streptophyta; class Magnoliopsida; order Asparagales; family Amaryllidaceae; genus Agapanthus; species Agapanthus africanus. The sequence continues at coordinate 799,367,770 of CM057340.1, forward strand.
TTGTTTTATTAACAGTCATAATAAAGGGAGTTTTGGGGAGTCTTTTTTATAGCATTTTACTAAAGATAAAGTGCAAGTTTGTAGATTAGATATGAATGCTAAAATCTTCATTTTTCTGTTTACATGCAAAAAGCCGCATCGGTTAATCATATTCTACAATTTCCCCCCACAAACCTTCAACGGAGGCATCGGCTGCATTCCTAGAAATGGAATGCTTCCAGAAATACGAAAAAGTTGGCAAAACATTCTATAACTCCCAGGTTGCGGCTACAATTAGGTGGCCGTCTTCTTCAAATTATTCGCAAATATGTGATCGGCTTAACACCAATCCTTCTCTAGAAAATTCCAAGAGCAATCAAGATCACCACTCAAATGCAGCCTCACCACCTCAACAACACTCCTGATGATGCTCAATAACGGTAATTCCTTAGATCATGACACGTGGCGGATGACGAGTCACATGCGTATGCCAGTTAGGCTCCTGAGGGCCACGAAGGGAGAACCAGTATGCTATAGTGGGGGCTTCCCATGAACCCCGTCTTCGAGATTGCACCCCACTCCTCGCCCCCGATGTAACAAGCCCAAATTTCCAATACAAGTTTTTACAAAAAAATTTCAAAAATCCATAAAGGGGTATTTTAGCCTGAGCACAAGTTATAAGTAATTATTTTGCTTTTTAATTATAAGTTAAAAGAATGTAACAACTTCATTTTTAGTGTACAAAAATTTGCTTTAAAATTAATGTATACTTGGGGTATTTACATTTACTGTTATTACTTTAAGTAATTAATTAGCTTCATAATTACAAGAAGGAGCTTGTAGCTCATTTGTAATACCTTACACTGCTGAACCAAGCCACCAGAGTTCAAATCCCATACCCCATATTATTTTTAATATTGTTTTTATTTTGAACATTTAGAAAACCAAGAGTTTACACGTGCATATCTCACAAAAACCCTACTACACCCAAAGATGTAACATTGCCAGAGGTAGATAAACCATCGGGGGGATCCCGGCGGCCTGACTCGGCTAGGAATCGGCCCCGACTCAGTCCTCCGACAGAGTCACGGCCGAGTCGGCCGATTCCGGCGACGACCCCAACATGAAAGTTGTGTCTTTTCATATTCCCTATGCACCTGCAAAATTTCAGCCTCAGACCATTTCCAGAGCTCTTTTAAACCCCCAATTACTCCACTTTTAATATATTTTTAATACATTTTATCACATTTTTCATTTTAACCTTTCACCTACCCTAACCCTAGCCTAACCCTATAAATACCACCCCTACCCTCTACCCTCTCACCCAAAAATTCTGAGCCCGCTCTCTCAAAATTCCAAGAAAACTTGTGCTTTGAAAACAAGCTCGAGGCGAAGCTCCGGCGAAATCTACGGCAAACTTCCGGCGACGACGCAACACATCGGTGATTCCTCTACTTCCCTCTCACTCTCTTTTGTGATGTAAAACCCGTAAGTCCCAATTCCTGCCTATCTCTTCAATAAAAAAACATACGGTTTTACAAAACCCGACGGAATCGGAACAAATCCGATTTCCGATTCGGTTTCTTATAAAATTCCACTTCTCACTAATACGATCATATTTAAACTTCCACATGTTGACTATTAAACACTAATCAACCAAATTGATCAAGTTTCATCGCATGAAATGATGGCTATATTAATTTATCGTATTTTTCACTTAAATACCACATTGTTTCAATTCTACATTTAACTCCATTAAACTTGCTACACCTTTAAAGTAGAGCATGAGGTAATGACCTACCTCCTCACACACTCATATACAACCTAACACGATACCATCGAAAACTTAGAATACGGGAAAAACAAACATTTTCATTTAAATACCCTTTACTAAATAAAGCCATTTCTAAAAGATTTAGTATTGATACACTTTTTAAATAAATATCACTTATTATGAAAATAGGATAAAGTTGTGGACATCAGCCGTTTATCTAAACCTGACTTTGTGGTGTCTAGGGTAGGCAAGTGTCACGCCCCGCTTCCCAGAGTACGCAAGATTGGGCACGTGACATAGCCAACCATGCTACCTGTGGGTAGGAAGTATCCATCCACAGTCACATTACGGCTGTAGAGATATCAAGAACAAGATAAATAGACTATCTAACACATGTCCAAACCCAGAATAACAAGAGTCAATGATAAATAAGTGCGGAAGCAAATGATCCAATACAATAATAGAAAAGTACGTCCCATAATGCGGGCTCACATCTGGAAATAAAATGCAAGAAATAAACTAATCACTACAGAACTCACAAATCAGCCTGCTGGCTGAAGTACTCCTGCTCGGTCGGCGACAGTGGTAAAGAATCTGGGCCATGCAAAACCCAGACGTCAGCGCGTCATGTCAACCAATAACATAATATGAACATGGTAATAAGCAGTGCAGAAATAAACATGAAATAAGCAGTAGTATGTAACAAGCAGTGCAGGGTAGTGTGCAGTGGGTAACTAAACTGTTCTATCGGGTTTCTATTCTAAAGTCTTTGAAATCAATTCGAGCAATCCTCCATGTAACTCAAAGGATATGTCCCGTTACCCCCCGGGACCACGGATCAGGAAAATGGGAACCAATAACGGTTCTGTTCCGTTGCCCCCCGGGACCACGGATCAGGAATGTAAGAGTCACGAATGGCTCTGTCCCGTTACCTCCCGGGACCACGGATCAAGTAATACCCTTTTAAGTTACACTTTAGATTACCCGTTTGATTTCCCCATACCCCCAGGTTATGTATGTCAGGTCGGGTATTCAGTAGTCAAGGACTAATGCCAACACAGGATCAGGTAACAGGTCAGGTTTGTCTGGATAGACAACAGGAATGGTCCATGAGGACTCCAAGTCAGGTTTGTTGGCATTAGGCTTGAGATCAGGTAACAGGTCAGGCCATGGTACATCAGGTTAAGTCGATAGTAAAGGGTACCATGTCCGGTGCATCGGTATATATATATGTCATGTGTAGCAAGTTCAGGTCAATATGTAACACAATCGAGGGTGTGCTCACAACAGGCATAGAATCGAACAAGGAATAGCAGCAGGAAATAAACAATGAATTTAACAACAATAAGCAATTTATTTAATCACATTAGTGCATTAATATGGTGCAGTCGTATTGTCATATTAACAGGTTTGAGCACCCTTGCGGTGCAGTAAGTCACATGACTGTGCAATACTGTTATATCAATATCAGAATATAATAGAGCTACAAGTGTAAGGTTACCGTCCTTTAAACGGTAAATGTGATTAACGGGTAACTTCGTTATTAGGGTTAAAGTGGCAAAATGCGGTTTAGGTTAACTGTATCATGATATAAGTCATATTTCGTCAAATGAGAAAAGTAGCTACACCTAGTTAATTTTTGCAAGTTTAATGAGTCAAGCACACTTAATTTGTATAGCATAGCATGTAGCAAGTAATACTTGCCTCGACAGATCAAGAAACGGGTGTACGGAACGTCTCACGTCGGCGGAAAAAGTCGCGACGTGCGCACGGTACACGGAACGGATCCAAACAACGCACAAGGTGATCACACGGGTCAGGCACACTCGCTGGGTCGTCGGGATCGTCGACGTCGAGCCCGGCTCCGGCGAACTATGAAATACAAAAATCAAGAACTAAAGAAAAGAAAAGAAGGAAGAAGAAGAAAGGGGAATGAGGCTTACTGTTGTGGTGTTCTGTGGCAGAGGCGAGGCGAGGGATGACGACGGGGTGAAGGTCCCGACGATGGGGGTCGGGGTTTCTACAGGAGGCGTCGGGTTAGGGTTCTCGGTGATAGGTTGCAGGTGCAGGGATGAAGGTAGTGGTGGTTGTAGTGTCGGGGGTTTGCAAAGAGGTGAGAAGACGGAGATGGTGACGACGAGGGGTTGCCGGCGATCGGCAGTGAGGGGCTAGGGCTCGGGCGTCTTGGGTTCTTGGGTTGGGTTGCGACGGGGTGTTTGCAGGGTCATGGTCGGGGAAAAGGAGGAGAGGAGGTAGAGGTTGTGAGGATGAGGGTGAGCAGGTTGAGGTTGGGAGGTCGGCGACGAGGCTGGGGCTCAGCTTGGGTAGGGTTTTCTGTAGGTTGTGAGCTCGGGAGATGGGTTTGATGCGGGGTGAGGTTGCAGGCGTCGTCGGGGAGTGGAGAGAGGTGATGGAGGTGGAGGTGATGATAATGAGGACATGGAGACGAGGGGATCGGCGGTGGCGGCGATGGAGAAGGTGGTGCTGGGTTCTTGCGTGGGTTTTCTGGGAAAGAAGACGAAGGCGTAATAATATAGGGATAGAGAGAGAGAGAGGGTTAGAGAGAGAGAGAGAAAGAGAAATTAGAGAGAGAGAGACAGAGGAAGAGAGAGATAGATATAGAGAGGGATAGAGGTAGAGAGAGAGAGATGGAGGCGGGCCCACGAGGGTTTAAAACCCCTCGTGATTGGCTGAGCGAGGGATAAAGGAATTTTAAAAAAAGATTTCTTAAATACTAAAGTGATTTATACGTAACAGATTTGAGTTTTGAATATATATTATAGTTTAGAATATTTAATTAAATTGGGATTTTGGCGCTAAATGAAACATTTCCAAATCGCGCCCGGGTTGCGCCCAAAAATTTGAAATTTAAATAATAGGATTTTAAGCGGGTCCCAAATTTTAAAATGAGATGTTTTATGATTAAAAAGCATGCCCCCAAGTCGGACACTTGCACGCGCGCGTAGCCGTCCAAACTCGCCCGTTTCACCGAACGGGATGAAAACTCGACGCGCGGACGCTACCACGCGGCTAGGGGTGACGTGTAGGCCAATATAGATATTTTTAATTTTACTTTAGGTGTTAAAATTTGTTATATGCAAAACTGACTTAGCCGGTTAAAATTTTGCAACAAGAACCAAACAAGCAAGTTAAATGAAATGAGCAATGTCGATCACTCAACTAGTAACAGAAATAGTAGTATTGGGCTCGGGTGTTACATCATACCCAACTACAAAAAGAATTTCGTCCTCGAAATTCCAAGATTACAAGATAGATAACTACAGGAAAAGGTGATGAAACTTCTGCCGGATCTCGTCTTCTCGCTCCCAAGTGGATTCTCCATGCGATCGATTACCCCAAGAAACTAGCACAAGGGGGAAAACCTTGTTCTTAAGAACCTTCTCCCTTCGATCCTTGATTTCAACCGGTCGCTCCTCAAAAGTTAGGTCCTCCCGTACAGTTAACTCCGAGTGATCCAAGACGTGGGTTTCATCTCGAACATACCTTCGTAGTTGAGATACATGAAACACATCGTGCACACCTGCCAAGGACTGTGGTAACGCCAAACGGTACGCTACCTTTCCTACACGTTCCAATATCTCGAAGGGTCCAACGAATCGAGGACTAAGCTTTCCCCGACTCCCAAAGCGAATCACTCCTCTAGTCGGTGATATCTTCAAGAATACCAAATCACCTATGGCGAACTCTAGAGGTCTTCTTGACGTGTCAGCCCAACTTTTCTGTCTGTCTTGAGCTGCCTTCATATGCTTCCTGATTGTATTCACCTTCTCGACTGTCTGTACCACCAAATCTGGTCCTAGCAATCTTCGTTCACCAACGTCATCCCAACAAACAGGTGAACGGCACTTACGACCATATAAAGCTTCAAACGGAGCCATCTGAATAGTCGCTGGGAAACTATTGTTGTAGGAAAACTCCACCAAGTGTAGGTGATCCTCCCAAGAACCCTTGAAGTCCAACATGCATGCTCTCAACATATCTTCAAGAGTTTGGATCGTTCTCTCCGACTGACCATTAGTTTGAGGATGATAAGCTGTGCTAAACTTCAATCGAGTCCCCAAAAATTTCCTGTTAACTCCTCCAGAAGTGTGATAAGAACCGAGTGTCCTGATCGGACACGATGCTTACCGGTACTCCATGCAATCTTACAATCTCCTGCATGTACCGCTCTGCCAAAGTCTCCGTTGATTGACCAACCCGAAAAGGAATAAAGTGAGCTGCTTTGGTCAACCGATCGACAATCACCCATACTGCATTGTTGCCCTTTGGACTCCGCGATAAAGCTGTCATGAAATCCATGGTTATATGTTCCCACTTCCACTGAGGAATCGGAAGTGGTTGTAACAAACCAGCAACCCTTTGGTGTTCAGTCTTGACTTGCTGACATACCAAGCACTTAGCCACGAAGCGAGCAATCTCCCGTTTCATACCTTCCCACCATAATTGCTGTCGAATATCTTGGTACATCTTTGTACCTCCCGGATGTACAGAGTAAGCTGAACTGTGTGCCTCCTTCATAAGCTCTTCACGCACATCCCCCTTTGGCGCACACACACGGCTACCATACCTCAACGAACCATCTTCGTGGACCAGTAAATCTGTTCGTAGTCCGGCTTCAACCTGCTCTCGAAACTTTTGCAGTCTAGGATCCTGCGATTTTGCCGCTTTAATCTTCTCAACTAAGGACGACTGTACTTGCAACTGCATCAACTGTCCCGCAGAATGTGGTAGCACCACCTCCAAGTCAAATCTTCGAAAAATCCGCAATGATCTCCCTCTGCGTAGTCAATACCTGAATCGCTGGTAACCGACTAAGCGCATCCGGCACGACGTTAACTTTTCCCGGATGGTACTTAAGATCAAGGTCGTAGTCGGCCATCAGCTCCAACCATCTGCGTTGCCTCATGTTCAACTCCTTCTGAGTGAACACATACTTCAGACTCTTGTGATCTGTAAAACTTCGACTTTCTCGCCCAAAAGGTAGTGTCTCCAAATTTTCAAGGCGAAGATCACAGCCGCAAGCTCCAAGTCATGAGTCGGGTAATTCTTCTCATGGGTCTTCAGTTGTCTTGATGCGTAAGCTACGACCTTCCCATTCTGCATCAAAACACATCCCAATCCTTTTCCAGATGCGTCGCTGTGAATCACCAGTCCTCCGGAATTGTCTGGTACGGTCAGGATAGGGGCGGTTATCAACTTCTGCTTCAACGTCTCGAAAGCCAATGCACATCTATCCGTCCAAACCAAAGATACTTCTTTGCGCGCAAGCTTGGTCAACGGTTCTGCTAAACGAGCGAAGTTCTCCACAAATCTCCTGTAGTATCCGGCCAAACCAAGGAACTTCTTATCTCAGCCACATTTCTTGGAATAGGCCAATCTCGAACTGCTGCAATCTTTTCTGGATCGACGGCAATGCCATCGCCAGACACAACATGCGCCAAAAACCTTACTTACTCCAGCCAAAACTCGCACTTACTTATCTTCGCATACAATTTCTGCTGTTTCAACGTCTGCAGTGCGATCTTCAAATGCTCAGCATGCTCTTCAAAACTCTTCGAGTAAACCAGAATATCGTCAATGAATACCACAATAAACTGGTCCAAGAACGGTGAAAAGATTCGGTTCATCAAATCCACGAATATTGCCGGCGCATTCGTTACTCCGAAGGGCATCACTAGATACTCGAAATGTCCATACCGAGTTCGAAACGCCGTCTTGCAAATGTCTTCTGCTTTCACTCGGACCTGATGATATCCGGATCGCAAATCCAGTTTCGAGAATACCATCGCGCCACTAAGCTGCTCAAAAAGTTCTCCAATGCGAGGGATCGGGTACTTGTTCTTAATAGTCACCCGGTTTAATTCTCGATAGTCGATGCACATCCTTCTCGTGCCATCCTTCTTCTTTACCAAAAGAACTGGAGCTCCCCAAGGCGAGTTGCTGCTTCGAATCCAACCCTTTTTAAGTAATTCACCAACTTGCTTCTTAACCTCTTCCAATTCCACTGGTGCCATTGGGTAATAAGCTTTAGATACTGGCGCTGCACCAGGAATAAGGTCAATCGCGAACTCCACGTCTCGCTTCGGCGGTAAGCCCGATATATCTTCAAATACGTCCATAAAGTCGCGAACAACTGCCGGCTCTTCACCACGATCAACTTCCATAGCTGCAAGAACACTGTTTGTCAGCCTAGCCCTAAACTCGACTGGACCGACAGAACTGCTTCCTTACCGCAACTGCTGTCTGCATCGTTGGCCGCGAAAGGTCCAGCGAAACTAATGAGTCTCGTCCATTCTGCTGCATGCACGTCCACGGGTGCTCCATTCTGCCTTAGTCCGATGAACTTCTCTTCCATTTCCTCCCGTGCAGTCCGCGAGAAGAATTTCTCCAGGAAACTCTTAGATAAATCTGCCCAACTGATCGGCTTGGGCAAGAGGGTCTCCTCCATAAGCCACCACTCTCGGGCGTAATCCACTAGCTGAGTGCGCACCACATCAATTCTTTTGTCAACTGGAATTTGTGCCGCAATCAGCAAATTCTCCGTGTCGACTAGCCACTGCTCGGCTGGCAACGGCTCCTCCAACCAGTGAATGTAGTCGGACCCAAACGTCTGAAATCTGCCACGGTCCCTACTCGGTCAACTGGTTTAGCTCCAGTGTTGTTAACAGACTGCCGAACGATCTGCAAACCTTCCTGAAACGAATCTGCTTGTTGCTGGATCAGCTCGGTCTATTTCTTTGATTCTCCAGCATTCCTCTTATCACTCCAAGCATGGCGGCTTCGTCCACACGCCTCTGGTACGTCTTCAAATTCTTACCTGCCATAATCCTGAACTCAAAACACCCAACATTAGCATGATGATAGATTTTGAATATAGATCAAGTCTAGGACTCCAAGATACTTAAATAGAGTACCGCATTGTAACTATGCCGCGGTATCATAGCCACAATTACTTAACTCCACCCAAGTCGCCCAAGTCCTAGGGATAACAAGAAATCAGGTTTTCGAGTCGACATGCAAAGTAAGTTTGCAAGTCGTAAAAGATATAATCAGGAAGAATGTGATTCAAGAATGGTAAAACGGTCAAGGTGGCAGGATATGTTTCCTAAACACGGGTATTCTGATTCGTGTATTGGGTACAATACCCAACTACAAAAGAATCAACCCGACTAACCTATGGCTCTGATACCATTCTGTCACGCCCCACCCTCAATACAGAGAATATTGTCCGCTTTGGCCGAAACCGCATGGTTTTTCCCTTTAGAGCGAACCGGACCCGACCAGGGGCCACTTCCCAGGAGGTCACCCATCCCAAGACTTCCCTGGCCCGAGCACGCTTAACTACGGAGTTCTCAAGCTCCTGTAGTTCCGGTTCACTTAAAAGGCGCCTCTGTATTGAAGAGTGGTATCATTCCATTTATAGTACAGATCTGCCCCCTTTCGGAATGTATTCCGAAGAGTCCCCATTGTTCTACAGTGGGTCCCACGGACTCAAGAGGTGGCCCCCACGGATTCAAGAGGTGGCCCCCGCCCACTTAACACGACACTTGGTGTGGCACTTTGTTCTGTGTGGCACTTTGCTCCGTGAGCAAGAACCGGGTCCCGACATTCTCCCCACCTTTGAACAATGGTTCGTCCTCGAACCACAGACCTACTATTGAGGGACCGGCTCTGATACCATTCTGTGCCGCGGTATCATAGCCACAATTACTTAACTCCACCCAAGTCGCCCAAGTCCTAGGGATAACAAGAAATCAGGTTTTCGAGTCGACATGCAAAGTAAGTTTGCACGTCGTAAAAGATATAATCAGGAAGAATGTGATTCAAGAATGGTAAAACGGTCAAGGTGGCAGGACATGTTTCCTAAACACGGGTATTCTGATTCGTGTATTGGGTACAATACCCAACTACAAAAGAATCAACCCGACTAACCTATGGCTCTGATACCAAAAGAACCATGTCACGCCCCGCTTCCCAGAGTACGCAAGATTGGGCACGTGACATAGCCAACCATGCTACCTGTGGATAGGAAGTATCCATCCACAGTCACATTACGGCTGTAGAGATATCAAGAACAAGATAAATAGACTATCTAACACATGTCCAAACCCAGAATAACAAGAGTCAATGATAAATAAGTGCGGAAGCAAATGATCCAATACAATAATAGAAAAGTACGTCCCATAATGCGGGCTCACATCTGGAAATAAAATGCAAGAAATAAACTAATCACTACAGAACTCACAAATCAGCCTGCTGGCTAAAGTACTCCTGCTCGGTCGGCGACAGTGGTAAAGAATCTGGGCCATGCAAAACCCAGACGTCAGCGCGTCATGTCAACCAATAACATAATATGAACATGGTAATAAGCAGTGCAGAAATAAACATGAAATAAGCAGTAGTATGTAACAAGCAGTGCAGGGTAGTGTGCAGTGGGTAACTAAACTGTTCTATCGGGTTTCTATTCTAAAGTCTTTGAAATCAATTCGAGCAATCCTCCATGTAACTCAAAGGATATGTCCCGTTACCCCCCGGGACCACGGATCAGGAAAATGGGAACCAATAATGGTTCTGTCCCGTTGCCCCCCGGGACCACGGATCAGGAATGTAAGAGTCACGAATGGCTCTGTCCCGTTACCCCCCGGGACCACGGATCAAGTAATACCCTTTTAAGTTACACTTTAGATTACCCGTTTGATTTCCCCATACCCCCAGGTTATGTGTGTCAGGTCGGGTATTCAGTAGTCAAGGACTAATACCAACACAGGATCAGGTAACAGGTCAGGTTTGTCTGGATAGACAACAGGAATGGTCCATGAGGACTCCAAGTCAGGTTTGTTGGCATTAGGCTTGAGATCAGGTAACAGGTCAGGCCATGGTACATCAGGTTAAGTCGATAGTAAAGGGTACCATGTCCGGTGCATCGGTATATATATATGTCATGTGTAGCAAGTTCAGGTCAATATGTAACACAATCGAGGGTGTGCTCACAACAGGCATAGAATCGAACAAGGAATAGCAGCAGGAAATAAACAATGAATTTAACAACAATAAGCAATTTATTTAATCATATTAGTGCATTAATATGGTGCAGTCGTATTGTCATATTAACAGGTTTGAGCACCCTTGCGGTGCAGTAAGTCACATGACTGTGCAATACTGTTATATCAATATCAGAATATAATAGAGCTACAAGTGTAAGGTTACCGTCCTTTAAACGGTAAATGTGATTAACGGGTAACTTCGTTATTAGGGTTAAAGTGACAAAATGCGGTTTAGGTTAACTGTATCATGATATAAGTCATATTTCGTCAAATGAGTAAAGTAGCTACACCTAGTTAATTTTTGCAAGTTTAATGAGTCAAGCACACTTAATTTGTATAGCATAGCATGTAGCAAGTAATACTTGCCTCGACAGATCAAGAAACGGGTGTACGGAACGTCTCACGTCGGCGGAAAAAGTCGCGACGCGCGCACGGTACATGGAACGGATCCAAACAACGCACAAGGTGATCACACGGGTCAGGCACACTCGCTGGGTCGTCGGGATCGTCGACGTCGAGCCCGGCTCCGGCGAACTATGAAATACAAAAATCAAGAACTAAAGAAAAGAAAAGAAGGAAGAAGAAGAAAGGGTAATGAGGCTTACTGTTGTGGTGTTCTGTGGCAGAGGCGAGGCGAGGGATGACGACGGGGTGAAGGTCCCGACGATGGGGGTTGGGGTTTCTACAGGAGGCGTCGGGTTAGGGTTCTCGGTGATAGGTTGCAGGTGCAGGGATGAAGGTAGTGGTGGTTGTAGTGTCGGGGGTTTGCAACGAGGTGAGAAGACGGAGATGGTGACGACGAGGGGTTGCCGGCGATCGGCAGTGAGGGGCTAGGGCTCGGGCGTCGTGGGTTCTTGGGTTGGGTTGCGACGGGGTGTTTGCAGGGTCATGGTCGGGGAAAAGGAGGAGAGGAGGTAGAGGTTGTGAGGATGAGGGTGAGCAGGTTGAGGTTGGGAGGTCGGCGACGAGGCTGGGGCTCAGCTTGGGTAGGGTTTTCTGTAGGTTGTGAGCTCGGGAGATGGGTTTGATGCGGGGTGAGGTTGCAGGCGTCGTCGGGGAGTGGAGAGAGGTGATGGAGGTGGAGGTGATGATAATGAGGACATGGAGACGAGGGGATCGGCGGTGGCGGCGATGGAGAAGGTGGTGCTGGGTTCTCGCGTGGGTTTTCTGGGAAAGAAGACGAAGGCGTAATAATATAGGGATAGAGAGAGAGAGAGGGTTAGAGAGAGAGAGAGAGAAAGAGAAATTAGAGAGAGAGAGAAACAGAGGAAGAGAGAGATAGATATAGAGAGGGATAGAGGTAGAGAGAGAGAGATGGAGGCGGGCCCACGAGGGTTTAAAACCCCTCGTGATTGGCTGAGCGAGGGATAAAGGAATTTTAAAAAAAGATTTCTTAAATACTAAAGTGATTTATACGTAACAGATTTGAGTTTTGAATATATATTATAGTTTAGAATATTTAATTAAATTGGGATTTTGGCGCTAAATGAAACATTTCCAAATCGCGCCCGGGTTGCGCCCAAAAATTTGAAATTTAAATAATGGAATTTTAAGCGGGTTCCAAATTTTAAAATGAGATGTTTTATGATTAAAAAGCATGCCCCCAAATCGGACACTTGCACGCGCGCGTAGCCGTCCAAACTCGCCCGTTTCACCGAACGGGATGAAAACTCGACGCGCGGACGCTACCACGCGGCTAGGTGTGACGTGTAGGCCAATATAGATATTTTTAATTTTACTTTAGGTGTTAAAATTTGTTATATGCAAAACTGACTTAGCCGGTTAAAATTTTGCAACAAGAACCAAACAAGCAAGTTAAATGAAATGAGCAATGTTGAACACTCAACTAGTAACAGAAATAGTAGTATTGGGCTCGGGTGTTACAGCAAGTGAGAAAGATAATTTTAAAAGGCCCGTCTCACGGTGATTCGTGAGCGGATCCCTCTTTTCTTCACTTGTACTTACCTGGCCACAATTGGCGGTGAAGAGGCGATTTGAGGCATCTCACTACTTGTCGTTTTGGACCAGTTAGGAATAGTTTAGTTGACTTTGGAGCCCCTAGAACATAGAATACGGAAAATTGACTTCTTTACAAATAAATACCACTTACTTCATAAAACCGTTTTCTAAAAGATTAGTATTTATACAATCTTTGCAAAGCGCCGCTACAACCCATTTTGGGGAACCCGTTCGGGATGGTGCAGATTATTGCACATTCTCGGGCTTAGTAGTGCGAGATTCAGACCTCCGCAAGGAGCATTCGGTCTCGAAGGATTTAAAATACGATATCTTAAGAAAATGAGATTTTTAGAATATAAAAAATATATTAAAATTATTTTTGTATAAATATATGTTTATTTATTATTAAAATACCTATTTTGTTATGATATAAATATTCCACCTTTTTCTAAATATCACAAGAATCAATTTTACACTAAAATACCACGAATTCCATATAAATCAATATTACAAATAAATACCTTTATTTATGAATTTAGGATATTTTCATTAGAAATATCACAATATAAAATCCACATTCATTACAACCCTAAATATGAATAATAAATGCTTGGGGTATATTTTGAAAAAGTATATAAAGCTATTTTTACATAAGCCCCCCTCAAGTTCTATAAATTACCCTAAGCACCCTGGTAAACATAGGTTTAAGCGGAACCAATCTCTTGAGCCTCAGGGAGCCGGAGAAGTGGGTGCTTGCCTATCTAAGGTAGACAAATTAATAAAAACAATCAGGACTTCAAGTTACTTTGCTGATTGTCTGACTCAGTTTGAATCTCGGTATAATCTGACTTGAATATACTTCAAGTACAATCTACAATCTACAATCTTCAATATTACAATTCAACCTGAATCCATGAATCCAATTATCAATCTATACAACTTGACTGAACCGAACCATGGATATACATTCCATTTACATGGTTCTCCAGTTATTCCATTTACATGATTCTACGGTTACATCCGTTTACTGATATCATGGTTTCGGTCAGTCAACCAATTATACAATCAATACAATTTACAAGACAAACAATACAATCAAAACACTATGAGGCTTAAGGGGTAGATTGGTACGGAAGGTGTTAAAAGTGGCACGAGACGGTAAGATTAAGACACCTAACCTGTATTCCGTGGCTCAACGGTTCTTTGAGTTCCTGATACCTTAGTCTCCGGGGCAAGTGAGACTCCTCTCGTATACACCGGCATCCTTCTGTACCAAGCTACAAATAACAGTGTGAACACTAAATACAACAATATAACAATATAATACAACTGTAAAAGCTACTCTCTCTCTCTCTCTCACTCTCTGTCCATTCTATTTCTCCTCTTATCTTTGGGACTTACCGAGCGATCTGTTCGCTGACGACATTCTATTTCTTTCTTCTTTGAATGTCGTCAGGTGATTTGGAACCGTCAGAGATCGAGCTAACTGCAGAAGACTTGGATCAGTATAGCGAAGACCCTGAGCTCTAGACATTGTACATTTTCTTTTCAGTACCTTTAATTTCCTGTCATGCCATTGTTTAGGCATTGCTTTTATTTCAGTTGTATTTCCTTTCCATGCATTGTACAAAAGAATGTTAATAAATAAAGTTGCTGTTTTTATTATACCTTGTCTCTTGTGTATATTTTCTTTTATATTGCTTAGCTACGCTTAGCGTATTTGCTTCTGAGTAAATACGTAGCGGACCAGTCGTGTCCCCTTCGTCGTATACTGGGAAGCGGGGTGTGACAGGTTTTGTTGGTGGCCCATGCAGGTCCGAGCTGTATAAAACCCTATTATGCAGTTCTGTTCTGCGTGAACAAACCTAAGCAATATAACACAAGAACCAGCAACTAAAACATTCTTTACAATTCATATTCCTTGAATCTTACAATTTTATATTCCTTGAATCTTATCATTTCATATACTTTGAATCTGTCCTAACCTAAAATTTTCATTTAAAGTTATGGATTCACCAAACAACACCAACACCAATGTCAACAACACACCTCCACCACTACCTCTCACACCTGCTGTTCCCGCGCCACTCAACGAGCAAATGGTTCTGCTTGAGGCAATCCACAGCCTCCTAGAGAGACAACAGCAGCTCTTGAACCATTCCGAGGCTGAAGCACCGGGGGTGAAGCAATTCAGAGCTTTACATCCCAAACAGTTCTTAGGAAAGGGGAGCCCACTGGAAGCTGAGGAATGGGCTCAAAATATCGAGGATGATCTGGCAGCAGCACAAGTGCCAGAAATAGCTTGGGTCCGAGTTGCGAAACTGCAACTCACGGACAATGCACGGAACTGGTGGAAGGCGGAAGAAAGCCGTCTTGATCAGCCCATTGAATGGAAGACTTTTCGCGATAAGTTCGACGCGAAGTACTTCCCTGTGACTGCCAGGTTTGCCATGGAACAATAGTTCATTCATCTACAACAAGGTTCGATGTGGGACAAGTCAGTAGATAAGCATGACGCTGAATTCACCATGCTCAGTCGGTAAGATATGTCACCGTAATTCAAATTTTTAATATCACATACTACACAGCCAACACAAGACCGTAACAGATTTGCGGCACATTTGATACCAACAGACGAGATCAGAGCCCATCGCTTTCAACAAGGTTTGGACACGGAAATTCAGGCTGCACTAGCCACAGGGAAATTTCCAACTCATGAGGATGCTCTGGAAGCTGCCCGCAGTTATGAGGCAGTGATAAAAGCAAGGGGCAGACCTCAATCTACCGGTTTGAAACGCCCTGCCACTCAAATGGCAGGAGGAGCCTCTTCCAGGACAACGTTCGAACCCAAGGGAACTGAAGAACCCAATAACCAGCCAAGACCACATTTCTGTTTCCATTGCAAGAGAGATGGACATTTGATAAAGGACTGTAGGTGCGCAAAAGGCCTGTGCCTAGTTTGTGGTGCGTCCAATCACAGAATTGAGACCTGTCCATATAGATACAACTCAGCTCACACACCTACCAACTACCCGCAGCGGCCAGCTATCCAGGCTTCTGAAACTCGTCCTGCATTCCCAGAACCGCCTCCACACAGAACTCCTGCACAGCCTACTCGCCAATTCTAACAGGCAATGAGGAACATACCTCGAGGGCAGAGAAACAAGCCCCAAGGACAGAATGTGCCTCCAGCTAGAAAGAAGGTACCACGGCAACAGACTTTCACATTAGCAGCCGTAGAAGCCGAGACTGTAGGTCAAGGTAACATCGGTAAGCCTTTTTCACATTTTTAAAACCCTTGCACCACTTTGTTATTTTTTTACACACTGTTAGTACTTCAGTCACTAAACTTTCTTGAATCTGTTATACTTTCCTTTTACAAATTTCGAGGACAGAATTTTTATAAGGATGGTAGAATGTAACAACCCTAAATTTCCAATACAAGTTTTTACAAAAAATTTTCAAAAATCCATAAAGGGGTATTTTAGCCTGAGCACAAGTTATAAGTAATTATTTTGCTTTTTAATTACAAGTTAAAAGAATGTAACAATTCCATTTTTAGTGTACAAAAATTTGCTTTAAAATTAATGTATACTTGGGGCATTTACATTTACTGTTATTACTTAAAGTAATTAATTAGCTCCATAATTACAAGAAAGAGCTTGTAGCCCATTGGTAATACCTTGCACTGCTGAACCAAGCCACCAGAGTTCAAATCTCATACCCCACATTATTTTTAATATTGTTTTTATTTTGAACCTTTAGAAAACCAAGAGTTTATACGTGCATATCTCACAAAAACCCCACTTCACCCAAAGATGTAACATTGCCAGAGGGTAGATGAACCGTCGGGGGGATCCCGGCGGCCTGACTCGGCCGGGAATCGGCCAAATCGGCCCAGACTAGGCCGACTCCGTCCTCCGACCGAGTCACGGCCGAGTCGGCCGATTCCGGCGACAACCCCAACATGAAAATTGTGTCTTTTCATATTCTCTATACACCTACAACAGGCGTGCACGAAACGATATCCGCTGCATCCCCTGTGCATGGAACAAAAGTGTATTAAATAATATCAAGAGCAACGGGGTGCACAAAATAAATTTCAAGTGCATCGGGGTGCACAAAATAAATTTCAAGTGCATCGGGGTGCATAAAATCAAAACGTGCAACTGGTGTCCACGAAAACATACCAAGTATACCTAGGGTAAATATATATATAAAATCATTTAACCATGTGCATCTGATATACATGGAAATATCAGTGTAGTGCATCCGGTGTACACAACACTCCAATCGAGTGCAGTTATCTCGCATGAAAATCTCAACAAGTGCACCTGGTGTGCACAAAACATAAACCAAAGTGAAATCACTATCCATGGAAATCTCATCAAGTGCACCCGGTGTGCACAAAACATAATATAACCCTCAAATCCTCAAAGATGAATATATCAAAATAACGAACGTTGAGTTGTTCTTTCTTCAATATTGGAAACAAAATATTTGGATCATAAAAATGAAATTCGAACTCAAATGATATCGAAGTATATTCTCTTCAATGTCGAAAGGTGTTTATACCACTGGAATTGGCATAGCAAGGATTACTACTTGCCGTCTGCCACGTTCTAACGTTCACTGTCTCTGAATTCTGATTCCTCTTGCGGATCCCTGATACTATGGCTTCTTTATGCAATCGTCCTGTGAGGATCAACGACACCATTCTTCTTATTCCTGATACATCCCATCACATCTTCTTGGCCAGTAGTCCCGTCTCTCGTAACGCAACATGTTGATGACGGAAATCGCTATCCTCTGCTTGTGTGCTAACAACTGATTCCTGGGTCCAATCTTACTTATTATCAACTTTCAGAAAGAACCCCTTCAAGTCTCCTGCTGATCTCAGTTATCCAGCCTGCCCGGAACTAACACTCATTTTTTTAATCCACTTTCTCTTTAGTAACGATTGTCATTTCCTTAAGATTTTCCCTAAAAGTATGGTCGTACTCTCTTCTGCATTTGCTTTGAATCTTTAATATCGGCGGTGAAGAACAACGGTCCACTAAAATTCTGCATCAATCTCCTATTTCATAAATTTCCAATATCAACCACTTAAAGAGCGTATCTCGACTATCTGGCGAGTTGCAAGTCATACTCGATCATGACCATGCCCGGAGCCTTACAAGATTTCCAAAAACACGAATCCGGCATCTCTGATACTCTGTAGAAGAATCTGACTAAGCTCACCTTCGAAAACTCGTCCCAATTTGTCGGAGGAAAACTTACTGTACGATCTCTTTCTCAAGCGACCTGCATCTGTTCTGAGCAAGACCCATTAGAAGAAACAAATCAATTTCACCGATCTCGTAACTGAAGCACCACAACGGATTAAAAGTCCCAACCATCCCACATCTGATCGGCTACGAATCCTTCTGATCCATCTACTCTTGTAAACATCGTCAACCTTTAATTTCGTGAACTCTGGAAACAACATCTTGATAACCTCAGCAATGTTTGTTATCACTATCTGAACAGAACGCAACACCACGATCTTCGAAGAGGGGAAAAACATCACGCCTCAAGTCCGGCTGATCTCTAGCAATGCCTCTACCATCTGGTGCGGATCTTGAAGAAACTCGCTTCAATATTAGAACTCGATCAATATCAATAAACGACGTGTCTCCATATTATTGGAATGTCATCCTGGTCAGCCTTTGTCCCAGACAAGTCTATTCTGACCATAACTCTAACCGCAGCACTCTCGGCTCCCGTAAACATGGTGACCGAAACAATCATCATGCACTGACGAGGATAGATCAACGGAATGAATAGAAGGAAGATCTCAAGATATAAATTTTAAGGTAACTTAGGCGGAGTATCATATCGTAAATATACCGCAGAACATATGTACGGTACGTCACTCTACTTAGTACCTACTCCATCAACCAAGGTCATCCTACATAACGAAAGTTCGGGTATAAGACCCCCAAAGTCAAGTCTAAGTCCTATAAGGTAAATCAAGCGCATGCCTAGATCCCATATAGCCAACCTAGACTCAAACAAAGGTTACACTAAACGCTCTGATACCAACTTTGTCACGACCCAAATGTGGCACGTGACCGGCACTTAAATCACGTGATATCTAAAGACGTGGACGCGGTTCAAGTAAGCCGAAACCCGGAATCTAAACCCTTTTAAAAATATTGGAGGTGAGTTTAAAATAGTCATTAGATTGAATCAGTTTAAATAATATTTAAATTTAACTAAGTGTGGTTGAAAAAAAGCATCTCTGAAGTTTTGAAATTCGATAGCACCTCCTTTGCCTTTTTATATAAACTGATACAACATAATAATATAACTAGCATCCCAACGGGAGCTAGCCTCCACGTCTAAACGATGGAGCAGCCAAACAATCTATATCAGAAGTCGACTTTAATGAGTGCAACTTCACAAATTCTAAGTTTCGATTCTAAGTCCACAATATACCATTTCTAAATTGATGGAGATTTCACTAGATACCAGAATATATGAATAATCAAGGGTGAGTATGATACAATAATAACCCACTTACCAATTAATCACCGAAAAGAATGTGTGCCCAAGCCGCTGAAATTCAAGCGGTAAAACCTGCAAGAAACTGTGGCACAACGGGGATGAGTTGCCAACTCAGTGAATAAAAGTACATCTAAAGGTAGAAATCGAAATGCACGACGATACCTAGGTCATAAGTATAGTACTACCATAATCTGTACTAATATAATATTATATGCATATGTATGATAATGCCACACTATCTGTCATGCGACCCTAAGTAGAATATATGTATAGGTACTGTCCCCCGGATCAGTCCTGGTTGGCTACAATAACTGAAATCTAGCTGTGTACCTCATGATAGAATTCATATCGATATATATGGATGTCTAACATCGACATCCGAAATCAGAATCTCTCGTGCCCAGTATCGACACGTAAATGCAGATACCGTCGACACCATCTCAATAGATGATCGCCACCCGATATCCTTGGCCCCGATCGGTATCCCCTGGATATCCACCGTGCCCAATCGAACCCCGGCCAGTATCCCCAGGATATCTGCCGTGCTCGTCTCTATCTCCGGTATCGAGTATCCTCGCTAGGCTCCCCGCCTATAACGCGGCTTTCCTACCCCTCGGTCTCGAACCGGGTCCACCATGTATCCGACTGTATATCTCCCCCACTCAGTCCGGATAATAACAAGTCCGAAACCGTATAGCCTCCCCACTCGGTTCGGAATAAAATACTCAGAAAACATAAAGCTCATGGTGGACTCCAAATCATCATATCCAAAAATATCAAGTAAAGAAAGAGAATATTTGCATGGATTATCCCGATGATATATTATATATATACATATATAACAGCGTCACATACCACTGATATATATCATCAAACATAAAACGTCCATAAACTCATAAAATCAAATATAACATTCATAGTACTGGTATTCACAGTGCTTAACAGATAAAAGTGCGTAAATAAATCATACAATCAAATAAATGTATCAATCCTACTGTGTCATGGTAATACTAATGATGTGTAGTGTAACATACACGTCTGTGCTCGTGCAACATGGCAATCATTAGTATTTGTGTACGTGTTCTAAAGGTGTAATATCAACATCTACATACGTATTACGGAGTATAACAGTTCTACAGTGACATTGCAGTACCAATGAGGTGTAGTGTAACATATACGTATGTGCTCGTGCAACATAATACTCATTGGTAATTGTGCAGTGTTCTATCAGAGTGTTCGTATCACGGAAAAGTATAATGTTGATAGAAATAACGTGAACATGTAAAGTAAATCTAAGTGTAACCGATAACTATAACTATCTGCTATGAGCTATACCTTTAACTTTGAAAATGGAACGAAACGTTGGTTTTGAGATAAAGAAGCTACTTTAAGTTAAATAGATATTCATTTTGGAAATTGGTACCGCATCCTTGTATTTTATCATTAAAAGAGAAACGAATCGTAGTTTTTAAAAGAATATTGCTCACACCAGTATTACATCCTAAAACGGAATATAATCTAACTCTACGAGTCTAAAGGAAACTTGGCCGCCATTCGGCATACTAATCTCATCATTATCAATACAGTATAATATCTCGTACAATACCTCACATTATCACTGTATCTCAATTCATCCCTAGTACGGCATGATCTTTCGTACCAATTTACCAACCAATCCTTAAACTATATGCGAATGAGTATTCTGCTAGATGCAATTAATTTCCAATATCCATGTCTTGAATAATTACTAAAACTACTATATATCATACTACTATTTATAAGGTTGCGGGGGTGCTATACGCCATCCACCCGACTTCTCCCGTAGATGTAAATCTACTCACCAACTTGATGAGCTTGCTGAAATCCATGCTGCTAAGTTCGTCAACTCCGTCTCGGAAATCCTTTGCGATCGCATATATAATCGTATTTAAAATCACACCGATGTAAATATCATACTCAAAACCAAAATAACGAGCTAAGCACCCGTAGGTTAGAACCTACAGCTCACTTACCCCAAAGATGATCAATTGCCCCTGAACTTAACGTACGAACGTCAACGTTTCACTTGCGGTACAGAAATACGGAAAATCATATCGAAATACCAGAAACTTTAAATAAAACCCAACTGAACATTTCTAGATTTCTCTGTATGAATATTGGGACAATTCAAACAATACAAAAAATCATAATTTTCCTATACAAAGGCACAGAAGAAAAACCAACACCAAACACCCAAGGGGGGCCGGTGATCTCGGAAAAAGGCTATATGTCGCTGGGTCAACCAATGACTTATGGGCTCGGGCTTTAAGTTAAGTCTTCTAGTGGTCCTATGATACTTATGGTGTTGCTAGTTTTTATAGTGATTACACCTATTGGTTCCAGATTCAATTGCAGTGAGCTAGATATCACAAAATCCCAGTTTATGATACCGCACAAACTAAACATGCTACGTGTCGATATCGTGGGTTAACTGAACTTAAGTTAATCTGAGCTAGCCCTATTTTGGTCATAACGGGTAAAACAGAACTCATGATACGATATGTCCGTGTCGTTTATATTAGCTTCTAGATTTCACATGCTGATAAACTAACTTAAACTAGCAATACCAAACATCCTAATATACATACAGAGAGCTACCCTAAAAATCACAATACCCAACTCACTCAAATAAACGGCGAGCTCGGATTTTCCCATCATGTCGCCGGCCAAAATCCGAGCAACTGGGTTCGTCTTCCTAGGGTTTATTCTAGGTCTAATTTACAAGGTTAAGGCACTGTTTGGTTTTTCTAATTTACATCTAAACTACAGCAGATTTTACACAGAACCTATATTTATCAAAATACGATATTTCCGATATCCAATTTCTATATTTAAACTTTTCAGAACTAGAATTCTACAGAGTTTAGAGATTATACCTATAGAGATTGTGTAAAATGTAACACCAGCTCATGAATTGTGTGTGGGAGCATCTAAGTCTTGTAGGGGCTTCTAGCTTGATGGTGTGCACAACTTTGATGAAGGGATTCATTTTTTCTCCATTTGAAGTGATGGACACTTAGGAAATTTTAGTTTGGAGCTTGATGAATGTGTTGTGTTCAGTTAAGATCACTAAGGGATTTTCTATGTATTGTTTGGTGTAGAGAAAGTATGATGTGGAGGTTGAGAGGTGGAGGTGTCATGGAGGAATAAGGAGGTGTCATCTAGAGGAAGTGTGATACATTCATGCAAGGAGGAGGTTTGAAACTTGAATCATGTCATGCAAGTATGAAGTGTCACCTAGTTTAGGTTATACCATGAGTGTGAATTAAGTTTAACCATGACCTTTACCCTTTTTCACTTAAACCCTCATAAACTTCCAATTTCCAAAATTAACTAAACTCTTCACAAAACCCCTCATGATACTTATCATTATATAAACAAACTATTTTATTACTAAATTAACCTACTATGTTCCCCTCCGAATGACGGCGCGACATGGACGTCTTGCCTGAAATTCAGGGCAGAAGCTAATTGGAGTATACGTCCACCTCTCCGAAGATGCCAAGTTGATTTATGGCACCATGTATCGAAAGTTTAAATGGATGCGGCCGATGTAACAGACTTTGTCAGATTCCCCTTCGCTTGAGGGGTTTTTGATTGTGGGGACGCTCTTCCCTGCAGGTGCAAGCCCCTGCAGTTAATTACACTACCGCATCGCGGTAACAACTTTCTCCTTCTCCATATGGTCACTTCGTGGCGTGTGTGTTTGTTGTGTTTGATTGCCCGTGGATTGTATACGGAGACTAAGTTATGTTGTCGCCCGTAGGGCGTGGACTAGTCCAAATCCGTATTATCTTAGATTTGGGTTTGGGGGTTTGGGTTTAAGGATACGTTAGCCTCATATGAGACTAAGATCAACTCAAACGTTTGTTAAGGATACGTCAGTCTAGTTTTAGACTAAGATCGACTTAACGGGATCGTTTAGATCCAACAAGAGAGTAATTGGGGGCCTATTGTTTAGTTTAATGACATTGCGGTCGATAGGTAGTTTAAGGACATTGTGGTCCAATGTTAGTTTTAAGACGTTGCGGTCAATGTTAAGGACATCATAGTCCGTGGATTTAGGGACTCCACAGTCCATCGTTAGTTTTAAGATATCACGGTCAAGATTAAGGACGTCATAGTCCGTTGTTAGTTTTAAGACATCCCGGTCAAGGTTAAGGACATCATAGTCTATGAGTTTAAGGACTCCACAGTCCAATGTTAGTTTTAAGACATCACGGTCAAGATTAAGGACATCATAGTCCATGAGTTTAAGGACCCCACAGTCCGTAAAATGTATGGTTGTTGGGACCCGTCACCTCTTTGAAGATATTGAGGAATTACAACGACAAAGATCAAACGAGTGAAGAGATGTACCTTTGAACCAAGGCAGATTAGATGATCCGTAGCCCAATTTGGAACCAAGACCAATTAATTATATTATGAGTCCATTGGTTCAGTTAAATTTGAATTGAGGACTTATGGCCTTCTTGGGCTAAGTCCAATCATGTTTGAAATTTTGGCCCTCTGTTGGTCTATTAGACATATTTAATTGCAGGGAAGGCTTTGCCTCTAGAAACTTAGCCAATTGGGCTAAAACTAGTGTTAAACTCTAAAGACCAACAGTGTTGAACACGGGGAATAAGATTAGCAAATTAGTGTTTAAACACTAAAAAAAATTGTGATTCTCAAATTAGTGTTAAACACTAACAGATAACAGTGTTAAACACTGGCAACAGATTAGTGTTAAACACTAGAAAGAGGGGGGGGATCACGTGGGAGCGCGTGATAGCATCAAAAGGTGGGGTCAGATCCCCTTCAGTTTGTTCTGCAGATAATTGTGTAACACTTTTGATTCTCACAGCCACCACGTGCAGGCACGTGATAGGTGCTCATGCCTTGATTTATTAGCATATTCATTAGAGATCACGTGATGACACGTGAGGGCACCCAACGCTTGCTTTTTCTCCTTTGTCACATGGGGGCACGTGAGGCGTTGCCTCAAAGTTCTTTTTCTGTGGATCTTTACAGGGGTCACGTGGTAGCACGTGATCCTGGTTCTTTGCTTGTTTAGAGATCTGTTCATTTTTTAAGAATTAAATTCTTCATAGGCTTAAACCCTAGCTATAACTTTAGAGGAATTAAATTCCCACTTTCTTTTTGAAGAATGATATTCTTGGATAGGGTTAAACCCTAATTTACATTCTGTAGGAATTAAATTCCCATATATGTGAAGAATTAAGTTCTGGCATAGGGAATTAAATTCCTGTAAGTTTTGAGAGAAATAAGTTCTCAATTAGGGTTAAACCCTAGTTCTGTCCATTTTGAAGGAATTAAATTCCAATAATTTTGGAGAATTGAATTCTCATATAGGGTTAAACCCTAATTTTATCTTGGAGGAATTAAATTCCTATAACTTTATGAGAATTAAATTCTCAGAACTCAATTCCTCCTCTATGTTTTAGATCTGCATGGCAGGATCTCGACCCAATGAGAATTAAATTCTCAATCTATGTGGAGATGTGCACTTTGCAGATCTTCACCAGAGAAAGAACTAAGTTCTTTTCTTTATAGAAGAGTTAAACTCTTTATTTTTGAGAATTAAATTCTCTTTTTGAAGTCTTTTTCCCCTTTCTTTTCTTACCTAGGGTTTTTCTTTTCAGAGAATCAAATTCTTCCTTCTGAATTTTCAGGATTCTAAGGCTCTATATCTCTCTCTCTGTATATATCTCTATATCTCTCTGTATCTAAAACTCTCCCCTTTGGCTCCTATTTATAGGAGAAGGAAAAGAATCAATCTGTTTAGTAAATCCCTCATTGAAAGATTTGATTTATTTATTGAGAGATTTGATTTATTTTCATCATTGATCTGGGCCTTTAGATAATTAGGTGAATTTTATTCACCGTTGGATTTTAAATCAAAAGATATTTTTTTGTTATTTCGGTGAGATTTGGGAGAAATCTTTCCATGTCCAAGATCTTTCCATAAATTGGTGATATTTAATCACCCTCGGATTCTCAATCCAACGGTTTTACATAATTCTTCTCTATTTTGGAAAGATTTAAATGATCTTATTCAGAATTTAATTCTGTTGAACAGCAGGGCTTTTAAAGCCAGTCACGTGCGGCCACGCGACCTCTGGTCACGTGCGGCCACGCGACCTCTGGTCACGTGCGAGCACGCGACCCCGGATCACGTGCGAGCACGTGACTCCTCTTTTTTGCTCTGTTCTTTGTCGCTGCTTAACCATCACGTGCCAACACGTGACCACTGGTCACGTGTGAGCACGTGATGCCTCTTCTGAAGCTTTTCCTGATTTTAAATCAGGGAACAAATGCCCCCATAGCGTTGCTCTCACGTGTCTGCACGTGAGTGCAACGCTGTCACTTTTGTGACCGTTGGATCTGCCTTGGGAGTAGGGTAGATGAAACGTTTTCCATCCCATCCTATAAATGCCCATGTCCTTTCAGAAGAGCCTCCACTTTGTTCATGTTCTTCCTTGCGAACTTTTCCCTTTGAGAATTTAATTCTCCTTCACAGAGCTTAGTTCTCTGTTCCAAAATTTTCAGAGTTTAACTCTGTTCAAAAGACCCTTTCTTCAGGTAATGATTTTTGAACGATCGAAGAATCCTCACAGAAACCTTCACTTGATTTTAAATCCGCACCAAGGGTTTTCCCTTTTAATAAGAACCCATGTTTTCTTTAAGTTCTTCAACAGAAATATAAAACCATTTAATCTTCAACAGTAGGTCTTTTTAGGGTTCATCTGATCTTTTAGGGAGTTGATGATGTTGGTTGCTTTTTATGGAATTTAATTCCATCCCCAAGGAGCTTCGGCTCTGGAACAGAACTTTTCTGGGAATTTAATTCCCTTTTTCAAAAAGGAATTTAATTCCTACAAAGAACTAAGTTCTTCCTAGAGAACTTCATGGGTTTTCCTGCCCTGAGTCATCTTCTTCACAATCTAGAAGAAGTTTGCACTCTTGGTCTTTGGGAATTTAATTCCCTTGATTCTGTTTGATTTATCACGGAGTCCAAGAGGGATTTGTCTTTTAGGGGAATGTGTGGGGTCACTTGAAACTCACTGCCTATTTATGAGAATATTCCCTTTGTCTCATTATAATTGCTGTGCCTTATCATTAGCCAGCCGCCATCTTGATTTCGTTGGACCCACATGTTTTGTAACAAACAAGTCCTCTGTCGCTTTCTTCCACTGTCTTTTTTTTTATTATATATATGCATTCATAACCATATATATATATATATATATATGCATTGTCGGCCTCGCTTTAACAGTTTCCCCTTATTCTATTTCAGGTGCGATGGCTTCCGTTCCGTACTTTCCTTTCACTCGCTCAGAGGCTGCTTTTCCTCAGTCACCATCCGATGAGGAAGCGATGGCAATGATCAGGGCGCATGACCCGAACTGCACTAGCTTACTTCTATGGGGAACTTGGTACATCCATATCATCCGGGGTCGCCGGAGTTTCCTCTACGAAGTGCCGACAGAGCCCACCTTCCCGTTCTTGCCGATGGATCCTCCGAGGACGGTTTTTGCTGTGGAGATGCCAAATTGGAATCCAACGGGGCGACTCGAGCCTTCGACAACCGGTATCCCGAACCATCCAATCCCAGCTATAGATATTCTGGGCCGACGTATTTTCCAGGGTGAGGCCCAACCATGGGGGCAAATCTATAAGATAGGGCTCACCCCTCGACACCCCATGGGCTACCTTCTCTGGGCTCGCTACATCCTTTCTGCTCATCGTGCGCGGCTGCAAAAGGTCGGGCTTTACCAGGCGATATATGCGTCGCTCTTTCACTACTAATCTCCGCATGTCTGGTGGGTTAAGGCGTTCTTGAACTAATGGAATTTCCCCACCAACACTTTTATTCTAGAAGACCGCGAGGTCTCGATCTCTCTGGCAGAATTTTATGAAATCTCGGGATTGCCAATCAGGGGTACCCTGTATGAGGAGTTGCTGCCTCCTGACGAGTACGTTTTTGAGCCCGAGCCTGCACCGGTTGACGGCTTGTCTGCTGAGAACGCCGTCCGCCACAAGCGTCCCAGCTTGATCAAGGCGCTGGGTATCTTTGACCGATTGTTCACCGAATCTGAGGAGCAGGGCGTTACTTTTAAGAGCTTCATTGCCTGCTTCCTCCGCGAGGACGTCCTGTCGAAGACAGCTCCGAAGTTCGCAAACATCAAAGACCCCTTTGGGTTTGGTCCGAAGAAGCTGCCGACCACTGAATCGGATCTACCACAGTACTATATCCCCATTATGTCGCCGATGTCTTTTGAATCCATTGCAGCTCCCGGCATGGATGAGGAGACGTTTTTCGTGGGGTTTGTTAGTGTCTGGCTCAGTTGGTTTGTCATCCCCATGCATCGCCGCTTTATGAGAGCCTCGGTTATCTACCTGGCTCATTGTATCACTGAGGGGACGCGATTGTCCATCGGCATCCCGGTGCTGGCGCATCTGTATCACGGGTTAGGCGCTGCGGCTAATACCTCGACTCCTGGCGTGAATGTAGTAAACTTTTCTCTCCATTATTTCACGTCTTGGATCGAGATGCATGTGTTAGGGGCTTTTGCTATACATCAGAGGCCCGCATTTTATGATGCTTACACCTTTCCGCGACTTATGCTATTGGTGGCTGCTTCTGCTCCTGACCCGACTCAATTCGGGGCTATTCGGGCGCTGATTTCTCCTCATGCTACTGCTAGCGGGTTGGCATTCACTGATCGGGTCTTATCTTCTCCCTTGGGTTCAGCTCAGCCACTTTGGGACCGGTCAAAAGATAACGTGCCCTCTTTGAGGCCCCGGGAGGCCGCGCACTTATACGCAATCAGACCGGGCTACTTGGTATTTCGTCAGGATAGCGCGACCCTTTTCATGCGGTACAATCCGCATCCCTTTGCCCGGCAGCTCGGCTACGATCAGGGCGTCCCTTTTGAGGCTTTCATAGTCGCGCCGGTTCCTTCGCCCGAAGCCGTTCGAGATGCCGCCCATCATTTTGTGAGGTTGAACACCGGCTCCCAATTCATGATCCCCGATGCTGATTACATGCCTCGATGCGTAGGGTCGTTTACGGGCTGGTATCTCCATCGGGTCAACCGATTATTCTTGAGGAAAAAAGGGTACTCCTTGACCATGGTGCTCCGACTCGGGTTCCGGTCACAGGAGCTACGCTGCGACCGCGCGTGCCGGTCCATTTTCCTTTGAGGGATACCGGTGTTGCGCTCATTCCGGGGGAGTCGGGGGTGGATCTTACCCCCAACGGCCGGTATGCCATTGGGTACCCGGTCACGGGGTAAACGGGCTTCGGTAGCAGCACCACCACCCGCGACAGCACCACCACCCGTGGCATCGACAATGACGGTGTCATCCTCGGTTGTGGCACCAAGCGAGGGTGATAGGGATGAGGGTGTTGAAGGTGACGTGGGCCGGCGCTGCACTAAGGCTCCACGGGGGAAGAAACGGTCGTCTTCGGCGGCCGGTTCTGGATCTAAGAGGCGGAGGAGGGTGGCCACCAACTTACTTGATTTTTTAACGGAGTCTGAGCCCATACTTCCAGATGAGCCGTTGGTCGTGCAAGAGTCGGACGCTGGTCTTCTTTTCCCGGGCTCGGCTGCCGAGGAAGCCGCACAATTGGCTGAGGCCATAAGACGTTCTAAAGATGAGTCTCAGAACACAAGGGTTCCGAAGAAACCCTATCCTGCAGTGATCTTCTATGAAGACCCCTCATGGATCCGGCGGCGGTTTATTGGCCCTTTGGAGGAATGGGGAGAACGGGCCCTGAAGCAAGCTGCTTCGGAGGATGTCGCGGATGCACTTTCCTTATGGACCGGCGGCCATGAGTCCACCCTCGAACCCCGGCGATCACGCCTCTTTGAGAAGGAGCATCAGCTTGAAGAAACCATATTGAAGGCTTCGTTATGTATTGGTATGTTTTTATACTTCTTTGTAGCATTTCAGATTGTTTATACCTGTATGTATCCTTATTCTTGCGTGAATTGTGCAGAGTCTTCAGCGATGGGGGAGGTCCCTACGGGCTTGTTGAAGATAAAACCTGTTGATGTCCCTAATGAAGCATTGCTCGATGTGGAGGGGGTCGATGACGCTGCGCTTCTCACGATAGAGCCTCCTGTGGCGGTTGTTGATCCTGGAGCACTTGCTCCTTTGGAGGAGGCACCTTTGGTAGTCGCCGTCCCACCGGCTCTTCCTGAGGGCGTTCCCGAGGCTGGGGTGGAGGTAGTCAGGACCATCCTCCCTTCGTTGGAACCCGAGGCCACGGCGGAGGCCGCTGAAGCTGCTATCCCCCCGGCTCAGAATGGGAGGAGTGTCGAAGGTAACCTTCTACATTTTAACTTAGCAATCTTTCTGTTATCTGAACTCTTTTGTTTTTTCAGAATTGCGCGGACTAGCGGCCTCTATTGCCTCTCTGTCTCCCCGGCAATCCTTTCAGGGTCTGCTGGAGATGGCCGCTCCGCAGGCGATATCTCCTCAACGCATTGTCCTCTCATCTGGACAAGGTTAGCGTCGTTCTCCATTTTTTATTATAGCATCGTTGTTATTTTGCGGAATGACATTGATGTCTTTTACAGTTTTGGAAGCCGATGACGAGGTCGAGGTTATTGAAGGGCCAGGGGAATCTTTAGCTCCTACTTGCATGACCGTAGGTAAGTGACGTTTCAATGTGGTCCCACTTGTTCCTTTGCTTAAGAGTTTCACTGACATTCTTAAAATCTGAATAGCCTTGCCAGCTCCCGCAGCACTGGAATCACGTATCGCCATGCCGTCCGGCCCTTATGCTTTGCGAGCTTCAGAACGCTTGGCCCAATTAAGCCTTGTCTCCCTATCATCTTTGATCGAGGAGCTCCGTGCTGGCAGCGCAACCACAGCTGAAGCATTTGCTGCTGAAGCTAATGGTTCTCTTCCTTTTCTTGCCACCTACCATAGCGAGGCGGTGGTGCGAGTCTGTGTGGAGTTCTGTTAGCAGGTGGAGGCTTGCTTGCACGCACTTGAGTGTTCCTGCCTCTCTTCGGAGGCCGTGGCTGCAAAGGCGGACCTGCGGAAGCTGATAGAGCGGTGCGCGGCAAACATGGTATCATGCGAGAAGAGGCTCGGCCGCAAGTTCTCGGAGAGGGAGCTGGCCTCTAAAGCACTGAGCGAGCTCCAAACCAGCCTTACAGCCAAAGCCAACAAGGCGTATGACCACTGGCGAGTGCTTCAGGAGTCTATCAAAGAGGTGGTGGCCCTTGATGAGGCTGTCGTGTTCACCCGCGAAAGGGTCGAGGCTCATAAGGCCACCGAAAAAGAGCTCGAAGGCCGGCTTGCCTCGTATCAAGCCCAGCAGGCTCAGGCGGAGGATCGTCTTCTAACGATACTGAATCACGAAGCCGTGACTCAGCAAAAGAAGGATGAGCTAGTAAAATTGCTAAATCGCCCACCGGCTTGAAGACTTGTATCTTTTCCTTTCTTTTGTACATACTCCCGAATGAGAGTATACTCTTTTTGTTTTTTCATGAATTGTACTTTGTATCCATTTTGGTTTATGAATAAAGACGTATTTTTTCTTCTCAATGGTGTTTCTCTTTTTATTGAATGTGTTCTGCGGACAATTTATCTTGGTCTCCTTGCAGGGTAGCGATGGCTTATGATTCAGAGTTAAGATCTGCCTCCTAAGACTTTTGAGCTTTATGAGCCGTGAGGGTCTCATAAAGAGTTTTTCTCCCTACAGGTCGAAAGGACCCCGTAGGTGTAAGTTCTCCTTAAGAATCGTGAGGATTCTTAAGCGGGTTTTCCCTTGGGAGTCGTAAGGATCTCACAAGAGAGTTTTCTTTCCTGCAGGTCGTGAGGACCCGCAAGTGCTGGGTGCGGTCGCCCTTGTCCGTATTTCACGGGGTCAGGGGTTGCTTTGGAATGTTTTCCAGGGTACCGTAGTTTAAAGACATCGCGGTCAAGGTTAAGGACATCATAGTCCGTGGGTTTAAGAACTCCACAGTCCAATGTTAGTTTTAAGACATCACGGTCAAGGTTAAGGACGTCATAGTCCGTGGATTTAAGGACTCCACAGTCCGATATTAGTTTTAAGACATCACGGTCAAGGTTAAGGACGTCATAGTCCAAGGATTTAAGGACCCCACAGTCCGATGTTAGTTTTAAGACATCACGGTCAAGGTTAAGGACGTCATAGTCCGTGGATTTTAAAGACTCCACAGTCCGATGTTAGTTTTAAGACATCACGGTCAAGGTTAAGGACATCATAGTCCGTGGATTTAAGGACCCTACAGTCCGATGTTAGTTTTAAGATATCACGGTCAAGGTTAAGGACGTCATAGTCCGTGGATTTAAAGACTCCATAATCCGATGTTAGTTTTAAGACATCACGGTCAAGGTTAAGGACATCATAGTCCGTGGATTTAAGGACTCCACAATCCACGAAATGTGTGGTTACTGGGACCTGTCACCTCTTTGAAGACGTTGAGGAATTACAACACCAAATATCAAAGGAGTGAAGAGATGTACCCTTTAACCAAGGTAAAATCAGTCTAGAATCATCATGGTTGATCGTTAGTTTTAAGACATTACGGTCGAGGTTAAGGACATCATAGTCCGTGGATTTTAAGGACTCCACAGTCCAATATTTGCTCTGGATGCTTCACACGGGTTCACTGCCGTGCTCTGCGAAGACCAAGCTCTGCTCTGAACGTTTTCCGCGGGGTCAAAGAGTGACGTTATCCGCGTTCCACGCGACCAGGAATTTTGCTCTGGATGCTTCCCACGGGTTCACTGCCGTGTTCGGCGAGGACCAGGCTCCGCTCTGGACGTTTTCCTCGAGGTCAAAGAGTGACGTTATCCGCGTTCCACGTGACCAGGAATTTTGCGCTAGATGCTTCACACGGGTTGACTGCCGTGTTCGGCGAGGACTAGGCTCCGCTCTGGATGCTTCGCACGGGTTCATTGCCATGCTCTGCGAGGACCAGGATCCGCTCTGGACGTTTTCCACGGAGTCAAAGAATGACGTTATCTGTGTTCCACGTGACCAGGAATTTTGCTCTGGATGCTTCCCACGGGTTCACTGCCGTGTTCGGCGAGGACCAGGCTCCGCTCTGGATGCTTTACACGGGGTCAAAGAGTGACGTTATCCGCGTTCCACATGACCAGGAATTATTCTCTGGATGCTTCCCACGGGTTCACTGCTGTGTTCGGCGAGGACCAGGCTCCGCTCTGGATGCTTCACACGGGTTCACTGCCGTGCTCTGCGAGGACTAGGATCCGCTCTGGACGTTTTCCACGGGGTCAAAGAGTGACGTTATCCGCGTTCCACGTGACCAGGAATTTTGCGCTAGATGCTTCACACAGGTTCACTGCCGTGTTCGGCGAGGACTAGGCTCCGTTCTGGACGTTTTCCACGGGGTCAAAGAGTGACGTTATCCGCGTTCCACATGACCAGGAATTTTGCGCTGGATACTTCCCACGGGTTCACTGCCGTGTTTGGCGAGGATCAGGCTCCGCTCTGGACGTTTTCCACGGGGTCAAAGAGTGACGTTATCCGCGTTCCACGTGACCAGGAATTTTGTCTTTGTCTATATTTCACGAAGTCGGAATTTGACTCTCGATCAGCTGTGTTCCCCTCCGAACGGCGGCCAGGACATGGGACGTCCTGCCTGAGATTCGGGGCAGATGCTATTTGGTTTTATCCGTCTACCTCTCCGAAGATACCAAGTTGATTTATGGCACCGTGTATCGGAGATTTAGACGGAT
This sequence comes from Agapanthus africanus, assembly GCA_030015575.1. Taxonomy (NCBI): domain Eukaryota; kingdom Viridiplantae; phylum Streptophyta; class Magnoliopsida; order Asparagales; family Amaryllidaceae; genus Agapanthus; species Agapanthus africanus. Next base: position 799,400,890 of record CM057340.1, read on the forward strand.
GCGGCCGATGTAGCAGACTTCATCAGATTCCCCCTCGCTCGAGGGGTTTTTTGATTATGGGGACGCTCTTCCCTGCAGGCGCAAGCCTCTGCAGTTAATTACGCTACCACATTGCGGTAACAACTTTCTCTTTCTCCAGAATTTCACTTCGTGTCGTGGGTGTTTGTAATGTATGGCCGTTGGGACCCATCGCTTCTCTGACGACGTTGAGGGATTACAACGACAGATGTCAGAGGAGTTCAGAGATATACCCTTGAAACAGGTGTAAATTGATTAAGAGAGCAGCCGTGCTTAGTCAATTTAATTTGAAGACTTATGGCCAGAATTGGGCTAAGTCCAGTTGAAAATGTTCAACGGTTTTTATTTGGGGTTGGCCTGTTGGACCTTGGCTTGGGCTTTGCCCTTTGTTTAATAATGCAGTGCATTTTGTCTGGCCTATTAGGCCCCCTTTTAATTGGGCTATGCCCTTTTTAAATGATGCACAGCATCTATTTTGAGCCTGACAGACCTTTGTTTGGGCTTTATCCCTTTTAATAGTGCATATCACTTTGTTTGGTCTGATAGACCTTTCTTTATTGGGCTCTGCCCTTGATAATGCATTGCATTAATTAGTCTGACAGAGTGCCACATGGTTTGTCAGGCGCTTTGCGCTGATTGAGGAGCGCAAGGCGCAAGTCCATATGGAGGTGACATGTGTCACGCTCTGGTGAGCGCAAGCGCAGCGCGCTGTGCTGTTGCGCTTCTGACACGTGGCGCACTCTGGTGGGTTGCGCCAATTCATGAGAGCAGTGCTCTATTTTAACAGCGCATAACGCAGATCATTATGGGGCTGACACGTGGCGCTCTCTGGTGACTTGCGCCAATCCGAGAGCGCAACAGTGCAGATTTGCAAGTGCAAGGCACTGTTTTAATAACCTAATCCAATTTTGGATTTAAGAGAAGAATCTTTAAGATTCCAGAACCAATGGTTCATAAAAAAGTGCAAGGCACTGTTATTATTATATTTTTTTAATTGAAGATCAATAATCTTGTTCTTAGATCAATGATCTATTCAGAAGAAATTCTTCTATTTTATTCAGAGGTTTTTTACCTTTTCTTTTTCTGAGCTTTTCTCAAAATTTTCTTTAGAGGAGTTCTATGTTTTTCTCTTTGTGTAGTTGATGATTTTGAGTTGGGGTCTAGGGGCCTTTTTATAGTGCCAATGATTTGTTGAATTGGTTAGAGAGATTTTTCTCTGAGTGATTTGGGGATTTTTCCCACCGTTGGATGTTTGATCCAAGGGCTTCTGTTTTACAGAAGGCAATTTTCTTGTTTTTAATAAGATCAGAAAGATCTTTCAGAATTTTAATTCTGTTTGGCGCAAACGCATCTGCGCTTGACACGTGTCGCGCAGCGCAGAGCGCAGCGCAACTGCGCTGCCACGTGTCGCGCAGCGCAACTGTCCTGCCACGTGTCGCGCAGCGCAACTGCGCTCGCGCAACTGCGCTGACACGTGTCGCGCAGCGTAGAGCGCAAGTCAGCTGAAGCGTTGCTTCCTTTATTATTATTATTATTATTATTATTATTATTATTATTATTATTTATTTTAAATAGAGCCTTGATCTGATTGGGGGAAACAGAAGCGTTGCTTCGTTTCCCGCCTTGGGATTTGAACAGAGCTTTGCTCTGAAAGGGAGATTTTCTCCTTTATTATTATTATTATTATTTATTTATTTATTTTTATTGTTATTATTTTATAAGGAGCGGGTTTTGAGCCAAAATTTTGGCGAGAACAAATGCCCCTCTCTACTTTGCCCACGTAAGTATGTACGTGGGTGAAGTAGTGCAAAGTTATGAGTGGCCATTGAATTGAGGGCTTAGGAGACAAGTTTAGGGTCGTTGTAGCCTAAGACTTTTCAATTTTATGAGCCGTGAGGGTCTCACAAAGACTTTTCTCCCTACGGATCGAGAGGATCTGATAGGTGTATTTTCTCCTTAGGAATCGTGAGGATTCCTAAGTGCGTTTTCTCTTATAAGTCGTAAGGATCCTATAAGAGAATTTTCCCTCTTACGAGTCGAGAGGACCCGTAAGCGGTCGTTTCCCTCCTTGTCGAGATTCGACTTTGGAGAGTGAGACCCGTGGATAGTATGCAAGAGACCATTTTGGGCCGACTTGCAGGATCCCAGTGCTTAGGAAACAAGTTTTTTAATCCTTACTGCCTAAGAATTTATCTTACGAGTCGAGACGAATCGAGCATTTCTCGCAAGGACATCAATTTCCTCACGGGTCGAGACGAATCGAGCATTTCTCGCAAGAATATCCTAACGTTACAGTTAACCTCTGCTCTTTACGACAGAAGTCCGTTAGGGTCTGTGGTACTTAGGGTTTTGGCCGTCGTACCGTCGCATCTGCTGATATATTCCTCGATAGGCAATCGTGCTGTTCGAGTAGCCCTGCAACTGCCGTGTCTCTCATCCCTTCGGGGGCTGGACAAGACGTCTTCAAGCAATCCTCCTTGGCAGTTTGACCGTCGGAAGAGCAAGCGTTAGGAATTTTGCCATGCCGCTTTTTACTTGAGGTTAGGCTCATTTTGGAGAGCCCCGATGAGTCATAACCATTCCGCGCTGGTGTAGGATGATCTCCGATAGTCCTTCAGGTTTTATATGACTTGCCGTCAAGACCCTGAAGCTAGGAATTTGGCCTTCGCTTTGTTTGCTGGTATTGCGTCCTCTATATCGAGACGAATGTCATGGTTGTCTCTAGGTTGTTGGTGAACCGTCGAGGTTTGGAACTAGGGACTTTGCCGTGGCTCCGCTGTTTGATGATGTTGCGTCTGCTGTGTCGAGACGAACGTCGAGGTGGTGACCATTCCGCGCCGGTGTGAGACGATCTCCGGTTGTCCTTCAGGCTTTATATGACTTGCCGTTAAGACCTTGAAGCTAGGAATTTGGCCTTTGCTTCGTTTGCTGGCATCGCGTCTGCTGTATCGAGACGAATGTCGCGGTTGTCTCTAGGTTGTTGGTGAACCGTAGAGGTTTGGAACTAGGGACTTTGCCGTGGCTCCTTTTGGTGGTGTTGTGTCTGCTGTGTTGAGACGAACGTCGAGGTGGTGACCATTCCGCACTGGTGTGAGATGATCTCCGGTAGTCCTTCAGGCTTTATATGACTTGCCGTTAAGACCCTGAAGCTAGGAATTTGGCCTTCGCTTCATTTGCTGGCATCGCGTCTGCTGTATCGAGACGAATGCAGCGGTTGTCTCTAGGTTGCTGGTGAACCGTCGAAGTTTGGAACTAGGGACTTTGCCGTGGCTCCGCTGTTTGATGATGTTGCGTCTGCTGTATCGAGACGAACGTCGAGGTGGTGACCATTCTGCACTGGTGTGAGACGATCTCCGGTTGTCCTTCAGGCTTTATATGACTTGCCGTTAAGATCTTGAAGCTAGGAATTTGGCCTTTGCTTCGTTTGCTGGCATCGCGTCTGCTGTATCGAGATGAATGTCGCGGTTGTCTCTAGGTTGTTGGTGAACTGTAGAGGTTTGGAACTAGGGACTTTGCCGTGGCTCCTTTTGGTGGTGTTGCGTCTGCTGTGTCGAGACGAACGTCAAGGTGGTGACCATTCCGCACTGGTGTGAGATGATCTCCGGTAGTCCTTCAGGCTTTATATGACTTGCCGTTAAGACCCTGAAGCTAGGAATTTGGCCTTCGCTTCATTTGCTTTGGCGCGTCCGAATCCTACTGGGGGAAGAATGCTGGGGTGACATTTCATCTGCTGTATCGAGACGATCGTCGAGGTGGTGACCACTCCGTGCTGGTGCGAGATGATCTCCGATTGTCTTTCCGGTTTTATATGACTTACCGTCAAGACGTTGAAGCTAGGAATTTGGCCTTCGCTTCGTTTGCTTTGGTGTGTCCGAATCCTGTTGGAGGAAGGACGCTGTAGTGACATCTTGTCTGCTGTATTGAGACGAACGTCGAGGTGGTGACCATTCCGCACTGGTGCGAGATGATCTCCGATTGTCTTTTAGGCTTTATATGACTTGCCGTCAAGACCCTGAAGCTAGGAATTTGATCTTCGCTTCGTTTGCTTTGTCACGTTCGAATCCTGTTGGAGGAAAAACACTGGGGTGACATCACGTTTGCTGTATCGAGACGAATGCTGAGGTGGAGCTGGGATTTTTCCGTTACTCCGCTTGTTTGACTATGGGGTCTTTCGTTGGCATTATATCTACATCTTGATGGACTGCGAAGGAACGCCTTTGTTGATTCTTTAGGCTGTAGATATTGCCGTTAAGATTTGGAACTAGGGGCTATGCCGTGGCTCCGTTTCATTGCGATTCTGAGGTCGGTTGTTGACGTCATGTCTGCGTTTGGTTGGAGTGAGGAGAAACACTGTCATCGATCTCTAAGTTGTCGATACCGACGTCGAGACCCTGAAGCTAGGGATCTTCTTTTGCTCCGTTTGTTGACATCGTGTCTGCAATATTGCGACAAATGTCGAGGTTGTCTCTAGATTGTCTATGAACTGTCAAGATTTGGCTTCGTTTTCTGGTGGAGCCTGTTGGGAAGGTATGGTTCCCTCTTCGTTTGTGCCCCTGGATTGTATACAGGGATCGATGTGATCTCACCTGTAGGGCAAAAAGTTTCATTCTTTCATCATTCATTTTCATTTTTTTTATTCTTTCTGCGACGCTCTATCATTTCAGCTTTTTTTATTGCGAAGATCGCGATTGCCCAATCATTTCGGCTATTTTTCGCGGTGCCCAATCATTTCGGCAATTTATTTTATTTTCACTCGCTACTTTTTATTGCAAGTTGCCCAATCATTTCGGCTATTTATTTTATTTTCACTCGCTGCTTTTTATTGCGAGTTGCCCAATCATTTCGGCTGTTTTGGATGCATACATTTTTTTTTACTTGCTGATTTTTATTGCAAGTTGCCCCATCATTTCGGCTATTTCGTATGCACGTATGGCTCACTGTTTTTTTTTATCGCGAGTGTGGAACTTGGAATCTGGTGCCAATCTCAGCATCAGCATCGCTACAACCGGAATATTGCCAGGAGCGAATCATCATTTGCATGAAAGGGCTTGGAATTTGATACTGGTTTAGGCATCAGCATCGCTACAACTGGGATATTGCCAGGAGCGAATCATCATTTGCCTCTGTCGATGTTGAACAAAGATGGCTTAGCGAACATGGTTAGGATCCCGTCGACTAAGGCTTTTGACTTCATGAGCCGTAAGGGTCTCACAAAGGTATTTCTCCCTACAAGTCGTGAGGATCTCGTAGGTGTGTTTTCTCCTTAGGGATCGTGAGGATTCCTAAGTGTATGTTACCCTGTAAGTCATAAGGATGTTACAAAAGGGTTTTCTCCTTATGAGTCGAGAGGACTTACAAGGGTTGTTCACCGTATGGACATATCCCCAGTCACGGGTGGGACTCGGTTAGGGAAATGTTTATTCGCCGTATGGACATATCCCTAGTCACGGGTGTGACTTGGTTAGGGAAATGTTTGTTCGCGCCCATGGATTGTATACAAGGGTCAGTATTGAGCCACTTGTAGGGCAATATCGAAGGTTGTGGGGGTTGCTTAAGAACAAGTTCAGGTCTCTGTAACTTAAGACTTTCAAATCCTATGAGCCGTGAAGGTCCCATAAGAGAGTTCTCCTTACGAGTCGTGAGGATCTCGCAAGCGTAATTTCTCCTTAGGAATCGTGAGGATCCCTAAGTGTGTTGCTCCCTTGTGAGTCGTAAGGATCTCACGCGGGTGGTTTCTCCTTATAAGGTCGAGAGGACCCTGTAAGTGTCTTTTAACGAGGTTGCGCCCTTTCGGGTTTTCATGAACACTCGCCGGTAGCCTTGCTATTTTTACTCACGGAGCCCTTTCGGGTTTTCATCCGTGCCCATTTTGCTTATGGACATACCGTTTTTTTAATTCTTTTTTTATTCCTTTTTTCTAACGAGGTTGCGCCCTTTCGGGTTTTCACAAGACTCGCCGGTAGCCCTGCTGTTTTTACTCACGGAGCCCTTTCGGGTTTTCATCCGTGCCCGTTTTGCTTATGGACATACTGTTTTTTTTGAACACCACGTCGGTCTGGGGATGCCGCGGGTTGGTAGTAGTTTAACGATGTTTCGGTCATTTGCAAGTTTTAGGACATTGCGGTCCGTTGTTAGTTTAACGACGTTTCGGTCTATATCCAGTTTTAGGACATAGTGGTCCATTGTTAGTTTAACGACATTTCGGTCTATCATTAGTTTAAGGACGTTTCGGTCCGCCGTCGCCGTATTTGAGGCGAATATCTAGTTTACTGACTTTTCGGTCTATGGGGCTTTCCCTATGAATGAGCATGATGCCCCCGGCGTGTCCATCTTTCTCGGGGCATGCGGTTGTGGCGGGCCCACCTTCCAGTTTTCGGAGATGACGAACTTGCCCTGTTGGTATTGGTCTTCAACCTAGTTTTTGAAGACGTGGCAATCCTCGATCAGGTGACTTACCGTTTTGTGGTAAGGGCAATAATTGAGATCGTTAACATCACTTGGCCGCAACGGACATTTTGGACTTGGCAGATTGATGAGTCTGTCGCGCACTGCCAGCTCGAACAGTCTCCTTGTTTTATCTTGAGGAAAAGAGTAAGGACGCCCTAGCCTCTCCTCGAGGGATATGCGTGGATGCATATTGTTTTGACGAACAACCGGTCTAGGGCCACTCGATTGTTGTTGAGTGTTGGCGACAAAGGTCGTTTTTCCCTTCCCTTTATCCTTTTTGCTCGATCCTTTGTTTGCGGGGCCAAGATTTTTTTCGAGTAGCGTGCGATTGCACGGCTGAACGTTCTCGCAACTCCTCAATTCTTTCATTTTTGAAATGGATTCCTTCAGGAGAGGGTTGAGGGCAGCTTCTTCGTCAGAGTCGCTTCCAAAGGTGATAATTTGCGATCCCTTGGAGTTGGCTACATGACAGTCGGCGGCGGCTCTTTTGCGCTCATCTATCGCATTTTTCTGATGTCTACGAGCTTCATGCTTTGTCATGTTGAAGTGTTGCTTTTGAGCGGCATACCCTTGCCACCAACACTTAAAGGAGTCGCAGTCTTCGGTAGGATGTATGATCTTCTGATGATATAAGCAGAAGTTAGGATCCATCTCTACTCCACCAGAGTATTTTCTTCTAAGGGTGGTAGCTTCATTCCCACTGATAGGGCTTTAGCGAACCTTTTCCTCGTCTTGAATTTATTTTTATTCGCAGCGGATGACTTTTGATTAGGCGGAAGTGCCTCGACTCTTTGGTCCAGTAGTTGGTGTTTGGCTCCTTCCAGTATGGCCATCTCACGCTCTTGATTGGCTATAACTTTCAGACGAATCTCATTCAGGAAGGCATCGATCAACTCGTCTGACGGCCGCAGAATTTCTGGTTCAGGGTTCGCCCTCGGTTTCTCGACGCAGGGAGCCTCCTCCTCATCCGCCAATGAGTGAGAGATCACATGACAACTCGCTACGTAGTTTTCGGGTTCATCTGATGAGTCTTCTCCATCGTTTTCGTCCTCAACAAAAGAACAAGCTGCCCCCGGCGTGTCCGTCTTCTTTGGAGTGTGCGGCTATGGTGGGTTTACATTCCACTTTTCAGACAGCGCGAACTTGCCTTGTAGGTACTGATCCTCGATCCATCCCTTAAAGAAGAAACAGTCCTCGATCGGGTGACTTACCGTTTGATGGTAAGGACAGTAATTAGGATTGTTGAGATCGCCTGGCTGCAACGGACGTTTCGGACTCGGCAGATTGATGAGTCCGTTGCGCGTGGCCAGCTCGAACAATTTTCTCGTTTTATTTTGAGGAAACGAGTAAGGACGTCCTAGTCTCTCCTCGAGGGATGGGCGTGGACGCACGTTGTTTTGGCGAACAACCGGCTTTAAGTTGCTCGGTCGTTGCTGAGTATTAGCGACTAGAGTTGCTTTCCCTTTCCCCTTCTCATTTCGAGAGTCCGGTTTTGGAGGAGACGGTCCATGGCCCATCTGGTCCATTTAGGCTAATTTGTCGATCAAGGCCTGGAAGGTGGTCGGCCTGAAGAACATCATGAATTGCGAGATGGTCGCTTGCGGATCAAGAGTGCCCACGAACATGCCTACCGCAGGTGCTTCTTCGATGCGTTGTTCGCATTTCGACCATAGGTTCCGCCATCGTGTTGCGTATTGGACCCACGTTTCTTCTGGCCTTATCCTGGCATTAATCAGTGCTGTTATCGGAGTGCGTTCACTAGCACTCGCGAATCTTTGTGTAAACAACAACTCCATTTCAGCAAATGTCTTAATAGAGTCGTTTGGGAGCTCGGAGTACCACTCAAATGCCGTCTCCGACAAGCTACCGACGCACTGGCGAAGCAACAACTTATCATCACCGCCGGTATTGCCACAAAGAGCCCTGAACTGGGCAACATGTTGATGGGGATTGCCAGTCCCCTTATAGACATGGAATTTCGGTATTGTATAGCCCGGCGGGTACTTGATCTGATTATACCCGCTCGGATATGGTCGCCCTGTTTTGACAACTTGACCGGCTGCCTCAGTCGCCTGATGAACCCGTATCTGCTGAGCTATATATTCGTCCAAGTTAGCTTTGGAGTTTGTCTCCTCCTTAGCTGTTGACAGAGCCGGTGGAGGATTTGACGTTTCTCCCCTGTCATCTTCAAGGACGATCGGAGGATCTTCAGCAGGAGGATCTTGTTGGATCATCATACCCACCATGTCCTGGAACAGAAGGGCCATTTGTTTTATATTGGCTGTTTGTTCCGCAGCCTCCTTATCCTTCTTTTCCAGTATCCTGCGAAGGAATTCAGCGTCAGTTTCTTGCTCCTGGCGTTGATTCGAGGACGCTTCGGGGCTTTCTTTTGGCCCAGTGAGTGCAGCCATCGCATTCATCATTTCTTGGAGCTTCTGCTGCTGCTCCTGAGCTTTAGTGACCGATCGCGTAAGCGGTCTATGACCTGTAGATGTACGACTGTCCTCTTTCCCGGACGCTATGTAGACGGTTTGGACCACAATGCCCCCGGACTTAGGGCGTTTGGATTCAGTGTCTTTGCAATTTGCCAAAGACACAGGGATCTTCCCCGACCTCCTTCTTTTTTGAGTGGTCGAAGTTGAGGGGGCCATTGTAGTGGGTACCCAAGTAGCTGTCGCTTTTGGTGGCTTGACAGAGTAGTCCTTTTCCTGCCGAACCTTCATCTTTTTCTGTCGGCGGAGATAGTCTTGATCCACTACGGAGTCCTGGACTTGACGTCAGACCTTGTAAATTTTAGAGGACAGTCGTTGAGGGGGCTACTCCAGCTTCACCTTTGGGGCATTATCCATAGGTGTAGGAGATCTTTTCAATACGGCAGTTGGCGAGTTTTTGCGCACCCTTCTTAGCGGTTCAAAGCTATTTCCGGTCGGAACAGCAGCATTGATTTCCACCATCGGAGCTGGCGTAGTTATCCCTGAGGGGGAGTTGCCCCCAGCCTTCCTCACTCGGCGCCAGTGGCGATGTCGAGCGTGTCGTGTGTATGGAGTTGTTTCAGCTATAAGGGTGACTTCGTCATACCCCCTCTGGGCAGCTTTGATGACCTCGCCTGGAGCAGCAACCGGAATGGCCAGCCTTGTAAAAACTGACTTCTTAGAAGGAGGAGCCTTTCCAATGATTTCGTCCGTTTGAGCCGGGATGGCCATCCGCTTTGTGATGGCAGCTTCGGGTATCACGGGCTTGTAGTCGTTCTGGATCAGTCTGTTGAAAACTGAGGTATTGAAGTTGGGTGACCCGTTGAGAGGGGTCGCGGCAGTGGTAAGCTGATCAAAGACCGACTTCTTTGGGGATTCTTGCAATGTCATTGGGGCATTGAAGCTCATCGGCGGGAGCATGGTCCCGAAGAATAGTCCAGTGGTGGCTTGAGTTACTTGCTCCACTGGCATCCTGAAAAGGGAGGCCGCTTGAGGCCCATAAGTCACTCCTCCAGCAAGGACGGAGCGAGAGTTGCAGTTGCAGGCAGTGCAGTTTAAAGCCATTGATCTTCTGTTTTCTGTACGGAGCAAGACACCAAATCTAAGTGCCTCGAATCCATAGGCAACCATAACAAACCGCGATTCGTTCGCGAACACGATACACAAAGTGTGGAGTGGAAAGAGGAAAAGGTCCCATCGGGCGTGCCAGAATCTGTTCCCCTCCGAACGGCGGCCAGGACATGGGACGTCCTGCCTAAGATTCGGGGCAGATGCTATTTGGTTTTATCCGTCCACCTCTCCGAAGATGCCAAGTTGATTTATGACACCGTGTATCGGAGGTTTAGACGGATGCGGCCGATATAGCATATTTCGTCAGATTCCCCCTCGCTTGAGGTTTTTTTTGATTATGGGGACGCTCTTCCCTGCAGGCGCAAGCCCCTGCAGTTAATTACGCTACCGCATCGCGGTAACAACTTTCTCCTTCTCCAGCACTTCGTGTCGTGGGTGTTTATTTTATTTGTGGTTGCCCGTGGATTGTATACGGAGACTGATTTATGTCGTCGCCTGTAGGACGTGGATTAGTCCAAATCCGTATTTTCTTAGATTTGGTTTTGGGGTTTTGGTTTGAGAATACGTTAGCCATATTTGAGGCTAAGATCAACTCAAACGTTTGTTAAGGATACGTTAGTCCGATCTGAGACTAAGATCAACTTAACTGGATCGTTTAGATCCGACAAAAGAGCATTTGGGCTCTATTGTTCCAGTTTAGGGACATGGTGGTCCATTGAATGTATGGCCGTCGGGACCCATCACCTCTCTGACGACGTTGAAGGATTACAACGACAGATGTCAGAGGAGTTCAGAGATGTACCCTTGAACCAAATTTGGTTGGGAGATCTATAGTCCAATTTGGGATTAAAGTCTGTTTGAGGGTTTAAAGATACGTTAGCCCTATTTGAGGCTAAGATCAACTTAAACATTTGTTAAGGATGCGTTAGTCTAATTTGAGACTAAGATCAACTTAACGGGATTGTTTAGATCCGACAAAAGAGCATTTGGGCTCTATTGTTCCAGTTTAGGGACATGGTGGTCTATTGCCAGTTTAGGGACATGGTGGTCCATTACCAGTTTAGGGACGTGGTGGTCCATGTAATGTATGGCCGTTGGGACCCATCACTTCTCTGACGACGTTGAAGGATTACAACGACAGATGTCAGAGGAGTTCAGAGATGTACCCTTGAACCAGGTGTAAATTGATTAAGAGAGCAGCCGTGCTTAGTCAATTTAATTTGAATACTTACGACCAGAATTGGGCTAAGTCCAGTTGAAAATGTTCAACGTTTTTTATTTGTGGTTGGCCTGTTGGACCTTTGCTTGGGCTTTGCCCTTTGTTTAATAATGCAGTGCATTTTGTCTGGCCTATTAGGCCCCCTTTTAGTTGGGCTATGCCCTTTTTAAATGATGCACAGCATCTATTTTGAGCCTGATAGACCTTTGTTTGGGCTTTATCCCTTTTAATAGTGCATAGCACTTTGTTTGGTCTGATAGACCTTTCTTTATTGGGCTCTGCCCTTGATAATGCATTGCATTAATTAGTCTGACAGAGTGCCACATGGCTTGTCAGGCGCTTTGCGCTGATTGAGGAGCACAAGGCGCAAGTCCATATGGAGGTGACACGTGTCACGCTCTGGTGAGCGTAAGCGCAGCGCGCTGCGCTGTTGCGCTTCTGACACGTGGCGCACTCTGGTGGGTTGCGCCAATTCATGATAGCAGTGCTCTATTTTAACAGCGCATAGCGCAGATCATTATGGGGCTGACACGTGGCGCTCTCTGGTGACTTGCGCCAATCTGAAAGCGCAACAGTGCAGATTTGCAAGTGCAAGGCACTGTTTTAATAACTTAATCCAATTTTGGATTTAAGAGAAGAATCTTTAAGATTCCAGAACCAATGGTTCATAAAAAATTGCAAGGCACTGTTATTATTATATTTTTTTTATTGAAGATCATTGATCTTGTTCTTGGATCAATGATCTATTCAGAAGAAATTCTTCTTTTTTATTCAGAGGTTTTTTACCTTTTCTTTTTCTGAGCTCTTCTCAAAATTTTCTTTAGAGGAGTTCTTTGTTTTTCTCTCTGTGTTGTTGATGATTTTGAGTTGGGGTCTAGGGGCCTTTTTATAGTGCCAATGATTTGTTGAATTGGTTAGAAAGATCTTTCTCTGAGTGATTTGGGGATTTTTCCAACCGTTGGATGTTTGATCCAAGGGCTTCTGTTTTACAGAAGGCAATCTTCTTGTTTTTAACAAGATCAGAAAGATCTTTCAGAATTTTAATTCTGTTTGGCGCAAACGCACCAGCGCTTGACACGTGCCGCGCAGCGCAGAGCGCAGCGCAACTGCGCTAGCGCACCTGCGCTGCCACGTGTTGCGCAGCGCAGAGCGTAGCGCAACTGCGCTGACACGTGTCGCGCAGCGCAGAGCGCAAGTCAGCTGAAGCGTTGCTTCCTTTATTATTATTATTATTATTATCATTATTAATTACAGCTGAAGCGTTGCTTCGTTTCCCGTCTTGGGATTTGAACAGAGTTTTGCTCTGAAAGGGAGATTTTCTCCTTTATTATTTATTTATTTATTTATTTTTATTGTTATTATTTTATAAGGAGCGGGTTTTGAGCCAAAATTTTGGCGGGAACAAGCTGTACACCGCCGAGTCATGGAACTGGGAGTTGCCGCTGTTCCGCTTTGCATGATGTTGTGTCTGCTGTAATGAGACGAGTGTTGAGAGGATCTCTATGCTGTCTGTGAACCATCAAGATTTGGCTTCTTCTTCTGATGAAACCTGGGGAGGAGGAGTGTGATTCCTTCTTTGTTTGCGCTCCTGGATTGTATACAGGGATTGATGTAGCATCACCCGTAGGGCAAAAATTTTATTTTTATTTTATTTCTTTTTCCGCGATACTCTATCATTTCAGCTTTTATATCGCGAAGGTCGCGATTGCCCCATCATTTCGGCTATTTTTCGCGGTGCCCAATCGTTTCGGCTATTTATTTTATTTTTACTCGTTGCTTTTTATTGTGAGTTGCCTAATCATTTCGGCCATTTTTATGAATATATTTTTACTTGCTGCTTTTTATTGTAAGTTGCCCCATCATTTCGGCTATTTCATATGCATTTTAGCTCGTTGATTTTTTTCATCGCGAGTGTAGAACTTGGAATCTGGTGTCAATCTCAGCATCAGCATCGCTACAACTGGAATATTGCCAGGAGCGAATCATCATTTGCCATGAGAGGACTCGGAATTTGATACCGTTTCAGGTATCAGCATCGCTACAACTGGGATGTTACCATGAGCGAATCATCATTTGCGATGAAAGGACTCGGAATTTGATACCGTTTCAGGCATCAGCATCGCTACAATTGGGATATTGCCAGGAGCGAATCATCATTTGCCTCTGTCGATACCGAACAAAGGTGGCTTAGTAAACAGGGTTAGGGTCCTGTCGACTAAGGATTTTGACTTCATGAGCCGTAAGGGTCTCATAAAGGTATTTCTCCCTACAAGTCGTGAGGATCTCGTAGGTGTGTTTTCTCATTGGGAATCGTAAGGATTCCTAAGTGCGTGTTCCCCTGTAAGTCGTAAGGATCTTACAAAAGGATTTTCTCCTTATAAGTCGAGAGGACTCACAAGGGTTGTTCACCGTACGAACATATCCCCAGTCACGGATGGGACTCAGTTAGGGAAATGTTTATTCACGCCCGTGGATTGTATACAAGGGTCAGTATGAGCCGCTTGTAGGGCAATATTGAAGGTTGTGGGGGTTGCTTAAGAACAGGTTAAGGTCTCTGTTGTTGGAGATAGTGCCCTCAGAGTCAATTATTAGGTCACAGGTACGTGATTGTAATGATTGAGGGAGGACCTATCCCGGTAGGACAGTCTTACTCGAGATGATAGTATGCTATCTGGTTTACCTTTATCATCGTGTACTGTTTTAGGTGACATGACACGTCGCTATTACACGTTGATAGAGCCCCTAGGATTCTTGCTTGACCACCAGCAGTATGAGGGCGATCATATAAGTGGGAGCTGGGGGTCTACAAGCATATCCTTAAAAGGTCCCTAGTCGTGGGAGTTTCGAGACCGGGCATCGATACTCCATTAGTAGACTAGTGTATACAGTCGAGACCCCGACGAGGGGCGGTGGCCGGTCTCACAAGCCACTGGTGTCAGTTGGATCACCTAAGATGTATACAGGTGCTCATTGGGTTATGAGTACACCGGACAGGACTCGCCGGGAACATGCTAGTTGGTCATATACCAGACGTCAGATGGCAGTTCCCTGGTGACATGTGTGCAGGTTAGTTCATCGACCTGGGGATCGTCATTTGTCTCGTGTGAGTTCCCACTGTACTTTGATTACTACCCTACCACGGCTCAAAGGAGTCGTGCAAACAGGTTTTAGTTGGGTACAGTCCCGAGCCACATGGAGGCAGTGAGCGTATCTTCAGGGGTTCGTCTCTCCCGGTATTGGGGGTGAGGTCGTGCTGTGTCTAGGAGAGCCATTACACAAAGTCCTTGGCCAAGGCAAGGAGATTTACTGGTAGGTATTCCAGTAGCATCTCAGGGTGTTCTGGGCTACACTCCGACACGACTTGTACCGCTTTTGGGGGTCTGACTTTTACCAACCCCCTAGGCCCGCCATGCGATGCTCATAGACGAACGGACCGGACTGCACGGATATTGTCACTGACAGGCTCAGTAGGGTGTCAGGATGAGTTCGCTCATCGACGTCCCTTTTAGTCAATTGCTGGTGGCCCGTTATGTATTGGCTTATACCTCTGACGTGCTAGTGGTTAAATCCACAGCCATAGTATTGACGAGTCTTTAGAGTCCACCACACTTTAAGTTACTCAGCTTTCGGGCGAAACGCTGTAGAGGCCGTATGGAGATATGGCAGGGTCCGATCAGATACGTGCGGTATTGCACGAATCAGGATCGGACGGTTTGTACTAGTAGCCGTATAGGTATATGGCAGGGTTTGATCTGATACGTGCGGTATTGCACGGATCAGGATCGAACGGATAATACTAGCCGGCTTTGGTTTAAGCCGGTCCTAGTTTAGTACAGTGTAGATTTTGTCTCATTGCATTTGTATCCGGTCGGAATACAGATGCGGGTGTGTATGCACAGTGTCGGGGTTTTCCTGTAATTTATTACGGGATCAGTTTTCTGGAGTTGCCAGTTTGCATTCCGTTCCGGCCGGTTTTCCTTTGTTCTTTCCCGGCCGGACTTTTCCGATGGAGGGGGTAATTTGCAGTTATGCAAATTACTTTTGTGGAGGGGTTTTATTGCATATATATTGATTATGATGGCTTTCTTTTCTTTGCACCATGCTTGCTTTGACTTGTGATTTGAGTGGGTATGGATTCAATAGTGCAAGCATGGTTGATGTTGATGTTGTGGTCACCCTTTGACCTCTCCTACCCTCACCTCCCTTCTTGATATGTATTTTGTTCCCTCCACCATTTCATAGAGGAGAGGCCGGCCACATTTTGGTGAGGAGAAAAAAAAAATGAGAGATTCATTTTTGATGCTTCATTCTTTATCTTTATTCCCATTCTTGTAGATAGCTTAGACTAGTTAATGGTTCGATCCGGAGTTTAGTGCGCGGTGGTGCCGGTTTGCAAAGTCCGCAAAATTTAAGTTTATCACCGCTTCCGCATTCCGGCGTCGGATTGACGGCCGGGGCGCCGCCGTGCACTTACAGTGGTATCAGAGACTCGCCATTAACTTCGTCTAGCTTTTGTGTAATGTGTTTTACGTTTCCGATCGAACAAAATCCCGAAAACCCGTATTTCTTTGCACATCAGTTTCTGTCGAATTTTTTTTGAGTCCAAAAATTTTTCAGATGGTCTCAGAATGATGTGCAGGGAAAACTAAGCACACTGTAAAAATTTGGTACCTCGATCTCCCCATACCACCGCGGAAGGGCGGCCAAATCCCTGCTTTGGCCGCGCTTCCGCCGCGGATATTACTGTTCACCACCCTAAATTTTTTCAGTGTGTTTCTGAGTGATAATTGTGGTTTTTGGAATATTAAAATTGGGCTCAGGTTTTCTGTGGTTGCTACAGTTTTGTTTGGGGGCCCACTTGTTAATGTTTGATCAATCGGAAAATTTTAAACACATTTTTCACAGTATTTACATTATATCTGCGACCGTGAATGTCACTCGATCGGTAAATCCGGTCTAACTGCTATAGCCCGGTTAGACGGATTTGCGAACGTGACTTTCACGTTGATGTTCTATGTATTTGCTGTGATGTTGCGGATCGGTCGTGGGGGATAGCCTGGATGCAATGCTAGTACTGTTTTGTTGTATTATGTACATTTGATATTGCGGGGCGAGCGTCCGACATGTGGACTGCCGTCACTGCCTGATTGTATTATTCTTTTGGGGCACGACCTGGTTGCGGTCGATGTACCCGGTGTATGTATATCTTACTTTCTGTACTAGGATTGCCCCGCGGAGGGGTGCACGGATAGCCGGGTTCTGGAGGGCAACAAGCCCGCATCTCATGGCATTGAGACGGAGGGGGCTTCGCTCTAGGATTGGCGGGCTATTCGCCGCACTCGTAGGGGGTACAGGTTGACCCAGGAGGGGTGCCCAAGTTGCCGGATTCCGTGAAGTGCTGGGTGGTCCATTCACGGCGCTGAAGGGGGCTGCCTCGCTTCAGGTTTTGGCGGGTGACTTGCCGCGCCCGTAGGGGTCTAGGATTTCATTGCACAGGCTATCCACACGACCAGGGGAACGTCGGGTTTCAGCGGCTCTGTGAAACCCGGGGATCCCAGATATCTGTATTGTTCTGTGATGCTGTACATTTCTGTGATGTTGCATTTTATTCACGCCTTGAGCGAATACTATATATTGATATATATATTAGTAGATGTTGTATATGTTTTTCACCCGCGCTAGTCCAGTCCCCGCTCTGCCGTTAGTAAGCTAACCTAACGGGTGATGACGGGACCCAGTGGCGAATGCGGATGGCATATACGTACGTCAGTATATTTTCGTTCTTTGTGGTGTGATCAATTGATGGGACTGCATTGATTCGGATCAATGCAAGTTAAAAAAAAACCTAATCTGATGTTGTTGGAACACTTTTCAAAAAGCTGTTATTGCAAGGACGTTTACTTTTGTTTTGCATCGTGGTATTCATTGGAATATCCTGCTCCTCAGTCGACGAGGCAAGGGCCGAGATCCCTTCACCGGGAGTGACCCCTTGGACAGAAGTTTGCGTCAGGGCATTAACTTCACTATAGCCGATTACTTTTGCTTTGCACCGTGGTATTCAGTTGGAATATCCTGCACCCCATCCTACGGGGAAAGAGCCGAGATCCCTTCACCGGGAGTGACCTCTTTAGCAACGGTTTTCGTCACTATATTTTCTAAAAAGCTATCCGTTCCTTCAACGATATCAAGTTCTTTACGTTAAAGGTTTTCGCCAGAAACCATTCGTAGCCCTCCGTCGTTTCATATGGGTGGTCAATAGTATTCAAGCTGTGTATGTTGGCCAAAGTCAAGGCACAGTGATTGGTAGCTATTGGGGTATTCATATGCAGCATAGATAGATGCGTTGGTTTGGGACAGTCGTGCTGCCATTTTGGCCAAAGTCAAGGGTATGTACGGGTGGATTCAAATTAACCTGGAGAATGACGGGTAGAACTTGACATGTGACTTATGATATGTTGGCCAAAGTCAAGGTCATAAGAGCATGGGGCAGAAATTACATCGGGAGTTTCAAAAGAACTGAAACTTGCCAGACATGCGCATACCTTCTGGAGTGTGATAGCGTGAGCGGATTCCGTCACATTATCATGCGATGATAGTTGGATCCCGATTCCCACTGATGAGTTAGTTTACTCCTCGGGTAACCCCGACTAATTCTTCTTTCAGGTTTGGAGGAGAATTTGAGGTACAGTGGGAGGATTCCAGATTAGATAAATTGGTGACCATTCTGATCTAGGTTAGAGTGCACGCTGAGTGTTTCTTTTCTCTCTCTATCTGGCAGTGACCATTGACCCGACCCTAAGATTTTGACTCAGTGACCAAGTTGACCGAACCTTCTTAAACACCGGCTTTTGGATTGTCAAGAGTTGCAGACCTCATTGCCACTCCTACTTTTACCCTTTTCTCCAGGACACCCCGTATTACTACGAACGTCCACTTCCATTGGACAAAACCATCGTATGGTTAGATACGAACTCGAAGGAATTTATTCGAGGATGGTTTCAGGTTCTGGAGAAAACGGATAGGATTATTCAGTTGTCTTTTCCTTCTACCCTCTCTCAGGTTACGAGTACTCCTTGGTTTAGGGGTAGCACACCTATTATGCAAATTGGATTGTCTTCTTCCAAACCTTAGGCTGGTGCCGACCGGTAGGGAATGAAGAAAACCAATTAGCATAACGATGGTGTGCAGAAGGTATTAAGTTCAGACAAAGCAAGGGATTAGTAAGAGGGCAAAGTAAATTGCAACAGATATTCACGACCAAACCAAATATTTCGTTACCACTCCCACATCACCTTTGTATTTCTCCAGGACACTCCGTATCACTACGAAGATCCACAGTTTATTTGGATACTCCATCGTATGGTTATATACGAACTCGAATGGAACTTGTTCCAGTTCGGGGATGGATTCTGGTTCAGGAGAAATAGGAATAAGGTTTATTCGGTTGTCTTTTATCTTCACCCTCTCTCATTGCGAGTGTTCCTAGGATTGGGACAGTACACCCATTATGCTTATTGGATAGTCTTCTTCCAAACCATAGGCTGGTGCCGAACGGTAGGGAAGGAAGAAAACCATTTGGCCTAAAAGGGTGTGCAGAAGGTAAAGACTAAAGACATATGAAGGGATTTGGAGAGGTGGCAAAGAACTATACGGTTATAGTCGTGAATCTGGAAGAGGCATTACTAGGAACACCAGAATACCCCATCGGAACATTTCAATGTTTCAGTTTCACTGTGTAATGTTAAAGGAAAACTGATTTCCCGATTAGATACTTACTCCAGGGTATGTATTTACCAGGTACGATTCTCACATCTGTATGGTTTTACAGATGATGAGTGGGAGTAGGTTATTGGGAATTGGGTGATCATCCTCATTATATCGGGATTCGTTGTAATCGGTGATATTTGAGGAAATCACCTGGGCTGTTTGCCGGTCGGCAAATATTTGGTTTTGAATATCCGCTGTTATGCACCAATTTCAAATTGATATATCTGTACGTCTATTTTCATAGAGTGAGATATACCTTTCTGAAATTATGTCTACGACATTTACCTATATCAGTGGATGGTTAGGTAAGGAGCATTAAACAGCGGTGTAATTCTTCTTAACCATAAGTACAGTTTTCAACCTACGACACACAGTGAATGAGTTATCAGACTCAAGGGACTTATACAGAGTATTGTATGTTGTCCAGGGTCCATCAGGACAGAGGGGTTGGTCCTCGTACTACATTCAGTTTACTTATGACTTCTCTAATTTTTAGACAGGTGTTTCGTGGAAACACAGGGTCCGAATTTGGAGAAATTATAGGTATTTGAATAGAGTAGAGAACCAGGTATAGCAAGTATCGGGATTCTTCAAAGAGATCGAAGATGTAGATACTTGTGTATGGTATTCAGTTGATAGTAATGATAAAGAGATCTTGCTTCTCTTTCAGGTTACTCATAATTGGAAGTATTCCTAAGTTGAGTAACGCTGATCGGCCTCCTTCCATTTAGTTGACATGCTCTGGGGACAGCTGCATGATTTGAATCTGGTTCAATTAAATCAGTGCCTCTGTTTCTATATTGGATATAGAACAGTTCATATCTTAACGATGTTAAGGTACGGGGAGTTGTCCGGTTTATGATTAAAACCAGACACTGGACAACTCAAGGCACGTTTCTGTAATGGCTGTTTATGGGTTGACCCAGGCTATGACGAGGGTTGACTTTCTACCATCTGGATGAACAATAGCGATATTGTTCTAGACTCGCCACAGTTTTATTAAAAATGGATTTTTTTTTTAGAAAACAACAGTGGGAGTATGGTAGAACTGGAAGTGATTCCAGAACCACAAACGATTACTGAAGATTTGATAAGGAACCTAAAGATTCAATCTGGATTGACATTCCATTGGCCACTCCGCAGATACGGTGGGTAACTTCAGGCACCCGAGAGGTACTACGGTAGCCTCAAGGACGGTGACAGGGAAGTTCTTGTTTACCCACAATTACCATTGCTGTTGTTCCAGGCTGCGAGACCCGGCGGGAGGATGAGTATAGCGTCGTTCTAAACTAGTTTTAGAAGTGTACGTCTATATGACTCTGCCAGAGAGTTGTCGTAGTCAGTTGGAGCAGCGGAAGCATTGGTGGACAGGTAGCTTATGTCTACTCATAGACTAGAGCAGATGTAGCGGAGATAGATCATCTATTTATGACATGACAGTCATGGGTTTGACTTCATCAGAAAAGGGGATGGATCTGTTGAGAAGGTAGTAGGGTGTGATATCCTGGTATTTGGATGATATACACAGAGTAGGAAAAGAAACTCCTACACTACGATCGGTTATACTTTGGTCGTCACACAGTGGTTTCTCCACAAAAGACATGGATTTTATATCAGACATACTGGTTACTAGATCTATGGTTTTAGATCTAGATTTGGGTGGTTTCCCAATCAGGGTACTTGACAGCATTCTAAGAGTATTTAGGATGGACGACTCCTGGCACGGTAGTGTACCTGCAGGTAATGGAGTCACCCTCTCCAAAGGTGTCTTACAGACTAAAGGGGAGAGGGACGTGCATGATTGGCAGATCATTTGCTTAGGCAATTGAGTCAATCATGAGATGTCAAGTACCACACCAGATGTTGTTCTTGCACTAGATGCAATAAGTTGATATTGATCCAATCCTGGAGAAACAGTCGGAAGCAGTTTTAGAACATAAGTGGATGTTCTAGGGATATGATAACGACAGCCTCATTCGGGAGACAGTTATCATTCCAGGCTTCCAAGGTGACATGGACGACAAGGAGGTTGTCAGAGTTATAGTTTTCCCTCTGACGAGGGGCAGTATTTTGGACAGGTGATCCAAGGCAATACTGAGGGAGGCATGGCGCGCAGGATACTGATTAAGTTCAGTTGACAATACAGTCTAAGAAGTTTGGATTTGAAGTTCATTTATGAGCTATGTCCCATCAGACATCCAGGCACATTCTAAGACAGGTATTGCTCATTTCGGGAGATGGGTTTCTCCGCGAACTTGAGATATAAAGAGACATAGAAAGAAACAACTAAGCGGATCCGCTCACTGAGGCTATTCCTCGAACGCAATAGTTTCGCAAACGAGCTTTGTGAGACTGACTAGTAGAGGAGTTGGGTGTTCGGTATCACACGGGCTGTGAGTATGCGACATCGCAATAATTAGCCTTGAGTGCAAGTGGGAGATTGTTGGAGATAGTGCCCTCAGAGTCAATTATTAGGTCACAGGTACGTGATTGTAATGATTGAGGGAGGACCTATCCTGGTAGGACAGTCTTACTCGAGATGATAGTATGCTATCTGGTTTACCTTTATCATCGTGTACTATTTTAGGTGACATGACACGTCGCTATTACACGTTGATAGAGCCCCTAGGATTCTTGCTTGACCACCAGCAGTATGAGGGCGATCATATAAGTGGGAGCTGGGGGTCTACAAGCATATCCTTAAAAGGTCCCTAGTCGTGGGAGTTTCGAGACCGGGCATCGATACTCCATTAGTAGACTAGTGTATACAGTCGAGACCCCGACGAGGGGCGGTGGCCGGTCTCACAAGCCACTGGTGTCAGTTGGATCACCTAAGATGTATACAGGTGCTCATTGGGTTATGAGTACACCGGACAGGACTCGCCGGGAACATGCTAGTTGGTCATATACCAGACGTCAGATGGCAGTTCCCTGGTGACATGTGTGCAGGTTAGTTCATCGACCTGGGGATCGTCATTTGTCTCGTGTGAGTTCCCACTGTACTTTGATTACTACCCTACCACGGCTCAAAGGAGTCGTGCAAACAGGTTTTAGTTGGGTACAGTCCCGAGCCACATGGAGGCAGTGAGCGTATCTTCAGGGGTTCGTCTCTCCCGGTATTGGGGGTGAGGTCGTGCTGTGTCTAGGAGAGCCATTACACAAAGTCCTTGGCCAAGGCAAGGAGATTTACTGGTAGGTATTCCAGTAGCATCTCAGGGTGTTCTGGGCTACACTCCGACACGACTTGTACCGCTTTTGGGGGTCTGACTTTTACCAACCCCCTAGGCCCGCCATGCGATGCTCATAGACGAACGGACCGGACTGCACGGATATTGTCACTGACAGGCTCAGTAGGGTGTCAGGATGAGTTCGCTCATCGACGTCCCTTTTAGTCAATTGCTGGTGGCCCGTTATGTATTGGCTTATACCTCTGACGTGCTAGTGGTTAAATCCACAGCCATAGTATTGACGAGTCTTTAGAGTCCACCACACTTTAAGTTACTCAGCTTTCGGGCGAAACGCTGTAGAGGCCGTATGGAGATATGGCAGGGTCCGATCAGATACGTGCGGTATTGCACGAATCAGGATCGGACGGTTTGTACTAGTAGCCGTATAGGTATATGGCAGGGTTTGATCTGATACGTGCGGTATTGCACGGATCAGGATCGAACGGATAATACTAGCCGGCTTTGGTTTAAGCCGGTCCTAGTTTAGTACAGTGTAGATTTTGTCTCATTGCATTTGTATCCGGTCGGAATACAGATGCGGGTGTGTATGCACAGTGTCGGGGTTTTCCTGTAATTTATTACGGGACCAGTTTTCTGGAGTTGCCAGTTTGCATTCCGTTCCGGCCGGTTTTCCTTTGTTCTTTCCCGACCGGACTTTTCCGATGGAGGGGGTAATTTGCAGTTATGCAAATTACTTTTGTGGAGGGGTTTTATTGCATATATATTGATTATGATGGCTTTCTTTTCTTTGCACCATGCTTGCTTTGACTTGTGATTTGAGTGGGTATGGATTCAATAGTGCAAGCATGGTTGATGTTGATGTTGTGGTCACCCTTTGACCTCTCCTACCCTCACCTCCCTTCTTGATATGTATTTTGTTCCCTCCACCATTTCATAGAGGAGAGGCCGGCCACATTTTGGTGAGGAGAAAAAAAAAAATGAGAGATTCATTTTTGATGCTTCATTCTTCATCTCATTTCCATGCAAAAGAAATTGGTAGCTTCATTTCCCTCCAAAGTTCAATCCTCATTCCTCCATCCAAAGGCAACAAACCCCAAAGAGACAAGTAGCCTCTACACTACACTTCCTACAGCATATCTTGGGCACGTCGAGTAGCCGGCTTCGTGCCCGAGTTGCCTCGGCATTGAGGTGGGAGCCCGTAAACGAAGAAGGCGATGTGGTGCCCTTTCCGACGAGGAGGAGACGGACGGAGATCCCGCGAGGAGATCGGAGTGGAGATGAAGACCGGAGGACTCGGATCAGTCGGTACAACATTTCCCCACTCTTTACTGTTTGTTAGTTTAGCAATAATGGCAGATCCGGGTGAAAGTATACGATAGCGCCAAGTTAAAAAGTTTTATTCCGCATTTGGCGTCTGTAGACTGCCGGGGCGCTAACGTACACTTACATCTGTAACTTAAGACTTTCAAATCTTATGAGCCGTGAGCGTCCCATAAGAGAGTTCTCCTTACGAGTCGTGAGGATCTCGCAAGTGTAATTTCTCCTTAGGAATCGTGAGGGTCCCTAAGTGTGTTTCTCCCTTGTGAGTCGTAAGGATCTCACGCGGGTGGTTTCTCCTTACAAGGTCGAGAGGACCCCGTAAGCGTTCTTTTAACGAGGTTGCGCCCTTTCGGGTTTTCACAAACACTCGCTGGTAGTCCTGCTGTTTTTACTCACGGAGCCCTTTCGGGTTTTCATCCGTGCCCATTTTGCTTATGGACATACCGTCTTTCTTCTCTCTTTTTTTTATTCTTTTTATTTTTCTAACGAGGTTGCGCCCTTTCAGGTTTTCACAAACACTTGCCGGTAGCCCTGCTGTTTTTACTCACGGAGCCCTTTCGGGTTTTCATCCGTGCCCATTTTGCTTATGGACATACCGTTTTTATTTTTATTTTTTTTATTCTTTTTTATTGTATCGGTTTTGAGATGTTGCAACCCACCGTAGTTTATCGACATCTCGGTCAACGACTAGTTTTAGGACATAGTGGTCCGTAGTTAGTTTAAGGACGTTTCGGTCCATTGTTGAAGTAGGCCGGTTCCTACTTATAGAGTTTGGGCTTAAGAAGATAGCGAGTGGACATAGTCGTCGTCATCTATCATTGACCTAGGCCGTGACTCATTAAGCATAGTATTCCTTTCGGAAGTGACCGTTTATTGGCCTGAAAGGCCTTTCACCGTGCATATCCATGAGTAGATAGGCTCCACTCTGGTAGACCTTGTCTATGATATACGGGCCTTCATAGTTTGGCTCGAATTTTCCCCGCTTGGTGCTATTGGGGATCATAGGTCTTTTGACCACTAGCACGAGTTCGCCTTGGCAGAATGTCCTTGGCCTGGTCAATCTTTCATATGAGCGCGTCATCTTTGCTTTATAAGCCTCCAGATTTTGTTGCGCTATGAGCCGGGTTTCATCAAGGGCATCAAGCTCCTCAAGCCGGAGGTGAGCATTTTCTTCATCCGTCAGCTCGTAGTAGACTGCCACTCGTAGAGAGGGTAACTCTATCTCGAGGGGAAGTACTGCTTCTATACCGAATACCAACGCGTATGGCGTTGTGTTCGTGGCCGTTTTGAACGTAGTTCGATACGCCCGGAGAGCTTCTTGCAGTCTCTCGTGCCAGTCCTTCTTATTTCGGGACACCGTCTTCTTCACGATCTTCGTCAAGGTCTTGTTGAAGGCCTCAGCTAGACCGTTAGCTCGGGGATTATAAACTGAGGAATATCTCCAGTCGATGTTGTGTTGTTGCGCGAATCGGCTGATCTTGTGGCTTCTGTAGGCTGGCCCGTTATCGGAGACGATCCGTGGCGGAGTTCCAAACCGATAAATGACGTGCGTCTTGAAGAAATGGAGGATATTCTCCGTCTTCACTTCCCTCAGCGGTACTGCTTCTGCCCATTTGGAGAAGTAGTCAGTCGTCGCCAAGATGAATCGATGTCCCCTAAACGGTGCTGGTTCGATGGGGCCGATTACGTCAGCCCCCCACATTTCGAATGGCCAGCTAGCCACTGTTGGATGCAGAGGATTTGGATGCTGATGGATAAAGTCCCCATGAATCTGGCATGAGTGGCATTGCTTCGCATATTCGAGACAGTCATGAATCATCGTTGGCCAATAGTAGCTTATCCGTTTAATTTTCAACTTCATCTTCGGGCCTGCTTGGTGAGAACCGCAGAGTCCGTCGTGAACTTCCTGAACGACTCTTTTCGCTTCGTCAGGTCCCAGGCATCTCAACCACAGAGAATCAAACGACCTCTTGTACAGAGTATCATTGACGAAGGCGAAAGACAGAGCTCATTTCATGAGCTGATGTCTTGAGGACGCATCTTCAGGCGTTCGATTGGATTTGAAGTAGTCTACAAAGACTTCTCTCCAATCTTCAACCTTTCCCTGATCTTTTATTTGCATAGCCATTTGCCCAGTCAGCCCCTTTTCTTCGGATGATTCCGGAGATATTTCTGCGGGGGCAAGCACCCGACGGCTTTGTACCACGATCTTTACGTCATCGAGGTTCTCATCGGCCAGTTCTTTAGCGAGCTTAGCCAATGCATCTGCTTTGCTATTTTCCGCACGCAGTATGCTTTCCAGCATATAGGAAGGAATTTGTGTCAACAGTTGCTGTACTCTCTTGCCATATTTCACCAGTTCTGTCTTGCACGTCTGGTAGTCGCCGTTTACTTGACTAACGACCAGTTGGGAGTCTCCATATATGAGGAGGTTCTCAATCCCCATGTCGATGGCGATCTCGAAGCCTGCTATCAAAGCTTCGTATTCAGCTTCGTTGTTCGTCCTCGGCTCTGTCAAGGAGAAAGCAAAGCGCATTATCCCTCCTCGTGGAGTTACGAAGATGAGGCCTACCCCTGATTTGATTATAGGCGTGTTTTGTTTGCGCTTCTTCATGGAAGATGCTCCGTCAAAATAGTGTTCCCACCGGGTACCACTTCCGTCGATCGTGTCAAACGCATGTTCGTCTGGCAGCTCACAATTGAAAGAAGAGTCGGCAGGTATTGGATGCTCAGCGAGGAAGTCGGCAATGGCTTGGCCTTTCACTGCCTTAAGAGGCTGATAGGTTATTGAAAACTCCATCAAG
Source organism: Agapanthus africanus (assembly GCA_030015575.1). NCBI lineage: Eukaryota > Viridiplantae > Streptophyta > Magnoliopsida > Asparagales > Amaryllidaceae > Agapanthus > Agapanthus africanus. Next base: position 799,427,195 of record CM057340.1, read on the forward strand.
AGCAGGGCCCATTTAGCGAGTCTCCCTGTCAATATGGCCTTTGACATCAAATATTTGAGGGGGTCCACCTTTGATATAAGACGGACTTCATGCGCCAACGCATAGTGCCGGAGTTTTGTTATCGCGAAGATCAACGCCAGGCAGTGCTTTTCGATGGGGGAATAGTTGCTTTCTGCCCCCAGGAGAACTCGACTTAAGTAATAAAGAGCTCTTTCTTTCCCTTGGTCGTTCACTTGTGCCCATAATGCGCCTAAGGAACCTTCGAGGGCTGTTGTATAAAGGATGAGAGGCTTTCCCTTAATCGGAGCAGCCAGCACTGGCGGATTCTGCAGGTACTGCTTGATTTCGTCCAGCGCGCTCTGGCATTTGTGATCCCAAACGAAAAGGGCTCCCTTCTTCATTAGGTGACTGTAAGGGCGACACTTGCCTGAAAGGTTGGCTATAAATCGCCGGATGTACGCGAGCTTCCCTTGGAGAGACCGCAATTGCTTGAGAGTCCTTGGGGGAGGCATTTCCATGATCGCCTTGATCTTTGACGGATCTATCTCGATACCTCGGTGTCGGACGATGAATCCCAGGAATTTGCCCGAGGAAACTCCGAATGCGCACTTGAGAGGGTTCATCTTCAAGTTGTATTGCCGAAGGTGTTGAAACACGGTCTTCAGATGCTCTAAGTGCTCCTCGTATGATTTGCTCTTAACCACGAGGTCATCGATATAGCATTCGACGATTTCAAGTATAAGGTCATCAAAGATCTTCGTCATGGCCTTTTGGTAGGTGGCACCGGCGTTCTTTAGACCGAAGGGCATCACCTTGTTGCAAAATATACCCAAAGGGGTCCGGAAAGTGGTATGCTTCTGGTCTTCGGGATGCATCTTTATCTGATTATATCCTGATGAGCTGTCCATGAAAGAGAAGACCTCGTGAGTGGACGTGTTGTCTATCATCAGCTCAGTGACTGGTACTGGGAAGTCGTCCTTCGGGCAGGCTTTATTGAGATCCCGAAAGTCTACACATATGCGCACTGTCCCATTCTTCTTCATCACTGGGACGATGTTGGCAATCCAATCGGGGTACTGAACCTCTTGGATGAAACCGGAGTCGATTAGCTTCTTAACCTCGGCATTGATACTTATCTCAAGCTCAAGCCGCATTCTTCTCGGCGCCTGTTTGACTGGCTTGACGTCTGGAGATATGGCCAGTTTGTGGACAGCAATCTCTGGGTCTAATCCCGGCATTTCGGAATAATTCCATGCGAACCAATCCCTATGCTGCATAAGCACGTCTTTTAGTGCAGCCACCTTTTCTTCAGACAGCAGCTCGCTGACGAATGTCGGCCGCGGGTCGCTTGTCGTTCCCAGCTCAATTTTCTTGAGCTCATCTGCAGTGGTATGTATTCCATCTTCCAGCTCTTTCGGTGCCGGCGGAAATTCTACAATCATCTCATCATTATTGTTTTCGAAGCACCAGGGCAGGTCATCCATATTCTCGGGCTCTTCTTTTGATATTGTTATCATACGACAAGTACGAACTCGCTTCCAAGACCGATGTGGATCTGGTTCTGCTCTTGTGGCTTTGGGTTCGTGCTTTTGTGGCGGTGTTACCCTCCAGCTGCTGGATAGAGCAAACTTGTCTTGCTGGTACTGGTCTTCGATCCAGTTCTTGAAGGTGAAGCGGTCTTCGATAGGGTGTCCTATGGCTCGGTGATAAGAGCAATAGCCCGGATGAGAGACCTCGTTATCTTGCTCAGGGTGCTTAGACTCTGGAAGTGTAATCATTTGATGTTTTAAAGCGAGATCAAGTATCTTCTTTGTCCTGTCTTGAGGGAAAGAATATGCTCGACTCATCTTCTTCATGAGGGACAAATCCGGACCGCCCAATTCCCGATTACGTGATTTTCCGGTCCCGCTTTGTCGTTGTCGAATGCCTTTTCCTCTCCTTGCCTTATTTCTGCCTCTGCGTCGGGCCTTTTGCACGGCAGGTTGACAGGGAGGAGCATTTTCGTCTTTTGCAGCCTGTTGAAGAAGGCGTTGCATCCTGGCTTTCTCGTAGATGGACATTTCGCGATTATGGTCATCTCGAGCTTTTTGACATGCTTTCCTGATAAGCTTGTCCATTCGTTCTTCAAATGACGGACTCGGCATTTTGATGGCAGGATCTTGCTTCGGTGCGGGAGCGGCATTTTCTGACAGGGCGTCCTCTTCTTCATCAAAGTTATATATGACGTAGCTACCATGGACTCGTTCCCGTTTCCCGGATCTCACATATCCAAGCCCAAGCGTTTCCATTCTCCCGTTGGGCAACTTACGCTGAGTCCCAGGGACATCCCAAATCCTGTTGTAGAACCGAGCTTGTCGAATAGTCTGTTTTAAGGATACCCCTTGGCGCTTCAATAGCCTTTTTAGTCCATTCGTGTAATATTTGGACAAACGAATGGGTTGGAGCCTGTCAAGTGTAGAATCCGCGCCGTGCCAGATTTCTTTCTCCACTCTTGTTTCCGTGGACCGGTAGAACAGGATCGCTTCTTCACCTTTTCGCCTGGGAGGGACGTAAAATGTCTGCATGTCTTGCACATTGTAGACTTCAAGTGCGTTAAGATCTTTGTAGTGCCCTCGGAGAATTATGGTAATTTGCAAGCTCTGATCATCAACAGAGAATGCTTGTACTGACGGCCGACTGGAGAACACAGCATTCACCTCATCTTCCGAGTCGCTTCCGAAGATCAATATGGGGGCGAACGGTCCCGGGTTGTTGCGTCGAGACGGCCCAGCGTAGACTATCTCTTCTTCTTCTTCGGTATCACTCTCGAAGACAGGAATGGTGGCGACAGCTTTATTCTCTGGTGCGCGACACCTCTCTGTGTCCTCGAAATCTGGCAAAAAGTATTTTGCATCTTCGTACTTGCGGACTTCGTTCACGGAGAATGGGTTCAGTTCTCCTATTACGGTATACTCGAGACCATCCTTGAAATACTTCATACACTGATATTGTGTAGAAGGGATGATGTTGTACTCGTATAACCAAGGACGACCGAGCAAGGCGTTGTAGCAGGTCTTGGCGTCAATGACGTGGAACTTAATATCTGTGACGAGTAGTCCGAAGTGTAATGTTAGTATTACAGATCCGAGAGTCCGTGATGACTGAGAATCGAAACCGGAGATGGTAATTTTATCACGGGCGAGGTGCTGAACGCTCATGCAGATTTCTTTCAACACCCGAACATTAAGGAGATTGACGGAGGATCCATTATCAACCAGGATTTTTCCTATCTTGATATCGTGGCAGTATCCAGAGACATATAGGGGACGGTTGTGGTTGCACGTCCCAAAGAGAAGGTCTTCATCACCGAACGTGACATCGGCTGTGTGCACTTCTTCAAGTTCATCCTTCATCCTTTCTTCAGCAAGGAAGGCTTGGAATTGTTCAGGCTCTTGCAGCGCCTTGATTAATGAATCTCTCGCTTCTTTTGATAATAAGAGGGCGTCGAGAATACTGAGCTGAGAGGGTAGCTTCCTCAGGTGCGCTAGGACGTTGTAGTCCACCTTACTCTTCTTGGGCGGGTCCTTGGCAGTCAGCTCTTTCATGACTTGGTTATCTAAGGCGATATCCTCAGCGACCTTTTCCTTTCCCTTATCTTTTCTAGCTGCGGGTCCGAGATTCTTCTCTGGAAGCGTGCGATTGTGCAGCTGAATGTTTTCGCATGCCGCTGGTTCTTCCTCTTTCCGCAAGATGGATTCTTCAAAGAGAGGGCCCAGAGCTATTTCCTCATCAGAATCGCTCCTAAAGGTGAGAACTTGTGATCTTCCGGCGTTGACCGTGTAACAGTTACCGGTAGCTCTTTTGTGACCTTCGGTTGTACCTCTCTGCTCCCGACGAGTTCTGCGTTTCATCCGCTTAAAATGTTGCCGGTGATCAACATATCCTTGCCACCATGTCTTAAAAGCGTCGAACTCCTCATTGGGGTGTGAAATCTTCTGATGATATGATCAGTAATTAGGATGTGTCTCCGCTCCGTTGCGAGTGTTCTCTTCCGAGGGTGGTAGCTTCATTCCCATTGATATGGCTTTAGCAAATCTTTACCTTGTCTTGAATCTGTTTTTATCTGCATCGGATGTCTTTTGATTCGGCGGGAGTGCTTCGACTCTTTCGTCTAGTCGCCGGCGTTTGGCTCCTTCTGATGCGGCCATCTCACGCTCCCGATCGGCTTTACTTTTCAGACGAATCACATCTAGAAAAGCGTCGATCATTTCGTCTGACGGCCATACAAGTTCCGGCTCAGGCTCTGCCCCCAGTTTCTCAGTGCCAGGAGTTTTTTCATCGTCCGTAAACAAGTGGGAGATCACATGAGAACTCGCCACGTATCTCTCGGATTCATTTGACGAGCTCTCTCCATTATCTTCCTTCTGAAAGACGTGGTTGAGGAACTCTTGGAGTGTGATGGGAGTCCGCGCCTTTTGATTGTACTCCTCCAGCGCGTCAACCTGTTTTTGCAAGTCCGTGCGCTTGTCGCCAGGCTTCACGGGCTTTTTGGATCTTTTCTTCTTCTTCTTTGAATATTTCGATGGCTGGGTGTGAGTACTTGGGCTATCACCACCGATCTTTGGAGTTGGGCGCGGCTTCAGCATCCCTTCAATGATCTGGGGTTCCAGCGAGTTCTTCCACCTGATTGCCGGGCATGTCTTGGGCTCAACCAACATTCTTTTGGTTTTTGCTGAAAGCACGATTTCCCATGGAGCTTCTTCAATGAAAGAACAAGTTGCCCCCGGTGTGTCCGTTTTCTTAGGAATGTGTGGCTGTGGTGGGTTTACCTTCCACTTCTCGGACAGCGTAAACTTGCCTTGAAGGTACTGATCTTCGATCCATCCTTTAAAGACGAAGCAATCTTCAATCGGGTGACTTACCGTTTGATGGTAAAGGTAGTAACTGGGGTTATTCACCTCGCTAGGCTGTGGCGGTCGCCTTGGATTCGATAAGTTGATAAGCCTGTTGCGCACGACCAGCTCGAATAGCCTCTTCATCTTGTCCCGTGGGAACGAGTAAGGACGCTTCATTTTTTCATTGTAATAGCGTCGTCTCTCCTCTAGTTGATCCGCTAGCTTTGGGGCACTGGGCTGCTGTTGGGTGTTCTCGACGAAAGTTGCCTTCCCTTTCCCTTTGTAGTTCCGGGACTCCGGCTTCGGGAGAGACTGTCTGTGACCCATCTGGTCCATTTGGGCCAGCTTGTCGATCAAAGCCTGGAGCGTGGTTGGCTTAAAGAACATCATGAACTATGAGATAGTTGCATGAGGATCTAGGGTACCCACGAATATGCCCACCGCGGGGGCTTCCTCAATGCGTTGTTCGCATTTCGACCATAAGTTTCGTCAGCGTATAGCGTACTGGACCTACGTTTCACCCGGTTTCACCCTGGCATTAATCAACGCCGTTATCGGGGTGCGTTCGCTGGCGCTTGCGAATCTCTGTATAAACAGCAGCTCCATCTCCGCAAACGTCTTGACAGAGTCGTTCGGGAGTTCAGAGTACCATTCGAACGCTGTCTCTGACAAGCTGCCGACGAATTGGCGAAGCAAGAGCTTATCGTCACCGCCAGTGTTGCCGCAAAGTGCCCTGAACTGGGCCACATGTTGATGGGGATTGCCTGTCCCCTTGTAGACATGGAACTTCGGGATCGTGTAGCCCAGCGGGTATTTAATCTGATCATACCAGCTTGGATATGGTCGTCCCATCTTGACGACTTGGCCAGCTGCCTCAGTTGCCTGGTGAACCCGTATCTGCTGAGCTATATATTCATCCAGGTCAGCCTTGGAAATTGTCTCCTCCTTGGCTGTTGACAGTGCCGGTGGAGGATTCGACGTTTCTCCTCTGTCATCTTCGAGGACGATTGGAGGATCTTCAGCAGGGGGATCTTGTTGGATCATCATACCTACCATATCCTGAAACAGAAGGGCCATTCGTTGTATATTGGCTGCTTGTTCTGCAGCCTCTTTATCCTTCTTTTCCAGTATTCTCCGAAGGAATTCGGCGTCGGTTTCTTGCTCCTGGCGTTGATTCGAGGATGCTTCGGGACTTTCTTTTGGCCCAGTGAGTACGGCCCTCGCGGTCATCATTTCTTGGAGCTTTTGCTGCTGCTCCTGAGCTTTAGTCACCGATCGCGTGAGCGGTCTGTGACCCGTGGATGTACGGCTGTCCTCTTTCCCAGATGCCATGTAAACGGTGTATACCACAATGCCCCCGGACTTAGGGCGTTTGGGTCCACTACCCTTGACATTCGCCGCAGGCGTGGCGACTTTCTCCGGCCATCTCCTCTTGTGGGCAGTTGACGTTGAGGGGGCCGTTGCAGCGGGCACCCAAGTGGTTGTCGTCTTTTGTGGTTTGACAGGACGGTTCTTTTCTTCCTGAACTTTCACCTTCTTCTGCCGGTGAGAGTGATATCGAATGATTACTGAGTCCTGAACCCGTCGCCAGACCTTGTAAATTTTGGAGGATAGCCGTTGAGGGGGCTGCTCTGGCTTTGTTTCTGTAACATTCTTCGCAGGTGGAGGGGATCTTTTGAGAACCGCAGTTGGCGAATTTCTGCGTACCCTGTTTAGCGGCTCAAAGCTGTTCCCGGTTGGAACAGTAGCCTCAATTTCCACCGTTGGAGCTGGTGGAGTTAGCCCGGAGGGGGACTTGCCCCCAGTCTTCCTTATCCGGCGCCAGTGGCGATGTCGGGCATGACGGGTTGTTGGGATTGATTCAGCGACGGCTTCGCCTTGCCCCCTGTTCTGGGGAGGGGCTGCTGCCGGTGTCAGCCTCTTGAAGGCTGATGTTCGTTGAGAAGCTACGTCCATTCGGTCAAAAACAGATTTGTGAGCGGGAGTGGGAACGGGGGTAGTCAGTCTCGCGAAGACCGACCCTCTGGGAGGAGAAGCCGCCTTGACGACTTCGGGAGCAGCTATCTTCTTTGGGATGGCCACCTCAGGTATCATGGGCTTCTTGGCGGGCCCTTTGGAGTTCAGGCTCAGTCTGGTGACAACCGAGGAGTTGGACGACCCGTTGAGAGGGGCCGTGGGAGTAGCAAGTCGATCAAAGACCGACTTCTTTGAAGCTTCCAGTACGGGCACTGGGATGTTAACGTTCACCGGCGGGAGCATGGTCCCAAAGAACAGACCGGTGGTAGCTTGAGTCACTTGTTCCACAGGCATAGTGAATAGGGAAGCAGCCTGCGGTTTATAGGCCACATCTCCAGGTGAGGCGGAGCGTCGGTTGCATTTGCAGTTAGAGCAGTTCGAGCAGTTGCCATCCATTGATCCTTTTGCTTTCTGCAGCAAACGAAATGCCAAATATTAGTACTTCGAAACCCAAGGGCAACTGATCAGTCGAAAATACTGTATTTCTAACACGGCAATTTCCCTACCTTTTGCATTTATGTATAGGTATCCGGTATTCATATCGCACATATTAGCAAAACACATGTAAAATACTAGATTACTTGTACTGTATACTAAAACCGGCACTTTTAGGGAAATTATGTGTTTTTCATGGCATTGCATCACCCTTGTATTGCGCAACTCTTGTCTTGGGGTTTAATACAGGAAATTCAAGAAGCAAGGCCCAAAATTTGGAAAAGAGCTGATAAAAGATACGCCAACTCCAAGATACAAGATCTGGTAGTGATAAAAAAGGCCAAATAAAATTTAACATATCAGAAACAGGCCTAAAACTCAGCCCAAGACCACACCAGAAGAATCAAGCCCAGAGGCTTCCAAACCGCCGCGGTTCCGCGGCGGGAGCTGGCTTGCGCCGCGGAACCGCGGCGCTTTGGTGTGATCACAGCTCCAAATTTCCTTACGTGCTTACCTATAACGGCCAAAGCTTCCAGAAGACCCCAGAAGCTCCACGTGGCGCATCTAGAAGGCTCGGCTTAACAAACTATTTCTAGAAGGATCTTTTAACAAACTTTTGGAGGGAAATTCAAATCTTGTGCTAACTAACTTGTGGAGGGAAAATTCAAATTTCAATTCTAGATCTAGAATTTTGAGGTCTATATAAGAGAACCTAGATCTAGGGTGAAGATGGTTCAAGGATCACCATCTTCTTCCTCCACAAGTTGAGTGACACAACTTGTTCCCCAAATTCAATCCCCAATTCAACCTCAAGATCAAGATCCTGAGATCAATTCAAGCAAGAATTCCTTCAACCTTTAGAAGCGACGCCGGATTTTCAACGGAGCAAGAGATCCACGCCGATCCGCGACTCAAGGAGCCGAGCGAAGCCGAAATCGACGATCTAGTTCCTATCTTTTGTAAATTCAAGAGAGTTGTAACGAAATTTGTCGATAAATAAAGGTGAATTTTCTATATTCTTGCTTATCTTTTAATTCAAGCATAATGATTAGATCTCAATTTGTGATTGTGTTTGTGATCATGATGTTTGAGTAATCTCCGCTCGTGTAGGAGTTGTGACGATCTTTAGATGATAATGATTTAGATATTCCTACAATTCTTAAATCCTATAATGCTTTGAAATTGTAGTGAATCAAATGATTAATGACCTAGTTTCGAGATGATGCTTTCTAGATCGTGTTCACCCGAAACTAGGGAACAACTATTGACCATTTGATTAACTAGAAGCTAGAATTTGAATGCGATCTATCGAAAGAACAAAGGATGAGTTGCGAAATCCCTAATTTTCCCGCACGATCCTTAAACCTCGATGAATTTGTATCGATCTAGTATCAATTCGTTAATGGATAAGAATGAGTAATCATTAGATCTCATCACCTCTATAGATCCGATCTACTCCTACGAGCCATACTTATAATCTTGAGTATTGATTAGATATTATCTCTCATCTCAATTCTTGTTTCTTTTAGATCTAGATTTTTCTTACACTTGATCTTCAATTACAAATCATGAATTGTTTTTTTTCTTTGCTTTAAATTTTTGACTCATCTAATTCGAAAATTGAATGGATTACACTTTCCCTGTAGACGATCCGCACTCGCTAACGCGCTACATCCGACACCGTTATTGATTGCGGTCAAAATATTTTTGGTTGTGATTTCTCTTTTCTATTTTCTAAAAACCAACTACACATCCTAAAAATCACTCAATCAAATTGCGCCGTTGCCGGGGATCGTGTGCTATTTGTTCATTTTTTGAAATTTGAGTTGAAAAGTTTATTCCATCTATATTTTTTAAAGATCAAAACTCGCGCAAAACACTAAACGATTTGTTGTGATTAATTGCAAGGAAATCTGGAGCTTGCTGTGAAATTGGAAAATTATTTGGAGAATTCCAGAGAGCTCAGGAGTTGAAAAGGAGCAGTACCAAATTTTTCAGTGCAGAGAGGAGCTTGAGGCGCGGCGGAACCGCGGCATAAGGCGAAAACCGCGGCGGAATCGCGGTGGTTCAAGGGGTTCTTTGGAAAAAATTTAGCAGGTAATTTCTATCTTTCTTATCTACTTCCAAAAATCTGCTCCAATTAACAATTTGTTGCAGGCTTCTTTGCAAAAATCGCAGCGCCGCAAAAAGCAAAATAAATTGTGCTTGTTTTTTATTTTATGGTTGTTTGCATAATTAATACGGACATTAAGGGGCACGGCCAAATCCAGATTAGGTGGGGAGTTCATTACCCTTCCTAGGCCCCAAAAATCACAAACCTGCATCCGCATTACCCTCATTAATTAAAAAAATATCTAGAGATGACTCTAAGGACCGTCGCGCTCATTTAGGACAGAAGAAGGCCGTGGGTAATTCATTGCTTATCCGCGTTTCTTTTTGTGGTGTCTAAGGCAAGTGTGTCAAAGGCTAGCGGTTACTTAATTAAGCCCACTACTTACGTAGTGGAGAACCTCCCACTTACCTGGCACTTACCTGGCCACAGGAGAAACAAAGAGGCAGTGGAGGATTTTATCCTGCGACTTGTCTTTTGGAAGTTAGGAGTGGTCTAGAGCTTTGACCTAGGTGACCATAGATTTTAGGGTTGCTTGTTGCATTTGTTGTGATCGCATCATATTTTCAAAATCCGTATCATTTTTCAAAACAAACACCGCATTCATTCATTCATTTCCCCTAATTATAAATCACGCTGCCACTTGTACTAACCCCTTTTAGTGCAAGATAAGCTGGACATGAGATTCTAGTGCCCGACTTGTCCGCGTCCCCTCGATCAACTCCGAAGTCGGTATTTCTCCATTTACCTTTCTTTTACCCACCACCACACCCACACTGATGGATCCGTCTCCATCAAACCTCTTTACCGCTGCTCTGCCGCCGTCCGTTGGTGCGTAGAATCCTCCCCGCATCTCTCTCCAAGAGAGGTGCTATCCTTTACGAGGTCCTCTCTCGACCTGCTTATCCATTCCACCAGCCAACGAGGATAACTTTGAGATTAAGCCCCAGTACATCAACCTTCTACCCAAATTCCACGGTCTCGAGACTGAAGACGCTTACGTTTTCATTACCAAATTTGAAAACGTATGCGCAATGATGGGTACATCACAACTTTCTGTGGATGCCATGCGTCTACGACTTCTTCCATTTACCTTGTGTGATATAGCCGAGAAGTGGCTGTATAACACCACCGCACACTCCATCACGAATTGGGAAGAATTCGTTGCAGCATTCCTTAAGAAATTCTACCCTATGCAAAAGACAGCTCGAATCCGTAGCGAACTATATCAATTCTCCCAGCTTCCAGCTGAACCTTTCTCAAAATGCTTTGACCGATTCAAGGATCTTTTGGTTCAATGCCCACATCACGGCATCCCGAGATGGGATCTTTGCCGAATCATATATGAGGGCAGTAACCCTACCACTAAACAAAACCTTGAAAACATGTGTCAAGGCACCTTTATGACCAAGGATGATGGGGAAGCATGGAAATTTTTAGAAGAGTTCGCTGAAAAGTCATTACAGTGGGAGACTGGAACCCAGCCATCGAGTAGGGGTGGCGTACACCAAATAGACGTGTCCATAGGTGTTCGAGCTGAGATGGCAGCAATGCAAAAGAAGCTTGATGCTATGGAACACAAATTCTTAGCAGCCTCCCTAAACCCAATGTCGCTCCCCAAAACTATATGTGGGTGCTGTTCTGATCCTTCTCACTTGACGAAAGAATGTCCATTAAACTCTCAGTTTCGAGGTCTCGAGCATACCAATGCCGCGTTTCAAAGACCTGGAAACGACCCTTTTTCTTCCGCATATAATCAGGGTTGGAGGAATCACCTGAATTTTGCTTGGAACCAATCCCAAAACACGGTTCCAAACCCTAATCATTTCCAAAGGGTCTCTCTACCACAACAGCAACCACTTCAACTCACTCAGCACCCCTACCAGTCACAAAATTTCCAAAACCAAGTCAACACTCCTGCACCGTCTAATCCTATGCAGTCGACCAGTTCTGACGAGTTCTCTCAATTCGCTCAAACCATGAAATCACTCTTGTCAAATTTCACGGAAATGTCGGCCAAGGTTAGGTCTTCCGTTGGTGAGATAAAAAAAAACTCAGCGTCCCAAGCCGAGAGTATCAAAACGATGGAAGCTGAGATTGCACGACTTAAGGCCGAAATGAGTGCAAGAGAGAAAGGGAAACTCCCAGCTCAACCTTTGCCCAATCCTGGCTATTCACATCATGTGAATGCAATCACCACGTTGAGATCTGGGAGAGTGCTGGATAACCATGTTGGGGAAGAAGTTGATGATATTGAAAATCCTATCAACACCCCGGCTGAGACCTTTCCTCACACACACACTTCTGCTTCTGATTCTTGTTCTTCTACCCCACCGCCTTTTCGCGAGCCTATTCTCCATTTCCCTCTAGACTCGACACCTCAGCCCACCTTTTCTATCCCTCCACAGACGATCTCCACTCCTCTTTCGGGATCTCGTCTACCCCCTCTTCCTTCTCCTATGATGGACCCAGCGCTCATTGCTAAAGTACCTTACCCGAACCGGTTAAGGGCTAACAAATCGGGTCCTCATATGGAGAAAATTATGGAAATGTTCAAACAGGTTAATATCAACATCCCTCTCCTAGATGCGATTCAACAAGTCCCCGCTTATGCGAAAATTCTTGAGGACTTGTGCACTAGGAAGAGGAAGACTCAAGTGCCAAATAAGGTCTTCATGTCCAATAACATTAGCACTGCTTTTATCCCTCAGCTACCAAAGAAACGTACGGACCCAGGATGTCCTACGATATCGATTTCTATTGGGGATAAACACATCAACCGTGCTCTTTTAGACCTTTGCGCAAGTGTTAACCTGCTTCCTTTCTCAGTCTATGAGCAACTAGGGATCGGAGAGTTGAAACCAGCCCATTGCACTCTCCAGATGGCTGACCGATCAATCACCAAACCTAGGGGTGAACTGGAGGATGTGTTAATAAAAATCGGGGAATTCGTATTCCCTGTGGATTTTATTGTACTTGATACACAGCCTGTAGCGAACCCACGGAATCAAATTCCGGTGATTTTAGGTCGCCCCTTTTTGGCCACTTCCAACGCTATCATCAATTGTCGTAATGGTTCTATGACCCTATCCTTCGGGAATAGGTCAATAGAGCTGAACATTTACAAGTTGGGAAGTATACCCTCCGAACCTACTGATCAGGTCTGTTCTGTCGACTTAATGGATATCGACGACAGCGAATTTGATGATCCTCCTGATACCGATCTTGACTCTTTTCATACGTTGTTGTTTGACCCAACTATGTATCATATACATACGGACTCTTCCACTGAGATATCCGGGTCAACAACTAACACCGATTATGAACTGCTTTTAGAGTCTGAAGATCACCCCGCACTTTGTGATGACATTATTCTTCGGGGTATTGATGAAACTTTTGAGGAGATCTTCGCTGATGAACTCGCATTTCTGAATAACACGGGTGTTGAGATGAATCATGTCCCAATCATTGAAATTGAACCTCCACCCCTTCTTCTGAATTGTAAAAAGAATGCGAGTAATCCATCACATTCACTGCATCGTCTCTCCAAAATGAGACGCACACATACTCTCTTCCACCACTTAACATTTCCCCACTTCTGTTAGTTATATGTATGCCCTAGAGGCCATTACTGTACATTGGATGTATATTGTAGTGGATGCTGGGACATATATAGGGAGGACTTTCTTGCTCGACATGATAGTATGCTATCTGGTTGATCTTTACCTTAACGTATACACTAATTATCTCTCTGTTACATGTTGGTAAAGCCCTTAGGATGTGTACTTGACTACGTGGACTATGATGTGGATCATACTAGTGGGGATATGGTAGTCTATAAGTACATCCTTCAAAGTCCCTAGTCGTGGGTGTATCGAGACAGGGTATCGATATACCAGAGTAGACTAGCGTGTACCTTCTCGACCCATACAGATGGGCGATGGATGATCCCATATCTATTGGTGTTTGACATCAGAGGAGATATACGGGTGCTCAGTAGAGACTGGGTACACTGGACGGACTCGCCGAGAACTCCCAGATGGTATTATACCTTACGTCAGATGGCAGTTCTCTGGTGACACTGGTACAGAGTAGTCTGTTGACCCGAGATCGTCATAGAGTCTTGTGTGGTTCCCACTGTGCTTTGATTTCCATCTTACCACGTCCAAGAGGGCGTGCAAAACGGTGGTTTTTGGGTACAGTCCCGAGTCACATGGAGGCAATGAGCGATAGGAGGGGATTCGTCTCTCCCGGTATAGGGGGTTGATGTTGCGCTGTGTTCGATTGGCTATAACAGGAAATCCCTGGCCAGGGTTGCTGAGATTTACTGGTAAGTGTTACCAGTAGTTTCTCGAATTGTTATAGACCTCATATCGACACGACTTATCGAGCTATTGGGGTCTGACGTTTACCACCCCTAGGTGAGATATGCGACATATCAGACGATCAGACCGGACTGTACGGTAAGTGTTACTGGTTGGATTCACAGGAGTGTGAGCGGGCTTGCTCGTCGATCTTCTGATCGCTCAATACCCGGGTGGCCGTTACGTTTAGCAGACCGCTTGCGGCTTGTGGATGTTTGATATGATCATCATCTGGTGTCGGCGTATTGACGAGTCTTTAGAGTCCTACACAGAGGTTTCCTGGCTCAAGCGAAACGAAATAGGAGCGCATATGAGATATGTGCGGGACCGAGAATAATGCGTGTATGTGATACCGTATTTCATTCTTGCGATGAATGTATCGATTAGGTTATATGCGATATACCCTAGTTATCGAATCAAGGATTGATTCAATAAACCGATACATTGGATACTAGTCGGTTATATACGATATGACCGGATCGTTAAATCAAGTGTTGATTTAATGATTTAATGCATAATTATATATTTGATATATTACTTTGCATTAACTAGTATCGGTTCACTTTAATTGGATATTCTCGCTCGGATGTGCACATTGTATATTCGATATAGTTTTGTGCACATGATTGTATCATGTTTGATAATGCATGCTTACTTGGTTTGTGTTAAAGATTGATCCATGGTTATTTAAATGGTTAGGGTTTTGTTTTTCATATACATTTATTTATTCATTTATTTCTTTGGAAAATATAATGCATAAAGATAAAATGGTGGCTTTTATTTTTGTTTCTTTCATGAACATTCATGAAGGTTTGAATAAAGTGACCATTTTGTCTCATGCTTAACCCTAACCACTACACCTAACCATGGTCCTCTCTCTACACTTAACCATGGTGTCATTATGATAAGAATAGATTTTATTTTCCATTATTCTTATTCTTATCATAACACTATTCTTCTTCTTCTTTTTTTCTTCACTTGAAGAAAGCAAGCTCCATCAATGGTGATTGATGGAAATGAGTGAGAAATCCAATTCTAAAGTCTACCCACTTCCTATTTCTTCATCCTCTACCTCTTGCCAAGTAGTAGAGTGTGTTTCCTTCACAAGTTTTCATGGCAAGGTGAAGGTGGAGCTTGATCTAGCGAAGCCTCGACGTAGATCATCTTCGGCATGGACATCGACGACCTAGCTCGCCTATTCTCCGATGAAGACGACGGTAGAGCCCGGATTCTTTTTGGACAGCAAAGGAACTTCGTTGCGGAACTATGGAGGTGGAGCACCGGATCTACAAAGGTTGTATTTCCGTTTCCCATTAGTTAAGTTGTTAACTATTTTATTGTTTCGCCTAGATTTCTAGCCAACGGTCCGTAGTCGGGTTTCTCGGCACCGTTAAATTTTGAAATTGGCATGGTTGATGCCTTGTGAGACCTCTTGGGAGTGCCTAGGAACCCTACAGTGGTATCAGAGCCTAGCTAGAGCCTTAGGCGAAGTCCCGACGGAATTTGAAGTCCGATCGACCCGAAACCCAAACCCTTAACATGCTCTCTGGACATTTCTGTAAAATGTGGATTTTTTGGAATTAAAAATATGCAGAGAAATGTGCAGGAAATTCTAAGAAAAACTGGAGAAAACGACAACCTAATTCAACAGTACGGCCGCGGAACCGCGGCGTTGACCCCCCTTTTGCGGCGGTTCCGCGGCTGTATGTGATGATTAGGATGTGTGTTTTCTTCAGTTGTTTCTGTTGGTGTTTCTTGTGTGTTCTGGATGTTTTTAATATTTATTCCAGAGTTGTATTTTCTGGGTTGTATTGGGGACTCGGTGTATTCGATCGGACTGTCTAATTCTTGTCGGTGTGCTTTTTCGGGTATTTTTAGAATATGTTAAAAAGTTCGACCGGATATAAATACCCAACTTTTCCCCTGTCGGGAAATTTCCAAGTGTTGGATTTTTCCGTAGTTTAACGACGTTCTAAGTAGTGCAAGTAACGCGATGGACCCTCTAGAAGACAACAAACCTTAACTCGATTATGTGACCGTCTTGAACTGCCCTTTGAACCTTCGGGTTTGGGGCAGTACGGCGTGCCACATGTGAGGCGTTGGCTTGACCCTTCTACGGCTGGACTGTTGGTACTGAGGCACGAACTGAATGTTGTTAGACTTATTTCATGTGTTGACCTGTTTTGGGAAAACTTGGGTGTTCGATTGTTCGATCGAAAATTTTAACATTTTCTATTTATCCGGAATTTGATACAATAATTGGAATTCACAAGAAGTTATAAGATAACTGAATGAATGTTATAAACATAGCAGTTTAGTCTCACTTGATCGGTTGCCACGGAATTTTGATGTGATCAAAAGTCCGTCGCAATCACGTAGCGTACGCGGATACTCGCCGGACAAACTTAATAGACAGCTACATCCCATAGCCCCGACCAAGTGACTGTAGGAGAACCCCGTCGCCGAAAGCATCCGTCCGGGTGCTCGCGGTAGCGGTGTTCCGCCTTGGTGCACTTCGTCGACGGTATCTGGGGTGCGGCCGCCTATTGAAGTTTGCGACGAGTATTCGATCAGGATGTCGGGAATCTTGTTGAATTTCCCGACTTGATATTGAAAAGTGTTTTCGATTTTGAGACTAAAATGCGGGGTTTATAATTGTTAGGCATGCGATGTCTAAGGAATTCATTTGAATAGGCATGCGATGTCTATGCAAGTTGCGGATTCCAGCTGTTGTAGTTTTACACTTTCTTTTCTGTGACCGTAAGTGTAATATGTGATATCGCCGGTTTCGTTGCTATATGTCAACGACAATTGGGATGCGCATATTTACTTACGTTGATGACAGGTGATGTTATGTGTTGCTGGATATGTTATATTGGATCGTCGTGTTTGAATAGCCGGGTTTTTTTATGTGAGATGAGTGTTTTTCATTTTCATTCATGTAAAAACTTGTATGTAATATTCTTTTATTGGGGCACTTCCAGGTTGCGGAAGATGTCACCCTTTGTATATTATTTTCTTTTCCGCACTAGGATAGACCCAAGGAGGGGAGCACAAGTAACCGGGTTCTGGAGTCCAGTGGGAGACCAACTCGAGGAGTCGAGTCCAGGTCTCCTAACTCTAGAATTGGTAGGGTTGCTTACCGCTCTCGTAGGGGTCTAGGGGTGTGGGTTTGGCTATTCATCGCGACCGTGGAATCCGTGTTTTATACTGGCTCGTATTGAAAACACGGACGTCCTAGTATATCCAATATTTCATATGATTCTTCTGCTGCGATATCTGTGATGTGATCATGTGATGTTCTGTGATAGATACAGCATATAGTATATATGATATATTATATAGAAGTTACTTATGTTTTACACCCGTGCTAGCCCTGCCCTGCTCTGCTGTTAGTTACCTAACCTAACGGTGCACGAGGGGACATCGAGGCGAATGCGGATGGAATAAGTGTACGTCGTATTTATCTGTGATGTTTAGGTACATTAAATGATGGGACTTCATTAATATGATTAATGAAATAAAAGAAACCTAAGATATTGTAGAATCGAATTTCAAAATAAAAACAGGTAGCTACAGTTCTTGCTTTGCACAGAGATATATATGATATATCCTGCACCTTATTCGATGAGGAAAGGACCGAGATCCCTTCACCGGGAGTGACTCCTTTAGCAATAACTGGCAGATGCTACACACTCGGTTTGTCTTTTGATTGCTTTTTAGAGTTTTTGCTTTGCACAGTGATATATATGATATATCCCGCACCTCATTCGACGAGGAAAGGACCGACGATCCCTTCACCGGGAGTGACTCCTTTAGCAAAACTAGAAAAGCCTCAAAAGCACTCCATTTTAAAAATCATTTGATTCTACAACGATATCAAGTTCATTACGCAATAGGTTTTCAGAAAAACCTGTCGTAGCCCTCCGTCATTTCAGATATGTACTAGTTAGTATTCGTGCTGCGGTAGTTTGGCATTCGTCAAGGCGTAGTGTACGGTAGCTAACTAGTATTTATCTGCTTGAGCATATGATGCGATTGGATTAGGGTATTCGTACGGCGTTGTTTGGCATTCGTCAAGGGTCGTGCGGGTGGGTTTAATTCAATCAAGAAATGTACGGGTTGAACTTGACTAGTGGACTATGGGTTGTTTGGCATTCGTCAAGGTCATAGAACACTAGGGGCAAAATATTATCGGGAATTTCAAGTGTTGAAATTTGCAATGAGATTGCATACCTTCTATGAGATAGTTGGATCCCGATACCCGCTGCGAGTAAGAGTTACTCCTGGGAGAGTTTTATACATTACAATTAGCCGATCAAGTAGGTGTCTAGAAAGGTGTTAACGGGGTTACGCCTCTGGGAAAACGAGGTTTACATTAATTAGGTTCGTGCGAAAGCACGGGGGACCTCCCTCAAAGTACCGACACTGGAAAGATTGGCGAACTTGTAGTGTGTAATTAATCCCGGCTAGTCTTTCCTTTTAGGGTTTGAAGGAAGATTTGATAAAAAGCAGTGAGAGCCATCCTGATTAGATAAAATAATAACCAATCTATTCTTGCAAGAGCGCACGCTGAGTGTTTTCTTCTCTCTCTCTCCAGGTAGCGACCATATCACGTCTTAATCAAGATAATAAAACGGATTATTGACCGAACCCGCTTGTTATACTGAGCTGGGGAACGTTGGTCCCGCTCCGACTTATAAATGTTATAAGACAGAGCAGGAAATTGGGGAATACCAGAATTCCCGTGCCGCCCAAACGAAGAGAGTGCATGTTGATGCATCATTTTCGGGTGTGTTCATTACAGAGAACTGTTTCTCAGTATCCTTTACGTCCTGGGTATGTGATACCAGATCAGGATCCCAGATGTGTAATCTGTTACATAGGGCTACAGCAAGGTAGAGAACTGAGAACGGGTGATAAGTTTCATGAGGCAGAAAACCGGGCAAGTGTTGCAGCCAAGTCTGTTGGTCACTGTCACCCTGTATTTCCAATACATTGATTCTGAACAAATGTTATTAGATACCGAACCTGATATACAAAATCATATCAGTCTCTTTATTAGTAAAGAAATGATAAAATTTTGTATTGTTGGATAATGTTTTGAACATTTCCTATATCAAAAGTTGATCGGATCAGGCACGTTATCTAAAAGCATTAATGTTCTAAATCAAACTACAGTTCTTAGTATACGGAACACACAAAAGAGGAAAAGTTCAGAAATGAACGAATTCTTCTTGAGGTATTGTAGACTAGGTTATATCAATGCGACCCGACTAGCTAAAGTTTCATAAAGATGCATATTTAAATTAGTTTGAATTTACATCTTGTGAAACTTGCCAGTCATGTCACAGAGATGAGATGACCATAGATCCGTTTATTGGAAACAGAGAAAGAGTTAGTGAACTCTTGGGATGATACATGTTGATGTATAAAGGTCCCTTGTCTACACATGCCAAGACCGGTTCTTTGTACTTCATTACATTCTCTGATAATCTCTCAAGATTCAGACATATGTTCCTGTTGAAACACAAGTCCGAACCTTTTGAGATATTCACAGAATATAAGTTAGAAGTAGAGAACCAATACGGGTATAAGTATTATGTCCTTTGATGAGATCAAGGAGGAGAATACTTGAGCACGGAATTCCTGGACTATTCTAAAGGAGAATGAGATTCTCTTTCGGCATTACTCCTCCGGATACACCATAGCACGATGGTATATTGGGGCGGAGCAATGACACCCTATATGATATGGTGTGCTCTATGATGAGTACTACTGAGTTACCTTTTTCCTTTTGGGAGTTATGCACTTGAGAAGCTGCATACCTATTGAATAGGGTTCCAATCAAATCAGTTGCCTACCGTTTCATATTTGATATGATAAGGAAAGAGCCCATATCTCAAGTTAGTTAAGATTTGGGGTTGACCGGCCTATGTCTAAAAGCAAAATCCGGACAAGCTCGAGGCAAGGTCTGTAATGTAGAACTGGAAAGGTTCCAGCTATACAAACTACAGCAGATGATTTGGTACAACCAAAGGATTCAGTAGATACCAACGAACCTCAGCCTCTCCGCCGATCTAGTAGGGATCCTCACCCACCTGAGAGATACTTCAGTTTCTCTATGACAGTGGGAGCGAGGATTGCATCATGAGATGATGACCCAACTAGTTTCGAGCTGGCCATCAGGAGTAAGACTCTGTTAGAATGGCTGGATGCTTAGCGATCTAGATTGAATCCTTATACACCAACAAAGTATGGACTTTGGTTGCTATATCTGAAGGGTTAAATCCCCATCAGGAGTAAGTATATCTTGAGAAGATTACTTGATGTAGATGGAAAAGTTGAGACTTTCAAAGCTAGACTTGTTAAAAGTTTGCATCATTGACCAGCTGTGGATAATGATAAAACCTTTTCAAGTATCTATGCTTAAGTCCATCCAGATCCTACTTACCATGGCTACATACCATGACTACGATATCTGGTGGTTGGGTGTCATGACTGCTTTTCTAAATGATGTTTTAGAAGAGAGCGTCTAAAAGTACACAGCCAGAGGGCCTCGTAGACAGTGGGAGCAGCGGAAACGTGTACAAGATGCTTTATAGGATAAAGCAGGCGTCGCGGAGTTGGAACATCTGTTTTGATGTAGTAGTCAAAGAGTTTGATATCATCAAAATGGTAGATGAACCTTGTATAAACAAAAAGGTAGTAGGGAGTATGGTGATGATCCTCGTAGAGTACGTGGATGACATACTCTTGATAGGAAAAGAGTTTCCTATGCTACGCTCGATCAATGTCCGCTTATCACAATAATTCTCCATATAGGATCAAAGTGATACCTCCTAAATCCTGGATTTTGGATCTGTGAGATAGATCTAAATGGATGTTAGGATTCTCACTAGTTGTAGTGAGATGGTATCAATCGATCCTGGGGAGAATCACTGGAAGGGTTCCAGGGTGATAAAGACGACTGAATGTCAGTCGCAGGCATTGTCTTTACCCTCAGTAAAGGGACGGTATGTTGGAGGAGTTCCAAGTTAGATACCGTGACATACTAGACGATAAAGGCAGGATACATCGCTACTTAAGATGCTACCAAAGAGGTTGTCTGGGTGTATATTAGTTCATAAGATGAACTTTGTTCCTCCCATTGTGTGACAATGGAGTTGTGGCTTATGCCAAGGAACGCCGGTCCCATCAGTGATCCAGACATATTCTAAGGCAGTATCACTTGATCATGGAGATGGTTGATCTCCAGGGAGATCGAGGTTAGGAGAGTAGACTCAGAGGACAACACAGCGGATCCACTCACATAGGCCTGTTCCCAGAGAGAGACTTTTATGGGATGGTTGAGTATGAGATACTACAACCACAGCTACAGATGGCCCTAGTGCAAGTGGGAGATTGTTAGTTATATGTATGCCCTAGAGGCCATTACTGTACATTGGATGTATATTGTAGTGGATGCTGGGACATATATAGGGAGGACTTTCTTGCACGACATGATAGTATGCTATCTGGTTGATCTTTACCTTAACGTGTACACTAATTGTCTCTCTGTTACATGTTGGTAAAGCCCTTAGGATGTGTACTTGACTACGTGGACTATGATGCGGATCATACTAGTGGGGACATGGTAGTCTATAAGTACATCCTTCAAAGTCCCTAGTCGTGGGTGTATCGAGACAGGGCATCGATATACCAGAGTAGACTAGCGTGTACCTTCTCGACCCATACAGATGGGCGATGGATGATCCCATATCCATTGGTGTTTGACATCAGAGGAGATATACGGGTGCTCAGTAGAGACTGGGTACACTGGACGGACTCGCCGAGAACTCCCAGATGGTATTATACCTTACGTCAGATGGCAGTTCTCTGGTGACACTGGTACAGAGTAGTCTGTTGACCCGAGATCGTCATAGAGTCTTGTGTGGTTCCCACTGTGCTTTGATTTCCATCTTACCACGTCCAAGAGGGCGTGCAAAACGGTGGTTTTTAGGTACAGTCCCGAGTCACATGGAGGCAATGAGCGATAGGAGGGGATTCGTCTCTCCCGGTATAGGGGGTTGATGTTGCGCTGTGTTCGATTGGCTATAACAGGAAATCCCTGGCCAGGGTTGCTGAGATTTACTGGTAAGTGTTACCAGTAGTTTCTCGAATTGTTATAGACCTCATATCGACACGACTTATCGAGCTATTGGGGTCTGACGTTTACCACCCCTAGGCGAGATATGCGACATATCAGACGATCAGACCGGACTGTACGGTAAGTGTTACTGGTTGGATTCACAGGAGTGTGAGCGGGCTTGCTCGTCGATCTTCTGATCGCTCAATACCCGGGTGGCCGTTACGTTTAGCAGACCGCTTGCGGCTTGTGGATGTTTGATATGATCATCATCTGCTGCCGGCGTATTGACGAGTCTTTAGAGTCCTACACAGAGGTTTCCTGGCTCAAGCGAAACGAAATAGGAGCGCATATGAGATATGTGCGGGACCGAGAA
Organism: Agapanthus africanus; assembly: GCA_030015575.1. Lineage (NCBI taxonomy): Eukaryota > Viridiplantae > Streptophyta > Magnoliopsida > Asparagales > Amaryllidaceae > Agapanthus > Agapanthus africanus. Next base: position 799,449,498 of record CM057340.1, read on the forward strand.
TAATGCGTGTATGTGATACCGTATTTCATTCTCGCGATGAATGTATCGATTAGGTTATATGCGATATAACCTAGTTATCGAATCAAGGATTGATTCGATAAACCGATACATTGGATACTAGTCGGTTATATACGATACGACCGGATCATTAAATCAAGTGTTGATTTAATGATTTAATGCATAATTATATATTTGATATATTACTTTGCATTAACTAGTATCGGTTCACTTTAATTGGATATTCTCGCTCGGATGTGCACATTGTATATTCGATATAGTTTTGTGCACATGATTGTATCATGTTTGATGATGCATGCTTACTTGGTTTGTGTTAAAGATTGATCCATGGTTATTTAAATGGTTAGGGTTTTGTTTTTCATATACATTTATTTATTCATTTATTTCTTTGGAAAATATAATGCATAAAGATAAAATGGTGGCTTTTATTTTTGTTTCTTTCATGAACATTCATGAAGGTTTGAATAAAGTGACCATTTTGTCTCATGCTTAACCCTAACCACTACACCTAACCATGGTCCTCTCTCCACACTTAACCATGGTGTCATTATGATAAGAATAGATTTTATTTTCCATTATTCTTATTCTTATCATAACACTATTCTTCTTCTTCTTTTTTTCTTCACTTGAAGAAAGCAAGCTCCATCAATGGTGATTGATGGAAATGAGTGAGAAATCCAATTCTAAAGTCTACCCACTTCCTATTTCTTCATCCTCTACCTCTTGCCAAGTAGTAGAGTGTGTTTCCTTCACAAGTTTTCATGGCAAGGTGAAGGTGGAGCTTGATCTAGTGAAGCCTCGACGTAGATCATCTTCGGCATGGACATCGACGACCTAGCTCGCCTATTCTCCGATGAAGCCGACGCTGGAGCCCGGATTCTTTTTGGACAGCAAAGGAACTTCGTTGCGGAGCTATGGAGGTGGAGCACCGGATCTACAAAGGTTGTATTTCCGTTTCCCATTAGTTAAGTTGTTAACTACTTTATTGTTTCGCCTAGATTTCTAGCCAACGGTCCGTAGTCGGGTTTCTCGGCACCGTTAAATTTTGAAATTGGCATGGTTGATGCCTTGTGAGACCTCTTGGGAGTGCCTAGGAACCCTACAACTTCTTCTTCCACCAACCAGAGCACTGCATTGATAAAATTTTCGAATGGTTGGTGTTGATTGTCGGTCTTTGCAAAACTTGGCATCGACCACTGATTTTTGACCCCCTCATGTGATTTTCAACAGATTAACATTGCATAACTCAAGTTTGGGGGTATATTTTCTGGCTCTTGAAAAGAAAATTTTTACAAAAATTTTGAGCCAAGAATAAGTTTGGGGGAGGGTCTTCACTTGTATATTTTTTGCCCCCACTAATAAATTCTTCCCAGGCTTACAGGTTTTGTAGATATAGCGGTTGGCAACAGTGAGGACACTGTTGAAAACAAGTTTGGGGGAGGTTTGTGCTTAGTTTTGCATCATGTGCATATCATTTGCATAAGCACAAAAACATTTCTTTAAAAACCATAAAAATTTAAAAAAAAATTCAAAACTCATAAAAATTCTGTGTACATATTTTTGGCTCATTTTTTTTTCAAAACCTATAAAAACCTATAAAAATTTAAAAATTTTCAAAATCCATAAAAATTCAAAATTTTTCAAAACTCATAAAAATTAAAAATTTTCAAAATATAAAAATATTTAATGTTTATGATAATAAAAGATTAGATAGTGAACAATTACATCCATGAGATTAGAAAAATTTAAGAAAAGTAAGAAAATTAGAAGTTTTCTTATACGAACTAGTAATAAGTAGTTATGAGCCGTTGTCCCAAGGGTTAGTAAAATGGAGGAAGTCACTAATCTGAGGATAAAAATAAGTCTGAAAAATAGTTTCTATTCTGGAAAGCCAAGCATTTTGAACGTTGATACCCTGCTATTCGCACTTACACACGTCTTGAAGCCCGGGATAGTAGATGATACCTTGAAATGCTCTTGTCTTAAAGCCAATGTATGAAGGAAATAAAAAAAATGAATAAAATATAAAGTGGTGAGAAAAATGGACACTGGTCTTTGTTATCACCAAGGGCAATAAAAAAATGTATAGCGAGGGTGCCTCTTCACCTAGTGCCCTAAGACCAACTGGTCGAGGAGTCACTGCTATGCCTAAGGCGGTGCAAGACGAGAAAAATACACCAAATAAGCAAACACATGAGTAATCGGTCGGTTAGTACCTCAAGAAGTATTAACGGTCGCATGAAAGTGTGTGAGCAAATTCGTCTAAATATTCATTAATTAAAAAATACTGAGGCTGATGGAAAAGAGTATGATAGTTTGAATTGAATTCTCCGGGTGTAGGGATTTCCTTAACACACACGCAGGGTGATAGGATCAATGTTTGGAAGAAAAATAGGAATGAAGAATAAGACGATGTTTTATTGAGGGAGGACGTGATTTCTGACATCTTTCCATGACTATTAAGATAGGGCTCATGACAACCGAAAAGCTAGCTTAGTTGGAAACCCTAATTTTCAAGGCTTTTCTTTTACAATTCTTTTCTTTAAATCTAATATTCATGATCTTCCTTTTATTATTGGATTTTGTGGGTGCAATCCGCTGAAAACCCTCAGGAGACAACACTCCTCCTGCTAGGGACACCTAGAGTTTTAAAGGCTTGTTGCACATGCTCAGTGCAATCGTGTTGCCTACGAAAGTGTGCTTTTCTCTTTCTTTATTTTCTCCTTCTCTTTTTGATAAAACAGTTCGATCGAGACGATCGAAAATAAGTTTGGGGGAATTTGATCAGTCGAAAATAGTGCATTTCTAACACGGCAATTTCCCTACCTTTTGTATTCATGTATAGGTATCCGGTATTCATATCGCACATATTAGCAAAACACATGTAAAATACTGGATTACTTGTACTGTATACTAAAACCAGCACTTTTAGGGAAATTATGTGTTTTTCATGGCATTGCATCACCCTTGTATTGCGCAACTTTTGTCTTGGGGTTTAATGCAGGAAATTCAAGAAGCAAGGCCCAAAATTTGGAAAAGAGCTGATAAAAGATACGCCAACTCCAAGATACAAGATCTGGTAGTGATACAAAAAGCCAAATAAAATTTAACATATCAGAAACAGGCCCAAAACTCAGCCCAAGACAACACCAGAAGTATCAAGCCCAGAGGCTTCCAAACCGCCGCGGTTCCGCGGCGGGAGCTGGCTTGCGCTGCGGAACCGCGACGCTTTGGTGTGATCACAGCTCCAAATTTCCTCACGTGCTTACCTATAACGGCCAAAGCTTCCAGAAGACCCCAGAAGCTCCACGTGGCGCATCTAGAAGGCCCGGCTTAACAAACTATTTCTAGAAGGATCTTTTAACAAACTTTTGGAGGGAAATTCAAATCTTGTGCTAACTAACTTGTGGAGGGAAAATTCAAATTTCAATCCTAGATCTAGAATTTTGAGGTCTATATAAGAGAACCTAGATCTAGGGTGAAGATGGTTCAAGGATCACCATCTTCTTCCTCCACAAGTTGAGTGACACAACTTGTTCCCCAAATTCAATCCCCAATTCAACCTCAAGATCAAGATCCTGAGATCAATTCAAGCAAGAATTCCTTCAACCTTTAGAAGCGACGCCGGATTTTCAACGGAGCAAGAGATCCACGCCGATCCGCGACTCAAGAAGCCGAGCGAAGCCGAAATTGACGATCTAGTTCCTGCCTTTTGTAAATTCAAGAGAGTTGTAACGAAATTTGTCGATAAATAAAGGTGAATTTTCTATATTCTTGCTTATCTTTTAATTCAAGCATAATGATTAGATCTCGATTTGTGATTGTGTTTGTGATCATGATGTTTGAGTAATCTCCGCTCGTGTAGGAGTTGTGACGATCTTTAGATGATGATGATTTAGATATTCCTACAATTCTTAAATCCTATAATGCTTTGAAATTCTAGTGAATCAAATGATTAATGACCTAGTTTCGAGATGATGCTTTCTAGATCGTGTTCACTCGAAACTAGGGAACAACTATTGACCATTTGATTAACTAGAAATTAGAATTTGAATGCGATCTATCGAAAGGACAAAGAATGAGTTGCGGAATCCCTAATTTTCCCGCACGATCCTTAAACCTCGATGAATTTGCATCGATCTAGTATCAATTCGTTAATGGATAAGAATGAGTAATCATTAGATCTCATCACATCTATAGATCCGATCTACTCCTACGAGCCATACTTATAATCTTGAGTGTTGATTGGAAATTATCTCTCATCTTAATTCTTGTTTCTTTTAGATCTAGATTTTTTTTACTCTTGATCTTCAATTACAAATCATGAATTGTTTTTTTTCTTTGCTTTAAATTTTCGACTCATCTAATTCGAAAATTGAACGGATTACACTTTCCCTGTGGACGATCCGCACTCGCTAACGCGCTACATCCGACACCGTTATTGATTGCGGTCAAAATATTTTTGGTTGTGATTTCTCTTTTCTATTTTCTAAAAACCAACTACACATCCTAAAAATCACTCAATCAGCAACCATTAGCAAACCGCGATTGGTTCGCGAATCACGACACACGAAGTGTAGAGTGGAAAGAGTAAAAGGTCCCACCGAGCGTGCCGGAATCTGTTCCCCTCCGAATGACGGCGCGACAGGGACGTCTTGCCTGAAATTCGGGGCAGAGGCTAATTTGAGCCATCTGTCCACCTCTCCGAAGATGCCAAGTTGATTTATGGCACCATATATCAAAGGTTTAAATGGATGCGGCCGATGTAGCAGATTTCGTCAGATTCCCCCTCGCTTGAGGGGTTTTTGATTGTCGGGACGCTCTTCCCTGCAGGCGCAAGCCCCTGCAGTTAATTACGCTACCGCATCGCGGTAACAATTTTCTCCTTCTCCATATGGTCACTTCGTGTCGTGTGTGTTTGTTTTGTGTTTGGTTGCCCGTGGATTGTATACGTAGACTAAGTTATGTTGTCGCCCGTAGGGCGTGGACTAGTCCAAATCCATATTATCTTAGATTTGGGTTTGGGGGTTTGGGTTTAAGGATACGTTAGCCTCATATGAGACTAAGATCAACTCAAACGTTTGTTAAGGATACGTTAGTCTAGTTTTAGACTAAAATCGACTTAACGGGATCGTTTAGATCCAACAAGAGAGCAATTGGGGGCTCTATTGTTTAGTTTAATGACATTGCGGTCGATAGGTAGTTTAAGGACATTGCGGTCCAATGTTAGTTTTAAGACGTTGTGGTCAAGGTTAAGGACATCATAGTCCGTGGATTTAGGGACTCCACAGTCCATCGTTAGTTTTAAGACATCACGGTCAAGATTAAGGACGTCATAGTCCGTTGTTAGTTTTAAGACATCCCGATCAAGGTTAAGGACATCATATTCCATGAGTTTAAGGACCCCACAGTCCATTGTTAGTTTTAAGACATCCCGGTCAAGGTTAAGGACATCATAGTCCATGAGTTTAAGGATCCCACAGTCCGTATCAATGTGTGGTTGTCGAGACCCGTCACCTCTTTGAAGACGTTGAGGAATTACAACGACAAATATCAAAGGAGTGAAGAGATGTATCCTTGAACCAAGGCAGATTAGATGATCTGTAGCCCAATTTGGAACCAAGACCAATTAATTATATTATGAGCCCATTGGCTCAGTTAAATTTGAATTGAGGACTTATGGCCTTCTTGGGCTAAGTCCAATCATGTTTGAAATATTGGCCCTCTGTTGGTCTATTAGACATATTCAATTATAGGGGAGGCTTTGCCTCTAGAAACTTAGCCAATTGGGCTAAAGCTAGTGCTAAACACTAAAGACCAACAGTGTTGAACACTGGGAATAAGATTAGCAAATTAGTGTTTAAACACTAAAAAAAATTGTGATTCTCAAATTAGTGTTAAACACTAACAGATAACAGTGTTAAACACTGGCAACAGATTAGTGTTAAACACTAGAAAGAGGGGGGGATCACGTGGGAGCACGTAATAGCATCAAAAGGTGGGGCCAGATCCCCTTCAGTTTGTTCTGCAGATAAGTATGTAACACTTTTGATTCTCACAGCCACCACGTGCGGGCACGTGATGGGTGCTCATGCCTTGATTTATTAGCATATTCATTAGAGATCACGTGATGACACGTGAGGGCGCCCAGCGCTTGCTTTTTCTCCTTTGTCACATGGGGGCACGTGAGGCGTTGCCTTAAAGTTCTTTTTCTGTGGTTCTTTACAGGGGTCACGTGGTAGCACGTGACCCTGGTTCTTTGCTTGTTTAGAGATCTGTTCATCTTTTAAGAATTAAATTCTTTATAGGGTTAAACCCTAGCTATAACTTTAGAGGAATTAAATTCCCACTTTCTTTTTAAAGAATGATATTCTTGGATAGGGTTAAACCCCAATTTACATTCTGTAGGAATTAAATTCCCATATATGTGAAGAATTAAGTTCTGGCATAGGGAATTAAATTCCTGTAAGTTTTGAGAGAAATAAGTTCTCAATTAGGGTTAAACCCTAGTTCTGTCCATTTTGAAGGAATTAAATTCCTATAATTTTGGAGAATTGAATTCTCATATAGGGTTAAACCCTAATTTTATCTTGGAGGAATTAAATTCCTATAAATTTGTGATAATTAAATTCTCAGAACTCAATTCCTTCTCTATGTTTTAGATCTGCATGGCAGGATCTCGACCCAATGAGAATTAAATTCTCAATCTATATGGAGATGTGCACTTTGCAGATCTTTACCAGAGAAAGAACTAAGTTCTTTTCTTTATAGAAGAGTTAAACTCTTTATTTTTGAGATTTAAATTCTCTTTTTGAAGCCTTTTTCCCCTTTCTTTTCTTACCTAGGATTTTTCTTTTCAGAGAATCAAATTCTTCCTTCTGAATTTTCAGGATTCCAAGGCTCTCTCTCTCTCTCTCTGTATATATCTCTGTATCTCTCTGTATCTAAAACTCTTCCTTTTGGCTCCTATTTATAGGAGAAGGAAAAGAATCAATTTGTTTAGTAAACCCCTCATTGAGAGATTTGATTGTTTATTGAGAGATTTGATTTATTTTCATCATTGATCTGGGCCTTTAGATTATTAGGTGAATTTTATTCACCATTGGATTTTAAATCCAAAGATATTTCTTTGTTATTTCGGTGAGATTTGGGAGAAATCTTTCCATATCCAAAATCTTTCCATAAATTGGTGATATTTAATCACCCTTGGATTCTCAATCCAACGGTTTTACATAATTCTTCTTTATTTTGGAAAGATTTAAATGATCTTATTCAGAATTTAATTCTGTTGAACAGCAGGGCTTTTAAAGCCAGTCACGTGCGGCCACGTGACCTTTTGGTCACGTGTGAGCACGCGACCCCCGGTCACGTGTGAGCACGTGACCCCCTGAACTCTTTCTCCTCTTTTTTGCTCTGTTCTTTGCCGCTGCTTAACCATCACGTGCCAACACGTGACCACTGGTCACGTGTGAGCACGTGATGCCTTTTCTGAAGCTTTTCCTGATTTTAAATCAAGGAACATACTACATTTTAAAAGACCTTTTTATTACAAACTAAATAAAAATAAATGCTTTAATTAAATAAACAAAATAATTAATTAATCTAAAATATTTCAAAATGTTACAAAAAGATGAATGATGAGCTGGAAGAAGTGCACACAGCTGACATCACTTTCGGCGACAAAGATCTCCTCCTCGGAACATGCAAGCACAACCGTCCCCTATATGTCTCCGGGTATTGCCAAAGATAGGGAAGATTCTAATTGACAATGGGTCCTCTTTCAATCTTTTAAATGTGAGGGTGCTAAAAGAAATTTGCATGAGCGTTCAACACCTAGCTCGGGATAAAATCACTATCTCCGGATTCGACTCCCAGTCATCACGGACGCTCGGGTCTGTGATACTGACGTTACGCTTTTGGCTGCTCGTCACTGACATCAAGTTTCACGTCATTGACGCCAAGACTTGCTACAATGCTTTGCTCGGCTGGCCTTGGTTACACGAGTACAACATCATCCCTTCTACACAGTATCAGTGTATGAAATACTTCAAAGATGGGCTTGACTACACTGTGACAGAGGAGCTGAACCCATTCTCCATGAATGAAGTCCGCAAATACGAGGACACAAAGTACTTTCTGCCAGACTTTGAAGACACGGAAAGATGCCATAAACCGGAGAATAAGCAAAAAGCTATCACCACCATTCCAGTCTTCGGGAGCGATACCGAGGAGGAAGAAGAGATAGTCTATTCGGGACTTCCCCGATAAAACAAACCAGGACCGTCTACCCCTATGATGGTCTTCGACAGCGACTCTGAAGATGAGGTCAATGCAGTATTCTCGGCTCGTCCATCAGTGCAAGCCTTCATTGGAGATGATTAGAGTTTGCAGATCGCCATGGTACCGCAAGAGCATTACAAAGAGCTCGACGCACTTGATACCTACAGTGTGCAAGAACTGCAGACGTTTTACGTCCCTCCTAGGCGAAAGGATGAAAAGGTGATCCTCTTTTATCGATCCACGGAAACCAAAATGGAGAAAGAGATCTGGTATGGTGCCGATTCTATGCTTGACAGGCTCCAGCCCATCCGTTTGCCCAGATACTACACAGAAGGATTAAAAAGGCTGTTGAGACGCCAAGGCGTACCCTTGAAGCAGACCACTCGACAAGCTCAGTTCTACAACAGGATCTAGAACGTCCCCGGAACTCAGCGAAAAATTGCCCAACGGGAGAATGGAAACGATCGGGCTTGGATATGTTCAATCCAACAAACGGGAGCGATTCCATGGCTGCTACGTTATACATGATTTCGATGAAGAAGGAGATGCTCTGTTAGAAGACGCTAACCCTGAACCAAAACGAGGTCTAGCCATGAAAGTGCCATGTCCGTTGTTCGAAGAACAAATGGATAAGCTAATAAGGGAAGCGGGTCAAAAGGTCCGGGATGACCATAGCCGCGAAATGGCCATCTATGAAAAAGCCAGAACGCAGCGCCTCCTTCAGCAGGCTACGAAAAATGACGATGCCCTTCGTCACCAGCCCGTCATATGGAAGACTCGACTCGGAAGCAAAAATAAACTGAAGAACGGAAAAAATGTTCGACAGCAGCAAAGCGGGTCCAAAATGCCTCGCGATCGAAAATTGAGTAGCCGGGATCTGTCTCTTATAAAGAAGATGGGTCGAGCATATTCTTTTCCCCAAGACAAGACAAGAAAGATATTCAGTCTTGTTATTAAACATCAGATGATTACCCTCCCGGAGTCTAAGCACCCTGAACAAGCAAGTGAGGTTCATCAACCAGATTATTGCTTCTATCACCGAGCGATAGGGCTTCCTCTCGAAGACTGCTTCATATTCAAAGACTGGGTAGAAGACCAGTATCAGCAAGGCATGGTCGCTTTATCCAGCAGTTGGAGGGTAAACCCCCCACAGAAGCATGAACCAAAAACCACGTATGCAGCGAGAGTAGAACCAGATCAACATCAGTCTTGGAAACGACCTCGTACCTGTCATGCGATAACACTGTCAGAAGATGGAGTGCCCGAGAATATGGATGACCTATCCTAGTGCTTCGAAAATGAGGATGAAGAGGAATTGATCTCAGAATTTCCACAATTGCCAAAAGAGCTGGAAGATGGGATACATATTACTGCGGACAACCTAAGAAAAATCGACTTGGGGACGGCAAACGATCTGAGGCCTATGTTCGTTAGTGAACTGCTGTCCGAAGAACATGTTGCTACGCTAAAAGACGTGCTCATGCAATATAAAGACCGCTTCGCATGGAACTATTCCGAAATGCCGGGACTAGATCCAGAAGTAGCTATGCACAAATTGGCGATATCTCTGGTCATCAAGTTAGTCAAACAAGCGTCAAGAAGAATGTGGCTCGAACTTGAAATGAGCATCAGCGCCGAGGTCAAGAAGCTAATTGACTCCGGTTTCATCCAAGAGGTTCAGTACGCTAATTGGATTGCCAACATCATCCCAGTGATGAAGAAAAAATGGGATAGTACGCATCTGCGTAGACTTTCGGGACCTCAATAAAGCATGTCCGAAGGATGACTTCCCCATACCGGTCACCGAGCTGATGATAAACAACACGTCCACTCACGAAGTCATCTCCTTCATGGACGGCTCATCGGGGTATAACCAAATAAAGATGCATCCTGAAGACCAGAAGCATACCGCTTTCCGGACTCCTCTGGGCCTATTCTGCTACAAAGTGATGCCTTTCGGTCTGAAGAACGCCGACGCTACATATCAGAGGGCCATGACGAAGATCTTCGATGACCTCATACATGAAATCGTTGAATGCTATATCGACGACCTCGTGGTAAAAAGCAAATCGCACGGGGAGCATTGGGAGCTGATCAGTCGAAAATATTGTATTTTTAACACGACAATTTCCCTACCATTTGCACTCATCTAGAGGTGTTCGGTATTAATATAGCACATATTAGCAAATTGACTGTAAAATACCAAATAACTTGTGTTATATATTAAAACCGGCATTTCTGAGGGAAATTGAGTGTTTATCATGGCATCGCATCATCTTTGTAAAGCGCAACACTTGTCTCGAGAATCTATGCAGGAAATTCCAGGAAAGGAGAAAAAACAGTTAAAAGTGCTGAGAAAAATACGCTAAGTCGAAGACTTGTAATCTGGCAGTGATCAAAGAATATTTAAAAGATTCCACATATCAGGAAACATCACTGAAGCCAACTCAAAGCAAATGAGGAATTTTGAAGCACAGATGACCTCAAAGGGCCGCGGATCCACGGCCCAATACCCACTCCCGCCGTGGATCCACGGCTGGCCTGCCACGTTATCAGCGTCGCTTCACTTCAGGCTGCTCTTCTCAGCTTCAGAACCCCTTTAAGCTACTGCAAATTCCAGAGAACTCTAGAAGTTTCTGCCAGAACAGAAAGGCTCCTTGTTCAAGCTAAACACCCTCAAGCTTCCAAAGCAAGCTACTTACAAACCTAAGCCTAGAAGCTTCTCCCTAACCTCCAAGCTTATGAAGGAAGCTAAGCCTAACTAACTATCTCTAGAAGCTTCTACCTAACTACCTAGCTTATAAGGGAAGCTAAACTAAACCTAGCTTCTAAAGGAAGCCAAAGCTAATGAAGGCTATAAAAAGGACCCTAAGGCTTCACTTCTAAGGTTGTTGATTCCTACATCAATTCCCAACACAAGTTGAGTGACACAACTTGTAAACCCTAATCCCCAATTCAAAATCCAAAGCCAAAAATCAAGAACTCCGAGTACCAAATCAAGCAAGAACCCTTCAATCCTTTAGAAAGCGACGCCGGACTTCATCGGAGCAAGTGATCCAAGGAGATCCGCGACTCAAGGAGACGAGCGAAGCCGAAATCAACGATCAAGTTCTGTCCTCTTATAGATCTTGAGAGAATTGTAACAAAATTGTTGATAAATAAAGGTGAAATTTCTATACCTTGCTTTCTTTACATTCTTGCATCATGATTCGATCTCAATTCTTGATTGTGTTTCTTGTTATGATGTGTGAGTAAAACTTCGCTCGTGAACGAGTCGAGAGAATCAATAGATGATGATGTTACAAATCTTGAAACGATTCATAAGTCCTATGAGTTTTGTAAACTTTAGCAAATTGAAGAATCGACAACCTAGTTTCGAGCGATACTTTCTTGATTGTGTTCGCTCTTAATTAGGGATCCACGATCGATTCTTGAATTTACTAGAGGTTAGAATGTGAATGAAATCAACGAAAGGACAAGAGATAGATGATAAAACCCTAGTTTCCGCAAGAAATCCCTAATTCTCGTTAATCATCATCGATCTAGTATTAAATCATCGATGGATAAGAAAACGTAATCAATAGATTTCATTACATCTATAGATTCGATCGATTCTTACGAGCCTCACTTCGATTTTTGATTATTGGATTGGATATCATCAATTCTTGATTCTTGATTTTTAATGTTTTCTTGATTTTAGATTTAGATCTAGATAATTCTTGAATTCACTTTTAAAATCTTGAATTGAATTGTCTTTCTTCTCTTTTCTTTAATTTTCAATTCATCTAATTCGAATTATGAACGGATTACACTTTTCCTGTGGACGATCCGCACTCGCTAACGCGCTACAATTGACACCGTTATTGATTGCGGTCAAAAAAATTTGGTTGTGATTTCTATACATTTTCTAAAACTACACACCGAGAATTCATTCAATCAGGAGCATCTGGAGATAGTATTCCAGCGCCTTCAAAAATACAACCTGAAGATGAACCCTCTCAAATGCACATTCGGAGTTTCCTCGGGCAAATTCATAGGATTCATCGTACGACACCGGGACATCGAAATCGACCCATCAAAGATCAAGGCAATCAGGAAAATGCCTCTACCTAGAATTCTCAAGTAACGGCGATCTCTCCAAGGAAAGCTCGCATATATCCAACGGTTCATAACTAACCTCTCCGGCAAATGTCGTCCCTACAGTCACTTGATGAAGAAAGGAACTCCGTTCGTTTGGGATCGCAAATGCCAAAGCGCACTGGACGAAATCAAGCAATACCTGCAGAATCCGCCAGTACTGACCGCTCCGGTCAAGGGAAAACCTCTCATCCTGTACACAACCGCCCTTAAAGGTTTCTTAGGCGCATTATGGGCACAAGAGAATGATCAAGGGAAGGAAAAAGCCCTCTATTACTTGAGTCGAGTTCTCCTTGGGGCAGAAAACAATCACCCCCATTGAAAAACACTGTATGGCGTTAATCTTCGCAATAACGAATCTCAGACATTATGCTTTGGCACATGAAGTCCATCTCATATCAAAGGTGGATCCTCTCAAGTATTTGATGTCAAGAGCCATACTAACAGGACGGCTCGTTCAATGGGCTCTACTCTTGATGAAGTTCTCGATAACATATCGACCGCTCAAGGCAGTGAAAGGCCAGGCCATCGCCGACTTTCTCGCTGAGCATCCTATACCTGCCGATTCACCCCTAAATTGCGAGTTGCCAGACAAGCATGTGTTTGACACAAATCGACGGGGAGAAAAGAGAGAGTAACACCTGGTAGGAACTCTAATTCGATGGGGCATCTTCCATGAAGAAGCGAAAGCACAGCTCCCCCATAATCAAGTCTGCGGTAGGCCTCATCTTCATGACTCCACAAGGAGGGATAATGCACTTTGCCTTCTCCTTAATAGAGCCGAGGACAAACAATGAAGCCGAATATGAAGCTTTGATAGCAGGACTTGAGATTGCTGTCGACATGGGGATCGAAAACCTTCTCATATATGGAGACTCCCAGCTGGTCGTTAGCCAAATAAACGGCGACAATCAAACGTGCAAACCAGAGTTAGTAAAGTACGGTGAGAGAGTGCAACAATTGCTGACTCAAATCCCTTCCTATGCCCTGGAAAGCATACCGCGTACGAAAAACAGCAAGGCGGATGCATTAGCCCAGCTCGCTAAAGAACTGGCTGACGAAAACCTCGATGACGTGAGGATCGTTGTGCAAAGTCATCGGGTTCTCGCACTGGCAGAAATATCTCCGGAGTCGTTTAAAGAAAAGGAAGCGACCAAGCAAGCGGCCCTACAAATAAAAGACCAGGAAAAGGCTAAGGATTGAAGAGAAGTCTTTATAAACTACTTCAAATCCTGTCAAACACCTGAAGATGCATCCTCGAGACATCAGCTCATGAAACGAGCTATGTCCTTCGCCTTCGTCAATGATACGCTGTATAAGAGGTCGTTCGACTCTTTATGGTTGAGATGTCTGGGACCGGAAGAAACGAGGAGAGTCGTCCAAGAAACTCATGACGGACTCTACGGTTCTCATCAAGCTGGGCCAAAGATGAAGCTGAAGATCAAAAGGATGGGCTACTATTGGCCCATAATGATCCAAGACTGTCTCGAATACGCAAAGCAGTGCCACTCATGCCAGATTCATGGGGATTTTATCCACCAGTATCCAAATCCGCTACAACCGACGGTGGCTAGCTGGCCGTTCGAAATGTTGGGAACTGACATAATCGAACCCATTGAACCAGCATCGTCAAGAGGACATCGGTTCATACTGGCGACAACTGATTACTTCTCCAAGTGGGCAGAAGCAGTACCACTAAGAGAAGTGAAGATAGAGAATATCCTCCATTTCTTCAAGACACACGTTATCTATCGGTTCGGCACTCCGCGATTGATTATCTCCGATAACGGGCCGGCCTACAGAAGCCATAAAATCAGCCGCTTCGCACAGCAACATAATATAGACTGGAGATACTCTTCGGTCTATAATCCCTGAGCTAACGGTTTGGCTGAGGCTTTCAACAAGACCTTGACGAAGATCGTGAAAAAGACGGTGTCCAAAAATAAGAAGGACTTGCACGAGAGACTGCATGAAGCTCTGTGGGCGTATCGAACCACATTCAAAATGGACACAAACACAATGCCGTATGCATTGGTATTCGGCACTGAAGCAGTGCTCCCCTTGGAGATAGAGCTACCCTCCTTACGAGTGGCGGTCCATCACGAGCTAACAGATGAAGAGAATGCTCATCTTCGGCTTGAGGAACTTGATGCCCTCGACGAAACTCGGCTCATGGCGCAGCAAAACTTGGAAGCTTACAAAGCATAAATGACGTGCTCATACGAGAGATTGACTAGGCCGAGAACATTCCGCCAAGGCGAACTCGTGCTAGTGGTCAGGAGACCTATGATCCCCAATCGTACCAAACGAGGGAAATTCGAGCCAAACTATAAAGGCCCATACATCATAGACAAAGTCTACCAAGGTGGGGCTTACTTGCTCATGGATATGCATGGCGAAAGACTCTTCAGGCCAATAAACGGCCGTTTCTTGAAAAAATACTACACCTGACCGAAACGTCTTTAAACTACTGCAAACCCGCAGCATCCTAAGGCTGACGCAAAAAAAAGGTACGTCCATAACCGAGATGGGCACGGATGAAAACCCGAAAGGGCTCCGTGAGTAAAAACAGCAAGACTACCGGTGAGTTTGTGAAAACCCAAAACGACGCAATCTCATTAAAATACACTTGCAAGGTCCACTCGACCCTGTAAGGAGAAAATACCTGTATGAGATCCTTACGACTCACAAGGGAGTAACACACTTACGAATCCCCACGATTCCTAAGGAGAAAACACACTTACGAGATTTTCACGACTCGTAAGGATAATTCCCCTTTGAGACCCTCACGACTCATAGGATTCAAAAGCCTTAAGCTACAGGGATCTGAACTTGTTCTTAAGTCGTCATACACCCCGCTTTTGCCCTACAAGCGTTTCAATATTGACCCTTATATACAATCCACAGGCACAAATAAACATTTCCCTAACAAAGTCCCACCAGCGACTAGGGATATGCTCACACGATGGACAAACCTTGTAAGTCCTCTCGACTTATAAAGAGAAAACACTCTTGTAAAATCCTTACGACTTATAAGAGAACATACACTTAAGAATCCTCACGATTTTTAAGGAGAAAACGCACTTACTAGATCCTCAGGACTCGTAGCGAGAAATACCTTTATGAGACCCTTACGACTCATGAAGTTAAAAGCCTTAGTCGACAGGATCCTAACCCTGTTTGCTAAGCCACCTTTGTTCGACATCGACAGAGGCAAACGATGATTCGCTCCCAGCAATGTCCCAGTGGTAGCGATGCTGATGCCTAAATCGGTATCAAATCCTAAGTCCTTTCACGGCAAATGATGATTCGCTACTGGCAATATTCCAGTCGCAGCGATACCGATGCTAAGACTGGCACCAGATTCCAAGTTCCATACCCGCGATAAAAAAATCAGCGAGCCAAAAATGCATATGAAATAGCCGAAATGATGGGGCAACTTGCAACAAAATCAGCAAGTAAAAATATATGCATACAAAATAGCCCAAATGGTTGGACAACTCGCAATAAAAAGCAGCGAGTAAAAAAGAAAAAAAAAGCCGAAATGATTGGGCACCGCGAAAGTAGCCGAAATGATTGGGCAATCGCGACTTTCGCGATATAAAAGCTGAAATGATAGAGTATCGCGGAAAGAAATAAAAAAATGAAAGAATAAAACTTTTGCCCTACAGATGAGATCACATTGATCCCTGTATACAATCCAGGGGCACAAACAAAGAAGAAACCATATCATCCCACCAGGCTCTATCAGAAAGAGAGCCAAGTCTCGACGGCCACATCTACAGCCTAGAGACCTACGACAGTGTTCCTCCTCATTCCAGCAGGATTCGAACGTGACAATCAATCTCGGAGCCGCGGCAGAGTCCTTGGTTCCAAGTCTCGATGGCCACATCTACAGCCTAGAGACCTACAACAGCGTTCCTCCTCATTCCAGCAGGATTCGAACATGACAATCAATCTCGGAGTCGCGGCAGAGTCCTTGGTTCCAAGTCTCGACGGCCACATCTACAGCCTAGAGACCTACAACGGCGTTCTTCCTCATTCTAGCAGGATTCGAATGTGACAATCACTCTCGGAGCCATGGCAAAATCCCTAGTTCCAAATCTCGACGGTTCACAGACAGCCTAGAGACCACCTCGACATTCGTCTCGTTACAGCAGATGCAACGTCAGCAAAGCGGAGTCACGACAAAGTCCCTAGTTCCAAATCTCGACGGTTCACAGACAACCTAGAGACCACCTCGACATTCGTCTCATTATAGCAAACACAACGTCAGCAAAGCGGAGCCATGGAAAAATCCCTAGTTCCAAATCTCGACGGTTCATAGACAGCCTAGAGACCACCTCGACATTCGTCTCGTTACAGCAGACGCAACGTCAGCAAAGCGGAGCCACGACAAAATCCCTAGTTCCAAATCTCGACGGTTCATAGACAGTCTAGAGACCACCTCGACATTCGTCTCGTTACAGCAGACGCAACGTCAGCAAAGCGGAGCCACGGCAAAGTCCCTAGTTCTAAATCTCGACGGTTCACAGACAACCTAGAGACCACCTCGACATTCGTCTCGTTACAGCAGACGCAACGTCAGCAAAGCGGAGTCACGGCGAAGTCCCTAGTTCCAAATCTCGATGGTTCACAGACAACCTAGAAACCACCTCGACATTCGTGTCGTTACAGTAGACACGGTGTAAACAACGGCGTTTTTTCTCAACTCCAGCAGGATGCAGATACAACGTCAACAACTGACCCCAGGGCTAAAACAACGGAACCATGGCAGAATCCCTAGTTCCAAGCCTCGACGGTTCACAGGCAACCTAGAGACAACTACGACATTCGTCTCGATATAGTATACGCAATGCCAGCAAACGAAGCAAAGGCCAAATTCCTAGCTTCAGGGTCTTGACGGCAACTCAAGTAAAACCTGAAAGACTATCGAAGATCATCCCACATCAGCGCGGAATGGTTATGACTCATAGGGGATCCCCAAACTGAGCCTAACCTCAAGTAAAAAGCGGCATGGCAAAATTTCTAACGCTTGCTCTTCCGACGGTCAAACTACCTAGGAAAATTGCTTGAAGATGTCTTGTCCATCCCCCGAAGGGATCAGAGACACGACCGTTGCAAGGCTACTCGAACGGCAAGATTGCCTATCGAGGAATACATCAGCCGACGCGACGGTACGACGGACAAAACCCTAGTACTACAGACCCTAACGGACCTCTGTCATAAAGAGCAGAGGTTAACTGTGACGTTAGGACATTCTTGCGAGAACTTCTCGATTCGTCTCGACTTGTGAGGAAATTAGTGTCCTTGCGAGAACCTCTCGATTCGTCTCGACTCGTAGGGAAAAACCTTAGGCAATGGGGATAAGGACCTGTTTCCTAAGCACTGGGGTCCTACAAGTCAGTCTAAGATGGACTCTTGCATACTATTCACGGGCCACACTCTCCAAAGTCGAATCCCGACAAGGAGGGAAACAACCACTTACAAGTCCTCTCGACTGGTAAGCGGGAAAATTCTCTTGTGAGATCCTTACGACTCTCAAGCGAAAACGCATTTAGGAATCCTCACGATTCCTAGGGAGAAAATACACCCACGGGATCCTCTCGACTCGTAGAGAAAAAAATCTTTATGAGACCCTCACGGCTCATAAAGTTGAAAAGTCTTAGGCGGCAGATCTGAACCAATTTCCTAAGCCATCACTTCCCTGCAAGGAGGTTAAGATGGACTATTTACATACCAGATTTGCCAAAATTACATGCCAGAGAAATGGAGGTGCTACTCAAGAATGCGTAAACTGCTATACATCAAATCGAGATGAAAAGGTGTAACCTACAGACGTCAATCACATACTATGAATGACAGTAAGAAGAACATTTAATTCGCATCCAGTTAAGCGTTCGAAGCATACCCATTTATGTATGTGCGGAAAAAGTTTAGTGCATAAAATAAACACGCGGAAACAAAAATTGTCTATTCATACTTCAAAAAATTCTTACAGTGATGAAAACGGTAAACAAAAACATCATTAAAATATTTACAATGGTAAGACATCAAATCTAGGACATGGATTGAGGAATTCAAAAGTTAGGCCATCTAAAATGTTTTGGGCCTCTCGGACCATTCTCGTATGCTTCCTCTCACGATCACAAGCGTCAGGGTCCTCACTGATGTCCTTCGCCTTTCGATAGGCAACGATTATCGTCGCCTGTTGAAAAGTTTGATGTAGAATATCAACAAGATTGCCTCGCCTTTTCTTTGAGATTAGGCCCATCAGATACACTGATTGTACCTTATCTTCGACGTCATCCAATACTTTAAGCGGCATGTCGTCATAGAATAAAGGAAGTGCTTCTCAGATCGCTCTCACAATGAGCTTCAAAAGAGCGGAACAACGAAGAAGCAATTGACCATTGTATTCATCAAAGTGACGCATGATTTCGGCACATTAAGCGTTTGTAAACTCTTGGTTTTGGCAGCGGCCTAGTGCGCGAGTGTCTCCATAAGAAATAATCTCGTCGAGATCATACAGATGAGCGGCCATAACATCTGAAAAGGAAAATCAGTGAGAGTTTATTGGGCAGACTGATTAAGAAAAAGCTTATTGAAACAGACACGGGGATCTAAACAACTCTTGATATCCTCACGGAGAAGATGAGTTCTGATTAAGAGACCCAACAAATTCAAATTTGTGCAAATAAAGGAGAAATACTAAAAAGGATTCTCATTTAATGAGAGACTTCTCGAGTCAAGGAGTTAAACTCCTCGAGAGCAACACTCTGCAGACAGGAATGGCACCTGTCAAAATCAATTATGAAGGGAATAAAATTCCCCGAAAATCCTAAAGAGCAATGCTCTGTGAAAATGATGGAGTAACCCATCAGAAACCCACAAAGAAAAGCTTTTAATAAATTTAAAATTCCGAGATCTTCAAGATCTATGAACAAACTCTAAGAGTTCTTTATAAAAGATTAACAAATCTACATGATTTGAAAGAGCAAAGCTCTGTTAAAATGGGTTAAGAGACCCTAAGAAAGATCTCTTCAGATCTATAATAGCAAAGCTCTGTTAACAAAACCCTAAAAAAGTTTTCTTAGATCTATGATCTGAAAAGAGCAGGGCTCTGTTAAAGGGTGAAACCCTAGATTATTAACTAATCCCTTCAAAGATTTAATCTTTACCTAAATTTTTGACAGAGTTCTGTCCTTAAGAAAGTTCTTAATACAAAGAGCTATGCTCTGAAGGAGAATTAATTCTCTGAAAACAAGAGAGAAGATGAACAGAGATCATCTCAAGGGCCAAATGCCCTATTTATAGGCACTGAGAGGTTGTTTCAACTTCTGAGTTGATCCAATGGCAGAGATGCTGCCACCACTGCAGTCACGTGTAGGCCATGTGAGCGCAATGGTGGGAGGCATTTATTTCCCACAATCAGAGCAAAGCACTGTTCAAATTTCAAAATTTGAAATGAAGTAGCGCTTCATAGCAGCGCCAGCGCTGAGAGTCAAAGACTCTGAAGCAGCACTCCCGTGCAAAGCACATGAGCGCTAGCGCCAAGTGCGCTGCACTCTAAGCAGCGCACCACGTGCAAAGCACATGAGCGCTAGCGCCAAGTGCACTGCACTTTAAACAGCGCACCACGTGCAAAGCACGTGAGTGCTGGCGATAGAACAAAATGTTCTCGGCCCTTAGATTAAAGATCCAACGAACATGATTAAAAATTATCAATTGACCAGAATAAAATTCTGTTAAGGAAACATTCCTCGCAATCTTTCCAAACAGGAAAGATTGTGCTCTGAAAATCAGAGCACCATTAAATGATCCAATGGTGATTAAAAATCACCAAAATACAGAATAAATTCTGTATGGGAAAAGATTTCCCAATCTTGTTAAAAACAAGAAAATTGCCTTCTGTAAAACAGAAGCCTTAAGATCAAAGATCCAATAGCGAGGAAATTCCCAAATCAATTAGTGAGAAGATCTCTTCAACCGATTCAACAAATCAGCCTCTACTATATAAAGGCCCCAAGACTTAAGTCTCATAGAGAGGAACCCCTCA
The DNA here is from genome assembly GCA_030015575.1 of Agapanthus africanus. Classification (NCBI taxonomy): domain Eukaryota; kingdom Viridiplantae; phylum Streptophyta; class Magnoliopsida; order Asparagales; family Amaryllidaceae; genus Agapanthus; species Agapanthus africanus. The sequence goes on from CM057340.1 coordinate 799,469,992, forward strand.
CAAGCTTTGAGAAATTTCAAAGAAAAGTGCAAGTTCTGAGAAGAAGAACTTTTGTTCAAGGTAAAAACCGAGAGATAAAAAAATCTCATCAGAAAAAGAACTTAGTTCTTATACTAGATCATAGATCTTTAAGACAAATTGTCTTTCACAAAAGAGATCATAACATCTCATTATAAAAAGGGGGAGAATGATTCAATTCTCTTAGGATTACAGATCCATAAAGGCAAAGCCTTTCAACTAAAACATAAGAGATTGAAATATCTCCTATAAAATAAGAACTCTGTTCTTAGATCTATGAGACAAAGTCTCTTATAAGAGAGAACTTAATTCTCAGAGCACAAACCTGCCTAAAAAAGAGCCTTAGCGCTCTAATTAAAAGAAGCGCCTTAGCGCTCCAAATCTAGCGCACAGCGCTGCAAAGCCTTAGCGCTTCAAGTTTAAAGAAGTGTTTCAGTGCTCCAAATCCAGCGCACAGCGCTGCAGAACCTTAGCGCTCACAAGAAGCGCTCTGCGCTCCAAACTCTGGTATACAGCGCAAAGCGTGCCACGTGCTCCTCATGTGTGCGCTATTTCACAGAAGCCCTCAGCGCTCCAAGTCTGGCGCACAGCGCCAAGCGCTCCACGTGCTCCTCACGTGTGCGCTACTTAACAGAAGCGCTTTGCGCTCATTGTCTGGCGCACAGCGCCAAGCGTGCCACGTGCTCCTCACGTGTGCGCTACTTAAAATAAGCGCTCTGCGCTCATTGACTGGGGCTCAACGCCAAGCGTGCCACGTGCTCCTCATGCGTGCGCTGAGAGAACATAAATTGTTCTTAAAATGACAAAGCCCCAGAGCTATAATGAGTGCTCAACACTCAATAAAGACAACAACTTTGTCAAAACTCAAACCAATGCTCAACATTGCTAAAATGTCCAGCATTTTAAATGAATGGGCCGAGCCCAAGCTGGCCATAGATCACTAATTCAGATTAATCGAGCCGATATGATCATAAATCTTTGATCTTAGTCCCAAATTGGACAACAGATCTCCCAACCAATATTGGTTCAAGGGTACATCTCTTCACTCCTCTGATATTTGTCATTATAATCCTTCAACGACTTCAGCGAGGTGCCGGTCCCGACAACCAGACATTTCACGGACCGTAGGGTCCTTAAACTCATGGACTATGATGTCCTTAAACTTTGCAGACTATGATGTCTTTAAACTCCATAGACTATGATATCTTTAAACTCGACCGCAAAGTCTCTAAACTAAAACAATAGAGCCCAAATGCTCTTTTGTTGGATCTAAATGATCCTGTTAAGTAGATCTTAGTCTAAAATTAGACTAACGCGTCCTTAACAAATTGTTAAGTTGATCTTAGTATTGTTAGTGTTTATGCCCTAGAAGGCCATTACTGTATCATACTAGTTTGTATATTACTTAATGGAAGCTTGGGATATTCACATGTATATAACAGTCTTGCTAAACATGGTAGTATGCTACTTGGTTTTTCTATCTTAATATGTGAGTATACGTATTGATAGAGCTCTTAGGATCTTGCTTGACTACCGGCGTTGTGATGGCAGTCACACTAGTGGGGGCTGGGTAGTCTACAAGCACATCCTTATTCAGGTCCCTAGTCGTAGGATTATCGAGACAGGGCATCGATACTCCGGAGTAGACTAGTGTGTACGCTTCTCATCCCAGTTGGGGAGATGGTCTGTCCCACAGCCGTCAGTACGTTGTACTGGAGATAGTATGCAGGTGCTCGTTAGGTTACGGGTACACCGGACAGGACTCACAGGGAACTGTTGGTTGGTTTTATACCAGTCGTCAGTAAGCAGTTCCCAGGTGACATGAGTACAGCATAGTCCGCAGACTTGACACTGCTACTTCGCCTCGAGTGTGTCCCACTGTTCTTAGATTGCTACCCTACCACAGCTCAAAGGAGTCGTGCAAACAGGTAGCAGTTGGGTGCAGTCCCGAGCACTTGGAGGCAGTGGCGGTTAGACAGGATTCGTCTCTCCCGGTATTGGGGGTTGATATCGCGCTGTGTCAGAGAGCCATTACGCAAAGTCCCTGTTCAGGGCAAGCGAGATTTGCTGGTAGGTTCCAGTAGTATCTCAGGGTGTAATGGGCTTCGCTCCGACACGACTTATACCGCTATTAGGTGACTGACGCTTGCCGCCCCCTAGGCCCGATATGCGATAGTCTTAGACGAACGGACCGGACTGTATGGAGATTGTCACAGCAGGCTCAGTAGGAGTTCGGATGGGTTTCCTCATCGGCCTTCTTATCGACATCTACCTGGGGACCGTTACGTACAGCTAGTGCCGCTTGCGGTCTGTGGTTAAACCCACTGCCAGCGTAGTAGTCGAGTCTCTAGAGTCCCACACAGAGAGTTTCCCTACTCCGGGCGAAACGATATAGAGGTCGTATGGTTTTACGACAAGGGTTCGGACGCATACGTGTGTTTACGCACGTACGACTTTCGGACAGTTTTTACCAGTCGGCTTTGGTTTAAGCCAGTTACTGGTATCCGGTTATTGGATTTATACAGTCTAAAGTTTTTCCGTATTTTTGCGGAAAGGAGGGGCGTTCTCGTAATTGCGCGAGAAGCTTCTAGAAGATGGTGACTAAGGAGGTTAAGGTGGCATATACATTGAATGAGATTAGTGAGTCATATGAGTGATTCATCCATGTCATTAATGCATCATAAATGCTTAATGACTCATGGTAATGAATCACCATTAGATATTTATGAAGCATGATTATTCATCATTTGTTTTTCTTTTATTGATAAATCTTAATGCTTCATATATATTATGATATTTCATTTTCTCATATCAATCATTCTTCTCACCTTCTCTCTCCTCAAGCTTCCTCTCTTCAAACCCTAATCCTCCCTTCTCATGTGTTGAGTACAAGGATTAGTTAGACTACTTAATCCATAACCCTCACTCTATATCATCTAGGTACTTTGATTAGCACTTAAAGAAACCTAGTTGCCTCAAGTTTAGAGGCAAAGCTTGGAGTAAAGCTCTCGTGGTGGATCGTCTACTACTTGGAGAAGGCCGAGGAGGAGGTGGAGTTCGTAAAGAAGAAGGACACGGTTCTTTAGGTATAATCCCTTTACATAGTAGTTGTTAACTTCTATGTGTGATGTTAGTTATCGTTTAGCTTCGATTCATGCGGTTAGTCGATGTTTAAGCAAAGAACAAGATCGTTTTTCATATTTCCGCCTCCCCGCAAGTCATGGGGTGTTGTACATCGACTTACAGTGGTATCAGAGCCTCGCTAAACAATAAATAACTTACTTGCAAATTTGTATGAATTTCGAACGGAAAAAACGAAACCGGAAACGTCCGAAATCACTAGTTTCTGTCGATTTTTAAATGAAGTCCAAAATTTTTTCAGGGATGTTCAGAAAGCTTGAAAAGACAGTAGAAGAACACCCAATAAAATTGGGCCCCTGAATCGCCTAAAGCGCCGCGGAAACGCGGCGGATCCTACCGATCCGCCGCGAGTCCGCCGCCGAGTTGGCGATTCAGGAACCCAATTTTCCTGTGTTGCTTCTCTGTGATATTTGGTATTTTCTGGAATATTTTATTTTTGCTCAGGTTTCAGATTTACAGAGAAGTATTGGAGCAAAATTAAAAGTGTTTAATCGATCGAAATTATACAGTATTTGCTTGATGGATTATATCTGTGTTTGTATAATGTGTTCGTAAACCTCCCCTAACTGCTAGTATGTCGGTTGGCAGGGGGTTGCATATTTCTGTAATGGTTTTTACTGTTTGTGGATATGAACTGTGTTGGACTGTTGTGATGTATAGCCGGGGTTATGTGATGGGTTATTATTTAATTCATTTGATGTAAATGTAATTTGTTGTAATATTATTTTGCGGGGCACATCCAGGTTGCGGTTGTAGCCACCGTTGTATTATTTCATTTTACTGTTTTTGCTTTTAGGACAGACCCAAGGTGGGGTGCACAAACTGCCGGGCGGGTAGTTTGCCGTACCCGTTGGGGTCTTGGGTGGGGTAATGGCTATTCATCACAACCGTGTAATCCGTCTTTTGTTGCAGGCTCAAAACAAACACGGATTACTTGCAAATCCAATAAAGTTCATCTGTGATCTGGAATGCCTATTATTGCGTCTGACGAATGTACAATATCTATATATGATAGCTATTTAGACGTCACTTATGTTTTACACCCGCGCTAGCCCAGCCCCCGCTCTGTCGTTAGTTAAGTAACCTAACGGGTGATGACGGGACCCCGTGGCGAATGCGGATGGCATAAGAGGACGTTGTATTTTCGTTGTTTTCTGCAATGATAGGTTAATGATGGGACGCATTATTTATAATGCAAAGAAAATAAACCAAAAAGTTTAATCGTTGGAACAATTTAAAAGAAACCACTCGGTTAATTTTAAAACAGATATTTTTAAATACGGAGCTTTAACCACTCCTTTTAAAAGCTATCAGGTTCCTTCAGTTATATCAAGTTCACTACGTTCACGGTTTCGCCAAAACCAGTCGTAGCCCTCCGTCATTTCTTATGAATGGTCAGTAGTATTCAAGCTGTGTTTGTTGGCTTTCGTCAAGGCATAGTGTTTGGTAGCTACTGGGGTATTCATTTGTTGCATAGATAGATGAGTTGGTTTGGGACAGTCGTATAACCTTGTTGGCTTTCGTCAAGGGTATATACGGGTGGGTTCAAATTAACAAGATAATGATGGGCATAACTTGACATGTGTTTTATGATTTGTTGGCTTTCGTCAAGGTCATAAGAACATGGGGCAAAAATATATATCGGGAATTTCTAAAGAAACTGAAATTTACAAAGAGTTGCATACCATTTGGAGTTTGATGAATGTTGGTAGGATTCCTTCAACATTATCATACAATGATATTTGGATCCCGATCCTACTGTGAGTATATGCTACTTATCAGGATATTCGTCACTTAACGATCAATGCTATAAACCAAGTAGGTGTCAAGAAAGGTGTCAGCGGGGTTACGCCCCCAGAAAAAAGAGATTATTTAATTAAGGAACTTCGCGAAAGCGTTGGAAAACCTCCCTCGAAGTACCGACACTAGCCTGGCTGAACGGTTAAGCAAGTATTGTACAGTGAGAATAGTCCTGGCTAATTCTTCTTTTATGGTTTGAGGAAGGATTCGAGAAACAGTGGGAGCCATCCTGTTTAGATAAATTAAAAACCAATCTAAACTTGCAAGAGCATCATGCTAAAATGTTTTCTTCTCTCTCTCTCATTGCAGCGACCTTGTGACCATGACTAGGTTACATCTAGATAACAAGTTGACTGAATCTAACTTATATGACTGGCAAAGGTCTGTCCAGATGACCATTGCTTATGACAAGCTGGACCACCCTATTACTACTCAAGATCCCGCCGTCCCAGGTCCAGTTTCCACCGTCGCGGATATGGATATCCGTCAGACAAAGGAAAAGGATAAAGCGAAAGCCAAGTGCCTCGTGTTGGCTTCAGTTGATGGTATATACCAGAAGCAGCACGGGAAGATGGACTCTATTTCCATTTTTCTCCATAACAAAGATTTATATGGAGAGCAATCTCATATCGCAAGATATGAGGCCTCGAACGATTTAATTCAAGCGAGGTCGGCTGACGGGTCATCTGTAAGGGACGACGTCCTTACGATGACTAGCTATATAAATGAGCTCAAGGACCTGGAGACCACGTTGGGAAACAGGTCATATACTGACTTATTTCCACAGTCCCTACCCTCTACTTACACCCTAAAAGAAACCAGGGAGACACAAGCTCTGCTTAATAGGGGACCTTCTTCTTCTTCATCCAAGGCGAAAGCAAAGGGTGAAAGGTAGAAGACCTCTACAAAGCCGATATACGGTGTCAGCAAAGTAGGAGGAAAGAGAAGAGAAAAAGTTTCGGGACTTGGTATAGGTAAGGAGGGATATTCCTATTGTTATGGGAATGGACATTGGCAGAAAGATTGCAAGGCTTTTGAAGCCAGTAGCCAGGATACGAAGCATGTTGTGGCTTCAGCCTCAAGTGTGTTTGTAATTGAGAACTATTTGTCAATTAACTCTACTTCCTGGGTACTAGATACCGGAGCAGGATCTCATATCTGTAATTCGTTACATGCTTTGAGAAACCGTAAAGTTATAAGGATAGGTGATTTGTCTCTCAGAGTAGCAAACGGAATGAGCGTGGACGCTGAATCCGTGGGAGAATATCGCCTAGGTTTGACAAGTGGGCAGATATTGATTCTGCGTAACTGTCTGTATGTACCTAGTTTGACTTGTAATATCATATCAGTGTCCTCACTTTCAAAAGAGGGATATGACTTTACATTCGTAAGCGATGTAGTTCACATCCACCTAAATCAAGTTCTGATTGGGTCCGGTACATTAGATGACGGTATATACGTATTGAATCAAGCTCAGGTTTTCAATGTCTAGAACACACTTAAAAGAAAGTCTCCAGAAATGAATCAGGCTTTCTTATGGCATTGTAGACTGGGTCACATCAATGAAACACGATTAACGAAGTTATATAGAGAAGGATATTTGAATCCGTTTGAATATCAATCTTATGCCACTTGTGAATCTTGTCTCATGGGAAAGATGACAAAGACTCCGTTTACTGGACACGGAGTAAGAGCGAGCGAGCTCTTAGGACTCGTACACAGTGACGTGTGCGGTCCGATGTCTACACATGCGCGAGGTGGTTATTCCTACTTCATTACTTTTACGGATGATTTCTCTAGGTATGGACATATCTTCTTGATGAAGCATAAATCCGGGGCCTTTGAGAAATTCCAAGAATACAAGAATGAAGTGGAAAACCAAACAGGCAAAAGTATTAAGACACTGAGATCTGATCGAGGTGGTGAATACTTAAGTGCCGAGTTCCTGGGTTACTTAAAAGAGAAAGGAATTCTCTCTCAGCTTACTCCTCCATACGCACCACAACACAACGGTGTATCGGAAAGGAGGAATCGAATCCTATTAGATATGGTTCGTTCCATGATGAGTAAGGCTGAGTTACCGCGATCATTCTGGGGTTATGCGCTAGAATCAGTGGCATATCTTTTGAACAAAGTTCCGACCAAGACTGTGCCTACCACGCCATATCAGATGTGGAGTGGGAAGAAACCCTATCTTCAGTACCTGAAGACATGGGGATGTCCAGCTTTTTTAAAAAATCAGCATCCGGACAAGCTCGAGGCACGCTCAGTAGAGTGTAAGTTTGTAGGATATCCAAAGAACTCCATGGGATATTGCTTCTACTACGCAGAGGAACAAAAGATTTTTGTTTCTCGTCATGCCCGCTTCTTAGAAACTGAATTTTTAGAAAATCAGAAGAGTGGGAGCGCAGTAGAACTGGAAGAAATTCCAGAACCACAAGATGTTACTGAAAGTTTGGTAGAACAAGAAGTTTCAGAAGAAAGGGACATACCAGCGCCTATCCGCCGAAGTAGTAGGCAGTCTCATCCGCCCGAGAGATACTACGGTTTTCTCATAGACGGGGATCGAGAAGATTGTGTCATTGATAATGACGACCCTACTAGCTTCCAACAAGCCATTCAGAGCGGCGACTCGGTAAAATGGCTGGATGCAATGCGGACCGAAATGGAGTCCATGTACACTAACAAAGTATGGACTTTGGATACTGCTCCAGATGGGGTAAAACCCGTAGGATGCAAGTGGATCTTCAGAAAGAAGATTGGTGTAGATGGACAGGTTGAAACCTATAAAGCTAGACTTGTTGCAAAGGGTTTCCGTCAAAGACCTGGTTTGGACTATGACGAAACATTTTCTCCAGTGGCTATGCTGAAATCCATTCGGGTCCTTCTTGCTATTGCTGCCTTCCACGATTATGAGATCTGGCAGATGGACGTAAAGACGGCCTTTCTAAATGGAAATTTAGAAGAGAGCGTCTATATGGATCAGCCAGAGGGATTCAATCAGAGTGGGAGCAGCGGTAAAGTATGCAAGCTACTTAAGTCCATTTATGGACTAAAGCAGGCGTCGCGGAGTTGGAACATCTGTTTTGATGATACTGTCAAAGAATTCGACTTTATCAAAAATCCAGATGAACCATGCATATACAGTAAGATTGTAGGGAGAGTTGTTGTATTCCTTGTCCTGTACGTGGATGACATTCTCCTAATAGGAAATGATATTCCTATGCTACAGTCAGTCAAAAGATTCTTGTCACAGAAATTCTCCATGAAGGACCTGGGTGATGCCACCTACTTTCTGGGGATCCAGATCTATCGTGATAGATCAAAGAGGATGTTGGGACTCTCACAGTCCAGGTACAGAGACACCATATTGAAAAGATTCAGTATGGAAGATTCTAAGCGCGGTAACCTACCGGCTTGTCACGGAATCACCCTCTCCAAAGAGATGTCTCCCAAGACTGATTTAGAAAGGGAACGCATGTCGATTATACCCTACGCTTCTGCGGTAGGCTCTATAATGTATGCGATGTTATGTACCAGACCAGATGTAGCATACGCATTGAGCGTTGTAAGCCGGTATCAGGCAAACCCAGGGGAGAATCACTGGATAGCAATAAAGAACATTCTCAAGTACCTAAGAAGGACTAAGGAGATATTCTTGGTTTACGGCGGAAAGGACCTCAAGATGGAGGCCTATGCTGATTCCGGCTTCCAGAGTGACAAGGATGACTCCAAGTCCATGTCGGGTTATGTCTTTACCTTCAATGGAGGGGCGGTCTGTTGGAAGAGTTCCAAGCAGGACACCGTTGCTGACTCAACGATGGAAGCGGAGTACATAGCTGCTTGCGATACCGCAAAAGAAGCTGTCTGGATGAAGAAGTTCCTCGCAGAACTTCAGGTGGTTCCTACCAGTGTTGGTCCAATACCTCTGTATTGCGACAACAACGGCGCTATAGCTTTAGCGAAGGAACCCAGGTCCCATCAGAAGTCCAGACACATCTTAAGGCGGTATCACCTGATCAGGGAGATCGTAGATCGCCGGGAGATCGAGGTAAAGAGAGTAAATACAAAGGATAACATTGTCGATCCATTCATTTCGAGAGGCTACTCGAGATCATCGGTCTTCGATACGCCAGTACATGGCCCTAGTGCAAGTGGGAGATTGTTAGTGTTTATGCCATAGAAGGCCATTACTGTATCATACTAGTTTGTATATTACTTAATGGAAGCTTGGGATATTCACATGTATATAACAGTCTTGCTAAACATGGTAGTATGCTACTTGGTTTTTCTATCTTAATATGTGAGTATACGTATTGATAGAGTTCTTAGGATCTTGCTTGACTACCGGCGTTGTGATGGCAGTCACACTAGTGGGGGCTGGGTAGTCTACAAGCACATCCTTATTCAGGTCCCTAGTCGTAGGATTATCGAGACAGGGCATCGATACTTCGGAGTAGACTAGTGTGTACGCTTCTCATCCCAGTTGGGGAGATGGTCTGTCCCACAGCCGTCAGTACGTCGTACTGGAGATAGTATGCAGGTGCTCGTTAGGTTACGGGTACACCGGACAGGACTCACAGGGAACTGTTGGTTGGTTTTATACCAGTCGTCAGTAAGCAGTTCCCAGGTGACATGAGTACAGCATAGTCCGCAGACTTGACACTGCTACTTTGCCTTGAGTGTGTCCCACTGTTCTTAGATTGCTACCCTACCACAGCTCAAAGGAGTCGTGCAAACAGGTAGCAGTTGGGTGCAGTCCCGAGCACTTGGAGGCAGTGGCGGTTAGACAGGATTCGTCTCTCCCGGTATTGGGGGTTGATATCGCGCTGTGTCAGAGAGCCATTACGCAAAGTCCCTGTCCAGGGCAAGCGAGATTTGCTGGTAGGTTCCAGTAGTATCTCAGGGTGTAATGGGCTTCGCTCCGACACGACTTATACCGCTATTAGGGGACTGACGCTTGCCGCCCCCTAGGCCCGATATGCGATAGTCTTAGACGAACGGACCGGACTGTATGGAGATTGTCACAGCAGGCTCAGTAGGAGTTCGGATGGGTTTCCTCATCGATCTTCTTATCGACATCTACCTGGGGACCGTTACGTACAGCTAGTGCCGCTTGCGGTCTGTGGTTAAACCCACTGCCAGCGTAGTAGTCGAGTCTCTAGAGTCCCACACAGAGAGTTTCCCTACTCCGGGCGAAACGATATAGAGGTCGTATGGTTTTACGACAAGGGTTCGGACGCATACGTGTGTTTACGCACGTACGACTTTCGGAAAGTTTTTACCAATCGGCTTTGGTTTAAGCCAGTTACTGGTATCCGGTTATTGGATTTATACAGTCTAAAGTTTTTCCGTATTTTTGCGGAAAGGAGGGGCGTTCTCGTAATTGCGCGAGAAGCTTCTAGAAGATGGTGACTAAGGAGGTTAAGGTGGCATATACATTGAATGAGATTAGTGAGTCATATGAGTGATTCATCCATGTCATTAATGCATCATAAATGCTTAATGACTCATGGTAATGAATCACCATTAGATATTTATGAAGCATGATTATTCATCATTTTTTTTTCTTTTATTGATAAATCTTAATGCTTCATATATATTATGATAACTCATTTTCTCATATCAATCATTCTTCTCACCTTCTCTCTCCTCAAGCTTCCTCTCTTCAAACCCTAATCCTCCCTTCTCATGTGTTGAGTACAAGGATTAGTTAGACTACTTAATCCATAACCCTCACTCTATATCATCTAGGTACTTTGATTAGCACTTAAAGAAACCTATTTGCCTCAAGTTTAGAGGCAAAGCTTGGAGTAAAGCTCTCGTGGTGGATCGTCTACTACTTGGAGAAGGCCGAGGAGGAGGTGGAGTTCGTAAAGACGAAGGACACGGTTCTTTAGGTATAATCCCTTTACATAGTAGTTGTTAACTTCTATGTGTGATGTTAGTTATCGTTTAGCTTAGATTCATGCGGTTAGTCGATGTTTAAGCAAAGAACAAGGTCGTTTTTCATATTTCCGCCTCCCCGCAAGTCGTGGGGTGTTGTACATCGACTTACAGGTCTAAAATTTGACTAACGTATCCTTAACAAACATTTAAGTTGACCTTAGTCTCAAATGAGATTAACGATCCTTAAACCCGACCCAAAACCCAAATATAAGAAAATACGGATTTGGACTAATCTACACCCTACGGGCGACAACATAAATTAGTCTCCGTATACAATCCACGGGCAACCAAAAATAAAACAAACATACACGACACGAAATGACTGTTCCCCTCCGAAGGACGGCGCGACGGACGTCTTGCCTGAAATTCGGGGAAGATGCTAATTGGTGCTATCCATTTACCTCTCCGAAGATACCAAGTTGATTTATGGCACCATGTATCGAAGGTTTAAAAGGATGCGTCCGATGTAGCAGACTTCGTCAGATTCCCCCTCGCTTGAGGGGTTTTTGATTGTGGGGACGCTCTTCCCTGCAGGCGTAAGCCCCTGCAGTTAATTACGCTACCGCATTGCGGTAACAACTTTCTCCTTCTCCAGATGGTCACTTCGTGTCGTGTGTGTTTGATTTGTGTTTGGTTGCCCGTGGATTGTATACGGAGACTGAGTTATGTCGTCGCCCATAGGGCGTGGACTAGTCCAAATCCGTATTGTCTTAGATTTGGGTTTGGGGGTTGTGTTTAAGGATACGTTAGCCTCATTTGAGACTAAGATCGACTTAAACGTTTGTTAAGGATACGTTAGTCTAGTTTTAGACTAAGATCAACTTAACGGGATCGTTTAGATCCAACAAGAGAGCAATTAAGGGGAGGAGGCCTGTTGCTTAGTTTAGTGACATTGCGGTCAATAGGTAGTTTAAGGACATTGCGGTCCAATGTTAGTTTTAAGACGTTGCGGTCAAGGTTAAGGACATCATACAGTCCGGTGTTAGTTTTAAGACATCGCGGTCAAGGTTAAGGACGTCATAGTCCGTTGTTAGTTTTAAGACATTCCGGTCAAGGTTAAGGACCTCATAGTCCATGAGTTTAAGGACCCCACAGTCCGGCATTAGTTTTAAGACATCTCGGTCAAGGTTAAGGACCTCATAGTCCATGAGTTTATGGACCCCACAGTCCGTATCAATGTGTGGTCATCGGGACCCATCACCTCTTTGAAGACGTTGAGGAATTACAACGCCAAATATCAAAGGAGTGAAGAGATGTACCCTTGAACCAAGGTAGATTAAATAGTCTTTGGCCCAATTTGGAACCAAGACCAATTAATAATATTATGAGCCCATTAGCCCGGTTAAGTTTGAATTGAGGACTTATGGCCAGTTTGGGCTAAGTCCAATCATGTTTAGAATATTGGCTCTCTGTTGGCTCATTGAAGAAGAGGCTTTGCCTCTAGAAACTTAGCCAATTGGGCTAAAGCTAGTGTTAAACACTAGAGACCAATAGTGTTGAACACTAGGAATAAGATTAACAAACTAGTGTTAAACACTAAAAGATAATCAGTGTTAAACACTAGCAGCAAATCAGTGTTAACAACTAGCAACAGAGATCTCAAATTAGTGTTAATCAGTGTTAAACACTGGTAACAGAGATTTTAATTTAGTGTTAAACACTAGGAAAATCAGTGTTAAACACTGCTAATAGAGATTTAATTTAGTGTTAAACACTACAAATAGAGTTTTTAAATTAGTGTTAAACACTAAGGCAAATCAGTGTTAAACACTGGATACAGAGGTTTCAATTTAGTGTTAAACACTAAGGCAAGAAGGGTCAAGTGGTAGCACGTGAGAGAGCCCTCCTTCTCTTTATTTTGTTCTGCCAAAAGTATTGAATACTTTGGAGCATCACGTGCTGTCACGTGATGGGAATTTAAATGTTTGTCTGTTAGAGCTTCAGCCAAGGGGTCACGTGGTAGCACGTGAGGACGCCCATAGCTTTTGTTTGCTTTTTCTTTATATCCTTCAGGGGTCACGTGGGGCACGTGAGGCGTTGCTTCTGAATTCTTTTCCGCGGATCTTTACAGGGGTCACGTGGTAACACTTGACTTTGGTTCTTTGCATGTTTTAAAGATCTGTTAATCTTTTAAGAATTAAATTCTTCGTAGGGTTAAACCCTAGCAATAAATTTTGGAGGAATTAAATTCCTATTTTCTTCTGAAGAATTATATTCTTAGATATGGTTAAACCCTAATTTCTTTTCTATAGGAATTAAATTCCTGTGATTTTAAGTTCTCAATTAGGGTTAAACCCTGGTTCTGTCCATTTTGAAGGAATTAAATTCCTATAACATAGGGTTAAACCCTAATTTTATCTTTAAAGGAATTAAATTCCTATCATTCTGCGAGAATTAAATTCTTAAAGCTCAATTCCTTCTCTATGTTTTAGATCTGCATGGCAGGATCTCAACCCAACGAGAATTAAATTCTCAATTCATGGGGAGATGTGCACTTTGCAGATCCTCAACCAGAGAAAGAATTAAGTTCTTTTCTTTATATAAGAGTTAAACTCTTTTGAGAATTAAATTCTCTTTTGAAGCCTCTCTTTTCTTTTCTTACCTAGGGTTTTTTCTTTTGCAGAGAATCAAATTCTTCCTTCTGAATTTTCAAGATTCCAAGGCTCTATATCCTTTTCTCTGTACCTATGTTGGCTCCTATTTATAGAAGAAGGAAAAGAATTAATCTGTTTTAGTGAATCTTTCATTGAAAGATTTCATTTGTTTATTGAGAGATTTGATTTATCTTCATCATTAATCTGGGCCTTTAGATTATTAGGTGAATTTTATTCACCATTGGATTTTAAATCCAAAGATATCTTTTTGTTATTTCGGTTAGATTTAGGGGGAAATCTTTCCAAGTCCAAGATTTTTCCATAAATTGGTGATATTTAACCACCTTTAGATTTTAAATCCAACGGTTTCAGATAATCCTTTTTCATTTTGGAAAGATTTGAAAGATCTTTCCTCAGAATTTAATTCTGTCAAAGAACAAGGCTTTTAAAGCCGGTCACGTGTGGCCACGTGACCGTTGGTCACGTGTGAGCACGTGACCCCTGGAATGGGCTTCCCTTCTTCTGCGCTCTGTTCTCTGGCCGCTGCTTAACCATCACGTGCCAATACGTGACCACTGGTCACGTGTGAGCACGTGATGCCTCTTCTGAAGCTTCTTCCTGGCTTTTAATTACAGAACAAATATGCTCTGTGCCGCTGCTTAACCATCACGTGCCAACACGTGACCCCTGGTCACGTGTGAGCACGTGATACCTCTTCTGAATCTTTTCCTGATTTTTAATCAGGGAACAAATGCCCCCACAGCGTTGTTCTCACGTGTCTGCACGTGAGTGCAACGCTGTCACTTTGGTGACCGTCGGATCTGTCTTGGGAGTAGGGTAGATGAAACGTTTTCCATCCCATCATATAAATGCCCATGTCCTTTCAGAAGAGCCTCCACTTTTGCTCATCTTCTTCCTTTGAGAACTTTTCCCTTGAGAATTTAATTCTCGTTCCTCAGAGCTTAGTTCTCTGCTTCAAACTTTTCAGAGTTTAACTCTGATTGAGAGACCCTTTCTTCAAGTAATGATCTTCGAACGATTGAGGAACCCTTATGTATACTTTTTCCAAAAACTCTCTGGATTTTAAATCCACACCAAGGGTTTCACCCCTTCTAACATGAACCCATTTTTTCAAGTTTATCAACGAAAATAGAAAACCATTTAATCTTCGAACAGTAGATTTCTTAGGGTTCACTTGATCTTTAGGGAGATGATGAGATCCGTTGCCTTTTCCAAGGAATTTAATTCCGTTTAAAGAAAATGTTTCTGGGAATTTAATTCCCTTCTCTTAATAAGGAATTTAATTCCTTTGAAGAACTCAGTTATTCCCATGGAGGCTTCTTAGGGTTTTCTTGCCCTGGGTTGTCCTTCTGCAATCAATGAAGAAGAAGCTTGCAATGATGTCTTTTGTGGGAATTTAATTCCCTTGATCCTGTTCGATTTGTTGTCGAGTCCAAGGTGGATTTCTTTTAGGGGCGTGTGTAGGGTTATTTGAAGTCCCCTGTTTATTTAATGAGAATATTCCCTTTGTCTCATTATAATTGCTTGACCTCATTATTAACGAGCCGTCAACCTAATTCTGTGGGGCCCATGCGTTTTGTAGCCAATGGTCCCATAAAAAGAGTCTGCTGTCGCTTTCTTCAACTGTCTTCATATATATAGTTATGCTCATATATATATATATATATATATATATATATTGCTGGCTTCACTTTTAACAGTTTTCCTTTATTTGATTTTAGGTGTGATGGCTTCTGTTCTATGTTTTCCCTTCATCCGCTCAGAGGCCGCTTCTCCTCAATCACCATCTGACGAGGAAGCGATGGCGATGATCCGGGCTAATGACCCGACTGCACCAGCCTACTTCTATGGGGAACTTGGTACAGTCATATCATCCGGGGTCGCCGGAGTTTCCTCTGTGAAGTGCCGACAGAGCCCACTTTCCCGTTCTTGCCGATGGACCTTCCGAGGACGGTTTTCACTGTGGAAATGCCAAATTGGACTCCAACGGGACGGCTCGAGCCCTCAACAACCGGTATCCCGAACCATCCGATCCCCGCTATAGATATCCTGGGATGACGCATTTGTCAGGGTGAGGCCCACCCATGGGGACAGATTTATAAAATATGGCTCACTCCTCGACACCCCACGGGCTACCTCCTCTGGGCTCGCTATATCCTTGCTACCCATCGTGCGCGGCTGCAGAAGGTCGGACTTTACCAGGCGATATATGCGTCGCTCTTCCATTATTAATCCCCGCATGTCTGGTGGGTTAAGGCGTTCTTGAATCAATGGAATCTCCCCACCAACACTTTTCTCCTGGGGGACAGAGAGGTTTCGATCTCTTTGGGGGAATTTTATGAGATCTCGGGGCTGCCAATTCGAGGGACGCTTTATGAGGAGTTGCTGCCCTCTGATGAATACGTCTTTGAACCTGAGCCTGCACCGCTTGACGGCTTTTCTGTCGAGAACGCCGTCCGCCACAAACGTCCCTGCTTGATCAAGGTACTAAGTATCTTTGATCGATTGTTCACCGAATCTGAGGAGTAGGGCGTTACTTTCAAGAGCTTCATTGCCTGTTTCCTTCATGAGGGCGTCTTATCGAAGACAGCTCCATAGTTTGCAAACATTAAAGACCCCTTTGGGTTTGGTCCGAAGAAGCTGCCGACTAATGAATCGGATCTACCGCAATACTACATCCCCATAATGTCGCCGATGTCTTTCGAATCCATCGCAGCTCCCGGCATAGATGAGGAGACATTCTTCGTTGGGTTTATCAGTGTCTGGCTCAGCTGGTTTGTCATCCCTATGCATCGCCGCTTTATGAGAGCTTCGGTCATCTATCCGGCTCACCGTATAGCTGATGGAACGCGGCTGGCCATTGGCATGCCGGCATTGGCGCATCTCTATCATGGGTTGGGCGCTGCAGCTAATACTTCCCCCCCTGGCGTAGATGTGGTAAATTTTTCACTTCACTACTTTACGTCTTGGATCGAAATGCACGTCTCAGGTGCTTTCGCTATGCATCAAAGGCCCACATTCTACGATGCCTATACTTTCCCCCAGCTTATGCGATTGGTGGATGCTTCTGCCGCTGACCCGACTCAATTCGAGGCTATTCGGGCGTTAATTTCTCCTTACGCTACTGCTAGCAGGTTAGTATTTAATGATCGGGTCTTATCTTCTTCCGCGAGTTCAGCCCAGCCGCTTTGGGATCGGTCAATAGATAACGCGTCCTCTTTGAAGCCCCGGGAGGCCGCGCGCTTATACGCAATCAGACCGGGTTACCTGGTATTCCGTTAGGATAGCGCGGCCCTCTTCATGCGGTACAATCCGCATCGCTTTGCCCGGAAATTTGGCTACGATCAGGGTGTCCCATTTGAAGCTCTCGTAGTCACGCCAGTTCCTTCGCTCGAGGCCGTTCGAGATGCCGCCCATCATTTTGTGAGGCTGAACACCGGTTCTCAGTTCATGATCCCCGATGGTGATTACATGCCCCGATGCGTGGGGTCGTTCACGGGCTGGTATCTCCATCGAGTCAACCCGATTATTATTGAGGAAAGAAGGGTGCTTCTTGGTCATGGTGCCCCTACTCAGGTTCCGACCACGAGAAATACGCTGCGACCATGCGCCCCGGTCCGCTTTCCTCTGAGGGATACCGGCACCGCGCTTATTCCGGGGGAGTCACGGGTGGATCTTACTCCAACAGCTGGTATGCCCCTGGGTACTCGGTCGCGGGGTAGACGGGCTCCGGTAACAGTGCCACCACCCGAGGCAGCACCGCCCTCCGTGGCATCGACAATGGCGGTGTCATCCCCGGTTGTGGCACCAAGTGAGGGTAACAGGGATGAGGGTGTTGAGGGCGATGTGGGCCGGCACCGCACTAAGGCTCCGCGGGGAAAGAAGCGGTCGTCCTCGGCGACCGGTTCTGGGTCCAAGCGTCGCAGGAAGGTTGCTACTAACTTGCTCGACTCTGTAATAGAGTCTGAGCCTATTCTTGAGGATGAACCGTTGGCCCTGCAGGAATCAGTCGCTGGACTACTTTTCCCGAGTTCTGCCGTCGAGAAGGCCGCACAGTGTAGGGTTCCTAGGCATACAGTAGAGGTCTCACAAGGCATCAACCATGCCAATTTCAAATTTTACAAGTGCCGAGAAACCCTAATACGGGTCGTTAACTAGAATTTTAGGCGAAAGATGCAACTAGTTAACAACTTAACTAAGTGAACGGAAATACAACCTTTGTAGATCCAGTTCTCCACCTCCATTACTCCGTGATGAAGTCCCCTCGCTGTACAAATCGCATCTCGGACTCTCACATCGGCTTCATCGGAGAATTGGGCGGGCTTGGTCGTCGGCTTCGATGCCGAAGATGATCTACGTCGAGGCAACACTAGATCAAGCTCCCACTTCACCAAGTCATGAAACTTGTGAAGAAAACACCCTATACTACTTGGCAAGAGGTAGAGGATGAAGAAATAGGAAGTGGGTTCACTTTAGAATTGGATTTCTCACTCTTTTCATCAAGTCACCATTGATGAAGCAAGGTTTTCTTCAAGTGAAGAAGAAGAAGAAGAAGATGAATATTATGATAAGTTATTTTCAAATAGAAAAGAAAATCAATACTTATCATAATACAACCATGGTCAAGTGTAGAGAATGAACTAGGGTTAAGTGGAGTGGTTAGGGTTAAGCATGAGACAAAATGGTCACTTAGTCAAAGCTTCATGAAGCTTCAAGATGCAAACAAAGAAAGCCACCATTTTCTCTTTATGCCATTTATTTTCCAAAAAAAGAATAAATAAATAAATAAATAAGAAAACAAAACCCTAACCATTCATATAACCATGGTTTAATCTTTACACAAACCCAAGTAAACATGTATCATCAAACATGATACAAACTTGGGCACAAAAAAATATATCACATATACAATGTGCACAATCAAGTGAGAAAAACCATTTAAAGTAAACCAATACTAGTTAACGCAAAGTAATATATCAAATATATAATTATGCATTAAATCATTAATCAACACTTGATTTAACGATCCGGTCATATCACATATAACCGACTAATATCAAATGTATCGTCTTATCGAATCAATCCTTGATTCGATAACTAGGTTATATCGCATACAACCATTCGATACATTCATCGCGAGAATGAAATATGGTATCACATACACGCATTATTCTCGGTCCCGCACATATCTCATATGCGCTCCTATTTCGTTTCGCTTGAGCCAGGAAACCTCTGTGTAGAACTCTAAAGACTCGTCAATACGCCGGCAGCAGAGATGATCATATCAAGCATCCACAAGCCGCAAGCGGTCTGCTAAACGTAACGGCCACCCGGGTATTAAGCGATCAAAAGATCGACGAGCAAGCTCGCTCATACTCCTGTGAATCCAACCAGTAACACTTACCGTACAGTCCGTCTGTTCGTCTGATATGTCGCATATCTCGCCTAGGGGTGGTAAATGTCAGACCCCAATAGCTCGATAAGTCGTGTCGATATGAGGTCTATAACAATTCGAGAAACTACTGGTAACACTTACCAGTAAATCTCAGCAACCCTGGCCAGGGATTTCCGGTTATAGCCAATCGAACACAGCGCAACATCAACTCCCTATACCGGGAGAGACGGATCCCCTCCTATCGCTCATTGCCTCCATGTGATTCGGGACTGTACCCAAAAACCACCGTTTTGCACGCCCTCTTGGACGTGGTAAGGTGGAAATCAAAGCAAAGTGGGAACCACACAAGACTCTATGAAGATTTCGGGTCAACAGACTACTCTGTACCAGTGTCACCAGAGAACTGCCATCTGACGTAAGGTATAATACCATCTGGGAGTTCTCGGCGAGTCCGTCCAGTGTACCCAGTCTCCACTGAGCACCCGTATATCATCTCTGATGTCAAACACCAATGGATATGGGATCATCCATCGCCCATCTGTATGGGTCGAGAAGGTATACGCTAGTCTACACTGGTATATCGATACCCCGTCTCGATACACCCACGACTAGGGACCTTGAAGGATGTACTTATGGACTATCATGTCCCCACTAGTATGATCTGCATCATAGTCCAGGTAGTCAAGTACACATCCTAAAGGCTTTACCAACACGCAACAGAGAGACAATCAGTATACACGTTAAGGTAAAGAGCAACCAGATAGCATACTATCATGTCGAGCAAGAAAGTCCTCCCTATATATGTCCAAGCATCCACTACAATATACATCCTATGTATAGTAATGGCCTCTAGGGCATATATATAACTAACAATCTCCCACTTGCACTAGGGCCATCTGATAGCAGTGGTTGTAGTATCTCATACTCAACCATCCCATAAAAGTCTCTCTCTGGGAAAAGGCCTTCGTGAGTGGATCCGCCGTGTTGTTCTCTGAGTCTACTCTCCTATCCTCGATCCCCTGGAGATCAACCATCTCCATGATCAGGTAATACTGCCTTAGAATATGTCTGGATCACTGATGGGACGGACGTTCCTTGGCATAAGCCACAACTCCATTGGCACACAATGGGAGGAACTAAGTTCATCTCATGAACAAATATACATCCAGACTGCCTCTTTGGTAGCATCTTAAGTAGCGATGTATCTGTAGGGTTCCTAGGCACACTAATGAGGTCTCACAAGGCATCAACCATGCCAATTTCAAAATTTTATCGGGTGCCGAGAAACCTTAATACGGATCGTTAACTAGATATTTAGGCGAAACAACGAGCTAGTAAACTACTTTACTAAGAGTAACGGAAATACAACCTTTGTAGATCCGGTGCTCCACCTCCATAGCTCCGTGATGATGTCTCCTCGCTGTACAAATCGGATCTTAGGCTCTAGCGTCGGCTTCATCGGAGAAAAGACGGGCTAGGTCATCGACGACGATGCCGAAGATGATCTACATCGAGGCATCACTAGATCAAGTTCCAACTTCACCAAGTCAAGAAAACTTGTGAAGGAAACACCCTATACTACTTGGCAAGAGGTAGAGGATGAAGAAATAGGAGGTGGGTTCACTTTAGAATTGGATTTCTCACTCTTTTCATCAAGTTGCCATTGATGAGGCAAGCTTTTTCTTCAAGAAGAAGATGAAGAAGAAAAAGATAATATTATCATAAGAATAATAATAATAGAAAAGAAAAATCAATCCTTATCATATACAAACCATGGTTTAGTATAGAGATTTAACTAAGGTTAGATGGAGTGGTTAGGGTTAAGCATGAGACAAATGGTCACTTAGTCAAACCTTCATGAAGCTTCAAGATACAAACAAAGAAAGCCACCATTTTTCTCATTATCATTTTCTTTTGCCAAAATGAACAAAAGAAATAAATAAATGAATAAGTAAATAAACCAAAACCCTAACCACTCATATAACCATGGTTTAATCTTTACACAAACTCAAGTAAGCATGTATCATCAAACATGATACAATCAAGTGCACAAAAGTATATCACATATACAACTTGTGAACTTCAAGTGAGAAAATCCATTTAAAGTGAACCAATACTAGTTAATGCAAAGTAATATATTAAATATATAATTATACATTAAATCATTAAATCAAGACTTGATTTAACGATCCGGTCATATCGCATATAACCGACTAGTATCCTATGTATCGGCTTACCGAATCAATCCTTGATTCGATAACTAGGTTATATCGCATACAACCTTTCGATACATTCATCGCGAGAATGAAATACGGTATCACATACACGCATTATTCTCGGTCCCGCACATATCTCATATGCGCTCCTATTTCGTTTCGCTTGAGCCAGGAAACCTCTGTGTAGGACTCTAAAGACTCGTCAATACGCCGGCAGCAGGTGATGATCATATCAAACACCCACAAGCCGCAAGCGGTCTGCTAAACGTAACGGCCATCCGGGTATTGAGTGATCAGAAGATCGACGAGCAAGCCCGCTCACACTCCTGTGAATCCAACCAGTAACACTTACCGTACAGTCCGGTCTGATCGTCTGATAAGTCGCATATCTCGCCTAGGGGTGGTAAACGTCAGACCCCAATAGCTCGATAAGTCGTGTCGATATGAGGTCTATAACAGTTCGAGAAACTACTGGTAACACTTACCAGTAAATCTCAGTAACCCTGGCCAGGGATTTCCGGTTATAGCCAATCGAACACAGCGCAACATCAACCCCCTATACCGGGAGAGACGAATCCCCTCCTATCGCTCATTGCCTCCATGTGATTCGGGACTGTACCCAAAAACCACCGTTTTGCATGCCCTCTTGGACGTGGTAAGGTGGAAATCAAATCACAGTGGGAACCACACAAGACTCTATGATGATCTCGGGTCAACAGACTACTCTGTACCAGTGTCACCAGAGAACTGCCATCTGACGTAAGGTATAATACCATCTGGGAGTTCTCGGCGAGTCCGTCCAGTGTACCCAGTCTCCACTGAGCACCCGTATATCATCTCTGATGTCAAACACCAATGGATATGGGATCATCCATCGCCCATCTGTATGGGTCGAGAAGGTATACGCTAGTCTACTCTGGTATATCGATGCCCCGTCTCGATACACCCACGACTAGGGACCTTGAAGGATGTACTTATGGACTACCATATCCCCACTAGTATGATCTGCATCATAGTCCAGGTAGTCAAGTATACATCCTAAGGGCTTTACCAACATGTAACAGAGAGACAATCAATGTACACGTTAAGGTAAAGAGTAACCAGATAGCATACTATTATGTCGAGCAAAAAAGTCCTCCCTATATATGTCCCAGCATCCACTACAATATACATCCAATGTACAGTAATGGCCTCTAGGGCATACATATGACTAACAGTATCGTGCCTTTATCGTCTAGTTAGCCACGGTATCTATCTTGGAACTCTTCCAACATACCGTCCCTTTACTGAGGGTAAAGACAATGCCTGCGACTGACATTCAGTCGTCTTTATCACCCTGGAACCCTTCCAGTGATTCTCCTCAGGATCGATTGATACCATCTCACTACAACTAGTGAGAATCCTAACATCCAATTAGATCTATCTCATAGATCCAAACCCAGGATTTAGGAGGTATCACTTTGATCCTTTATGGAGAATCATTGTGATAAGCGGAGATTGACCGAGCGTAGCATAGGAAGCTTCTTCCCTATCAAGAGTATGTCATCCACGTACTCTACGAGGATCATCACCATACTCCCTACTACCTTTTTGTATATACAAGGTTCATCTACCATTTTGATGATGTCAAACTGTTTGACTACTACATCAAAACAGATGTTCCAACTCCGCGATGCCTGCTTTATCCTATAAAGCATCTTGTACACGTTTCCGCTGCTCCCACTGTCTACGAAGCCCTCTGGCTGTGTACTTATAGACGCACTCTTCTAAAATACCATCTAGAAAAGCAGTCATGGCACCCAACCGCCAGATATCGTAGTCATGGTATGTAGCTGTGGTAAGTAGGATCCGGATGGACTTAAGCATAGCCACTGGAAAAGGTTTCATCATTATCCACGCCTGGTTGATGATGAAAGCCTTTAACAAGTCTTGCTTTGAAAGTCTCAACTTTTCCACCTACACCAAGTAATCTTCTCAAGATATACTTGCTCCTGATGGGGATTTAACCCTTCAGATATAGCAACCAAAGTCCATACTTTGTTGGTGTATAAGGATTCCATCTCAGATCACTAAGCATTCAGCCATACTTACAGAGTCCCACTCCTGATGGCCAGCTCGAAACTAGTCGGGTCATCATCTCATGATGCAATCCTCGCTCCCACTGTCATAGAGAAACCGAAATATCTCTCAGGTGGGTGAGGAAACCTACTAGATCGGCGGAGAGGCTGAGGTTCGTTGGAATCTACTAAATCCTTTGGTTCTACCAAATCATCTGCTGTTGTTTGTATAGCTGGAACCTTTCCAGTTGTACATAATAGACCTTGCCTCGAGCTTGTCCGGATTATGCTTTTAGACATAGCCCGGACAACCCCAAATCTTAACCAACTTAAGATATGGGCTCTTCCCTTTCCATATCACATATGAAGTGGTAGGCAACTGATTTGATTGGACCATATTCAATAGGTATGCAGCTTCTCAAGTGCATAACTCCCAAAAAGGAAATAGGTAACTCAGTAGTACTCATCATAGAGCACGCCTTATCATATAGGGTGTGATTGCTCCACCCCGATATACCATCTTGTTATGGTGTATACGGAGGAGTAATGCTGAGAGAGAATCTCATTCTCCTTTAGAAAAGTCCAGGAATTCCATGCACAAGTATTCTCCTCCCTGATCGCATCAAAGGACATAATACTTATACCCTCAATTTGGTTCTCTACTTCTAACTTATATTCCGTGAATATCTCAAAAGGTTCGGACTTGTGTTTCAACAGGAACATATGTCTGAATCTTGAGAGATCATCAGAGAATGTAATGAAGTACAAAAAACGGTCTTGGCATGTGTAGACTGGGGACCTTTATACATCAACATGTATCATCCCAAGAGTTCACTAACTCTTTCTCTGTTTCCAATAAACAGAGCTGTGGTCATCTTATCTCTGTGACATGACTGGCAAGTTTCACAAGATGTAAATTCAAACAGATTTAAATATGCATCTATGTGCAACTTAGCTAGTCGGGTCGCATTGATATGACCTAGTCTACAATACCTCAAGAAAGATCCGTTCATTTCTGAACTCTTCCTCTTGTGTGTGTTCCGTATACTAAGAACTGTAGTTTGATTTAGAACATGAATGCTTTTAGATAACGTGCCTGAACCGATCAACTTTTGATATAGGAAATGTTCAAAACATTATCCAACAATACAAAATTTTATCATTTCTTTAATAATAAAGAGACTGATATGATTTTGTATATCAGGTTCGGTATCTAAAAACATTCGTTCAGAATCAATGTATTGGTAATACAGGGTGACAGTGACCAACAGACTTGGCTGCAACACTTGCCCCGTTTTCTGTCTCATGAAACTTATCACCCGTTCTCAGTTTTTCTACCTTTTTGCATCCCTATGTAACAGATTACATATCTGGGATCCTGATCCGGTATCATATACCCAGGATGCGGAGGATACTGAGAAACAGTTCTTTGTAATGAACACACCCGAAGGAGATGCATCATATGCACTTTCTTCGTTTGGGCGGCATAGGAATTCTGGTATTCCCCTATTTCCTGCTCTGTCTTATAACAATTATAAGTTGGAGCGGGACCAACGTTCCCCAGCTCAGTATAACAAGTGGATTCGGTCAATATTCCGTATTATTATCTTGATTAAGGCGTGATATGGTCGCTACCTGGAGAGAGAGAGAGAAGAAAACACTCAGCGTATGCTCTTGCAAGATCAGATTGGTTATTATTTTATCTAATCAGGATGGCTCCCACTGTTTTTATCAAATCTTCCTTCAAACCCTAAAAGGAAAGACTAGCCGGGATTAATTACACACTACAAGTTCGCCAATCTTTCAGCCAGGTCAGTGTCGGTACTTTGAGGGAGGTCCCCCGTGCTTTCGCACGAACCTAATTAATGTAAACCTCGTTTTCCCAGAGGCGTAACCCCGTTGACACCTTTCTAGACACCTACTTGATCGGCTAATTGTAATGTGTAAAACTCTCCCAGGAGTAACAATTACTCGCAGCGGGTATCGGGATCCAACTATCTCATAGAAGGTATGCAATCTCATTGCAAATTTCAACACTTGAAATTCCCGATAATATTTTGCCCCTAGCGTGCTATGACCTTGACGCATGCCAAACAACCCATAGTCCGCTAGTCAAGTTCAACCCGTACATTTCTTGATTGAATTAAACCCACCCGCACGACCCTTGACGCATGCCAAACAACGCCGTATGAATACCCTAATCCAATCGCATCGTATGCTAGCAGATAAGCACTAGTTAGCTACCGTACACTACGCCTTGACGCATGCCAAACAACCGCAGCACGAATACTAACTAGTACTTATCTGAAATGACGGAGGGCTACGACAGGTTTTCTGAAAACCTATTGCGTAATGAACTTGATATCGTTGTAGAATCAAATGATTTTAAAATGGAGTGTTTTTGAGGCTTTTCTAGTTTTGCTAAAGGAGTCACTCCTGGTGAAGGGATCGTCGGTCCTTTCCTCGTCGAATGAGGTGCGGGATATATCATATATATCACTATGCAAAGCAAAAACTCTTAAAAGCAATCAAAAGACAAACCGAGTGTGTAGCATCTGCCAGTTATTGCTAAAGGAGTCACTCCCGGTGAAGGGATCTCGGTCCTTTCCTCATCGAATAAGGTGCGGGATATATCATGTATATCACTGTGCAAAGCAAGAACTGTAGCTACCTGTTTTAATTTTGAAATTCGATTCCACAACATCTTAGGTTTCTTTTATTTCATTAATCACATTAATGAAGTCCCATCATTTAAGTACCTAAACATCACAGATAAATACGACGTACACTTATGCCATCCGCATTCGCCTCGATGTCCGTTCGTGCACCGTTAGGTTAGGTAACTAACGACAGAGCGGGGCAGGGCTAGCACGGGTGTAAAACATAAGTAACGCCTATATAATATATCATATATACTATATACAGTATCTATCACAGAACATCACATAATCACATCACAGATATCGCAGCAGAAGAATCATATGAAATATTGGATATACTAGGACGTCCGTGTTTTCAATACGAGCCAGTATAAAACACGGATTCCACTGTCGTGATGAATAGCCAAACCCACACCCCTAGACCACTACGAGAGCGGCAAGTAACCCTACCAATTCTAGAGTTAGGAGACCCGGACACGACTCCTCGAGTTGGTCTCCCACTGGACTCCAGAACCCGGTTACTTGTGCTCCCCTCCTTGGGTCTATCCTAGTGCGGAAAAGTAAATAATATACAAAGGGTGACATCTTCCGCAACCTGGAAGTGCCCCAATAAAAGAATATTACATACAAGTTTTTACATGAATGAAAATGAAAAACACTCATCTCACATAAAAAAACCCTGCTATTCAAACACGACGATCCAATATAACATATCCAGCAACACATAACATCACAAGTCATCAACGTGAGTAAACATGCGTATCCCAATTGTCGTTGACATATAGCAACGAAACCGGCGATATCACATATTACACTTACGGTCACAGAAAAGAAAGTGTAAAACTACAACAGTTGGAATCCGCAACTTGCATAGACATCGCATGCCTAATCAAATGAACTCCTTAGACATCGCATGCCTAACAATTATAAACCCCGCATTTTAGTCTCATTATCGAAAACTCTTTTCAATATCAAGTCGGGCAATTCAACAAGATTCCCGACATTCTGATCGAATACTCGTCGCAAGCTTCAGTAGACGGCCGCACCCCCGATACCGTCGACGAAGCGCACCAAGGCGGAACACCGCTACCGCGAGCACCCGGACGGATGCTTTCGGCGACAGGGTTCTTCTATAGTCACTTGGTCGGGGCTAAGGGGTGTAGCTGTCTATTAAGTTTATCCGGCGAGTATCCGCTTACGCTACGTGATTGCGACGGACTTTTGATCTCATCAAAATTCCGTGGCAACCGATCAAGTGAGACTAAAACGCTATGTTTATAACATTCATTCAGTTATCTCATAACCTTTTGTGAATTACAATTATTGTATCACATTCCGAATAAGATAGAAAATGTTAAACTTTCCGATCGAACAATCGAACACCCAAGTTTTCCCGAAACAGCTTAACTCATGAAATAAGTTCAAAAAAAAAATCACTTCGTGCCTCAGTACCAACGGTCCAGCCGTAGAAGGGTCAAGCCAACGCCTCACATGTGGCACGCCGTACTGCCCCAAACCCTAAGGTTCAAAGGGCAGTTCAAGACGGTCACATAATCGAGTTAAGGTTTGTTGTCTTCTAGAGGGTCCATCGCGTTACTTGCACTACTTAGAACGTCTTTAAACCACGGAAAAATCCAACACTTGGAAATTTTCCGGCAGGGGAAAAATTGGGTATTTATATCCGGTCGAACTTTTTAACATATTCTAAAATTATCCGGAAAAGCACGTAGACAAAATTAGAAAATCTGATCGAAACACCGAGTCCCTAATACAACCCAGAAATTTCAACTCTTGAATAAATATTAAAAATTCCCAGGAAAACCAGCACTGCAAAGTAGGAGTTACTGTGCAAAATTTAATGCATGAAAAGACAAATCGGCAGCGGAACCGCCGCACGAGCCATGCTCGTGCCGCGGAACCGCGGCGTCTTGATGGAATTAGGGCATCGAATTTTACAGTAACTCTTAGATATTCCTGCTGATTTTTCTGCATATTTTTAATTCTCAAAAATCCACAATTTTCAAAAATGTACAGAGAGCAATTTTTGGGTTAGGGTTTCGGTTCGATCAGACTTCTAACTCCGTCTACGCATCGTCTAAGGCTCTAGCTAGGCTCTGATACCACTGTAGGGTTCCTAGGCACACAGTAAAGGTCTCACAAGGCATCGACCATGCCAATTTCAAATTTTACAAGTGCCGAGAAACCCTAATACGGATCGTTAACTAGAATTTTAGGCGAAAGATGCAACTAGTTAACAACTTAACTAAGTGAACGGAAATACAACCTTTGTAGATCCGGTTCTCCACCTCCATTACTCCGTGATGAAGTCCTCTCGCTGTACAAATCGCATCCCGGACTCTAGCATCGACTTCATCGGAGAATTGGGCGGGCTTGGTCGTCGGCTTCGATGCCGAAGATTAAATAAATAATAAATAAATAAATAAATAAGAAAACAAAACCCTAACCATTCATATAACCATGGTTTAATCTTTACACAAACCCAAGTAAACATGTATCATCAAACATGATACAAACTTGTGCACAAAAAAATATATCACATATACAATGTGCACAATCAAGTGAGAAAAACTATTTAAAGTGAACCAATACTAGTTAACGCAAAGTAATATATCAAATATATAATTATGCATTAAATCATTAAATCAACACTTGATTTAACGATCCGGTCATATCAAATGTATCGTCTTATCAAATTAATCCTTGATTCGATAACTAGGTTATATCGCATACAACCATTCGATACATTCATCGCGAGAATGAAATACGGTATCACATACACGCATTATTCTTGGTCCCGCACATATCTCATATGCGCTCCTATTTCGTTTCGCTTGAGCCAGGAAACCTCTGTGTAGGACTCTAAAGACTCGTCAATATGCCGGCAGCAGATGATGATCATATCAAGTATCCACAAGCCGCAAGCAGTCTGCTAAACGTAACGACCACCCGGGTATTGAGCGATCAGAAGATCGACGAGCAAGCCCGCTCATACTCCTGTGAATCCAACCAGTAACACTTACCGTACAGTCCGGTCTGTTCGTCTGATATGTCGCATATCTCGCCTAGGGGTGGTAAACGTCAGACCCCAATAGCTCGATAAGTCGTGTCGATATGAGGTCTATAACAATTCGAGAAACTACTGGTAACACTTACCAGTAAATCTCAGCAACCCTGGCCAGGGATTTCCGGTTATAGCCAATCGAACACAGCGCAACATCAACTCCCTATACCGGGAGAGACGAATCCCCTCCTATCGCTCATTGCCTCCATATGATTCGGGACTGTACCCAAAAACCACCGTTTTGCACGCCCTCTTGGACGTGGTAAGGTGGAAATCAAAGCACAGTGTGAACCACACAAGACTCTATGACGATCTCGGGTCAACAGACTACTCTGTACCAGTGTCACCAGAGAACTGCCATCTGACGTAAGGTATAATACCATCTGGGAGTTCTCGGCGAGTCCGTCCAGTGTACCCAGTCTCCAATGAGCACCCGTATATCATCTCTGATGTCAAACACCAATGGATATGGGATCATCCATCGCCCATCTGTATGGGTCGAGAAGGTATACGCTAGTCTACACCGGTATATCGATGCCCTGTCTCGATACACCCACGACTAGGGACCTTGAAGGATGTACTTTTGGACTACCATGTCCCCACTAGTATGATCTGCATCATAGTCCAGGTAGTCAAGTACACATCCTAAGGGCTTTACCAACACGCAACAGAGAGACAATCAGTATACACGTTAAGGTAAAGAGCAACCAGATAGCATACTATCATGTCGAGCAAGAAAGTCCTCCCTATATATGTCCAAGCATCCACTATAATATACATCCTAGGTATAGTAATGATCTCTAGGGCATACATATAACTAACACACAGTTGGCCGAGGCCATACGACGTTCTAAGGACGAGTCTCAGAACGCAAGGGTTCCCAAGAAAGCTTATCCTACTGTGATCTTCTACGAAGACCCCTCATGGATCCGGCGGCGGTTCATTGGCCCTTTGGAGGAGTGGGGAGAAAGGGCGCTGAAGCAGGCCGCTTCGGAGGATGCTGCGGACGCGCTTTCTTTATGGACTGGCGGCCACGAGTCCACCCTCGAACCCCGGTGAGCACGCCTCCTTGAGAAGGAGCATCGGCTTGAAGAAGCCATATTGAAGGCTTCCCTGCACATTGGTATGTTTTTTTTTATACTTCTTTGCAGTTTTTTGGATTGTTTATGCCCGTATATATGTATTCTTATTCTTGTGTGGATTGTGCAGAGTCTTCGGCGATGGGGGAGGTCCCTACAGGCTTGTTGAAGCTAAAGCCTGTTGACATTCCTGATGCAGCCTTGCTCTATGTGGAGGGGGCTGACGAGGCTGTTCCTCTTGCCATAGAGCCTCCAGTGGCGGTTCCTGATCATGGAGCACTTGCTCCTTTGGTAGAGGCTCCTTTGGGGGTTGCCGCCCCAACGACTCTTCCTGTGGGCGGCCCAGAGGCTGGAGGAGAGGTAGTCGGGACTACCCTCCCTTTGCTGGTGCCGAAGATCACGGCGGAGGCCGTTGAAGCCGCCATCCCCCCGACTCAGAATGGGAGGAGTGTTGAAGGTAACCTTCTACAATTTAAATTGGCAATCTTTCTGTTGTCTGAACTCTTTTGTTTTCTCAGAATTGCGCGGGCTGGCGGCCTCTATCGCTGATTTGTTTCCCCGGCAATCATTTCAGCGTCTGCTGGAGATGGCAGCTCCGCAGGCGATATCCCCTCAACGCATCGTCCTCTCATCTGGACAAGGTTAGTGTCGTTCACCATTTCTCATAGCCTCGTTATTATTTTGCGTATTGACATTGATGTTCTCTACAGTTTTGGAGGCCGATGACGAGGTTGGGGTCCTCGAAGGGTCGGGGGAACCTTCAGGTCCTACTTGCATGACCGTAGGTAAGTGACATTTCAATATAGTCCCGCTTGTTCCTTTGCTTAAGAGTTTTACTGACGTTTTTTCAAATCTGAACAGCCTTGCCAGCCCCCGTAGTGTTGGAATCGCGTATCGCTATGCCGCCCGGCCCCTATGCTTTGCGAGCCTCAGAGCGCCTGGCCCAGTTAAGCCTTGTCTCCCTGTCGTCTTTGATCGAGGAGCTTCGTTCCGGTAGCGCAACCACACCTGAAGCATTTGCTGCCGAGGCTAACGGTTCTCTTCCTTTTCTTGCCACCTACCATAGCGAAGAGGTGGTGCGAGTCTGGATGGAGTTCTATCGGCAGGTGGAGGCTTGTTTGCACGCACTTGAGTGTTCCCGCCTTTCCTCAGAGGCCATGGCTGCAAAGGCGGACTTGCGAGGGCTGATAGCGAGGTGCGCGGCAAATATGGTGTCATGCGAGAAGAGGCTCGGCCACAAATTCTCGGAAAGGGAGCTGGCCTCTAAAGCATTGAGCGAGCTTCAAACCAGCCTCACAGCCAAAGCCAATAAAGCGTATGACCTCTGGCGGGTACTTCAAGAGTCTATCAGAGAGGTGGTGGCTCTTGATAAAGCTGCCGTGTTCACTCGCGAAAGGGTCGAGGCTCACAAGGCTACTGAGAAAGAGCTCAAAGGCCGGCTCGCCTCGTATCAGGCCCAGCAGGCTCAGGCGGAGGCCCGTCTTCTGGCGATCCTGAATCATGAAGCTGTGGCCCAGCAAAAGAAGGATGAGTTAGCAAAATTGCTAAATCGCCCGCCGGCTTGAAAACTTGTATCTTTTCCTTTCTTTTTGTACATACTCCTGAATGGGAGTATTTTCTTTTTGTTCTTTCATGAATTGTACTTTGTATCCATTTTGGTTTATGAATAAAGACATATTTTTCTTCTCAATGGTGTGTCTCCTTTTTATTGAATGTGCTCTGCGGACAATTTATCTTGGTCTCTTTGCATGGCAGCGATGGCTTAGGATTCAGGGTTAAGATCCGCCTCCTAAGATTTTTGAGCTTTACGAGCCGTGAGGGTCTCATAAGGAGTTTTTCTCCCTACAGGTCGAGAGGATCCCGTAGGTGTAAGTTCTTCTTAAGAATCGTGAGGATTCTTAAGCGGGGTTTCCCTTGATAGTCGTAAGGATCTCGCAAGAGAGTTTTCTTCCTTACAGGCCGTGAGGACCCGCAAGTGCTGGGTACGGTCGCCCTTATCCGTATTTCACGGGGTCAGGGGTTGGTTTGGGATGGTTTCCAGGGTATCGTAGTTTAAAGACATCGCGGTCAAGGTTAAGGACCTCATAGTCCATGGGTTTAAGGACTCCACAGTCCGATATTAGTTTTAAGACATCACGGTCAAGGTTAAGGACATCATAGTCCGTGGATTTAAGGACTCCACAGTCCGATGTTAGTTTTAAGACATCACGGTCAAGGTTAAGGACATCATAGTCCGTGGATTTAAGGGCTCCACAGTCCATTGTTAGTTTT
This sequence comes from Agapanthus africanus, assembly GCA_030015575.1. NCBI lineage: Eukaryota > Viridiplantae > Streptophyta > Magnoliopsida > Asparagales > Amaryllidaceae > Agapanthus > Agapanthus africanus. Next base: position 799,502,275 of record CM057340.1, read on the forward strand.
AAGACATCACGGTCAAGGTTAAAGACATCATAGTCCGTGGATTTAAGGACTCCACGGTCCGATGTTAGTTTTAAGACATCACGGTCAAGGTTAAGGACGTCATAGTCCGTGGATTTAAGGACTCCACAGTCCGACGTTAGTTTTAAGACATCACGGTCAAGGTTAAGGACATCATAGTCCGTGGATTTAAGGACTCCACCGTCCACGAAATGTGTGGTTACTGGGACCCGTCACCTCTTCAAAGACGTTGAGGAATTACAATGCCAAATATCAAAGGAATGACGAGATGTACCCTTGAACCAAGGTAAAATCAGTCTAGAATCATCATGGTTGATTGTTAGTTTTAAGACATTGCGGTCGAGGTTAAGGACATCATAGTCCGTGGATTTTAAGGACTCCACAGTCCGATGTTTGCTCTGGATGCTTCACACGGGTTCACTGCCGTGCTCTGCGAGGACCAGGCTCCGCTCTGGGTGTTTTCCGCGGGGTCAAAGAGTGACGTTATCCGCGTTCCATGTGACCAGGAATTTTGCACTAGATACTTCACACGGGTTCACTGCCACGTTTGGCGAGGACTAGGCTCCGCTCTGGATACTTCACACGGGTTCACTGCCATGCTCTGCGAGGACCAGGATCCGCTTTGGAAGTTTTCCACGGGGTCAAAGAGTGACGTTATCCGCGTTACACGTGACCAGGAATTTTGCTCTGGATAATTCACACGGGTTCACTGCCGTGCTCTGCGAGGACCAGGCTCCGCTCTGGGCGTTTTCCACGGGGTCAAAGAGTGACGTTATCCGCGTTCCACGTGACCAGGAATTTTGCGCTAGATGCTTCACACGGGTTCACTGCCGTGTTAGACGAGGACTAGGCTCCGCTCTGGACGTTTTCCACGGGGTCAAAGAGTGACGTTATCCGCGTTCCACGTGACCAGGAATTTTGCGCTAGATGCTTCACACGGGTTCACTGCCATGTTCGGCGAGGACTAGGCTTCGCTCTGGATGTTTTCCACGGGGTCAAAGAGTGACGTTATCCACGTTCCATGTGACAAGGAATTTTGCGCTAGATGCTTCACATGGGTTCACTGCCGTGTTCAGCGAGGACTAGGCTCCGCTCTGGATGCTTCACACGGGTTCACTGCCGTGCTCTGCGAGGACCAGGATCCGCTCTGGACGTTTTCCATGGGGTCAAAGAGTGACGTTATCCGCGTTCCACATGCCCAGGAATTTTGCTCTGGATGCTTCCCACGGGTTCACTGCCGTGTTCTGTGAGGACCAAGCTCCGCTCTGGATGTTTTCCACGGGGTCAAAGAGTGACGTTATCCGCGTTCTACGTGATCAGGAATTTTGCGCTAGATGCTTCATACGGGTTCACTGCCGTGTTAGGCGAGGACTAGGCTCCGCTCTGGACGTTTTCTTCGGGGTCAAAGAGTGACGTTATCCCTGTTCCACGTGACCAGGAATTTTGCTCTGGATGCTTCCCACGGGTTCATTGCCGTATTCGGCGAGGACCAAACTCCGCTCTGGACGTTTTCCACGGGGTCAAAGAGTGACGTTATCCGCGTTCCACGTGACCAGAAATTTTGCACTAGATGCTTCACACGGGTTCACTGCCGTATTAGGCGAGGACTAGGCTCTGCTCTGGATGCTTTACACGGGTTCACTGCCGTGCTCTGCGAGGACCAGGATCCGCTCTGGACGTTTTCCACGGGGTCAAAGAGTGACGTTATCCGCGTTCCACGTGACTAGGAATTTTGCTCTGGATGCTTCCCATGGGTTCACTGCCGTGTTCTGCGAGGACCAGGCTCCGCTCTGGATGCTTCACACGGGTTCACTGCCGTGCTCTGCGAGTACTAGGATCCGCTATGGACGTTTTCCACGGGGTCAAAGAGTGGCGTTATCCGCGTTCCACGTGACCAGGAATTTTGCTCTGGATGCTTCCCACGGGTTCACTGCCGTGTTCGGCGAGGACCAGGCTCCGCTCTGGACGTTTTCCACGGGGTCAAAGAGTGACGTTATCCGCGTTCCACGTACCAGGAATTTTGTTGATTATATCCGTATTTCACGGAGTTGGGATTTGACTCTCAGTGGGAGTACATTGCCGAGTCATGGAACTGGGAGTTGCCGTTGTTCCGCTTTGCTTGATGTTGTGTCTGCTGTAATGAGACGAATGTTGAGAAGATCTCTAGGCTGTCTGTGATCCATCGAGATTTGGCTTCTTCTTCTGATGAAACCTGGGGAGGAGGAGTGTGATTCCTTCTTCGTTTGCGCCCCTGGATTGTATACAGGGATTGATGTAGCATCACCTGTAGGGCAAAAATTTCATTTTTATTTTATTTCTTTTCCCATGATGCTCTATCATTTCAGCTTTTATATCGCGAAGGTCGCGATTGCCCCATCATTTCGGCTATTTTTCGCGGTGCCCAATCATTTCGGCTATTTATTTTATTTTTTTTTACTCACTGCTTTTTATTACAAGTTGTCCAATCATTTTGTCTATTTATTTTATTTTTCGCTCGCTGCTTTTTATTGCGAATTGCCCAATCATTTCGGCTATTTTTCATGCATACATTTTTACTTGCTGATTTTGTCGCAAGTTGCCCCATCATTTCGGCCATTTCGTATGCATGTGTGGCTTGTTGGCTTTTCGCTGCAAGCTTGGATTTATACACCAATTTCGGCATCAGCACCGCTACAACTGGGATATTGCCAGGAGCGAATCATCATTTGCCTTTGTCGATGTTGAACAAAGGTGGCTTAGTAAACTGGGTTAGGGGTCCTGTCGAGTAAGGCTTTTGACTTCATGAGCCGTAAGGGTCTCACAAAGGTATTTCTCCCTAAAAGTCGTGAGGATCTTGTATGTGTGTTTTCTCCTTGGGAATCGTGAGGATTCCTAAGTGCATGTTCTCTTGTAAATCGTAAGGATCTTACAAAAGAGTTTTCTCCTTATAAGTCGAGAGGACTTACAAGGGTTGTTCACCGTGTGGACATATCCCTAGTCACGGATGGGACTTGGTTAGGGAAATGTTTATTCGCTCCCGTGGATTGTATACAAGGGTCAATATTGAGCCGCTTGTAGGGCAACATCGAAGATTGTGGGGGGGGGGGTTTGCTTAAGAACAGATTCAGGTCTCTGTAACTTAAGACTTTCAAATCTTATGAGCCGTGAGGGTCCCATAAGAGAGTTCTCCTTACGAGTCGTGAGGATCTCTCAAGTGTAATTTCTCCTTAGGAATCGTGAGGATTCCTAAGTGTGTTGCTCCCTTGTGAGTCGTAAGGATCTCACGCGGGTGGTTTCTCCTTACAAGGTCGTGAGGACCCTGCAAGTGTCCTTTAACGAGGTTGCGTCCTTTCAGGTTTTCACAAACACTCGCCGGTAGCCCTGCTGTTTTTACTCACGGAGCCCTTTCGGGTTTTCATCCGTGCCCATTTCGCTTATGGGCATACCGTTTTTATTTTTATTATAATTTTTTTTTAATTTTTTTTTATCGGCTTTGAGATGTTGCAATCCACCGTAGTTTATCGACATCTCGGTCAACAACTAGTTTTAGGACATAGTGGTCCGTTATTAGTTTAAGGACGTTTCGGTCCGTCGTTAGTTTAAGGACGTTTCAGTCCGTCGTTAGTTTAAGGACGTTTCGGTCCGTTATTAGTTTAAGGACGTTTTGGTCCGTTGTTGAAGAAGGCCGGTTACTACTTATAGAGTTCGGGCTTAGGAAGATAGCGAGCGGACATAGTCGTCATCATCTATCATTGACCTAGGCCTCAACCCATCAAGCGTAGCATTTCTTCAGGAAGCGACCGTTTATTAGTCTGAAAGGTCTCTCACCGTGCATATCCATGAGCAGATACGCTCTACCCTGGTAGACCTTGTCTATGATGTACGGGCCTTCATAGTTTGGCTCGAATTTTCCCCGCTTGGCGCGATTGGGGATCATAGGTCTTTTGACCACTAGCACGAGTTCGCCTTGGCGGAATGTCCTCGGCCTGATCAATCTTTCATATGAGCGCGTCATCTTTGCTTTGTAAGCCTCCAGATTTTGTTGCGCTATGATCCGGGTTTCATCAAGGGCGTCAATCTCCTCAAGCCGAAGGTGGGCATTTTCTTCGTCCGTCAGCTCGTAATGGACTGCCACTCGTAGAGAAGGTAGCTCTATCTTAAGGGGGAGTACTGCTTCCGTACCGAATACCAACGCGTATGGCGTTGTGTTTGTGGCCGTCTTGAACGTAATCCGATATGCCCAGAGAGCTTCTTGTAGTCTCTCGTGCCAGTCCTTCTTATTTCGGGACACCGTCTTCTTCACGATCTTCGTCAAGGTCTTGTTGAAAGCCTCAGCTAGACCGTTGGCTCGGGGATTATACGCTGAGGAATATCTCCAGTCTATGTTGTGTTGTTGCGCGAAGCGGCTGATCTTGTGGCTTCTGTAGGCTGGCCCGTTATCGGAGATAATCCGTCACGGAGTTCCAAACCGATAAATGACGTGCGTCTTGAAGAAATAGAGGATATTCTCCGTCTTCACTTCCCTCAGCGGTACTGCTTCTGCCCATTTGGAGAAGTAATCAGTTATCGCCAAAATTAATCGATGTCCTCTGGACGATGCTGGTTCGATGGGGCCGATTATGTTAGTCCCCCATATTTCGAACGGCTAGCTAGCCACCGTTGGATGTAGAGGATTTGGGTGCTGATGGATAAAGTCCCCATGAACCTGGCATGAGTGGCATTGCTTCGCATATTCGAGGCAGTCCTGAATCATCGTGGGCCGATAGTAGCCCATCCGTTTAATTTTCAACTTCATCTTCGGGCCTGCTTAGTGGGAACCGCAGAGTCCGTCATGAACTTCCTGAATGACTCTTTTTGCTTCGTCAGATCCCAGGCATCTCAACCACAGAGAATCAAACGACCTCTTGTACAAAGTATCATTCACAAGCGAAGGACAGAGCTCGTTTCACAAGCTGATGTCTTGAGAACGCATTTTCAGGCATTCGACGGGATTTGAAGTAGTCTATGAAGACTTCTCTCCAATCTTAAGCCTTCTCTTGGTCCTTTATTTGCATAGCCTTTTGCTCGGTCACTCCCTTTTCTTCGGATGATTCCGGAGACATTTCTGCTGGGGTGAGGACCCGACGGTTTTGTACCACGATTCTGACGTCATCGAGGTTCTCATCAGCCAGTTCTTTAGCGAGTTTGGCTAATGCGTCCGCTTTGCTATTTTCCACGCGCGGTATGTTTTCCAAAGTATAGGAGGGAATTTGAGTCAGCAATCGCTGTATTCTGTCGCCATACTTCACCAGCTCTGGCTTGCATGTCTGGTAGTCGCCGTTCACTTAGCTAACGACCTGTTGAGAGTCTCCATATATGAGGAGGTTTTCAATTCCCATGTCGATGGCGATCTCAAGGCCTGCTATCAAAGCTTCGTATTCAGCTTCATTGTTCGTCCTCGGGTCTGTCAAGGAGAAAGCAAAGCGCATTATCCCTCCTTGTGGGGTTACTAAGATGAGGCCTACCCCCGATTTGATTATAGGCGTGTTTTGTTTGCGCTTCTTCATGGAAGACGCGCCGTCAAAATAGAGTTCCCACCGGGTACCACTACCGTCGATCGCATCAAACGCGTGTTCGTCTGGCAGTTCGCAATTCAAAAGGGAATCGGCAGGTATTGGATGCTCAGCGAGGAAGTCGGCGATGGCTTGGCCTTTCACTGCCTTAAGAGGTTGATAGGTTAATGAAAACTCCATTAAGAGCAAGGCCCATTTAGCGAGTCGTCCCGTCAATATGGCTTTTGACATCAAATATTTGAGAGGGTCCACCTTTGAAATGAGACGGACTTCGTGTGCCAACGCATAGTGCCTAAGCTTTGTTATTGCGAAGATCAACGCTAGGGAGTGTTTTTCGATAGGGGAATAGTTGCTTTCTGCCCCCAAGAGAACTCGACTCAAATAGTAGAGAGCTCTCTCCTTCCCTTGATCGTTCTCTTATGCCCATAATGCGCCTAAGGAACCTTCGAGGGCTGTTGTATAAAGAATAAGAGGTTTTCCTTTGACCGGAGCAGCCAACACTGGTGGATTCTGCAAGTATTGCTTGATCTCGTCCAGTGCGCCTTGGCATTTGTGATCCCAAACAAATGGGGTTCCCTTCTTCATCAGGTGACTGTAAGGGCGGCACTTGCCGAAAAGATTGGCTATAAATCGCCGGATGTACGCGAGCTTTCCTTGGAGAGACCGCAATTGTTTGAGAGTCCTTGGCGGTGGCATTTCAATGATCGCCTTGATCTTCGACGGATCTATCTCGATACCCCGGTGCCGGACAATGAACCCTAGGAATTTACCTGAGGACACCCCGAACGCACATTTAAGTGGGTTCATTTTCAAGTTATATTGTCGAAGGCGCTAAAATACGATCTTCAGATTCTCAAGATGTTCCTCGTATGATTTGCTTTTCACTACGAGGTCGTCGATATAGTATTCGACGATTTCATATATGAAGTCATCGAAGATCTTCGTCATGGCCCTCTGATAGGTGGCACCGGCGTTCTTTAAACCGAAGGGCATAACTTTGTAGCAGAATATACCCAGAGGAGTCCGGAAAGCGGTGTGCTTCTGGTCTTCGGGATGCATCTTTATCTGATTATACCTTGATGAGCCGTCCATGAAAGAGAAAACCTCGTGAGTGGACGTGTTATCTATCATCAGCTCGGTGACCGGTACCGGGAAGTCATCTTACGGGCAAGCTTTATTAAGATCTCGGAAGTCCACGCATATGCGCATTGTCCCATTTTTCTTCATTACCGGGACGATATTGGCGATCCAATCCGGATACTGAACTTCCTGGATAAACCCAGAATCGATCAGCTTCTTGACTTCGGCATTGATGCTTATCTCAAGCTCGAGCCGCATTCTTCTCGGCGCCTGTTTGACTGGCTTAACGTCCGGGGATATCGCCAATTTATGGACAGCTATTTCTGGATCTAGTCCTGGCATTTCGGAATAGTTCCATGCAAAGCAATCTCTATGTCGCATAAGCACGTCTTTTAACGCAGCCACCCTTTCTTCCGATAGCAGCTCGCTGACGAATGTCGATCGCGGGTCGTTCGCCGTTCCCAACTCAATTTCCTTGAGGTTATCTGCAGTAGTATGTATGCCATCTTTCGGCGCTGGTGGAAATTCTGAGATTACCTCGTCGTCATTGTTTTCGAAACACCAAGGAAGGTCATCCATATTCTCGGGCTCTCCTTTTGATATTATTATCATATGATAAGTACGAACTCGCTTCCAAGACCGATGTGGATCTGGTTCTGCTCTTCTGGCTTTAGGTTCGTGCTTTTGTGGCGGTGTTACCCTCCAGCTGCTGGATAGAGCAAACCTGCCTTACTGGTACTGGTCTTCGACCCAGTTCTTGAAGGTGAAGCAGTATTCGATAGGGTGTCCTATGGCTCGGTGATAAGAGCAATAACCCGAATGAGAGACCCCGTTAGCTTGCTCAGGGTGCTTAGACTCCGGAAGTGTAATCATTCGATGTTTTAAAGTGAGGTCAAGTATCTTCTTCGTCTTGTCTTAAGGGAAAGAATACGCTCGACTCATCTTCTTCATGAGGGACAAATCCGGACCGCGCAATTCCCGATCACATGACTCTTTGATCCCGCGTTGTCGTTGTTGAATCCCTTTTCCGCTTTTTGACTTATTTCTGACTCTGCGTCGGGCCTTTTGCACAGCAGGTTAACAGGGAGGAGTATTTTTGTCTTTTGCAGCCTGTTGAAAAAGACGTTGCGTCCTGGCTTTCTCGTAGATGGCCATTTCGCGATTATGGTCGTCCCGAGCTTTTTGACCCGCTTTCCCGATAAGCTTGTCCATTCGTTCTTCAAACGACGGACTCGGCACTTCGAGCGCAGGATCTAGTTTTGATGAGGGGTTGGCATTTCCTGACAGGGCGTCCTCTTATTCATCGAAGTTATATATGGCGTAGCTACCGTGGACTCGTTCCCGTTTCCCGGCTCTCACGTATCTAAGCCCAAGCGTTTCCATTTTCCCGTTGGGCAATTTGCGCTGAGTCCCAGGGACATCCCAAATCCTGTTATAGAATCGAGCTTGTCGAATAGTCTGTTTTAAGGGTACCCCTTGGCGCTTCAATAGCCTTCTTAGTCCGTTCGTGTAGTATCTGGACAAACGGATGGGTTGGAGCCTGTCAAGCGTAGAATCTGCGCCGTGCCAGATTTCTTTCTCCACTCTTGTTTCCGTGGACCGATAGAATAGCACCGCCTTTTCGCCTGGGAGGGACGTAAAATGTTTGCAGGTCCTGCATATTGTAAGCTTCAAGTGCGTCAAGGTCTCTGTAGTGCTCCCGCGGAACCATGGTAATTTGCAAACTCTGATCATCACCAGGGAATGCTTGTATTGAAGGCCGACTGGAGAACACAGCATTAACCTCATCTTCTGAGTCGCTTCCGAAGATCAATATGGGGGCGGACGGCCCCAGGTTGTTGCGTCGAGACGGCCCAGCGTAAACTATCTCTTCTTCTTCTTCGGTATCACTCCCGAAAACAGGAATGACGGCGGCGGCTTTGTTCTCCGGTTTGCGACCCCTCTCTGTGTCCTCGAAATCTGGCAAAAAGTACTTTGCATCTTCGTACTTGCGGACTTCGTTCACGGAGAATGGGTTCAGCTCACCTGTTACGGTATACTCGAGACCATCCTTGAAATACTTCATACACTGATGTTGTGTAGAAGGGATGATGTTGTACTCGTGTAACCAAGTATGACCGAGCAAGGCGTTGAAGCAGGTCTTGGCTTCAATGACGTGAAACTTAATGTCTGTGACGAGCAGTCCGTTGCGTAATGTTAGTATTACAGATCCGAGAGTCCGTGGCGACTGGGATTCAAAACCGGATATGGTAATTTTATCACGAGCGAGGTGCTGAACCCTCATGCAGATTTCCTTCAACACCCGAATATTAAGGAGATTGACGGAGGATCCATTATCAACCAGGATTTTGCTTATCTTGATATCGTGGCAATATCCAGAGACATATAGGGGACGGTTGTGGTCGCACGTCCCAAGGAGCTGGTCTTCGTCACCGAAAGTGATATCGGCCGTGTGCACTTCTTCCAGTTCATCCTTCATCCTTTCTTTGGAGAGGAAGGCTTGGAATTGTCCGGGCTCTTGTAGCGCCTTGATTAATGAATCTCTCGCTTCCTTTGATAAGAGGAGGGCATCGAGAATGCTGAGCTGAGACGGTAGCTTCCTCAGGTGCGATAGGATGTTGTAGTCCACCCTACTCTTCTTGGGTGGGTCCTTAGCAATCAGCTTTTTTACGACTTGGTCATCTAAGGCGATATCCTCAGTGACCTTTTCCTTTCCCTTATCTTTTCTATTCGCGGGTCCGAGATTCTTTTCCGGGAGCGTGCGATTGCGCAGCTGAATGTTTTCGCAGGCCTCTGGTTCTTCTTCTTTCCCTAAAACGGATTCTTTAAAGAGAGGGCTCAGAGCCATTTCTTCATCAGAGTCGCTTCCAAAGGTAAGAACTTGTGATCCTCCGGCGTTGACCATGTAACAGTTGCCGGTAGTTCTTTTGTGCCTGTCGGTTGTACTTTCCTGTTCCCGACGAGTTCTGCGTTTCATGCGCTTAAAATGTTGCCGGTGAGCAACATATCTCTGCCACCATATCTTAAAAGCGTCGCACTCCTCAGTGGGGTGTGAAATCTTCTGATGATATGAGCAGTAATTAAGGTGCCTCTCTGCCCCATTGAGCGTGTTTTCCTCCGAGGGTGGTAGCTTCATTCCCATTGACATGGCTTTGGCAAACCTTTTCCTCGTCTTGAATATGTTTTTATCCGCATCGGATGTCTTTTGATCTGGCGGGAGTGCTTCGACTCTTTTGTTTAGTCGCCTGCGTTTGGCTCCTTCTGATGCAGCCGTCTCACGCTCCTGATCGGCTTTATTTTTCAAATGAATCTCGTCTAGAAAGGCGTCGATCATTTCATCTGTCGGCCATACAAGTTCTGGCTCAGGCTGTGCCCCCAGTTTCTCAGTGCCAGGAGTTTTCTCATCGTCCGTAAATAAGTAGGAGATCACATGACAACTCGCCACATATCCCTCGGATTCATCCGACGAGCTTTCCCCATTATCTTCCTCCTGAAAGACGTGGTCGAGGAACTCTTGGAGCGTGATGGGAGTCCGCGCCTTTTGATTGTACTCCTCCAGCGCATCAATCTGGTTCTGCAAGTCCGTGCGCTTGTCTCCAGACTTCACTGGCTTCTTGGATTTCTTCTTCTTTTTCTTCGAAGATTTTGACGGTTGGGTGTAAGTACTTAGGCCATCACCACTGATCTTCGGAGTTGGGTGCGGCTTCAGCATCCCTTCAATGATCTGGGGTTCCAGCGGGTTCTTCCACCTGACTACCGGGCATGTCTGGAGCTCATTCAGCATTCTTTTAGTTTTTGCTGAAAGCACGATTTCCCATGGAGCTTCTTCAACGAAAGAGCAAGTTACCCCCGGCGCGTCCGTCTTCTTAGGAGTGTGTGGTTGTGGCGGGTTCACCTTCCACTTTTTGGACAGCGCAAACTTGCCCTGTAGGTATTGATCTTCAATCCATCCTTTGAAGACGAAGCAATCCTCAATCGGATGGCTTACCGTTTGATGGTAAGGGCAGTAGTTGGGGTTATTCACATCACTGGGTTGCGGCGGTCGCCTTGGATTTGGCAAGTTGATAAGCCTATTGTGTATCGCCAGCTCGAATAGCCTCTTCGTCTTATCCCGCGGGAATGAGTAGGAGCGCTTCATTTTCTCATTATAATACCACCGTCTTTCTTCCAGTTGATCCACCAGCTTTGGGGCACTGGGTTGCTGCTGAGCGTTCGCAACGAAGGTTGCCTTCCCTTTACCCTTGTCATTCCGAGGTTCCGGCTTCGGGGGAGGCGGTCTGTGACCCATCTGGTCCATCTGGGCCAACTTGTCGATCAAAGCCTAGAACGTGGTTGGCTTAAAGAACATCATGAACTGTGAGATAGTTGCATGAGGATCTAGGGTACCTACGAACATGCCCACCGTGGGCGCTTCCTCGATGCGTTGTTCGCATTTTGACCACAAGTTTCGCCAGCGTATAGCGTACTGGACCCACGTCTCGCCCGGTTTCACCCTGGCATTAATCAACGCCATTATCGGGGTGCGTTCGCTGGCGCTCGCGAATCGCTGTGTAAATAGCAGCTCCATCTCCGCAAATGTTTTGACGGAGTTGTTCGGGAGCTCAGAGTACCATTCGAACGCTGTTTCTGACAAGCTACCGACGAACTGGCGAAGCAAGAGCTTATCGTCGCCGCCAGTGTTGCCACAAAGCGTCCTGAACTGGGCCACATGTTGATGGGGATTGCCTGTCCCCTTGTAGACATGGAATTTCGGAATTGTATAGCCCTGCGGGTACTTAATCTGATCATACCAGCTCGGATATGGTCACCCCGTTTTGACGACTTGGCCGGCTGCTTCAGTTGCCTGATGAACCCGTATCTGTTGAGCTATATATTCATCAAGGCCAGCTTTGGAGATTGTCTCCTTCTTGGCTGTTGACAGAGCCGGTGGAGGATTTGACGTTTCTCCCCTGTCGTCTTCAAGGACGATTGGAGGATTTTCAGCAGGAGAATCTTGTTGGATCATCATTCCCACCATGTCCTGGAACAAGAGGGCCATTCGCTTTATATTGGCTGCTTGTTCGGCAGCCTCTTTATCCTTCTTCTCCAATATCCTACGAAGGAATTCAGTGTCAGTTTCTTGCTCCTGGCGTTGATCAAATGATGCTTCGGGGCTTTCTTTCGGCCCAGTGAGTGCGGCCATCGCGTTCATCATTTCTTAGAGCTTCTGCTATTGCTCCTGAGCTTTGGTCACTGACCGTGTAAGCGGTCTATGACCCGTAGATGCACGGCTGTCCTCCTTTCCCGACGCTATGTATACAGTATGGACCACGATGCCCCCGGACTTAAGGCGTTTAGGCTCACCGCCTTTGGCATTTGCCGCAGGCGCGGGGATTTTCTCTGGCCTTCTTCTCTTGTGGGCCGTTGAAGTTGAGGGGGGCATTGCAGCGGGCACCCTGGCGGTTGTCGTCCTTTGTTGTTTGACAGGACGTTTCTTTTCTTCCTGCACTTTCGCCCTTTTCTGTTGGCGAGATCGATCTTGGTCAATTACCGAGTCTTGAACCTTCCGCCAGACTTTATAAATTTTGGAGGACAGCAGTTGAGGGGTCTGCTCCGGCTTTGCTTCTGTAACACTCCCCGCAGGTGGAGGAGATCTTTTCAACGTAGCAGTCGGAGAGTTCTTGCGTACCCTCCTTAGCGGTTCAAAGCTGTTCCCAGTTGGAACAGCAGCATCAACTTCCACCATTGGAGCCGGTGGAGTTAGCCCTAAGGGGGAGTTACCCCCGGCCTTCCTTACTCGGCGCCAGTGGCGACGTCGAGCGTGTCGAGCTGTTGAGGTTAGCTCGGCGATAGGGACAGCTTCTTCTTGCCCCCTGTCCGAATGAGGTGCCGCTGGTGTTAGCCTCTTAAAGATTGATGTTGTCCTTTGAGTGGCGATGTTCAATCTGTCAAAGACAGATCCTCGAGCAGGAGCAGGAGCCGGAATAGTCAGCCTTGAAAAGACCGACTCTTTAGCAGGAGAAGCCGTCTTGACAACTTCAGGACTGGAGATGGCTGTCTTTTTTGCAATGGCCATGTCAGGGGTCACGGGCTTCTTGGCAGGCCTATTAGAGTTCAGGTTCAGCCTGGTAAAGACCGAGGCTGCCGGCTTGATATTGGACGACCCGTTGAGATAGGCCGTTGTAGCAGTGAGCCGATCGAAGACCGACTTCTTTTGCGCTTCCGGTGTAGGCACTGGAATGGTGAAGCTTGTAGGCGGAAGCATGGTCCCGAAGAACAGACCGGTGGTGGCCTGAGTCACCTGTTCCACTGGCATGACGAGGATGGAAGCCACTTGAGGCCCATAGGTTACACCTCCAGGTGAGGCGGAGCGTCTGTTGCACTTGCATTTTGAGCAGCTCGAGCAGTTGCTAGCCATTGATCCTTTTGCTTTCTGCAGCAAACGAAACACCAAATCTTAGTACTTCGAAACCCAAGGGCAACCATTAGCGAACCGCGATTGGTTCGCGAATCACGACACACGAAGTGTGGAGTGGAAAGAGGAAAAGGTCCCACCGGGCGTGCCAGAATCTGTTCCCCTCCGAAGGACGGCGCGACGGACGTCTTGCCTGAAATTCGGGGCAGATGCTAATTAGTGCTATCCATTTACCTCTCCGAAAATGCCAAGTTGATTTATGGCACCATGTATCGAAGGTTTAAAAAGATGCGTCCGATGTAGCAGACTTCGTCAGATTCCCCCTCGCTTGAGGGGTTTTTGATTGTGGGGACGCTCTTCCCTGCAGGCGCAAGCCCCTGCAGTTAATTACGCTACCGTGTTGCGGTAACAACTTTCTCCTTCTCCAGATGGTCACTTCGTGTCGTGTGTGTTTGATTTGTGTTTGGTTTCCCGTGGATTGTATACGGAGACTGAGTTATGTCGTCGCCCGTAGGGCATGGACTAGTCCAAATCCGTATTATCATAGATTTGGGTTTGGGGGTTGTGTTTAAGGATACGTTAGCCTCATTTGAGACTAAGATCGACTTAAACGTTTGTTAAGGATACGTTAGTCTAGTTTTAGACTAAGATCAACTTAACGGGATCATTTAGATCCAACAAGAGAGCAATTAAGGGGGGAGGCCTGTTGCTTAGTTTAGTGACATTGCGGTCAATAGATAGTTTAAGGACATTGCGGTCCAATGTTAGTTTTAAGACGTTGCGGTCAAGGTTAAGGACATCATAGTCCGTGGATTTAAGGACTCCACAGTCCGGTGTTAGTTGTAAGACATCGCGGTCAAGGTTAAGGACGTCATAGTCCGTTGTTAGTTTTAAGACATTCCGGTCAAGGTTAAGGACCTCATAGTCCATGAGTTTAAGGACTCCACAGTCCGGCATTAGTTTTAAGACATCACGGTCAAGGTTAAGGACCCCATAGTCCATGAGTTTAAGGATCCCACAGTCTGTATCAATGTGTGGTCATCGGGACCCGTCACCTCTTTGAAGACGTTGAGGAATTATAGCGCCAAGTATCAAAGGAGTGAAGAGTGTACCCTTGAACCAAGGCAAATTAAATAGTCTTTGGCCCAATTTGGAACCAATATCAATTAATAATATTATGAGCCCATTAGCCCAGTTAAGTTTGAATTGAGGACTTATGGCTAGCTTGGGCTAAGTCCAATCATATTTAGAATATTGGCTCTCTGTTGGCTCATTGAAGAAGAGGCTTTGCCTCTAGAAACTTAGCCAATTGGGCTAAAGCTAGTGTTAAACACTAGAGACCAATAGTGTTGAACACTGGGAATAAGATTAACAAACTAGTGTTAAATACAAAAAGATAATCAGTGTTAAACACTAGCAGCAAATCAGTGTTAAACACTAGCAACAGAGATCTCAAATTAGTGTTAATCAGTGCTAAACACTGGTAACAGAGATTTTAATTTAGTGTTAAACACTAGGAAAATCAGTGTTAAACACTGCTAACAGAGATTTAATTTAGTGTTAAACACTAAGAAAATCAGTGTTAAACACTACAAATAGAGTTTTTAAATTAGTGTTAAACACTAAGGCAAATCAGTGTTAAACACTGGATACAGAGGTTTCAATTTAGTGTTAAACACTAAGGCAAGAGGGGTCACGTTGTAGCATGTGAGAGCGCCCTCCTTCTCTTTATTTTGTTCTGCCAAAAGTATCGAATACTTTGGAGCATCACGTGCTGTCACGTGATGGGAATTTAAATGTTTGTCTGTTAGAGCTTCAGCCAAGAGGTCACGTGATAGCACGTGAGGGCGCCCATAGCTTCTGTTTGCTTTTTCTTTGTATCCTTCAGGGGTCACGTGAGTCACGTGGGGCGTTGCCTCTGAATTCTTTTCCGCGGATCTTTACAGGGGTCACGTGGTAACACGTGACTTTGGTTCTTTGCATGTTTTAAAGATATGTTAATCTTCTAAGAATTAAATTCTTCGTAGGGTTAAACCCTAGCAATAAACTTTGGAGGAATTAAATTCCTATTTTCTTCTGAATAATTATATTCTTAGATAGGGTTAAACCCTAATTTCTTTTCTGTGAGAATTAAATTCCTGTGATTTTAAGTTCTCAATTAGGGTTAAACCCTGGTTCTGTCCATTTTGAAGGAATTAAATTCCTATAACATAGGGTTAAACCCTAATTTTATCTTTAAAGGAATTAAATTCCTATCATTCTGCGAGAATTAAATTCTTAAAACTCAATTCCTCATCTATGTTTTAGATCTGCATGGCAGGATCTCAACCCAACAAGAATTAAATTCTCAATTCATGGGGAGATGTGCACTTTGCAGATCCTCAACCAGAGAAAGAACTAAGTTCTTTTCTTTATATAAGAGTTAAACTCTTTTGAGAATTAAATTCTCTTTTGAAGCGTCTCTTTTCTTTTCTTACCTAGGGTTTTTTCTTTTGCAGAGAATCAAATTCTTCCTTCTGAATTTTCAAGATTCTAAGGCTCTATATCCTTTTCTCTGTACCTATGTTGGCTCCTTTTTATTGGAAAAGGAAAAGAATCAATCTGTTTTAGTGAATCTTTCATTGAAAGATTTCATTTGTTTATTGAGAGATTTGATTTATCTTTATCATTAATCTGGGCCTTTAGATTATTAGGTGAATTTTATTCATCATTGGATTTTAAATCCAAAGATATCTCTTTGTTATTTCGGTTAGATTTAGAGGGAAATCTTTCCAAGTCCAAGATTTTTCCATAAATTGGTGATATTTAACCACCTTTAGATTTTAAATCCAACGGTTTCAGATAATCCTTTTTCATTTTGGAAAGATTTGAAAGATCTTTCCTCAAAATTTAATTCTGTCAAAGAACAAGGCTTTTAAAGCCGGTCACATATGGCCACGTGACCGTTGGATACGTGTGAGCACGTGACCCCTGGAATGGGCTTCTCTTCTTCTGCGCTCTGTTCTCTGGCCGCTGCTTAACCATCACGTGCCAACACGTGACCACTGGTCACGTGTGAGCACGTGATGTTAGTTGTATGTATGCCCTAGAGGCCAGTATTGTACAGATGATGTATATTATATTGGATGCTTGGACATATATAGAGATGACTTTCTTGCTCGACATGATGGTATGCTATCTGGTTGCTATTTATCTTAACATGTACACTAGTCTCTTTATACTGTCTTATAGTTACATGTTGGTAAAGCCCTTAGGATGTGTACTTGACTACCTGGACTATGATGCAGATCATACTAGTGGGGACATGGTAGTCCATAAGTACCTCCTTCAAGGTCCCTAGTCGTGGGTGTATCGAGACGGGGCATCGTTATACCAGAGTAGACTAGCGTATACGCTTCTCGACCCATGTGATGGGCGATGGATGATCCCATATCCATTGGTGTTTGACATCAGAGATGGTATACGGGTGCTCAGTGGAGACTGGGTACACTGGACGGACTCGCCGAGAACTCCCAGATGGTATTATACCTCACGTCAGATGGCAGTTCTCAGGTGACACTTGTACAGATTAGTCTGTAGACCCGAGATCGTCATAGAGTCTTGTGTGATTCCCACTGTGCTTTGATCTCCACCTTACCACGTCCATAAGGGCGTGCAAAACGGTGGTCTTTGGGTACAGTCCCGAGTCACATGGAGGCAATGAGCGATAGGAGGGGTTTTGTCTCTCCCGGTATTGGGAGTTGATGTTGCGCAGTGCTCGATTGGCCGTAACAGGGAAGTCCCTGGCCAGGGCTGATCAGAGATTTGCTGGTAAGTGTTACCAGTAGTTTCTCGACCCGTTACGAGCCTCACATCAGCACGACTTATCGGGTTATTGGGGTCTGACGTATACCACCCCTAGACTTGATATGCGACGTATCAGACGAAGAGACTTGACTGTATGGTAAGTGTTACTGGTCGGATTCGCAGGAGTGTGAGCGGGCTAGCTCGTCGATCTTCTGATCGCTCAATACCCGGGTGGCCGTTACGTTTAGCAGACCGCTTGCGGCTTGTGGGTGCTTGATATGATCATCATCTGCTACCGGCGTATTGACGAGTCTTTAGAGTCCTACACAGAGGTTTCCTGGCTCAAGCGAAACGAAATAGGAGCGCATATGAGATATGTGCAGGACCGAGAATAATGCGTGTATGTGATACCGCATTTCATTCTCGCGATATATGTTTCGAGTGGTTATATTCGATATGACCTAGTTGTCGAATCATTGATTCGATAAATCGATACATTGGATTCTAGTCGGTTATGTGCGACATGACCGGATCATTGAATCAAATGTTGATTTAATGATTTAATGCATAATTATATATTTGATATATTACATTGTGTTAACTAGTATTGGTTCACTTTAAACGGATTTTTCTCACTTGATGCACATTGTATATATGATATACTTTTGTGCACTTTATGTATCATGTTTGATGATACTTGATCTTTTAGTTAAGTGTATAAAATTAATCCATGGTTAATATGATAATTAGGGTTTTGCATTTTCATTTATTTATTTATTTATTTATTTATTTATTAGAAATGGATTATGATGAGAATGGTGGCTAAGTTTGTTTTATATTGAAGCTTCATGAAGCTTTGACTTTGCTAACCATCCTTATCTTCATGCTTAACCCTAACCCATCAAAGTGACCATGGTTAATTCTCTACACTTAACCCTAGTTCAAGATATGATAAGTATTGATATTAGTTTTATTTTTAAAATAGAAGACTTATCATATTTTTTCTAGAGCTCATCTTCTTCTTCTTCTTCAAGCTTGCTACTCCAATGGCAACTTGAGCTTTAGTGAGTTAAATCCAAATCCAAAGTGAACCCACCTCCTATTTCTTCACCCTCTACCTCTTGCCAAGTTGTTTTGGGTGTTTACTTCACAAGTTTCACAAGTTTGTGAAGTCGGAGCTTGAGTTTGTGCAACCTCGACGTAGATCGTCTTTGACACAAAGCCGACGAGCTATTCCGCTTGCTTTCCCGATGAAGCCGATGATCGAGTCAAGGATTCATGATGGACAGCGAGGACATGACGTTGCGGAGCCGTGGAGGTGGATATCCGGATCTACAAAGGTTGTATATCCGTATCCTAGTAGTTAACAGTTAACTAGCTTTCATTTTCGCCTAAACATCTAGTTAAAGATCCGTAGTCTAGGGTTTCTCGGCACTAAAAATTTTAATTTGGCATGTTCGATGCTTTGTGAGACCTTACTAGAGTGCCTAGGAACCTTTCACTGGTATCAGAGCCTAGCTAGAGCTTTAGGCGAAGTCCCGACGCAGTTTGAAGTCCGAACGAACACGAAACCCAAATACTTTAGAGCTCTCTGGACATTTTCATAAATCTGGGAATTTTTGATATTAAAAATGTCTAAAAAATTCAGCATAGAATTCTAAGCATTACTGTGTAAAAGGTTTCATTGAACTGTTCATTCTGCCGCGGAAGCGCGGCAGAAGCATGCCTTCTGCCGCCCTTCCGCGGCCACATGGTGACATCATCCCAATTTTTTTGCACAGTAATACCTGATAAATTCTGGTGAGTTTTCTGGGTATTTTTAAAATAATTTAAGGGATGAGTGCTCTGGAGTTATATTGGGAATCGATGAATTCGATCGGAATATCAAACTTTGTCTAAGTGTTTTTCCAGATAACTGTAGAATATGTTAAAGAGTTCGACCGTATACAAATACCCAGGTTTTCCCCTGACGGAAAATTCCAAGTGTTGGATTTTCTGTAGTTAAAAGACGTTCCAAGTAGTGCAAGTAACGCGATGGTCCCTCTAGAAGACACAAACCTTAACTCGATTATGTGACCGTCTTGAACTGCCCTTTGAACCTTCGGGTTTGGGGCAGTACGGCGTGCCACATGTGAGGCGTTGGCTTGACCCTTCTACGGCTGGACCGTTGGTACTGAGGTATGAAGTGAATGTCTTTGAGCCTATTTCATGTGTTGATCGGTGTCGGGAAAACTTGGGTGTTCGAATGTTCGATCGGAAAGTTTGATATATTCTATTTATCCGGAACTGGATACAATAATTGGAATTCACAAAAAGGTTATGAGATAACTGGATGGATGTTATAAATCTAGCGGTTTAGTTTCATTGGATATCGAAAAGAGTTTTCGATAATGGGACTAAAATGCGGGATTTATATCTGTTAGGCATGCGATGTCTAAAGAAGTTGCGGATTCCAATTGTTGTAGTTTTACACTTTCTTTTCTGTGACCGTAAGTGTAGTATGTTCATATCGCCGGTTTCGTTGCTATACATCAACGACAATTGGGGTATGCATACTTACTTACGTTGATGACATGTGATGTTATGTGTTGCTGGTTATGTTATATTGGATCGTCGTGTTCGAATAGCCGGGGGTTTTTATGTGAGATGAGTGTTTTTCATTTTCATTCATGTAAAAACTTGTATGTAATATTCTTTTATTCGGGGCACTTCCAGGATGCGGGAGTTGTCACCCTTTGTATATTATTTACTTTTCTGCACTAGGAGAGACCCAAGGAGGGGAGCACAAGTAACCGGGTTCTGGGGTCCAGTGGGAGACCAACTCGAGGAGTCGAGTCCGGGTCTCCTAACCCTAGAATTGGCAGGGTTGCTTGCCGCTCTCATAGGGGTCTAGGGGTGTGGGATTGGCTATTCATCACGACCGTGGAATCCGTGTTTTATACTGGCTCGTATTGAAAACACGGACGTCCTAGTATATCCAATATTTCATATGTTTATTCTGCTGCGATATCTGTGATGAGATCATGTGATGTTTCTGTGATGGATATAGTATATAGTATATATGATATATTATATAGATGTTACTTATGTTTTACACCCGCGCTAGCCCTGCCCTGCTCTGTCGTTAGTTACCTAACCTAACGGTGCACGAGGGGACATCGAGGCGAATGCGGATGGCATAAGTGTACGTCATATCTATCTGTGATGTTTAGGTATTTAAATGATGGGACTTCATTAATGTGATTAATGAAAGATAAGAAACCTAAGATGTTGTAGAATCGAATTTTAAAATAAAACAGGTAGCTACAGTTCTTGCTTTGCACAGCGGTATATATGATATACCCCGCACCTTATTCGATGAGGAAAGGACCGAGATCCCTTCACCGGGAGTGACTCCTTTAGCAATAACTGGCAGATGCTACACATTCGGTTTGCTTTTGACTGCTTTTGCAATTTTGCTTTGCACAGCGATATATATGATATATCCCGCACCTCATTCGACGAGGAAAGGACCGAGATCCCTTCACCGGGAGTGACTCCTTTAGCAAAACCAGAAAAGCCTCAAAATCACTCCATTTCAAAACTCCATTTGATTCTACAACGATATCAAGTTCATTACGCTCATGGTTTTTATGAAAAACCTGCGTAGCCCTCCGTCATTTCAGATAAAGACTAGTTAGTATTCGTGCTGCGTTTGTTGACCTTAGCCAAGGCGTGGTGTACGGTAGCTAATTAGTATTTATCTGCTAAAACATGAGATGTGATTGAGTTAGGGTAGTCGTGCGACTTTGTTGACCTTAGCCAAGGGTCGTACGGGTGGGTTTAATTCAATCAGGAAATGACGGGTTGAACTTGACTAGCGCTTATGATTTGTTGACCTTAGCCAAGGTCATAAGTTGCTAGGGGCAAAATATTATCGGGAATTTCAAGTGTTGAAATTTGCAATGAGATTGCATACCTTCTATGAGATAGTTGGATCCCGATACCCGCTGCGAGTAAGAGTTACTCCTGGGAGAGTTTTACACATTGCAATTAGCCGATCAAGTAGGTGTCTAGAAAGGTGTTAACGAGGTTACGCCTCTGGGAAAACGAGGTTTACAGTAATTAGGTTCGTGCGAAAGCACGGGGGACCTCCCTCAAAGTACCGACACTGGCCTGGCTGAAAGATTGGCGAACCTGTAGTGTGTAATTAATCCCGGCTAGTCTTTCCTTTTAAGGTTTGGAGGAAGATTTGATAAAAAGCAGTAGGAGCCATCCTGATTAGATAAGATAATAACCAATCTGATCTTGCACGAGCATACGCTAAAGTGTTTTCTTCTCTCTCTCTCCAGGTAGCGACCATTTCATGCCTTAATCAAGATAATAATATGGATGTATTGACCGAACCCGCATGTTATACTGTGCTGGGGAACGTTGGTTCCGTTCTTTCCTATAAGAGTTATAGGAATGAACAGGATATAGGGGAATACCAGGATTCCCATGCCACCCGAATGAAGAAAGTACATGTTGATGCATTTTCTTCAGGTGTGTTCGTTACTGAGAACTGTTTCTCCATTTGCTCTACGTCCTGGGTATTGGATACCGGGTCAGGATCCCATATATGTAATCAGTTACATGGGCTTAGGAAAGGTAGAGAACTTGGAGAAGGTGATAAAGACATTAGAGTTGAAAATGGTGCAATTGTTGCAGCTAAGACTGTCGGGGAATATCACCTTGTATTACCAACTGGTAATACATTGGTTCTGAACGAATGCTATTACATGCCGAACCTGATATGCAACATTATATCGGTTTCTTTACTAAGCAAAGAAGGATATAATTTTGTATTACAGGACAATGTTATGAACATTTTCCATAACCAAAAGTTGGTTGGATCAGGCACGTTGTGCAATGGCATTTATGTTCTAAACCAATCAACAGTCCTGAGCATAACAAACACACACAAGAGGAAGAGTTCTGAACTCAACGAATCCTTCTTGTGGCATTGTAGACTGGGTCACATCAATGCGACACGACTAGCTAAGTTGCATAAGGATGGATATTTAAATCCGTTTGAATTTTCATCCTATGACACTTGCCAGTCATGTCTCAAAGGCAAGATGACCAAGACTCCGTTTACGGGACACGGAGAAAGAGTTACCGAACTCTTAGGACTAATACATAGTGATGTATGCGGTCCCATGTCTACACATGCCAGGGATGGTTCTTCGTACTTCATTACATTCACTGACGATCTCTCTAGATTCGGATATGTGTTCCTGATGAAACACAAATCAGAAGCTTTTGAGAAATTTAGAGAATATAAACAAGAAGTTGAGAACCAAACCGGAAAAAGTATTAAAATCCTACGATCTGATCGAGGAGGGGAATACTTAAGCAATGAATTCCTGGACTTCCTAAAAGAGAATGGGATTCTCTCTCAGCTGACTCCTCCTTATACACCACAGCACAACGGTGTATCTGAACGGAGAAACCGCACCCTATTAGATATGGTGCGCTCTATGATGAGCACAGCTGAGTTACCTATTTCCTTCTGGGGATATGCGCTGGAAACAGCAACATACCTATTGAATCGAGTTCCAACTAAATCTGTGCCTACCACTCCATATGAGATATGGAATGGAAAGAGACCATCTCTTAAAAGAGTTAAGATATGGGGTTGTCCGGCTTATGTTAAAAAGCAAAACCCGGACAAACTCGAGGCACGATCAGTTTTATGTAAGTTTGTAGGATATCCAAGCAATTCGTATGGATATCTATTCTACCACAGTGAACAACAAAAGGTGTTTGTTGCTCAACATGCCACCTTTTTAGAAAAGGAATTTCTTGCAAAAGAGATTAGTGGCTCTGAGGTAGAACTGGAAGAAGTTCCAGAAACACAAACTATAACTGAAGATTTAGTGGAACCAGAAGATTCGGTAGTACCCGACCAACCCCAGCCTCTCCGCCGATCTAGTAGGGTTTCTCGTCCACCTGAGAGATACTATGGTTTTCTCATTGATGGTGGTAGCGAGGATTGCATCATGGAGGATGATGACCCAACTAGCTTCGAGCAGGCCATCACTAGTGGGGACTCA
This sequence comes from Agapanthus africanus, assembly GCA_030015575.1. Taxonomy (NCBI): domain Eukaryota; kingdom Viridiplantae; phylum Streptophyta; class Magnoliopsida; order Asparagales; family Amaryllidaceae; genus Agapanthus; species Agapanthus africanus. The sequence continues at coordinate 799,525,161 of CM057340.1, forward strand.
GTGAAATGGCTGGATGCTATGCGGTCCGAGATGGATTCCATGTACACCAACAAAGTATGGACTTTGGAAGTTGCTCCTGAAGGGGTAAAACCCATTGGGAGCAAGTGGATCTTTAAGAAGAAACTTGGTGTAGATGGGAAAGTGGAGACTTTCAAAGCTAGACTTGTAGCAAAGGGTTTTCGTCAAAGACCAGGTGTGGACTATGACGAGACCTTTTCTCCAGTGGCTATGCTTAAATCCATCCGAATCATGCTTGCCATTGCTGCCTTTCATGACTACGAAATCTGGCAAATGGATGTTAAGACCGCCTTTCTAAATGGTGATTTAGAAGAGTGCGTGTACATGACTCAGCCAGAGGGCTTCGTAGACAGTGGGAGCAGCGGGAAGGTGTGCAAGCTGCTTAAATCCATTTATGGATTAAAGCAAGCATCGCGGAGTTGGAACATCTGCTTTGACATCGTTATCAAAGAGTTTGATTTCGTCAAAAATCCAGATGAACCTTGTATCTACAAGAAGGTGGCAGAGAGTAAGGTTGTCTTCCTCGTATTGTACGTGGACGACATACTCTTGATAGGAAATGATATTCCTATGCTGCAATCGGTCAAGCTCTTCTTATCACAAAGATTCTCAATGAAAGATCTTGGTGATGCCTCCTGCATATTGGGAATTAGGATCTATAGAGATAGATCCAAACGGATTTTGGGATTGTCCCAATCCAGGTACATTGACACCATACTAAAGAGGTTTAGTATGGAAGAGTCCAAGCGTGGGAACTTACCCACGATCTCTGGAGTCACTCTCTCCAAAGAGATGTCTCCCAAGACTGATTTGGAGAGAGCTCGCATGCAAGGGATACCCTATGCTTCGGCAGTAGGCTCTATCATGTATGCGATGCTATGTACCAGACCCGATGTAGCATACTCACTAAGTGTAGTGAGCAGGTATCAAGCTGATCCTGGAGAGAGTCACTGGACAGCTGTGAAGAGCATTCTCAAGTACTTGCGAAGGACTAGAGATATGTTCTTGGTGTATGGTAACGGCGAACTCCAAGTGGAGTCCTTTACCGATTCCAGCTTCCAGAGTGATAAGGACGACTCTAAGTCGCAGTCGGGTTTTGTCTTTACCCTTTACGGAGGGGCGGTTAGCTGGAAGAGTTCCAAGCAGGAATCCGTGGCAGACTCGACGATGGAGGCTGAATACATCGCTGCCAACGATGCTGCTAAAGAAGCTGTCTGGGTCAAGAAGTTCATTAATGAACTTGGAGTGGTTCCATCCATTGAGCATCCAATACCTTTGTATTGCGATAACAATGGAGCGGTGGCTTTGGCCAAGGAACCCAGGTCCCATTAGCGGTCCAGGCATATTCTGAGGCGGTATCACCTGATCCGGGAGATAGTTGATCGCCGGGAGATCGAGGTCAGGAGAGTTGACACGAAGAACAACACGGCGGATCCACTCACGAAGGCCATTCCCCAGATACAGTTTGAGAGACTCTTCGGGATGCTCGGTATGAGATACTACAGCAGCTGGCCCTAGTGCAAGTGGGAGATTGTTAGTTGTATGTATGCCCTAGAGGCCAGTATTGTACAGATGATGTATATTATATTGGATGCTTGGACATATATAGAGATGACTTTCTTGCTCGACATGATAGTATGCTATCTGGTTGCTATTTATCTTAACATGTACACTAGTCTCTTTATACTGTCTTATAGTTACATGTTGGTAAAGCCCTTAAGATGTGTACTTGACTACCTGGACTATGATGCAGATCATACTAGTGGGGACATGGTAGTCCATAAGTACCTCCTTCAAGGTCCCTAGTCGTGGGTGTATCGAGACGGGGCATCGTTATACCAGAGTAGACTAGCGTATACGCTTCTCGACCCATGTGATGGGCGATGGATGATCCCATATCCATTGGTGTTTGACATCAGAGATGGTATACGGGTGCTCAGTGGAGACTGGGTACACTGGACGGACTCGCCGAGAACTCCCAGATGGTATTATACCTCACGTCAGATGGCAGTTCTCAGGTGACACTTGTACAGATTAGTCTGTAGACCCGAGATCGTCATAGAGTCTTGTGTGATTCCCACTGTGCTTTGATCTCCACCTTACCACGTCCATAAGGGCGTGCAAAACGGTGGTCTTTGGGTACAGTCCCGAGTCACATGGAGGCAATGAGCGATAGGAGGGGTTTTGTCTCTCCCGGTATTGGGAGTTGATGTTGCGCAGTGCTCGATTGGCCGTAACAGGGAAGTCCCTGGCCAGGGCTGATCAGAGATTTGCTGGTAAGTGTTACCAGTAGTTTCTCGACCCGTTACGAGCCTCACATCAGCACGACTTATCGGGTTATTGGGGTCTGACGTATACCACCCCTAGACTTGATATGCGACGTATCAGACGAAGAGACTTGACTGTATGGTAAGTGTTACTGGTCGGATTCGCAGGAGTGTGAGCGGGCTAGCTCGTCGATCTTCTGATCGCTCAATACCCGGGTGGCCGTTATGTTTAGCAGACCGCTTGCGGCTTGTGGGTGCTTGATATGATCATCATCTGCTACCGGCGTATTGACGAGTCTTTAGAGTCCTACACAGAGGTTTCCTGGCTCAAGCGAAACGAAATAGGAGCGCATATGAGATATGTGCAGGACCGAGAATAATGCGTGTATGTGATACCGCATTTTATTCTCGCGATATATGTTTCGAGTGGTTATATTCGATATGACCTAGTTGTCGAATCATTGATTCGATAAATCGATACATTGGATTCTAGTCGGTTATGTGCGACATGACCGGATCATTGAATCAAATGTTGATTTAATGATTTAATGCATAATTATATATTTGATATATTACATTGTGTTAACTAGTATTGGTTCACTTTAAACGGATTTTTCTCACTTGATGCACATTGTATATATGATATACTTTTGTGCACTTTATGTATCATGTTTGATGATACTTGATCTTTTAGTTAAGTGTATAAAATTAATCCATGGTTAATATGATAATTAGGGTTTTGCATTTTCATTTATTTATTTATTTATTTATTTATTTATTAGAAATGGATTATGATGAGAATGGTGGCTAAGTTTGTTTTATATTGAAGCTTCATGAAGCTTTGACTTTGCTAACCATCCTTATCTTCATGCTTAACCCTAACCCATCAAAGTGACCATGGTTAATTCTCTACACTTAACCCTAGTTCAAGATATGATAAGTATTGATATTAGTTTTATTTTTAAAATAGAAGACTTATCATATTTTTTCTAGAGCTCATCTTCTTCTTCTTCTTCAAGCTTGCTACTCCAATGGCAACTTGAGCTTTAGTGAGTTAAATCCAAATCCAAAGTGAACCCACCTCCTATTTCTTCACCCTCTACCTCTTGCCAAGTTGTTTTGGGTGTTTACTTCACAAGTTTCACAAGTTTGTGAAGTCGGAGCTTGAGTTTGTGCAACCTCGACGTAGATCGTCTTTGACACAAAGCCGACGAGCTATTCCGCTTGCTTTCCCGATGAAGCCGATGATCAAGTCAAGGATTCATGATGGACAGCGAGGACATGACGTTGCGGAGCCGTGGAGGTGGATATCCGGATCTACAAAGGTTGTATATCCGTATCCTAGTAGTTAACAGTTAACTAGCTTTCATTTTCGCCTAAACATCTAGTTAAAGATCCGTAGTCTAGGGTTTCTCGGCACTAAAAATTTTAATTTGGCATGTTCGATGCTTTGTGAGACCTTACTAGAGTGCCTAGGAACCTTTCACGTGATACCTCTTCTGAAGCTTCTTCTTGGCTTTTAATTAGAGAACAAATATGCTCTGTGCCGCTGCTTAACCATCACGTGCCAACACGTGACCCCTGGTCACGTGTGAGCACATGATGCCTCTTCTGAATCTTTTCCTGATTTTTAATCAGGCAACAATGACCATCTGGAGAAGGAGAAAGTGGTTACCACGATGCGGTAGCGTAATTAACTGCAGGGGCTTGCGCCTGCAGTGAAGAGCGTCCCCACAATCAAAACCCCCTCACAATGAGGGGGAATCTAACAAAGTCTGCTACAACGGCCGCATCCGTCTAAACCTCCGATACACGGTGCCATAAATCAACTTGGTATCTTCGGAGAGGTGGACGGATAAAACCAAATAGTATTTGCCCCCAAATTCAGGCAAGACGAACCTACACGGTTTCGTCTCTGTATTCGGCGGAGAACACCACAGAATTGGCCTCCTCGGCCCTCTTAGCTCGTCTCCGGGCTACCGCAGAACCAAGATACATCGGCTCTCCCGCTCGTCCGCGAGCTCTCCCGCTGAGGTCATATTCCTCGGTTTCATTAGCACCAGTCACAAGCGCAACTGCCACCCCGCGAATCTCGTCATGCGGAGATATCCGCCGGCCACATCCCACGTTCCACGCCACCACGACCCCCCATTAACTTGCCTGTCTCTCCATTAATGGGAGATCCCCTAATCACGCGGGCGTGACGTCAGGAGCGTAACGGCCGGTGTGATTCTCGCGCCTGCCCTGCCTGCTACCAATGCTATATAAACCCTATCTTCAGACGGTTCAAGTAAGCCATTTTTACTCCACTAAGTCGTTACTCTGCTCGGATTTCCTCTCTAACTTGACCGTCGGAGGGTCCTCGGTGGTACAACCACCCCGGGACTTCCTTGCTGGTAGCTCGGCAACAACAACCTCAAACCCATTGAGATCCACACTCTTCAAGAGCCTACCTCCGGATCCAATCTCAGCCGTCCATCGCCGCCGTTAGCAGATCAACGGAAGGCAACATCTTGGCGTGATCCAGGTTGTGCCAGCAGGCGCCGTCTGTGGGAATACCTTGATTCTACAAAAATAAAAGTTCATCTTCTGATCTCAACCAAATGGCGAGCGATCACCACGACGATCCAACCACTAGCCGCCGCCTCCCCACAATGGAGGCGCGGACGAATCTCCTTCCCCGAACGCCATCAACGCTCCCTCCGCTTTATAGCTTGCTGCGCCCTCAAGAATCCAACAGTCGCCCATTTCACCCACAACTGTGCCGCCACGCGGCAAACCTCGAGCCTTTCTTGGCGAAATCGAAACGACACGGCTCTGACGCTTCACCTCCTCCACGCGTTCGATACACTTGTTGCCCGTGACTGTCCCTATTACCCATACTTACACCGGGAAGGTCGGACAGAACCTCGTGTAGAGGCGGCCGAGCAGCTAGCCTGCTCGGTCATCCCTGGCTGGTAGCTCCTTACCCGCAACGCCAGGGATCAAAGCCCTCATCAGGAGGCGGCCGAGCAGCTACCCTGCTCGGTCATCCCTGGGTGGTAACTCCTACCCTCAACGCCAGGGATCAAAGCCCTCATTAAGAGGCAGACGAGCGGCTACCCTTCTCGGCTATCCCTGGCTGGTAGCTCCTTACCCGCAACGCCAAGGATCAAAGCCCTCATCAAGAGGCGACCGAGCGGCTACCCTGCTCGGTCATCCCTGGCTGGTAGCTCCTTACCCGCAGCGCCAGGGATCAAAGCCCTCATCGAGAGGCGGCCGAGCAGCTACCCTGCTCGGTCATCCCTGGCTGGTATCTCCTTACCCGCAACGTCAGGGACCAAAGCCCTCCTCAAGAGGCGACCGAGCGGCTACCCTGCTCGGTCATCCTTGGCTGGTAGCTCCTTACCTGCAACGCGAGGGATCAAAGCCCTCATCAGGAGGCGGCCGAGCAGCTATCCTGCTCGGTCATCCCTGGCTGGTAACTCCTTACCCTCAACGCCAGGGATCAAAGCCCCCATCAAGAGGCAGCCGAGCGGCTACCCTGCTCGGCTATCCCTGGCTGGTAGCTCCTTACCCGCAACACCAGAGATCAAAGCCCTCATCAAGAGGCGGCCGAGATGCTACCCTGCTCCGTCATCCCTGGCTGGTAGCTCCTTACCCGCAACGCCAGGGATCAAAGCCCTCATCAAGAGGCGACCGAGCGGCTACCCTGCTCGGTCATCCCTGCCTGGTAGCTCCTTACCCGCAACGCCAGGGATCAAAGCCCTCATCAGGAGGCGGACGAGCAGCTTCCCTGCTCGGTCATCCCTGGATGGTAACTCCTTACCCTCAACGCCAGGGATCAAAGCCCTCAACAAGAGGCAGCCGCTACCCTGCTCGGCTATCCCTGAATGGTAGCTCCTTACCCGCAACGCCAGGTGTTCACCGCCGGAAGCCGGGAAGACTGGACGTCTTGCCTGAATCTGGGGGCAAATGCTAATTGGTGCTATCCGTCCACCTCTCCGAAGATGCCAAGTTGATTTATGGCACCATGTATCGAAGGTTTAAACGGATGCGGCTGATGTAGCAGACTTCGTCAGATTCTCCCTCGCTTGAGGGGTTTTTGATTGTGGGTACACTCTTCCCTGCAGGCGTAAGCCCCTGCAGTTAATTATGCTACCGCATCGCGGTAACAACTTTCTCCTACTCCATATGGTCACTTCGTGTCGTGTGTGTTTGATTTGTGTTTGGTTGCCCGTGGATTGTATACGGAGACTGAGTTATGTCGTCGCCCGTACGGCGTGGACTAGTCCAGATCCGTATTATCTTAGATTTGGGTTTGGGGGTTGTGTTTAAGGATACGTTAGCCTTATTTGGGGCTAAAATCAACTTAAACGTTTGTTAAAGATACGTTAGTCTAATTTTAGACTAAGATCAACTTAACGGGATCGTTTAGATCCGACAAGAGAGCAATTGGGCTCTATTGTTTATTTTAATGATACCGCGGTCGATAATTAGTTTAAGGACATTGCGGTCCATTGTTAGCTTTAAGACATCGCGGTCGAGATTAAGGACTTCATAGTCCATGACTTTAAGGACCTCACAGTCTGGTGTTAGTTTTAAGACATCACGGTCGAGCTTAAGGACATCATAGTCCGTGGATTTAAGGACTCCACAGTCCGATATTAGTTTTAAGACATCACGGTCGAGGTTAAGGACATCATAGACCGTGGATTTAAAGACTCCACAGTCCGACATTAGTTTTAAGACATCATGGTCGAGGTTAAGGACATCATAGTCCATGAGTTTAAGGACCTCACAGTCCGTTATTCGTTTTAAGACATCACGGTCGAGGTTAAGGACGTCATAGTCCATGAGTTTAAGGACCCCAAAGTCCGTAGCAATGTGTGGTCGTCGGGACCCGTCACCTCTTTGACGACGTTGAGGGATTACAACGACAGATATCAGAGGAGTAAAGAGATGTACCCTCGAACCGGGTGTAAATTGATTGGAAGAGCAGTTGTGCTCGGTTCAATTTATATTGAGGACTTATGGCCAGAATTGGGCTAAGTCCAGTTGAAAATGTTTAACATTTTATTCATGTTCTGCCTATTAGGCTTTTACTTGGGCTCTGTTCTTTTATTAATGCATAGCATTGGGCTCTGTAATTAAGTGCATAGCATTTATCAGGAACAAAATAGTGGTCTGATAGTGCGCCACGTGGCTTATCAGGCGCTTTGCGCCAATCAAAGAGCGCATTGCGCTAGCGCATGCGAAGGTGACACGTGTCACGCTCAGCGCTAAGCGCAAGTCTGTTAGCGCACTGCGCTTTATGAGTGCGCTGCGCCAGTGCGCTGCACCAGTGAATGACACGTGGCGCGCTCTGGCGCTATACGCCAGTTTGTTAGCGCACTGCGCTTTATGAGTGCGTTGCGCCAGTGAGTGACACGTGGCGCGCTCTGGCGCAGTGCGCCAGTCCAAGAGCGCAATGGCGCAATTCGAGAGTGCAAAGCACTGTCTAATAGCGCAGAGCGCATTTTGATCAAATTAAGATCAAAGAACAAGTTTTTTGTTCTGTTCTTCAGAAGAGGCATTGCCTCAAGATCCAAGAACCAAGGTTCTTATTCTCATCAAAAAGGCTGTGCCTTTGTCACGCCCCGCTTCCCAGAGTACGCTAGATTGGGCACGTGACATATCCAACCATGCTACCTGTGGGTAGGAAGTATCCATCCACAGTCACATTACGGCTGTAGAGATATCAAGAACAAGACAAAACTATCTAAAACATGTCCATAATCCAGAATAACAATAGTCAATAATAAATAAATGCGGAAGCAAATGATCCAATACAAATAACTGAAAGGTATGTCCCATAATGCGGGCTCACATCAGGAAATGAATGCAGGAAATAAAACTAACACTAAACTCACAGCTCAGCCTGCTGGCTGAAATACTCCTGCTCGGACTACGACAGCGGTACAGAATCTGGGCCATGCAAAACCCAGACGTCAGCGCGTCATGTCAACAAGTAATATAATATGAACAATGTAACAGGCAATGCAAATAAACATGAATAAAGCAATAATGTGAAACAAGCAGTGCAGGGTAGTGTGCAGTGGGTAACTAAACTGTTCTATCAGGTTTTCTATTCTAAAGTCTTTGAAATCAATTGATGAATCATCGATGTAACTCAATAGTATCCCGTACATACCCGGGACCACGGCCACAATATTCTCGGCTGCAGCCGAGACATGCCGCTAGGCACAAAACAGGAATGTGTACACTCGATAGTATCCCGTACATACCCGGGACCACGGCCACAATATTCTCGGCCGAAACCGAGACATGCCGCTAGGCACAAAACAAGAATGTGTACACCCAGAACAGGTAGTGAACTGTCGAGTTACAAGTCAGGTTTCACCTTTGATTTCCCCATACCCCCAAGTTATATGTGTATGTGAAGTCAGGTATTCCGAAAATTCAAGAAACTAATGCCAACACAGGATCAGGTAAACAGGTTTGTCTGGATAGACAACAGGAACGGTCCATAAGGACTGCATGTCAGGTTTGTTGGCATTAGACACAAGATCAGGTAACGGGTCAGGTCATAGTACATCAGGTCAAGTCAACAGTATACGGTACCATGTCATGTCAAGTAGGAAGTGTAGCAGGTCATGTCAGGAAGCACAAGATGTCATGTGGGTGCTCATAATCAAACTAACATAAGCATGTGTATAAATAAACAAGCGTGAGTACTATCAGAACAATAAACTGGAACATGTAATATGATATGCAAATAGATATAATTTCAAGGATATGGATGCACAGTTATCGATTAGGGTTACATTTATTGTTCCAATATTAATTAGGATGCAATTTATTAAACATGGAGTGTTAATATCATATTATTATGTAGTAATGTGATCTATGGATGCAATTATATGTATTTTAAATGCGATGGATGCAAACGGGTATCCGAAAAGTTATAAAACTATAAAATGGTAATGTGGGATGTACAACTAAGCAATATGTGATATAAATATTGATATAATAATATTAATATGGATAGCATATTCAAAGCGATTAATAACTATAAAAGTGGTATTGATTAACCATGCACAAGAAAGTTCCGTTCAGAAATTCAGCGTCACCATAATTTGTAAAATAGCTTAAAAATAACAAACGTTCTCCAAAAGGGACGTGTCTTATACCAAAACAACGATAATTCAATAAGGTTTTCAGTTTTATAAGTATAAACATCTCAGGTTGTCCCTACAAAAAGTTATGAACATTCGAAGTTGAAAGTTTGCTGCTGGAATTTCCCTGGACAGCAGTTTGGAGACATTTTCATTTTCATTTTACATTATTTAAACAATTTATTTTGCAAGTAAATATTTCATAGAGTTATAGTATTCTGAGTTAGCTTCGTAACGAACTAAAGAACGTATACTAATGATTTTTCTATGATTTATAATGAATTTTATACGGTAAAGTGTACAGTAAATTTCAGATTTGTCGTATCCGCTTTTTCAACGACGTTTCATGTGTAAACTATAATATTTTAAATATATAATACCATAAAATGCAGATTATAAACTAATTAAAGATAATAATAAGAAATATTACGACGATGTATATTTTAATTGATATGGATGCAGTATAATGTAATCTAGTATGTCACAAGATAAGTTTTCATGATCTAGATTTAATATGATATAAACGGATGCAAACGGAACATCGAAACGTTATAAAATTAAACATGGGGCACTAGATTTAAACTATAGGTATGGTATTTATTTAAATAGATATAAAATGAATTATATAGCATGTAGCAAGATTAACTTGCCTCGATGGGTCGCGAATCTGGAAAACGGAAGTTAACCGTCGGCGGGGAAAACTCGCGACGGGCGCACGGTTCACGGAATGAACCCCAAACGACGAACAAAGGAACCACACGGGTCGGGGTACCTCGCTGGAACGTCGAGAAGCGTCACCGGCATGACGGAATTTCGGCAACAAAAGAACAGTTAAAAAAAATGAGAAACGAGACATGAAGCAAGAAGAGAAAGAATGATAAAGAGAAGTACGAGAGAATATATGAGGGAGAGAGAGAGAGAAAAAAGTGGACAGAGAGAGAGAGAGAAAGTGGGGCCCACGGGGTTAAAGGGGAGGTTGCGATTGGCTGAGAGAATAATTTGAGAAGGATATAAAAGATTGTAAAAAATATTATATGGTTAACTTAAAGATTTAAAAGATAGGTAATGAACAGTAAGATATCAGCTTAGTTAGAAAAATATATACGATGGTTTTACTAATATTAAAATTTGGGATTTTGGCACCAAATAAAACATTTCTAAATCGCGCCCGGGTCGAGTCCAAAAATTTGAAATTGAAATAATAGGATTTTAAGCGGGATCCAAATTTTAAAATTAAGTGTTTTATGATTAAAAAGCATACCCCCAAAACGGACACACGTACGTGCACGTAGCCATCCAAACTCGCCCGTTTCACTGAACGGGACGAGAACATAATGCACGGACGCTACCACGAGGCTAGGGGTGTCAAGTAGGCCAAGATGAATATTTTCAATTTTATTTTAGATGCCAAAATTTGTTATATGTAGAAATGACTTTGCCGGGTAAGTTTTACAGTAAGCAACAAACAAGCAAGTTAAATGAAATGAGTACCACATTATGCTCAAACAGTAACTGAAAATAGTAGCATTGGGCTCGGGTGTTACAGCCTTTATAGATCAAAAGATCTATGAATGAAGTAAATTACTTCTTTTTAATCTTTTATAATTAGATCTTTTTTATCTTTTTCTTTTTTATTGAAGATCTTGATCTTGTTCTTAGATCTTTGATCTTTTTAGAAGAGGTTTCTTCTTTTTGTGAGATGTTTTCATCTCTGTTCTTCAAGAAATATAAATTCTTTACCTTTAAAGATGAAGAAAATGACCATCTTTCTTCAAAGGTTTGCCTTTCTTTCTCTTTGAGTTTTTTCTCAGAATTTGCAGAGGGTTCTCTCTATATGAGAATTGAAGTCTTGGGGACTTTATATAGGGCCAATTGATTTGTTAAGTTAGTTACAGAGATCTTTCTCTGATTGATTTGAGGATATTTCCCCACCGTTGGATCTTTGATCCTAAGGCCTCTGTTTTACAGAAGATAATCTTCTTGTTTTAATAAGATTGGAAAGATCTTTCTAGAACAGAATTTTAATTCTGATTACTTAATAATTTATTATTTAAATTCCCGTGCTGGTGCAATTGGCGCTAGCGCGCCTGCGTTTGACACGTGGCGCGCAGCGCAGAGCGCAGCGCAACTGCGCTAGCGCGCCTGTGTTTGACACGTGGCGCGCAGCGTAGAGCGCAAGTGATCTGAAGCGTTGCTTCATTTTTAGAATTTGAATTTTGAAACAGAGTTTTGCTCTGATTGGGGATGCGCTGCCTAGGGCGCAGCGCTCCTGGCGCTGGCGTGTCTGCTTTAGACACGTGGCACACAGCGCGCAGCGCAAGGAATCTGAAGCGTTGCTTCAATTTTTAAATTTTGAAATTCAAACAGAGTTTTTCTCTGATTGGGGGAAACAAATGCCCCCCACCGTTGCGCTCACATGGCGCACACGTGAGTGCAGCGGTGGGAACATCTGAGCCATTGGATCAACTCAGAAGTTGAGGAGGCGCTTCAGCGCCTATAAATAGGACCCTTGGTCCTCAGATGATTATCATCTTCAAGAATTTTTATCTCAGAGCCTTGCTCTCATTTCCAAGAACTTCAAGAGTTAAAACTCTAGAAAATTGTATGTAAAAATTAAATTAAATTAAATTAATTTTAATTAACAGAGCCTTGCTCTCATAGATCATTTGATCTAAAGAAAACCCCTTTAGGGTTTCATAAACAGAGCTTTGCTCTCAAAAACCCATAGATTTCCTTAGGGTTTCTTAGCCCATGGGTCAGAGATCTGCTCTTTTGACAAGGTATAGATCTTTTGATCTTTTGATGAAGAACTCTCAAGAGTTTTTTCATGGATCTTTAAGATCCCAGAACTTTAATTCTTAGGAATTATTTTTCATTAACTTTTGATGGATTTTCCATCATCATTACGGAGCTAGGCTCTTTAAGGAATTTTATTCCCTCGTGACCAGAGTTTGAAAAGTGTCACTCTGTTATAGAGTTTTGCTCTGAAAGGGAGATTTTCTCCTTGTCTCGACGGATTTCTCATTTAATGAAAATATTCTTTGAGGACTTCCTCATTAATTGACAGTTTCATCCAATGATGAGGCTGTCTTATTAACCGATGTATTGTCATCTGGATTTTGTGGGTCCCCTTTTGGTCCCCTCCTCACTGCATTACAGTGTGGTACAAATTTTAAAGTACCAAGGGTCGGGATTTTAAAATTAAATTATGATATTGATAATTGAATTTCGCTTTTTCTTGCAGGCAACATGTCTTCTGATCTCTCGTTCCCGTTTTTCCGTTCAAAGGGAGGATTCCCTGCACCGGTAGACCGGGAGGTTCTTGCTCTCATTAAGGACTACGACCCGGAGTATAAGAACCTTCACCTGTGGGGTAGGTGGTACAACGAAATTATCACAGGTCGCCGAAGCTTCTCTTGTGCGACGCCATCAGAGCCGATCTTATCGATCTCATATGCAGATATACCCCCGGTGAACTATGCCGTGGAGGTCGTAAATTGGAATTCGGAGGGTCTTCTTCAACCTTCGATTGCTGCCATACCCATGCAGCTGCCGACGGCCGTGGATATTTTGGGACGGCGCATATGCCAGGGCGGGTCGCGCCCTTAGGGACAACCCTACAACATCGGGTTGACCCCTCGACACTCGGCAGGGTATTTGCAGTGGGCCAGGTATATTTTGTCAGCGATAAAGACGCATTTGCTGAAGATCGGTCTGTACCCTGCAGTTTACGCCTCGCTGTTCGAATATTCTGCTCCTCTGACATGGTGGATTAAGGCGTTCATGGAGCAATGGAACATCCCCACCCATACCTTTCTTCTAATGGACAGGGAAGTTTCCATCTCTCTGGAAGAATTTGCTGAAATTTCCGGTCTGCCGGTGAGGGAAGAGCACTATGAGGAGCTACTTCCTCCTAACGAATATGTTTTTGCCACCAAGCCGTTGGTGATGGACTTAACGCCAGAGAACGCTATTCAGCACCAGTTTCCAAGTCTGGTAAAGGTGCTGAATATGTATGAAAGTCTTTACTTGGAATCGGGAGGCCGGGGAGTTAGTTTCGCAGACTTCATCGCCCGCTTTCTTCGACCGGAGATTCTATCGCAACGGGGCAAAAAATTTGCCAAGCTCGATGACCCCTTCGGCCTTGGCCTAGATCGTCGACCAGCAGTGGAAGCCGATCAAAAGGGTTTTTACCTCCCCGATGCTGCAATCATCCTCTTATCGGAAATCGCCGCTCCGGGCATCGATGAGGAGACTTTCTTTCTCGGGTTTCTGGGGCTATGGTTGTGCTGGTTCGCGCTCCCCATGCACCCTCGCTATATGAAGCCATCCGTGTTCTACCCAGCACATCGGATGGTGGCTGGCATACAATTGGCCCTCGGGATTGCCGGGTTGGCCCATCTGTATGATGGTCTTAGCATGGCGGCGGACGCAACTGAACCGGGGGTGCAACCCGCTAATTTCCCGATGCACTACTTTACTTCGTGGATGGAAATGCACGTGCTCGGGGTATTTGGTATTCATAAAAGACCCTCGTTTTACGAGAAGTGCAGACTCCCGAGAGTTATGCTGCTGATCGGCGCTTCTATTGTGAATCTGCCACCGCGAGAGGCTAGGGGGTTACTTCTTCGTCCACGCACGGTCGGAGCGGGTATTTCTTTCACAGACATGGTCCTGACAATCGGCCCGGAGACCTCCAAGGCGGTGTTGGCGTTGCGCGATAATTTCAAGGATGGGGCCTCTGTATTGAAAGCCCGGGAGATTCTACATCTATACTCCATCCGGCCGGGCTTCCTCGTGTTCTGGCAGAATGAGGCGGCGCTTTTTATGAGGTATAACCCCCATCGTTTCGCCCAACAACTAAGTTATAACCAGGGGGTCCCACTGGAGGCGTTTTTGGAAGAGCCTACGGCCACCAGAGAGGGGATACGGAGTGCATTACATCATTTTATGTGGCTAAATACAGGCTTCCACTTCTTTATTAGCGAGCCGAGTTGCATTCCACGGGCCCTCAACGTATACGGGGCTTGGTATCAGCACGTGATGGGCGCCGTCATCAGGGAAGAGAAGCGGCTGTTGCTTGATCGCAAGGGTGCGCCCCCCGCCAGCGATCGCAACGTTCCTTTAAAGCGAAGGACCCCTGTCCCTCCTCCGCTAAGAGGAGATGCTGTAGATGAGCCTCCATGCGTGCTAAGCCCCCCACGTGGATTGCCCCGCGATCCTGTGGACGTGCCATCAGCGCCCCGTGCTCCCGTGAAGACGGTAAACGTGGTTTCACCCGAATCCGGCGTGGGCTCGGATATTGGGACTCGCCGTCCCAAGGTGCCCACGAAGCGTAAGCTGATTTTGGGTGCGACCGAAGTTCGCGCGCAGAAGAGGAAGAAGAAGTCGATCTTTTCTGCTGATGTTGTATTTGGCCAGGAACCTCATGCTCCTTATAGCGAGGGCTTGAGTGAGTATGGGACCAATGACGGCCTATTCACGCCGCCAGACGACGTTGATTTGGCGGCTGCCATCGCAGCTTCCGAGCGATTGGCAAGGCGTGACGCGTGGTTAGCTAAACTCGCACAATCTAGTAATCATTAGTTGTATTTTCTTTTGTCATTGCATCGTACTTCTACTGTTGTTTTTGACTAACGCTTTTCCTTCTTTAACAGGCATTTTTACCGAAGAAGCCATCGCTGCTTCTCTCAAAACTTTTGAGGAAGAGGAACGACTCAGAGCATCCTTAGGCCTTGGTACATTTCGGTTTACTATGTCTCTCCTTCCATCTCTTATGAGTAATCTGACCCTCTTTTTGTTTTATCGCAGGTACCACAAGGCCTATCCCACAAGCTGACATGGAGATTCTCCCCGGGCCAACTACCGAAGTCCCGGCCTCTTCGGGATTGCCGCAAGAGTCCCAACTTAAAAAGACGATGATGGAAGCCTTGACGGCTCTGGAGGCAACCCTGAATGCGGATGACGACGCCTTGCTGAAGGAGGCTTCCAAAAGGTCTGTCATGACGGCCCGGGAGGAGAGAAAACGCTTGAGGTGCGCGGTAAGGGAGCGTAGCGCTGCTTTGGCTGCGGGATCAGGTTCAAGCGCCATTACGCCCGCTGCTACTCCTTCAGAGGAGCTCCCGGTCGCCTTGTCTACTGCTCACAGACGGGCGGCACGTGCAGCTCGGGAAGCCAACGGTAAATCCACCTCAGGTAATGTGTTTTTGAGGCTTTGTTGTCAAAGTTTTAAACTATCAGTTCTTATATATCTTGTCCTGCAGGGCCGAGCCTTACTGAAGGAGTGGCGGAGACCGTCGAGTCTGAGGGGACGGTGGAGGAGGTAACTGCTGAACCCGAGGCGACGGTAGGCGATGTAACCACAGTTGCCGGACCCGAGATAGTGGCTGACAAGACAGTCACGACTGCTATGCCCGAGGTGGCTACCAATGCTGAGCCCAAGGTGGCGGCGGGTGAGACGGCTGCTACGGCCGAGCTTGAGGCAGCAGTGGATGAAACGGTTGCGACCACTGAGCCCGAGGGGGTAACGGGCGAAATGGGCATGCTCGCTGAGCACGAGATGGCCGTTCTTTCTCAAAAGTCGGGCATCGCTCCGATCATCACTCTCCCTGCTTACGGTTCCTTGTCGTCTCCCGGCGTCGCGAGCGTGACGATGGCTCGAGTCGGGCGATGGGGCAACGGGAGGTGAGACCATCTCAATGGAGGAGGGAGACGCCACCGTTGCATCAAGTGACGCCCTCGTTAGGGCTCCGGCCGGCGACTCTTCAGGTAAATCTTGGGTCACCGCCCTTCTTTCTTTATTTTGCAATCTTTCCTAATAAAGTTTATCTTGCTTCTAATGCATGTGTGGATAGTGCTGAAATCGAGCTGCTCGAGACGGCGCCGTCAGTTACCGCCTTGACGGTGACCACCCCTCTGCCTTCTCTCGCACCGTCGCAAATGCTGGAAGGTATGGATTTGTAACCCATTAGTCTTATCCCTCGTGCATATAATTCATGTACTGACGTCGAGTCATCGCGTTTTTGCAGGAGTCCTTTTTGACCACCTGTACTAGGTGCTGCATCCACACTTCTCCTTCTTGTCAAAGATTAGTCCACCTGCTGGTGTCGGTGAGTGTTTTCTTTAAACGACGTCCTCTTCTTTACCGGGCAGTCGCATTATTGCTAACTCTTCTTTATATTGCGTGTAGCCTTACGAATCGAAGGAGGGGACGGGGCTGTCGTTGCGCCACCAGTACTCCCAGCTCTGCCTCCTGCTGCAGCCGGTATAGTAGACTCTACTTTTTGCTTATTTTCTTTATTTCTTGAGCCGACATCTGATTATGCTCTATTTTGCAGCAATCACATCGACTCCAACCCCGTTCGAGTCTCGTATTATAATGCCTGTCGGGCCCTTTTTAAGGCGTCCATCATCCAAAGGTGTTGTGACCAGCCTACGCATGCTAAGCGAGTATATCGAGGAGTTCGACGCAGAGGCTCCCACATCTGCTGCGGATTTTGCTGCAGAGATTAACCCTATGCTGGCGACGCTCATGAACTTTCACAGTGAGGGTGTCGTCGAGTCTTGGGTTAATCGCTGCCGGGAGATCGAGGCTTGCTTGCATGAGCTTGAGCTTAAGCGTCCGGCAACTGAGATTCTGGCCACGAGCACTCAACGGGCAGCATGGATCGAGTAGAGCGCTTCTTACTTCCGCCATCTCGAACAAGAAGTGGCTTTAAAGCGAAGGGAATGCAAAGAAACTTCAAACGATTCTGCTCGACTGCGTGCTGAGGTCGACGCGAACGCTGCCCAGGTGAAAGTTATCTTCGAGGGCCTTCTGCAATGTATCTCTGATGGGTTAACATTGAAGCAGAAGCTTGATGTCGTTGAGCGTGATGCACAAGATCGTGAAGCAGCTCAGCGAGCCGTCGAGAAACAACTCTCATCTTACTTGCAGCAGCAAGCCCAGGTCGAAGCAGAGTTGGCCGTGGCAGCCGATCAGGAAGAGGGGCAGAGGGAAGTGCGCGAGCGGCTGGTTAGACTACTGAAAGCGCTTTCCTCTCAATAAAAATTTTGTACCTTTTATAATTTTGAATAAATGTATTTGTTCTTTTATTCTTTCATATGATGTATTTTGTACCCAATCGAATTCATGAATAAAAGATACACGTTCTTCGTAATGTCTTATGTCATTTCTCTGCTTTCTTCTTTCTTGCTGTGTTATTTGTCATGTGATTTTACCAAGTGAGGTCTGTAGATAGCGTATAGCTATCAGTCTTAGGCTCTTCGCAGAGTGGTGATGGCTTAGAAAACAGGTTAGGATCTGTCACCTAAGACTTTTCAACTTTATGAGCCGTGAGGGTCTCATAAAGAATTTTCTCCCTACCGGTCGAGAGGATCCCGTAGGTGTAATTTTCTCCTTAAGAATCGTGAGGATTCTTAAGTGTGTTTTCCCTTGAGAGTCGTAAGGATCTCACAAGATAATTTACTCCCTTACGAGTCGTGAGGACCCGCAAGTGATGGGTGAAGTTGCCCTTATCCGCATATCACGGAGTCAGGGGTCGCTCTGGACGCTTCCCGCGGGTTTGCTGCCATGTTTGGCAAGGACCAGGCTCCGCTCTAGACGTTTTCCAGGATACCGTAGTTTAAAGACATCGCGGTCGAGGTTAAGGACATCATAGTCCGTGGATTTAAGGACTCCACAGTCCATTGTTAGTTTTAAGATATCACGGTCGAGGTTAAGGACATCATAGTCTGTGGATTTAAGGACTCCACAGTTCAATGTTAGTTTTAAGACATTGCGGTCGAGGTTAAGGACATCATAGTCCGTGGATTTAAGGACTCCCCAGTCCAATGTTAGTTTTAAGACATCACGGTCGAGATTAAGGACATCATAGTCCATGGATTTAAGGACTCCACAGTCCGATGTTAGTTTTAAAACATTGCGGTCGAGCTTAAGGACATCATAGTCCGTGGATTTAAGGACTCCACAGTCCATGAGATGTGTGGTTATTGGGACCCGTCACCTCTTTGAAGACGTTGAGGAATTACAACGACAAATATCAAAGGAGTGAAGAGATGTACCCTTGAACCAAGGTAAAATTAGTGTAAAATCATTGTGGTTGATTGTTAGTTTTAAGACATCACGGTCGAGGTTAAGGACATCATAGTCCGTGAGTTTAAGGACCTCACAGTCCGATGTTTGCTCTGGATGCTTCCCACGGGTTCATTGCCGTGTTTAGCGAGGACCAGGCTCCGCTCTGGATGCTTCACACGGGTTCACTGCCGTGTTCTGCGAGGACCAGGATCCGCTCTGGACATTTTCCACGGGGTCAGAAGTGACGTTATCCGCGTTCCACGTGACCAGGAATTTTGCTCTAGATGCTTCCCACGGGTTCACTGCCGTGTTCGGCGAGGACTAGGCTCCACTCTGGATGCTTCACACGGGTTCACTGCCATGTTCTGTGAGGACCAGGATCCGCTCTGGACGTTTTCCACGGGGTCAGAAGTGACGTTATCCGCGTTCCACGTGACCAGGAATTTTGCATTAGATGCTTCCCACGGGTTCACTGCCGTGTTCAACGAGGACTAGGCTCCACTCTGGATGCTTCACACGGGTTCACTGCCGTGCTCTGCGAGGACCAGGATCCGCTCTGGACGTTTTCCACGGGGTCAGAAGTGACATAATCCGCGTTCCACGTAGTCAGGAATTTTGCTCTGGATGCTTCCCACGGGTTCACTGCCGTGTTCTGCGAGGACCAGGCTCCGCTCTGGATGCTTCACACGGGTTCACTGTCGTGCTCTGCGAGGACCAGGATCCGCTCTGGATGTTTTCCATGGGGTAAGAAGTGACGTTATCCGCGTTCCACATGACCAGGAATTTTGCACTAGATGCTTCCCACGGGTTCACTGCCGTGTTCAGCGAGGACTAGGCTCCACTCTGGATGCTTCACACGGGTTCACTGCCATGCTCTGCGAGGAACAGGATCCGCTCTGGACGTTTTCCACGGGGTCAGAAGTGACGTTATCCGTGTTCCACGTGACCAGGAATTTTGCACTAGATGCTTCCCACGGGTTCACTGCCGTGTTCAGCGAAGACTAGGCACCGCTCTGGATACTTCATACGGGTTCACTGCCGTGCTCTGCAAGGACCAGGATCCGCTCTGGATGTTTTCTACGAGGTCAGAAGTGATGTTATCCGTGTTCCACGTGACCAGGAATTTTGCACTAGATGCTTCCCACGGGTTCACTGCCGTGTTCAGCGGGGACTAGGCTCCGCTCTGGATGCTTCACACAGGTTCACTGCCGTGCTCTGTGAGGACCAGGATCCGCTCTGGACGTTTTCCACGGGGTCAGAAGTGACGTTATCCGCGTTCCACGTGACCAGGAATTTTGCACTAGATGCTTCCCACGGGTTCACTGCCATGTTCAGCGAGGACTAGGCTCCGCTCTGGACGCTTCACACGGGTTCACTGCCGTGCTCTGCGAGGACCAGGATCCGTTCTGGACGTTTTCCACGGGGTCAGAAGTGACGTTATCCGTGTTCCACATAGACAGGAAGGGTTGACTTTATTCGCATTTCACGGAGTCGGAATTTGACTCTCGGTCATCTATACACCGCCGAGTCATGGAACTGGTAGTTGCCGCTGTTCCGCTTTGCTTGATATTATGTCTGCTGCAATGAGACGAATGTTGAGGTGATCTCTAAGATATCTGTGACCTGTCGAAATTTAGCTTCTTCTTCTGATGAAACCTGGGGAGGAGGAATGTGATTCCTTCTTTATTTGCGCCCCTGGATTGTATACAGTGATTGCTGTGATATCACCTGTAGGGCATAAATTTCATTTATTCATTTTTTTATTTCTTTCCGCGATGCTCTATCATTTCAGCTTTATATATCACGAAGGTCGCGATTGCCCAATCATTTCGGCCATTTTTCGCGGTGCCCAATCATTTCGGCTATTTATTTTATTTTTACTCGTTGCTTTTTATTGCGAGTTGCCCAATCATTTCTGCTCTTTTGCATGCATACATTTTTACTTGCTGATTTTGTCGCAAGTTGCTCCATCATTTCAGCTATTTATTATGCATGTGTGGCTTGCTGGCTTTTCGCTGCAAGCTTGAAATTAGACACCGATTTCGGCATCAGCACCGCTACAACTGGGATATTGCCAGGAGCGAATCATCATTTGCCTCTGTCGATGTCGAACAAAGGTGGCTTAGTAAACAGGGCTAGGATTCTGTCGACTAAGGTTTTTGACTTCATGAGCCGTAAGGGTCTCACAAAGGTATTTCTCCCTACAAGTCGTGAGGATCTCGTAGGTGTGTTTTCTCCTTAGGAATCGTGAGGATTCCTAAGTGTATGTTCTTTTGTAAGTCATAAGGATCTTACAAGAGGGTTTTCTCCTTATAAGTCGAGAGGACTTACAAGGGTTGTTCACCGTGCGAACATATCCCTAATCACGGGGGGGACTTGGTTAGGAAAATGTTTATTCGCACCCTTGGATTGTATACAAGGGTCAGTGTTGCACCGCTTGTAGGGCAGTATCGAAGGTTGTGGGGGTTGCTTAAGAACAGGTTCAGGTCTCTGTAGCTTAAGGCTTTCAAATCTTATGAGCCATGAGGGTCTCATAAGAGGATTCTCCTTACAAGTCGTGAGGATCTTGCAAGTGTAATTTCTCCTTGGGAATCGTGGGGATTCCTAAGTGTTTTGCTCCCTTTGTGAGTCGTAAGGATCTCACGTAGGTGATTTCTCCATACAAGGTTGAGAGGACCTTGTAAGTGTCTTTTAACGAGTTTGTGCCCTTTCGGGTTTTCACAAACACTCGCCGGTAGCCCTGCCGTTTTTACTCACGGAGCCCTTTCGGGTTTTTATCCATGCCCATTTTGCTTATAGACATACCGTTTTCTTTCTTTTTTTTTGTTTATTCTTTTTTTTATTTTAAAAAAACGAGGTTGCGCCCTTTTGGGTTTTCACAAGACTCGCCGGTAGCCCTGCTGTTTTTTACTCACGGAGCCCTTTCGGGTTTTCATCCGTGCCCATTTTGCTTATGGACATACCGTTTTCTCTTTTTTTTATTTTTTTTATTATTATTTTTTCTTTCTTTTTTTTATTTTTGTATCAGCTTTGGGATGCTGTAATCCACTGTAGTTTATCGACATCTCGGTCAACAACTAGTTTTAAAACGTTTCGGTCCATTGTTAGTTTAAGGACGTTTCGGTCCGCTGTTAGTTTAAGGACGTTTCAGTCCGGCGTTAGTTTAAAGACGTTTCGGTCCGGCGTTAGTTTAAAGACATTTCGGTGCGCTGTTAGTTTAAGGACGTTTCGGTCCGTTGTAAAGTAAGCCGGCTACTACTTATAAAGTTTAGGCTTAGGAAGATAGCGAGCGGACATAGTCGTCGTCATCTATCATTGACCTAGGCCATGACTCGTCAAGCGTAGTACTTCTTCAGGAAGCGATCGTTTATTGGCCTGAAAGGTCTTTCACCATGCATGTCCATAAGTAGATAGGCTCTACCCTGGTAGACCTTGTCTATGATGTACGGGCCTTCATAGTTTGGCTCGAATTTTCCCCGCTTGGCGCGATTGGGGATCATAGGTCTTTTGACCACTAGCACGAGTTCGCCTTGGCGGAATGCCCTCGGCCTGGTCAATCTTTCGTAAGAGCGCATCATCTTTGCTTTATAAGCTTCCAGATTTTGTTGCGCTACGAGCCGGGTTTCGTCAAGTGCATCGAGCTCCTCAAGCCGAAGGTGAGCATTCTCTTCATCCGTTAGCTCATAATGGACTGCCACTCGTAGAGAGGGTAACTCTATCTCGAGGGGGAGTACTGCTTCTGTACCGAATACCAACGTGTATGGCGTTGTGTTCGTGGCCGTCTTGAACGTAGCTCGATATGCCCAGAGAGCTTCATGCAGTCTCTCGTGCCAATCCTTTTTATTTCGGGACACCGTCTTCTTCACGACCTTTGTCAGGGTCTTGTTAAAAGCTTCAGCTAGACCGTTGGCTCGGGGATTATAAACTGAAGAGTATCTCCAGTCTATGTTGTGCTGTTGTGCGAAGCGGCTAATCTTGTGGCTTCTGTAGGCTGGCCCGTTATCGGAGATGATCCGTCGCGGAGTTCCAAACTGATAAATGACATGTGTCTTGAAGAAATAGAGGATATTCTTTGTCTTCACTTCTCTCAGCGGAACTGCTTCTGCCCATTTGGAGAAGTAATCAGTCGTCGCCAAAATGAATCGATATCCTCTGGACGATGCTGGCTCGATGGGGCCGATTATGTCAGTTACCCACATTTCAAACGGACAGCAAGCCATCGTCGGATGTAGTGGGTTTGGATGCTGGTGGATGAAGTCCCCATGGATCTGGCATGAGTGGCATTGCTTCGCACATTCGAGGCAGTCCTGAATCATCTTGAGCCAGTAGTAGCCCATCCGTTTAATCTTCAACTTCATCTTCGGGCCTGCTTGGTGAGAACCGCAGAGTCCGTCGTGAACTTCTTGGACGACTCTTCTTGCTTCTTCAGGTCCCAGGCATCTCAACCACAGAGAATCAAATGACCTCTTGTACAGAGTATCATTGACGAAGGCAAAAGATAGGGCTCGCTTCATGAGCTGATGTTTTGAGGACGCATCTTTAGGCGTTCGACGGGATTTGAAGTAGTCTATAAAGACTTCTCTCCAATCCTTAGCCTTTTCTTGGTCTTTTATTTGCAGGGCCATTTGCTCAGTCACTCCTTTTTCTTCAGACGGCTCCGGGGATATCTCCGCCGGCGCAAGAACCCAACGGCTTTGCACAACGATTCTCACGTCATCGAGGTTCTCG
The DNA here is from genome assembly GCA_030015575.1 of Agapanthus africanus. Lineage (NCBI taxonomy): Eukaryota > Viridiplantae > Streptophyta > Magnoliopsida > Asparagales > Amaryllidaceae > Agapanthus > Agapanthus africanus. The sequence continues at coordinate 799,548,407 of CM057340.1, forward strand.
TCAGCCAATTCTTTAGCAAGCTTGGCTAATGCATCTGCTTTTCTATTTTCCGCACGCGGTATGCTTTCGAGGGTGTAAGAGGGAATTTGAGTCAGCGGTTGTTGTACCCTCTCGCCGTACTTTACCAGTTCTAGTTTGTACGTCTGGTAGTCGCCATTTACTTGACTGACGACCAGTTGGGAATCTCCATATATGAGAAGGTTTTCAATTCCCATGTCGATGGCGATCTCGAGGCCTGCTATCAAAGCTTCGTATTCGGCTTCATTGTTCGTCCTCGGCTCTGTCAAGGAGAAGGCGAAGCGCATTATCCTCCTTGTGGGGTCACGAAGATAAGGCCTACCCCTGATTTTATAGGGGTGTTCTGCTTGCGCTTCTTCATGGAGGAGGCTCCATCAAAATAAAGTTCCCATCGGGCATCACCGCCGTCGATCGCATCAAACGCATGTTCATCTGGCAGCTCGCAATTCAAAGAAGAATCGGCAGGTATTGGATGCTCAGCGAGGAAGTCGGCGATAGCTTGGCCTTTCACTGCTTTAAGAGGCTGATAAGTTATTGAGAACTCCATCAAGAGCAAGACCCATTTGGTGAGTCGCCCTGTCAATATGGCCTTTGACATCAAGTACTTGAGAGGATCCACCTTCGATATGAGACGGATTTCATGCGCCAATGCATAGTGCCGGAGTTTCGTTATCGTGAAGATCAACGCCAGGCAGTATTTTTCGATGGGAGAATAATTGCTTTCTGCTCCCAGGAGGACTCGACTCAAGTAATAGAGAGCTCTTTCTTTCCCTTGGTCGTTCTCTTGTGCCCATAATGCGTCTAAGGAACCTTCAAGGGCGGTTGTATAAAGAATGAGTGGTTTTCCCTTGACCGGAGCGGCTAGTACTGACGGATTCTGCAGATACTGCTTGATTTCTTCCATTGTGCCTTGGCATTTTTGATCCCAGACGAATGGGGTCCCTTTCTTCATCAAGTGACTGTACGGACGGCACTTTCCAGAGAGATTGGCTATAAATCGCCGGATATACGCGAGCTTCCCTTGGAGAGATCGCAATTGTTTGAGAGTCCTTGGCGGGGGCATTTCCTTGATCGCCTTGATCTTCGACGGATCTATCTCGATACCTCGGTGTCGGATGATGAATCCTAGGAATTTGCCTGAAGACACCCCGAACGCGCATTTGAGAGGGTTCATCTTCAAATTGTATTGCCGAAGACGTTGAAACACGATATTCAGATGCTCCAGATGTTCCTCGTATGATTTGCTTTTCACCATGAGGTCGTCGATATAGCATTCGATGATTTCATGTATGAGGTCATCGAAGATCTTCGTCATGGCCCTTTGATAGGCGGCACCGGCATTCTTCAGACCAAAGGGCATCACCTTGTAGCAGAATATACCCAAAGGGGCCCGAAAAGCAGTATGCTTCTGGTATTCGGGATGCATCTTTATCTGGTTATATCCTGATGAGTCGTCCATGAAGGAGAAAACTTCGTGAGTGGACGTGTTATCTATCATCAGCTCGGTGACCGGTACTGGGAAGTCGTCTTTCGGGCAGGCTTTATTGAGATCCCGAAAGTCTACATATATACGCACCGTCCCATTCTTCTTCATCACTGGGGCGATATTGGCGATCCAATCAGGGTACTGAACCTCTTGGATGAAGCCAGAGTCGATCAGCTTCTTAACCTCGGCGTTGATGCTCATCTCAAGCTCGAGCCGCATTCTTCTTGGTGCTTGTTTGATTGGCTTAACGTCCGGAGATATTGCCAATTTGTGGATAGCAATCTTTGGATCTAATCCTGGCATTTCGGAATAGTTCCACGCGAAGCAATCCTTATGCTCCATAAGCATGTCTTTTAGTGAAGCTACCCTTTCCTCAGACATCAACTCACTGACGAATGTCGGTCGCGGGTCACTTGTCATCCCCAAATCAATTTTCTTGAGGTTATCTGCAGTGGTATGTATTCCATCTTCCAGCTTTTTTGGCGCCGGTGGAAACTCTGAGATCACCTCGTCATCATTGTTTTCGAAGCATCAGGGAAGGCCATCCATACTCTCAGGTTCTTCTTTTGATATCGTTATCATATGACAAGTATGAGCTTGCTTCCAAGACCGATGTGGATCTGGGTCTATCCTCATGGATTTGGGTTCATGCTTCTGTGGCAGAGTTATCCTCCAACTGTCGGATAGAGCGAACTTGCCAAGCTGATACTGATCTTCGACCCAGTTCTTGAAGGTGAAGCAATCTTCGAGAGGATGTCCTATTGCCCTATGATAAGAGCAATAGTTCGGATAAGAGATTTTGCCTGCTTGCTCGGGGTGCTTGGACTCCGGGAGGATAATCATCTGATGTCTTATGGCAAGATCAAGTATCTTCTTTGTCTTGTCTTGAGGAAAAGAGTATGCTCGACTAATCTTCTTTATAAGGGACAAATCCGGACCACTCGATTCCCGATCGCATGACTTCTTGGTCCCGCTTTGTCGCTGTAGAATGCTTTTTTCGCTCTTTGACTTATTTCTACATCTGCGTCAAGCCTTTTGTACGACAGGTTGACAGGGAGGGACATTTTCATCTTTAGCAGCCTGTTGAAGAAGGCGTTGTGTTCTGGCTTTCTCGTAGATGGCCATTTCGCGATTATGGTCGTCTCGAACCTTTTGACCTGCTTCCCTTATAAGCTTGTCCATTTGTTCTTTGAACGACGGACTAGGCATTTTCATGTCGGGGGCTCTTTTTGGTTCAGGGTTAGCATTCTCCCATTGAGCATTTCCTTCTTCATCAAAGTCATGTACGACATAGCAGTCGCGGAGTAGCTCCCGTTTCTTGGACCGAACATATCTAAGCCCGATTGGTTCCATTCTCCCGTTGGGCAACTTGCGTTGAGTTCCGGGAACGTTCCAGACCCTGTCATAGAATTTAGCTTTTCGAGCGGTCTGTTTGAAGGGTATTCCTTGGCGCTTCAACAGCCTTTTCAAGCCTTCTGTATAATATCTAGGCAGACGGATGGGCTGGAGCCTGTCAAGTATAGAATCCGCGCCGTGCCAGATTTCTTTCTCCTCTTTGGTTTCCCCGGGGTGGTAGAATAGGATCGCCTTTTCGCCTGGGAGGGACGTAGAATGTCTGCAGCTCTTCTACACTGTAGGTATCAAGCACGTCTAGTTCTTTATGATATTTGGGCGAAACCATGGCAACTTGCAAACTTTGCTCTTCATCAGCGAATGTTTGTATTGAAGGCCGAGCGGAGAATATAGTATGGACCTCATCTTCCGAATCACTGCAAAAGATCAACATGGGAGCGGACGGTCCTGGCTTGTTGTACTGGGGCGGGCCTGGATAAACTATCTCTTTCTCTTCCTCAGTATCACTCCCGAAGACAGGAATGGTGGTGATAGTTTTGTTCTCCGGCTTGCGACATCTCTCTGTGTCCTCGAAATCTGGCAAAAAGTATTTTGCATCTTCGTACTTGCGGACTTCGTTCACGGAGAATGGATTCATCTCTCCTGTTACGGTATACTCGAGACCATCCTTAAAGTATTTCATACACTGATGTTGTGTAGAAGGGATGATGTTGTACTCGTGTAACCAAGGCCGGCCGAGCAAAGCGTTATAGCATGTCTTGGCGTCAATGACATGAAATTTAATATCCGTGACAAGTAGCCCGAATCGTAATGTCAATATCACAGACCCGAGAGTCCGTGATGATTGGGAGTCAAAACCAGAGATGGTGATTTTATCACGAGCGAGATACTGGATGCTCATGCAGATTTTCCTTCAACACTCGCACGTTGAGAAGATTGACGGAAGACCCATTGTCGACCAGGATTTTGCCTATCTTTATATCGTGGCAGTATCCTGAGACATAGAGGGGACAGTTGTGCTCGCACGTCCCAAGGAGGAGGTCTTCGTCGCCGAAGGTGATATCGGCTGTGTGTACTTCTTCCAGTTCGTCCTTCATCTTTTCTTCAGCGAGAAAAGCTTGGAATTGCTCTGGCTCTTGTAGCGCCTTGATCAATGAATCTCTCGCTTCTTTTGATAGTAAAAGGGCGTCGAGAATGCTGAGCTATGAGGGTAACTTCCTCAAGTGCGCCAGCACGTTGTAGTCCACCTTACTTTTCTTTGGCGGGTCCTTGGCGGTCAGCTCTTTTATGACTTGGTCATCTAAGGCGATATCCTTAGAGACCTTCTCTTTTCCCGTATCTTTTCTGTTAGCGGGTCCGAGATTCTTTTCGGGCAGCGTACGATTGCGTAGCTGAATATTTTCGCAGGTCTTCGGCTCTTCCTCTTTCCCCAAGGTGGATTCTTTGAAGAGAGGGCCAAGAGTCACCTCTTCATCGGAGTCGTTCCCGAATGTGAGAACTTGCGATCCCCCAGCGTTAACCATGCGACAGTTGCCGGTATCTCTTTTATGCTCCTCAGTCGCAGTTCTTTGCTCCCGCTGAGTTTTGCGTTTCATCCGCTTAAAATGTTGCCGGTGAGCAACATATCCGTGCCACCATCTTTTAAAAGCATTGCACTCCTCGGTGGGGTGCGAAATCTTCCGATGATATGAGCAGTAGCTAGGATGCATCTCTGCTTTACCGGGAGTGTTTCCTTCGGAGGGTGGCAACTTCATTCCCATTGATATAGCTTTAGCAAACCTTTTCCTCATCTTGAACTTGTTTTTATCCGTGACGGATGTTCCTTGATTCGGCGGGAGTGTCTCGACTCTTTCATCTAGTCGCTGACGTTTAGCTCTTTCAAATATGGCCGTCTCGCGCTCCCGATCAGCTTTACTTTTCAAAAGGGCCATGTTCAGGAATGCATCAATTATCTCATCTGATGGCCCCAGAAGTTCCGGCTTAGGATTTGTCCCCAGCTTCTCAGTGCAAGGAGTTCCTTCATCGTCTATCGACGAGTGAGAGATCACATGGCAACTTGCCACGTACTCCTCAGATCCATCCGACGAGTCTTCTCCATCATCTTCGTCCTTAAGGACGTGGCTGAGGAACTCTTGGAGCGTGATTGGAGTCCGCGCCTTCTGGTTATACTTTTCCAGCGCATCAATCTGCTTCTATAAATCCGTGCGCTTGTCGCCAGGCTTCATGGGCTTCTTGGATTTCTTCTTCTTTTTCTTTGAAGATTTTTATGGCTGGGTGTGAGTGCTTGGGCCATCACTACCAATCTTTGGAGTTGGGCGCGGCTTCAGCTTCCCTTCGATGATCTGGGGTTCCAATGGGTTCTTCCACCTGATCGCCGGGCATGTCTGTAGATCATTCAGCATCCTTTTGGTTTTGGCTGAAAGCACAACCTCCCATGGAGCTTCTTCAACAAAAGAGCATGTTGCCCCCGGTGTGTCCGTCTTCTTAGGAGTGTGTGGTTGTGGTGGGTTTACTTTCCACTTCTCGGACAGCGCAAACTTGCCTTGTAGGTATTGATCCTCGATCCATCCCTTAAAGACGAAGCAATTCTCGATCGGGTGACTTACCGTTTGGTGGTAAGGGCAATAATTGGGATTATTCACTTCTCTGGGCTGCGGTGGTCGCTTGGGATTCGGCAAATTGATAAGCCTGTTGCGCATAGCCAGCTCGAACAACCTCTTCGTTTTATCCCGTGGGAATGAGTAAGGATGCTTCATTTTCTCATTGTAATAGCGCCGTCTTTCCTCCAGTTGATCCGCTAGCTTTAAGGCATTGGGCTGCTGTTGGATGTTCGCAATGAAGGTTGCCTTCCCTTACCCTTGTCATTCCGCGGTTCTGGCTTCGGGGGAGACGGACTGTGACCCATTTGATCCATCTGGGCTAGCTTATCAATTAAAGCCTAGAACGTGGTTGGTTTAAAGAACATCATAAACTGTGAAATAGTTGCATGAGGGTCTAGGGTGCCCATGAACATGCCCACCGCTGGTGCTTCTTCGATGCGCTGTTCGCACTTTGACCACAGATTCCGCCATCGGATTGCGTACTGAACCCACGTCTCGCCCGGCTTCACCCTGGCATTGATCAATGCCGTTATTGGGGTTCATTCACTTGCGCTCGCAGATCGCTGGGTGAACAATAACTCCATTTCTGTGAAAGTTTTGATGGAGTCGTTTGGTAGTTCGGAGTACCATTCAAACGCTGTCTCTGATAAGCTGCCGACGAATTGGTGAAGCAAAAGCTTATCATCGCCCCCGGTGTTGCCGCACAGAGCTCAGAACTGAGCGACGTGTTGATGGGGATTGCCTGTCCCTTTGTAGACATGGAATTTTAGGATCGTGTAGCCTGGCGGGTATTTTATCTGATCATACCAGCCCGGATACGGTTGCCCTGTTTTGACAACTTGGCCGGCTGCCTCATTTGCCTGGTGAACTCTTATTTGCTGAGCAATATAGTCATCCAGGGCAGCTTTAGAGATTGTTTCCTCTTTGGCTGTTGAAAGAGCCGGAGGTGGATTTGACGTTTCTCCTCTGTCATCTTCGAGGATAATCGGAGGATCTTCGGCTGGAGGATCCGGCTGTATCATCATCCCGACCATGTCTTGGAACAGAAGAGCCATTTTCTTTATATTGGCCGCTTGTTCCGCAGCCTCCTTATCCTTCTTTTCGAGCATTCTCCGAAGGAACTCCGTATCAGTCTCGTGTTCGCGACGTTGTTCTGATGACGTCTCCGAATTTTCTTTTGGCCCGGTGAGTGCGGCCATTGCAGTCAGCATCTCCTGGAGCTTTTGCTGCTGCTGTTCCTGGGCTCTTGTAAAGGATCGGGTGAGTGGTCGGTGGCTCATAGAAGCGCGGCTATCTTCCTTTCCGGATGCCATGTAAATAGTATGGACCACCATGCCCCCAGACTTAGGGCATTTGGGTTCAGTGCCTTTGACATTTGTCGCAGGCACGGGGATCTTCTCCGGCCTTCTTTTCTTATGAGTGGTCGAAGTTGAGGAGGGCGTCGCGGTGGGCACCCGAATAGCTTTCCGTGGCTTGGCAAGATGGCTTTCTTCTTGTTCAACCTTCGCCCTTTTCTGTCGGCGAGGGTAGTCTTGATCAACCACTGAGTTACGGACCTGCCACCAGACTTTGTAGATCTTGGAGGACAGCCGCTGAGGGGACTGCTCTGGTTTGGCTTCCGCAACATTCTCCACCGGAGGAGGAGATCTTTTCAGTACGGCGGTAGGAGAATTCCTACGCACCTTATTTAGCAGCTCAAAGCTATTCCCAGTTGGAACGGCAGCATTAATTTCCGTCGTCGGGGCTGGTGGAGTTAGCCCAGAAGGGGAGTTGCCTCCTGACTTCTTCACTCGATGCCAGTGGCGACGTCGAGCATGTCGAGCTAATGGAGTTGGCTCGGTGACAGGGATGGCCTTGTCTTGCCCTCTGTTCAGGTGAGGGGCCGTTGCTGGTGTCAGCCTGTTAAAGACTGATGTTCTTTGAGTAGCAGGAGCGGGAGTTGGGGCGGTCAGTCTTGTAAAGACCGACCACTTGGCAGGAGAAGCCGCCTTGACAACTTCAGGAGCAGGGTTGGTTACTCTCTTCGGAATAACCTTCTCTGGGATTGCAGGCTTCATTGGGGGCCCACAGGAATTTTGGCCCAATCTGGAGAAGACCGAGGCACCGGTGCTGGATGACCCGTTGAGAGGGGCCGCGGTAGCTGTAAGTCGATCGAAGACCGACTTCTTAGGAGCTTCTGGTACGGGCACGGGAGCGATGAAGCTCGTTGGCGGGAGCATGGTCCCGAAAACAATCCAGTAGTAGCCTGGATGATCTGTTCCACCGGCATCGTGAACAGGGACACCGCTTGAGGTCCATAAGCTACACCTCCAGGTGAGGTGGAACATAGGTTGCAGTTGCAGTTGCAGTTGGAACATCTTGCACATGTGGACGCCATTGATTCTTTACTTTCTGCAGCAAGCAAAATGCCAAATCTTAGTACCTTGAAATCCAAGGGCAACCATTGGCAAACCGCGATTGGTTCGCGAACACGACACACGAAGTGTGGAGTGGAAAGAGGAAAAGGTCCGACCGGGCGTGCCAGAATCTGTTCACTGCCGGAAGCCGGGAAGACTGGACGTCTTGCCTGAATCTGGGGTCAGATGCTAATTGGTGCTATCCGTCCACCTCTCCGAAGATGCCATGTTGATTTATGGCACCATGTATCGAAGGTTTAAACGGATGCGGCCGATGTAGCAGACTTCGTTAGATTCCCCCTCGTTTGAGGAGTTTTTGATTGTGGGGACGCTCTTCCCTGCAGGCGCAAGCCCCTGCAGTTAACTACGCTACCGCATCGTGGTAACAACTTTCTCCTTCTCCATATGGTCACTTCGTGTCGTGGGTGTTTGTTTTGTGTTTGGTTGCCAATGGATTGTATACGGAGACTAAGTTATGTTGTCGCCCGTAGGGCATGGACGAGTCCAAATCCGTATCTTTCTTAGATTTGGGTTTGGGGGGTTGTGTTTAAGGATGCGTTAGCCTTATTTGGGGCTAAGATCAACTTAAACGTTTGTTAAGGATACGTTAGTCTAATTTTAGACTTAGATCAACTTAACGGGATTGTTTAGATCCAACAAGAGAGCAATTGGGCTCTATTGTTTAGTTTAATGACATTGCGGTCGATAATTAGTTTAAGGACATTACGGTCCATTGTTAGTTTTAAGACATCGCGGTCGAGATTAAGGACATCCTAGTCCATGAGTTTAAGGATCTCACAGTCCGGTGTTAGTTTTAAGACATCACGGTCGAGGTTAAGGACATCATAGTCCGTGGATTTAAGGACTCCACAGTCCGATGTTAGTTTTAAGACATCACGGTCGAGGTTAAGGACATCATAGTCCGTGGATTTGAGGACTCCACAGTCCGACGTTAGTTTTAAGACATTACGGTCGAGATTAAGGACATCATAGTCCATGAGTTTAAGGACCTCACAGTCCGTTATTAGTTTTAAGACATCACGGTCAAGGTTAAGGACGTCATAGTCCATGAGTTTAAGGACCCCACAGTCCGTAGCAATGTGTGGTCGTCGGGACCCGTCACCTCTCTGACGACGTTGAGGGATTACAACGATAGATATCAGAGGAGTAAAGAGATGTACTCTCGAACCGGGTGTAAATTGATTGGAAGAGCAGTTGTGCTCGGTTCAATTTATATTGAGGACTTATGGCCAGAATTGGGCTAAGTCCAGTTGAAAATGTTTAACAATTTATTCATGTTCTGCCTATTAGGTTTTTACTTGGGCCCTGCCTTTTTATTAATGCATAGCATTGGGCTCTGCAATTAAATGCATAGCATTTATCAGGAGCAAGATAGTGGTCTGATAGTGCGCCGTGTGGCTTGTCAGGCGCTTTGCGCCAATCAAAAAGCGCATTGCGCTAGCGCATGTGAAGGTGACATGTGTCACGCTCAGCGCTAAGCGCAAGTCTGTTAGCGCACTGCGCTTTATGAGTGCGCTGCGCCAGTGAATGACACATGGCGCGCTCTGGCGCTATGCGCCAGTTTGTTAGCGCACCGCGCTTTATGAGTGCGCTGCACCAGTGAGTGACACGTGGCGCGCTCTGGCGCAGTGCGCCAGTCCAAGAGCGCAAAGGCGCAATTCGAGAGTGCAAAGTACTGTCCAATAGCGCAAAGCGCATTTTGATTAAATTAAGATCAAAGAACAAGTTTTTTTGTTCTGTTCTTCAAAAGAGGCATTGCCTCAAGATCCAAGAACCAAGATTCTTATTCTCATCAAAAGGCTGTGCCTTCATAGATCAAAAGATCTATGAATGAAGTAAATTACTTCTTTTTAATCTTTTATAATTAGATTTTTTTGATCTTTTTCTTTTTTATTGAAGATCTTGATCTTGTTCTTAGATCTTTGATCTTTTTAGAAGAGGTTTCTTCTTTTTGTGAGATGTTTTCATCTCTGTTCTTCAAGAAATATAAATTCTTTATCTTTAAAGATGAAGAAAATGATATTCTTTCTTCAAAGGCTTGCCTTTCTTTCTCTTTGAGTTTTTTCTCAAAGTTTGCAGAGGGTTCTCTCTATATGAGACTTGAAGTCTTGGGGCCTTTATATAGGGCCAATTGATTTGTTAAGTTAGTTACAGAGATCTTTCTCTGATTGATCTGGGGATATTTCCCCACCGTTGGATCTTTGATCCTAAGGCCTCTGTTTTACAGAAAATAATCTTCTTGTTTTAATGCGATTGGAAAGATCTTTCTAGAACAGAATTTTAATTCTGATTACTTAAAAATTTATTATTTAAATTCCAGTGCTGGCGCAATTGGCGCTAGCACGCCTGCGTTTGACACGTGGCGCGCAGCGCAGTGCAACTGCGCTAGCGCGCCTGCGTTTGGCACGTGGCGCGCAGCGCAGAGCGCAAGGAATCTGAAGCGTAGCTTCATTTTTAGAATTTGAATTTTGAAACAGAGCTTTGCTCTGATTGGGGGTGCGCTGCCTAGGGCGCGGCGCTTCTGGCGCTGGTGTGTCTGCTTTTGACACGTGGCGCACAGCGCGCAACGCAAGGAATCTGAAGCGTTGCTCCAATTTTTGAATTTTGAAATTCAAACAGAGCTTTGCTCTGATTGGGGGAAACACCAGGGATCAAATCCCTCATCAAGAGGCGACCGAGCGGCTACCCTGCTCGGTCATCCTTGGCTGGTAGCTCCTTACCCGCAGCGTCAGGGACCAAAGCCCTCATCGAGAGGCGACCGAGCAGCTACCCTACTCGGTCATCCCTGGCTGGTAGCTCCTTACCCGCAGCGTCAGGGATCAAAGCCCTCATCAAGAGGCGACCGAGCGGCTACCTTGCTCGGTCATCCCTGGCTGGTAGCTCCTTATCCGCAATGCCAGGGATCAAAGCCCTCATCAGGAGGCGGCCGAGCAGCTACCCTGCTCGGTCATCCCTGGCTGGTAACTCCTTACCCTCAACGCCAGGGATCAAAGCCCTCATCAGGAGGCGGCCGAGCAGCTACCCTTCTCGGTCATCCCAGGATGGTAACTCCTTACCCTCAAAGCCAGGGATCAAAGCCCTCATCAAGAAGCGGCCGAGCGGCTACCCTGCTCGGCTATCCCTGGCTGGTAGCTCCTTACCCGCAATGCCAGGGATCAAAGCCCTCATTAAGAGGCGGCCGAGCAGCTACCCTGCTCGGTCATCCTTGGCTGGTAGCTCCTAACCCGCAACGCCAGGGATGAAAGCCCTCATCAAGAGGCAATTGAGCGACTACTCTGCTCAATCATCCCTGGCTGGTAGCTCCTTACCCGCAACGCCAGGGATCGAAGCCCTCATCAAGAGGCAGCCGAGCGGCTACCTTGCTCGGTTATCCGTGGCTGGTAGCTCCCTACCCTAAAACGCCATGGATCAAAGCCCTTGCCAAGAGGCACCGGGCAATAACCCTGCTCGGCCCGTCCTTAAGGATCAAAGCTCTATCCAAGAGGCACCGGGCAGTAACCCTGCTCGGCCCGTCCTTAGTGAACCTCTTACGGCCCTTCCCGCGCTAAGGATCAAAAGTCCTCGCAAGAGGCAACCGGGCCCGCTCTTGCTCGGTTATCCCTGGCTGGTAGCTCCTTACTCCAAAACGCCAAGGATCAAAGCCCTCGCCAATAGACACTGGGCAGTAACCCTGCTCGGCCCGTCCTTAAGGATCAAAGCCCTCGCCAAGAGGCACCGGGCTGTAACCCTGCTCGGCCCATCCTCAGTAGGCCTCTTACGGCCCCTCCCGCGCTAAAGATCAAAATCCCTCATCAAGAGGCAACCAGGCCCGCCCTTGCTCGGTTATCCCTGGTTGGTAGCGCTCTACCCTACAACGCCTAGGATCGAAGCCCTCACTGAGAGGCAGCCGAGCGACTACCCTGCTCGGTTATCCCTGGCTGATAGTTCCCTACCCCACGACGCCGGGATCAAAAGCCCTCGCTAAGAGGCAGTCGGGCCTGCCCGTGCTTGGTTATCCCTGGCTGGTAGCGCTCTACCCTATAACGCCTGGGATCGAAGCCCTCACCGAGAGGCAGCCAAGCGGCTACCCTACTCGGCTAACCCTGGCTGGTAGTTCCCTACCCCACGACGCCGGGATCAAAAGCCTTCGCCAAGAGGCAGCCGGGCCCATCCTTGCTCGGTTATCCCTAGCTGGTAGTTTCTACCCCACAACGCCAGAGATCTAAGCCCTCGCCAAGAGGCAACTGAGTAGCTTTATTGCTGGTTCATCCTTAGTAGGCCTCTTACGGCCCCTCTAGCGCTAAGGATCGAAGCCCTCGCCAAGAGGCAATCGAGCAGCTACCCTGCTCGGTCATCCATGGCTGGTAGTTCGTTGCCCACCAACGCCAAGGATCAAAGCCCTTGCCAAGAGGCCACCGAACAGCTACCCTGCTCGGCGCATCCCCAGCGGGCAACCTCCTACCCATCAGACGCTGAGGATCCGAAGCCCTCTTCGCGAGGCCGCCGAGTTTCTTCCTGCTTGGCGCATCCCCAGCGGGTAGCCTCTTGCCCATTAGATGCTGAGGATCTGAAGCCCTCTTCGTGAGGCCGCCGAGTTTCTTCCTGCTCGGCGCATCCCCAGCGGGCAGCCTCCTGCCCATCAGACGCTGAGGATCCGAAGCCAGGCCTCCGAGTTTCTTCCTGCTCGGCGCTGTTCTCCTCTGAAACACGGAGACGCGACCGCGTAGGTCCGTCTTGCTTGAATTTCGGGGTAGATGCTAATTGGTGTTATCCGTCCACCTCTCCGAAGATGCCAAGTTGATTTATGGTACCATGTATCGAAGGTTTAAACAGATGCGGCCGCTGTTGCAGACTTTATCAGATTCCCCCTCGTTTGAGAGGTTTTTGATTGTGGGGGCGCTCTTCCCTGCAGGCGCAAGCCCCTGCAGTTAATTACGCTACCGCATCGCGGTAACAACTTTCTCCTTCTCCAGATGATCACTTCGTGTCGTGGGTGTTTGTTTTGTGTTTGGTTGCCCATGAATTGTATACGGAGACTAATTTGTGTTGTCGCCCGTAGGGCGTGGATTATTCCAAATCCGTATCTTCTTAGATTTGGGTTTGGGGGTTGGGTTTAAGGATACGTTAGCCTCATTTGAGACTAAGATCAACTTAAACGTTTGTTAAGGATACGTTGGTCTAATTATAGACTAAGATCAACTTAACAGGATCGTTTAGATCCAACAAAAAAGCAATTGGACTCTATTGTTTAGTTTAGGGATATTGCGGTCGATTAGTTTAAGGACATTACGGTCCATGGTTAGTTTAAAGATATCATGGTCGAGGTTAAGGACATCATAGTCCGTGAGTTTAAAGACCTCACAGTCAAGGTTAAGGACATCATAGTCCGTGAGTTTAAAGATCCCACAGTCAAGGTTAAGGACATCATAGTCCGTGAGTTTAAAGACCCCACAGTCAAGGTTAAAGACATCATAGTCCGTGAGATTAAAGACCCCATAGTCAAGGTTAAGGAAGTCATAGTCCGTGAGTTTAAAGCCCTCACAGTCAAGGTTAAGGACATCATAGTCCATGGGCTTAAGGACCCCACTGTCCATGAAATGTGTGGTTGTCGGGACTCGTCATCTCTCTGAAGACGTTGAAGGATTACAACGACAAATATCAAAAGAGTGAAAAGATATACCCTCGAACCAAAGTGGATTGGGTGATCTATAATCCAATTTGGAACTAAGATCAATTAATTAGATTATGAGCACATTGGCTCAGTTAAATCTGAATTGAGGACTTATGGCCAGTTTGGGCTAAGTCCAATTAGATATTGGCTCTTTGTTGGACCATTAAACATTTGTCTGGGTTCAAGCCCACATTATTTTAGCAATGCTAAACCAGAGTTTGAGGGCTCTGATACATTTTTGTTTTTGACTGAGCATTAAACATTGTAGTTCTGAGTTTTACTCAACTTTGAAATTTAGTTAAAGGAGAGGTTTTTGCCTCTGGAAACTTAGCCAATTTGGCCAAGATTGGCTTTAAAATAGTGTTAAACACTAGAGGACAGCAGTGTTAAACACTGGAGACGAAATACTCAAAATAATGTTAAACACTAGAAAGGAAGGGGTCACGTGGGGGCACGTGAGGGCACCCAGCGGTGGGGCCAGATCTCCTTTACTTTGTTCTCAGAACTGCAAATAAGTGTTAAACACTTTTAGTTTTCATAGCCATCAGGTGTGGGCACGTGATGGGTACTCATGCATTGATTTATTAGAATGTTTATTCGGGATCACGTGAAGACACGTGAGAGCGCCCAAAACCAGCATTGCCTTTGCTTTTATTTTCTTTATTTTGGAAATCACGTGGGAGCACGTGAGGCATTGCCTCCAAGCTGTTTTCTTCTCATTTTGGGGGATTTGTTCAGGGTTACGTGGGGGCACGTGACCTAGCTTTATTCTTTCTTTCTGATCACTGCGGATTGGGGTCACGTGTCATCATGTGACCAATGTTCTTTACGTGCATTGAGATCTTTCAAGTCTCTTTATTTTAAGAATTAAATTCTCTATAAGGTTAAACCCTAATTATGTTTTTAGAGGAATTAAATTCCTATATATGCGGAAGAATTTATGTAGGGTTACACCCTGATTCTGTCTTGGAGGAATTAAATTCCTGTGAGTTTGGGAGAATTGAATTCTCATATAGGGTTAAACCCTAGTTTTATATTGGAGGAATTAAATTCCTGTGAGTTTGGGGGAATTAAATTCTCATATAGGGTTAAACCCTAGTTTTATCTTGGAGGAATTAAATTCCTGTGAGTTTGGGAGAATTAAATTCTCTAAACTCAATTCTCCTTCTAAATTTTGGATCTGCATGACAGAATCTTCCCGATGAGAATTAAATTCTCAACCTGTGGGGAGATTTGCTTCTGCAGATCTTCAACCAGAGGAAGAACTAAGTTCTTTTACAGAAGAGTTAAACTCTTAGATTGAGAATTAAATTCTCTTTCTGTTTTATGAAGCTTTGATCCCTTTCCCTTTTCTCACCTAGGGTTTTCTTTTCTTGAGAATTGAATTTTCCTTTCTTTTCTCTCTGCTATTTTCCTTCAGAAAATTTCGAGATCTCAAAATTCTATATGCTTCTTCTCTTCTTAGCTCCTATTTATAGGAGAAGGAAAAGAATCAATTTGTTTAGTGGATCTTTTATTGAAAGATTTTGTTTGTTTTTCGTAACTAATATGATCTTTTAGATCACTCGGTGAATTTTATTCACCATTGGATTTTTAATCCAGAAGATATTCTGTTTGTTATTTTTGGTGAAATTTAGGGAGATCTTTCCTTGTATACAATCTTTCCATAAATTGGTGATTTTTTAATCACCATTGGATTTTTAATCCAACGGTGCTCCACTTTACAGAGCATGATCCCTTTTTGTTTGTTTGGAAAGATTTAAAGAAATAGTTTCCCAGTTAGGGTCTTTGATTTCCCTTAATTAGAATTTTAATTCTATTAACTCATTAAGGCTTTTAAAGCCCGTCACGTGTTGGCACGTGATCCCAACGTTTGACCATTCAAATAGAATTCAATTCTATCAATTAAAGAGCTGGGGGACCTGTCACGTGTTGGTACGTGATCTTCTTTTATTCAGAATTTAATTCTGCCTTTTAACAAAACTAAAGGACCGTCACGTGTGAGCACGTGATGCCCCATTGGGGTCTTTCCTTAGCTATTTTGTTTACACTTTTGTTTGATTTAGAATTTAATTCTATAAATTGGAGATCATAGGGAACTATCACGTGTCAACACGTGACCCTTGGTCACGTGTGAGCACTTGATACCTCATTGAGGTATTTCCTAATTTTTATCAGGGAACAGGTGCATCCCCAGTGGGCAGCCTCCTGCCCATTAGACACTGAGGATCCGAAGCCCTCTTTGTGAGGCCGCCGAGTTTCTTCCTGCTTGGCGCATCCCCAGCGGGCAGCCTCCTGCCCATCAGACGTTGAGGATCCGAAGCCCTCTTCGTGAGGCCGCTGAGTTTCTTCCTGCTCGGTGCATTCCCAGCGGGCAGCCTCCTGCCCATCAGACGCTGAGGATCTGAAGCCCTCTTCGCGAGGCCGCCGAGTTCCTTCTTGCTCGGCGCATCATCAGCGGGTAGCTTCCTACCGTACAAAGACACGGATCTAAGACCCGCCGATTAAATTCATACTCAACGCGCGATCAGCGTCTCAACTCCGGCAAAGGGAGGATACCGACCTTCCCACACTCGTCCTTCGTTCGACTCAAACTCGATGCGCGACAACAAGAACACCGTGTCGTCCCTGAACAATCCACCACGAGGAATTACCAGCGCCAAGCTGCACAGAAAGAACCAAGCAGTCCACTCTTGACCCGACCCACAAATAGATCGGAACGAGAGTGGGGGGCTAATGATGATGCTCAATAACGGTAATTCCTTAGATCATGACACGTGGCGGATGACGTGTCATATGCGTATACCAGTTAGGCCCCTGAGGGCTACGGAGGGGGAACCGGTGTGCTACAGTGGGGGCTTCCTTCGAACCCCGTCTCCGAGGTTGCACCCCACTCCTCGCCCCCGAGCACTTCAGCAGCCACGCCAGCCGTCCCTTTGCTATACTCCGAGCCTCCCTTCGGGCTGAGCTTTCTCGCCCTCCCGGCTCGCCTCCGAGCCATCCTCCGGCCCGAGGAGTCTCCCGACCTTCGGTGGCCTTCCAGACCACCCACAACTCACCTCCGAGCTGCCACAGAATTGGCCTCCTCGGCCCTCTTAGCTCATCTCCGGGCTACCGCAGAACCGAGATACCTCGGCTCTCCCGCTCGTCCGCGAGCTCTCCCGCCGAGGTCATCTTCCTCGGTCTCATCGACTGATCAACAGCACCGCTCACAGGCGCAACCGCCATCCTGCGAATCTCGCTATGCGCGAGATATCTGCCGGCCACATCTCACGTTCCCATCATGATCTCCCATTAACGAGCCTGTCTCACCATTAATGTGAGATCCCGCTCATCATGCGGGCGTGACATCGGGAGCGTAACAACCGGCGTGATTCTCGCGCCTGTCCTGCCTGCTGCCACCGCTATATAAACCCATTCTTCAGACGGTTCAAGTAAGTCATTTTTACTCCATTAAGCCGTTACTTTGCTCGGATTTTCTTTCTAACTTGGCTGTCGGAGGGTCTTCGGTGGTACAATCACCTCGGGACTTTCTTGCAGGTAGCTCGGCAACAACAACCTCAAACCCATTGAGATCCACACGCTTCAGGAGCCTACCTCCGGATCCAATCTCAGCCGTCCATCGCCGCTGTCAGCAGATCAACGGAAGGTAACATCTTGGCGTGATCCAAGTCCCGCCAACTCCTGTTATCGTGAGGTAAAAAAACCGGAAATGTCGTGCAAAAAGTAACGGAAGAAAATGTTCAATTGTTGGTGGATAATCCAAGAGAGGAGAAATTCCGTCTTTTTCAGAGTTTGCTAAGAAGAAGTTAAGCGAGTCTCGGAAGAGGGCAGTGGAGTCAGAGAGAAGCAATACAGAGAAGAAGACGAGGCAAAGATAACTATATGATTAAGATCCTCATTGTCTTTTCCTTTTCTTTTTAACCGGTTAAAAAATGATCATTGTAGTTATTCTTTTAATGTTTAAAATGTTAAATTGAATGTAGATCTATTTGAAGTTTTGCTTGCATACATTTTCTTTGAAGTTTATGGGAACATTGGAGATGAAATAGACTATATCATTCCAAAGATGGATAATGTTTCCATGGAATCTCTATTTGACAGTACAAAGTAAAGCTGGTTATCTAACGTTCTTGTTTGTTTAAGCACAAACGATTTGAAGTGAAATAGGAACCAAGACTTTTTTAGAAGGGTGTTGATTCTTCTATTGAATCTCAACCGTCGTCATATCAAACTATGGATCGCCGAAAATCGGTTTACAACTCAAATGATTATGTTAATCCTTAATCATGACAACAAGGTTATGAGATGTTGAAGTTTTTGCCTTTTAACTAAACCGGTAAACGTGATATGTAAGCATAATAGAAAGGCGGTCAATACCAAATTTTATGTTATGCTATCAAGACGTAGAAAAAAAAAAGGAAAAAATAATATGTAAAAACTTCTACACCCAAATAATCCGATCTATTATATAATATATTCATGATATTTGTATACACACATATGGAAATTAATGCCAATGATCGATACATATCAAACTATGGATCGCCGAAAATCAGTTTCTAACTTAAAATGTCCAATGATTATGTTAATCCTTAATCATGACTATAAGGTTATGAGATGTTGATGTGTTTGCCTTTTAACTAAACCAGTAAACTTGATATGTAAGCATAATAGAAAGACGGTCAATGCCAAATTTTATGTTATGCTATCAAGACGCAGGAAAAAAAAAGAGGAAAAAATAATATGTAAAAACTTCTACACCCAAATAATCCAATCTATTATATAATATATTCATGATATTTGTATAAATGCCAATGTCGATGCATATCAAACTATGGATCGCCGAAAATCAGTTTCTAACTTAAAATGTCCAATGATTATGTCAATCCTTAATCATCAATGTTATGAGATGTTGATGTTTTTGCCTTTAACTAAACCAGGAAACGCGATATGTAAGCATAATCGATACATATCAAACCATGGATCGCTGAAAATCAGTTTCTAACTTAAAATGTCCAATGATCATGTTAATCCTTAATCATGACTACAATGTTATGAGATGTTGATGTTTTTGCCTTTAACTAAACCAGGAAACGCGATATGTAAGCATAATAGAAGGCGATTGACGTCATGTTATCAAGGCGCATAGGGGAAAAAAAGGAAAAATAAAATGTAAAAACTTTTGCAACCAAATAATTGATCAATTATATAATATATTCATGATATTTGTATACACGCACATGGAAATGCCAATGATCATACGCAAAAACGCACATTGATGACCCCATAAAACACCCCTCCCTATATATCAACTAGCTTGAAATTTTCCAGATATCGTCTTTGTACACATACTCGGCCTTCAACCTTCTGCTACTCATATCCGGCGTAACCTTCATGCATCTCTCGCGCATGCAGATGTACCCCGATGGCGGATGCGCTGGTTCATCGGTTCCTTCTGCTTTCGCGGTGAGACTAACTGACGTCATCAAAAATATGAACATGAGAGCTGTTGCCATGGCCTTGTTGTTAGCCATGAGAGAGAGTTTGAAGGAGGTGCATGCCATGTCGAGCTAAGAATGGGATTAATACATAATATACCTGTTCATGCCAGCTTAGTTTTGTTTTTGTTTTTGTTGAGATTGCATGGGTATGGGAATAGATAAAGTTTGGATTACACTATTTTTAGGTGATAATGGGGTGAACGAGAGGTTTGAGCTGGTTTGTTTGAGTTGGCATGGCTGTTATCAATGGCTGTTGTTGTGGTGATGAACTGAGTTTCATAACATTTTTACTATCCGGGGTCCTATGTTAGGTTATCTCTGTCTCTACTATCATAATATCACGGGAATTTTTAAAATGAAATTGCCGATTCAATTCACATGCAGAAATACATGTTATATTTGCTCAGCGGTGGTGATAATGAGGCTTTAGTTCGTGCATATCTAGCTATCTTTCAGATTGAATGGAATGTTATATATATTTGCTCAATTTGAATAGTCATGTTTGCTAATTACAGGAGTGAAACCATTGTTTCCGTTTGCTCAGCGGCTATGTGAAGTTGAATAATTACACAACAGAAGATGTAAAAACCAATACAGAACATTGTAAGAAATCTTACGATTGTAATTTTGAATAGAGTGGCACTACACGACACGCCGCTGCAAATTGCTTTACGCAACACACCCAACATGGGTGTGGGTCTCGTAGCCGGCGTGTGGGCCCACACGCATGAGCTGGGTGTGCAGCGCAGCGACCCTTTACTCCATAACTTTTTAGTAAGCTTTAAATTCTCAAAAAGTAAAAGGGGTCAGTGAAATCGAGTTTGTACCAAGAGAAATTATTTAATATGCTAGAAGCGGTGCATCCAGACATTAAAAAGGGACAGCTAGATAGAACTTTTCAAGGGCACTTGGTACATGTTGGTGGGACCCTGGCTCTAATTCTTTCTCTCTCGTCAATCCAAAATTTTGAAAGCATTCCATAATTTTGTGTTTGGCTGTGGAATTTGGATTTATAGGATTTCTTTGTATTTTATGGGGAACACCACAAAACAAGAATCCTTAAATCCTAAAATAATTGGAGAATTTGTAAGTATTTAGCACTATTCATTGTACTTTTAGATGGGACCCGGTACTTTATTTATTTAATAATTCTCTCTCTATCTATCTCTCTCTAAGGGGCTGTTTGGTTGCAGGATTATGGAATTTGGATTCCAAAAATAGTACGGTTGAAATTTTTGGATTTGATAATTTGTTGTTTGGTTGGTTTTGGATTTCTAGTATTGGATTTGTAGATCCTTGTAATCTTTGTTTGGTTGTTGGAAAAAAATGGGATTTGGATTTGAGGATTTTAGAGAGAGATAGAGAGAGAGGATTGTTAAATAAATAAAGTGCATGGGCCCCATCTAAAAGTACAATGAATAGTGCCAAATCCTTGAGAATCCTTGAAAATTTTTAGGATTCATGAATCCTTCTTTTGTGGTGGGCCCCCCCATATAAAACAAAGGAATCCAAGAAATCATAATCTTGCAACCAAACACAAAATTGTGGAATCCTAGGATTCCACAATCCAAAATCCAAATCCAAACCCATAATCCTGCAACCAAACAAGCCCTAAAATTCTCAAATTCAAATCCCACTTTCTTATCAGCAACCAAACAAAGATTATAAGGATCTACAAATCCAACATTAGGAATCCAATGCCAACCAAACAACAAATTACCAAATCCAGAAATTTCCAGCCGTACTATTTTAGAATCCAAATTTCACAATCTTGCAACCAAATAGCCCCTCAGGACATTTCTTTATAGCAAACCAAAAATAAAAAATAATTAAAAAAACACTTTAAAAAATAGTTATGAAAAAAGACCATCTTTTGCCTCGTAGAAGTCACGTCAGCGCCAGCTCGATGCTGGCGTGGAATAAAAAAAATAAAATTTATGGGCGCAATTTCAAACTGCGCCGATAGCATTTGTATGGGACGCAGTTTGAAGTTGCGTCCCATACATTTGTTATGGACGCAGTTTATAACTGCGTCCAATACATTTGTATGGGACGCGGTTTCAAATTGCGCCAATAACATTTGTATGGGACGCGGTTTCAAATTGCGCAAATAACATTTGTATGGGTCCCATTTTAAAAATGCGTCCCATGCAAATGTAAAAGGGCAAATGTATGAGGCACAGTTTAGAACTGTGCCGCATATAAATTTTATGGGCACAGCTTGAAATTGCGTCCATAAATTTTTTTTTTATTCCACGCTAGCGCTGAGATGGCGCTGACGCGGCGTCTGCGTGGCAAAAAATGGTCTTTTTTTTGTAATTATTTTTAAAATTTGTTTCTTTATAATTATCATTTAAATTTGGTTTACTATCAAAAATTGTCGTTCCCTTTACCCTCTCTCTAATTTCATTTCCCGCTCTCTCGCTTGAAAAATGAGGAGAGATTTCGATTTCAGATCTCTTCGTCTTCTTCCCTCGCGAGGTAAGCAAATCTAGGGTTTCGAAAATTGAAAAACACTAAGATTGCATGTAATTTAACATCATTTTATCGAACTTTTCTTTCAATTTATGCTGCAATCGGTTGAAATTCCTTTAATTTTATTCGCTTTGTTTTTATAATCGCTACTGTTATCTGAATTCTTTTCGATTTCGAGATCATACTGTGAAAATATATTAAATCTGTATGTTGCCTATATTGATCCCAAATGCTCGCAAGAGATTTCTAGATTTTTTATTTTGATTTTAGATGCTCGCAAGGGATTTGTTGGAATCACAAGGTAATATCTTCTATTGGCCTGTGGATTCTCAATTATCATTTTTGTTGTGTAGTTGATAGACGATTGTTTTCTTGTGTAGTTGATAGGCGACAATTCTTAGATAGTAAGGACAAGAAACAAGCCTTTTGTAAAATATATTTTGAGTTGGATATATGAAAGCTTCTCCTATCATTCTTGTTTAAGCCAGCATTTCGTGTCTGTTTGATTAAAACATTACATATAAGTCCCCCACATGCTTTATAACCTTTTAATAATCACTCTGGGTGAATGTTACAATACATAAACCCACTTGAGCTTCAAACAAAAACAAACAGAGGGAAAGTATCCACACTGCAGTAGTACTATTAGGGTTTGAATGATAGCCGTGATGACTTTTATCGATCATCTGGAGCTGTATTTTGTACTTTATTTATGATGATCATGTAATTAACAGTGAACAGGACTCATAGCGATGACGAAATAAGAAGATACTATATAGCTGAATGCATGTAAAACTTTAGTGTAAAGTTAGCTGCAAAGAGTTTTCATCAAGAAATTTCTGTTAACCATATACTAATTTGTTCTAACCAGTTATCGTGGAGTTTTGTTGCCTTAACATAGCAGTGAAGTTGAACATAATTATGTATTTGACCGCTATGATTTGCTATAATTGGACATGGGTTGCAAAAGTCTTAGATGCTAGTAGACATGAGAAAGTTTTTCAGGATTGTTAGTAAACAGACAGATCAAATCCTTCAGCTCTCTACTTCACCATAAATCTCTCGTTATACAGGCATAAAAATCTACCAAACTATCTAGAAGAGAGCTATAAGACTATTATTAGTTTTGGCATAGCCATCAAGAATTCCTTTAGCACAAAAATTACGGATTATGTTTCAGTGCTAGTACATGAGACACTTTAGATGCGCAAAGGTTCAACTCAAATTGATGATATACATTTAGAGCAACAAAACAATATTGCCAATGAAATAGATTGAACCAATACTAACTGTCTTACGGAGCATGTTATTTTCCATCAAGATATTCTCACCATCAAGGCATCAATGTACTTATAAGATATAAACCAATCCCTGTAATCAAGAATCCACTCATTTTATGAGCCAGCAAAGAACTTGTGAGGTAGAAGTTTCTTTCTCGACACTTGCAACTTTGGTGTTCTCATCGTGATACTTCCTCCTAACATCCTTTTTTATTTTGCATTGAGCTTAGAGCAATGGGCTTTATATGTCCAAATTTGTGACGATATTAACACAATTCTTCTTGATCAAGATGCTGATCTAGATTTATATCTAGACTTATCCCTATCAGAACTCTCACTTCCGCCGAGTGGCGCCGATTGACACTTTTATAGAAAGTGTCAAGTTTTTCATCGAGCATGCTATTAATAAAGTACTCAAATGAAGGTGTTAGTGAACTAAACAAAATAATGGCTTGATACTCTTCAATATTAAAGCTATATTTTCATGTCCATAATAATTTAATTAAATTCATCTAAGTGGTCTTAAATGAATGTGCATCTCTTTTATGTGAAGGGACAATGCTTCAAATCATGCTTATCTTTCTAGTCTTCATCATGTACAAGCTTTGTAATGTGAGTCACAAACTGTAACGTCCAAATTCCCGGAATACGGAAATATGGGTCGAAACCGCCAGTGTTCGTAGACAAGGGGAAATCGCCTTGTCATAGTTACATCTAAGACTTTAACTAAACCTGTATGATAATATCCAAGATATAATACTAATATCATGCTGCAAGAATAACTAGTAATATCAAAAAATGGAATCACAAAATGATGATAGATCCAGTAAAATATCCATGAAAGATAAAAGATCCGAATAAACGAAATACATGATCCAAAATGATGATACATCACTCCTAACGTACTGCGGGGGCGCATATTCTAATAGCAACTGAGATAAAATAGAAATAAACTTACAAATTCTACTAATCTGTAGCAAACTCCTGATAGTCATTCTAATCCTGTTTTGTCTGTGAATCAATCTCTAAACCTGTGATGACAAGTCCCAGAGATGTCAGAACATCCTAACAAGTACCCAATCTTAATAGTGTGTATGCGTGTGATAGCATGAATATATGAGTGTAGTGAAGCCCGTATGCACAAGTAGATATAGATATGCAGCAATATAAAGCCGACAGCAATATGAAGCAAGCATGCAAACATGTCAAGTCGGTCAAATCATATCCTGGTTGGTGACTAAAATGGTAATCTAAGTTTGAGTGTGTACATCAACCACTGCAGGAATATTCCCATCTCAAGGGTAGGGTCCAAGGGGCAAGGAAATACGGGCCCAACTGTGGAATGAACAGGTGACTGTATAAAGCCCGGTACCGGCAACAGTAACATATGAACTTTTAAAGCTCGGTACTTGCTAATGAACAAGTGACCGATAGTCCGGTATGAATCCAATGACCGATATAGCCCGGTACGAGCTGTATGAACAAGCGACCGATATAGCCTGGTACGAGCTGCCGGTAATGAGACTCCTGAGATCCTGTTGATCGAACACACACTCAAACTATTCCAACACCCCGCGTAGTTATAACCAACATGACAGTAAACTGAATCACTAATTAGGAATGCCGACTAGACAGACACTTGTAATATCATGTTAGTTGTACGGAAATGGAATTGTAATAGTATAGATTGTGTCGTGGCATGTAATTCAACATTCTAAATAGAGATCTCGTTTTAGTATGAGTAGACTGGAATAATGAGTAGTCATGGCATGTCAAGTAGATTAATTATAATATAACAGCGTCCATAAACAGGAATAACATGTTTGGGTTGTTCAAGCATGTCGACAAAATAGTCTCAAGTAAAATATTAAATATAGACGATATGATATGATAAAAGAAATGTAAACAAGATTCTACATAATCCTAGTTTATTTATTGCATCAGATATAAGCTAGAACATGATTTAAATTGTTAATCATAGTTAAATAGGAATGAAAAATTATAGATGCATAAAACGGATAGTGGTAATAGTATAATTACAAGATAGTAGTAAGTAAGATAAAATACATGATAGATTGACTAGTCATCATATAAGTGCTAGTAATAAGTTTTATAATCATGTGATATCAGAAAGTATTAATACAAATTATAGTGTCAATATAATTTATATGATTAAGGCACATAGAGTGCAGTGATATTATAAGGAGCGGTAGTGTAGAAAGTTCAATTTTTATATATTAAATATTAAGCCCAGAGCATTTATTGATTAACAGTAATAATTGTATATTTTTATGTTTTAGATTAGGATATAAGTGTTGACATTTTCATATTAGTGTATACCAATGTAGTTACAACAGAAATATATAATTACTTATAAACCTTTTTATATATTAAACCACATTTACATATTAATAATTATTTTATTACGCTTGCACTTTTACAGTTGTTCACGTAATGAATGGATTAATGGGTGCTCTAGATCTTAGGGTTTTTCATCATGTGTACATATATTATAGGATATATTAATGAAGCAGCATAATATTATAATTTTATTTAAACATTGTAAATTAATAATTTATTTAGAGAATTGTCGATATTGCCGAGATTGGAAGGGCAAGAGATATCACCGAGCGACCAGTCTAGATATCTAGGTTCCATCATCCAAAAGAATGGAGAGATCGATAGTGATGTTAATCAAAAGATCCAAGCTGGTTGGTTGAAATGGAGGAGTGCAACAAGGATTTTGTGTGATCGTAACTTTCCGTTAAAATTGAAAGGGAAGTTTTATCGGAGCGCTATTTGGTCTGTCTATTATATGGTATAGAATGCTGGGCTTCTAAGAAGCATCATACACAGAAGATGCACGTAGTGGAGATGCACATGCTTCGTTGGATGTGCGGTAACACTAGAAACGATAAGGTGCGAAATGAGAATATTCATGCAAAAGTTGGTGTAGCATCT
The DNA here is from genome assembly GCA_030015575.1 of Agapanthus africanus. Taxonomy (NCBI): domain Eukaryota; kingdom Viridiplantae; phylum Streptophyta; class Magnoliopsida; order Asparagales; family Amaryllidaceae; genus Agapanthus; species Agapanthus africanus. Next base: position 799,574,151 of record CM057340.1, read on the forward strand.
GTGGAGGAGAAGATGCGGAAAAACCGGCTAAGATGGTTTGGTCATGTGCGACGCAGACCTATGGAAGCACTGGTTCGACGAATAGATACTCTCGATATGGGCAATGACAAAAGGGCAAAAGGGAGACCGAAGAAAACATGGATGGAGGTGATACGAAACAATATGGTTGCCAAAGGACTCAATGAAAGTATATTGTTCGATAGGAGTGAGTGGAGGCGGAGGATTCATGTGCTGGACCCGACGTGATTCTCATGTTGGTTCATGCAGCCTACCCCATATGCTTGGGATAAAAGGCTCAGTCGTTGTTGTTGTTGTCGATATTGCATCGAATAAAATAGAGAGCAAAAGTACTTGTCTCGGAGACGAAAAACACGACGACAAGAAGCAAATCTCTAAACTTTGATGGCTCGACTAATTTTGAAGAAAAAAATATTGTGATGGGAAAGAGAGAGAGTAATATATATATATATATATATATATATAGGGAGAAGAGGGTGATATAGAAAGGAGAGAGATAGATGTTTCTGTTAGAAAGAGTTTGTGATTGAAGAGAGAAATATGATTTTGAAAAGAGAAAAATTATGAAAGAGGAGAGCTTTGGGGGCCGGGTTAAAATGTATTAGAGAGGAAAGTTGATAGGAAAGAGAAAAATTGATTTGATAATTGGAAATAAAAAGATATATGTATGTATATGTATATGTATATGTATGTATATGTATATGTATATGTATATATATATATATATGTATATTGTATATGTATGTGTATATATGTATATGTATGTGTGTGTGTGTATATATATATATATATATATATATATATATATATATGATGAGTTAGTTTAGGGATATAATATATATGGAGAGAGAAGATTGGTTTATATGGGAAGGAAAGAGATAATGATAATGAATATATTTAAGGTTGTTATAAGGTAGAAGGATAAAATATTGATAAGAGAGAATTGATAGGGGAGAGAGAGATAGAAACCATTGTTGTAAAGAGATAGGAAAATATTGGGAAGAGAGAATTATATTTAAAGAGAGATCTAAATACTGTTAAAGTGATTTAATTATGTGGGAGTTTGTAAATGTTGTTTGGTGTGTGTCTATATATATTAGTTTAAATATGTATATGCTTAAAATAGGTATAGGTTTGTTTGGAGAGGTAAAATATATAGATTAGTTTAAAATATGATATGGTTGTATAAATAGGTTAGGGTTGGTTTAAAAGAGATAAAATACTACTAAATTTAGCAAAACAATTTTCTAAATGTTAAATATCATAATTACTTAGACAACTATAATATATTTGGTTACATAAATTAATATTTGAAAATATATTAGATGCGAATTAAAATAAGAGGTTAATAAGTTATCAAACAAATTTAAATACTAAATATATTTTGTTAAAACAATCATATTATTATTATTATCTATTTAGTTACAAAACTAAAGTAGACAATAAGATATTATAAGTATATTAAAATATTATACTATTTGATTAGAAAACAATTTCTAAATACTAATTATCATTTAATTAAAAAACATAGAAAACCGTAATTATATGTTTTATCTTAACTAAAAATATTAAACTCCGATAATAAAAATAATAATTTTATTTGAGAAAAAAATTAAATTGATACTATTATTATACTGCACCGAAGTTGTAGGTTGTTACACAAACGAAGTTCGTTTCTGTTACATCCCCTAGAATCTCATCGGCCAAACTAAGCTGTATGTCATTGCCTGCCTTCATCTCTAGCTAGTTCTTTCATCTATCATGGATTTGGGTAACTTGTCCGTTAATGACAAAACTTTTAACAATCTATGTTGCACCGTAACTTAGGCATGGAGATTAAGGAGACAATAATAATTACCCTTATGCTCGATAATGAAGAGCGTTGCGAAGACCCAATCATGCATTGAATTTCCCTCTACAGAGGTGGATATACGAATGTTAACCGGACACTTTGCATATTAACTGCTTATATATGCCAGCCATCGATCAAGCCTTTATGATTGAGAAGTTGTTTTTTCAACAAAATTTTATGCCTTGGCCTCTTTATTTGGAATTTGAGAGTGCATAAGCTTCTTAGATAAGATACAAAATGGGAATGTTACAGGTGCATGCATGATCCACAACTTGATATATGAACCTACCAATGTTGCGGAAAGCATGAAACATAGTGAGGTATGAGAGGAAGACTTGGCCTTTAGAGTTTAGAGGGCTTTATCCACTTTAGTGCAAAAAAAGAGTCAAGGCTTGATGAAAATAACTAGAAAAATAAGTAACATTGAAAATAAAAATATATAAAAAATAAAAGAGAATTTATTCTTAAATGATTTTTTTTATATAAATTTTATATGCATTAATGTAGATATGTTGAATCATTTTAATACAACATAAATATTCATGTCATAATATTAGGTCTCAAAATATAATATTATATATATTAAGGTCAACAATAAAATTCAATAATTCTATCATTTAATTCAAAATTTTGCTTTTAATAGAATTAGGGCTTTATGACTTTATCCCATTTGACCCGCTAAAACATGAGTTTAAGTTGGGCTTCAAGCACATTAAGTAGGCCAAAATGAAGCTTCAAGCCTCTAAGCAGTTGAAAGTCTTTATACTACCACTATATGCAAAAGCAAAACGTCTCATGACAACTTTCTGCTAAAGTGGGGATTTGGCAGGGCTTTCTACAACAATAGAATTTGCAATTGAAAAATTCTGGAAACACACCAGAGTAGGAAGTGTAATAATAGAATACCAACATGCCGTTTAGGTTCAACAATTTACCAGGCATATAAGTTAGTCCTTGTATAAAAGTGAATACAGTGTGTCTATATTTTAAGAGACCATGCCCAGTGGGGAATAAGGGCGAGGTTTAAATATAGATCTGTTCATTGACATGAATTAATATGCTTGGAACCTTATTTTCCGAAAGGGGAGACCTAATGGAATCTTGGTTCCAGACTTGTGTAACCATATTCAATCATCTTCCTACTTAATAGGGGACTAAATCAAACACCTTTTTCCTTTTTAATCGAAACTCGTAACTTTGTGGCTTGATCATTAAATCACAATACAATAATGAAATTTAAGTGAATTTGGAATAAGTTAGCTGCAACTCTCAGAAAGAAAAAGGGAGATTTAGTTGGTTTGAACATGTGCAGCAAAAAGCAAAAGATGCATCAAATAGTAAAAGTGATTGAATTGTAGTCAACGGAGCAGAGAGGCCTAGAGATAAACTTATCAAACATGAATTGAGACTGTTAAAATAGTTAATTTTACTGAGGATATGTCCCTTGGCATAGTTGAATGGAAGAAAATGGCTCATGTTGCTAACTCTAAAAATTTGGGATAAAATGGCAATTGTCTCTTATTGCATTCATCTTTGTGCCATGAAAATAAAGGCAAGATTCATGTCAAGCAAACCGGTCCATTTTGTTAATATATGAAGGCATAGAAATCAAAACGTTAACCGTGTGTTTCAATTCTCTTGGTAATCTAACTAAAACCATGTTAACAGTGTAGTGTAAGTGTCTGGCCCTTAAGGTACATCATACAATGGGCCTATGTTGTTCTGGTATCACCTTCTACCTATCTATGAATAACTGTTTTGGTATCATGTAAATTTATATAAATTTGTATTACCGCATCTTTGATATTTACTACCTCAAATTTGACGACCATCTATTGGATAGAAGAATGACTCCTTTTCGAATTTTAAAGTTGTCCTAGTCCATCATAACTTCTTATAACCGTAGTAACATACATGTTCAGATGGAAATTCCCATTTCAGTGTTTCTGTCTGTGCGTGCTTGTGCATGTCTGTATCTGCATGTGAAGAATAATTGGAATTGACTCAAATTTAGAAAGCGCGCACAATCTTGACAATGATAGCTGATTATTTTTTTTAAAATGTTGATCCTTCTATTGGAATCATAATTACATTCTCACAGTGGATACATGTACCACTATCATAGTTTAGCTTCATTATTAGTGTACAAAGAAAACCATGTGCCTGGATTACTCTTGAATTTGCCTATCCACTTGTACCTAAAATGGCATGCCAGGATTTTTTTAGCCCTTATGATATATGATGTGGCATTTATGTATCTACTTCTGCATGTGCATGTATATATCATATAACTTAGACATAAAACTGACACATCCTTACCAATCCAATGAGGCTGTATTTGTTATCGTATGTTAATTCACCTTGTTGGAGGGCATGATCTCAACTTGTGTTATGTCAACTAACAATTTTTTATTTGGGCATATTTAGCCTTCTCTCTGTCTGCAATAGGTTTGCTCTGCTCAGTTTGATGTTCTGATATATACAAATGAAAAAGGGGGAAAATCGTATGTACAGTTCTCCTTATAGATTACATCAAGTGTTACCTGTGTTGAAAGTGTGCTCTTAAGTGATAATTTCCTTTTTATTTCTTAGCAGTATTTGTACCAAACTCCTATCAAAGAGTGAAATCGAGAAGGAAATTATATTATGCTGGAGGAACGTATCAGACCTCAAATTATAAGTATGTAAAGCACTGGAACCTATCGTTATAAATGAAAGTCTATTCACGTTTTCTGGATCATTAAGCTAACTAATATATTATTACGGTAACAAATGGCGATTGTTATTTCAGAATTGCAAAAGCAAAATTTTTTTTGCCCTTGGAAGCAACAGTTTCTTCTAAGGATCTTTACATATTAAAATCTAACATTGCCTTTATTGTTTTAATTTTTAAATGCTATCAGATACCTGAGAAGAGAACTGTACATTTCTTGCTGGCTTATTGTGCGTCCAGTCCATTAAAGAGGTAATCCCTTATTTATCTGGCTTTGTGTTTGTATTTCTATAGCTTTAGGTCTTTGTTTATATAGGCTAAAAGCTCAACTGTTAGCGTCACGGTATGTCAAATTCAAACTGAGAAAAATTAAGCAAACAATGGTCATTATTCATAGCAATTGGGCGCAGTATCATCACTTGTTATCTGCTAAGCAACTGTTTGGAAATTTCCTCTTCATGACCAATAAATTAGGTTTCTCTAATGCTTACTGCATTGTATTTTTTATGGAAACCTCCTTGATCACACTTCACATGTACAATAGTCTTTATCCAAATTTCCGTGTCAATGACATGAACCTTTTAATTTTCTTGTATTAGGTCCTGTTAAGGGATATCTACTCATAACTTTTTTGAGACACCTTCATCCATGTTAGTTTAGGTCTATCTCTAAGTCTTGTTATTCTGTTAACTACAATTTTACATCACCCCTGTCGCGGGCTTGATCAGTTTATTTTTTTGACATATAAATAAGATTGGACTCATATGAGACTCAACTTTTTCCTATTTATAAATAGGGTTGGTCTCCTCTTCCTAATATTATTCAGTCTGTTGCACCTGCCCAAACTAATTATAGATTGGTTCTTATTAATTTTATTCTCTATCGGAGATCCATCTAACTTCTTAAGAATGCATTATGTATTAAAGCATTGTTGCCCGTCATTTCATCATTCTTATAGAGTTCCCTCATTACCTAACAGATCGCATATCAGTTACTTAACATCTCCATTAAGCTATGTTGATCTTATACCGGGTCGTAGTAGGTTACGGAAATTGACCGATGCATCCTTGAGCCGATTTGAAGATAGAACGTGTATTTCGTATGATGATGTTTGTTAAAGTTTTGATTATTTAAAGTTGAGAGGGGCGATTATATATTTTATTTATATGAGTGTATGCAGTCTTTTGATATAAGTGTGTTCCAACAATAAAACTGAAGTTTTGTTGAGATTTGCCCCATCTTATATTTTATATACATGTATATTTTGGTGTGGTTGTACGGGCTTTTGATATAAGTGGGTTTCAACAATAAGACTCAAGTCTTGTTGAGATTTGTCCCATCTTATATGTTATACTCATGTACCTCTCATAATTTTTTCAATGTTGAACTATTTTAGTCTTTCACATCTCAACATTTTGTTGAGGTTTGCCCCATCTTATATTTTATATCCATGTATTTCTTATAATTTTTCCAATCTGACACTGTTTTAGTCTCTCACATACCAACAATGTTCAAAGCTAACTAGTTTATTCTGTATGATCTTTCCGTTTTCGGAAATATCTTCAACTTTATCAAGGTGCATTGGCCCTTTAAATTCTCGCAGCACTGTTTTGACCAATCACATGCTTCTTTGTAAAAGTTTCTGGAATTGAGGCACCCAGACTCTTCTTTCTTATTGTAGAAAAAGCCCTAGTCTATACTTACGTCTCGAGGAATAAGAGTATGTTACCAATACCAGTTGACCACATGGGAAAGTTTTTCATCTCGTGCTTCTAGAGAAAGAGTTCAATCCCTATAAAGTATGTACATAATTTTTTCTCGTTTAGATTGTACATTTTGTTCACATTGGAAACTTGTCCAGCAGAAAATAAAAACTAAAAAACTATCAAGTGATATTTGTTACGAACAAGGTTTTAAATATCGGATATCAGAATCGTATCGGATTGATACTTCGTATCGCCTATACCGACGATATATCGGGCGATATTGCCATATCGGCCGATATATCGGGTGATATTATATCAGTTTTATCGTATCGTAAGAGGTTCCAAAATGATATATTGGGCCATATATCGGCCGATATGATCGATATTTGATTCATTGGTTAAGAATTTATGTATGATTGAAATGGTTCCACGATTAGTAAAGCCTAATAATGCCCTTAAGGGTCTGCTTGAATCATTAGAGGTGATACCAAATCCCAACATGTAAACAGGCATAAGGTGAACGTAAATAAGAATTGTATCTAAACTTATCAGCTTAGATTTTATGATCACATTGTATCTCAAGTCACACTTGTTATTTGAGTTGCAGCATGAATGGACCCATGCAGAACCTATCCCACCTCTGATAAGCATATAGGGTTGGTCTCCACTTACCTTGTATTGGTGCATGTCTAGAATTTTCGATTTGTCTGTCACAAATGTCATGCTCTTCCGTCTCTGTCATCCCTCGAAAGTTACGATGTCTCCTCTTATTGTCACATTATATTTTCAAGTTGAATCTTAACAATGCTCTCTTTTGCTAGAAGTCACATATTTCAACCTATTCCTTACTAATCATCATTGTCACCATCATTTTACCCTTTTCCCCATTATGACACAGTCTAATTCTATTTAACACAAGGCTCCATAGAAGATTAGAGAATCCAACCATTTGCCCAATTGACATCTACTCTCTCTTAAATCTTAATCAACTCCAATTGTTGGTTGAGGAATCTACAAATAAGAAATAGGGGCTTGCTATAATCTGAAAAACTAGTCGGCGTCTTTCATATTTATCTGAACAAATAAAAAGTCTAAAGAAGGGGGAAATCATATCCTATATTTTATTAGATTTTGAAGCACAGTAAAAGACATACCAACAATTTCGATTCTATCTGTCCATATTCCTCCACACAAAAAAAGACATACAAAACACGTTCCTTTTGGGCTTTTTCTATATTTTCGTCTTACTAATATCTCAATAGTACCAGGAAGTGCAAAACTGATGTTGCTGTAAACTATCAGAAAATTAAATTATGCTGTCTTAAATTTTCCCTCTATAACCCATTTGTAGATTAACTTGTTTGGTCCTCAATTCCTCACCCTCCTCATATCCCAGTTGTCTCCAACTTTTTACACTTAGTGGATATAGAACAGTGACTCTTTATATTTTAGTTCAACAGTCCTAATTAATGCATCTCTTTAATAGAAAAAAACTCTAGACGCATCTTTAAAACCAATAGAAGCAATCTTTTTTCTAAAATATTGCAGTGTATTCTACCAATGAATATGGAAATATATTATTTCATTGCTTGCTTGTTAAAAGTAAGGGTTTTTTGGGGGAGTGTAAGCTCAGACGCGGAGACATACAATCTGTAGACTTCCATTGAGTTCTATGGTATATAATATTTGTTTAATTAGCATTAGATAATTGTTGAAGCATGAGATGAAAAGTGCAATCAAGTATTTGTATAAACTAAACCCCTACCACCGATAGGGGTTTAGAACTTCCCAGTTGTGTGTAACATGGGGTTAAGCCCCCCAATTATATAAGTTATGCTTTTGATGGATATATAAAGAGATTAATGGAGGAAAGATGCCATAGGAGGGGATTTCCTTCTATGGCGTGGAAAAAATACAACCTCCGCCATTTTTTCCGACGATCGGCACCCATCACCATCATCGTTATCATCTAAGATGTGCGTACACCATATTTCATGTGATTCCACAATAAACTAACACCTGAGTTGACTCTGTAGGACACACGTGTCGGCACGACTGGAGGTGGTCTTGTTGGCATGACCCCAACGTGACACTTGTACCAGCCAACCAAGGGTGAAATGGTAAATTTGTGGGGGTGAAGCTAATGTTCTCCGTAGCTAGCTTGGTAAATAAATCTTACTTTCTTTTAGTTTATTTGGTTGCATGTCTTGAACTTTGTGAACTTTTTTTTGACAACTTCTCATGTGCTGCCGATCTTTCTCTCTCTTAGAACCTTATACTATTTGAGTATTTTCTCTACGTTTACTGTAACTTGATGTGGTGCCCTGATAAAAACTTTAAGTTCTTGTTTGGCAAATGGCAATAAGGTTTCTGAAACCACGATTTCGATTAAGTTCAAATGAAACCACGGTTTGCATGTGTTCAAACCATTGTTTCATAAAATTGGGGGATGTTTAGGGTTGTTTGGGGACATAGTCTATGAAACCAAGGTTTCGTTTAATTGAACTTTTTTTAAGGGTTAGAAAGAGAGAGAATAAAAGACACCACATGAAACTTACCAAAACCATACTATTTTTGAAGTTTAGAAAAATGGGGTCTTGATCTTTTGAAACTGCGATTTTTGAGCTTAGGTTACAAACTTTTGGTAGAGTTTAGTCTCTAAGTCCCATGAAACCACGATTTCGGATACCGTAACCAAGTTACCAAACTAGGCCTAAAATATTAGTCATTGAAAAAATGTGTGAAAAAAAATGCAGACTTGTTGAAAATAAAAAAAAAACAAATTATGGGACTTTAAAGATACTCCCACATTAGAAACAACAAAAAAAATACATCGGTATAAAATATAAAATGTGTCACGCCTTAAAAAGGTTTGAGTATTATTGTTGGAACCCACTTATCATTAAAAGCCCATAACTCCTTCAACTTTTCTCCAACTTTAAACTTTACTTTAAAAATAACTTTTACATGGTATCAGGACCAATGACGCGATCCAAAATTCAAAGGGAGCGTTGAAAGTTAAAAAACCCAAATGATGAGACTATAAAGGGAAAAGTGATGGTTGCACGCGAGGAGCGTTGAAAGTTAAAAAAAAAAGCCAAATGATGAGATTTTAAAGATAGTCCCATATTGGAAACAACAAAAGAAACACATGGGTATAAAATATAAAATGGGTCACGTCTCATTTGAGTCTTATTGTTGTAACCCACTTATCATTAAAAGCTCATGTGTAAAAGCCCATCACTAAAATAACTTTAACAGACTTCAAGAACCAGCATCCAAATCATTACCATGTAAGGGCCAAGAGCTTACAAGCCAGAACACAGCCTCAAATCACTCCCAGTTGCTGCAATGGAAAAATTATTATATCTGGTAACTTTAGAGAAACCTTTCTTAATAATAGGGCCTTTCGCAAGTGTTTGGTTCTGCCCGTGGCTTAAGGGCTAATTCCTTAGGATAGGGTTGTCAGGGGATTCAGAGCATAGGAACAAAGGTTTTCCAGTCCGTTGCTGGGTAGACCTCATGCCTGCCTTACTCTTCTACCGTAAAGAAAAATAATAATAATAAAAGTTATTTTATTTATGTCGATTATGGGACCCACTCCCCCCCTAATAGGATTCATTCTTTTATTTATGTTGGTTGCATATTTAGAACTTATGACATTTTTGTCACAGTTCTTATGTCCTAACTAATTGATTCATCCGTCGAGACATTTATTTTACCTATGTAGTTGACAGCATATTGTGATTAGGCCAATAGATTAGATCCTTCTCGTTTCTCTTCTTTTATCCTTAGAATAAGTGGAATAATTATGCCCATTGATTTCATTAATAAGTTTTTAATGAAAATATAAAGCTACAAAATAGCCCATCCTATTATTACTTTTAGTTTATCTTCTATGTTAAATTTTCTGGAGAGTCCTTTTAAACCACCTACTATCGTCTTTCATTTTAAACAAGAGCCTTATTGCTATGACTAATACTCTCAGAGCTAGAGGATCCCCTAGAAATATACAGCAAAAGATGGTTTTTCAATTGTAGCTAATCAGCTTATATTAAGTGCATAAAACATGCATTTAGTTTTGGCTAAATTTCAACTTGCTACCATGAACCATGAACACTTTTTCTAAATGATACCATGAACTTTCAAAATGATAGATTGATACCATGAACTTTCAAAAGTATCAAAAAAACCCATGATGAAAATTACAAGATCACCAAAACACCCTTTTTTTTTGCAAATATAGCCTTTTTTATTATATGAGAGGGGTATTTTAGTAATTTTGTAATTTCCCCTGTTTTTTTTAAATATTTTTGAAAGTTCATGGTATCAATCTATTATTTTAAAAGTTCATGGTATAATTTGGGGAAAAGTGCCTATGGTTCATGGTACAAGTTGAAATTTAGCTTTTAGCTTTTGGTGGATAGCACAAATGGTATATTTTAGGCTTACTTCACCAAAACCATCTTGTGGTTTAACCGACTTGTCCAATACCTCAGTAGGTAAAACGATTTATCAACCCCTCCTCCCCACGTTTTATTCTGTTACACAGTACCTCCCGACGTAATCTTCTATGTTAAATGACTCGTATAACATTCTTCTTTCTTTACTTCAGCCACCCTGCCCCCACTACTACAAAGAAGGGTTGCCCCTACGGATTTATCCGTAGGGGCAACCCACTGCCCCTACGGATATATACGTAGGGGCGAAAAAATACCCCGTAGGTGCAAAGGCCGCAGGTGCAAGTTGAGGGCCTGAACTTGCCCCTACGGTTAAATTTTTTCCCCTACGGATATATGTGTAGGTCCTGTTGCCCCTATGGATTAAGCCGTAGGGTATAAGATTTTATATTATTTACGGTTTATTTTAATAAATTACTTGGCCCTACGGATATACCCGTAGGGGCATGTACTATCCCCTACGGATATATGCGTAGGTACGTTTCCGTAGGGGCACAAATTCAGGATTCCTGATATTTTGCCCCTACGGATAACGCCGTAGGGGAGAGTCAGTGGCCCCTACGGATATATCCGTAGGGGCTTTCCCAACCCCCTGGCACTGAGATCTGAGGGAAATATCAGTTACTGCTGATATTTTGCCCCTACGGACATATCCGTAGGGGTAACATGTGTGCCTACGGATTAATCCGTAGGTACATATTGTCTGTAATTTTTTTAAAAAAATGGGCTGCTTGATTTTTTCCCGCCCTGTGCACAATAATATATACATCAATCAAATCATATATTGCAGTATTCATAATCACATCTCACGCATATATATAATATACAAAAGAAACACAAAAACTGAATATGATATAAATACAAACCAATATCAATATCGTTTCAAAATGTAGTACAATGTGTATGATATAAATAAATACATGTTTCAAAAAAAAAGAACCAAAATCTACCCTAGCTCGGTCCAGCTCCACCTCTGAATAACGATAGAATAACGCGCGCCTGCTCCTCGGTCAATAAACTCTGCAATTCGTCGCGAGCGGGAGTCTGAGCGGCATGTGGAGCTGGCGATGTGGTCTGCGCAGCCGCCGTCGAGGTAGTCGCTTGCGGAGCCGCGGCTGCGGGAGTCTGAGTGGGCGGTGGAGCTACAGGAGCTGTCTGCGGAACCGCAGCTGATGTAGTGGCTTGCGGAGCCGCAGCCGAAGGAGATGCGTGTGGAGGCTCGGCCGATCTACCCTGTCGCGTCTGGATATAACGTGTGTAAGAAGCGTGTAAGAACTGTTTATTATTCGAATTCGTATCATTATTAAGTTATTTCGAAACCCTGTTTGGATATCTAGTTTGGAAAAGCGTTGTTTATTTCAATTACATATGTATGTATGATTAATCAAACTTAAGTCTAAAACCAAATAAGCTCAAGCTACGTACTAATTATGGATATGTTGATATGTATATAATATGAAATGATATTTTACTATAAAGTAGTATACATACCAGCATCTCCTTCAACTCCTGAACGCTGGCCCTCAAGCTATCCAGTTCATGATGGACATGCCGGTCACTGGAGACGGAGGAAGTAACCGCCGGGGTGGAGTCCAAGGCCTGGGCCTGCTCAACCACCCGCTCCTACACCCACATTCGAATTCTTATCATTATCGAGTTATTTCGAAACCCCATTTGGATATCTAGTTTGGAAAACTGTAGTTTTTTTTAATTAGATATGTACATGTATGATTAATAAAACATAAGTCTACAACCAAATAAGCTCAGGCTATGAACTGATATTGGATATGTTGATATCTATAATATGACATTATATTTTACTATTAAGTAGTATACATACCAGCATCTCATTCAACTCCTGAACGGTGGCCTTCAAGCTCTCCAGTTCCTGCTGGATACGTTGCTCACTGGAGACGGAGGAAGTAACCACCGGGGTGGAGTCCAACCTCATATGGGCCCTGCTAGAGCCCAGTCCTCGGCCTCTCTCCCAACTTCCGTGGTGCCGTCCGTGTGCGGCGTCCAGGACTGGGGTCAGCAGCTTCGAATGCTGCCTTCCCCCTAGCAACTGTTAGAACATTATATTTAGCACATACTGGTCTATAAAATTGACAAGAAATACCAAAATCAACAAATTCAAAGCCTTACCTACAGAGATAGAAGATGTGCTCCTCTGGTATCTGCATGTATCAAAATTTGAATAATATTAATTAATTTCAGTACATACATACTAACAAGGTAAACTCGCATATAGCGCTGCTTACACATATGACAGGGAGTGAACAAGCTCTTGTAGATCATCAGGCGCAAATCTAATCTCATCAAGCAGCCCATGATAATGAGTTGGACGACTAAGAGCAAAAGGAATGTGTGTATATTTATGATATAGCATTCTAAATCAATATACATACCCTATATAATATTTAAATGCTCGCTTATAGTCTTCCAAGATATTTTATATTCCAAGGCAAGGTGACAATAAGTGAATGCTTTTGCATGATTTGGTATGTAGATTCAAGGTTATGCATGGCTACGACCCTTTCTTATGGTTTCTTATCATAATTTTCTGCACACTTATAGTTTATAGATGCAGTTAGATCATATCTCTATAAGGGAAAACTTAAAATAACAACCTTTATACTAAAAAAATTATGTATGCCATTACTTAGTAGTTTATGGTTTTTAGACGCAAAAGCCATTTGAGAAATACTTTTCCTACCCACTATTAATCCATATTCTCAATATAGTCATTGAATTTGCACGCGCACATAATAAGAAGGAGAAGACAGTAATGTGGCAGAAGGAGAAGACAGTAATGTGGCAGAAGAAAAAAAAAATGACATTCCCTGTTCTCTGTTTCAGCATCAATCTTCTGATATGAACTAATGATGGCTTTCACATAGGCTTTTCCCTTTAGAGACTTCTTAGTGTCCAATGGAAAGCATACATCAGATTTGTGCAGCTCAGGTTCTTCTATGACTTTCAAGAGTCTCAACTGATTCTGTAAATTACACTCTTGTTGGGTGATACTTTTATCACTTCTCACTGCAGGTGCGCTCTCTAATATCCATTTTGAATATCGATAATATTACATTCAAAATGGATATTAGAGAGCGCACCTGCAGTGAGAAGTGGTAAAAGTATCACCCAACTAGGGTGTAATTTACAGAATCAGTTGAGACTCTTGAAAGTTATAGAAGAACCTGACCTGCACAAATCTGATGTATGCTTTCCATTGGACACTAAGAAGTCTCTAAAGGGAAAAGCCTATGTGAAAGCCATCATTAGTTCATATCAGAAGATTGATGCTGAAACAGAGAACAAGGAATGCCATTTTTTTCTTCTTCTGCCACATTACTGTCTTCTCCTTCTGCCACATTACTGTCTTCTCCTTCTTATTATGTGCGCGTGCAAATTCAATGACTATATTGAGAATATGGATTAATAGTGGGTAGGAAAAGTATTTCTCAAATGGCTTTTGCGTCTAAAAACCATAAACTACTAAGTAATGGCATACATAATTTTTTAGTATAAAGGTTGTTATTTTAAGTGCGCGTGCAAATTCAATGAAAGTTAGATTTGAGGATACCCATGTATGAGTTGTATTCTATATATGTGTGTTCGATTTATGATTTCGTTTAAGTGTAGGGTTGTTTTTACTTAAAGAAGTATCACCATCTACTATATATAAAAAAATGTAGCAAACTAGGATTGGTATTCAAATCCCAGTCCAGATTGGTATTCAAAATTTATTTAATTAGTTTGTGATCCACATCATTTGATTCGTTGCTTGAGGCATCAATGTAGGCATAAATATCACTGAAGCAGCCTAAATCACCATATGAACCGGTTATCGGTTTCAATTCCACCAGAATTAGAATTTCATCCGAACAACTTTCGCCACCAGCGACTGCTTTCTCACCACAGTAAAAATAATGAGGGACTATAACATATCATGAATTCGATATGCACCGTGATTTCATAGCATATGTCTATTAACCTATAATGTACAAGTTCTCGGCGTTGATTGCAGAGGTGCATACAGTTTGAACTAGTAAATATACGTAAGAGGGAAAAAGAAGAAACGATTCATAAATATGGTTGGGCCAGAAACAGACTTAGTCACTGGATGACATATAACTGATATTCCTTGATGTAGAAGTCAATACACCTTTGATAACAAACTCATTCTTTTTTGGGAGATATATGAATAACCGACTCTGACCCTCAGCATTCCATTGAACACATGGAAATCCATCGTATCTCATATCCAGCCACCTCACTTCACCGATCCTATGATCGCCCTCTGGAGGACGCACAGCACTAGCCGCAGCCCCAGCCCCAGCCCCAACCCTAGCCCTAGCCGCAGCCCAGCCCTAGCCCCAGCCCGCAGCCCCAGCCGCACCCCCAATAAAAAATTTGATAAATTGACCCTTCCCCGACCCCGACCCCGACCCTAACCCTACCCCGACCCCGACCCCGACCCTGCAGCCCAGCCCCTGCCCCAACCCTAACCCGACCCCGACTGCGACCGCGACCCCAGCCCAACCCCAACTCGCACGCCATAACCCTAAGCCCAAAATAATCCAATAAATTCTTTAACTTACCTCGAGATTTACTCACCTGAACGGCTGCTGGGGCTGGGGCGACGACCTGAACGGCGGTGGCGACGACCTGAACCGCGGGTGGCGACGAGAACTGCAGTGGCGACGAAACCGGCGGTGGCGACGAGGAGAACAACCTTGGCTTGAAGCCCTAACTTGGGAAAAACTAAGATATTACAAATTACCATTTTTTTTTATCAAATCAATGTTTACCAAAACTCATAAATCCAATAATTCTACAATTTCTTGATATTCGGCTCACCTATAATATAACAATCCATATGCCTAATTAACTAATTAACCTGAAATTTATCGATACAAGGCATCAAGGTATTTCTAGGAGATTATATAAAATTTAGACACATTCATCAGATCACCATGCAGATCAACATGATAGTATGATAGTTCTAAGTTGATACTCTTTTTCATAATTATAAACATAGATCCATATATAATTAACCATGCTTGAAGCCAAACTCCTATTGTTAACATGAAACATATGCTTTATATTTAAATAAAAGGGATTTCTTAATTTTTATATTAGAACATTGTACATACCTAATTTCCACTTGAAATCGGTTTTTTCTTTTATCAGTACTCGTTGACATACAGTAACAAACAATGTTTGATTAGAAGGACCCAAGATTTTCTCGATCAACAATAATTATAGTAATCAAACTAGGCTAAAATTGTTGGAAATTCTTCTCAGGTTTGCCAAATTCAGCAAACCCCAACCCCAACCTAATCCTAACCCCAGCCCCAGCCCAGTCCAGCCCCACCCCAACCCCAACCCCAGCCCCAACCTAACCTTAACCCCAGACCCAGCCCCAGCTAAACCCCAACCCCAGCCCCAGCCCCAGCCGAGCCCCAACCCTAACCCTAACCCTAACATAAACTGAACCCGATGCCTAACCTTAACCCTCATCCCTACCCGAACCCTGAACACTAGCCCTAACATCATCACAATTATGTTTAATTGGAGATTTACTTACCTGTAGACAGTGGAGGAGACGACGGAGACGCTTGGCGGTTGACGACGCACGCAATCGGCGACGAGGAACTCGACGAGGAAGAACTTGGGCGGTGGTGGGCCGAGAACGGAAGGCGGTGGCGGGCTGAGAACGGAGGGCGCGCGGTGGCGACGAAGAGAAAATTGGAGACGCGGGAACGAGAGAAAATTTTGGGAACGAGAGGGAAAGAGATCGAGGCGTAGGGCATTTCTGTGCCTTTTTTTTATTAAATTCCCATTTAGATGCCCCTACGGACATAACCGTAGGTTATTGGTTTGCGGATCCGTAGGGCCAAACAACAAATTAAGATTTAATATTTTTAAATTAAAATGTCGGGCACCGTAGGAACAACCATTTGGCCCTACGGTTTAGTCCGTAGGGGCAAGAAAAATCTGCCCCTGCGAATTTCATCATCCGTAGGGGCAACCCCATATTGTAGTAGTGCCCCTCTCAGCCAAACCCTAAGCCCCAAACCGTTAACCCTCTCCCTTTCTCTCTCCGTGCATGTGCGCTCCCCGCACCCAACCCTTTGGTTAAATTAGCTATGATTTGAAGAGTGTTGCAATGGGGGTTGGTAGTTTAGAGATAAAATGCCAGAGTGTGGCCACGGGACACATGATTACTTAATATACAGAGATAACGGCAAGGAGGTCTTCTGTAAATGAACAAAATGTCGGGAAGATTTGGTAATAGGTTTTAACCATATGGCTTTTTGGATAAATTGGATAAACCACATGGTGGTTTTGGTAATATAAGCCTATATTCTAAGGCTTCAAGGGAAAAATGAGCTGGTAGATTTGCAGCATCTCCGGCAACAATCGTTTGTTTGTTTGTTTGGAAAGACTAGAAATATGGATAATCTGGTAATTGTTGTGTTTGCATTTTGTTATCGACTTCTTGGAAGCTAAATTTCCTTGTAGGTTTGCATGGAATAATGTGAAGTCATTATCATATATGTATCCATTCATTTGTTGAGATTATTGAAATACACTTGTCACATGGTACTAGAAATGAGCAGGTTTTTCTTTCTTCCTAATTTATGGATGCACGTGGCAGCTGATCTTGCTTACATTTTCCTTACAATGTCCGAAGGCTGAAAAGTAATTGACAGATAAATAAGTGCAATACGTGCGGCTCAATCCTTCTTTGACTTCTTGTAAATCATTTGTCCTCTTCTCAAACTCTCCTATATGCATTTTATTTTGTCCCAAATAAATACCTATAATCTATCTATCATCATCGTATATTTTCTTTCTTGGTGCCTATCTATATCTATTTTAATATATAATGCAAATACTCTTGGTTAGAGATCTCCTCTCATTTTTTAAAAAAGAAAGAAAAAAAAGAAAAAATCTCACCTCTCAAGCTTTCCACGTCATCTCTCTCTCATTTCAAAAAGCAATTAATTGTTTATTTAGAACTCTTTATATCATCTCTTCAAAAAAATAGTCTCTCTATCCCACCTTAATAGCCGTTTTAGCATTTTCAGGCTCATTAAGATGTTAAATTATGAGCACATCAATTTACTGCAATACTTCTAATGCATCAATTTACATTATGCAGTTAATGTCTCTTGATTTCATGTGTTCATTCAATTTGAGAGTTCCCATAATTTTTTGACCCCTTGTCGTCTACCCAAACACAAAAATCTAATGCACAACATTAATTAAAACCATGGAGAGTTAATGGAGATTGAAATGAAAGAATATGGATGTATGCAGCATTTATTAGAGACAATTTTCCTCGATTATAATGAACGGTAAATTTTGTAATCAGCTCGTAAATTTACCTCAATTGTCAAAACCGATTAGAATCGTGGAACAAAAATAAGTCTTTAAAATGATCATTAAAGTGGGACAGAGGGTTATATGTATATATATATATATATATATATATATATATATATATATATAACCCTCCATGTCATCTCTTCCTTCTCTCCTAAAAAATAATTAATTGTTTAATTAACACGTGCAACACACATGCACAAATTCTAGTCTTTTTCTATAATACAAATAGACTTGGTTAGAGTCACCATTCTTCATTTTTTAAAAACAAAGAAAAAAGGAGAATTTCTCCATTCTTAAGATGTCCATATCATCAAGAAAGGACAACACAGTAATAAAATATTGTTCATTTGAATTCTAAAAATTCAATTCCTAAAAAGATAAGTTAAAAGAACTTTCTAGATAAAATTTTATTCTAACATATTCAACTTTCTAGATTTCTCTTAAAGTTAACTTTTTGCTTGAATGTCTTTATTATTTAAAGTTATTCAATGCACTGTTGGCGTAAAAAATTACACTCCGGTTGTTCAAGTCAAAATCAAAGTCAACTTCAAGTAAGTGAGCTCAAGCCCAGATCAAGTGGGCCCATGCCCAAGTCGGGCCCCATGGCCTGTCTCCTCCATGCCAAAATAAAAATCATGTAATAAATAATTTTGATGTAATTTTTTTATGCATGAATGTAAGTAAAATGGGCATAAAGCCAAATTTTTGTAAAGCCCATGACTTATGGGCAAAAGAAATGAGTACATGAGGTATGAGATGGTCAAAATGCCATTTTGTAAAGCCCAAGGGGCTATATGTAAATATGTAAACCTCTATAAAGCAACATGATAATGAAATAAAGCAATACAATTCATTCTCCCAAAAATTTAGGGTTTGTGTGCCTCCTTCCTCTTTCTCAAGGGTCTAACCTCTTCCTCTTTTTGAATTAAATCAAGAGTTTAATTCTTCCTTTCTAAAAAAAGTAGTTTTTCACCACAAAACTCATAAAGGGGAGCTCGGAACTTCCATCAAATCTTTGAAAGGGGAGATTTTGAATCTCACTCCCCTTTTCTCCTAAGATTCGGCCAACCAAGAGGAAGAAGGAGATCCATCTCCAAAAATCCCACGTTGGGAGGATCCAAGACTTAAAAGAAGAGCCAAAGATTCCAAGGAGTTTAACTCATTTCTAGAGCTGTTGGAGTTTAACTCCATAAATTAAATTTCTGTTAGGAGTTCAACTCCAAAACCCCTTGGGAGTTCAACTCCCTAACTTAGGGGCTAAGCCGTTTTCCGCTGGTGTTTCCCGCGGTCGCGTGCTACGCACGTGACCCGCGGGTGTTGAAGCGCCCAATGGTCGCGTGCAGCGCATGTGACCCCGGGCACTAAAGCGCCCACGTGCTTGCATGTGACCCGCGGGCACTATAGCACCCACGTGCGCCTCACGCGACCCGCGCAACGTCCAGTGGTCGCGTGCAGGGCACGTGACCCGCGGGCGCCTTGCGGTCACGTGCTGCGCACGTGATCCGCTGGCGCCCAGCGCCTACGTGCTGCACACGTGACTAGCGGGCGCCAAGCATAGTCGGCGAATTCGTGAATTATTCGCGATTTTTTGATCAGCCGATTAAATCTCTGATTTAATCGCCGTTGTCTAATGGGCCGAATAATGCACGAATTATTCGAAAAAACAGCGAATAATTCAAAGAACAGCGAATAATTCACAAAATCAAAATCTAGCGTCTCATATATTAATTTCTTGCTTGAAATTCTTCCCGAACATTTCGTGAACACTTGCCGAATTTTTCCCGAATACCTGTCGATTTTTTCCGAATAGTTTTCCGAGTCCGAATTTTCGACCTCGTTGAATTATACCCGAATCACGAATTTGTGACTATGGCGCCAAGCGTTCACGCGCCAGGCATGTGCCCATGGGCACCATGCACCCACGTGTCACGTACGCGTCTTTAAGACGCTCCTCCCCCCATTTTTTTATGTACTCCACAGTAAACACCATCCCCCGTTAGAAAAAATTTGTAACGGGGCGCTGCCCCGCATCTCGCAAGGGGGCTGCTAGCCCCTTGACCCCCAGCCCGCTATCCAAGTAGCGGGTCCCCCGTAAAAACTCTGCGGGGCCCCCGATATATCCAAAACCCCTTCAAAACACAACACTGCACATTGAGTTTGCATGACCTGTTTGACCTGTCAATCGGAGGTTCTCTTGCTCCAAAGGCGATGGGTAATTAACGACAGCTTAGTTCGCGGCTGCCGGAGATTCGGATCCCTACAATCAATAAACCCCAGCCTACGCTAGGCAGGGAGAATCTGTAATTCGCCCGACAGACGCGCGTGTATTTCCATCTCAATGGGATAACGAAAAACACCATACATGCTCATCCACTAAATTATGTAGTATTGTCTTTCTAGAAGTTTCCATAACCTTCTGTTTTTATTTTGAATTTTTTAAATTATCATTTAATAATTTTTTGCAATATATTTGATAATTCAAATACGACGCATTGTGACGTTCAAATTTATATTTTTCACTGAAATTTTTTTGAAGGAACCATTAATTTAACTAATGGTATGATAATATCGCTTCACAATTTTAATTACGAATACTGTGTGAACTAATACGTGCAACGCACGTGCAGAAAACTAGTACCGTTTAACGCCAAAGAAAAAATGCCTTTAAACTGAAATTGCCAATTTGATTCTCCTGCTGACACGTGGCTGACACGTGGCACGAGAAGCATAATGTTAAGAAAAGTAATTTATAAAACCCGTATCCAAACCTTTTCATCATTTAAAGGACGCCTGGTACATGATAATTTAATAGGGAATCCTAGAATTCAATGTATATAGTCATGCTTGTTTTTGCGTGAATAATATTGTTAGGAATTTAGAATTCCTCCGCACATCTGATTAGCTCAAATTATATGAATCTTATTGCCACTTAAATAAGCGTATTTTCTTATATTAATCCTGCTTAACGCAACTAGTATTATACTTGCCCATTGATCGGCCGTCCCTGCACCTTGGCCCGATCGTTGACACCGCCGCTTGTTGCCGGATGCCACCCATTGGCAACCAATGCCCCTTGCCAGCGCAGTTGCGTCATGGGTCGCCACTACTGCTCATCGACATCGGCTGCCCCCGTCTACCGGCATTGGCCATCGCCCTTCATCGCGGTCGCTCGGTGCCCTTGCCTGGAGTAACCCTTCTTTGCCTGTCGTCGCCCACCATTGCCGATTGCCGTACGATGGGAGATTGGTGGACGGATGATCAGCGGGGAGCTGGCTCAGTGGCGGGGAGAGGCCCACTCGTTGTCGGTTGTTCGGCGGCCTTTGCCCCACCGTCATCGGCTGATATCTTTTTTGTCTTCCTCTCTATAATCATGACAGTTACTATATTCTGTGCTGTTGTGCACATAGTTTGTTAGGAATGATCAAATTTTAACAATCAAGTTAATGCAGCATCCTTTGAATCATATGCTTGATGATCACATTATCAAGAATGTGTGGTTTTCCTGTAATATTCTGTTCTCGTTACCAAGAGACTTCTTAAAGCAATAGACTGTTAGGCCTTATTTGGATACTATCTATCCCATGGAAAAAAAAACCCAGAATTATCTTTCCGCTGGATTGATCCAATCATGCAAAAGAGACTGTTTGGATGGGTTTTTTTTCTTTGATTCCGAGAAATAAAACCTTTTGTTTTAACCCTATCCACTAGATAGAAAAAATTAAGTCAGAGTCCAATTTTTTTTCACAACTTTTTTTCACTTGCGTCTCCACCTTACACGTTCTCTCCTTCTCCCCTTCTAATATTCTTCCCTTCTCTCAAAATTTCTTTCGTCGTCTCACCAAAAAGTTGGAACTTAGTTAGACCAAGAAAATTAGTTTCAGGTTGAGGGGGACGAGGACATGAAGTTAGACCAAGAAAATTAGATTGGATTCTGCCGTAAATGCATTGATTCTTTGCTATTGAAAGGGAAAACATGCGAAGGAGAAAGGGTTGATCATAGCTGTGAGTTGATGAAAAGGAGATTACGAGGGGATTTAGATTAACCTCAAAATCTCTATGGCCATTTTCGGCTTGAAAAAAATAAAAAAATGATTATTCTATTCTAAACTATGCAAATGCTCATTTAAGTTGAAAATCCCCTATATTTTAATCTAAAAGGAATGCAAGCCCATTTCAGGATATTCTAATTCCAAATTGAATGCTACGAATTTTAATCATGACTATCCAAACATGCATAGATTAAAGCAACAAAACATACATATATTTAAATAACAGTATTAGCAAATATTTTTATTTTTATATATGTTTTTTTAATGTCAAAAAGCTAGTTCTGTTTAATAAAAGAAAGATGGTTATAATGAAAATTAATGGACCTTTTCGTAAGAAAGGTACGTAGAATCAGTTCAAGCTGTTTCGGCACTAGTGGTAACTATGACCGCAGATTAGATTATAGCATGTGAAATTTTCGTACGGAGCACTTAGTGTATGCATCTAAGTAAAATTTTATTTGTGTTTCTTTAATTAAAATATCTAGCGGTTAACCATCTTAAAATTCCGAACCAAAACCCATAAAATCGAAACCCATTTTCTCTCCTTACCTTTCTCTTCCTCTTCTTCTTTTTCAAAACTCTATCAATCCCAAAACTCATTATATGCGTTTTTGGGATTGACGGAGTTTTGAGGAAAAAGCCATGGAAAGATTTTTGTAAAAGGAAGTGGGAAAATTTTGAGATGTTAGGTTTTCTTATGAGAATAGATGAGAGAGAGGAAGGTATGGGTACTTTCAAAATATATGCATTTATCATACATACAAACATTGAATTCTGCAGGTCTTCAGCTTGAAACTTGAGTATTGAGTAGTTTTTAGCACCTTATCATGAACAAATGATCGATACTTATTGGCTCTGCGGCTAAGGGTCCTAAACCTATTTCCCCCAAAAATTTACGTGATTTCGATATTTTTTTGCACCTGCATCAAAGGGTCGAAAATTTAACGGTTTAGTGATAGAAGAAAAGTTTTCATGACCAAATAAATCCATGGTCAAGGAGTACCTAAATCACATGAAAATTGATTTGCATATGCTTTAAGCCATGAAGATCAAGATGGGAAATATTGACCATCAAAACAATTGTGGAAAGTTGACTTTTCGATCCATGTGTCTCTCGAGGAAATCTACTTAAATAGCATTATTAAGATATGAATATCTTTTATCATACTTTTTATATTATTTTGTATTTATCTTGTTGCATTGGGGTGTAACATTTCAGAAAAATAAAATATTATTTTAGGAATTTAAATAATTAAAATATTAAATTTCATGAATATTATAAAGATATTGAAATTGGTTTTAATGAAGTAGTATGATTATATACTTATAAATTGGGAAATAATGGGAAAATTGATATAAATTATTGATTTTGAAAGGAATCATGTGATTTGGGCGTTTTACAAATTATTATACAATTAATTGTATACAAGTTAATGCTAAAACTTGATTATAATCTTGTTATGTACATAGCATGCAATATATCATGTTTGCAACATTTGTTACATATTT
This sequence comes from Agapanthus africanus, assembly GCA_030015575.1. NCBI lineage: Eukaryota > Viridiplantae > Streptophyta > Magnoliopsida > Asparagales > Amaryllidaceae > Agapanthus > Agapanthus africanus. Next base: position 799,597,859 of record CM057340.1, read on the forward strand.
TGAACCATGACTTTATTTACGTTCATATGGTTTTGTGTTGTTTTTTTTAAAAAGAAAAAGGAAAATGAAAGAAAAGAAAGAGAAGATATTTTGGTGCGGGGACATATAGGTATGGTCAAAGAGAGAGAGAGGGTTTCTTTTGCCATGGCTCCTTCACCCTCTTCATTCTTCATCTCACAATTTCCTTTCCTCCTTCTCCCCATTCTCCACCTCCTCTATCTCACACAAACACCTCAAAAACTTAGCCAAAATCTTATATCCTTTTCACAACAAATGATCTCTAGCTTACTACAAGCATGATGGTAGGAGCAAGTCAAGACTTTGAGAATTTTGGACAACTCAAGAATATTCTTGAGTTGCCAAATGAGATAAATCCTATATTTTTAGTTAAGTTTTTAGATTTTCTAATATCCTAGTGTAGTTTAGAATTAAACTAATGAGCTTTAGTAAAGTTAGAATTTTCCAAGATGAGCTTAGGGGATAATTGGAGATGTGAAAGTGTAATTGAGGTGTAGTGAGTGTCTTTCAAGACTTTAGCGATGTTTAACCCGAGGCTTGAAACCATACACGAACTTAGAATTTCCCGATGTCGGTTTCTTTGATTTTTGTGGACTATATGGAATCTGGAGCAACTTGGGATAATTGTAAGAAAAACAAACAACTATTTTGAGCTAGTTAGACCACCATAGGACCACCACAGAAGAACGAGACACCAATTCCTAGATATGGCCGACGACACCGGTGTTGGTGCATGTTGCATGCTCCCACAATTCTTGTGAGGCGGCGGAAGCGGTAAACGAAAATTTCTTTGCATACTACACGCATTTTTCCAAAGATCTTGTCTAAACCATAACTAGAAAACCCTAACTAGAGATCTTATCTACTATGTTAGGAATTATACCTTGATGATACGGTCCTTCGGGTCTTCTCTTTGGTGCAACTCCTTTGCTCCTTATCTTCTCTTTTGATGAACTCCTTAACTCCTTTGGATGTTGCCGATGTCCACGATCTTCGGCCACCTCAAGACCTAGATGATCCACGCGAGAGCTATCATGTAAGCTACAAACTCTTCACAAGAGTTAAACCTAGAGATCAAGTTTGCTAGAAGAGATCACTATTACCCTAAGCTTTTGATTCACATCACATGTGAAGGGTAAAGCTTAGGATGGAGGAGGAGAGAAGAAGGAGAGAGAAAGTGCTTTGCATTATCAGAAAATTCAAGCATGGAAATTAGATATGGCTCAAATGAAATAATTGAAGCATGCATTATAAAATTAGCACCATGCTTCAATAGTAACTCCAAAATAATAAAATATAATACAAGCCATTCTTACAACCATGTTTGGACTTTCTAATTTCCACGTCATTTATTCATTTTCATAAAATAAATAATGTATTATGAGGTGACATCTTCTAGAAGGTATTCTTGTAACAATTACAAGAATACCCTTCCTCCGTATACGGTATCCCGTATACCCGTATCCGAATTCCGAAAAATACGAATACCAATAATCCAATAATATAATACCGGTATCCGGCTTAAACCAAAGCCTACCAGTATTATTGTACCGATTATTATTCCTGTAACAATTACACGAACATAATCGAAACCCCGTCGCAACACCTTACGGCTGCCGTAACAACTTACGGCCTCTATATCTTTCGCCTGAACGAGAGAACCCTCTGTGTGGGACTCTAAACACTCGACAGTACGCTGGCAGTGGGTTTAACCACAAGCACGTCAGCGGTACTAGCTATGCGTAACGGCTACCCAGGTACATGACGAAAAGGTGGCCGACGAGCGAACTCATCACAACCCCAACGAGCCTGCACGCAACACTTACCGTACAGTCCGGTCTCTTCGTCTGATACGTCGCATATGAAGTCTAGGGGTGGTAAATGTCAGACCTCAGTAACTTTATAAGTCATGCTGATTTACGGCTCATAACAGTTCGAGAAACTACTGATAACACTTTTCAGTAAACCTCGAGAACCCTGGCTAGGGATTTAGGTGTTATAGCCGATCAAACATAGCGCGACATCAACTCCCTATATCGGGATAGACGAAACCCCTCCTATCGCTCACTGTCTCCATGTGATTCGGGACTGTACCAAAAGTCTACCTGTTTGCACGACTCAATAGAGCCGTGGTATGGTGGAACTCAAAGTACAGTGGGAACCACACAAGACTCTATGACGATCTTGGGTCTACAGACTAACCTGTACAAGTGCCGCCAGAGAACTGCTATCTGACAATTGGTATATATACCATCTAGGAGTTCTTGGCGAGTCCTGTTCGGTGTACCCATTCTCCAATGAGCACCTGTGTACAATCTTTGATGTCAAACACCAATGGTTGTGGAATCAACCATCGCCCCACAGGGTCAGGAAATGTACACACTAGTCTAACTTGGTAATACCGATGCCCTGTCTCGATATACCCTCGACTAGGAACTATTAAAGGATATGCTTATAGACTATTCAGGCCCCACTAGTATGATCTCATCATAATCCTGGTAGTCAAGTATAATCCTAAGGGCTTCATCAACATGCATATAAAGATAAGAAACACAACATAACACATGTTAAGATGAAGAGCAACCAGATAGCGTACTATCATGTCGAGCAAGAAAGTCCTCCTTATATATGCCCCAGGATCCACTGTAATATACATCTTATGTACAATAATGGCCTCTAGGGCATACATACAACTAACAACCGGGTGTTGTAGCATATCTTGCCGGGTTGGTTTTGAAGTTTGGTGTTGGGTTTTTGCCTGTAGCTCATACTCCTCATAACCTAACTCCTGTATTGTTAGTTTTGTTCCTATCTATCTGTACAAAAATCTGGGAGCATATTGTGTGGGTTTTGACAATATTTTCCGATATTTGAAACTTGGATTTTGGATTTCTTGATGCAACTTGGTCGTTCAACGTTCGCACGTTGACGTCAGAGAGTATTTTGTTATTTTAGCGCGTGTTGACCATATGTTCTAACCTATGTGCGCTTCGCGTGTCGTGTCGGTTTTCGAATATGATTTTGATGCGATACGATGTGTTTTGAACTGTAGGTATTTTTACGTGGACTTCGGGACGATAAGAGAGAGCAGGGCGTCATTGACTTCGGCAAGCGATGATCGAAGGTGAGTAGATGTATATTTACGGGGGAAGTCGGGTGGATGGCGTATAGCACCCCCGCAACTGTAGAATAGGATATCTTTATATACTTCATATATATATGTTAATGCGAGTTATGGAAACATAGCAATAGGGTTCTTGGAGACCGTAGGATTAGACTAAGCGTACTTGTAGGAAGGTTTATCCTTAGTTTATTTTCCTTAGTTGTGAGCCGTTAGTTTTACATCGTCGTGCACACACACACGCACACTTGGGTTGATATGTGTGTACACATATCACACACACGCACACATCACACACACACACACACACGCATATATATATATATACGTGTAAGATGAGGATATGATATGTGATATGGTTTTGAGTTGATACGATCGAACAAGATGTCAAGAGATATTGGCATATGATTGAGATGAGACATCGTTTATGATGCGATATATAAAGGGATCGTTTGGCGAAATATATACATAACATGCGATAACATGTGCTTTGATAATATAATAGATTGTACGAGACCTTAGATTCGTACCCTGATTATGATATTGCTGGGTTCGCTTAGCACCCCTAACGGTTTTTGGCAAGCATCAAGTATGCAATTTAAAAAAACTTAGAGTGCCTAGCGAGCTCGACCAAGGATCTAACTAGAGAATTAGGGTTATAATAGCATGTAAACAAACTTTACACTAAGTGAAATAGGAATACAAGCTTTGTAGACCGGTCCTTCACTTCTAAAGTTTCGTGTTGTAGTCCCTTTGCTCCAAGTAGCGGTGTCCCGGACTCTGCTTTGGTTCTACTAGATGAAAGGAACGAGCTTGCTCAAGGATATTCGAGGCCGAAGATAATCTACGTCAAAGAATCTCTAACTCAAGCTACCTCTTCACTAGTTGAGGAATTAGTGAAGTAAACAACGTATACTAAATGACTAGTTTGGTATAAATTGATGAAGTGGGAATTTTGCTCACTTTAGAATTATTTTTCTCTTTTTCTTCTCACTTGAAAGCTAGAGAGCAAGGCAGGAGATGAAGAAACTCAAGTGATCAAGTATGGCAACCATGGATGAGAAAATATCATATATGATATTTGTAAAGACTTAACCATGGCTAAAGATAATGGTTGGGTTAATAAATATCTAGAGTAAAACAAAAGTAGTAGACTAAATCAATATTTCCACAAGCTTCTCCAAGCATCTTAAACCATGACCTTTTCCACCTAATTTTGTTTTTTCCTTAATAATTAAATCCCCAAAATTATCTTAAGTATGGTATGAGTCTTATACACCCATGTGCAATGTATCATAAGCATGACACAAAATAAATATATTAACATATATCACATATATATTAAATGTATAAGTAGAAAAGAAATTCTTAAGTGAACTAATATTAGTTAATATATATTAATATTTCAAATATATAATTATATATATTAAATTATTAAATCAACGCTTGATTTAATAATCCGGTTATATCACATACAACCGACTAATATCATATAACAAATTATTGAATCGACACTTGATTCAATAATTCGGTTATATCACATATAACTTATATCGCGAGATTAGAATACTGTATCACATACAATTATCAATTTCGGTCCCGCACATACCACATATGTGCCCTACTTCGTTTCGCTTGAGCCTGAAAACCTTTGTGCAGGACTCTAAACACCCGTCAATATACTAGTAGTAGGTGATGATCATATCAGTCACCCACAAGCCGTCAGCGGTATTAGCTGGACGTAACGGCTATCCAGGTATTGAGCGATCAGAAGATCAACAAGCAAGCTTGTTTATAATCCTGTGAATTCAGTAAGTAACACTACCGTACAGTCCGGTCTCTCCGTCTGATATGTCGTATATCGAGTCTGGGGGTGGTAAACGTCAGACCCCAATAACTTGATAAGTCGTGCCGATGTGAGGCTAATAATGGGTCGAGAAACTACTGATAACACTTACCAGTAAATTTCAGTTTTCGCCCTGGCCAGGGACTTCCTGTTATGGCCAATCGAGCGCAGCGCAACATCAACCCCCAATACCGGGAGAGATCAAACCGCTCCTATCGCTCATTGCCTCTATGTGACTCCGGACTGTACCCAAAAACCACCGTTTTGCACGCTCTCTTGAATGTGGTAAGGTGGAAATCAAAGCACAGTGGAAATTACACAAGACTCTATGATGATTTCGGGTCTACAGACTAACCTGTACCAGTGTCACCAGAGAACTGTTATCTGACGTTAGGTATAATACCATCTAGGAGTTCTCGGCGAGTCCTGTTAAGTGTACCCAGTCTCTACTGAGCACTCGTATACAATTTTTGATGTCAAACACCAATGAATGTGAGATCATCCATCGCCCATCAAATGGGTCAAGAAACGTATACGCTAGTCTACTCTGGAATAACGATGCCCCGTCTCGATACACCTACGACTAGAAACAATTAAAGGATGAACTTATGGACTACCCTGTCCCCACTAGTATGATCTGCATCATAATCCTGATTGTCAAGTATACATCCTAAGGGTTTTACCAACACGTGAGAGCAAGAAAGTATCACAATATAAGTCTACATATTAAGATAAAGAGCAACCAGATAGCATACTATCATGTCGAGTAAGAAAGTCCTCCCTATATATGTCCAAGCATCCATTATAATATACAATCATGTACAATAATGGCCTCTAGGGCATACATACAACTAACAAATATTGTACGACGAATGATACCGTACGATCTATATGATTTATATATGATATTTGATCCGTACTCTCGATTTTGAGGATGCCGTACGATGGACTATACCGTATGGGATATATATATGATGATTGATCTGCACTCTTGACTCGAGGATGCCGCACGATCGATATTACCGTACATGATGCTATGAGGCTGGATCGCCGACTACTAGATATATCGACTCGAATATTTTTTTGATTCTTATTTACTTTCGACTCGTTTCTTAGTTTAGTTTTTAGTTGTTTAGATAGATGTTTGCTTAGGCTCGAGTCATACCTATTTTCAAAACTACGAATCGTAGGCATTTTCAAAGGTTAAACCGAGAGATTTTATGGAATTTCAAAAGACATCTCTTTTCTCAAAACACCGTAGTCCCTACTTTTCTAAAAACAACGATTCATGCTTTTTAAACACGATAAACGGTATGGCTCGTATATAGATTTATATACCTTATTGTTACTTTTACTGTTTACTTTCTGTTATGATCACGTCTGTTAGGACATCTGCACCATTACCGATGATGCGTATGTTACACGTACACTTTCTTGCCGGCTCACACGCATCAGCATCGGTAATTGCCATGTCACGTGCACTGTAGTAACTGCTATTCCATTGTATACACTGATAATTGTAGCTAAGTAGTACTGTTTTGCATTCATGATATCATATGCTAGTTTAGAGTTTGCATTTCTTACTTAGATGCCACATGTATTTATATACATACATTTCGGTTATGTACTGCAGTTGGGCTCTATGCCGATATTCATTGTTAATTATTAGCTCATGATTATGAGATTCCGATTTTCATAAGATTTCTGGATTTGAGAAACCGCATGTGAAACTAAAAACTTATGCTCTTTTTAAAAGAAAAATACGGTTTTCCCTTGATATGATGTATGGCATCCACTATGAGATTTCTCGGTTCTGGAGCATATATGATATATGATTACCCGCCACGAGGAGCGAGGGCGATACCGTCTGTGGGTACATGGTGGACCCGGTACGGTACCCGGGGCAAGATTGATGTATATAGAGAGATAGAGACGTTGAGCCCGGCAGGGGAGCACTACCGACCGGTGATAGTTTGGGCCGATTCAGACTGATGGAGCCCAAGATGGTTGGCGCGGCGGATATTCGGAGGATACCGACTGTAGTCGTGAGATTAGATGATATTGGCCGATTCGGACCGACGGAGCCCGAGATTCAGATGATATGGGTCGATTCGGACTGACGGAGCCCGAGATATGAGGATCATGTGTCGTTGATGGACACGGTTTTCATGATGTTTTCGATTGTCGATGCTTGGCACTCAGGTTTTATCATGATTTTGTGTCTCGTTGCTGGACACACGTTGGATAATGCATTTATACATGATACGCATGACATGTAGTTATTTTATGACACGGACACGAGTACTTGGCTTTACACATATGGTTATATTATTATCTTTGCCGCTACCTGATATTATCTGTTTTCCCCAATCAGAGCAAAGCTCTGTTCAAATTTCAAAATTTGAAATGAAGCAGCGCTTCATAGCAGCGCCGGCGCTGAGAGTCAAAGACTCTGAGGCAGCGCTCACGTGCAAAGCACATGAGCGCTAGCGCCAAGTGCGCTACACTCTAAGCAGCGTACAACGTGCAAAGCACGTGAGCGCTAACGCCAAGAGCGTTGCACTCTAAGCGGCGCACCACGTGCAAAGCACGTAAGCGCTAGCGCTATGAGCGCTGCACTCTAAGCGGCGCACCAAGTGCAAAGCACGTGAGCGCTAGCGATAGAACAAAATGTTCTCGGCCCTAGGATCAAAGATCCAACGAACATGATTAAAATTCATCAATTGACCAGAATAAAATTCTGTTAAGGAAACATTTCTCAGAATCTTTCCAAACAGGAAAGATTGTGCTCTGAAAATCAGAGCACCGCTGGATCAATGATCCAATGGTGATTAAAAATCAATAAAGTACAGAATAAATTCTGTATGGGAAAAGATTTCCCAATCTTGTTAAAAACATGAAGATTGCCTTTTATAAATCAGAAACCCTTGGATCAAAAATCCAACGAGGGAAATATTCTCAAATCAATTAGAGAAAAGATCTTCTTAACCGATTGAACAAATCAGCCTTCACTATATAAAGACCCCAAGACTTCAAGTCTCATAGAGAGGAACCCTTCCTAAACTTTGAGAAACTTCAGAGAGAAGAGCAAACTCTCGGCAGAAGAAAAACTTTTTCTTCAAGGTAAAAAACCGAGAGATAAAAAATCGCATCATAAAAAGAACTTAGTTTCTTATGCTAGATCATAGATCTTTAAGACAAATTGTCTTGCACAAAAGAGATCATAACATCTCATTATAAAAAGGGGGAGAATAATTCAATTCTCTTAGGATCACAGATCCATAAAAGGCAAAGCCTTTCACCAAAAATATAAGAGATTGAAATATCTTCTATAAAATAAGAATTTTGTTTTTAGATCTATGAGACAAAGTCTCTTATAAGAGAGAATTTAATTCTCAGAGCGCAGAACTGCCTAAAAAAAGCCTTAGCGCTCTAATTAAAAGAAGCGCTTCAGCGCTCCAAATTTAGCGCACAGCGCTGCAAAGCCTTAACGCTCCAAATTTAAAAGAAGCGCTCCGCGCTCATTTGTCTGGCGCACAGTGCCAAGCGCGCCACGTGCTCCTCACGTGTGCGCTATTTCACAAAAGCCCTCAGCGCTCCAAGTCTGGCGCACAGCGCCAGCGCGCCACGTGCTCCTCACGTGTGTGCTACTTAACAGAAGCGCACAGCGCTCATTGTCTGGCGCACAGCGCCAAGCGCGCCACGTGCTCCTCACATGTGCGCTACTTAAAATAAGCGCACTGCGCTCATTGTCTGGCGCTCGGCGCTCAGCGCACCACGTGCTCATCACGTGTGCGCTAAGAGAACATAATGACTGCTCTAAATGATAAAGCCCAGAGCCACAATGAGTGCTTAGCACTCAATAAAAGACAAAAACAATTGTCAGAACCAATGCTCAGCATTTTAACTGAATGGGCCGAGTCCAAGTTGGCCACAAATCCCTACTTCAGATTAATTGAGCCCATATGCTCATAAATCTTTGATCTTAGTCCCAAATTGGACTACAGATCTCCCAACCAATATCGGTTCAAGGGTATATCTCTTCACTCCTCTGATATTTGTTGTTGTAATCCTTCAACGTCTTCAGAGAGGTGACGGGTCCCGACAACCAGACATTCCACGGACTGTGGGGTTCTTAAACTCATGGACTATGATGTCCTTAAACTTTATAGACCATGATGTCTCTAAACTATCACGGACTGTGGGGTCCTTAAACTCATGGACTATGATGTCCTTAAACTTTATAGACTATGACGTCTTTAAACTGGACCGTAAAGTCCCTAAACTAAAACAGTAGAGCCCAAATGCTCTTTTGTTGGATCTAAATGATCCTGTTAATTAGATCTTAGTTTAAAATTAGACTAATGTATTCTTAACAAATTGTTAAGTTGATCTTAGTCTAAAATTAGACTAACGTATTCTTAACAAACGTTTAAGTTGATCTTAGTCTCAAATGAGATTAACGATCCTTAAATCCAACCCAAAATCCAAATCTAAGAAAGTACGGATTTGGACCAATCCACGCCCTACGGGCGACAACATAAATTAGTCTCCGTATACAATCCACGGGTAACCAAAAACAAAACAAACACGCACGGCACGAAGTGACCATCTGGAGAAGGAGAAACTGGTTACCGCTATGCGGTAGCGTAATTAACTGTAGGGGCTTGCGCCTGCAGAGAAGAGTGTCCCCACAATAAAAAATCCCTCCAAATGAGGGGAATCTGACGAAGTCTGCTACAACGGTCGCATCCGTCTAAACCTTCGATACACGGTGCCATAAATCAACTTGGCATCTTCGGAGAGGTGGACGGATAAATCCAAATAGCATCTGCTCCCAAATTCAGGCAAGACGAACCTACGCGGTTCCGTCTCTGTTTTCGGCGGTGAATAGATTCTGCACGCCTGGTGGGACCTTTTTCTCTTTCCACTCCACACTTCGTGTGTCGTGTTTCACGAACGAATCGCGGTTTGACATGGTTGTTTTTGGATGTGAAGTACTAAGATTTGGTATCTTGCTCCGTGCAGAAAAAAGAAGATCAATGGCTTCTAACTGCTCCAGCTGCAACAATTACAACAACTCTCGCTTCGTCCCTGTCGGAGGAGTGACTTACGGGCCTCAGGCGGCCTCCCTTTTTACAATGCCGGTGGACCAGGTGACGCAAGCCACCACAGGGCTATTCTTCGGGACCATGCTCCCACCAATGAGCTTCAATACTCCATTGCCGTCGCAAGAAACTCCGAAGAAGTCGGTCTTTGATCGGTTTACAACTACCGCGGCCCCTCTCAACGGGTCGCCCAAGTCCAGTGCTTCAGTTTTCAACAGACTGGGCCAAAGCTCAAGTGGGCCCGTGATGAAGCCCGTGATACCTGAAGCGGCCATCTCGAAACGGATAGCCATCCCTGCTCCGGTGAAAGAAGTCGTCAAAGCGGCTTCTCCTAGTAAAAGAACAGTCTTTGCAAGACTGCTTGCTCCAACTCTCGTTCCGGGCGAAGTCATCAAGGCTGCTACCCCTGTCTGAAAGTTTGCCTTCGACGTGTTGGCCATCCCTTCTCAGCGGATGTCAATCTTTGATAGGCTAACCACGACAACAACCCTCCTCCAGAACTGGGGTCATGACGAAGCCGCCCCCATAACTGAGCCGGTCCTGTCAGCACGACATGCTCGCCGTCGTCACTGGCGTCGAGTAAGGAAAGCCGGGGGCAGTTTCCCTTCTAGACTGACTCCACCAGCTCCAACAGTGGAAGTAAGCTGCTGTTCCAACTAGGAACAGCTTTGAACCACTCAGGAGGGTTTGTAAGAACTCTCCGACTGCCGTGCTGAAAAGATCTCCTCCACCTATGGAGAACGCTACAAAGGTGAAGCCAGAGCAGCCCCCTCAGCGGCTGTCCTCTAAAATTCATAAAGTTTGGCGACAGGTCCAAGACTCGGTGATCAACCAAGACTACTCCTGCCGATCGAAGAAGATGAAAGTTCGGTAAGAGAAGGACCACCCTGTTATGTCACAGAAGATGTCATCTATTTGGGTGCCCGCTGCGACGGCTCTCTCAACTTCGACCGCCCACAAAAGAAGGAGGCCGGAGAAAGTCCCCGTGTTCGCGACGAGTCTCAAGGGCACTGAATCTAAACGCCTAAGTCTGGGGTCATAGTGGTGCACACTGTTTATATGGAATCCAGAAAAGAGGATAACCGTATCTTTACGGGTCATCGACCACTCACCAGATCCGTAACAAAGGCCCAGGAGCAGCAACAGAAGCTCCAGGAAATGTTAACACAGATGGCCGCACTCACTGGGCCAAAAGAAAGCCCGGAAGTATCGTCGGATCAGCGCTAGGAACAGGAAACCGATGCCGTGTTCCTCCGGAGGATGCTAGAAAATAAAGACAAAGAGGCCGCCAAACAAGATGCCAACATAAAACGAATGACGTTTTTATTCCAAGACATGGTCGGGATGATGTTACAGCTGAATCCTCCAGCTGAAGACCCTCCGATTATCCTTGAAGACAATAGGGGAGAGACATCAAACCCTTTTCCGGCTTGTTCAGCAGCCAAAGAAGAGACCATTTCTAAAGCCGCCCTGGATGATTATATCGCTCAACAGATACGAGCTCATCAGGCGAGCGAAGCGGCAGGGCAAATTGTTAAGACTGGACGACCCTATCCAGGTTGGTACGACCAAATAAAGTACCCGCCGGGATATACGATCCCTAAATTTCATGTGTATAAAGGGACGGGTAATCCGCATCAGCATGTCGCTCAGTTCAGGGCTCTTTGCGACAATACTGGAGGTGATGATAAACTTCTACTTCGCCACGTCGGCAGCTTAGCGGAGACAGCTTTTGAATGGTACTCGGAGCTTCCTGACGACTCCGTCAAAACGTTTACAGAGATGGAGTTGCTATTCACTCAACGGTTCGCAAGCGCCAGCGAACGCACCCCGATCACGGCATTGATCAAGGCCAGAGTGAAGCCGGTAGAGACATGGGTGCGGTATGCAATCCGGTGGCAGAACCTATGGTCGAGATGCGAACAACGCATAGAAAAAGCTCCTGCTGTGGGCATGTTCATGTGGACTCTTGACCCTCAGTCGACTATCTCCCAATTCATGATGTTCTTCAAGCCGATCACTTTCCAGGCCTTGATTGATAAGCTGACCCAAATGGACCAAATGGGTTATAGGCCTTTCCCTTCAAAAGTGGATTTTCTGAATTAAAAAGGCAAAGGGAAAGCGACCTTAGTCGCCAACGCTCAGCAACAGCCGAGTAAACCGAGACCGTTTGTTCGTCAAAGCAACAAGACGCGATCCCTCGATGAGAAGTTGAAACGTCATTACTCATTTCCCAGGGATAAAACAAAGAGACTGTTCGAACTGGCAGTGCGCAACGGGCTCATCACTCTGCCAGATCCAAGACATCCGTCATAACCGGGTGACGTTAACCATCCTAACTATTGTCCCTACCACAGAGTAATGGGTCACCCACTCGAAGATTGCTACGTTTTCAAAGGCTGGATTGAGGACTAATACCAATAGGGCAAATTCACGTTGTCTGACAACTGGAAGGTGAACCCGCTACAACCACATGCTCAGAAAAAGATGGACACGCCAGGGGCATCATGCTCTTTTATAGGAGAAGCTCCATGGGAAATTGTTCTTTCGGTAAAAACCAAAAGAATGCTGAAAGATCTCCAAACATGCCCGGTGATTAGGTGGAAAAGTCTGTTAGAACCCGAGATCATTGAGGGAATGCTGAAGCCGCACCCGACGCTAAGAATTGGTAGCGATAATCGAAATGCTCAGGCCTGGCCATCAAAGTCTTCGAAAAAGAAGAAGACCAAAAGGCTCGTGAAGCCTGATGACAAGCGCACGGACCTGCAAAAACATATTGACGCGCTGGAGGAATATAATCAGAAGGCGCGAACCCCGGTCACACTCCAAGAGTTTCTCAACCACATCCTTGAGGACGGAAATGATGACAATGATGCGGGAGAAGACTCGTCAGATGAACCTGAGAACTATGTGGCGAGCTGCCACGTGATTTCTTATTCATCAATAGATGGTGAAGAAGCTCCTGATGCAGAGAAACTGGGGGTAGATCCCAAACAGGAACTCCTAGAACCGTCAGACGAGATGATTGACGTATTCCTGAACGAAGCTCTTCAGAAAAGCAAAGCTGACAGAGAGCGGGAAACGGCCATATACGAAAGAGCCAGATGTCCGCGTCAAGTTAAAAAAGCTCCGGTAACGGGAAGCCATAGAATACTCCAACCGGATCGAAGCATCCCTATCGCCAGCAAAGGCAAGCTTAAAGCAAGGAAACGATTCGCTAGGGCCCTGTCAACGGAAATGAAGCTGCTGCCTTTTAAAGGAAATACTCCTTGCAGCATACACCTTGACGAAGCAGATGCACATCCTAAGTTCTGCTTATACCATCAGAGGATTGCACACCCTACCGAAGACTGCATAGCCTTTGAAAACTGGTGGCAGGGATATGTTGCCCACCGACAACACGTTCAACGAGTGAAGCGCAAGACTTGTCGGGAACAGAGAAGCACGACAGATGAGCGCAAAAGAACTTCCGACAACTGTCACATGGTTGATACCAAGAGATCACAAGTTATTACCTTTGAAAGAGACTCTGATGAAGAAATAACCCTCAACCCTCTCTTCAAGGAATCCACCTCCGACATAAAAGATGCGAAGACTTGCGAGGACATCTAGCTGCGTAATTGTACGTTGCCCGGGAAAAATCCCAGACCTACGAGCAACTGACCGAAACGTCTTTAAACTACTACAAACCCGCAGCGTCCTTGGGCTGACTCGTTAAAAAAAAACGGTACGTCCATAAGCAAGATGGGCACGGTTGAAAACCCGAAAGGGCTCCGTGAGTAAAAACACAAGGGCTACCGGCGAGTTTGTGAAAATCCGAAAGGGCGCAATCTTGTTAAAAGACACTTGCAAGGTCCTCTCGATCCTGTAAGGAGAAAATACCTGTATGAGATCCTTACGACTTACAAGAGAGCAACACACTTAGGGATCCCCACAATTCCTAAGGAGAAGTTACACTTACGAGATCCTCACGACTCGTAAGGAGAACCCTCTTATGAGACCCTCATGGCTCATAGGATTCAAAAGCCTTAAGTTACAGGGATCTGAACCTGTTCTTAAGCCATCACAACCCACAGACTGCCCTACAAGCGTTTCAATATTGATCCTTGTATACAATCCACGGGCACGAATAAACCTTTCCCTAACATAGTCCCACCAGCGACTATGGATATGCTCACACGGTGAACAACCCTTGTAAGTCCTCTCGACTTATAAGGAGAAAACACTCTTGTAAGATCCTTATGACTTATAAGAAAACACACACTTAGGAATCTTCACGATTTTTAAGGAGAAAACGCACTTATGAGATCCTCACGACTCGTAGAGAGAAGTACCTTTATGAGACCCTTACGGCTCGTAAAGTCAAAAATCCTTAATCAATAAGATCCTGACCCTGTTTGCTAAGCCACCTTTGTTCGACATCGACAGAGGCAAATGATGATTCGCTCCTGGCAATGTCTCAGTGGTAGCGATGCTGATGCCTAAATCGGTATCAAATTCCAAGCCCTTTCATGGCAAATGATGATTCGCTCCTGGCAATATTCCAATCGTAGCGATTCTGATGCTAAGACTGGCACCAGATTCCAAGTTCCATACTCGCGATAAAATCAGCGAGCCAAAAATGCATATGAAATAGCCGAAATGATGGGGCAATTTGCAACAAAATCAGCAAGTAAAAATATATGCATACAAAATAGCCGAAATGATTGGCCAACTCGCAATAAAAAGCAGCGAGTAAAAAAGAAAAAGATAGCCGAAATGATTGGGCACCGCGAAAAATAACCGAAATGATTGGGCAATCGCGACTTTCGCGATATAAAAGCTGAAATGATAGAGTGTCGCGGAAAGAAATATAAAAAATGAAAGAATAAAACTTTTGCCCTACATGTGAGATCATATCGATCCCTGTATACAATCTAGGGGCACAAACAAAAAGGGAACCATATTTCCCCACTAGACCTTGTCAAAGGGAGAGTCAGACCTCTATGGCAATATCTGCATCTCAGAAGAACAATAACGGCGTTCCTCCTTAGTCCGGCAGGATTCGGACGCGACGTCAACAAAGCGGAGCCACGGCAAAGTTTTAGTTCCAAGACTTTACGGTCCACAGACAACCTAGAGTTAACCAATGACCTCCCCGCCGGATCAACGCTCCGTCTCGGAAACAAGTCAACCGACCCGCAAGGAAATTAGTGTTTTTGCAGGAATACCTCGACTCGTCTCAACCCCCAGGAAAATCAGTGCCCTTGGCAAATACCTCGATTCAGGGAAATCAACATCCTTGACGAGAGCATCTCGATTCGCGTCGACCCGTAAGGAAATCAGTGTCTTTGCAGGAATCTCTCGATTCGTCTCAACTCCGAGAAAATCAGTGTCCTTGGCAAAAACCTCAATTCAGGGAAATCAGCGTCCTTGACGAGAGCATCTCGATTCGCGTCGACCCACAGAGAAATCAGTGTCTCTGCAGGAATATACGACGTCAGCAAAACAGAGCCATGGCAGAGCCCCTTGTTCCGAGTCTTGACGGCCACATCTACAGCCTGGAGACCCACAACAGCGTTCCTCCTCATTCCAGCAGGATTCCGATGCGACGACCAACAACAGAACCATGGCAAAGTCCTTCGCTCCTGGTCCCAACGGTTCACCAATAACCTAGAGACCACCTCGACGTTCGTCTCGATACAGCAGACGCGACGTCACCCCAGCGTTCTTCCCCCAGCAGGATGCAGACGCGACACAAAACAACGGAGCCATGGTAAAGTCCCTAGTTCCAGGTCCCGACGGTTCTCCAACAACCTAGAGACTACCTCGACGTTCTTCTCGATACAACAGACGCGATGTCACCCCAGCGTTCTTCCTCCAACAGGATGCAGACGCGACACCAACAGCGGAGCCATGGCAAAGTCCATAGTTCCAAGCCTCGACTGTTCACCAACAACCTAGAGACAACCGCAACGTTCGTCTCGATACAGCAGACGCAATGCCAGCAAACGAAGCAAATACAATATTCCTAGCTTCAGGGTCTTGACGACAACTCATATAAAACCTGAAAGACCATCGGAGATCATCCCACACCAGCGCAGAGTGGTTATGACTCATCGGGGCTCCCAAACTGAGCCTAACCTCAAGTAAAAAGCGACATGGAATATCCTTAACGCTTGCTCATTCGACGTTTATACTACCTGGAAGATTTCTTGAAGACGTCTTGTCAAGCCCTCGAAGGGATCAGAGACACGACAGTCGTAAGGCTACTCGAACAGCAAGATTGTGCATCGAGGAATACACCAGCCAACGCGACGGTGCGACGGGTAGAAAACCCTAGTACTATAAGCCCTAACGGACTTCTATTAGCAGAAGTTAACTGTGACGTTAGGAAACCCTTGCGAGAACTTCTCGATTCGTCTCGACCCGTGAGGAAATTAGTGTCCTTGCAAGAACTTCTCGATTCGTCTCGACTCGTAGGGAAAAGCCTTAGGCAATGGGGATAAGGACCTGTTTCCTAAGCACTGGGGCCCTGCAAGTCGGTCCAAGATGGACTCTTGCATACTATTCACGGGCCACACTCTCCAAAGTCGAATCTCGACAAGGAGGGAAACAACCACTTATGAGTCTTCTCGACTTGTAAGCGGGAAAATTCTCTTGTGAGATCCTTACGACTTTCAAAAGAAAAACACACTTAAGAATCCTCGCGATTCTTAAGGAGAAAATACACCTACAGGATCCTCTCGACTCATAGGGAGAAAAGTCTTTATGAGACCCTCACGGCTCGTAATGTTGGAAAGCCTTAGGCGACAGATCTGAACCTGTCTCCTAAGCCATTGCTATCCTGCAAAGAATCCAAGATGGACAGCTACCTACTGTCTACAGACCATATTTGCCAAAATTACATGCTAGAAAAATGGAGGTGTTACTCAAGAAGGCGTAAACTTCTTCGCGCCAAGTCAAAACAAAAGGCATAATCTATAGGCATCAACCACATACCATGCAAGACAATAAAGAGAACATTCGATTCACATTCAGTTAAGCATTCAGAGCACGCCCATTCTTGTATATATGAAAAGGTTTAACGCAGAAAATAAAAGAACAGAAACGCAAAATTTGCCATTCATATTTCAGAAAACTCTTATATTGATGAAGACAGTAAACAAAAGTATCAGTAAAATGTTTATAATGGTAAGACATCAAATTCAGGATATGGATTAAGAAATTCGAAAGTAAGGCCATCTAAAATGGTTCTGGCCTCTCTGACCATTCTCGTATGCTTCCTCTCATGCTCGCAAGCGTCAGGATCTTCACTGATGTTCTCCGTCCTTCGATAGGCAGCGATTATCGTCGCCTGTTGGAAAGTTTGATGCAGAATATCAACAAAATTGTCTCGTCTTTTCTTTAAGATTAGGCCCATCAGATACACTGAGTGTACCTTATCTTCGGCATCATCTAATGCCTTAAGCTGCATGCCTGCATAGAATAAAGGAAGCGCTTCCCAGATCGCTCTTACAATGAGCTTCAAAAGAGCGGAATGACGAGGAAGCAGTCGACCATTATATTCATAAAAGCGACGATTGATTTCGGCGCACTGAGCGTTGGTGAACTCCTGATTTTGGCAGCGGCCTAATGCGCGAATGTCCCCATAGGAAATAATTTTGTCAAGGTCATACAAATAAGCGGCCATAGCACCTGAAAATGAAAACCAGTGGGAGTTTAGCGGACAAACTGATCAAAACACGGGGATTCAGACAACTCTTGGTATCCGCATGAAGAAAATAAGTGCTGATTAAAACACCCAACAGATTCAAATTTGAGCAATTAAAGGGGGATCCGAAAAAGGATTCTCATTTAATGAGAGACTCCTCGGGTTAAGGAGTTAAACTCCTCGAGAGCAACGCTCTGCAGACAGGAGTGACACCTGTCAAAATCAATTATGAAGGGAATAAAATTCCCCAAAAATCCTAAAGAGCAATGCTCTGCAAAATTGATGGAATAACCCATCAGAAAACTTAAAATAAAGCTTTTAATGAATTAAAAAATCCGAGATCTTCAAGATCTGTGAACCCTAAGAGTTCTTCGTGAACAATATTCCAGTTCATGGGTTAAAATCACCCTAAAAAGATTATATCTTGGAGATGAGCATAGCTCTGTTAATGGGTAAAACCCTAAAAATATATTTTTAGATCTATGATCTATGGAGAGCAAAGCTCTGTTAAAAAGTTCAATTTTTACCTAAGTTGGACAGAGTTTTGACTTTTAAGAAATTTCTTAAGGGAAAAAGCTATGCTCTGAAGGAGAATTAATTCTCAAAAAACAAGAAAGAAGATGAACATAGATCATCTCAAGGGCCAAGGGTCCTATTTATAGGCACTGAGAGCCGTTTCAACTTCTGAGTTGATCCAATGGCAGAGATGCTGCCACTGCTGCACTCACATGTAGGCCACGTGAGCGCAGCGGTGGGGGGCATTTGTTTCCCCCAATCAGAGTAAAGCTTTGTTCAAATTTCAAAATTTGAAATGAAGCAGCGCCAGCGCTGAGTGTCAAAGACTCTGAGGCAGCGCTCACGTGCAAAGCATATGAGCGTTAGCGCCAAATGCGTTGCACTTTAAGCAGCGCACCACGTGCAAAGCACGTGAGCGCTAGCGCTAAGAGCGCTGCACTCTAAGCAGCGCACCACGTGCAAAGTACGTAAGCGCTAGCGCTAAGAACGCTGCACTCTAAGCAGCGCACCATGTGCAAAGCAGCGAGCGCTAGCGATAGAACAAAATGTTCTCGGCCCTTGGATCAAAGATCCAACGAACATGATTAAAAATCATCAATTGACCAGAATAAAATTCTGTTAAGAAAATATTTCTCAGAATCTTTCCAAACAGGAAAGATTGTGCTCTGAAAATCAGAGCACCGTTGGATCAGTGATCCAATGGTGATTAAAAATCATCAAAGTACAGAATAAATTCTGTATGGGAAAAGATTTCCCAATTTTGTTAAAAACAAGAAGATTGTCTTCTGTAAATCAGAAGCCCTTGGATCAAAAATCCAACGGGAAATATCCCCAAATCAATTAGAGAAAAGATCTTCTTAACCGATTGAACAAATCAGCTTTCACTATATAAAGGCCCCAAGACTTCAAGTCTCATAGAGAGGAACCCCCCCTAAACTTTGAGAAACTTTAGAGAGAAGAGCAAACTCTCGACAGAAGAAGAACTTTTTCTTCAAGGTAAAAAACCGAGAGATAAAAAATCTCATCAGAAAAAGAACTTAGTTTTTTATGCTAGATCATAGGTCTTTAAGATAAATTGTCTTTCACAAAAGAAATCATAACATCTCATTATAAAAGGGTGGAGGGGAGAATAATTCAATTCTCTTAGGATCACAGATCCATAAAAGGCAATGCTTTTCACCAAAAACATAAGAGATTGAAATATCTTCTATAAAATAAGAACTTTGTTTTTAGATCTATGAGACAAAGTGTAACACCTGAGATTAGGGTTAGTGGTAATTGTGTGTCAATGTAGGGTTTTCTGGTACAAAGTTTACCAAAACGGGATTCTAGTAATTTATCTGGTTTTATGGTTATTTTAGTAGAATTTTATCCCGACCGCACACACTTATGCAAGTTAACTAGGGTTAAGACTAGGGTTGGGCATACATTTGAGCTTGTAGGTTAACCATGTTTAAGTTAACCATGGTGGTCTAACACACTTGTTTAGGCTAATTAGGTTTAATTAGGGTGGTTGGCTTTGACCAAGGGTGTTTAGGGTGTTTTAAGGTTGACTTGCTTGAGAGAGAGAGAGAGATGTGATGGTTGTAATGATGGTTTAAGGTTAAGTCACACCATTTCAACTCAAACCTTTTTGCATGTCTCCTCAAACTCACACCTCTCTCACTCACACACACAATTATCAGCGCAAATACCATCAAATCAGCCACCCAAACCAGCCCCTATTGCTGTTACAGCAGCTGATGATTCACTATCAGCCCAATCTCTCATTTCAGCACACTTCAGCTTCAGTTCTTCACAAAACAGCACATTAACTGCTGCACAAACAGCTACTTCAACCCCTAACATCATTACAAACAGCCCCAACCTCAAATCCCTCTCTCTCACACACACATCAGCCACCCAAACTATCACCAATCAGCCCTTCAGCTGCTGAAACAACAGCTGTTTTAGCCACCAAAACAGCACCATCAGCCCAAAACATCAGCCATATATCATCATTCCAGCCCCTAATATACCCTCCATCAGCAGCAGCTACCCCAACACCACACTTCACCCCCCCAACAGCCACAATACAACCCCTGCTGCTGCTACATCAACACAAAGCAAACACCAAAACAAAAAACACAGCAGCAGCATCAGCTGAAACAGCAAACAATCACCTTAAAAACAGCAGTAGCCTCAGCCATCAACCCCACACCATCTACATCAACACAACCCCAACAAACCAACACCACAACAACAGCCACACCATCACAAACAACAGCAACAGCAACTGCTTCTGTAAGCTTCAGCCAGTTTCAGAACAGCAAGTGCAGATCAGCTATTTTCCAGCCCAAGTTTGCAGCACCAGGAGCTGTAGCAACAGCACCCCCTCCTACCCTTCTCTTCTCCTTCACCTAGGGTCTCTAGAGGTATAATCCCTTAACCCGACTTCTAATTGCTAAAATTATGGTTATCTAGCTTAGTTATGGTTTAGTATGTGCTTTAATGGTAATTTTGGGTTATTTAGGGGAATTTTGGCAAAGTGGTGGTATGGATTGTTAATATAACCTTAGTAAGTGCTGTTAGGACTAGTGGAACCAAGATTTGTCCCAGACTCCATAGAAATACCCGATTTGTCCGACTTGGCGTAAATTAGCAGTTTTAACGACTTTTAGCCTTTCTGAAATCTGCTTTTGACCCGATCCACTCAGGTAAAAATTGTGAAAACTGTAGCATGGTGAGACTGGCAGGGACACACACACAGAGCACGGGGACCCACTTCCCCCTTTCGGCCGCCGGTTTAATCATTCTGGTCGCAAATTGCGGCCAGAGTAGGGGGTGGGTTGTGGGGATTTTGGGTGTAGGGTCTTGCTTGGTAGTTTAGTCTGTTGGTACCTGCAACTTTTTAAGTTGGGTCCAGAGGAAAAATCTGGAGCTAATAACGTGTTTTCGATGTTTTAAGTCTTGTGCGATACGCGCGTGATACGCGTGGTTCTGTGGCACGCTGCGCGACACAGCGTGTCAGAGTAGGTTCTGGTGGGTTTGTGCGCGTCGCGACGTGTCGTGTGCACGCGCGTGTAGGGTGTTTTTCGTCACCCCATTGAGATGGGAATACGCGCGCGCTTGTCAGGCGCACTACAGATTCCCCCGGCCTAGGGTAGGGCGGGGTTTATTGATTGTGGGGATCCGAATCTCCGGCAGCCGCGGACTAAGCTGCCGTTAATTACCCCTCGCCTTTGGGACGAGGGAACCTCCGATTAACGGGTTAAACTGGTCATGCGAACTCAATGTGCAGTGTACGTGTGTTGTGTTTTGAAAGGGGGGTTTTGGATATATCGGGAGCCACGCAGAGTTTTTACGGGGGTCCCGCTACCCGGATAGCGGGCTGGGGGTCAAGGGGGCTAGCAGCCCCCTTGCGGGGTGCGGGGCAGCGCCCCGTTAGAAATTTTTTTCTAACAGGGACAGTGTCGCGGAGTATGTGTATGTGTACATTTATATACATATGTATATATATACATGTAAATATAAGTAAAGAGGAAAAAGACATCCAAAGGATGCGTGGGGCCAGCGTCTAGAGCGCTGTGCGCTAAGGTGCTGTGCGCTCAGGCGCGCGCGCGCCACGTGTCGACACGTGGGCAACTTGCGCATGAGCGCTGCGCGCAGGTGCGCAAGCGCACGCGCCACGTGTCGGCATGTGGGCGTTTTGCGCAAGAGCGCTGCGCGCAGGGGCGCAAGCGAGCGCGCGCCACGTGTCGGCACGCGGGCGCTTTGCGCACTTGCGCAAGCGCGCCACGTGTCGGCACGCGGGCGCTTTGCGCACTTGCGCAAGCGCGCAGGTGCGCAAGCCACGTGTCGGCACGCGGGCGCTTTGCGCAAGAGCGCTGCGCGCAGGTGCGCAAGCGCGCGCGCGCCACGTGTCGGCACGCGGGCGCTTTGCGCACTTGCGCAAGCGCGCAGGTGCGCAAGTGCGCGCGCCACGTGTCGGCACGCGGGCGCTTTGCGCACTTGCGCAAGCGCGCAGGTGCGCAAGCGCGCGCCACGTGTCGGCACGCGGGCGCTTTGCGCACTTGCGCTGCGCGCCGGAGAGGAAAAGAGGCTTTTAGCCTAAAAAGATTTCTCTGAAGAGAGATCAAAGAGGAGTTGGACTCCTGAGTGTTTTTTTCTTCTTTCTTGGGGGTTTAGTGAAAGATGTTCTTCTTCCTCCTCCTCTGTTGGCGGGATCTTGATGATCAAGAGATGTGAGATCTAAAAATCTCTCCTTTCTGAGATCTAATGGTAGATCCAAGTTCCCCTTTGTGGGTTTTGTGGTGAAAGACTTCTTAGTTTTTGAAAAGAAAGAGTAAAACTCTTGATTTAATTCAAAAGAAATTAGAAGATTTAGAACCTTGGAGAAGGAGCAGGAGGCACAAAGAACCCTGATTTTTGGGGGAATGAAAAGTTGTCTTTTTTTTATTCATCATCATGTTGCCTTTTATAGGCTTACACATTTACATATAGCCCCTTGGGCTTTTCAAAATGGCTTTTTGCCTATCACATGGCTTATGTGTCATTTGTTTTTGCACATAAGCCATGAGCTTACAAAAATTTGGCTTTATGCCCATTTTGCATACAAAAATCATGCACAAAAATTACATAAAAATTATTTGTTACATGATTTTTGTTGTTGGCATGGAGGAGGCTGGCCGCGGCCTTGACTTGGGCATGGGCCCGCTTGACCTGGGCTTGGGCCCACCTGCCTTGGGGTTGACCTTGACTTTGACTCGGTCAACGGGGGTGTAAATTTTTACCCCAACAGCGCGTTTAGTTTCACGCACACGTATCCTTTTATCGATATATCGTGTTTTTGCCGGATTTTCCTGATGTATGTGACTTTTGTAAATTCCAGGTTCGCCGGCAGGGACTTCAAGCGCAGCGGAGAAAGGAAAGCAGGTGGTCGGACACACCTAGCGCGGGATCACGGGTGAGTAGATTTAATATCTACGGGGGACGATCGTTTGGATGGCGCAAGTCGCCCGATAGATTAGTAAACCTGAAAATAGTAAACTTGATATTACTTGTGATATTAGAATAATAGTACTTGCATGATAATTGCTGCAGTTAGGATCTATATGTTGTTCCATATTCGCAAGCTCATTTGTAGGACACATGCACCATTACCAGGCTTTTATATGCAGCACGAGCACTATTCCTGTGTACACACACATCCTGGTAATTGCCATGTCACGACACTAGATAACTTGTAATCTGAAACACGTTAATAATTAATGTTTAGAAATGTGTTATTGCTATACATCTATAAAACGAAATCATAAGAATTGCTATTCTCGTGCATATGTATTAGCATATCATTTGCTCATGCCTAGTATACATCATACATTGCAAATTGATACCACATGCATTCATTATTTTGACATATGCATTCATGATGATTTCATGAGATTTATGATATTTCTGGATTTCGGGGGAAAACCGCAAGATTTCAAACTTATAATCTTTTAAAATATAAAAGTTGCGGTTTTCTAAGTGATGTAAGGTGTCGTCCACCATGAGTTTGATGTGGTTTTCGAGACCCGTTTCGAGGAGGTGGATGAACCGTCTCGGATACATGGTGGGCCCGGTACGGAACCCCAGGGCAAGAAGATCGCAGGAGATGGCGTTGAGCCTGGCAGGGGACGGATTACCTACCGGTAACTTCATTTGGCACGGCGGATATCCATAGGATACCGACCTTGGCCGCTGGATTGGGATATTGATATTTGATATGGATCAGCTGGACGGCTGAGGCCAGAGATATTTGACATGGATATATGAGATTTGAGACGGTTTTGAGGTGTCGTTGCTAGACACGGATTTTGTTGATTTTCCTGGATTTTACGCTGATATTTGAAAGGAGTTTCAAAAACAAAGGAAGAATATTTCTTATACCTACATGATGAGATTTTGAGTTGACTCATATAGCATACCTGTTATTACATCCATGTGACATACATACTTGATAGTACACTGATGATGCATACATACCTGCTAGTACATATAGCCATACCTGTTCTAGGGATGCTAGGATACTTGTGTACATGCATGCGATAGCCTTTGTAGATGTTATTTATTACTCACGAGCTGGCAACTCACCCCCGTTATGCCACAGCTTTTCTGCAGGTCCGTTCCGTCAGCACTGTAGTGGCGGATACTTTTGCCTTTTTTGCTCTTTTTGCCTGGACTCGAGGCTTTTGCTCATAGGTGGGTTATCATTTTGTACCACCTTATTTATGTTCATTGTATCTAGAGTACTCCATCTACTACTACTATTTCAGCTGTACCAGTTTATTTGGATTACTGTATATTGACCTAGAGGCGAGGTTGTGAGACTTGTGGATTTATATTATTTGGGGTCGAGCTCATTTGAGTCGACATGTTATTTTACTTATGCTTCATGCTTATTTATGCACATTGCTATTTTACAAGAAGATTTTGCCGGCGGAAATTGGGAAAAGGAAGTTGTTTTTCATAAAAAGAGACTTGATGAAACTAAATGAAACAAGGTGCTTTAAATAAAAATGGATTCTCCTTCACTCCAATTCTTAATTGGGTTTTGATTTCTGGGCTTCGGCTTACTTATCTTACGGACGCCTTGAGACGTTTCGTAACTTAAGTGCCGGTCACGTTCCGTACTCTGCGGGTCGTGACACAAAGTCTCTTATAAGAGAGAATTTAATTCTCAGAGCGTAGAACTGCCTAAAAAGAGCCTTAGTGCTCTAATTAAAAGAAGCGCCTCAGTGCTCCAAATCTAGCGCACAGCGCTGCAGAGCCTTAACACTCCAAATTTAAAAGAAGCGCTCCGCGCTCATTTGTTTGGCGTACAGTGCCAAGCGCGCCACGTGCTCCTTACGTGTGCGCTATTTCACAAAAGCCCTCAGCGCTCCAAGTCTGGTGTACAGCGCCAAGCGCGCCACGTGCTCCTCACGTGTGCGCTACTTAACAGAAGTGCACCGCGCTCATTGTCTGGCGCACAGCGCCAAGCGCCCCATGTGCTCCTCAAGTGTACGCTACTTAAAATAAGCGCACTGCGCTCATTATCTGGCGCTCAGCGCTAAACGCGCCACGTGCTCATCACGTGTGCGCTAAGAGAACATAAATTGTTCTTTAAATGATAAAGCCCAGAGTTATAATGAGTGCTCAACACTCAGTAAAAGACAAACAATTGTCAGAACCAATGCTCAGCATTTTAACTGAATGGGCCAAGCCCAAGTTGGCCACAAATCCCCACTTCAGATTAATTGAGCCTATATGCTCATAAATGTTTGATCTTAGTCCCAAATTGGACTACAGATCTCCCAACTAATATCGGTTCAAGGGTACATCTCTTCACTCCTCTGATATTTGTCGTTGTAATCCTTCAATGTCTTCAGAAAGGTGACGGGTCTCGACAACCAGACAATCCACGGACTGTGGGGTCTTTAAACTCATGGACTATGATGTCCTTAAACTTTATAGACCATGATGTCTCTAAACTACCACGGACTGTGGGGTCCTTAAACTCATGGACTATGATGTCCTTAAACTTTATAGACTATGACGTCTTTAAACTGGACCGTAAAGTCTCTAAACTAAAACAATAGAGCCCAAATGCTCTTTTGTTGGATCTAAATGATCTTGTTAAGTAGATCTTAGTCTAAAATTAGACTAACGTATCCTTAACAAATTGTTAAGTTGATCTTAGTCTAAAATTAGACTAACGTATTCTTAACAAATGTTTAAGTTGATCTTAGTCTCAAATGAGATTAACGATCCTTAAACCCAACCCAAAACCCAAATCTAAGAAAATACGGATTTGGACTAATCCACGCCCTATGGGCGACAACATAAATTAGTCTCCGTATACAATCCAGGGGCAACCAAAAACAAAACAAACACGCACGACATGAAGTGACCATCTGGAGAAGGAGAAAGTGGTTACCGCTATGCGGTAGCGTAATTAACTGTAGGGGCTTGCGCCTGCAGGGAAGAGCGTTCCCACAATCAAAAATCCCTCCAAATGAGGGGGAATTTAACGAAGTCTGCTACAACGGCCGCATCCGTCTAAATCTTTGATACACGGTGCCATAAATCAACTTGGTATCTTCGGAGAGGTGGACGGATAAATCCAAATAGTATCTGCCTCCAAATTCAGGCAAGACGAACCTACGCGGTTCCGTCTCTGTTTTCGGCGGTGAACATTATCGTGTTACTTTTATTACTGTATCATACTGTATGACCTAGGAGATAGTCATACATTTAGTTTCTACTCGGTGATATCTTCTACCCACGAGTTGGCAACTCACTCCCGTTGTGCCACAGTTTCTTGCAGGTTTGACCGCACAGGTTTTTATAGCGGATTTACTGGCTTATTGCTTTTCTTTCGGGCGATTTGTTTTGGTAGGTAGGGTTCACCTGCATCGTGACCATCATTGTACTTGTATATTTATTTCAGTTGTATCTAGTTAAAAGCTCCATCAACCTGACCTTGTATATTTGTAGACTTAGAAATCACAGTTGTATATTCTTTTGGCCTTAGAGTTACGCTTTTGCACCTATTTATTAATGTATTTGCTTCTTGATGATGTTTTTACTTTCTTTGCTTTACTTATGTGTTTGATCCTCGCCTTCAGTGTTGTATATCTATATTCTTGCGTGATTGTTTCCGCCAATTGGCGAAGTGCTAGCTCCTGCTTGGGGATGTCTATATTATTATTGCTTGTATTCGTTTTCGGGTTAAAAATTACAGAGGAGGTGCTGTCGAAATTTTAAATGACGAAAAATGTTTTCAAAACTTCACCTCCAATATTTTTCCTTAAAAAGGTTTAGATTTCAGGGCTTTTGGTTTACTTAAATCGGGTGTGGTGCTATAGACTCCACATGATTCAAGTGCCAGTCACGTGCCTTTTTCGGGTCGTGACAAAATTGGTACCAGAGCGTTAGGTTTAACCTTGGTTCGAGTCTAGGTTTGACTATGCCGAGTCTAGGGTATATATATATATATATATATATATATATATATATATATATATATATATATATATTCGGAACCTATGCTTGACCTTACAGAACTTAGACTTGGCCAAGAGGGCATTATATCCGAACTTTCGTTGTGTAGGTTGATCTTGGTTGATAGAGTAGGTGATTTAAGTAGAGTGACGTACCGTGTGTATGTTCCGCGGCATACTTACAATACGCTACTCCGCTTAAGTAGCCTTAGGATATATATTTCTTATACACTGTATTTCTGTTCGTTCTTATGATCTATTCTCATCGATATCAGATTGTGGTTTCTGTTATCTTGGCTATACGAGCAGAGAGAGCTGCGGCTAGAGATGCGATCAGCACGAGCTCGTCAAGAATGAGGACCGATCAGGATGTATTCCGATGACGTACGGACACGTTGATATATTGTTTCACTAGGATTTCCTGTTGACACGAGCGTTCGGGATCTGCACAGATGATCGGGCCATTGCTAGAGGCCAGCCAGATTGTGACGACTATTGACGTATTGTCTATTCCAGATGATTGAGGCGTTGTCTACCATGCGGACAGATGAGCCAACTGTTGCTGAGTTGATAAGATATCGTCTCAGACCATTGAAGCTAATGCAGCATGAGTTTATACACGAAGATGTGACAGAAGGTAGCTAGTCCATCTTGAATAAAGTGACTGAGATGATTCGTCTCATTTGATGTGCCGACGCAGGCTCAGTTAAGTTGAAGAATTCCAGTTGAAGGATCTTACACAGATTTAGAGTAAATCGATCAAGAAAGGACATTGTTCATTGGATGCTTCGATGAAAGATCAGTATGTTGACCAGCTTCGGATGGAAGGACCTTATCCAGATGTATTGTGAGTTGATCAAGAACAGATGAATGGAGCGTATTACCCCGATGATTTGGACGAGTTCCGGATGACGTAATTGGCCAGATGGCATCTACAGGATATTAAAGATGCCGAGTTCGTAGTTTCGGAAAGGAGACTCTAGATATGACTACAGGCAATTGGAGCGTCGTCCACACAGCTATGAAGAGATGATTCCGAATTGGTCCATACCGCAGGGAAGCAGAGTAAGAGGTTCGTACGAGATCTTGATGAGATGACGTTCCACTCCGGTGACATCAGAGATTTGATACGCATGCAGAGGCGTTGAATGCGGCCATAATTCCAGAGAAAAGTCATGAAGAGAATGCAGCCGTCTTGGAACAAGAAATGGATTAAGTAAAGAGTGCCAGCTTCCGAGCAGTCCTGCAGAGATGAGATTTAGGAGAGACCCCGACAGGATCTTTCTGGAATACTACATGAGAAGACTTGGACAAGGATCGAGAGTATCGCGCACGCTCAGTGGGCCAGAGATTGCCATCATGGATGTGATATGTTACTAGTGACGGAACGGAATATGTTAATTGATCAGGAGATCTTCAGAGAAGCGCCAGAACGGAACTGTTTCTGTCATTACTCCGAAATCGAGTGTCGAGCCGAGAAGTCATGTAACTGATAATCTACAGAGAGAAACGAGGATCTAAGGACAGAGGACGTCAGACCGTGGGCAGGAGGCAAATAGATATTCTTGCTCTGCCAGCCTTGGATACATCGACACCTTTCGACATTGGAGGAGGGGCACATCGATGACAGTTATTTATGATTTGCGACTTGGTGATTCGGATATAACTTTTCCGTTGTTTTGGATTTCGGTATTTTGACGATTCGTTTTATGATTTTATACACTTTGGCACGCTCGGTGTTGTTTTTATGCGCATCTGAGGCATTTACGAGTTTTCGGGCACCTGGTGTCCCTGATTTAAATTTCGTGCATTTGTTGCACTAGATTATGTTTTCGTGTACCTTGTCCACTTGATTGGGATTTTGCGCACACATGGCGCACTAGATGCGATTTTACGTCCACTAGATGCACTAAATCGAAATTCTTCATGCATATCAGATGCATCTGATATTGTTGTCGTGCACATTCGTTGCACTCGACATATGTTTTGTGCACATCCGTTGCACTTGAGTTTTTGTTTCTGTACACATTCGTGGCACCTATCTTGATTTCGATTTCCGTGCGCACCAGATGCACGCGGCATTTTTATATGTCCTATTTGAGGTTGATTTCGTTTGAGCATCGTATTTTTATGACGTATACTACGGTTTAGTGACCGAGCAGGACTAGTCCGAGAACAGTACCTGAGTATTTTTGCATGTATCGATATTTACGGAAAGAATTTTCAAAAAAAAAAGGAGCTATACTCTCAATATTTTCCTACGTGTCCGTGAGTGACACGAGAATTTGCTTGAAAACCCTTCCCAAGGTTATTTTCAAAAAGCGGAACGTGTATCTTAAATAAAACATGTATATATATGTAGCTATTTCTTCGTAAAATGAATGTCCGCTACTTGTGCCGTGATTTGCGTATCGCACGGCGATTTAGAAAAGGGGATTGGGCATACACTATTAATCAGTCGTTTTGACGATTTCACAAGATGCGTACTACATATATGTTAAAGTCCAAATTATATTGTATTTGATTTTCCTAATGAATTTTGACATTTGTATTTTCGTTATAATTCCGATGATTGCGTGGCGCTTGACGGAGTTTCGATTTGAGTTTTGCATTCGTTTTCATGCGTATGCATTGCGCTATGATACGTTTTATGTATTCGTGATTTCAGAGCCCCGACGACTTGATTGTCTTGCTGAAATGTTTTACTATTTGGGGGGTTTAAATTTAAATTCGGGGACCGAATTTATTTAAGGGGGAAAGATTGTAACATTTGAGAAAAATAAAACATTATTTTTGGAATTTAAATAATTTAAATATTAAAGTTCATGAATATTCTAAAGATATTGAAATTGGTTTTAATGAAGTAGTATGATTATATACTTATAAATTGGGAAATAATTGGAAAATTGATATAAATTATTGATTTTGAAAGGAATGATGTGATTTGGGCATTTTAAAAATTATTATACAATTAATTGTATACAAGTTAATGCTAAAACTTGATTAATTTTCACTAATTATGCATCAATCTTGTTATATACATAGCATGCAACATATCATGTTTGCAACACTTGTTACATATTTTGAACCACGATTTCATTTACATTCATATGGTTTTGTGTTGGTTTTTTTTTATAAAAAGAGAAAGGGAAAATGAAAGAAAAGAAAGAGAAGATATTTTGGAGTGGGGGACACATAGGTATGGGCGGAGAGAGAGAGAGAGGGGGGGAGGGGGGACACATAGGTATGGGCAGAGAGAGAGAGGGGGGAGGGGGTTCTTTTGCCATGGCTCCTTCACCCTTTTCATTCTTCATCTCACATTTTCCTCTCCTCCTTCTTCTCCCCATCCTCTACCTCCCCTACCTCACACAAACACCTAAAAAACATAGCCAAAACCTTATACCATCCTCACAAAAAACGATCTTTAGTTCATTACAAGCATGATGGTAGGAGCAAGTCAAGATTTTGAGCACTTTGGGCAACTCAAGAATATTCTTGAGTTGCCAAATGCGGTAAATCCTATATTTTTAGTTATGTTTTTAGATTTTCTAATATCCTAGTGTAGTTTAGAATTAAACTAATGAGGTTTAGTGAAGTTAGAATTTTCCAAGATGAGTTTAGGGGATAATTGGAGTTGTGAAAGTGTAATTGAGGTGTAGTGAGTGTCTTTCAAG
Organism: Agapanthus africanus; assembly: GCA_030015575.1. Lineage (NCBI taxonomy): Eukaryota > Viridiplantae > Streptophyta > Magnoliopsida > Asparagales > Amaryllidaceae > Agapanthus > Agapanthus africanus. Next base: position 799,628,840 of record CM057340.1, read on the forward strand.
ACCTTAGTGATGTTTACTGGTCTGGACCCGAGACTTGAAACCATACACGTACTTAGAATTTCTCGATGTCGGTTTCTTTGATTTTTGAGGACTATATGGAATCTGGAGCAAGTTGGGATAATTGTAAGAAAAACAAACAATTACTTTGACCTGTTAGACCACTACAGAAGAATGAGACACCTATTCCTAGATATGGCCGGCGACACTGGGTACTGTAACATATCTCGTCGGGTCGGTTTTGAAGTTTTGTGTTGGGTTTTGGCCTGTAGCTCATACTTCTCATAACCTAGCCCCTGTATTGTTAGTTTTGTTCTTATCTATCTGTACAAAAATCTGGGAGCATATTGTGTGGGTTTTGACAATGTTTTCCGATGTTTGAAGCTTGGATTTTGGATTTCTTGATGTAACTTGGTCGTTCGACGTTCGCACGTTGACGTCAGAGAGTATTTTGTTGTTTTAGCGCGCGTTGACCATAGGTTCTAACCTATGTGCGTTTCGCGTGTCGTGTCGGTTTTCGAATATGATTTTGATGCGATAAGATGTGTTTTGAACTGTAGGTACCTTCACGTGGACTTCAGGACGACAAGGGAGAGCAGGGCGTCATCGACTTTGGCAAGCGAGAATCGAATGTGAGTAGATGTATATCTACGGGGGAAGTCGGCTGGATGGCGTATAGCACCCCCGCAACCGTAGAATAGGATATCTTTATATACTTCATATATATATGTTAATGCGAGTTATGGATACATAGAAATAGGGTTCTAGGAGACCGTAGGTAGACTAAGCGTACTTGTAGGAATGTTTATCCTTAGTCTATTTTCCTTAGTTGCTAGCCGTTAGTTTTACATCGTCGCGCACACACACGCACACTTGGGTTGATATGTGTGTATATGTATACATACATACATACGCGCGCGTATACACACACACACACACATACATACATACATATACATATACGTGTAAGATGAGGATATGATATGCGATATGGTTTTGAGTCGATACGATCGAACAAGATGTCAAGAGATATTGTCATATGATTGAGAGAAGACATCGTTTATGAGGCGATATATAAAGGGATCGTTGGGCGAAATATATACATAATATGCGATAACATTTGATCTGATAATATAATAGATTGTACGAGACTTTAGATCCATACCCTGATTATGATATTGTGCTATGAATGATACCGTACAAACTATATGATTTATATATGATATTTGACCCGTACCCTCGATTTTGAGGATGCCGTACGACGGACTATACCGTACTATATATATATATATATATATATATATATATATATATATATATATATATATATATATATATATATATATATGATTGATCTGCACTCTTAACTCGAGAATGCCGCACGATGGATATTACCGTACGTGATGCTATGAGGCTGGATCGCCGACTACTAGATATATTGACTCGGATATGCTTTCGATTCCTATTTACTTTTGACCTGTTTCTTAGTTTAATCTTTAGTTGCTTAGATAGATGTTAGCTTAGGATCGAGTCATACCTATTTTCAAAACCATGAATCGTAGGCATTTTCAAAGGATAAACCGAGGACGCTACGGATTTTCAAAAGATATATCTTTTCTCAAAACACCGTAGTCCCTGCTTTTCTAAAATCAACGATTCATGCTTTTTAAACACGATAAACGGTATGGCTCATATATAGATTTATATACCTTATTATTACTTTTACTGTTTACTTTCTGTTATGATCTCGTCTGCTAAGACACCTGCACCATGACCGGTGATGCGTATGTTGCACGTACACTTGCTTGCCGGCTCACACACATCAGCATCGGTAATTGCCATGTCACGTACACTGTAGTAACCGCTATACACTGATAATTGTAGCTAAGTAGTACTGTTTTGTATTCATGATATCATATGCTAGTTTAGATTTTGCATTCTTGCTTAGATGCCACATGCATTTGTATACATACATTCCGGTTATGTACTGCAGTTGGGCTCTATGCCGATATTCATTGTTCATTATTAGCTCATGATTATGAGATTTCGATTTTCATGAGATTTCTGGATTTGGGAAACTGCATGTGAAACTAAAAACTTATGTTCCTTTTAAAAGAAAAATACAGTTTTCCCTTAGGATGATGTGTGGCGTCTATTATGAGATTTCTCGGTTCTGGAGCATATATGATATATGATTACCCGCCATGAGGAGCGAGGGCGACGCCGTTTGTGGGTACATGGTTGACCCGGTGTGGTACCCCGGGGCAAGATTGACGTATATAGAGAGATAGAGACGTTGAACCCAGTAGGGGAGCACTACCGACCGGTGATAGTTTGGGCCGATTCGGACCGACGGAGCCCGAGATAGTTGGCGCGCCGGATATCCGGAGGATACCGACCGTAGTTGTGAGATCAGATGATATGGGCCGATCCGGACTGACAGAGCCCGAGATTCAGATGATATGGGCCGATCCAGACTGACAGAGCCCGAGATACGAGGATTATGTGTTGCTGATGGACACGGTTTTCATGATGTTTTCGAGTGTCGATACTTGGCACTCAGGTTTTATCATGATTTTGTATGTCGTTGCTGGACACACGTTGGATGATGCATTTATACATGATACACATGACATGTAGTTATTTTGTGACACGAACATGAGTACTTGGCTTTACACATATGCTTATATTATTACTTTTACTGCTACTCGATGTTATCGTGTTACTTTTATTACTGTATCGCACTGTATGACTTAGGAGATAGTCATACATTCGGTTTCTACTCGGTGATGTTTTTTACTCACGAGTTGGCAACTCATCCCCGTTGTGCCACAGTTTCCTGCAGGTTTGACCGCACAGGTTTTCGTAGCGGATTTGCTGACACACTGCTTTTCTTCCGGATGATTTGCTTTGGTAGGTGGGGTTCACTTGCATCGTGACCACCATTGTGCTTGTATATTTATTTCAGTTGTATCTAGTTAAAATCTCCATCAACCAGACCTTGTATATTTGTAGACTTAGAAAACGTGGTTGTATATTTTTTCAGTTTTAGAGTCACGTTCTTGTACTTATTTATTAATGTATTTGCATCTTGATGATGTTTTTACTTTCTTTGCTTTACTTATGTGTTTGATCCTCACCTTCGACGTTGTATATCTATATTCTTGTGTGGTTGTTTTTCGCCAATTGGCGAAGAGCTCGCTCCCGTTTGGGAATGCCTATATTATTATTACTTGCATTCGTTTTCGGGTTAAAAATTACAAAGAAGGTTCTGCCGAAATTTTAAATGACGAAAATTGTTTTCAAAACTTCACCTCCAATATTTTTCCTTAAAAACGATTAGATTTCTGGCATTTTGGTTTACTCGAATTAGGTGTGGTCCTATAGACTCCACATGATTCAAATGCCAGTCACGTGCCTTTTCCGGGCCGTGACATGGTGTTAACGTGTATTATACATATATTACGTATTGGATTTCATCTTATGGTCTATATACATAGAGTCATATTGTAGATTGTTTTATGATCAATCAATAATATTTTTTTTTCTCTTTTTCCAAATCTGCAAGACTTGTAACATGGTATCAGAGCATACATAAATTTTCCTTGCTGTTGCCATTGATTGGTCTGTAGCCGCTCCAATTCGCCATGGTCCGCCATCATCATTTTCTTCAGCACCATCACCCGCCATCCTCATCTTCGAGACTGCCACCATCATCCGCCGCCTCCGTTGTCGCTGGCCACTTCCTTTCCAAGACAGAGCCGAGGCCCCCCTTTTCCGCCATAAAAAAGAGCCCGATTCTGCTGGATCGCAGAAGGCTTTTCAAACCCATAAGCATAAATTCCTCTGAGAAGGTTCTCTCGAAGAGCCATGTCATCAAAAGTTTCATAAACCTCGTCGTATGAAGTGAAAAACTCTTGTGCATCGCCTCCAGATTTTCCATAGCCGACTACAGATCGATCTCCACCGCCGCCGCTATCCTCCACGCGGTGCACCATCCTCGAAGCAACGTGGTCGAGAATGGGATCCTCCTCGAAGTTTCACCTCTCACCTTGAAGCGCTCACCGTCGCCGTCGACGTGGACGAAGTCCAGGTACCTGAGTCCCTCCTGCTTCTTCGTCTGCTCCACCTCCACGTTCTGCAAATCACGAGCAACCGATTTCGGATCAAAACCCTTGGCCCGGCTCTCAAAACACTCGACCTCGACCTCGCCCTTTAAGAATTCGTCGTCATCGCTGCCCTCGACATCACCGCCCTCACTCTTTCTGTCTCGAGCTGATCTTCATCACCGAGCTTTCCTCAGTCTTGGTATTGCCGAGCCCACTCTGGCTAAGCTCAGGCCCTCTACAAGTTCGAGCAGCCCTCCACCAGTTCGATAAAATTCCTCAAACGTATTTAAGCTCTCTCTTGAGCCTTCGTGCTCTCTTGTGTGTGATCTGAGCCTTCGAGCCGGCCTTTTGAGCCTTCGTGCTCTCTTTCGGTGAATCAAGCCTTCGTGCTCTCGGCTTTCGAGCCCTCTTTCGTGCATCGTGCTCTCGACAATTAAGCTATCAAGCTCTCTCGTGTTCTCATCTCGAGCTCTGTTCCACTTTATTTTTGATTGTCCAACACGGCCATCTTGACCAGTTGCTTGCGATCATGCACCACATTCATCCACCACTTCCGCATCTTCAGCAGGCTCTACTACAGTCTCGTCAGGGACTTTCTCCTTCACGCAGAGAGCACAGATAACACAGATCATTGGTATCGTTGTACGGAGTCTTGGCATCAATGGAGCTTCCGAGAGATTATCATTTATATTTTTTTATTGTACTGTCTCAATTGCTAATTCTGGTATTTTTATTTCTGATATTGGACTCTGGTGCCTCACAATCATATGACTTTTAATAAATCTTTTCTTGCAAACTGTATTACCATTTCTATGTCATACATATATACTGCTAATGGCTCATCATTTGCAGTTACTCAGTGTGTTGATATCACACCTAGTTCGTACTCTTCTGACAATCTTACTCTTACATCTGTATTGCATGTGCCCATACTAACAATGAATCTTCTATCTGTCGGTCAGATTGTTTATTCTGGTTGCACTATCATTTTCTTATTTATTTCTTGTATCGTGCAGGATTCGAGCACCGGTCAGAAAATTGAGACGGTCCGTAAAGTGAATGGCTTGTATCAATTGAAGTATCTTCACTTACCTGTCTCGAGTAAAATTGCAGCTAGCACTAGTAAAATAGGGGGTTGCCCCTACGGATGGAATTATCCGTTGGGGCAGATTTTACTTGGCCCTACGGATTACTCCGTAGGGCTAAAGGGTTGCCCCTACGGGCACTGACGTTCAAGAATAAAAAAATTAATTCTTAATTTGGTGTTTGCCCCTACGGTGGCGCAAACAAAGGACCTACGGATATATCCGTAGGGGCAAGTAAATATCGATTTAAAACAAAGCCAGATCGAAAAGCCTACGCTCATTTTCTCTCTCCCCCTCAAACGCGCGCGAAAAACCCTAAATCGCCACCGTCGCGTCGCCACCGTCGTTGGGCAGAGTCGCCACCGTCGTCGCCACCGCCGGTTTCGTCGCCACCGTCGTCGCCACCGCCGGTTTCTTCGCCAATTCGACGCCGTCGTCGCTCCAAGTAACCAGCGCACCCGTTCAGGTATAAATCTCGAGGTAAATTAAAGCACTTTTGGATTATTCATGGCTGGGTCTGGGTTGCGCGCGCGAGAGTTGGGTTTGGGCAGGGGCGCGGTGGCGGTCGGGGTCGGGGTCGGGGTAGGGTTAGGGTTGGGGTTCGGCTGCTGCTGGGGTGGGGCTGGGGTTAGGGTTACGGTGGGGCTGGGGTTAGGGTTACTGTGGGGCTGGGGTAGGGTTACGGTGGGCTGGGGTTAGGGTTGGGGCTAGGGTTAGGGTTACTGTGGGGCTGGGGTAGGGTTACGGTGGGCTGGGGTTGGGGTTGGGGCTAGGGTTAGGGTTACTGTGGGGCTGGGGTAGGGTTACGGTGGGCTGGGGTTAGGGTTGGGGCTAGGGTTAGGGTTACTGTGGGGCTGGGGTTAGGGTTATGAGAGGCATGTCAGCATATTTATGTGTAATAATTGAGAGGATCAAGCTAAGTTCTATGCAAGCAGTCCCTCAGAATACATAGAAAGCTAGCCTTACATTTTAAATTAACATATTCCATAGTTGTCTTAATGGTAAGGCAGATACCCATATTGTGTAAGAGCTGACATTAATACAACCATAGGGAGCTGACTGATTACATCTCATGTGGCATTAAAATCTATAAATGGACATACGAGATAATGCAAAGAAAGAGCAATAGATCAAGACTCAATCAACTTTCCTATGCTTTATGATTTCAGCGGATAGCTCAAGTTTAGTTTCAACTTTATATTCTTATTTTTCTCTCTTTTTTCTTTAGTGCTTCTTCCTCCATTTCTTTGAAGAGTCTCTCACAGCGAAATACACTCCATTTTTTCTTAATGGGATAGAATCCTACCCCCGACAGCCGGAACACATACATACAAACGCATAATTAGAGAGCGACTCGAGATGTTCGGGTTAAAACCAATATATGATACTCGATGATGATATGAAACCTTCATATTCCCATCGATACCCGTATATGAAACTAAAGCGCCACTTAGTCCGCGTCTATCGGTTAACATACGTGCGATGCTCGTCGTGACCTAGAACTATACGAAGGTTGTTAAATATCGGACAGTATAGCTCGATACTAACAACCGTCGTATAGTCTGCGCGACGAGAAAATTCAATCGTATGGTAACCCATAGATTTGTCCCGTGTGGACAAGTTAAGAATGTATAAAGCAAACGCCTTCATTCACTTGTGTTTTCATCCGTTTCGAGATATTTCGTCGGTACCTTTCCGCTGGTTCTCCGTGTACAAAGATAGATTAGATGTTCATTTCAACGTTGTTTCACAGCTTTGAAATGATTATCTATTCTATTACAGTGTACTCGGAGAACAGCGGGGAGGTGCTGCCGAAATTTACTCGAAACGGTTGAAAGCACAAGTGATGGGCGTTCGCTCTATACATTCTTAATGGGATAGAAGCCTACCCCCGACAGCCGGAACACATACATACAAACGCATAATCAGAGAGCGACTCGAGATGTTCGGGTTAAAACCAATATATGATACTCGATGATGATATGAAACCTTCATATTCCCATCGATACCCGTATAAACTAAAGCGCCACTTAGTCCCCATCTATCGGTTAACATACGTGCGATGCTCGTCGTGACCTAGAACTATACGAAGGTTGTTAAATATCGGACAGTATAGCTCGATACTAACAACCGTCGTATAGTCTGCGCGACGAGAAAATTCAATCGTATGGTAACCCATAGATTTGTCCCGTGTGGACAAGTTAAGAATGTATAAAGCAAACGCCTTCATTCACTTGTGTTTTCATCCGTTTCGAGATATTTCGTCGGTACCTTTCCGCTGGTTCTCCGTGTACAAAGATAGATTAGATGTTCATTTCAACGTTGTTTCACAGCTTTGAAATGATTATCTATTCTATTACAGTGTACTCGGAGAACAGCGGGAAGGTGCTGCCGAAATTTACTCGAAACGGTTGAAAGCACAAGTGATGGGCGTTCGCTCTATACATTCTTAATGGGATAGAAGCCTACCCCCGACAGCCGGAACACATACATACAAACGCATAATCAGAGAGCGACTCGAGATGTTCGGGTTAAAACCAATATATGATAATATGAAACCTTCATATTCCCATCGATACCCATATATGAAACTAATTAAAAGCGCCACTTAGTCCCCGTCTATCGGTCAACATAACGTGCGATAATTTATTCTTTTCAACGACAAACGCACACACAAAGCATATACATGGATTTTCTCCTTTGTCAGTAACTATCCCGTTCTTATATTTCTCAATATAGTCAGCATAACCTACAATTTATATGTTATTCAGTCTAACATGGCCCATGAGTACGTCAGAGTTAAGGACTGGATGTATGTGGATTGGAAACAACGTATGCAACCTAAGTTTGTCGCAGGGGTTGCTGCTTTCCTTGAATTTGCACGAGCATATAATAAGATCATAATAGAGAAGATTCTCTGTCCGTGCGATAGATGTGGCAATAAGTACTGGCAGAAGGTAGAATTGGCAGAGCTTCATATTGTAAAACATGGGTTTACTAGACTTTATTCAATTTGGAAATATCACGGGGAAGGAGAAGAATGCAGTACTGCGGTAGAAGAAGGAGAACACGATAATGCGGCAGGAGAAGAAGAAGAATTCGGTAATACGGCAGGATACGGAAATTTATTTCCATCAGAAGAAATGGAGGATATGGTAGAGGCTGCCCTAGGTGAATCTATTCGTACCGAAGATGACATTCCTTCCGGTCAAGGACCGCGTGCGGATAAATATGAAAATTTCATGAATGATGCTAGGAAACCAATTTATGAGAATGCGAAGTATTCCACCCTCTCATGGTTCGTCCAACTTTTCCAAATTAAGTGCCTAAATGGATGGAGCAACAAGTCATTCACAATGCTTCTTTCGTTCTTGAAAGATTCTATGCCTCCGGGAAATAATGTGCCCGAAAGCTGGTACGAAGCCCAGAAAATGATGTCTGATTTGGGTCTAAAGTGCGAGAAGATTCAAGCATGTCCTAAAAATTGCGTGTTGTACCGGAAAGAGAATTCAGATTTGAAAGAGTGTCCAACATGCGGAGAGGCCAGGTATAAGCCGAAAGATTCTGATAAGAAGCCTGATATACCTTTGAAGATAGCACGATATTTTCCCATAACACAGAGGCTACAGAGGCTATTCAGGTGCAAGAAAACAGCCGAGGCAATGATTTGGCATCATCGTGCTCCTCCAAGCGAAAATGGAAAAATGAGCCATCCAAGAGATTCACCGGCATGGAAGGATTTCGATAGGAGGCACGCAATATTCAGTAGCGATCCCCGCAATGTCCGGCTCGGACTGGCTGCCGATGGCTTCTGCCCATTCAACTATATGGCTGGAAGTCACAGTACATGGCCCGTTGTAATGATAATTTATAATCTGTCGCCTTGGTTGGCTATGGACCAATCATACTTTATGATGCCTCTTCTTATCGACGGACCAAACTCACCGGGGAACAATATCGACGTCTATCTCCGACCTCTGATTGAGGAGCTGAAAACTTTGTTTATTGATGGTGTAGAGACATATGATTCAAACACAAATACAACCTTCATACTGCGTGCGGCTTTAATGTGGACAATTAATGACTTTCCTGCATATGGAATGCTTTCAGCTTGGTCCGTACATGGTCACAAAGCATGTCCTCATTGCCATGAACACACAACATCAAAATTTTTGAATTTTAGCAGGAAGGTTTGTTATTGCGGCCATCGACGTTTTCTGCCTCCAGACCACCCCTACAGGTTAGACACGGTTCACTTTGATGGTCATCAGGAGCTTCTTGGGCCTCCATCCCCATTGTCCGGAGAGGACGTGACTGCTAAATGGGATGGTTACAATAACGTGACCTTCGGGATGGATCCGACGAGACAGGTCAAACCACAATATTGGAACAAGTTAAGCATTTTCTTCGAGCTTCCGTACTGGTCTACAAATTCAGTGCGTCATTGTCTGGACGTCATGCATATAGAGAAGGGAGTATCAGAGCACATACTTAACTTGCTTCTGTGTAAAGACGGGAAATCGAAAGACAACATGAATGCCCGGATGGATCTACAAGAGTGGGGAATAAGAAGTGAACTGCACCCTAAACCGGTAGCGGGTAAACCGGGCAAGTTTGTACTTCCCAATGCCGCTTATCATATGTCACAACCGGAGAAGAAAAGATTCCTGCAGGTGTTGCATGATTTGAAAGTCCCCACAGGTTTCTCAGGATCATTCAGCAAGAAAATAAAAATTGTGAAGGGCAAGATCGATGGGCTGAAAAGTCATGACCACCATGTTATCGTGGAGCACCTTCTTCCATTAGCCCTCAGGACTTCTCTCCCCGACTCGGTTGGTCTAGTAATCAACGACCTATGTTGTTTTTTCAGGGAATTGTGTGCTAAAACGCTGGAGGTTGCGACGCTGGATAAACTAGAAAATTCTATTGCGTTGATACTTTGCAAGTTTGAGCGTATTTTCCCACCGTCATTCTTCGATATCATAATACACTTGACGGTTCATCTTGCAACTGAGGCGAAGTTAGCCGGACCGGTACAATATCGATGGATGTATCCCGTCGAGAAGTACGTGTAATTTTTCGTTTCGCGCAATTTATAAATTTATTTTTGTCATGTATGCCCGTGTTTATTTATTCAACATATTCTCATTAGGTACCTTTACACTCTTAAGAAGTATATACGCAATAAAAATCGACCAGAGGGTTCTATCATGCAAGGTTATCTTCTTGATGAAGCAACCACATTTTGTTCCCGCTATCTGGACGAGAACATTGAGACAAGGCTTAACCGACCACGAAGAATTCAAGACGGGCCATATGGTAAAGCCGAGTATAAGAGGGTAGACACTATGTTTATCAACAAGATATACCGGTTTATCTTGCTTAATAGCGAATGTCTTGAACAAATTAGAGAGTAAGTTCTTTTGGATTAATTGTTATATCTGTGTTTGTGTGTGTATGAAATGACATAATATTAATGTCACAATTATTTGTCGAAAACAGAACTCATTTTAACGAGGTACGTGAGGGGCATCCTGATTGGAACGAAGAGCGTTTGGAAAAATACCATCAGGATAATTTTTGTGATTGGGTCACAGAGCATGTAAGTTATTCGAATTACATTTTATTGCTATCAGTTTTAATCTAAACTTGTATCGTTATGTATTTATCGTAAAATTTGTTTTGTTAGATCCACGATCCGAACTTGTCTGCATCATTTGAGAGTGATTCAAGATGTTTAGCTCAATTTCCTAGTATGGAGGTTGCACATTACAAAGGATTTGGTGTCCTTGGATACAAATTCGAAGTTAAGGACATAGAAACATCTAGAATCACTCAGAATAGTGGTATTGCGACGGTAGGATCGGACGGTGTGATTTACTATGGGTACTTAAATTGTATACTCGGCATCCACTATCCCGGACGATCAGAACCCTTTTATATATTCCACTGTACTTGGTACGATCCGCGAACCGATACAGACAGGTGGAGAAGCAGTCTTGGGACTTGGAAAGATGAATATGGATTGACCAGTGTGAACACACTTCGATTTTACGGTCAAGACGATCCGTTTATCTTTCCGAACCAAGCGTTCCAAGTATACTATTCACAGTGTTTGAAGCATCCGGGGTGGAGTGTTGTATGCCGATGGAAACCTAGAGATGTCTACGATGTCCCAGAATACGAGGACAGCGATGAGGACGAAGAAGAGAGAAGGCTTAAAGTGCTCCGACCGTCTGTTTCGAAGGACGGGTTGTCTTCGACCGATCATGAAGTTACGTGGGTTAGAAATGACATCGACGATGAAATCCAAGTAGATATGTATGATGCGCCCACGAAACGAAAAAGGTTATCAGTAATGTTATATTATTACTTCACATTTTACGCTCTAGATCATATATAGTCAATACTTTTAATGATTGTCTAATGCGTCCACGAACCGTTTATCTAGATTGGATGACGATGTCGGGAGCAGCGAGGGGCGGCAGGAGCTCCAGCCGCGGCAGAGGCAGAGGCAGAGGCAGAGCGGTTCTGCCGCCCGGAGAGCTCCGTAGGGAGCTTCAGAGGGCCGGTCTTGCACCCAGATCGGAGACCCCTTCGGATGCCTCCTTCCGTGTGGATTTTGCCACACCTCCAGGTATACTGCACGCATATCCATTTTCAATTTAATATTACAGATATTCATGCCTGTTTATGTCAAAATTACTTATATTGTCAATGTTTGATTGTCTAGTTGTTGGTCCTGCGTCCACATCTGGGACAGAGGCCACCCCCGCTCCTCCAGGTATGTTTATATATCATATAGTATATGTATATTGATTTAGAATGCTATATCATAAATATACACATTCCTTTTGCTCTTACTTAGCAATTTTTATTATTGTCTAGCTGTAGGTGGTGACACCACCGCACCTGCGGGTATGTTTATATGTCCTATAGTGCATGCATATTGATTTAGAACGTTATATTATTGATCTACACATTCTTTTTGCAATTACTTATCAAATCTATTTTTAATTGTCTAGTTGTTGGTCCTGCGTCCACATCTGGGACAGAGGCCACCCCCGCTCCTCCAGGTATGTTTATATATCATATAGTGTATGTATATTGATTTAGAATGCTATATCATAAATATACACATTCCTTTTGCTCTTACTTAGCAATTTTTATTATTGTCTAGCTGTAGGTGGTGAAACCACCGCACCTGCGGGTATGTTTATATGTCCTATAGTTCATGCATATTGATTTAGAACGTTATATTATTGACTACACATTCTTTTTGCAATTACTTATAAAATCTATTTTTAATTGTCTAATTATAGGTGGTGCGTCCACACCTTCCACAGGGGCCACTCCTGCCGCTTCCGTACCCTCCGCATCGTCTGCAGGTTAGTATGAATAAATTTAAAATATTTATTTATTTTACATATGCTCTATAGAATAAATATGAACTTCATGGAGATTTAGCGTCGATGTTTATTTTATAGTTGGAGGGGATGCGTCCGGGTCCGGGACCCCGGTTGTTCCTCACCGGAGGAACTATCGTCCCGCTCGTGCTGCTGCTCGGGCCCAGGCTCGTGCGTTATTCACCGGAGGTATATATCACACTTGAATTTTTGTTTAACCTTGATTTCTTAATACAACTTTGTCTTATTATTGATTGTCTTGATATTTCGTGCAGACGCAGGGCCTCTCCATCCCCAGAGGGGGACTCGAGGCCCGAATCAGTCCCATAGGCTGAGGCCTAATAGAGCTAGGGGGGAGGCAGCATTCCCCCTATTTTTTACCCTTGACTATCGCTATACCGGTCCTCATGCCGAGAGGTTCGGCCGGTATTTGGGGGACGAGAGCCGGATCGTGAAGAACTATCCACTTCACGTTGAGTGGGGCGAGCAGCACCAGCGCTCATTCGCCCTCTTCTTTGAACAGGCTCGGGTATGTATTAATATATATTTTCATTTGATCTATCCAATATATTTATTATTAACACTTGCAATCTAATAACAATGTTTTTTTTTGTATTTTCAGTTGGATTACGATTTTCAGCCTGTAGCCGACCCTGATCACTCGGGGAGGGTGCTCGACCTTCATGCTCTGTACAATGGCCTGATGAAGAACATGCAGGCCAAGGTCCGATACAACAGGAATGAGCTGAAGGCCGACTGCTACTCCCTGTGGATAGCGACCCCCGAGGCAGAGAGAGCGGCCCTCCTATCTACTCCGGCGTTTGCGAGAGTCGACGTAGAGACATGGCCTCTATTGTGCGCTTATTTCGACTCCGAACGCAAACAAGTATGTATTTTAAATTTAATTCATTATTTATGATATAATTTATTTCTTTGTGTTTCTTAATTAGAAAACTAAATGTTAATGCGTTGTGCAGAAACAGGCCGCTCAGAATACGGAGAACAGGAAGTCGGCGAAGAGGGGTCGCCCCACTTACACAGGTGGCTCGAGGAACATTACTCGAGCCATGGAGTTATCGGTAAATTAAGAGTTATTCTCTAATATTCTGCAATATTAAGAGTTATTCTCTAATATTTCTAATATTAAGAGTTACTTTCTAATATTGCAGACATCTCGGACCGTGGCGTCAGGTGGTACACCGAGCGTGCTGTCCGCATATCTTGCCGTCCACGGCACCTCGACAGATCCCGCCACGGACGAGCTTCGATGTCCCGACGTCGCTACCCAGGAGTACTGCGTAAGTGTTAATATTTTTTCTACCCAAATTTGAAATTTTAGTTTTGGAAGGTTCAAGTTTAAATTTTATACTTATACTTTACTGCTTAATGTGGGTGTAGGAGCGGGTGGTTGAGCAAGCCCAGGCCTCGGGGATCGATTTTACCGGACAGAACGATCCGAGGCTGCTGACCCCAGTTCTGGACGCCGCACACGGAGGGCACCACGGAGGTTGGGAGAGAGGCCGGGGATTGGGCCCTAGCAGGGCCTATATGAGGTTGGACTCCACCCCGGCGGTTACTTCCTCCGTCTCCAGTGGCCGGCATGTCCATCAGGAACTGGATAGCTTGAGGGCCACCGTTCAGGAGTTGAAGGAGATGCTGGTATGTATACTACTTTATAGTAAAATATCATTTCATATTATATACATATCAACATATCCATAATTAGTACGTAGGTTGAGCTTATTTGGTTTTAGACTTAAGTCTGATTAATCATACATACATATGTAATTAAAATAAACAACGCTTTTCCAAACTAGATATCCAAACAGGGTTTCGAAATAACTTAATAATGAAACGAATTCGAATAATACACAGTTCTTACACGCTTCTTACACACGTTATGTCCAGACGCGACAGGGTAGATCGGCCGAGCCTCCACATGCATCTCCTTCGGCTGCGGCTCCGCAAGCCACTACATCGGCTGCGGTTCCGCAGACAGCTCCTGTAGCTCCACCGCCCACTCAGACTCCCGCAGCCGCGGCTCCGCAAGCGACTACCTCGACGGCGGCTGCGCAGACCACATCGCCAGCTCCACATGCCGCTCAGACTCCCTTATATGTAGCATTGGAGAGTGTATTTACCGAGGAGCAGGCGCGCGTTATTCGAACGTTATTCGGAGGTGGAGCTGGACCGAACTAGGGTAGCTTTTTGGTTCTTATTTTTTGAAACATGTATTTATTTATATCACATTGTACTACATTTTGAAACGATATTGATATTGGTTTGTATTTATATCATATTCAGTTTTTGGGTTTCTTTTGTATATTATATATATGCGTGAGATGTGATTATGAATACTGTAATATATGATTTGATTGATGTATATAGTATTGTGCACAGGGCGGCAAAAAATCTAGCTGCCCATTTTTAAAAAAAAAATACAGACAATATGTACCTACGGATTAAGCCGCAGGTACATACACTAACCCTACGGGTATATCCGTAGGGGCAAACTATCAGGAAACCTGATATTTTCTCACCTGATATCAGTGCAGGGTGTTGGGGTTGTCCCTACGGATATGTCCGTAGGGGCCAGTGTTTATCCCCTACGAATTTATCCGTAGGGGAAAATATCAGGTTTCCTGATATTTTCCCACCTGATATCAGTCCATGGTGTTGGGAGTAGCCCCTACGGACTTAACCGTAGGAACTACTTTATATCCCCTACGGATATAGCCGTAGGGATCTAATAGGGACCTACGGGTATATCCGTAGGTATATACAATATATTCAAAAAAAAATTTACATATATGATTTTATTACCCCTACGGGGTACTCCGTAGGGGCTATAACACCTACCGAGATATCCGTAGGGGCTTAAATTTGTCCGTAGGGGCACGTTCAGGGCCTCAACTTGCACCTGCGGCCTTTGCACCTACGGGGTCTTTTTTCGCCCCTACGTATATATCCGTAGGGGCAGTGGGTTGCCCCTACCGATAAATCCGTAGGGGCAACCCTTATTTGTAGTAGTGTAGATCAGTTATCTTTGATATGAGGCATCGCCGTCTAGGTCATATTTCGCATTCTCGTCTCAAGTCTTTATCTAAGTCTGGAGTCTTAGGGTCTTTTCGTGTTAGTGCCTTAAATAATTGTGTTGGATGTCAATTAGTCAAACAAACTACTTTACCATTTGTGTCACATAATAAAACCTCTTTGGAACCTTTTAATTTGATTCATTCTGATATTTGGGGGCCTGCTCCTGTGATATCCATGTCTGGTTATCGATATTATATTTGTTTTATTGATGGCTACTCTCGTTATTCTTAGGTTTATCTTATGCGTGCCAGAACTGAGATTTCATCCATTTATATTGAATTTACAAACATGATTTACACCCAATTTCAAAAACGAATTAAAATTTTCAGATATGACAATGCTTGTAAGTACATTTCATCATCAATGCAAGCTATCCTTAAATCTCATTGTACACTTCCCCAACAGTCATGTCCACATACTCATGAACAAAATGGTATAGCAGAGAGAAAACATCGACATATCCTTGACACCACACGAGCCCTCTTAGTCTCTGCATCTGTTCCTCGCTCTTATTGGGCCGAGCCTCTCTTGACTGCTGGATTTCTCATCAATATTACTCCCTCTTCTTTATTTCTTGATGCCATTCCATACTGGAGAATTTATAAATCCCCTTTTAGCCATTCCATTTTACGCACAGTTGGCTGTGTTTGTTTTGTTATTCTTCCTTCTCATGGACGAGATAAACTCTCTTCTCGTTCAGTCAAATATTTTATGATAGGGTACGGTCCGTCTCATAAACGGTATAGATGTTACGATCCTACTAATATAAGGATTCACATTTCTCAAAAAGTCATGTTTTTCGAGAATGTGTCGTATTTTGCTCATTTCGAGATAGATGTGTCCTTTCTTGATTTTTCTCCCTCATCGACAATTACACCCACTATTCTGCCTACATGCACCCCCGCTCCACCTCCTGTTACACCTATTGATACTCCTACTCCTACTGTTCCCTCCATTGATACAGTGACAACTGAGTATTCACTTATGCATGTGTCATCTTCTCCGAATACTATTTCTCCTCTTCTATTTCGTCGGAATCCTCCGTGAGAAAGACGGTCACCTGCCCGTTATAGTTTTTGCTTCTGTTGCCAAGATCACTTCCATTTGCGCGCTCATTGCAGTTACTACGGTCCGTCGCTGGCCTATCTTTCATATGGACGTTAAGAATGCTTTTCTTAACGGTGATCTTTCGGAGACAATTTACCAGGAGCCTCCTCCTGGTGTCTCCGCTTCCCCTGGGTATGCGTGTCGTCTGCGTCGTGCTCTTTATGGTCTTAAGCAGACATCTTATGCTTGGTTTGAGTGATTTCATCAAACCCTTCTGACTGCAGGATTCACCGAGAGCCTTGTTGATTATGCACTCATCTATCTTTCTCCTTCTAAAGGCCGAGCTTTTCTCTTAATCTATGTTGATGGTATGATTATCACTGGTGATGGCACAACTATCACATATCTAAAGAAACTTCTTCAGTAGCAGTTTGAGATGAAGGATCTTGGATATTTACGTTATTTCTTGGGAATCGAAGTTACTTACTCTTCTCGCTGTTATCTTCTGTCACAGCAGAAGTGCATTTCTGATTTTCATGCACGAGCCACGGTTGATGATTACACTATTACTGCCAGTATTTCTGCAGCTATGCCTATGGAGTTTCATCTGAAGTTTCGTCAAGCAGATGGAGCGACCCTATCGAACCCCACTCGGTATCATGAGTTGGTTGGTGCACTTATTTATCTCTCTCTTACCAAGTCAGACATTGCGCATGTTGTGTTTGTTCTTAGTCAGTTTATGAGTACTCCTACATCAGTTCACTATACTGCTTTTATACGGGTTCTTCGATTCCTTCGTGGCACTCATACTCGGTCACTGTTGTTTCATTCCGATTCCGACCTTGCTTGGGCTGACGATCTTGATACTCGTCGATCTATTACTGGGTTCTGTGTCTTATTGGCTACATTTTTGATTTTCTAGCGCAGCAAACGCCTAGATACCGTTTCTCGCTTCAGCACTAAAGCTGAGTACCATGTAATGGTTGATGCTGCTGCAGAGCTTAAATGACTTCGTAATTTACTTGTTGATATGAGTGTCGTTATTCTTTCTCGCATTCCACTTTATTGTGACAACAAGAGTGTTGTTCGTATTGCTGAAAATCTGGTTTTTCATGAACGTACTAAGCATATTGAGGTGAATTGTCACATAGTTCGTAAAGAGTACGACCGAGATTAGATTTCATTTCTTTATATCCATTCCAATAATCAAATGGTTAATCTCTTTATGAAGCCTCAAACACGCACTCAACTTTCATATTTCTTGTCCAAACTCTCGGTTTATGATTCACCGTGAGTTTGAGGGGTTGTTAAGATATGCATCTCTTTTATATTATTTTGTATATTCATATCTTTTATCATATCTTTTATATTATTTTGTATTTATCTCTTTGCATTATGGTTTACGTGTATTATACGTATATTACATATTAGGGTTTCATCTTATGAGCTATATAGAGAAAGAGATGCATATTGTACATTGCTTTTTGATTAATCGATAATATTTTTTTCTCTTTTCTCAAATCTAGGATTTGTAACAAGCATATATAGGTTTTTTTTCTTCCAAAAAGTATTTTTGAGCCCCAGAGGATAATGGAAAAAAATTAGAAAAGAAGAGAGAAGAGAGCCACAGGGGGATGCTAGAAGCTGCCCCACCAAAAGGGGGCCAGTATCAAAATGAACGGGGCAGTGGTCATCTCCATGCTACTCATGCACACAACCATATGATTTCCCTAAAATAAATAAAGGGGCGCTGCATGTTGATTTGTTGTTCTTTTGGGAAAGCACCAATTTACAAAATCCAAGAGGAAAATCAAGAAAAAGCTTTAATCATTCTTCAAACAATCAACTCACAGTCCGAACTGAGAGAATAGTTGTACATAGTAAGAGTAGGCCATTATTAGGTGATTGTTAAGCTTTTTGCTGCAGACAACTAAGACGCATGGGCACCAGATAGAAAGTTTCCTAGAACGTTCATGATTTAATGAAGGGCCCATCATCTTTGATAAGGAGTGATGAGTAGGGAAGCGGTTTACTCCGTAACATCAGAATAGGAGCATGTTGAAATCGGTAATAATTTTGAACGATAAAGGATAATATAAGAAAGAATCAACTAAGATGGTTTGAACACGTGCGACAAAGAATGATATATGCAGCAGGAAGAGAGTGAGTGAATGAGTTAGTGGAAATAACATGATGGTGGATCTAAGCTAACATCGATGGCGAGAACTAACTAGGATACTTGTTAATTTAACAAAATAAACTTAATATAATGTATGGGAGAAATGATTGATTTAGCCAATCCTGATATTTTGGTATAAAGTAAGAGCTTAATCGGGCTGCGGTCGCCTGCAGGCTGACACTTATTTTTTATATACTGAATTTTGAACTTTACGCAGCCGTAAATTTTCCGCAACCATTAAATACGTGCCCAATGGGATTTAAACCTATCGAGTTACTTCATACCATTTTAAATTACCTGTGATTACATTTAAAAAAAATATGAATTTGTGATAAGGGCCGAGGGAAGTTTGTTTGTACACTAGTTTCCATGCCTCATTAATAAAACTTTATAGGCTGAAATGACGAACTGTGTCTTGGCAAGAGGAAATTATGCAGGATATAACTAATAGCAGTTGTAGGCAGGCCACCAATGAAATAGTAGCACTTTACCACTTTCCTTGCAGCTATTTAACCCTTCCAATTTACACACCCCATTGGCTAGGATCCTGATTAGTACTTGCTGCTCCTTTCTTCTAATTTGCAAAACCCCTCTCTTTGGATCTCAAAAGGCTTCAAGCTTAGTTTCTCTCACTCACTTACTCACTCCGGCCTTTCTCAGATACTACACACGGACAAAACTTACAAATCTAGTGGCAAATATGAGGGTATCTAAGGATTACATTTTCATTACTTTTCTCTTGTCCTTAATTATTCATTCTTGATTGTTTTTGTGAATCTTTGTGATTATAGATATTGAGCTGGGTACAGAATAAGTTTAGTGGTAATCAAGAAAAGAAGAGATTTGATGCTGGTTCCTGCTCATCTCGTCGTAAGTTCTCTATAAATCCTAGGATTTGGTTTTTGTTCTCTGTTTCTTCATGGTTCTATGATTTGGTTTTCCCTTTCCCCTCCTTTTATATGGCTAATGCAAGTTTTATTTTTCTTGTTAATATTTACTCTAGATTAATGGCTTCATAGAAACTAAAAAACTTCAATTGCTCAGTGCTAAATTTAGGCATATTATCTCTTATTTAGATTTGAAAAAGGGTTTTAAACTTGGTTAGTGTGAAGGGTTGTTTTCTTTCGTGTAATTTTTCTGTTTTTGAATGTTGCCCAATTCAAAGACACAGATTTCGACTGTGATCAACTAGAATCACTGTAGGAACCTTCTGCTTGCTTTGAGGAGATTAATGTGTGCATTATATTTATCTGTGGAAAGTAGGAATGGCAATGGGGCAGGGCGGGGTGGGGCTAGGAATTGCCTATCCCGTCCCCGTCCCCGTCCCCGTCCCCTGCCCTGCCGGCATTCAAAAGTAACAAAAAATTTATTAGTGCAATAAATGGTATGATAGAACTTCAGTCGTTTATTATGAATTTTCTTCATGTGTTTTGTAATTTCTTTCATGATATTTGACTGATAATCACAAGTTTTTTTGTCAAATCTAGAATTGCTTATAATTAACTCCTTTTTCCTAATTGTTCCAAAAGAGTAATTATACTTCCTAGAATCTTAGTTTATTGAAGCGAATTTCGGTTGCATGAAGCTATGATTTTAAATTGCATGACCAGTATCATGGGCTAACATAAATTTGTAGGACATGGGTATTGTGTGACAGAAGATCATGGGTTCATCACACGCAACCAACACAAAAGAACACAAAAAATTGATTAGGCGAAGGGTTGGTCGCATATGGGTTTGGTAAATCTTAGATTGTGATAGTTTATGACCAGATGTTATTTTTCATGTTCCTATTATAATCTTTCCATGATCCGACATTCTTTTTTTTTTTTGGTCGAAGTTTTGTCTAAAATATTCCTAGTTTCCTACTATACCTTTTCTTCAACATGAAATATGTATGGCCAATTGGGTGCAGAGTAGCCACAAGAATGTGTTTAATTAACAAAGAAAAGAATCTTTTAGGTAGTTTATAATTTTATATTAAACAATAGGAGATCAAAAAGTGAAACTTCTTGTAACCAGCAATCAGTATAGCATGGTGAAGATCACCATGTGCCATCTATGTTAATGAAATAGTGAAGAACCCTATATGACTCAATAATATTCAAAGCATATATGTGGTCAGTATCTTAGATTAACATCTAAATTCAAAGGCTTTGGTCAATTAGGTCTTGAAACTTTCAAGCAAGTGGCTGCTGTTATAATACCTGAGATTAACTAACAAGTACAAAGACTTTGCCAACTTGGACAATTTCTATAAATAAGCTTGGTTATTTTCAGCCATGTTGTAGCACATAAAGCATAAATAAATTATACGCTACATAATTGGATTACACGGGATTATGTAGAAACAATTATTTTTAATACATGCATCCCCTGAAACAAAAGGATGGGAAGAAAATACGCCGATGGAAAAAAACAATTAAAAGTATTGAGCCTTATGAAGGGAATATATAGTTTGGATACCGTGGAGCTTATGCGTGTTGTATATGTGTCTGACAAATGGATATTCATCCACATGTTTTTCATAGTACCAATTAAACAGCCATTCGATCGCCTCCCCCCCCCCCCCCCCACCCCCCCACACACATTTGAAGTGGTTACTATCAAAAAACATTTAAATGGCGATTAATCAGAGAACTGAAGGAAATTTATCTTAGAACTAAAATTTTCAAGAGTGAGATTGTTTACTAGGTCGCATGACACAGCTTCTATGTTCTTACAATTTGTTACATATATAATTGCACCATTTACAGGAAAATCAATTCCTGACGATCGTAAAGAAGAATTCAGTGATTGGCCTCAATCTTTCCTTGCGATAGGAACTCTTGGCAACACAAACCTGAATGATAAAGAAGACACCGAAAGATCGGTACATGATTACTCTACTGAAGATATTTCGAATTCATCACAAGATGATCCTTTAGACTTCTCGATTGAAGAAGTGGTCAAATTACAAAAAGAACTTACGGAATTACTTTCTCATAAGCCCAAAAAAAGCACTGATGGATCAGCAATAAACCTCCCATTGAATAGATTTCTAAATTGCCCTTCGAGCTTAGAGGTTGATCGCAGAGAAGAGGATATCGGTGAATTATCACCTAACAGCAAAATCATATTGAGTAAAGCCAGAGATATATTGGCAGATAAACACAATACGATTCGGAAAAAATTGTTCTCCTTTCTACTTAAAAAGGTGTTTGTTTGTTCGAGTGGTTTTGCGCCGGTTCCAAGCTTAAGAGATCAACTTTCAGAGACAAAGATGGAGAAGGTATAATCATAGTTGAAACATTTACATTTAGGCTAATTTACACTGAACTATCCTTAATTATCGTTGTTTTTCACCTACTTGAAAGTTTTTTATTCCAGTAAACTCCCTTTAATTTTGGTTTTGAGGGAGTTTAATTTCATTAGAATACCCTTAAATTTAGCATTTTAGGGAGGTTGATGCAACTTTAAAGGGGAAAAAACTTTAAGGTAGTTTTAATGGATACACAGAGATGATTAAGGGTAGTTGAGAGTAGTTTGGCCTTTCATTTCCAACTCCTAAAGTAAAACTTAGATATGCTAACCTTTTCCTTTCTATTTATATAGTTAATGAGGGTTTTGATTCATAAGAAAACATACCCTCAAAGTTCTACTGCGAGATCGGCGAAAAGGTATTTGGAGACGAAATCATCGACGGGGAAATTGGAATACAAGGAGAAGGAGCAGGAGAAAGAGGATGATGGCTGTAAATGGGTGAAGACTGATTCAGATTGTAAGTTCATGTTCCATCTCAGATTTAATAGCTTTTGAAGAAAAAAGAAGTTATATATTAAATTAGTTAATTTGATGTTCTCTTCAATTTGTGCAGTTATTGTTTTAGAGATGTAGCCCCCATACAGCTTCAAAATTTCTCTAGGTGAGTCTCTCAAGCTAAAGCTCATACCTTTTTATTTGAATATATACAAGAAAATGTACTTGGTTAACCATTGGATTTCAAGTAGAAAAAATATGTACAAGGTAATTTTTTTTTTTGAAATTTGATAACATGTGGGGTCTAATCAATTCTTCGATTTCATATAATGATGTATTGATTAATTCTTCGATTTGATATATTTCCCAAAGTTTTACCATGTCGCTTTACTTCATTTTTTTCTATATTTTCCGGTATCTTGGGCCTCTAATATAAAAGTCCAAAATTGATAACAATAAAATGCAGGGGCCCTAATTTTGAAGGTGAAGCTCTGAGAGTTGCCTATAATGAAATTTCAACCCTTTGAGCATTTTTCAGAAGAAGCTATGCCCTGTCAAGAAGTTTCTTCATATGATTACCCCCCTTGTTTATGTATTATTTGATATTTTTGTTCAAAGGCCACATGTATGTGAAAAGGTCATCTTTGATATATGAAGAGAATTAAACTTAAAAATGTCAGAAGTACATATAGCTTCGAGCGAACCATGATTAAAGAAGAAAAAGCTCTGTAGCATGATATTGTGAAAAAGTGATGAGTCATATGCAGTTGCAGTGGCACAACAGCTCCAAAGAGGCTAAAAAGGTTGAGAGGCGTCCTTGGTTTATGTTGGGACGAGATCCACTCCTAGAGCTGGATCGTGTGACTGCAGTCATGGGGGCCATGGTTTACCTGTCATATATGTCTCATATGTCTTGTTTATGTACATGCAAATTGAGCAATAGTATTCTATGAGATTATGTAAGTGATCATGCTTTATTTGATTCTTGGGGGTTCCACCAACAAACGCAAAGCTTATAGCTGACCGATGTTGCTCATCATCATTTAGCTATTGCATTTATTATTCTCGTTGCTTGTCATATGTATAGAACTATCTTCGGAATTGGACATAGTATCAAAGATCTTTTAGAAGCACATACTCCTCCGGGGGGTCGATTAGGACCTGGTCATAAGGGCCTGTATGAACACAATCAATAATTCAATTCATTTTCAATTAGGCCTTGCTCTAGCTTCTTTAGCGATCGGGAAGAACACCAATGGCGAAAGCACTTTGCTGGGCCGACATTGACACTGAGAGACGAAAGCTAGGGGAGCAAATGGGATTAGATACCTCAGTAGTTCTAGCTGTAAACGATGGATGATAGGCGATGGATGCTAGGCGCTGTGCGTATCAACCTGTGTTACAGTATGTGGCCCTTCATGAATGTAGATTTGCTATTGGGCCATGTATCAATTTACAGGGCTAAAGGATAAAAGGGCACCGCTGTCACGCTCCGCGTCCCAGAGTGCGCTAAGATCAGCACGTGACAGAGCCAACCATGCTACCTGTGGCTAGGAAACACCCTTCGACAGTCATATTACGGCTGTCTATAAGATATATAGAACAATAAAATAAAATAAACTATCTAGTACATGTCCATATACCAGAATAAACGAGTCAAGAAATATTAAGCGGAAGCAATAAATCCAATAAACAATAACATCTGAAATGTACGTCCCAAATACGGGCTCACATCAGGAAATGAAAATATGG
Source organism: Agapanthus africanus (assembly GCA_030015575.1). Lineage (NCBI taxonomy): Eukaryota > Viridiplantae > Streptophyta > Magnoliopsida > Asparagales > Amaryllidaceae > Agapanthus > Agapanthus africanus. The sequence continues at coordinate 799,653,249 of CM057340.1, forward strand.
AAATAAAACTAAACTAAACTAGATACATGATCCTCACTGCTCGGCCTGTCGGCTGAAATACTCCTAATCGGCCTGCGAAAGAGGTAAAGGATCTGGGCCATGCAAAACCCAGACGTCAGTGCGTCATAATATCAAACAATAATAAATGAACATGATTCACGAGATATGCAGGCATGAGTATAAACGATAACATGAATATAAACAGTAAATATGGATATGGAACAGTGAAGTGTATACGTGCAGGTGAAGTGCAGTGAGTTATCTAAACTATACTACCGCGTTATTTATTCTAAAATCTTCGAAATCAATTAATGTAATCCTTATCGTAACCCATCGGTTTATGTCCCGTTCATTCCCCATGGGACCACAGTAACAGGATTATTCCGTAACGCCCGGAAAAACGGCAAACAATATATTCCGTAACGCCTGGAAAAACGACAAACAATATATTAGCCCTTTGAGTTACGTTCGGTTACATTCTTGATTTCCCCTTACCCCTAAGGTTATGTGTTCAAGTCAGGTATTGCCAATCGATATCTAATGCCAACACATGATCAAGCAGGTGCAGGTTTTGTCTATACAGACAACAGTAACGTCCATCGAGACAACAAGTCAGGGTTGTCGGCATTAGTAACGGGATCAGGTATCAAGTCAAGCAGTGGTATAACAAGTCATGTTAGGTAGTGCACAGTGTATCAACGGATGCTCATAATAAAACTGTAGCAAGTACGGATGCACACTACAACACGGATGCACAAGTATCTATCAGGGATTACATCTACAACTCCATAACTACGTAGGATGCACGTTATCAAGCATGCGGTGTTAATATAACAGTAACATGAAATAATATGATCTGGCATGCAACTAGATATATAATAAATGATACAGATGCGAACGGATATCGGAAAATGGTAAAACTGTAACATGGATGCACAATACCATAAACATGCAATATTCTTATTAATATAGATGCGAGTATAATAATATAGCTTGTATCAAGCTACTTGCATGCAACCAGATATATAATTAATGATATGGATGCGTACGGATATCCGAAAACAGTAAAACAATAATATGGATGTACAATGCAGTAAACATGTGATATTTTTATTCATATGGATGCAAAATATGTATCATAGCATGTAGCAAGATGAACTTGCCTGAACGGATCTCACGACGGGGTGCGTACGCTGCGTCTGACGTCGGGTAAACGTCGCAATGCACACACGGCGCACAGAACTGAACTAGGCAAAGCAAGAACGGGACCACGCTGGCTGGGAATGTCCACTGGGTCATCCGGATCGGCGGCGGCGGCACAGCTCCGGCGATCACCGGGAAATGCGAATCCACGAAAGATAAGAAGAAGAAGAAAATGAGTTGTGATCTGGTTTGGGTGTTCTGGAGTTGGTTCTGGAGTCAGAGAGGAAGACGAGGGGTGAAGACGACGAGGGGTTGCCGGCGTGGGGTTTGCCGGCGAAGGGTAGTGGCCGCGGTTCTTGATGTAGGGAATAGGATCGGGTGTGCAGGGAATGGTTCTGGGGTTTTGGAGGGAGAGGAGAGAGGTGGTGACGAGGTGAAGGCGAGGCGAAGGTGGAGGTGAGGTCTTGATCGGCGACGAGGTCGGGGATGGAGGTGATAGGTGCGTGGGTTGCGACGAGAGGATCTTTGCGGGGGTTGTGGGTGCAGGCGGAGGAGCTCGGGGTTGGAGAAGGGGGGAGAGAGAGAGAGAAACGGTGAGATAGAACTGTTAGGATTTTTAAAAAATATAAAATATAAATATTGTTATATGTAGAGAGAGGAGAGTGGGTTACCAGTTAGGATTTTATTATATATAAAAAATATTTTAGTTTAAATAAACTTATATAAAACAGTTGAATATATAAAAGAATTTTATATTATATAGTTTGAGATTTTCTGGCTAATACAAAAGTAGTCCAAAACGCGCCCGGGTTGGGTCTAAAATTACGGTTTGAAAATACGGATAATATATGTGTACAACAAAACCAAAATATGATATCCGGGTAATGAAAAGCATACCCCCAAGAACGGATGCATGTAGCGTGCACATAGCAATCCAAACAGGTCCGTTTCACTGAACGGGACGAGAACACGATATATGGATGCTACCACAGGGTCAGGGGTAGGATGCAGGCTATGCTAGATATTTTTAAAATATAATATTTGACTTTATATGTTTTATTAAAAAATACAGATGCTCGATATAATGCAGATATACAACATGAAAGTGCACGAATTTTCAAAACTAGTCGGGATAAATCATAAACAGGAATCAAGATGGGTTTCTAGCAAGCGGGTCGGGTCGGATGCCAACACGGATACCAATTATAATATTCGCACCCAGAACACAATAAATCAAGAAATAGCCATAAATAAAGAAATACCCAAAATAGAACTTGTATAAATGAACTAGGGTGTTACAACTGCCCTTTGTAGACAGGGATTGAAGTGGGGCAGGTTTGACCCAACCTGACCCAGCATAATAATTTCTGGTTTTTTTCTTCTTCTTTTTTAACTTGTTCGAACCCGATAAAGGTTGGATACAAAAATTTTAGATCGGGTGTGGGTTTAGTGTAAAACCTGTTCGAACAAACTCTATATCGGACCCGAACTAAATCTTTTCCTATATCAGCTGCCTTGATATATCACTCATTTATAATTCTAAATATCGTAATGTATTTATTACAATTAATCGTGTGATTTTAGTTGGTCTTGTTATAAGTGCAATTTATAAATCTATGATATATAGTGTATATAGTTTTGTTTTGTGTAGTATAAATTATGCTCAGACATTTTTGGTAGAGCTCACGTCTAGTATTATAATTTTTACCAGTAGAACGGACCAACCTGTCTGTCGGAAATCCGTCCAAACCTATCCGAAACCCAAATTTACGGGTTTGTAAATAAGATATTGTAAACCCGTAGGGTTCGGACACACTTTGGGCTGAGGTTTTAAATTTTGGGCCGGGGGCATAAAAATTGTCAAAACTCCCTCCAACCCGGCATTTTGGGCTGGGGAATAAAAATTGTCAAAACTCCCTCCAACCCGGCATGATTTTACCCTTGTTTCTGGACAATTGGGACAGTTTCTATGCATACATAGTGTGATAACACCGTAACGTGCATATTAACCAACCATATCCATTCCTACCATCTCAATCTCAGCTTTTGGCTCGGTTTTCAGACCACAGAACAACATGAATCATGTGCCAAAACTACAAGGCTTAGTTTGAAAACAAGGTTCCCTGCATGGTGTTGAAGGAATACTCAAAAAGAGATTTTTCTCTCTCTAGATGTTCGGGGACTTTTAAGAGAAACTTATATATTTTTTAGGTTAATAAGTGATTGCGAAGTTTGGGGGTTATTAGTGATTAGTATGCTGCACATGCGATACACACGTGTAACGTAAAATAAGGATAAAGAATATATTATCGTAACTAAATACTTTTAAAAATCTTTATTAATCTTTTTACCTTTTTCCTATTTTTTTTAAACCTAATTTGCTTAATCCATGCAGCTCCTGATTCTATTTTCGCAAAAAATAAATTCAAATTTATTAAAATTCCATATGTCATCCATATGTTGCATGTTCTTTCAATTTGAAATTCTAATCGCAACTACCTAAAGAATTGTAGCTGTAATGGTAGGGATTAGCAAATGTTTAGGAGCCTTTAATTAAAAAAAAATCCATAACCTAGATAAAAAGTGTTGAAAGTCGCCTTATTTATTTGCAATCTATTAAATTTTTGATATTTATTTTCGCTTATTTATCTTCTCTTCTATATATAATGCAAATACCTTTTCATTAGATATCCATCCATCTCCTTTTTTCTAGAAAAAACGAAAAAAGGAGAAAAATTCTCACTCCTCAAGTCTCCACGTCATCAACTTCAAAGAAAGAGAAAACCAAAAAATTAATAAAAGTTCCTCTATCTTTTTTTTTTAAAATTTAAAGAAATAAGAGATGGAAAAAAAACTCACCTCCCAAGGCCTCTACCTCACCTAAGAAAAAGACAAAAATAATAATTCTTTCAAGTGAAAGTTTACACATACATCCTCATTATTTATAAATTTACACATATATCCTCCTTTAAATGAAAATTTACACAGAAACCCTCATTAAATTTTCATTCTCACCTAAGAAAAAGTTCCTCATTATTAACAAATTTTCATTCTCACTGGTGAAATGTTAAATTCAAATGAAAAGAAAAAAAGGAGAAAAATCCTTAATTCTTAGGCCATTTACATCATATATCTCTCTCTCACACCAAACAAAATTAATGGTTTATATGTAGAACCCTCTACATCTCTCTCTCTTTCTCCTCCCAAAAAATACTAGAACCCTCTACATCTCCCTCTCTCTTCCAAAAAAATACTAGAACCCTCTACATATCTCTCTCTTCTCCTAAAAAATTGTCACGCCCCGCTTCCCAAAATACGGAATACGAAGGGTTGACAAGGCCAGCCATGCTCCTACGGTCGAGGAAACATCCTGCCGTAGTCACACTTCGGCTTCTAGTTTTACGTGGTAATCAGTAATCAATGCACAGGTAATGAGAAATGCAGTCACTAAATTAAAACAGATACAAAACTAACCAGATAGAGATCAAGGAAAGATAGCGCTGAGTCGCTGATCAAGATGTCCGCAATATCCTCGAGGTACGTCTGGTCCTGGTCCGAGTTAAATCCACTTCTCTCTCTGAGCATGCATACTCAGGTCGTCAGAGTGACACAATAGCAATAAATAGAAATACATATGTAACATGTGCACTAATGATGACTATGAAACAGCAAGCATGAAGTGATGATATGAGCATGAAGGAGCCAGTACAGGTAAACGGTAAAATGGGTAAACAGTAAGGCATGCGTATCGAGTCAGTAATCAATGCATGTCACTAAACCTATCAGTCTCTATGTTTCACTGTCCAGGTCGCTAAACCTATCGTCAGTCCAAGTATGAGAGTCAACCACTCATGGGTATCCCCCATCCAAGGGTAGGGCCCCAGGAGCAAGGGAACACGGGCTCGAGTCTCTCGCTAATAATCAGTAATATCACCCATATGACTCCCAAAATCGCTGTAAATGCCGGCAATGGGACTCCCGAGATTCCATTGAACTCACACTCAAACTACCCCACACCCCGTGGTCTACATCAAACATCAACCATAAACTCAAATACTAGTCGGTCCATGACAAGACTATGCGAGAACTGAAGACAGGATCTCCATCAAGCATGCTTCGACTGGTACCCAAGATAAATGGACAATGTTTGGTGCCTTACCTATGACACTAATATAAGTGCTTCCGTAATCGTCCCATACCAATTATAGTTACACTTACATATGTCCCATAGACGTTGACAATGCAATAAATTAACTGGGTTCGCTGATTGTGTACAAGTACGTGTCACTTTCACTTGTTCATTCACGCTTTAACACTAACGTATTTGCCACAATCAAAACATTAATATCTAACACTGGGTAATATACACAATCACTAGGTTACCAATGTATATGACATCTACATGATATGATGAGAATGCAATAATTACGATATGAATAAATATCATCAGCCAGTGTCCTACCACTTGCATAATTCACTATAAATCATACATGCAGAATTAAGCGAAAAAAGCAAAAGGGGTAAGCAGTATGTTTAATTATCTATCCGTCAAAATTTGTTTCGCGCCAATCGGGTTTCAGGTTTACTAGTTGTGGCCATTTCAATTTAAGTGTTCACTGCTGGAAATCCATTTCAGAATTGGAAGTCCGTTTCGTAACACATTTTACTCCCAGTTGGGATCATAATTAGGCGAAACTATAGTTGAACAATATTTAGGGTTATCAGTTAGGTTCCCAATGCAATTGGCGGATTAGTAATATCCATGGCGTACTGGAAGTTATGCATTGTAAAATGAAGAGGTATACGTTCTGTCCCTGTTTGGGACAGCTAAATGTTCTGTTGATTTAAAATATACTTCAAATAGTAAACGACAGTAAAGCGAATGAAACCACTTTCAATGGTTAGCTAACAGATTTATCTTCGCTATGGTATAGGGTTTCGCATTATAACATTTTCATACAGCAGGGAGAAAGTATTACAAAACTAGAATCGACAGCCAGTGCTGCTCTGGACTGCAGTCCAGAGCCGCACTCCGAACCAGTTTCCGTCACCTTGTTAGCATAGAAACAGGTTAAAACTCTTATGGTGTTCTAGGTCGTTGAGCTTGATTCGATATGAGCCCTCGAACGCAAAATTCCGATTTCAAATCAATTAACTGTGACTTTTACAATGTTCAGGTACGGGAAAATTTCAGTTTTTACGGGTCTAAATGGGAAAGACCTATCACGTCATTAAAGTCCGTATTTTCCAGCCAAATTATAACACAGCGTTCTTTATTACTCGGGCCATCATATGTGATTAGTTTCCGTCAATTTAACAGGGGTTTTCCATTCAGGTTTTGCATCGAACACTTGCATTACATTGATTCGTATGAAAAATATATATGGAATTTATTGGTAATTTGAATTGAAATAGGTAAAATTAGCATGAAGCAAGCATTATACTTGCCTGATGACGTGTCGACGACGGTACAGCAGGGCTGCAAGGTGGTGGTGCTGCCGAGGGAGGTTGAGGAGCTTGGTTGCTGGGAGCCCGGGGTGCTTGGTGGAGTTGAGGTGGTGAAGGGAAGAGGTCGTAGTGGTTGCGGAGGTCGCCGGCGATGGAGGAGGAGCTCGGCGGGGTGCACGGGGTAGGAGGTGTTCCCCTCCGAAAGACGCGACGAAGACGCGTTAGACGTTTTACCTGAAATTCGGGGCAGATGCTAGTTGGTGCTATCCGTCCACCTCTCCGAAGATGCCAAGTTGATTTATGGCACCATGTATCGAAGGTTTAAACGGATGCGGCCGTTGTAGCAGACTTCGTCAGATTCCCCCTCGTTGAGGGGTTTTTGATTGTGGGGACGCTCTTCCCTGCAGGCGCAAGCCCCTGCAGTTAATTACGCTACCGCATCGCGGTAATAACTTTCTCCTTCTCCAGATGGTCACTTCGTGCCGTTGGTGTTTGTTTTGTGTTTGGTTGCCCGTGGATTGTATACGGAGACTAAGTTATGTTGTCGCCCGTAGGGCGTGGACTAGTCCAAATCTGTATCTTTCTTAGATTTGGGTTTTGGGGTTTGGGTTTAAGGATACATTAGCCTCATTTGAGACTAAGATCAACTTAAACGTTAGTTAATGATACGTTAGTCTAATTTTAGACTAAGATCGACTTAACGGGATCGTTTAGATCCAACAAAAGAGCAATTATGGGGGGTGTGCTCTATTGTTTAGTTTAGTGACATTGCGGTCGATAATTAGTTTAAGGACATTATGGTCCATTGTTAGTTTTAAGATATCGCGGTCAAAGATTAAGGACATCATAGTCCGTGGATTTAAGGACTCCACAGTCCAATGTTAGTTTTAAGACATCACGGTCAAGGTTAAGGGCATCATAGTCCGTGAGTTTAAGGACCCCACAGTCCATTGTTAGTTTTAAGACATCGCGGTCAAGGTTAAGGACATCATAGTCCATGGATTTAAGGACTCCACAGTCCAATGTTAGTTTTAAGACATCACGGTCAAGGTTAAGGACATCATAGTCCGTGAGTTTAAGGACCCCACAGTCCATTGTTAGTTTTATGACATCGCGGTCAAGGTTAAGGACATCATAGTCCGTGGATTTAAGGACTCCACAGTCCAATGTTAGTTTTAAGACATCACGGTCAAAGTTAAGGACATCATAGTCCATGAGTTTAAGGACTCCACAGTCCGTGAAATGTATGGTTGTTGGGACCCGTCACTTCTTTGAAGACGTTGAGGACAAATATCAAAGGAGTGAAGAGATGTACCCTTGAACCAAGATGGATTAAATGATCTGTAGCCCAATTTGGAACCAAGACCAATTAATTATATTACGAGCACATTGGCTCAGTTGAATCTGGATTGAGGACTTATGGCCAACTTGGGTTAAGTCCAATTAAGTTTGGCCCTTTGTTGGACTATTTGATATTTGTCTGGTTTCAGTCCACATTATTTAGCAATGCCAAACAAAAGTTTTGAGGGCTTTGATAACATTTCTATCTTCGACCGAGCATTATAGCTCTGGATGTTATTCAATTTTGAGATTCAGTTGAAGGGGAGGCTTTGCCTTTGAAAAATTAGCCAATTTGGCTAAAAGTAGTGTTAAACACTAAAGAACAAAAGTGTTAAACACTAAAGACAAAACTCTTAAACCAGTGTTAAACACTAAAAGGACAATCAGTGTTAAACACTGGAAATATAGTTCTCGATTTAGTGTCAAACATTAGAAAATAACAGTGTTAAACACTGCAAATAGGGTTTTCAAATCAGTGTTAAACACTGGGAATAAAGATCTCGAATTAGTGTCAAACACTAAAGAAAAAGGGGTCACGTGTGGACACGTGAGAGCGCCCAAAGGTGGGACCAGATTCCCCTTATTTTGCTCTGCAAAAAAGTATTGAATACTTTTATATTTTATTTTAGAGCATCACGTGTTGACATGTGACGGTGATTTGTGTGCTGATTGTTAAAGCTTTTGCCAAGGGGTCACGTGGTAACACGTGAGAGCGCCTAGAGCTCCTATTTCTTTTACTTTTTCTTTCTGTGCTTCAGGGGTCACGTGGAGCACGTGAGGCGTTGCCTCAGAGCCTTTTCTTTTTCATTTGTGGGATTCTTTTCAGGGGTCACGTGAGGATACGTGACCCGGGTTCTTTGCATGTTTGAAGATCCCTTTATCTTTTAAGAATTAAATTCTCTGTGTGTTTAACCTCAACTATAACTTTAGAGGAATTAAATTCCTATTTTCTTTGGAAGAAATTTATTCTTATGTAGAGTTAAACCCTAATTTTCTTTTAGAGGAATTAAATTCCCATATATGCAAAAGAATTAAATTATTATATAGGGTGAAGACCCTAATTTCATCATTTTAAGAGGAATTAAATTCCTGTGAATTTAGAGAATTAAATTCTCAATTAGGATTAAACCCTAGTTTGTCCATCTTGAAGGAATTAAATTTCTATAATTTTAGGAGAATTAAATTCTCATATAGGGTTAAACCCTAGTTTTGTTCTGGGAGAATTAAATCCTCTAAACTCAATTCCCCCTCTAAGTTTTGGATCTGCATGGCAGGATCTCAACCCGATGAGAATTAAATTCTCAACTTATGGGGAGATGTGCTCTTTGCAGATCCTCCACCAGAGGAAGAACTAAATTCTTTGCAAAAGTGTTAAACTCTTAGATTTTTGAGAATTAAATTCTCTATTTCTGAAGTTTTGATCCCCTTTCATTTTCTCACCTAGGGTTTTCTTTCTGAATTTTCAAGATGCCAAAATTCTCTCCAAAGTCTTCTCTCCAAAATTCTATATATTTTCTTCTCTTGGCTCCTATTTATAGAAAGAGGAAAAGAATCAATTTGTTTAGCAAATCTTTCATTGAAAGATTTTGATTTGTTTTCATCATTAATCCGAGCCTTTAGATTATTAGGCGAATTTTATTCACCGTTGGATGTTTAATCCAAAGATATTCTATTTGTTATTTCTGTTGAGAATTAGGGGAAATCTTTCCCTGTCCAAGATTTTTCCATAAATTGGTGATATTTAATCATCCCTGGATTCTTAATCCAACGGTTCTCCTTATTCCTTTCCCATTTGGAAAGATTTTAGAGAAAATTCAGAATTTTAATTCTGTTAAACTGTGAGGCTTTTAAAGCCAGTCACGTGCTGACACGTGACCCTTGGTCACGTGTGAGCACGTGACCCCCAATTGAGTCTTTTAACAGCCGCTTGTTTATGTTGTTGTTTTAATCATCACGTGTCAACACGTGACCATTGGTCACGTGTGAGCACGTGATACCTCGTTGAGGTATTTTTTCTGACTTTTAGAATTAAATTCTTTTAAGCTGTAAAGCTTTCCAAGCCTGTCACGTGCTGGCACGTGACCCTTGGTCACGTGTGAGCACGTGACCCTTGGTCACGTGTGACAATTGAGTTATTTTTCAGTAGTTTGTTTTCACTTCTGTCTGATGAAGTTTTAACCATCACGTGTCATCACGTGACCATTGGTCACGTGTGAATACGTGATACCTTATTGAGGTAATTCCTGATTTTTTAATCAGGAAACAAATGCCCCCACAGCGTTGCTCTCACGTGTCTGCACGTGAGTGCAACGCTGTCACTTTTGTGACCGTTGGATTCATCTAGGGAATCGGGAAGATGAAGCGTTTCCATCACATCCTATAAATGCAGGGGTCTCTTCAGAAGCGCCTCTTCTCTTTCATCTTCTTCCTTGCAAGCCTTTCTTTTGAGAATTTAATTCTCGTTCTCAGAGCTTAGTTCTCTGTTCCAAAATCTTCAGAGTTTAACTCTGTTTAAAAAAGACCCTCTCTTCAGGTAATGATTTTTGAACGATCGAAGAACTTTCACAGAAACCTTCACTGGATTTTAAATCCAGACCAAGGGCTTTCCTTTTAATCAAGAACCCATCTTTTTGAAACTCTCTAAAAAAAATAGAGAATCATTTAATCTTCAAATTATAGATCTCTCAGGGTTTTTCTGATCTTCATGGGGCTAATGGTGGCAGTTGTCTTTTCCATGGAATTTAATTCCATCGCACAAATATTTCTAGGAATTTAATTCCCCCCTCTTTTTAACAAGGAATTTAATTACTATGAAGAACTCAGTTCTTCCCAGAGAGCTTCTTGGGGTTTTCTTGCCCTGAGTTGTCTCCTTCACATCCGAGAAGAAGAAGTTTGCAATGTTTCTTCCTGGGAATTTAATTCCCTTGATTCTGTTTGATTTGTCACAGAGTCCAAAATGGATTTCTTTTTAGGGGAATGTGTAGGGTCATTTGAAATCCACTGTTTATTTAATGAGAATCTTCCTTTTGTCTCATTATAATTGCTTTGCTTCATCATTAGCCATCCGCCATCTTGATTTTGTGGGACCCATGTGTTTTGTAACCAGTGATCCCATAAAATAAGTCTTCTATCACTGTCTTTTCCCTTATATATATATATATATCTATAATCACTGTTGGCTTCGCCTTAACCGTTTCCCCTTATTTTATTACAGGTGCAATGGCATCTGTTCCGTATTTCCCTTTCACCCGCTCGGAAGCCTCTTTTCCCCAATCACCATCTGACGAGGAGGTGATGGCAATGATCAGAGCTCACAACCCGAATCGCACCAATCTACTTCTGTGGGGGACCTGGTACAGTCATATCATTCGAGGTCGCCGGAGTTTTCTTTGCGAAATACCGACGGAGCCTAGCTTTCCGTTCCTGCCGATGGATCCTCCAGGGACTGTCTTCGCTGTGGAGATGCCGAATTGGACCCCGATGGGACGGCTCGAGCCTTCGACGACCGGTATCGCGAACCATCCGATATCGGCCATAGATATTCTGGGACGCCGTATCTGCCAGGGCGAGGCCTAACCGTGGGGGCAGATTTATAAGATAGGGCTTACCCCTCGACACCCTACGGGCTATCTCCTTTGGGCTCGATACATCCTGTCCGCCCACCGCGCGCGACTGCAGAAAGTTAGGCTTTATCAGGCGATATATGCATCCCTCTTCCACTACCGGTCTCTCCACGTCTGGTGGGTTAAGGCCTTCCTGAACCAGTGGAATCTTCCTACCAACACTTTTCTCTTGGGGGATCGTGAAGTTTCAATTTCTTTGGACGAATTTCGCGAGATCTCGGGGCTGCCAATCAGAGGGACACTTTACGAGGAATTGCTGCCTTCTGATGAGTACGTCTTTGAGACTGAGCCCGCAACGCTTGACGGCTTGCCTACCGAGAACGCCGTCCGCCATAAGCGTCCGAGTTTGATCAAGGCGCTGGGTATCTTCGACAAACTGTTCACAGAATCTGAGGAGCAGGGCATCACTTTCAAGAGCTTCATCGCTTGCTTCCTTCGCGAGGATGTTTTGTCGAAGATGGCTCCCAAGTTTGCAAGCATCAACGACCCCTTTGGGTTTGGTTTGAACAGGCGGCCGACTAAGGAATCGGATTTACCGCAGTATTATATTCCTATCATGTCGCCGGTATCTTTCGAATCGATTGCAGCTCCCGGCATGGACGAGGAGACATTCTTTGTGGGCTTTATCAGTGTTTGGTTCAGCTGATTCGTCATCCCTATGCATCGCCGCTTCATGAGAGTCTCGGTTATCTATCCGGCTCATCGTATCACTGAGGGGACACGGCTGGCCATAAGCATCCCGGCGCTAGCGCATCTCTATCATGGATTGGGCGTCGCTGCTAACACCTCAACTCCCGGTGTGGACGTAGTAAACTGCTTCCTTCACTATTTTACATTTTGGATTGAGATGCACGTGTTGGGGGCTTTTGCTGCGCATCATAGACCTGCTTTTTATGACGCCTACACTTTTCCGCGACTCATGCGGCTGGTGGATGCTGTTGCTCCCGACCCGACTCAGTTTGGGGCTATTCGCGTGTTGATTGCTCCTTACGCTAGTGCAGGCGGGCTGGCATTTGTTGATCGGGTTCTATCTGCTCCTTCAGGCCCGATTCAACAACTCCACGACCAGTCGAAAGGTGAGATGCCTTCTCTGAAGCCCCGGGAGGCCACGCACTTATATGCGATCAGACCGGGCTATCTTGTATTCCGTCAGAACAGTGCGGCTTTGTTTATGCGGTACAATCCGCATCACTTCGCCCGACAGCTTGGATACGATCAGGGCGTCCCCTTTGAGGCTTTTACGGTTGCACCGGTCCCTTCACCCGTAGCTGTTCGCGATGCCGCTCATCACTTCGTGAGGTTGAACACCGGTTCTTACTTTATGATCCCCGAAGCAGATCATACTCCCCGATGCGTGGGGACCTTCACAGGCTGGTATCTTCATCGGGTCAACCCAGTTATTGCTGAGGAGAAGAGGTTGCTTCTTGGCTATGGCGCTCTTGCTCCGGCTCAGGCCACGGGAATTCCGTTGCGGCCACGCGCGCACCGGTCCGCTTTCCCTTGAGGGACACCAGTGTTGCGCTCATTCCGGGAGAATCAGAGGTGGACCTTACCCCCACAGTTGGTATGCCATTGGGTATCCGGTCGCGGGCTAATCGGGCTCCGGTAGCAGCACCACCACCCGTGGCATCAACAATGGCAGTGTCATCCTCGACAGCACCGCCAAACGAGGGTGCCGGTAACGAAGGTGTTGAAGGTGAGGTGGAGGCTCCACGGGAAAAGAAGCGAGCGTCCTCTGGCATTAGTTCTGGGCCAAAGAGGAGGAAGAAGATAGTCGCCCGTCTGCTCGATCTTTTAGAAGAATCCGAACCTGTCGTTCAAGACGAACCAATATCCATGATATCGCCGGATGATGGTCTTCTTTTCCCAGGTTCATCTGTCGAGAAAGCCGCACAATTGGCTGAGGCTATAAGACGCTCGCAGATTGAAACTGAGAAGGTAAGGATCCCGAAGAGGCCTTATCCTGCCGTCATCTTCTACGAGGATCCTTCGTGGATACGGCGGCGGTTCATCGGCCCTTTGGAGGAATGGGGGGAAAGGGCCCTTAAGCGGCTATTTCGGAGGATGCTGCGGACGCGCTTTCCTTGTGGACTGGCGGCCACGAGTCCACCCTTGAACCCCGGCGAGCATACCTCCTTGAGAAGGAGCATCGGCTTGAAGAAGCCATATTGAAGGCTTCCTTACGCATTGGTATATTCCTATATTGCTTTGCAGTACTTCATATTGCTTGCACTTGTATACATGTATTCTTATTCTTGTGTGAATTGTGCAGAGACTTCGGCGATGGGGGAGGTTCCTACGGGCTTGCTGATGGTAGTGCCTGTTGACACCCCCAATGACACATTGCTCGATGCGGAGGGGGTTGATGACGCCATCCCTCTCACGATACAGCCTCCTGTGGCGGTTCTTGATCCCGAAGCACTCGCCCCTTTGGGAGAGGTACCCTTGGTGGTCGCCGTCCCAACGGATCTTCCTAAGGGCGACCCGGAGGCTGGGATGGAGATAGTGGAGACTACCCTCCCTTCGTTGGAACCCGCAATGGCTGTCGCCGCTCCTTCCTTAGAGGTCGTTACACCGGCTCGTGTCCTTGGTACTGTGCCTGAGGTCGCGGCGGAGGCCGTTGAAGCTGCTATCCCTCCAGCTCAGAATGGGAGGAGCGTCGAAGGTAACCTTCCACATTTTAAACTAGTGATCTTTCCGTTATCTGAACTCTTTTATCTTTTCAGAACCGCGCGGACAGGCGGCCTCTATTGCCGATCTGTCTCCCCGGCAATCCTTTCAGTGCCTATTGGAGATGGCTGCTCCACAAGCGATACCTCCTCAACGCATCGTCCTCTCGTCTGGGCAAGGTCAGTGTTGTTCATCCTCTTTTCATAACATTATTGTTATTTTGTAAAAATGACATCGGTGTCTTTTACAGTTCTGGAGGCCGATGACGAGGTTGAGGTCCTCGAAGGGCCAGGGGAACCTTCAGCTCCTTCTTGCATGACTGTGGGTAAGTGAAGTCTCAATATGGTCCCACTTGTTCTTTTGCTTAAAAGCTGCATTGATCTTTTATAAGTCTGAACAGCCCTGCCAGCTCTCACAGCGTTGGAGTCGCACATCGCCATGCCGCCTGGCCCTTATGCTTTGCGATCCTTAGAACGCTTAGCCAAGCTAAGCCTTGTCTCCCTGTCATCTTTGATCGAGGAGCTTCGTGCTGGCAGCGCAATCACAGCTGAAGCATTTGCTGCCGAAGCTAACGGTTCTCTTCCTTTTCTTGCCACCTACCATAGCGAAGCGGTGGTGCGAGTCTGGGTTGAGTTCTGTCGGCATGTGGGGGCTTGCTTGCACGTACTTGAGTGTTTCCGCCTTTCTTCGGAGGCTGTGGCTGCAAAGGCGGACTTGCGGGATCTGATAGAGCGGTGCGCGGAGAATATGGTGTCATGCGAGAAGAGGCTCGGCCGCAAATTCTCAGAGAGGGAGCTGGCTTCGAAAGCATTGAATGAGCTCCAAGCCAACCTTACGGCCAAGGCCAACGAGGCGTATGAACTCTGGCGAGTGCTTCAGGAGTCTATCAAGGAAGTGGTGGCTCTCGATAAAGCTGCCGTGTTCACTCGTGAAAGGGTTGAGGCTCATAAGGCTACCGAGAAGGAGCTCGAAGGTCGGGTTGCCTCATATCAGGCCCAGCAGGCTCAGGCAGAAGCCCATCTTTTGGCGATATTGAACAACGAAGGCGAGGCCCAGCGGAAGAGGGATGAGCTGACCACTCTGCTAAATCGCCCGCCGTCCTGAAGACTTGTATATTTTTTTGTACATACTCCTAAATGAGAGTATATTTTTTTTGTTCTTTCATAAACTGTACTTTGTATCTATTTTGGTTCATGAATAAAAGACATATTTTTCTTCTCAATGGCGTGTCCCTTTTTATTGCATGTATACTGCGGATAGTCTATCTTGATATCTTTGCAGGACAATGATGACTTAGGATTCAGGGTTAAGATCTGCCTCCTAAGACTTTTCAACTTTATGAGCCGTGGAGGTCTCATAAAGAGTTTTTCTCCTTACAGGTCGAGGGGATCCCGTAGGTGTAATTTCTCCTTAAGAATCGTGAGGATTCCTAAGTGTGTTTTCCCTTGAAAGTCGTAAGGATCTCACAAGAGAATTTGCTTCCTTACGAGTCGTGAGGACCCGCAAGTGCTGGGTGAGGTTGCCCTTATCCGTATTTCACGGAGTCAGGGGTTGCGCTGGATGCTTCCCACGGGTTCACTGCCGTGTTTAGCGAGGACCAGGCTCCGCTCTGGATGCTTTCCGGGGTACCGTAGTTTAAAGACATCGCGGTCGAGGTTAAGGACATCATAGTCCGTGGATTTAAGAACTCCATCGTCCGTTGCTAGTTTTAAGACATCACGGTCGAGATTAAGGACATCATAGTCCATGGATTTAAGGACTCCACAGTCCAATGTTAGTTTTAAGACATTACGGTCGAGGTTAAGGACATCATAGTCCGTGGATTTAAGGACTCCACAGTCCGATGTTAGTTTTAAGACATCACGGTCGAGGTTAAGGACATCATAGTCCGTGGATTTAAGGATTCCACAGTCCGATGTTAGTTTAAGACATCACGGTCGAGATTAAGGATATCATAGTCCGTGGATTTAAGGACTCCACAGTCCGATGTTAGTTTTAAGACATCACGGTCGAGGTTAAGGACATCATTGTCCGTGGATTTAAGGACTCCACAGTCCGATATTAGTTTTAAGACATCACGGTCGAGGTTAAGGACATCATAGTTCGTGCATTTAAGGACTCCACAGTCCGATATTAGTTTTAAGATATCACGGTCGAGGTTAAGGACATCATAGTCCGTGGATTTAAGGACTCCACTGTCCGATGTTAGTTTTAAGACATCACGGTCGAGGTTAAGGACATCATAGTCCGTGGATTTAAGGACTCCATAGTTCGATGTTAGTTTTAAGACATCACGGTCGAGGTTAAGGATATCATAGTCCGTGAGTTTAAGGACCTCACAGTCAAATGTTAGTTTTAAGACATCACGGTCGAGGTTAAGGACATCATAGTCCGTGGATTTAAGGACTCCACAGTCCGATGTTAGTTTTAAGACATCACGGTCAAGGTTAAGGATATCATAGTCCGTGAGTTTAAGGACCTCATAGTCCGTGAAATGTGTGGTCATTGGGACCCGTCACCTCTTTGAAGACGTTGAGGAATTATAACGATAAGTATCAAAGGAGTGAAGAGATGTACTCTTGAACTAAGGTAAAATTAGTTTAAGGACATTACGGTCCATTGTTAGTTTTAAGACATCACGGTCAAGGTTAAGGACATCGTAGTCCATGAGTTTAAGGACCTCACAGTCCGATGTTTGCTCTGGATGCTTCCCACGGGTTCACTGCCGTGTTTGGCAAGGACCAGGCTCCGCTCTGGATGCTTCACACGGGTTCACTGCCGTGCTCTGCGAGGACCAGGATCCGCTCTGGACGTTTTCCACGGGGTCAGAAGTGACGTTATCCGTGTTCCACGTAACCAGGAATTTTGCTCTAGATGCTTCCCACGGGTTCACTGCCGTGTTCGGCGAGGACTAGGCTCCGCTCTGGATGTTTTCTACGGGGTCAGAAGTGACGTTATCCATGTTCCACGTAACCAGGAATTTTTCTCTAGATGCTTCCCATGGGTTCACTGCCGTGTTCGGCGAGGGCTAGGCTCCGCTCTGGATGTTTTCCACAGGGTCAGAAGTGACGTTATCCGTGTTCCACGTAACCAGGAATTTTACTCTGGATGATTCCATGGGTTCACTGTCGTGTTCGGCGAGGACCAGGCTCCGCTCTGGACGTTTTCCACGGGGTCAGAAGTGACGTTATCCATGTTCCACGTAACCAGGAATTTTGCTCTAGATGCGTCACACGGGTTCACTGCCGTGTTCGGCGAGGACTAGGCTCCGCTCTGGATGTTTTCCACGGGGTCAGAAGTGACGTTATCCGTGTTCCACTTAACCAGGAATTTTGCTCTAGATGCTTCCCACGGGTTCACTGCCGTGTTCGGCGAGGACTAGACTCCGCTCTGGATGTTTTCCATGGGGTCAGAAGTGATGTTATCCGTGTTCCACGTAACCAGGAATTTTGCTCTGGATGCTTCCACGGGTTCACTGCCGTGTTCAGCGAGGACCAGGCTCCGCTCTGGACGTTTTCCACGGGGTCAGAAGTGAGGTTATCCGTGTTCCACGTAATCAGGAATTTTGCTCTAGATGCTTCACACGGGTTCACTGCCGTGTTCGGCGAGGACTAGGCTCCGCTCTGGATGTTTTCCACGGGGTCAGAAGTGACGTTATCCGTGTTCCACATAATCAGAAATTTTGCTCTATCCGTATTTCACGGAGTCGGGGTTTGACTCTTGGTTATCTGTGCACCGCCGAGTCATGAAACTGGGGGTTGCCGCTGTTCCGCTTTGTCTGATGTTGTGTCTGTTGTAATGAGACGAGTGTTGAGATGATCTTTAGGCTGTCTGTGAACCACCGAGATTTGGCTTCTTCTTCTGATGAAACCTGGGGAGGAGGAGTGTGATTCCTTCTTTGTTTGCGCCCCTGGATTGTATACAGGGACTGCTGTGATATCACCTGTAGGGCATAAATTTCATTTTTATTTTTATTTTATTTCTTTCCGCGATACTCTATCATTTCAGCTTTTTATATTGCGAAGGTCGCGATTGTCCAATCATTTCGGCTATTTTTCGCGGTGCCCAATCGTTTCGCCTATTTTTCTTTTTACTCGCTGCTTTTTATTGCGAGTTGCCCAATCATTTCGGCTATTTTGCATGCATACTTTTTTTTTACTTGCTGATTTTATTTGCAAGTCCCCCCATCATTTCGGCTATTTCGTATGCATGTGTGGCTTGCTGCCTTTTTGCTGCAAGCTTGGGATTAGGCACCGATTTCTGCATCAGCACCGCTACAACTGGAATATTTCCAGGAGCGAATCATCATTTGCCTCTGTCGATGTCGAACAAAGGTGGCTTAGTAAACAGGGTTAGGATTCTGTCGACTGAGGCTTTTGACTTCATGAGCCGTAAGGGTCTCACAAAAGGTATTTCTCCCTATAAGTCGTGAGGATCTCGTAGGTGTGTTTCCTCCTTAGGAATCGTGAGGATTCCTAAGTGCACGTTCTCCTGTAAGTCGTAAGGATCTTACGAGAGAGTTTTCTCCTTATAAGTCGAGAGGACTCATAAGGGTTGTTCACCGTGTAGACATATCCCTAGTCACGGATGGGACTTGGTTAGGGAAATGTTTATTCACGCCCATGGATTGTATACAAGGGTCAGTATTGAGCCGCTTGTAGGGCAGTATTGGAGGTTGTGAGGATTGCTTAAGAACAGGTTCAGGTCTCTGTAACTTAAGACTTTCAAATCTTATGAGCCGTGAGGGTCCCATAAGAGAGTTCTCCTTACGAGTCGTGAGGATCTCGTAAGTGTAATTTCTCTTTAGGAATCGTAGGGATTCCCATGTGTGTTGCTCCTTTGTGAGTCGTAAGGATCTCACGCAGTTGATTTCTCCTTACAAGGTCAAGAGGACCCTGTAAGTGTCTTTTAACGAGATTGCGCCCTTTCGGATTTTCACAAACACTCGCCGGTAGCCCTGCTGTTTTTACTCACGGAGCCTTTTCGGGTTTTCATCCGTGCCCATTTTGCTTATGGACATACCGTTTTCTCTCTTTTTTTTATTCTTTTTTTTTTATTCAAACGAGGTTGCGCCCATTCGGGTTTTCACAAGACTCGCCGGTAGCCCTGCTGTTTTTACTCCCGGAGCCCTTTCGGGTTTTCATCCATGCCCATTTTGCTTATGGACATACCGTTTTCTTTTTTTTTTTTATTCTTTTTTTTATCAGCTTTGGGATGCTGCAATCCACCGTAGTTTCTCGACATCTCGGTCAACAGCTAGTTTTAGGACATAGTGGTCCATCGTTAGTTTAAGGACGTTTCGGTCCACTGTTAGTTTAAGCACGTTTCGGTCCGCTGTTAGTTTAAGGACGTTTCGGTCCACTGTAAAGGAAGCCGGTTACTACTTATAGAGTTTGGGCTTAGGAAGATAGCGAGTGAACATAGTCGTCGTCATCTATCATTGACCTAGGTCATGACTCGTCAAGCGTAGTACTTCTTCAGGAAGCGACCGTTTATTGGCCTGAAAGGTCTTTCACCATGCATGTCTATGAGTAGATAGGCTCCACCCTGGTAGACCTTGTCTATGATGTATGGGTCTTCATAGTTCGGCTCAAATTTTCCCCGCTTGGCGCGATTGGGGATCATAGGTCTTTTGACCACTAGTACGAGTTCGCCTTGGCGGAATGTCCTCGGCCTAGTCAATCTTTCATATGAGCGCGTCATCTTTGCTTTATAAGCTTTCAGATTTTGCTGCGCCAGGAGCCGAGTTTCATCAAGGGCATCGAGCTCCTCAAGCCGAAGGTGAGAATTCTCTTCGTCCGTTAGCTCATAATGGACTGCCACTCGTAGAGAGGGTAATTCTATCTCGAGGGGAAGTATCGCTTTATAAGCTTCCAGATTATAGGGGTGCTTTGTTTGCGCTTCTTCATGGAAGATGCTCCATCAAAATAAAGTTCCCATCGGGTATCACCACCGTCGATCGCATCAAACGCATGTTCGTCTGGCAGTTCGTAATTCAGAGGGGAATCGGCCGGTATCGGATGTTCAGCGAGGAACTCGGCGATGGCCTGGCCTTTCACCGCCTTAAGAGGCTGGTAAGTTATTGAGAACTCCATCAAGAGCAGGGCCCATTTAGCGAGTCGCCCCGTCAATATGGCCTTCGACATCAAGTATTTGAGAGGATCCACCTTCGATATGAGACGGACTTCATGTGCCAACACATAGTGCCGGAGTTTCGTTATCGCGAAGATCAACGCCAGGCAGTGTTTTTCGATGGGAGAATAATTGCTTTCTACCCCTAGGAGAACTCGACTCAAGTAATAGAGAGCTCTTTCTTTCCCTTGGTCGTTCTCTTGTGCCTATAATGCGCCTAAGGAACCTTCGAGGGCGGTTGTATAAAGAATGAGGGGCTTTCCCTTGACCGGAGCGGCTAGTACTGGCGGGTTCTGCAGATACCGCTTGATTTCGTCCAGTGCGCCTTGGCATTTGTGACCCCAGACGAGCGGGGTTCCCTTCTTCATCAGGTGACTATAAGGACGGCACTTGCCGGAGAGATTGTTTATAAATCGCCGGATATACGCAAGCTTCCCTTGGAGGGACCGCAATTGCTTGAGAGTCCTTGGCGGGGGCATCTCCACAATTGCTTTAATCTTTGAAGGATCTATCTCGATGCCTCGGTGTCGGACGATGAATCCTAGGAATTTACCTGAGGACACCCCGAACGCGCATTTGAGAGGGTTCATCTTCAAGTTGTATTGCCGAAGGCGTTGAAATACGATCTTCAGATGTTCGAGATGTTCCTCGTATGATTTGCTTTTCACCACGAGGTCGTCGATATAGCATTCGACGCTTTCATGTATAAGGTCATCGAAGATCTTCGTCATGGCCCTCTGATAGGTGGCACCAGCGTTCTTTAGACCGAAGGGCATCACCTTGTAGCAAAATATACCCAAAGGGGTCCGGAAAGCAGTGTGCTTCTGGTCCTCGGGATGCATCTTTATCTGATTATATCCTGATGAGCCGTCCATGAAGGAGAAAACTTCATGAGTGGACGTATTGTCTATCATCAGCTCGGTGACCGGTACTGGAAAGTCGTCCTTCGGGCAAGCTTTATTGAGATCCCGAAAGTCTACGTAGATGCGCACCGTCCCATTCTTCTTCACCACTGGGACGATGTTGGCGATCCAGACAGGATATTGGACCTCTTGGATGAAGCCGGAGTCGATTAGCTTCTTGACCTCGGCGTTGATGCTCATCTCAAGCTCGAGCCGCATCCTTCTCGGTGCTTGTTTGACTGGCTTGATGTCCGGAGATATTGCCAATCTGTGCTATTTCTGGATCTAATCCCGGCATCTCGGAATAGTTCCATGCGAAGCAATTTCTATGCTGCATAAGCACGTCTTTTAGCGTAGCCACCCTTTCTTTAGATAGCAGCTCACTGACGAATGTCGGTCGCGGGTCGTTTGCCGTCCCCAAATCAATTTTCTTGAGGTTATCTGCAGTGGTATGTATTCCATCTTCCAGCTCTTTTGGCGCCAGTGGAAACTCTGAGATCACCTCGTCATCATTGTTTTCAAAGCACCAGGGGAGGTCATCCATATTCTCGGGTTCTTCTTTTGATAGTGTTATCATATGACAAGTACGAGCCCGCTTCCAAGACCGATGTTGATCTGGTTCTACATTTGCTACATGCGCGGCTTTTGGTTCGTGCTTCTGTGGCGGATTTACCCTCCAGCTGCTGGACAGAGCGAACTTGCCAAGCTGATATTGGTCTTCGACCCAGTTCTTGAAAGTGAAGCAGTCTTCAATAGGATGTCCTATTGCCCTATGATAGGAGCAATAGTCCGGATGAGAGACTCCGTCTACTTGCTCGGGGTGCTTGAACTCCGGGAGCGTAAGCATCTGATGTCTTATGGCAAGATCAAGTATTTTCCGTGTTTTGTTCTGAGGAAAAGAGTATGCCCGACTCATCTTCTTCATAAGGGACGAATCCGGATTGCTCGATTCCCGATCGTGTGTCTTCTTGGTCCCGCTTTGTTGCTGTCGAATGCCTTTTCCGCTCTTTGACTTGTTTCTGCCTCTGCGTCGGGCTTTTTGCACAACAGATTGACAGGTAGGAGCATTTTCGTCTTTCGCAGCCTGCTGAAGAAGGCGTTGCGTCCTGGCTTTCTCGTAGATGGCCATTTCGCGATTATGGTCGTCTCGAACCTTTTGACCCGCTTCCCTGATAAGCTTGTCCATTCGTTCTTCAAATGACGGACTCGGCATTTTGATCGCAGGATCACGTTTTGGTTCGGGGTCAGCGTTTTCTGACAGGGCGTCCTCTTCTTCATCGAAGTCATATATGACGTAGCTACCACGGACTCGTTCCCGTTTCCCGGATTTCACATATCCAAGCCCGAGCGTTTCCGTTCTCTCGTTAGGCAGCTTGTGCTAAGTTCCAGGGACATCCCAAATCCTGTTGTAGAACCGAGCTTGTCGAATGGTCTGTTTGAAAGGTACTCCTTGGCGCTTCAAGAGCCTTTTTAGTCCGTTCGTGTAATATCTGGGCATACGGATGGGCTGGAGCCTGTCAAGTGTAGAATCCGCGCCGTAGCAGATTTCTTTCTCCACTCTTGTTTCCGTGGACCGGTAGAATAGGATCGCCTTTTCACCCTTTCGCCTGGGAGGGACGTAAAATGTCTGCAGGTCTTGCACACTATAAACTTCAAGTGCGTTGAGATCTTTGTAGTGCTCCTGCGGAATCATGGTAATTTGCAAACTCTGATTATCACCAGCGAATGCTTGTATTGACGGCCGAGCGGAGAATATAGCATTGACCTCGTCTTCCGAATCGTTGCCGAAGATAAGCATAGGAGCGGAGGGTCCCGGCTTGTTGTGCTGGGGCGGACCTGAATAAACCGTCTCTTCCTCTTCCTCAGTATCACTCCCGAAGACCGAAATGGTGGTGATAGCTTTGTTCTCCGGTTTGTGACATCTCTCCATGTCCTCGAAATCTGGCAAAAAGTATTTTGCATCTTCGTACTTGCGGACTTCGTTCACGGAGAATGGGTTCAGCTCTCCTGTTACGGTATACTCGAGACCATCCTTGAAATACTTCATACACTGATGTTGCGTAGAAGGGATGATGTTGTACTCATGTAACCAGGGACGACCGAGCAAAGCATTGTAGCAGGTCTTGGCGTCAATGACATGAAACTTAATATCCGTGATGAGTAGTCCAAAGCGTAATGTTAGTATCACAGATCCGAGAGTTCGTGATGACTGGGAGTCGAAACCAGAGATGGTGATTTTATCACGAGCGAGGTGCTGAACGCTCATGCAGATTTCCTTCAACACCCGTACATTAAGGAGATTGACGGAGGATCTATTATCGACCAGCATTTTACCTATCTTGATATCGTGACAGTATCCGGAGACATATAGGGGACGGTTGTGGTCACACGTCTCGAGGAGAAGGTCTTCATCACCGAAAGTGACATCGGCTATGTGCACTTCTTCCAGCTCGTCCTTCATCTTTTCTTCGGCGAGAAAAGCTTGGAATTGCACGGGCTCTTGCAGTGCCTTGATTAATGAATCTCTTGCTTCTTTTGATAACAGGAGGGCATCGAGAACGCTTAGCTGTGAGGGTATCTTCCTCAAGTGTGCCAGAACGTTGTAGTCCATGTTACTTTTCTTTGGTGGGTCCTTGGCAGTCAGCTCTTTCATGACTTGGTCATCTAGGGCGATATCCTCAGAGAACTTTTCTTTTCCCTTATCTTTCTTGTTTGAGGGTCCGAGATTCTTTTTGGGTAGCGTACGATTGCGTAGCTGGATATTTTCACAGGCTTTCGGCTCCTTTTCTTTTCCCGAGGCGGACTCTTTGAAGAGAGGGCCAAGAGCCATTTCCTCGTCAGAGTCGCTCCCGAATGTGAGAATTTGCGATCCCCCGGCGTTAATCATGCGACAATTGCCGGTGGTTCTTTTATGCTCCTCAGTCATAGTTCTCTGCTCCCGGCGAGCTTTGCGCTTCATCCGCTTAAAATGTTGTCGGTGAGTAACATATCCTTGCCACCATCTTTTAAAAGCGTCGCACTCTTCGGTGGGGTGCGAAATCTTTCGATGATATGAGCAGTAGCTAAGATGCATCTCTGCTTTACCGACAATATATCCTTCGGAGGGTGGTAGCTTCATCCCCATTGAGATGGCTTTAGCAAACCTTTTCCTCGTCTTGAACTTGTTTTTATTCAGGACGGATATCCCTTGATCCGGCGGGAGTGTCTTGACTCTTTCTTCTAGTCGCCGGCGTTTGGCTCTTTCAAATATGGCCATCTCACGCTCCCGATCGGCTTTACTCTTCAGATGAATCTCATTCAAGAAGGCATCGATCATATCGTCTGATGGCCATAGAAGTTCCGGCTCGGGACCTGCCCCCAGCTTCTCAATGCGAGGAGTTTCTTCATCGTTTATCGACGAGTGAGAGATCACACGGCAACTTGCTACGTAACTCTCAGATTCATCCGACGAGCCTTCTCCATCATCTTCCTCCTGAAAGACGTGACCTTGGAACTCTTGGAGCGTGATGGGAGTCCGCGCCTTCTTATTATACTCCTCCAGCGTGTCGATCTGTTTCTGCAGGTCCGTGCGCTTGTCGCCAGGCTTCACGGGCTTCTTGGATTTCTTCTTCTTTTTCTTTGAAGATTTTGATGGCTGGGTGTGAGTGCTTGGGCCATCACTACCCATCTTTGGAGTTGGGCGTGGCTTCAGCATCCCTTCGATGATCTGGGGTTCTAGCGGGTTCTTCCACCTGATCGCCGGGCATGTCTGAAGATCATTCAGCATCCTTTTGGTTTTAGCTGAAAGCACGACTTCCCATGGAGCTTCTTCAACAAAAGAATACGTTGCCCCCGGTATGTCCGTCTTCTTATGAGTGTGCGGTTGTGGTGGGTTTACTTTCCACTTCTCAGATAGCGCAAATTTACCTTGCAGGTATTGATCCTCGATCCATTCCTTAAAGACGAAGCAATCCTCGATCGGGTGACTTACCGTTTGGTGGTAAGGGCAATAATTGGGATTATTCACTTCGCTGGGTTGCGACGGTCGCCTGGGATTCGGCAAATTGATAAGCCTGTTGCGCATAGCCAGCTCGAACAGCCTCTTCGTTTTGTCCCGTGGGAATGAGTAAGGACGCTTCATTTTCTCATTATAATAGCGTCGTCTTTCCTCGAGTTAATCCGCTAGCTTTGGGGCACTGGGTTGCTGTTTGGTGTTCGCAACGAAGGTTGCCTTCCCTTTACCCTTGTCGTTCCGCCGTTCCGGCTTCGGGTGAGACGGTCTGTGACCCATTTGATCTATCTGGGCTAGCTTGTCGATTAAAGCCTGGAACGTGGTCGGTTTAAAGAACATCATGAACTGTGAAATAGTTGCATGAGGGTCTAGGGTGCCCACGAACATGCCCACCGCTGGTGCTTCTTCGATGCGCTGTTCGCACTTCGACCACAGGTTCTGCCATCGGATTGCGTATTGGACCCAAGTTTCGCCCGGCTTCGCCCTTGCATTGATCAATGCCGTTATTCGGGTGCGTTCGCTGGCGCTTGCAAATCGCTGGATGAATAGCAACTCCATCTCTGCGAAAGTTTTGACGGAGTCGTTTAGAAGCTCGGAGTACCATTCAAACGCCGTCTCCGATAAGCTGCTGACGAATTGGCAAAGCAAGAGCTTATCATCGCTACCGGTGTTGCCACAAAGATCCCAGAACTGGGCGACATGTTGATGGGGATTGCCTGTCCCCTTGTAGACATGGAATTTCGGGATCGTGTAGCCCGGCGGGTATTTTATCTGATCATACCAGCTCGGATATGGTCGGCCCATTTTGACGACCTGGCCGGCCGCTTCATTTGCCTGATGAACTCGTATTTGTTGAGCAATATAATCATCCAGGGCAGCTTTGGAGATTGTTTCCTCTTTGGCTGTTGAAAGAGCTGGAGGTGGATTTGATGTTTCTCCTCTGTCGTCTTCGAGGGTAATCGGAGGATCTTCGGCTGGAGGATCCGGCTGTATCATCATGCCCACCATGTCTTGGAACAGAGGAGCCATTTGCTTTATATTGGCCTTTTGTTCCGCAGCCTCCTTGTCCTTCTTCTCGAGCATTCTCCGAAGGAATTCAGCATCAGTCTCGTGTTCGTGACGTTGCTCCGAGGATGCCTCTGGGCTTTCTTTTGGCCCGGTGAGTGCGGCCATCGCAGTGAGCATCTCCTGGAGCTTCTGCTGCTGCTGTTCCTGGGCTCTTGTGATGGATCAAGTGATTGGTCGGTGGCCCGTAGAAGCGCGGCTATCCTCCTTCCCGGATCCCATGTAAACAGTATGTACTACCATGCCCCCAGACTTAGGGCGTTTGGGCTCAGTGCCTTTGACATTTGTCGCAGGCATGGGGATCTTCTCCGGCCTTCTTTTCTTATGAGCGATCGAAGTTGAGGGGGTCGTTGTGGTAGGCCCCCAGATAGCTTTCTGCGACTTGGCAAGATGGCTTTCCTCTTGTCGGACCTTCAGCTTTTTCTGCCGGCGGGAATATTCTTGATCCACCACCGAGTTCTGGACCTGCCGCCAGACTTTGTAGACCTTGGAGGACAGCCGCTGAGGGGATTGTTCTGGCTTGGCTTCCGCAACATCTTCCATCGGAGGAGGAGATCTTTTCAATACGGCGGTAGGAGAATTCCTATGCACCTTATTCAGCAGCTCAAAGCTGTTCCCAGTTGCAACAGCAGCATTAATTTCCACCGTTGGAGCTGGGGGAGTTAGCCCAGAAGGGGAGTTGCCCCCGGCCTTCCTTAGTCGGCGCCAGTGGCGACGTCGAGCGTGTCGAGCTGTTGGAGTTGGCTCGGTGACGGGGATGACCTTGTCTTGCCCCCTGTTCAGGTGAGGGACTGTTGCTGGTGTCAGCGTGTTAAAGACTGATGTCCTTTGAGTAGCAGGAGCAGGATTTGGAGTTGGGACAGTCAGTCTTGTAAAGACCGACCCCTTGGCAGGAGAAGCCGCCTTGAAGACTTCGGGAGCAGGGTTGGTTACTCTCTTCAGAATAACCTTCTCTGGGACTGCAAACTTTATTGTGGGCCCGCAGGAATTTTAGCCCAATCTGGAGAAGACCGAGGCGCTGGTGTTGGACGACCCGTCGAGAGGGGCCGCAGTAGCTGTAAGTCGATCAAAGACCGACTTCTTGGGAGCTTCCGGTGTCAGCACAGGAGCGGTGAAGCTCGTTGGCGGGAGCATGGTCCCGAAAAACAACCTTGTGGTGGCTTGAGTAATCTGCTCTACGGGCATCGTGAACAGGGAAGCCGCCTGGGGCCCGTAGGTTATACCCCCAGTTGAGGCAGGACGTGATTTGCAGCTGCATGTGGAACACTTTGAGCAGGTGAACGCCATTGATTCATTGCTTTCTGCACCAAGCAAGAGACCAAGTCTTAGTAACTTGAAACCCAAGGGCAACCGTTAACAAACTGCGATTCGTTCGCGAACACGACACACGAAGTGTGGAGTGGAAAGAGGAAAAGGTCCCACCGGGCATGCCAGAATCTGTTTCACTCCGAAAGACGCGACGAAGATGCGTTAGACGTCTTGCCTGAAATTCGGAGCAGATGCCAAGTTGATTTATGGCACCATGTATCGAAGGTTTAAACGGATGCGGCCGATGTAGCAGACTTCGTCAGATTCCCCCTCGTTGAGGGGTTTTTGATTGTGGGGACGCTCTTCCCTGCAGGCGCAAGCCCCTGCAGTTAATTACCTTACCGCATCGTGGTAACAACTTTCTCCTTCTCCAGATGGTCACTGTAAGTCCGTGTTGCCCACCCCGGTGCTTACGGGGAGGCGGAAAACATAATAAAAATCGGATTTTTAATGACTTAGGCAACATGGACTATGCTTGTGAGGATCTTTGCTAAACATAAACTAGCTAACCCTAACTACAAAGTAGCTAAGTGAAGAAAGGTTATACCTTTGGTCTTTAGTCCTTCTCTCCTTGCTTCTAGGTATGGTAGAAAAGGATCACCTTGCTTGTCTTCTCCCGTCAAAGAAGGATCCACCCGAAAGCCACCACCTTTAGCTTCAACTCCAAGCTAGGAGTAACTAGAGTGCAAGAAATGCTAAGACTTGAACCCTAGAAGTGAGTAGAGAAGATCAAGAGAGGGTTTTTCTCAAGCTTTTTGTTTCTCAACACATGAGAGGGAGAGAGCTTGAGGGAGAGGATGAGCAAGAGAGAGAAAAGAAATGAGAGAATGAGAATAATAGTGAGCCATTCTCACTAATATGTGTGAGTTATTTTAATTAATCAATTAGCAAGAAAATTGTCATGGTTTAATCAAGAGGTGACCATTATCATTTCATTATTAATGCAAATTGCAAGAATCAAAGAGCATCTTCCAAATGAAATGATCATGGTCAAATTGTCAACTTGGTCAACAAGTCAACAAAGTCAAAGTGTCAACAACAACAACCATGCACAATAATTAAGCTAATTATTAATTAACAAAAACAATAGGGTTAATAAAATGACAATAGTCATTAACCCTAAACAAGGTCCTCTCCCTCAATCTCAAGCAACCGTGCATACGCACCCGCATTCGTGAACCGAGGAACACGAACACAATGAGAAAAACCAATCTCAAATCATATACTAGGATCCGGCTTAAACCAAAGCCCGCTAGTATAAACTGTCCGGACAGCAAACGTGCACAAGTGCGCGGATGCGAACGAACCCTGTCGCAAAACCATGCGACCTCTACTCATTTTGCCTAAAGGCGAATAGCTCTCTCTGTGGGACTCTAAAGACTCGACACTACGCTGGAAGTGGGTTTAACCACAGACCGCAAGCGGCACTAGCTGTACGTAACGGTCCCCAGGTAGATGTCGATAAGAAGACTGACGAGGTGAACCCCATCTGCACTCCTACTGAGCCTGTATGTGACAGTCTCCGTACAGTCCGGTCTGTTCGTCTGATACATCGCATGGCGGGCCTAGGGGGGCGGTGAACGTCAGTCCCCTAATAGCGGTACAAGTCGTGTCGGAGTGTAGCCCAGAACACCCTGAGATAACACTGGAAACCTACCAGTATATCTCGCTTGCCCTGGCCAGGGACTACTCGTGTAATGGCTCTCCTAGACACAGCGCGATGTCAACCCCCAATACCGGGAGAGACGAATCCTGTCTAACCGTCACTGCCTCCAAGTGCTTCGGGACTGCACCCAAAAACTACCTGTTTGCACAGCTCCTTTGAGCCGTGGTAGGGTAGTAATCAAAGTGCAGTGGGAACACACTCGAGGCGAAGTGACAGTGTCAAGTCAGCGGACTAAGCTGTACTCATGTCACCTGGGAACTGATAACTGACGATAGGTATATTACCAACCAACAGTTCCCGACGAGTCCTGTCCAGTGTACTCGTAACCTAACGAGCACCCGCATACTATCCCAAGTACGACGTACTAACGGCTGTGGGACAGACCGTCTCCCACACTGGGATGAGAAGCGCATACGCTAGTCTACTCCGGAGTATCGATGCCCTGTCTCGATAGTCCAACGACCAGGGACCTGTATAAGGATGTGCTTATAGATTACCCAGCTCCCACGAGTGCGAGCGCCATCACAACGCTGGTAATCAAGCAAAGATCCTAAGGGCTCTACTAATATGTATACCAGCAATATGCTAAAAGAAACACATGCACATATTAAAGCAGAGACAAACCAAGTAGCATACTACCATTTCGAGCAAGATTGTATATACAACTGTGAATATCCCAAGCTTCCATTAAGTAATATACAAGCTAGTATGATACAGTAATGGCCTCTAGGGCATATACACTAACAATCTCCCACTTGCACTAAGGCCATGTACTGGCGTATCGAAGACCTATCATCTCGATCAGCCGCTCGAACTGAGTCTGGGGTAGGGCCTTCGTGAGTGGATCTGCAGTGTTGTTCTCCGTATTAACTCTCTTTACCTCGATCTCCTGGCGATCTATGATCTCCCTGATCAGGTGGTACCGCCTCAAAATGTGCCTGGACTTCTGATGGGACCTGGGTTCCTTCGCTAAAGCTATAGCTCCGTTGTTGTCGCAATACAGCGGTATTGGATCAACAATGGTAGGAACCACCTGAAGCTCCGTGAGGAACTTCTTCATCCAGACAGCTTCCTTTGCGGCATCGCAAGCAGCTATGTACTCCGCTTCCATTGTTGAGTCTGCAACGGTCTCCTGCTTGGAACTCTTCCAGCAAACCGCCCCTCCATTGAGGGTAAAGACATAACCCGACATGGACTTGGAGTCATCCTTGTCACTCTGGAAGCTGGAGTCAGTAAAGGCCTCGAGCTGGAGGTCTTTTCCGCCATACACCAAGAACATCTCCTTAGTCCTTCTCAGGTACTTGAGAATGTTCTTTACCGCTATCCAGTGTTTCTCCCCTGGGTTTGACTGATACCGGCTTACAACGCTCAATGCGTACGCTACATCTGGTCTGGTACACAACATCGCATACATTATAGAGCCTACCGCAGAAGCGTAGGGTATAATAGACATGCGATCCCTTTCCAAATCAGTCTTGGGAGACATCTCTTTGGAGAGGGTGATCCCGTGACAAGCCGGTAGATTACCGCGCTTGGAATCTTCCATACTGAACCTTTTCAGTATGGTGTCAATGTACCTTGACTGTGAAAGTCCCAACATCCTCTTAGATCTATCACGATAGATCTGGATCCCCAGAATGTAGTTGGCATCACCCAGGTCCTTCATGGAGAACCTCTGCGACAAGAATCCTTTGACTGACTGTAGCATAGGAATATCATTTCCTATTAGGAGAATGTCATCCACGTACAAGACGAGGAATACCACAGTTCTCCCTACAATCTTACTGTAAATGCATGGTTCATCTGGGTTTTTGATAAAGTCGAATTCTTTGACAGTATCATCAAAGCAGATGTTCCAACTCCGCGATGCCTGCTTAAGTCCATAGATGGACTTTAGCAACTTGCACACTCTACCGCTGCTCCCACTCTGATTGAATCCCTCCGGCTGATCCATATAGACGCACTCTTCCAAATTTCCATTTAGGAAAGCCGTCTTTACGTCCATCTGCCAGATTTCATAATCGTGGAAGGCAGCAATGGCAAGTAGGATCCGAATGGATTTCAGCATAGCCACTGGAGAAAAGGTCTCGTCATAGTCCAAACCAGGTCTTTGACGAAAACCCTTTGCTACAAGTCTAGCTTTATAGGTCTCAACCTGCCCATCTACACCAATCTTCTTTCTGAAGATCCATTTGCAGCCTACGGGTTTTACCCCTTCTGGTGCAAAGTCCAAAGTCCAAACTTTGTTGGTGTACATGGACTCCATCTCGGCCCGCATAGCATCTAGCCATTTTACCGAGTCGCCGCTCTGGATGGCTTGCTGGAAGCTAGTAGGCTCACCATAATCCATGGTGCAATCCTCTCTATCCCCGTCTATGAGAAAACCGTAGTATCTCTCGGGCGGATGAGACTGCCTACTACTTCTGCGGAGTGGCGCTGGGATATCCTGTTCTCTTGAAACTTCTGGTTCTTCCAAGCTTTCAGTAATAGCTTGTGGTTCTGGAATTTCTTCCAGTTCTATTGCGCTCCCACTTATCTGATTTTCTAAAAATTCAGTTTCCAAGAAGTGGGCATGCTGAGAAACAAAAACCTTTTGTTCCTCTGCGGAATAGAAAAGATACCCCCTGGAGTTCTTCGGGTATCCCACAAACTTACACAGTACTGAACGTGCCTCGAGCTTGTCCGCATGCTGCTTTTTTACAAAAGCTGGACATCCCCATGTCTTAAGGTACTTGAGACAGGGTTTCTTCCCACTCCACATCTGATATGGAGTGGTAGGCACAGTCTTGGTGGGAGCCTTGTTCAAGAGATATGCAGCTGTTTCTAGTGCATAACTCCAGAAGGATCGCGGCAACTCAGCCTTACTCATCATGGAACGAACCATATCCAATAGGGTTCGATTCCTCCTTTCCGATACACCGTTGTGTTGTGGTGTGTATGGGGGAGTAAGTTGAGAGAGAATTCCATTCTCTTTTAAGAAGCCCAGAAACTCGGCACTTAAGTATTCTGCTCCTCGATCCGATCTTAGGATCTTGATACTTTTGCCTGTTTGTTTTTCAACTTCATTCTTGTATTCTTGAAATTTCTCAAAGGCCTCGGATTTGTGCTTCATAAAGAAGACATGCCCATACCTAGAGAAATCATCGGTGAAAGTAATGAAGTATGAATAACCACTTCGCGCATGTGTAGACATTGGACCACACACATCACTGTGTATGAGTCCCAAGAGCTCGCTTGCTCTTTCTCCGTGTCCAGTGAACGGAGTCTTTGTCATCTTTCCCATGAGACAAGATTCACAAGTGGCATAAGACTGATACTCAAACGGATTCAAGTATCCCTCTTTATGTAACTTTGTTAACCGTGTCTCATTAATGTGACCCAGTCTACAATGCCATAAGAAAGCCTGATTTGTTTCCGGAGACTTTCTTTTAAGTGTGTTCTGGACACTGAAGATCTGAGCTTGATTCAGTACGTATATACCGTTCTGTAATGTACCTGACCCAATCAGAACTTGATTTAGGTGGATGTTAACTACATCGCTTACAAAAGTAAAATCATATCCTTCCTTAGAAATTAAGGATACAGATATGATATTACATGTCGCACCTGGTACATAAAAACAGTTACGCAGAATCAATATCTGCCCAGTTGTCAGTCCTAGATGATATTCCCCTACGGATTCAGCATACATGCTCATTCCGTTAGCAACCCTGAGAGTCATATCACCTTTCCTGATAACCCTACGGTTTCTCAAAGCCTGTAATGAATTACAGATATGAGATCCTGATCCGGTATCCAATACCCAGGAAGTAGGGTTAACTGACATACAGTTCTCAATCACAAACACACCCGAAGCCGAAGCCACAACATGCTTCGAATTCTGGCTACTGGCTTTACAAGCCCTGCAATCCTTCTGTCCATGTTCATTCCCGTAACAATAGGAACATCCTTCTTTTACTACATCTGTTCCTGAAACTTCTGCCCTTCCCTTTCTTTCTACTTCCCTAGTTTCCTTTAGGGTAGTAGACAGAGACTGTTGAACTGAGTCAGCATCTGACCTGTTCTTCAACGTGGTCTTCAGGTCCGAGAGCTCAATAGAGCTGGTCTCTGTAAGGACGTTGCCCCCTACAGATGACCCGATAGCCAACCTCGCTGGAAGCAATTCGTTCGAGGTCTCATATCTTGCGATACGAGATTGCTCTCCATATAAAACTTTGTTATGGAGGAAGATAGAAGCTAAGTCCATCTTCTCGTGCTGCCTCTGGTATTTACCATCAACTGAGGCTAACACGAGGCACTTGGCTTTCGCACAGACTTTTTCCGATGTCCTACGAATATCAATATCCGTGACAGGGGAAACTGGATCTGAGACGGCAGGGGTTGGATCAGTTAAGAGGTGTCCCAGCTTGTCCTGGGTAATGGACATCTGGACAGACCTTTGCCAGTCAAAACAGTCAGATTCAGTCATCTTTTTATCTAGATGTAACCTAGGTGTGGTCACAGGGTCGCTGCAATTAAGAGAGAGAGAAGAAAACACTTAGCATGTTGCTCTTGCAAGTTTAGATTGGTTTTTAATTTATCTAAACAGGATGGCTCCCACTGTCTCTCGAATCCCTTCTCAAACCGTAAAGAAAAGATTAGTCGGGATCAATCTCACCGTACAATACTTGCTTAACCGTTCAGCCAGGCCAGTGTCGGTACTTCGAGGGAGGTTTTCCAACGCTTTCGCGAAGTTCCTTAATTAAGTAACCTCTTTTCCCTGTGGGCGTAGCCCCGCTAACACCTTTCTAGGCACCTACTAGGTTTATAGCATTGATCGTTAAGTGAGAGTTTTCCCGAGGAGTAGCATATACTCACAGTAGGATCGGGATCCAAATATCATCGCGTGATAAAACCGAAGGAATCCTACCAGAATCATCACACTCCAAATGGTATGCAACGCTAGCAAGTTTCAGTACTTATGAAACTCCCGATGTGGATTTTTGCCCCATGCTCTTATGACCTTGACGAAGGTCAACAAATCATAAGTCACATGTCAAGTTCTACCCGTCATTATCCAGGTTAATTTGAACCCACCCGTACATACCCTTGACGAAGGTCAACAAGGTAGTACGACTGTCCCAAACCAACGCATCTATCTATGCTACATATGAACACCCAACAGCTACCAATCACTATGCCTTGACGAAGGTCAACAAACATAGCTTGAATACTATTGAATATTCATACGAAACGACGGAGGGCTACGGATGGTTTTGGCGAAACCGTGAACGTAGTGAACTTGATCTAATCGATGGAACGAGATAGCTTTTAAAAGGAGTGGTTCAAGCTCCGCGTTTAAAAGTTTAGTTTTGAAAAGAACCGAGTGGTTTTCAAAGTGTTCCAATCGACTTTTACTTGGTTTATTTCTTGCATTAGTTCTTTTAATGCGTCCCATCATTTAATCCTACCATTGCAGAAAACAACCAAAATATGACGTACGCTTATGCCATTCGCATTCGCCACGGGGCCCCGTCATCACCCGTTAGGTTACTTAACTAACGACAGAGCGGGGGCTGGGCTAGCGCGGCTGTAAAACATAAGCAACGCCTAAATAGTTATTATATATAAATATATAGCAATGATAGACATTACAGATCACAGATGAATAAATTGGATATACTAGGAGTCCGCAATGCGTTCGAGCCTGCAACGCAAAGCGGATTACACGGTCGCGGTGAATAGCCAATACCCCACCCAAGACCCCTACGGGTGCGGCAAACTACCCGCCACGCACCCGAAGCGAAGCAACCTCCCTCACCACCGTGAGTAGGCCACTCGGCGCTTCGAGATACCCGGTAGTTTGTGCACCCCCTCCATGGGTCTATCCTAGGAGCAAAAACAGTAAAAAGAATTATACAATGACGGCTACAACCCCGACCCGGTTGTGCGGCCATACAAAGAATATTATTACATCAATTTACATGTTACAAATGAATGAAAGAAAATAACGCTCATCTCACATCCAACCCGGCTATTCACCCGCGACAATCCAATCCATTCATATCCACAAACCAACAATCACAGATCACAGAGATGTATAACCCCGACTAATCGACTTATAGCGATTAGCCGACGTTCAATACATACAAGCATCACAGATATAACCGATATAGTTAAAGTGTAGTGAAGTTCCGAAAAATACGGATTTATAGGCCCCCAAAAGTAAATTTTAGTTCTGGAAAATCTGGGCACATATAACATATCCTAAAATTCCTAAAACCAACTCAGAAACAAACTGCAGCAAAAACGATACAGAGAGTTGACAAGACGGCCGCGCTTCCGCGGCAAGAGCTTCCTTATGCCGCGGAAGCGCGGTCCTCTTGGCTCCTCTCTGGTTCGTATTTGGTGGTGTTTCACACAAAACCCTGAGACAATTTTACAAGTATACAGTTTTTCATTTTAACCAGGAAAAATTTTAACAGAAAGTTGGATTTTGAAAAAGTTTGGTTTTAGGGTTTTTCGGTTTCGAAACTTCGTTACACTTAACTACTTAGCTAGTTTGAGTTTAGTTAGGCTCTGATACCACTGTAAGTCCGTGTTGCCCACCCCGGTGCTTACGGGGAGGCGGAAAACATAATAAAAATCGGATTTTTAATGACTTAGGCAACATGGACTATGCTTGTGAGGATCTTTGCTAAACATAAACTAGCTAACCCTAACTACAAAGTAGCTAAGTGAAGAAAGGTTATACCTTTGGTCTTTAGTCCTTCTCTCCTTGCTTCTAGGTATGGTAGAAAAGGATCACCTTGCTTGTCTTCTCCCGTCAAAGAAGGATCCACCCGAAAGCCACCACCTTTAGCTTCAACTCCAAGCTAGGAGTAACTAGAGTGCAAGAAATGCTAAGACTTGAACCCTAGAAGTGAGTAGAGAAGATCAAGAGAGGGTTTTTCTCAAGCTTTTTGTTTCTCAACA
Source organism: Agapanthus africanus (assembly GCA_030015575.1). Classification (NCBI taxonomy): domain Eukaryota; kingdom Viridiplantae; phylum Streptophyta; class Magnoliopsida; order Asparagales; family Amaryllidaceae; genus Agapanthus; species Agapanthus africanus. The sequence continues at coordinate 799,689,492 of CM057340.1, forward strand.
CATGAGAGGGAGAGAGCTTGAGGGAGAGGATGAGCAAGAGAGAGAAAAGAAATGAGAGAATGAGAATAATAGTGAGCCATTCTCACTAATATGTGTGAGTTATTTTAATTAATCAATTAGCAAGAAAATTGTCATGGTTTAATCAAGAGGTGACCATTATCATTTCATTATTAATGCAAATTGCAAGAATCAAAGAGCATCTTCCAAATGAAATGATCATGGTCAAATTGTCAACTTGGTCAACAAGTCAACAAAGTCAAAGTGTCAACAACAACAACCATGCACAATAATTAAGCTAATTATTAATTAACAAAAACAATAGGGTTAATAAAATGACAATAGTCATTAACCCTAAACAAGGTCCTCTCCCTCAATCTCAAGCAACCGTGCATACGCACCCGCATTCGTGAACCGAGGAACACGAACACAATGAGAAAAACCAATCTCAAATCATATACTAGGATCCGGCTTAAACCAAAGCCCGCTAGTATAAACTGTCCGGACAGCAAACGTGCACAAGTGCGCGGATGCGAACGAACCCTGTCGCAAAACCATGCGACCTCTACTCATTTTGCCTAAAGGCGAATAGCTCTCTGTGTGGGACTCTAAAGACTCGACACTACGCTGGAAGTGGGTTTAACCACAGACCGCAAGCGGCACTAGCTGTACGTAACGGTCCCCAGGTAGATGTCGATAAGAAGACTGACGAGGTGAACCCCATCTGCACTCCTACTGAGCCTGTATGTGACAGTCTCCGTACAGTCCGGTCTGTTCGTCTGATACATCGCATGGCGGGCCTAGGGGGGCGGTGAACGTCAGTCCCCTAATAGCGGTACAAGTCGTGTCGGAGTGTAGCCCAGAACACCCTGAGATAACACTGGAAACCTACCAGTATATCTCGCTTGCCCTGGCCAGGGACTACTCGTGTAATGGCTCTCCTAGACACAGCGCGATGTCAACCCCCAATACCGGGAGAGACGAATCCTGTCTAACCGTCACTGCCTCCAAGTGCTTCGGGACTGCACCCAAAAACTACCTGTTTGCACAGCTCCTTTGAGCCGTGGTAGGGTAGTAATCAAAGTGCAGTGGGAACACACTCGAGGCGAAGTGACAGTGTCAAGTCAGCGGACTAAGCTGTACTCATGTCACCTGGGAACTGATAACTGACGATAGGTATATTACCAACCAACAGTTCCCGACGAGTCCTGTCCAGTGTACTCGTAACCTAACGAGCACCCGCATACTATCCCAAGTACGACGTACTAACGGCTGTGGGACAGACCGTCTCCCACACTGGGATGAGAAGCGCATACGCTAGTCTACTCCGGAGTATCGATGCCCTGTCTCGATAGTCCAACGACCAGGGACCTGTATAAGGATGTGCTTATAGATTACCCAGCTCCCACGAGTGCGAGCGCCATCACAACGCTGGTAATCAAGCAAAGATCCTAAGGGCTCTACTAATATGTATACCAGCAATATGCTAAAAGAAACACATGCACATATTAAAGCAGAGACAAACCAAGTATCATACTACCATTTCGAGCAAGATTGTATATACAACTGTGAATATCCCAAGCTTCCATTAAGTAATATACAAGCTAGTATGATACAGTAATGGCCTCTAGGGCATATACACTAACAGTCACTTCATGTCGTGGGTGTTTGTTTTGTGTTTGGTTGCCCGTGGATTGTATACGGAGACTAAGTTATGTTGTCGCCCGTAGGGCGTGGACTAGTCCAAATCCGTATCTTTCTTAGATTTGGGTTTTGGGCTTTGGGTTTAAGGATACATTAGCCTCATTTGAAACTAAGATCAACTTAAACGTTAGTTAAGGATACGTTAGTCTAATTTTAGACTAAGATCGACTTAACGGGATCGTTTAGATCCAACAAAAAAGCAATTAGGAGGGGTGGGCTTTATTGTTTAGTTTAGTGACATTGCGGTCGATAATTAGTTTAAGGACATTACGGTCCATTGTTAGATTTAAGGCATTGCGGTCAAGGTTAAGGACATCATAGTCCGTGGATTTAAGGACTACACAGTCCAATGTTAGTTTTAAGACATCACGGTCAAGGTTAAGGACATCATAATCCGTGAGTTTAAGGACCCCACAGTCCAATGTTAGTTTTAAGATATCACGGTCAAGGTTAAGGACATCATAGTCCGTGAGTTTAAGGACCCCACAGTCCATTGTTAGTTTTAAGATATTGCGGTCAAGGTTAAGGACATCATAGTCCATGGATTTAAGGACTCCACAGTCCAATGTTAGTTTTAAGACATCACGGTCAAGGTTAAGGACATCATAGTCCATGAGTTTAAGGACCCCACAGTCCGTGAAATGTATGGTTGTTGGGACCCGTCACCTCTTTGAAGACGTTGAGGAATTACAACGACAAATATCAAAGGAGTGAAGAGATGTAACCTTGAATCAAGGTGGATTAAATGATCTGTAGCCCAATTTGGAACCAAGACCAATTAATTATATTTTGAGCACATTGGCTCAGTTGAATATGGATTGAGGACTTATGGCCAACTTGGGCTAAGTCCAATTAAGTTTGGCCCTTTGTTGGACTATTTGACATTTGTCTGGTTTCAGTCCACATTATTTAGCAATGCCAAACAAAAGTTTTGAGGGCTTTGATAACATTTCTATCTTCGACCGAGCATTATAGCTCTGGATGTTATTCAATTTTCAGATTCAGTTGAAGGGGAGGCTTTGCCTCTGAAAAATTAGCCAATTTGGCTAAAAGTAGTGTTAAATACTAAAGAACAAAAGTGTTAAACACTAAAGACAGAACTCTTAAACAAGTGTTAAACACTAAAGGGACAATCAGTGTTAAACACTGGAAATATAGTTCTCGATTTAGTGTCAAACATTAGAAAATAACAGTGTTAAACACTGCAAATAGGGTTTTCAAATCAGTGTTAAACACTGGGAATAAAGATCTCGAATTAGTGTCAAACACTAAAGAAAAAGGGGCCACGTGTGGACACGTGAGAGCGCCCAAAGGTGGGACCAGATTCCCCTTATTTTGCTCTGCAAAAAAGTATTGAATACTTTTATATTTTATTTTAGAGTATCACGTGTTGACATGTGACGGGGATTTGTGTGCTGATTGTTAAAGCTTTTGCCAAGGGGTCACGTGGTAACACGTGAGAGCGCCCAGAGCTCCTATTTCTTTTGCTTTTTCTTTCTGTGCTTCACGGGTCATGTGGAGCACGTGAGGCGTTGCCTTAGAGCCTTTTCCTTTTCATTTGTGGGATTCTTTTCAGGGGTCACGTGGGGATACGTGACCCGGGTTCTTTGCATGTTTGAAGATCTCTTTATCTTTTAAGAATTAAATTCTCTGTGGGTTTAACCTCAACTATAACTTTAGAGGAATTAAATTCCTATTTTCTTTGGAAGAATTTTATTCTTATGTAGGGTTAAACCCTAATTTTCTTTTAGAGGAATTAAATTCCCATATATGCAAAAGAATTAAATTCTTATATAGGGTGAAGACCCTAATTTCATCATTTTAAGAGGAATTAAATTCCTGTGAATTTAGAGAATTAAATTCTCAATTAGGGTTAAACCCTAGTTTGTCCATCTTGAAGGAATTAAATTCCTATAATTTTAGGAGAATTAAATTCTCATATAGGGTTAAACCCTAGTTTTGTTCTGGGAGAATTAAATTCTCTAAATTCAATTCCCCTTCTAAGTTTTGGATCTGCATGGTAGGATCGCAACCCGATGAGAATTAAATTCTCAACTTATGGGAAGATGTGCTCTTTGCAGATCCTTCCCCAGAGAAAGAACTAAATTCTTTGCAAAAGAGTTAAACTCTTAGATTTTTGAGAATTAAATTCTCTATTTCGGAAGTTTTGATCCCCTTTCTTTTTCTCACCTAGGGTTTTCTTTCTGAATTTTCAAGATGCCAAAATTCTCTCCAAAGTCTTCTCTCCAAAATTCTATATATTTTCTTCTCTTCTCTTGGCTCCTATTTATAGGAAGAGGAAAAGAATTAATTTGTTTAGCAAATTTTTCATTGAAAGATTTTGATTTGTTTTCATCATTAATCCGAGCCTTTAGATTATCAAACGAATTTTATTCACCGTTGGATGTTTAATCCAAAGATATTCTATTTGTTATTTCTGGTGAGATTTAGGGAAAATCTTTCCTTGTCCAAGATTTTTCCATAAATTGGTGATATTTAATCACCCCTGGATTCTTAATCCAACGGTTCTCCTTATTCCTTTCCTATTTGGAAAGATTTTAGTGAAAATTCAGAATTTTAATTCTGTTAAACTGTGAGGCTTTTAAAGCCAGTCACGTGCTGACACGTGACCCTTGGTCACGTGTGAGCACGTGACCCCCAATTGAGTCTTTTAACAGCCGCTTGTTTATGTTGTTGTTTTAACCATCACGTGTCAACACGTGACCATTGGTCACGTGTGAGCACGTGATACCTCGTTGAGGTATTTTTTCTGACTTCTAGAATTAAATTCTTTTAAGCTGTAAAGCTTTCAAAGCCTGTCACGTGCTGGAACGTGACCCTTGGTCACGTGTGAGCACATGACCCTCAATTGAGTTATTTTTCAGTAGTTTATTTTCGCTTCTGTCTGATAAAGTTTTAACCATCACGTGTCATCACGTGACCATTGGTCACGTGTGAATACGTGATACTTCATTGAGGTAATTCCTGATTTTTTAATCAGGAAACAGGAGGCAGTGGGTTTCTTGAGTTGGCGTTGGGTTACTATTGCAGCCGATGGTGATGGTGGTGGTAGTTTGTGTAGATGGAGTCGGGGATACAGGGGAGGTCGAAGGTGAGGCGGTAAGGTGAGGTGGCGAGGGGGTTGGCTATGTAGTCAGGAGGTGGCTGGTGGTCGCGGTGGTGCGGCATGGTGGCTCGTCGGCGATGGGATAGGAGCTTGGGGGAGGTGATGGTGATGGGTTGTAGAGATGGAGGAGAGGGAGGTGAGCGGGGGAGCTCAGGCAGGTGATGGGGGAAATGGTGACGATGGTGGAGGCGACATGGGGTGGCGGCGATGAAGGAGGTAGTGAGGGTGAGGGGGCTCGGCTTTGTGTGGGGGGAGAGGGAGACGAGGTCGAGGGGAGTGAGCGCGCGCGCGCGTGAGGTCGTGGCCAAGGAGTGGGGACGTGGTCGCGACGAGGAGCGGGAGCATGGGAACGAGTGCGACATGGGGAAGAAAGAAAAGATGCGGGAAAAGAGGAAAAGGGAGTGGGGAAGAAGGAAGCGGGTCGGGTTAGGGAAGTTGGGCCGGGGTTTCTTGGGCCAGGCCAGGAAAATAATAAAAAGAGAGATAGAGAGGGAGTGGGCTGGGCTTGGGGGAGAGAGGAAAATAAAAGGGAAATAGGATTAGGGTTTGGGTAGGTTTAAAGGTTGGGGTTTTAAAATAATTAAAATAATTATAAATATAAATAAATAAATTTTGTAAGCAACACTTTATAAAAATACGGATATTGATGTACAAAAAGAACTGGGTATTACAAAAATAATTAATATTTTAATTATTAGAACCCTTCACTTCTCTCTCTTTCCTCCAAAAAAAATAATTAATTTTTAAATTAACACATGCAACACACGTGCACAAATTCTAGTACTACTATATAATGCAAATGACATTGGTTGGAGTCCACCTTCTTCATTTTTTGAAAAACAAAGAAAAAGAAGAAAAAATTTCAATTCTTGGAGCCTCCACATCATCAAAGAAAAACACAAAAATAATTAATTACTTTATTAATTTAAATTTAAAATTAACTCCACATTCTCTAAAACTTGAGACAAAAAAGAACTTTCTAGAAATTAGTTTGAATTCCAAATTCAATTTACATCATGCTCAAACTTAAGACAAAAAAACTTTTTAGAAGTTTTTTTAATTTTATCATTTTTCAAATTCTACTTTCATTTACTTATAACTATCTTCTTTTACTTAAATATGTTAAATAACATATTATAATATATTTTAGAATACTCTTGATCCAAATTACTAAATGGCTATTTTCTTCACTTATTAACATTCAAGATAATTTTAAACCAAAAGACCCCTATTTTATATTTATCCATGGGCTCAAGAAATTCTTTTTCGTTCTAAATAGGGTAAGGCTACATAGTTCATTCAAATTTATATAAGTATTAGCCTTCTATTAATAAAACGTGCATCGCACGTGCAAAATGCTAGTAACATATAGATAGAAAATTTAAAAGTTAGCCTAAAACCAAAACCAAATTATTGATACTGAATAAATATCTCCAAGTAATAAACTTTCCCTCTATTGTTTTTTTGGGAAATTTCACCAAAACCATTATGTGGTTTGGCATATGTTCCCACCGCCACTCTAAGTTTTTTCCCCATCACAGCTCCCTCCAACGTTTCGCTCCGTTACTCCCGACCCCCTTGCGACCCCCTCCCATTAAGTTGCTTATCAAATGACCGAAATACCCTTATTCATTCCATATATTTTCAAAAAGGGTTCTCATCCTAATAAACAGAAAAGGGAAAAAGGTTTTCAGCTGAAGAAAGAGAAAAGGGATTTGGACGTCGATTTGGGCGCTTTCGACTTTGATTTGCGAGCTTTCGAAGTCGACTTCTTTGAAGTGAGGAGATCTTGCAAAGTGAAGCATGCGAGGAATTGTTTAGTCGGCGATCTGGAGGAACTCAGCATAAAGATAATCGATTTTGGCAATCAAGGTTAGTTTTTTAACATTGAAACCCTAACTCCATATTTACCTTCTTTTTGTTGTCATGCTGCATTGTTTAACTCTTGTTATCGCAGTGATCTTGTAGGCAGGAGTCAATGATTCACATGCATTACTTGGATTTATGAATCCATCTTATTGTCATTTCAATTATTTTATTGATATATCTTTTGTATACTTGAGATGTTCCTATTATTAAAAATTTATGTATTTTCATAGATGTCTTAGCCGGAAATTAAAGTAATTTGCCATATATATAGGAAATTAACCTAGAACGGGATAGAGTAGTTGTGTATGCATAATTTTTACATAAGTTCTCTTATCAAAAGATTCTTGAGATGGTCCATGACATGGGTTATGAAAGCTGCAAAATCATGTATCTATTTGGACCTGGACAGTTATCAGAGGTCCTTGATGATAAGATGATACAAGAGTTTAAGATTACGATGCAAAATGGCACTGGAATTTACTTTATTTTGGAGAACTGCGTAGAAAAACAAAGGCAGAAAAGTCCTCACATAGGGTTATCTGTCCCGATCAAAGAAGATGTTATTCAAGATGGAAATGAACATGGAACCATTAATACTGAGAAAGAGGTTGTAATGACTCTGTTTTGATTGTACAAAAATTATAAAGTTAATGTACAAAATGGAGTATTTGCAAGCCAGAATATACTTTAAGTATTATTTTTGTTTAAAAACAATAAGAAAGCACTTGTAGTTCATTGGTAAAACCTTGCACTGCGTAATATAGCCCCTGTGTTCAAACCCCCCTAACCACATATTATTTTTACTGATTTTTTTATTTTAAACATTTTGGAAGCCCAAAAGTTTACACGTGCAATACACGTAAAAATGAAAAATCAGATAAAATGAACATATGCAAAAGGGTATTTATATAGATTAGGACACGTGGTATCGATCCAGAGCCCCACCCCTACAGATGGCCGGTGAGATTGGCACTTGGGCCGGCGCCGCCGGGCTCCCCGTAGAAAATGCCCCCTAACTCTGCATCTCAGTCCCTTGGCTTACCCCACCATTCCTATGCTGTTTGATTTTCCTGTAAATTAACAGAGAGATTAAAATCCCATTGATCCAAGTTTAAATGCATTTTTAATTCTCTCTTCAATTCTCAAAACCCTAATTTTACCCTATAAATACAACATCATACCCTAGCCCTCCTCTTTCTGAATTCTATTGTAAAAAATAATCCTCAAAATTTTCAAAGTCGTACAAGTGGAGTTAGCACTAGGTCAATTTTCTGGCGAGGATTCGAAGCGATTCCGGCGACCCCGCGACTCCACGAAACCACCAATCTTTTCCTAAACCTCCTCTCACTTCTCTAAGCTTGTAAGTCCCACTTCTTTTCTCCTCTTCTTAACTTAAAATGATCTCTTTTCAAATCACGTCGGTAATTAGAGTTATACCGACCTTTAATTCTACTCTCTTTTAAATTTCAATTTCCTCTTAAGAACCACTTAATCATATCATTACATCTTGCTTGTTAAACATTAACTAATATTTAGAAACAAGTTTCATTTTAAAACTCCCTGTAAAACAACTTTTATTAAGTTTTTACGCTTAAATAGCATGAAATTACATATGACATCGTTTAATCATTCTTGCTTATATTACCTTTAGAAAAATCTTACGAGGTAATGACCCACCTCTCATAAACACGCATCTTGACATAGCACGATTTTCTTGAACAACAATTTTGTAGCAAATACGACTTTTACATCAAAATACTATAAACTATTAAAAACCGTATTCTTTAAATTGTGTTATTTAAATTCCTTGCAATTATGCCTCTACAGCCCATTTTAGGGTAGATCAATGGGTGAGAAAATTCTATACTCCTTTTAAGTCTTATGAAGTTTATAAACTTTAGCAAAAGAACGTCAACATCCTTATCGGGCGCGGTATCAATTTTCTTGATAATCTCGACCACGATTTGAGATAAAATTGACGATCTTTTTGTTAAGGGCTAGACATGAATGGAGATCAATGAAAGGATAAGGGTCAATAGAGGAGAAACCCAAGTTTCTTCCAAAGAACCCTAATCCTCATTCTTCGCCATCAATCTAGTTTTAAATCTATTAATAGATAAGATGAGTTATCTTTATTAGTCATCTAGGGCTACTAAATCCAATCGAATCTTACAAGCCTTCTTCATATAAAATTTTCTGGATAACTCAATTAGATCTTGAACCATTTTCTTGATAATTCAATTAGATCCTAAAACTATTTTCTTGATTTTCTTGAAACTATTTTCTTGATTTTCTTGAAACTATCTTCTTGATTCTATTTCTTTCAACCGATCTAAAGTAAGAACTATAAAATTCCACAAATCTTAGAGGACGACCCGTACTCACTAAACGTTCGCTACACGCGACACCGTTATTGATTGCGGTTATTTTACTACTACTTTTTCTTTCACAAAATCATAGATCAATCATGGCTCATGGGTTTTCTCAGGATTATGACATTGATTATGAAAAGACATTTGCTCCTGTTGCCAAGTTCACTTCCATTTGCGCGCTCATTGCAGTTGCTGCAGCCCGTCGCTAGCCTATATTTCATATGGACGTTAAGAATGCTTTTCTTAACGGTGATCTTTCAGAGACAATTTACCAGGAGCGTCCTCCTGGTGTCTTCGCTTCCCCTGGGTATGCGTGTCGTCTGCGTCGTGCTCTTTACTTAAGCAGACACCTTATCTTGGTTTGAACGATTTCATCAAACCCTTCTGACTGCAGGATTCACCGAGAGCCTTGTTGATTATGCACTCTTCTATCTCTTTCCCTCTAAAGGTCGAGCTTTTCTCTTAATCTATGTTGATGATATGATTATCACTGGTGATGACACAAAAACTATCACATATCTAAAGAAACTTCTTCAACAGCAGTTTAAGATGAAGGATCTTGGATATTTACGTTATTTCTTGGGGATCGAAGTTGCTTACTCTTCTCGCTGTTATCTTCTGTCACAGCAGAAGTACATTTCTGATTTTCTTGCACGAGCCACGGTTGATGGTTACACTATTACTGCCAGTATTTCAACAGCTACGCCGATGGAGTTTCATCTGAAGTTTCGTCAAGCAGATGGAGCGACCCTACCGAACCCCACTTGGTATCGTGAGTTGATTGGTGCACTTATATACCTCTCCTACCAAGTCAGACATTGCACATGTTGTGTATGTTCTTAGTCAGTTTATGAGTACTCCTACATCAGTTCACTATGCAGCTCTCATACGGGTTCTTCGATACCTTCGTGGCACTCATACTCGGTCACTGTTGTTTCATTCCGATTCTGACCTTGCTTGGGCTGACGATCCTGATACTCGTCGAACTATTACTGGATTCTGTGTCTTATTGGGTACATTTTTGATTTTCTAGCTCAGTAAACTCTAAGATACCTTCTCGCTCCAGCACTGAAGCTGAGTACCGTGTAATGGTTAATGCCGCTGCAGAGCTTAAATGGCTTCGTAATTTACTTGCTGATATGGGTGTCGTTATTCTTTCTCGCATTCCACTTTATTGTGACAACAAGAGTGCTGTTCATATTGCTGAAAAGCTGGTTTTTCATGAACGTACTAAGCATATTGAGGTGGATTGTCATATAGTTCGCCAAGAGTACGATCGAGATTAGATTTCACTTCTTTATATCCATTCCAATAATCAAGTGGTCAATCTCTTTATGAAGCTTCAAACACGCACTCAACTTTCGTATTTCTTGTCCAAACTCTCGGTTTATGATCCACCGTGAGTTTGAGGGGTTGTTAAGATATGCATATCTTTTATATTATTTTGTATATGCATATCTTTTATCATATCTTTTATATTATTTTGTATTTATCTCTTTGCATTAAGGTTTACGTGTATTATACGTATATTACATATTAAGGTTTCATCTTGTGAGCTGTATATATATAGAGAGAGGCATATTGTACATTGCTTTTTGATTAATCGATAATATTTTTTTTCTCTTTTCTCAAATCTACGATTTGTAACAAGCATATATAGTTTTTTTTTCCTTCCAAAAAGTATTTTTGAGTCCCAGACGATAATGGAAAAAAATTAGAAAAGAAGAGAGAAGAGAGCCACAGGGGGATGCTAGAAGCTGCCCCACCAAAAGCGGGCCAGTATCAAAATGAACGGGGCAGTGGTCATCTCCATGCTGCTCATGCAAACAATCATATGGTTTCCCTAAAATAAATAAAGGGGCGCTGCATGTTGATTTGTTGTTCTTTTGGGAAAGCACCAATTACGAAATCCAAGAGGAAAATCATGAAAAAGCTTTTATCATTCTTCAAACAATCAACTCCAGTCCGAACTGAGAGAATAGTTGTACATAGTAAGAGTAGGCCATTATTAGGTGATTGTTAAGCTTTTTGCTGCAGACAACTAAGACGCATGGGCACCAGATAGAAAGTTTCCTAGAACGTTCACGATTTAATGAAGGGCCCATCATCTTTGATAAGGAGTGATGAGTAGGGAAGCGGTTTACTCCGTAACATCAGAATAGGAGTATGTTGAAATCAGTAATAATTTTGAACGATTAAGGATAATATAAGAAAGAATCAACTAAGATGGTTTGAACACGTGCGACAAAGAATGATAAATGCAGCAGGAAGAGAGAGTGAGTGAATGAGTTAGTGGAATTAACATGATGGTGGATCTAAGCTAACATCGATGGCGAGAACTAACTTGGATACTTGTTAATTTATCAAATTAAACTTAATATAATGTATGGGAAAAATGATTGATTTAGCCAATCCTGATATTTTGGTATAAAGTAAGAGCTTAATCGGGCTGCGGTCGCCTGCTGCAGGCGGACACTTATTTTTTATATACTGAATTTTGAACTTTACGCAGCTGTAAATTTTCCGCAACCATTAAATACGTGCCCAATGGGATTTAAACCTATCGAGTTACTTCATACCATTTTAAATTACCTGTGATTACATGTAAAAAAAAATTATGAATTTGTGATAAGGGCCGAGGGAAGTTTGTTTGTACACTAGTTTCCATGCCTCATTAATAAAACTTTATAGGCTGAAATGACGAACTGTGTCTTGGCAAGAGGAAATTGTGCATGATATAACTAATAGCAGTTGTAGGCAGGCCACCAATGAAATAGTAGCACTTTACCATTTTCCTTGCAGCTATTTAACCCTTCCAATTTACACACCCCATTGGCTAGGATCCTGATTAGTACTTGCTGCTCCTTTCTTCTAATTTGCAAAACCCCTCTCTTTGGATCTCAAAAGGCTTCAAGCTTAGTTTCTCTCACTCACTCACTCACTCACTCCGGCCTCTCTCATATACTACACACGGACAAAACTTACAAATCTAGTGGCAAATATGAGGGTATCTAAGGATTACATTTTCATTACTTTTCTCTTGTCCTTAATTATTCATTCTTGATTGTTTTTGTGAATCTTTGTGATTATAGATATTGAGCTGGGTACAGAATAAGTTTAGTGGTAATCAAGAAAAGAAGAGATTTGATGCTGGTTCCTGCTCATCTCGTCGTAAGTTCTCTATAAATCCTAGGATTTGGTTTTTGTTCTCTGTTCCTTCATGGTTCTATGATTTGGTTTTCCCTTTCCCCTCCTTTTATATGGCTAATGTAATTTTTATTTTTCTTGTTAATATTTACTCTAGATTGATGGCTTCATAGAAACTAAAAAACTTCAATTGCTCAGTGCTAAATTTAGGCATATTATCTCTTATTTAGATTTGAAAAAGGGTTTTAAACTTGGTTAGTGTGAAGGGTTGTATTCTTTCGTGTTATATCCTTATGTGAATGACGAGCAGGGGGGCGGCCCCCGGGCGAGAATGAGGAAGAGATTCCTGGCGAGGGCGAAGCCGAGGCTCCTGTGATGGGCGCTGAGCTTCCAGAGGCTGCGCCTGGCCCTGAGGCCTGAAGCCCCTTGTCTTCTTGTTTTATTTCTTTGTTGTATTGGGAATTTTGTAGGCCTCCGGGCATTTTGTAGGGCTGGGGAGCCCACAATACCCTTGTAAAAGCTTTGACTTTGTGAATACAGACTTTTTGCAGTAGTATTTGCACGTGTATTTTCCTTTGACAGTAAACACTTGTAGTTGCATAGTACTGCCTTTGTGTTATGTCGGTTCTTCGTCTAGCGATTACGCGTCGAGTTGAATCTGTTCATTTGCCCAGTGTGCAAAGACGGTATCTCCATGACCCCGAAGTCGAGGTGGAGATCGCTCAGACGTAGACAGACCGGATGCCTCGTGGTGAGGTCATGTTCCTTAGCGTGGGAGGCCTGGAGAGGCATGCTGAGGACGGGGCCGAGCAGGGTAGCTGCTCGGTGCCTCTTGGTGAGGGCTTTGATCCTTAGCGCGGGAGGGGCCGTAAGTGGCCTACCAAGGATGGGCCGAGCAGGGTAGTTGCTCGGTGCCTCATGGTGAGTGCTTTGATCCCTGGTGTGTTGGGGTAGGGAGCTACCAGCCAGAGATAACCGAGCAAGGGCAGGCCCGGTTGCCTCTTTCGAGGGCTTTTTATCCTTAGCGCGGGAGGGGCCGTAAGAGGCTTACTAAGGATGGCCGAGCAGGGTTGCTGCCCGGTGCCTCTTAGCGAGGGCTTTAATCCTTAAGGATGGCCGAGCAGGGTTGCTGCCCGGTGCCTCTTAGCGAGGGCTTTAATCCTTAAGGATGGCCGAGCAGGGTTGCTGCCCGGTGCCTCTTGGCGAGGGCTTTGATCCCTGGTGTGTTGGGGTAAGGAGCTACCAGCCAGGGATAGCCGAGCAAGGGCGGGCCCGGTTGCCTCTTTCGAGGGCTTTTTATCCTTAGCGCGGGAGGGGCCGTAAGAGGCCTACTCAGGATGGCCGAGCTGGGTTGTTGCCCGGTGCCTCTTGATGAGAGCTTTGATCCTTAAGGATGGCCGAGCAGGGTTGCTGCCCGGTGTATCTTGGCGAGGGCTTTTATCCCTGGTGTGTTGGGGTAGGGAGCTACCAGCCAGGGATAACTGAGCAAGGGCGGGCCCGGTTGCCTCTTTCGAGGGCTTTCTATCCTTAGCACGGGAAGGGCCGTAAGAGGCCTACTAAGGATGGCCGAGCAGGGTTGCTGCTCGGTGCCTCTTGGAGAGGGCTTTGATCCTTAAGGATGGCCGAGCAGGATTGCTGCCCGGTGTCTCTTGGTGAGGGCTTTGATCCCTGGTGTGTTGGGGTAGAGAGCTACCAGCCAGGGATAGCCGAGCAGGGTAGCCGCTCGGCTGCCTCTTGGTGAGGTCTTAGATCCCTGGCATTATGGGGTAGGGAGCTACGAGCCAGGGATAGCCGAGCACGGTAGCCGCTCGGCTACCTCTTCGTGAGGGCTTAGATCCTTAGCACTGGAGGGGCCATGAGAGGCCTGCTAAGGATTGACCGAGCAGTGAAGCTGCTCAGTTTCCTTTTGGCGAGGGCTTTGATCCCTGGCGTTGTGGGGGTAGGGAGCTACCAGCCAGGGATATCCGAGCAGGGTGGCCGCTCGGCTGCCTCTTGGTGAGGGCTTAGATCCCTGGCATTGTGGGGGGTAGGGAACTACCAGCCAGGGATAGCCGAGCAGGGTAGCCGCTCGACTGCCTCTTCGTGAGGGCTTAGATCCTCAGCGCTAGAGGGGCTATGGGAGGCCTGCTAAGAATTGACCGAGCAGTGAAGCTGCTTAGTTACCTCCTGGCGAGGGCTTTGATCCCTGGCGTTGTGGGGTAGGGAGCTACCAGCCAGGGAGAGCCGAGCAGGGTAGCTGCTTGGCTGCCTCTTGGTGAGGGCTTAGATCCCTAGCGCTGGAGGGGCCGTAGGAGGCCCGCTAAGGATGGACCGAGCACTGAAACTGCTTAGTTGCCTCTTGGCGAGGGCTTTAATACCTGGCGTTGTGGGGATAGGGAGCTACCGGCCAGGGATAGCCGAGCAGGGTAGCTGCTCGGCTGCCTCTTCGTGAGGGCTTAGATCCTTAGCACTGGAGGGGCCATGGAAGGCCTGCTAAGGATTGACTGAGCAGTGAAGCTGCTTAGTTGCCTCTTGGTGAGGGAATTGATCCTTGGCGTTGTGGGGTAGGGAGCTACCGGCCAGGGATAGCCGAGCAGGGTAGCCGCTCGGCTGCCTCTTCGTGAAGGCTTAGATCCTTAGTGCTGGAGGGGCCATGGGAGGCCTGCTAAGGATTGACTGAACAGTGAAGCTGCTCAGTTGCCTCTTGGTGAGGGAATTGATCCGTGGCATTGTGGGATAGGGAGTTACCGGCCAGGGATAACCGAGCAGGGTAGCCGCTCGGCTGCCTCTTCGTGAGGGCTTAGATCCTTAGCGCTGGAGGGGCTATGGGAGGCCTGCTAAGGATTGACCGAGCTTAGTTACCTCTTGGCGAGGGCTTTGATCCCTGGCGTTGTGGGGTAGGGAGCTACCAGCCAGGGATAGCCGAGCAGGGTAACCGTTCGGCTGCCTCTTGGTGAGGGCTTAGATCCCTGGCGTTGTGGGGGTAGGGAGCTACCGGCCAGGGATAGCTGAGCAGGGTAGCCGCTCGGCTGCCTCTTGGTGAGGGCTTAGATTCCTGGCGTTGTGGGGTAGGGGGCTATCAGGCAGGGATAGCCGAGCAGGGTAGCCGCTCGGCTGTCTCTTCGTGAGGGCTTAGATCCTTAGTGCTGGAGGGGCCATGGGAAGCCTGCTAAGGATTGACCGAGCAGTGAAGCTGCTTGGTTGCTTCTTGGCGAGGGCTTTGATCCCTGGCGTTGTGTGGTAGGGGAGCTACCAGCCAGGGATAGCCGAGCAGCGTAGCCGCTCGGCTACCTCTTCGTGAGGGCTTAGATCCTTAGCGCTGGAGGGGCCATGGGAGGCCTGCTAAAGATTAACCGAGCAGTGAAGCTGCTCGGTTGCCTCTTGGCGAGGGCTTTGATCCCTGGCGTTGCGTGGTAGGGGAGCTACCAGCCAGGGATAGCCGAGCGGGGACCCTCAACGGAGGCCTGCTAAGGATCGACCGAGCAGTGAAGCTGCTCGTTGGCCTCTTGACGAGGGCTTTGTCCGTCCTCCTTGGTGTGAGGACCGGGAAGAGGGACAGTCGCTGTAGACACGTGTCATGACCGCATGGGGAACGCGAAGCACCGGAGTGTCGTTTCGATTTTGCATCGAGCGGCGCGATGTCTGCTATGTGGCGGCACAGTTGCGGGTGAAACGGGCGGACGTTGAACTCCGGGAGCGTTGTGGGCTATAAAACGGAGAGAGCGTCGATCACTCCTTTCTTCACACCCAAAATGCAAGAATGGAGGACTTCCCTTTCACCATCCAAGATATCATAAATTTCGAGGACGTGTACCTCTACGATCAATACTGTACTGATGACACGGTGCAGTTGGCGATAGGCCGGATCGAGAATCATTTCGGCCGATTGCTCCCCCGACGCTCCTCCCTACTTCAGCTGTTGATGTACTCCATCTGGAGGGCGTAGCCGAGGCTCTACAACCCCTTATCCAAGTAGCTGAAAGACGAGGCCGTTGGCAAGCTAAGGTCTTTGAGGCGCTTCGACCTAATCTCTGGGAGCCGGCTGAGCCGCTCGGAGGCGCTCGTCCTTGAGTGCTACCAATTGAAGCTCGATGCCGACGCTAGCGGGAGGCATCGAAGGCAGAGGTTAGACGCTGCGAGGGCTCGGCTGGCGGAAATATCCTCAGAGTACCACAAGCAGTGCTCTCTACACCCTATTCCCCCGCTGTTGTAATAATTTTTTTTGTACGGCTGAGGAGCCTATAGTACCTTTTGAATGAATAAGATTCTCTGTCTTTTCTGCAATGCTTTATTGATCCCTTTATTATATAAACAAAAGATCTCAAGAAAGGTTTACATTGCTTTGGAAAGAAAATACATGCTAGTAGATGTTCTTATTCGTGCAGCTTGAGCCCCTCGGATGTCCGTTGGCATCTATGCCCGGCATAGGGTAACGAGCTTCACGGGTACCGGACGTATTCTCCACTGACACGACCATGATTTGGCCGATGGTCAGCTCGGCGGGAGGGGGATTCTGCTCCTGCTCGCGGTTAGCCTGTTGTTTGCCCCCCCAAGTACGCTGCGAGGTGCCCAGAACGGATGAGCTCATCGATGTAGTCATGGAGCTGCTTACAGCTCTCCGTGGAGTGTCCTAGCGACCTATGGAAACCGCAGTAGGGGCCCCGGGTTTGTTTTGAGGCCATTCCCGAGATCGGGGGAAGCTTGAAGAATCCTTCACCCTTGGCCTCCTCTAGTAGCACTGTCTGGGAGACGTTGAGCGGGGTGTATTCCTGAAACTTCGGGAGATAGGGCTTTGCCTGCTCAGGTCCCCTTCTCTCTTCCATTGCCCTTTTCTTCTGGTCGGCTTGATCTGCCCGGGGGAGATTTGCATTCACCTTGGATTCGAGCTGGACCTTGCGCTCAGTCCAGGATTTTACCTCAGCCATGGTCTTAGGTTGCGCTAATGCAAAGGAGCGTAACCACTTTTTATGCCTAAGTCCAGACCTAAGTGCTGTGATGATGGTCTCGTCCCGGTGCTCTGGGACCTCGAGAAGGGCATTGTAGAAGCGGGTGACGTATGCTTTGAACGTCTCCTTGTCCCCGCTCTTGATCGTGAAGAGGTGGTCAACTGTGCGTTTTTGCCGCCTGTTCCCGATGAAGTGGCCGAGGAATTGAGTGGCCAGCTCATCGAAAGTTGAGATTGAGCGAGGCTCGAGTCCTTGGAACCAGTCTCGTCAGGCGTGCATGAGAGTGGCCGGGAAAGCTCGGCATTGGGCAGCGTCGGAGTTATCTTGGAAGCTCATTCCTGCGATGAACGCATCCAAATGGTCCTTCGGGTTAGATTTACTGTCACGCCCCGCTTCCTAGAGTACGCTAAATTGGGCACGTGACATAGCCAACCATGCTACCTGTGGGTAGGAAGTATCCATCCACAGTCACATTACGTTTGTAGAGATAACAAGAACAAAATATAACTATCTAATACATGTCCATAAACCAAGATAACATGAGTCAAGAATAATAAAAATGCGGAAGCAAAAGATCCAACACAAAATAACTGGAATGTATGTCCCATAATGCGGGCTCACATCAGGAATAAAATGCAGAAAAATAACCGAACTAACTACTACTAAAACTCACTGCTCAGCCTGCTGGCTAAAGTACTCCTGCTCGGACTGCAGCAAAGGTACGGAATCTGGGCCATGCAAAACCCAGACGTTAGCGCGTCATGTCATCAAGTAATAAAGTATAAACAGGGTAACAGGCAATGCAAATATAATCATGGATGATAAAGCAGGTGTAATAGTAATATAAATCAGGGCAGTGAAAGGTAGTGTGCAGTGAGTGAACTAAACTGGTCTATTGGGTTATCTACCCTAAAGTCTTTGAAATCAATTTAATGAATTATCGATATAACTCAATAGTATCTCGTGCATGCCCGGGACTACGGTCTAAGACTCTCGGGCTGAAACCGAGACGTGCCACTAGGCACTAATAGGAAAAGGGTACAGACCAACGATGTCAGTAGCATCGTCACGAGGCGGGCCTAGCCTCTAAAACTGATCAGTAAAAGCAAGCAACTGTCGAGTTACAAGTCAGGATTTCATCATTGATTTCCCCATATCCACAAGTTATGTATGTCAAGTCAGGTATTAAGTAATCAGGAACTAATGCCAACACAGGATCAGGTAGGAACAGGTTTGTCTGGATAGACAACAGGAACGGTCCGTGAGGACTACGTGTCAGGTTTGTTGGCATTAGACACAAGATCAGGTAACAGGTCAAGCCATGGTATATCAGATCAAGTCAAGTAGCGTACGGTACCATGTCGGGTCAAGTAATATGTGTGTAGCAAGTCATGTCAGGGTGTAAAAGATATCATGTGGGTGCTCATAATCAGCTAGCAAAATCATGGTTATAAATAATCAAGCATGGGTATCAACAACACAATAAATTGGCACATGTAATAGGTTAATCAATAAATGCAGATTTAACTAATTAGCCGTACGGTTATCAGTTGTGTTTAAGAGATGGTGTCAGCATTATATGAATACAGTATGATAGATGTGAATGCTAAAACCAGGTTAATAAGTATTGAGTAATCTAGGGATGCGACGACATGTATAATATGGATGCAATTGTAACTAATCGGTTAAAGATGCACACGGATGTCCGATTGGTTAATACTAGAGAAAAGGGGTATCATGGCTATAAAACAATTGTGATCATGTGGTCTAACATTTACAGGTGATTACTAGGTATAAACAATTAGATGCAATAATTAAGTTCCAAGTTAGAGATCAGAAAATATGTAACGGAACTTTATACGGTTAACTTGAAGTTCAAGACTTTCGATTCTATGTAGAGATTTAATAGGAAAGTAAATAAATTAGCATAAGACTAGTTTGAATAGCATGTAGCAAGTTTCACTTGCCTCGACGGGTCGCGATACGGAAAATGGAATGTTACGCGTCGGCGGGGAAAAGTCGCGACGCGGGCATGGTACGCGGAAAGAGACCAAACAACGAACAGTGGAGTCACACGGGTCGGAGGTCCTCGCTGGGTCGTCGGGAAACGTCGCCGGCACGGTCGGATTTCGGCCACCAAAAAAACAGCAAACGATAGTGAACATCAATGATGCTACAGGAATGCATGGACTGGAAACAAGGAAAAATGACAGAGATCGAAGGATATTGAGGAAAGAACTTACTCACTGGATTGCGGGAGGTGACAGCGTCGTCAGTGCGTCGTCGACGGAGCTTCGACGATCTACAAAAGACCCAAAAACATTTAACAGAGAAGAAGTTTCAAGATGAAGAAGAAGAGAAAGAAGAAGAAGAGAAGGATGAGGGGTGAGGAAGGTTGCTTACAGGGGTGAGCACACGGCTAAGGGCACGGGAACGAGGTCACCGGCGGCGGCCTTCCGGCAGTGCAGAAGCGTGCAGGGGGCGCGGCTGCTTGGTGCAGGGTGCTGGGTGCTCGGGGAAGGAGGAAAAAGAGAAGGTGGAGGTGACGGGGGTGAGCAGCGGCGATGAATGGCAATGGTGGCGTCGGCGGTAGGGCAACGACGAGATGGTAGGCGGCTAGGGTTTTTTCAGGGGATGAGTTTCTGTGTTTCACGAAGACGAAGAAAGAAAATATAAAGAGAAGAAGAGAGAGAGAGAGAGAGAGAGAGAGAGAGAGACGCGGGGAGAGAGAGAGATTTGCGAGAGGAGAGAGAAGAGGAGAGAGATAGAGAGGAAGAGAGAGAGAGGAGAGACAAAACGGAGAGGAGAGATGAAGTTGTCGTTATATGCAGAGAGAGAAAGAGAGAAGAGAGAGAAAGAGAAGGAGAAAGGAGAGAGGGAGAGAAAGGCGTGTGGGGTCGGAGGAAAATGGAGGCTCGCGATTGGCTCGTGGTGAAAAGAGAGAGGTAAAGAAAAATTAAAAAGAATTTGTGGGGCCCGGTGTTAAACAAGGAAGAATTGTGATTGGCTGGATAAAAAAAATATGAAAGGATTTTCTAAAGATTTCTGGATGATAACAATGATCTTGTTGGTTTAAAAAATTTATGATCGGTTGAAAAAAATAATATTTTGGTTGGTAAAAATTTAGAAAAATAGAATTTGGCGGAAATACAAAATATTTCAGAATTGCGCCCGGGTCGGGTCCAAAATTTTGGATTTGAAATATGAAAAATATTGGCAGGTTCCAAAAATTAAAATGAAGGATTTTATAATTAAAAAGCATACCTCCAAGAACGGACGCACGTACGTGCGCGTAGTCGCCCGAACACGTCCGTTTCACTGAACGGGGCGAGAACACGATACCAGGACGCTGCCACAGGGTTAGGGATGTCAAGCAGGCCATGACAAGTATTTTTAATTTATTTTAAATGACTTAAATTGTTAGATGCAAACATATGTAACGTCGGGGTAAAATATAACTAGTAACTGTTAAAGCATGATCAATGAAATAAATACCACACACCACACATACGGTAACTGAAATTTATAGAACTGGACTCGGTTGTTATATTATACCCAGCTACAAAAAGAATTTCGTCCTCGAAATTCCAAGAATACAAAAGATAGACGACAAACAACTACAAGAAAAGATGAGGAAACTTCTGCCGGATTTCATCTTTTCGTTCCCAAGTGGACTCTCCATGTGAGCGATTACCCCAAGAAACAAGTACAAGAGGGATAACCTTGTTCTTAAGAACCTTTTCCCTTCGATCCACAATTTCAACCGGTCGCTCCTCAAAAGTCAGATCTTCTCGTACAGTCAGCTCCGAATGATCCAATACATGCGTTTCATCTCGAACATACTTACGGAGTTGAGATACGTGAAACACATCGTGCACATTCGCCAAGGACTACGGTAACACCAAATGGTACGCTACCTCACCAACCCGCTCCAAGATCTCAAAGGGTCCAACGAATCGAGGACTGAGCTTTCCTCGACTTCCAAAACGAATCACCCCTCTAGTCGGTGATATCTTCAAGAATACCAAATCACCCACGGCGAACTCTAGAGGTCTTCTCGACGTATCTGCCCAACTCTTCTGTCAGTCTTGTGCTGCTTTCATATGATTCCGGATAGAATTAACCTTCTCAATAGTCTGCACGACCAAGTCTGGTCCCAACAATCTTCGTTCACCGACATCGTCCTAACAAACAGGTGAACGACACTTGCGACCATACAAAGCTTCAAATGGAACCATCTGAATAGTTGCCTGGAAACTGTTGTTGTAAGAAAACTCCACCAAATGTAGATGATCCTCCTAAGAACCCTTGAAGTCCAACATGCATGCTCTCAACATATCTTCAAGAGTTTGGATCGTTCTCTCCGACTGACCATCTGTTTGAGGATGATAAGCTGTGCTAAACTTCAATCGAGTCCCCAAACTTTCCTGTAAACTCCTCCAGAAGTGTGATAAAAACCGAGTGTCATGATCGGACACGATGCTCACCGGTACTCCATGCAATCTTACAATCTCCTGCATATACCGCTCCGCCAAAGTTTCCGTTGATTGACCAACCCGAAAAGGAATGAAATGAGCTGCCTTGGTCAATCGATCAACAATCACCCATACTGCATTGTTGCCTTTCGGACTCCGCGGTAGAGCTGTTACGAAATCCATGGTTATATGTTCCCACTTCCACTGAGGAATCGGAAGTGGTTGCAATAAACCAGCAACCCTTTGATGTTCAGCCTTGACTTGCTGACACACCAAGCACTTTGCCACAAAGCGAGCAATCTCCCGTTTCATGCCTTCCCACCAGAAATGCTGTCGTATATCTCGGTACATCTTCGTGCCTTCTGGATGTACGGAATAAGCTGAACTGTATGCTTCCTTCATAAGCTTTTCGCAAATATCTCCCTTTAGCACACACAAACGGATACCATATCTCAATGAACCATCTTCATGGATCAGTAAATCTGTTCGTAGTCCGGCTTCAACCTGTTCTCGAAACTTTCGCAATTTAGGGTCCTGCGGTTGTGCTGCTTTAATATTCTCGATCAACGACGAATGTACTTGCAGCTGCATCAACTGCCCCGAACAATGCGGTAGCACAACCTCCAAATCAAATCTTCGAAAGTCTTCAACATTCTGCGTAGTTAACATCTGAATAGCTGGTAACCGACTGAGCGCATCCGGTACGACATTAACCTTCCCCGGATGGTACTTAAGATCCAGATCGTAGTCAGCCATCAGCTCCAACCATCTACGCTGCCTCATATTAAGCTCCTTCTGTGTTAACACATACTTCAAGCTCTTATGATCCGTGAAAACTTCGACCCTTTCCCCCAAAAGGTAGTGTCTCCAAATCTTCAAAGCGAAGATCACAGCCGCAAGCTCCAAGTCATGAGTTGGGTAATTCTTCTCATGGGTCTTCAACTGTCTCGATGCGTACGCTGCAACCTTCCCATGCTGCATCAAAACACATCCCAATCCTTTCCCAGATGCGTCGTTGTGAATCACTAATCCTCCGGAATTGTCTGGCACGGTCAGAATAGGAGCGGTTATCAATCTCTGCTTCAACGTCTCGAAAGATGACGCACACCTATCCGTCCACACAAAAGGTACTTCCTTGCGCGTAAGCTTGGTCAACGGCTCCGCCAGACGAGCAAAGTTCTCCACAAATCTTTTGTAATACCCGGCGAGTCCAAGAAAACTTCTTATCTTCGCAACATTCTTTGGAATCGGCCAATCTCGAACTGCTGCAATCTTTTCTGGATCGACGACGATTCCATCGTCAGACACAACATGCCCCAAAAACTTTACTTTCTCCAGCCAAAACTCGCACTTGCTCATCTTCGCATATAACTTCTCTTGTCTCAGCGTCTGCAGTGCGATCTTCAAATGTTCAGCATGCTCTTCAATACTCTTCGAATAGACCAGAATATCGTCAATGAACACCATAATAAACTGGTCCAAGAATGGTGAAAAGATTCGGTTCATCAAGTCTATGAATATCGCCGGTGTATTCGTTACTCCGAAGGGCATCACTAAGTACTCGTAATGTCCATACCGAGTTCGGAACGCCGTCTTGCAAATATCTTCTGCTTTCACTCGGACCTGATGATATCCGGATCGCAAATCCAGCTTTGAGAATACCTTCGCGCCACTAAGCTGCTCAAATAGTTCGCCAATGCGAGAGATCGGGTACTTGTTCTTAATAGTCACCCGGTTTAATTCTCGATAGTCGATGCATATCCTTCTTATGCCATCTTTCTTCTTAACTAGAAGAACTGGAGCTCCCCAAGGCGAGTTACTGCTTCGAATCCAACCCTTCTCAAGCAATTCAGCAATCTGTTTCTTGACTTCTTCCAACTCCACTGGTGCCATTGGATAATACGCTTTAGATACTGGCCCTGCACCAGGAATAAGATCAATTGCGAACTCCACGTCTCGCTTCGGCGGTAATCCCGATATATCTTCAAACACGTCCATAAAATCGCGAACAACAGCTGGCTCTTCACTTTTATCAACCTCCATTGATGCAAGAATATTAGTTGCCGGCCTAGCCCTAAACTTGACTGGCTCGACAGAACTGCTTCCTCCAGTGAAGGTAAACTCGGGATGTCCGGGAATCTTGAAAATTACTTTCTTTGCCCTACAATCAATGTGAGCGTGGAAAGTGCCAAGAAAATCCATTCCCAAGATGACTTCGTAGCTGCCTGTATCAATCACCAAGAAGTCCGCAAAAAGCTCCCATCCGCAAACAACAACTGCACAATCTTTACATTCTCTACTAGATATGATTTTCCCATTCCCAGTGTGTATGTCCCAGAAACTAGACAGGGTCGTGCAGGTAATCGAATGTGTAGCTATAAACTTGGACGGCATAAAACAATGGGATGCACCAGAATCAAACAACGCTAATGCGGGAAAACCATGAACGAGTAGAATACCTGAAACAACTTCTCCCGAAGCCTTAGCTTCCTCAGCCGTCAAGGTAAAAGCTCGAGCCTGATTAGGTCCTTGAGTCAGCTGCTTCTGTCCCTGAAATGGTTTCTACGGAGGCTTCTGAATATCATCCCTTGTGCGAAGCTTCGACGGAGAAGAATTAACAGTATGATCCGCCGATCCACAAACCAGACAAAGTCCCCGCATCCTGCAACATTCCCTTTGCAAATGTCCGGGTAAGTGGCAATAGCTACAAACCACGTGCTTCCTCTGATCAACGACCGCAGGCTTCTTCATCGGTGTTACACCACGACGGTCCACTGGAATACCTCTGCGTCCATGAGCTCGGTTTGGTACAAATGCCGGCTTCCTTACCGTAACTGCTGTCTGCTGTGAACTCCCAGTCTTCCCAGATAAGCTCTGCTGTTCTCGGGCTGCTGTAAGTACCTGTGAGAAAGCGGTCAAACCCAGGGAGACAATCTGCCTCTGGATGTCCACATCCAAGCTGCACATGAACCTCCTTGCCCTGTCTGCATCGTTGGCAACTAAAGATCCAGCGAATCTACTGAGCCGTGTCCACTCAGCTGCATGTACATCTACGGGTGCACCATTCTGCTTTAGACTGATGAACTTCTCTTCCATTTCCTCCCGTGGAGTCCGTGGGAAGAACTTCTTCAGGAAACTCTTCGAAAAATCTGCCCACTTGATCGGCTTGGGCAAGCGGGTCTCCTCCACAAGCCACCATTCACGGCCGTAGTCCACTAACTGAATGCGCACCACATCCACCCTTTTATCATCTGGGATCTGCGCCGCAATAAGTAAGTTCTCCGTGTCAACTAGCCACTGCTCCGCTGGCAACGGTCCTCCAAACCAGTAAAGGCAGACGGACCCAAATGCCTAAAATCTGCTACGGTTCCCACACGATCAACTGGCTTAGCTCCAACATTGTTCACGGACTGCTGAACGGTCCGCAAACCTTCCTGAAACGATTCAGCTTGCTGCTGGATCAGCTCGGTTTGTCTCTTTTGATTCTCCAGCATTCCCCGTATCACTCCAAGCATAGCGGCTTCGTCAACACGCCTTCGGTATGTCTTCAGATTCTTGTCTGCCATATTCCTGAAATCAAAACACCCAAAGATTAGCATGATAACAGATTCAACATATAGATCAAGACTAGAACTCCGAGTTACTTAAATAGAGTACCGCATTGTAACTATGCCGCGGTATTATAGCTACAATTACATAACTCCACCCAAGTCGCCTAAGTTCTAGAGATAACAAGGAATCAGGTTTCGAGTCGATATGCAAAGGAAGTTTGCATACCGTAAAAGATATAATCAGGAAGAACTTAGATTCAAGAACGGTAAAACGGCAAGGTGGCAGGACATGTTTCCTAAACACGGGTATTCTGATTCGTGTATTGGGTACAATACCCAACTACAAAAAGAATCAACCCGACTAACCTATGACTCTGATACCAAAAGAACCATGTCACGTCCCGCTTCCCAGAGTACGCTAAATTGGGCACGTGACATAGCCAACCATGCTACCTGTGGGTAGGAAGTATCCATCCACAGTCACATTACGGCTGTAGAGATATCAAGAACAAGATAAAACTATCTAAAACATGTCCATAATCCAAAATAACAAGAGTCAATAATAAATAAATGCGGAAGCAAATGATCCAATATAAATAACTGAAAGGTATGTCCCATAATGCGGGCTCACATCAGGAAATAAATGCAGAAAAATAACCGAACTAACTACTACTAAAACTCACTGCTCAGCCTGCTGGCTGAAGTACTCCTGCTCGGACTGCAGCAAAGGTACGGAATCTGGGCCATGCAAAACCCAGACGTCAGCGCGTCATGTCATCAAGTAATAAAGTATAAACAGGGTAACAGGCAATGCAAATATAATCATGGATGATAAAACAGGTGTAATAGTAATATAAATCAGGGCAGTGAAAGGTAGTGTGCAGTGAGTGAACTGAACTGGTCTATTGGGTTATCTACTCTAAAGTCTTTGAAATCAATTTGATGAATCATCGATGTAACTCAATAGTATCCCGTGCATGCCCGGGACCACGGTCTAAGACTCTCGGGCTAAAACCGAGACGTGCCGTCAGGCATTAACAAGAAAAGGGTACAGACCAACGATGTCAGCAGCATCATCACGAGGCGGGCCTAGCCTCTAAAAATGATTAGTAAAAGCAAGCAATTGTCGAGTTACAAGTCAGGATTTCATCATTGATTTCCCCATACCCCCAAGTTATGTATGTCAAGTCAGGTTTTCAGTAATCAGGAACTAATGCCAACACAGGATCAGGTAGGAACAGGTTTGTCTGGATAGACAACAGGAACGGTCCGTGAGGACTACGTGTCAGGTTTGTTGGAATTAGACACAAGATCAGGTAATAGGTCAAGCCATGGTATATCAGATCAAGTCAAGTAGTGTACGGTACCATGTCGGGTCAAGTAATATGTGTGTAGCAAGTCATGTCAGGGTGTAAAAGATATCATGTGGGTGCTCATAATCAGCTAGCAAAATCATGGTTATAAATAATTAAGCATGGGTATCAACAACACAATAAATTGGCACATGTAATAGGTTAATCAATAAATGCAGATTTAACTAATTAGCCGTACGGTTATCAGTTGTGTTTAAGAGATGGTGTCAGCATTATATGAATACAGTATGATAGATGTAAATGCTAAAACCAGGTTAATAAGTATTGAGTAATCTAGGGATGCGACGACATGTATAATATGGATGCAATTGTAACTAATCGGTTAAAGATGCACACAGATGTCCGATTGGTTAATACTAGAGAAAAGGGGTATCATGGCTATAAAATAATTGTGATCATGTGGTCTAACATTTACAGGTGATTACTAGGTATAAACAACTAGATGCAACAATTAAGTTCCAAGTTAGAGATCAGAAAATATGTAACGGAACTTTATACGGTTAACTTGAAGTTCAAGAATTTCGATTCTATTTAGAGATTTAATAGGAAAATAAATAAATTAGCATAAGACTAGTTTGAATAGCATGTAGCAAGTTTCACCTGCCTCGACGGGTCGCGATACGGAAAACGGAACGTTACGCGTCGGCGGGGAAAAGTCGCGACGCGCGCACGGTACGCGGAAAGAGACCAAACGACGAACAGTGGGGTCACACGGGTCGGAGGTCCTCGCTGGGTCGTCGGGAAACGTCGCCAGCACGGTCAGATTCCGGCCACCAAAAAAACAGCAAACGACAGTAAACATCAATGATGCTACAGGAATGCATGGACTGGAAACAAGGCAAAATGACAGAGATCGAAGGATATTGAAGAAAGAACTTACTCACTGGATTGCGGGAGGTGACAGCGTCGTCAGTGCTCCGGCGATCTACAGAAGACCCAAAAACATTTAACAGAGAAGAAGTTTCAAGATGAAGAAGAAGAGAAAGAAGAAGAAGAGAAGGATGAGGGGGGAGGAAGGTTGCTTACAGGGGTGAGCACACGGCTAAGGGCACGGGGACGAGGTCACCGGCGGCGGCCTTCCGGCAGTGCAGAAGCGTGCAGGGGGCGCGGCTGCTTGGTGCAGGGTGCTGGGTGCTCGGGGAAGGAGGAAAAAGAGAAGGTGGAGGTGACGAGGGTGAGCAACGGCGATGAATGGCAATGGTGGCGTCGGCGGTAGGGCAGCGGCGAGAGGGTAGGCGGCTAGGGTTTTTCAGGGGATGGGTTTCTGTGTTGCACGAAGATGAAGAAGGAAAATATAAAGAGAAGAAGAGAGAGAGAGAGAGAGATAGCGAGAGAGAGAGAGAGACGCGGGGAGAGAGAGAGATTTGCGAGAGGAGAGAGAAAAGGAGAGAGATAGAAAGGAAGAGAGAGATCGAGAGGAGAGAGAAAACGGAGAGGAGAGATGAAGTTGTCGTTATATGCAGAGAGAGAAAGAGAGAAGAGAGAGAAAGAGAAGGAGAAAGAAGAGAGGGAGAGAAAGGCGTGTGGGGTTGGAGGAAAATGGAGGCTCGCGATTGGCTCGTGGTGAAAAGAGAGAGGTAAAGAAAAATTAAAAAGAATTTGTGGGGCCCGGTGTTAAACAACGAAGAATTGTGATTGGCTGGATAAAAAAAATATGAAAGGATTTTCTAAAGATTTCTGGATGATAACAATGATCTTGTTGGTTTAAAAAATTTATGATCGGTTGAAAAAATAATATTTTGGTTGGTAAAAATTTAGAAAAATAGGATTTGGCAGAAATACAAAATATTTCAGAATTGCGTCCGGGTCGGGTCCAAAATTTTGGATTTGAAATATGAAAAATATTGGCAGGTTCCAAAAATTAAAATGAAGGATTTTATAATTAAAAAGCATACCCCCCAAGAACGGACGCACGTACGTGCGCGTAGTCGCCCAAACACGTCCGTTTCACTGAACGGGGCGAGAACACGATACCAGGACGCTACCACAGGGTTAGGGATGTCAAGCAGGTCATGACAAGTATTTTTAATTTATTTTAAATGACTTAAATTGTTAGATGCAAACATATGTAACGTCGGGGTAAAATATAACTAGTAACTGTCAAAGCATGATCAATGAAATAAATACCACACACCACACATACGGTAACTGAAATTTATAGAACTGGACTCGGTTGTTACATTTACCGTCGAAGAGGGAGACCTTCGGGGGCTTGTTGCGAGAGGAGACGTGGACGGCGAGCAGCTCCTCATTGAATAGTTTGTTGAGCGAGTCGGCGGCGTACTTAGCCCCGTCGCTCGATCGGTGGCCTTCCCGATACATACGCTCGATCTTCTTCTCGAGGCGTCGAGTCGAACGTGGTACCCTGACGACTCGGCACATTCTGATCCCTGGCCTCTGCTGTTGGAGGTCTGTGTCTGGCCGCGGCCCCGGTTCCTCTCAATGAGGTTCCTTAGATCCCCCGGCGAGGTAGTCTTCGATCCGCCGTGGCGAGTCCCGTCCGTGCGACCCCGTCGAGGGAGGGGGTGTCGGTCATGCCTGGTAAAAGGCGAGCTGACCGACATCTCCTCGGGAAGGACAGGTGCGCGAAGTATCTCGGGGCGAGGTGTTCTGGCGAAGGACCTCGATGTTGAACTGTGGGGTGCCCAGCGAGTCGCAGAAGGTACTGGCCCAGGAGATTTGCGTCCATAGGATGTAGCGAGGCAGTGGTCGGCAGTGCCGACGTGTGCGGAGTCTTCTCTCCCCCTGTAGGGGTCCCGGTCTCGAGGTGGAGGAGCGGTGACCTGGAGAACTTGCCCTGCCATTTGGACACAAATGAGCGCCTCCATGATAGACGCGAGTCGGTCTATCCGGCCGACGAGGACGTTGATGGCATTCGGCGGAGGAGTTTCTTCCGTGCTTCCGTTGAGGGGGAGGCGGCGGCTGGTGCTGGGATCGTCGTGATGATCGCTCGCCATTAGAGTAAGATTGGAAGATGAAATTTTGTTTTTGTAGAATCAAGGTTTCCCACAGACGGCGCCAGCTGACGTGACCTGGATCATGCCAAGATGTTACTTTCCGTTGATCTGCTGATGGCGGCGATGGACGGCTGATGTTTGATCTGGAGGCAGGCTCCTGAAGCGTGTGGATCTCAATGGGTTTGAAGCGGTGGCGCCGAGCTACCTGCGAGGAAGTCCCGGGGTGGTTGTACCACTGAGGACCCTCCGACCGTCAAGTTAGAGAGGGAATCCGAGCAGAGTAATGGCTTAGTGGAGTAAAAATGGCTTACTTGAACCGTCTGGAAGAGGGGTTTATATAGCGGTGGCAGCAGGCAGGGCAGGCGTGAGAATCACGCCGGCCGTTACGCTTCCGACGTCACGCCCGCGCGATGAGCGGGATCCCCATTAATAGTGAGACAGGCTCATTAATGGGGGATCATGATGGCGTGGAACGTGGGATGTGGCCGGCGGATATCTCGCACATGGAGAGATTCGCGGGATGGTGGTTGCGCCTGTGAGTGGTGCCGTCGGTCGGTCGATGAGACCGAGGAAGACGACCTCGGCGGGAGAGCTCTCGGACGAGCAGGAGAGCCGAGGTATCTTCGTTCCGTGGTAGCCCGGAGACGAGCTGTGAGGTTGAGGAGGCCGATTGTGCTGGAGGCTCAGAGGTGAGCCAGCGCTTGTTTATGGGACGGGCACAGGAGTGGTCTGGTCGACTACTGTAGGTCCTTTCTTGTGAGATTTGGGACGCGCCATCTGCCACGTTTCATGATCTGGGAGATCACCGATATCGAGCATCATCAGTGGGGCAGCTTCTAGCATCCTTCTGTGGCTCTCTTCTCTTCTTTTTTAGTTTTTTTCCATTATCGTCTGAGACTCAAAAATACTTTTTGGAAGGAAAAAAACCTGTATATACTTGTTACAAATAGTAGATTTGAGAAAAGAGAAAAAATATTATCAATTAATCAAAAAGCAATGTACAATATGCCTCTCTCTCTATACAGCTCATAAGATGAAACCCTAATATGTAAAATACGTATAATACACGTAAACCTTAATGCAAAGAGATAAATACAAAATAATATAAATGATATGATAAAAGATATGCATATACAAAATAATATAAAAGAGATGCATATCTTAACAACCCCTCAAACTCACGGTGAATCATAAACCGAGAGTTTGGACAAGAAATACGAAAGTTGAGTGCGTGTTTGAGGCTTCATAAAGAGATTGACCACTTGATTATTGGAATGGATATAAAGAAGTGAAATCTAATCTCGGTCGTACTCTTGGCGAACTATGCGACAATCCACCTCAATATGCTTAGTACGTTCATGAGAAAACATATTTTCAGCAATATAAACAGCACTCTTGTTGTCACAATAAAGTGGAATGCGAGAAAGAATAACGACATCCATATCAGCAAGTAAATTACGAAGCCATTTAAGCTCTGCAGCGGCATCAGCCATTACACGGTACTCAACTTCAGTGCTGGAGTGAGAAACGGTATCTTGGCGTTTGCTGCGCTAGAAAATAAAAAATGTACCCAATAAGACACAGAACCCAGTGATAGATCGACGAGTATCAGGATCGTCAGCCCATCCAGCATCAGAGTATGCACGTAAAGCAAGGTCAGAATCGGAATGAAACAACAGTGACCGGGTATGAGTGCCACGAAGGTATCGAAGAACCCGTATGAGAGCTGCATAGTGAACTGATGCAGGAATACTCGTAAACTGACTAAGAACATGCACAACATGTGCAATGTCTGACTTGGTAAGAGAGGTAAATAAGTGCACCAACCAACTCATGATACCGAATGGGGTTCGGTAGAGTCGCTCCATCTGCTTGACGAAACTTTAGATGAAACTCCATCGGCATAGCTGTAGAAATACTGGCAGTAATTATGTAATCATCAACCGTGGCTCGTGCAAGAAAATCAGAAATGTACTTCTGCTGTGACAGAAAATAACAGCGAGAAGAGTAATCAACTTCGATCCCCAAGAAATAACATAAATTTCCAAGATCCTTCATCTCAAACTGCTGCTGAAGAAGTTTCTTTAGATATGTGATATTTGTTATGTCATCACCAGTGATAATCATATCATCAACATAGATTAAGAGAAAAGCTCGACCGTTAGAGGGAGAGAGATAGAAGAGTGCATAATCAACAAGGCTCTCGGTGAATTTTGCAGTCAGAAGGGTTTGATGAAATCGCTCAAACCAAGCATAAGGTGTTTGCTTAAGACCATAAAGAGCACGACGCAGACGACACGCATGCCCAGGGGAAGCGAAGACACCAGGAGGAGGCTCCTGGTAAATCGTCTCTGAAAGATCACCGTTAGGAAAAGCATTCTTAACGTCCATATGAAATATAGGCTAGCGACGGGCTGCAGCAACTGCAATGAGCGCGCAAATGGAAGTGATCTTGGCAACAGGAGCAAAAGTCTTTTCATAATCAATGTCATAATCCTGAGAAAACCCACGAGCCATGATTGATCTGTGATTTTGTGAAAGAAAAAGTAGTAGTGAAATAACCGCAATAAATAACGGTGTCGCGTGTAGCGACTCTTTAGCAAGTACGGATCGTCCTCTGGGATTCGTCGAATTTTATAGTTCTTACTTTAAATCGGTTGAAAGAAATAGAAAAGAGAAAATTAAGAAAATCAAGAAGATAATTCCAAGAAAATAGTTTCAATAAAATCAAGAAAATAGTTTCAGGATCTAATTGAATTATCAAGAAAATGGTTCAAGATCTAATTGAGTTATCAAGAAAATTTTATATGAAAAAGACTTGTAGAATTCGATTAGATTTAGTAGCCCTGGATGACTAATAAAGATAACTCATTTTATCTATTGATAGATTTAAAACTAGATTGATGGCGATGAATGAGAATTAGGGTTCTTTAGAAGAAACTTGGGTTTCTCCTCTATTTACCCTTGTCCTTTCATTGATCTCCATTCTTGTCTAGCCCTTAACAAAAAGATCGTCAATCTTATCTCAAATCGTGGTCGAGATTATCAAGAAAATTGATATCGCGTCCGATAAGGATGTTGACGTTCTTTTGCTAAAGTTTATAAACTTCATAAGACTTAAAAGGAGTATAATTTTCCCATCCATTGATCTACCCTAAAATGGGTTGTAGAGATATAATTTCAAGGAATTTAAATAACACAATTGAAAGAATACATTTTTTTAATACTTTATAGTATTTTGATGTAAAAGTCGTATTTGCTAAAAAAATTGTTGTTCAAGAAAATCGTGCTATGTCAAGATGCGTGTATGTGAGAGGTGGGTCATTATCTCGTGAGATTTTTCTGAAGGTAATATAAGCAAGAATGATTAAATGATGTCATATGTAATTTCATGGTATTTAAGCATAAAAGCTTAATAAAAGTTGTTTTACATGGAGTTTTAAAATGAAACTTGTTTCTAAATATTAGTTAATGTTTAATAAGCAAGATGTAATGATATGATTAAGTGGTTCTTAAGAGAAAATTGAAATTTAAAAGAGAGTAGAATTAAAGGTCAGTATAACTCCACTTACCGTCGTGATTTGAAAAGAGATCATTTTAAGTTAAGAAGAGGAGAAGAAAAGTGGGACTTACAAGTTTAGAGAAGAGAGAGGAGGTTTAGGAAAAGATTGGAGGTTTCGTAGAGTCGCGGGGTCGCCGGAATCGCTTCAAATCCTCGCCGGAAAATTGACCTAGTGCTAACTCCACTTGTACTCTTCTTTGACTTGGAAAATTTTGAGAATTATTTTTTGACAATAGATTTCAGAAAGAGGAGGGCAAGGGTATGATGTTGTATTTATAGGGTAAAATTAGGGTTTTGAGAATTGAAGAGAAAATTAAAAATGCATTTAAACTTGGATTAATGGGATTTTAATCTCTTTGTTAATTTAATGGGAAATCAAACAGCATAGGAGTGGTGGGGTAGGCCAAGGGACTGAGGTGCAGAGTTAGGGGGCATTTGCTACGGGGAGCCCGGCGGCGCTGGCCCAAGTGCCAATCTCGCCGGCCATCTGTAGGGGGTGGGGTTATAGATCGATACCACGTGTCCTAGTCTGTATAAATACCCTTTTGCATATGTTTATTTTATCTGATTTTTCTTTTTTACGTGTATTGCACGTGTAAAATTTTGGGCTTTCAAAAAGTTTAAAATAAAAAAATCAGTAAAAATAATATGTGGTTAAGGGGATTTGAACACAGGGGCTATATAACGGCAGTGTAAGGATTTACCAATGAGCTACAAATGCTTTCTTGTTATTTTTAAACAAAAATAATACTTAAAGTATATTCTGGCTTGCAAATACTCCATTCTGTACATTAACTTTAAATTTTTGTACAATCAAAATAGAGTCGAGTCGTTACAACCTCTTTCTCAGTATTAATGGTTCCATGTTCATTTCCATCTTGAATAACATCTTCTTTGACCGGGATAGATTACCCTATGTAAGGACTTTTCTGCCTTTGTTTTTATACACGGTTCTCCAAAATAAAGTAAATTTCAGTGCTATTTTGCATCGTAGTCTTAAACTCTTGTATCATCTTATTATCAAGGTCCTCTGATAACTGTCCAGATCCAAATAGATACATGATTTTGCAGCTTTCATAACCCATGTCATAGACCATCTCAAGAATCTTTTGATAAGAGAACTTATGTAAAAATTATGCATACACAACTCGTCTATCCCGTTCTAGGTTAATTTTCCTATATATATGACAAATTAATTTAATTTCAGGCTAAGACATTTATGAAAATACATAAATTTTTAATAATAGGAACATCTCAAGTATACAAAAGATATATCAATAAAATAATTGAAATGACAATAAGATGGATTCATATATCCAAGTAATGCATGTAAACCATTGACTCCTGCCTACAAGATCACTGCGATAACAAGAGTTAAACAATGCATCATGACAACAAAAAGAAGGTAAATATGGAGTTTGGGTTTCAATGTTAAAAAACTAACCTTGATTGCCAAAATCGATTATCTTTATGCTGAGTTTTTCCAGATAGCCGACTAAACAATTCCTCGAATGCTTCACTTTGCAAGATCTCCTCACTTCAAAGAAGTCGACTTCGAAAGCTCGCAAATCAAAGTCGAAAGCGCCCAAATCGAAGTCCAAATCCCTTTTTGCTTTCTTTAGCTGAAAACCTTTTTCCCTTTTTTGTTTATTTAGATGAGAACCCATTTTGAAAATATTTGGAATGAATAAGGGTATTTCGGTCATTTGATAAGCAACTTAACGGGAAGGGGTCGCAGGGGGGCCGGGAGTAACGGAGTGAAACGTTGGGGGGAGCTGTGATGGGGGAAAAACTTAAGGTGGCAGTGGGAACATATGCCAAACCACATGATAGTTTTGGTGAAATTTCCCAAAAAAACAATAGAGGGAATGTTTATTATTTGGAGATATTTATTCAGTATCAATAATTTGGTTTTGGTTTTAGGCTAAATTTTAAATTTTCTATCTATATGTTACTAGCATTTTGCACGTGCGATGCACGTTTTATTAATAGAAGGTTAATACTTATATAAATCTGAATGAACTATATAGCCTTATCCTATTTAGAACGAAAAAAATTTCTTGAGCCCATGGATAAATATAAAATAGGGGTCTTTTGGTTTAAAATTATCTTGAATGTTAATAAGTGAAGAAAATAGTCATTTTAGTAACTTGGATCAAGAGTATTCTAAAATATTATAATATGTTATTTAACATATTTAAGTAAAAGAAGGTAGTTATAAGTAAATGAAAGTAGAATTTGAAAAATGATAAAATTAAAAAAACTTCTAGAAAGTTTTTTTGTCTTAAGTTTGAGCACGATGTAAATTGAATTTGGAATTCAAACTAATTTCTAGAAAGTTCTTTTTTGTCTCAAGTTTTAGAGAATGTGGAGTGAAATTTAAATTTAAATTAATAAAGTAATTAATTATTTTTGTGTTTTTCTTTGATGATGTGGAGGCTCCAAGAATTGAAATTTTTTCTTCTTTTTCTTTGTTTTCAAAAAACGAAGAAGGTGGACTCTAACCAATGTCATTTGCATTATATAGTAGTACTAGAATTTGTGCACGTGTGTTGCATGTGTTAATTTAAAAATTAATTATTTTTTTTGGGAGGAAAGAGAGAGACATGGAGGGTTCTAATAATTAAAATATTAATTATTTTTTGGGAGGAAAGAGAGATGTGGAGGGTTCTAGTATTTTTTGGGAGGAGAGAGACATAGATGTGGAGGGTTCTAGTATTTTTTGGGAGGAGTGGAAGAGATGTAGAGGGTTCTACATATAAACCATTAATTTTGTTTGGTGTGTCAGAGAGATATATGATGTGGATAGCCTAAGAATTAAGGATTTTTCTCGTTTTCATTTGAATTTAACATTTCATCAGTGAGAATGAAAATTTATTAATAATGAGGGTTTTTCTGTAAATTTTCATTTAAAAGAGGATTTATGTGTAAATTTATAAATAATGAGGGTGTATGTGTAAACTTTCACTTGAAAGCGTTTTTATTTTTGTCTTTTTCTTAGGTGAGGTAAAGGCCTTGGAAGGTGAGTTTTTTTCCCTCTCTCTTTTATTTAAATTTAAAAAAACAGATAAAGGAACTTTTAATTTTTGGTTTTGTCTTTTTCTTTGAAGTTGATGATGTGGAGACTTGAGGAGCGAGAATTTTTCTTTTTTTTTTTATAATTTTTTTCTAGAAAAAAGGAGAGGGATGGATATCTAACGAAAATGTATTTCCATTATATATAGAAGAGAAGATAAATAAGCAAAAATAAATATCAAAAATTTAATAGATTGCAAATAAATAAGGCGACTTTCAACACTTTTTATCTAGGTTATGGATTTTTTTTAATTAAAGGCCTCCCAAACCTTTGCTAATCTCTATCATTATAACTACAATTCTTAAGGTAGTTGCGATTAGAATTTCAAATTGAAAGAACATGCAACATATGGATGACATATGGAATTTTAATAAAATTTGAATTTATTTTTTGAGAAAATAGAATCAAGAGCTGCATGGATTAAGCAAATTAGGTTTAAAACAAAGAATAGGAAAAAGGTAAAAAAGATTAATAAAGAATTTTAAAAATATTTAGTTAGGATAATAGATTCTTTATCCTTATTTTACTTTACACGTGTGTATCGCACGTGCAGCATACTAGTGACTAATAACCCCCAAACTTGGCCATCACTTATTAACCCTAAAAAAATATAAATTTCTCTTAAAAGGCCCCAAACGTCTTGAGAGAAAAAAAATCTCTTTTTGAGTGCTGGAGTGAGAAATGGTATCTTGGCGTTTGCTGCGCTAGAAAATAAAAGATGTACCCAATAAGACACAGAACTCAGTGATAGATCGGCGAGTATCAGGATTGTCGGCCCATCCAGCATCAGAGTATGCGCGTAAAGCAAGGTCAGAATCGGAATGAAACAACAGTGACCGAGTATGAGTGCCACGAAGGTATCGAAGAACCCGTATGAGAGCTGCATAGTGAACTGATGCAGGAATACTCATAAACTGACTAAGAACATGCACAACATGTGCAATGTTTGACTTGGTAAGAGAGGTAAATAAGTGCACCAATCAACTCACGATACCGAGTGGGGTTCGGTAGGGTTGCTCCATCTGCTTGACGAAACTTCAGATGAAACTCCATCGGCGTAGCTGTAGAAATACTAGCAGTAATAGTATAATTATCAACCGTGGCTCGTGCAAGAAAATCAGAAATGTACTTCTGCTGTGACAGAAGATAACATCTAAAAGAGTAAGCAACATCGATCGCCAAGAAATAACGTAAATATCCAAGATCCTTCATCTTAAACTGCTGCTGAAGAAGTTTCTTTAGATATGTGCTAGTTGTTGTGTCATCACCAGTGATAATCATATCATCAACATAGATTAAGAGAAAAGCTCGACCTTTAGAGGGAGAGAGATAGAAGAGTGCATAATCAACAAGGCTCTCGGTGAATCCTGCAGTCAGAAGGGTTTGATGAAATCGCTCAAACCAAGCATAAGGTGTCTTCTTAAGTAAAGAGCATGACGCAGACGACACGCATACCCAGGGGAAGCGAAGACACCAGAAGGAGGCTCCTGGTAAATCGTCTCCGAAAGATCACCGTTAAGAAAAGCATTCTTAACGTCCTTATGAAATATAGGCTAGCGACGGGCTGCAGCAACTGCAATGAGCGTGCAAATGGAAGTGATCTTGGTAACAGGTGCAAAAGTCTTTTCATAATCAATGTCATAATCCTGAGAAAACCCACGAGCCATGATTGATCTGTGATTTTGTTAAAGAAAAAGTAGTAGTAAAATAACCACAATCAATAACGGTGTCGCAAACCTTTAGTGAGTACGGGTCGTCCTCTGGGATTCGTGGAATTTTGTAGTTCTTACTTTAGATCGATTAAAAGAAATAGAAAAGAGAAAATCAAGAAAATCAAGAAAATCAAGAAGATAGTTTCAAGAAAATCAAGAAAATAGTTTCAAGAGAATCAAGAAAATAGTTTCAGGATCTAATTGAATTATCAAGAAAACGGTTCAAGATCTAATTGAGTTATCCAGGAAATTTTATATGAAGAAGGCTTGTAGGATTCGATTGGATTTAGTAGCCCTGGATGACTAATAAAGATAACTCATCTTATCTATTAATAGATTTAAAACTAGATTGATGGCGAAGAATGAGGATTAGGGTTGTTTGGAAGAAACTTGGGTTTCTCCTCTATTGACCCATGTCCTTTCGTTGATCTCCATTCATGTCTAGCCCTTAACAAAAAGATCGTCGATCTTATCTCAAATCGTGATTGAGATTATCTAGAAAATTGATATCGCGCCTGATAAGGATGTTGACGTTCTTTTGCTAAAGTTTATAAACTTCATAAGACTTAAAATGAGTATAGAATTTTCTCACCCATTGATCTACCCTAAAATGGGTTGTAGAGGCGTAATTGCAAGGAATTTAAATTACACAATTTAAAGAATACGATTTTTTTAATAGTTTATAGTATTTTGATGTAAAAGTCGTATTTGCTACAAAATTGTTGTTCAAGAAAATTGTGCTATGTCAAGATGCGTGTTTATGAGAGGTAGGTCATTACCTCGTAAGATTTTTCTAAAGGTAATATAAGAAAGAATGCTTAAACGATGTCATATGTAATTTCATGCTATTTAAGCGTAAAAACTTAATAAAAGTTGTTTTACAGGGAGTTTTAAAATGAAACTTGTTTCTAAATATTAGTTAATGTTTAACAAGCAAGATGTAATGATATGATTAAGTGGTTCTTAAGAGAAAATTGAAATTTAAAAGAGAGTAGAATTAAAGGTCGGTATAACTCTACTTACCGACATGATTTGAAAAGAGATCATTTTAAGTTAAGAAGAGGAGAAGAGAAGCGGGACTTACAAGCTTAGAGAGAAGAGAGGAGGTTTAGGAAAAGATTGGTGGCTTCGTAGTGTGGCGGGGTTGCCGGAATCGCTTCGAATCCTCGATGGAAAATTGACCTAGTGCTAACTCCACTTGTACTCTTCTTTGACTTAGAATATTTTGAGGATTATTTTTTGACAACAGATTTCAGAAAGAGGAAGGCTAGGGTATGATGTTGTATTTATAGGGTAAAATTAGGGTTTTGAGAATTGAAGAGAGAATTAAAAATGCATTTAAACTTGGATTAATGGGATTTTAATCTCTCTGTTAATTTACAGGAAAATCAAACAGCATAGGAGTGGTGGGGTAGGCCAAGGGACTGAGGTGCAGAGTTAGGGGGAATTTGCTACGGGGAGCCCGACGGCGCCGGCCCAAGTGCCAATCTCGCCGGCCATCTATAGGGGTGGGGCTCTGGATCGATACCACGTGTCATAGTCTATATAAATACCCTTTTGCATATGTTTATTTTATTCGATTTTTCATTTTTACGTTATTCCACGTGTAAGCTTTTGGGCTTCCAAAAAGTTTAAAATAAAAAAATCAGTAAAAATAATATGTGGCTGGGGGGATTTGAACACAGGGGCTATGTTACAGCAGTGCAAGGTTTTACCAATGAACTACAAGTGCTTTCTTATTATTTTTAAACAAAAATAATACTTAAAGTATATTCTGGCTTGCAAATACTCCATTCTGTACACTAACTTTATAATTTTTGTATAATCAAAACTAAGTCGTTACAACCTCTTTCTCCGTGTTAATGGTTCCATGTTCATTTCCATCTTGAATAACATCTTCTTTGACCGGGACAGATAACCCTATATGAGGACTTTTCTGCCTTTGTTTTTCTATGCAGTTCTCCAAAATAAAGTAAATTTCAGTGCCATTTTCCATCGTAGTCTTAAACTCTTGTATCATCTTATCATCAAGGACCTCTGATAACTTGTAACAACCTAGTTCATTTATACCAATTCCGGTTCTCGTATTTTCTTATTTGGGGTATTTCTTGATTTATCATGATTTGGGTGCGATTGGTATTTTACATTTTACTTTGCATTCGACCCGACCCGCTTGCTTGAACTTATTTGATTCATATTTATGAATTATCCTGACTTGTTACGTAGACTGGTACATTTTCATGTTTAGTCCATACTGGCATTTTATCTGACATTGCATCTTTTACCATATAACATTTTAAGTCACAGAAAATAATTTAAAAATACATAACATGGCCTGCATGATACCCCTAACTCCGTGGTAGCATCCGCGCATCTTGTTCTCGTCCCGTTCAGTGAAACGGAGGTGTTTGGATGGCTACGCGCACGTACGTGCATCCGTTCTTAGGGGTATGCATTTTCGTTACCCGAGCTTTCATTTTTAAATTTGGACGTCGTATATATTTTTTATATTTTAAATCTGAAATTTTAGACCCGACCTAGACGCGTTTTGGAATATTTTTGTATCCCGCCAAAATTCAAATTTTATTAAATATAATATCTTTGTTTTTTTAAAATCAACAGATTTAAAATTTACATAACTTACAAAATCTTATTTCAATTAAAATCTAAATGATTTTAACACCTCTTCTCTCACTGACCCACCACTCTCTTTTCTTTCTCTCTCTTTCTCTCTCTCCCCACAATAAAACAAATTTCTTTCTCCTCCTTTCTTTCTCTCTCCTCTCGATCTCTCTCTTCTCTCTATCTCTTTCCTCTCGATCTCTGTAACACCCGAGTCCAATACTACTAATTTCTGTTACTGTTTGAGCATTAGGTGGTACTCATTTCATTTATCTTGCTTGTTTGGGTCTTACTGTAAAATTTTATCTGACAAAGTCATTTCTGCATATAACAAATTTGAGCACCTAAAATAAAATTAAAAATATCCATCTTGGCCTACTCGACACCCCTAGCCTCGTGGTAGCGTTCGTGCTTCGTGTTCTCGTCCCGTTCGGTGAAACGGGCGAGTTTGGACGGCTACGCGCGCATACAGGTGTCCGTCTTGGGGGTATGCTTTTTAATCATAAAACACTCAATTTCAAAATTTGGAACCCGCTTAAAATCCTATTATTTAAATTTCGAATTTTTGGACCCAACCCGGGCGCGATTTGGAAATGTTTTATTTGGCGCCAAAATCCCAAATTTAATAATATTTTAACCATAGTATATTTCGTTGTTATAAATATATATTTCACTGTTTATGTAATCTGGGAAATCTTTTAATATATTTTTCATACTTCTCCAGCCAATCGCGAGGGATTTAACCCCGTGGGCCCCTCTTCTTTATCTCTCTCTCTCTCTCTAACTCTCTCTCTCTCTCCCATATATATATATTCCCCTTTCCTTCATCTCTTTCAAACGCGAGCACAGAAACCCACCGCGAGCCTCAACCCTAGCCATCTTCACCGTCGCCGCCGCAGCCCCGACACCGGCGCCAACGTCACCGTCACCCTCGCCTCCGCCTCCTCCTCTCAACCTCAACCCTTGTCTTCTCCCCCACGCGCACCCTGCACGACAGCGACCACCTGCAGTCTTCCCTGCAGTCGCCTGATCCGTCACCGGGAACCACCTGCGCCGCCCCGGCCGTCGCCGACGATCCCCGACCATCCCAGAACACCTAGTAAGTGGTTCTCCATCTTACCCTTCCTCTCTTCTTTTGTTCAAAACTGAAAACACCTGCTGGATCCTTGCTGCAGATCGCCGGAGACGCCGTTCTCGCCGCCGTCGATCTCGCTGTCGTCGCTAGTGCCCTCTGGGACCAGTGAGTATCCCCATCTTCTTCTTTCTCTGTTCATTTCCTGCTTTCTCTAGATCTACACCCGTAGAAACCCTATTCACTGTTTTTGTGCTCGCCGGAATCCGGCCGTGCCGGCGACGTGTCCCGACAATCCAGCAGAGTACTCTGACCCGTGTGGTTCCTTGGTTCGTTATTTGGGTTCAATCCGTGAACCGTGCTTCCGTCGCGAGTTTCCCCGCCGACGTTACGTTTCGTTTTTCCCGGTTCGCGACCCGTCGAGGCAAGTACCCCTTGCTACATGCTATACAATATTTACATATTCATTAATGACATCCTAAACCGGCTATTTAACTTTAGTATTATAATTTCCCATTTTATGTCGATATTGTTATATAACATTTTATCTTTCAAACTTGGAACTTAGAGAAATATATACCATTGCATCCATGAAGTCTTAAACTTGTTAACATGATTAAATGGCTATAAATTGTCTTACGGCATTCTTATAATGTTGAAATCATATCTGTGACACACCTGATAACTGTACTACAAATTGTGTAAATCTTCCTATTGCTTACTTCATTGCTTATATCATGATATTGATACCCATGCTTAATTATATAACTGATTGTTAGTACACCTATGTTATCGCTTGTTCTTGACCTGTCTTGTTACATGCATATTGATTGACCCGACATGGTACCGTATACTGCTTGACTTGACCTGATGTACCATGACTTGACCCGTTACCTGATCCTGTGTCTAATGCCAACAAACCTGACATGTAGTCTTCATGGACCGTTCCTGTTGTTTGT
Organism: Agapanthus africanus; assembly: GCA_030015575.1. Lineage (NCBI taxonomy): Eukaryota > Viridiplantae > Streptophyta > Magnoliopsida > Asparagales > Amaryllidaceae > Agapanthus > Agapanthus africanus. The sequence continues at coordinate 799,731,992 of CM057340.1, forward strand.
CCAGACAAACTTGTTTACCTGATCCTGTGTTGGCATTAGTTTCTTGATTTTCGGAATACCCGATTTGACGTACACATATAACTTGGGGGTATGGGGAAATCAAAGGTGAAACCTGACTTGTAACTCGACAGTTCACTACCTGTTCTGGGTGTACACATTCTTGTTTTGTGCCTAGCGGCATGTCTCGGTTTCGGCCGAGAATATTGTGGCCATGGTCCCGGGTATGTACGGGATACTATCGAGTGTACACATTCCTGTTTTGTGCCTAGCGGCATGTCTCGGCTGCAGCTGAGAATATTGTGGCCGTGGTCCCGGGTATGTACGGGATACTATTGAGTTACATCGACGATTCATCAATTGATTTCAAAGACTTTAGAATAGAAAACCTGATAGAACAGTTTAGTTACCCACTGCACACTACCCTGCACTGCTTGTTTCACATTATTGCTTTATAAATGTTTATTTTGCATTGCCTGTTACATTGTTCATATTATATTACTGGTTGACATGACGCGCTGACGTCTGGGTTTTGCATGGCCCAGATTCTGTACCACTGTCGCAGTCCGAGCAGGAGAACTTCAGCCAGCAGGCTGAGCTGTGAGTTCTGTAGTAGTTAGCTTTATTTCCTGCATTTATTTCCTGATGTGAGCCCGCATTATGGGACATACCTTTCAGTTATTTATATTGGATCATTTGCTTCCGCATTTATTTATTATTGACTCTTGTTATTTTGGATTATGGACATGTTTTAGATAGTTTTATCTTGTTCTTGATATCTCTACAGCCGTAATGTGACTGTGGATGGATACTTCCTACCCACAGGTAGCATGGTTGGCTATGTCACGTGCCCAATCTAGCGTTATCTGGGAAGCGGGGCGTGACATGGTTCTTTTCGTATCAGAGCCATAGGTTAGTTGGGTTAATTCTTTTGTAGTTGGGTATTGTACCCAATACACGAATCAGAATACCCGTGTTAGGAAACATGTCCTGCCACTTTGCCGTTTACCATTCTTGAATCATATTCTTCCTGATTTTATCTTTTACGATGTGCAAACTTCCTTTGCATGTCGACTCGAAAACCTGATTTCTTGTTATCTCTAGGACTTAGGCGACTTGGGTGGAGTTAAGTAATTGTGGCTATGATACCGCGGCATAGTTACAATGCGATACTCTATTTAAGTATCTTGGAGTTCTAGCCTTGATCTATATATAAAATCTATCATCATGCTAATGCTGGGTGTTTTTGATTTCAGGAATATGGCAGATAAGAATTTCAAGACGTACCAGAGGCGTGTGGACGAAGCCGCCATGCTTGGGGTAATAAGAGGAATGCTGGAAAATCAGAAGAGGCAGACTGAGCTAATCCAGCAGCAAGCAGATTCGTTTCAGGAAGGTTTGCAGATCGTTCAGCAGTCTGTAAACAACGCTGGAGCTAAACCAGTTGACCGAGTAGGGACCGTGGCAGACTTCAGACGTTTGGGTCCGTCTACATTCACTGGTTTGGAGGAGCCGTTGCCAGCTGAGCAGTGGCTAGTTGACACGGAGAATTTACTGATTGCGGCACAGATTCCAGAGGACAAAAGAGTTGATGTGGTACGCATTCAGTTAGTGGACTACGCCCGAGAATGGTGGCTTGTGGAGGAGACCCGTTTGCCCAAGCCGATCAAGTGGGCGGATTTTTCTAAGAGTTTCCTGGAGAAGTTCTTCCCGCGGACTGCACGGGAGGAAATGGAAGAAAAATTTATTGGGCTAAGGCAGAATGGAGCACCCGTGGACGTGCATGCAGCAGAGTGGACGAGACTCAGTAGATTCGCTGGACCTTTAGTCGCCAACGATGCAGACAGGGCACGAAGGTTCATGCGCAGTTTGGATGTGGACATCCAGAGGCAGATTGTCTCCCTGGGTTTGACCACTTTCTCACAGGTTCTTACGGCAGCTCGGGAACAACAGAGTTTATCTGGGATGAAAGGGAGCTTGCAGCAGACAGCAGTTGCGGCCAGGAAGCCCGTATTTGTACCTAACCGAGCTCATGGTCGCAAGGGTATTCCAGTGGACCGTCGCGGTGTAGCACCAATGAAGAAGCCTGTGATCGTTGATCAAAGAAAGAGCATGAATTGTAACTACTGCAATTTACCTGGCCACATGTAAAAGGATTGTCGAAGGAGGCTGGGACTCTGTTTGGTTTGTGGAGCGGCAGATCACGCCGTTAATGCTTGTCCTTCGAAGCTTCGTACGAGAGATGATTTTCAGAAGCCTCCGCAGAGACCATTCCAAGGGCAGAAACAGCTGACTCAAGGACCTAATCAGGCTCGAGCTTTTACCTTGACAGCTGAGGAAGCCAAGGCATCAGGAGAAGTGGTTTCAGGTACTTTACTCGTTCATGGTTTTCCCGCATTGGCATTATTTGATTCTGGTGCATCCCACTGTTTTATGTCATCCAAATTTATAACTACACACTCGATTACCTACACGACCCTGTCTAGTTTCTGGGACATACACACTGGGAATGGGAAAATCATATCTAGTAGGGAGTGTAAAGATTGTACGGTTGTTGTGTGCGGACGGGAACTCTTTGCAGATTTCTTGGTGATAGATACGGGCAGCTATGAAGTCGTCTTGGGAATGGATTTTCTTGGCACTTTCCAAGCTCACATTGATTGTAGGGCAAAGAAAGTAATTTTCCAGATTCCCGGACATCCCGAGTTTACCTTCACTGGAGGAAGCAGTTCTGTCGGGCCAGTCGAGTTTAGGGCTAGGCCGACAAACAATATTCTTGCAGCAATGGAAGTTGATAGTAGTGAAGAGCCGGCGGTTGTTCGTGATTTTATGGACGTATTTGAAGATATATCGGGTTTACCGTCGAAGCGAGATGTGGAGTTCGCAATTGACCTTATTCCTGATGCAGCGCCAGTATCTAAAGCGTATTATCCAATGGCACCAGTAGAATTGGAAGAAGTTAAGAAACAAGTTGCTGAATTGCTTGAGAAGGGTTGGATTCGAAGCAGTAACTCACCTTGGGGAGCTCCAGTTCTTCTAGTAAAGAAGAAGGATGGCACGAGAAGGATGTGCATCGACTATCGAGAATTAAACCGGGTGACTATTAAGAACAAGTACCCGATCCCTCGCATTGGAGAACTTTTTGAGCAGCTTAGTGGCGCGAGGGTATTCTCGAAGCTGGATTTGCGATCCGGATATCATCAGGTCCGAGTGAAAGCAGAATATATTTGCAAGACGGCGTTTCGAACTCGGTATGGACATTACGAGTACCTAGTAATGCCCTTCGGAGTAACGAATGCGCCGGCAATATTCATGGACTTGATGAACCGAATCTTCTCACCGTTCTTGGACCAGTTTATCGTGGTATTCATTGACGATATTCTTGTTTACTCGAAGAGTTTTGAGGAGCATGCTGAGCATTTAAAGATCGCACTGCAGACGTTGAGACAGGAGAAACTGTATGCGAAGATGAGTAAGTGCGAATTTTGGCCGGAGGAAGTGAAGTTTCTGGGGCATGTTGTGTCGGGCGATGGAATCGCCGTCGATCCCGAAAAGATTGCAGCAGTTCGAGATTGGCCTATTCCAAAGAATGTTGCGGAGATAAGAAGTTTCCTTGGATTAGCCGGATACTACTGGAGATTTGTGGAGAACTTTGCTCGTCTGGCAGAGCCGTTGACTAAGCTTACGCGCAAGGAGGTACCTTTTGTATGGACGGATAAGTGTGCGTTAGCTTTTGAGACGTTGAAGCAGAAGTTGATAACCGCCCCTATTCTGACCGTGCCAGACAATTCCGGAGGATTGGTGATTCACAGAGACGCATTTGGGAAAGGATTGGGATGTGTTTTGATGCAGCATGGGAAGGTTGTAGCGTACGCATCGAGACAATTAAAGACCCATGAGAAGAATTATCCAACTCATGACTTGGAGCTTGCGGCTGTGATCTTCGCTTTGAAGATTTGGAGACACTACCTTTTGGGTGAGAGAGTCGAAGTTTTTACAGATCACAAGAGTTTGAAGTATGTGTTCACTCAGAAGGAGCTGAATATGAGGCAGCGTAGTTGGTTGGAGCTGATGGCTGACTACGACCTTGATCTTAAGTACCATCCGGGGAAAGTTAACGTCGTGCCGGATGCGCTTAGTCGGTTACCAGCAATTCAGGTGTTAACTACGCAGAAGGAGATCATTGCAGATTTTCGAAGATTTGACTTGGAGGTTGTGCTACCGCGTTCTACGGGACAGTTGATGAAGTTGCAAGTACAGTCGTCTTTAATTGAGAAAATTAAAGCAGCATAATCGCAGGATCCTAGACTGCAAAAGTTTCGAGAGTAGGCTGAAGTTGGACTACGAACAGATTTATTGGTCCACGAAGATGGTTCGTTGAGGTATGGTAGCCGTTTGTGTGTGCCAAAGGGTGATGTTCGTGAAGAGCTTATGAAGGAGGCACACAGTTCAGCTTATTCTGTACATCCAGGAGGCACAAAGATGTACCGAGATATTCGACAGCATTTCTGGTGGGAAGGCATGAAACGGGAGATTGCTCGTTTTGTGGCTAAGTGCTTGGTGTGTCAGCAAGTTAAGGCTGAACATCAAAGGGTTGATGGTTTATTGCAACCACTTCCGATTCCTCAGTGGAAGTGGGAACATATAACCATGGATTTCATGACGGCTTTACCGCGGAGTCCAAAGGGCAACAATGCAGTATGGGTGATTGTTGATCGGTTGACCAAGGCAGCTCACTTTATTCCTTTCCGGGTTGGTCAATCAACGGAGACTTTGGCAGAGCGATACATGCAGGAGATTGTAAGATTGCATGGGGTACTGGTGAGCATCGTGTCCGATCGGGACACTCGGTTCTTATCACACTTCTGGAGGAGTTTACAGGAAAGTTTGGGGACTCGATTGAAATTTAGCACAGCTTATCATCCTCAAACTGATGGTCAGTCGGAGAGAACGATCCATACTCTTGAAGATATGTTGAGAGCATGCATGTTGGACTTCAAGGGTTCATGGGAGGATCATCTACACTTGGTGGAGTTTTCTTACAATAACAGTTTTCAAGAAACTATCCAGATGGCTCCGTTTGAAGCTTTGTATGGTCGTAAATGCCGTTCACCTGTTGGTTGGGATGATGTCGGTGAACGAAAATTGTTGGGACCAGATTTGGTAGTGCAGACAGTTGAGAAGGTTAACACTATCAGAAATCATATGAAGGCAGCTCAAGACAGATAGAAGAGTTGGGCTGACACGTCAAGAAGACCTCTAGAGTTCGCCGTGGATGATTTGGTATTCTTGAAGATATCACCGACTAGAGGGGTGATTCGTTTTGGAAGCCGAGGAAAGCTTAGTCCTCGATTTGTTGGACCCTTTGAGATCTTGGAGCGTGTTGGAGAGGTAGCGTACCGTTTGGCGTTACCGCAGTCCTTGGCAGATGTGCACGATGTGTTTCACGTATCTCAACTACGAAGGTATGTTCGAGATGAAACACACGTTTTGGATCATTCGGAGGTAGCAGTACAGGAAGACTTGACTTTTGAGGAGCGACCGGTTGAAATTGTGGATCGAAGGGAAAAGGTTCTTAAGAACAAGGTTATACCCCTTGTGCTTGTTTCTTGGGGTAATCAATCGCATGGAGAGTCCACTTGGGAACGAGAAGATGAGATCCGGCAGAAGTTTCCTCACCTTTTTCTGTAGTTCTCTATCTTGTATTCTTGGAATTTCGAGGACGGAATTCTTTTTGTAGTTGGATATAATGTAACACCCAAGCCCAATACTACTAATTTCTGTTACTGTTTGAGCATTAGGTGGTACTCATTTCATTTATCTTGCTTGTTTTGGTCTTACTGTAAAATTTTATCTGGTAAAGTCATTTCTGCATATAACAAATTTTAGCACCTAAAATAAAATTAAAAATATCTATCTTGGCCTACTCGACACCCCTAGCCTCGTGGTAGCGTTCGTGCTTCGTGTTCTCGTCCCGTTCGGTGAAACGGGCAAGTTTGGACGGCTACGCGCGCATACAGGTGTCCGTCTTGGGGGTATGCTTTTTAATCATAAAACACTCAATTTCAAAATTTGGAACCCGCTTAAAATCCTATTATTTAAATTTCGAATTTTTGGACCCAACCCGGGCGCGATTTGGAAATGTTTTATTTGGCGCCAAAATCCCAAATTTAATAATATTTTAACCATAGTATATTTCGTTGTTATAAATATATATTTCACTGTTTATGTAATCTGGGAAATCTTTTAATATATTTTTCATACTTCTCCAGCCAATCGCGAGGGATTTAACCCCGTGGGCCCCTCTTCTTTATCTCTCTCTCTCTCTCTTTCTCTATTTCTCTCTCTCTCTAACTCTCTCTCTCTCCCCCCTATATATATATATTCCCCTTTCCTTCATCTCTTTCAAACGCGAGTACAGAAACCCACCGCGAGCCTCAACCCTAGCCACCTTCACTGTCGCCGCCGCAGCCCCGACACCGGCGCCAACGTCACCGTCACCCTCGCCTCCGCCTCCTCCTCACAACCTCAACCCTTGTCTTCTCCCCTCCGCGCACCCTGCATGACAGCGACCACCTGCAGTCTTCCCTGCAGTCGCCTGAGCCGCCACCGGCAACCACCAGCGCCGCCCCGGCCGTCGCCGACGATCCCCGACCACCCCAGAACACCTAGTAAGTGGTTCTCCATCTCACCCTTCCTCTCTTCTTTTGTTCAAAACTGAAAACACCCGCTGGATCCTTGCTGCAGATCGCCGGAGACGCCGTTCTCGCCGCCGCCGATCTCGCCGTCGTCGCTAGTGCCCTCTGGGACCAGTGATTATCCCCATCTTCTTCTTTCTCTGTTCATTTCCTGCTTTCTCTAGATCTACACCCGTAGAAACCCTATTCACTATTTTTGTGCTCGCCGGAATCCGGCCGTGCCGGCGACGTGTCCCGACAATCCAGCCGAGTACTCCGACCCGTGTGGTTCCTTGGTTCGTGGTTTGGGTTCAATCCGTGAACCGTGCTTCCGTCGTGAGTTTCCCCGCCGACGTTACGTTTCGTTTTTCCCGGTTCGCGACCCGTCGAGGCAAGTACCCCTTGCTACATGCTATACAATATTTACATATTCATTAATGACACCCTAAACCGGCTATTTAACTTTAGTATTATAATTTCCCATTTTATGTCAATATTGTTATATAACATTTTATCTTTCAAACTTGGAACTTAGAGAAATATATACCATTGCATCCATGAAGTCTTAAACTTGTTAACATGATTAAATGGCTATAAATTGTCTTACGACATTCTTATAATGTTGAAATCATATCTGTGACACACCTGATAACTGTACTACAAATTGTGTAAATCTGCCTATTGCTTACTTCATTGCTTATATCATGATGTTGATACCCATGCTTGATTATATAACTGATTGTGAGTACACCTATGTTATCGCTTGTTCTTGACCTGTCTTGTTACATGCATATTGATTGACTCGACATGGTACCGTATACTGCTTAACTTGACCTGATGTACCATGACCTGACCCGTTACCTGATCCTGTGTCTAATGCCAACAAACCTGACATGTAGTCCTTATGGACCGTTCCTGTTGTTTGTCCAGACAAACTTGTTTACCTGATCCTGTGTTGGCATTAGTTTCTTGATTTTCGGAATACCTAACTTGACGTACACATATAACTTGGGGGTATGGGGAAATTAAAGGTGAAACCTGACTTGTAACTCGACAGTTCACTACCTGTTCTGGGTGTACACATTCTTGTTTTGTGCCTAGCGGCATGTCTCGGTTTCGGCCGAGAATATTGTGGCCGTGGTCCCGGGTATGTACGGGATACTATCGAGTGTACACATTCCTGTTTTGTGCCTAGCGGCATGTCTCGGCTGCAGCTGAGAATATTGTGGCCGTGGTCCCGGGTATGTACGGGATACTATTGAGTAACATCGACGATTCATCAATTGATTTCAAAGACTTTAGAATAGAAAACCTGATAGAACAGTATAGTTACCCACTGCACACTATCCTGCACTGCTTGTTTCACATTATTGCTTTATTCATGTTTATTTTGCATTGCCTGTTACATTGTTCATATTATATTACTGGTTGACATGACGTGCTGACGTCTGGGTTTTGCATGGCCCAGATTCTGTACCACTGTCGCAGTCCGAGCAGGAGAACTTAAGCCAGCAGGCTGAGCTGTGAGTTCTGTAGTAGTTAGCTTTATTTCCCGCATTTATTTCCTGATGTGAGCCCGCATTATGGGACATACCTTTCAGTTATTTATATTGGATCATTTGCTTCCGTATTTATTTATTATTGACTCTTGTTATTTTGGATTATGGACATGTTTTAGATAGTTTTATCTTGTTCTTGATATCTCTACAGCCGTAATGTGACTGTGGATGGATACTTCCTACCCACAGGTAGCATGGTTGGCTATGTCACGTGCCCAATCTAGCGTTATCTGGGAAGCGGAGCGTGACAATCTCTCTCTCCCTCTCCCTCTCCCTCTCCTCTCGATCTGTCTCTCTTTATTGATCTCTCTCTCCTCCTCTCAAATAATTATCATGCACGTCTTCTCCCTCGTCTTCTTCTTCCTTCCTCAATTCATTTTTCCTTCACCGCGAGATACTACCCATGCCCTCGCCTCGCCTGCGTCGCCTTCGCCGCATCCACCCTCGCTCTCGTCATCTCCACCTCCACCTTCTCCTGCATATCTTCTCTCCTCTCTCCAAACCCCGCGACGACCCAATCATGCAACCCTCACCGAGCCTCACCACCGTCGTCGCCTCACCGTCGCCTCCGTTCCCTCTAACCGTCAACTTCCCCTCCTCGATCTCTCTCTTCTTCTCCTAACACCACAACCATCCCCACAACCCGATCCAAGAAATCCACAGAACCCTAACTCCGATGAGAACCCATCGTTGCATCTGTTCTCACCTCGCCGGAGCTCTGACCACCTCGTCGTCACCTCCACTTCCCTTCACTTTTCCTTCCCGAGCCTCATCCCCTGCAACCCACATTCCCAAGAACCGAGCACCCATCCCTGCACATCCGCGCCCCTCGCTGCCCTCGTCGCCGGAGCTCCGACCTCGCCGTCGTCTCCATGACCTCGTCTCCTCTTCCTTTCCCTCTTTACCATTTCATCTCCCTCATCACCTCTCCTGACAGTCACCACCACAAAATCCTCACCTGACTTCAAGAATCGCAGCCCACGGCCTCGCCGGAAAACCCCGCTTGCATCCTCGCCTTCGACGAACTTGTCGTCATCACCCATATGTTCTTGTCAACCTCAGTTCCCAAACACCAAACCCAGAACACCAACTTCTTATTCTTCTCCCTTCTCTTTCTTCTTCTTGTTTTCTTCTCTTCTTGCTTTCTTGAATCCGTGGTTCCGATGATCGCCGGAGCCGTGCTCGCCGCCGTCGATCCGGGAGACCCAGTGGACATCCCTATCCAGCGTGGTCCGTTCCTGCATTGCTTGGTTCAGTCCCGTATGCACCGTGTGTGCATTGCAACTTTTACCGACATTTGATGTTGCCGTGCGTATCCGTCGCGTGATCCATCGAGGCAAGTTAATCTTACTACATGCTATATAACTCATTATATACCTATCGTTTGCCGTTTTTTCCGGGCGTTACGGAATACCTATTGTTTGCTGTTTTTCCGGGCGTTACGGAATACCTATTGTTTGCCGTTTTTCCGGGCGTTACGAAATAATCATCGATAGGTTACGATGAGGATTACATTAATTGATTTCGAAGACTTTAGAATAGATAATCCAGTAGCACAGTTTAGATTACTCACTGCACATCACATGTGCTTATACCCTTCACTGTCCCTTATTCGTGATACTGTTATACTTTTATTATTGTTCATACTCATGCTTGCATGTCTTGTTACCTCCTGATTATATTATTGTTTGATATTATGACGCACTGACGTCTGGGTTTTGCATGGCCCAGATCCTCTACCTTTGTTGCAGGCTGATCAGGAGTATTTCCGCCGCCAGGCCGAGCAGTGAGGATCCTGTTAGTATCCAGTTAGTTTAGTTATTTCTGTACTTTCCAGATGTTACTGTTTATTGGATTTATTGCTTCCGCATATTATTTCTTGACTCGTTTATTCTGGCATATGGACATGTACTAGATAGTTTATTTTACTTTCCTGTTTTTGATATCTTATAGACAGCCGTAATGTGACTGTGGAGGGATGTTTCCTATCCACAGGTAGCATGGTTGGCTCTGTCACGTGCCGATCTTAGCGCATTCTGGGAAGCGGGGCGTGACAGGGTTTGTTTAGTATCAGAGCCTAGGATTTAGGTTAATTGGGTTTGATTCTTTTTGTAGTTGGGTATTGGACCCAATACACGAATCAGAAAACCCGTAATTAGGAACATGTCCTGCCACATTGTTCTCATGATTCTTGAATCTTATCTTTCTCTTGACCCCTGTCCTGACGATATGCAAATAACTTTGCATCTCGACTTGAAACCTTCTGGTTCCCTATTGTTTCTTTCTATTCTGATACTAGGATTTGGGCAACTTGAACGGAGTTATGTGATTGTACCTATGAACTGCAGTATGGTTAAAATGCGGTACTCTATTTAAGTAATTTGGAGTCTTGGTCTTGATTCATTTCCTTGATTCATGGTCGTTACATTACCTTCCTTCTCTCGGTTTAATTGCTTACCGGTTCATTTTTTTGTAGATTTCTTGGTGATCGATACCGGCAGTTATGAAGTTGTCTTGGGAATGGATTTTCTCGCCACTTTCCATGCTCACATTGATTGTAGGGCAAAGGAAGTGATTTTTCATATTTCCGGACATCCGGAGTTTGTTTTGCTGGAGGTAGCAGTTCTGTCGGGCCAGTCGAGTTTAGAGATAGGCCGACAAACAGGTTCTTTCGACAATGAAAGTTGATAAGGAGGAAGCGCCAGCTGTGGTTTGTGAGTTCATGGACGTGTTCGAGGACATCTCGGGTTTACCGCCAAAACGAGATGTGGAGTTCAGGATCGATCTTGTTCCTGGTGCATCGCCAATCTCAAAGGCGTACTATCCGATGGCACTAGTGGAGTTGGAAGAAATCAAGAAGCAGGTTACCGAATTACTTAAGAAGGGTTGGATTCACAGCAGCAATTCACCTTGGGGAGCTCCAGTTCTTCTAGTAAAGAAGAAAGATGGCACAAAGAGGATGTGCATCGATTATCGAGAATTAAACTGGGTAACTATTAAGAACAAGTACCGATCCCTCGCATTGGAGAATTTTTCGAGCAGCTTAGTGGTGCGAGGGTATTCTCGAAGCCGGATTTACGATCCGGATATCATCAGGTTTGAGTTAAATCAGAGGATATTTGCAAGAATGCGTTCCGAACTCGGTATGGACATTACGAGTATTTAGTGATGCCATTCGGAGTCACGAATGCACCGGCGATATTTATGGACTTGATGAACCGAATCTTTTCTCCGTTCTTGGACCAGTTTATAGTAGTGTTCATCGATGATATTCTGGTCTACTCGAGGAGCCTAGAAGAGCATGCAGAACACTTGAGGATCGCACTGTAGACATTGAGGCATGAAAGATTGTATGTAAAGATGAGCAAGTGCGAGTTTTGGCTTGAAGAAGTGAAGTTTTTGGGGCATGTCGTATCCGGAGATGGAATCGCCGTTGATCCCGAGAAGATTGCAGCAGTTCAAGATTGGCCAATTCCGAATAACGTAGCAGAGATCAGAAGTTATCTTGGTCTTGCCGGATATTACAGAAGATTCATGGAGAATTTTGCTCGATTGGCTGAGCCTTTGACCAAGCTTACACGGAAGGATGTAACGTTCGTTGGACGGATAGTTGTGCGTCGGCTTTTAAGGCGTTGAAGCAAAGATTGATAACCGCTCCTAGTTTGACCGTACCAGACAGTTCCGGAGGATTGGTGATTCACAGCGACACATCTGGGAAAGGTTTGTGCTGTGTTTTGATGCAGCATGGGAAGGTTATAGCTTACGCATCGAGACAAGTTGAAGATCCATGAGAAGAATTATCCAACTCATGATTTGGAGCTAGCAGCTGTGATTTTCGCTTTGAAGATTTGGAGACACTACTTATTGGGTGAAAGGGTCGAAGTATTCACCGATCACAAAAGCCTAAAGTACGTGTTCACACAGAAAGAGCTTAACATGAGACAGCGTAGATGGTTGGAGCTGATGGCTGACTACGATCTTGATCTTAAGTACCATCCGGGGAAAGTTAATGTTGTGCCGGATGCGCTTAGTCGGTTGCCAGCAATTCGGATGTTGACTGCACAGAAGGAGTTTATCGATGATTTTCGGAGATTCTAGTTGGAGATTATGCTACCGCATTCTTCGGGACAGTTGATGCAGCTGTAAGTACAATCGTCGTTGATCGAGAATATTAAAGCAGCGCAATTGCAGGACCCAAGATTGCAGAAGTTTCGAGAACAAGTTGAAGCTGGACTTCGAACGGACTTGTTGATTCATGAAGATGGTTCGTTGCGATATGGTAGCTGTTTGTGTGTGTCAAAGGGAGATATTCGCGAAGAAGTTATGAAGGAGGCACACAATTCCGCATATTCTGTACATCCAGGAGGCACAAAAATGTACTGAGATCTACGGCAGCATTTCTGGTGGGAAGGCATGAAACGGGAGATTGCCCGCTTTATAGCGAAGTACTTGGTATGTCAGCAAGTTAAGGCTGAACATCAAAGGGTTGCTGGTTTATTGCAACCACTTCCGATTCCTCAATGGAAGTAGAAACATATAACCATCGATTGACCAAGGCAGCTCATTTCATACCATTTCGAGTTGGTCAGTCAACGGAAATGTTAGCAGAATGGTACATACAGGAGATTGTAAGATTGCATAGAATACCGGTGAGCATCGTGTTCGACCGTGACACCCGTTTCTTATCACACTTCTGGAGGAGCTTACAGGAAAGTCCCGGGACTCGATTGAAGTTTAGCACAGCTTATCATCCTCAGACAGATGGCCAGTAGGAGAGAACGATCCAAACTCTTGAAGACATGTTGAGAGCTTGTATGTTAGACTTCAAGGGTTCATGGGAGGATCATCTACACTTGGTGGAGTTTTCTTACAATAACAGTTTTTAAGCGACTATTCAGATGGCTCCATTCGAAGTATTATATGGTCGCAAGATTCGTTCACCTGTCTGTTGGGACGATATTGGAGAATGAAGATTGTTGGGACCGGATTTGATCGTGCAAACAGTGGAGAAAGTTAACACTATCCGGAATCATATGAAGGCAGCGCAAGATCGGCAGAAGAGTTGGGCTGATACATCAAGAAGACCTCTAGAGTTCGCTGTTGGTGATTTGGTATTCTTGAAGATATCACCGACTAGAGGGGTGATTCGTTTCGGAAGTCAAGGTAAGCTTAGTCCTCGATTCGTTGGGCCTTTTGAGATTTTGGAGCGTATTGGAGAAGTAGCGTATCGATTGGCGTTACTGCAATCTTTGGCGAATGTTCATGACGTGTTTCATGTATCTCAACTCCGTAAGTATGTTCGAGATGAAACACACATGCTGGACCATTCGGAGCTGACTGTAAGAGAAGATTTAACCTTTGAGGAACGACCGATGTTGATTGTGGATCGAAGGGAAAAGGTTCTAAGAACAAGGTTATCCCTCTCGTACTTGTTTCTTAGGGAAATCGCTCGCATGGAGAATCAACTTGGGAACGAGAAGATGAAATCCGACAGAAGTTTCCACATCTATTCTTGTAGTTTCTTGATTGTTTATTCTTTCTTGTTCTTGGAATTTCAAGGACGAAATTCTTTTTGTAGTTGGGTATAATGTAACAACCTAGTTCATTTATACCAATTCCAGTTGTCGTATTTTCTTATTTGGGGTATTTCTTGATTTATCGTGATTTGGGTGTGAATGGTATTTTACATTTTACTTTGCATTTGACCCGACCCGCTTGCTTGAACTTGTTTGATTCATATTTATGAATTATCCTGACTTGTTACGTAGACTGGTGCATTTCCATGTTTAGTGCATACTGGCATTTTATCTGACATTACATCTTTTACCATATAACATTTTAAGTCACAGAAAATAATTTAAAAATACATAACATGGCCTGCATGATACCCCTAACCCCGTGGTAGCATCCGCACATCTTGTTCTTGTCCCGTTCAGTAAAATGGACGTGTTTGGATGGCTACGCGCACGTACGTGCATCCGTTCTTAAGGGTATGCATTTTCGTTACCCGAGCTTTCATTTTTAAATTTGGACGTCGCATATATTTTTCATATTTTAAATCTGAATTTTTAGACCCGACCCGGGTGCGTTTTGGAATATTTTTGTATCCCGCCAAAATTCAAATTTTATTAAATATAATATCTTTGTTTTTTAAAATCAACAGATTTAAAATTTATATAACTTACAAAATCTTTTTTCATTAAAATCTAAACGATTTTAACATCTCTTCTCTCACTGACCTACCACTTTCTTTTCTTTCTCTCTCTTTCTCTCTCTCCCCACAATAAAACAAATTTCTTTCTCCTCCTTTCTCTCTCTCTCCTCTCGATCTCTCTCTTCTCTCTATCTCCCTCCTCTCGATCTCTCTCTTCTCTCTATGTCTCTCCTCTCGATCTCTCTCTATCTCTTTCTCTCTCCCTCTCTCTTTCCTCTCGATCTGTCTCTCTCTCTCTCTTGATCTCTCTCTCCTCCTCTCAAATAATTATCATGCACGTCTTCTCCCTCGTCTTCTTCTTCCTTCCTCAATTCATTTTTCCTTCGCCGCGAGATACTACCCATGCCCTCGCCTCGCCTGCGTCGCCTTCGCCGCATCCACCCTCGCTCTCGTCATCTCCACCTCCACCTTCTCCTGCATCCTCTTTCTCCAAACCCCACGACGACCCAACCGTGCAACCCTCACCGTGCCTCACCACCGTCGTCGCCTCACCGTCGCCTCCGTTCCCTCTAACCATCGACTTCCCCTTATCGACCTCTCTCTTCTTCTCCTAACACCACAACCATCCCCACAACCCGATCCAAGAAATCCACAGAACCCCAACTCCGACGAGAACCCATCGTTGCATCTGTTCTCACCTCGCCGGAGCTCCGACCACCTCGTCGTCACCTCTACTTCCCTTCACTTTTTCTTCCCGAGCTTCATCCCCTGCAACCCATATTCCTAAGAACCGAGCACCCATCCCTGCACATCCGCGACCCTCGCTGACCTCATCGCCGGAGTTCCGACCTCGCCGTCGTCTCCATGACCTCGTCTCCTCTTCACCATTTCATCTCCCACATCACCTCTCCTGACAGTCACCACCACAAAATCCTCACCTGACTTCAAGAATCGTAGCCCACGGCCTCGCCGGAAAACCCCGCTTGCATCCTCGCCTTCGACGAACTTGTCGTCATCACCCATATGTTCTTGTCAACCTCAGTTCCCAAACACCAAACCCAGAACACCAACTTCTTATTCTTCTCCCTTCTCTTTCTTCTTCTTGTTTTCTTCTCTTCTTGCTTTCTTGAATCCGTGGTTCCGATGATCGCCGGAGCCGTGCTCGCCGCCGCCGATCCGGGAGACCCAGTGGACATCCCTATCCAGCATGGTCCATTCCTGCATTGCTTGGTTCAGTCCCGTGTGCGCCGTGTGTGCATTGCAACTTTTACCGACATTAGATGTTGCCGTGCGTATCCGTCGCATGATCCATTGAGGCAAGTTAATCTTGCTACATGCTATATAACTCATTATATACCTATTGTTTGCCGTTTTTTCCGGGGGTTACGGAATACCTATTGTTTGCCATTTTTCCGGGCGTTACGGAATACCTATTGTTTGCCATACCTATTGTTTGTCGTTTTTCCGGGCGTTACGGAATACCTATTGTTTGTCGTTTTTCCGGGCGTTATGGAATAATCACCGAAGGGTTATGATGAGGATTACATTAATTGATTTCGAAAACTTTAGAATAGATAACCCAGTAGCACAGTTTAGATTACTCACTGCACATCATATGTGCTTATACCCTTCACTGTCCCTTATTCGTGATACTGTTATACTTTTATTACTGTTCATACTCATGCTTGCATGTCTTGTTACCTCCTGATTATATTATTGTTTGATATTATGACGCACTGACGTCTGGGTTTTGCATAGCCCAGATCCTCTACCTTTGTTGCAGGCTGATCAGGAGTATTTCTGTCGTCAGGCCGAGCAGTGAGGATCCTGTTAGTATCCAGTTAGTTTAGTTATTTATGTACTTCCAGATGTTACTGTTTATTGGATTTATTGCTTCCGCATATTATTTCTTGACTCGTTTATTCTGGCATATGGACATGTACTAGATAGTTTATTTTACTTTCCTGTTCTTGATATCTTATAGACAGCCGTAATGTGACTGTGGAGGGATGTTTCCTATCCACAGGTAGCATGGTTGGCTCTGTCACGTGCCGATCTTAACGCACTCTGGGAAGCGGGGCGTGACATAACTGTCCAGGCCTAAATAGATACATGATTTTGCAGCTTTCATAACCCATGTCGTGGACCATCTCAAGAATCTTTTGATAAGAGAACTTGTGTAAAAATTATGCATACACAACTCATCTATCCCGTTCTAGGTTAATTTTCCTATATATATGACAAATTACTTTAATTTCAGGCTAAGACATCTATGAAAATACATAAATTTTTAATAATAGGAACATCTTAAGTATACAAAAGATATGTCAATAAAATAATTGAAATGACAATATATATCCAAGAAATGCATGTAAACCATTGACCCTTGCCTACAAGATCACTGTGATAACAAGAGTTAAACAATGCAATATGACAACAAAAGGAAGGTAAATATGGTGTTAGGGTTTCAATGTTAAAAAACTAACCTTGATTGCCAAAATCGATTATCTTTATGCTGAGTTCCTCTAGATCGCCGACTAAACAATTTCTCGCATGCTTCACTTTACAAGATCTCCTCACTTCGCAAGATCTCCTCGCTTCAAAGAAGTCGACTTCGAAAGCTCGCAAATCAAAGTCGAAAGCGCCCAAATCGATGTCCAAATCCCTTTTCGCTTTCTTCGGCTGAAAACCTTTTTTCCTTTTCTGTTTATTTAGATGAGAACCCTTTTTGAAACTATATAGAATGAATAAGGGTATTTCGGTCATTTGATAAGCAACTTAACAAGAGGTGGTCGCAGGGGGTCGGGAGTAACGGAGTGAAACGTTGGGGGGAGCTGTGATGGGGAAAAATCTTAGGGTGGCAGTGGGAACATATGCCAAACCACATGATGGTTTTGGTGAAATTTCCCAAAAAAACAATAGAGGGAATGTTTATTATTTGGAGATATTTATTCAGCAATAATTTGGTTTTGGTTTCAGGCTAAATTTTAAATTTTCTATCTATATGTTATTAGAATTTTGCACGTGTGATGCACTTTTTATTAATAGAAGGTTAATACTTATATAAATCTGAATGAACTATGTAGCCTTATCCTATTTAGAACGAAAAAATTTCTTGAGCCTATGGATAAATATAAAATAGAGGTCTTTTGGTTTAAAATTATCTTGAATGTTAATAAGTGAAGAAAATAGCAATTTTAGTAACTTGGATCAAGAGTATTCTAAAATATATTATAATATGTTATTTAACATATTTAAGTAAAAGATGGTAGTTATAAGTAAATGAAAGTAGAATTTGAAAAATAATAAAATTAAAAAAACTTCTAGAAAGTTTTTTTTGTCTTAAGTTTGAGTATGATGTAAATTGAATTTGGAATTCAAACTAATTTCTAGAAAGTTCTTTTTTGTCTCATGTTTTAGAGAATGTGGAGTGAAATTTAAATTTAAATCAATAAAGTAATTAATTATTTTTGTGTTTTTCTTTGATGATGTGGAGGCTCCAAGAATTGAAATTTTTTCTTCTTTTCCTTTGTTTTTCAAAAAATGAAGAAGGTGGACTCTAACCAATGCCATTTGCATTATATAGTAGTACTAAAATTTGTGCACGTGTGTTGCATGTGTTAATTTAAAAATTAATTATTTTTTTGGGAGGAAAGAGAGAGACGTGAATGGTTCTAATAATTAAAATATTAATTATTTTTAGTAAAAGAGAGACAGAGATGTAGAGGGTTCTAGTATTTTTTTTGGAGGAGAGAGGGAGATGTGGAGGGTTCTAGTATTTTTTGGGAGGAGAGAGAGAGATGTAGATGGTTCTACATATAAACCATTAATTTTGTTTGGTGTGAGAGAGAGATATGATGTGAATGACCTAAGAATTAAGGATTTTCCTCCTTTTTTTTCTTTTCATTTGAATTTAACATTTCACCAGTGAGAATGAAAATTTATTGAGAATGAAAATTTATTAATAATGAGGAACTTTTTCTTAGGTCAGAATGAAAATTTAATGAGGGTTTTTGTGTAAATTTTCATTTAAAGGAGGATTTATGTGTAAATTTATAAATAATGAGGGTGTATGTGTAAACTTTCACTTGAAAGCATTATTATTTTTGTCTTTTTCTTAGGTGAGGTAAAGGCCTTGGGAGGTGATTTTTTTTTCCTCTCTTATTTCTTTAAATTAAAAAAAAAAAGATAGAGGAACTTTTATTAATTTTTTGGTTTTGTCTTTTTCTTTGAAGTTGATGATGTGGAGACTTGGGGAGTGAGAATTTTTCTCCTTTTTTCTTTTTTTCTAGAAAAAAGGAGATGGATGGATATCTAATGTAAAGGTATTTGCATTATATATAGAAGAGAAGATAAATAAGCGAAAATAAATATAAAAAATTTAATAGATTGCAAATAAATAAGGCGAATTTCATCACTTTTTATTTAGTTTATGGATTTTTTTTTTAATTAAAGGCCTCCCAAACCTTTGCTAATATCTACCATTATAACTACAATTCTTAAGGTAGTTGCGATTAGAATTTCAAATTGAAAGAACATGCAACATATGGATGACATATGGAATTTTAATAAAATTTGAATTTATTTTTTGCGAAAATAGAATCAGGAGCTGCATGGATTAAGCAAATTAGGTTTAAAACAAAAATAGGAAAAAGGTAAAAAAGATTAATAAAGATTTTTAAAAATATTTAGTTAAGACAATAGATTCTTTATCCTTATTTTACTTTACACGTGTGTATCGCACGTGCAGCATACTAGTGACTAATAACCCCCAAACTTGGCAATCACCTATTAACCCTAAAAAAATATAAGTTTCTCTAAAAAGGACTTGAACGTCTAGAGAAAAAAAAAATCTCTTTTTGAGTATTCCTTTAACACCATGCAGGGAACCTTGTTTTCAAACTACGCCTTGTAGTTTTGGCACATGATTCATGTTGTTCTGTGGTCTGAAAATCGAGCTAAAAGCTGAGATTGAGATGGTAAGAATGGATATGGTAGGTTAATATGCAAGTTACGGTGTTATCACACTATGTATGCAGAGAAACCGTCCTAATTGTCCACAAACAAGGGTAAAACCATGCCGGGTTTGAGGGAGTTTTGACAATTTTTATACCCCCAGCCCAAAATGCCGGGTTGGAGGGAGTTTTGACAATTTTTATACCCCCAGCCAGAAATTTAAAACCTCAGCCCAAAGTGTGTCCGAACCCTACGGGTTTACAATATCTCATTTACAAACCCGTAAATTTGGGTTTCGGATAGGTTTGGACGGATTTTCGATTCAGACAGTTTGGTCTGTTCCACTGGTAAAAATTATAATACTAGAGGTGAGCTCTACCAAAAATGTCTGAGCATAATTTATACTACGCAAAACAAAACTATATGCACTATATATCATAGATTTATAAATTGCACTTATAACAAGACCAACTAAAATCACACGATTAATTGTAATAAATACATTACGATATTTAGAATTATAAATGAGTGATATATCAAGGTAGATGATATAGGAAAAGATTTAGTTCGGGTCCGATATAGAGTTTGTTCGAACAGGTTTTACATATAAACCATTAATTTACACATAAATCCCATTTGCTCCCCTAGCTTTCGTCTCTCGGTGTCAGTGTCAGTGTCGGCCCAGCAGAATGCTTTCGCCATTGGTGTTCTTCCCGATCACTAAAGAAGCTAGAGCAAGGCCTAATTGAAAATGAATTGAATTATTGATTATGTCATAAAGACCTGTATGGTCCTAATCGACCCCCCGGAGGAGTATGTGCTTCTAAAAGATCTTTGATACTATGTCCAATTCCGAAGATAGTTCTATACATATGACCAGCAACGAGAATAATAAATGCAATAGCTAAATGTTGATGAGCAACATCGATCACCTATAAGCTTTGCGTTTGTGGGTGGAATCCCCAAGAATCAAATAAAACATGATCACTTACATAATCTCATAGAATACTATTGTTCAATTTGCATGTACATAAATAAGACATGTGAGACATATACGACAGGTAGACCATGGCCCCCAATGACTGCAGTCACACGATCTAGCTCTAGGAATGGATCTCGTCCCAACCTAAACCAAGGACGCCTCTCAACCTTTTAGCCTCTTTGGAGCTATTGTGCCACTGCAGCCGCATATGACTCAATGTTCCAAGGGTTGAAATTTCATTATAGGCAATTTTCAGAGCTTCACCTTCAGAATTAGGGCCCCTGCATTTTATTGTTATTAATTTTGGACTTTTATATTAGAGGCCCAAGATACCTGAAAATATAGAAAAAATGAAGTAAAGCGACATGGTAAAACTTTGGGAAATATATCAAATCGAAGAATTGATCAATACATCATTATATGAAATCGAAGAATTGATTAGACCCCACATGTTATCAAATTTCAAAAAAAAAAATTTACCTTGTACATATTTTTTCTACTTGAAATCCAATGGTTAACCAAGTACATTTTCTTGTATATATTCAAATAAAAAGGTATGAGCTTTAGCTTGAGAGACTCACCTAGAGAAATTTTGAATCTGTATGGGGGCTACATCTCTAAAACAACAACTGCACAAATTGAAGAGAACATCAAATTAGCTAATTTAATATATGACTTCTTTTTTCTTCAAAAGCTATTAAATCTGGGATGGAACATGAACTTACAATCTGAATCAGTCTTCACCCATTTACAGCCATCATCCTCTTTCTCCTGCTCCTTTTCCTTGTATTCCAATTTCCTCGTCGATGATTTCGTCTCCAAATACTTTTTCGCCGATTGATGATGCTCGATACCGGTGATCTTTTGGATCCTAACACGTGGAAGATGACGTGTCTCAGGGCTCACAAGAAAGGATCTACAGTGGCCGACCAGACCACTCCTGTGCCCGTCCTACAAGCAAACGCTGGCTCACCTCCAAGCCCTTGCATAATTGGTTTCCTCGGCCTACCAGCTCGTCTCCGAGCTACCACACAACCAAGGTACCTCGGCTCTCCCGCTCGTCCGCGAGCTCTCCTGCCGAGGTCATCTTCCTCGGTCTCATCGACCGACCAACAACATTGCTCACAGGCGCAACCGCCATCCCACGAATCTCGACATGCGCGAGATATCCGCCGGCCACCTCCCACATTCCACGCCGTCACGATCCCCCATTAACGAGCCTGTCTCGTCATTAATGGGAGATCCCGCTCATCACGCGGGCGTAATGTCGGGAGCGTAACTGCCGGTGTGATTCTCGCGCCTGCACTGCCTGCTGCCACCGCTATATAAACCTCTTCTTCAGACGGTTCAAGTAAGTCATTTTTACTCCACTAAGCTGTTACTCTTTGTAACACCCTAATTCATTTATACCAGTTCTAGTTCGAGTATTTCTTTATTTATGGTATTTTCCTGATTTATTGTGTTTTGGGTGAGAATAGTATTTGATATTTGTATTTGCATTCGACCCGACCCGCTTGCTTGAAACCTGTCTTGATTCAAGTTTATGATTTATCCTGACTTGATACGTGGACTCGTGCACTTTCATTTGCATACTAGCATTTTACCTGGCATCTGCATTTTTATATAACATTTAAGTCACATAAAATAGTTTAAAAATATATTGCATGGCCTACATGATATCCCTAACCCCGTGGTAGTATCTGCGCATCTTGTTCTCGTCCCATTCAGTGAAACGGACTTGTTTGGATGACTACGTGCACGTACCTGCATCCGTTCTTGAGGATATGCATTTTCGTTACCCGGGGATTCATTTTTTTTATTTTGGTCGACATGTATATTTTTCGTATTTTAAAACTGAATTTTAGACCCGACCCGGGCATGTTTTGGATTATGTTTGTATTTACCAGAATATCAAATTTTATTTATATAATATTAATTTTGTAACAACCCTAAATTTCCTATACAAGTTTTTACAAAAAAAAAATAAAATTTAAAGGGGTATTTTAGCCTGAGCACAAGATATAAGTAATTATTTTATTTTTAATTACAAGTTACAAGAATGTAATAACTCCATTTTTAGTGTACAAGAAATTACTTTAAATTTAATGTATACTTGGAGTATTTACTCTTTCTGCTATCATTTTAAGTAATTAATTCACACCATAATTACAAGAAGGAGCTTGTAGCTCATTGGTAATACCTTGCACTGTTGAACCAAGCCACCAGAGTTCAAATCACATACCCCACATTATTTTTAATATTGATTTTTTTAAAACCTTTAGAATACCAAGGGTTTACACGTGCATATCTCACAAAAACCCAACTACACCCAAAAATATAACATTGCCAGGGGTTAGACGAACCATCGGGGGGATCCCGGCCGCCTGACTCGGCCGGGAATTGGCCAAATCGGCCTTGACTCGGCCGACTCAATCCCCCGACCGAGTCACGGCCGAGTCGGCCGATTCCGGCGATGACCCCAACATGAAAGTTGTGTATTTTCACATGCATTCCCTATACACATGCAAAATTTTAGCCTCAGACCATTTCCAGAACGCTTAAAAAACCCCAATTAATCCACTTTTAATACATTTTTATTACATTTTATCACATTTTTATTTTAAACTTTTCATCTACCCTAACCCTAGCCTAACCCTATAAATACCAAACCTACACACTACCCTCTCACCCCCAAATTCTGAGCCAACTCTCTAAAATTTCCAAGAATCTTGTGCACTTTGAAAACGAGCTCGAGGCGAAGCTCCGGCGAAATCTACGGCGAACTTCCGGCGATCGTTTTAGAAACTACCGGCAATGACGCAACACATCGACGATTCCTCTACTTCCCTTTCATCCTCTTGTGTGATCTAAAACCCGTAAGTCCCAATTTCTACCTATCTTTTCTATCTTAAAATACGGATTTACAAAACCCGACGGAATCGGAACAAATCCGATTTCCGATTCGGTTTCCTATAAAATTCCACTTCTCACTAATACAATTATACTTAAACTTCCTCATGTTGACTATTAGATACTAATCAAACAAATTGATCAAAATTCATTACATAAAATGATAACTATTTCCAGTCATCGTATTTTTCACATAAATACCACATTGTTTCAATTATACATTTAACTTCATTAAATCTTGCTATATCTTTAAGTAGATCACGAGGTAACGACCTACTTCCTCACACACTCATATGCAACATAACACGATACCCTTGTGAACCTAGAATACGAGCAAACAAACATTTTCATTTAAATATCCTTTACTTAATAAAACCATTTCTAAAAGATTTAGTATTGATACCCTTTTTAAATAAATACCTCTTATTATGAAAATAGGATAAGATTGTGGACATCAGTCGTTTATCTAAACCCGACTTTGTGGTGTCTAGGCTAGGAAAGTGAGAAAGGTAACTTTAAAAGGCCCGTCTCACGGTGATTCGTGAGCGGATCCCTCCTTTCTTCACTTGTACTTACCTGGCCACAATTGGCGGTGAAGAGGCAATTTGAGGTATCTCACAACTTGTCGCTTTGGACCAGTTAGAAATAGTCTAGTTGACTTAGGAGAGCCTAGAACATAAAATACGGAAAATTGACATCTTTACAAATAAATACCATCTACTTAATAAAACCGTTTTCTAAAGGATTTAGTATTTATACAAATCTTTGCAAAGCGCCGCTACAATCCATTTAGGGGAACCCGTTCGGGATGGTGCGGATTATCGCACATTCTCGGGCTTAGTAGTGCAAGATTCAGACCTCTGCAAGGAGCATTCGGTCTTGAAAGATTTAAAATACGACATCTTAAGAAAATGAGATTTTTAGAATATAAAAAAATATACTAAAACTATTTTTGTATAAATATATGTATAATTAGCATTAAAATACCTATTTTGTTATGATATAAATATTCCACCTTTTTCTAAAAATCACAAGAATCAATTTTACACTAAAATACCATGAATTCCACACAAATCAATATTACAGATAAATACCTTTATTTGTGAATTGAGGATATTTTCATTAGAAATATCACAATATAAAATCTACACTCATTACAACCCTAAAGACGAATAATAAATACTTGGGGTATATTTTGAAAAGTATTTAAAAGTATTTTTATATAAAACCCCCTCAAGTTCTATAAATTATCCTAAGGACCCTAGTAAACATAGGTTTAAGCGGAACAAACCTCTTGAGCCTCAGGGAGCCGGAGAAGTGGGTGCTTTCCTATCTAAGGTAGACAAATTAATAAAAACAATCAGGACTTCAATTTACTTTGCTAATTGTCTGACTCAGTTTGAGTCTCAGCATAATCCGACTTGAATATGATTCAAGTACAATCTACAATCTAAAATCTACAGTCTACAATCTACAATCTACGATCTTCAATATTACAATTCAACATGAATCCATGAATCTAATTATCAATCTATACAACTTGACTGAATCGAACCATGGATATACATTACATTAACATGGTTCTCCAGTTATTCTATTTACATGATTCTACGGTTACATCCGTTTACTGATATCATGGTTTCGGTCAGTCTTTCAATTATACACTCAATACAATTTACAGTACAATACAATACAAACAAGACACTACGGGGTTTAAGGGGTAGATTGGTACGGAAGGTGTTAAAAGTGGCACGAGACGGTAAGATTAAGACACCTAATCTCTATTCTGTTGCTGTTGTATAGTGGCATAACGGTTCCTTGAGTTCCTGATACCGTAGTCTCCGGGGCAAGTGAGACTCCTCTCGTATACACTGGCATCCTTCTTATCAGGCTACAAA
This sequence comes from Agapanthus africanus, assembly GCA_030015575.1. Lineage (NCBI taxonomy): Eukaryota > Viridiplantae > Streptophyta > Magnoliopsida > Asparagales > Amaryllidaceae > Agapanthus > Agapanthus africanus. The sequence goes on from CM057340.1 coordinate 799,757,125, forward strand.
CAACAGCTTTAACACTAAATACAACAATATAATAATATAATGCAACTGTAAGAGCTACTCTCTCTCTCTCTCTCTTACTCTCTGTCTATTCTACTTTCCTCTTATCTTTGGGACTTACCGAGCGACCTGTTCGCTGACGACATTCTATTTCTTTCTTCTTGGATATCGTCAGGTGATTTGGACCCGTCAGAGATCGAGCCAACTGCAGAAGACTTAGATCAGTACAGCGAAGACCCTGAGCTCTAGACATTGTACATTTTCCATTCAGTACTTTCCATTTCCTGTTATATCATTGTTAGGTATCGCTTTTATTTTAGTTGTATTTCCTTTTCATGTATTGTACAAAAGAATGTTAATAAATAAAGTTGCCGTTTTTATTATATCTTGTCTCTTGTGTATATTTTCTTTTATATTGCTTAGTTACGCTTAGCGTATTTGCTTCTGAGTAAATACGTAGCGGACCAGTCGCGTCCCCTTCGCCATATACCGGGAAGCGGGGCGTGACAAATTTTATAAACTGATACAAATTAAAATTTATGTTAATTAATAAAAGATTTTTTAAATTTAAATCTAAACTAATTTCCTAACAAACTAACAACCCCTTTCTCTCTCTCTCTACTCTGCATATATATATATTTATATATATTTATTTTTTTCTTCCTTATTTAATACACAGCCTCTTCATCTTACTTCTTTCCTCTTTCTTTTTCTTGATCTTGTTCCTTAATTCCGGTGATTACTGCTGGAGCCGTGCTCGTCGCTGACGATCCGAGTGATCCAGAAAACGTACATTGCCTGTGTGATCACCCTCTTGCCTTGCTTGGACCCATCCCGGTGCCGCGTGTGCGTTCCGACGATTTACCGACGTCGGACGTGCCGTGCGTATCCATCGCGTGATTCGATCGAGGCAAGTTTATCTTGCTACATGCTATGATATATACTACATCCATATTAATAATAATATTTCATGTTTAGTGTATTGTACATTCCCTGTTATAGTTTTATTGTTTTATGGCATCCGTTTGCATCCGTACAATTTATTTTGTATCTAGTACATGCAAATATATCTTGTTACATACTAGACTACAATATATTGCACCCATTTGAATAATAACATCACATAATGTTTAGTTATGCATCCCACATTACCATTTTACAGTTTTACTGTCTTCGGACATCCGTATGCATCCATATCACTATTTACATATCTAGTCGCATGCTAATTCATCTTGCTACATGATATGTATCTTCTTTTGCATCCATATGAATAAAAATATCATATGTTAATTGCACTGTACATCCATATTAAAGTTTTACCGTTTTCGGATACCCGTTTGCATCCATATCATTTAAAATATATATCGGCGTAATATTTCTTATTATTATCTTTAATTAGTTTATAATCTGTATTTTATAATGTTATACAAAATATAGTTTGAAAATATTATAGTTTACACATGAAATGTCATTACAAAGTGGATACGACAAATCTGAAATTTATTGTACACCTTACCTTATAAAATTCATTATAAATTATAGAAAAATCATTAGTATACGTTCTTTAGTTCGTTACGAAGCTAACTCAGAATATTATAACTATATGAAATATTTAATTTTAAAATAAATTGTTTAAATAACATAAAATGCAAATGAAAATATCTCTAAACTGCTGTCGAGGGAAATTCCAGCAGCAAACTTTAAACTTCGAATGTTCATAGCTTTTTGTAAGAACAATCTGAGATACTTCTACTTATAAAAATGAAAACCTTATTGAATTATATTTGTTTTGGTATAAGACACGTCCCTTTTGGAGAACGTTTGTTATTTTTAAGCTATTTTACAAATCAGAGTGACGATGAATTTCTGAACGGAACTTTCTTGTGCATGGTTAATCAATACCACTTTTATAGTTATTAATCGGTTTGAATATATTATCCATGTTAATATTATTATATCAATATCTATTTAATAAATAATAATGCTTGTGTTTTAATATTCAGCAAATTTTACCGATTTACAGTTTTATAGTATCCGTCTGTATCCGTACGGTTTATTAGATATCTAGTTACATGCTGAGACCATCTTATTTCATGTTACTATTGTAGTAACACTCATGCTTAACAAAGTGCATCCTAATTAGTATTGGAACTGTAAATGTAACCCATAATCGATATTTGTGCATCCATACCATTAATCTTATATTTTTTCGCATACCATGTCATATTATTTCATTTTATTGTTATATTAATACTACATGCTTGATATTGTGTACCCTACATAGTCATGATGTAATCCCTGATCGATATTTATACATCCATGCTTTCATTGTACATCCGTACTTTCACCTTGATTCAATATTTGCTATAGTTCGATTATGAGCAACCGTTTGATACCTGTGCACTACTTGACATGACTTGATACATGTACACTACCTGACATGACCTGATATATCACTACTTGACATGTTACCTGATTCTGTTTCTAATGCCGACAATCCTGACATGTTGTCCCGATGGACATATCCTGTTGTCTGTATAGACAAACCTGTTCCTGCTTGATCCTGTGTTGGCATTAGCTTCAGATTTATCAATACCTGACTTGAACACATAACTTGGGGGAATGGGGAAATCAATGTTGAAACCTGACTTGTAACTCGATAGTTAGATACTTATACTGATCAGTTTTAGGGTCTAGGCCAGCCCTGGGATGCTGCTGCTGACATCATTCATCTGTACATGTTTCCTGTTTAGTGCCTGGCGGCATGTCTCGGTTTCGGCCCGAGAATCTGGACCGTGGTCCTGGGCATGCACGGGATACTATTGAGTTATATCGACGATTCATTAAATTGATTTCAAAGACTTGAGAGTAATTAACCCAGTAGCTTAGTTCAGATTACTCACTGCACATCACATATGCTTTTACCCTTCACTGTTCCTTATTCGTGTTACTGTTCTACTTTTATTACTGTTCATACTCTTGCCTGCATGTCTTGCTACCCCCTGATTATATTATTCTTGATATTATGACGCACTGACGTCTGGGTTTTGCATGGCCCAGATCCTCTACCTTTGTCGCAGGCTGATCAGAAGTATTTCCGCCGTCAGGCCGAGCAGTGAGGATCCTGTTAGTATCCAGTTAGTTTAGTTATTTCCGTACTTTCCAGATATTACTGTTTATTGGATTTATTGCTTCCGCATATTATTTCTTGACTCGTTTATTCTGGCATATGGACATGCATTAGATAGTCTATTTTACTTTCCTGTTCTTGATATCTTATAGACAGCCGTAATGTGACTGTGGAGGGATGTTTCCTATCCACAGGTAGCATGGTTGGCTCTGTCACGTGCCGATCTTAGCGCACTCTGGGAAGCGGGGCGTGACGGGGTTTGTTTGGTATCAGAGCCATAAGATTTAGGTTAATCGGGTTTGATTCTTTTTGTAGTTGGGTATTGGACCCAATACACGAATTGGAAAACCCGTAATTAGGAACATGTCCTTCCATATTGTTATCGTGATTCTTGAATCATATCTTTCTCTTGACCCTTTGTCTTGACGATATGCAAACAACTTTGCATCTCGGCTCAAAACCTTTTGGTTCCCTATTGTTTCTCCCTATTTATTCTTTCGATTCTGATACTAAGATTTGGCGACTTGAACGGAGTTATGTGATTGTACCCATGAACTGTAACATGGTTATAATACGGTACCTATTTAAGTAACTTGGAGTCCTGGTCTACAATACGGTACTCTATTTAAGTAACTTGGAGTCCTGGTCTTGATTCATTTCCTCGATTCAAGGTCGTGAATTTTCCTTGGTTCTCTCAGTTTCATTGCTTACCACTTCATGTTTTGCAGATTTCTTGGTGATCGATACCAGCAGCTATGATGTTGTCTTGGGAATGGATTTTCTCGGCACTTTCCACGCTCACATTGATTGTAGGGCAAAGAAAATGATTTTCCAGATTCCCAGACATCCGGAGTTTGTTTTTGCTGGAGGAAGCAGTTCTGTCGGGCCAGTCAAGTTTAGGGATAGGCTGACAAACAGTGTTCTTTCGTCGATGGAAGTTGCTAAGGAGGAAGTGCCAGTTGTAGTTCGAGAGTTCATGAACGTGTTCGAGAACATCTCGGGTTTACCGCCAAAACGAGATGTGGAGTTCGTGATCGATCTTGTTCTTGGTGCAGCGCTAATCTCAAAGGCGTACTATCCAATGGCACCAGTGGAGTTGGAAGAAGTCAAGAAGCAGATTACCAAATTACTTGAGAAGGGTTGGATTCGCAGCAGTAATTCACCTTGGGGAGCTCCAGTTCTTCTAGTAAAGAAGAAAGATGTCACAAGGAGGATGTGCATCGATTATCGAGAATTAAACCGGGTGACTTTTAAGAACAAGTACCCGATCCCTCGTATTGACGAATTATTCGAGCAACTCAGTGGTGTGAGGGTATTCTCGAAGCTGGATTTGCGATCCGGATATCATCACGTCCGAGTAAAATCAGAGGATATTTATAAGACTGCGTTCCGAACTCGGTATGGACATTACTAGTATTTAGTGATGCCATTCAGAGTCACGAATGCACCGGCGATATTTATGGACTTAATGAACCGAATCTTTTCACCGTTCTTGAACCAGTTTATAGTGGTGTTTTCTGGTCTACTCGAAGAGCCTTGAAGAGCATGCGGAACACTTGAAGATCGCATTGCAGACATTAAGGCAAGAAAGATTGTATGCAAAGATGAGCAAGTGCGAGTTTTGGCTGGAAAAAGTGAAGTTTTTTGGGCATGTCGTATCCGGAGATGGAATCGTCGTTGATCCTGAAAAGATTACAGCAGTTCAAGATTGGCCGATTCCGAAGAATGTAGCAGAGATCAGAAGTTTTCTTGGACTTGCCGGATATTACAGAAAGTTCGTGGAAAATTTTGCTCGTTTTGCTGAGCCTTTGACCAAGCTTACGCGTAAGGAAGTACCGTTTGTATGGACGGATAAATTTGCGTCAGCTTTTTAGGCATTGAAGCAGAGCTTGATAACCGCTCCTATTTTGACCGTACCAGACGGTTCCGGAGGATTGGTGATTCACAGCGATGCATCTTGGAAAGATCTGGGATGTGTTTTGATGTAGCATGGGAAGGTTATAACTTACGCATCGCGACAGTTGAAGACCCATGAGAAGAATTACCCAACTCATGATTTGGAGCCTGCAACAGTGATTTTTGCTTTGAAGATTTGGAGACACTACTTATTGGGCGAAAGGGTCGAAGTATTCACCGATCAAAAAATCCTAAAGTATGTGATCACGTAGAAAGAGATTAATATGAGGCAGCGTAGATGGTTGGAGATGATGGCTAACTATCATCTTGATCTCAAGTACCATCCGGGGAAAGTTAATGTAGTGCCAGATGCGCCTAGTCGGTTGCCAGCAATTCGGATGTTGACTGCACAGTAGGAGTTTATCGAAGATTTTCGGAGATTCGAGTTGGAGATTGTGCTGCCGCATTCTTCGGGACAATTGATGCAGCTGCAAGTACAGTCGTCGTTGATCGAGAGTATTAAAGCAGCGCAGTCACATGATCCAAAATTGCAGAAGTTTCGAGAACAAGTTGAAGCGAGACTTCGAACGGACTTGTTGATTCATGAAGATGGTTCGTTGCGATGTGGTAGCCGTTTTTGTGTGCCGAAAAGAGACATTCATGAAGAAGTGATGAAGGAGGCGCACAGTTCCGCATATTCCGTACATCCAGGAGGCACGAAGATATACAGTGATCTATGACAGCATTTCTGGTGGGAAGGCATAAAAAGGGAAGACTGCTCGCTTTGTAGCGAAGTGATTGGTGGGTCAGCAAGTTAAGGCTGAACATCAAAGGGTTTTTGGTCTATTGCAACCACTTCCAATTCCTTAGTGGAAGTGGGAACACATAACCATAGATTTCGTGACAGTTTTACTGCGGATTCCAAAGGGCAACAATGCGGTTTGGATGATTGTTGATCGATTGACCAAGGCAGCTCATTTCGTAACATTTCAAGTTGGTCAGTCAACGAAAGCGTTAGCAGAACGGTACATGCATGAGATTGTGAGATTGCATAGAGTACCTGTGAGCATCATTTCCGATCGTGATACTCGATTCTTATCGCACTTCTGGAAGAGCTTACAGGAAAGTTTAGGGACGCGATTGAAATTTAGCACAGCTTATCATCCCCAGACAGATGGCCAGTCGGAGAGAACGATCCAAACTCTTAAAGAAATGTTGAGAGCTTGCATGTTAGACTTCAAGGGTTCATGGGAGGATCATCTACATTTGGTGGAGTTTTCGTACAATAACATCTTTCAGGCGACTATTCAGATGGATCCATTCAAAGTATTGTATGGTCGTAAGTGTCGCTCACCCGTTTGTTGGGATGATGTTGGAGAATGAAGATTTTTTGGACCGGATTTGATCGTGCAAACAGTAGGGAAGGTTAATACTATCCGGAATCATATGAAGGCAGCACAAGATCGGCAGAAGAATTGGACCGACACATCGATAAGACCTCTAGAGTTGGCTGTTGGTGATCTGGTATTCTTGAAGATATCACCAACTAGAGGAGTGATTCGTTTTGGGAGTCGAGGAAAGCTTAGTCCTCGATTCATAAGGCCTTTCGAGATTTTGAAGCGTGTTGGAGAAGTGGCTTATAGGTTGGATTTACCACCATCTTTGGCGAAGGTTCATGACGTGTTTCATATATCTCAACTCCGTAAGTATGTTCGAGATGAAACACACGTGCTGGATCATTCGGAGCTGGCTGTAAGAGAGGATTTGACCTTTGAAGAACGACCGATTTCGATTGTTGATCGAAGAGAAAAGGCACTTAAGAACAAGGTTATCCCTCTCGTACTTGTTTCTTGGGGAAATCGCTCGCCTGGAGAATCGACTTGGGAACGTGAAGACGAGATTCGATAGAAGTTTCCACACCTATTCTTGTAGATTCTTGATTGTTTATCTTTTCTTGTTTTGGGGAATTTCGAGGACGAAATTCTTTTGTAGTTGGGTATAATGTAACACCCTAGTTCATTTATACCAGTTCTAGTTTGAGTATTTCTTTATTTATGGTATTTTCCTGATTTATTGTATTTTGGGTGCGAATAGTGTATTTGACATTTGTATTTGCATTCGACCCGATCCGCTTGCTTGAAACCTGTCTTGATTCATGTTTATGATTTATCCTGACTTGATACGTAGACTCGTGCACTTTCATTTGCATACTATCATTTTACCTGGCATCTGCATTTTTATATAACATTTAAGTCACATAAAATAGTTTAAAAATATATTGCATGGCCTGCATGATACCCCTAACCCCGTGGTAGCATCCGCACATCTTGTTCTTGTCCCGTTCAGTGAAACAGACTTGTTTGGATGACTACGTGCACGTACCTGTATCCATTCTTTGGGGTATGCATTTTCGTTACCCGGACATTCATCTTTTTAATTTTGGTCGACAAGTATATTTTTCGTATTTTAAAACTGAATTTTAGACCTGACCCGGGCATGTTTTGGACTATATTTGTATTTACCAGAATATCAAATTTTATTTATATAATATTAATTTTATAAACTGATACAAATTAAAATTTAGTTAACTAATAAAAGATTTTTTAAATTTAAATCTAAACTAATTTCCTAACAAACTAGCAACCCCTTTCTCTCTCTCTCTCTCCTCTGCATATATATATTTTTATATATTTTATTTATTTATTTATTTCTTCCTTATTTAATACACAGCCTCTTCTTCTTTCGTCTTTCTTTTTCTTGATCTTGTTTTTTGATTCCGGTGATCATCGCCGGAGCCGTGCTCGTCGCCGACGATCCGAATGATCCAGTGAACGTACCTTGCCTGCGTGATCACCCTCTTGCCTTGCCTGGACCTGTCCCGTGTACCGCGTGTGCGTGGCGACGATTTACCGACGTCGGACGTGCCGTGCGTATCCGTCGCGTGATTCGATCGAGGCAAGTTTATCTTGCTATATGCTATGATATATACTACATGCAAATTAATAATAATATTTCATGTTTAGTGTATTGTACATCCCCTGTAAGAGTTTTACTGTTTTACGACGCCCGTTTGCATCCGTACAATTTATTTCATATCTAGTACATGCAAATTTATCTTGTTACATGCTAGACTACAATATATTGCACCCATTTGAATAATAACATCACATAATGTTTAGTTATGCATCCCACATTACCATTTTACAGTTTTACTGTCTTCGGACATTCGTATGCATCCATATCACTATTTACATATCTATTCGTATGCTAATTCATCTTGCTACATGCTATGTATCTTATTTTGCATCCATATGAATAAAAATATCACATGTTGATTGCACTGTACATCCATATTAATGTTTTACCGTTTTCGGATACCCGTTTGCATCCATATCATTTAAAATATATATCGTCGTAATATTTCTTATTATTATCTTTAATTAGTTTATAATCTGCATTTTACAATGTTATACAAAATATAGTTTGAAAATATTATAATTTACACATGAAACGTCGTTGCGAATCGGATACGACAAATCTGAAATTTACTGTACACCTTACCTTATAAAATTCATTATAAATAAAAAAATCATTAGTATACGTTCTTTAGTTCGCTACGAATCTAACTCAAAATACTATAACTCTATGAAATATTTACTTTCAAAATAAATTGTTTAAATAACGTAAAATGCAAATGAAAATATCTCTAAACTGCTGTCCAGGGAAATTCCAGCAGCAAACTTTCAATTTCGAATGTTCATACCTTTTTTCAGGAACAACCTGAGATACTTCTACTTATAAAAATAAAAACCTTATTGAATTATCTTTGTTTTGGTATAGGACACGTCCCTTTGGGAGAACATTTGTTATTTTTAAGCTATTTTACAAATTAGAGTGATGCTGAATTTCTGAACGGAACTTTCTTGTGCATGGTTAATCAATACCACTTTTATAGTTATTAATCGGTTGGAATATATTATCCATGTTAATATTATTATATCAATATCTATTTAATAAATAATAGTGCTTGTGTTTTAATATTCAGCAAATTTTACCGATTTACAGTTTTATAGTATCCGTCTGTATCCGTACGGTTTATTACATATCTAGTTGCACGCCGAGACCATATTATTTCATGTTACTGTTGTAGTAACAGTCATGCTTAACAAAGTGCATCCTAATTAGTATTGGAACTGTAAATGTAACCCCTAATCGATATTTGTGCATCCATACCATTAATCTTATATTTATTCGCATACCATGTCATATTATTTCATTTTATTGTTATATTAATACTAAATGCTTGATATTGTGTACCCTACATAGTCATGATGTAACCCCTGATCGATATTTGTACATCCATGCTATCATTGTACATCCGTACTTTCACCCTGATTCAATACTTGCTACAGTTCGATTATGAGCAACCGTTTGATACCTGTGCACTCTTGACATGACTTGATACATGTACACTACCTGACATGACCTGATATATCACTACTTGACATGTTACCTGATTCTGTTTCTAATGCCGACAATCCTGACATGTTGTCCCGATGGACATATCCTGTTGTCTGTATAGACAAACCTGTTCCTGCTTGATCCTGTGTTGGAATTAGCTTCAGATTTATCAATACCTGACTTGAACACATAACTTGGGGGTATGGGGAAATTAATGATGAAACCTGACTTGTAACACGACAGTTCGATACTTATACTGATCAGTTTTAGGGGCTAGGCCAGCCCTGGGATGCTGCTGCTGACATCATTCATCTGTACATGTTTCCTGTTTAGTGCCTAGCGACATGTCTCGGTTTCATCCCGAGAATCTGGACCGTGGTCCCGGGCATGCACGGGATACTATTGAGTTACATCGACGATTCATTAAATTGATTTCAAAGACTTGAGAGTAATTAACTCAGTAGCTTAGTTCAGATTACTCACTGCACATCACATATACTTTTACCCTTCACTGTTTCTTATTCGTGTTACTATTCTACTTTTATTACTGTTCATACTCGTGCCTGCATGTCTTGCTACCCCCTGATTATATTATTGTTGATATTATGGCACACCGACGTCTGGGTTTTGCATGACCCAGATCCTCTACCTTTGTCGCAGGCTGATCAGGAGTATTTCCGCCGTCAGGCCGAGCAGTGACGATCCTGTTAGTATCCAGTTAGTTTTGTTATTTCCGTACTTTCCAGATGTTACTGTTTATTGGATTTATTGCTTCCACATATTATTTCTTGACTCGTTTATTCTGGCATATGGACGTGTACTAGATAGTTTATTTTACTTTCCTGTTCTTGATATCTTATATACAGCTGTAATGTGACTGTGGAGGGATGTTTCCTATCCACAGGTAGCATGGTTGGCTCTGTCACATGCCGATCTAAGCGCACTCTGGGAAGCGGGGCGTGACAGGGTTTGTTTGGTATCAGAGTCATAGGATTTATGTTAATCGGGTTTGATTCTTTTTGTATTGGACCCAATACACGAATCGGAAAACCCGTAATTAGGAACATGTCCTGCCACATTGTTATCGTGATTCTTGAATCATATCTTTCTCTTGACCCTTTGTCTTGACGATATGCAAACAACTTTGCATCTCGGCTCAAAACCTTTTGGTTCCCTATTGTTTCTCCCTATTTATTCTTTCGATTCTGAGACTAGGATTTGGCGACTTGAACGGAGTTATGTGATTGTACCCATGAACTGCAGCATGGTTACAATACGGTACTCTATTTAAGTAACTTGGAGTCCTAGTCTTGATTCATTTCCTTGATTCATGGTCGTGAATTTTCATTGGTTCTCTCAGTTTCATTGCTTACCAGTTCATATTTTGCAGATTTCTTGGTGATCGATACCGGCAGCTATGATGTTGTCTTAGGAATGGATTTTCTCGGCACTTTCCACGCTCACATTGATTGTAGGGCAAAGAAAGTGATTTTCCAGATTCCCGGACATCCAGAGTTTGTTTTTGCTGGAAGAAGCAGTTCTGTCGGTCCAGTCGAGTTTAGGGATAGGCCGACAAACAGTGTTCTTTCATCGATGGAAGTTGCTAAGGAGGAAGCGCCAGTTGTAGTTCGAGAGTTCATGAACGTGTTCGAGGACATCTCGGGTTTACCGCCAAAACGAGATGTGGAGTTCGTGATCGATCTTGTTCCTGGTGCAGCGCCAATCTCAGAGGCGTACTATCCAATGGCACCAGTGGAGTTGGAAGAAGTCAAGAAGCAGGTTACCGAATTACTTGAGAAGGGTTAGATTCACAGCAGTAATTCACCTTGGGGAGCTCCAGTTCTTCTAGTAAAGAAGAAAGATGGCACAAGGAGGATGTGTATCGATTATCGAGAATTAAACCGGGTGACTATTAAGAACAAGTACCCGATCCTCGCATTGGCGAATTATTCGAGCAACTCAGTGGCGCGAGGGTATTCTCGAAGCTGGATTTGCGATCCGGATATCATCAGGTCCGAGTTAAATCAGAGGATATTTGCAAGACTGCGTTCCGAACTCGGTATGGACATTACTAGTATTTAGTGATGCCATTCGGAGTCACGCATGCACCGGCGATATTTATGGACTTGATGAACCGAATCTTTTCACCATTCTTGGACCAGTTTATAGTGGTGTTTTCTGGTATACTCGAAGAGCCTTGAAGAGCATGCGGAACACTTGAAGATCGCACTGCAAACATTGAGGCAAGAAAGATTGTATGCTGTTTATTTCAGAATTTTGCATTATTATATTCCCCATTCTTAATCATATTGCAAATAATTAGGTGCTTTTGATCCATGTCTGCTAAATAGTTGCAGGTTACAGGTTCTCAGAACAATACAGTGAAAATGGTGAAAAGACGCTACAAATGTGAGAGTACGGCCAACAAATAGATGAATCTGCAAGATGCCGCCTACAGATCAATGAACAATTCGATTGCACAACGTATAAGGGTAGCACAAGATTCAAGACTTCAACACGAAGCTAACGGTAAAAGTCTACAATATTCTGTACTGTGGAAATCTCGAAGAACATAGAAGATATTCTGAGAAACCAAGTGAAGAAAATAGATGGAAAAAGCAACTTGAAACATCACAGAAAAATAGAGCCCAAGAGCCCATCAAACGGCCGCGGATCCGCGGCCATACAAGGCATTCCGTCGCGGATCTGCGGCCGTGCAGAGCCCGTGTCGGTGCGTGTCGGTGGGAGTCGGTGCATTGACCCGGTTTTCTTAGGGTAGTATTGTAATTTCAGATATGGATCAGATGTAAACCCTAGGGTTTCTCCTATCTATAAATTGGAAAGCCTACAGCTCTTTTGGAGCATGCTTCTTTTTAATTCTAGATTAAAATTTTTCATTTCTTTGTAATCGTCAAAGAGTGCATCAATAAAGTAAGTTAGTTTCTTTTTATCTCGTGTTCTAAATTGCAATTTTATTTCTCTGCATTTTTCATATCTGTCTTTTATTATCTGCACGTTAATTAGATAATTAAAAATAAAAATAAAAAAAATGAATTCCATTGTTAATCCCCTAATGAGTGAGTAGTTCCTCACTTGTTAGGGTTAGGATTGGGTAGGTTTGAGAGATGGAAATCTCTCACTCCTTTCTTGCCTTCATAACTTTATAAATTAGGACTTTATGTAAAACAACCAACCACCGCTCACTACGGTATCCTATCCTACGAGATAGCGGTGATTCCCTAGTTAGACCAGTAGTGGTTGATTTACATAGAGCTTAGGGATAAGAGTTAAGAAAGGACGGACAAGAACCAAAGGGAAGAAACTACGTTTCTTCCTAGTCGTGCTAATCCCCTTTGTTAACTATTACCTTAACACTTAAGTTCTTAATTAGGGTAAAGAAAGCGGTGAGTAGAATTAACTTTCAAACTAACCTAATCCTAACACTAGCAAGGTTTTAATCCAAATCAATTTCAATTTCATTTTTTATAAAAATCAAAACCTACCACAAATAGGAATTGACTCGTTAGAACAATAAGAAAAGACACGTTTTCCCTGTGGACCGACCCGTACTCAACCGGCTAGCTACCAAGTGACACCGTCTTGATTGCGGTATATTCTATTCTTTGATTTCAAAACGCATACGCACAAAAGAACATATCAATCAAATGGCGCCGTTGCCGGGGATAATGGTAGTTATTTTTTTTTGTAATTTCGGGTTAATTAAAAATTAAAAATCATAAAAACATAAAAACAATTTTTTTTATCATCTTGTTATTTTTTGAAGGGTTTTCGTGCGAATTGTGCAGGAACGGAAAGACGAACAGATTCAGATTTGGAAAAATCCAGTGAGCAAAACAGCAAACGGAAGATCTGAACAGACAGGGGAGAGCCACAGCAGACAACAGAAAAATCTCGGAGGCTTGAAACACCTAACGCACCGCGGAACCGTCGCATTTCCTTGCATTCGACCTCGGAACCGCCGCGACTTGGTGACGTCAGCCCTTCAAATCTCTCTGTGAGTATTTCTTTTCCTCTCTTCTGCCTTCTGTAGTCCACTGAAAAAACTTTCCTGTAGGGTTCTTTGCACAAAACTTCTTCCCCCTCTTCAATAAATCAATCTTGTGCAGGATTCTTTGCGCCGTAAATAAAAGAAAAATTTTTGGCAAGTGTTTTGAATTTTTGTGTGTTTACTGCTTTGCATTTTTAAAAAACGGACTTTTAAGGGGCTGTAACATCAATCCAGATTGGGTGGGGATTTCATTACCCTTCCTAGGACCCCAAAAATCACAAAAAACATTTGCATCAACTCTCGAGTTAATTAAAAAAATACTTAGACTCAGCCAATAAGGACTGTCGCGCTCAATACGACAAAGGAAGGTTGTGGGCAATCGGTCGTTTATCTAAACCTGACTTTGTGGTGCCTAGGCTAGACAAGTAGGAAAGGTAATTTTAAAAGGCCCACCTCATGGTGATTCGTGAGCGGATCCCTCCTTTCTTTACTTATGCTTACCTGGCCACAATTGGCGGTGAAGAGGCGATTCGAGAGATATATCTCACAACTTGTCCTTTGGATCAGTTAAGAGCGGTCTAGTTGACTTAGGAGACCTTAGCTCTAGGCTTGATTGTGCATGTTCAAATTGTGATTGCTTGAAAGTGTGTCATAGTTCCGTATAAAATCTTTTGCAAAAATCATTATAAAAAAAACCACAAAACAAAATTTTTACAAAAACTTTCCATTTTTGTCGCTAGAAATCCATTGCACCCCACTTGCACCCACATTCTCTCATTGACGTTTTCTTACTCCCACCTTCTATTTTTTACTTTTTGACTACACTTCACGTCGTTAGTGTATGTTTGGTCAGACTAGGGACACTAGCGCCCGTTTAGTCCGTATCTCGTTAGTGCCTACGGACGATGCGTTCGACTCCGAAGTCGAAATTCTCTCTACTTCTTTACCTTCATCTTCAAATTCATCATCTTCTAAGGAGATATCGGGATTCAATCCTAACAACCCCTTACCTACTACGGGACTGATTCCACCTCAATTGGGTGTGAATAACTCACCACACCCTCCTGTTGAAGCGCCCCAACGAATCGCGCTCCAGGATCTTTTCTATCCAACCCGCACCGCACTTCCCACTTGTCTTTCACTTCCGCCGCCAAATGGGGACAACTTCGAAATTAAACCCCACTTCATCAATATGTTGCCCAAATTTCACGGGCTGGAATCCGAAGATGCCTACATCTTCATTAACAAATTCCAGAATGTTTGCGCAATGATGAAGACCACCCAACTTTCCGATGATACTATAAGGCTACGTGTCATTCCATTCACTTTATGTGACCTAGCTGAAAAATGGCTATATAGCACAGCATCGCACTCCATAAAAAATTTGGAAGAGTTTGTTAAGGCTTTTCTTAAAAAGTTTTACCCACACCACAAGACCGCGAGAATTAGAAATGAAATTAATCAATTTTCTTAGCTTCTTTCCGAACCTTTTTGGAAGTGTTTCGAACGATTTAAAGACCTTCTTGTTCAGTGCCCTCACCATGGTATCGAGAAATGGAAACTTTGCCAAATTTTATATGAAGGACTGAACCCAGCAACTAAACAGTTGTTGGAAACCATTTGTCAAGGTCACTTTCTTACAAAATCGAGCGAGGAAGCTTGGCAATTTCTCGACGATCTTGCTGAACAAACACTTCAGTGGGAAAGCACTAAGACCACTTCATCTACTTCATCAGGTCTGTAACAACCGAGTTCAGTTATACCAATTCAGTTCTCGTATTTATATATCTGTGGTATTTTATTGATTTATCTTGTTTAGGTGCGAATGGTAGTTTACATTTTTTACATTGCATTCGACCCGACCCGCTTACTTGGACTGGTTGACTCATATTCATAAACTACCCTGACTTGTTAAGTAGACACGTGCATTTAATGTGAACTGCATGCTGGCATTTCATCTAGCATCGCATATTTTACATATAACATTTTAGATCACATAAAATAAATTAAAATTGCAATTCATAGCCTGTATAGTACCCCTAACTCTGTGGTAGCGTCCATGCATTTTGTTCTCGTTCCGTTCAGTGAAACGGACGTGTTTGGATAGCTACGCGCACGTACGTGCATCCGTTCTTGGGGGTATGCTTTTTCATTATTTAAGCGTTCATTTTAAAATTTGAAAGTTGCATATAATTTTCGTATTTTAAATCTAAATTGTTGGACCCGTCCCGGGCACATTTTGGAATATTTTTGTATCCGCCTAAATTCAAATTTATTAATTTTATTTTAAACTTTTCCTTTAAAAAAATTTCGTTAACAGAAAAAATCCTTTGGTTTTAAAAATATAAAATCTTTTTAAAATTTTCTTTAAAATCTTTCTTTAACCAATCCCCAGCTTCGATTCCTTTGTGCCGGCCCAACCATCCTATCTCCTTTCTCTCTCTTCTCTCTCCCTTTCCCCACAAATATCCAAGATTATCTCTCCTCCCCCCTCTCTCTCCTCTCGATCTTTCTCTTCTCTCTATCTCTCTCTCATCTCGCTACTCTCTCTCTCTTCTCTCTCTCCCCCCTCTCTCAGAATCTCTCTTTCTCCTCTCGTATAAATTCTCTCTCTCCCTCTCTGTATATATTTCTTCTCCCCAGTTTAAAGAAAACCCATCACCAGGAAACCCTAGCCGCCGCCTCCACCTCGTCGTCGCCCAGAACACCGACGACGCCTCCCCGACCTCGTCTCCTCCTCACCCTCATCAACTCCGCCTACACTCTCTCCTTCCCCGAGCCCCTGCACACGCACCCAACCACACCCGAGAGCACAGCCGAGCACCCTGCATGCCTCGCAACGCCGGAGTTCATCGCCGCCGGTGATCTCGTCTCGTTTCCCCGACTCCGTACACCCTAGTAATCCTTGCACTTCCTCCTTCTTCTTTCTTTTCTTCTTCCTTTCTTGTATTTTCTTTCTTCTGTTTTTTTATTGGCCGCTGACCTCTGCAGATCGTTTGCTAGAGCTCCATTGACGCCGTCAACCCCCTCACGACCCTCTTCGCCGACCACAGTAAGCCTCCTCTTCTCAATCTTCTTCTTCCTCCTTCCATTCTTCTCTTTTCTTTTTCCCATGCAATTCTTCCATTAAATATGTTCGCTGTTTTCTTTGTTTACAGAAATCCGGCCGTGCCGTCGACGATCCCGATGACCCAACAAGCATATCTGACCCGTGTGATCCCCCTATGCGTTGTTTGGATCCGTTCCGTGTACCGTGCGCGCGTCGCGACTTTTCCCGCCGACGTGTGACGTTCCGTATACCCGTTTCTTGATCTGTCGAGACAAGTAAAACTCGCTACATGCTATTTATATTATTTTATACATATTTAATTGCATGTTAAACCTGTAAATTAAATCTAAGGCCATATGTTCCATTTTAACACTTCGATGTCCATTTATATCATTTTAGATTCAGAACTTGAAACATACCATGTTGCATTTTAGTTTACCATACGTGGTACCCACGTCCATATTTAAATCACATAATAATTATTTGCATAGCCCATAGTACCCTTTTAATAGTTTATACCCTATCGAACATCCGTTTGCATACATCTAGCCTAATATATATTCAATTGCATCCCTAGATCATTTAATACATATTAATATGATTTTAACATTCCATATTTGATAAACTGTATTTAATTAATGTTGGAACTATCCCCTTAACCCAAATCGATAACCGTGCATCCATGTGCTTTAATCTGTATCTATTTGCATACCACATTACAATGTTCCATTTTTATTGTTCCATTAGTACCCCATGCTTGTTTTGCATACCCATGCTTATTTTAGTTTGATTATGAACACCCACGTGACATCTTGTGCACCCCTGACATGACTTGATACACCTACCACTTGACGCGACGTGATGCCGTGCACTTCTTGACATGACATGATACCTAGATATTGCCTGACTTGACTTGAGGTACCATGGCTTTCTCTGTTACCTGATCTTGTTACTAATGCCAACCAACCTGACCTGTTTTCCCTACGGACATTTCCTGTTGTCTATCCAGACAAACCTGTACCTGCCTGATCCTGTGTTGGCATTAGCTCCAGATTATTAATACCTGACTCAAACATATATAACTTGGGGGTATGGGGAAATCAATGATGAAACCTGACTTGTAACTTGACAGTTCGACACCTTTTCTGATCAGTCTTACGGGCTAGGCCAGCCCCGGGGTGATGCTGCTGACATCACTCGTCATTACCTACTACCCTTTACTGCCTTGCGGCACGTCTCGGATTCAGCCCGAGAGTCATAGACCGTGATCCCGGGCATGCACGGGATACTATTGAGTTACATCGAGGATTCATCAAATTGATTTCAAGGACTTGAGAGTAGTTAACACAGTAGACCAGTTTAGATTATTCACTACACATTACCCTCACTATCCTCACTTATATTGCTGTTATACCTGTTTTAGCATTTATGATCATACCTGCATGTCTTGCTACCCCTGTTTATATTATTGCTTGATGTTATGACGCACTGACGTCTGGGTTTTGTATGGCCCAGATTCTTTACCTTCGCTACAGGCCGAGCAGGAGTATTTCATTCAGCAGGCTGAGCAGTGAGGATTTGTTAGTTAGTCCTTTTTACTTTCGGTATTTTTCATTCCTGATGAGAGCCCGCATTATGGGACGTACATTCCAGCTTATTCTTGTATTGGATCTTTTCCTTCCGCATTATTTTATTCTTGACTCTTTTTATTCTGGCTTATAGACATGTGTTAGATAGTTTATTATTGTTCTTGATATCTTTATAACCGTAATATGACTGTGGAAGGATATTTCCTATCCACAGGTAGCATGGTTGGCTATGTCACGTGCCTATCTTAGCGTACTCTGGGAAGCGGGGCGTGACATGGTTCTTTTGGTATCAGAGACATAGGATCTAGGTTAATCGGGTTTGATTCTTTTGTAGTTGGGTATTGGACCCAATACACGAATCAGAATACTCGTGATTAGGGAATATGTCCTGCCACCTTGCCGTCTTACCATTTTTGAATCTTAACTTCCTCCTGATTCTACTTTTACGATATGCAAACCTCCTTTGCATATCGACTCGAAACCTGGTTTCCTTTTGGTTATCTTTAGAACTTAGGCGACTTGGGTGGAGTTATGTGATTGTAGCTATGATACCGTGGCATGGTTACAATGCGGTACTCTATTTAAGTAACTTGGAGTTCTAGCCTTGATTCATATCCTTGATCTATATTTTGAATCTGTTATCATGCTAATCCTTTTGGTGATTTGATTTCAGGAACATGGCAGACAAGAATCTGAAAACATACCAAAGGCGTGTTGACAAAGCCGCTATGCTTGGAGTAATACGTGGGATGTTGGAGAACCAAAAGCGACAGACCGAGCTGATCCAACAGTAAGCTGAATTTTTTCAGGAAGGTTTGCAGACTGTTCAGCAGTCCGTGAACAATGTTATGGCCAGACCAGTGGATCGTGTGGGTATCGTGGCGGATTTCAGAAGACTGGGTCCGTCTATCTTTACTGGCCTGGAAAAGCCGTTGCCAGCGGATCAGTGGTTGGTTGATACGGAGAATTTACTTGTTGCGGCACAGATCCCAGAGGATAAGAGGGTGGATGTAGTACGCATCCAGTTGGTAGACTACGCCCGTGAATTGTAGCTTGTGGAAGAGATCCGCTTGCCCAAGCTGATCAGTTGGGCGGATTTTTCGAAGAGTTTCTTGGAGAAGTTCTTCCCGCGGACTGCACGGGAGGAAATGGAAGAAAAGTTCGTCATTTTGAAGCAGAACGGCGCACCTGTAGATGTACATGCAGCTGAGTGGACGCGGCTTAGTAGATTCGCTGGACCTTTGGTTGCCAACGATGCTGATAGGGCAAGGAGGTTCGTGCGCAGTTTAGATATGGACATCCAGAGGTAGATTGTCTCCCTGGATTTGACCACTTTTTCCCAAGTGCTTACAGCGGCCCGAGAGCAGCAGAGCCTATCTATGAAGACTGGGAGTACACAGCAGCCAGCAGTTACAGTACGGAAGCCGGCATTTGCACCGAACCGAGCACATGGATGCAGAGGTATTCCAGTGAACCGGCATGGCGTAACACCGATGAAGAAGCCTGTTGTTGTCGATCAGAGGAGGACCGTGATTTATGACTACTGCCATTTACCTAGGCACGTGCAAAGGGAATGTCGAAGGAAACATGGACTCTGTTTGGTTTGTGGATCGGCGGATCATACTATCAGCACTTGTCCGTCGAAGCTTCGCACGAAGGATGATGTTCAGAAGCCACCACAGAAACCGTTTCAGGGACAGAAGCAGCTGACTCAGGGACCCAATCAAGCTCGAGCATTTACCCTGATGGCTGAGGAAGCCAAGGCTTCAGGAGAAGTTGTTTCAAGTATTCTACTTGTTCATGGTTTTCCCGCATTAGCATTATTTAATTCTGGTGCATCCCATTGTTTTATGTCGTCCAAGTTTATTGCTACACACTCGATTACTTGCACGACCCTGTCTAGTTTCTGGGACATACACACTGGGAATGGGAAGATCATATCTAGTAGAGAATGTAAGGATTGTGCAGTTGTTGTTTGCGGACGGGAGCTTTTTGCAGATTTCTTGGTGATTGATACAGGCAGCTATGAAGTCGTCTTGGGAATGGATTTTCTCGGCAATTTCCATGCTCACATTGATTGTAGGGCAAAGAAAGTAATTTTCCAGATTCCCGGACATCCAGAGTTTATCTTTACTGGAGGAAGCAGTTCTGTCGGGCCAGTCGAGTTTAGGGCTAGGCCGACAACTAGTGTTCTTTCGTCGTTGGAGGTTGATAAAGATGAAGCGCCAGCTATTGTTCGAGATTTCATGGACGTGTTCGAAGACATATCAGGTTTACCGCCGAAGCGAGACATAGAGTTCGCGATTGATCTTGTTCCTGGTGCAGCGCCAGTTTCTAAAGCGTACTATCCAATGGCACCAGTGGAGTTGGAAGAAGTTAAGAAGCAGGTTACTGAATTACTTGAGAAGGGTTGGATTCGAAGCAGTTACTCACCTTGGGGAGCTCCAGTTCTTCTAGTCAAGAAGAAGGATGGCACAAGGAGAATGTGCATCGATTATCGAGAATTAAACCGGGTGACTATTAAGAACAAGTACCCGATCCCTCGCATTGGCGAATTATTTGAGCAGCTTAGTGGCACGAGAGTATTCTCAAAGCTAGATTTGCGATCCGGATATCATCAGGTCTGAGTTAAAACAGAAGATATTTGCAAGACGGCGTTCCGAACTCGGTATGGACATTACGAGTATTTAGTGATGCCCTTCGGAGTAACGAATGCACCGGCGATATTTATGGACTTGATGAACCGAATCTTTTCACCATTCTTGGACCAGTTTATAGTGGTGTTCATTGATGATATTCTGGTCTACTCGAAGAGTATTGAAGAGCATGCAGAACATTTGAAGATCACACTGCAGACGTTGAGGCAAGAAAAATTGTATGCAATGATGAGCAAGTGCGAGTTTTGGCTTGAAGAAGTAAAGTTTTTGGGGCATGTCGTGTCTGGAGATGGAATTGCAGTTGATCCCGAAAAGATTGCAGCAGTTCGAGATTGGCCGATTCCGAAGAACGTTGCAGAAATCAGAAGCTTTCTTGGACTTGCCGGGTATTACAGGAGGTTCGTGGAGAACTTTGCTCGTCTGGCGGAGCCTTTAACCATGCTTACGTGCAAAGAAGTACCATTTGTGTGGACGGATAAGTGTGCGTCAGCTTTTGAGGCGTTGAAGCAAAGATTGATAACTGCTCCTATTCTGACCGTGCCAGACAGTTCCGGAGGATTGGTGATTCACAGCGACGCATCTGGGAAAGGATTGGGATGTGTTTTGATGCAGCACGGAAAGGTTATAGCTTACACATCGAGACAGTTGAAGACCCATGAGAAGAATTACCCAACTCATGACTTGGAGCTAGCAGCTGTGATTTTTGCTTTGAAGATTTGGAGACACTACTTATTGGACGAAAGGGTCGAGGTTTTCACCGATCATAAAAGCTTGAAGTATGTGTTCACGCAGAAGGAGCTTAATATGAGGCAGCGTAGATGGTTGGAGCTGATGGCTGACTACGATCTTGATCTTAAATACCATCCGGGAAAAGTTAATGTTGTGCCGGATGCGCTTAGTCGGTTACCAGCAATTCAGATGTTGACTGCACAGAAGGAACTTATTGAAGACTTTCGAAGATTTGATTTGGAGATTGTGCTACCGCATTCTTCGGGACAGTTGATGCAGCTGCAAGTACAGTGCCGTTGATCGAGAATATTAAAGCAGCGCAATTGCAGGACCCTAGATTGCAAAAGTTTCGAGAACAGGTTGAAGCTGGACTTCGAACGAATTTATTGATTCATGAAGATGGTTCGTTGCGTTATGGTAGCCGTTTGTGTGTGCCAAAGGGAGATATTCGCGAAGAGCTTATAAAGGAGGCGCACAGTTCAGCATACTCCGTACATCCAGGAGGCACGAAGATGTACCATGATATACGACAGTATTTCTGGTGGGAAGGCATGAAACGGGAGATTGCACGCTTTGTGGCAAAGTGCTTGGTGTGTCAGCAAGTTAAGGCTGAACATCAAAGGGTTGCTGGTTTATTGCAACCACTTCCGATCCCTCAATGGAAGTGGGAACATATAAACATGGATTTCGTGACGGCTCTACCGCGGAGTCCAAAAGGCAACAATGCAGTTTGGGTGATTGTCGATCGATTGACCAAGGCAGCTCATTTCATCCCTTTTCGGGTTAGTCAATCAACAGAAACTTTGGCAGAACGATACATGCAAGAGATTGTAAGATTGCATGGTGTACCAGTGAGCATCGTGTCCGACCGTGACACTCGTTTCTTATTACACTTTTGGAGGAGCTTACAGGAAAGTTTGTGGACTCGATTGAAGTTTAGCACAGCTTATCATCCTCAAACAGATGGCCAGTCGGAGAGAACAATCCAAACTCTTGAAGACATGTTGAGAGCTTGCATGTTAGATTTCAAGGGTTCATGGGAGGATCATCTACATTTGGTGGAGTTTTCTTACAACAACAGTTTCCAGGAGACTATTCAGATGGCTCCATTCGAAGCTTTCTATGGTCGCAAGTGTCGTTCACCTGTTTGTTTATATTGGTGAACGAAGATTGTTGGGACCAGATTTGGTAGTGCAAACAGTTGAGAAGGTTAACACTATCTGGAATCATATGAAAGCAGCACAAGACCGACAAAAGAGTTGGGCAGATACGTCGAGAAGACCTCTAGAGTTCGCCATGGGTGATTTGGTATTCTTGAAGATATCACCGACTAGAGGGGTGATTCGTTTCAGAAGTCGAGTAAAGCCCAGTCCTCGATTCATTGGACCCTTTGAAATTTTGGAGCGTGTTGGAGAAGTGGCGTATCGTTTGGCGTTAACGCAATCCTTGGCGAATGTTCATGACGTGTTTCACGTATCTCAACTCCATAAGTATGTTCAAGATGAAACACATGTGTTGGATCATTCGGAGCTGACTGTACGAGAAGATTTGACTTTTGAGGAGCGACCGATGTCGATTGTGGATCGAAGAGAAAAGGTTCTTAAGAACAAAGTTATTCCTCTTGTACTTGTTTCTTGGGGTAATCGCTCACATGGAGAATCAACTTGGGAACGAGAAGATGAAATCCGGCAAAAGTTTCCACATCTATTCTTGTAGTTTGTTGATTGTTTATCCTTTCTTGTTCTTGGAATTTCGAGGACGAAATTCTTTTTGTAGTTGGGTATAATGTGACAACCGAGTTCAGTTATACCAATTCAGTTCCCGTATTTATATATCTGTGGTATTTTATTGATTTATCTTGTTTGGGTGCGAATGGTAGTTTACATTTTTTACATTGCATTCAACCCGACCCGCTTGCTTGGAATGGTTGACTCATATTCATAAACTACCTTGACTTGTTAAGTAGACACGTGCATTTAATGTGAACTGCGTACTGGCATTTCATCTAGCATCGCATATTTTACATATAACATTTTAGATCACGTAAAATAAATTAAAATTGCAATTCATAGCCTTCATGGTACCCCTAACTCTGTGGTAGCGTCCATGCATTTTGTTCTCGTCCCATTCAGTGAAACGAACGTGTTTGGATAGCTACGCGCACGTACGTGCGTCCGTTCTTGGGGGTATGCTTTTTCGTTACCTAAGCGTTCATTTTAAAATTTGGAAGTTGCATATAATTTTCGTATTTTAAATCTAAATTGTTGGACCCGTCCCGGGCGCGTTTTGGAATATTTTTGTATCCGCCTAAATTCAAATTTATTAATTTTATTTTAAACTTTTCCTTTAAAAAAATTTTGTCAACAGAACAAATCCTTTGGTTTTAAAAATATAAAATCTTTTTAAAATTTTCTTTAAAATCTTTCTTTAACCAATCCCCAGCTTCGATTCCTTTGCGCCGGCCCCACCATCCTCTCTCTTCTCTCTCTCTTCTCTCTCTCTTTCCCCACAAAAATCCAAGATTATCTCTCCTCCCTCCTCTCTCTCCTCTCGATCTTTCTCTTCTCTCTATCTCTCTCTCATCTCGCGACTCTCTCTCTCTTCTCTCTCTCTCTCTCTCTCTCTCTCTTCCCTCTCTCAGAATCTCTCTCTCTCTCCCTCTCTGTATATATTTCTTCTCCCCAGTTTAAAGAAAAGCCATCACCACGAAACCCTAGCCGCCGCCTCCACCTCGTCGTCGCCCAGAACACCGACGACGCCTCCCCGACCTCGTCGCCTCCTCACCCTCATCACCTCCGCCGACACTCTCTCCTTCCCCGAGCCCCTGCACGTGCACCCGAGCACACCCGAGAGCACATCCGAGCACCCTGCACGCCGCGCAACGCCGGAGTTCATCGCCGCCGGTGATCTCGTCTCGTTTCCCCGACTCCGTACACCCCAGTAATCCCTGCACTTCCTCCTTCTTCTTTCTTTTCTTCTTCCTATCTTGTATTTTTTTCTTCTATTTTTTTTATTGGCCGCTGTCCTTTGCAGATCGTTCACCGAAGCTCCGTCGACGCCATCGACCCCTTCACGACCCTCTTCACCGACCACAGTAAGCCTCCTCTTCTCAATCTTCTTCTTCCTCCTTCCATTCTTCTTTTTTCTTTTTCCCATGCAATTCTTCCATTAAATATGTTCACTGTTTTCTTTGTTTGCTGGAATCCGGCCGTGCCGTCGACGATCCCGACGACCCAGCAAGCATATCTGACCCGTGTGATCCCCCTATGCGTTGTTTGGATCCATTCCGTGTACCGTGCGCACGTCGCGACTTTTCCCGCCGACGTGTGACGTTCCGTATACCCGTTTCTTGATCTGTCGAGGCAAGTAAAACTTGCTACATGCTATTTATATTATTTTATACATATTTAATTGCATGCTAAACCTGTAAATTAAATCTAAGGCCATATGTTCCATTTTAACACTTCGATGTCCATTTATATCATTTTAGATTCAGAACTTGAAACATACCATGTTGCATTTTAGTTTACCATACGTGGTACCCACGTTCATATTTAAATCACATAATAATTATTTGCATAGCCCATAGTACCATTTTAATAGTTTATACCCTATCGAACACCCGTTTGCATACATCTAGCCTAATATATATTCAATTGCATCCCTAGATCATTTAATACATATTAATGTGATTTTAACATTCCATATTTGATAAACTGTATTTAATTAATGTTGGAACTATCCCCTTAACCCAAATCGATGGTCGTGCATCCATGTGCTTTAATCTGTACCTATTTGCATACCACATTACAGTGTTCCATTTTTATTGTTCCATTAGTACCCCATGCTTGTTTTGCATACCCATGCTTATTTTAGTTTGATTATGAACACCCACGTGACATGTTGTGCACCCCCTAACATGACTTGATATACCTACTACTTGACGTGACGTGATACCGTGCACTTCTTGACATGACATGATACCTAGATATTGCCTGACTTGACTTGAGGTACCATGGCTTTCTTTGTTACCTGATCTTGTTACTAATGCCAACCAACCTGACCTGTTGTCCCTACGGACATTTCCTGTTGTCTATCCAGTCTAACCTGTACCTGCCTGATCCTGTGTTGGCATTAGTTCCAGATTATTAATACTTGACTTGAACATATATAACTTAGGGGTATGGGGAAATCAATGATGAAACCTGACTTGTAACTCGACAGTTCGACACCTTTTCTGATTAGTCTTACGGGCTAAGCCAGCCGTGGGGTGATACTGCTGACATCACTCGTCATTACCTACTACCCTTTACTGCCTTGCGGCACGTCTCGGATTCAGCCTGAGAGTCATAGACCGTGATCCCGGGCATGCACGGGATACTATTGAGTTACATCGAGGATTCATCAAATTGATTTCAAGGACTTGAGAGTAGTTAACACAGTAGACCAGTTTAGATTATTCACTACACGTTACTCTCACTATCCTTACTTATATTGCTGTTATACCTGTTTTACCATTTATGATCATACCTGCATGTCTTGCTACCCCTGTTTATATTATTGCTTGATGTTATGACGCACTGACGTCTGGGTTTTGCATGGCCCAGATTCTTTACCTTCGCTACAGGCCGAGCAGGAGTATTTCAGTCAGCAGGCTGAGCAGTGAGGATTTGTTAGTAGTTAGTCCTTTTTACTTTCGGTATTTTTCATTCCTGATGTGAGCCCGGATTATGGGACGTACATTCCAGCTTATTCTTGTATTGGATCTTTTGCTTCCGCATTATTTTATTCTTGACTCGTTTTATTCTGGCTTGTGGATATGTGTTAGATAGTTTATTATTGTTCTTGATATCTTTACAACCGTAATGTTACTGTGGAAGGATATTTTCTATCCACAGGTAGCATGGTTGGCTATGTCACGTGCCTATCTTAGCGTACTCTGGGAAGCGGGGCGTGACAAGGTCAGTTTAGGGCAAGCATACATCAACTTGATATGTCGATTGCAATGAAGGCCGAAATGGCCGCACTCACGAAAAAACTAGAAGCAATTGAGAGCAAATTCTCATCGCCTTCTCCTGCCCCAGCTTTACCCCCCACACACTATTTGCGCTTGTTGTTCGGAACCGTCCCATCTAACTGAAGAGTGTCCTTACAACCCACCTGTTCAAGGACAAGATCAAGTCAATGCTGCCTTTCAGCAAAGACAAAGAAATGATCCATACTCTTCAACTTATAATCCTGGTTGGAGGAGCCACTCAAAATTTGCTTGGAATCAAAATCAACAATAATTCCAAGGCAATAAAAATTTTCAGAGGCCTCCTCCACAACAACAGGCCACTCAACAAACTCAATATCCGCAACCTTTCCAACCCCAACCTTATCAAAACCAAATGAACAATTTTGTACCAAACAACTCTTATCCTCAAAAAAAAATTTGTTCAGCCAAATAACGATAAGGTTTCCTCGCTAGAACAAAGTCTGGATGCGTTTTTAAAACAATCTACACAATCCTCAGCCAGCATCCAATCTTCCATTCAGTCTTTGGTGCAACACAGTGCTTCATATAATCAGAGCATCAAAACAATTGAAGCCCAAATTGCACAACTGAATGCTGCGTTCCATCTCAACCACTGCCAAATCATGGTCACACACAAAATACATATGTTGCTCATGAAAAACAAAATCATAATGTGAGTGCCGTGACTACATTGAGATCTGGAAAGGTATTGCACAACAACGTTGGCAATAATGATGACACCCCGGCCGTCGCTTCTTCTTCTTCTTCATCATCTTCTTCGTCTTCTTCAGAGCCTGTTCTTCATTCTTCACAAGGCTCTACTTCTTCTAACGAACCCACATCTCACTCCATGAAAACACCAACACTGGGATCTGTTCCAACTCCGCAATCTACTCCACAAATATTGAACTCAACAAATTTTCAAAATATTCCATTTCCAAACAGGTTGAGATCCAATAAACCTACTCTACAAATGGAGAAGATTGTGGAGTTATTCAAACAGGTTAGCATTAACATACCTCTCTTGGATGCAATCCAACAAGTCCCTTCTTATGCTAAAATCTTGAAGGACTTATGCACCAAGAAGAGGAAATCACAGGTACCCAAGAAAGTTTTCTTGGCTAATGCAGTGAGTGATGCTCTTACCTAATCGTTACCTCAAAAGCAAAAGGACCCTAGCTGTCCTACAATTTCAATAACAATTGCGGATAAGAACATCAATCACGCAATTTTAGATCTTGGTGCCAGTGTTAATTTGCTTCCCTATTCAGTATATGTACAATTAGGCGTTGGAGAGCTGAAACCCATACAATGTACTCTCCAAATGGCCGACCGATCCATCACCCATCTTAGGGGTGAGTTAGAGGATGTGTTGATTAAAGTAGGGGACTTCATTTTCCCAGTTGAATTCATTGTTATGGACACACAGCCTGTAGCTAACCCCCGGAGTCAAATTCCGGTGATATTTGGTCGACCATTCCTTACAACTTCTAATGCGGTGATCAATTGTCGCAATGGTTCGATGAACCAATCTTTTGGAAACATGACAGTTGAGCTCAACATTTTTAAGTTGGGGAATCAGCCCTCCGAGCCTAATGCTAATATACTTGATGTTTTCTCGATCCAAGAGATCACTCAGGAGGACTGTGAGCTCGAAAGATTTCTGTTCGAGCACAGCAATTTTGACGCCACTAGTGCGTTCCTCCTTGAATCTGACACAGTTTTCACACCCGATAATGATTAAGAGTTGTCACCCCCCGCTTCCCAAAATACGGAATACGAGGGGTTGACAAGGTCAACCATGCTCCTACGGTCGAGGAAATATCCTGCCGTAGTCATACTTCGGCTTCTAGCTTTACGTGGTAATCAGCAATCAATGCACAGGTAATGAGAAATGCAGTCATCAAATCAAATCAAATACAAAGAACTAACCAGATAGAGATCAAGGAAGTATAGCTCTGGGTTGCTGATCAAAATCTCCACAGTGTCCTCGAGGTACGTCAGGTCCTGGTCCAAGCTAGATCCACTTCTCACTCTGAGCATGCATACTCAGGTCGTCAGAGCGACATGATAGCAATATATGTATATGTATAGATACAAATGTGAACACGTACAATAATGATAAATATGAAACAGTAAGCATGGAATAATGACGTGAGCATGGAGTAGCCAATACAGATAGATAATAGAGCAGATAAACAGTAAAGCAGTGAACAATATGGCAGGTATATTGAATCGGTAAGCAATGCATGTCAATATCACTAGCCCTATCAGTCTCTAAGTCTCACTGTCCAGTTCGCTAGATCTATCGTCAGTCCAAGTGTGAGAGTCAACCACTCGTGAGTATCCCCTACTCAAGGGTAGGACCCAAGGACAAGGAAACACGAGCTCGAGTCGCTCGCTAATAATCAGTAATATCCCCATATATCTCCAGAATCACTGTTTGTGCCGGCAATGGGACTCCCGAGATTCTGTTGAACTCACACTCAAACTACCCCACACCTCGTAGTCTACATCAAACACCAACCATAAACTCAAATACCAGTCGGTCCATGACAAGTCTACGCGAGAACTGGAGACAGGATCTCCACCAAGCATGTCTCGACTGATACCCAAGATAAATGGACAGTGTTTGGTGCCTTACCTATGACACCCACATAAGTACTTCCATAATCGTCCTATACCAATTATAGTTACACTTATACATGTCCCATACACGTCGACAATGCAATATATCAATAGGGTCCGCTGATTGTGTACAAGTACGTGTCACTTCCACTTATTCATTCATGCTTAACACTAACGTACTTGTCACAATCAAACACTAATACCTAACACTGGGTAATACACATGATCATTAGGTTACCAATGCAATGACATCTATATGATGTGATGAGAATACAATAATTAAGGCATGATTAAGATATCATCAGTCAGTGTCCTACCACTGGCATAGTTTATTATAGCTCATACATGCAGAATTAAGTGAAACAATGTAAAGGGAGTACGTAGTATGTTTAATTATCTATCCATCAAAATCGGTTTCGCGTCAAACGGGTTTCAGGTTTGCTAGTTATGACCATTTCATTTCAAGTGTTCACTGCTGGAAATCCGGTTTCAGAATCGGAAGTCTGTTTCGTAACACGCTTTAATCCCAGTTGGGTTCGTAATTAGGAGACTCTATAGTTGAACAATATTTAGGGTTATTAGTTAGGTTTCCTCCGCAATTAGCAGATAATATCTTATATCAACAGGGAGTTATGGTCAGGTTAAGGTTGATGTGTAAAATCTGTTACAACAAGATTCAGCAAACATACCGACATTACAAAATGTGTTAAAAATATCATACTGTTGAGGAATCCAGTGAGACTAGTGGGATAAGGAAGCTAACTCAATTCTCTTCGTAATGATATAGGGTTACGCACATTTCCGTATTGGTTCAAGGATATTTAGTGGATTAAAACTGGGGTTATCTGGAATCACTGCTCTGGACTGCAGTCCAGAATCGTGATTCACCGTAGTTTTCTCTATCGTAACTAGTTCAACTTTGAAATATCAATTATAGGGTTCTGTATCTTATTCAGTTTTTTTCGATACGAGCCATGGAACACCAACATCCGACTTGTAAAAGATTTAATATAAATTTAACGGTCTAGCATGTTCAGGAAATTCAGGTTTCGCACCGACTATCGGGAGCAGCATTACATAGATGAAACGACCGTAGTTTCCAATTTAATTTCTACAGCATATCGGTAAACAATAGGCGGGTTTAATGATCATAAGTTCCGCCATTTAAAGACAAGTTTTCATTTAAGGTTATGCATCAAAGTCTAGATTTAAGTATTCGGTTCGCAGTCGAACATCCGTTTCATTTAACTAGACAAGCATTATTGGATTCCACTATTTCCATACGATGTTATCGCTAGATTTTAGACTAGATTGTGACCGAAATCAATATTACTAGAATTAATACGGTTTACCATTTAAAACACTGCGGTAATTTTTGTGTGAACATAAACATATATATAGATCTATTCATTACTGTAGCATGTAAGCAAGTGGCGAGCACTTGCCTTGATCGACGTGGAAAGGTGGCGACGACTCCAGCACAGTGATGGACAGCGGAAGCAATGATACGACGATGTCTTTGGTTCTTCGATGATCGGGTCGGTTTGAATAGTGATCGGCTGAGGCTAAGGCTCGAGTGCAGCGAAGAGGGGCTAAGGCTTGGCGTCTTGACTGCGGTGGTCCATACGGTGGCGGCTTGGAAGGTGGCCGGCAGTGAGCTCAGGGGTGAGCCCGGTGTGGTGATGAAGATGGTGTCGGGGGAGGTCGCACGGTGGTCGGAGGTGGCTGGCGGCCGTGGAGGGGTTCGTTGACGGTAGCGGCTCGGCGATGCACGGGGGTCTCGTCGTGGAGGGGCGGCGTTCGTCGGCGGTGGTTGCAGCGCGGTGCTCGGGAAGAGGGTGGTGCTGAGTTGGAGAGGGAGGCGAGGAGGTGAAGAGGAGGTCGGTGGTGACAGGTTTTCCCGGCGAGAGTGAGGTTGCCGGCGATGGGGATGGGTTTCTTGACGTCGGGGAAAGTTGGTTATGTTGTCGGGAAGGGGAAAGAGGTCTCGGGGTGAGGAGGAGAAGGGGGTGAAGTCGAAAGGGAGACGGTGATGGTGAGGGGGCGGTGATGGGACGGCGACGACGAAGGCATGGGCTAAGCTATTGGTTGGTGCTCGCAGGGGGAGCGTGAGGAATGAGGGAGGGTGAGGGAGAGTTGGGAGAGAGAGGGGAGCGAGATGGAGACGGGGTCGAGGGAGGCTTCGCGAGCACGAGCGCGTGGGGTCGTGAGGACATGGGGCACGAGGGAGGCGGGCGCGACGTGGGAAGAAGGAAAGAAAGAAGCGGGAAAGAAAACGTGGGGGAGAAAGAGGGTGAAGCGTGTCGGGTTGGGGAGTCGGGTCGGGTTTGGGCTGGGCCGGGGCTGAAAATAAAAGGGAATTAGAAGTAGGTTTTGGGTTCAATGGGCTGGGGTTCGGGCTAAAAGAAAATAAAGGGAAAAGGAAAAGTAGTTGGGCTGGGCTGGGGAAATAGGAAATGGGAAAATAAAAGGAATAAGTAATAGGATTTGGGTTTAGGGTTTCAAGACAAATAAAATAATTATAAATATAATAAAATTGATTTTGTAAGTAACACTTTATACAAAAAATACGGATACTGGTGTACCAAAGAACTTGGTATTACATCATTTCCCCCTTAAAGAAAATTTTGTCCTCGAAATTAAAATAACGATAAGCTATAAAGTATAATGCAAAAAGCCACAGAATCAAATACTACTATATAGCGATCTACGTAGAAGAAGCTTGATAAAATCAAAATCCTAAATATATATATTCATACGTATATCTAAGAAATAGCGCAGCTAAAATAATAAGCATAAGGCATAACCATTTATAAGGATAAACTATATATACAATACAAGAGAATAAAATAGCAATAGCAACCAATAGTGAAGGGTTTGCCGATAGGCCAAAGTATTTTAGAATAAATATATCGACCAAACGATTTTAAAATAACTTGAGAAAACCCATATGGCGAAACAATAGATGATAAAACAAAACAGCATGTGCGACATATAATTGCGCTATTGGAAATGTGAAGAATAGTAAAGTATTCAGAAATAGTAAAACGGAGGTAGTCAATAACACTCAAATATATATATATATATATATATATATATATATATTTGTTAAACATACAATAATGAAAATTAGATTTCAAATAGCAATGTCACTGAATGTAATTATGGTAATAGGAGATAGCACAAAAAATGTATAGGGGCTAGCCAGGGTAGAGATTACAATGGAGTTTGGCTTTCTCAAAAGGTCGGACTGTGGTACTTCAAACTGAATGTCGAAGAGGCTGGGGTTGGGTCAGCACAGGGTGCAAGGGTGAACAGTCATGAATCCCAGAAGGGAAAGAATTTATTGGGAAGGGAAAACGGTAAATGCATCATGCGAATCAATACTCAAAAGATTAGCGAACTCAGAAACTTCATTATCATTTATTCTCCAGAAGAATTTCAAACAAGGCATACTCGAAGGATAAAAGGTGGCCCTAAACTATACATAGATTTATTTGGCCAGAGGAGACAAAAGCTAAATCACGTCAGTCGCGGTTGTGGAAGTTCAGCAGGTTACGGTAGGCTCGCGCGCTCAGATAGGAGCGTCCATTTCCATATCGCCTCTCAGGGATTGCCACTGAAAGTTCTTCTGCCACGTGGTCTCCTTCTTCTGATCCTTCTTCCTCGGCTGGAGCTTCTTCATTGAGGTCTGCTTCCACTTGATTCACTTCTTCTGGACCTTCTCCCATGGGATTTCCTTCCACTGGATTCTCCTCAAGGTCTTCCTCCCCTGGATTTTCTTCTATCGGGTCCTCCTCGGGATCTTCCTCTATCGGGTCCTCTTCGGAGTCCTCTTCTTCATTGTCAGAGTCGCTGATCAGGTCGACTTCTTGGGCTGCGACTCCCTCGCCCTCGGAATCGCTGTTTCCGAAAATAACCTGTGGGTCGTTGATCTCATCATCTGAACTTACCAGCATACAGTCCAAGGAAACGCACGACTGTGTGTCCTCATCTAGAGGCAGTGCTGCTCCAGGGTGGGCCATGGCCCGAAAAGGAAGAGTCATGATTAGACAGTGGAATACACCAAGAAAATAGCCAAGGATATGGAGCACAGGGAAAATATGCGGTAGGTAAGGACTGAAAAATAAAAAATTAGAATACTGATGCAATAAGTAGTATAAGGAAAGTGAGTGGCAAGGGGACGATACATACATCACAACTCAGAATTTTATTGCATTCAACTAAAAGTTCAACGGATACAAGATATTAAACGAAAGGAAATGTTTACAAAAGAGTGACAATATTTTTTTTTGAAAACAGAAAGGTGATAATTCTTCTTTGATATCTAGACCGCTACATTCTTGTCACGCGAGTTGAATCCTACTCTGGGTCCGTACTATCCTCGAAGCTCGAACTACGAAATAACTATCACTTAGCAGGGGTGGAGAGTGTGGACGAATCTCCTCCTTGTAGTTCCTTCCTTTTAGGGCAACCATTGACAAGATGTTCACTGGATCTGCAAATCAGGCACTGCCCTTTGGCGCTGCGACAGTCTCTCTGAAAGTGTCCTGGTCTTTTACAGTATCCACAACGTTGGGTTCTCCGTTGTTTCTGTTGCTGAGGAACAAATGGACGCTTCATCTTCACGTCTTTTCCTTGTTTAACAGGGATTCCCTTACGATTGGAACCTTCTGCTGGTGCTTGGGCCATTTGCATTCTTACTCCTTCAGCTAAGAGATCGTTCGTTTGCTTCTGAGCTTCCTTCAAGCCTTGCAGTACACCCAAAATCTCGACGGTCTGACCTTGGGGAGTAGAGATAGAAGAAGAGTCGTTGGAAGACATAGTCCTGAAACAAAAATTTTAGGACGGCATAAGATACAAGAAATAAGAATCATAATAAGATATAGAATAGATAACGAAACAAGAATGTCGGTGAGGTGAAACCCAAACGAGTGGAAATCAAATGTAGAACTCCAAGTCACTCAAACAGAGTACAGTATTGTAACTATGCTGCGGTTCATAATTACAATCACATAACTCTACTAAGTCATCCAAAACTCTAGTGAATGGATCAAAATATGTAGTAGAACACACTATGTGAATCAAGATCAAGGATAACAAGTTTACAATCTAGACTGAAGGATGTCTCAGATTGTCAAGCCCTACACGGAAACTGCAATCCCAATCGTAGAAAAACCTGGCTCTGATACCATCAAAACCATGTCACGCCCCGCTTCCTAAAATACAGAATACAAGGGGTTGACAAGGCCAGCCATGCTCCTACGATCGAGAAAATATCCTGCCGTAGTCACACTTCGGCTTCTAGCTTTACGTGGTAATCAGCAATCAATGCACAGGTAATGAGAAATGCAGTCAGTAAATCAAATCAAATACGAAGAACTAACCAGATAGAGATCAAGGAAGTATAGCTCTGGATCGCTGATCAAAATCTCCACAGTGTCCTCGAGGTACGTCAGGTCCTGGTCCAAGCTAGATCCACTTCTCACTCTGAGCATGCATACTCAGGTCGTCAGAGCGACACGATAGCAATATATGTATATGTATAGATACAAATGTGAACACGTACAATAATGATAAATATGAAACAGTAAGCATGGAATAATGACGTGAGCATGGAGTAGCCAATACAGATAGATAATAGAGCAGATAAACAGTAAAGCAGTGAACAATATGGCAGGTATATTGAATCGGTAAGCAATGGATGTCAATATCACTAGCCCTATCAGTCTCTAAGTCTCACTGTCCAGTTCGTTAGACCTATCGTCAGTCCAAGTGTGAGAGTCAACCACTCGTGAGTATCCCCTACCCAAAGGTAGGACCCAAGGACAAGGGAACACGGGCCCGAGTCGCTCGCTAATAATCAGTAATATCCCCATATATCTCCAGAATCGCTGTTTGTGCCGGCAATGGGACTCCCGAGATTCTGTTGAACTCACACTCAAACTACCCCACACCCCGTAGTCTACATCAAACACCAACCATAAACTCAAATACCAGTCGGTCCATGACAAGTCTATGCGAGAACTGGAGACAGGATCTCCACCAAGCATGTCTCGACTGATACCCAAAATAAATGGACAGTGTTTGGTGCCTTACCTATGACACCCATATAAGTACATCCATAATCGTCCCATACCAATTATAGTTACACTTATACATGTCCCATAGACGTCGACAATGCAATATATCAATAGGGTCCGCTGATTGTGTACAAGTACGTGTCACTTCCACTTATTCATTCATGCTTAACACTAACGTACTTGTCACAATCAAACACTAATACCTAACACTGGGTAATGCACATGATCATTAGGTTACCAATGCAATGACATTTATATGATGTGATGAGAATACAATAATTAAGGCATGATTAAGATATCATCAGTCAGTGTCCTACCACTTGCATAATTTATTATAGCTCATACATGCAGAATTAAGTGAAACAATGTAAAGGGAGTACACATTATGTTTAATCATCTATCCATCAAAATCGGTTTCGCGTCAAACGGGTTTCAGGTTTGCTAGTTATGACCATTTCATTTCAAGTGTTCACTGCTGGAAATCCGGTTTCAGAATCGGAAGTCCGTTCCGTAACACGCTTTAATCCCAGTTGAGATAGTAATTATGCGACGCTATAGTTGAACAATATTTAGGGTCATTAGTTAGGTTTCCTCCGCAATTGGAAGATCAGTAATATCTTATATCAACAGGGAGTTATAGTCAGGTTAAGGTTGATGTGTAAAATCTGTTACAGCAAGATTCAGCAGAACATACCGACATTACAAAATGCGTTAAAAATATCATACAGTTGAGGAATCCAGTGAGACTAGTGGGATAAGGAAGCTAACTCAATTATATTCGTAACGATATAGGGTTCCGCACATTTCCTCATTGGTGCAAGGATATTCAGTGGATTAAAACAGGGGTTATCTGGAATCACTGCTCTGGACTGCAGTCCAGAATCGTGATTCACCGTAGTTTTCTCTATCGTAACTAGTTCAACATTTAAATATCAATTATAGGGTTCTGTATCTTATTCCGTTGGTTTCTATACGAGCCATTGAACACCAATATCCGACTTGTAAAAGATTTAATATGAATTTAACGGTCTAGTATGCTCAGGAAATTCAGGTTTCATACCGACTATCGGGAGCAGCATTACATAGATGAAACGATCGTAGTTTCCAATTAAATTTCTACAGCATATCGGTAAACAATAGGCGGGTTTAATGATCACAAGTTCCGCAATTTAAAGACAAGTTTTCATTTAAGGTTATGCATCAAAGTCTAGATTTAAGCATTCGGTTCGCAGTCGAACATCCGTTTCATTTAACTAGACAAGCACTATTGGATTCCACTATTTCCATACGATGTTATCGCTAGATTTTAGACTAAATTGTGACCGAAATCAATATTACTAGAATTAATACGGTTTACCATTTAAAACACTGCGGTAATTTTTGTGTGAACATAAACATATATATAGATCTATTCATTACTGTAGTATGTAAGCAAGTGGAGAGCACTTGCCTCGATCGACGTGGAAAGGTGGCGACGAGTCTGGCACAGTGATGGAAAGCGGAAGCAATGATACGACGGCGTCTTTGGTTCTTCGATGATCGGGTTCGGCTTGAACAGTGATCGGCTGCGGCTAAGGCTCGAGTGCAGCGGAGAGGGGCTAAAGCTTGACGTCTTGACCGCGGTGGTCCATACGGCGGCAGCTTGGAAGGTGGCTGGCAGCGAGCTCAGGGGTGAGCCCGGTGTGGTGATGAAGATGGTGTCAGGGGAGGTCGCACGGTGGTTGGAGGTGGCAGGCGGCCGTGGAGGGGTTCGTTGACGGTAGCGGCTCGGCGATGCACGGGGGTCTCGTCATGGAGGGGCGGCGTGTGTCGACGGTGGTTGCAGCGCGGTGCTCGGGAAGAGGGTGGTGCTGAGTTGGAGGGGTAGGCGAGGAGGTGAAGAGGAGGTCGGTGGTGACGGGTTTTCCCGGCGAGAGTGAGGTTGCCGGCGATGGGGATGGGTTTCTTGATGTCGGGGAAAGTTGGTTAGGTCGTCGAGAAGGGGAAAGAGGTCTCGGGTGAGGAGGAGAAGAGGGTGAGGTTGAGAGGGTGACGGTGATGGTGAGGGGGCGGCGACGGGACAGCGACGACGAAGGCATGGGCTAAGCTATGGGTTGGTGCTCGCAGGGGGAGCGTGAGGAATGAGGGAGGGTGAGGGAGAGTTGCGAGAGAGAGAGGGGAGCGAGATGGAGACGGGGTCGAGGGAGGCTTTACGAGCGTGCGCGTGTGGGGTCGTGGGGGATGTGGGGTGCGAAGGAGGTTGGCGCGACGTGGGAAGAAGGAAAGAAAGAAGCGGGAAAGAAAACATGGGGGAGAAGGAGGGTGAAGCGGATCGGGTTGGGGAGTCGGGTCGGGTTTGGGTGGGCCGGGGCTGAAAATAAAAGGGAATTAGAAGTAAGTTTTGGGTTCAATGGGCCGGGGTTCGGGCTAAAAGAAAAGAAAGGGAAAAGGAAAAGTAGTTGGGCTGGGCTGGGGAAATAAGAAATGGGAAAATAAAAGAAATAAGTAATAGGATTTGGGTTTAGGGTTTCAAGACAAATAAAATAATTATAAATATAATTAAATAGATTTTGCAAGTAACACTTTATAAAAAAAAATACGGATACCGGTGTACAAAAGAACTGGGTATTACACGAGTGCTTCGCTTTTTCGAACGATTTTGAAGAATCACCACCCGAGTTTCAGTCCTTTGAATTTTCGGATGAGTTAGTTGAACCATCCGACTCGGTTGCTTACACTTGCTTCGAACCATTGTTGGAATCCTTCGAGTTTGAGACAGTTTCACCAATTTTACCTTCAATTGTTTCGCCTCAAAAACTCCAACTCAAGCTATTGCCATCTCACCTTAAATACGCCTACTTAGGTGAGAATGAGACCCTTTCTGTTATCATATGGTATCTCTAGCTCCCGAGCAAGAGAAAACCCTTTTAACGAACTTACAAAATAATCGGCAAGCGTTTGGCTGGACTATGGCGGACATCAAGGTGATTAGTCCCCTCATAGTTGAACATCATATTCATATGATGGATGATGTCAAGCCAGTAAGGGATCCACAGAGATGCCTCAACCCTATAATGAAGGAGGCTGTTAAAAAGGAGATTGTAAAATGTCTAGATAGTGGTATCATTTACCCTATCTCTGATAGCCAGTAGGTTAGCCCCATTCACATTGTCCCAAAGAAATCGGGCATAACGGTCATAACTAATGAGGCGAATGAGTTAATACCTACTCGTACCCAAACGGTGTAGCGAGTATGCATCGATTATAGAAAACTCAACGCCATGACACGGAAAGACCACTTTCCATTACCTTTCATTGACCAAATGCTAGAACGATTGGCTGGGTATGAATTTTACTGCTTTTTGGATGGCTACTCCGACTATAATCAAGTTCCCATCGCCGAAAAGGACTAAGACAAGACCACATTCACTTGTCCCTTCGGTACATTCGCTTACCGTCGCATGCCCTTTGGTTTATGCAATGGACCCGCTACTTTCCAACGGTGTATGATGGGCATTTTTTCAGACATGGTGGAAAAATTCTTGGAGATTTTTATGGATGACTTCTCCATTTTCGGCGACTCCTTTGACGAGTGTTTACTACATTTAGATACAGTTCTTACCCGATGTAGAGATAAGAACCTCACTTTAAATTAGGAGAAATGCCACTTTATGGTACGAGAAGGTATTGTCTTAGGACATATCATCTCGCAAAATGGTATTGAGGTAGATAAAGCTAAGATTGAAGTCATTTCCAATCTTCCTCCTCCCAAGTGCGTCAAAGACATCCGAGCCTTCCTTGGCCATGCCCGTTTCTATAGACGGTTCATCAAGGATTTTAGCAAGATAGCTAGACCCTTGACTCTTTTGTTGGCCAAGGAAACCACTTTTGATTTTGACTCAACCTGCATGAAGGCGTTCGAGTCGTTGAAAAATTCACTCATTTCCACTCCCATTCTTTCATCTCCCGACTGGACGCATCCATTTGAAATTATGTGCGATGCATCTGATTTTTCCATTGGTGCTGTCCTTGGACAGCACATTAATAAGATGCCACATGTAATTTATTATGCTAGCCGAATCTTAAACGAGGCCCAATTGAATTACACAACAACTGAAAAAGAATTCTTAGCTGTTGTGTTTGCACTAGAAAAGTTCAGGCCCTATTTAATCGGCTCTCCAGTCATCGTTTACACGGACCACTCAGCTCTTTGCCATTTTTTTGCGAAAAAGGATGCTAAATCTCGGCTGATACGTTGGATCCTCTTTCTACAAGAGTTTCACATTGTCATAAGAGACAAGAGAGGATGCAAAAATGTAGTCGCCGACCACCTTTCACGACTTCTTTCTTCTCCTACACTTCAAATTCCTATTAAAGACGTTTTTCCAGATGAGCAGCTCTTAACTGTGTCATGCGAACCTTGGTTCGCAGATATCGTAAATTATTTGGCCACCGGACTGATACCAAACGATTGGTCGAATCAGGACAGACCCCGATTCCTGTCCCAAGTAAAACATTTTTACTGGGATGAACCGTATCTCTTCAAATACTGTTCCGACCAAATCATTCGTCGGTGTGTCCCCGACAACGAATTTAAGAGCGTGCTGTCATTCTGCCACAATCAAGCGTGTGGCGGGCATTTTGGCCCCAAAAAGGCAGCAGAAAAAATCTTGCAGTATGGTTTCTACTAGCCACGACTTTTTAAAGATGCATATGAGTACTGCAAGACATGCTCCCGGTGCCAACACTAGGGTCGGATATCTCAGAGAAATGAAATGCCGCTCCAAACAATTTTGGTTGTTGAAATTTTTGATGTTTGGGGGATAGACTTTATGGGACCATTTCCCAACTTTTTTGGGAACATGTATATTCTTCTCGCTGTTGACTATGTTTCCAAATGGGTCGAGGCTGTGCCCAGCCGAACTAATGACAACAAGGTTGTTGTTAGATTTCTCAAAGAAAACATTTTTTCTCGGTTTGGACATCCTCACGCGATTATCAGTGATAATGGATCTCACTTTTGTAATAGGATTTTCGAGTCCTTAATGCGGAAATACTCCATTACTCACAAACTGTCAACGTCCTATCATCTCCAAACTTGTGGGCAAGCCGAGATTTCGAATCGACAGATTAAACAGATATTGGAGAAAACGGTTTCCAAAAACTGTAAAGATTGGTCATCAAAACTTATTGATGCCCTTTAGGCATTCAGAACTGTCTATAAGACCGATCTTGGCATGTCTCCATATAGGCTTGTTTATGAAAGGCTTACCACCTTCCAGTTGAAATAGAGCACAAGATATTTTGCGCAATAAAAGAGTTGAATCTATCTTTGGGAGATGCGGACAGCAATAGAAAGCTGCAGTTGAACGAATTAAACGTGCTGCGGGATGAAGCCTATGAGAATGCAGTAGTTATTAAACACCGAACGAAGGTGTTCCACGATAAACACCTTATGCGCAAAACTTTCAAACCTGGTCAACAGGTTTTACTTTATGATACTCGGTTACATTTCCATCCCGGTAAGCTCAAATCTCGATATAAATGGCCATTTTTGATACGCACCGTATATCCGCACGGTGCGGTCGATCTAAAAGATCCAGAGAACGGTTCACTGTTTAAAGTAAACCGACATCGACTTAAACCATTCCTCACTGCGGACCCTTCGGAGGAGCTCCTGTTTTTGCAGGAGCCGATCTACATTGACTAATCTTCCTCCATTTACCCCTAAATTTCGATTATCTAGCCAAAACACCGTTTCAAACAAGTTTGGGGGTATGTATCATTTGTAATTATATAAAAATAAAATAAAAAAATTGAAAATTTGAAAATAAATTTTTTTTGGGTATTTTTATAAATTTCCATCTTTAATAAAATAAAAATAAAAATTTGCAAATAATTTCCTCTTTTTAAGAGGGGCTTTTTACAAATAACCCACACACTCCTCCTTAAATAAAACCCGACCCCTCTCTGTTTTCTTAACCCTAATTTTTCACCTCTCTACAAACCCTAGCCGCCGCTCATGTTTCTGCAGAGCAATCTCCCTGCGCCGCCGTGTTTCCGCCGCCGAAGCCCTATTATTGCCGCTGATCCGCTGCGCCCCTACATCTTCTTCCTCTGAAAATTTCAGAGGTGGTTCGATCTCTAAACTCCTCTCTGTTAAATTTTACTTTTAGATCTGCACTTTCTGTAATGGCATCGAAGATGCAATTAGAACGTGATTTTTCACAAATCTTTTCACACACAATTTACGGGAGTTATTTTCATGATGAAATCATACGGAGGGGGTGGAACTTTTTAATTTATAATCATCCCAATGCTTACGTTCTTCCAGATCTAGTCACTCATTTTTACGAGTGCATGGAGGAAGGCTGCCTTACACAATACGATTTTATCAAACTATTTTGGGGCGATAGGGAGATAATTATTGACAGAGACTTCATCCATGAAGTCACTTTAATCCCAAGTTTACCTGTTCATGACCAACCGCTTCAATTTGAAGATTGCATGCCCTTAATGGGTAATGACTGCTCGAGAGAACCTAGGAAGGGAATACAGGCTAGGACCCTTTTCGCCAATGTTTTAACCGTGTGCCGGTGGGCGCAAAACAACATTTTTGGTAGTTCACATAGTACCACATTTTTCACCCCGTCTCTTCATATCGTGCACACCCTAATGACTAAGAACCCTAGATTTGATATGTGCACGGTTTTGCTTTATTCAATTGGTGCTGGAAAAAGGGCCGCAAATTACCCATGCCCCATGTTAGTGATACAACTGTGTCGCTATTTCCTCCCTGTGGAGGAATTTGAATTCTACATACATGGAGGTATACCTATTAGGCCTCTCATTGAGGGCGTATCCACGTCCTATACCCGCTTGACGGATGTATGGTCACAAAAAGAACCGGCCGAACATGTACCAGTCAGGACACCCAGCTCCAGCTCGACCGCGAGTGATGAAGAGCTCACCCCTGCTGCGCAAGCGCGCTTACTTCGAAGAAACAAAAAGGGGATAGAAAGATTGCTTGGAATGATGACGCGGTATGAACAGCGTTTAACACAAGTAGAGCAGGGGATCAGAACCCTGCTAGCTAGAGAGGAGCGTTCCCGTTCACGCTCAAGGGGACAGCGAGGGCCTGAGCAGTGAGGGCACTGCTTTTGGTAAGTTTGGGAGATGAGGTGGTTTGTAAATAGTTATCATTGCGTTGCATATTTTAATTTTTGTATGTTTTTTTTTCTGCATTGCATCTTTATAAAAAAATTATAAAAATTAAAAAAAATGAAAAATAAAATTATAAAAATCAAATCAAATAAAAAAATTGAAATTTTTTAAAAATTATAAAAACTGAAAAATTCAATTTTGGCCATATTTGACTTAAGTTTGACAAGACGGTTAACTAGCTAAGAAAAACTAGATCCAAAACTTAGTAAATTAAAAACCCTAAAAATAATCTTTCTTAAAGTTTAACGGTAGAAAATATATGTCCTTGTAGTTTATTTAGAAATAGGCAAATTTTGAGTTCGGTTCTTAGGCTAAATCAAAATAAGGGAAAAATATTGAATTTTTTTTATTGAAGTGTAAGTCTGAAAAATAATTCCGAACCTTTAGTCTAAAGTCTGAAAGTATATACCCTACAACTCGCACATACACGCACCTTGAAACTTGGGATAGTAGAGGATACCTTGAAGTGCTCTTGTCTAATATCCTTAGTATGAGAAAAATTGAATAAAAGTATAAGTGTGAATAAAGAGATATAAAAAAAAATGAACACTGTTTTTGTAATTACTTAAGGCCGCGTAAAATAAAAAAATATATAGCGAGAGTGCTTTATCACCTAGTGCCTTAGACCAACTGGTTTGGGAGTCACTGCTAAAGCTTTAGGTATTACAAGACGAGAAATTACGCCTTAATGCGCAAACACATTTTGTAATCGGTCGTTAGTATCTCAAGAAGTATTAACGGTCGCATGAAGGATGTGTGAGCA
Organism: Agapanthus africanus; assembly: GCA_030015575.1. Classification (NCBI taxonomy): domain Eukaryota; kingdom Viridiplantae; phylum Streptophyta; class Magnoliopsida; order Asparagales; family Amaryllidaceae; genus Agapanthus; species Agapanthus africanus. The sequence continues at coordinate 799,800,336 of CM057340.1, forward strand.
ATTTCATCTAAAATTCACCAACTAAAAGTATTTTGGACGATGGATAAGAGTACGATAGCTTGAATTGAATTTCTAAGTGTAGGGGTGATACATACACACACGTAGGGATATATGATTGGGGTTTGGATGACAGATAGGAATGAAAAATAGAATTTATATCTTCAGTGGAGATGATAAAAATTCCTAAGTTGAGATGGAACCTTAGAAGGAAAATTCAAAAAATACTAAAAGCTAAATAAATTTACAGAACATATACAATCTTAAGTTAAATGATAAGTGAGTGTGAAAAATACGGGTTGATGATTTCTAAGTTGAAGATAATAGAATTTCTTGCTAGAACACTAAATTGAAGAATGAAAGTCAATAGGCCAAATTGATCGGATTTTGTGGGTAGTATCCGCTTAAAACCCTCAGGAGACAACACTCCTGCTACTAGGGACACCTAGAAGTTTAACGGCTTGTTGTACAAGCTCAGTGCAATCACGATTCCCTGCGAAAGTGAGGTTAGTTTTTTTCGAGAATAAATTGGTTTTGCTCGGGACGAGCAAAACATAAGTTTGGGGGTATTTGTTTATATCAGAATTTTGAATTATTATATTCCCCATTCTTAATCATATTGAAAATAAATAGGTGCTTTTGATCCATGTCTGCTAAATAGTTGCAGGTTACAGGTTCTCAGAACAATACAGTGAAAATAGTGAAAAGACGCTACAAATGTGAGACTACGACCAACAAATAGATGAATCTGCAAGATGCCGCCTGCAGATCAATGAATAGTTCGATTGCACAACGTATAAGGGTAGCACAAGATTCAAGACTTCAACATGAAGCTAACGGTAAAATTCCACAACATTCTGCACTGTGGAAATCTAGAAGAACATAGAAGATATTCTGAGAAACCAAGTGAAGAAAACAGATGGAAAAAGCAACTTGAAGCATCACAGAAAAACATAGCCCAAGAGCGTATCAAACGGCCGCGGATCCGCGGCCGTGCAGAGCCCGTGTCGGTGCGTGTCGGTGGGAGTTGGTGCATTGACCCGGTTTTCTTAGGGTAGTATTGTAATTTCAAATATGGATCAGATGTAAATCCTAGGGTTTCTCCTATCTATAAATAGGAAAGCCTACAGCTCTTTTGAAGCATGCCTCTTTTTAATTCTAGATTAAAATTTTTCATTCCATTGTAATCGTCAAAGAGTGCATCAATAAAGTAAGTTAGTTTCTTTTTATCTCGTGTTCTTAATTGCAATTTTATTTCTCTGCATTTTTCATATCTGTCTTTTATTATCTGCACGTTAATTAGATAATTAGAAAGAAAAATAAAAAAATGAATTCCATTGTTAATCCCCTAATGAGTGAGTAGTTCCTCACTTGTTAGGGTTAGGATTGGGTAGGTTTGAGAGATGGAAATCTCTCACTCCTTTCTTGCCCTCATAACTTTATAAATTAGGACTCTATGTAAAACAACTAACCACCGCTCACTACGGCACCCTATCTTACGAGATAGCGGTGATTCCCTAGTTAGACCGGTAGTGATTGATTTACAAAGAGGTTAGGGATAAGAGTTAAGAAAGGACGGACAATGACCAAAGGGAAGAAACTACGTTTCTTCCTAGTCGTGCTAATCCCCTTTGTTAACTATTACCTTAATACTTAAGTTCTTAATTAGGGCAAAGAAAGCGGTGAGTAGAATTAACTTTCCAAACTAACCTAATCCTAACCCTAGCAAGGTTTTAATCCAAATCAATTTCAATTTCAGTTTTTATAAAAATTAAAACCTACCACAAATAGGAATTGACTCATTAGAACAATAAGAAAAAACATGATTTCCCTGTGGACCGACTCGTACTCAACCGGCTAGCTACCAAGCGACACTGTCTTGATTGCGGTATATTCTATTCATTGATTTCAAAACGCATACGCACAAAAGAACATATCAATCATATGCAAAGATGAGCAAGTGCGAGTTTTGGCGGGAAGAAGTGAAGTTTTTGTTAGTTATATGTATGCCCTAGAGGCCATTACTGTACATACGATGTATATTGTAGTGGATGCTTGGACATATATAGGGAGGACTTTCTTGCTCGACATGATAGTATGCTACTTGGTTACTCTTTATCTTAACATGTACTCTGATTGTCTCTATGCCACATGTTGATAAAGCCCTTAGGATAAGTACTTGACTACTAGGACTATGATGCAGATCATACTAGTGGGGATAGTGTAGTCACCAAGTACATCCTTCAAATGTTCCTAGTCGTGGGAGTACCGAGACAGAGCATCGATACTCCAGAGTAGACTAGCGTATGCGCTTCTTGACCCATATAATGGGCGATGGATGATCCCATATCCATTGGTGTTTGACATCAGAGAAGGTATATGGGTGCTCAGTGCAGACTGGGTACACTGGACGGACTCGCCGAGAACTCCCAGATGGTATTATACCTCACGTCAAACGGCAGTTCTCTGGTGACACTGGTACAGGTTAATCTGTAGACCCGAGATCGTCATAGATTCTTGTGTGATTCCCACTGTGCTTTGATTTCCATCATACCACGTCCAAGAGGGCGTGTAAAACGGTGGCTTTTGGGTACAATCCCGAATCACATGGAGGCAATGAGCGATAGGAGGGGTTTCGTCTCTCCCGGTATAGGGAGTTGATGTTGCGCAGTGTTTGATTGGCTATAACTGGAAATCCCTGGCCAGGGTTGCTGAGATTTACTGGTAAGTCTTATCAGTAGTTTCTCAAACTGTTATGGACCTCATATCGACACGACTTATCAAGCTACTGGGGTCTGACGTTTACCACCCCTAGGTGAGATATGCGACATATCAGACGAAGAGACCAGACTGTACGGGAGTGTTACTGATTGGATTCACAGGAGAATGGACATGCTTGCTTGTTGATCTTCTGATTGCTTACTACCTGGGTGGGTGTTACATTTAGCTGACCGCTTGCAGCTTGTGGGTGTTTGATATGATCATCACCTACTACCGGCGTATTGACGATTCTTTAGAGTCCTACACAGAGGTTTCCTGGCTCAGGCAAAACGGAGTAGGGGAACATATGTGATATGTGTGGGACCGAGAATAATATGTGTATGCGATACCGTATTAGATTCTCGCGATATGTGATATCGGCCGGGTATATGTGATATAGCCGGGTCATCGGATCAAGTGTTGATTCGATGAACCGATACAGATTATATTAGTCGGTTTTTGTGAAATAGCCGGATTATCGGATCAAGTGTTGATTCGATAATTTAATGTATAATTATATATTTGATATATTAAATTACATTAACAAGTATAAGCTCACTTAAAAATTCTTTTTCTCACTCGGGTAATACATTAATATATATGTGATATATGTTAATTGTATTATTTTATTTTGTTATAATAAATATTGTATATGTGATATATAATATTGTAACAAGTTAGGGTTATAAATGCAACATGTTTTGTGGAGTTTAAATATGGTTAGGGTTTGGATTAGGGTTAAGCTTGCATGAAGCTTTCAAGAAGCTTCTTGAAGCTTTGACTTTGACTTGTGATATTTTGCATAGATATTTCTTTAACCCAACCCAACCCAGCCCTTTACCATAGTTATTTCTTTACAAGGGTTAAGTTTATATTCTTAACCCATGGTTGCAATTCTAAGCTCACACTTGATTTCATTATTCATCACAAAAATGTTTTTGTTCTTCTTCTTCTTCTTTTTTTGATGAAAAGCTTTCTAGCTTTTTCATATGTGATGAAAATGAGTGAGAAATTGAAAACAAATGAGAGCTAAATTCCTACTTCATCATCCTCATCTATTCTTGCCACTTAGATTAGGGTGTTTGCTTTGCTAATACTTGATTAGCAAAGCAAGAGCTTGGGTTTGAGTTTCTTCAAGGTAGATCATCTTTGTTATTGAAGATCGGAAGCAAGCTTGCATCTTTCTCTTCATGGAGCCTCTCTAGAGTCCGGGTACTTGATGATCGCAACGAAAGAACCTCAACATGGAGCTTATGAAGTGAAGGAACGGACTACAAAGGTTGTAATCCCAAACTCTTAGAAGTAAAGTTGTTTACTTGCTCTTTGTTTCACCTAATCTCTAGTGTAAGATCTTGGTTAGGGTTGTTCGGCACATGAAAAATTTGATTTTGGCATGGTTGATGCCTTGTAGAACCTTGTTCTAGTGCCTAGTAACCCTACAGTGGTATCAGAGCCAAGCTAGAGTTTTAGGCGTTGTCTAGACGAAGTTTAAAGTCCGATCGAATCTCGAAACGTCGATATACACCCTCTCTCTGGAAATTTTTTAAAATGTTGATTTTTTCTGTATTAAAAATACTCAGAAAATTAAGCAGGGAATTATAAGAATTACTATGAAGTACGGACCCATGAACCCTTCAAGAGACCGCGGAAACGCGGCCAAACCATGCGTTTGGCGGCGGTTCCACGGCCAACTTAAGGTGTCAGGGGATAATACTTCAGGGTATGTTCTTGGGTACTTTTGCATACTTCTGGGAATTTTTAATTCTACTCAAGTGTTGAGTTTTCTGGAGATCTTTTGTATTCGTTGATTCTATCGGAAAGTTTAACTTCGTTTAAGTTTTTCCAGGTAATTTAGAACGTGTTAAAAAGTTCGAGCGGATATCAATAACTCACTTTTTCCCCTGTCGGAAAATTTCCAAGTGTTGGATTTTTCCTTAGTTAAAGAACGTTCAAAGTCGTGCAAGTAACGCGGTGGTCCCTCTAGAAGAACACAAACCTTAACTCGATTATGTGACCGTCTTAATCACCTCTAAACCTTATGGTTTGGGGCAGTACGGCGTTGCCACATGTGAGGTGTTGGTTTGACCCTTCTACGGCTGGACCATTGGTACTGTGGCATGTGATGGATGCTTTTAAACTAATTTCAAGTGTTGAGAACTATTTGGGAAATCTTAGGTGTTTGTTTATTCGATCAGAAAGTTTAACATTGTCTATTTATCTGGAATGTGATGCAATATTTGGAATCCACAAGTAGTTATGAGATAACTAATTTGAATGTTATAAATCTAGCAGTTTTTAGTCTCATTTGATCGGTTGCCACGGGATTTTGATGTGATCAAAAGTCCGTCGCAATCACGTAGCGTACGCGGATACTCGCCGGGTAAACTTAATAGATACCCACGCCCCATATCCCCGACCAAGTGACTGTAGGAGAACCTCGTCGCCAAAAGCATCCGTTCGGGTGCTCACGGCAGCGGTGTTCCGCCTGAGTGCAATCCGTCGACGGCATCCGGGGGTGCGGCCGTCTACTAAATTTTTCGATGAGCATTCAATCAGGATGTCGGGAATCTTGTTGAATTGCCCGACTAGATATTGAAAAATGTTTTCGAGATCGAGACTAAAATGCAGGGTTTATAATTGTTAGGCATGCGATGTCTAAGGAATTCATTTGGTTAGGCATGAGATATCTAAGGAGGTTGCGGATTCCAACTGTTGTAGTTTTACACTTTCTTTTCTGCGACCGTAAGTGTAATATGTGGTGTATCGCCGGTTTCGTTGCTATACATCAACGACAATTAGGATACGCATATTTACTTACGTTGATGATATGAGATATTATGTGTTGTTGTGATATGTTATATTGGATCGTCGTGTTCTGAATAGCCGGGGGTTTTATGTGAGATGAGAGTTTTTCATTTTCATTCATGTAAAATTCATTGTATGTAATATTTTTTTATTGGGGCACTTCTGGGTTGAGGATGATGTCACCATTGTATATTATTTACTTTTCCGTATTAGGTAGACCCAAGGCGGGGAGCACAAGTAACCGGGTTCTAGGGTCCAGACCATCTCGAGGAGTCGAGACCAGGTCTCCTAACCCTAGAATTGGCAGTGTTGCTTGCTGCTCTCGTATGGGTCTAGGGATGTGGGTTTAGCTATTCATTGCGACCGTGGAATCCGTGTTTTATGCAGGCTCGATATAAAACACGGACGTTCTAGTATATCCAATATTTCATATATTATCTTCTGCTGTAATGTTCTGTGATGAGATCATATTACTGCCTGAGACGAATGTTTATATTATATATATGAGATATATATTATATTGTTGATTTCGTTTCATAACTGATGCTTGGGAAGCACAATAAAATGAGACTTCATTAATGAGATTAATGAAATAAAAGAAACCTAAAGATGTTGTAGAAACTTGTTAAAAAAACTGGTAGCTCTAGTTCTTGTTTTGCATAGCGGTATTCCTTATAGAATATCCAGCACCTTATTCGATAAGGAAAGAGCCGAGATCCCTTCACCGGGAGTGACCTCTTTAGCGAAACTAGCAGATGCTACAAACTCGGTTTGTCTTTTGATTGTTTTTATAGTTTTTGCTTTGCATAGCGATATTTGTGAAATATCCTGCACCTTATTCGATGAGGAAAGAGCCGAAATCCCTTCAACGGGAGTGACCTCTTTAGCAAAACTAGAAAAGGCCTCAAAAGCATTCCATTAAAAATCACTCGATTCTACAACGATATCAACGCAAAGGGTTTTCTTAAAAACCTATCATAGCCCTCCGTCATTTCAGATAAGTTGTATTTAGTATTCGTGCTGCGTTTGTTGGCCTTTGTCAAGGCGTAGTGTGCGGTAGCTGATTACTGCTTATCTATATAAGCATATGATGTCATTGAGTTAGGGTAGTCGTGCGACCTTGTTGGCCTTTGTCAAGGATCGTGCGGGTAGGTTTAATTCAATCAGGAAATGACGGTTGAACTTGATTAGCATCCTATGGTTTGTTGGCCTTTGTCAAGATCATAGGAGGTTAGGGGTAAAATATTATCAGGAATTTCAAGTGTTGAAATTTGCAATGAGATTGCATACCTTCTATGAGATAGTTGGATCCCGATACCCACTGCGAGTAAGAGTTACTCCTGAGAGAGTTTTACACATTATAATTAGCCGATCAAGTAGGTGTCTAGAAAGGTGTCAACGGGGTTACGCCCCTGGGAAAATGAGGTTTATTTTAATTAAGTCCGTGCGAAAGCGCGGGGAACCTCCCTCAAAGTACCGGCACTGGCCTGGCTGAAAGATTGGCGAACTTGTAGAGTGTAATTAATCCCGGCTAGTCTTTCCTTTTAGGGTTTGAAGGAAGATTTGACTAAAACAGTGGGAGACATCCTGATTAGATATATTAATAACCAATCTAATCTTGCAAGAGCATACGCTGAGTGTTTTCTTCTATCTCTCTCCAGGTAGCGACCATGTCACGCCTTAAATCAAGATAATAATACGGATGTATTGACCGAACCCGCTTGTTATACTGCGCTAAGGAACGTTGGTCCCGCTCCAACTTATAATTGTTATAAGACCGAGCAGGAAATAGGGGATTACCAGAATTCCTGTGCCGCCCAAACGAAGAAAGTACATGCTGATGCATCTTCTTCGGGTGTGTTCATTACCGAGAACTGTTTCTTAGTATCATTTACGTCCTGTGTATGAGATACCGGATCAGGATCCCGCAAATGTAATTTGTTACATGGGCTACAGAGAGGTAGAGAACTGAGAACGGGTGATAAGTTTCAAGAGTTGGAAATGATGCAAGTGTTGCAGCCAAGTCTGTTGGCAGTTATCATCCTGTATTACCAGAATACATTGATTCTGAATGAATGTTATTAGATACCGAACCTGATATACAACATCATATCAAGCTCTTTATTAGTAAAGAAGGATATAATTTTGTATTGTTGGATAATGTTTTGAACATTTCCTATATCAAGAGTTGATCGGTTCAGTCACGTTATCTAAAAGCACAAACATTCTAAATCAAACCACAGTTCTTAACGTACAGAACACACACAAGAGGAAGAGTTCAGAAATGAACGAATCCTTCTTGAGGCATTATTGACTAGGTCATATCAATGCGACCCGACTAGCTGTAGTTACATAAAGATGCATATTTAAATTAGTTTGGATTTACATCTTGTAAAACTTGCCAGTCATGTCATAAAGATAAGATGACCACAACTCCGTTTTTTGGAAACAGAGAAAGAGTTAGTGAACTCTTGGGATTGATACATGATGATGTATGATAGTCCCATGTCTACATATGCCAGGATATATTCTTTGTACTTCATTACATTCACTGATGATCTCTCAAGATTCAGACATATGTTCCTGTTGAAACACAAGTCCGAACCTTTTGAGATATTCACAGAATATAAGTTAGAAGTAGAGAACCAAAAACGGGTAAAAGTATTATGTCCTTTGATGTGATCAAGGATGAGAATACTTGAGCACGGAATTCCTGGACTATTCTAAAGGATAATGAGATTCTCTCTCAGCATTACTTCTCCGAATACACCACAGCACCTTGGTGTATCGGGGCGGAGCAATCACACCCTATGTGATATGGTGTGCTCTATGATGAGTACTACCGGGTAGCCTATTTTCTTTTGGGATGATGCATTTGAGAAATTGCATACCTACTGAATTGGGTTCCAACTAAATCAGATGCCTACCATTCCATATGTGATATGGTATGGGAAGAGCCCATCTCTTAAAGATGTTAAGATTTGGGGTTGTCCGGCCTATGTCAAAAGCAAAATCCGGACAAGCTTAAGACAAGGATAGTTCTGTGGAAGTTTGTTGGATATCCCAAGCATTAGCAAGGGAATATCTTCTACCAAACTGAGGAACAAAAGATGTTTTGTTTTCTCAGCATGCCACCTTTTTTGAGAAAAAGGGAATTTCTTGTGAAGAAATTAGTGGTCATAAGGTAGAACTGGAAGGAGTTCCAGCTATACAAACTGCAGTTGATGATTTGGTAAACCCGGAGGATTCAATAGTTTCCAACGAACCTTAGCCTCTCCGCCGATCTGGTAGGGTTCCTCATCCACATGAGAGATACTTCGGTTTCTCTATGACAGTGGGAGCGGGGATTGCATCATGAGATGATGACCCAACTAGTTTCGAGCAGGCCATCAAGAGTGGGGACTCTGTGAGAATGGCTGGATGCTTAGCGATCTGAGATGGAATCCTTATACACCAACAAAGTATGGACTTTGGTTGTTTTATCTGAAGGGTTAAATCCCCATCAGGAGCAAGTATATCTTGAGAAGATTACTTGGTGTACATGGAAAAGTTGAGACTTTCATAGCTATGCTTAAGTCCATCCAGATCCTACTTACCACGGCTACATACCATGACTACGATATCTGGTGGTTGGGTGTCATGACTGCTTTTCTAAATATTGATTTGGAAGAAAGCATCTATAAGTACACAGCCAGAGGGCTTCGTAGACAATAGGAGCAGCGGAAACGTGTACAAGATGTTTTATGCGATAAATCAGGCATCGCGGAGTTGGAACGTCTGTTTTGATGGTGGTCGAAGAGTTTGACTTCATCAAAATGGTAGATGAACCTTGTACATACAAAAAGGTAGTGGTGAGTATGGTGGTGATCCTCGTATAGTACGTGGATGACATACTCTTGATAGGGAAGGAGTTTCCTATACTATGCTTGTTAGTGTATATGCCCTAGAGGCCATTACTGTATCATACTAGTTTGTATATTACTTAATGGAAGCTTGGGATATTCACCTGTATATACAATCTTGCTTAAAATAGTAGTATGCTACTTGGTTTGTTTCTACTTCAATGTGTACATGCGTTTATTTTAGTATATCACCTATACACATTAGTGGAGCCCTTAGGATCTTTGCTTGACTACCAGCGTTGTGATGGCAGTCACACTAGTGGGGCTGGGTAATCTATAAGCACATCCTTATGCAGGTCCCTAGTCGCAGGACTATCGAGACAGGGCATCGATACTCCAGAGTAGACTAGCGCATGCGATTCTCATCCCGTCCCACAGCCGTTGGTACGTCGTACTTGAGATAGTATGCGGGTGCTCGTTAGGTTATGAGTACACTGGACAGGACTCGTCGGGAACTGACTAGTTGGTATTATGCCTATCGTCAGTTATCAGTTCCCAGGTGACATGAGTACAGCTTAGTCCGCTGACTTGACACTGTCACTTCGCCTCGAGTATGTTCCCACTGTACTTTGATTACTACCCTACCACGGCTCAAAGGAGTCGTGCAAACAGGTAGTAGTTGGGTGCAGTCCCGAAGCACTTGGAGGTAGTGACGGTTAGACAGGATTCGTCTCTCCCGGTATTGGGGGTTGACATCGCGCTGTGTCTAGGAGAGCCATCACACGAGTAGTCCTGGCCAGGGCAAACGAGATATACTGGTAGGCTTCCAGTGTTATCTCAGGGTGTTTTGGGCTTCACTCCGATACGACTTGTACCGCTATTAGGGGACTGACGTTTACCGCCCCCTAGGCCCGCCATGCGATGTATCAGACGAACAGACCGGACTGTACGGAGAATGTCACATTCAGGCTCAGTAGGAGTTCAGATGGGTTTCGCCTCGTCAGTCTTCTTGTCGGCATCTACCTGGGGACCGTTACGCACAGCTAGTGCCGTTTGCGGTCTGTGGTTAAACCCACTGCCAGTGTAGTGTCAAGTCTTTAGAGTCCCACACAGAAAGCTATTCGTCTTTAGGCAAAAGAGTAGAGGTCGCATGGTTTTGCGACAGGTCGCATGGTTTTGCGACAGGGTTCGGTCACATCCGTGCACTTGTGCACGTACAGTGTCCGGACAGTTTACACTAGCGGGCTTTGGTTTAAGCCAGATCCTAGTGTACCTTTTGGGATTGGTTTTATCCAGTATGCATCCGTGTTCCTCGGAACGCGGATGCGGGTGTGTATGCACAGTTGACGAAGAGACAGAGGCAGAGGATTCTCATTAGGGTTGTTGACCGTTGACCGTTGACTATTGACTTTTTGCTCAGCCCTAATGAGAATATGATATATGATTAACAATTATATTAATTAAGTATTATGGTGACATGGTTGTTGAGGGGTTGACTTTGTTGACTTGTTGAATTTGTTGACTTGTTGACTTTGTTGACCGGTTGACTAGGCTTGACTAGTTGACCATCATGATAACAATAGCTATCATTTCATGGCAAAGACTTTTGCTTGCTTGCTCTCTTGTGCAAAATGAGTGCATGAAATGATATGGCTATTGTTGCTTAAACCATCACATAATACTTGATTGCTATGATGTGTTATGATGGTTATGGATTATGAGAGCCAAATGAGAAAAGTCTTCTCTCATTCTATCATTCTCATTCTCTCTCTTGTTCTTGAGCTCTCATCTTCCTCCTCTTGCTTTCCCTCTCTTCACTCTATGGTTCACTTGTCTCATGAGTTGAGAACCAAGAACCATAGATAAAATCCCATACAAACTCTTCTCTACTCACTCTAGTTCACAAGGTTTAGCAAACCGAGTGAACTAGTTTCTTCAAAGTTCGAAGAAGGAGCCAAAGGTAGAAGCTTTCAGGTGGATCGATCTTCGGCGCAAGGAGACGACGGGGAGAAGCCGATTCGGACAGCTATCGAGTCTTGAAGACGAAGGAGTTCAAGAAAAGAAAGGTATAACCCCCCAACCGAGTAGTTAACAACTCCTAGTTAGGTTGTTAGTTAGATGTTTAACAAAGATCCGGGTTTTAAGTCCATGTTACCACCTCTAAGAAAATTGTTTTTTATCAAATTCCGCATGCCCGAAAGTACCGGGAGGTAGCATGGACTTACAATGCTCGGTAAATCTCCTCTTATCACAAAGATTCTCTATAGGATCAAGGTGATACCTCCTAAATCTTAGGTGATGGATCTATGAGATAGATCTAATTGGATGTTAGGATTCTCACTAGTTGTAGTGAGATGATATCAATCGATCCTGGAGAGAATCAGTGGAAAGGTTCCAGGGTGATAAGGACGACTGAATGTCAGTCGCAGGCATTGTCTTTACCCTTAGTGGAGGGACGGTATGTTGGAAGAGTTCTAAGCTAGGTACCGTGACTTACTAGACGATTAAAGGCAAGATACATCGTTACCAAGGATGCTACCAAAGAGGTAGTCTGGATATATTTTAGTTCATGAGATGAACTTCGTTCCTGCTATTGTGTGACAATGGAGTTATGGCTGATGCCTAGGAACCCCCGTCCCATCAGAGATCCAGACATATTCTTAGGCAGTATCGCCTGATCATGGAGATGGTTGATCTACAGGGAGATCGAGGTTAGGAGAGTAGACACAGAGGAAAACAGCTCGGATCCACTCACAAAGGCCTATTTCCCAGTAGAGACTTTTATGGGATGGTTGAGTATAAGATACTTCAACCACAGCTGATTGTTGGGTATGCGATACCACAACAGATGGCCCTAATGCAAGTGGGAGATTGTTAGTTATATATATACCCTAGAGGCCATTACTGTACATACGATGTATATTGTAGTGGATGCTTGGACATATATAGAGAGGACTTTCTTGCTCGACATGATAGTATGCTATATGGTTACTCTTTATCTTAACATGTACTTTGATTGTCTCCATACCATATGTTGATAAAGCCCTTAGGATGAGTACTTGATTACCAGGACTATGATGCAGATCATACTAGTGGGGACAGTATAGTCGCCAAGTACATCCTTCTAATGTTCCTAGTCGTGGGAGTACCGAGACAGGGCATCGATACTCCAGAGTAGACTAGCGTATGCGCTTCTTGACCCATATGATGGGCGATGGATGATCTCATATCCATTGGTGTTTGACATCAGAGAAGGTATACGGGTGCTCAGTGCAGACTGGGTACACTGGGCGGACTCGCCGAGAACTCCCAGATGGTATTATACCTCACGTCAGATGGTAGTTCTCTAGTGACACTGGTACAGGTTAGTCTGTAGACCCAAGATCGTCATAGAGTCTTATGTGATTCCCACTATGCTTTAATTTCCATCATACCACGTCCAAGAGGGCGTGCAAAACGGTGGCTTTTGGGTACAGTCCCGAATCACATGGAGGCAATGAGCGATAGGAGGGGTTTCGTCTCTCCCGGTATAGGGAGTTGATGTTGCGCAGTATTCGATTTGCTATAACTGGAAATCCCTGGCCAGGGTTGCTGAGATTTACTAGTAAGTGTTATCAGTAGTTTCTCAAACTGTTATGGACCTCATATCGACACGACTTATCAAGCTACTGGGGTCTGACGTTTACCACCCCTAGGCGAGATATGCGACATATCAGACGAAAAGATCGGACTGTACGGGAGTGTTACTGGTTGGATTCACAGGAGAATGTACAGGCTTGCTTGTTGATCTTCTGATTGCTCAATACGTGGGTGGCTGTTACGTTTAGCTGACCGCTTGCAGCTTGTGGGTGTTTGATATGATCATCACCTACTACCGGCGTATTGACGATTCTTTAGAGTCCTACACAGAGGTTTCCTGGCTCAGGCAAAACGGAGTAGGGGCACATATGCGATATGTGCGGGACCGAGAATAATACGTGTATTGGATACCGTATTAGATTCTCGCGATATGTGATATCGGCCAGGTATATGTGATATAGCCGGGTCATCGGATCAAGTGTTGATTCGATGAACTGATACAGATTATATTAGTCGGTTATTTATGAAATAGCCGGATTATTGGATCAAGTGTTGATTCGATAATTTAATGTATAATTATATATTTGATATATTAAATTACATTAACTAGTATAAGCTCACTTAAAGATTCTTTTTCTCACTCGGGTAATACATTGATATATATGTGATATATGTTAATTGTATTATTTTATTTTATTACAATAAATATTGTATATGTGATATATAATATTGCAACAAGTTAGGGTTATAAATGCAACATGTTTTGTGGAGTTTAAATATGGTTAGGGTTTGGATTAGGGTTAAGCTTGCATGAAGCTTTCAAGAAGTTTCTTGAAGGTTTGACTTTGACTTGTGATATTTTGCATAGATATTTCTTTAACCCAACCCAATCCTTTACCATAGTTATTTCTCTGCAAGGGTTAAGTTTATATTCTTAACCCATGGTTGCAATTCTAAGCTCACACTTGATTTCATTATTCATCACAAAAATGTTTTTGTTCTTCTTCTTCCTTTTTTGATGAAAAGCTTTCTATCTTTTTCATATGTGATGAAAATGAGTGAGAAATTGAAAACAAATGAGATCTAAATTCCTACTTCATCATCCTCATCTATTCTTGCTACTTAGATTAGGGTGTTTGCTTTGCTAATACTTGATTAGCAAAGCAAGAGCTTGGGTTTGAGTTTCTTCAAGGTAGATCATCTTTGTTATTGAAGATCGGAAGCAAGCTTGCATCTTTCTCTTCATGGAGCCTCTCTAGAGTCCGGGTACTTGATGATCGCAATGAAGGGACCTCAACATGGAGCTTATGAAGTGAAGGAACGGACTACAAAGTTTGTAATCCCAAACTCTTAGAAGTAAAGTTGTTTACTTGCTCTTTGTTTCGCCTAATCTCTAGTCTAAGATCTTAGTTAGGCTTGTTCGGCACATGAAAAATTTGATTTTGGCATGGTTGATACCTTGTAGAACCTTGTTCTAGTGCCTAGTAACCCTACAGTTTTTGGGGCATGTCGTATCCGGAGATGGAATCGTCATTGATCCTGAGAAGATTGTAGCAGTTCAAGATTGACCGATTCCGAAGAATGTAGCAGAGATCAGAAGTTTTTTTGGACTCGTCGGATATTACAGAAAGTTCATGGAAAATTTTGCTCGTTTGGCTGAGCCTTTGACCAAGCTTACGCGTAAGGAAGTACCGTTCGTATGGACGAATAAATGTGCATCATCTTTTGAGGCATTGAAGCAGAGGTTGATAACTGCTCCTATTTTGACCGTACCAGACGGTTCCGGAGGATTGGTGATTCACAGCGACCAATCTTGGAAAGGTTTGGGATGTGTTTTGATGCAGCATGGAAAGGTTATAGCTTACGCATCGCGACAGTTGATGACCCATGAGAAGAATTGCCCAACTCATGATTTCGAGCTTGCAGCAGTGATTTTTGCTTTGAAGATTTGGAGACACTACTTATTGGGCGAAAGGGTCGAAGTATTCACCGATCAGAAAAGCCTAAAGTATGTGATCACGTAGAAAGAGCTTAACATGAGGCAGCATAGATGGTTGGAGCAATGGGTAACTATGATCTTGATCTCAAGTACCATCCGGAGAAAGTTAATGTAGTGCCGGATGCGCCTAGTCGGTTGCCAGCAATTCGGATGTTGACTGCACAGAAGGAGCTTATTGAAGATTTTCGGAGATTCGAGTTGGAGATTGTGCTGCCTCATTCTTCGGGACAGTTGATGCAGCTGCAAGTACAGTCGTCGTTGATCGAGAGTATTAAAGCAGCACAGCCACATGATCCCAGATTGCAGAAGTTTCGAGAACAAGTTGAAGCGGGACTTCGAACGGACTTGTTGATTCATGAAGATGGTTCGTTGCGATGTGGTAGCCATTTGTGTGTACCGAAAGGAGGCATTCGTGAAGAAGTGATGAAGGAGGCGCACAGTTCCGCATATTCCGTACATCCAGGAGGCACGAAGATGTATAGTGATCTACGACAGCATTTCTGGTGGGAAGGCATGAAAAGGGGAGATTGCTCGCTTTGTAACGAAGTGCATGGTGTGTCAGCAAGTTAAGGCTGAAAATCAAAGGGTTGCTGGTTTTTTGCAACCACTTCCGGTTCCTCAGTGGATGTGGGAACACATAACCATGGATTTCGTGACAGCTTTACCGCGGAGTCCAAAGGGCAACAATGCAGTTTGGGTGATTGTTGATCGACTGACCAAGGCAGCTCATTTCATACCATTTCGAGTTGGTCAGTCAACGGAAGCTTTAGTAGAACAGTACATGCAGGAGATTGTGAGATTGCATGGAGTACCTGTGAGCATCATTTCCGATCGTGATACCCGATTCTTATCACACTTCTGGAAGAGCTTACAGGAAAGTTTGGGGACGCGATTGAAGTTTAGCACAGCTTATCATCCCCAGACAGATGTCCAGTCGGAGAGAACGATCCAAACTCTTAAAGACATGTTGAGAGCTTGCATGTTAGACTTCAAGGGTTCGTGGGAGGATCATCTACATTTGGTGGAGTTTTCGTACAATAACATCTTTCAGGCGACTATTCAGATGGCTCCATTCGAAGCATTGTATGGTCGCAAGTGTCGCTCACCCGCTTGTTGGGATGATGTTGGAGAACGAAGATTGTTTAGACCGGATTTGATCGTGCAAACAGTAGAGAAGGTTAATACTATCCGGAATCATATGAAGGCAGCACAAGATCGGCAGAAGAATTAGGCCAACATATCGAGAAGACCTTTAGAGTTCGCTGTTGGTGATCTGGTATTCTTGAAGATATCACCAACTAGAGGAGTGATTCGTTTTGGGAGTCGAATCAAGCTTAGTCCTTGATTCGCAGGGCCTTTCGAGATTTTGGAGCATGTTGGAAAAGTGGATTATCGGTTGGCTTTACCACCATCTTTGGCGAAAGTTCCTGACGTGTTTCATGTATCTCAACTTCGTAAGTATGTTCGAGATGGAACACACGTGCTGGATCATTCGGAGCTGGCTGTAAGAGAGGATTTGACCTTTGAGGAACGACCGATGTCGATTGTTGATCGAAGAGAAAAGGTCCTTAAGAACAAGGTTATCCCTCTCGTACTTATTTCTTGGGGAAATCTCTCGCATGGAGAATCGACTTGGGAACGTGAAGACGAGATTCGACAGAAGTTTCCACACCTATTCTTGTAGATTCTTGATTGTTTATTTTTTCTTGTTTTGGGGAATTTCGAGGACGAAATTCTTTTGTGGTTGGGTACAATGTAACACCCTAGTTCATTTATACATGTTCTAGTTCGAGTATTTCTTTATTTATGGTATTTTCCTGATTTATTGTGTTTTGGGTGCGAATAGTGTATTTGACATTTGTATTTGCATTCGACCCGACCCACTTGTTTGAAACCTGTCTTGATTCATGTTTATGATTTATCCTGACTTGATACGTGGACTCGTGCACTTTCATTTGCATATTAGCATTTTACCTGGCATCTGCATTTTTATATAACATTTAAGTCACATAAAATAGTTTAAAAATATATTACATAGCCTGCATGATACCCCTAACCCCGTGGTAGCATCCGCGCATCTTGTTCTCGTAATTTTCAGTTAAACGGACTTGTTTGGATGACTACATGCACGTACCTGCATCCGTTCTTGGGGGTATGCATTTTCGTTACCCGAACATTCATTTTTTTTATTTTGGTCGACATGTATATCTTTCGTATTTTAAAACCGAATTTTAGACCCAACCCGGGCATGTTTTGGACTATGTTTGTATTTACCAGAATATCAAAATTTATTTATATAATATTAATTTTATAAACTGATACAGATTAAAATTTATTTAACTAATAAAAGATTTTTTAAATTTAAATCTAAACTAATTTCCTAACAAACTAGCAACCCCTTTCTCTCTCTCTCCTCTGCATATATATATATTTATATATATTTTTTTTATTTTTTTTTCTTCTTTATTTAATACACAACCTCTTCTTCTTACTTCTTCTTCTTTCTTCTTTCTTTTTCTTGATCTTGTTTCTTGATTCCGGTGATCACCGCCGTAGCCGTGCTCGTCGCTGACGATCCGAGTGATCCAGTGAACGTACCTTGCCTGTGTGATCACCCTCTTGCATTTCCTGGACCCGTCCCGCGTGCCGCGTGTGCGTTGCGACGATTTACCGACGTCGGACGTGCCGTGTGTATCCGCCGCGTGATTCGATCAAGACAAGTTTATCTTGCTACATGCTATGATATATACTACATCCATATTAATAATAATATTTCATGTTTAGTATATTGTACATCCCCTGTTATAGTTTTACTGTTTTAAGACGTCCGTTTGCATCCGTACAATTTATTTCGTATCGAGTACATGAAAATTTATCTTGTTACATGCTAGATTACAATATATTGCACCCATTTGAATAATAACATCACATAATGTTTAGTTATGCATCCCACATTACCATTATACAGTTTTACTATCTTCGGACATCCGTATGCATCCATATCACTATTTACATATCTAGTCGCATGCTAATTCATCTTGCTACATGCTATGTATCTTATTTTACATCCATATGAATAAAAATATCACATGTTGATTGCACTGTACATCCATATTAAAGTTTTACCGTTTTCGGATACCCGTTTGCATCCATATCATTTAAAATATATATCGTCGTAATATTTCTTATTATTATCTTTAATTAGTTTATAATCTGCATTTTATAATGTTATACAAAATATAGTTTGAAAATATTATAGTTTACACATGAAACGTCGTTGCAAAGCGGATACGACAAATCTGAAATTTACTGTATACCTTACCTTATAAAATTCATTATAAATCATATAAAAATCATTAATATATATTCTTTAGTTCGTTACGAAGCTAACTTATAATACTATAACTCTATGAAACATTTACTTTCAAAATAAATTGTTTAAATAACGTAAAATGCAAATGAAAATATCTCTAAACTGCTGTCCAGGAAAATTCTAGCAGCAAACTTTCAATTTAGAATGTTCATGGCTTTTTGTAGGAACAACCTGAGATACTTATACTTATAAAAATGAAACCTTATTGAATTATATTTGTTTTGGTATAAGACACGTCCCTTTTGGAGAACGTTTGTTATTTTTAACCTATTTTACAAATCAGGATGACGCTGAATTTCTGAACGGAACTTTCTTGTGCATGGTTAATCAATACCACTTTTATAGTTATTAATCGGTTTGAATATGTTATCCATGTTAATATTATTATATCAATATCTATTTAATAAATAATAGTGCTTGTGTTTTAATATTCAGCAAATTTTACCGATTTACAGTTTTATAGTATCCGTCCGTATCCGTACGGTTTATTACATATCTAGTTGCTCGCCGAGACCATATTATTTCATGTTACTGTTGTAGTAACACTCATGATTAACAAAGTGCATCCTAATTAGTATTGGAACTGTAAATGTAACCTCTAATCGATATTTGTGCATCCATAACATTAATCTTATATTTATTCGCATACCATGTCATATTATTTCATTTTATTGTTATATTAATACTACATGCTTGATATTGTGTACCCTACATAGTCATGATGTAACCCTTGATCGATATTTGTACATCCATGCTTTCATTATACATACGTACTTTCATCCTGATTCAATACTTGCTACAGTTCGATTATGAGCAACCGTTTGATACCTATGCACTACTTGACATGACCTAATATATCTATACTACCTGACATGACCTAATATATCACTACTTGACATGTTACCTAATTCTGTTTCTAATGCCGACAATCCTGACATGTTGTCCCGATGGACATATCGTGTTGTCTGTATAGACAAACCTATTTCTGCTTGATCCTGTGTTGGCATTAGTTTCAGATTTATCAATACCTGACTTGAACACATAACTTGGGGGTATGGGGAAATCAATGATGAAACCTAACATATAACTCGACAATTCGATGCTTATACTAATCAGTTTTAGGGGCTATGCCAGCCCTGGGATGCTGCTGCTGACATCATTCATCTGTACATATTTCCTGTTTAGTGCCTAGCGGCATGTCTCGGTTTCAGCCCGAGAATCTGGACCGTGGTCCCGGGCATGCACGGGATACTATTGAGTTACATCGACGATTCATTAAATTGATTTCAAAGGCTTGAGAGTATTTAACCTAGTAGTTTAGTTCAAATTACTCACTGCACATCATATATGCTTTTTCCCTTCACTGTTCCTTATTCGTGTTACTGTTCTACTTTTATTACTGTTCATACTCATGCATGGATATCTCGCTATCCCCTGATTATATTATTGTTGATATTATGACGCACTGACGTCTGGGTTTTGCATGGCCCAGATCCTCTACCTTTGTCACAGGCTGATCAGGAGTATTTCCGCCGTCAGGCCAAGCAGTGAGGATCCTGTTAGTATCCAGTTAGTTTAGTTATTTCCGTACTTTCCAGATGTTACTGTTTATTTGATTTATTGCTTCCGCATATTATTTCTTGACTCGTTTATTCTGGCATATGGACATATACTAGATAGTTTATTTTACTTTCCTGTTCTTGATATCTTATAGACAGCCGTAATGTGACTGTGGAGGGATGTTTCCTATTCACAGGTAGCATGGTTGGATCCGTCACGTGCCGATTTTAGTGCACTCTGGGAAGCGGGGCGTGACAGGGTTTGTTTGGTATCAGAGCCATATGATTTAGGTTAATCGGGTTTGATTATTTTCGTAGTTGGGTATTGGACCCAATACACGAATTGGAAAACCCGTAATTAGGAACATTTTCTGCCACATTATTATCGTGATTCTTGAATCATATCTTTCTCTTGACCCTTTATCTTGACGATATGCAAACAACTTTGCATCTCTGCTCAAAACCTTTTGGTTCCCTATTGTTTCTCCCTATTTATTCTTTCGATTCTGATACTAGGATTTGGCGACTTGAACGGAGTTATGTGATTGTACCCATGAGCTGCAACATGGTTACAATACGGTACTCTATTTAAGTAACTTGGAGTCCTGGTCTTGATTCATTTCCTTGATTCATGGTCGTGAATTTTCCTTGGTTCTCTCAGTTTCATTGCTTACCAGTTCATGTTTTGCAGATTTCTTGGCGATCAATACCGGCAGCTATGATGTTGTCTTAGGAATGGATTTTCTCGGCACTTTCCACGCTCACATTGATTGTAGGGCAAAGAAAGTGATTTTCCAGATTCCCGGACATCCGGAGTTTGTTTTGGCTGGAGGAAGCAGTTCTGTCGGGCCAGTCGAGTTTAGGGATAGGCCGACAAACAGTGTTCCTTCGTCGATAGAAGTTGCTAAGGAGGAAGTGCCAGTTGTAGTTCGAGAGTTCATGAACGTGTTCGAGGACATCTCGGGTTTACGGTCAAAACGAGATGTGGAGTTCGTGATCGATCTTGTTCCTGGTGCAGCGCCAATCTCAAAGGCGTACTATCCAATGGCACCAGTGGAGTTGGAAGAAGTCAAGAAGCAGGTTACCGAATTACTTGAGAATGGTTGGATTCGCAGCAGTAATTCACCTTGGAGAGCTCCAATTCTTCTAGTAAAGAAGAAAGATGGCACAAGGAGGATGTGCATCGATTATCAAGAATTAAACCGGTTGACTATTAAGAACAAGTACCCGATCCCTCGCATTGGCGAATTATTCGAGCAACTCAGTGGTGCGAGGGTATTCTCGAAGCTAGATTTGCGATCCGGATATCATTAGGTCCGAGTTAAATCAGAGGATATTTGCAAGTCTGCGTTCCGAACTCGGTATGGACATTACTAGTATTTAGTGATGCCATTCGGAGTCACGAATGCACCGGCGATATTTATGGACTTGATGAACCTAATCTTTTCACCGTTCTTGGACCAGTTTATAGTGGTGTTTTCTGGTCTAATTGAAGAGCCTTGAAGAGCATGCGGAACACTTGAAGATCGCACTGCAGACATTGAGGCAAGAAAGATTGTATGCAAAGAAGAGCAGGTGCGAGTTTTGGCTGGAAAAAGTGAAGCTTTTGGGGCATGTCATATCCGGAGATGGAATCGTCGTTGATCTTGAGAAGATTGCAGCAGTTCAAGATTGGCCGATTCCGAAGAATATAGCAGAGATCAGAAGTTTTCTTGGACTTGCCGGATATTACAGAAAGTTTGTGGACAATTTTGCTCGTTTGGCTGAGCCTTTGACCGAGCTTACGCATAAGAAAGTACCGTTCGTATGGAGGGATAAATGTGCGTCAGCTTTTGAGGCGTTGAAGCAGAGGTTGATAACCGCTCCTATTTTGATCGTACCAGACGGTT
Organism: Agapanthus africanus; assembly: GCA_030015575.1. Taxonomy (NCBI): domain Eukaryota; kingdom Viridiplantae; phylum Streptophyta; class Magnoliopsida; order Asparagales; family Amaryllidaceae; genus Agapanthus; species Agapanthus africanus. The sequence goes on from CM057340.1 coordinate 799,822,139, forward strand.
CCGGAGGATTGGTGATTCACAGCGACGCATCTTGGAATGGTTTGGGATGTGTTTTGATGCAGCATGAGAAGGTTATAGCTTACGCATTGCTACAGTTGAAGACCCATGAGAAGAATTCCCCAACTCATGATTTGGAGCTTGCAGCAGTGATTTTTGCTTTGAAGATTTGGAGACACTACTTATTGGGCGAAAGGGTCGAAATATTCACCGATCATAAAAACCTAAAGTATGTGATCACGTAGAAAGAACTTAACATGAGGCAGCGTAGATGGTTGGAGCTGATGGCTAACTATGATCTTGATCTCAAGTACCATCCGGGGAGAGTTAATATAGTGTCGGATGCGCCTAGTTGGTTGCCAGCAATTCAGATGTTGACTGCACAGAAGGAGCTTATCGAAAATTTTCGGAGATTCGAGTTGGAGATTGTGCTGCCGCATTTTTCGGGACAGTTGATGCAGCTGCAAGTACAGTCATCATTGATCGAGAGTATTAAAGCAGCGCAGTCACATGATCCAAGATTGCAGAAGTTTCGAGAACAAGTTGAAGAGGGACTTCGAACGGACTTGTTGAATCATGAAGATGGTTCGTTGCGATGTGGTAGCCGTTTGTGTGTGCCGAAAGGAGACATTCGTGAAGAAGTGATGAAGAAGGCGCACAGTTCCGCATATTCCGTACATCCAGGAGGCACGGAGATGTACAGTGATCTACGACAGCATTTCTGGTGGGAAGGCATGAAAATGGGAGATTGCTCGCTTTGTAGCGAAGTGCTTGGTGTGTCAGCAGTTAAGTCTAAACATCAAAAGGTTGCTGGTTTATTGCAACCACTTTAGATTCTTCAGTGGAAGTGGGAACGCATAACCATGGATTTCGTGACAGTTTTACCGTGGAGTCCAAAGGGCAACAATGCAGTTTGGGTGATTGTTGATCGATTGACTAAGGCAGCTCATTTCATACCATTTTGAGTTGGTCAGTCAACGGAAGCGTTAGTAGAACGGTATATGCTGGAGATTGTGAGATTGCATGGAGTACCTGTGAACATCATTTCCGATTGTGATACCCGATTCTTATCGCACTTCTTGAAGAGCTTACAGGAAAGTTTGGGGACACGATTGAAGTTTAGCACAGTTTATCATATCCAGACAGATGGCCAGTCGGAGAGAAAGATCCAAACTCTTGAAGACATGTTGAGAGCTTGCATGTTAGACTTTAAGGGTTCGTAGGAGGATCATCTACATTTGGTGGAGTTTTCGTACAATAACAGTTTTCAGGCGACTATTCAGATGGCTCCATTCGAAGCATTGTATGGTCGCAAGTGTCGCTCACCTGTTTGTTGGGACGATCTTAGAGAACGAAGATTATTGGACCGGATTTGATCGTGCAAACAGTAAAGAAGGTTAATACTATCCGGAATCATATGAAGGCAGCACAAGATCGACAGAAGAATTGGGCCGACACATCGAGAAGACCTCTAGAGTTCGCTGTTGGTGATCTGGTATTCTTGAAGATATCACCAACTAGAGGAGTGATTCATTTTGGGAGTCGATGTAAGCTTAGTCCTCGATTCGTAGGGCCTTTCGAGATTTTGGAGCGTGTTGGAGAAGTGGTTTATGGGTTGGCTTTACCACCATCTTTGGCGAAGATTCATGACGTGTTTCATGAATCTCATCTCAGTAAGTATGTTCGAGATGAAACACACGTGCTGGATCATTTGGAGCTGGCTGTAAGAGAGGATTTGACCTTTGAGGAACGACCGATGTCGATTGTTGATCGAAGAGAAAAAGTTCTTAAGAACAAGGTTATCCCTCTCGTACTTGTTTCTTGGGGAAATCTCTCGTATGGAGAATCGACTTGGGAACGTGAAGACAAGATTCGACAGAAGTTTCCATAGCTATTCTTGTAGATTCTTGATTGTTTATCTTTTCTTGTTTTGGGGAATTTCGAGAATGAAATTCTTTTGTAGTTGGGTATAATGTAACACCCTAGTTCATTTATACCAGTTCTAGTTCGAGTATTTCTTTATTTATGGTATTTTCCTGATTTATTGTGTTTTGGGTGCGAATAGTGTATTTGACATTTGTATTTGCATTCGACCCGACCCGCTTGCTTGAAACCTGTCTTGATTCATATTTATGATTTATCCTGACTTGATACGTGGACTCATGCACTTTCATTTGCATTCTAGCATTTTACCTGGCATCTGCATTTTTATAAAACATTAAAGTCACATAAAATAGTTTAAAAATATATTGCATGGCCTGCATGATACCCCTAACCCCGTGGTAGCATCCGCGCATCTTGTTCTCGTCCCATTCAGTGAAACGGACTTGTTTGGATGACTACGTGCACGTACCTGCATCCGTTCTTGGGGGTATGCATTTTCGTTATCCGGACATTCATTTTTTTATTTTGGTCGACATGTATATTTTTCGTATTTTAAAACTGAATTTTAGACCCGACCCGGGCATGTTTTGGACTATGTTTGTATTTACCAGAATATCAAATTTTATTTATATAATATTAATTTTATAAACTGATACAAATTAAAATTTAGTTAACTAATAAAAGGTTTTTTAAATTTAAATCTAAACTAATTTCCTAACAAACTAGCAATCCCTTTCTCTCTCTCTCCTCTGCCTATATATATATTTATATATATTTTATTTATTTATTTATTTTCTTCCTTATTTAATAAACAGCCTCTTCTTCTTACTTCTTTTTCTTTCTTCTTTCTTTTTCTTGATCTTGTTTCTTGATTCCGGTGATCACCGCCGGAGCCGTGCTCGTCGCTGATGATCCGAGTAATCCAATGAACATATCTTGCCTGTGTGATCACCCTCTTGCCTTGCCTGGACCCATTCGGTGTGCCGCGTGTGCGTTGCGACGATTTACCGACGTCGGACGTGCCGTGCGTATCCGTCGCGTGATTCGATCGAGGCAAATTTAGCTTGCTACATGCTATGATCAATACTGCATCCATATTAATAATAATATTTCATGTTTATTATATTGTACATCCCCTGTTATAGTTTTACTATTTTACGACGTCCGTTTGCATCCTAACAATTTATTTCGTATCTAGCACATGCAAATTTATCTTATTACATGCTAAACTACAATATATTGCACCCATTTGAATAATAACATCACATAATGTTTAGTTATGCTTCCCACATTACCATTTTACAGTTTTACTGTCTTCGGACATCCGTATGCATCCATATCACTATTTACATATCTAGTCGCATGCTAATTCATCTTGCTACATGCTATGTATCTTATTTTACATCCATATGAATAAAAATATCACATGTTGATTGCACTGTACATCCATATTAAAGTTTTACCGTTTTCGGATACCCGTTTGCATCCATATCATTTAAAATATATATCATCGTAATATTTCTTATTATTATCTTTAATTAGTTTATAATCTGCATTTTATAATGTTCTACAAAATATAGTTTGAAAATATTATAGTTTACACATGAAACGTCGTTGCAAAGTGGATACGACAAATCTGAAATTTACTGTACACCTTACCTTATAAAATTCATTATAAATCATAAAAAAATCATTAGTATACGTTCTTTACTTCAATACGAAGCTAACTTAGAATACTATAACTCTATGAAATATTTACTTTCAAAATAAATTGTTTAGATAACGTAAAATGCAAATGAAAATATCTCTAAACTGCTGTCCAGGGAAATTCCAGCAGCAAACTTTCATCTTCGAATGTTCATAGATTTTTGTAGGAACAACCTGAGATACTTATACTTATAAAAATGAAACCTTATTGAATTATCTTTGTTTTGGTATAAGACACGTCCCTTTTGCAGAACGTTTGTTATTTTTAATTTATTTTACAAATCAGGGTGACGCTGAATTTCTGAACGGAACTTTCTTGTGCATGGTTAATCAATACCACTTTTATAGTTATTAATCAGTTTGAATATGTTATCCATATTAATATTATTATATCAATATCTATTTAATAAATAATATTTCTCGTGTTTTAATATTCAGCAAATTTTACCGATTTACAGTTTTATAGTATCCGTCTGTATCCGTACGGTTTATTACATATCTAGTTGCATGCCGAGACCATATTATTTCATGTTACTGTTGTAGTAACACTCATGCTTAACAAAGTGCATCCTAATTAGTATTGGAACTGTAAATGTAACCCCTAATCGATATTTGTGCATCCATACCATTAATCTTATATTTATTCGCACACCATGTCATATTATTTCATTTTATTGTTATATTAATACTACATGCTTGATATTGTGAACCCTACATAGTCATGATGTAACCCCTGATCGATATTTGTACATCCATGCTTTCATTATACATCCGTACTTTCACCCTGATTCAATACTTGCTACAGTTCGATTATGAGGAACCGTTTGATACCTGTGCACTACTTGACATTACTTGATACATGTACACTACCTGACATGACCTGATATATCACTACTTGACATGTTACCTGATTCTATTTCTAATGTCGACAATCCTGACATATTATCCCGATGGACATATCCTGTTGTCTGTATAGACAAACCTGTTCCTGCTTGATCCTGTGTTGGTATTAGCTTCATATTTATCAATACCTGACTTGAACACATAACTTGGGGGTATGGGGAAATCAATGATGAAACCTGACTTGTAACTCAACAGTTCGATACTTATACTGATCAGTTTTAGGGACTAGGCCAGCCCTGGGATGCTGCTGCTGACATCATTCATCTATACATGTTTCCTGTTTAGTGCCTAGCGGCATGTCTCGGTCTCAGCCCGAGAAGCTGGACCGTGGTCCCGAGCATGCACTGGATACTATTGAGTTACATCGATGATTCATTAAATTGATTTCAAAGACTTGAAAGTAATTAACCCAGTAGTTTAGTTCAGATTACTCACTGCACATCACATATGCTTTTACCCTTCACTGTTCCTTATTCGTGTTACTGTTCTACTTTTATTACTGTTCATACCCGTGCCTGCATGTCTCGCTACCCCCTGATTATATTATTGTTGATATTATGACGCACTGACGTCTGGGTTTTGCATGGCCCAGATCCTCTACCTTTGTCGCAGGCTGATCAGGAGTATTTCCGCCGTCAGGCCGAGCAGTGAGAATCCTGTTAGTATCCAGTTAGTTTAGTTATTTCCGTACTTTCTAGATGTTACTGTTTATTTGATTTATTGCTTCCGCATATTATTTCTTGACTCGTTTATTCTGGCATATAGACATGTACTAGATAGTTTATTTTACTTTCCTGTTCTTGATATCTTATAGACAGCTGTAATGTGACTGTGGAGGGATGTTTCCTATCCATAGGTAGCATGGTTGGATCCGTCACGTGCCGATTTTAGCGCACTCTGAGAAGCGGAGCATGACAGGATTTGTTTGGTATCAGAGCCATAGGATTTAGGTTAATCGGGTTTGATTCTTTTTGTAGTTGGGTATTGGACCCAATACACGAATCGGAAAACCTGTAATTAGGAACATTTTCTGCCACATTGTTATCGTGATTCTTGATTCATATCTTTCTCTTGACCCTTTGTCTTGACGATATGCAAACAACTTTGCATCTCGGCTCAAAACCTTTTAGTTCCCTATTGTTTCTCCCTATTTATTTTTTCGATTCTGATACTAGGATTTGGCGACTTGAACGGAGTTATGTGATTGTACCCATGAACTGCAGCATGGTTACAATACGGTACTCTATTTAAGTAACTTGGAGTCCTGGTCTTGATTCATTTCCTTGATTCATGGTCGTGAATTTTCCTTGGTTCTCTCAGTTTCATTGCTTACCAGTTCATGTTTTGCAGATTTCTTGGTGATCGATACCGGCAGCTATGATGTTGTCTTGGGAATGGATTTTCTCGGCACTTTCCACGCTCACATTGATTGTAGGGCAAAGAAAGTGTTTTTCCAGATTCCGGGACATCCGGAATTTGTTTTTGCTGGATGAAGCAGTTCTGTCGGGCCAGTCGAGTTTAGGGATAGGCCGACAAACAGTGTTCTTTCGTCGATGGAAGTTACTAAGGAGGAAGCGCCAGTTGTAGTTCGAGAGTTCATGAACGTGTTCGAGGACATCTCGGGTTTACCGCCAAAACGAGATGTGGAGTTCGCGATCGATCTTGTTCCTGGTGCAGCGCCAATTTCAAAGGCGTACTATCCAATGGCACCAGTGGAGTTGGAAGAAGTCAAGAAGCAGGTTACCGAATTACTTGAGAATGGTTGGATTCGCAGCAGTAATTCACCTTGAAGAGATCCAGTTCTTCTAGTAAAGAAGAAAGATGGCACAAGAAGGATGTGCATCGATTATCAAGAATTAAACCGGGTGACTATTAAGAACAAGTACCCGATCCCTCGCATTGGTGAATTATTCGAGAAACTCAGTGGCGCGAGGGTATTCTCGAAGCTGGATTTGCGATCCGGATATCATCAGGTCCGATTTAAATCAGAGCATATTTGCAAGTCTGCGTTCCGAACTCGGTATGGACATTACTAGTATTTAGTGATACCATTCGGAGTCACGAATGCACCGGCGATATTTATGGACTTGATGTACCGAATCTTTTCACCGTTCTTGGACCAGTTTATAGTGGTGTTTTCTGTTCTACTCAAAGAACCTTGAAGAGCATGCGGAACACTTGAAGATCGTACTGCAGACATTGAGGCAAGAAAGATTGTATGCAAATATGAGAAGTGCGAGTTTTGGCTGAAATAAGTGAAGTTTTTGGGGCATGTCGTATCCGAAGATGGAATCGTCATTGATCCTGAGAAGATTGCAGCAGTTCAAGATTGGCCGATTCTGAAGAATGTAGCAGAGATCAGAAGTTTTCTTGGACTTGCCGGATATTACAGAAACTTCGTGGAAAATTTTGCTCGTTTGGCTGAGCCTATGACCAAGCTTACGCGTAAGGAAGTACCGTTCATATGGAGGGATAAACGTGCGTCAGCTTTTGAGGCGTTGAAGCAGAGGTTGATAACCGCTCCTATTTTGACCGTACCAGACGGTTCCGGAGGATTCACAGCGACGCATCTTGGAAAGGTTTGGGATGTGTTTTGATGCAGCATGGGAAGGTTATAGCTTACGCATCACGACAGTTGAAGACCCATGAGAAGAATTACCCAACTCATGATTTGGAGCTTGCAACAGTGATTTTTGCTTTGAAAATTTGGAGACACTACTTATTGGACGAAAGGGTCGAAGTATTCGCCGATCACAAAAGCCTAAAGTATGTGATCACGTAGAAAGAGCTTAACATGAGGCAGCGTAGATGGTTGGAGCTGATGGCTAACTATGATCTTGATCTCAAGTACCATCCGGGAAAAGTTAATGTAGTGCCGGATGCGCCTAGTCGGTTGTTCAGTTAATAAAACTGCACATTTAATATGACATTTTCCCTACTATTTATATATAATAAAAGATGTTTATTATAAATATGACACATATAAGGGTTTATCCGTAAAAATACTATTTTCATGTGTTTATATATTATAATTAACATTATAAAGGAAAATGGTAAGCATATAATATTCTTATAATATTTGGACTATTTTAATATGAAATATTTTTGACCAATTCTCTTAAAACTAAAATATCATTACAAATGGTTAAGTTAATATCTCAATAAAAATAAATTCTACTAATATCATTTATTGAGATAATTGTGCAGGAATTATATCATGACTAAAATCAAGGAAATCCGAGTTGGCGAGATCAAATCTGCCGAAGATATTCAAGTAAATTGAAGAAACCAATTCTGGCAGAAATATAGAGAAGATTTTCAAAGTCTAGATATTCAAAAGCTCACCAAGGGCTACATAGATGAAGCCCCAGAAATTTAAGGCCAAGATCCCACCATAAGTCCATGGATCCGCGGTCAAACCCATCCAACGGCCGCGGTTCCGCCGCACTTTATAGGAGTTGGGATTTTGGATTTTTTTGGTTAGAATCGTAACAACTAGTTACCATATTAGGAAACTAGGGTTCCGGCTCTGTGAGTATAAATAAGGACCGAGAGCCTCTTGGAAAAATTATCAAGCTGAAGAGATCACGAAGTCCACGACAGGCTCACGCATCCAGGCTGATCATCAACGGTTCATCTACCTCCTTAGAAGAGATCGAGAAGCAAACTGGCATTTTGTAATCATTTTCTAAGCGAACAAAGTGTAAATGAATTTTGTTGATTAATAAAGGTAGTTGTTTTCTTATTCTATCTCTTTGTAGTTTTAATATGATTTCTCTCTCCATCTCTTCTTCTCCCAATATGCGCGAATAATTCTTCGCTTGTTAGGGTTCATAGGATTAGGGTAGGTTAATGGATGATAAAGATCCTTAAACTCTTTTTATGTCCTATAAAGTTTATAAACTTTATCAAAAGAATAGTTAATATCCTAATTGGGCGCGCTATCAATTCATTGCTAGTCTCGACCGCGATTAGAGATTAGATTAACAATTATTTTGGTAAAGGCTAGATATGAACGAAGATCCATGTCGAGATAGGGGTTAAGAGTGGGAACCCTTTCCCCTCCAGAAACCCTAATCTACATGCATCACTGTCATTCTAGTTTTAAATCTATTAAAAGATAAAAAGAGTAATCTTTAATTAATCATCCATGACTACTAAATCTTAATGAACCCTACAAGCCCCCTTTTAATATTAAACATACCTCCGTAGTTAATCTAGATCTATATTTTGCATTTTTATTTAACGTAGATCTAGAAACTATTTTCACCATTCTTTCTTCTTTCCCTTTCTCAACACGCCTAAAGTAAAAATAAAAGGTTCCACGTTTCCTTGAGGACGACCCGTACTCACCTCGGTCTAGCTACGCACGACACCATTCTGATTGCGGTTACAACACACTTCTAAAAAACAGATCTACACGCGACACCGTTATTGATTGCGGTTAACTACTGCACATAAATAAAATCTAGATCAATCATCGATTGCCAGCAATTCGGATGTTGACTGCACAGAAGGAGCTTATTGAAGATTTTCGGAGATTCGAGTAGGAGATTGTGCTGCCGCATTCTTCGGGACAGTTGATGCAGCTGCAAGTACAGTCGTCGTTGATCGAGAGTATTAAAGCAGTGCAGTCACATGATCCAAGACTGAAGAAGTTTCGAGAACAAGTTGAAGCGAGACTTCGAATGGACTTGTTGATTCATGAAGATGGTTCATTGTGATATGGTAGCCATTTGTGTGTGCCGAAAGGAGACATTCGTGAAGAAGTGATGAAGGAGGCGTACAGTTCCGCATATTCCATACATCCTGGAGGCACAAAGATGTACAGTGATCTACGACAACATTTCTGGTGGTAAGGCATGAAAAGGGGAGATTGCTCGTTTTGTAGCGAAGTGCTTGGTGTGTCAGCAAGTTAAGGCTGAACATCAAAGGGTTGCTGGTTTATTGCAACCACTTTCGATTCCTCAGTGGAAGTTGGAACACATAACCATGGATTTCGTGACAGCTTTACCGCGGAGTCCAAAGGGCAACAATGCAGTTTGGGTGATTGTTGATCGATTGACTAAGGCAGCTCATTTCATACCATTTTGAGTTGGTCAGTCAACGGAAGCGTTAATAGAACGGTACATGCAGTAGATTGTGAGATTGCATGGAGTACCAGTGAACATCATTTCCGATCGTGATACCCGATTCTTATCGCACTTCTGGAAGAGCTTACAGGAAAGTTTGGGGACACGATTGAAGTTTAGCACAGCTTATCAGCCCCAGACAGATGTCCAGTCGGAAAGAAAGATCCAAATTCTTGAAAACATGTTGAGAGCTTGCATGTTAGACTTCAAGGGTTCGTGGGAGGATCATCTACATTTGGTGGAGTTTTCGTACAATAACAGCTTTCAGGCGACTATTCAGATGGCTCCATTCGAAGCATTGTATGGTCGCAAGTGTCGCTCACCCGTTTGTTGGGATGATGTTGGAGAACGAAGATTGTTGGACCGGATTTGATCGTGCAAACAGTAGAGAAGGTTAATACTATCCGGAATCATATGAAGGCAGCACAAGATCGGCAGAAGAATTATGATGACACATCGAGAAGACCTCTAGAGTTCGCTGTTGGTGATCTGGTATTTTTGAAGATATCACCAACTAGAGGAGTGATTCGTTTTGGGGGTCGAGGCAAGCTTAGTCCTCGATTCGTAGGGCCTTTCGAGATTTTGGAGCGTGTTGGAGAAGTGGCTTATGGGTTGGCTTTACCACCATCTTTGGCAAAGGTTCATAACGTGTTTCATGTATCTCAACTCCGTAAGTATGTTCGAGATGAAACACACATGCTGGATTGTCACGTCCCGCTTCCCAGAGTACGCTAAGATAGGCTCGTGACATAGCCAACCATGCTACCTGTGGATAGGAAATATCCATCCACAGTCACATTACGGCTGTAGAGATATCGAGAACAATAATAAACTATCTAACACATGTCCATAAGCCAGAATAAAACGAGTCAATAATAAAGTAATGCGGAAGCAAAAGATCCAATACAAGAATAAACTGGAATGTACGTCCCATAATGCGGGCTCACAACAGGGATGAAAATACCGAAAGTAAAATGAACTAACTACTAGCAAGTACTCACTGCTCAGCCTGCTGACTAAAATACTCCTGCTCGGACTGCAGCAAAGGTAAGGAATCTGGGCCATGCAAAACCCAGACGTCAGTACGTCATAATATCAAGTAATACTATAAACAAGGGTAGCAATACATGCAGGTATGAGTATAAGCAAGAATATAACAAGAATATATAACAGTGTGTACGTCAGTATAGGTGACGTGCAGTGATATCTAAACTGTGCTACGGGGTTATCTATTCTAAAGTATTCGAAACCAAGTAATGTAATCCTCATCGTAACCCATCAGTGATTATTCCGTAACGCCCGGAAAAACGGCAAACAATAGGTATTCCGTAACGTCCGGAAAAACGGCAAACAATAGGTATTCCGTAACGCCCGGAAAAACGGCAAACAATAGGATGGCCCTTTGAGTTACGTTCGGTTACATTCCTGATGTCCCCATACCCCCAAGTTATATATGTCAAGTCAAATATTAAATAATCTGGAACTAATGCCAACACAGGATCAGGAAGGTACAGGTTTGTCTGGATAGACAACAGGAAATGTCCGTAGGGACAACAGGTCAGGTTAGTTGGCATTAGTAACGTGATCAGGTAACAGAGAAAGCCATGTACCTCAAGTCATGTCAGGTAATATATATGTATCATGTCATGTCAAGAAGTGCACGGTATCATGTCGTGTCAAGTAATGGTATGTCAAGTCATGCCAGGGGTGCACAAAATGTCACATGTGTGCTCATAATCAAACAATAATAAGCATGGATATACAAAACAAGTATGGGGTACTAATGGAACAATAAAAATGGAATATTGTGATGTTATATGCAGATAAGTACAGATTAAAGCATATGGATGCACAGTTATCTACTTAAGTAAGGGTTGTGGTCCAACATTAATTAAATTACACCTTATCAAATATGAAATGTTAAATTTACAATACTATATAGTCAAATGATCTATGGATGCGACTGTATAAATAATATGATAAATGGATGCAAACGGTGTCCGAAAGGTTATAAACAAATAAAAGGGTACTATGGGCTGTACAACTAAGCAATATGTGATTCAAATATGGACATGGATTCCGTGTATCGTAAACTAATATGCAATATGAAATGTTTCAGGTTCTAGATCTAAAATGATATAAACGAAACATCGAAATGTTAAATTGGAACATATGGCCTTAGATTTGATCTATAGGTTTAACATGCAGTTAATTAAGTATACAAATATTATGAATAGCATGTAGCAAGTTTTACTTGTCTCGACAGATCAAGAAACAGGTATACGGAACGTCTCACGTTGGCGGAAAAAGTCGCGACGCGCGCACGGTACACGGAACAGATCAAAACAACGTACAAGGGAATCACACGGGTCAGGTACGCTCGCTGGGTCGTCGGGATCGTCGTCGGCACGACCGGATTCCGGCAATTAAAAGAACAGTGAACATTAAAAAAAAAGAAAAGAAAATTATAGAAAGAAAGAAGAAGGAAAGAATGGGAGGAAGAAGAAGAATGAGAAGAGGAAGAGTTGCTCACTGGATATGCAGAGGGGTGATGGAGTCGACGGTGATGATCGGAGGAGTTCCGGCGATGAGGTTAGGGTTTGTTTTAGAGGAGGTAGGGTTAGGGTTTGTTCCCCTCCGAAAGACGGCGCACAAGACTGCGATGTCCTGACGCTGAGATTCGGGGCAGATGCTATTTGGTTTTATCCGTCCACCTCTCCGAAGATGCCAAGTTGATTTATGGCACCATGTATCGGAGGTTTAGACGGATGCGGCCGATATAGCAGACTTCGTCAGATTCCCCCTCGCTTGAGGGGTTTTTGATTGTGGGGACGCTCTTCCCTGCAGGCGCAAGCCCCTGCAGTTAATTACGCTACCGCATCGCGGTAGCAACTTTCTCCTTCTCCAGAATTTCACTTTGTGTCGTGTGTGTTTGTTTTGTTTGTGGTTGCCCGTGGATTGTATACGGAGACTGAGTAATGCCGTCGCCCATAGGACGTGGATTAGTCCAAATCCGTATTTACTTAGATTTGGGTTTGGTGTTTTTAGTTTAAGGATGCATTAGTCGCGTTGCGGCTAAGATCATCTTAAACGTTCGTTAAGGATACGATAGTCCTGTTTGAGACTAAGATCAACTTAACGTGATAATCCATTTAATATCTGGCCATCGGGACTCGTCACCTCTCTAACGTCATTGAAGGATTACAACGGCAGATGTCAGAGGAGTTCAGAGATGTACCCTTGAACCAAGGTTGATTTGGAGTTTTATAGTCCGTTTGAATGTTTAAGGATACGTTAGCCGTGTTTGGGGGCTAAGATCAACTTAAACGGGATCGTTTAGATCCGGCAAAAGATTATTTAGAGGCTCTATTGTTCCAGTTTAGGGGCGTAGTGGTCCATAGGTAGTTTAGGGACGTTGCGGTCCATGCTCCAGTTTAGGGACGTGGTGCTCCATATTCCAGTTTAGGGACGTGGTGGTCCGTCATTAGTTTAAGGACATTTCGGTCCAACATTCCCATTTAGGGACGAATATTAGTTTAAGAACGTTTCGGTCCACGAGTTTAAAGACCCCGCAGTCCATATCAATGTGTGGTCGTCGGGACCCGTCACCTCTCAGACGTCGTTGAAGGATTACAACGATGGGTGTCAGAGGAGTTCAGAGATGTACCCTCGAACCGGAGGTAAATTGATTTGAGAGAGCATTTGTGCTCAGTTCAATTTAATTTAAGGACTTACGGCCAGAATTGGGCTAAGTCCAGTTGAAAATGTTCAACATTTTATTTGCATTTGGCCTGTTAGGCCTTTACTGGGGCTCTGCTCCTGTTTAATAATGCATGGCATTTTTGTTTGGTCTATTAGACCTTTATTTGGGCTCTGCCCTTTTATAAATGATGCGTAGCATCTGTTTTTTATTTGGGCTCTGCCCTTTTTAAAGTAATGCATTGCATTTAATTTGTCCTGTTAGGCCATTTTTAATTGGGCTTGGCTCTTCTGTAAATAATGCAGTGCATTAATTATCTGATGGTCGCTTGTCAGGCGCTTTGCGCCAATTATTGAGCGCAAGCGCTTGTGATGAGGACATGTGTCATGCTCTGGTGAGCGCAAGCGCAACAGCGCAGTGCGCTGTGCTAGTGCGCTGCGCTATTGCGCTGCTGACACGTGGCACGCTCTGGTGAGTCGCGCCAAATCCGGAGAGCAAAGCCCTATTTCAAGAGCGCGTAGCGCAAGTTGTTCTATAGCTGACACGTGGCGCTCTCCCAAGAGCGCAACAGCGCAGTTTGGAAGTGCAAAGCACTAAGAATCTTTTAGATTCAAGAACAGAAGTGCAAAGCACCATTTGATTTCTTGATCTAATTTAGATCAAAGAAAAGATATGTTTTTCTTGTTTTTCTTATCTCAAAAAACCAAAGGTTCATAAAAGTGCAAAGCACTATTTTATTATTATTTTTTTTTATTAAAGATCATTGATCTTGTTTTTAGATCTATGATCTGTTCATGAGAGAACTTTCTCTTTTTTTCTAAAGGTTTTTACCTTTCTGTTCTTAAGGAATTCTTCAGAGTTCTCTTTCCCTTCTTCTTTTTTTATTTAGAAAAATGTTGATGCCTTTGAATTGAGGCCTAGGGTCCTTTTTATAGTGCCCATAAATTAGTTAAATTTGTTAAAGAGATCTTTCTCTGAGTGATTTGGGGAATTTTCCCCACCGTTGGATCTTTGATCCAAGGGCTTCTGTTTTACAGAAGAAAATCTTCTTGTTACAACAAGAACAGAAAGATTTCTTTAAAATCTTAATTCTGTTTGGCGCAAATGCCCCAGCGCGTGACACGTGTCACGCAGCGCACAGTGCAGCGCATCTGCGCTGACACGTGTTGCGCAGCGCAACTGCGCTAGCGCATCTGCGCTGACACGTATCGCGCAGCGTAGCTGCGTTTGCGCAACTGAAGCGTTGCTTCCTTTAATTTTAGTTTAAATAGAGCTTTGCTCTGATTGGGCGCGCCTTCTTGGGCGCTGTGCTGACGTATCAGCGCCTGACATGTGGCGCATTGCGCCCGAGATTTGAAGCGTTGCTTCAAAATTTTGAATTTTGAATTTCAACAGAGCTTTGCTCTGATTGGCGGAAACAAATGCCCCCCCACCGTTGCGCTCACGTGGCGCACACGTGAGTGCAGCGGTGGCAAACTCCTGATCGTTGGATCAAGGGGTGAGCTGAAGGGGTGCAAGCGCCTTATAAATAGGACCTCTGGCCCTTAGAAAAATCTCACCATTTTCTAGATTTTGATTTCCAGAGCTTTGCTCCTGCTTAGAACTCCAGAGCTTTGCTCTCGTTTCCAAGTTAGAAAACTTTAGGTAAAATTAATCTTAAGTTAAATTAATTTTAATTAACCAATAGAGCTTTGCTCTCACAGATCTTTTGATCTAAAGAGATCCCCTTTGGGGTTTCATAAACAGAGCTTTGCTCTCAAGAACTTATAGATCTGCAGAGATTTTGTTCATGGGTTCTAACCCATGAACAGAGCTTTGCTCTTGAATCAACTGTAGATCTTTTAGATTTGAGAAATGAAGAGCTCATTATAGGTTTTCATGGATTTTTCAAAGTCCCAAAATTTTTAAAAAAATTTTTTTAAGTGTTAAAATTTTCTGATGGATCTTTTCCATTATTATCACAGAGCTATGCTCTTTTAAGGAATTTTATTCCTTTGAGACCAGAATTTGACAAGTATCATTCTGTGATAGAGCTTTGCTCTGAAAGAGGAGATTTTCTCCTTTTCTCTAGGGATTCTTTTATTATTATTATTAGTGGGAATGTTTTCCTGGGGACCAACTGACAATCTCATTGAATGATGAGATTGTCTTATTAACTGACATATTGTCATCCAGATTTTGTGGGTCCCCCTTCGGTCTTCTACCCGCCGCACTGCTGTGTGGTGTAATTAATTAATTTTAATTTAAGTAATTTTTAATTAATTAATTAACGCATTTTTTTAAACGCCAATCGTTGGAATTACAACACTAACGGCTAAATTGTTCTTTTGCAGCGATCATGTCTCTAGACACTTCATTCCCGTTCGTCCGCTCGGAGGAGGGATTTCCCAAGGCGCCCTTGGACCGTGAAGTCCTGGCCATGATTAAGGAGTACGACCCGGAATACAAAAGTCTCCACCTTTGGGGGTCGTGGTACAATCAGATCATCATGGGCCGACGGAGCTTCACATGCGCGGTGTCGTCAGAACCCATAACGGCGATTCATTATGCTACCCCACCCTCGGTGCAGTATGCCGTGGAGATGGTGGATTGGACCGCGAACAGCTTTCTTCATCCCGCTATGGATGCGGTTCTGGTCCAACGTCCTATGGTCTTGTATATCCTAGGACGTCGTATCTGTCAGGGCGAGGCGAAACCCTAGGGGCAATCATATAACATTGGTCTGATCCCCCGCCATCCGATTGGCTACCTGCCGTGGGCCCGGTATATCCTGTCGACGAAGAAGTCGCAGTTGATAAGATTAGGATTGTACACTGCGGTCTACGTCTCTCTCTTCCAGTATCCCATGCACCCCACCTGGTGGTTTAAGGCTTTCCTGGAGCAGTGGAACATTCCTACCCACACTTTTCTTGCCATGGATCGGGAAGTGTCCATCTCTTTAGAGGAGTTCCCGGAGGTATCCGGTCTACCAGTCATAGGAGAACATTATGAGGAGCTGCTCCCGACAGATGTGTACGTCTTTGGTGCTAGGCCGGTGGTAAGGGGGTCACACCGGAGAATGCTGTTCAACATCAATTCCCAAGCTTGATTAAGGTGTTGAACATCTATGAATCTCTTTTTATCGAACATGGGAGTCGGGGGGTTAACTTTGAGGATTTCATCGCTCGGTTCCTTCGCCCAAGCGTCCTCTCATCAGAGGCTGCCAAGTTTGCCACTCTGGCTGACCCTTTCGGTCTAGGTGCGGACAACCTACCGGAGAAGGAGATAGATCAAAAGGTTTTTTTTCCTTCCGGACTTCCCTACCATGTCATTTGCAGAAATTGCGGCCCCTGGAATGGATGAGGAGGCTTTTTTCTTAGGATTTCTTGGATTGTGGCTAAGCTGGTTTGCGATCCCAATGCACTCTCATCATATGCGGCCCTATGTCTTTTACCCAGCCCACCGGATGGCCATCGGGGTAAAGGTGGCTGTTGGGATCGCTGGTTTGGCGCACCTATATCATGGCCTCAGCCGAGCAGCGGATGCTAACGAGCCTGGGGTATTGCACGTGGTCTTCCCGATGCACTACTTTATGTCGTGGCTCGAGCTGCATACGGCGGGTGTCTTCGGCATGCACAAAAGGCCCTCGTTCTTTGACAAGTGTGGTTTCCCTCGCATCCTTCAGTTGATTGGCGCATCAATCGTGACCCCTTCACCACGGAACGCCAGGGGTTTACTGCTTCGCCCTCACACCGTTGGAGTCGGGATGTCCTTCATTGACAAGGTATTAACCATTGGAAAAGCGTCCACCGCTGTGGTGCGACCATTACAGGACTCCTTTAAGGATGGAGCTTCAGTTTTGACGGCCCGAAAGACCCTCCACTTGTATTCTATTAGACCGGGCTTCCTAGTCTTCAGGCAGGGCGGTGCGGCAATCTTCATGAGATATAACCCGCATCGTTTCGCCCAACAACTGGGCTACGATCAAGGGGTACCCTTGGAAGCTTTCTTACTGGAACCTGCTGCCAATGAAGAAGGGATGGAGAACGCGTTACATCACTTCATGCGCCTGAACACGGGCTCTCGTTTTTTTATCAGTGCGCCGGCCTGCGCTCCACGACGCCTTAATGTATATAAAGAGTGGTACAATTACGCGACGGGGGCTGTTATAAAGGAAGAGAGGCGAGTGTTGATCGACCGTAAAGGTGCACCTCCCGGCACCGACCGTAACGCTCCCTTAGTGTCAAGGACCCCGGTGGTTCCTCCTCTAAAAGATGCCGGGGGCAGACCATCGCGTGTGCAAAGTGCTCCACATGGATTACCGCTCCCTGATATCACAGATGCACCTCCCGCACCCTGTGCTCTAGTAGAGACAGTGGTTGTATCCTCGCAGGAGTCTGGCGTGGGTGCGGACATCGGGACCCGCCGTCCCAAGGTGGCTGCTAAGCGGAAATCGATCCCACGTAGGCCTAGGGTCGGAGGGCAGAAGAAAAAGAAATCACTCTTCGCTGCAGATGTCGTATTCGGTCAGGAACCCCATGCTCCCTACGCCGAGGGCCTAATCGAATATGGGACTAACGAAGGATTAGTCATGCCGCCGCCGGATGACACAGACTTGGAAGCCGCTCTCGAAACTTCAGCGTGGTTGGCAAAGCGTGACGCGTGGCTGGCTAAGCTGCGCAATCAGGTAACTACTAGTCGCATTTTCTTTATTGCATCATATTCTTCTCATTGCCTTTGACTAACGTTTTTCTTTCTTTTCTTCCAACAGGCATCACTGATGAAGAAGCCATTGCCGCTTCTTTGAAGACTTTCCAGGAGGAGAAACGTCTTAGAGCGTCCATGGGCCTTAGTAAGTTTCAATTCATCAAGTTTCCATCTCCCTCGTGTTATGGTCGATCTAACCTTTCCCTTTTTATCACAGGAATCTCAATGCCGCTCCCGCCGAGTGACGCAGACGTTCTACCAATCGCCGATGTTCCTGCTTCCTCAGGGTTACTGCAGGAGGTTCGTCTTGAAGAGCCGATGAGAGACGCCTTAAAGGCTCTGGAGGCATCTCTGAACGAGGATGACGACGCCTTGAAGGAAGCATCACAGAGGTCCATCGCAACAGCCCAAGAGGAACGGAAGCGGTCGAGGCGCGAAGCAAAGGCACGCAGGGCTGCCTTGGCTATGGGAGCGGGCCCCAGTACCGTCCCTCGTGCCGATAGTCCTTCCAAAGAGGCCCATGTCGCCCTCCTATCCACTGCTCACAGACAAGTGGCGCGCGCAGCTCAGAGCGCAAATGATAAATCCACTCCAGGTAATATTTCTCCCAAGATTTTGTTGTAAGAGTTATAATGCCGTCGATTCTTATATATTTTATCTTATAGGGCCTAGTCCGACCGAGGGGGAGGCGGAGACCGTTGAACCCAAGGAAATAGAGAGGGTGGCACCTACCGAACCTGAGCCGACGGTGGGCAACGTCGCTGAGGCTTCGGGGCCTGAGATGGAGGTTGAGGGGTCTACAGCCGAGAAGGTCATTGATGCCCATCCTGAAGTGGCAGCGGATGAAACGATCATTATAACTGAGCCTAGGGTGGTGACGGACAAGGCACTTGAGGCTGGAGACCTCGTGGTGACGGTGGACGAGACAACCGCGATTACTGAACCTGAGGGAGTAGTGGGTAAGGTGGCCATGATTCCCGAGCATGAGCCAACTGCTCCTTCTCTGGAGTCTGGCAATGCTCCAGTCATAGCCCTCCCCGTCTATGGTCCTCCGCCGTCTCCCGGTCTCGCGAGCATAACAATGGTTCCCATTGAGTCGGGTGATGAGGCCACAGGCGGCGGCCTCATGTCAACAGAGGAAGGAATCGCCTCCATTTCAGCTGGCAGCTCATCAGGTAAATCCGAAGTTGCTATCTTCTTTATCTTACCATCCTCTCTGACAAGTTCATATTTGTTCGTAACATAGGTGCAACCAGCGCCGATGCCCCACTGCTTGAGGGAGCGCCTTCAACGACTGCCTTGGCGGTGGTCACCTCTCAACCCTCTCTCATACCATCTAAGATGTTGGAAGGTATGGGTTCGCAACTTATTAATCTCACTTTTCAGACGTATAATTTATGTACTAAAGTCATATTGTTATGTCTTTTCAGGAGTGCTCTTTGATCATGTATATCAGATGTTGCTCCCACACTTCTCATTTCCATCCGAACTCGCTTCTTCCTCTGGTGGCGCTGGTGAGTATGATTTCCATTGATATCTTTCTTTTTTATTGATGGAATTACTTCTAACCCTTTTTCTCCTCCCGACTGCAGCGCTACAGATTGAAGGAGGGGATACAAGATCGGCTGCGCCACCGGTCCTTCCGGCCTTGCCACCTGTCTCGGCTGGTATGGCGACTATCACATTAATGACTTCTCCCTCTTTTATTTACTGAACTGTTATCTGATCACATCTTGCTTCTTTTCAGCCGCCGTTCCGGTCTTGGCGCCTTTTGAGTCCCATATTACAATGCCGGCCGGCCCTTCTCAGAGACGTCTGTCCTCAAAAGGTGCGGTGAATAGCCTGCGCATGTTGAGTGACTACATCGAGGAACTCGACGTCGAGACTCCTACGTCTGCTGCGGACTTTGCTACGACGGTTAACCAGATTCTGGTAATATTTGCCAACTTCCATGACGAGGGCATCGTCGCCTCCTGGGTTAATCACTGTCGGGAGATTGAGGCTCGCCTTCATCAACTGGAGTCGTTGCGTCCCGCTCCTGAGACCTTGGCTGCCAGCAATCAAAGAGCAGCGTGGATTGAGTGGAGCGCTTCTTACTTCCGCCATCTCGAACAAGAAGTTATTTCAAGGCGTAAGGAGCGCGGCGAAACCTCGAGCAAGTCTTCCCAGCTGTGTGTTCGGGTAGAGGCCAATGCTGTACGGCTGAAGGCTTCCTTTGAGGGTCTTCTGCAATGTCTTTCTGAAGGGTTATCCTTGAGGCAACAGCTTGACGTTGTCGAGCGGGATTTACCCAGCCAAGAAGCAGCCCAGAATGCGGCGAGGAGCAACTTTCATCCTTTTTACAGCAGCGGGCCCAGGTGGAAGCGGAGATGGCCGCGGCAGCCGCTCAGGAGGAGGCGCTGAAGGAAGTGCGAGAGCAACTTGTGGATTTACTAAAGACACTTCCTCCTCAGTAGCTATCCTTCTTTGTATCGTTTGTGCTTGTAGATAAAAGAATGTGTATATATATATATTTTTTTATTCTTTTACACAATGTATTCTGTACCCAATCAAGTTTATGAATAAAAGATACACATTTTCTGTAATGTCTTGTGTCATTTCTCCGCCTTTTCTTTCTTTTATTATCAGCACGCCACCTGAGTAAACATGGTCAATAGATAATAGAGCACACATCTTGACTTTCTTAAGAAATAGCGATGGCTTAGGCCGCAGGTTCAGATCTGCTGCCTAAGACTTTTCAACTCTATGAGCCGTGAGGGTCTCGTAGAGATTTTTCTCCCTACGGATCGAGAGGATCTCGTAAGTGGGTTTTTCTCCTTAGGAATCGTAAGGATTCCTAAGTGTGATTTTCTCTTATAAGTCGTAAGGATCCTATAAGAGAATTTTTCCCTCTTACGAGTTGAGAGGACTCGTAAGCGGTTGTTTCCCTCCTCGTCGAAATTCGACTTTGAAGAGTGAGACCCGTGAATAGTATGCAAGAGACCGTCTAGATCGATTTGCAGGGTCCCATTGTTCAGGAAGCAAGTTTTTTAATCCCTGCTGCCTGAGGCTTCATCTTGCAAGTTGAGATGAATCGGGATTTTTCTCGCGGAGACACTGGCTTCTCTGCGAGCCGACGCGAATCAGGAGGCTCTCGTCAAGGAGTGTTTGTATCCGTGAGTCGAGGAATTTGCTAGGGATTATTTGTTTCCCTAGCGCCAAGGATTATTTGTTTCCATGGGGTTTGAAACGAGTCGAGGATTTCCCACGGATGCACTGGTGGCTCTGCGAGTCGACGCGGATCAGGAGGCTCTCGTCAAGGAGTGTTTGTATCCGTGAGTCGAGGAGTTTGCTAGGGATTATTTGTTTCCCAAGCGCCAAGGATTATTTGTTTCCTTGGGGTTTGAAATGAGTCGAGAATTTCCCACGGAGGCACTGGTGGCTATGCGAGTCGACACGGATCAGGAAGCTCTCGTCAAGGAGTGTTTGTATCCGTGAGTCAAGGAATTTGCTAGGGATTATTTGTTTCCCAAGCGCCAAGGATTATTTGTTTCCATGGGGTTGAAACGAGTCGAGGATTTCCCACGGAAGCACTGGTGGCTCTGCGAGTCGACGCGGATCAGGAGGCTCTCGTCAAGGAGTGTTTGTATCCGTGAGTCGAGGAATTTGCTAGGGATTATTTGCTTCCCAAGCGCCAAGGATTATTTGTTTCCTTGGGGTTTGAAACGAGTCGAGGATTTCCCACGGAGGCACTGGTGGCTCTGCGAGTTGACGCAGATCAGGAGGCTCTCGTCAAGGAGTGTTTGTATCCGTGAGTCGAGGGGTTTGCTAGGGATTATTTGTTTCCCAAGCGCCAAGGATTATTTATTTCCTTGGGGTTTGAAACGAGTCGAGAATTTCCCACGGAGGCACTGGTGGCTCTGCGAGTCGACGCTGATCAGGAGGCTCTCGTCAAGGAGTGTTTGTATCCGTGAGTCGAGGAATTTGCTGAAGACACTGTTTTCTTCGGAATTGGACTGAACCGTCGAGATTTGGCCTCGCCTTCTGGCGGAGCCTGTTGGGAAAGTATGGTTCTATCTTGTTTGTTTACGCCCTTGGATTGTATACATGGATCGATGTGATCTTAACTGTAGGGACAAAGTTTTATCATCTTCCCTTTTTTTTGTTTTATTTCCGCGATGCTCTATCATTTCAGCTTTTATATCGCGAAGGTCGCGATTGCCCAATCATTTCGGCTATTTTTCGCAGTGCCCAATCATTTCGGCTGTTTATTTCATTTTTACTCGCTGCTTTTTATTGCGAGTTGCCCAATCATTTCGGCTGTTTATTTTATTTTTACTCGCTGCTTTTTTATTGCGAGTTGCCCCATCATTTCGGCTATTTCGCATGCATACATTTTTACTTGCTGCTTTTATTGCAAGTTGCCCTATCATTTCGGCTATTTCATATGTACGAGCGGCCTACTGGCTTTCGCCGTAAACGTGAAATTAAACACCGATTTCGGCATCAGCACCGCTACAACTGGAATATTGTCAGGAGCGAATCATCATCTGCCTCTGTCGATGTTGAACAAAGGTGGCTTAGCGACCAGGGTTAGGGTCCTGTCGTCTAAGGCTTTTAACTTCATGAGCCGTAAGGGTCTCACAAAGGTATTTCTCCCTACAAGTCGTGAGGATTTTGTAGGTGTATTTCTCCTTAGGAATCGTGAGGATTCCTAAGTGTATGTTCCTCTGTAAGTCGTAAGGATCCTACAAGAGGGTTTTCTCCTTATAAGTCGAGATGACTTATAAGGGTTGTTCATCATGAGAACATATCCCCAGTCTCGGACGCGCCCATGGATTGTATACAAGGGTCAGTATTGAACCACTTGTAGGGCAATATCGGAAGTCGTGGGAGTTGCTTAAGCATAGGTTTAGTTCTCTGTAACTTAATACTTTCAACTCTTATGAGCCGTGAGGGTCCCATAAGAGAGTTCTCCTTACGAGTCATGAGCATCTCGCAAGTGTATTTTCTCCTTAGGAATCGTGGGGATCCCTAAGTGTGTTGCTCCCTTGTGAGTCGTAAGGATCTCACGCGGGTGGGTTCTCCTTACAAGATCGAGAGGATCTTGTAAGTGTTCTTTAACGAGGTTGCGCCCTTTCGGGTTTTCACAAACACTCGCCGGTAGCCCTGCTGTTTTTACTCATGGAGCCCTTTAGGGTTTTTATCCGCGCCCATTTTGCTTATGGACATACCATTTTTTTTATTCTTTTTATTTTTATATATTTTTTTACGAGGTCGCGCCCTTTCGGGTTTTCACGAACACTCGCCGGTAGCCCTGCTGTTTTTACTCACGGAGCCCTTTCGGGTTTTCATCCGTGCCCTTTTTGCTTATGGACATACCGTTTTTTTAATTTTATTTTTATATGTTTTTTTTATATCTTGTCAGCCTAATGATGTTGCAGTAGTAGTTTAAAGATGTTTCGGTCTGCTATTAGTTTAAGGACATTTCGGTCCGACTTTGAGAAGGTTGGTTACTGCTGATAGAGTTTGAGCTTAGGAAGATAGCGAGCGGACATAGTCGTCGTCATCTATCATTGATCTAGGCTGTGGCCCATTAAGCGTAGTATCTCTTTAGGAAGCGACCGTTTATTGGCCTGAAAGGCCTTTCACCGTGCATGTCCATGAGTAAATAGGCCCCACCCTGGTAGACCTTATCTATGATGTATGGGCCTTCATAGTTTGGCTCGAATTTTCTTCGCTTGGCACGATTGGGAATCATAGGTCTTTTGACCACTAGCACGAGTTCGCCTTGGCGGAATGTCCTCGGTCGGGTCAAACTTTCATATGAGCGCGTCATCTTTGCCTTATAAGCTTCCAGATTTTGCTGTGCTATGAGCCGGGTTTCATCAAGGGCGTCAAGCTTCTCAAACCGAAGGTGAGCGTTTTCTTCGTCAGTCAGCTCGTAATGGACTGCCACTCGTAGAGAGGGTAATTCTATCTCGAGAGGGAGTACTGCTTCTGTACCGAATACCAACGTATATGGCGTTGTGTTCGTGGCCGTCTTGAACGTAGTTCGATACGCCCAAAGAGCCTCTTGTAGTCTCTCGTGCCAGTCTCTCTTATTTCGGGACACCGTTTTCTTTATGATTTTCGTCAAGGTCTTGTTGAAGGCCTCGGCGAGACCGTTGGCTCGCGGATTATAAACCTAGGAATACCTCCAGTCTATATTATGCTGTTGCGCAAAGCGGCTGATCTTGTGACTTCTGTAGGCTGGCCCGTTATCGGAGATGATCCGTCGTGGAGTTCCAAATCGATATATGACATGCGTCTTGAAGAAATGGAGGATATTCTCCGTCTTAACTTCTCTTAACGGTACTGCTTCTGCCCATTTAGAGAAGTAGTCAGTTGTCGCTAGGATGAAACGATGTCCCCTAGACGATGCTGGTTCGATGGGGCCGACTATGTCAGTTCCACACATCTCGAACGGCCAGCTAGCCACCGTCGGATGTAGTGGATTTGGATGCTGGTGGATGAAGTCCCCATGAATTTGGCATGAATGGCATTGCTTCGCATATTCGAGGCAGTCCTGGATCATTGTGGGCCAATAGTAGCCCATCCGTTTGATCTTCAACTTCATCTTTGGGCCCGCTTGGTGAGAACCGCAGAGTCCGTCGTGAACTTCCTGGACGACTCTTTTCGCTTCGTCAGGTCCTAAGCATCTCAGCCACAGAGAATCAAACGACCTCTTGTACAGAGTATCATCGACGAAGGCGAAAGATAGAGCTCGTTTCATGAGCTGATGTCTTGTGGACGCTTCTTCAGGCATTCGGTGGGATTTAAAGTAGTCTATGAAGACTTCTCTCCAATCCTCGGTATTTTCCCAATCTTTTACTTGCAGGGTCGTCTGCTCGCTCGCTCCTTTTTCTTCGGATGATTCCGGAGATATTTCTGATGGGGCAAGCACCCGACGGCTTTGTACCATGATTTTGACGTCATCGAGGTTTTCGTCAGCCAGCTCTTTAGCAAGTTTGGCCAACGCGTCTGCTTTGCTGTTTTCCGCGCGCGGTATGTTCTCCAAAGTATAGGAGGGAATTTGGGTCAACAGTTGTTGCACCTTTTCCCCGTACTTCACCAACTCCGTTTTGCACGTTTGGTAGTCGCCGTTTACTTGACTAACGACCAGTTGAGAATATCCGTATATGAGGAGGTTTTCAATTCCCATGTCGATGGCGATCTCAAGACCTGCTATCAAGGCTTCATATTCGGCTTCGTTATTCATCCTCGGCTCTGTTAAGGAGAAAGCGAAGCGCATTATCCCTCCTTGTGGAGTCACGAAGATGAGGCCTACCCCCGATTTGATTATAGGGGTACTTTGTTTGCGCTTTTTCACGGAAGATGCTCCATCGAAATAAAGTTCCCATTGGGTATCACCACCGTCGATTGCGTCGAACGCATGCTCGTCTGGTAGATCGCAATTCAGAGGAGAATCGACAGGTATCGGGTGCTCAGCAAGGAAGTCGGCGATGGCCTGGCCTTTCACTGCCTTGAGAGGTTGATACGTTATCGAGAACTCCATCAAGAGCAGAGCCCATTTAGCGAGTCGACCTGTCAGTATGGCCTTTGACATTAAATACTTAAGAGGGTCCACCTTCGAAATGAGACGGACCTCATGCGCCAACGCATAGTGCCTGAGCTTTGTTATCGCGAAGATCAATGCCAGGCAGTGTTTTTCAATGGGAGAGTAGTTGCTTTCTGCCCCCAGCAGAACTCGACTTAAGTAGTAGAGTGCTCTTTCTTTCCCTTGATCGTTCTCTTGTGCCCATAATGCGCCTAAGGAACCTTCGAGGGGGGTTGTATAAAGAATGGGGGGTTTTCCCTTGACCGGAGCAGCCAACACCGGCGGGTTCTGCAGGTACTGTTTAATTTCGTTCAGCGCGCCTTGGTATTTTTGATCCCAGACGAATGGAGTTCCCTTCTTCATCAGGTGACTGTAAGGGCGGCACTTGACAGAGAGGTTGGCTGTAAATCGCCGAATATATGCGAGCTTTCCTTGGAGAGACCGCAACTGTTTGAGAGTCCTTGGCGGAGGCATTTCCATGATCGCCTTGATCTTGGACAGATCTATTTCGATACCCCGGTGTCGGAAGATGAATCCTAAGAATTTGCCCGAGGAAACTCCGAATGCACACTTAAGAGGGTTCATCTTCAAGCTGTATTGTCGAAGGCATTGAAATACAGTCTTTAGATGCTCGAGATGTTCCTCGTATGATTTGCTCTTAACCACGAGGTCGTCGATATAGCACTCGACGATTTCATGTATAAGGTCATCGAAGATCTTCGTCATGGCCCTTTGGTAAGTGGCACTGGCGTTCTTTAATCTGAAGGGCGTCATTTTATAACAGAATATTCCCAAAAGGGTCCTGAAGGCTGTGTGCTTCTGGTCTTCGGGATGCATCTTTATCTGATTATACCCTGATGAGCCATCCATAAAGGAGAAAACCTCGTGAGTAGACGTATTGTCTATCATCAGTTCGGTGACTGGCACTGGAAAATCATCCTTTGGGCAAGCTTTATTAAGATCCCGGAAGTCTACGCATATGCGCACTGTCCCATTTTTCTTCATCACCGGGACGATGTTGGCGATCCATTCCGGATATTGAACCTCCTGTATAAAGCCAGAGTCGATTAGATTTTTGACCTCGGCGTTGATGCTCATCTCAAGCTCGAGCCGCATTCTCCTCGGCGCCTGTTTGACTGGCTTGACGTCCGGGGATATCGCCAATTTGTGCACAGCAATTTCTGGATCTAGTCTCGGCATTTCGGAATAGTTCCACACGAAGCAATCTCTATGCTGTAGAAGCACGTCCTTTAACGCGGCCACCCTTTCTTCAGATAGCAGCTCGCTGATGAATGTCGGTCGTGGATCGTCTGCCGATCCCAACTCAATCTTCTTGAGGTTATCTGCAGTAGTATGTATGCCATCCTCCAGTTCTTTTGGCGCTTGTGGAAATTCTGAGATTTCCTCGTTGTTGCTGTTTTCGAAGCACCAGGGAAGGTCATCCATGTCCTCGGGCTCTTCTTTTAATATTGTAATCATGTGACAGGTGGGAATTCGCTTCCAATCCCAATGTGGAACCGGTTCTTCTTTCGTGGCCTTGGGCTCGTGCTTTTGTGGAGGTGCTACCCTCCAGTTGTCAGACAGAGCGAACTTGCCAAGCTGATACTGATCTTCAACCCAATTCTTGAAGGTGAAGCAGTCCTCGAGAGGGTGCCCTATCACTCGGTGATAAGGGCAATAGTCCGGGTGAGAGACTTCGCCTGCTTGTTCGGGGTTTTTGGACTCCGGCAGTGTAAGCATTTGATGTTTTAGAGCAAGATCAAGTATCTTCTTCGTCCTGTCCCGAGGAAACGAGTACGCTCGACTCATTTTCTTCATTAGGGATAGATCAATAACGCTCGACTCCCGTTTGCGTGGCTTCTTAGCCCTGCTTTGTTGCTGTTGAGCGCCTTTTTGGCCTTTCGACTTATTTCTGCTTTTGCGCCGAGCCTTCTTTATAACGGGTTGACAAGGAGCGGCATTTTCATCTTTCACGGCCTGTTGAAGGAGGCGTTGCGTTCTGGCTTTCTCGTAGATGGCCATTTCGTGGTTATGGTCGTCCCGGACTTTTTGACCTGCTTCCCTTATAAGCTTGTCCATTTGTTCTTCAAACGACAGACTGGGCACTTTTGCATCAGGAACTTTTACTGGTTCAGGATTGGTGTCTTCCCGTTGCGCATCTGCTTCTTCATTGAAGTCGTGCACGACGTAACAGTCGCGGAACAGCTCTCGTTTCTTGGAATGAATGTATCCGAGCCCAATCGTCTCCATTCTCCCATTAGGCAGCTTATGCTGAGTTCCAGGGACGTTCCAGACCCTGTCATAGAATTTGGCCTTTCTAACGGTCTGTTTGAAGGGTATCCCTTGGCGCTTCAACAGCCTCTTCAAGCCTTCTGTATAATATCTGGGTAGACGGATGGGTTGAAGCCTGTCCAACGTAGGATCCGCCCCATGCCAGACTTCTTTCTCCGCTTTTTTTTCTTCAGAGCGGTAGAATAGAATTGCTTTTTCGCTTTCTTGTTTGGGAGGGACATAGAATGTCCGCAGCTCTTCTACACTGTAGATATTAAGTGCATCCAGTTCTTTATGATGTTTAGGCGGCACCATGGCGACTTGTAGACTTTGCTCTTCGTCAGCGGGCGTTTGTATTGAAGGTCGAGCAGAGAATACAGAATGGACCTCATCCTCTGAATCACTACCAAAGATCAACGTAGGAGCGGATGGTCCCGGCTTGGTGTATTGGGGCGGACCCGAATATACTATCTCCTCTTCCTCCTCGGTATCACTGCCGAAGACAGGGACGGTAGCGTTAGTTTTGTTCTCCGGCTTGCGACACCTTTCCGTGTCTTCGAAACTCGGTAAGAAGTATTTGGCATTTTCATATTTGCGAACTTCGTTTACGGAAAACGGATTCAGTTCTTCCGTCACGGTGTACTCGAGACCATCCTTAAAATACTTCATACACCGATGTTGTGTAGAAGGGATGATGTTGTACTCGTGTAACCATGGTCGGCCGAGCAAAGCGTTATAGCATGTCTTGGCGTCTATGACGTGGAACTTAATGTCCATGATGAGTAGCCCGAAGCGTAGCGTCAGTATCACAGATCCAAGAGTCTTTGACGATTGGGAGTCAAACCCGGAGATGGTGATCTTGTCTCGAGCGAGGTGTTGAACGCTCATGCAGATTTCTTTTAAGACCCATACATTGAGTTGGTTAACGGACGACCCGTTATCGATCAGGATTTTGCCTATCTTTATATCATGGCAGTATCCCGAGACGTAGAGGGGGCGATTGTGCTCGCACGTCCCAAGGAGAAGGTCCTCGTCGCCGAAAGTGACATCGGCCGTGTGCACTTCTTCCAGTTCATCCTTCATCTTTTCTTCGGCCAGGGAAGCTTGGAACTGCTCCGGGTCCTGTAGTGCCTTAATTAACGAATCTCTCGCCTCCTTTGATAGTAAAAGGGCATCAAGAACGCTGAGTTGCGAGGGTAGCTTCCTCAGATGCGCTACGTTGTAATCCACCTTATTCTTTTTCGGCGGGTCTTTGGCAGTTAGCTCTTCCGTGATTTGGTCATCCAAGGCGATCTCCTCAGGGACCTTTTCTTTCCCTTTGTCTCTTTTGTTTGGGGGTCCGAGGTTCTTTTCAGGCAGCGTCCGATTCCGCAGCCGGATATTCTCGCAGACCTTCGGTTCTTCTTCTTTTCCCGAAGCGGTCTCTTTAAAGAGAGGGGCAAGTTCTAGCTCTTCATCAGAATCACTCATGAATGTAGGCACTTGTGATCCACCGGTGTTAACCATGCGACAATTGCTGGTGGTTCTGTTAAGCCCTTCGGTCGTATCGTTCCGTTCTCGGCGAGTCTTGCGCTTTTCCCGCTTAAAATGCTACCGATGAGCAACATATCCTTGCCACCATCTATCGAAAGCTTTGCACTCTTTAGTGGGGTGCGAAGTCTTCCGATGATACAAGCAATAGGAAGGGTGCATTTCCATTTCACCAGTAATTTTTCCTTCAGAGGATGGTAGCTTCATGCCCATTGATATGGCCTTAGCAAACCTTTTCCTCATCTTGAATTTGCTTTTGTTCGCAGTGGGTGTACTTCGCTCCAGCGGGAGTATCTCAATTCTTTCGTCAAGGCGCTGGCGTTTGGCCCTTTCGAATATAACCTCCTCGCGCTCCCGATCAGCTTTGCTTTTTAAGAGAGCTTCATTGAGGAATGCATCGATTACTTCATCCGATGGCTCTAGAATTTTAGGTTCGGGATCTGCCCTTAGCGTTTCAGTACAAGAAGTTTCCTCATCGTCTATGAACGAGTGGGAAATCATATGACAGCTCGCCACACATTCTTCAGATTCATCTGACGAACTTTCTCCCTCACCTTCCTCTTGAAAGACGTGGTTGAGAAACTCTTGAAATGTAATGGGAGTCCGTGCCTTCTGGTTGTATTCCTCCAGCGCGTCAATTTGTTTTTGCAAGTCCGTGTGCTTGTCGCCAGGCTTCACGGGCTTCTTTGACTTCTTTTTCTTCTTCTTCTTCGAGGATTTTGACGGCTGGTTGCGAGTGCTTGAGCCACCACCATCGGTCTTTAGAGTTGGACGTGGCTTCAATATCCCCTCAATGACCTGCGGTTCCAATGGGTTCTTCCACCTAATCGCTGGACATGTCTGAAGATCGTTCAGCATCCTCTTTGTCTTGGCTGATAATACAACCTCCCAAAGAGCTTCTTCAATGACGGAGCATGTTGCCCCCGGCGTATTCGTCCCCTTAGAGGTGTGGGGCTGCGGGGGATTCACCTTCCATTTGTCAGATAACGCGAATTTATCCTGTCGGTACTGGTTTTCAAGCCAATTTTTGAAAACGTAACAATCTTCGATCGGATGGCCTAGTACTCGATGATAAGGACAGTAGTTGGGCTCGTTGACGTCATTTGGTTGCAACGGACGTTTTGGATCCGGCAGATTTATGAGTCTGTTGCGTAATGCCAGCTCGAATAACCTTCTCGTTTTATCACGGGAAAACGAGTAAGGACGTCCTAGTCTCTCCTCAAGGTCTACGTACGGGCGCATATTATTTTGACGCACAACCGGCTTCGAGTTGCTCAGTTGTTGTTGAGCATTAGCGACGACGATCGCTTTTCCCTTTCCTTTGTCATTTCGGGAGTCCGACTTTGGAAGAGGGGGTTTATGGCCCATCTGATCCATCTGCGCTAGCTTGTCAATCAAAGCCTGGAAGGTAGTCGACTTGAAAAACATCATAAATTGCGAGATGGTTGCTTGTGGATCAAGGGTTCCTACAAACATACCCACCATGGGAGCTTCTTCAATGCGTTGCTCGCACTTCGACCATAAGTTCCGCCATCGTATAGCGTACTGAACCCACGTCTCGCCTGGTTTTACCCTGGCGTTAATCAGTGCCGTCATTAGGGTACGTTCACTGGCGCTTGCAAAACGCTGAGTAAACAACAGCTCCATCTCCGCGAAGGTCTTGATAGAGTCGTTCGGGAGCTCAGAGTACCACTCGAACGCCGGATCTGATAAACTTCTAACAAATTAGCGAAGCAAAAGCTTGTCATCACTGCCAGTGTTGCTGCAGAGTGCCCTGAACTGGGCAACATGCTTGTGAGGATTGCCTGTCCCCTTGTAGACATGGAACTTAGGAATTGTTTAACCGGGTGGGTACTTGATTTGATCGTACCAACTTGGATATGGCCATCCTGTTTTTATGACCTGGCCAGCTGCTTCGGTCGCATGATGAACCCGTATTTGTTGGGCGATGTACTCGTCCAAATTAGCTTTGGAGATTGCATCCTCTTTAGCCGTCGACAGAGCTGGTGGAGGATTTGATGTCTCTCCCCTATCATCTCCAAGGACGATCGGGGGCTCTTCGGCCGGAGGATCTTGTTGGATCATCATCCCTATCATGTCTTGGAAGAGGAGACCCATACGCTGTATGTTGGCTGCTTGTTCAGCAGCCTCTTTGTCCTTCTTCTCCAATATCTGATGAAGGAATTCGGCGTCGGTTTCTTCCTCTTGGCGTTCATCCGAGGACGTTTCAAGGTTTTCTTTTGGCCCTGTAAGTGCGGCCATAGCGTTCATCATTTCTTGGAGCTTCTGCTGCTGCTCCTGAGCCTTGGTCACTGACCTCGTGTGCGGTCTATGACCTGTTGATATGCGGTTATCCTCCTTTCCCGATGCCACATAAACTGTATGAACTATCATGCCCCCTGACTTAGGGCGTTTGGGTTCACCACCTTTGATATTTTTCGCCGGCACGAGGGTTTTCTCCGGCCTTCTTCTTTTGTGGGCCGTTGAAGTTGAAGGGGCCGTTGTAGTGGGCACCCTAGTGATTGTTGTCCCCTGCTGTTTAATAGGACGGTCTTTTTCTTTTTGCACTTTCGCCTTCTTTTGTTGACGAGAGTGATCTGGGTCGATCACGGAGTCTTGAACCCTTCGCCAAACCTTGTATATTTTTTAGGACAGCCGTTGAGGGGGCTGTTCTTGCTTCGTTTCTGGAGCTCTCTCCGCAGGTGGAGGAGATCTTTTTAGTGTAGCGGCTGGAGAGTTCTTACGTACCCTCCTCAGCGGTTCAAAGCTGTTCCCAGTTGTAACAGCAGCGTTGACTTCCACCACTGGAGCCAGTAGACTTAGCCCTGAGGGGGGGTTGCCCCCTGCCTTCCTTACTCGTTGCCAGTGGCGACGTCGAGCACGAGGAGCCGTTGGGACTGGCTCGGAGATAGAGGTTGCTTCTTTTTGCCCCCTGTCTGAATGAGGCGCGGCTGGTGCTAACCTCTTAAAGACTGAGGTTGTCCTTTGAGGGATGATATTTAACCTGTCGAAGGCAGATCCTCGAGCAGGGACAGGAGCAGGAATCGTCAGTCTTGAAAAGACTGACTCTTTGACAGGGGAAGTCGCCTTGATGACTTCTAGAGCAACAGTTATTGCCTTCCTTGGGACAGCCAATTTAGAGTTCTGATTTAGCCTGGTGAAAACAAAGGCTGTCGGTTTTGTAGTGGACGACCCGTTGACAGGGGTCGTCGTAGCAGTGAGCCGGTCGAAGACCGACTTCTTGTTCACTTCCGGTGCAGGTATTGGCGCAGAGAAGCTTGTAGGTGGGATCATGGTCTCGAAGAATAGGCCAGTGGTGGCTTGGGTCACCTGGTCTACCGGCAGAGCGAGGAAGGAAGCCGCTTGGGGCCCATATACTACACCTCCTAGTGAGGTGGAGCGTCCGTTGCAGTGGTATTTCGAGCAGTTGGTGCAGTTAAATGCCATTGAATCTTGAGTTCTGCGCCAGGCAAAAAACCAAATCTTAGTAACTTAAAATCCAAAGGAAACCATTAACAAACCGCGATTGGTTCGCGAGGACGACACACGAAGTGTGGAGTGGAGAAAGGAAAAGGTCCCACCGGGCGTGCCAGAATCTGTTCCCCTCCGAAAGACAGCGCACAAGACTGCGATGTCCTGACGCTGAGATTCGGGGCAGATGCTATTTGGTTTTATCCGTCTACCTCTCCGAAGATGCCAAGTTGATTTATGGCACCGTGTATCGGAGGTTTAGACGGATGCGGCCGATATAGCAGACTTCGTCAGATTCCCCCTCGCTTGAGGGGTTTTAGATTGTGGGGATGCTCTTCCCTGCAAGCGCAAGCCCCTGCAGTTAATTACGCTACCACATCGCGGTAGCAACTTTCTCCTTCTCCAGAATTTCACTTCGTGTCGTGTATGTTTGTTTTGTTTGTGGTTGCCCGTGGATTGTATACGGAGACTGAGTAATGCCGTCGCCCGTAGGACGTGGATTAGTCCAAATCCGTATTTACTTAGATTTGGGTTTAGTGTTTTTAGTTTAAGGATGCATTAGTCGCGTTGCGGCTAAGATCAACTTAAACGTTCATTAAGGATACGATAGTCCTGTTTGAGACTAAGATCAACTTAACGTGATAATCCATTTAATATCTGGCCATCGGGACTCGTCACCTCTCTGACGTCGTTGAAGGATTACAACGGCAGATGTCAGAGGAGTTCAGAGATGTACCCTTGAACCAAGGTTGATTTGGAGTTTTATAGTCCGTTTGAATGTTTAAGGATACGTTAGCCGTGTTTGGGGGCTAAGATCAACTTAAACGGGATCGTTTAGATCCGGCAAAAGAGCATTTGGAGGCTCTATTGTTCCAGTTTAGGGGCGTAGTGGTCCATAGGTAGTTTAGGGACGTTGCGGTCCATACTCCAGTTTAGGGACGTGGTGGTCCATGTTCCAGTTTAGGGACGTGGTGGTCCATGTTCCAGTTTAGGGACGTGGTGGTCCGTCATTAGTTTAAGGACATTTCGGTCCAACATTCCCATTTAGGGACGAATATTAGTTTAAGGACGTTTCGGTCCACGAGTTTAAAGACCCCGCAGTCCATATCGATGTGTGGTCGTCGGGACTCGTCACCTCTCTGACGTCATTGAAGGATTACAACGATGGGTGTCAGAGGAGTTCAGAGATGTACCCTCGAACCGGAGTAAATTGATTTGAGAGAGCATTTGTGCTCAGTTCAATTTAATTTAAGGACTTACGGCCAGAATTGGGCTAAGTCCAGTTGAAAATGTTCAACATTTTATTTGCATTTGGCCTGTTAGGCCTTTACTGGGGCTCTGCTCCTGTTTAATAATGCATGGCATTTTTGTTTGGTCTATTAGACCTTTATTTGGGCTCTGCCCTTTTATAAATGATGCGCAGCATCTGTTTTTTATTTGGGCTCTGCCCTTTTTAAAGTAATGCATTGCATTTAATTTGGCCTGTTAGGCCCTTTTTAATTGGGCTTGGCCCTTCTGTAAATAATGCAGTGCATTAATTATCTGATAGTGGCTTGTCAGGCGCTTTGCGCCAATTATTGAGCGCAAGCGCTTGTGATGAGGACACGTGTCATGCTCTGGTGAGCGCAAGCGCAACAGCGCAGTGCGCTGCGCTGTTGCGCTGCTGACACGTGGCGCGCTCTGGTGAGTCGTGCCAATTCCGGAGAGCAAAGCCCTATTTCAAGAGCGCGTAGCGCAAGTTGTTCTGTAGCTGACACGTGGCACTCTCCCAAGAGCGCAACAGCGCAGTTTGGAAGTGCAAAGCACTAAGAATCTTTTAGATTCAAGAACAGAAGTGCAAAGCACTATTTGATTTCTTGATCTAATTTAGATCAAAGAAAAGATAAGTTTTTCTTGTTTTTCTTATCTCAAAGAACCAAAGGTTCATAAAAGTGCAAAGCACTATTTTATTATTATTTTTTTATTATTAAAGATCATTGATTTTGTTTTTAGATCTATGATCTGTTCATGAGAGAACTTTCTCTTTTTTTCTAAAGGTTTTTACCTTTTTGTTCTTGAGGAATTCTTCAGAGTTCTCTTTCCCTTCTTCTTCTTTTTTTTTAGAAAAATGTTGATGCCTTTGAATTGAGGCCTAGGGTCCTTTTTATAGTGCCCATAAATTAGTTAAATTTGTTAAAGAGATCTTTTTCTGAGTGATTTGGGGAATTTTCCCCACCGTTGGATCTTTGATCCAAGGGCTTCTGTTTTACAGAAGAAAATCTTCTTGTTTTAACAAGAACAGAAAGATTTCTTTAAAATCTTAATTCTGTTTGGCGCAAATGCCCCAGCGCGTGACACGTGTCACGCAGCGCACAGAGCAGCGCAACTGTGCTAGTGCATCTGCGCTGACACGTGTCACGCAGCGCACAGCGCAGCGCAACTGCGCTAGCGCATGTGCGCTGACACGTGTCGCGCAGCGCAACTGCGCTGACATGTGTCGCGCAGCGCAGTGCTTGCGCAACTGAAGCGTTTCTTCCTTTAATTTTAGTTTAAATAGAGCTTTGCTCTGATTGGGCGCGCCTTTTTGGGCGCTGTGCTGACGTATCAGCGCCTGACTTGTGGCGCGTTGCGCCCGAGATTTGAGACGTTGCTTCAAAATTTTGAATTTTGAATTTCAACAGAGCTTTGCTCTGATTGGGGGAAACAGGGTTTTGCTAGGGCGTCGGTGTTCTTGGTGCAAGGTTGGTGCGGGGTCTTGTGAAGGGGAGGAGGACAGAGGATAGAAAGGAGAGAGAAGAGAGATGTCGACGGCGAGGGTGGTCGGCGGCGATGGGATGAGGTGGTGCAGGTGGGTTTCTTGGGTGCGGGGTGATGGTGCGGCTGGGCTCGGATGAGGGAAAAGAAGAAGAAGATGATGACGATGAGGAGGAGGAGGAGGAGATGAGAATGGAGACGAGGGTGGAGGCGAGGTCGGGGAAAAGGAGGCAGAGGAGGCGGCTAGGGTTAGGGTGGAGTTGTTGCGATGGGTTCTCGTGGGCTCAGGGTTTAAAAGAGAAGGGGAGAGAAAAATATGAGGGAGGTGACGTGATCGCGTCGGGCGGTGACCAAAATCGAAAAGCGAACAGTGTTTGCGAGAGGAGAGAGAGAGCGCGAGAGGAGAGAGAAAGGGGAGAGAGAGAGAGCCGTGAGGGGGAGAGAGAAAGAGAAGAGGAAAGAAAGGGAGAGAGATTTTGAGTGGGGCCAAGCGGAAAAAAAATAGAGAAAGAAAAAGAAAGGGAGAGAGGGTGATTGAGCGCTGGGGATCAAGAAAGAGAAAAAGGAAGTGGGGCCGGCCCAATTAAAAGAGAAATTTTGATTGGCTGGAAAGAGAGAGAGAAGCTGGGGTTGGTTAATAAAATTTAAAAGATTTTATATTTTTAAAACCAAAAGGATTGTTCTGTTAACGAAATTTTTAAAGGAAAAGTTTAAAAATAAAATTAATAAATTTGAATTTAGGCGGATACAAAAATATTCCAAAATGCGCCCGGGTTGGGTCTAAAATTTTAGATTTAAAATACGAAAATTATTTGTAGGTTCCAAAATTTAAAATGAAAGATCTGGTAACGAAAATGCATACCCATAAGAACGGATGCACGTACGTGCGCTTAGCCATCCAAACACGTCCGTTTCACTGAACGGGACGAGAACAAGATGCGCGGACGCTACCACGGGGTTAGGGGTATCATGCAGGTTTTGAAATGCAATTTTAATTTATTTTACGCGATCTAAAATGTTATATGTAAAATACGCGATGCTAGGTGAAATAATAATATGCAGTATCCATGAGATGCACGTGTCTATTTAACCAGTCAGGATAGTCTATAACTATAAATCAACCAGTTCAAGCAAGCGGGTCGGGTCGAATGCAATGTAAAAGTAAACTACCATTCGCACCCAAACAAGATAAATCAATAAAATACCACAGATAATAAATACGGAACAAAATTGGTATAACTGAACTCGGTTGTTATATTATACCTAACTACAAAAGAATTTCGTCCTCGAAATTCCAAGAACAAGAAAGGATAAACAATCAACACACTACAAGAATAAATGTGGAAACTTCTGCCGGATTCATCTTCTCGTTCCCAAGTTAATTCTCTATGTGAGCGATTACCCCAAGAAACAAGTACAAGAGGGATAATTTTGTTCTTAAGAACCTTTTCTCTTCGATCCATAATCGACATCGGTCGCTCCTCAAAAGTCAAATTTTCACGTACAGTCAGCTCCGAATGATCCAGCATGTGTGTTTCATCTCGAACATACTTACGGAGTTGAGATACATGAAACACATCATGAACATTCGCCAAGGATTGCGGTAACGCCAAACGGTATGCTACTTCTCCAACACGCTCCAAAATCTCAAAAGGTCCAACGAATCGAGAACTAAGTTTTCCTCGACTTCCGAAACGAATCACCCCTCTAGTCGGTGATATCTTCAAGAATACCAAATCACCAACGGTGAACTCTAGAGGTCTTTTCGACGTATTTGCCCAACTCTTCTGTCGGTCTTGTGCTGCTTTCATATGATTCCGGATAGTATTAACCTTCTCAACTGTCTGCACAATCAAATCTGGTCCCAACAATCTTCGTTCTCCAATATCGTCCCAACAAACAGGTGAGTGACTCTTGCGACCATATAAAGCTTCGAATGGAGCCATCTGAATAGTCGCTTGAAAACTGTTATTGTAAGAAAACTCCACTAAGTGCAAATGATCCTCCCATGAACCCTTGAAGTCTAACATGCCAGCTCTCAACATATCTTCAAGAGTTTGGATCGTTCTCTTCGGCTGGCCATCTGTTTGAGGATGATAAGCTGTGCTAAACTTCGATCGAGTCCCCAAACTTTCCTGTAAGCTTCTGCAAAAGTTTGATAAGAAACGAGTGTCACGGTCGGACACGATGCTCACCGTTACTCCATGCAATCTTACAATCTCCTGCATGTACCGTTCTGCCAAAGTTTCTGCTGATTGACCAACTCGAAAAGGGATGAAATGATCTGCCTTGGTCAATCGGTCAACAATCACCCAAACTGCATTGTTGCCTTTTGGACTCCGCGGTAGAGCCGTCACGAGATCCATGGTTATATGTTCCCACTTCCATTGAGGAATCGGAAGTGGTTACAATAAACCAGCAACCCTTTGATGTTCAGCCTTAACTTGCTGACACACCAAGCACTTTGCTACAAAACGGGCAATCTCCCATTTCATGCCTTCCCACCAGAAATGCTGTCGTAAATATCGGTACATCTTCGTACCTCCTGGATATACGGAATATGCTGAACTGTGCGCCTCCTTCATAAGTTCTTCACGAATATCTGTAATACCCGGCAAGTCCAAGAAAGCTTCTGATCTCTGCAACGTTCTTCGGAATCGGCCAATCTCTAACTGCTGCAATCTTTTCGGGATAAACAGCGATTCCATCTCCAGACATGACATGCCCCAAAAACTTCACTTCTTCGAGCCAAAACTCGCACTTGTTCATCTTTGCATACAATTTTTTTCTTGCCTCAACGTCTGCAGTGCGATCTTCAAATGTTCTGCATGCTCTTCAATACTCTTGGAGCAAACCAGAAAGTCATCAATAAACACCACTAAAAACTGGTCCAAGAATGGTGAAAAGATTCGGTTCATCAGGTCCATAAATATCACCGGTGCATGCGTTACTCCGAAGGGCATCACTAAATACTCGTAATGTCTATACCGAGTTCGGACCACCGTCTTGCAAATGTCTTCTATTTTAACTCGGACCTGATGATATCCGGATCGCAAATCCAGCTTCGAGAACCCTCGCGCCACTAAGCTGCTCAAATAATTCGCCAATGTGAGGGATCGGGTACTTTTTCTTAATAGTTACCCGGTTTAATTCTCGATAATCGATGCACATCCTCCTTGTGCCATCTTTCTTCTTGACTAGAAGAACTGGAGCTCCCCAAGGTGAGTTACTGCTTCGAATCCAACCCTTCTCAAGTAATTCAGTAACCTGCTTCTTGACTGCTTCCGACTCCACTGGTACCACTGGATAATACGCCTTTGAGATTGGCGATGTACCATGAACATGATCGATCGCGAACTCCACATCTCATTTTTGTGGTAAACCCGAGATGTCCTCGAACACGTCCATGAACTCTCAAACTACAGCTGGCGCTTCATCTTTAACAACCTTCATCGACGAAAGAACATTAGTTGTCGGCCTAGCCCTAAACTCGACTGGCCCGACAGAACTGCTTCCTCCAGACAACCTCTGGGTGTCCGAGAATCTGGAAATTCGCTTTCTTTGCTCTACACTCAGTGTGAGCGTGGAAAGTGCCGAAAAATCCATTCCCAAGACGACTTCATAACTGCCGGTAACAATCCCCAAGAAATCTGCAAATAACTCCCGTCCGCCAACAACAACAGGACAATCCTTACACCCTTTATTAGTTATGATTTTCCCATTCCCAGTGTGTATGTCCCAATAACTAAACAGGGTCGCGCAAGCCATCGAGTGTATAGTAATAAACTTGGACGACATAAATCAATGGGATGCACTAGAATTGAATAACGCTAATGCGAGAAAACCATGAGCTAGTAGAGTACCTGAAACGACTTCCTCTGAAGCTTTAACCTCTTCAGCCGTCAAGGTAAAGGCTCGAGCTTGATTGGGTCCCTGAGTTATCAGCTTCTGCTCTCAAAACTGTCTCTGCGGTGGTTTCTGAACATCATCCTTCGTGCGAAGCTTCGATGGACAAGTATCAATGATGTGATCAGCTGATCCGCAAATAAGACAAAGTCCAAGCCTCTTACGACAATCTTTTCGATAATGACCCGGTCGTTGGCAGTAATCGTACAACACCCTTCCTTTTTGCTCGGGCAAAACTGGCTTCTTCATTGGTACAACTCCACGCCTGTCCACCGGAATACCTCTGCGTCCATGTGGTCGGTTCGGTGCAAATGCCGGCTTCCATACTGCAACTGCTGGCTGCTGTGTACTCCCGGTCTTCATAGATAGGCTCTTCTGCTCTCGGGCTGCTGTAAGTACTTGTGAGAAAGTGGTCAAACCCAGGGAGACAATCTGCCTCTGGATGTCCACATCCAAACTGTGCATGAACCTCCTTGCCCTATCAGCATCGTTGGCAACCAAAGGTCCAGCGAATCTACTGAGCCACGTCCACTCAGCTGCATGTACATCTACAGGTGCACCGTTCTGCTTCAAACTGATGAACTTTTCTTCCATTTCCTCCCGTGCAGTCCGCGGGAAGAACTTCTCCAAGAAACTCTTCGAAAAATCCGCCCAACTGATCGGCTTAGGCAAGCGGGTCTCTTCCACAAGCCACCATTCACGGGCGTAGTCTACCAACTGGATGCGTACCACATCCACCCTCTTATCCTTTGGGATCTGTGCCGCAATGAGTAAATTCTCCGTATCAACTAGCCACTGCTCCGCTGGCAACGGCTCCTCCAGGCCAGTAAAGACAGACGGACCCAGTCTCCTGAAATCCGCCACGGTACCCACACGATCCACTGGTCTGGCCATAACATTGCTCACGGACTGCTGAACGGTCCGCAAACCTTCCTGAAAAGATTCAGCTTGCCGCTGGATCAGCTCGGTCTGTCGCTTTTGGTTTTCCAACATCCCACGTATTACTCCAAGCATAGCTGCTTTGTTAACACGCCTTTGGTACGTTTTTAGATTCTTGTCTGCCATGTTCCTGAAATCAAAGCACCCAAAGGATTATCATGATAACAGATTCAAAATATAGATCAAGGATATGAATCAAGGCTAGAACTCCAAGTTACTTAAATAGAGTACCGCATTGTAACCAAGCCGCGGTATCATAGCTACAGTCACATAACTCCACTCAAGTCGCCTAAGTTCTAGAGATAACCAAAAGGAAACCAGGTTTCGAGGCGATATGCAAAGGAGGTTTGCATATCGTAAAAGTAGGATCAAGAGGAAGTTAAGATTCAAAAATGGTAAGGCGGTAAGGTGGCAGGACATGTTTCCTAATCACAAGTATTCTGATTCGTGTATTGGGTCCAATACCCAACTAAAAAAGAATCAAACCCGATTAACCTAGATGCTATGGCTCT
Source organism: Agapanthus africanus (assembly GCA_030015575.1). Classification (NCBI taxonomy): domain Eukaryota; kingdom Viridiplantae; phylum Streptophyta; class Magnoliopsida; order Asparagales; family Amaryllidaceae; genus Agapanthus; species Agapanthus africanus. Next base: position 799,863,089 of record CM057340.1, read on the forward strand.
GATACCAAAAGAACCATGTCATACCCAGCTTCCGAGAGTACGCTAAGATAGGCATGTGATATAGCCAACCATGCTACCTATGGATAGGAAATATCCATCCACAGTCACATTACGGCTGTAGAGATATCGAGAACAATAATAAACTATCTAACACATGTCCATAAGCCAGAATAAAATGAGTCAATAATAAAGTAATGCGGAAGCAAAATATCCAATACAAGAATAAACCGGAATGCATGTCCCATAATACGAGCTCACAACAGGAATGAAAATACCGAAAGTAAAATGAACTAACTATTAGCAAGTCCTTACTGCTAAGCCTGCTGACTGAAATACTCCTGCTCGGACTGCAGCAAAGGTAAGGAATCTGGGCCATGCAAAACCCAGACGTCAGTGCGTCATAATATCAAGCAATACTATAAACAGGGGTAGCAATACATGCAGGTATGAGTATAAGCAAGAATATAACAAGAATATATAACAGTGTGTATGTCAGTATAGGTGACGTGCAGTGATATCTAAACTGTGCTACGGGGTTATCTATTCTAAAGTGTTCAAAACCAAGTAATGTAATCCTCATCGTAACCCATCGGTGATTATTCCGTAACGCCCGGAAAAACGGCGTGCTACGGGGTTATCTATTCTAAAGTGTTCAAAACCAAGTAATGTAATCCTCATCGTAACCCATCGGTGATTATTCCGTAACGCCCGGAAAAACGGCAAACAATAGGTATTCCGTAACACCCGGAAAAACGGTAAACAATAGGTATTCCGTAATGCCCGGAAAAACGGCAAACAATAGGATGGCCCTTTGAGTTACGTTCGGTTATATTCCTGATTTCCCCATACCCTCAAGTTATATATGTCAAGTCAAGTATTAAATAATCTGGAAATAATGCCAACACAGGATCATGCAGGTACAGGTTTGTCTGGATAGACAACAGGAAATGTCCGTAGGGACAACAGGTCAGGTTAGTTGGCATTAGTAACGTGATCAGGTAACAGAGAAAGCCATGGTACCTCAAGTCATGTCAGGTAATATATATGTATCATGTCATGTCAAGAAGTGCACGGTATCATGTCGTGTCAAGTAATGGTATGTCAAGTCATGCCAGGGGTGCACAAAATGTCACATGTGTGCTCATAATCAAACAATAATAAGCATGGGTATACAAAACAAGTATGGGGTACTAATGGAACAATAAAAATGGAATATTGTGATGTTATATGCAGATAAGTACAGATTAAAGCATATGGATGCACAGTTATCTACTTGAGTTTGGGTTGTGGTCCAACATTAATTAAATTACACCTTATCAAATATGGAATGTTAAATTTACAATACGATATAGTCAAATGATCTATGGATGCGACTGTATAAATAATATGATAAATGGATGCAAACGGTGTCCGAAAGATTATAAACAAATAAAAGGGTACTATGGGCTATACAACTAAGCAATATGTGATTCAAATATGGACATGGGTTTCGTGTATCGTAAACTAATATGCAATATGAAATGTTTCAGGTTCTACATCTAAAATGATATAAACGGAACATCGAAATGTTAAATTGGAACATATGGCCTTAGATTTGATCTACAGGTTTAACATGCAGTTAATTAAGTATAAAAATATTATGAATAGCATGTAGCAAGTTTTACTTGCCTCGACAGATCAAGAAACGGGTATACAGAACGTCTCACGTCGGCGGAAAAAGTCATGACACGCGCACGGTACACGGAACAGATCCAAACAACGTACAAGGGAATCACATGGGTCAGGTACGCTCGCTGGGTCGTCGGGATCGTCATCGGCACGACCGGATTCCGGCAATCAAAAGAACAGTGAACATTAAAAAAAAGAAAAGAAAATTATAGAAAGAAAGAAGAAGGAAAGAATGGGAGGAAGAAGAAGAATGAGAAGAGGAAAAGTTGCTCACTGGATATGCAGAGGGGTGATGGCGTCGACGGTGATGATCAGAGGAGTTTCGGCGATAAGGTTAGGGTTTGTTTTAGAGGAGGTAGGGTTAGGGTTTTGCTAAGGTTTGGCGTCGGTGTTCTTGGTGCAAGGTTGGTGCGGGGCCTTGTGAATGGGAGGAGAACAGAGGAGAGAAAGGAGAGAGAAGAGAGATGGCGACGGTGAGGGTAGTCGGCGGCGATGGGATGAGGTAGTGCAGGTGGGGTTCTTGGGTGCAGGGTGATGGTACGGCTGGGCTCGGATGAGGGAAAAGAAGAAGAAGATGATGACGATGAGGAGGAGGAGATAAGAATGGAGACGAGGGTGGAGGCGAGGTCGAGGAAAAAGAGGCGGAGGAGGCGGCAAGGGTTAGGGTAGAGTTGTTGCGATGGGTTCTCATGGGCTCGGGGGTTTAAAAGAGAAGGGGAGAGAAAAATAGGAGGGAGGTGACAAGATCGCGTCGGGCGGTGACCAGAATCGAGGAGCGAACAGTGTTCGCGAGAGGAGAGAGAGCACGAGAGGAGAGAGAAAGAGGGGAGAGAGAGAGAGCCGTGAGGGGGAGAGAGAAAGAGAAGAGGAAAGAAAGGGAGAGAGATTTTGAGTGGGGCCCAAAGGAAAAAAATAGAGAAAGAAAAAGAAAGGGGGAGAGAGAGATTGAGCGCTGGGGATCAAGAAAGAGAAAAAGGAAGTGGGGCCGGCGTAAATAAAAGAGAAATTTTGATTGGCTGGAAAGAGAGAGAGAAGCTGGGGTTGGTTAATGAAATTTAAAAGATTTTATATTTTTAAAACCAAAAGGATTGTTCTGTTAACGAAATTTTTAAAGGAAAAGTTTAAAAATAAAATTAATAAATTTGAATTTAGGCGGATACAAAAATATTCCAAAATGCGCCCAGGTCAGGTCTAAAATTTTAGATTTAAAATACGAAAATTATTTGTAAGTTCCAAAATTTAAAATGAAAGATTAGGTAACGAAAAAGCACACCCCAAGAACGGATGCACGTACGTTCGCGTAGCCATCCAAACACGTCCATTTCACTGAACGGGACAAGAACAAGATGCGCGGACGCTACCACGGGGTTAGGGGTATCATGTAGGCTATGAAATGCAATTTTAATTTATTTTACACGATCTGAAATGTTATATGTAAAATATGCGATGCTAGGTGAAATAATAATATTCAGCATCCATGAGATGCACATGTCTATTTAACCAGCCAGGGTAGTCTATAACTATAAATCAACCAGTTCAAGCAAGCGGGTCGGGTCGAATGCATTGTAAAAGTAAACTACTATTCGCATCCAAACAAGATAAATCAATAAAATACCACAGATAATAAATACGGAACAAAATTGGTATAACTGAACTCGGTTGTTACATGGATCATTCGGAGCTGGCTGTAAGAGAGGATTTGACCTTTGAGGAACGACCGATGTCAACTGTCGATCGAAGAAAAAAGATCCTTAAGAACAAGGTTATCCCTCTCGTACTTGTTTCATGGGGAAATCTCTCGCATGGAGAATCGACTTGGGAACGTGAAGACGAGATTCGACAGAAGTTCCCACACCTATTCTTGTAGATTCTTGATTGTTTATCTTTTCTTGTTTTGGGGAATTTCGAGGACGAAATTCTTTTGTAGTTGGGTATAATGTAACACCCTAGTTCATTTATACCAATTCTAGTTCGAGTATTTCTTTATTTATGGTATTTTCCTGATTTATTGTGTTTTGGGTGCGAATAGTGTATTTGACATTTGTATTTGCATTCGACCTGACCCGCTTGCTTGAAACCTGTCTTGATTCATATTTATGATTTATCCTGACTTGATACGTGGACTCGTGCACTTTCATTTGCATACTAGCATTTTACCTGGCATCTGCATTTTTATATAACATTTAAGTCATATAAAATAGTTTAAAAATATATTGCGTGGCCTGCATGATACCCCTAACCCCGTGGTAGCATCCGCGCATCTTGTTCTCGTCCCGTTCAGTGAAACGGACTTGTTTGGATGACTACGTGCACGTACCTGCATCCGTTCTTGGGGGTGTGCATTTTCGTTATCTGGACATTCATTTTTTTTATATTTTGGTCGACATGTATATTTTTCGTATTTTAAAACTGAATTTTAGACCCGACCCGGGCATGTTTTGGACTATATTTGTATTTACCAGAATCTCAAATTTTATTTATATAATATTAATTTTATAAACTGATACAAATTAAAATTTAGTTAACTAATAAAATTTTTTTTTAATTAAAACTAAACTAATTTCCTAACAAACTAGCAACCTCTTTCTCTCTCTCTCCTCTGCATATATATATTTATATATTTTTTATTTATTTATTTATTTCTTCCTTATTTAATACACAGCCTCTTCTTCTTACTTCTTCTTCTTTGTTCTTTCTTTTTCTTGATCTTGTTTCTTGATTCCGGTGATCACCGCCGGAGCCGTGCTCGTCGCTGACGATCCGAGTGATCCAGTGAACGTACCTTGCCTGTGTGATCACCCTCTTGCCTTGCTTGGACCCGTCCCGCGTGCCGCGTGTGCGTTGCGATGATTTACCAATGTCAGACGTGCCGTGCGTATCCGTCGCGTGATTCGATCGAGGCAAGTTTATCTTGCTACATGCTATGATATATACTACATCCATATTAATAATAATATTTCATATTTAGTGTATTGTACATCCCCTATTATAGTTTTACTGATTTACGACGTCCATTTTCATCCGTACAATTTATTTCGTATCTAGTACATGCAAATTTATCTTGTTACATGCTTGACTACAATATATTGCACCCATTTGAATAATAATATCACATAATGTTTATTTATACATCCCACATTACCATTTTACAGTTTTACTGTCTTCGGACATCCGTATGCATCCATATCACTATTTACATATCTAGTCGTATGCTAATTCATCTTGCTACATACTATGTATCTTATTTTGCATCCATATGAATAAAAATATCACATGTTGATTGCACTGTACATCCATATTAAAGTTTTACCGTTTTCGGATACCCGTTTGCATTCACATCATTTAAAATATATATCGTCGTAATATTTCTTATTATTATCTTTAATTAGTTTATAATCTGCATTTTATAATGTTATACAAAATATAGTTTGAAAATATTATAGTTTACACATGAAACGTCGTTGCAAAGCGGATACGACAAATCTGAAATTTACTGTACACCTTACCTTATAAAATTCATTATAAATCATTAAAAAATCATTAGTATACGTTCTTTAGTTCGTTACGAAGCTAACTCAGAATACTATAACTATATGAGATATTTACTTTCAAAATAAATTGTTTAAATAACGTAAAATGCAAATGAAAATATCTCTAAACTGCTATCCAGGGAAATTCCAGCAGTAAACTTTCAATTTCGAATGCTTATAGCTTTTTTTAGGAACAACCTGAGATACTTCTACTTATAAAAATGAAAACCATATTGAATTATCTTTGTTTTGGTATAAGACACGTCCCTTTTGGAGAACGTTTATTATTTTTAAGCTATTTTACAAACCAGGGTGACGCTGAATTTCTGAACGGAACTTTCTTGTGCATGATTAATCAATACCACTTTTATAGTTATTAATCGGTTTTAATATATTATCCATGTTAATATTATTATATCAATATCTATTTAATAAATAATAGTGCTTGTATTTTAATATTCAGCAAATTTTACCGATTTACAGTTTTATAGTATCCGTCTGTATCCGTACGGTTTATTACATATCTAGTTGCACGCCGAGACCATATTATTTCATGTTACTGTTGTAGTAACACTCATGCTTAACAAAGTGCATCCTAATTAGTTTTAGAACTGTAAATGTAACCCCTATTCGATATTTGTGCATCCATACCATTAATCTTATATTTATTCGCATACTATGTCATATTATTTCATTTTATTATTATATTAATACTACATGCTTGATATTGTGTACCCTACATAGTCATGATGTAACCCTTGATTGATATTTGTACATCCATGCTTTCATTGTATATCCGTACTTTCACCCTGATTCAATACTTGCTACAGTTCGATTATGAGCAAACGTTTGATACCTGTGCACTACATGACATGACTTGATACATATACACTACCTGACATGACCTGATATATCACTACTTGACATGTTACCTGATTCTGTTTCTAATGCCGACAATCCTGACATGTTGTCCCGATGGACATATCCTGTTGTCTGTATAGACAAACCTGTTCCTGCTTGATCCTGTGTTGGCATTAGCTTCAGATTTATCAATACCTGACTTGAACACATAACTTGGGGGTATGGGGAAATCAATGATGAAACCTGACTTGTAACTCGACAGTTCGATGCTTATACTGATCAGTTTTAGGGGCTAGGCCAGCCCTGGGATGATGCTGCTGACATCTTCATCTGTACATGTTTCCTGTTTAGTGTCTAGCGGCATGTCTCGGTCTCAGCCCGAGAATCTGGACCGTGGTCCCGGGCATGCACGGGATACTATTGAGTTATATCGACGATTCATTAAATTGATTTCAAAGACTTGAGAGTAATTAACCCAGTAGCTTAGTTCAGATTACTCACTGCACATCACATATGCTTTTACCCTTCACTGTTACTTATTCGTGTTACTGTTCTACTTTTATTACTGTTCATACTCGTGCCTGCATGTCTCGCTACCCCCTGATTATATTATTATTGATATTATGACGCACTGACGTCTGGGTTTTGCATGGCCCAGATCCTCTACCTTTGTCACAGGCTGATCAGGAGTATTTCCGCCGTCAGGCCGAGCAGTGAGGATCCTGTTAGTATCCAGTTAGTTTGGTTATTTTCGTATTTTTCAGATATTACTGGTTATTGGATTTATTGCTTCCGCATATTATTTCTTGACTCGTTTATTCTGGCATATGGACATGTACTAGATAGTTTATTTTACTTTCCTGTTCTTGATATCTTATAGACAGCCGTAATGTGACTGTGGAGGGATATTTCCTATCCACAGGTAGCATGGTTGGCTCTGTCACGTGCCGATCTTAGCGCACTCTGAGAAGTGGGGCATGACACTCTGCTCGGATCTTTAGTCTAACTTGACCGTCGGAGGGTCCTCGGTGGTACAACCATCCCGGGACTTCCTTGCAAGTAGCTCGGCAACCACAACCTCAAACCCATTGAGATCCACACGCTTCAGGAGCGACAGCCTCCAGATCCAATCTCAGCCATCCATTGCCGCCATCAGCAGATCAACGGAAGGTAACATCTTGGCGCGATCCAGGTCACGTCAGCTGGAGCCGTCTGTGGGAACTCCTTGATTCCACAAAAACAAAAGTTCACATTCCGATCTCAATCCAATGGCGAGCGATCATCACGAAGATCCAAGCATTAGCCGCCGCCTCCCCCTCAACGGAGGCGCGGACGAACCTCCTCCGCCGAATGACATTAGCGCCTTTTCCGGCTGAATAGACCGACTCGCGTCCTTTATGGAGGCGCTCATCCGCGTCCAAACGGCAGGGCAAGATCCCCAGGTCGCCGCTCCCCCGACTCGGGACCGGGAGCCCTACAGGGGAAGAGAAGACTCCGTCCGCGTTGGCACTGCCGACCACCGCGTCGCTACCTCCCACGGCCGCAGATCTCCCGGGCCAATACGTTCTGAGACCCGCTGGGCGCCTCACAGTTCAACGCCGAGGTCCGTCGCCAGAGAGCCTCATCCCGAGATCCTTCACGCACCTGTCCCTCCCGAGGAGATGTCTGTCAGCTCGCATGTTACCAGGCTTGACCGACACCCCCTCCCTCGACGGGGTCACGCGGACGAGACTCACCACGGTGGCTCGAAGACTACCTCGTCGGGGGATCTAAGGAACCTTATTGAGAGGAACTGGGATCGAGGCCAGATGCAGGCCTCCAACAGCAGAGGCCTGGGATCAGAATGTGTCGACTCGTCAGGGTACCACGGCCGACTCGACGCCCTCGAGAAGAAGATCGAGGGTATGCATCGGGAGGGTCACCATTCGAGCGACGGGGCTAAGTATGCCGCCGACTCGCTCACCAAACCATTCACCGAAGAGCTGCTCGCTGTCCACGTCTCCTCCCGCAACAAGCCCCCAAAGATCTCTCTCTTCGACGGCAAGTCTGACCCGAAAGACCATTTGGATGCATTCACCGCAGGGATAAGCTTCCAAGACAACTCCGACGCCGCCCAGTGCCGGGCTTTCCCGGCCACTCTCATCCTCTCCGGGCGAGACTGGTTCCGAGGACTCGAGCCACGCTCGATCTCAACTTCGACGAGATGGCCACCCAATTCCTCAGCCACTTTTTCGAGAATAGGCGGCAAAAATGCACCGTCGACTACCTCTTCATGATCAAGAGTGGGGACAAAGAGACGTTCAAAGCATACGTCACCCACTTCTCCAGCGCTCTTCTCGAGGTCTCCGAGCACCGAGACGAGACGGTCATCACGGCACTAAGGTCTGGTCTTAGGCACAAGGAGTGGTTACGCTCCTTTGCACTAGCACAACCTAAGACCATGGCCGAGGTAAAGGCCTGGACCGAGCGTGAGGTCCAGCTCGAATCCGAGGTAAGTGCAAATCTCCCCCGGGCAGAGCGAACTGACTAGAAGAAGAGGGCAAGGGAAGAGAGAAGGGGACCTGAACGGGAAAAGCCCTATCTCCCAAAGTTCCAGGAGTACACACCGCTCAATGTCTCCCAGACAGTGCTACTAGAAGAGGCTAAAGGTGATAGGTTCTTCAAGCTCACCCCGATCCCGCGAATAGCCTCAAAGCGAACCCGGGGCCCCTACTGCGGGTTCCACAGGTCACTAGGCCACTCCACGGAGAGTTGTAAGCAGCTCCGGGACTACACCGAGGAGCTCATCCGTTCGGGACACCTAGCAGTGTACCTGAGGGACAAGCGGCAAGCTGACCGCAAGCAGGAGCAGCGTCCCCCTCCAGCCGAGCCGACCATCGGCCAAATCATGGTAGTGTCAGAGGAGGATACGCCTGGTACCCACGAAGCTCGATACCCTATGCCGAGCATAGATGCCAACAGACATCCGGGGGGCTCAAGCTGCACGAATAAGAACATCTACCAGCATGTATTTTCTTTTCAGAGCAATGTACATCTTTCTTGAGATCTTTTGTTTATATAATAAAGGGATCAATAAAGCATTGCAGAAAAGAAAAAGAATCCTATTCATTCAAGAGCTACTATAGGCTCCTCAGCCGTACATAAAAAAATATATTACAACAGTGGGGGAATAGGGTACAGAGAGCACTGTTCGTGGTACTCTGAGGATATTTCTATCAGCCGAGCCTTCGCGGTGTCTAACCTCTCCCTTCGATGATCCCCGCTAGCGTCGGCATCGAGCCTCAAGTGGTAGCACTCAAGGACGAGCGCCTCCGAGCGATTTAGGCGGCTCACAGAGATCGGGCCGAAACGCCTCAGAGACCTCAGCTTGCCAATGGCCTCGTCTTTCAGCTGCTCGGATAAGGGGTTGTAGAGGCCCGGCGACGCCCTCCAGATGGAGTACATCAACACCTGAAGTAGGGAGGAGCGCCGAGGGAGCAATCGACCGAAATGATCCTCAATCCGGCCTATCACCAACTGCACCATGTCATCAGTGCAGTACTGATCGTAGAGATACACGTCCTCTAAGCTTATGATATTGGGGATGGTGAAAGGGAAGTCCTCCATTCTTGCGTTTTGGGTGTGAGGAAAGGAATCATCAACAATCTCACCATTTTATAAGCCTACAATGCCCTCCGGAGTTCAACGGTCGCTCGCAACTGTGCCGCCACACGGTAGACATCGCTCTGCTCGATGCGAAATTGAAACGACGCGGCTCTGGCGCTTCGCCTCCTCCACGCGTTCGTGGCACATGTCGCTCGCGACTGTCCATCTTCCCAAAGCCCACACGAAGAGGCAGCCCTGCAGCTACCCTGCTCGGCTATCCCTGGACGGTAGGTCACCTACCTCACAACGCCAGGGATCTAAGCCCTCACTAAGAGGCAACCGAGCAACTTCACTGCTTGGTTCATCCTTGGCAGGCCTCCCACTGCCCCTCTAGCGCCAAGGATTGAAGCCCTCACCAAGAGGCAACCCAGCAGCTACCCTGCTCGGCTATCCCTGGCCGGTAGCTCGCCTACCCCACAACGCCAGGGATCTAAGCCCTCACTAAGAGTCAACCAAGCAGCTTCACTGCTTGGTTCATCCTTGGCAGGCCTCCCACAGCCCCTCCAGCGCCAAGGATCGAAGCCCTCACCAAGAGGAAGCCCAGCAGCTATCCTTCTCGGCTATCTTTAGCTGGTAGCTCACCTACCCCACAACGCCAAGGATCTAAGCCCTCACTAAGAGGCAACCGAGCAGCTTCACTGCTTGGTTCATCCTTGGCAGGCCTCCCATGGCCCCTCCAGCGCTAAGGATCAAAGCCCTCACCAAGAGGTAGCCCAGCAGCTACCCTGCTCGGCTATCCCTGGCCGGTAGCTCGCCTTCCCCACAATGCCAGGGATCGCAGCCCTCACTAAGAGGCAACTGAGCAGCTTCACTGCTTGGTTCATCCTTGGCAGGCCTTCCACGGCCCTTCTAGCGCCAAGGATCGAAGCCCTCACCAAGAGGCAGCCCAGCAGCTACCCTGCTCGGCTATCCCTAGCCGGTAGCTCGCCTACCACACAACGCCAGGGATCTAAGCCCTCACTAAGAGGCAACCGAGCAGCTTCACTGCTTAGTTCATCCTTAGCAGGCCTCCCACGGCCCCTCTAGCGCCTGAAGCCTTCACCAAGAGGCAGCCCTGCAGCTATCCTGCTCGGCTATCCCTGGCTGGTAGCTTCCCTACCCCACAATGCCAAGGATCGATGCCCTCACCATGAGGCAGCCCTGCAGCTCTCTGCTCGGCTATCCCTGGTTGGTATCTTCCCTACCCCACAACGCCAGGGATCAAACCCCTCACCAAGAGTCAGCCCTGCAGCTCCCTGCTCGGCTATCCCTGGCTGGTAGCTTCCCTACCGTACAACGCCAGGGATCGAAGCCCTCACCAAGAGGCAGCCCTGCAGCTACCCTTCTCGGCTATCCCTGGCTGGTAGCTTCCCTAACCCACAATGCCAGGGATCAAAGCCCTCGCCAAGAGGCACCGGGCAGCAACCTTGCTCGACCATCCTTAAGGACAAAAAGCCCTCGCCAAGAGGCACCAGGCAGTAACCCTGCTCGGCCATCCTTAGTAGGCCACTTACGGCCCCTCCCGCGCTAAGGATGAAAAGCCCTCGAAAGAGGCAACCGGTCCCGCCCTTGCTCGGTTATCCCTGGCTGGTAGATCCCTACCCTAACAAACCAGGGATCAAAGACTTCGCCAAGAGACAACCGAGCCCGCCCTTGCTCGGTTATCCCTGTCTGGTAGCTCCCTACCCTAACAAACCAGGGATCAAAGCCCTTGCCAAGAGGCACCAGGCAGTAACCCTGCTCGGCCTGTCCTTAAGGATCATAGCCCTCGCAAGAGGTAACCGGGCCCGTCCTTGCTCGGTTATCCCTGGCTGGTAGCTCCCTACCCCAACAAACCAGAGATCAAAGCCCTCGCCAAGAGGTACCGGGCAGTAACCCTGCTCGGCCATCCTTAGTAGGCCACTTACGGCCCCTCCTGCGCTAAGGATCAAAGCCCTCGCAAGAGGCAACCGGGCCCTCTTGCTCGGTTATCCCTAGCTGGTAGCTCCCTACCCCAACACACCAAAGATCAAAGCCTTCGCTAAGAAGCACCGAGCAGCTACCCTGCTCGGCCCCGTCCTTAGTAGGCCTATCACGGCCTCTCCCGCGCTAAGGAACAAAAGCTCTTGCCAAGAGGGATCTGAGTGGCTACCCTGCTCGGCCATCCTTAATAGGCCACTTAGGGCCCCTCCCGCGCTAAGGATCAAAAGCCTTCGCAAGAGACAACCGGGCCTACCCTTGCTCGGTTATCCCTGGCTGGTAGCTCCCTACCCCAACACCCCAATGATCAAAGCCCTCGCCAAAAGGTACCGAGCAGCTACCTTGCTCGGCTACGTCCTTAGTAGGCCTCTCACGGCCCCTCCCGCGCTAAGGAACAAAAGCCTTCGCAAGAGGGATCTGAGCGGCTACCGTGCTCAGCTATCCCCGGCTGCCAATTCACTACCTTACAACTTTAGGGATCAAAGCCCTCGCCTAGAGGCACCGGGCAGCTATCCATCTCGGTCTATCATCAACATACTTCTCCGAGCCTTCCACGCTAAGGAACATGACCTCACCAAGAAGCATCCGGTTCTATGTCTAAGTGATCTCCACCTCGACTTCGGGGCCATGGAGATACCGTCCCCCCGCCGGTCTTTGCACACTCGGCAAACGAACAGATTCATCTCGATGTGTGATCGCTAAACAAAGAACCGACATAAAACGAAGGCAGTACTGCGCAAATACGAGTGTTTACCGAAAACGGAAAATACAAGCACAAACATTACTGCAAAAACAAAAATCTTTATTCACAGAGCAAAAAGTCTTTACAAGGGTATTGTTGGCTCCCCAGCCTTACAAAATGCCCGGAGGCCTACAAAATTCCCGAGGCAACAAAAAGAAGAAAAAACAAGAAGACAAGGGGCTTCAGGCCACAGGGCCAGGCGCAACACCGGGATGCTCAGTGCCCACCATAGAAGCCTTGGCGTCACCCTCGTCGGGTATTTCTTCCCCGATCTCGTCCCCAGGGCCGTCCCCCTGCTCATCATCCCCATAAGGATATTCGGCCCGGAGCTCCTCGTCAGCAAACTCTGGCATCCGAGCCTTGACGGCGTCGAGGGCCTCATGCCAGATGGCGGTGGTGGCCGAGGCTAGGATGGTGTAGAACTATTCCGACTTCTGGAAGCTCCTCACTGCCTTCGCCGCTCTAAGGTCGGCTCGCTTCGCCGCCTCTACCGCAGCCTCTAACTCCTTCTGAAGGGTGCTCGCGGACTTCTTCATGGTGCCGACGAGCACTCTGGAGTCCCAATGCTTGGCCTCGGCAGCCTGGGCGGTCTCGCGGAACCTGGCAACCTCTTGCTTCAAGGCCGCCACCTCCTGCTTCGCGGCCGCCGCTTCCTCCTTTGCGGCCGCCGCCTCCTACTTCCCTGCCACCACCTCGCCCTCAAGGGAAGCGACCCTCGCCATCGCCGCCTCCAGCTCCCGCTTCAAGCTCTCCCCCAGCGAGGAGAGCTAGCCCGCGGCCCTCATCGTCAGGGCTATTTCATCCTCCTCCATCTGGACGACGAGAGCGACGTGCTGGAGGACTTGAAGAAATCAGAAGGGGGTCAGAAAGAAAAAGGAGCACCAAATCTCACGAATGACGAGACGCTAAAGTGAAAAATCGAGTGAAGTACGAGCACTAACCTGCACGACCTCTTGGGCGATGGACGCCATTTGCGCCTTCAGAGTCCCCCCAGGGACCTTGCCCCCGGTCGACCTCTCCATGTCGGACAGCAAGCTGTCAGCGACGGAAAGCCCCGATGGCACTTCAAAGCGGGGCTTCCCCTCGTCCACCAAGATCGGGAAGGCCGGGGTCCACGGGACTGCGCGGGGGAACCTCTTGAGGGCCGACGGTGGAGGGCTGGTCTCTACCTCCGAAGCCGGGGCCTCCTGTCCCCGAACCCGCTTTCGGCCCGGCGCCTTGCTGGACTTCGGGGCGTGATCCGCACTCGAGCGCGGAGGCGGGGAGGCTGTTGGGGGAGCTGGGATCGTCGTCCGACGAGAAGAGCTGGCCCCTCCAGCCTTTGACCCCTTCTTCGGCTTGCGCATGGCCGCTCGAAGGTAGCTCAAGTCCATGGGTTCTGCACAAGGCAAGGTACAATGAAGTTAGCAACACAAACAAAAATGAAAATAAATGCAAGCCTAACAGAATGCCTACGAACTCCTAACTTACCGACGAGCTGGGCGGGGCTGAGCCCGGCCTAACTAAGGGCTCGCTCGGAAAGTAGCACGTCAGCCCGGGGAATGGGCTCCCACTCCGCCACTCTCACCACATCGGGGTCATTGGACAGGCTTCCTCGCTGGCACCTATCCCTAGACCACTGGGTGGGCACGGGCCAGTCCTCACCTTCCGGCAGCCCAACGAAGAAAAACTTCTTCTTCCAATCATGGATGGAAGAAGGCAGGGCGACGACACCCGACCCGGGTGCACTCCCCGTCGTTTCCTAAAGGAGAGATAAACCCACCTTGGGTCGTCCGCATGGGTGCCGGGGTGGCCTTTGTAAACAAGAGAGGAGACAAGGATGGGCAGACCAAAAGGAATCATCTGCAACTTCAGGCGGACCAGAAACCCAAGAAGAATCCTCCATGAGTTCGGCACTAGCTGGCCCGGGGCTAGGCCAAAGTAATTTAGCGCCCTAACAACCTCGGGAGAGAAGTGCAGGCACATTCCGGCCCAAAAGGATTCCGGTACAAGGCAATCTCTTTACCCCGTACCTGATCCGTCCTCTCTCCTTCCTCGGCTAAACGTAGAGTGTAGCCGGACGGGATATGGAAACGAGCCCGAGCGGTGGCAAGCTCTTTCTCATACCTCACCAAGGATGGCACGCCAGGGGCATCCGCCACCTCCGCTCGGGGATCCGCTCCTGACGCGCAGCCCCAGGAAGAAGATCTGACCCTAACTCCCCGAGAAGGCTCCGACTCGGCGTAAGGATCCTTAGAATCTACCCTGACGACATCTACAGACTCCTCAAAGGAAGACAGTTAACCTGATGGAGAAGTCCTCGGCAACGCAGAAATCCGATAAGAGGAGAGTGCCGAGCTTACAAGATCAAGAGTGAGGGAAATATGAAGAGAGATGGGCCCTGAAGCGGACCCCGCCTCTATTTATAGCCACCGACGTCCTCATCCCACAGCGACAGTCGACTCCCGCCAAAACAACTCTTCGCATTCGACGACCACGATCGCTCCACCTATCGCACACACATTGGCCGGATCCCATCAGACGCCAGAGGTCTGCGGCCCGTTGCGTCAGCCAACCAGCGCCTGGCACATGGTCTGTCACTTCAGCAAAGTACGCGCGCTCCGGCGCACCCTCTTTAATGCAGAGATCTCTCCCTGATTCGCTGACATCATCCATAAAATACAACAGATTACCTGGGGACACGCCTGACGATTCTTCAAAAGGAATCTCACCACGGGTGCCCCGACAGACCACTCTCGACCCGACCCGTCAGATGGTCGGGACGAGAATCGGGGGCTAATGATGATGTTCGATATCTGTGATCTTCCGGATCCTGACACGTGGCAGATGACGTATCCCAGGGCTCACAAGAAAGGACTTACAGTGGCCGACTAGACCACTCCTGTGCCCGTCCTACAAGCAAACACTGGCTCACTTCCAAGCTCCTGCACAATTGGTCTCCTCGGCCTACCAGCTCGTCTCCGGGCTACCACAGAACCAAGATACCTCGGCTCTCCTGCTCGTCCGCGAGCTCTCCCGCCGAGGTCATCTTCCTCGGTCTCATCGACCGATCAACGACACCGCTCACAGGCGCAACCGCCATCCCGTGAATCTCGCCATGCGCGAGATATCCGCCGGCCACCTCCCACGTTCCATGCCATCACGATCCCCCACTAACGAGCCTGTCTCACCATTAATAGGAGATCCTGCTCATCATGCGGGTGTGACGTCTGGAGTGTAACTGCTGGCGTGATTCTCGCCTCTGCCGTGCCTGCTGCCACCGCTATATAAACCCCTTCTTCAGACAGTTCAAATAAGCCATTTTTACTCTACTAAGCCGTTACTCTGCTCGGATCTCTAGTCTAACTTGACCGTCAGAGTGTCCTCGGTGGTACAACCACCCCGGGACTTCCTTGCAGGTAGCTCGGCAACCACAACCTCAAACCCATTGAGATCCACACGCTTCAGGAGCGACAGCCTCCAGATCCAATCTCAGCCACCCATTATCGCCATCAGCAGATCAACGGAAGGTAACATCTTGGCGCGATCCAGGTCGCGTCACCGATCTCGCAGTAGAACTTTGAGGGTATGTTTTCTTATGAATCAAAACCCTCATTAACTATATAAATAGAAAGGAAAAAGTTAGCATATCTAAGTTTTACTTTAGGAGCTGGAAATGAAAGGCCAAACTACTCTCAACTACCCTTAATCATCTCTGTGTATCCATTAAAACTACCTTAAAGTTTTTCTCCCCTTTAAAGTTGCATCAACCTCCCTAAAATGCTAAATTTAAAGGTATTCTAATGAAATTAAACTCCCTCAAAACCAAAATTAAAGGGAGTTTACTGGAATAAAAAACTTTCAAGTAGGTGAAAAACAACGATAATTAAGGATAGTTCAGTGTAAATTAGCCTAAATGTAAATGTTTCAACTATGATTATACCTTCTCCATCTTTGTCTCTAAAAGTTGATCTCTTAAGCTTGGAGCCGGCGCAAAACCACTCGAACAAACAAACACCTTTTTAAGTACAAAGGAGAACAATGTTTTCTGAATTGTATTGTGTTTATCTGCCAATATATCTCTGGCTTTACTCAATATGATTTTGCTGTTACGTGATAATTCACCGATATCCTCTTCTCTGTGATCAACCTCTAAGCTCGAAGGGCAATTTAGAAATCTATTCAATGGGAGGTTTGTTGCGGATCCATCAGTGCTTTTTTTGGGCTTATGAGAAAGTAATTCCGTAAGTTCTTTTTGTAATTTGACCACTTCTTCAATCGAGAAGTCTAAAGGATCATCTTGTGATGAATTCGAAATATCTTCTGTAGAGTAATCATGTACCGGTCTTTCTGTGTCTTCTTTATCATTCAGGTTTGTGTTGCCAAGAGTTCCTATCGCAAAGAGAGATTGAGGCCAATCACTGAATTCTTCTTTACGATCGTCAGGAATTGATGTTCCTGTAAATGGTGCAATTATAATCAGATACAAATTATCAAATTGCAAATTGTATTATATATGTAACAAATTGTAAGAACATAGGAGCTGTGTCATGCGACCTAGCAAACAATCTCACTCTCGAAAAATTTAGTTCTAAGATAAATTTCCTTCAGTTCTCTGATTAATCGCCATTTAAATGTTTTTTGATAGTAACCACTTCAAATTGCTGCGGGGGAGGGGGGGGAAGGCGATTGAATGACTGTTTAATTGGTACTATGAAAAACATGTGGATGAATATCCATTTGTCAGAGGCATATACAACACGCATAACCTCCACAGTATCCAAACTATATATCCCCTTCATAACCTCCCCATATGCGACCAACCCTTCGCCAGATCAATTTTTTTTGTTCTTTTGTGTTGGTTGCGTGTGATGAACCCACGATCTTCTGTCACAATACCCATGTCCTATAAATTTATGTTAGCCCATGATACTGGTCATGCAATTTAAAATCATAGCTTCATGCAACCGAAATTCGCTTCAATAAACTAAGATTCTAGGAAGTATAATTACTCTTTTGGAGCAATTAGGAAAAAGGAGTTAATTATAAGCTATTCTAGATTTAACAAAAAAAACTTGTGATTATCAGTCAAATATCATGAAAAGAAATTACAAAACACATGAAGGAAATTCATTATAAACGACTGAAGTTCTATCATACCATTTATTGCACTAATAAAGTTTTTGTTACTTTTGAATAGCCATGTAAACTACTGGTAGCAGTTATGCAGAAACTACAACTAAACTACAGCAAGAAATTTCAAATATTAAAATTTGATGGAACTAGAGAAATAATACTCAACACATTCACAAGGCTCGCCTACATAAAATTTTAAATGCATGGAATCATAGTAAAATATAAGCCTTTCCACTAGGGATAGCAATTTTGCCCCGTCCCGTGGGTACCACTCTGCCTCGTCTCGATCGGGACGGAAATTTTGACCGTTGACCGGGACACTAGACCGGGATGGTATTAGCTTCCCCCACCCCAAGCCCCGCCCCGCCCCTCCCTGCCAAGCAATATAGATACTTGCTAAAATATCTTCATTCATAATATATTTACATTAGCTCCGTATATAAATACTTGTTATCCCATTTGTAATCTTAAACGTTTCCCTAGTCCTTATTTTTGCACTGTATAATCTTCATTTCTCACATAGTCATGGTTTTTCTTGCACTCTCCCAACTGATCTGCGACTGTATGAACATCGTTGATCGGACCATCATTCTCTCTCTCTCTCTCTCTCTCTCTCTCTCTCTCTCTCTCATAGTAGCAAACGGTCGGCATCACATCACCATTCTCACATGTTTATCTCTCTATCTCTCACTATATACACACGGTTTCTAATACACAATATGATGGACGGGACAGGATCCCCATGGGGAATTGGGTTCTCCGGTGGGACAGGGGCGGGTTATATTTTCCCTGACCCGGCATGGCATGGGACGGGGACGGGATAGGCAATCCCCGGCCCCACCCTGCCCTGCCCCATTGCCATTCCTACTTTCCACAGATAAATATAATGCACACATTAATCTCCTCAAAGCAAGCAGAATGTTCCTACAGTGATTCTTTCATATTCTAGTTGATCACAGTCGAAATCTGTGTCTTTGAAATTGAGCAACATTCAAAAACAGAAAAATAAATTACACGAAAGAAAACAACCCTTCACACTAACCAAGTTTAAAGCCCTTTTTCAAATCTAAATAAGAGATAATATGCCTAAATTTAGCACTGAGCAATTGAAGTTTTTTAGTTTCTATGCAGCCATCAATCTAGAGTAAATATTAACAAGAAAAATAAAACTTACATTAGCCATATAAAAGGAGGGGAAAGGGAATGAATAATTAAGGACAAGAGAAAAGTAATGAAAATGTAATCCTTAGATACCCTCATATTTGCCACTAGATTTGTAGGTTTTGTCCGTGTGTAGTATATGAGAGAGGCCGGAGTGAGTGAGTGAGTGAGAGAACGCTTGAAGCCTTTTGAGATCCAAAGAGAGGGGTTTTGCAAATTAGAAGAAAGGAGCAGCAAGTACTAATCAGGATCCTAGCCAATGGGGTGTGTAAATTGGAAGGGTTAAATAGCTGCAAGGAAAATGGTAAAGTGCTACTATTTCATTGGTGGCCTGCCTACAACTGCTATTAGTTATATCATGCACAATTTCCGCTTGCCAAGACACAGTTCGTCATTACGGCCAATAAAGTTTTATTAATGAGGCATGGAAACTAGTGTACAAACAAACTTTCCTCGGCCCTTATCATAAATTCATATTTTTTTTACATGTAATCACAGGTAATTTAAAATGGTATGAAGTAACTCGATAGGTTTAAATCCCATAGGGCACGTATTTAATGGTTGCGGAAAATTTACAGCTGTGTAAAGTTCAAAATTCAGTATATAAAAAATAAGTGTCAGCCTGCAGCAGGCGACCGCAGCCCGATTAAGCTCTTACTTTATACCAAAATATCAGGATTGGCTAAATCAATCATTTCTCCCATACATTATATTAAGTTTATTTTGTTAAATTTCCCAAAAAAACAGTAGAAGGAATGTTTATTATTTGGAGATATTTATTCAGTATCAATAATTTGGTTTTGGATTTAGGCTAAATTTTAAATTTTCTATCTATATGTTACTAGCATTTTGCACGTGCGATGCACGTTTTATTAATATAAGGTTAATACTTATATAAATCTGAATGAACTTTGTAGCCTTATCCCATTTAGAACGGAAAAAAAAATTCTTGAGCCCATGGATAAATATAAAATAGGGGTCTTTTGGTTTAAAATTATCTTGAATGTTAATAAGTGAAGAAAATAGCCATTTTAGTAACTTGGATCAAGAGTATTCTAAAATAAATTATAATATGTTATTTAACATATTTAAGTAAAAGAAGATAGTTATAAGTAAATGAAAGTAGAATTTGAAAAATGATAAAATTAAAAAAAAAACTTCTAGAAAGTTTTTTTTGTCTTAAGTTTGAGCATGATGTAAATTGAATTTGGAATTCAAACTAATTTTTAGAAAGTTCTTTTTTGTCTCAAGTTTTAGAGAATGTGGAGTGAAATTTAAATTTAAATTAATAAAGTAATTAATTATTTTTGTGTTTTTCTTTGATGGTGTGGAGGCTCCAAGAATTGAATTTTTTTTCTTTTTCTTTGTTTTTCAAAAAATGAAGAAGGTGGACTCTAACCAATATCATTTGCATTATATAGCAGTACTAGAATTTGTGCACGTGTGTTGCATGTGTTAATTTAAAAATTAATTATTTTTTTTGGAGGAAAGAGAGAGACGTGGAGGGTTCTAATAATTAAAATATTAATTATTTTTTGGGTGGAAAGAGAGATGTGAAGGGTTCTAGTATTTTTTGGGAGAAGAGAGAGAGAGATGTGG
The DNA here is from genome assembly GCA_030015575.1 of Agapanthus africanus. Classification (NCBI taxonomy): domain Eukaryota; kingdom Viridiplantae; phylum Streptophyta; class Magnoliopsida; order Asparagales; family Amaryllidaceae; genus Agapanthus; species Agapanthus africanus. The sequence goes on from CM057340.1 coordinate 799,883,348, forward strand.
AGGGTTCTACATATAAACCATTAATTTTGTTTGATGTGAAAGAGATATATGATGTGGATGACCTAAGTATTAAGGATTTTTCTTCTTTTTTTCCTTTTCATTAATTTGAATTTAACATTTCATCAGTGTAAATGAAAATTTATTAATAATGAGGGTTTCTGTGTAAATTTTCATTAAAAAGAGGATTTATGTGTAAATTTATAAATTATGAGTGTGTATGTGTAAACTTTCACTTGAAAGCCTTATTATTTTTGTCTTTTTCTTAGGTGAGCTAAAGGACTTGGGAGGTGAGTTTTTTTCCTTCTCTTTATTCTTTAAATTTTAAAAAAAAAGATAAAGGAACTTTTAATTTTTTGGTTTTGTCTTTTTCTTTGAAGTTGATGATGTGGAGATTTGAGAAGTGGGAATTTTTCTCCTTTTTTTCTTTTTTCTAGAAAAAAGAAGAGGGATGGATATCTAACCAAAAGGTATTTGCATTATATATAAAAGAGAAGATAAATAAGCGAAAATAAATATCAAAAATTTAATAGATTGCAAATAAATACGGCGACTTTCAACACTTTTTATCTAGGTTATGGATTTTTTTTAATTAAAGGCCTCCCAAACCTTTGCTAATCCCTACTATTATAACTACAACTCTTAAGGTATAGTTGCGATTAGAATTTAAAATTGAAAGGATGACATATGGAATTTTAATAAAATTTGAATTTATTTTTGAGAAAATAGAATCAGGAGCTGCATGGATTAATCAAATTAGGTTTAAAACAAAAAATAGGAAAAAGGTAAAAAAGATTAATAAAGATTTTTAAAAATATTTAGTTAAGATAATAGGTTCTTTATCCTTATTTTACTTTACACGTGTGTATCGCACATGCAACATACTAATCACTAATAACCCCCAAACTTGGCAATCACTTATTAACCTAAAAAAAAATAATTTTCTCTTAAAAGGCCCCGAACATCTAGAGAAAAAAAAATTAACTTTTTGAGTATTCCTTTAACACCATGCAGGGAACCTTGTTTTCAAACTACGCCTTGTAGTTTTGGCTCATGATTCATGTTGTTCTGTGGTCTGAAAACCGAGCCAAAGGCTGAGATTGAGATGGTAGGAATGGATATGGTTGGTTAATATGCAAGTTACGGTGTTATCACACTATGTATGCAGAGAAGCTGTCCCAATTTTCCACAACCAAGGGTAAAACCATGCCGGGTTGGAGGGAGTTTTGACAATTTTTATACCCCCAGCCCAAAATGCTGGGTTGGAGGGAGATTTGACAATTTTTATACCCCCAGCCCAAAATTTAAAACCTCAGCCCAAAGTGTGTTTAAACCCTACGGGTTTACAATATCTTATTTACAAACCCGTAAATTTGGGTTTCGGATAGGTTTGGATGGAATTCCGATTCAGACAGGTTGGTCCGTTCCACTGGTAATACTAGAGGCGAGCTCTACCAAAAATGTCTGAGCATAATTTATACTACACAAAACAAAACTATATGCACTATATATCATAGATTTATAAATTGCACTTATAACAAGACCAACTAAAATCACACGATTAATTGTAATAAATACATTACGATATTTAGAATTATAAATGAGTGATATATCAAGGCAGCTGATATAGGAAAAGATTTAGTTAAGGTCCGATATAGAGTTTGTTCGAACAGGTTTTACACTAAACCCACACCGATCTAAACTTTTTGTATCCAACCTTTATCGGGTTGGGACAAGTTAAAAAAGAAAAAAATACCCAGAAATTATTGTGTTGGGTCAGGTTGGGTCAAACCTGCCCCACTTCAATCCCTGTCTACAAAGGGCGGTTGTAACACCCTAGTTCATTTATACCAGTTCTATTTTGGGTATTTCTTTATTTATGGATATTTCTTGATTTATTGTGTTTTGGGTGCGAATAATATAATTTGTATCCGTGTTGGCATCCGACCCGACCCGGTGGCTGAAAACCCATCTTGATTCATGTTTATGATTTATCCCGACTAGTTTTGAGAATTCGTGCACTTTCATGTTGTATATCTGCATTATTTCAAGCATCTGCATTTTTTAATAAAACATATAAAGTTAAATATTATATTTTAAAAATATCTAGCATGGCCTGCATCATACCCCTGACCCTGTGGTAGCATCCGTATATCGTGTTCTCGTCCCGTTCAGTGAAACGGACCTGTTTGGATCGCTACGTGCACGCTACGTGCATCCGTTCTTAAGGGTATGCTTTTCATTACCCGATATCGTATTTTGGTTTTGGTGTACACGTATATTATCCGTATTTTCAAACCGTAATTTTAGACCCGACCCGAGCGCGTTTTGGACTACTTTTGTATTAGCCAGAAAATCTCAAACTATATAATATAAAATTCTTTTATATATTCAACTGTTTTATATAAGTTTATTTAAACTAAAATATTTTTTATTTATAATAAAATCCTAACTGGTAACCCACTCTCCTCTTTCTACATATAACAATATTTAAATTTTATTTTTTTTAAAAATCCTAACAGTTCTATCTCACCGTTTCTCTTTCTCTCTCCTTCTCCAACCCCGAGCTCCTCCGCCTGCACCCACAACCCCCGCAAAAATCCTCTCTTCACAACCCACGCATCCATCACCTCCATCCCCGACCTCGTCGCCGATCAAGACCTCACCTCCACCTTCGCCTCGCCTTCACCTCGTCACCACCTCTCTCCTCTCCCTCCAAAACCCCAGAACCATTCCCTGCACACCGGAGCCCATTCCCTGCATCAAGAACCGCAGCCGGCGAACCCCACGCCAGCAACCCCTCGTCGTCTTCACCCCTCGTCTTCCTCTCTGACTCCAGAGCCAACTCCAGAACACCCAAACCAGATCACAACTCACTTTCTTCTTCTTCTTCTCTTTCGTGGATCCGCATTTCCCGGTGATCGCCGGAGCTGTGCCGCTGCCGCCGATCCGGGCGACCCAGTGGACGTTCCCAGCCAATGTGGTTGCGTTCTTGCTTTGCCTAGTTCAGTTCTATGCGCCGTGTGTGCATTGCGACGTTTATCCGACGTCGGACGCAGCGTACGCAACCCGTCGTGAGATCCCTTCAGGCAAGTTCATCTTGCTACATGCTATGATACATATTTTGCATCCATATGAATAAAAATATCACATGTTTACTGCATTGTACATCCATATTATTGTTTTACTGTTTTCGGATATCCGTACGCATCCATATCATTAATTATATATCTGGTTGCATGCAAGTAGCTTGATACAGGCTATATTATTATACTCGCATCTATATTAATAAGAATATTGCATGTTTATGGTATTGTGTATCCATGTTACAGTTTTACCGTTTTCCGATATCCGTTCGCATCTGTATCATTTATTATATATCTAGTTGCATGCCAGATCATATTATTTCATGTTACTGTTATATTAACACCCCATGCTTGATAACGTGCATCCTACGTAGTTATGGAGTTGTAGATGTAATCCCTGATAGATACTTGTGCATCCGTGTTGTACTGTGCATCCGTACTTTATCGTGCATCCGTACTTGCTACAGTTTTATTATGAGCATCCGTTGATACACTGTGCACTACTTAACATGACCTGTTATACCACTGCTTGACTTGATACCTGATCCTGATACTAATGCCGACAACCCTGACTTGTTGTCCCGATGGACGTTACTGTTGTCTGTATAGACAAAACCCGTACCTGCTTGATCTTGTGTTGGCATTAGATATCGATTGGAAATACCTGACTTAAACACATAACCTTGGGGGTAAGGGGAAATCAAGAATGTAACCGAACGTAAATCAAAGGGCTATTATATTGTTTGCCGTTTTTCCGGACCTTACGGAATATATTGTTTGCCGCTTTTCCGGGCGTTACGGAATAATCCTGTTACCGTGATCCCTTGGGGAATGAACGGGGCATAGATCAATGGGTTACGATAAGGATTACATTAATTGATTTCGAAGAATTTAGAATAGATAACCCAGTAGTATAGTTTAGACTACTCACTGCACTTCACCTGCACGTATACACTTCACTGTTGCATATCCATGTTTACTGTTTATATTCATGTTATCGTTTATACTCATGCCTGCATATCTCATGAATCTTGTTCATTTATTATTGTTTGATATTATGACGCACTGACGTCTGGGTTTTGCATGGCCCAGATCCTTTACCTCTTTCGCAGGCCGATCAAGAGTATTTCAGCCGACATGCTGAGCAGTGAGGATCCTGTATCTAGTTTAGTTTAGTTTTTATTTCCGTATTTTCATTTCCTGATGTGAGCCCGTATTTGGGACGTACATTTAAGATGTTATTGTTTATTGGATCTATTGCTTCTGCATAATATTTCTTGACTAGTTTATTCTGGCATATGGACATGTACTAGATAGCTTATTTTATTTTATTGTTCTTGATATCTTATAGACAGTTGTAATGTGACTGTGGAGGGGTGTTTCCTAACCATAGGTAGCATGGTTGGCTCTGTCACGTGCCGATCTTAGCACACTCTGGGACGCGGGGCGTGACAGCGGTGCCCTTTTATCCTTTAACCCTGTAAATTGATACATGGCCCAATAGAAAATCTACATTCATGAAGGGCCACATACTGCTGCACGGTCGCACATCGCCTAGCATCCATCGCCTATCATCCATCGTTTACAGCTAGAACTACTGAGGTATCTAATCCCATTTACTCCCCTAGCTTTCGTCTCTCAGTGTCAGTGTCGGCCCAGCAGAGTGCTTTCGCCATTGGTGTTCTTCCCGATTGCTAAAGAAGCTAGAGCAAGGCCTAATTGAAAATGAATTGAATTACTGATTGTGTCATAAAGGCTCCTATGACCAGGTCCTAATTGACCCCCCGGAAGAGTATGTGCTTCTAAAAGATCTTTGATACTATGTCCAAGTCTGAAGATAGTTCTATACATATGACCAGCAACGAGAATAATAAATGTAATAGCTAAATGATGATGAGCAACATCGGTCAGCAATAAGCTTTGCGTTTGTTGGTGGAATCCCCAAGAATCAAATAAAGCATGATCACTTACACATAATCTCATAGAATACTATTGTTCAATTTGCATGTACATAAATAAGACATTTGAGACATATATGACAGGTAGACCGTGGCCCCCATGACTGCAGTCACACGATCCAGCTCTAGGAGTGGATCTCGTCCCAACCTAAACCAAGGACGCCTCTCAACCTTTTTAGCCTCTTTGGAGCTGTTGTGCCACTGCAGCCGAATATGACTCATCTCTTTTTCACAATATCATGCTTCAGAACTTTTTCTTTTTTAATCATGGTTCGCTCGAAGCAATATGTACTTCTGACATTTTAAAGTTTAATTCTCTTCATATATCAAAGTTGAGCTTTTCACATACATGTGGCCTTTGAACAAAAATATCAAATAATACATAAACATGAGGGGTAATCATATGAAGAAACTTCTTGACGAGGTATAGCTTCCTCTGAAAAATGTTCAAAGGGTTGAAATTTCATTATAGGCAACTTTCAGAGCTTCACCTTCAGAATTAGGGCCCCTGCATTTTATTGTTATCAATTTTGGACTTTTATATTAGAGGCCCAAGATACCTGAAAATATAGAAAAAAATGAAGTAAAGCGACATGGTAAAACTTTGGGAAATATATCAAATCGAAGAATTAATCAATACATCATTATATGAAATCGAAGAATTTAGACCCCACATGTTATCAAATTTCAAAAAAAAAAATAAATAAATTACCTTGTACATATTTTTTCTACTTGAAATCCAATGGTTAACCAAGTACATTTTCTTGTATGTATTCAAATAAAAAGGTATGAGCTTTAGCTTGAGAGACTCACCTAGAGAAATTTTGAAGCAGTATGGGGGCTACATCTCTAAAACAATAACTGCACAAATTGAAGAGAACATCAAATTAGCTAATTTAATATATAACTTCTTTTTTCTTCAAAAACTATTAAATCTGAGATGGAACATGAACTTACAATCTGAATCAGTCTTCACCCATTTACAGCCATCATCCTCTTTCTCCTGCTCCTTCTCCTTGTATTCCAATTTCCCCATCGATGATTTCGTCTTCAAATACCTTTTCGCCGATCTCGCAGTAGAACTTTGAGGGTATGTTTTCTTATGAATCAAAACCCTCATTAACTATATAAATAGAAAGGAAAAGGTTAGCATATCTAAGTTTTACTTTAGGAGTTGGAAATGAAAGGCCAAACTACTCTCAACAACCCTTAATCATCTCTGTGTATCCATTAAAACTACCTTAAAGTTTTTTCCCCCTTTAAAGTTGCATCAACCTCCCTAAAATGCTAAATTTAAGGGTATTCTAATGAAATTAAACTCCCTCAAAACCAAAATTAAAGGGAGTTTACTGGAATAAAAAACTTTCAAGTAGGTGAAAAACAACGATAATTAAGGATAGTTCAGTGTAAATTAGCCTAAATGTAAATGTTTCAACTATGATTATACCTTCTCCATCTTTGTCTCTGAAAGTTGATCTCTTAAGCTTGGAGCCGGCGCAAAACCACTCGAACAAACAAACACCCTTTTAAGTAGAAAGGAGAACATTTTTTTCCGAATTGTATTGTGTTTATCTGCCAATATATCTCTGGCTTTACTCAATATGATTTTGCTGTTAGGTGATAATTCACCGATATCCTCTTCTCTGCGATCAACCTTTAAGCTCGAAGGGCAATTTAGAAATCTATTCAATGGGAGGTTTGTTGCGGATCCATCAGTGCTTTTTTTGGTCTTATGAGAAAGTAATTCTGTAAGTTCTTTTTGTAATTTGACCACTTCTTCAATCGAGAAGTCTAAAGGATCATCTTGGGATGAATTCAAAATATCTTCAGTAGAGTAATCATGTACCGATCTTTCTGTGTCTTCTTTATCATTCAGGTTTGTGTTGCCAAGAGTTCCTATCGAAAGGAGAGATTGAGGCCAATCACTGAATTCTTCTTTACGATCGTCAGGAATTGATGTTCCTGTAAATGGTGCAATTATAATCAGATACAAATTATCAAATTGCAAATTGTATTATATATGTAACAAATTGTAAGAACATAGGAGCTGTGTCATGCGACCTAGCAAACAATCTCACCCTTGAAAAATTTAGTTCTAAGATAAATTTCCTTCAGTTCTCTGGTTAATCGCCATTTAAATGTTTTTTGAGAGTAACCACTTCAACTGGGGGGGGGGGGGGAGGCGATCGAATGGCTGTTTAATTGGTACTATGAAAGGCATGTGGATGAATATCCATTTGTCAGACGCATATACAACACTCATAACCTCCACGGTATCCAAACTATATATTCCCTTCATAAGGTTCAATACTTTTAATTGTTTTTTTTCCATCGGCGTATTTTCTTCCCATCCTTTTGTTTTAGGGGATACATGTATTAAAAATAATTGTTTCTACATAATCCCGTGTAATCCAATTATGTAGCGTATAATTTATTTCTGCTTTATGTGCTACAACATGGCTGAAAATAACCAAGCTTATTTATAGAAATTGTCCAAGTTGGCAAAGTCTTTGTACTTGTTAGTTAATCTCAGGTATTAGAACAGCAGCCACTTGCTTGAAAGTTTCAAGACCTAATTGTCCGAAGCCTTTGAATTTAGATGTTAATCTAAGATACTGACCACATATATGCTTTGAATATCATTGAGTCATATAGGGTTCTTCACTATTTCATTAACATAGATGGCACATGGTGATCTTCACCATGCTATACTGATTGCTGGTTACAAGAAGTTTCACTTTTTGATCTCCTATTGTTTAAAATAAATTTATAAACTACCTAAAAGATTCTTTTCTTTGTTAATTAAACACAATCTTGTGGCTACTCTGCACCCAATTGGCCATACATATTTCATGTTGAAGAAAAGGTATAGTAGGAAACTAGGAATATTTTTGACAAAACTTCGACAAAAATGAAGTCATAGCTTCATGCAACCGAAATCATAGCTTCATGCAACCGAAATTCGCTTCAATAAACTAAGATTCTAGGAAGTATAATTACTCTTCTGGAACAATTAGGAAAAAGGAGTTAATTATAAGCTATTCTAGATTTAACAAAAAAAACTTGTGATTATCAGTCCAATATCATGGAAAGAAATTACAAAACACATGAAGGAAAATCATAATAAACGACTGAAGTTCTATCATACCATTTATTGCACTAATAAAGTTTTTGTTACTTTTGAATAGCCATGTAAACTACTGGTAGCAGTTATGCAGAAACAACAACTAAACTACAGCAAGAAATTTCAAATATTAAAATTTGATGGAACTAGAGAAATAATACTCAACACATTCACAAGGCTCGCCTACATAAAATTTTAAATGCATGGAATCATAGTAAAATATAAGCCTTTTCACTAGGGATAGCAATTTTGCCCCGTCCCGTGGGTACCGCTCAGTCTCATCTCGATCGGGACGGAAATTTTGACCGTTGACCGGGACACTGGACCGGGATGGTATTAGCTTTCCCCACCCCATGCCCCGCCTCGCCCTGTCCAGCAATATAGATACTTGCTAAAATATCTTTTTTCATAATATATTTACATTGTGTAGCTCCGTATATAAATACTCATTATCCCATTTGTAATCTTAAACGTTTCCCTAGTCCTCACTTTTGCACTGTACAATCTTCATTTCTCACATAGTCACGGTTTTTCTTGCACTCTCCTAACTGATCTGCGCCTGCCTAAACCTCGTTGATCGGACCATCGTTCTCTCTCTCTCTCTCTCTCTCTCTCTCATAGTAGCAAACGATCGACATCACATCACCATTCTCATATGTTTCTCTCTCTATCTCTCACTATATATACACACACGATTTCTAATACACAATATGATGGGGCGGGACAGGATCCCCACAGGGAATTGGGTTCTCTGGTGGGACGGAGGTGGGTTATATTTTCCCCGCCCCGTCAGGGCATGGGACGGGGCCGGGGACGGGGATTGGATAGGCAATCCCCAGCCCCACCCCGCCCCATTGCCATTCCTACTTTCCACAGATAAATATAATGCACACATTAATCTCCTCGAAGCAAGCAGAATGTTCCTACACTGATTCTTTCATATTCTAGTTGATCACAGTCGAAATCTGTGTCTTTGAAATTGGGCAACATTCAAAAACAGAAAAATAAATTACACGAAAGAAAACAACCCTTCACACTAACCAAGTTTAAAACCCTTTTTCAAATCTAAATAAGAGATAATATGCCTAAATTTAGCACTGAGCAATTGAAGTTTTTTAGTTTCTATGCAGCCATCAATCTAGAGTAAATATTAACAAGAAAAATAAAACTTACATTAGCCATATAAAAGGAGGGGAAAGGGAAAACCAAATCATAGAACCATGAAGAAACAGAGAACAAAAACCAAATCCTAGGATTTATAGAGAACTTACGACGAGATGAGCAGGAACCAGCATCAAATCTCTTCTTTTCTTGATTACCACTAAACTTATTCTGTACCCATCTCAATATCTAGAATCACAAAGATTCACAAAAACAATCAAGAATGAATAATTAAGGACAAGAGAAAAGTAATGAAAATGTAATCCTTAGATACCCTCATATTTGCCGCTAGATTTGTAAGTTTTGTCCGTGTGTAGTATATGAGAGAGGCCGGAGTGAGTGAGTGAGTGAGAGAAACTACGCTTGAAGCCTTTTGAGATCCAAAGAGAGGGGTTTTGCAAATTAGAAGAAAGGAGCAGCAAGTACTAATCAGGATCCTAGCCAATGGGGTGTGTAAATTGGAAGGGTTAAATAGCTGCAAGGAAAATGGTAAAGTGCTACTATTTCATTGGTGGCCTGCCTACAACTGCTATTAGTTATATCAGCCTATAAAGTTTTATTAATGAGGCATGGAAACTAGTGTACAAACAAACTTCCCTCGGCCCTTATCACAAATTCATATTTTTTTTACATGTAATCGCAGGTAATTTAAAATGGTATGAAGTAACTCGATAGGTTTAAATCCCATTGGGCACATATTTAATGGTTGCGGAAAATTTACAGCTGCGTAAAGTTCAAAATTCAGTATATAAAAAATAAGTGTCAGCCTGCAGCAGGTGACCGCAGCCCGAGTAAGCTCTAACTTTATACCAAAATATCAGGATTGGCTAAATCAATCATTTTTCCCATACATTATATTAAGTTTATTTTGATAAATTAACAAGTATCCAAGTTAGTTCTCACCATCGATGTTAGCTTAGATCCACCATCATGTTAATTCCACTAACTCATTCACTCACTCTCTCTTCCTGCTGCATTTATCATTCTTTGTCGCACGTGTTCAAACCATCTTAGTTGATTCTTTCTTATATTATCCTTAATCGTTCAAAATTATTACCGATTTCAACATACCCCTATTCTGATGTTACGGAGTAAACCGATTCCCTACTCATCACTCCTTATCAAAGATGATGGGCCCTTCATTAAATCATGAACGTTCTAGGAAACTGTCTATCTGGTGCCCATGTGTCTTAGTTGTCTGCAGCAAAAAGCTTAACAATATTCTCTCACTTCGGACTGGAGTTGATTGTTTGAAGAATGATAAAAGCTTTTTCTTGATTTTCCTCTTGGATTTTGTAAATTGGTGCTTTCCCAAAAGAACAACAAATCAACATGCAGCGCCCCTATATTTATTTTAGGGAAATCATATGACTGTTTGCATGAGCAGCATGGAGATGACCACTGCCCCGTTCATTTTGATACTGGCCCGCTATTGGTGGGGCAGCTTCTAGCATCCCCCTGTGGCTCTCTTCTCTCTTCTTTTCTAATTTTTTTCCATTATCGTCTGGGACTCAAAAATACTTTTTGGAAGAAAAAAAAACTATATATGCTTGTTACAAATCGTAGATTTGAGAAAAGAGAAAAAAATATTATCGATTAATCAAAAAGCAATGTACAATATGCCTCTCTCTCTATACAGCTCACAAGATGAAACCTTAATATGTAATATACGTATAATACACGTAAACCCTAATGCAAAGAGATAAATACAAAATAATATAAAAGATATGATAAAAGATATGCATATACGTACACAAAATAATATAAAAGATATGCATATCTTAACAACCTCTCAAACTCACGGTGGATCATAAACCGAGAGTTTGGACAAGAAATACGAAAGTTGAGTGTGTGTTTGAAGCTTCATAAAGAAATTGACCACTTGATTATTAGAATGGATATAAAGAAGTGAAATCTAATCTCGGTCGTACCCTTGACGAACTATATGACAATCCACCTCAATATGCTTACAGCAATACGAACAGCACTCTTGTTGTCACAATAAAGTGGAATGAGAGAAAGAATAATGACACCCATATCAGCAAGTAAATTACGAATCCATTTAAGCTCTGCAGCGGCATCAACCATTACACGGTACTCAGCTTCAGTGCTGGAGCGAGAAACGGTATCTTGGCGTTTGCTGCGCTAAAAAATCAAAAATGTACCCAATAAGACACAGAACCCAGTGATAGATCGGCGAGTATCAGGATCGTCAGCCCATCCAGCGTCAGAGTATGCGCGTAAAGCAAGGTCAGAATCGGAATGAAACAACAGTGACCGGTTATGAGTGCCACGAAGATATCGAAGAACCCGTATGAGAGCTGCATAGTGAACTGATGCAGGAATATTGATAAACTGACTAAGAACATGCACAACATGTGCAATGTCTGACTTGGTAAGAGAGGTAAATAAGTGCACCAATCAACTCACGATACCGAGTGGGGTTCGGTAGGGTCTCTCCATCTGCTTGACGAAACTTCAGATGAAACTCCATCGGCGTAGCTGTAGAAATACTGGCAGTAATAGTGTAATCATCAACCGTGGCTCGTGCAAGAAAATCAGAAATGTACTTCTGCTGTGACAGAAGATAACAGCGAGAAGAGTAAGCAACTTCGATCCCCAAGAAATAACGTAAATATCCAAGATCCTTCGTCTTAAACTATTGCTGAAGAAGTTTCTTTAGATATGTGATAGTTGTTGTGTCATCACCAATGATAATCATATCATCAACATAGATTAAGAGAAAAGCTCGACCTTTAGAGGGAGAGAGATAGAAGAGTGCATAATCAATAATGCTCTCGGTGAATCCTGCAGTCAGAAGGGTTTGATGAAATCGCTCAAACCAAGCATAAGGTGTCTACTTAAGTAAAGAGCACGATGCAGACGACACGCATACCCAGGGGAAGCGAAGACACCAAGAGGAGGCTCCTGGTAAATCGTCTCCGAAAGATCACCGTTAAGAAAAGCATTCTTAACGTCCATATGAAATATAGACTAGCGACGGGCTGCAGCAACTGTAATGAGCGCGCAAATGGAAGTGATCTTGGCAACAGGAGCAAAAGTCTTTTCATAATCAATGTCATAATCCTGAGAAAACCCACGAGCCATGATTGATCTGTGATTTTGTGAAAGAAAAAGTAGTAGTAAAATAATCGCAATCAATAACAGTGTCATGTGTAGCGAACCTTTAGTGAGTACGGGTCGTCCTGTGGGATTCGTGGAATTTTATAGTTCATACTTTAGATCGGTTGAAAGAAATAAAAAAGAGAAAATCAAGAAGATAGTTTCAAGAAAATCAAGAAAATAGTTTCAAGAAAATCAAGAAAACAGTTTCAGGATCTAATTGAATTATCAAGAAAATGGTTCAAGATCTAATTGAGTTATCCAGAAAATTTTATATGAAGAAAGCTTGTAGGATTCGATTGGATTTAGTAGCCCTGGATGACTAATAAAGATAACTCATCTTATCTATTAATAGATTTAAAACTAGATTGATGGCGAAGAATGAGGATTAGGGTTCTTTGGAAAAAACTTGGGTTTCTCCTCTATTGACCCTTGTTCTTTCATTGATCTCCATTCATGTCTAGCCCTTAACAAAAAGATCGTCAATCTTATTTCAAATCGTGGTCGAGATTATCAAGAAAATGGTATCACACCCGATAAGGATGTTGACGTTCTTTTGCTAAATTTTATAAACTTCATAAGATTTAAAAGAAGTATAGAATTTTCTCACCCATTGATCTACCCTAAAATGGGTTGTAGAGGCATAATTGCAAGGAATTTAAATAACGCAATTTAAAGAATATGGTTTTTTTAATAGTTTATAGTATTTTGATGTAAAAGTCATATTTGCTACAAAATTGTTGTTCAAGAAAATCGTGCTATGTCAAGATGCGTGTTTACGAGAGGTAGGTCATTACCTCGTAAGATTTTTCTAAAGGTAATATAAACAAGAATGATTAAACGATGTCATATGTAATTTCATGCTATCTAAGCGTAAAAACTTAATAAAAGTTGTTTTACGGGGAGTTTTAAAATGAAACTTGTTTCTAAATATTAGTTAATGTTTAAGAAGCAAAATGTAATGATATGATTAAGTGGTTCTTAAGAGGAAATTGAAATTTAAAAGAGAGTAGAATTAAAGGTCGGTATAACTCCACGTACCAACGTGATTTGAAAAGAGATCATTTTAAGTTAAGAAGAGGAGAAGAGAAGTGGGACTTACAAGCTTAGAGAAGAGAGAGGAGGTTTAGGAAAAGATTGGTGGTTTCGTGGAGTCGCGGGGTCGCCGGAATCGCTTCGAATCCTCGCCGGAAAATTGATCTAGTGCTAACTCCACTTGTACTCTTCTTTGACTTAGAAAATTTTGAGGATTATTTTTTGACAATAGATTTCAGAAAGAGGAGGGCTAGGGTATGATGTTGTATTTATAGGGTAAAATTAGGGTTTTGAGAATTGAAGAGAGAATTAAAAATGCATTTAAACTTGGATTAATGGAATTTTAATCTCTCTTTTAATTTACAGGAAAATCAAACAGCATAGGAGTGGTGGGGTAGGCCAAGGGACCGAGGTGCAGAGTTAGGGGGCATTTGCTACGGGGAGCCCGGCGGCGCCGGCCCAAGTGCCAATCTCGCCGGCCATCTGTAGAGGGTGGGGCTCTGGATCGATACCGCATGTCCTAGTCTATATAAATACCCTTTTGCATATGTTTATTTTATCTGATTTTTCATTTTTACGTGTATTGCGCGTGTAAACTTTTGGGCTTCCAAAAAGTTTAAAATAAAAAAATCAGTAAAAATAATATGTGGCTGGGGGGATTTGAACACAAAGACTATGTTACAGCAGTGTAAGTCTTTACCAATGAACTACAAATGCTTTCTTATTATTTTTAAACAAAAATAATGTATATTCTGGCTTGCAAATACTCCATTCTGTACATTAACTTTATAATTTTTGTACAATCAAAACAGAGTCGTTACAACCTCTTTCTCAGTATTAATGGTTCCATGTTCATTTCCATCTTGAATAACATCTTCTTTGACCAGGACAGATAACCCTATGTGAGGACTTTTCTGCCTTTGTTTTTCTACGCAGTTCTCCAAAATAAAGTAAATTCCAGTGCCATTTTGCATCGTAGTCTTAAACTCTTGTATCATTTTATCATCAAGGACCTCTGATAACTGTCCAGGTCCAAATAGATACATGATTTTGCAGCTTTCATAACCCATGTCATGGACCATCTCAAGAATCTTTTGATAAGAGAACTTGTGTAAAAATTATGCATACACAATTCGTCTATCCCGTTCTAGGTTAATTTTCCTATATATATGACAAATTACTTTAATTTCAGGCTAAGACATCTATGAAAATACATAAATTTTTAATAATAGGAACATCTCAAGTATACCAAAGATATATCAATAAAATAATTGAAATGACAATAAGATGGATTCATATATCCAAGAAATGCATGTAAACCATTGACTCTTGCCTACAAGATCACCGCGATAACAAGAGTTAAACAATGCATCATGACAACAAAAAGAAGGTAAATATGGAGTTAGGGTTTCAATGTTAAAAAACTAACCTTGATTGCCAAAATCGATTATCTTTATGCTGAGTTCCTCTAGATCGCCGACTAAACAATTTCTCGCATGCTTCACTTTACAAGATCCCCTCACCTCGCAAGATCTCCTCACTTCAAAGAAGTCGACTTCGAAAGCTCGCAAATCAAAGTCGAAAGCGCCCAAATTGACGTCCAAATCCCTTTTCGCTTTCTTTGGCTGAAAACCTTTTTCCCTTTTCTGTTTATTTAGATGAGAACCCCTTCTGAAAATATATGGAATGAATAAGGGTATTTCGGTCATTTGATAAGCAACTTAACAGGAGGTGGTCGCAGGGTGGTCGGGAGTAACGGAGTGAAACGTTGGGGGGAGCTGTGATGGAGAAAAAACTTAGGGTGGCAGTGGGAACATATGCCAAACCACATGATGGTTTTATGAAATTTCCCCAAAAAACAATAGAGGGAATGTTTATTATTTGGAGATATTTATTCAGTATCAATAATTTGGTTTTGGTTTTAGGCTAAATTTTAAAATTTCTATCTATATGTTACTAGTATTTTGCACGTGTGATGCACGTTTTATTAATAGAAGGTTAGTACTTATATAAATCTGAATGAACTATGTAGCCTTATCCTATTTAGAACGAAAAAAATTTCTTGAGCCCATGGATAAATATAAAATAAGGGTCTTTTGGTTTAAAATTATCTTGAATGTTAATAAGTGAAGAAAATAGGCATTTTAGAAACTTGGATCAAGAGTATTCTAAAATATATTATAATATGTTATTTAACATATTTAAATAAAATTAAGATGGTAGTTATAAGTAAATGAAACTAGAATTTGAAAAATGATAAAATTAAAAAAACTTCTAGAAAGTTTTTTTTGTCTTAAGTTTGAGCATGATGTAAATTGAATTTGGAATTCAAACTAATTTCTAGAAAGTTCTTTTTTGTCTCAAGTTTTAGAGAATGTGCATGGAGTGAAATTTAAATTTAAATTAATAAAGTAATTAATTATTTTTGTGTTTTTCTTTGATGATGTGGAGGCTCCAAGAATTGAAAAGTTTCCTTCTTTTTCTTTGTTTTTCAAAAAATGAAGAAAGTGGACTCTAACCAATATCATTTGCATTATATAGTAGTACTAGAATTTGTGCACGTGTGTTGCATGTGTTAATTTAAAAATTAATTATTTTTTTGGGAGGAAAGAGAGAGACGTGAAGGGTTCTAATAATTAAAATATTAATTTTTTTTGTAATACCCAGTTCTTTTTGTACACCAATATCCGTATTTTTATAAAGTGTTGCTTGCAAAATTTATTTATTTATATTTATAATTATTTTAAAACCCCAACCTTTAAACCTAGTCAAACCCTAATCCTATTTCCCTTTTATTTTCCTCTCTCCCCCAAGCCCAGCCCACTCCCTCTCTATCTCTCTTTTTATTATTTTCCTGGCCTGGCCCAAGAAACCCTGGCCCAACTTCCCCAACTCGACCCGCTTCCTTCTTCCCCACTCCCTTTTCTTCTTTTCTCGCTTCTTTTCTTTCTTCCCCACATCGCGCTCGTTCCCACGCCCCCGCTCCTCGTCGCGACCACGTCCCCACTCCTCGGCCACGACCTCACGCGCTCGCTCGCTCACTCCCTTCAACCTCGTCTCCCTCTCTCCCCTACACAAAGCCGAGCCCCCTCACCCTCACTATCTCCTTCATCGCCGCTGCCCCACGCCGCCTCCACCATCGTCACCATTTCCTCCCATCACCTGCCCGAGCTCACCCGCTCACCTCCCTCTCCTCCATCTCTACAACCCATCACCATCACCTCCCCCGAGCTCCTACCCCATCGCCGACGAGCCACCCTGCCTCACCACCGCGACCACCAGCTACCTCTTGACTCCATAGCCAACCCCCTCACCACTTCACCTTGCCGTCTTATCTTTGACCTCGCCTGCATCCCCGACTCCATCTACACAAACCACCACCACAATCACCATTGGCTACAATAGTAACCCAACGCCAATGCAAGAAACCCACTGCCTCCTGTCCCGTGCACCCCGCCGAGCTCCTCCTCCATCACCGGCGACCAAGGCAGCCACTACGACCTCCTCCCTTCACCACCTCAACTCCACTAAGCACCCCGGGCTCCCAGTAACCGAGCTCCTCAACCTCCCTCGGCAGCACTGCCACCTTGCAGCCCTGCCGTACCGTCGTCGACACGTCATTAGGCAAGTATAATGCTTGCTTCATGCTAATTTTACCTATTTCAATTGAAATTACCAATAAATTTCATATATACTTTTCGTGCGAATCGATATAATGCAAGTGTTCGATGCAAAACCTGAATGGAAACCCCCTGTTAAATTGATGGAAACTAATCACATATGATGGCCCGAGTAATAACGAACGCTGTTTTATGATTTGGCTGGAAAATACGGACTTTAATGACGTGATAGGTCTTTCCTATTTAGACCCGTTAAAACTGAAATTTTTCCGTACCTGAACCTTGTAAAAATCTCAGTTAATTGATTTCAAATCGGAATATTGTGTTCGAGGGCTCATATCGAAGGAGACTCGACGATCTAGAACACCATAAGAGTTTTAACCTATTTCTATGCTAACAAGGTGATGGAAACTGGTTCGGAGTGCGGCTCTGGACTGCAGTCTAGAGCAGCACTGGCTGTCGATTCTAGTTTTGTAATACTTTCTCCCTGCTGTATGAAAATGTTATGATGCGGAACCTTATACCATAGTGAATATAAATCTGTTAGCTAACCATTGAAAGTGTTTTCATTCGTTTTTACTGTCGTTTACTATTTAAAATATATTTTAAATCAACAGAACATTTAGCTATCCCAAACAGGGACAGAACGTATACCCCTTCATTTTATAATGCATAACTTCCAGTATGCCATGGATATTACTGATCCGCCAATTGCGTTGGGAACCTAACTGATAACCCTAAATATTGTTCAACTATAGAATCGCCTAATTATGATCCCAAATGGGAGTAAAATGTGTTACGAAACGGACTTCTAATTCTGAAACCGGATTTCCAGCAGTGAACACTTAAATTGAAATGGCCACAACTAGTAAACCTGAAACCCGATTGGCGCGAAACTAATTTTTACGGATAGATAATTAAACATACTACTTACCCCTTTTGCTTTTTTCTTTTGCTTAATTCATCATGTATGATTTATAGTGAATTATGCAAGTGGTAGGACACTGGCTGATGATATTTATTCATATCGTAATTATTGCATTCTCATCATATCATGTAGATGTCATATACATTGGTAACCTAGTGATTGTGTATATTACCCAGTGTTAGATATTAGTGTTTTGATTGTGGCAAGTACGTTAGTGTTAAAGCGTGAATGAACAAGTGAAAGTGACACGTACTTGTACACAATCAGCGAACCCGGTTAATTTATTGCATTGTCGACATCTATGGGACATATGTAAGTGTAAATATAATTGGTATGGGACGATTATGGAAGCACTTATATTAGTGTCATAGTTAAGACACCAAACACTATCCATTTATCTTCGGTACCAGTCGAGACATGCTTGATGGAGATCCTGTCTTCAGTTCTCACGTAGACTTGTCATGGACCGACTAGTATTTGAGTTTATGGTTGGTGTATGATGTAGACCACGGGGTGTAGGGTAGTTTGAGTGTGAGTTCAACGGAATCTCGGGAGTCCCATTGCCGGCATATACAACGATTCTGGGAGTCATATGGGTGATATTACTGATTATTAGAAAGCGACTCGGGCCCGTGTTCCCTTACCCCTGGGGCCCTATCCTTGGGTGGGGGATACTCACAAGTAGTTGACTCTCACACTTGGACCGACGATAGGTTTAGCGACCTGGATAGTTAGACTTAGAGACTGATAGGTTAGGGACATGCATTGATTACTGACTCGATACACCTGCCTTACTGTTTACCCGCTTTACCATTTACCTGTACTGGCTCCTTCATGCTCATATCATCACTTCATGCTTGTTGTTTCATAGTCATCATTAGTGCACATGTTACATATGTATTTCTATTTATTGCTATTGTGTCGCTCTGACGACCTGAGTATGCATACTCAGAGTGAGAAGTGGATTTAGCTCGGACCAGGACCTGACGTACCTTGAGGATATTGCGGACATCTTGATCAGCGACTCAGCGCTATCTTTCCTTGATCTCTATTTGGTTAGTTTTGTATCTGTTTTGATTTAGTGACTGCATTTCTCATTACCTGTGTATTGATTACTGATTACTACGTAAAGCTAGAAGCCGAAGTGTGACTGCGGCAGGATGTTTCCTCGACCGTAGGAGCATGGCTGACCTTGTCAACCTCTCGTATTCCGTATTTTGGAAAGCGGGGCGTCACAATTTTTTAGGAGAAGAGAGACAGAGATGTAGAGGGTTCTAGTATTTTTTTGGAGGAGAGAGGGATATGTGGAGGGTTCTAGTATTTTTTGGGAGAAGAGAGAGAGAGAGATGTAGAGGGTTCTACATATAAACCATTAATTTTGTTTGGTGTGTGAGAGAGAGATATATGATGTGAATGGCCCAAGAATTAAGGATTTTTCTCCTTTTTTTCTTTTCATTTGAATTTAACATTTCACCAGTGAGAATGAAAATTTATTTAGAATGAAAATTTATTAATAATGAGGAACTTTTTCTTAGGTGAGAATGAAAATTTAATGAAGGTTTCTGTGTAAATTTTCATTTAAAGGAGGATTTATGTATAAATTTATAAATAATGAGGGTGTATGTGTAAACTTTCACTTGAAAGCATTATTATTTTTGTCTTTTTCTTAGGTGAGGTAAAGGCCTTGGGAGATGAGTTTTTTTTCCTCTCTTATTTCTTTAAATTTTTAAAAAAAAGATAGAGGAAATTTTATTAATTTTTTGGTTTTGTCTTTTTCTTTGAAGTTGATGATGTGGAGACTTGAGGAGTGAGAATTTTTCTCCTTTTTTCTTTTTTTCTTGAAAAAGGGAGATGGATGGATATCTAATAAAAAGGTATTTGCATTATGTATATATATATATATATATATATATATATATATATATATTAAGAGAAGATAAATAGGAGAAAATAAACATAAAAAATTTAATAGATTGCAAATAAATAAGGCGACTTTCAACACTTTTTATCTAGTTTATGGATTTTTTTTTAATTAAAGGCCTCCCAAACCTTTGCTAATCTCTACCATTATAACTACAATTTTAAGGTAGTTGCGATTAGAATTTCAAATTGAAAGAACATGCAACATATGGATGACATATGGAATTTTAATAAAATTTGAATTTATTTTTTGCGAAAATAGAATCAGGAGCTGCATGGATTAAGCAAATTAGGTTTAAAACAAAAAATAGGAAAAAGGTAAAAAATATTAATAAAGTTTTTTAAAAATATTTAGTTATGATAATAGATTCTTTATCCTTATTTTACTTTACATGTGTGTATCGCACATGCAACATGCTAGTGACTAATAACCCCCAAACTTGGCAATCACTTATTAACCCTAAAAAAAATATAAGTTTCTCATAAAAGGCCCCGAAAGTCTAGAGAAAAAAAATTCTCTTTTTGAGTATTCCTTTAACACCATGCAGGGAACCTTGTTTTCAAACTATGCCTTGTAGTTTTGGCACATGATTCATGTTGTTCTGTGGTCTGAAAACCGAGCCAAAAGCTGAGATTGAGATGGTAGGAATGGATATGGTTGGTTAATATGCAAGTTACGGTGTTATCACACTATGTATGCAGAGAAACCGTCCCAATTGTCCACAAACAAGGGTAAAACCATGCCGGGTTGGAGGGAGTTTTGATAATTTTTATACCCCCAGCCCAAAATGTCGGGTTGGAGGGAGTTTTGACAATTTTTATACCCCCAGCCCAAAATTTAAAACCTCAGCCCAAAGTGTGTTCGAACCCTACGGGTTTACAATATCTTATTTACAAACCCGTAAATTTGGGTTTCGGATAGGTTTGGATGGATTTCCGATTCAGACAGGTTGGTCCGTTCCACTGGTAAAAATTATAATACTAGAGGTGAGCACTACCAAAAATGTCTGAGCATAATTTATACTACACAAAACAAAACTATATGCACTATATATCATATATTTATAAATTGCACTTATAACAAGACCAACTAAAACCACACGATTAATTGTAATAAATACATTACGATATTTAGAATTATAAATGAGTGATATATTAAGGCAGCTGATATAGGAAAAGATTTAGTTCGGTTCCAATATAGAGTTTGTTCGAACAGGTTTTACACTAAACCCGCACCCGATCAAATCTTTTTGTATCCAACCTTTATCGGGGTCGGACAAGTTAAAAAAGAAAAAAAACCCAGAAATTATTGTGCTGTGTCAGGTTGGGTCAAGCATGTCCCACTTCAACCCTGTCTACAAAGGGCGGTGCCCTTTTATCCTTTAACCCTGTAAATCGATACATGGCCCAATAGCAAATCTACATTCATGAAGGGCCACATAATGTTGCACGGGTCGATACGCACAGCGTCTAGCATCCATCGCCTATCATCCATCGTTTACGGCTAGAACTACTGAGGTATCTAATCCCATTTGCTCCCCTAGCTTTCGTCTCTCAGTGTCAGTGTCGGCCCAGCAGAATTCTTTCGCCATTGGTGTTCTTCCCGATCGCTAAAGAAGCTAGAGCAAGGCCTAATTGAAAACGAATTGAATTATTGATTTTGTCAAAAAGACCCTTATGATTAGGTCCTAATCGACACCCGGAGGAGTACGTGCTTCTAAAAGATCTTTGCATACTGTGTCCAATTCCGAAGATAATTCTATACATATGACCAGCAACGAGAATAATAAATGCAATAGCTAAATGATGATGAGCAACACCGGTCAGCTATAAGCTTTGCGTTTGTTGGTGGAATCCCTAAGAATCAAATAAAGCATGATCACTTACATAATCTCATAGAATACTATTGTTCAATTTGCATGTACATAAATAAGACATGTGAGACATACATGACAGGTAGACCGTGGCCCCCATGACTGCAGTCACACGATCCAGCTCTAGGAGTGGATCTCGTCCCAACCTAAACCAAGGACGCCTCTCAAACTTTTTAGCCTCTTTGGAGCTGTTGTGCCACTGTAGCCGCATATGACTCATCTCTTTTTCACAATATCATGCTTCAGAACTTTTTCTTCTTTAATCATGGTTCGCTCGAAGCAATATGTACTTCTGACATTTTTAAGTTTAATTCTCTTCATATATCAAAGATGACCTTTTCACATACATGCGGCCTTTGAACAAAAGTATCAAATAATACATAAACATGGGCGGTAATTATATGAAGAAACTTCTTGACGAGATATAGCTTCTTCTGAAAAATGTTCAAAGGGTTGAAATTTCATTATAGGCAGCTTTCAGAGCTTCACCTTCAGAATTAGGGCCCTTACTTTTTATTGTTATCAATTTTGGACTTTTATATTAGAGGCCCAAGATACCTGAAACTATAGAAAAAATGAAGTAAAGCGACATGGTAAAACTTTGGGAAATATATCAAATCGAAGAATTGATCAATACATCATTATATGAAATCGAAGAATTGATTAGACCCCACATGTTATCAAATTTCAAAAAAAAATAAATTACCTTGTACATATTTTTTCTACTTGAAATCCAATGGTTAACCGAGTACATTTTCTTGTATATATTCAAATAAAAAGGTATGAGCTTTAGCTTGAGAGACTCACCTAGAGAAAGTTTGAAGCTGTATGGGGGCTACATCTCTAAAACAATAACTGCACAAATTGAAGAGAACATCAAATTAGCTAATTTAATATATAACTTCTTTTTTCTTCAAAAGCTATTAAATCTGAGATGGAACATGAACATACAATCTGAATCAGTCTAGATCTTCACCCATTTACGGCCATCATCCCCTTTCACCTGCTCCTCCTTGTATTCCAATTTCCCCGTCGATGATTTCGCCTCCAAATACCTTTGCGCCGATCTCGCAGTAGAACTTTGAGGGTATGTTTTCTTATGAATCAAAACCCTCATTAACTATATAAATAGAAAGGAAAAGGTTAGCATATCTAAGTTTTACTTTACGAGTAGGAAATGAAAGGCCAAACTACTCTCAACTACCCTTAATCATCTCTGTGTATCCATTAAAACTACCTTAAAGTTTTTTTCCCCTTTAAAGTTGCATCAACCTCCCTAAAATGCTAAATTTAAGGGTATTCTAATGAAATTAAACTCCCTCAAAACCAAAATTAAAGGGAGTTTACTGGAATAAAAAACTTTCAAGTAGGTGAAAAACAACGATAAGTAAGGATAGTTCAGTGTAAATTAGCCTAAATGTAGATGTTTCAACTATGATTATACCTTCTCCATCTTTGTCTCTGAAAGTTGATCTCTTAAGCTTGGAGCCGGCGCAAAACCACTCGAACAAACAAACACCTTTTTAGGTAGAAAGGAGAACAATTTTTTCCGAATTGTATTGTGTTTATCTGCCAATATATCTCTGGCTTTACTCAATATGTTTTTGCTGTTAGGTGATAATTCACCGATATCCTCTTCTCTGCGATCAACCTCTAAGGTCGAAGGGCAATTTAGAAATCTATTCAATGGGAGGTTTGTTGCGGATCCATCAGTGCTTTTTTTGGGCTTATGAGAAAGTAATTCCGTAACTTCTTTTTGTAATTTGACCACTTCTTCAATCGAGAAGTCTAAAGGATCATCTTGTGATGAATTCGAAATATCTTCTGTAGAGTAATCATGTATCGATCTTTCTGTGTCTTCTTTATCATTCAGGTTTGTGTTGCCAAGAGTTCCTATCGCAAGGAGAGATTGAGGCCAATCACTGAATTCTTCTTTACAATCGTCAGGAATTGATGTTCCTGTAAATGGTGCAATTATAATCAGATACAAATTATCAAATTGCAAATTGTATTATATATGTAACAAGTTGTAAGAACATAGGAGCTGTGTCACGCGACCTAGCAAACAATCTCACCCTTGAAAAATTTAGTTCTAAGATAAATTTCCTTCAGTTCTCTGGTTAATCGCCATTTAAATGTTTTTTGAGAGTAACCACTTCAACTGGGGGGGGGGAGGCGATCGAATGGCTGTTTAATTGGTACTACGAAAAACATGTGGATGGATACCCATTTGTCAGAGGCATATACAACACGCATAACCTCCACGGTATCCAAACTATATATCCCCTTCATAACCTCCCCATATCCGACCAACCCTTCGCCTAATCATTTTTTTTTGTTCTTTTGTGTTGGTTGCGTGTGATGAACTCACGATCTTCTGTCACAATACCCATGTCCTACAAATTTATGTTAGCCCATGATACTGGTCATGCAATTTAAAATCATAGCTTCATGCAACCGAAATTCGCTTCAATAAACTAAGATTCTAGGAAGTATAATTACTCTTTTGGAACAATTAGGAAAAAGGAGTTAATTACACTAGTAAAATAAGGGGTTGCCCCTACGGATAATATCATCCGTAGGGGCAATAAAAGTTTGGCCCTACGGATTAATCCGTAGGTCAAAGTGGTTGCCCCTACGGTCGTTCAATATTTATTTAAAATTTATTAAATCTTAAAGTGTTTTTTGCCCCTACGGTGGCGCAAACCAAGCACCTACGGGTATATCCGTAGGGGGATATAAATAGGGATTTAATAGATCGATCCCTACGCTGATTATTTCTCTTTCCTATTCTCGCGCGAAACCAAATTTCCCAAATCGAGATCGTCGTCGCCGCCGCCGCCGCCGCCGCCGCAGTGATCTCGTCGTCACCGAATCCAAGCCGAATCGTCGTCGCCACACCTGCGCAGTGATCTCGTGGTCGCCACCGTGCTCCGTTCTCGTTGTCGCCACCGCCCTTGTCGTCGCCGATTGCGTCTCCGTCGTCGCCTACAGGTAATTACTTAAA
Source organism: Agapanthus africanus (assembly GCA_030015575.1). Classification (NCBI taxonomy): domain Eukaryota; kingdom Viridiplantae; phylum Streptophyta; class Magnoliopsida; order Asparagales; family Amaryllidaceae; genus Agapanthus; species Agapanthus africanus. Next base: position 799,908,181 of record CM057340.1, read on the forward strand.
CATTATTATAATGATGTTAGGGTAGCGATCAATGAGGGTTAGGATTAGGTATCGGTTGTGGTTAGGGTTAGGATTAGGGTTAGGGTACGGGTTCGATCGGCGGTTGGGGTTCGACGACTGGTGTTGGGGTTAGGGTTAGGGTTAGGGTTTCGGTTGGGGTTTGGTGTTGGGGTTGGGGTTCGGCTGGGGCTGGGTTGGAGTTAGGGTTAGGCCGGGTTAGGGTTTGGTGTTGGGTTGGGGTTCGGCTGGGGCTGGGTTGGGGTTAGGATGAGTTGGAGAGATTGAAGGCGAGCTGGGTTTTGGGAGAAGAGAAGGAAATGGCACTGCTTAATTGCTGCTTCAATTTTTTGATATAGATAGATAATTAGTTCTCCGAGTTAAAATTTAGGGGGAATTGGATACCTCATGTCAAATAGAAAACAGACTAGGTCCATGCTTGCATACGCACACCAGGCATCTAATTTCAAAAGATCCGATGGTATATAGGATTATGGCTCATACAAGACTAGATCAAGAAAGTTAGTATAAAATGGAGAATGCTCTGTTGCTCCCCTCTACTTCAGCTTACATACAATCCATATAAGGTTCTTTTGGGATTTTGGAGGGGTTTTAATTTGGGGGAAATAAATAGCTTTGGAGATGAAATGGGGCATTTCGGTAATTTGATTCTCTGTTGCAAATATTATTTATCAATATATTTAATTATATATATTAAATAAAATAAAGTAAACTATAAATAATATGAAACCAATATATGATACTCGATGATAATACGAAACCTTCATATTCCCATCGATACCCATATATGAAACTAAAAGCGCCACTTAGTCCCCGTCTATCGGTTAACATACGTGCGATGCTCGTCGTGACCTAGAATTATACGAAAGTTGTTAAATATCGGACAGTATAGCTCGATACTAACAACCGCCGTATAGTCTACGCGACGAGAAAATTCAATCGTATGGTAACCCATAGATTTGTCCCGTGTGGACAAGTTAAGAATGTATAAAGCAAACGCCTTCATTCACTTGTGTTTTCATCCGTTTCGAGATATTTCGTCGGTACCTTTCCGCTGGTTCTCCGTGTACAAAGATAGATTAGATGTTCATTTCAACGTTGTTTCACAGCTTTGAAATGATTATCTATTCTATTACAGTGTACTCGGAGAACAGCGGGGAGGTGCTGCCGAAATTTACTCGAAACGGTTGAAAGCACAAGTGATGGGCGTTCGCTCTATACATTCTTAATGGGATAGAAGCCTACCCTCGACAGCCGGAACACATACATACAAATGCATAATTAGAGAGCGACTCGAGATGTTCGGGTTAAAACCAATATATGATACTCGATGATGATATGAAACCTTCATATTCCCATCGATACCCGTATATGAAACTAAAAGCGCCACTTAGTCCCCGTCTATCGGTTAACATACGTGCGATGCTCGTCGTGACCTAGAACTATACGAAGGTTGTTAAATATCGGACAGTATAGCTCGATACTAACAACCGTCGTATAGTCTACGCGACGAGAAAATTCAATCGTATGGTAACCCATAGATTTGTCCCGTGTGGACAAATTAAGAATGTATAAAGCAAACGCCTTCATTCACTTGTGTTTTCATCCGTTTCGAGATATTTCGTCGGTACCTTTCCGCTGGTTCTCCGTGTACAAAGATAGATTAGATGTTCATTTCAACGTTGTTTCACAGCTTTGAAATGATTATCTATTCTATTACAGTGTACTCGGAGAACAGCGGGGAGGTGCTGCCGAAATTTACTTGAAACGGTTGAAAGCACAAGTGATGGGCGTTCGCTCTATACATTCTTAATGGGATAGAAGCCTACCCCCGACAGCCGGAACACATACATACAAACGCATAATCAGAGAGCGACTCGAGATGTTCGGGTTAAAACCAATATATGATAATATGAAACCTTCATATTCCCATCGATACCCATATATGAAACTAATTAAAAGCGCCACTTAGTCCCCGTCTATCGGTCAACATAACGTGCGATAATTTATTCTTTTCAACGACAAACGCACACACAAAGCATATACATGGATTTTCTCCTTTGTCAGTAACTATCCCGTTCTTATATTTCTCAATATAGTCAGCATAACCTACAATTTATATGTTATTCAGTCTAACATGGCCCATGAGTACGTCAGAGTTAAGGACTGGATGTATGTGGATTGGAAACAACGTATGCAACCTAAGTTTGTCGCAGGGGTTGCTGCTTTCCTTGAATTTGCACGAGCACATAATAAGATCATAATAGAGAAGATTCTCTGTCCGTGCGATAGATGTGGCAATAAGTACTGGCAGAAGGTAGAATTGGCAGAGCTTCATATTGTAAAACATGGGTTTACTAGACTTTATTCAATTTGGAAATATCACGGGGAAGGAGAAGAATGCAGTACTGCGGTAGAAGAAGGAGAACACGATAATGCGGCAGGAGAAGAAGAAGAATTCGGTAATACGGCAGGATACGGAAATTTATTTCCATCAGAAGAAATGGAGGATATGGTAGAGGCTGCCCTAGGTGAATCTATTCGTACCGAAGATGACATTCCTTCCGGTCAAGGACCGCGTGCGGATAAATATGAAAATTTCATGAATGATGCTAGGAAACCAATTTATGAGAATGCGAAGTATTCCACCCTCTCATGGTTCGTCCAACTTTTCCAAATTAAGTGCCTAAATGGATGGAGCAACAAGTCATTCACAATGCTTCTTTCGTTCTTGAAAGATTCTATGCCTCCGGGAAATAATGTGCCCAAAAGCTGGTACGAAGCCCAGAAAATGATGTCTGATTTGGGTCTAAAGTGCGAGAAGATTCAAGCATGTCCTAAAAATTGCGTGTTGTACCGGAAAGAGAATTCAGATTTGAAAGAGTGTCCAACATGCGGAGAGGCCAGGTATAAGCCGAAAGATTCTGATAAGAAGCCTGATATACCTGTGAAGATAGCACGATATTTTCCCATAACACAGAGGCTACAGAGGCTATTCAGGTGCAAGAAAACAGCCGAGGCAATGATTTGGCATCATCGTGCTCCTCCAAGCGAAAATGGAAAAATGAGCCATCCAAGAGATTCACCGGCATGGAAAGATTTCGATAGGAGGCACACAATATTCAGTAGCGATCCCCGCAATGTCCGGCTCGGACTGGCTGCCGATGGCTTCTGCCCATTCAACTATATGGCTGGAAGTCACAGTACATGGCCCGTTGTAATGATAATTTATAATCTGTCGCCTTGGTTGGCTATGGACCAATCATACTTTATGATGCCTCTTCTTATCGACGGACCAAACTCACCGGGGAACAATATCGACGTCTATCTCCGACCTCTGATTGAGGAGCTGAAAACTTTGTTTATTGATGGTGTAGAGACATATGATTCAAACACAAATACAACCTTCATACTGCGTGCGGCTTTAATGTGGACAATTAATGACTTTCCTGCATATGGAATGCTTTCAGGTTGGTCCGTACATGGTCACAAAGCATGTCCTCATTGCCATGAACACACAACATCAAAATTTTTGAATTTTAGCAAGAAGGTTTGTTATTGCGGCCATCGACGTTTTCTGCCTCCAGACCACCCCTACAGGTTAGACACGGTTCACTTTGATGGTCATCAGGAGCTTCTTGGGCCTCCATCCCCATTGTCCGGAAAGGACGTGACTGCTAAATGGGATGGTTACAATAACGTGACCTTCGGGATGGATCCGACGAGACAGGTCAAACCACAATATTGGAACAAGTTAAGCATTTTCTTCGAGCTTCCGTACTGGTCTACAAATTCAGTGCGTCATTGTCTGGACGTCATGCATATAGAGAAGGGAGTATCAGAGCACATACTTAACTTGCTTCTGTGTAAAGACGGGAAATCGAAAGACAACATGAATGCCCGGATGGATCTACAAGAGTGGGGAATAAGAAGTGAACTGCACCCTAAACCGGTAGCGGGTAAACCGGGCAAGTTTGTACTTCCCAATGCCGCTTATCATATGTCACAACCGGAGAAGAAAAGATTCCTGCAGGTGTTGCATGATTTGAAAGTCCCCACAGGTTTCTCAGGATCATTCAGCAAGAAAATAAAAATTGTGAAGGGCAAGATCGATGGGCTGAAAAGTCATGACCACCATGTTATCGTGGAGCACCTTCTTCCATTAGCCCTCAGGACTTCTCTCCCCGACTCGGTTGGTCTAGTAATCAATGACCTATGTTGTTTTTTCAGGGAGTTGTGTGCTAAAACGCTGGAGGTTGCGACGCTGGATAAACTAGAAAATTCTATTGCGTTGATACTTTGCAAGTTTGAGCGTATTTTCCCACCGTCATTCTTCGATATCATAATACACTTGACGGTTCATCTTGCAACTGAGGCGAAGTTAGCCGGACCGGTACAATATCGATGGATGTATCCCGTCGAGAGGTACGTGTAATTTTTCGTTTCGCGCAATTTATAAATTTATTTTTGTCATGTATGCCCGTGTTTATTTATTCAACATATTCTCATTAGGTACCTTTACACTCTTAAGAAGTATATACGCAATAAAAATCGACCAGAGGGTTCTATCATGCAAGGTTATCTTCTTGATGAAGCAACCACATTTTGTTCCCGCTATCTGGACGAGAACATTGAGACAAGGCTTAACCGACCTCGAAGAATTCAAGACGGGCCATATGGTAAAGCCGAGTATAAGAGGGTAGACACTATGTTTATCAACAAGATATACCGGTTTATCTTGCTTAATTGCGAATGTCTTGAACAAATTAGAGAGTAAGTTCTTTTGGATTAATTGTTATATCTGTGTTTGTGTGTGTATGAAATGACATAATATTAATGTCACAATTATTTGTCGAAAACAGAACTCATTTTAACGAGGTACGTGAGGGGCATCCTGATTGGAACGAAGAGCGTTTGGAAAAATACCATCAGGATAATTTTTGTGATTGGGTCACAGAGCATGTAAGTTATTCGAATTACATTTTATTGCTATCAGTTTTAATCTAAACTTGTATCGTTATGTATTTATCGTAAAATTTGTTTTGTTAGATCCACGATCCGAACTTGTCTGCATCATTTGAGAGTGATTCAAGATGTTTAGCTCAATTTCCTAGTATGGAGGTTGCACATTACAAAGGATTTGGTGTCCTTGGATACAAATTCGAAATTAAGGACATAGAAACATCTAGAATCACTCAGAATAGTGGTATTGCGACGGTAGGATCGGACGGTGTGATTTACTATGGGTACTTAAATTGTATACTCGGCATCCACTATCCCGGACGATCAGAACCCTTTTATATATTCCACTGTACTTGGTACGATCCGCGAACCGATACAGACAGGTGGAGAAGCAGTCTTAGGACTTGGAAAGATGAATATGGATTGACCAGTATGAACACACTTCGATTTTACGGTCAAGACGATCCGTTTATCTTTCCGAACCAAGCGTTCCAAGTATACTACTCACAGTGTTTGAAGCATCCGGGGTGGAGTGTTGTATGCCGATGGAAACCTAGAGATGTCTACGATGTCCCAGAATACGAGGACAGCGATGAGGACGAAGAAGAGAGAAGGCTTAAAGTGCTCCGACCGTCTGTTTCGAAGGACGGGTTGTCTTCGACCGATCATGAAGTTACATGGGTTAGAAATGACATCGACGATGAAATCCAAGTAGATATGTATGATGCGCCCACGAAACGAAAAAGGTTATCAGTAATGTTATATTATTACTTCACATTTTACGCTCTAGATCATATATAGTCAATACTTTTAATGATTGTCTAATGCGTCCACGAACCGTTTATCTAGATTGGATGACGATGTCGGGAGCAGCGAGGGGCGGCAGGAGCTCCAGCCGCGGCAGAGGCAGAGGCAGAGGCAGAGCGGTTCTGCCGCCCAGAGAGCTCCGTAGGGAGCTTCAGAGGGCCGGTCTTGCACCCAGATCGGAGACCCCTTCGGATGCCTCCTTCCGTGTGGATTTTGCCACACCTCCAGGTATACTGCACGCATATCCATTTTCAATTTAATATTACAGATATTCATGCCTGTTTATGTCAAAATTACTTATATTGTCAATGTTTGATTGTCTAGTTGTTGGTCCTGCGTCCACATCTGGGACAGAGGCCACCCCCGCTCCTCCAGGTATGTTTATATATCATATAGTGTATGTATATTGATTTATAATGCTATATCATAAATATACACATTCCTTTTGCTCTTACTTAGCAATTTTTATTATTGTCTAGCTGTAGGTGGTGACACCACCGCACCTGCGGGTATGTTTATATGTCCTATAGTGCATGCATATTGATTTAGAACGTTATATTATTGATCTACACATTCTTTTTGCAATTACTTATCAAATCTATTTTTAATTGTCTAGTTGTTGGTTCTGCGTCCACATCTGGGACAGAGGCCACCCCCGCTCCTCCAGGTATGTTCATATATCATATAGTGTATGTATATTGATTTAGAATTCTATATCATAAATATACACATTCCTTTTGCTCTTACTTAGCAATTTTTATTATTGTCTAGCTGTAGGTGGTGACACCACCGCACCTGCGGGTATGTTTATATGTCCTATAGTTCATGCATATTGATTTAGAACGTTATATTATTGATCTACACATTCTTTTTTCAATTACTTATAAAATCTATTTTTAATTGTCTAATTATAGGTGGTGCGTCCACACCTTCCACAGGGGCCACTCCTGCCGCTTCCGTACCCTCCGCATCGTCTGCAGGTTAGTATGAATAAATTTAAAATATTTATTTATTTTACATATGCTCTATAGAATAAATATGAACTTCATGGAGATTTAGCGTCGATGTTTATTTTATAGTTGGAGGGGATGCGTCCGGGTCCGGGACCCCGGTTGTTCCTCACCGGAGGAACTATCGTCCCGCTCGTGCTGCTGCTCGGGCCCAGGCTCGTGCGTTATTCACCGGAGGTATATATCACACTTGAATTTTTGTTTAACCTTGATTTCTTAATACAACTTTGTATTATTATTGATTGTCTTGATATTTCGTGCAGACGCAGGGCCTCTCCATCCCCAGAGGGGGACTCGAGGCCCGAATCAGTCCCATAGGCTGAGGCCTAATAGAGCTAGGGGGGAGGCAGCATTCCCCCTATTTTTTACCCTTGACTATCGCTATACCGGTCCTCATGCCGAGAGGTTCGGCCGGTATTTGGGGGACGAGAGCCGGATCGTGAAGAACTATCCACTTCACGTTGAGTGGGGCGAGCAGCACCAGCGCTCATTCGCCCTCTTCTTTGAACAGGCTCGGGTATGTATTAATATATATTTTCATTTGATCTATCCAATATATTTATTATTAACACTTGCAATCTAATAACAATGTTTTTTTTTTGTATTTTCAGTTGGATTACGATTTTCAGCCTGTAGCCGACCCTGATCACTCGGGGAGGGTGCTCGACCTTCATGCTCTGTACAATGGCCTGATGAAGAACATGCAGGCCAAGGTCCGATACAACAGGAATGAGCTGAAGGCCGACTGCTACTCCCTGTGGATAGCGACCCCCGAGGCAGAGAGAGCGGCCCTCCTATCTACTCCGGCGTTTGCAAGAGTCGACGTAGAGACATGGCCTCTATTGTGCGCTTATTTCGACTCCGAACGCAAACAAGTATGTATTTTAAATTTAATTTATTATTTATGATATAATTTATTTCTTTGTGTTTCTTAATTAGAAAACTAAATGTTAATGCGTTGTGCAGAAACAGGCCGCTCAGAATACGGAGAACAGGAAGTCGGCGAAGAGGGGTCGCCCCACTTACACAGGTGGCTCGAGGAACATTACTCGAGCCATGGAGTTATCGGTAAATTAAGTGTTATTCTCTAATATTCTGCAATATTAAGAGTTATTCTCTAATATTTCTAATATTAAGAGTTACTTTCTAATATTGCAGACATCTCGGACCGTGGCGTCAGGTGGTACACCGAGCGTGTTGTCCGCATATCTCGCCGTCCACGGCACCTCGACAGATCCCGCCACGGGCGAGCTTCGATGTCCCGACGTCGCTACCCAGGAGTACTGCGTAAGTGTTAATATTTTTTCTATCCAAATTTGAAATTTTAGTTTTGGAAGGTTCAAGTTTAAATTTTATACTTATACTTTACTGCTTAATGTGGGTGTAGGAGCGGGTGGTTGAGCAGGCCCAGGCCTCGGGGATCGATTTTACCGGACAGAACGATCCGAGGCTGCTGACCCCAGTTCTGGACGCCGCACACGGAGGGCACCACGGAGGTTGGGAGAGAGGCCGGGGATTAGGCCCTAGCAGGGCCCATATGAGGTTGGACTCCACCCCGGCGGTTACTTCCTCCGTCTCCAGTGGCCGGCATGTCCATCAGGAACTGGATAGCTTGAGGGCCACCGTTCAGGAGTTGAAGGAGATGCTGGTATGTATACTACTTTATAGTAAAATATCATTTCATATTATATACATATCAACATATCCATAATTAGTACGTAGGTTGAGCTTATTTGGTTTTAGACTTAAGTCTGATTAATCATACATACATATGTAATTAAAATAAACAACGCTTTTCCAAACTAGATATCCAAACAGAGTTTCGAAATAACTTAATAATGAAACGAATTCGAATAATACACAGTTCTTAGACGCTTCTTACACACGTTATGTCCAGACGCGACAGGGTAGATCGGCCGAGCCTCCACATGCATCTCCTTCGGCTGCGGCTCCGCAAGCCACTACATCGGCTGCGGTTCCGCAGACAGCTCCTGTAGCTCCACCGCCCACTCAGACTCCCGCAGCCGCGGCTCCGCAAGCGACTACCTCGACGGCGGCTGCGCAGACCACATCGCCAGCTCCACATGCCGCTCAAACTCCCTTATATGCAGCATTGGAGAGTGTATTTACCGAGGAGCAGGCGCGCGTTATTCGAACGTTATTCGGAGGTGGAGCTGGACCGAACTAGGGTAGCTTTTTGGTTCTTATTTTTTGAAACATGTATTTATTTATATCACATTGTACTACATTTTGAAACGATATTGATATTGGTTTGTATTTATATCATATTCAGTTTTTGGGTTTCTTTTGTATATTATATATATGCGTGAGATGTAATTATGAATACTGCAATATATGATTTGATTGATGTATATAGTATTGTGCACAGGGCGGCAAAAAATCTGGCAGCCCATTTTTTAAAAAAAAACACAGACAATATGTACCTACGGATTAAGCCGCAGGTACATACGTTGCCCCTACGGATATATCCGTAGGGGCAAACTATCAGGAAACCTGATATTTTCCCACCTGATGTCAGCGCAGGGTGTTGGGGTTGTCCCTACGGATATGTCCGTAGGGGCCAGTGTTTATCCCCTACGAATTTATCTGTAGGGGAAAATATCAGGTTTCCTGATATTTTCCCACCTGATATCAGGCTAGGGTGTTGGGATAAGCCCCTACGGACATAACCGTAGGAACTACTGTATATCCCCTACGGATATATCCGTAGGGATATAAAGGGGACCTACGGGTATATCCGTAGGTATATACAATATATTCAAAAAAAAAAATTACATATATGATTTTATTACCCCTACGGGGTACTCCGTAGGGGCTATAACACCTACTGATATATCCGTAGGGGCTTAAATTTGTCCGTAGGGGCACGTTCAGGGCCTCAACTTGCACCTGCGGCCTTTGCACCTACGGGGTCTTTTTTCGCCCCTACGTATATATCCGTAGGGGCAGTGGGTTGCCCCTACCGATAAATCCGTAGGGGCAACCCTTATTTGTAGTAGTGTTATAAGCTATTCTAGATTTAACAAAAAAAACTTGTGATTATCAGTCAAATATCATGAAAAGAAATTACAAAACACATGAAGGAAATTCATAATAAACGACTGAAGTTCTATCATACCATTTATTGCACTAATAAAGTTTTTGTTACTTTTGAATAGCCATGTAAACTACTGGTAGCAGTTATGCAATGCAGATACAACAACTAAACTACAGCAAGAAATTTCAAATATTAAAATTTGATGGAACTAGAGAAATAATACTCAACACATTCACAAGGCTCACCTACATAAAATTTTAAATGCATGGAATCATAGTAAAATATAAGCCTTTCCACTAGGGATAGTAATTTTGCCCCATCCCGTGGGTACCACTCTGCCTCATCTCGATCGGGACGGAAATTTTGACCGTTGACCGGGACACTGGACCGGGATGGTATTAGCCTCCCCCACCCCAAGCCCCGCCCTGCCCAACAATATAGATACTTGCTAAAATATCTTCTTTCATAATATATTTACATTGTGTAGCTCCGTATATAAATACTCGTTATCCCATTTGTAATCTTAAACGTTTCCCTAGTCCTCACTTTTGCACTGTATAATCTTCATTTCTCACATAGTCACGGTTTTTCTTGAACTCTCCTAACTGATCTGCGACTGCATGAACATCGTTGATCGGACAATCGTTCTCTCTCTCTCTCTCTCTCTCTCTCTCTCATAGTAGCAAACGATCGGCATCACATCACCATTCTCACATGTTTCTCTCTCTATCTCTCACTATATATACACATACGGTTTCTAATACACAATATGATGGGACGGGACAGGATCCCCATGGGGAATTGGGTTCTCCAGTGGGACGGGGGCGGGTTATATTTTCCCCGCCCCGGCATGGCAGAGGACGGGGACGGGATAGGCAATCCCCGGCCCCACCCCGCCCGGCCCCATTGCCATTCCTACTTTCCACAGATAAATATAATGCACACATTAATCTCCTCAAAGCAAGCAGAATATTCTAGTTGTTCACAGTCGAAATCTGTGTCTTTGAAATTGGGCAACATTCAAAAACAGAAAATTACACGAAAGAAAACAACCCTTCACACTAACCAAGTTTAAAACCCTTTTTCAAATAAGAGATAATATGCCTAAATTTAGCACTGAGCAATTGAAGTTTTTTAGTTTCTATGAAGCCATCAATCTAGAGTAAATATTAACAAGAAAAATAAAACTTACATTAGCCATATAAAAGGAGGGGGAAGGGAAAACCAAATCATAGAACCATGAAGAAACAGAGAACAAAAACCAAATCCTAGGATTTATAGAGAACTTACGACGAGATGAGCAGGAACCAGCATCAAATCTCTTCTTTTCTTGATTACCACTAAACTTATTCTGTACCCAGCTCAATATCTATAATCACAAAGATTCACAAAAACAATCAAGAATGAATAATTAAGGACAAGAGAAAAGTAATGAAAATGTAATACTTAGATACCCTCATATTTGCCACTAAATTTGTAAGTTTTGTCCGTGTGTAGTATATGAGAGAGGCCGGAGTGAGTGAGTGAGTGAGAGAAACTAAGCTTGAAGCCTTTTGAGATCCAAAGAGAGGGGTTTTGCAAATTAGAAGAAAGGAGCAGCAAGTACTAATCAGGATCCTAGCCAATGGGGTGTGTAAATTGGAAGGGTTAAATACCGCAAGGAAAATGGTAAAGTGCTACTATATTTCATTGGTGGCCTGCCTACAACTGCTATTAGTTATATCATGCACAATTTCCTCTTGCCAAGACACAGTTCGTCATTTCAGCCTATAAAGTTTTATTAATGAGGCATGGAAACTAGTGTACAAACAAACTTCCCTCGGCCCTTATCACAAATTCATATTTTTTTTACATGTAATCACAGGTAATTTAAAATGGTATGAAGTAACTCAATAGGTTTAAATCCCATTGGGCACGTATTTAATGGTTGCGGAAAATTTACAGCTGCGTAAAGTTCAAAATTTAGTATATAAAAAATAAGTGTCGGCCTGCAGCAGGCGACCGCAGCCTGATTAAGCTCTTACTTTATACCAAAATATCAGGATTGGCTAAATCAATCATTTTTCCCATACATTATATTAAGTTTATTTTGTTAAATTAACAAGTATCCTAGTTAGTTCTCGCCATCGATGTTAGCTTAGATCCACCATCATGTTAATTCCACTAACTCATTCACTCACTCTCTCTTCCTACTGCATTTATCATTCTTTGTCGCACGTGTTCAAACCATCTTAGTTGATTCTTTCTTATATTATCCTTTATCGTTCAAAATTATTACCGATTTCAACATGCTCCTATTCTGATGTTACGGAGTAAACCGCTTCCCTACTCATCACTCCTTATCAAAGATGATGGGCCCTTCATTAAATCGTGAACGTTCTAGGAAACTTTCTATCTGGTGCCCATGCGTCTTATTAGTTGTCTGCAGCAAAAAGCTTAACAATCACCTAATAATGGCCTACTCTTATTATGTACAACTATTCTCTCAGTTCGGACTGGAGTTGATTGTTTGAAGAATGATAAAAGCTTTTTCTTGATTTTCCTCTTGGATTTTGTAAATTGGTGCTTTCCCAAAAGAACTGCAAATCAACATGCAGCGCCCCTTTATTTATTTTAGGGAAATCAAATGATTGTTTGCATGAGCAGCATGGAGATGATCTCTGCCCCGTTCATTTTGATATTGGCCCGCTTTTGGTGGGGCAGCTTCTAGCATCCCCCTGTGGCTCTCTTCTCTCTTCTTTTCTAATTTTTTTCCATTATCGTCTGGGACTCAAAAATACTTTTTGGAAGAAAAAAAAACCTATATATGCTTGTTACAAATCGTAGATTTGAGAAAAGAGAAAAAAAATATTATCGATTAATCAAAAAGCAATGTAGAATATGCCTCTCTCTATATAGCTCACAAGATGAAACCCTAATATGTAATATACGTATAATACACGTAAACCCTAATGCAAAGAGATAAATACAAAATAATATAAAAGATATGCATATACAAAATAATATAACAGAGATGCATATCTTAACAACCCCTCAAACTCACGGTGGATCATAAACCGAGAGTTTGGACAAGAAATACGAAAGTTGAATGCGTGTTTGAGGCTTCATAAAGAGATTGACCACTTGATTATTAGAATGGATATAAAGAAATGAAATCTAATCTCGGTCGTACTCTTGGCGAACTATGTGACAATCCATCTCAATATGCTTAGTACGTTCATGAAAAACCAGATTTTCAGCAATACAAACAGCACTCTCTTGTTGTCACAATAAAGTGGAATGCGAGAAAGAATAACGACACCCATATCGGCAAGTAAATTACGAAGCCATTTAAGCTCTGCAGCGGCATCAGCCATTACATAGTACTCAGCTTCAGTACTGGAGCGAGAAACGGTATCTTGGCGTTTGCCGCGCTAGAAAATCAAAAATGTACCCAATAAGACACAGAACCCAGTGATAGATCGACGAGTATCAGGATCGTCAGCCCATCCAGCCTCAGAGTATGCGTGTAAAGCAAGGTCAGAATCGGAATGAAACAACAGTGATCGAGTATGAATGCCACGAAGGTATCGAAGAACCCGTATGAGAGCTGCATAGTGAACTGATGCAGGAATACTCATAAACTGACTAAGAACATGCACAACATGTGCAATGTCAGACTTGGTAAGAGAGGTAAATAAGTGCACCTACCAACTCACGATACCGAATGGGGTTCGGTAGGGTCGCTCCATATGCTTGATGAAACTTTAGATGAAACTCCATCGACGTAGCTATAGAAATAGTGACAGTAATAGTGTAATCATCAGCCGTGGCTCATGCAGGAAAATCAGAAATGTACTTTTGTTGTGACAGAAGATAACAGCGAGAAGAGTAAGCAACTTCGATCCTCAAGAAATAACGTAAATATCCAAGATCCTTCATCTCAAACTGCTGCTGAAGAAGTTTCTTTAGATATGTGATAGTTGTTGTGTCATCACCAGTGATAATCATATCATCAACATAAATTAAGAGAAAAGCTCGACCATTAGAGGGAGAGAGATAGAAGAGTGCATAATCAACAAGGCTCTCAATGAATCCTGCAGTCAGAAGGGTTTGATGAAATCACTCAAACCAAGCATAAGGTGTCTGCTTAAGATCATAAAGAGCACGACGTAGACGACACGCATACCCAGGGGAAGCGAAGACACTAGGAGGAGGCTCCTGGTAAATCGTCTCCGAAAGATCACCGTTAAGAAAAGCATTCTTAACCTCGATATGAAATATAGGCTAGCGACGGGCTGCAGCAACTGCAATGAGCGCGCAAATGGAAGTGATCTTGGCAACAGAAGCAAAAGTCTTTTCATAATCAATGTCATAATCCTGAAAAAACGCAGAGCGATGGGTATATGTTCGCTATGTATGGATTTAACGTCTTGCTTTATTCATATTATTCTTTCTGGGTTGATCTTCACCGTTGGGCATCGTGTACATTGCTTGCGTAGTTGTGATTCCGCCATTTGGCGAAAAGCTAGCTCCCGCTTGGGGATGTCTTTTATATTGTTATGTATATGTGGTTTCGGTTCAAAATATACAAGGAAGGTGCTGATCAAAATTTTAAAGACGAAAAATATGTTCTCAACTTTAGTACATTCTACTTGCATTTTCTTATATCATTAATTATGTATTTATAGATAAAATTTATTTTATTATACCTTTATTTCAAACTGCGCCCCCACTATTTTCCGCAAAAAGGTTTAGATTTTCTGGGTTTCGGCTTACTTTAATTACGTTAAGTCTTTGGACGTTACGTGATTTAAGTGCCGGTCATGTGCTAAATTACGGGTCGTGACAAAGTTGGTATAAGAGTATTAGATTTAACCTTGGTTTGAGTCTGGGTTTGACTATGCTGAGTCTAGGACGTATATATTTCGGAACCTAGGCTTGATCTTATGGAACTTAGACTTGACGGGGGTATTAGACCCGAACTTTCGTTACTTAGGTTGATCCTGATTGATGGAGTAGGTAACTTAAGTAGAGTAACGTACCGTGCGTATGTTCCGCGGCATACTTACAATACGATACTCCGTTTAAGTGACCTTAGGATGTATATTCTTGAGATCCGTGTTTCTATTCGTTCTAATGATCATACTCTCAATGATTCCGTTCCTCCTTATGATCATGTATCAATTTTGGATATGTTGATTCCTTTCGTTGCTTTGATCTATCTTCATCGATACATACTTGAGGTTCCTGTCACCATGGTTTGAGCACAGATTGAGCTGCTGCTAGTGATGTGGTCAGGGAGAGCTTGTCATGGACGAGGACTGACCATCGTGTTTTCTGGTGACATAGGAACGTATCGGTTTAGTGTTGTGTTGTGACCTCTCGTTGAGGCGAGTGTTCGGTTTTGCACCGGATGATCGGGTTATTGATTGAGGCTACCGAATTGGGAGGACTGTTAATGTACAACCTATCTCAGAGATCGTGATGTTGTCTATCGTGCAGATAGATGACACAACTGTTGTTGAGATTGATGGGATGTTGTTTCCAGAGTTTATGAGCTGAAATCGCTGGAGCTTTCAAGCAGAGATGTGATAGGAGATAGCTAGTCTATCTCGAGTTGAGCGACTGATATGATTCGCCTGATTTGATGCGCTGACGTAGACTCAGTTGAGTTAAGGATTTCCAGTGTGGAGAATCTTATTCAGATCTAGAGTAGATCGATCAAGAGAGGACGTTGTTCGTTGGATGCTCCGATACGAGATCGGTAAGTTGACCTGCTTCGGATAGAAGACCTCACCCAGATACGTTATGAGTTGATCAAGAACGGGCAAATGAAGCGTATTTTCCTTCGAGAAATTGGACGAGTTCCCGAGAACGTTTCGACTTGATATCTTCCACAGAGTGGTGAAGATACCCGAGTTCGAAATTTCTACTCTTTATGAGAGACTCCGGATTGACTGTAACCGAGAACAAATTGCAGTACGCAAACAGCGAGACGTGATGTCGATGTGGACGATAATAAAGATGAGTAGACAAGAGGTCCGTGCGAGATGTTAGCGAGCGGTTGTTATGCTCCGTTGATGCCAGAGGGTTGATATGTGTACAGAGACGTTAGATACAGCCAAATTTTAGATGAAAGCCGTGCCGAGGACACAGCTGTCCGGTTATGAGAAAAGAGTTAAGTAAGAGTGCCAACCTCCGTATAGTTCGGCATAGGTGAGATCAGAAGAAACCATAAGCAGGTTCTTTTCAGGACACCAAAGCGATAAAGATTTGCACCTAGAGTCAGTCGTTTCGCGCATATTCAGAAGGCCAGATGCTACAGTCAGTAAGGTGTTGTTTCGCAAATGGTCGCGTTAATTGGCCAAGAAGGGATCAGCGGAGTGCCAGAATGAAACTGTTCCGTTAGTATACCTGACCGGGCCGACGAGCCGAGGGATTGCGAGATTTGTAATCCAGAGAGGAAACGAGGACCCAGAGACTGAAAACGCCAGACCGTGAGCAGGAGGCAAGTAGATGATCTTGCTCTACCAGCTTGGGCGCACCGGCATATTTTCAACATTGTAGGAGGTATACCTCAATGTCATTTATTGCGATTTGCGTTTTTGCGATCCGAGTATCACACTTTTATCGCTTGGACTTGAGATCGATGATTGGGTTTTGTAATTTATGCTTTCGTGCACTATGGCTGCACCTACTGGAGGTTACATTTTTGTGCACAGTTGTTACACTCGATTTATGTTTATGCACCGCTACAATAGTTTATGATTTGTGCATATCTATTGCACTTGATATCGGTTTTGCGCCTTGGCTGCACGTAGTTATAACTTCGTGGATTTCATACGGTCGATTTTATTTTGTGCATGTGATACGCACTCGATTTGATTTTTGCACTCGGTATAGCTCACATGTGCTTGCAGTGAATTGATACGTGTTTTGTGCATGCAGTTGCACACGTTTATGATTTTATACACCTTGGTGCACTCGGTATTGTTTTAATACGCATTTGAGATATTGATGGTATTTCGTGCATTTGTTGCATCAGATTGGTATGTCGTGCGTTTGTTGCACCAGATTAGTATTTCGTGCATTTGTTGCACCAGATTGGTATTTCGTGCATTTGTTGCACCAGATTGGTATTTCGTGCATTTGTTGCACCAGATTGGTATTTCGTGCATTGGTTGCACTAAATTTATACTCCGTACATTTGTTGCACCCGATTTATGTCTTCGAGCATTTGTTGCACCAGATTTATGTTTTCGTGCGCGTCTGCACTTGACGTTCGTTATCGTGCATGCTACTGCACTAGATACTTTATACGGACCTAATGTATTTGATTTAGATTTTTGCACACACTGGGCGCATGAGATGTGGTTTTGTGCACACCGGATGCACTCGATTGAGATTTTTATTCGCACATGTTGGATGCACTTAATGGATACTTTATTTGTGCATGGTTGTTGCGCTTGAATGAGATTTTTGTGCACTCTAGATGCACTTGATACTGTTGTCGTGCACACCTGTTGTATTTGACAGATGCTCCGTGCACACCCGTTGTATTTAGTTAGGTTTTTGTGCACATTCGTGGCACTTGTATTAGGCCTTAATTTCCGTGCGCACCAGCCGCACATGATGATTAGATACGCCTTTTGAGGCTGTTTTTTGCTCTTGAGCATTATATTTTGATGTTGGGTACTATATATATAGTAACCGAGCATGACTGATCTAAGGACAGTGTCTGAGTACTTTTGCATGCATTAAAAGTTTACCAAGAGGTTTTCAAAAAATGAGCTATAGTCTTGCTATTTCCTATATGTCCGTGAGTGACCCGAAATTTTACAAGGAAAACCTTCTGAGGTATTTCAAAAGGCGGAACGTATATTTTGAGCAAAACATATATAGATATATTTACTACTCTATAATTGATCATCCGCCACTTATGCCGTGAGCTACGCATCGTACGGAGATTCAGAAAAGATTTTGCATGTGATTTATTCAGTTTTTAGAAGGGTTTTACCACGATGCGTACTATTTACGTATTATGATTTTGAAGTATAGCATATTTGAGAATGACATTGGATTTCGAGATTTGCATCTCTTTTACAACTCCAGTGATTGCGTTACGCTTGAGGAGGTTCAATTTTGAGTTTCACACTCGTTTTCATGCGCACCTGATGCGCATTGGTATTTCTATGTATTCCGTGATTTCGGAGCCCCGTTGATCTATTATTGAAATGTTTTAGCATTTGAGGGTTTAAATTTAAATTCGGGGACGGAATTTATTTAAGGGGGAAAGATAGTAACATTTCAGAAATATAAAATATTATTTTTGGAATTTAATATTAAAATAATATATTTCGCGAAAACTATTTGATTTGTGAATTTGGGGTTTTCGTAAAATGGTATAAATATATACCAATATTTGGGAAATAATTGGAGATTAAAATGATTTATTCATTTAAAAATATATTTATCGGATTTGGGCATTTTTATAATTAATTATATACAGGTTTAAATTAAACTCGATTAGTGCACTACTAATCACGATTATACCAAATCCGTATTTTTAATTAGTCGTGGCTAGCGCACCATGACATATTGCATTTTGGTTGCATGTTGTTCATTTGTATTTGTGACTTGTGATTTATTTAGGAAAAGAGAGAAAGAAAAGAAAAGAGAGGATAATTGAAGAGAGAGAGAGGGGACCCATGATGAGGCATGGCATGCCATGTGAGGGTATGAGAGAGAGAGAGAGAGGGGGGCTCCTACCCTTGACCTTTTCTCCTTCATCCATTTTCCCTCATCCATTATTTTCCTTCATCATCTCATCTCTTTCATCTTCATCTTCATGCTTCCTCCACCTCCTCCACCTCATGAAAACATCTACAAATCTTCATCAAAACCTCATGCCACCTTCATGAAAAATGATCCCCACCTCTTCCTAAACCCTATGGACCAACCAAGTTTTGATTTTGGAGACTTTGGGTATCTAGGGTTTTTCTTGAGTCGCATCCATGAGGTATAACTCCACTTCCCACCTTGTAATTAGTTTCTTAGATTTCTAGTTTAGTTTAGAGTTTGATTAAGTGTGGATTTGTGATCTTAGAAATTTCCAAGTTGAGATTTAGTAGGAAACTTGACTTGTAATTGGTAAATTGAGGTGTAGTGAGTGTTTGCAACCCTTAGTGAAGTTTTACTGGCCAAGAACAGATAATAAAACCCGATACATGAACTTAGGATTTACCCCGTATTGGTTTTGTGAAGTTTTGTTGGCCTACAGGAAATCTGGAGCAACCTGGGATGTGTATAAGAAAAACAAATAACTAAATTAACCTAGATTAACCACTAGAAGACCACCACAAAAATCCGAACCCAAATCTCCTCTGTATGGCCGGCGACACCGGATTTTGAGGCAATCTCACCGGATCCCCTTCTTGCTATGGTGTTTGGGTTTTGCCTGTAGCTCAATTTTCTTATAACCTATACTCTGTACTTGCTTGTTTAGTCCCAATTAACCTGAGATAAAATCTGGGAGCTGTTTGTGAGTGTTTTGACAAAATTTTCCGATATTTGAATTCCTAGTTTTGAGATTTGAGATTTGATTTGGTTGTTAGACGTTTGTACGTTAACAACGAGGATTGTTTGGTTGTTCTTGCATGCATAAGCTATAGGTTCTAACCTATAAGAAATTTGTGTGCCGTATCGGTTTTCGGACTTGGTTTTTATAACGATGCGATATGTGTTGATTTGTAGGTGCCTCGCATGGAATTCCGAGACGACGAAGAACATCGACTTTGGCTCAACAAGGAGTTTAGCAGGTGAGTAAATTTATATCTACGGAAGAAGTCTGGTGGATGGCGTATAGCACCACCGCAAATTATGAATGGAAACCGATATATAGAATATAGTCGGAGAAACCTATACTAAGAAACTATGGATATGATCAAAATGTTAGTTTGAGATGATATGAATGATTGAATACATATATCAAGATATGAGATGAAAGCTATAAGGATATGACATGAGATCGATGAATATGATAAGATTGAGATAGATGTGTCATGGGATCGGTAAAATATGATAAATATATATAAGATTACTTGATGTGAGATGTTGATGTGAGGAAAAAAGAATATGATGAAATAAGATGACTTGGCTTAATATGTCGATATACGGATAAGAGGCGATATATGAATATAGATACTTTTGCCAAGGCATGATATCAGATTGATACGGATATGACTTGAGATATATATATATATATTTATGAGAATAATGAGTGATATACCGTACGAGACGTTAGATTCGTACCCTCATTGTTATATAGGTTTATAGAATCCCTATTTGTTTGATGCAGCCGTACGATGGATTAATGTACGCTATGAGTTTTACCTGATGATTGATCCATACCCTTGATTCGAGGATGTCATACGATGGATTATACCGTACGTGATGCTATGACGCTGGACTGCCGATTGATAGATTCATCGACTCGGATATGTTATAGATATTGTTAATCACTGTCTACACTACTTAGTTTATCCCTTATATAGATGTTAGAATAGATACGTATACCTTATATTAGTGCGCTTACGATTTACTTTCTGCTACGTTTACGATATTCTCATTGCATTGTATATACCCGTGCTTCCATTATTTATTATGATATCGTCTACTAGTACACCTGCATAATTATCGATGATGCGTATGTTACACTTACACAGATTTGCCGGGTCACACACTGTAACAACTCCAATTCTTGTGTACATAAATTTGATTAAAAGTTAATGTATACTTAGGGTATTTCCATTTCCTGTAAGTACTATAAGTATTTAATTTACTTTTGAACAGCAAGAAGGAGCTTGTAGCTCATTGGTAAGACCTTGCACTGCTGAACCAAAGCACCAGAGTTCAAATCCCATCAGCCACACATATTTTTTATTTAAAATCTTTTAATATTTTAGAAGCCCAAGAGTCTACACGTGCACTACACGTAATAAGGTAAGTTACAGAATAAACAAACGGGTCCACGAGTCAAGACCAAACGACGGGGACACGTGGCAAGGAGACGCGGCCTGACTCGGCCGACTCAGGCCGGCGGCTCTCCCGGCTCGGCCAGCGCCACCGATCCGACTCAGTCGAAACCCTAATTTTCTTTACTTATTGCGACCTTTGAACTCCCTCCATAACCCCTGTATTATTTAAATTCCCTGCACATTTACAGAGCAAATTAAAATACACATTTAATCCATTTTAATACAAAATTTTAATACACCCTTTCATTACCTTAAACCCTAATTTTCCCTATAAATACCACACCTAAAATCACCCCTCCTCACTCCCAAATCCCTGCCCAATCTCTCAAGAAAATTCCCAAGACTTTTTGTGTGCAAGTGGAGTTAGCAAAAGGCGAAGCTCCGACGAACTTCCGACGACGATCCGAGGAGTTTCCGACGACAAAACGACGCACCGGCAACTCACATCTCTTCCTCTTTCTTTTATCTAGCTAAGCAACCTGTAAGTCCCTAATTCTTCTTCTTTTCTCTATTCTAAAAATATTCAAAACTAAAACCCGACGGAAGCGGAGTTAATCCGACTTCCGATTCGGTTTTCCTTAAAAAGTTCTATTTCTCTTAAACACAATAATACCAAACTCTTATGTCATGACCATTAAATATTAACGAAGGTAATAAAACAAGTTTGATATCAAATAATAATCGTAGCAAGTTTTATTCCACTTTTACATTAAAATACCTTCATGTTTCATTTCGACATACTTGAACTTTGTAAACCGTATCACCTTAGAAAACTCACGAGGTAATGATCTACCTCCTCACAATACTCATATATAACATAGCACGATGGAAATTCGGGAACATATTTTTGGGGAAAATACGACTTTACATATAACTACCTTCAACTATTAAAACATTTTTCTACAAAAAGTGTATTTTAACAAATCTTTGCAAATGCGCCTCTACAACCCATTTCGGGGAACCCGTTCGGGATGGTACGGATTATCGCACATTCTTGGTCCCAGTAGAGTGAGATGCAGACCTCCGCAAGGAGCATACGATCTCGAAAGATTTAAAATACAATTTTCTTTAGAAAATATGATTTCTATTATAAATAAAACTTATATTTTTAATAAATAAATATATATGTAATTAATATCAAAATATTTATTTTTAATAATTATAATATTCCACATTTCCAAAATTCAAGAAAAACTTCCCATTTACAAGAAAATACCATAAACTCCAATATTACAAATAAATATCATATATTATGAAATTAGGTTTTCTTCACTAGAAATGTCACATTGATAAAATATACATCCATGAAAACTCTAAAGACGATAATAAAATACTTGAGGTATATTTTAAAAATTATACAAAATTATTTTTAAATAAAACCCTCTCAAGTTATACTAATTTACAATAAGAACCCTAGTAAACATAGATTTAAGCGGGACCAGTCTCTTGAGCCTCAGGGAGCCGGAGATATGGGTGCTTGCCTATTTAAGCTAGACAACTTAACAAACGGTGTTATCAACACGGTAATTGTCTTTGAAAAAGACACAAATCCTGCCGTCCATGTGCAGCAGTTACCGATAGCACCAAAACATAATTCAGGATTCAATTTCTTTGCTAATTGTCTGACTCAGACTGAGTCTCGATATAATTAATCTGACTTGAATATGATTCAAGTACAAACTACAATTCAACATGAATCCATATATTCAATCTATTCAATCTATATTGACTGAATCGAATCATGGATATACATCCATCTACATGATTCTCCAGTCACATCCATTTACTGATATCATGGTTTCAGCAAGTCATCCATCTATATACAATATACAATTCAAACAATACATCAATACGATCAAGATATCGCGGGGTTTATAAGGGGTAGACTGGTACGGAAGGTGTTAGAAGTGGCACGAGACTGTAATCATAATACACCTAACCTGAATTCAATTACCGTTGTACCGTGGCTGAATGGTTCCTTGTGCTCCATATACCTTAGTCTCCGGAATAGTGGGACTCCTCTCGTATACACTAGCCTTCTTCTGTACCAAGCTACAAACAACAGCGTTAACATTAAATACAACATTATAACAATATACTCTCTATTCTGTCTATTCCATTCTTGTCTATTTACAGGGCTTACCGATCGATTTATTCGCTGACGACATTCTCTTTCATTTTCTTTGGAATGGCGTTAGGTGTTTCTCAATTTCCTAGTACGGAGGTTGCATATTACAAAGGATTTGGTGTCCTTGGATACAAATTCGAAGTTAAGGAATTAGAAACATCTAGAACCACTCAGAATAGTGGGATTGCGACGGTAGGATCAGACGGTGTGATTTATTATGGATGCTTAAATTGTATACTCGGCATCCACTATCCCGGACGATCAGAACACTTTTATATATTCCAGTGTACTTGGTATGATACGCGAACCGATACGGACAGGTGGAGAAGCAATCTTAGGACTTGGAAAGATGAATATGGATTGACTAGTGTGAACACACTTCGATTTTACGGTCAGGAAGATCCGTTTATCTTTCCGAACCAAGCGTTCCAAGTATACTACTCACAGTGTTTGAAGCATCCGGGGTGGAGTGTTGTATGCCGATGGAAACCCAGAGATGTCTACGATGTCCCAGAATACGAGGACAGCGATGAGGACGAAGAAGAGAGAAGGCTTAAAGTGCTCGGACCGTTTGTTTCGAAGGACGGGTTGTCTTCGACCGATCATGAAGTTACGTGGGTTAGAAATGACATCGACGATGAAATCCAAGTAGATATGTATAATGCGCCCACGAAACGAAAAAGGTTATCAGTAATGTTATATTATTACTTCATATTTTACGCTCTATACATATATAGTCAATACTTTTAATGATTGTCTAATGCGTCCACGAACCGTTTATCTAGATTTGATGACGATGTCGGGAGCAGCGAGGGGCGGCAGGAGCTCCAGCCGCGGCAGAGGCAGAGGCAGGGGCAGAGCGGTTCTGCCGCCCGGAGAGCTTCGTAGGGAGCTTCAGAGGGCCGGTCTTGCACCCAGATCGGAGACCCCTTCGAATACCTCCTTCCGTGTGGATTTTGCCACACCTCCAGGTATACTGCACGCATATCCATTTTGAATGTAATATTACAGATATTCATGCCTGTTTATGTTAAAATTACTTATATTGTCAATGTTTGATTGTCTAGTTGTTGGTGATGCGTCCACATCTGGGACAGAGGCCACTCCCGCTCCTCCAGGTATATTTATATATCATATAGTGCATGTATATTGATTTAGAATGCTATATCATAAATATACACACATTCCTTTTGCTCTTACTTAGCAATTTTTATTATTGTCTAGCTGTAGGTGGTGACACCACCGCACCTGCGGGTATGTTTATATATCCTATAGTGCATGCATATTGATTTAGAACGTTATATTATTGATCTACACATTCTTTTTGCAATTACTTATATAATCTATTTTTAATTGTCTAATTATAGGTGGTGCGTCCACATCTTCCACAGGGGCCACTCCTGCCACTTCCATACCATCCGCATCGTCTGCAGGTTAGTATGAATAAATATAAAATATTTATTCATTTTACATATGCTCTATACAATAAATATGAACTTCATGGAAATTTAGCATCAATGTTTATTTTCTAGTTGCAGGGGATGCGTCCGCATCTGGGACCCCGGTTGTTCCTCACCGGAGGAACTATCGTCCCGCTCGTGCTGCTGCCCGGGCTCAGGCACGTGCGATAGTCACCGGAGGTATATATCACACTTCAATTTTCGCTTAAGCTTGATTTCCTAATACAACTTTGTCTTAATATTGATTGTCTTGATATTTCGTGCAGACGCAGGGCCTCCCCATCCCCAGAGGGGGACTCGAGGCCCGAATCAGTCCCATAGGCTGAGGCCTGACAGAGCTAGGGGGAGGCAGCATTCCCCCTCTTTTTTACCCTTAACTATCGCTATACCGGTCCTCATGCCGAGAGGTTCGGCCGGTATATGGGGGATGAGAGCCGGCTCGTAAAGAACTATCCACTTCACGTTGAGTGGGGCGAGCAGCACCGGCGCTCATTCGCCCTCTTCTTTGATCAGGCTCGGGTACGTATTAACGGCCTATTTTCATTTGATTTATCCAATATATTTATTATTAACACTTGCAATCTAATAACAATGTTTTTTTTGTATTTTCAGTCGGATTACGATTTGCAGCCTGTACCCGACCCTGATCACCCTGGGAGGGTGCTCGACCTTCATGCTCTGTACAATGGCTTGATGAAGAACATGCAGACCAAGGTCCGATACAACAGGAATGAGCTGAAGGCCGACTGCTACTCCCTGTGGATGGCGACCCCCGAGGCAGAGAGAGCGGCCCTCCTATCTACTCCAGCATTTGCGAGAGTCGACGTAGAGACATGGCCTCTATTGTGCGATTATTTCGACTCCCAACGCAAACAGGTATGTATTTTAAATGTAATTCATTGTTTATGATATAATTTATTTCTTTGTGTTCCTTAATTAGAAAACTAAATGTTAATGCGTTGTGCAGAAACAGGCCGCTCAGAATACAGAGAACAGGAAGTCGGCGAAGAGGGGTCGCCCCACTTACACAGGTGGCTCGAGGAATATTACTCGAGCCATGGAGTTATCGGTAAATTACAATAGAACGACCTTTCTGATATTCTGCAATATTAAGAGTTATTTTCTAATATTGCAGACAGCTCAGACCGTGGCGCAAGGTGGTACACCGAGCGTGCTGTCCGCATATCTTGCCGTCCACGGCACCTCGACAGATCCCGCCACAGGCGAGCTTCGATATCCCGACATCGCTACCCAGGAGTATTGCGTAAGAGTTAAATATTTATTCTACCCATATTTGAAATTTTAGTTTTGGAAGCTTCAAGTTTAAATTTTATACTTATACTTTACTGCTTAATATGGGTGTAGGAGCGGGTGGTTGAGCAGGCCGAGGCCTCGGGGATCGATTTTACCGGACAGAGCGATCTGAGGTTGCTGACCCCAGTTCTGTACGCCGCACACGGAGGGCACCACGGAGGTTAGGAGAGAGGCCGGGGACTGGGCCCTAGCAGGGCCCATATGAGGTTGGACTCCACCCCGGCGGTTACTTCCTCCGTCTCCAGTGAGCGACGTGTCCAGTAGGAACAGGAGAGCTTGGGGGTTACCGTTGAGGAGTTGAAGGAGATGCTGGTATGTATACTACTTTATAGTAAAATATCATGTCATATTATAGATATCAACATATCCATAATTAGTACGTAGCTTGAGCTTATTTGGTTTTAGACTTAGGTTTGATTAATCATACATACATATGTAATTAAAATAAACAACAGTTTTCCAAACTAGATATCCAAATGGGATTTCGAAATAACTTAATAATGATACGAATTCGAATAATACACATTTCTTACACGCTTCTTACACACGTTTGGTCCAGACGCGACAGGGTACATGGCATGCATCTCCTTCGGCTGCGGCTCCGCAAGCCACTACATCGGCTGCGGTTCCGCAGATAGCTCCTATAGCTCCAGCGCCCGCTCAGACTCCCGCAGCCGCGGCTCCGCAAGCGACTCTCTCGACGGCGGCTGCGCAGACCACATCGCCAGCTCCACAGGACGCTCAGACTCCCGCTCGCGCCGAATTGCAATGTTTATTGACCGAGGAGCAGGCGCGCGTTATTCTATCGTTATTCAGAGGTGGAGCTGGACCGAGCTAGGGTAGCTTTTTGGTTCTTATTTTTTGAAACATGTATTTATTTATATCATACATATTGTACTACATTTTGAAACGATATTGATATTGATATTGATATTGATATTGATATTGGTTTATATTTATATCATATTCAGTATTTGGGTTTCTTTTGTATATTATATGCGTGAGATGTGATTATGAATACTGCGATATATGTTGTGTGATGATTAATTTTATATTTTATTGATATATATATTATTGTGCACAGGGCGGGAAAAAATAAGGCAGCCCCTTTTTTATAAAAAAACAGATAATGTGTACCTACGGATTAATCCGTAGGTACACATGTTGCCCCTACGGATGAAGCCGTAGGGGCAAAATATCAGCAGTAACTGTAGGGTTCCTAGGCACACAGTAGAGGTCTCACAAGGCATCAACCATGCCATTTTACAAAAAAAAAATGGTGCCGAGAAACCCTAGTTAACGGGTCGTTGCTAGAAATCTAGGCGAAAAGTAAACTAGTTAACACTTAACTACTAGAATATGGAAATTACAACCTTTGTAGATCCGGATATCCACCTCCACGGCTCCGCAACGAAGTCTCCTCGCTGTCCAAGTCGAACCCCGGGCTCTAGCGTCGGCTTCATCGGAGAATGAACGGGCTTGGTCATCGACGACGATGCCGAAGATGATCTACGTCGAGGCATCGCTAGATCAAGCTCCCACTTCACAAAGTGATGAAACTTGTGAAGAAAACACACTCTACTACTTGGCAAGAGGTAGAGGATGAAGAAATAGGAGGTGGGTTCTCTTTAGAATTGGATTTCTCACTCTCAAGCTCAAGTTGCCATTGATGGCCTCAAGGTTTCAAACTTGAAGATGAAGAAGAAGATGAGCTACAATTATGATAAGTCTATTTTAAAATGAAAAGAAAAACAATAATTATCATAATCAAACTAAGGTTAAGTGTAGAGAGCAAACCATGGTAAGTGGGAATAGTTAGGGTTTAGCATGAAGACAAAATGGTCTTTGAGTCAAACCTTCATGAAGCTTCATCAAGCTTCATGACAAAAAGAAAACCATTTTGTTTTCATAAAATTATTTAAATAAAAAGGAATGGATAAATAAATGAGTGATTAAAACAAAACCCTAATTATCTACTTAACCATGGTTTTATTCTTTATACTTAACCATATAAACATGCATCATCAAATATGATACATACAAGTGCACAAAAGTATAACACATATACATCATGCACATCAAGTGAGAAAATCCATTTAAAGTGAACCTATATTAGTTAATGTAAAGTAATATATCAAATATATAATTATACATTAAATCATTAAATCAACACTTGATTTAACGACCCGGTCATATCGCATATAACCGACTAATATCAATAGTAACAACTTACCGAATCGACACTTGATCCGATAACCCGGCTATAACGCATAAACCGATCAATGTCACAAATCGCGAGAATCGAATACAGTATCACATACTGGTATTATTCTCGGTCCCGCACATATCTCATATGCACTCCTATTTCCTTTCGCTTGAGCCAGGAAACCTCTGTGTAGGACTCTAAAGACTCGTCAATACGCCGGTAGCAGATGATGATCATATCAAGCACCCACAAGCCGCAAGCGGTCTACTAAATGTAACGGCCATCCGGGTATTGAGCGATCAGAAGATCGACGAGCTAGCCCGCTCACACTCCTGTGAATCCAACCAGTAACACTTACCGTACAGTCCGGTCTGATCGTCTGATATGTCGCATATCTCACCTAGGGGTGGTAAACGTCAGACCCCAATAGTTCGATAAGTCGTGTCGATATGAGGCTCATAACGGGTCGAGAAACTACTGGTAACACTTACCAGCAAATCTCTGATCAGCCCTGGCCAGGGACTTCCCTGTTACGGCCAATCGAGCACAGCGCAACATCAACCCCCAATACCGGGAGAGACGAAACCCCTCCTATCGCTCATTGCCTCCATGTGACTCGGGACTGTACCCAAAGACCACCGTTTTGCACGCCCTCATGGACGTGGTAAGGTGGAGATCAAAGCACAGTGGGAATCACACAAGACTCTATGACGATCTCGGGTCAACAGACTAACCTGCACAAGTGTCACCTGAGAACTGCCATCTGACGTGAGGTATAATACCATCTGGGAGTTCTCGGCGAGTCCGTCCAGTGTACCCAGTCTCCACTGAGCACCCGTATACCATCTCTGATGTCAAACACCAATGGATATGGGATCATCCATTGCCCATCTCATGGGTCGAGAAGCGTATACGCTAGTCTACTCTGGTATATCGATGCCCCGTCTCGATACACCCACAACTAGGGACCTTGAAGGATGTACTTATGGACTACCATGTCCCCACTAGTATGATCTGCATCATAGTCCAGGTAGTCAAGTACACATCCTAAGGGCTTTACCAACATGTAACCATAAGACAGTTTAAAGAGACTAGTGTACATGTTAAGATAAAGAGTAACCAGATAGCATACTATCATATCGAGCAAGAAAGTCATCTCTATATATGTCCAAGCATCCAATATAATATACATCATCTGTACAATACTGGCCTCTAGAGCATACATACAACCAACAATCTCCCACTTGCACTAGGGCCAGCTGCTGTAGTATCGCATACCGAGCATCCCGAAGAGTCTCTCAAACTGTATTTGGGGAATGGCCTTCGTGAGTGGATCCGCCGTGTTGTTCTTCGTGTCAACCCTCCTAACCTCGATCTCCCGGCGATCAACTATCTCCCGGATCAGGTGATACCGCCTCAGAATATGTCTAGACCGCTGATGGGACCTGGGTTCCTTGGCCAAAGCCACCGCTCCATTGTTATCGCAATACAAAGGTATTGGACGCTCAATGGATGGAACCACTCCAAGTTCAGTAATGAACTTCTTGATCCAGACAGCCTCTTTGGCAGCATCGTTGGCAGCGATGTATTCAGCCTCCATCGTCGAGTCTGCCACGGTTTCCTGCTTGGAACTCTTCCAGCTAACCGCCCCTCCGTAAAGGGTAAAGACAAAGCCTGACTGCGACTTAGAGTCGTCCTTATCACTCTGGAAGCTCGAATCGGTAAAGGACTCCACTTGGAGCTCTCCGTTACCATACACCAAGAACATTTCTCTAGTCCTTCGCAAGTACTTGAGAATGCTCTTCACAGCTGTCCAGTGACTCTCTCCAGGATCAGCTTGATACCTGCTCACTACACTTAGTGAGTATGCTACATCGGGTCTGGTACATAGCATCGCATACATGATAGAGCCTACTGCCGAAGCATAGGGTATCCCTTGCATGCGAGCTCTCTCCAAATCAGTCTTGGGAGACATCTCTTTGGAGAGAGTGACTCCAGAGATCGTGGGTAAGTTCCCACGCTTGGACTCTTCCATACTAAACCTCTTTAGTATGGTGTCAATGTACCTGGATTGGGACAATCCCAAAATCCTTTTGGATCTATCTCTATAGATCCTAATTCCCAATATGCAGGAGGCATCACCAAGATCTTTCATTGAGAATCTTTATGATAAGAAGAGCTTGACCGATTGCAGCATAGGAATATCATTTCCTATCAAGAGTATGTCGTCCACGTACAATACGAGGAAGACAACCTTACTCTCTGCCCCCTTCTTGTAGATACAAGGTTCATCTGGATTTTTGACGAAATCAAACTCTTTGATAACGACGTCAAAGCAGATGTTCCAACTCCGCGATGCTTGCTTTAATCCATAAATGGATTTAAGCAGCTTGCACACCTTTCCGCTGCTCCCATTGTCTACGAAGCCCTCTGGCTGAGTCATGTACACGCACTCTTCTAAATCACCGTTTAGAAAGGCGGTATTAACATCCATTTGCCAGATTTCGTAATCATGATATGCAGCGATGGCAAGCATGATCCGGATGGATTTAAGCATAGCCACTGGAGAAAAGGTCTCGTCATAGTCCACACCTGGTCTTTGACGAAAACCCTTTGCTACAAGTCTAGCTTTGAAAGTCTCCACTTTCCCATCTACACCAAGTTTCTTCTTGAAGATCCACTTGCTCCCAATGGGTTTTACCCCTTCAGGAGCAACGTCCAAAGTCCATACTTTGTTGGTGTACATGGATTCCATCTCGGACCGCATAGCATCCAGCCATTTCACTGAGTCCCCACTCGTGATGGCCTGCTCGAAGCTAGTTGGGTCATCATCCTCCATGATGCAATCTTCGCTCCCACCGTCCATGAGAAAACCGTAGTATCTCTCTGGTTGGCGAGGAACCCTACTAGATCGGCGGAGTGGCTGGGGTTCATCGGGAACTACGGAATCCTCTGGTTCCACCAGATCTTCTGTTGTAGCTTCTGCAGCTGGAACCTCTTCCAGTTCTACCTCATGACCACTAATCTCTTTTTCAAGAAATTCCTTTTCTAAAAAGGTGGCATGCCGAGAAACAAACACTCTTTGTTCCTCAGGGTGGTAGAAGATATACCCTCGCGAATGTTTGGGATATCCAATAAACTTACACAGAATGGACCTTGCCGCGAGTTTGTCCGGATTTTGCGTTTTTACATAGGCCGGACAACCCCATATCTTAACATAATTAAGACATGGTCTCTTTCCTTTCCAAATCTCATATGGAGTGGTCGGCACGGTTTTGGTGGGAACCATATTCAATAGGTCTGCAGCTGTTTCCAGTGCATATCCCCAGAAGGAAATAGGTAACTCAGCTGTGCTCATCATAGAGCGCACCATATCTAATAGGGTGCGGTTCCTCCGTTCTGATACACCGTTGTGCTGTAGTGTATATGGAGGAGTCAGCTGAGAGAGAATCCCATTCTCTTTTAGGAAGTCCAGGAATTCATTGCTTAAGTATTCTCCTCCTCGATCAGATCGTAGAATTTTAATACTTTTTCCGGTTTGGTTCTCAACTTCTTGCTTATATTCCCTAAATTTCTCAAAAGCTTCTGATTTGTGTTTCATCAGGAACACATACCCGAACCTAGAGAGATCGTCAGTGAATGTAATGAAGTATGAAGAACCATCCCTAGCATGTGTAGACATGGGACCGCATACATCACTATGTATCAGTCCCAAGAGTTCGGTAACTCTTTCTCCGTGTCCCGTAAACGGAGTTTTGGTCATCTTGCCTTTGAGACATGACTGGCAAGTGTCATAAGATGAAAATTCAAACGGATTTAAATATCCATCTTTATGCAACTTAGCTAGTCGTGTCATATTGATGTGACCCAGTCTACAATGCCACAAGAAGGATTCGTTCAGTTCTGAACTCTTCCTCTTGTGTGTGTTTGTTATGCTCAGAACTGTTGATTGATTTAGAACATAAATGCCATTGCACAACGTGCCTGATCCAACCAACTTTTGGTTACGGAAAATGTTCATAACATTGTCCTGTAATACAAAATTATATCCCTCTTTACTTAATAAAGAAACCGATATAATGTTGCATATCAGGTTCGGCATGTAATAGCATTCGTTCAGAACCAATGTATTACCAGTTGGTAATACAAGGTGATATTCCCTGACAGTCTTAGCTGCAACAATTGCACCATTTCCAACTCTAATGTCTTTATCATCTTCTCCAAGTTCTCTACCTTTCCTAAGCCCATGTAACTGATTACATATATGGGATCCTGACCCGGTATCTAATACCCAGGACGTAGAGCAAATGGAGAAACAGTTCTCAGTAACGAACACACCCGAAGAAAATGCATCAACATGTACTTTCTTCATTCGGGTGGCATGGGAATCCTGGTATTCCCCTATATCCTGTTCATTCCTATAACTCTTATAAGAAAGAACGGAACCAACGTTCCCCAGCACAGTATAACATGCGGGTTCGGTCAATACATCCATATTATTATCTTCATTAGGGCATGAAATGGTCGCTACCTGGAGAGAGAGAGAAGAAAACACTTTAGCGTATGCTCGTGCAAGATCAGATTGGTTATTATCTTATCTAATCAGGATGGCTCCCACTGCTTTTTATCAAATCTTCCTTCAAACCCTAAAAGGAAAGACTAGCCGGGATTAATTACACACTACAAGTTTGCCAATCTTTCAGCCAGGCCAGTGTCGGTACTTTGAGGGAGGTCCCCCGTGCTTTCGCACGAACCTAATTAATGTAAACCTCGTTTTCCCAGAGGCGTAACCTCGTTAACACCTTTCTAGACACCTACTTGATCGGCTAATTGCAATGTGTAAAACTCTCCCAGGAGTAACTCTTACTCGCAGTGGGTATCAGGATCCAACTATCTCATAGAAGGTATGCAATCTCATTGCAAATTTCAACACTTGAAATTCCCGATAATATTTTTGCCCCTAGCGTCCTATGACCTTGACGCAGGCCAACAAACCATAGTGCGCTAGTCAAGTTCAACCCGTCATTTCCTGATTGAATTAAACCCACCCGTACGACCCTTGACGCAGGCCAACAAAGTCGCACGACTACCCTAATCCAATCTGCATCATATGCATAAGCAGATAAATACTAGTTAGCTACCGCACACTACGCCTTGACGCAGGCCAACAAACGTAGCACGAATACTAACTACTACTCATCTGAAATGACGGAGGGCTACGCCAGGTTTTTCTGAAAACCATGAGCGTAATGAACTTGATATCGTTGTAGAATCAAATGATGTTTTGAAATGGAGTGATTTTGAGGCTTTTCTAGTTTTGCTAAAGGAGTCACTCCCGGCGAAGGGATCTCGGTCCTTTCCTCGTCGAATGAGGTGCGGGATATATCATATATATCGCTATGCAAAGAAAAAACCCAAAAGCAGTCAAAAGCAAACCGAGTGTGTAGCATCTGCCAGTTATTGCTAAAGGAGTCACTCCCGGTGAAGGGATCTCGGTCCTTTCCTCATCGAATAAGGTGCAGGGTATATCATATATACCGCTGTGCAAAGCAAGAACTGTAGCTACCTTTTTTATTTTAAAATTCGATTCCACAACATCTTAGGTTTCTTATCTTTCATTAATCACATTAATGAAGTCCCATCATTTAAATACCTAAACATCACAGATAGATATGATGTACACTTATGCCATCCGCATTCGCCTCGATGTCCCCTCATGCACCGTTAGGTTAGGTAACTAACGACAGAGCAGGGCAGGGCTAGCGCGGGTGTAAAACATAAGTAACGTCTATATAATATATCATATATACTATATACTATATCCATCACAAAGTTACAACACAGATATCGCAGCAGAATAAACATATGAAATATTGGATATACTAGGACGTCCGTGTTTTCAATACGAGCCAGTATAAAACACGGATTCCACGGTCGTGATGAATAGCCAATCCCACACCCCTAGACCCCTACGAGAGCGGCAAGCAACCCTGCCAATTCTAGGGTTAGGAGACCCGGACTCGACCCCTCGAGTTGGTCTCCCACTGGACCCCAAAATCCGGTTACTTGTGCTCCCCTCCTTGGGTCTATCCTAATGCGGAAAAGTAAATAATATACAAAAGGTGACAACTTCCGCTACCTGGAAGTGCCCCAAATAAAAGAATATTACATACAAGTTTTTACATGAATGAAAATGAAAGACACTCATCTCACATAAAAACCCCCCGGCTATTCGAACACGACGATCCAATATAACATATCCAGCAACACATAACATCGCATGCCATCAACGTAAGTAAGTATGCATACCCCAATTGTCGTTGACGTATAGCAACGAAACCGGCGATACGAACATACTACACTTACGGTCACAGAAAAGAAAGTGTAAAACTACAACAATTGGAATCCGCAACTTCTTTAGACATCACATGCCTAATCAAATGAAATACTTAGACATCACATGCCTAACAGTTATAAACCCCGCATTTTAGTCTCATTATCGAAAACACTTTTCAATATAAAGTGAAACTAAACCGCTAGATTTATAACATTCATTCAGTTATCACATAACTGTTTGTGAATTCCAATTATTGTATCACATTCCAGATAAACAGAAAATGTTAAACTTTCCGATCGAACAGTCGAATACCCAAGTTTTCCCGATACAGCTCAACACATGAAATAAGTCTAACAACATTCAGTTCGTGCCTCAGTACCGACGGTCCAGCCGTAGAAGGGTCAAGCCAACGCCTCACATGTGGCACGCCGTACTGCCCCAAACCCGAAGGTTCAAAGGGCAGTTCAAGACGGTCACATAATCGAGTTAAGGTTTGTTGTCTTCTAGAGGGTCCATCGCGTTACTTGCACTACTTAGAACATCGTTAAACTACGGAAAAATCCAACACTTGGAAATTTCCCGACAGGGGAAAAATTGGGTATTTATATCCGGTCGAACTTTTTAACATATTCTGAAAATTATCCGGAAATACACAAAAGACGAAATTTGATAATCCGATCGAAATACCGAATCCCCAAAACAACCTTGGAAAATACAACTCTTGAATGAATATTAAAAATTCCCAGGAAAACCACCATAGAAAAATGAGAATTACTGTGAAAATTAAAATGCATAAAACGACAAAAGCGCCGCGCATCCGCCGCACGAGCCATGCTCGTGCCGCGGATCCGCGGCTCTTTGATGGAATTAGTCCATCGAAATTCACAGTAACTCTTAGATTAGCCTGCTGATTTTTCTGCATATTTTTAATGTGGAAAAATCCCCGATTTTAGAAAAAGGACAGAGAGCATGTTTGGTTTGGGGTTTCGGGTTCGTTCGGGCTTCAAACGCCATCTAGACTTCGCCTAAGGCTCTAGCTAGGCTCTGATACCACTGTAAGGTTCCTAGGCACACAGTAGAGGTCTCACAAGGCATCAACCATGCCATTTTACAAAAAAAAATGGTGCCGAGAAACCCTAGTTAACGGGTCGTTGCTAGAAATCTAGGCGAAAAGTAAACTAGTTAACACTTAACTACTAGAATATGGAAATTACAACCTTTGTAGATCCGGATATCCACCTCCACGGCTCCGCAACGAAGTCTCCTCGCTGTCCAAGTCGAACCCCGGGCTCTAGCGTCGGCTTCATCGGAGAATGAACGGGCTTGGTCATCGACGACGATGCCGAAGATGATCTACGTCGAGGCATCGCTAGATCAAGCTCCCACTTCACAAAGTGATGAAACTTGTGAAGAAAACACACTCTACTACTTGGCAAGAGGTAGAGGATGAAGAAATAGGAGGTGGGTTCTCTTTAGAATTGGATTTCTCACTCTCAAGCTCAAGTTGCCATTGATGGCCTCAAGGTTTCAAACTTGAAGATGAAGAAGAAGATGAGCTAGAATTATGATAAGTCTATTTTAAAATGAAAAGAAAAACAATACTTATCATAATCAAACTAAGGTTAAGTGTAGAGAGCAAACCATGGTAAGTGGGAATAGTTAGGGTTTAGCATGAAGACAAAATGGTCTTTGAGTCAAACCTTCATGAAGCTTCATCAAGCTTCATGACAAAAAGAAAACCATTTTGTTTTCATAAAATTATTTAAATAAAAAGGAATGGATAAATAAATGAGTGATTAAAACAAAACCCTAATTATCTACTTAACCATGGTTTTATTCTTTATACTTAACCATATAAACATGCATCATCAAATATGATACATACAAGTGCACAAAAGTATAACACATATACATCATGCACATCAAGTGAGAAAATCCATTTAAAGTGAACCTATATTAGTTAATGTAAAGTAATATATCAAATATATAATTATACATTAAATCATTAAATCAACACTTGATTTAACGACCCGGTCATATCGCATATAACCGACTAATATCAATAATAACAACTTACCGAATCAACACTTGATCCGATAACCCGGCTATAACGCATATAACCGATCAATGTCATAAATCGCGAGAATCGAATACAGTATCACATACTGGTATTATTCTCGGTCCCGCACATATCTCATATGCGCTCCTATTTCGTTTCGCTTGAGCCAGGAAACCTCTGTGTAGGACTCTAAAGACTCGTCAATACGCCGGTAGCAGATGATGATCATATCAAGCACCCACAAGCCGCAAGCGGTCTGCTAAACGTAACGGCCATCCGGGTATTGAGCGATCAGAAGATCGACGAGCTAGCCCGCTCACACTCCTGTGAATCCAACCAGTAACACTTACCGTACAGTCCGGTCTGATCGTCTGATATGTCGCATATCTCACCTAGGGGTGGTAAACGTCAGACCCCAATAGTTCGATAAGTCGTGTCGATATGAGGCTCATAACGGGTCGAGAAACTACTGGTAACACTTACCAGCAAATCTCTGATCAGCCCTGGCCAGGGACTTCCCTGTTACGGCCAATCGAGCACAGCGCAACATCAACCCCCAATACCGGGAGAGACGAAACCCCTCCTATCGCTCATTGCCTCCATGTGACTCGGGACTGTACCCAAAGACCACCGTTTTGCACGCCCTCATGGACATGGTAAGGTGGAGATCAAAGCACAGTGGGAATCACACAAGACTCTATGACGATCTCGGGTCAACAGACTAACCTGCACAAGTGTCACCTGAGAACTGCCATCTGACGTGAGGTATAATACCATCTGGGAGTTCTCGGCGAGTCCGTCCAGTGTACCCAGTCTCCACTGAGCACCCGTATACCATCTCTGATGTCAAACACCAATGGATATAGGATCATCCATCGCCCATCTCATGGATCGAGAAGCGTATACGCTAGTCTACTCTGGTATATCGATGCCCCGTCTCGATACACCCACGACTAGGGACCTTGAAGGATGTACTTATGGACTACCATGTCCCCACTAGTATGATCTGCATCATAGTCCAGGTAGTCAAGTACACATCCTAAGGGCTTTACCAACATGTAACCATAAGACAGTTTAAAGAGACTAGTGTACATGTTAAGATAAAGAGTAACCAGATAGCATACTATCATATCGAGCAAGAAAGTCATCTCTATATATGTCCAAGCATCCAATATAATATACATCATCTGTACAATACTGGCCTCTAGGGCATACATACAACCAACAGTAACTGATATTTCCCCCCTGATCTCAGTGTCAGGGGGGTTGGTCTTGCCCCAACGGATTTATCGGTAGGGGCAAAAAAATACCCCTACGGATAAGTACCTACGCATATATCCGTAGGGGATACTACTTGGACCTACGGATATATCCGTAGGTACAGTTAATATAATTAAAATAACCGTAAATAAAATAACTTTTTTTCCCCTACGCCCTAATCCGTAGGTGCAAATGTACCGACATAGAACTCCGTAGGGGCAAGTTTTTGACCGTAGGGGCAAGTTCAGGGCTTCAACTTGCACCTACGGCGTTTGCACCTACAGATTAATTTTTTGCCCCTACGGATATATCCGTAGGGGCAGTGAGTTGCCCTTACGGGTAAATCCGTAGGGGCAACCCTTATTTCTAGTAGTGTTTACTTTCAGTTCATATGCCATTGTTTAGGTATCGCTTTCCAGTATTGTATTTTACTTTCCAGCTGTATGTAAAGAATGAATATAAATAAAAGTTGTTGTTTCATTTCATCTCTTGTCATTCTTGTACTTTATTTTTATATTGCTTATTTACGCTTAACGTGTTTACTTCTGAGTAAATACGTCGCGGCCATGCCGCGGCCTCTTCCCCGTACATTGGGAAGCGGGGCATGACAGGTTTTGTTGGCGGCCTATGTAGGTCAGTTCTGCATAGAAACCTAAGCAATATATCACAAGAATTATATAAATCAGCAACTAAAAACATTTTTTACATTTCAAATTTCTTGAATCTATCCTAACCTTATTTTTCTTTCAAGGTTGTGGATTCCCCGAACAACACCAGTACTAATGTGAATGGCAACACCCCACCATCACCTCTACCACTTACACCTACCGTAGCAGCTCCTATCAATGAGCAGACGGTATTGCTTGAGGCAATCAAGAGCCTCTTGGAGGGACAGCAACAGCAAATTGCTATCCTATTGCACCGTCCAGAAGCTGAGCCACCCGGAGTGAAGTAATTCCGAGCTTTGCACCCGAAGCACTTTTTAGGGAAAGAGAGCCCCCTACAAGCTGAAGAACAAGCTCAGTCGATTGAGGACGATCTGGCAGCAGCACAAGTGCCAGAAATTGCTTGGGTAAAGGTTGCGAAGCTGCAACTAACTGACAATGCCAGAGTATGGTGGAAGGCTGAAGAAGCCGACTTACCCAGCCGATCGAATGGAAGACATTTCACGATATGTTCGACATGAAATATTTTCCCGAGCCCATTTTGATATGGTGTAGCAATTCATTCACCTGCAACAAGGCTCTATGTGGAGAAAATCTGTAGATGAGTATGATGCTGAATTCACCATACTGAGCAGGTAAAATATATCTCAAATATTCGATTTTCTAATATCACATACTACACAGCTAACACAAGACCATAAAAAGTTCGCAGCACATCTCATACCGACTGCTGAGATCAGGGTTAGACGATTTCAATAAGGGTTGGATCCGGAGATCCAAGCTGCTCTAGCTACAGGGGATTTCCCAACCCACGACCTTGCACTAAAGGCTGGCCGAAGATATAAGGCAGTTGTGAAGAAGAAAGGCAGATCTCAATCTACCGGTGTGAAGTGCCCTGCTACTCAGATAGCAGGAGGAGCCATTTCCAGGTCACCGTTTGTACCCAAGAGACCGGGAGTAACTTTTAACCGGCCCAGTCCAGACTTTTTCACCTACTGCAGGAGGAATGGACACCTAGCGAAAGACTGCAGACGTGCAAACGGCCTGTGCTGAGTCTGCGACTCATCCACTCATGATATTGTTGCATGTCCTTGTAGACTCAATCCGAATCTAGCCCCTAGTTCAGCTTTCCGCAGCGGCCAGCTATCCAGGCACCTGCAACTCGTCTTGCTCTCCCAACTCCACCTCCTCATGGACCTACTGCACCTCCTCCTTGTCAGTTCCATCAAACACAAAGGAACCTACCTCAAGGACAGAGGAACAGACAGATGAATGCTCCTCCAGTAAGGAGGAATGTACCTAGGCGTCAGGCTTTCACAATGACTGTGGAAGAAGCTGAAGCCACTGGCTATGTCATCACTGGTAACTTCCCATCTTTCAAATATGTTCAATATTTGTTTACATCCATATATATCTTTTTATATACCTAAACATATCCCACACAACTTAGGTACAATCTTAGTAGCCTCACTTCCTGCACTAGCACTCTTCGATAGTGGAGCATCGCATTGCTTTATGTCGCAACGGTTCGTCCGAACTCATGCGATTCCATTAAAACCGCTCGTATCAGCTGGAATGTCAGTTCAGGGAACAACGTTCTAAAGGCAACTTTGGGATACGACATATGTCCAGTGGTCGTCTGCAGCAAAGAATTTTATGCTGACTTCAAGATGCAGGACATACTGAACTTCGATGTAGTCTTGGGAATGGACTGGCTAGGAACTTTCTTCACTACCATCGAAGGTCGTCAAAGGAGGATAGTGTTCGAGATTCCAGACCATCCGGTTTTTTATTTCAAGAGTGCAGACCGTACACTGGAACCTAGTACTTAAAAAGCTAAACCAAAGAAGGCAGTGGTTGCAACAATACAAGCTAAAGAAGATAAGCCAAAAGTAGTTCGAGAGTTCGAAGATGTATTTCCTGAAGACATCTCAAGTTTGCCTCCCGATCAAGCTTTTGAATTCAGTATTGACTTAGTACCTGGCGCACAACCGGTGATCAAAGCACCATATCGCTCAAGTCCTGAAGGATTGAAGAAGATCCGTACTCAATTGAACGAACTTTTGAAGAAAGGATGGATTCGTCCCAGTACTTCAAGTTGGGGATCTCCAGTTTTGCTTGTGAAGAAGAAGGAAGGTTCATACAAAATGTGCATATACTACCGAGTTTTGAACGAAGTCACGATAAAGAACAAGTATTCACTACCGCGTATCGACGATCTGTTCGATCAGCTAAGTGGGTCTTGCATTTTCTCAAAATTAGATCTTCGTTCGGGTTATCATCAGGTGAAGGTCAAATAGTCTGATATTCCGAAGACGGCATTCAGGACTCGCTATGGTCATTATGAATTTCTCATGATGCCATTTAGAGTGACCAATACACCAGCCATATTTATGAATTTGATGAACCAGGTTTTCCGAGAGTACCTAGACAGATTCGTTGTCATATTTATCCACAACATCCTGGTGTATTTAAAGAATCGGAAAGAGCATGCTAAACATTTACGAATTGTTCTGGAGACTTTGCGACAGCATCAACTCTATGCCAAGTACAGCAAGTGCGAATTTTGGATAGATCAAGTCGAATTTCTAGGACATATCGTTTCACACGAAGGAATCTCTGTGGATCCAGCTAAAGTATCAGCAATAAGCGAATGACCGACACCAAAGACAGTGAAAACATTCGAAGTTTCTTGGGATTAGCAGGATACTATCGAAGATTCATAGAAGGATTTTCGAAGATTGCAACACCCCCGACCAAGCTCACACGTAAAGATGAAGCATTCGTGTGGTCAGAAGGATGTGAACAAGCTTTTGAAGAACTCAAGTCAAGATTGAAATCAGCACTTATTCTAGTAATACCGGATCAATCTGGAGGTTTCGTTGTGCACTGCGATGCATCCGGTAAGAGATTAGAATGTGTTCTATACCAGCAGGGAAAAGTTGTAGCTTATGCATCAAGACAGCTGAAGATTCATGAGCGCTATTATCCAACACATGATTTGGAGTTGGCGGCCGTTATCTTTGCACTTAAGATTTGGCGCTATTATCTACTTGGAGAACGAGTGGACATATACACGGACCACAAGAGTCTGAAATATGTGTTTACTCAGAAGGAGTTGAACATGCGGCAGAGAAGATAGTTAGAACTCATGGCAGATTTCGACATCAACCTACAATATCATCCAGGGAAGGTGAA
Source organism: Agapanthus africanus (assembly GCA_030015575.1). Taxonomy (NCBI): domain Eukaryota; kingdom Viridiplantae; phylum Streptophyta; class Magnoliopsida; order Asparagales; family Amaryllidaceae; genus Agapanthus; species Agapanthus africanus. Next base: position 799,949,681 of record CM057340.1, read on the forward strand.
CGTGGTTCCTGATGCACTTAGTCGCCAGCCACTATCAATGAATCTCACCGCACAGTGGAAGCTTCAACAAGAATTGCACAAGATGGAAATAGAAGTGGTTATGCCAGGTAATACTTCAAGATTGATGAACTTACAAGTTCAGTCTACTATTGTCAATCAGATCAAAGCAGCTCAAGCAGGTGATGCCAAGTTGCAAAAGATCAGAGAACAAGTAGAAAATGGACTTAGAACAGACTTCATCATCCACGAAGACGGATTTTTGAGATATGGAAGCAGATTGTGTATACAACAAGATCCTGTTTGGGAAGAGTTGATGAAAGAATCTCACAGCTCTTCGTACTCAGTACACCCTGGTGGTATAAAGATATACAAAGATATACGTCAACATTACTGGTGGTATGGAATGAAGCGTGAAGTAGCCAGAAGCGTAGCCAAATGCTTGGTGTGTCAGCAAGTAAAAACTGAACATTACATGACTGCTGGTTTACTTCAACCGTTACCTATCCCAGAATGGAAGTGGCAACACATCACCATGGACTTCATGATTGCACTACCTCGCAGCACGAAAGGTAACGATGCGGTATGGGTTATTGTGGATCGACTCACAAAGTCGGCTCACTTCATCCTATTTCGAGTTGGCCAATCTACCAAGACAGTAGCAAAGAAGTACATGGAAGTAAGTCTAAATCTAAGTAAGATTTAACTCTTCATAGTGTACTATTTCTGATACCCATGAACTTATGCAGGAGATCTTGAGATTTCATGGAGTACCGGTTTGCATTGTCTCCGATCGTGACACCAGATTCCGATCACAGTTTTGGCAGAGTCTGTAAGCTAGTTTGGGAATGAGTCTGAACTTCAACACAGCTTACCATCCATAAACAGATTGACGGTCTGAGCGAACAATTCAGATTCTTGAAGACATGCTAAGAGCTTGTATGTTAGACTTCGAAGGATCGTGGGAAGATCACCTACATCTTGTGGAGTTCTCATACAACAACAACTACCAAGCGAGTATTGGAATGACACCCTTTGCAGCTCTCTATGGAAGGAAGTGTCGATCACCATTAAGTTGGGATGACATCAAAGATAGGGAACTCCTTGGACCAAAGATGATCATGGCAACTGTGGATGTAGTTCGCACGATCAGGGAAAGAATGCGCATAGCCTAAGACCGAAAAAAGCACTAGGCTGATGCAAAGCGCCGACACCTGGAGTTCCAGCCAGAAGATCATGTGTTCTTGAAGATCTCTCCAAACCGTGGAGTAATTCATTTTGGCAAGAGGTGTAAGCTCAGTTCGAGATACATTGGACCGTTCAATATTCTTGAACGAGTCGGAGAGGTGGCATATTGTTTGGCACTTCCACCCTCATTGGAAGGAGTGCACAACGTATTACACATATCCCAGCTTCGAAGATATGTGAGCGACCCTAGCCACATTCTTGATCACTCCGAGCTCACTGTACAGACATATTTATTTTGTGAGCAACAACCCGTTGAGATCCTGGACAGAAAGGTGAAAAACACTACGGAACTATTCCCTGATTAAAAATCAAGAGTTACATCAATGAGGTATCACGTGTGGACACGTGACCAAAGGTCACGTGTTGACACGTGACGTTTTTACAGAATTAAAATCTGTCAAGAAAAAGCATAAACAAGCGGCTGAGAAAAGACTCTAATTGAGGGTCACGTGCTCACACGTGACCAAGGGTCACGTGCCAGCATGTGATAGGGTTTGAAAGCCTTATAGTTTAATAGAATTAAAATTCTAAATTTCTCTAAAATCTTTCCAAATAAAAAAGGATTATGGGGAACTGTTGGATTAAAAATCCAGGGGTGATTAAATATCACCAATTGATGGAAAAATTTTAGACAAGGAAAGATTTCCCTAAATCTCACCGAAAATAACAAACAGAATATCTTTGGATTGAAAATCCAACGGTGAATACAATTCACTGAATGATCTAAAGGATCATATTAATTATGAAAACAAACAAAATCTTTCAATGAAAGATTTGTTAAACAAATTGATTTTTTTCCTTCTCCTATAAATAGGAGCCAAGAGGAGGAAAAAGGAGAGTTGTTTTTGGAGAGATAGAATTTTGGAATCTTGAAATTGCAGAGAGAAAAGAAAGGAGAATTTAATTCTCAACAAAGAAAACCCTAGGTGAGAAAAGAAAGGGGATCAAATTTCACAAAGAAAATTTAATTCTCAAAATCTAAGAATTTAACTCTTTTGCAAAGGAACTTAGTTCTTCATCTGGTTGAAGATCTGCAGAAGCAAATCTCCTCATATGTTGAGAATTTAATTCTCATCGGGTTGAGATTTTGCCATGCAGATCCAAGACTTAGAAGGAGGATTGAGTTCAGAGAATTTAATTCTCCTAAATTTATAGAAATTTAATTCCTCCAAGATGTATTAGGGTTTAAACCCTATTTGAGAATTTAATTCTCTCAAGATTTACAGGAATTTAATTCCTTCAAGATATGAAATTTGGGTTTGAACCCTATCTGAGAATTTAATTCTCCAAAAAATTATAAGAATTTAATTCCTCCAAAACAAAACTAGGGTTTAACCCTAATTGAGAATTTAATTCTCTCAAATTCACAGGAATTTAATTCCTCCAAAATGAAATTAGGATTTAACCCTACATAAGAATTTAGTTCTTTCACAATAGGAATTTAATTCCTCCAAAGTCATAATTAGGGTTTAACCCTACAGAGAATTTAATTCTTAAAAATAACAGAGAACTCAAAAGATCTCCATGCATGCAAAAGAATAAGGTCACGTGTCCCCACATGACCCCTGAAGAGATCCCCATAAATGAGAAGGAGGAAAGCTTTGAGGCAATGCCTCACGTGCTGCCACGTGACTTACAAAACACAGAAAGAAAAAGCGAAGGAAAACAAAGCTTTGGGCGCTCTCACGTGTCCCCACATGACCCCTTAGCAAATGCTCTAATGATCAGTGCATAAATCCCCATCACGTGCCGACACGTGATGCTAAAAATAAAATATAAAATAAAAGTGTTAAACACTTATTTGCAAAGCAAGGTAAAAGGGATTTGGTCCCACTTTCGGGTGCCCTCACATGGCCCCACGTGACTCATTCCTATTTAGTGTTTTACACTAATTTAAAGAACTTATTCCCAGTGTTTAACACTGGTGTTTTCTAGTGTGCAACACTAATCTGACAACTTCATTTCCAGTGTTTAACACTGTTGTTATCTAGTGTTTAACACTAGTTTTAACCAAATTGGTTAATTTTCCATAGGCAAAGCCTCCCATTCAAAATTGAGTAAAAATCGGAGCTATAATGTCTACTGCTCAATCACAGATAAAAATGTTACCAAAGCCCTCAAACTTTTGTTTAGCATTGCTAAGTAATATGGGCTGAAACCAGAAAAATGTCTAATGGTCCAACAGAGGGCCAACACTTCAAACTTAATTGGACTTAGCCCAAGTTGGCCATAAGTTCTCAATTCAGACTTAACTGAGCCAATGTGCTCATAATATAATTAATTGATCTTAGTTTCAAATTGGACTACAGATTATTTAATCCACCTTGGTTCAAGGGTATATCTCTTTACTCCTTTGATATTTGTCGTTATAATTCCTCAACGTCTTCAAAGAGGTGACGGGTCCCGACAACCACACATTTCATAGACTATGACGTCTCTAAATTACGGATTATGGGGTCCTTAAACTCACGGATATGATGTCCTTAACCTCGACCTTGATGTCTTTAAACTAACGTTGGACTGTGAGGTCCTTAAACTCATGGACTATGATGTCCTTAATCTCGACAGTGATGTCTTAAAACTAACAACGGACTGTGGAGTCCCTAAACCCATGGACTATGATGTCCTTAACCTCGACCGTGATGTCTTAAAACTAAAATCGGACTGTGGGGTCCTTAAGCCCATGGACTATGATGTCCTTAACCTCGACCGTGATGTCTTTAAACTAACATTGGACCGTAATGTCCCTAAACTAATTATCGACCGCAATGTCACTAAGCTAAAGAACAGAGCCCAATTGCTCTCTTGTCGGATTTAAATGGTCCCGTTAAGTTGATCTTAGTCTAAAATTAGACTAACGTATCCTTAACTAACGTTTAAGTTGATCTTAGTCTCAAATGAGGTTAACGTATCCTTAAACCCAAACCCCCCAAACCCAAATCTAAGAAAGATACGGATTTGGACTAGTTCACGCCCTACGGGCGACCACATAAATTAGTCTCCGTATACAATCCACGGGCAGTCAAACACAAAACAAACACCCACGGTGTGAAGCGACCATCTGGAGAAGGAGAAATTTGTTACCGCGATGCGGGAGCATAATTAACTGCAGGGGCTTGCGCCTGCAGGGAAGAGCGTCCCCACAATAAAAAATCCCTCAAACGAGGGGGAATCTGACAAAGTCTGCTACATCGGCCGCATCCGTTTAAACCTTCGATACATGGTGCCATAAATTAACTTGGCATCTTCGGAGAGGTGGACGGATAGCACCAATTAGCATCTGCCCCGAAATTCAGGCTAGACGTTCGCCGCATCTCTGTCGCGTCTTTCGGAGGGGAACAGATTCTGGCATGCCCGGTGGGACCTTTTCCTTTTTCCACTCCACACTTCGTGCATCGTGTTCGCGAACGAATCGCGGTTTGCTAATGGTTGCCCTTGGGTTCGACGTACTAAGATTTGGCGTTTTGCTTGGTGCAGAAAGCGAAGGATCAATGGCGTCCACTTGCGCAAAGTGTTCCAACTGCAATTGCAACCCCCGCTCTGCCTCATCTGGAGGCATAGCTTACGGGCCCCAAGCGGCTTCCCTGTTCACAATGCCGGTAGAACAGGTCACTCAAGCCACCACAGGATTGTTTTTCGGGACCATGCTCCCGCCAACGAGCTTCACCGCTCCTATGCCAATGCCAGAAGCTTCCAAGAAGTCGGTCTTTGATCGGCTTGCTACTACTGTGGCCCCTCTCAACGGGTCGCCCAAGTCCACTGCCTCAGTCTTCGCCAGATTGGGCCAAAGTTCCTGTGGGCCCAAGATGAAGCCCGCAATTCAAGAAAAGGTTATCCTGAAAAGAGTAACCAACCCTGCTCCCGAAGTCGTCAAGGCGGCTTCGCCTACCAAAGGGTCGATCTTTACAAGACTGACTGTCCCAACTCCCGTTCCTGCTCAAAGGTCTGTCTTTGACAGATTGGATACCGCTTCTCAACAGACATCAGTTTTCAAGAGGCTGACGCCAGCAACAACCCCCTACCTGGATAGGGGGCAAGACAAAGCCATTCCCATCGCTGAACCAACACCAACGGCTCGACATGCTCGAAATCGCCACTGGCGCCGAGTAAGGAAGGCCGGGGGTACCTCCCCCTCTGGGCTAACTCCACCAGCTCCAACGGTGGAAGTTAATGCTGCTGTTCCAACCGGGAACAGTTTTGAGCTGCTGAACAAGGTGCGTAGGAACTCGCCTACCGCAGTATTGAAAAGATCTCTCCCACCGATGGAGACTGTCACAGAAGCAAAGCTGGATCAGTTCCCTCAGCAGCTGTCTTCCAAAGTTTACAAAATCTAGCGGCAAGTCCGAGAGTCGGTGGTTGATCAAGACTATCCCCGCCGGCAGAAGAAGCTGAAGGTCCGACAGGAAGAAAACCGTCTCATTAAGCCACAGAAGGCGACGGCTACTTGGGTGCCCACTGCAATGGCCCCCTCAACTTCGACCGCTCATAAGAGGAGAAGGCCGGAGAAAATCCCCATATCTGCGACAAATGTCAAAGGCACTGAGCCCAAACACCCCAAGTCTAGGGGCATGGTGGTGCATACCGTCTATATGGCATCCGGAAAAGAGGATAGCCGTATCTCCACAGGTCATCGACCGCTTACGCGATCCGTGATGAAAGCCCAAGAGCAGCAGCAAAAGCTTCAGAAGATGATGACTGCGATGGCCGCACTCACAGGACCGAAAGCAAGCCCAGAGGAATCCTCTGAGCAACGCCATGAGCAAGAAACTGATGCCGAATTCTTTCGGAGAATGCTTGAAAAGAAGGACAAAGAGGCCGCGGAACAAGCGGCCAATATAAAGAAAATGGCCCTTCTATTCCAGAATATGGTGGGCATGATGATCCAGCCGGACCCTCCAGCCGAAAATCCTCCAGTAATAATTGAAGATGACAGAGGAGAAACATCGAATCCTCTGCCGGCTCTGTCAACAGCCAAAGAGGAGACAATCTCCAAAGCTGCCCTGGATGACTATATTGCTCAGCAAATACGAGTTCACCAGGCGAATGAAGCGGCTGGGAAAATTGTTGGAACTGGGCGACCGTATCCAGGCTGGTACGATCAAATAAAATACCCGCCGGGCTACACGATCCCCAAATTCCATGTGTACAAGGGGACAGGCAATCCCCATCAATATGTCGCTTAGTTCAGGGCTCTTTGTGGCAACACCGGTGGCGATGATAAACTTTTGCTCCGCCAATTCGTCGGCAGTTTATCGGAGACGGCGTTTGAGTGGTACTCCGAACTTTCAAACGACTCCGTCAAAACTTTCACAGAAATGGAGTTGTTGTTCACCCAGCGATTCGCAAGTGCTAGTGAACGCACCCCAATAACGGCATTGATCAATGCCAGAGTGAAGCCGGGCGAGATGTGGGTTCAGTATGCGATTCGATGGCGGAATCTGTGGTCAAAGTACGAACAGCGCATCGAAGAAGCACCAGCGGTGGGCATGTTCGTGGGCACCCTAGACCCTCATGCAACTATTTCACAGTTCATGATGTTCTTCAAACCGACCATGTTCCAGGCTTTAATTGACAAGCTAGCCCAGATGGACCAGATAGGTCATAGACTGTCTCCTCCGAAGCTGGAGCCGCGGAACGAAAAGGGTAAAGGGAAGGCGACCTTCGTTGCGAATACCCAACAGCAACCCAGTGCCCCAAAACTAACGGATCAACTGGAAGAGAGACGGCACTATTATAATGAGAAAATGAAGCGTCCTTATTCATTCTCTCGGGAAAAAATGAAGAGGCTCTTCGAGCTGGCGATGCGCAACAGGCTTATCAATTTGCCGAATCCAAAGCGACCATTGCAACCCAGCGAAGCGAATAATCCCAATTGTTGCCCTTAGCACCAAACGGTAAGCCATCCAATCGAAGATTGCTTCGTCTTTAAGGGATGGATCGAGGATCAGTACCTACAAGGCAAGTTTGCGCTGTCTGAGAAGTGGAAAGTAAACCCACCACAACCGCACACCCCTAAGAAGACGGATACACCGGGGGCAACGTGCTCTTTTGTTGAAGAAGATCCATGGGAGGTGGCCCTTTCGGCCAAAACTAAAAGGATGCTGAATGATCTCCAGACATGCCCAGTGATCAGGTGGAAGAATCCGCTAGAACCCCAGATCATCGAAGAGATGCTAAAGCCGCGCCCAACTCCAAAGATTGGTGGTGATAGCCAAAGTGTTCACACCCAGCCGTCGAAATATGCGAAAAAGAAGAAGAAATCCAAAAAGCCCGTGAAGCCTGGAGACAAGCGCACGGACCTGCAGAAACAGATCGACGCGCTGGAAGAGTATAACCAGAAAGCGCGGACTCCAATCACGCTCCAAGAGTTTCTCGCCCACGTCCTTGAAGACGGAGGTGATGGAGAAGAATCGTCAGACGAATCTGAGGATTACGTAGCAAGTTGCCATGTGGTCTCTCACTCATCGATGAAAGATGAAGAAGCTCCTTGCACTGAAAGACTGGGGGCAGGTCCTGAACCAGAGCTTCCAGGGCCATCAGACGAGATGATCGACGCATTCCTAAACGAAGCTCTTCTGAAGAGTAAAGCTGATCGGGAGCGTGAGATGGCCATATTCGAAAAGGCCAAAAACCGGCGACTGGACGAAAGAGTCGAGACATTCCCACCAAATCAAAGGACACCTGTCGCAGATAAAAACAAGTTCAAGATGAGAAAAAGGTTTGCGAAAGCCATATCAGTGGGAATGAAGTTACCACCCTCCAAAGGAAACACTCTTGGTGAAGCAGAAATGCATCCTAGCTACTGCTTATATCATCGAAAGATCGCACACCCCACCGAAGAGTGCAACGCTTTTAAAAGTGGTGGCAGGGATATGTTGCTCACCAACAACATTTTAAGTGGATTAAACGCGAAACTTGTCAGGAGCAGAGAAGTACGACAGAGGAGCATAAAAGGACTACCGGTAACTGTCGCATGGTCAACGCCGGAGGACCGCAGATTCTCACCTTCGGGAGCGACTCCGACGAAGAGATGACTCTTGGCCCTCTCTTCAAAGAATCCATCTCGGGGAAAGAGGAAGAGTCAAAGACCTATGAAAATATCCAGCCGCGCAATCGTACACTGCCCGAAAAGAATCTCGGACCCACAAACAGAGAAGATAAGGGAAAAGAAAAGGTCTCTGAGGATATCGCCCTAGATGACCAAGTCGTAGAAAAGCTGACAGCCAAGGACCCGCCAAAGAAGAGCAAGGTGGACTACAACGTTCTGGCACACTTGAGAAAGATACCCTAGCAGCTCAGCATTCTCGACGCCCTTCTGCTATCAAAAGAAGCAAGAGATTCTTTGATCAAGGCACTACAGGAGCCCGAGCAATTCCAAGCTTTCCTCGCTGAAGAAAAGATGAAGGACGAGCTGGAAGAAGTACACACAGCCGATATCACCTTCGGTGATGAAGATCTCTTCCTTGGGACGTGCGAGCACAACCGTCCCCTTTATGTCTCTGGATACTGTCACGATATCAAGATAGGCAAAATCCTGGTTGACAATAGGTCATCCGTTAATCTCCTCAACGTGCGAGTGTTGAAGGAAATCTGCATGAGCGTTCAGCACCTCGCTCGTGATAAAATCACCATCTACGGTTTTGACTCCCAGTCATCACGGACCCTCGGGTCTATGATACTGACGCTGCGCTTTGGGTTACTTGTCACGGATATTAAATTTCACGTCATTGATGCCAAGACATGCTACAATGTTTTACTCGGCCGGCCTTGGTTACACGAGTACAACATCATCCCTTCTACACAACATCAGTGTATGAAATACTTCAAGGATGGTCTCGAGTACACTGTGACAGGGGAGTTGAACCCATTCTCCTTGAACGAAGTCTGAAAATACGAAGATGCAAAATACTTCTAACCAGAATTCGAGGACATGGAGAGGTGTCACAAACCGAAGGACAAAGCTATCACCACTATTCCAGTCTTCGGGAGTGATACCGAGGGGGAAGAAGAGATAGTTTATTCAGGGCCCCCTCAACGCAACAACTCGGGACCGTCCGTCCCCATGTTGATCTTCGGCAGTGACTCGGAAGACGAGATTAACGCTATATTTTCCGCTCGGCCACCAATACAAGCCTTCGCTATTGATAGTCAGAGTTTGCAAATCACCATGGTTCCACAAGAGCATTACAAAGAGCTTGATGCGCTCGAAACTTATAGTGTGCAACAACTGCAGACATTCTATGTCCCTCCCAGGCGAAAAGGTGAACAAGCGATCCTATTCTACCGATCCGAGGAAACCAAAGTAGAGAAGGAAGTTTGGCATGGCACCGATTTTACGCTCGACAGGCTCCAGCCCATCCGTTTGCCTAGATATTACACGGAAGGCTTGAAAAGGCTATTGAAGCGCCAAGGGGCACTTTTCAGACAAACCACTCGACAAGCTCGATTCTGCAACAGGATTTGGGACGTCCCCGGGACTCAACGAAAGCTGCCCAATGGGAGAATAGAAACGGTCGGGCTCGGATATGTCCAATCCAGGAAACGGGAACGAGTCCATAGTAGCTACGTCATATATGACTTCGATGAAAAAGAGTACGCCCTGTTAAAAGATGCTGATCCTGAACCAAAGAAGGGTCCGGTCATTAAAGCACCGAGTCCATCGTTTGAAGAACGAATGGACAGGCTAGTAAGGGAAGCGGGTCAAAAGATCCGGGATGACCATAACCGCGAGATGGCCATTTACGAAAAAGCTAGGACACATCGCCTCCTCCAACAAACCGCGGAGAATAGCGATGCTTTTCCTTATCAACCCGTCATACAAAAGGCCCAACGCAGAGGCAAAAATAAATTAAAGAACGGGAAAAGAGTTCGAGAGCGACAAAGCGGGACTAAGAATCCACGCGATCGAGAATCGAGCAATCCGGATTCGTCCCTTATAAAGAAGATGAATCGAGCGTACTCTTTTCCTCAGAACAAAACACGGAAGATACTTGATCTCGCCATAAGACATCGAATGATCACCCTCCCGGAGTCCAAACACCCCGAGCAAGCCAACGAGATCTCTCACCCAGACTTGCCCTTATCACCGAGCAATAGGACATCCTCTCGAAGACTGCTTCACCTTTAAGAATTGGGTCGAAGACTAATATCAGCTCAGCAAGTTCGCTTTATCCAGCAGTTGGAGGATAAATCCGCCACGGAAGCACGAACCAAAAGCCATGCATATAGCAAGAGTAGAACCAGATCAACATCGGTCTTGGAAGCGAGCTCGTACTTGTCATATAATAACGCTATCAAAAGAAGAGCCCGAGGATATGGATGACCTCCCATGGTGCTTCGAAAACAACGATGACGAGGTGATCTTAGAGTTTCCGCCGGCGCCGAAAGAGCTGGAAGATGGAATACATACCACTGCAGATGAGCTCAAGAAAATTGACTTAGGAATGGCAAGTGATCCACGACCGACGTTCGTTAGTGAGTTGTTGTCTGAAGAACGGGTGGCCACATTAAAAGACGTGCTTATGCAGCATAAAGATTGCTTTGTATGGAACTATTCTGAGATGCCAGGACTAGATCCAGAGATTGATGTCCACAAATTGGCAATATCCCCAGACGTCAAGCCAATCAAACAAGTGCCAAGAAGAATGCGGCTCGAGCTTGAGATGAGCATCAACGCAGAGGTCAAGAAGCTAATTGACTCTGGCTTCATCCAAGAGGTGCAGTATCCTGACTGGATCGCCAACATCGTCCCGGTGATGAAGAAAAATAGGACAGTGCACATATGTGTGGACTTTCGAGATCTCAATAAAGCCTGCCCGAAAGACGATTTCCCGGTATCGATCACCGAGCTAATGATAGACAATACGTCCACTCACGAAGTCTTCTCCTTTATGGATGGTTCATCAGGATACAATCAGATAAAAATGCATCCCGAGGACCAGAAGCACACCGCTTTCCGGACCCCTTTGGGTATATTCTCTACAAGGTGATGCCTTTCGGTCTAAAGAACGCCGGTGCCACCTATCAAAGGGCCATGACGAAGATCTTCGATGACCTCATACATGAAATCGTCGAATGCTATATCGACGACCTCGTGGTGAAAAGCAAATCATACGAGGAACATTTAGAGCATCTGAGAATCGTGTTTTAACACCTTCGGCAATACAACTTGAAGATGAACCCTCTCAAATGCGCGTTCGGAGTTTCCTCAGGCAAATTCTTAGGATTCATCGTCCGACACCGAGGCATCGAGATAGATCCATCAAAAATCAAGGCGATCATGGAAATGCCTCCGCCAAGGACTCTCAAGAAATTGCGGACTCTCCAAGGGAAGCTCGCGTATATCCGGCGATTTATAGCCAATCTCTCAGGCAAGTGCCGTCCTTACAGCCACCTGATGAAAAAGGGAACCCCTTTCGTCCTGGATCACAAATGACAAAGCGCGCTAGACGAAATCAAGCAATACCTGCAGAATCCGCCAGTGCTGGCTGCTCCAGTCAAGGGAAAGCCTCTCATTCTGTATACAACCGCCCTTGAGGGTTCCTTAGGCGCATTATGGGCACAAGAGAACGATCAAAGGAAAGAGAGAGCCCTTTACTATTTGAGTCGAGTTCTGCTGGGGGCGGAAAGTAATTACTCTCCCATCGAAAAACACTGCCTGGCATTAATCTTCGCGATAACAAAGCTCAGGCATTATGCGTTGGCACATGAAGTCCGTCTCATATCGAAGGTGGATCCTCTCAAATACTTGATGTCAAAGGCCATATTGACGGGGCGACTCGCTAAATGGGCCTTGCTCTTGATGGAGTTTTCGATAACTTACCATCCTCTTAAGGCAGTGAAAAGCCAGGCCATCGTTGACTTCCTCCCTGAGCATCCGATACCTGCCGATTCTCCTCTGAATTGCAAACTGCCAGACGAGCATGTGTTTGACACGATTAACGGGAGTGATACCCGATGGGAACTTTATTTTGATGGAGCATCTTCCATGATGAAGCGCAAACAAAGCACCCCTATAATCAAATCAGGGGTAGGCCTCATCTTCGTAACTCCATAAGGAGGGATAATACGCTTTGCCTTCTCCTTAACAGAGCCAAGGACAAACAATGAAGCCGAGTATGAAGCTTTGATAGCAGGTCTCGAGATCGCCATCAACATGGGAATTGAAAACCTCCTTATATACGGAGACTCCCAACTGGTCGTTAGTCAAGTAAACGGCGACTATCAAACATGCAAGACAGAGTTGGTAAAGTACGACGAGAGAGTACAGCAGCTGCTGACTCAAATTCCTTCCTACACCTTGGAAAGCATACCGCGTGTGAAAAATAGAAAGGCGGATGCATTAGCCAAGCTCGTTAAGGAACTGGCTGACGAGAACCTCGATGACGTGAGGATCATTGTACAGAGCCGTCGGGTTCTTGCACCGGCAGAAATATCTCCGGAGTCGTCCGAAGAAAAAGGAGCGATCGAGCAAATGGCTCTGCAAGTAAAAGACCAGGAAAAGGTTGAGGATTGGAGAGAAGTATTTATAGACTACTTCAAATCCCGTCGAACACCTGAAGATGCGTCCTCAAAACATCAGCTCATGAAGCGAGCTTTATCTTTTGCCTTCGTAAATGATACTCTGTACAAGATGTCATTTGATTCTCTATGGCTAAGATGCCTAGGACCTAAAGAAGCAAAAGAGTCATCCAAGAAACTCACGACGGACTCTGCGGTTCTCACCAAGCCGGACTGAAGATGAAGTTGAAGATCAAGCGGATGGGTTATTATTGGTCCACGATGATCCAGGACTGCCTCGAGTATGCGAAGCAATGCCACTCGTGCCAGATCCATGGCGACTTTATCCATCAGCATCCGAATCCGTTACACTCGACAGTGGCTAGCTGGCCGTTCGAAATGTGGGGAACTGACATAATCGGCCCCATCGAGCCAGCATCGTCCAGAGGACATCGATTCATTTTAGCGACAACCGATTACTTCTCCAAGTGGGCAGAAGCAGTACCGCTAAGGGAAGTGAAGACGGAGAATATCCTCTATTTTTTCAAGACACACATCATTTATCGATTTGGAACTCCGTGACGGATTATCCCCGATAATGGGCCAGCCTACAGAAGCCACAAGATCAGCCGCTTCGCACAACAGCACAACATAGACTGGAAATACTCCTCAGTTTATAATCACGAGCTAACGGTCTAGCTGAGGCTTTCAACAAGACCTTGACAAAGATCGTGAAAAAGACGGTGTCTCGAAATAAAAAGGACTGGCACGAGAGATTGCATTAAGCTCTCTGAGCGTATCGAACTACGTTCAAAACGGCCACGAACACAACGCCGTACGCATTGGTATTCGGTACAGAGGCGGTACTCCCCCTCGAGATAGAGCTACCCTCTCTACGAGTGGCAGTTCATTACGAGCTAACAGACGAAGAGAATGCTCACCTTCGGCTTGAGGAGCTCGACGCCCTTGATGAAACCCGGCTTATAGCACAGCAAAATCTGGAAGCTTATAAAGCAAAGATGACATGCTCATACGAAAGATTGACTAGGCCGAGGACATTCCGCCAAGGCGAACTCGTGCTAGTGGTCAAAAGACCTATGATCCCCAATCGTGCCAAACGGGGGAAATTTGAGCCGAACTATGAAGGCCCGTATATCATAGACAAGGTCTACCAGGGTGGGGCCTATCTACTCATGGACATGCATGGTGAAAGACCTTTCAGGCCAATAAACGGTCGCTTCCTGAAGAAATATTACGCTTGACGAGTCATGGCCTAGGTCAATGATAGATGACGACGACTATGTCCGCTCGCTATCTTCATATGCCCAAACTCTATAAATAGTAACCGGCTTCCTTTACAACGGACCGAAACGTTCTTAAACTAACAGCGGATCGAAACGTCCTTAAACTAACATCGGACCGAAACGTCCTTAAACTAACAACGGACCGAAACGTCCTTAAACTAACGACGGACCGAAACGTCCTTAAAACTAACAACGGACTACTATGTCCTAAAACTAGCCGTTGACCGAGATGTCGATAAACTACGGTGAATTGCAGCATCCTAAAGCTTATACAAAAAAAAAAGAATAAAAAAAAGAGAGAGAAAAAAAGAAAACGGTATGTCCATAAGTAAAATGGGCACGGATGAAAACCCGAAAGGGCTCCGTGAGTAAAAACAGCAGGGCTACCGGCAAGTTTTGTGAAAACCCGAAAGGGCGCAACCTCGTTAGAATAAAAAAAAAGAAAAAGAAAACGGTATGTCCATAAGCAAAATGAGCACGGATGAAAACCCGAAAGGGCTCCGTGAGTAAAAACAACAGGGCTCCTGGCGAGTTTTGCGAAAACCTGAAAGGGCGCAATCTCGTTAAAAGACACTTGAAAGGTCCTCTCGACTTTGTAAGGAGAATCCACCTGCGTAAGATCCTTACGACTCATAAGGGAGCAACACACTTAGGGATCCCCACGATCTCTAAGGAGAAATCACACTTGCGAGATCCTCACGACTCGTAAGGAGAACCCTCTTATGAGACCCTCACGGCTCATAAGATTTGAAAGTCTTAAGCTACAGGAATCTGAACCTGTTCTTAAGCAGCCCCCACAACCTTCAATACTTCCCTACAAGCGGCTCAGTGCTGACCCTTGTATACAATCCACGGGCGCGAATAAACATTTCCCTAACGAAGTCCCATCCGTGACTAGGGATATGTCTACATGGTGAACAACCTTTGTAAGTCCTCTCGACTTACAAGGAGAAAACCCTCTTGTAAGATCCTTACGACTTATAGGAGAACATGCACTTAGGAATCCTCACGATTCCTAAGGAGAAAAAGCACCTACGAGATCCTCACGACCCGTAGGGAGAAACACCTTTATGAGACCCTTACAGCTCATGAAGTCAAAAGCCTTAGTCGATGGGATCCTAACCCTGTCTACTAAGCCACCTTTGCTCGACATCGACGAAGGCAAATGATGATTCGCTCCTGGCAATATCCCAGTTGTAGCGGTGTTGATGCCGAAATCGGTGTCTAATTCCAAGCTTGCAGCGAAAAGCCAGCAAGCCACACATGTATATGAAATAACCGAAATGATGGGGCAACTTGCAAACAAAATCAGCAAGTAAAAACATATGCATGCAAAATAGCTGAAATGATTGGGCAATTCGCAATAAAAAGCAGCGAGTAAAAATAAAACAAATAGCCGAAATGATTGGGCACCGTGAAAAATAGCCGAAATGATTGGGCAATCGCGACCTTCGTGATATAAAAAGCTGAAATGATAGAGCATCGCGGAAAGAAATAAAAAAATAAAATTTATGCCCTACAGGTGATATCATATCAATCCCTGTATACAATCCAGGGGCGCAAACAAAGAAGGAATCATGCCTTTCCTCCCCAGGTTTCATCAGAAGAAGAAGCCAAATCTCAACGGTTCACAGATGGCCTAGAGATCATCTCAACATCCGTTTCATTACGACAAACACAACATCAAGCAAAGTGGAACAGAGGCAAATCCCAGTTCCATGACTCGGCGGTACACAGATGACCGAGAGTCAAATCCCAACTCCGTGAAATGCGGATAAAGTCAAAAATTCCTGGTTACGTGGAACGCGGCTTATGTCAATCCTGACCCTATGGGAAATGTCTAGAGCAGATCCAGTCCACGCAGAGCACGGCAGTGAACCTATGCGAAGCATCAAGAGCGGAGCCTGGTCCTCGCCGAACACGGCAGTGAACCCGTGGGAAGCATCCAGAGCAAAATTCCTGCTTACGTGGAACGCGGCTTATGTCAATCCTGACCCTGTGGGAAACGTCCAGAGCGGATCCTGGTCCTCGCAGAGCACGGCAGTGAACTTGTGTGAAGAATCCAGAGCGGAGCCTAGTCCTCGCCGAACACGGCAGTGAACCCGTGGGAAGCATCTAGAGCAAAATTCCTGGTTACGTGGAACGCGGCTTATGTCAATCCTGACCCCATGGGAAACATCCAGAGCAGATCCTGGTCCTCGCAGAGCACGGCATTGAACCCGTGCAAAGCATCCAGAGTGGAGTCCGGTCCTCGCCGAACACGGCAGTGAACCCGTGGGAAGCATCCAGAGCAAAATTCCTGCTTACGTGGAACGCGGCTTATGTCAATCCTGACCCGTGGGAAACGTCCAGAGCGGATCCTGGTCCTCGCAGAGCACGGCAGTGAACCCGTGTGAAGCATCTAGAGCGGAGCCTAGTCCTCGCCGAACATGGCAGTGAACCTATGGGAAGCATCTAGAGCAAAATTCCTGGTTACGTGGAATGCGGCTTATGTCAATCCTGACCCGTGGGAAACGTCCAGAGCGGATCCTAGTCCTCGCAGAGCACGGAAGTGAACCCATGTGAAGCATCCAGAGCGGAGCCTAGTCCTCGCCGAACACGGCAGTGAACCCGTGGGAAGCATCTAGAGCAAAATTCCTGGTTACGTGGAACGCGGCTTATGTCAATCCTGACCCCGTGGGAAACGTCCAGAGCGGATCCTGGTCCTCGCAGAGCACGGCAGTGAACCCGTGCGAAGCATCTAGAGCGGAGCCTGGTCCTCACCGAATACGGCAGTGAACCCGTGGGAAGCATCCAGAGCAAAATTCCTGGTTACGTGGAATGCGGCTTATGTCAATCCTGACCTGTGGGAAACGTCCAGAGCGGATCCTGGTCCTCGCAGAGCATGGCAGTGAACCCGTGTGAAGCATCTAGAGCGGTGCTTGGTCCTCGCCGAACATGGCAGTGAACCCGTGGGAAGCATCCAGAGCAAATTCCTGGCTACGTGGAACACGGCTTATGTCAATCCTGACCCCTGTTTACCCCAATCAGAGCAAAGCTCTGTTCAAATTCCGAGGCGGGAGATGAAGCAACGCTTCATCTTCCCCCAATCGGAGCAAAGCTCTGCTTGGAAAATTTAAACTTTAATAAATGAAGCAACGCTTCAGATTCTTTGAGCTGCGCGCAACGCACCACGTGTCAGGCGCAGACGCATCAGCGCAGCGCCCAAGAAGGCGCGCCCAATCAGAGCAAAGCTTTATTTTAAGCAAAATTAAAGGAAGCAACACTTCAGTTGCGCAAGCACTGCGCTGCGCGACACGTGTTAGCGCAGATGCGCTAGCGCAGTTGCGCAGCGCTATGCGCTGCGCGACACGTGTCAGCGCAGATGCGCTGCTCTGTGCGCTGCGTGACACGTGTCATGCGCTGGGGCATTTGCGCCAAACAGAATTAAGATTTTAAAGAAATCTTTCTGTTCTTGTTAAAACAAGAAGATTTTCTTCTGTAAAACAGAAGCTCTTGGATCAAAGATCCAACGGTGGGGAAAATTCCCCAAATCACTCAGAGAAAGATCTCTTTAACAAATTTAACTAATTTATGAGCACTATAAAAAGGACCCTAGGCCTCAATTCAAAGGCATCAACATTTTCTAAAAAAAAAAGAAGGGAAAGAGAACTCTGAAGAACTCCTCAAGAACAAAAAGGTAAAAACCTT
Source organism: Agapanthus africanus (assembly GCA_030015575.1). NCBI lineage: Eukaryota > Viridiplantae > Streptophyta > Magnoliopsida > Asparagales > Amaryllidaceae > Agapanthus > Agapanthus africanus. The sequence goes on from CM057340.1 coordinate 799,967,419, forward strand.
TAAAAGGAAGAGAAAGTTCTCTTATGAACAGATCATAGATCTAAAAACAAGATCAATGATCTTTAATAAAAAAATAATAATAATAATAAAATAGTGCTTTGCACTTTTATGAACCTTTGGTTCTTTGAGATAAGAAAAATAAGAAAAACTTATCTTTTTTTTGATCTAAATTAGATCAAGAAATCAAATAGTGCTTTGCACTTCTGTTCTTGAATCTAAAAGATTCTTAGTGCTTTGCACTTCCAAATTGCGCTGTTGCGCTCTTGGGAGAGCATCACGTGTCAGCTACAGAACAACTTGCGCTACGCGCTTTTTGAAATAGAGTTTTGCTCTCTAGAATTGGCGCAACTCACCAAGATGCGCCGCGTGTCAGCAGCGCAAGCGCAGCGCACTAGCGCAGCGCACTGCGCTTGCATGACACGTGTCGTCATCACAAGCGCTTGCGCTCTCTGATTGGCGCAAAGCGCCTGAAAATGCAATGCATTTCCTGAAGGGCCAAGCCCAATTAAAAGACCTAACATGCCTAATAAATAAAATGCTATATATTATTTAAAAGGGCAGAGCCCAATTGAGAGGTCCAATGGACCAAAACAAAAGCTTTGCATTATAATAAAAAGGGCAGAGCCCAGTCAAAATGGGCATAAATGGCCTGAAGTAATGCTATGCATTATTCTAAAAAGGGGAAAGTCCAGACAAAGGCCAAATGCAAACAAAATGTTGAACATTTTCAACTGGACTTAGCCCAATTCTGGCTGTAAGTCCTTAAATTAAATTGAACTGAGCACAAATGCTCTCTCAAATCAATTTACCTCCGGTTCGAGGGTACATCTCCGAACTCCTCTCACACTCATCGTTGTAATCCTTCAACGACGTCAGAGAGGTGACGGGTCCCGACGACCACACATTGATACGGACTGCGGGGTCCTTAAACTCGTGGACCGAAACGTCCTTAAACTAATGTTGGACCGAAACGTCCTTAAACTAATATTTGACCGAAATGTCCTTAAACTAATATCGGACCACCACGTCCCTAAACTGGAATATGGACCATCACGTCCCTAAATTGAAATGTGGACCACCATGTCCCTAAACTGGAATATGGACCGCAATGTCCTTAAACTACCAATGGACCGCAATGTCCCTAAACTACCTATGGACCACTACGTCCCTAAACTGGAACAATAGAGCTCCCAAATGCTCTTTTGTCGGATCTAAACGATCCCGTTTAAGTTGATCTTAGCCTTAAATATGGCTAACGTATCCTTAAACATTCAAACAGACTTTAGTCCCAAATTGGACTATAAGAACCCCAATCAACTTTGTACATCTCCGAACTCCTCTGACACATGTCGTTGTAATCCTTCAACGTCGTCAGAGAGGTGACGGGTCCCGACGGCCATATATTAAATGGACCACTACGTCCTTAAACTGGAAATGGATCTAGACGATCCCGTTAAGTTGATCTTAGTCTCAAATCAGACTAACATATCCTTAACGAACGTTTAAGTTGATCTTAGTCTCAAATGCGGCTAACGTATCCTTAAACTAAAAACACCAAACCCAAATCTAAGTAAATACGGATTTGGACTAATCCACGTCCTGGGGGCGACGGCATTACTCAGTCTCCGTATACAATCCACGGGCAACCACAAACAAAACAAACACCCACGACACGAAGTGAAAATCTGGAAAAGGAGAAAGTTGTTACCGTGATGCGGTAGCGTAATTAACTGCAGGGGCTTGTGCCTGCAGGGAAGAGCGTCCCCACAATCAAAAACCCCTCAAGCGAGGGGGAATCTGACGAAGTCTGCTACATCGGCCGCATTCGTCTAAACCTCCGATACACGGTACCATAAATCAACTTGGCATCTTCGGAGAGGTAGACGGATAAAACCATATAGCATCTGCCCCGAATCTCAGGCAAGACGTCCTCACGTCGTCGCCGTCTTTCGGAGGGGAACAACCCCGTGGGAAACGTCCAGAGCGGATCCTGGTCCTCGTAGAGCACGGCAATGACCCCGTGTGAAGTATCCAGAGTGGAGCCTAGTCCTCGCCGAACACGGCAGTGAACCCGTGGGAAGAATCTAGAGCAAATTCCTGGCTACGTGGAATGCGGCTTATGTCAATCCTGACCCCGTGGGAAACGTCCAGAGCGGAGCCTAGTCCTCGCCGAACACGGCAGTGAACCCATGGGAAGCATCTAGAGCAAAATTCCTGGTCACGTGGAATGCGGCTTATATCAATCCTGTCCCCGTGGGAAACGTCCAGAGCGGATCTTGGTCCTCGCAGAGCACGGCAATGACCCCGTGGGAAACGTCCAGAGCGGAGCCTGGTCCTCGCCGAACACGGCAATGAACCCGTGGGAAGCTTCCAGAGAAAAATTCCTGGCTACGTAGAACGCGGCTAATGTCAACTCTGACCCCGTGGGAAACGTCCAGAGCGGAGCCTAGTCCTCGCCGAACACGGCAGTGAACCCGTAGGAAGCATCTAGAGTAAAATTCCTGGTCACGTGGAACGCGGATAATGTCAACTCTGACCCCGTGGGAAACGTCCAGAGCGGAGCCTGGTCCTCGCAGAACACGGTAGTGAACCCGTGGGAAGCATCCAGAGCAACCCCTGACTCCGTGAAATGCGGATAAGGGCAACTTCACCCATCACTTGAGGGTCCTCACGACTCGTAAGGGAGAAAATTCTCTTGTGAGATCCTTACGACTTTCAAGAGAAAACATGCACTTAGGAATCCTCACGATTCTTAAGGAGAATCCACACCTACGGGATCCTCTCGACTGGTAGGGAGAAAATTCTTTATGAGACCTTCACGGCTCATAAAGTTGAAAAGTCTTAGGAGGCAGACCTTAACCCTGAATCTTAAGCCATCGTTGTCCTGCAGAGAAATTGAGATAGACTATCCACAGAATACATTCAGTCAAAGAGATACACCATCGTGAAGAAGAAATATGTCTTTTATTCATGAACCAAAATGAATACAAAGTACAATTCATGGAAGAAACAAAAAAATATACTCTTATTCAGGAGTATGCACAAAGAAAAAATAATATATCTACAAGTCTTCAAGTCAGTGGGCGACTTAGCAGATTTGCCAGTTCATCCCTTTTTCGCTGAGCCTTGCCTTCGTGATTCAGTATTGTCAGAAGACGGGCCTCCGCCTGAGCTTGCTGGGCCTGGTATGAGACAAGCCGGCCTTCAAGCTCTTTCTCAGTAGCCTTATGAGCCTCAACCATTTCACGAGTGAACACGACGGCTTTATCGATGGCTACCACCTCTTTAATGGCCTCTTGAAGCACTCGCCATAGTTCATACGCTTTATTTGCCTTGGCCGTAAGGTTGGCCTGAAGCTCTATCAGCGCTTTCGAAGCCAGCTCCCTCTCCGAAAACTTGCGGCCAAGCTTCTTCTCACAAGATATCATGTTCGCAGCACACAGCTCAATTAAACCCCGCAAGCTCGCCTTCTCAGCCACAACCTCTGGAGAAAGGGGTGTACATCCAAGACTATATAAACAAGCCTCCTTTCGATGACAATACTCGCTATAAAAAGCACAAGCCGCTTGACGTGGGAAGTAACAAGAAAAGTCTCCAACGTATACCCTATCAAGTATGCACCTGCAACTATATGAATGTTTAAAAGGAAATGATACCCAGAGCACTGGTGTGCATGCAACACAATGATGATGCTTGCAATTAAAGAAAGTTCCCATAAAAGAAAATATATAAAGCTCATTTACGCAAGCAAGACGCACGTACAAGTATCCGACAAACATGAAAATTCAGTAGAAAGCATGTAACGGCCAATGATAAAAGGAGTACATCGATTCAAACACACTACACCACTGGGAAAAGATCACCAAACAAGGGATCAGTGGCACAAGGGTTAACAAAACAAAGTACAAAATTTTCCAACTCCCTCGCCGCCTTCTCCAGCACATCGAAATGACGATTTTCACGAGGAGTGGCTCCCCACCGATTAGCGCCATGTTCATCCCTAAAAGCAGACATAATAGCCCGTCGAGCTCTTATTTGGCCAAACAGGTGAACCAAGCAATCTTTCAGAGCCTGAGTAATTAGGAACGCCTCATAAAAGCACTCGAGCTTGTCTTCGACTGCATCAAGCATCGCCAGGGTCATCTCCGCTAGGTGAGGAGGGATGTCAGCAAGCACGGCAAGAAGAATCATCCGGAGCCAAATGGATCCCATTGGAAGAGGGGACCCCTTTCGGATCAGAAGTTCATACATCACAGCGTCATATTCAGCATCAGTGAGTAGAGGATCCACTAGTCGCGCAGCAAAACGAGGAATCATCTCCTCAATGGGTACCTCCCATGATTGTCGACGAGCATGGGGGCGGTTGCAAGCCATAGAACTTAATTATTTTCTCAAGATAAATCACTTTAAGTTGTAGTTGGAGTTCTCTATGAAGAAAGAAGGAAAACTATGCCTTCAAGTTATAAAGGGGAGCATTAAATTCTGCGCACGGAATATATTGCAGGATGAAACCATTTCCAAAGCAAAAGAAAAGAGGGAAAGACATTAGAAATCAAAGAGGCGGGACTATTTCCAAAGCCCCTCTCTGTATTCAATATCTTACACAGAAAAAGTTGCATGGGAAATTAAACAACCCCATCAATGGGGCCTCACGTGCAGAGCACGTGAGCATTAACTGTGACATGCAGTGAAAAGTAAAACAATATCGCACGTGAATAACACGTGCATGAATACCGATGTGAGATTGAAATCCCCAACAATGCCTCACATGCCAAACACGTGAGCGGCAACAACGATATGACAAAACGGCATGAAGGAAAGCATACGAACACCAAAGGGAAAGAAAAAACTTATCATCTATACTTTAATAGTTCATACAAAAATAAGAAGAAACATTTACAACGGTAAGACATCAAATCCGGGACACGGATTGAGAAATTCAAAAGTAAAGCTATCTAAAATGTTTCTGGCCTCCCTAGCCATTCTCGTGTGCTTCCTCTCGCGCTCGCAAGCATCGGGATCTCCGCTGATGTCCTCCACCCTCCGATAGGCAGAGAGTATCGCCGCCTGTTGAAAAGCTTGATGCAGGATATCGATAAGATTGTTTCTCCTTTTCTTGGATATTAGGCCCATCGGATGCACTGAATGTATCTTATCTTCGGCATCATCCAAAGCCTTAAGCGGCATGCCTGCATAAAATAACGGAAGCGCTTCCCAGATCGCCCTCACAATGAGTTTCAAAAGAGAAGAGCGACGAGGGAGTAGTCGACCGTTGTACTCGTTGAAGCGGCTCATGATCTCAGCACACTGAGCGTTAGTGAACTCCTGGTTCTGGCTGCGGCCCAATGCCCGAATGTCTCCGTAAGAAATGATCTCATCAAGATCATACAAATGGGCAGCCATAGTATCTGAAATAAAGATCATGAGAATTTAATAGATAAGCCAGTCAAAAAGAATGCTTGTCTAAATGAACAGTGGATTTCGAACGACTCTACACATTCCCTAGGGAGAACACCCACTGCAAACTTCCTCTTCTTGATCGCAGAGAGACAACTGAGGGCAAGAAAAACCCAAGGAGTTCTCTGGGAAGAACCAAGTTCTTCATAGGAATTAAATTCCTTCTGAAAAAGGGGAATTAAATTCCCAGAGACTTTTTCAGAGCCAAAGCTCTTTGAAGATGGAATTAGATTTCATGGAAAAGACAAACACCATCAACCCCTGAAAATCAGAGAAACCCTAAAGGGCATGTTGATTAAAGAATGAAGGGGTTTCTTGTTAAAGAACTTAAAGAAAAAATGGGTTCTTGTTAAAAGGAAAAACCCTTGGTATGGATTTAAAACCCAGTGAAAGTTTCTGTGAAAGTTCTTCGATCGTTCAAAGATCATTATCTGAAGAAAGAGTCTTTCAACAGAGTTAAACTCTGAAAATATTCGAGGCAGAGAACTAAGCTCTGGAAAGGAGAATTAAATTCTCAAAAGAAAAAATTTGCAAGGAAGAAGATGAGCAAAGAGTGGAGGTGCTTCTGAAGAGACCCCTGCATTTATAGGATGTGATGGAAACGCTTCATCTCCTCGATTCCCTAGACGGATCCAACGGTCACAAAAGTGACAACGTTGCACTCACGTGCAGACACGTGAGAGCAACGCCGTGGGGGCATTTGTTTCCAGATTAAAAATCAAGAGTTACATCAATGAGGTATCACGTGTTCACAAGTGACCAAAGGTCACGTGTTTACACGTGACGTTTTTACAGAATTAAAATCTGTCAAGAAAAAGCACAAACAAGCGGCTGAGAAGAGACTCTAATTGGGGGTCACGTGCTCCCACGTGACCAAGGGTCACGTGACAGGCTTTGAAAGCTTTACAGTTTAATAGAATTAAAATTCTAAATTTCTCTAAAATCTTTCTAAATGAAAAAGGATTATGGGGAACCGTTGGATTAAAAATCTAGGGGTGATTAAATGTCACCAATTGATGGAAAAATCTTAGATAAGGAAAGATTTCCCTAAATCTCACAGAAAAAAACAAATAAAATATCTTTGGATTGAAAATCCAACGGTGAATAAAATTCACTGAATGATCTAAAGGATCATATTAATTATGAAAACAAACAAAATTTTTCAATGAAAGATTTATTAAACAAATTGATTCTTTTCCTTCTCTTATAAATAGGAGCCAAGAGGAGGAAAAGGGAGAGTTTTTTTTGGAGAGATAGAATTTTGGAATCTTGAAATTTCAGAGAGAAAAGAAAGGAGAATTTAATTCTCAACAAAGAAAACCCTAGGTGAGAAAAGAAAGGGGATCAAATTTCACAAAGATAATTTAATTCTCAAAATCTAAGAGTTTAACTCTTTTGCAGAGGAACTTAGTTCTTTCTTTGGTTGAAGATCTGCAGAAGCAAATCTCCCCATAGGTTGAGAATTTAATTCTCATCGGGTTGAGATTTTGTCATGCAGATCTAAGACTTAGAGGGGGGATTGAGTTCAGAGAATTTAATTCTCCTAAATTTATAGGAATTTAATTCTTCCAAGATATATTAGGGTTTAAACCCTATCTGAGAATTTAATTCTCTCAAGATTTACAGGAATTTAATTCCTTCAAGATATGAAATTTGGGTTTAAACCCTATCTGAGAATTTAATTCTCCAAAAAATTATAGGAATTTAATTTCTCCAAAACAGAACTAGGGTTTAACCCTAATTGAAAATTTAATTCTCTCAAATTCACGGGAATTTAATTCCTCCAAAATGAAATTAGGATTTAACCCTACATAAGAATTTAATTCTTTCACAATAGGAATTTAATTCCTGCAAAGTCATAATTAGGGTTTAACCCTACAGAGAATTTAATTCTTAAAAATAACAGAGAACTCAAAAGATCTCCATGCATGCAAAAGAATAAGGTCACGTGTCCCCACGTGACCCCTGAAGAGATCCCCATAAATGAGAAGGAGGAAAGCTTTGAGGCAATGCCTCACGTGCTGCCACGTGACTTACAAAACACAGAAAGAAAAAGCGAAGGAAAACAAAGCTTTGGGCGCTCTCACGTGTCCCCACGTGACCCCTTAGCAAATGCTCTAATGATCAGTGCATAAATCCCCATCACGTGCCGACACGTGATGCTAAAAATAAAATATAAAATAAAAGTGTTAAACACTTATTTGCAAAGCAAGGTAAAAGGGATTTGGTCCCACTTTCGGGTGCCCTCACATGGCCCCACGTGACTCATTCCTATTTAGTGTTTTACACTAATTTAAAGAACTTATTCCCAGTGTTTAACACTGGTGTTTTCTAGTGTGCAACACTAATCTGACAACTTCATTTCCAGTGTTTAACACTGTTGTTATCTAGTGTTTAACACTAGTTTTAACCAAATTGGTTAATTTTCCATAGGCAAAGCCTCCCATTCAAAATTGAGTAAAAATCGGAGCTATAATGTCTACTGCTCAATCACAGATAAAAATGTTACCAAAGCCCTCAAACTTTTGTTTAGCATTGCTAAGTAATATGGGCTGAAACCAGACAAATGTCTAATGGTCCAACAGAGGGCCAACACTTCAAACTTAATTGGACTTAGCCCAAGTTGGCTATAAGTCCTCAATTCAGACTTAACTGAGCCAATGTGCTCATAATATAATTAATTGATCTTAGTTCCAAATTGGACTACAGATCATTTAATCCTCCTTGGTTCAAGGGTACATCTCTTCACTCCTTTGATATTTGTCGTTGTAATTCCTCAACGTCTTCAAAGAGGTGACGGGTCCCGACAACCACACATTTCATAGACTATGACGTCTCTAAACTATGGACTATGGGGTCCTTAAACTCACGGACTATGATGTCCTTAACCTCGACCGTGATGTCTTTAAACTAACGTTGGACTGTGAGGTCCTTAAACTCACGGACTATGATGTCCTTAACCTCGACCGTGATGTCTTTAAACTAACGTTGGACTGTGAGGTCCTTAAACTCACGGACTATGATGTCCTTAACCTCGACCGTGAGGTCTTTAAACTAACGTTGGACTGTGAGGTCCTTAAACTCATGGACTATGATGTCCTTAACCTCGATCGTGATGTCTTAAAACTAACAACGGACTGTGGAGTTCCTAAACCCATGGACTATGATGTCCTTAACCTCGACCGTGATGTCTTAAAACTAACATCGGACTGTGGGGTCCTTAAGCCCATGGACTATGATGTCCTTAACCTCGACCGCGATTTCTTTAAACAACATTGGACCGTAATATCCCTAAACTAATTATCGACCGCAATATCACTAAACTAAACAATAGAGCCCAATTTCTCTCTTGTCGGATCTAAACAGTCCCGTTAAGTTGATCTTAGTCTAAAATTAGACTAACGTATCCTTAACAAACGTTTAAGTTGATCTTAGTCTCAAATGAGGCTAACGTATCCTTAAACCCAAACCCCCCAAACCCAAATCTAAGAAAGATACGGATTTGGACTAGTCCACGCCCTACGGGCGACCACATAAATTAGTCTCCGTATACAATCCACGGGCAACCAAACACAAAACAAACACCCACGGCGCGAAGTGACCATCTGGAGAAGGAGAAAGTTGTTACCGCGATGCGGTAGTGTAATTAACTGCAGGGGCCTGCGCCTGCAGGGAAGAGCGTCCCCACAATCAAAAACCCCTTAAACGAGGGGGAATCTGACGAAGTCTGCTACATCGGCCGCATCCGTTTAAACCTTCGATATATGGTGCCAAAAATCAACTTGGCATCTTCGGAGAGGTGGACGGATAGCACCAATTAGCATCTGCCCCGAAATTCAGGCTAGACGTTCGCCGTGTCTCTGTCGCGTCTTTCGGAGGGGAACAGGAACAAGAAAGTAAACTTGGTCTGAGTGATGTGGAGAAAAGATTCACTGGGAGAATCAACGTGGGACGAGAAGACGATATGCATGCAAGATACCCTTACTTGTTTGTATACTAATCCTCAAATAATTATAAATTTCGAGGACGAAATTTTTATAAGGAGGGTAGAATGTAACGACTCTGTTTTGATTGTACAAAAATTTTAAAGTTAATGTATAGAATGGAGTATTTGCAAGCATGAGTATACTTTAAGATTATTTTTGTTTGAAAACAACAAGAAAGCATTTGTAGCTCATTGGTAAAGCCTTGCACTGCTGTGGCCCCTGTGTTCAAATCCTCCCAGCCACGTATTATTTTTACTGGTTTTTTTATTTTAAACATTTTGGAAGCCCAAAAGTTTAGACGTGCAATACACGTAAAAATGAAAAGTCAGATAAAATAAATATATGCAAAAGGGTATTTATACAGATTATGACACGTGGCATCGATCTAGAGCCCCACCCTCTATAGATGGCCAGCTATATTGGCACTTGGGCCGGCGCCGCCGGCCTCCCCCAGCAAATGCCTCCTCACTCTGCACCTCAGTCTCTTGGCCTACCCCCACTACTCCTATACTGTTTGATTTCCCTGTAAATTAACAGAGAGATTAAAATCCCATTAATCCAAATTTAAATGCATTTTTAATTCTCTCTTCAATTCTCAAAACCCTAATTTTACATTATAAATACAACATCATATCCTAGCCCTCCTCATTCTGAAATCTATTGTCAAAAAATAATCCTCAAAATTTTCCAACTCAAAGAAGAGTACAAGTGGAGTTAGCACTAGGTCAACTTTCCATGAGGACTCGAAGCGATTCCGGCGACCCCATGACTCCACGAAACCACCAATCTTTTCCTAAACCTCTTCTCTCTTCTCTAAGCTTGTAAGTCCCACTTCTCTTCTCCTCTTCTTAACTTAAAATGATCTCTTTTCAAACAACGTCGGTAAATGGAGTTATACCGACCTTTAATTCTATTCTCTTTTAAATTTCAATTTTCTCTTAAGAACCACTTAATCATATCATTACATCTTGCTTGTTAAACATTAACTAATATTTAGAAACAAGTTTCATTTTAAAACTCCATGTAAAACAACTTTATTAACCTTTTATGCTTAAATACCATGAAGTTACATATGACATCGTTTAATCATTCTTGCTTATATTACCTTTAGAAAAATCTCACGAGGTAATAGCCTACCTCTCACAAACACGCATCTTGACATAACATGATTTCCTTGAACAACAATTTTGTAGTAAATACGACTTTTACATCAAAATACCATAAACTATTAAAAAAACGTATTCTTTAAATTGTGTTATTTAAATTCCTTGCAATTATACCTCTACAACCCATCTTGGGGAATCCGATTCGGTTGGTGCCGGTTATCGCATATCCATTGCCTAGTAGAGCGAGATGCAGACCGCCTCACGGAGTATACGATCTCGATGGAATTTTAATGCAATTTTTAAGAAAAACGTGATTTTCTATTTAATAAATAAATTTTATTTTTAATAATTATATATAAATATTATCAAACCATCTATTTTAAATATACAATAAATTCCATGTTTTTCTAAACAAAAGAAAAGAATTACAAGTTTCATGAAAATACCATCAAGAATCCATACAAGTCAACTTTACACTAAAATATCATGTATTATTCAAGCTAGGTATTTATTCACTAGAATACCTCACTTTTAAAAATTACATCCATGAAAATCCTAAATACGATAAATAAATACTTGAGGTTTATTTTGAAAGTATACTAAAAAATATTTTTCATAAACCCCCCTCAAATTATATTAATTTACATTAAGGAGCCTAGTAAATATAGGTTTAAGCGAGACCAATTCTCTTGAGCCTCAGGGAGCCGGAGAAAGTGGGTGCTTGTCTATTTAAGGTAGAAAACTAAAACGGGGTTATCAATGGTAATTGGCTTGGAAAAAGTCATAAATCCTGCCGTCCATATGCAACAGTTACCGATAACTCCTAAACTTAATTCAAGACCCAAATCTATTTAAGTGTCTGACTCAATCTAAGTCCCAGTCTAATTTGAATACAATACAAATATGAATCCAACCATATATCTAATCAACATGAATCCAATGTATTAAACATGAACACTTGAACATGAATACCGAACAATACGAACATGCAACATAACTTGACTTGACCGATCCATAGATATATCTTGAACTTGACTACATGACTATCCGTTTACATCCGAACCGTTTACTTGAACAACTTATACCATGGTTTCGGCAAGTCTTATACTACAACTCATTACAATCAATACAATATACATTATGGGGTTTAACGAGGTAGATTGGTACGAAATGTATTAGAAGTGGAATGGGACGGTCACTATAATATTCCTAACCTGAATATCCGTGTCGTTGTCCCTTGGGTTTAACGGAGCCTTATACTCTATATGCCTTAGTCTACGGAGCAAGTTGGACTCCTCTCGTATACACTGATACATTCTGCACCAAGTTACAAACAACTACGTTAGTATAACAAAAATAGATAAATTATCAGATTTATTCTTTTTACTTCATCTATCTCTCTTTCGGGACTTACCGAGCGATTGTTCGCTGACGACATTCATATTTCTTCTTCTTTGGAATGTTGTCAGGAGGACCCGACTCTCAGGAGATCGAGCACAGTCAGGACAATTTGGAGTAGTTCACTGAGAATACAGAGTTCTAGATCTACTTGTACTTATTTTACTTTCAGTTCATATGCCATTGTTTAGGCATCGCTTTCTATTATTATATTTTACTTTCCAGTTGTATGTAAACAATGGATATAAATAAAAATTGTTGTTTCATTACATCTCTTGTCATTCTTGTGCTTTATTTTTATATTGCTTATTTACGCTTAACGTGTTTATTTCTGAGTAAATACGTTGCGGCCCTGCCACATCCTCTTCCCCGTATATTGGGAAGCGGGGCGTGACAGATGTGGTTATTTTCTAAATTCGTCTTGTATTAAACTTTATTATACAGTGCAATTGGATTCAATGGTTGTTAGTTGCAATTTTTTCATGTTTTTTCTATCAAATGCTGAAATGTGTGATATTTTGATTATGGATAGACCAACAGTGAAAAAATAAGGATGCAACTGGAACATAAAAGAAAAGAAAATGTTGACCATGAAACATTTAATACTTAGGAAGAATTGGTTAGTTTCTAAAATCATCTTGCATTGTTTAGCACTATTATCCCGGTGATCCTTAGTGTTTTTCATGTTTTTTTCATGTTTTTTGGCTGAGCCTGCTATCAATGTAATTTTTCGTAGTGCTGGGAAACTTAACACAGAAAAGAATATATATGAAGGGGGTACAAGAATTGTTTATCAAGAATTTTTACACAAGTCATCCCATCAAATTATTCTTGAGATGGTCCATGACATGGGTTATGAAAGTTGCAAAATTATGTAACTATCTAGACCTGGACAGCTATTAGTGGTTGTTGATGATAAGATGATACAAGATTTAAGACTGTGATGCAAAAAACTCTGCAATTTACTTTTATTTGGAGAACTGTGTAGAACTTAAAAAGGAGAAAAGTTATGAGATAGGTTTATATGTGCCTATCATAGAAGAGAAAATTCAAGATGAAAAAGTAAGGTAAATGAATATCTCTATACTAAAGTTTATAACTATTTTATGTTTTGCCAAATTAATACTCAATTTATGGCATATAAGAATACACTATTTTCTGTTATGTGTGTCAGAAATCTAGATACAGAAAAATATATAATATCTTTTAGGACTCAAAAGTTGAATCTATCAACCACAAATGATGAATTGAAGAGTGAACAAATAAGATAAATGAATGTATCTATACTAAAATTTATTAATTTTTTTAAATAAAGTAGATCCTATTATGCAAGAGTGCATAAAATAATTTATATGAATTGACAGGATGCATGCAAGCTTGAAATTAAGAAGATTGCCTAAGTGTCACCAAACAGAAAAACCAAATGTTGTCACCTACAAGGTAAAGAAACATTTTAGTGATATAATATGCTATTTTTTTTATAAGTTTACACGATCAAGTATGTTTTTGTCTATAAACTACTTCATAAGGAGTCAATAAAGTTTCAACCCAGAAGGTGACCTAGGAACCACAAACCAGCTCTATCACCAATGAAAACTGAAGTTCCAATAAAAATACTAAGCAAGTCAAAGATGTAGAATTTTTTGACAGTGAAGAGAGTTCAAGTGGCAGTGAAAAGAGTTCCAATGACAATTTCAAGGGCAGTGAAAGGAAATCAAGTGCAGTGACAAAAGTTTCAAAGCAGATTCCAAGGGCAGTGAAAAGAATTCAAGTGGCAGTGATAAGAGTCTTGAAGGAGCAGGTATTGGAGTGTTTACTCAGGAGAATGACAACAGAGAGGAATATTATGATAGCGATGAGCTGAGGTTTGCACATGAAGATGAAAAATGTGTTAAGTTTAACTTCAGGGAGTTTGATATGGATCAACACATAGGGAAAATTGTGCTTGTTGTAGGAGATAAATTCCCCAATGCTAAGCATTTCAGAAAGACTTTACATAAAGAGGCTGTAGATATGGGTTACACGGTGAAGTATGTGAAGAATGAAAGTTGTAGAGTAACAGCAGTTTGCAGCAAGAAGGAATCTGAGAATTGTTTATGGAGGATACATATATCATGGGCCGCAGAAAAAGTTCATTTCAAATAAAGACCCTAAAGAACAAGCATATTTACCAAAGGTCATGGCAGAACAAGCATGCGAGTACTGAATGGATTGCTAAAGAATATGAAAAGCAGATAAGGGAAAATCCAAATTGGAATGTAAAAGCAATGCAGAGCACGATAAAGAAAGATTACTATTTGGAAGTTAAAGCTGGCCAGCTCTATAAAGCTAAAAGAGCTGTGAAAAGGTAATATGAAGGTAGCCAGAAGAAGCGGTATGCAAGAATTAGAGACTATACCAACATGATTCTATTGAAGAACCCAGGAACTTATGTGAGAATCGAATTGGATCACTTTTTGCTTGAATCTACACCTATCTTTAAAAAGGACATATATTTCATTTGCTGCCCAGATCAAAAGTTTCAAAGCAGGATGAAGGCCATTCATTGGTCTAGATGGATGCCATCTCAATGTCCAACGTAGTGTCTTTTTAAATGCTATAGGAAGGTAAAAATTTAATTTCATTGCAAACATAAACATGTTCCTTAAATATATAGAAATACCTAAAGAGATGTGCTTAATTTTGATAGGGATGCAAATAATGAGTTGTTTCCTGTTGCATGGGCTGTAGTGGAGACTGAGACAAAAATTCTTGGAAATTTTTCTTGGAATGTATATCTGATTTTTTGGGATCACAAGAAGAGAACAGTTTTTTTTCATGTCAGACAGACAGAAGGTATGTTTTCATTGCACATGTAATATAGATAATAAACAAAATTTTCATGACATTTTATCTTCCTACAACTAACTATATATTCAAATATCATGCACCCGTTTAATAGCAAATCATCAATTCATGTTCTAAATGTCATGCACAAATTTGTTAAGTAAAGAAGTTGTTTCCTTCTTACTTCTTCCATTGAAGTTATACTTATCAAATATTATGTGATACATATCTAATCTTTGTTCAAAATCTTTTTCCTATCAAATTTGACCATTGACTTGCTAAATGGATCCTAACTAGCATGAGGGACTTAACAGTATTGTAAAGTACTGAGAAATGAACACGATTCCATATTGACTCATCAATTCAGGGATTGGATAGTCCCTGAATTGATGATCTGCTATTAAACGGGTGCATGATATTTGAATATATAGTTAGTAGTAGGAAGATCAAATGTCATGAAAATTTAGTTGGCCGGATCCTCGCAATCAATAAACCCCAGCCTACCCTAGGTAGGGGGAATCTGTAATGCGCCTGACAAGCGCGCGCGTACTCCCATTTCAATGGGGTGACGAAAAACACCCTACAAATTCTGGCACGTCCGGTGGGATTTATATCTCCTCCCATATTTCTGGTTAAACGTTCATGCGAACTCAATCAACATATACATTGATTGCCTGTACTGAAATCATGCTTCTTTGTGCAGGTTAACAATTTCCAATTGCAATCTTTGGACAAAGCAAAATGTCTCTAAGGATAAGCTCAGCTCTCGACACACCTCCCATCTCCTACACGATGAAGATGGACGCCAGGACGGTCCTCCCGGCCAGTCTCGGGCGACAATGTGAGGAGCCGCTGCTACCATTCGGCTCTATTATATTCATGCCAGTTAGCGTCATCCCAGCTCCTCAAGCTCCAGTAACAGACATGCAATTGGAAATGTAACAAAATACCTAGAAGCTTAGATATGTCAATGTGGAATCATGTTCATTTGTGGAGTTGTACTCCAATTGACTTTTGGGAGTTAAACTCCTAAAAAAAAGATGTATTATTATTGTCAATTTATTCTTATGGAGTTAAACTCCCAGAAACTTTGATTTGTGGAGTTAAACTCCAAGAAATCTTTTTAAATGCTCAAGGGGACCTCTTTCTACTCCCCTGAGCCTTGGATCTTTCCCAAAATGGGATTTCTGGAGATGGGTTTCCTTCCTCCTCTTTTGTTAGCCGGATCTTGAAGAACAAGAGGGGTGGGATTTTAAAGATCTCTCCTTTTTAAGATCTGATGGAAGATCCGAGCTCCCTTTTATGGGTTTTGTGGTGGGAAATTATTTATTTTTAGAAGAGGAAGAGTTAAACTCTTGATTTAATTCAAAAAAAGAGAAGGTTTAGAACCTTGAGAAAGGAGAAGGAGGCACAAAAACCCTAGAGTTTTAGAGAATGATTTTTTTTTTTATTTTCATCATCATGTTTCCTTATATAGGCTTACACATTTACATATAGCCCCTTGGGCTTTACAAAATGACATTTTGCCCATCCCATACCTCATGTGCTCATTTCTTTTGCACATGAGCCATGGACTTTACAAAAATTTGGTTTTATGCCCATTTTTCTTACATTCATGCATAAAAAATTACATCAAAATTATTTATTACATGATTTTGTTTTGGCATGGGGGAGCCGGCCGCGGGGCTCGACTTGGGTATGGGCCACTTGTTCTAGGCTTGGGTCCAATTGGCTTGGGGTTGACTTTGACTTGGTCAACCGGGGTGCAATTTTCGACCCCAACTGGGCATACACTATTATTCAGTCGTTTTGACGATTTCACAAGATGCGTACTACATATATGTTAAAGTCCAAATTATATCGTATTTGATTTTTGTAATGGATTTTGTCATTTGTATTGTCATCATAACTCCGATGATTGTGTGATGATTGACGGAGTTTCGATTTGAGTTTTGCACTCGTTTTCATGCGCATGCATTGCGCTATGATACGTTTTATGTATTCGTGATTTCGGAGCCTCGACGACTTGATTGTCTTGTTGAAATATTTTAGTATTTGGAGGGTTTAAAGTTAAATTTGGGGACCGAGTTTATTTAAGGGGGGAAGATTGTAACATTTCAGAAAAATAAAATATTATTTTTGGAATTTAAATAATTAAAATATTAAATTTCATGAATATTATAAAAATATTGAAATTGGTTTTAATGAAGTAATATGATTATATACTTATAAATTGGGAAATAATTGGAAAATAGATATAAATTATTGATTTTGAAAGGAATCATGTGATTTGGGCATTTTACAAATTATTATACAATTAATTGTATACAAGTTAATGCTAAAACTTGATTAATTTTCACTAATTATACATTAATCTTGTTATATACATAGCATGCAACATATCATGTTTGCAACACTTGTTACATATTTTGAACCATGACTTCATTTACATTCATATGGTTTTGTATTGTTTTTTTTAAAAGAAAAGGGAAAATGAAAGAAAAGAAAGAGAAGATATTTTGGTGTGGGGGACACATAGGTATGGGCAGAGAGAGGGGGGGGGGAGAGAGAGAGGTTATTTTGCCATGGCTCCTTCACCCTCTTCATTCTTCATCTCACATTTTCCTCTCCTACTTCTTCTCCCCATTCTCCACCTCCTCTACCTCACACAAACACCTCAAAACTTAGCCAAAACCTTATACCCTCATCACAAAAAACGATCTTTAGCTCACTACAAGCTTGATGGTAGGAGCAAGTCAAGATTTTGAGCACTTTGGGCAACTCAAGAATATTCTTGAGTTGCCAAATGAGGTAAATCCTATATCTTTAGTTAAGTTTTTAGATTTTCTAATATCCTAGTGTAGTTTAGAATTAAACTAATGAGATGTAGTGAAGTTAGAATTTTCCAAGATGAGTTTAAGGGATAATTGGAGTTGTGAAAGTGTAATTGAGGTGTAGTGAGTGTCTTTCAAGACCTTAGTGATATTTATTGGTCTGAACCCGAGACTTGAAACCATACACGAACTTTCCCGATGTCGGTTTCTTTGATTTTTTAGGATTATATGGAATCTGGAGCAACTTGAGATAATTGTATGAAAAACAAACAACTAGTTTGACCTAGTTAGACCACCATAGGACCACTACAGAAGAACGAGACACCAATTCCTAGATATGGCCGGCGACACCGGGTACTGTAGCATATCTCGCCAGGTCGGTTTTGAAGTTTGGTGTTGGGTTTTGGCATGTAGCTCATACTCCTCATAACCTAGCCCCTGTATTGTTAGTTTTGTTCCTATCTATCTGTACAAAAATATGGGAGCATATTGTGTGGGTTTCGACAATGTTTTCCGATATTTGAAACTTGGATTTTGAATTTCTTGATGTAACTTGGTCATTCGACGTTCACACGTTGACGTCAGAGAGTATTTTGTAGTTTTAGCGCGCGTTGACCATAGGTTCTAACCTATGTGCGCTTCGTGTGTCGTGTCGGTTTTCGAATATGATTTTGATGCGATACGATGTGTTTTGAACTGTAGGTATTTTCACGAGGACTTCGGGACGACAAGGGAGAGCAGAGCGTCATCGACTTCGGCAAGCGAGAATCGAAGGTGGGTAAATGTATATCTACGGGGGAAGTCGGGTGGATGGCGTATAGCACTCCCGCAACCGTGGAATAGGATATCTTTATATACTTCATATATATATGTTAATGCGAGTTATGGATACACAACAATAGGGTTCTAGGAGACCGTAGGATTAGATTAAGCGTACTTGTAGGAAGGTTTATCCTTAGTCTATTTTCCTTAGTTGTGAGCCGTTAGTTTTACATCGTCGCGCGCACACACACGCACACTTGGGTTGATATGTGTGTATATGTATACACACACATATATATATGGATATGTTGATATATATATATATATATATTACATATACGTGTAAGATGAGGATATGATATGCGATATGGTTTTGAGTCGATACGATCGAACAAGATGTCAAGAGATATTGGCATATGATTGAGAGGAGACATCGTTTATGATGCGATATATAAATGGATCGTTGGGCAAAATATATACATAACATGCGATAACATGTGATCTGATAATATAATAGATTGTACGAGACTTTAGATCCGTACCCTGATTATGATATTATATGACGAATGATACCGTACAAACTATATGATTTATATATGATATTTGACCCGTACCTTCGATTTTGAGGATGCCGTACAACGGACTATACCGTACGAGATATATATATGATGATTGATCTGCACTCTAAACTCGAGAATGCCGCATGATAGATATTACCGTACGTGATGCTATGAGGCTGGATTGCCGACTACTAGATATATCGATTCGGATATGCTTTTGATTCCTATTTACTTTCGACTCGTTTCTTAGTTTAGTCTTTAGTTGCTTACATAGATGTTAGTTTAGGCTCGAGTCATACCTATTTTCAAAACTACGAATCGTAGGCATTTTCAAAGGATAAACCGAGGGACGCTACGGATTTTCAAAAGACATCTCTTTTCTCAAAACACCGCAGTCCCTACTTTTCTAAAAACAGCGATTCATGCTTTTTAAACACGATAAACGGTATAGCTCATATATAGATTTATATACCTTATTGTTGTTTTTATTGTCTACTTTCTGTTATGATCTCGTCTGCTAGGACACCTGCACCATTACCGATGATGCGTATGTTGCACGTACCCTTGCTTGCCGGCTCACACACATCAGCATCGGTAATTGCTATGTCACGTACACTGTAGTAACCGCTATTCCATTGTATACACTGATAATTGTAGCTAAGTAGTAATGTTTTGCATTCATGATATCATATGCTAGTTTAGACTTTGCATTTCTTACTTAGATGCCGCATGCATTTGTATACTTACATTCCGGTTATGTACTGCAGTTGGGCTCTATGCCGATATTCATTGTTCATTATTTACTCATGATTATGAGATTCTGATTTTCATAAGATTTCTGGATTTGGGAAACCGCATGTGAAACTAAAAAATTATGCTCCTTTTAAAAGAAAAATGCGGTTTTCCCTTGATATGATGTGTGGCGTCCACCATGAGATTTCTCGGTTCTGGAGGATATATGATATATGATTACTCTCCACGAGGAGCGAGGGCGATATCGTCTGCGGGTACATGGTGGACCTGGTGCGGTATCCTGGGGCAAGATTGACGTTGTCACGACCCGTAATTTAGCACGTGACCGGCACTTAAATCACGCAACGTCTAAAGGCGTAACGTAATTGAAGTACGCCGAAGCCCAGAAAATCTAAACCTTTTTGCAGAAAATAATGGGGGTGCAGTTTGAAATAAAAGTATAACAAAATAAAGTTTATCTATAAATGCATAATTAATGATATAAGAAAATGCAAGTAGATTGTACTAAAGTTGAGAATATTTTTTTCGTCTTTAAAATTTTGGTCAGCACCTCCCTTGTATATTTTGAATCGAAACCATATATATACACCAATATAAAATGCATCCCCAAGCAGGAGCTAGCTCTTCGCCAAATGGCGGAATCACAACCATGCAAGCAATGTATACGACGCCCAACGGCGAAGATCAACCCAGAAAGAATAATATGAATAAAGCAAGACATTAAATCCATACATAGAGAACATATACCCATCACTCTAAGTCTCGCAACCACAAGTCTGTCTATGTCCACTAAATATACAAAGTCTAGTTTCTGATTGATGGAGTTTATCTAGATACAATAGGAAATAACAAATACAAGAGTGGGCACGATCCAATGTGTCCCACCTATCATAGCAAAACACCCGAATGCAAGCTGTGTGCCAGCGATACCTCTACTGATCCTAATCGGTCAAACCTGCAAGAACTGTGGCACAACAGGGGTGAGTTACCAACTCGTGAGTAGAAAACATCAGCAGGTAGAAATCGAATAAAACAACGATTTCCTAGGTCACTATATCAAGAAGATAATACTATGATATCTAGGGTGACCATGTATGCATATATGTCAACAATATAATCAATGCCAATGACATATACAAATAAACATCTGAATCATATGCCTATATGCAGGTGGATATCATCCACGTGTCCACCAATGACACAATCAACATCATGAAACCTGAGTGTTCAATATCGACACTCGCAACATCATGAAAGCATATGAATATATATATGAGGATATCAACCAACGTGTGTCCATCAATGACACATCAAAATCATGGAACCTGAGTGCCCAACACCGACACTCGAAATATCATGAAACCCGTATCCAGCATCGAGACGTAAATATTCATATCTCGGGCTCCGTCAGTCCGGATCGGCCTATGGGCTTCATCAGTCCGGATCGGCACATATCCATCTCACGACTCCGGTCGGTATCCTCCGGATAACTGCCGGGTCCAAACTATCACCGGTAGGTAGTAGTCCCTCTGCCAGGCTGATCGTCTACTGCACAACATATCTTTCTTGCCCCGGGGTACCATACCGGGTCCACCATGTACGCGCAAACGGATCGTCCATCTCCTCGAATCGGGTTTCTAAAACCAATCTCAGAACCGAGAAAACTCATGGTGGACGCCTCGAAATATCATATCAAGAGAAACCGGGTTTTTAAAACAATACATAATTTCCTTTAAAATATAACCACGGTTCTCAAATCCAGAATCTCATAAAAACATCATCTCAATGCGTATAATCATAAAGCATGATGTATGCAAACATAGAACAGAAATGTGAGCATTTCAGTATATCATGTAACATAGAATAGTGATGTGAGCATATCGGTATATCATGCAACATAGAATAGTGATGTGAGCATATCAGTATATCATGCCAACGAGTCATGTGATAATACTGAACGATTAAGAGTAATAGCAAGATATAGAAATTTGACTGTGTAAGTGACATAGCAATTACCGATGATGAAAGTGTGTGTCACGCTCCGCTTCCCAGTATACGGGCAGAGGACGCGACGAGACCGCTACATATTTACTCTGAAGTAAACACGCTGAGCGTATCTAAGCAATATAAATAAAATGCACAAGAGACAAAGACAAAAGATATAATTAAACAGCAACTTTATTTATTAACATTCTTTTTACAATACATCTGAAAAGGAAATACATGGAATGAAAAGCAATGCCTAAACAGTGGCATAACAGAAATAGAAAGTACTGAAATGAAATGTACAAGTAACTAGAGCTCCGGGTCGAAAGCTAGCTGGTCCAAATCCTCGCTGGTGGGCTCGATCTCAAGTGAGTCCGAAACACCCGACGACATTCCAAAGAAGATGAAAGAGAATGTCGTCAGCGAACAAATCGCTCGGTAAGTCCCGTAAATATACAAGAATGGAATAGACAGAATAGAAAGTATATTGTTATAATGTTATATTAATGTTAACGCTATTGTTTGTAGCTTGGTACAGAAGAATGCCAGTGTATACGAGAGGAGTCCCACTATTCCGGAGACTAAGGTATATGGAGCATAAGGAACCATTCAGCCACGGTACAACACCAATTGAATTTAGGTTAGGTGTATTATGGTTACAGTCTCGTGTCACTTCTAACACCTTCCGTACCGGTCTACCCCTTATAAACCCCACGATGTCTTGATTGTATTGATGTATTGTTTGAATTGTATACTGTATATAGATGGATGACTTTCTGAAACCATGATATCAGTAAATGAATGTAACTGGAGAATCGTGTAGATGGATGTATATCTATGGTTCGGTTCGGTCAATATAGATTGAATATATGGATTCATGGATTATATTGAATTGTAGTTTGTACTTGAATCATATTCAAGTCAGATTAATTATATCGAGACTCAGTCTGAGTCAGACAATTAGAAAAGAAATTGAATCCTGAATTATGTTTTGGTGCTATTGGTAACTGCTGCACATGGACGGCAGGATTTATGTCTTTTTCAAAAACAATTACCATGTTGATAACACCGTTTGTTAAGTTGTCTACCTTAAATAGGCAAGCACCCATATCTCCGGCTCCCTGAGGCTCAAGAGACTGGTCCCACTTAAACCTATGTTTACAAGGGTCTTTATTGTAAATTAGTATAACTTGAGAGGGGTTTATATAAAAATAATTTTGTATAATTTTCAAAATACACCTCAAGTATTTTATTATCATCTTTAGAGTTTTCATGGATATATATTTTATCAATGTGACATTTCTAGTGAATAAAACCTAATTTCATAATATATAGTATTTATTTGTAATATTGGAGTTGTATGGTATTTTCTTATAAATGGGACGTTTTTCTTGAATTTTGGAAATGTGGAATATTATAACTATTAAAAATAGATTTTTTGATATTAATTACATATATATTTAATTATTAAAAATATAAGTTTTATTTATAATAGAAATCACATTTTCTAAATAAAATTGTATTTTAAATCTTTCGAGATCGTATGTTCCTTACGGAGGTCTGTATCTCATTCTACTAGGCCCGAGGATGTGCAATAATCCGCACAATCCCAAACGGGTTCCCCGAAATGGGCTGTAGAGGCGCATTTGTAAAAATTTATTAAAATACACTTCTTGTAGAAAAAGCATTTAATAGTTGATGGTAGTTATATGTAAAGTCGTATTTTTCCCAAATCTATGTTCTTGAATTTCCATCGTGCTATGTTATATATGAGTGTTGTGAGGAGGTAGGTCATTACCTCATGAGTTTTCTAAGGTAATACGGTTTACAAAGTTCAAGTATGTCGAAATGAAAAATGAAGGTATTTTAATGTAAATGCGGAATAAAACTTGCTGCGATTATTATTTGATATCAAACTTGTTCTATTATCTTTGTTAATATTTAATGGTCATGACATAAGAGTTTGGTATTATTGTGT
The DNA here is from genome assembly GCA_030015575.1 of Agapanthus africanus. Lineage (NCBI taxonomy): Eukaryota > Viridiplantae > Streptophyta > Magnoliopsida > Asparagales > Amaryllidaceae > Agapanthus > Agapanthus africanus. The sequence continues at coordinate 799,991,065 of CM057340.1, forward strand.
TTAAGAAAAATAGAACTTTTTAAGGAAAACCGTATCAGAAGTCGGATTAACTCCGCTTCCGTCGGGTTTTAGTTTTGAATATTTTTAGAATAGAGAAAAGAAGAAGAATTAGGGACTTACAGGTTGATTAGTTAGAGAAGAGAAAGGGAAAGAGATGGGAGTTGTCGGTGCGTCATTTTGTCGTCGGAAACTTCTCGGATCGTCGTCGGAAGTTCGTCGGAGCTTCGCCCTTTGCTAATTCCACTTGCACACAAAAAGTCTTGGGAATTTTCTTAAGAGTTTGGACAGGAATTTGGGAGTGAGGAGGGGTGATTTTAGGTGTGGTATTTATAGGAAAAATTAGGGTTTAGGGTAATGAAAAGGTGTATTAAAATTTTGTATTAAAATGGATTAAATATGTGTTTTAATTTGCTTTGTAAATGTGCAGGGAATTTAAATAATACAGGGGTTATTAGGGGAGTTCAAAGGTCGCAACAGGTAAAGAAAATTAGGGTTTCGACTGAGTTGGACCGGCGGCGCCGGCCGAGTCGGGGGAGTCGCCGGCCCGAGTCGGGCCGCGTCTCCTTGCCATGTGTCCCCGTTACTTGGTCTTGACTCGTGAACCCGTTTGTTTATTCTGTAACTTACCCTATTATGTGTAGTGCACGTATAGACTCTTGGGCTTCTAAAATATTAAAAGAATTTTAAATAAAAAATAATTGTAGCTGATGGGATTTGAACTCTGGTGCTTTGGTTCAGCAGTGCAAGAACTTACCAATGAGCTACAAGCTCCTTCTTACTGTTCAAAAGTAAATCGAATACTTATAGTACTCACAGGAAATGTAAATACCCCAAGTATTCATTAACTTTTAATCAAATTTATGTACACAAGCATTGGAATTGTTACAGTCTACCCTTCTTACAAAAATTTCGTCCTCGAAATTTACAATTTATTTTAAGAACTAGTTTACAAATAAGTGGGGATATCTTGCACGCATCTCATTTTTCCTTTCCCATGTCGATTCTCCTGGAGTATCTTTTCTCTACATCACTCAAACCAAGTTGACTTCCTTGTTCCGAAGTGGCTTCACTTTTCTGTCCAGGATCTTCACAGGTTGTTGCTCACAAGATAAGTCGGGCTGTACAGTGAGTTCGGAATGATCGAGAATATGGATGAGGTCACTTACATACCTACTGAGTTGGGATATGTAGAACACATTGTGCACTCCTTCCAATGAAGGTGGAAGTGCCAAGCGATAAGCCACTTCACTGACTCGTTCGGGTATATCGAACGGTCCAATGTACCTTGGACTAGGCTTACCCCGTCTTCCAAATCGAATCACTCCGCGGTTTGGAGATATCTTCAGAAATACATGATATCCTGGCTGGAACTCCAAGTGATGGTGCTTTGCATCAGCCCAGTGCTTCTGTCGATCTTGGGCTATGCGCATTCTTTCCCTAATAGTACGAACCACATCAACAGTTGCTACTATCATCTTAGGTCCAAGAAGTTTCTTATCACCGATGTCATCCCAACTTATTGGCGATTGACACTTCCTTCCATAAAGTGCTGCAAAAGGTGCCATTCCGATACTTGCTTGGTAGCTGTTGTTGTATGAAAACTCCATAAGATGCAGGTGATCTTCTCACGATCCTCCGAAGTCTGACATACACGCTTTGAGCATATCTTCCAAGATCTGAATAGTTCGCTCATACTGACCATCTGTTTGTGGATGATAAGCTGTGCTGAAGTTCAGACTTGTTCCCAAGCTCGCTTGCAGGCTTTTCCAAAATTGTGATCAAAATCTTGTGTCACGATCGGAGACAATGCAGAATGGTACTCCATGAAGTCTCACAATTTCCTCCATGTACTTCTTTGCAAATGTCTAAGTAGATTGGCCAACCCGAAATGGGATGAAGTGAGCCGACTTTGTGAGCGATCCATAATGACCCATACCGCATCGTTACCCTTTGTGCTGTGAAAAAGCGCAGTCATAAAATCCATTGTGATGTGTTGCCACTTCCATTCTGGGATAGGTAACGGTTGAAGTAATCCAGCTGTCCTGTGATATTCAGCCTTTACTTGCTGACACACCAAGCATTTAGCGACGCTTCTGGCTACTTCACGCTTCATTCCATGCCACCAGTAATTCTGACGTAGATTTTTGTACATCTTTGTACCTCCAGGGTGTACTGAGTAGGGAGAGCTGTGAGCGTCTTTCATTAACTCTTCCTGAACAGAACCTTACATAATCTGTTGCCGTATCTTAAAGATCCGTCTTCATGAATGATGAAGTCTGTTCTGAGTCCATTCTCTACTTGTTCTATGATCTTTTGCAACTTAGCATCACTTGCTTGAGCTGCTTTGATCTGATTGACAATGGTACATTGAACTTGTAAATTCATCAAACTTGAAGCGTTACCTGGCATGATCACTTCAATCTCCATCTTATGCAAGTCTTGTTGAAACTTCTACTGAGAGGTGAGATTCATTGCTAATGGTTGGCGACTAAGGGCATCAGGTACTACATTCACCTTCCCTAGGTGATATTGTAGGTTGATGTCAAAATCCGCCATGAGTTCTAACCATCGTCTCGTCTCTACCGCATATTAAGCTCCTTCTGAGTAAACACATATTTTAGAATCTTGTGATCTGTGTATATGTTCACTCATTCACCAAGAAGATAATGACGCCAAATCTTAAGAGCAAAGATTATGGCTGCCAATTCCAAATCATATGTCGGATAATTGCGCTCATGAATCTTCAGCTGTCATGAAGCACAAGCCACAACCTTACCGTGCTGATGTAGAACACATCCTAATCCCTTACCAGATGCATTACAATGCACTTCTAAACCTCCAGATTGGTCCGGTATAACGAGAATAGGCACTGATGTCAACCTTGACTTGAGTTCTACGAAAGCTTGTTCGCATGCTTCTGACCACATGAATTCTTCATCTTTACATGTGAGCTTGGTCAGGGATGTTGCTATCTTAGAAAAGCCTTCAATGAACCTTCGGTAATATCCAGCTAGACCCAAGAAATTTTGAATGTCCTTCACCGACTTTGGTGTCGGCTATTCGCTTACTGCTGAAACTTTCGCTAGATCCACCGAGATTCCTTCGCCTGATACAATATGTCCGAGAAAACCAACTTGATCTATCCAAAACTCTTACTTGCTGTACTTGGCATATAATTGATATTGTCATAAAGTTTCCAAGACAATTCGTAGGTGCTCGGCATGCTCTTTCCGACACTTAGAATACACCAGGATGTCGTCGATGAAGATGACAACAAACCTGTCTAAGTACTCCCGAAAAACTTGATTCATCAGGTTCATGATTATTACTGGTGCGTTGGTCATTCCAAATGGCATCACAAGAAATTCGTAATGATCATAGCGAGTTCTGAATGATGTTTAATGAATATTAGCTTCCTTGACCTTCACCTGAACGAAGATCTAATTTGGAGAAAACACAAGAATCACTTAGCCGATCGAATAAATCGTCAATACGCGATAGCGGATACTTTTTCTTTATCATTACTTCATTCAAGGCTCTATAATCGATGCGCATTCTGTATGAACCTTCCTTCTTCTTCACAAGCTGTACTGGTGATCCCCAACTTGAAGTGTTGGGATAAATCCATCCTTTCGCCAATAATTCGTCCAACTGAGTTCGGACTTCTTTCAAACCTTTCGGACTTAATCGATAAGGTGCTTTGATCACCGGTTGTGCTCCTGGTACTAAAACAATGCTGAATTCAAGAGCTCGATCGGGAAGCAAACCTGATATATCGTCAGGAAACACATCGTCGAACTCTCGAACTATTTCTGGCTTTGATCCCTCCTCCACTTGAATTGCTGCTATCACTGCCTTCTTTGGTTTTGCCTTGTAAGTACTTGGCTCCAGGGTACGGTCTCCACTTTTGAAATAGAAGCCCGGATGCTCTGGAATCTCGAATACTACCCTCCTTTGACGACAGTCAATGGTAGCATAAAATGTTCCGAGCCAATCCATACCCAGAACCACATCAAAGTTCGGTATGTCCAGCACCTTGAAGTCTGCATAGAATTCTCTGCTGCAAACGACTACTGAACACAAGCTGTATCCTATTGTTTCCTTTAGAACGCCATTTCCTGAACTGACATTCTAACTGGATACGAGTGGTGTGACTGTAATCGCATGTGTTTGGATGAACCGTTGCGACATAAAGCAATGAGATGCTCCAGTATCGAATAGTGCTAGTGTAGGAAGTGAGGCTACTATGATTGTACCTAAGGTATGTGGGATATGTTTTAGGTATAAGGAAAAGTATGTAGGTAGGTGTTAAGACTGAAAGAAAAAACTTGAGAAGAAAGGGTTACCAGTGATGACTTAGCCAGCGGCCTCAGCTTCTTCCACGGTCATCGTGAAAGTCTATCGCCGTGGTACATTCCTCCTTGCTGGAGGAGCATTCCTCTGAATGTTCCGTTGAGCTTGATGGAACTGACGAGGAGGAGGTGCAGTCGGTGGTCCTCTAGGTGGTGGAGCTGGGAGAGCGAGTCTTAGAGCAAGTGCCTGAAGGGCTGGTCTCTGCTAGTAAGTGATTGTTGGCCTGGGTGCAACAATTGGGTTGTGTCTTCAGGGACAAGACCCAATATCATGAGTAGCTGAGCCATAGACTAAGCAAAGACGGTTGGCTCGCCTGCAGTCTTTCGCCAAGTGTCCATCTCTCTTGCAGTAGGTACAAAAGGGCGGGCCGGACCGGTTGATTGGTACTCCCGGTCTCCTTGGCACAAATGGTGGCCTTGATGAGGCTCCTCCTGCCATCTGGTTGGCAGGGCGCTTAACTCCAGCAGCTTGAGATCTGCCCCTCATCTTTACCACTGCCTCATAACGGCGGGCAGCTTTCAGAATCGATTCATGAGTCGGAAAATCTCCTGTGGCTAATGCAGCCTGGATCTTCGAATCTAACCCTTGTTGAAATCGACGGGCTCTGATCCCATCCGTTGGTATCAGGTGTGATGCAAATCTATTAAAATATTGTGTTAGCTGTGTAGTATGTGATTTATTGAAAAATCGAATTATTGAAATATATCTTACTGGCTGAGCATGGTGAACTCAGCATCGTATTCATCCACTGATTTGGTCCACATCGAACCCTGTTGTAAGTGAATGAACTGTTGTTCCATGTCGAACCTGGCAGTCTCTTGGAAGTACTTTGCGTCGAACATGTAGCGGAAAGTCTTCCATTCGATAGGTTGATCAAGACGGCTTTCTTCCGCCTTCCACCAGACCCGTGCATTGTCCATGAGCTGCAGCTTCGCAACACGAACCCAAGCTATCTTTGGCACTTGTGCCGCTGCCAGATCATCTTCGATGCTTTGAGCACATTCCTCCGCTTCCAGAGGGCTCTCTTTTCCTGAGAATTGTTTGGGGTGCAAAGACCTGAATTGCTTCACCCCTGGTGCTTCTGCCTCTGGTCGGTTCATCAAGATAGCAGTATGCTGCTGCTGTTGTCCTTCCAGGAGGCTGCGGATCGCCTCAAGCAGAACCATCTGCTCGTTGATCAGAGCAGCGATGGAAGGTGTGAGTGGTAGTGGTGGGGGAATGTTGTTGACATTCGTGCTGGTGTTGTTTGGGGAATCCATAATCTTGAAAGAAAAATTTGGGTTAGGACAGATTCAAAATATATGAAATGATAAGATTCAAGAAATGTGAATTGTAAAGAATGTTTTCAATTACTGGTTCTTGTGTTATATTGTTTAGGTTGTCCATACAGTGCTGAACTGCATGGTAGGGTTCCATACAGCTCTGACCTGCATGGGCTACCAACAAAACCTGTCACGCCCCGCTTCCCAGTATACGGGCAGAGGACGCGACGATGCATCTACGTATTTACTCTGAAGTAAACACGCTGAGCGTATCTAATCAATATAAATAAAATGCACAAGAGACAAAGAAAAAAGATATAATTGAACAACAACTTTATTTATTAACATTCTTTTTATAATACATCTGAAAAGGAAATACATGGAATGAAAAGCAAAGCCTAAACAGTGGCATAACAGAAATGGAAAATACTGAAATGAAATGTACAAGTAACTAGAGCTCCGGGTCGAAAGCTAGCTGGTCCAAATCCTCGCTGGTGGGCTCGATCTCTGCTAAACATCTTGAATCACTCTCAAATGATGCAGACAAGTTCGGATCGTGGATCTAACAAAAAAAATACATAACGATACAAGTTTAGATTAAAACTGCTAGTAATAAAATGTTATTCGAATAACTTACATGATCTGTGACCCAATCACAAAAATTATCCTGATGATATTTTTCCAATTGTTCTTCATTCCAATCAGGATGCCCCTCACGTACCTCGTTAAAATGAATTCTGTTTTCGATAAATAATGGTGACATTAATATTATATCATTTCATACACATACAAACACAGATATAACAATTAATCCAAAAAAACTTACTCTCTAATTTGTTCAAGACATGCGCAATTAAGCAAGATAAACCGGTATATCTTGTTGATAAACGTAGTGTCTACCCTCTTATACTCGGCTTTACCATATGGTCCATCTTGAATTTTTCGTGGTCGGTTAAGCCTTGTCTCAATGTTCTCGTCTATATAGCGGGAACAAAATGTGGTTGCTTCATCAAGAAGATAACCTTGCATGATAGAACCCTCTGGTCGATTTTTATTGCGTATATACTTCTTAAGAGTGTAGAGATACCTAATGAAAATATGTCGAATAAATAAATACGGGCATACAGGACAACAATAAATTTATAAATTGCGCGAAACGAAAAATTACACGTACCTCTCGACGGGATACATCCATCGATATTGTACCGGTCCGGCTAATTTCGCCTCAGTTGCAAGATGAACCGTCAAGTGTATTATGATATCGAAGAATGACGGTGGGAAAATACGCTCAAACTTGCAAAGTATCAACGCAATAGAATTTTCTAGTTTATCCAGCGTCACAACCTCCAGTGTTTTAGCACACAACTCCCTGAAAAAACAATATAGGTCGTTGATTACTACCAACCGAGTCGGGGAGAGAAGTCCTGAGAGCTAAGGGAAGAAGGTGCTCCAAGATAACATGGTGATCATGATTTTTCAGCCCATCGATCTTGCCCTTCACAATTTTTATTTTCTTGCTGAATGATCCTGAGAAACCTGTGGGGACTTTCAAATCATGCAACACCTGCAGGAATCTTTTCTTCTCCGGTTGTGACATATGATAAGCGGCATTGGGAAGTACAAACTTGCCCGGTTTACCCGCTACCGGTCTAGGGTGCAATTCACTTCTTATTCCCCACTCTTGTAGATCCATCCGAGCATTCATGTTGTCTTTAGATTTCCCGTCTTTACAAAGAAGCAAGTTAAGTATGTGCTCTGATACTCCCTTCTCTATATGCATGACGTCCAGACAATGACGCACTGAATTTGTAGACCAGTACGGAAGCACGAAGAAAATGCTTAACTTGTTCCAATATGGTGGTTTGACCTGTTTCGTTGGATCCATCTCGAAGGTCACGTTATTGTAACCATCCCATTTAGCAGTCACGTCCTCTCCGGACAATGGGGATGGAGGTCCAAGAAGCTCCTGATGACCATCAAAGTGAACCGTGTCTAACCTATAGGGGTGGTCTGGAGGCAGGAAACGTCGATGGCCGCAATAACAAACCTTCCTGCTAAAATTCAAGAATTTCGATGTTGTGTGTTCATGGTAATAAGGACATGCTTTGTGACCATGTACGGACCAACCTGATAGCATTCCATACGCAGGAAAGTCATTAATTGCCCACATTAAAGCCGCACGCAGTATGAAGGTTGTATTTGTGTTTGCATCATATGTCTCTACACCATGTCGGAGATAGACGTCGATATTGTTCCCCGGTGAGTTTGGTCTGTCGATAAGAAGAGGCATCATAAAGTATGATTGGTCCATAGCCAACCAAGACGACAGATTATAAATTATCATTACAACGGGCCATGTGCTGTGACTTCCAGCCATATGGTTGAATGGGAAGAAGCCATCAGTAGCCATTCCGAGCTGGACATTGCGAGGATCGCTACTGAATATTACGTGCCTCCTATCGAAATCCTTCCATGCCGGTGAATCTCTTGGATGGCTCATTTTTCCATCTTCACTTGGAGGAGCACGGTGATGCCAAATCATTGCCTCGGCTGTTTTCTTGCACCTGAATAGCCTCTGTAGCCTCTGTGTTATGGGAAAGTATCGTGCTATCTTCACAGGTATATCAGGCTTCTTATCAGAATCTTTCGGCTTATACCTGGCCTCTCCGCATGTTGGACACTCTTTCAAATCTGAATTCTCTTTCCAGTACAACACGCAATTTTTAGGACATACTTGAATCTTCTCGCACTTTAGACCCAAATCAGACATCATCTTCTGGGCTTCGTACCAGCTGTCGGGCACATTATTTCCCGGAGGCATAGAATCTTTCAAGAACGAAAGAAGCATTGTGAATGACTTGTTGCTCCATCCATTTAGACACTTAATCTGGAAAAGTTGGACGAACCATGAGAGGGTGGAATACTTCGCATTCTCATAAATTGGTTTCCTAGCATCATTCATGAAATTTTCATATTTATCCGCACGTGGTCCTTGACCGGAAGGAATGTCATCTTCGGTACGAATAGATTCACCTAGGGCAGCCTCTACCATATCCTCCATTTCTTCTGATGGAAATAAATTACCGCCTTCTCCTTCTGCCGCATTACCGAATTCTTCTTCTTCTCTTGCCGCATTATCGTGTTCTACTTCTTCTGCCGCAGTACTGCATTCTTCTCCTTCCCCGTGATATTTCCAAGTTGTATAAAGTCTAGTAAATCCATGTTTTACAATATGAAGCTCTGCCAATTCTACCTTCTGCCAGTACTTGTTGCCACATCTATCGCACGGACAGAGAATCTTCTCTATTATGATCTTATTATGTGCGCGTGCAAATTCAAGGAAAGCAGCAACTCCTGCGACAAACTTAGGTTGCATACGTTGTTTCCAATCCGCATACATCCAGTTCTTAACTCTGACGTACTCATGGGCCATGTTAGACTGTATAACATATAAATTGTAGGTTATGCTGACTATATTGAGAAATATAAGAACGAGATAGTTACTGACAAAGGAGAAAATCCATGTATATGCTTTGTGTGTGCGTTTGTCGTTGAAAAGAATAAATTATCGCACGTATGTTAACCGATAGACGGGGACTAAGTGGCGCTTTTAGTTTCATATATGAGTATCGATGAGAATATGAAGGTTTCATATTATCATATAGCGGTTTTAACCTGAACATCTCGAATCGCTCTCTAATTATGCGTTTGTTGTGTATTCTTGTTGTATGTGTGTGTTTCGGCTGTCGGGGGTAGGCTTCTATCCCATTAAGAATGTATAGAGCGAACACCCATCACTTGTGCTTTCAACCATTTCGAGTAAATTTCGGCAGCACCTCCCCGCTGTTCTCCGAGTACACTGTAATAGAATAGATAATCATTTCAAAGCTGTGAAACAACGTTGAAATGAACATCTAATCGATCTTTGTACACGGAGAACCAGCGGAAAGGTACCGACGAAATATCTCGAAACGGATGAAAACACAAGTGAATGAAGGCGTTTGCTTTATACATTCTTAACTTGTCCACATGGGACAAATCTATGGGTTACTATACGATTGAATTTTCTCGTCGCATAGACTATACGACGGTTGTTAGTATCGAGCTATACTGTCCGATATTTAACAACCTTCGTATGGTTCTATGTCACAACGAGCATCGCACGTATGTTAACCGATAGACGGGGACTAAGTGGCACTTTTAGTTTCATATATGAGTATCGATGAGAATATGAAGGTTTCATATTATCATATAGTGGTTTTAACCCGAACATCTCGAATCGCTCTCTAATTATGCGTTTGTTGTGTATTCTTATTGTATGTGTGTGTTCCGGCTGTTGGGGGTAGGCTTCTATCCCATTAAGAATGTATAGAGCGAACACCCATCACTTATGCTTTCAACCGTTTCGAGTAAATTTCGGCAGCACCTCCCCGCTGTTCTCCGAGTACACTGTAATAGAATAGATAATCATTTCAAAGCTGTGAAACAACGTTGAAATGAACATCTAATCGATCTTTGTACACGGAGAACCAGCGGAAAGGTACCGACGAAATATCTCGAAACGGATGAAAACATAAGTGAATGAAGGCGTTTGCTTTATACATTCTTAACTTGTCCACACGGGTCAAATCTATGGGTTACCATAAGATTGAATTTTCTCGTCGCGTAGACTATACGACGGTTGTTAGTATCGATCTATACTGTCCGATATTTAACAACCTTCGTATGGTTCTATTTCACGACGAGCATCGCACGTATATTAACCGATAAACGGGGACTAAGTGGCGCTTTTAGTTTCATATATGAGTATCGATAAGAATATGAAGGTTTCATATTATCATATAGTAGTTTTAACCCGAACATCTCGAATCGCTCTCTAATTATGCGTTTGTTGTGTATTCTTGTTGTATGTGTGTGTTCCGGCTGTCGAGGGTAGGCTTCTATCCCATTAAGAATGTATAGAGCGAACACCCATCACTTGTGCTTTCAACCGTTTCGAGTAAATTTCGGCAGCACCTCCCCGCTGTTCTCCGAGTACACTGTAATAGAATAGATAATCATTTCAAAACTGTGAAACAACGTTGAAATGAACATCTAATCTATCTTTGTACATGGAGAACCAGCGGAAAGGTACCGACGAAATATCTCGAAACGGATGAAAACACAAGTGAATGAAGGCGTTTGCTTTATACATTCTTAACTTGTCCACACGGGACAAATCTATGGGTTACCATACGATTGAATTTTCTTGTCGCGTAGACTATACGACGGTTGTTAGTATCGAGCTATACTGTCCGATATTTAACAACCTTCGTATGGTTCTATGTCACGACGAGCATCGCACGTATGTTAACCGATAGACGGGAACTAAGTGGCGCTTTTAGTTTCATATATGAGTATCGATGAGAATATGAAGGTTTCATATTATCATATAGTGGTTTTAACCCAAACATCTCGAATCGCTCTCTAATTATGCGTTTGTTGTGCATTCGTGTTGTATGTGTAACATGATTTTAAACCATTGAGATCAAAATTGATAGAACTGATCATCCTACATTGCAATAGCATTCATCAAGCAAAAACTATTATTGCAATGGCATTCATCTATAACAATCAATAATTAAAACTACAAATGTAGGATACTGATATCATAAAGCGTTATACGCAACATATGAATTCACATGACTGAAACATGCATCAAAAAAACATGTTCATCCAAAAGAAAGGCCACTGTCAATAAATATAGACAAATACGTTATAAAAACAGTAACTAATTAACAAGTTGATTAGCATCTAGATCAAGAAAATGATAGGAAAAACAATTGACTATGATCTATAATGACAAGTCTATTACCATGACTCTCGACTAACAAAGGTGGCTTTTCGTCCTCGGTAGCTTGATAATTGGGATTTCATGGCGAATAAAAATATGCATATACCGTTTGACCGGGAACTTCAATGGGAAACTCAATAAGGTCGGGTGTACTGAAGTACGCTTTGTATTTCGCTATATCAGGTGATGAAGCCCAAGCCCTAGCTAGCCCAGCCCCACCCCAACCGAACCCTATCGAAGGTAAAGAACGTCCTTACACTTTCATATTTCTATTAATGATGCAAGTCTCCACCAAGTCAAATTCTTGCAATATCATTCTTTTTAGAGTATGTCTAATTTAATAGATAGAATTTTCAAAGTTGGGCAACCAAGAAAAAGTAACAAGGGATTTTACATACATGCCAAAGCTTTGATTATTTATTTATTTATTTTCCATTTCATATTAGTACTTTTATATGTTTGATGATGGAAAGAAATACAAATTATATTAGAACATTGTACATACCTAATTTCCACTTGAAATCGGTTTTTTCTTTTATCAGTACTCGTTGACATATAGTAACAAACAATGTTTGATTAGAAGGACCCAAGATTTTCTCGATCAACAATAATTTTAGTAATCAAACTAGGCTAAAATTGCTGGAAATTCCTCTCAAGTTTGCCAAATTCAGCAAACCCCAGCCCCAACCTAACCCTAACCCCAGCCCCAGCCCAGCCCCACCCCAACCCCAACCTAACCCTAGCCTCAGCCCAGCCCTAGCCCCAGCCCAGCCCTGCCCCAACCTAACCCTAACCCCAGCCCCAGCTAAACCCCAACCCCAACCCTAAGCCAAACCCTAACCCCAGCCCAGCCCCACCCCAACCCCAACCTAACCCTAGCCTTAGCCCCATCCTAGCCCGAGCCCCAGCCCAGCCCCGCCCCAACCTAACCCTAACCCCAGCCCCAGCTAAACCCCAACCCTAAGCCAAACCCTAACCCCAGCCCCAGCCGCAGCCGAACCCCAACCCTAACCCTAACCCCAACCCCAACCCCAACCCCGACCGCAACCCCTGCCGAACCCCAACTCCAACCGCAACCCCAGCCCCAGCCATGAACCCTAGCCCTAAATAATCAAAAATTTCTTTAATTTAGTTGAAGATTTACTAACCTAAACGGCGGTGGCGACGACGAGAACGGTGGTGGCGACGATGAGAACGGTGGCGATGACGAGAACGGCGGTGGCGACGACGAGAACGGCGGGAATGATTTGGGGATTTTGTTTTGCGCGATCGAGAGAGGAAGAAAGAGATAACGGGCATAGGCGATCGATCTGTGCCCTTTATTAAATCGCTATTTAGTTGCCTGTCACGCCCCGCTTCCCAGAGTATGCAAGATTGGGCACGTGACATAGCCAACCATGCTACCTGTGGGTAGGAAGTATCCATCCACAGTCACATTACGGCTGTAGAGATATCAAGAACAAGATAAATAAACTATCTAACACATGTCCAAATCCATAATAACAAGAGTCAATGAAAAATAAGTGCGGAAGCAAATGATCCAATATAATAATAGAAAAGGTACGTCCCATAATGCGGGATCACACCTGGAATAAAATGCAATAAATGAACTAACCACTACAGAACTCACAAATCAGCCTGCTGGCTGAAGTACTCCTGCTCGGTCGTCGACAGTGGTAAAGAATCTGGGCCATGCAAAACCCAGACGTCAGTGCGTCATGTCAACCAGTAATATAATATGAACATGGTAATAAGCAATGCAGGGATGAACATGAATAAAACAATAATATAAAATAATAGTGCAGGGTAGTGTGCAGTGGGTAACTAAGCTGTTGTATCAGGTTTCTATTCTAAAGTCTTTGAAATCAATTGATGACTCGTCGATGTAACTCAATAGTATCCCGTGCATGCCCGGGACCACGGTCAAGACCCTCGGGGCTGAATCCGAGACGTGCCGCTAGGCAGTAATAGGTAACAAGATGGACGAGTGATGTCAGCATCATCACTCCCGGACTGGCCAAGCCCGTAAGACTGATCAGAACAGGTATCAAACTGTTGAGTTACAAGTCGGTTTCACCTTTGATTTCCCCATACCCCCAAGTTGTGTATGTCAGGTCAGGTATTCAGTAATCAAGAACTAATGCCAACACAGGATCAGGTAAAAGCAGGTTTGTCTGGATAGACAACAGGAATGGTCCATGAGGACCCCAAGTCAGGTTTGTTGGCATTAGGCATGAGATCAGGTAACAAGTCAGGTCATGGTACAACAGGTTGAGTTGGTAGTAAAGGGTACCATGTCCGGTGCATCGGTATGTATATATGTCATGTGTATCAAGGTCAGGTCAATATATGATGCAATCGAGGGTGCGCTCACAACAGGTATAAAATCGAATAAGGAATCACAGCAGGAAATAAAGTAAACGACAATGACAGTTCATCTAATCACAATGGTGCAATAATATGGTGCAGTTGTATTATCGTATTAACAGGTTCGAGCACCCTTGGGGTGCAATAATCACAAGGTAATGCAATATCAATATCAGAAAGTAATGAAGCTATATGTGCACGGCTATCGTCCTTTAAATAGCAAAATGATTAACTGGTAATTTTGTTATTAGGGTTACAGTGGCAAAATACGATTTAGGTGGCAGTATCATGATATATATCATATTTCGTCCAAATGAGAAAAGTAACTATATTTAGTTAATCCTTGCAAGTTTTATGAGTCAAGCACACTTAATTAGCATAACATAGCATGTAGCAAGTAATACTTGCCTCGACGGTTTCGCAAACCGGAAAACACGAACGTAGCGTCGGCGGAAAGCACGCGACGGTTGCACGGGCCACGGATCGAGTCCAAACAACGAACAGCGGGACTACACGGACCGGAGTACTTCAAGGGATAGCGAGGGTGGCAACCGCGACGGGTTCGACGGCGATGGGGCGCCGGCGAGGAACAGTGAACGCGGCAAGGGTTGGAGGTGGCTGGATCGGGGGTGTGGTGAGTAGGGGGAGGTGCTGGCCTGGTCTGGGTTGCAGGGGGGAGAGGAGGTGGTCGGCGGTGCGCCGGAGACGATGATGAGAGTCGACGGCGGCGATCTCCGGCGAACCAGAGGAGGTGCTAGGGTTCGGGCGTCGGGTTCTGTTGCAGCCTGGTGAGGGAAGGAGGAGGAAGATGAAGAGGTCGGGACGAGGGTGAAGGGAGGAAGTCGGCGTCGTCGGCGATGGGAGGCGGTGGCGACGGCAGCACAGCGGTGCAGGTGGCGGTGGCGTTGGCTGCAAGCTCTGGAAGGAGGGAGAAGAGGAGGAAGGAGGTGCGGTGTAGGCAAGGGTGATGGTGGTGGTCTCGTCGGCGCGGGGACTGCGGCGGCGACGGCACGACGAGGCTAGGGTTCGACGAGCTAGGGTTCCTCGTGGGTTTCTCGCGTTGGTTCTCTCTGCGAGAACGAGGAAGTAGGAACAGTATATTAATAGGGATAGAGGGAGAGAGAGATTCTAGGATGAGAGAGAGAGAGAGAGATTTGAGAGAGAGAGAGAGAGAGAGTAGGAGGCGGGCCCATGAGGATTTAGCCTCGTGATTGGCTGATCACGAGAACAGAAGGGATTAAAAAGGGATTTGTGAATATTTAGTTGGTTAAACATTTAACAGAAATTGATATATTATATAGTTTTAGATATTTAATTAAATTGGGATTTTGGCGCTAAATGAAACATTTCCAAACCGCGCCCGGGTTGCGCCCAAATATTTGAAATTCAAATAATAGGATTTTAAGCGAGTTCCAAATTTAAAAATGAGATGTCTTATGATTAAAATGCATGCCCCCAAGTCGAACACTTGCACGCGCGCGTAGCCATCCAAACTCGCCCGTTTCACCGAACGGGATGAAATCTCGACGCGCGGACGCTACCACGCGACTAATGGTGACGAGTAGGCCAATATGGATATTTTTAATTTCATTTTAGGTGTTAAAATTTGTTATAGGAAAAAACGACTTAGCCGGTTAAAATTTTACAACAAGAACCAAACAAGCAAGATAATTGAAATGAGCAATGTCTAACACTCAACCAGTAACAGAAATAGTATTATTGGGCTCGGGTGTTACATCATACCCAACTACAAAAAGAATTTCGTCCTCGAAATTCCAAGAATACAAGATAGCCAACTACAGGAAAAGGTGAGGAAACTTCTGCCGGATCTCGTCTTCTCGCTCCTAAGTGGATTCTCCATGCGATCGATTACCCCAAGAAACTAGCACAAGAGGGATAACCTTGTTCTTAAGAACCTTTTCTCTTCGATCCTTGATTTCAACCGGTCGATCCTCAAAAGTTAAATCCTCCCGTACAGTCAACTCCGAATGATCCAAGACGTGGGTTTCATCACGAACATACCTCCGTAGTTGAGATACATGAAACACATCGTGCACTCCTGCCAAGGACTATGGTAACGCCAAACGGTACGCTACCTCTCCCACACGCTCCAAAATCTCGAAGGGTCCAACGAATCAAGGACTAAGCTTTCCCCGACTCCCAAAGCGAATCACCCCTCTAGTCGGTGATATCTTCAAGAATACCAAATCACCCACGGCGAACTTTAGAGGTCTTCTTGACGTGTCAGCCCAACTTTTCTGTCTGTCTTGAGCTGCCTTCATATGCTTCCTGATTGTATTCACCTTCTCGACTGTCTGTACTACCAAATCTGGTCCCAGTAACCTTCGTTCACCAACATCATCCCAACAAACAGGTGAACGGCACTTACGACCATACAACGCTTCAAACGGAGCCATCTGAATAGTCGCTTGGAAGCTATTGTTGTACGAAAACTCCACCAAGTGTAGGTGATCCTCCCAAGAACCTTTAAAGTCCAACATGCAAGCTCTCAACATATCTTCAAGAGTCTGGATCGTTCTCTCCGACTGCCCATCAGTTTGAGGATGATAAGCTGTGCTAAACTTCAATCGAGTCCCCAAACTTTCTTGTAAACTCCTCCAGAAGTGTGACAAGAACCGAGTGTCCCGATCAGACACGATGCTCACCGGTACTCCATGCAATCTTACAATCTCTTGCATGTACCGCTCTGCCAAAGTCTCCGTCGATTGACCAACCCGAAAAGGAATAAAGTGAGCTGCCTTGGTCAATCGGTCGACAATCACCAATACTGCATTGTTGCCCTTTGGACTCCGCGGTAAAGCTGTCACGAAATCCATGGTTATATGTTCCCACTCCCACTGAGGAATCGGAAGTGGTTGCAACAAACCAGCAACCCTTTGGTGTTCAGCCTTGACTTGCTGACACACCAAGGACTTAGCCACGAAGCGAGAAATCTCCCGTTTCATACCTTCCCACCAGAAGTGCTGTCGAATATCTCGGTACATCTTTTTCCCTCCTGGATGTACAGAGTAAGCTGAACTGTGTGCCTCCTTCATGAGCTCTTCACGTACATCCCCCCTTGGCACACACACACGGCTACCATACCTCAACGAACCATCTTCGTGGATCAGTAAATCTGTTCGTAGTCCGGCTTCAACCTGCTCTCGAAACCTCTGCAGTCTAGGATCCTGCGATTGTGTCGCTTTAATCTTCTCAACTAAGGACGACTGTACTTGCAACTGCATCAACTGTCCCGTAGCATGTGGTAGCACAACCTCCAAGTCAAATCTCCGAAAATCCGCAATGATCTCCCTCTGTGCAGTCAATACCTGAATCGCTGGTAACCGACTAAGCGCATCCGGCACGACGTTAACCTTTCCCGGATGGTACTTAAGATCAAGGTCGTAGTCGGCCATCAGCTCCAACCATCTGCGTTGCCTCATGTTCAACTCCTTCTGAATGAACACATACTTCAAACTCTTGTGATCTGTAAAAACTTCGACTCTCTCGCCCAAAAGGTAGTGTCTCCAAATTTTCAAGGCGAAGATCACCGCCGCAAGCTCCAAGTCATGAGTCGGATAATTCTTCTCATGAGTCTTCAGTTGTCTTGATACGTAAGCTACGACCTTCCCATTCTGCATCAAAACACATCCCAATCCTTTTCCAGATGCGTCGCTGTGAATCACCAGTCCTCCTGAATTGTCTGGTACGGTCAGGATAGGGGCGGTTATCAACTTCTGCTTCCCGTCTCGAAGGCCAGTGCACATCCATCCGTCCAAATAAAAGGTACTTCCTTGCGCGTAAGCTTGGTCAACGGTTCTGCCAAACGAGCGAAGTTCTCCACAAATCTCCCGTAGTATCCGGCCAAACCAAGGAAACTTCTTATCTCAGCCACATTTCTTGGAATAGGCCAATCTCGAACCGCTGCAATCTTCTCGGGATTGACGGCGATTCCATCGCCCGACACAACATGCCCCAGAAACTTCACTTCTTCCAGCCAGAATTCGCACTTACTCATCTTCGCATACAATTTCTCCTGTCTCAGCGTCTGTAGTGCGATCTTCAAATGCTCAGCATGCTCCTCCGGACTCTTCGAGTACACCAGAATATCGTCAATGAATACCACAATAAACTGGTCCAAGAATGGTGAAAAGATTCTGTTCATCAAATCCATGAATATTGCCGGCGCATTCGTCACTCCGAAGGGCATCACCAGATACTCGAAATGTCCATATCGAGTTCGAAACGCCGTCTTGCAAATGTCTTCTGCTTTCACTCGGACCTGATGATATCCGGATCGCAAATCCAGTTTCGAGAATACTCTCGCGCCACTAAGCTGCTCAAAAGTTCTCCAATGCGAGGGATCGGGTACTTGTCCTTAATAGTCACCCGGTTTAATTCTCGATAATCAATGCACATCCTTCTCGTGCCATCCTTCTTCTTTACTAAAAGAACTGGAGCTCCCCAAGGCGAGTTGCTGCTTCGAATCCAACTCTTCTCAAGTAATTCACCAACTTGCTTCTTAACTTCTTCCAATTCCACTGGTACCATCGGATAATAAGATTTTGATACTGGCACTGCACCAGGACTAAGGTCGATCGCGAACTCCACGTCTCGCTTCGGCGGTAAGCCCGATATATCCTCAAACACACCCATAAAGTCGCGAACAACTGCCGGCTCTTCTTTACTATCAACTCCTATAGCTGCAAGAACACTGTTTGTCGGCCTAGCCCTAAACTCGACTGGCCCGACAGAACTGCTTCCTTACCGCAACTGCTGTCTACATCGTTGGCCGCGAAAGGTCCAGCGAGACTACTGAGTCTCGTCCATTCTGCTGCATGCACGTCCACGGTTGCTCCATTCTGCCTTAGTCCGATGAACTTCTCTTCCATTTCCTCCCGTGCAGTCCGCGGGAAGAATTTCTCCAGGAAACTTTTAGAGAAATCCGCCTAACTGATCGGCTTGGGCAAGCGGGTCTCCTCTACAAGCCATCACTCTCGGGCGTAATCCACTAGCTGAATGCGCACCACATCAACTCCTTTGTCCTCTGGAATCTGATCAGCAAATTCTCCGTGTCCACTAGCCACTGCTCGGCTGGCAACGGCTCCTCCAGACCAGTGAAAGTAGACGGACCCAAAAGTCTGAAATCTGCTACAGTCCCTACTCGGTCAACTGGTCTAGTTCCAACCTCGTTCACAGACTGCTGAACGATCTGCAAACCTTCCTGAAACGAGTCCGCTTGCTGCTGGATCAGCTCGGTCTGTTTCTTTGATTTCCAGCATTTCTCTTATCACTCCAAGCATGGCGGCTTCGTTCACACACCTCTGGTACGTCTTCAACTTCTTACCTGCCATCATCCTGAACTCAAAACACCCAACATTAGCATGATGATAGATTCTGAATATGGATCAAGGCTAGAACTCCAAGATACTTAAATAGAGTACCGCATTGTAACTATGCCGCGGTATCATAGCCACAATTACTTAACTCCACCCAAGTCGCCTAAGTCCTAGGGATAACAAGAAATCAGGTTTTCGAGTCGACATGCAAAGTAAGTTTGCACGTCGAAAAAGATATAATCCGGAAGAATGTGATTCAAGAATGGTAAAACGGTCAAGGTGGTAGGACATGTTTTCCTAAGCACGGGTATTCTGATTCGTGTATTGGGTACAATACCCAACTACAAAAGAATTAACCCAACTAACCTATGGCTCTGATACCAAAAGAACCATGTCACGCCCCGCTTCCCAGAGTACGCAAGATTGGGCACGTGACATAGCCAACCATGCTACCTGTGGGTAGGAAGTATCCATCCACAGTCACATTACGGCTGTAGAGATATCAAGAACAAGATAAATAAACTATCTAACACATGTCCAAATCCATAATAACAAGAGTCAATGAAAAATAAGTGCGGAAGCAAATGATCCAATATAATAATAGAAAAGGTACGTCCCATAATGCGGGATCACACCTGGAATAAAATGCAATAAATGAACTAACCACTACAGAACTCACAAATCAGCCTGCTGGCTGAAGTACTCCTGCTCGGTCGTCGACAGTGGTAAAGAATCTGGGCCATGCAAAACCCAGACGTCAGCGCGTCATGTCAACCAGTAATATAATATGAACATGGTAATAAGCAATGCAGGGATGAACATGAATAAAACAATAATATAAAATAACAGTGCAGGGTAGTGTGCAGTGGGTAACTAAGCTGTTGTATCAGGTTTCTATTCTAAAGTCTTTGAAATCAATTGATGACTCGTCGATGTAACTCAATAGTATCCCGTGCATGCCCGGGACCACGGTCAAGACCCTCGGGGCTGAATCCGAGACGTGCCGCTAGGCAGTAATAGGTAGCAGGATGGACGAGTGATGTCAGCATCATCACTCCCAGACTGGCCAAGCCCGTAAGACTGATCAGAACAGGTATCGAACTGTTGAGTTACAAGTCGGTTTCACCTTTGATTTCCCCATACCCCCAAGTTGTGTATGTCAGGTCAGGTATTCAGTAATCAAGAACTAATGCCAACACAGGATCAGGTAAAAGCAGGTTTGTCTGGATAGACAACAGGAATGGTCCATGAGGACCCCAAGTCAGGTTTGTTGGCATTAGGCATGAGATCAGGTAACAAGTCAGGTCATGGTACAACAGGTTGAGTTGGTAGTAAAGGGTACCATGTCCGGTGCATCGGTATGTATATATGTCATGTGTATCAAGGTCAGGTCAATATATGACGCAATCGAGGGTGTGCTCACAACAGGTATAAAATCGAATAAGGAATCACAGCAGGAAATAAAGTAAACGACGATGACAGTTCATCTAATCACAATGGTGCAATAATATGGTGCAGTTGTATTATCGTATTAACAGGTTCGAGCACCCTTGGGGTGCAATAATCACAAGGTAATGCAATATCAATAACAGAAAGTAATGAAGCTATATGTGCACGGCTATCGTCCTTTAAATAGCAAAATGATTAACTGGTAATTTTGTTATTAGGGTTACAGTGGCAAAATACGATTTAGGTGGCAGTATCATGATATATATCATATTTCGTCCAAATGAGGAAAGTAACTATATTTAGTTAATCCTTGCAAGTTTTATGAGTCAAGCACACTTAATTAGCATAACATAGCATGTAGCAAGTAATACTTGCCTCGACGGTTTCGCAAACCGGAAAACACGAACGTAGCGTCGGCGGAAAACACGCGACGGTTGCACGGGCCACGGATCAAGTCCAAACAACGAACAGCGGGACTACACGGACCGGAGTACTTCAAGGGATAGCGAGGGTGGCAACCGCGACGGGTTCGACGGCGATGGGGCGCCGGCGAGGAACAGTGAACGCGGCAAGGGTTGGAGGTGGCTGGATCGGGGGTGCGGTGAGTAGGGGGAGGTGCTGGCCTGGTCTTGGTTGCAGAGGGGAGAGGAGGTGGTCGGCGGTGCGCCGGAGACGATGACGAGAGTCGACGGCGGCGATCTCCGGCGAACCAGAGGAGGTGCTAGGGTTCGGGCGTCGGGTTCTGTTGCAGCCTGGCGAGGGAAGGAGGAGGAAGATGAAGAGGTTGGGACGAGGGTGAAGGGAGGAAGTCGGCGTCGTCGGCGATGGGAGGCGGTGGCGACGGCAGCACAGCGGTGCAGGTGGCGGTGGCGGTGGCGTTGGCTGCAAGCTCTGGAAGGAGGGAGAAGAGGAGGAAGGAGGTGCGGTGTAGGCAAGGGTGATGGTGGTGGTCTCGTCGGCGCGGGGACTGCGGCGGCGACGGCACGACGAGGCTAGGGTTCGACGAGCTAGGGTTCCTCGTGGGTTTCTCGCGTTGGTTCTCTCTGCGAGAACGAGGAAGTAGGAACAGTATATTAATAGGGAGAGAGAGATTCTAGGATGAGAGAGAGAGAGAGATTTGAGAGAGAGAGAGAGAGAGTAGGAGGCGGGCCCACGAGGATTTAGCCTCGTGATTGGCTGATCACGAGAACAGAAGGGATTAAAAAGGGATTTGTGAATATTTAATTGGTTAAACATTTAACAGAAATGGATATATTATATAGTTTTAGATATTTAATTAAATTGGGATTTTGGCGCTAAATGAAACATTTCCAAATCGCGCCCGGGTTGCGCCCAAATATTTGAAATTCAAATAATAGGATTTTAAGCGAGTTCCAAATTTAAAAATGAGATGTCTTATGATTAAAATGCATGCCCCCAAGTCGAACACTTGCACGCGCGCGTAGCCGTCCAAACTCGCCCGTTTCACCGAACGGGATGAAATCTCGACGCGCGGACGCTACCACGCGACTAGTGGTGACGAGTAGGCCAATATGGATATTTTTAATTTCATTTTAGGTGTTAAAATTTGTTATAGGCAAAAACGACTTAGCCGGTTAAAATTTTACAACAAGAACCAAACAAGCAAGATAATTGAAATGAGCAATGTCTAACACTCAACCAGTAACAGAAATAGTATTATTGGGCTCGGGTGTTACATTGCCCCTACAGATTTGTCCATAGGTCCTTGGTTTGCGGCTCCGTAAGGGCAAACACCAAATTAAGAATTAATATTTTTATTCTTGAACGTCTTGGCCCGTAAGGGCAACCTTCTAGCCCTACAGATTAATCCGTAGGGCCAACATAAATCTGCCCCTACGGATTTCAATATCCGTAGGGGCAACCCCCTATTTTAGTAGTGAAAGTAAGTACAAGTAGATCTAGAACTCTGTATCTTAGTGAACTACTCCAAATCGTCCTGACTGCACTCGATCTCTTGAGAGTCGGTTCCTCCTGACAACATTCAAAAGAAGAAGAAATAGGAATGTCGTTAGCAAACAATCGCTCAGTAAGTCCCAAAAGAGATATAGATCAAGTAAAAGGAATAGATCTGATAATTTATCTATTTTTGTTATACTAACGTAGTTGTTTGTAGCTTAGTTGTATCAGTGTATACGAGAGAAGTCCAACTTGCTCCGTAGACTAAGGCATACGAAGTACAAGTCCCCGTTAAACCCACGGGACAACGGCACAGATATTCAGGTTAGGTGTATTATAGTGACCGTCTCATTCCACTTCTAATACATTCTGTACCAATCTACCCCGTTAAACCCCGTAATGCATATTGTATTGATTGTAATGAGCTGTAGTATAAGCCTTGCCGAAACCATAGTATAAGTTGTTCATATAAACGGTTCGGATGTAAACGGATAGTCATGTAGTCAAGTTCAAAATATATCCATGGATCAGTCAAGTCAAGTTATGTTGCATGTTCGTATTGTTCGGTATTCATGTTCAAGTGTTCATGTTTGATACATTGGATTCATGTTGAATTAGATATATGGTTGGATTCATATTTGTATTGTATTCAGATTAGACTGAGACTCAGATTGAGTCAGACACTTAAACAGATTTGGGTCCTGGATTATGTTTAGGAGTTATCGGTAACTGCTGCACATGAACGGCAAGATTTGTGATTTTTTCCAAGCTAATTACCATTGATAACCCCGTTTTAGTTTTCTACCTTAAATAGGCAAGTACTCACTTTCTCCGGCTCCCTGAGGCTCACGAGAATCGGTCCCGCTTAAACCTATATTTACTAGAGTTCTTAATGTAAATTACTATAACTTGAGAGGGTTTTTATGAAAAATATTTTTTAGTATACTTTCAAAATAAATCTCAAGTACTTATTTATCGTATTTAGGATTTTCATGGATGTAATTTTTAAAAGTGAGGTATTCTAGTGAATAAATACCTAGCTTGAATAATACATGGTATTTTAGTGTAAAGTTGACTTGTATAGATTCTTGATGGTATTTTCATGAAACTTGAAATTCTTTTCTTTTGTTTAGAAAAATATGGAATTTATTATATATTTAAAATAGATAGTTTGATAATATTTATATATAATTATTAAAAATAAAATTCATTTATTAAATAGAAAATCGTGTTTTTCTTAAAAATTGCATTTGAAAATTCCATCGAGATCGTATGCTCCGTGAAAAGGTCTGCATCTCGCCCTACTAGTCCGATGAATATACGATAACCTGCACCAACCGAATCGGATTCCTAAAAATGGGTTATAGAGGTATAATTGCAAGGAATTTAAATAACACAATTTAAAGAATACGGTTTTTTTAATAGTTTATGGTATTTTGATGTAAAAGTCGTATTTGCTACAAAATTGTTGTTCAAGAAAATCGTGCTATATCAAGATGCGTGTTTGTGAGAGGTAGGCCATTATCTCGTGAGATTTTTCTAAAGGTAATATAAGCAAGAATGGTTAAACAATGTCATATGTAATTTCATGGTATTTAAGCGTAAAAACTTAATAAAAGTGGTTTTACATGGAACTTTAAAATGAAACTTATTTCTAAATATTAGTTAATGTTTAACAAGCAAAATGTAATGATATGATTAAGTGGTTCTTAAGAGGAAATTGAAATTTAAAAGAGAATAGTTAAAGGTCGGTATAATTCCACTTACCGACGTGATTTGAAAAAAGATCATTTTAAGTTAAGAAGAGGAGAAGAGAAGTGGGACTTACAAGCTTAGAGAAGAGATAGGAGGTTTAGGAAAAGATTAGCGGTTTTATGGAGTCGCGGGGTCGCCGAAATCGCTTCGAATCCTCACCGGAAAGTTGACATAGTGCTAACTCCACTTGTACTCTTCTTTGACTTGGAAAATTTTGAGGTTTATTTTTTGACTATAGATTTCAGAATGAGGAGGGCTAAGGTATGATGTTGTATTTATAGGGTAAAATTAGGGTTTTGAGAATTGAAGAGAGAATTAAAAATGTATTTAAACTTGGATTAATGGGATTTTAATTCCTCTGTTAATTTACAGGAAAATCAAACAGTATGGGAGTAGTGGGATAGGCCAAGGGACTGAGGTGCAGAGTTAAGGGGCATTTGCTATGGGGGGCCCGCCGGCGCCGGCCCAAGTGCCAATCTCGCCGGCCATCTGTAGGGGGTGGGGCTCTAGATCAATATCACGTGTCATAGTCTGTATAAATACCCTTTGCACATGTTTATTTTATCCGACTTTTCATTTTTACGTGTATTGCACGTGTAAACTTTTGGGCTTCCAAAAAGCTTAAAATAAAAAAATCAGTAAAAATAATATGTGGCTGGGAGGATTTAAACACAGGGGCTATGTTACAGCAGTGCAAGGCTTTAGCAATGAGCTACAAGTGCTTTCTTATTATTATCAAACAAAAATAATATTTAAAGTAAATTCTAGCTTGCAAATACTCCATTCTGTACATTAACTTTAAAATTTTTGTACAATCAAAACAGAGTCGTTACTACCTTTTTCTCAGTATTAATGGTTACATGTTCATTTCTATCTTGAATAACATCTTCTTTGACCAGGACAGATAACCCTATGTGAGGACTTTTCTGCCTTTGTTTTTCTACGCGGTTCTCTAAAATAAAGTAAATTTCAGTGCCATTTTGCATCGTAGTATTAAACTCTTGTATCATCTTATCATCAAGGACCTCTGATAATTGTCCAGGTCCAAATAGATACATGGTTTTGCAGCTTTCATAACCTATGTCATGGACCATCTTAAGAATCTTTTGATAAGAGAACTTGTGTAAAAATTCTGCATACACAACTCGTCTACCCCGTTCTAGATTAATTTTCCTATATATATGAAAATTTACTTTAATTTCAGGCTAAGACATCTATGAAAATACATAAATTTTTAATAATAGGAACATCTCAAGTATACAAAAGATATATCAATAAAATAATTGAAATAACAATAAGATGGATTCATATATCCAAGTAATGCATGTGAACCATTGACTCCTGCCTCCAAGATCACTGCTATAACAAGAGTTAAACAATGCATCTTGACAACAAAAAGATGGTAAATATGGAGTTAGGGTTTCAATGTTAAAAAACTAACCTTGATTGCGAAAATTGATTATCTTTATGCTGTGTTCCTCCAGATCGCCGACTAAACAATTTCTCGCATGCTTCACTTTGCAAGATCTCCTCACTTCAAAGAAGTCGACTTCGAAAGCTCGCAAATCAAAGTCGAAAGCGCCCAAATCGACGTCCAAATCCCTTTTCGATTTCTTCAGCTGAAAACCTTTTTCCCTTTTCTGTTTATTTAGATGAGAACCCCTTTTGAAAATATATGGAATGAATAAGGATATTTCGGTCATTTGATAAGCAACTTAACGGGAGGGGGTCACAGGGGGTCGGGAGTAACAGAGTGAAAACCTTGGGGGGAGCTATGATGGGAAAAAACCTTAGGGTGGCGGTGGAAACATATGCCAAACTACATAATGGTTTTGGTAAAATTTCCCAAAAAAACAATAGAGGGAATGTTTATTATTTGGAGATATTTATTCAGTATCAATAATTTGGTTTTGGTTTTAGGCTAAATTTTAAATTTTCTAACTATATGTTACTTGCATTTTGCACGTGTGATGCACGTTTTATCAATAGAAGGTTAATACTTATATAAATCTGAATGAACTATGTAGCCTTATCATATTCAGAGCGAAAAAATTTTCTTGTGCCCATGGATAAATATAAAATAGGGTTCTTTTGGTTTAAAATTATCTTGAATGTTAATAAGTGAAGAAAATAATCATTTTAGTAACTTGGATCAAGAGTATTCTAAAATATATTATAATATGTTATTTACCATATTTAAGTAAAAGAAAGTAGTTATAAGTAAATAAAAGTAGAATTTGAAAAATGATAAAATTAAAATAAATTCTAGAAAGTTTTTTTTTGTCTTAAGTTTGAGCATGATGTAAATTGAATTTGGAATTCAAATTAATTTTTAGAAAGTTCTTTTTTGTCTCATGTTTTAGAGAATGTGGAGTGAAATTGAAATTTAAATTAATAAAGTAATTAATTATTTTTGTGTTTTTCTTTGATGATGTGGAGTCTTCAAGAGTTGAAATTTTTTCTTCTTTTTCTTTGTTTTTCAAAAAATGAAGAAGGTGGACTCTAGCCAATGTCATTTGCATTATATATAGTACTAGAATTTGTGCACGTGTGTTGCACGTGTTATTTAAAAATTAATTATTTTTTTGGGAGGAGAGAGAGACGTGGAGGGTTCTAATAATTAAAATATTAATTATTTTTTAGGAGAAGAGAGACAGAGATGTGGAGGGTTCTAGTATTTTTTTGGAGGAGAGAGGGAGATGTAGAGGGTTCTAGTATTTTTTGAGAGGAGAGAGTGAGAGAGAGATATAGAGGGTTCTACATATAAACCATTAATTTTGTTTGGTGTGAGAGAGAGATATATATGATGTGGATGGCCTAAGAATTATGGATTTTTCTCCTTTTTTCTTTTCATTTGAATTTAACATTTCACAAGTGAAAATGAAAATTTATTAATAATAAGGGTATCTGTGTAAATTTTCATTTAAAGGAGGATTTATGTGTAAATTTATAAATAATGAGGATGTATGTGTAAACTTTCACTTGAAAGCATTATTATTTTTGTCTTTTTCTTAGGTGAGGTAAAGGCCTTGGGAGGTGAGTTTTTTTCCTCTCTTTTTTCTTTAAATTTAAAAAAAAAGATAAAAGAACTTTCAATTTTTTGGTTTTGTCTTTTTCTTTGAAGTTGATGATGTGGAGACTTGAGAAGTGAGAATTTTTCTCTTTTTTTCTAGAAAAAAGGAGAGGAATGGATATCTAACGAAAAGATATTTGCATTATATATAGAAGAGAAGATAAATAAGCGAAAATAAATATCAAAATTTTAATAGGTTGCAAATAAATAAGGCGACTTTCAACACTTTTTATCTAGGTTATGGATTTTTTTTTAATTAAAGGCCTCCCAAACCTTTGCTAATCTCTACCATTATAACTACAATTCTTAAGGTAGTTGCGATTAGAATTTCAAATTAAAAGAATATGCAACATATGGATGACATATGGAATTTTAATAAAATCTGAATTTTTTTTTTTGAGAAAATAGAATCAGGAGCTGCATGGATTAAGCAAATTAGGTTTAAAACAAAAAATAGGAAAAAGGTAAAAAAGATTAATACAGATTTTTAAAAATATTTAGTTAAGATAATAGATTCTTTATCCTTATTTTACTTTACTCGTGTGTATACACGGGTGCAGCATACTAGTGATTAATAACACCCAAACTTGGCAATTACTTATTAACCCTAAAAAAATATAAGTTTCTCTTAAAAGGCCCCGAACATCTAGAGAGAGAAAAAATCTCTTTTTGAATATTCCTTTAACACCATGCAGGGAACCTTGTTTTCAAACTACCCCTTGTAGTTTTGGCACATGATTCATGTTGTTCTATTGTCTCAAAACCGAGCCAAAAGCTGAGATCGAGATGGTAGGAATGGATATGGTTCGTTAATATGCAAGTTACGGTGTTATTATCACACTATGTATGCAGAGAAACTGTTCCAACTGTCCACAAACAAGGGTAAAACCATGCCGGGTTGGATGGAGTTTTGACAATTTTTATACTCCCAGCCAAAAATTTAAAACCTCAGCCCAAAGTGTGTCCGAACCCGGGTTTACAATATCTTATTTCCAAACCCGTAAATTTGGGTTTGGATAGGTTTGGATGGATTTCCGATTCAGACAGGTGGGTCCGTTCCATTGCTAAAAATTATAATACTAGAGGTGAGCTCTACCAAAAATGTCTCTGCATAATTTATACTAGGACAAAACAAAACTATATGCACTATATATCATCGATTTATAAATTGCACTTATAACAAGACCAACTAAAATCACACGATTAATTGTAATAAATACATTACGATATTTAGAATTATAAATGAGTGATATATCAAGGCACTGATATAAGAAAAGATTTAGTTCGGGTCCGTTATAGAGTTTGTTCGAACAGGTTTTACACTAAACCCACACCCGATCTAAAATTTTTGTATCCAACCTTTATCAGGTCCGGACATGTTAAAAAAGAAGGGAAAAAACCCAGAAAATATTGTGCTGGGTCAGGTTGGGTCAAACTTGCCCCACTTCAATCCCTGTCTACAAAGGGCGGTGCCCTTTTATCCTTTAACCCTGTAAATTGAAAGCCCGCGTACTGCTGCACGGGTCGATACGCACAGCGCCTAACATCCATCTCCTAGCATCCATCGTTTACGGTTAGAACTACTGAGGTATCTAATCCCATTTGCTTCCCTAGCTTTCGCCTCTCAGTGTCAGTGTCAGTGTCAGTGTCAGCCAGTAGAGTGCTTTCGCCATTGGTGTTCTTTTCGATCGCTAAAGAAGCTAGAGCAAGGCCTAATTGAAAATGAATCCAATTATTGATTGTGTCATAAAGACCCTTATGACCACATCCTAATCGAACCCCTGGAGGAGTATGTGCTTCTAAAAGATCTTTGCATACTGTGTTCAATTCCGAAGATAGTTCTATACATATGACCAGCAACGAGAATAATAAATGCAATAGCTAAATGATGATGAGCAACATCGGTCAGCTATAAGCTTTGCGTTTGTTGGTGGAATCCCCAAGAATCAAATAAAGCATGATCACTTACATAATCTCATAGAATATTATTGTTCAATTTGCATGTACATAAATAAGACATGTGAGACATACATGACAGGTAGACCGTGGCCCCCATGACTGCAGTCACACAATCCAGCTCTAGGAGTGGATCTCGTCCCAACCTAAACCAAGGACGCCTCTCAAACTTTTTAGTCTCTTTGGAGCTGTTGTGCCACTGTAGCCGCATATGACTCATCTCTTTTTCACAATATCATGCTTCAGAACTTTTTCTTCTTTAATCATGGTTCGCTCGAAGCAATATGTACTTCTGACATTTTTAAGTTTAATTCTCTTCATATATCAAAGATGACCTTTTCGCATACATGCGGCCTTTGAACAAAAATATCAAATAATACATAAACATGGGGGGTAATCATATGAAGAAACTTCTTGACGAGGTATAGCTTCTTCTGAAAAATGTTCAAAGGGTTGAAATTTCATTATAGGCAACTTTCAGAGCTTCACGTTCAAAATTAGGGCCCCTGCATTTTATTGTTATCAATTTTGGACTTTTATATTAGAGGCCCAAGATACCTGAAAATATAGAAAAAAATGAAGTAAAGCGACATGGTAAAACTTTGGGAAATATATCAAATCGAAGAATTAATCAATACATCATTATATGAAATCGAAGAATTGATTAGACCCCACATGTTATCAAATTTCCAAAAAAAAATAAATAAATTACCTTGTACATATTTTTTCTACTTGAAATCCAATGGTTAACCAAGTGCATTTTCTTGTATGTATTCAAATAAAAAGGTATGAGCTTTAGCTTGAGAGACTCACCTAGAGAAATTTTGAAGCTGTATGGGGGCTACATCTCTAAAACAATAACTGCACAAATTGAAGAGAACATCAAATTAGCTAATTTAATATATAACTTCTTTTTTCTTCAAAAGCTATTAAATCTGAGATGGAACATGAACTTACAATCTGAATCAGTCTTCACCCATTTACGGCCATCATCCTCTTTCTCCTGCTCCTTCTCCTTGTATTCCAATTTCCACGTCGATGATTTCGTCTCCAAATACCTTTTCGCCGATCTCGCAGTAGAACTTTGAGGGTAT
The DNA here is from genome assembly GCA_030015575.1 of Agapanthus africanus. Lineage (NCBI taxonomy): Eukaryota > Viridiplantae > Streptophyta > Magnoliopsida > Asparagales > Amaryllidaceae > Agapanthus > Agapanthus africanus. The sequence goes on from CM057340.1 coordinate 800,021,463, forward strand.
GTTTTCTTATGAATCAAAACCCTCATTAACTATATAAATAGAAAGGAAAAGGTTAGCATATCTAAGTTTTACTTTAGGAGTTGGAAATGAAAGGCCAAACTACTCTCAACAACCCTTAATCATCTCTGTGTATCAATTAAAACTACCTTAAAGTTTTTTCCCCCTTTAAAGTTGCATCAACCTCCCTAAAGTACTAAATTTAAGGGTATTCTAATGAAATTAAATTCCCTCAAAACCAAAATTAAAGGGAGTTTACTGGAATAAAAAACTTTCAAGTAGGTGAAAAACAACGATAATTAAGGATAGTTCAGTGTAAATTAGCCTAAATGTAAATGTTTCAACTATGATTATACCTTCTCCATCTTTGTCTCTGAAAGTTGATCTCTTAAGCTTGGAGCCGGCGCAAAACCACTCGAACAAACAAACACCCTTTTAAGTAGAAAGGAGAACAATTTTTTCCGAATTGTATTGTGTTTATCTGCCAATATATCTCTGGCTTTACTCAATATGATTTTGCTGTTAGGTGATAATTCACCGATATCCTCTTCTCTGCGATCAACCTCCAAGCTCGAAGGGCAATTTAGAAATCTATTCAATGGGAGGTTTGTTGCGGATCCATCAGTGCTTTGTTTGGGCTTATGAGAAAGTAATTCCGTAAGTTCTTTTTGTAATTTGACCACTTCTTCAATCGAGAAGTCTAAAGGATCATCTTGTGATGAATTCGAAATTTCTTCAGTAGAGTAATCATGTACCGATCTTTCTGTGTCTTCTTTATCATTCAGGTCTCTCTCTCTCTCTCTCTCTCTCTCTCTCTCTCATAGTAGCAAGCGATCGACATCACATCACCATTCTCACATGTTTCTCTCTCTATCTCTCACTATATATACACACACGGTTTCTAATACACAATATGATGGGGCGGGACAGGATCCCCACAGGGAATTGGGTTCTCTGGTGGGACGGAGGCGGGTTATATTTTCCCCGCCCCGTCAGGGCATGGGACGGGGCCGGGGACGGGGATTGGATTGGCAATCCCCGGCCCCACCCTGTCCCATTGCCATTCCTACTTTCCACAGATAAATATAATGCACACATTAATCTCCTCAAAGCAAGCAGAATGTTCCTACACTGATTCTTTCATATTCTAGTTGATCACAGTCGAAATCTGTGTCTTTGAAATTGGGCAACATTCAAAAACAGAAAAATAAATTACATGAAAGAAAACAACCCTTCACACTAACCAAGTTTAAAACCCTTTTTCAAATCTAAATAAGAGATAATATGCCTAAATTTAGCACTGAGCAATTGAAGTTTTTTAGTTTCTATGCAGCCATCAATCTAGAGTAAATATTAACAAGAAAAATAAAACTTACATCAGCCATATAAAAGGAGGGGAAAGGGAAAACCAAATCATAGAACCATGAAGAAACAGAGAACAAAAACCAAATCCTAGGATTTATAGAGAACTTACGACAATGAGCAGGAACCAGCATCAAATCTCTTCTTTTCTTGATTACCACTAAACTTATTCTGTACCCAGCTCAATATCTAGAATCACAAAGATTCACAAAAACAATCAAGAATGAATAATTAAGGACAAGAGAAAAGTAATGAAAATGTAATCCTTAGATACCCTCATATTTGCCACTAGATTTGTAAGTTTTGTCCGTGTGTAGTATATGAGAGAGGCCGGAGTGAGTGAGTGAGTGAGAGAAACTAACCTTGAAGCCTTTTGAGATCCAAAGAGAGGGGTTTTGCAAATTAGAAGAAAGGAGCAGCAAGTACTAATCAGGATCCTAGCCAATGGGGTGTGTAAATTGGAAGGGTTAAATACCGCAAGGAAAATGGTAAAGTGCTACTATTTCATTGGTGGCCTGCCTACAACTGCTATTAGTTATATCATGCACAATTTCCTCTTGCCAAGACACAGTTCGTCATTTCAGCCTATAAAGTTTTATTAATGAGGCATGGAAACAAGTGTACAAACAAACTTCCCTCGGCCCTTATCACAAATTCATATTTTTTTTACATGTAATCACAGGTAATTTAAAATGGTATGAAGTAACTCAATAGGTTTAAATCCCATTGGGCACGTATTTAATGGTTGCGGAAAATTTACAGCTGCGTAAAGTTCAAAATTGAGTATATAAAAATAAGTGTCGGCCTGCAGCAGGCGACCGCAGCCCGATTAAGCTCTTACTTTATACCAAAATATCAGGATTGGCTAAATCAATCATTTTTCCCATACATTATATTAAGTTTATTTTGATAAATTAACAAGTATCCAAGTTAGTTCTCGCCATCGATGTTAGCTTAGATCCACCATCATGTTAATTCCACTAACTCATTCACTCACTCTCTCTTCCTGCTGCCTTTATCATTCTTTGTCACACGTGTTCAAACCATCTTAGTTGATTCTTTCTTATATTATCCTTAATCGTTCAAAATTATTACCGATTTCAACATACTCCTATTCTGATGTTACGGAGTAAACCGCTTCCATACTCATCACTCCTTATCAAAGATGATGGGCCCTTCATTAAATCGTGAACGTTCTAGGAAACTTTCTATCTGTTGCCCATGCGTCTTAGTTGTCTGCAGCAAAAAGCTTAACAATCACCTAATAATGGCCTACTCTTACTATGTACAACTATTCTCTCAGTTCGGACTGAGTTGATTGTTTGAAGAATGATAAAAGCTTTTTCTTGATTTTCCTCTTGGATTTTGTAAATTGGTGCTTTCCCAAAAGAACAACAAATCAACATATAGCGCCCCTATATTTATTTTAGGGAAATCATATGACTGTTTGCATGAGCAGCATGGAGATGACCACTGCCCCATTCATTTTGATACTGGCCCGCTTTTGGTGGGGCAGCTTCTAGCATCCCCCTGTGGCTCTCTTCTCTCTTCTTTTATAATTTTTTTCCATTATCGTCTGGGACTCAAAAATACTTTTCGGAAGAAAAAAAAACTATATATGCTTGTTACAAATCGTAGATTTGAGAAAAGAGAAAAAAAATATTAACGATTAATCAAAAAGCAATGTACAATATGCCCCTCTCTCTCTCTGTACAGCTTACAAGATGAAACCTTAATATGTAATATACGTATAATACACGTAAACCCTAATACAAATAGATAAATACAAAATAATATAAAAGATATAATAAAAGCTATGCATATACAAAATAATATAAAAGATATGCATATCTTAACAACCCCTAAAACTCACGGTGGATCATAAACCGAGAGTTTGGACAAGAAATACGAAAGTTGAGTGCGTGTTTGAAGCTTCATAAAGAGATTGACCACTTGATTATTGGAATGGATATAAAGAAGTGAAATCTAATCTCGGTCATACTCTTGGCGAACTATATGACAATCCACCTCAATATGCTTAGTACGTTTATGAAAAACCAGCTTTTCAGCAATATGAACAGCACTCTTGTTGTCACAATAAAGTGGATTGCGAGAAAGAATAACGACACCCATATTAGCAAGTAAATTACGAAGCCATTTAAGCTCTACAGCGGCATCAACCATTACACGGTACTCAGCTTCAGTGCTGGAGCGAGAAACGGTATCTTAGAGTTTGCTGAGCTAGAAAATAAAAAATGTACCCAATAAGACACAGAACTTAGTAATAGATCAACGAGTATCAGGATCGATCGTCAGCCCAAGCAAGGTCAGAATCGGAATGAAACAACAGTGACCGAGTATGAGTGCCACGAAGGTATCGAAGAACCCGTATGAGAGCTGCATAGTGAACTGATGTAGGAGTACTCATAAACTAACTAAGAACATACACAACATGTGCAATGTCTGACTTGGTAAGAGAGGTAAATAAGTGCACCAATCAACTCACGATACCGAGTGGGGTTCGGTAGGGTCTCTCCATCTGCTTGACGAAACTTCCGATGAAACTCCATCGGCGTAGCTGTAGAAATACTGGCAGTAATAGTGTAATCATCAACCGTGGCTCGTGCAAGAAAATCAGAAATGTACTTCTGCTGTGACAGAAGATAACAGCGAGAAGAATAAGTAACTTCGATCCCTAAGAAATAACGTAAATATCCAAGATCCTTCATCTTAAACTGCTGTTGAAGAAGTTTCTTTAGATATGTGATAGTTGTTGTGTCATCACCAGTGATAATCATATCATCAACATAGATTAAGAGAAAAGCTCGACCTTTAGAGGGAAAGAGATAGAAGAGTGCATAATCAACAAGGCTTTCGGTGAATCCTACAGTCAGAAGGGTTTGATGAAATCGCTCAAACCAAGCATAAGGTGTCTGCTTAAGTAAAGAACACGACGCAGACGACATGCATACCCAGGGGAAGCGAAGACACCAGGAGGACGCTCCTGGTAAATTGTCTCCGAAAGATCACCGTTAAGAAAACCATTCTTAACGTCCATATGAAATATAGGCTAGCGACGGGCTGCAGCAACTGCAATGAGCGCGCAAATGGAAGTGATCTTAGCAACAGGAGCAAATGTCTTTTCATAATCACACTACTACAAATAAGGGTTGCCTCTATAGATTTATCGGTAGGGGCAACCCACTGCCCCTACGGATATATACGTAGGGGCGAAAAAAGACCCCGTAGGTGCAAAGGCCGCAGGTGCAAGTTGAGGCCCTGAACGTGCCCCTACGGACAAATTTAAGCCCCTACGGATATATCAGTAGGTGTTATAGCCCCTACGGAGTACCCCGTAGGGGTAATAAAATCATATATGTAACTTTTTTTTTTGAATATATTGTATATACCTACGGATATACCCGTAGGTCCCCTTTATATCCCTACGGATATATCCGTAGGGGATATACAGTAGTTCCTACGGTTATGTCCGTAGGGGCTTATCCCAACACCCTAGCCTGATATCAGGTGGGAAAATATCAGGAAACCTGATATTTTCCCCTACGGATAAATTCGTAGGGGATAAACACTGGCCCCTACGGACATATCCGTAGGGACAACCCCAACACCCTGCGCTGACATCAGGTGGGAAAATATCAGGTTTCCTGATAGTTTGCCCCTACGGATATATCCGTAGGGGCAACGTATGTACCTGCGGCTTAATCCGTAGGTACATATTGTCTGTGTTTTTTTTTAAAAAATGGGCTGCCAGATTTTTTGCCGCCCTGTGCACAATACTATATACATCAATCAAATCATATATTGCAGTATTCATAATCACATCTCACGCATATATATAATATACAAAAGAAACCCAAAAACTGAATATGATATAAATACAAACCAATATCAATATCGTTTCAAAATGTAGTACAATGTGATATAAATAAATACATGTTTCAAAAAATAAGAACCAAAAAGCTACCCTAGTTCGGTCCAGCTCCACCTCCGAATAACGTTCGAATAACGCGCGCCTGCTCCTCGGTAAATACACTCTCCAATGCTGCATATAAGGGAGTTTGAGCGGCATGTGGAGCTGGCGATGTGGTCTGCGCAGCCGCCGTCGAGGTAGTCGCTTGCGGAGCCGCGGCTGCGGGAGTCTGAGTGGGCGGTGGAGCTACAGGAGCTGTCTGCGGAACCGCAGCCGATGTAGTGGCTTGCGGAGCCGCAGCCGAAGGAGATGCATGTGGAGGCTCGGCCGATCTACCCTGTCGCGTCTGGACATAACGTGTGTAAGAAGCGTCTAAGAACTGTGTATTATTCGAATTCGTTTCATTATTAAGTTATTTCGAAACCCTGTTTGGATATCTAGTTTGGAAAAGCGTTGTTTATTTTAATTACATATGTATGTATGATTAATCAGACTTAAGTCTAAAACCAAATAAGCTCAACCTACGTACTAATTATGGATATGTTGATATGTATATAATATGAAATGATATTTTACTATAAAGTAGTATACATACCAGCATCTCCTTCAACTCCTGAACGGTGGCCCTCAAGCTATCCAGTTCCTGATGGACATGCCGGCCACTGGAGACGGAGGAAGTAACCGCCGGGGTGGAGTCCAACCTCATATGGGCCCTGCTAGGGCCCAATCCCCGGCCTCTCTCCCAACCTCCGTGGTGCCCTCCGTGTGCGGCGTCCAGAACTGGGGTCAGCAGCCTCGGATCGTTCTGTCCGGTAAAATCGATCCCCGAGGCCTGGGCCTGCTCAACCACCCGCTCCTACACCCACATTAAGCAGTAAAGTATAAGTATAAAATTTAAACTTGAACCTTCCAAAACTAAAATTTCAAATTTGGGTAGAAAAAATATTAACACTTACGCAGTACTCCTGGGTAGCGACGTCGGGACATCGAAGCTCGCCCGTGGCGGGATCTGTCGAGGTGCCGTGGACGGCAAGATATGCGGACAACACGCTCGGTGTACCACCTGACGCCACGGTCCGAGATGTCTGCAATATTAGAAAGTAACTCTTAATATTAGAAATATTAGAGAATAACTCTTAATATTGCAGAATATTAGAGAATAACACTTAATTTACCGATAACTCCATGGCTCGAGTAATGTTCCTCGAGCCACCTGTGTAAGTGGGGCGACCCCTCTTCGCCGACTTCCTGTTCTCCGTATTCTGAGCGGCCTGTTTCTGCACAACGCATTAACATTTAGTTTTCTAATTAAGAAACACAAAGAAATAAATTATATCATAAATAATGAATTAAATTTAAAATACATACTTGTTTGCGTTCGGAGTCGAAATAAGCGCACAATAGAGGCCATGTCTCTACGTCGACTCTCGCAAACGCCGGAGTAGATAGGAGGGCCGCTCTCTCTGCCTCGGGGGTCGCTATCCACAGGGAGTAGCAGTCGGCCTTCAGCTCATTCCTGTTGTATCGGACCTTGGCCTGCATGTTCTTCATCAGGCCATTGTACAGAGCATGAAGGTCGAGCACCCTCCCCGAGTGATCAGGGTCGGCTACAGGCTGAAAATCGTAATCCAACTGAAAATACAAAAAAAAACATTGTTATTAGATTGCAAGTGTTAATAATAAATATATTGGATAGATCAAATGAAAATATATATTAATACATACCCGAGCCTGTTCAAAGAAGAGGGCGAATGAGCGCTGGTGCTGCTCGCCCCACTCAACGTGAAGTGGATAGTTCTTCACGATCCGGCTCTCGTCCCCCAAATACCGGCCGAACCTCTCGGCATGAGGACCGGTATAGCGATAGTCAAGGGTAAAAAATAGGGGGAATGCTGCCTCCCCCCTAGCTCTATTAGGCCTCAGCCTATGGGACTGATTCGGGCCTCGAGTCCCCCTCTGGGGATGGAGAGGCCCTGCGTCTGCACGAAATATCAAGACAATCAATAATAATACAAAGTTGTATTAAGAAATCAAGGTTAAACAAAAATTCAAGTGTGATATATACCTCCGGTGAATAACGCACGAGCCTGGGCCCGAGCAGCAGCACGAGCGGGACGATAGTTCCTCCGGTGAGGAACAACCGGGGTCCCGGACCCGGACGCATCCCCTCCAACTATAAAATAAACATCGACGCTAAATCTCCATGAAGTTCATATTTATTCTATAGAGCATATGTAAAATAAATAAATATTTTAAATTTATTCATACTAACCTGCAGACGATGCGGAGGGTACGGAAGCGGCAGGAGTGGCCCCTGTGGAAGGTGTGGACGCACCACCTATAATTAGACAATTAAAAATAGATTTTATAAGTAATTGCAAAAAGAATGTGTAGATCAATAATATAACGTTCTAAATCAATATGCATGAACTATAGGACATATAAACATACCCGCAGGTGCGGTGGTGTCACCACCTACAGCTAGACAATAATAAAAATTGCTAAGTAAGAGCAAAAGGAATGTGTATATTTATGATATAGCATTCTAAATCAATATACATACACTATATGATATATGAACATACCTGGAGGAGCGGGGGTGGCCTCTGTCCCAGATGTGGACGCAGGACCAACAACTAGACAATTAAAAATAGATTTGATAAGTAATTGCAAAAAGAATGTGTAGATCAATAATATAACGTTCTAAATCAATATGCATGCACTATAGGACATATAAACATACCCGCAGGTGCGGTGATGTCACCACCTACAGCTAGACAATAATAAAAATTGCTAAGTAAGAGCAAAAGGAATGTGTATATTTATGATATAGCATTCTAAATCAATATACAAACACTATATGATATATAAACATACCTGGAGGAGCGGGGGTGGCCTCTGTCCCAGATGTGGACGCAGGACCAACAACTAGACAATCAAACATTGACAATATAAGTAATTTTGACATAAACAGGCATGAATATCTGTAATATTAAATTGAAAATGGATATGCGTGCAGTATACCTGGAGGTGTGGCAAAATCCACACGGAAGGAGGCATCCGAAGGGGTCTCCGATCTGGGTGCAAGACCGGCCCTCTGAAGCTCCCTACGGAGCTCTCCGGGCGGCAGAACCGCTCTGCCTCTGCCTCTGCCGCGGCTGGAGCTCCTGCCGCCCCTCGCTGCTCCCGACATCGTCATCCAATCTAGATAAACGGTTCGTGGACGCATTAGACAATCATTAAAAGTATTGACTATATATGATCTAGAGCGTAAAATGTGAAGTAATAATATAACATTACTGATAACCTTTTTCGTTTCGTGGGCGCATCATACATATCTACTTGGATTTCATCGTCGATGTCATTTCTAACCCACGTAACTTCATGATCGGTCGAAGACAACCCGTCCTTCGAAACAGACGGTCGGAGCACTTTAAGCCTTCTCTCTTCTTCGTCCTCATCGCTGTCCTCGTATTCTGGGACATCGTAGACATCTCTAGGTTTCCATCGGCATACAACACTCCACCCCGGATGCTTCAAACACTGTGAGTAGTATACTTGGAACGCTTGGTTCGGAAAGATAAACGGATCGTCTTGACCGTAAAATCGAAGTGTGTTCACACTGGTCAATCCATATTCATCTTTCCAAGTCCCAAGACTGCTTCTCCACCTGTCTGTATCGGTTCGCGGATCGTACCAAGTACAGTGGAATATATAAAAGGGTTCTGATCGTCCGGGATAGTGGATGCCGAGTATACAATTTAAGTACCCATAGTAAATCACACCGTCCGATCCTACCGTCGCAATACCACTATTCTGAGTGATTCTAGATGTTTCTATGTCCTTAATTTCGAATTTGTATCCAACGACACCAAATCCTTTGTAATGTGCAACCTCCATACTAGGAAATTGAGCTAAACATCTTGAATCACTCTCAAATGATGCAGACAAGTTCGGATCGTGGATCTAACAAAACAAATTTTACGATAAATACATAACGATACAAGTTTAGATTAAAACTGATAGCAATAAAATGTAATTCGAATAACTTACATGCTCTGTGACCCAATCACAAAAATTATCCTGATGGTATTTTTCCAAACGCTCTTCGTTCCAATCAGGATGCCCCTCACGTACCTCGTTAAAATGAGTTCTGTTTTCGACAAATAATTGTGACATTAATATTATGTCATTTCATACACACACAAACACAGATATAACAATTAATCCAAAAGAACTTACTCTCTAATTTGTTCAAGACATTCGCAATTAAGCAAGATAAACCGGTATATCTTGTTGATAAACATAGTGTCTACCCTCTTATACTCGGCTTTACCATATGGCCCGTCTTGAATTCTTCGAGGTCGGTTAAGCCTTGTCTCAATGTTCTCGTCCAGATAGCGGGAACAAAATGTGGTTGCTTCATCAAGAAGATAACCTTGCATGATAGAACCCTCTGGTCGATTTTTATTGCGTATATACTTCTTAAGAGTGTAAAGGTACCTAATGAGAATATGTTGAATAAATAAACACGGGCATACATGACAAAAATAAATTTATAAATTGCGCGAAACGAAAAATTACACGTACCTCTCGACGGGATACATCCATCGATATTGTACCGGTCCGGCTAACTTCGCCTCAGTTGCAAGATGAACCGTCAAGTGTATTATGATATCGAAGAATGACGGTGGGAAAATACGCTCAAACTTGCAAAGTATCAACGCAATAGAATTTTCTAGTTTATCCAGCGTCGCAACCTCCAGCGTTTTAGCACACAACTCCCTGAAAAAACAACATAGGTCGTTGATTACTAGACCAACCGAGTCGGGGAGAGAAGTCCTGAGGGCTAATGGAAGAAGGTGCTCCACGATAACATGGTGGTCATGACTTTTCAGCCCATCGATCTTGCCCTTCACAATTTTTATTTTCTTGCTGAATGATCCTGAGAAATCTGTGGGGACTTTCAAATCATGCAACACCTGCAGGAATCTTTTCTTCTCCGGTTGTGACATATGATAAGCGGCATTGGGAAGTACAAACTTGCCCGGTTTACCCGCTACCGGTTTAGGGTGCAGTTCACTTCTTATTCCCCACTCTTGTAGATCCATCCGGGCATTCATGTTGTCTTTCGATTTCCCGTCTTTACACAGAAGCAAGTTAAGTATGTGCTCTGATACTCCCTTCTCTATATGCATGACGTCCAGACAATGACGCACTGAATTTGTAGACCAGTACGGAAGCTCGAAGAAAATGCTTAACTTGTTCCAATATTGTGGTTTGACCTGTCTCGTCGGATCCATCCCGAAGGTCACGTTATTGTAACCATCCCATTTAGCAGTCACGTCCTCTCCGGACAATGGGGATGGAGGCCCAAGAAGCTCCTGATGACCATCAAAGTGAACCGTGTCTAACCTGTAGGGGTGGTCTGGAGGCAGAAAACGTCGATGGCCGCAATAACAAACCTTCCTGCTAAAATTCAAAAATTTTGATGTTGTGTGTTCATGGCAATGAGGACATGCTTTGTGACCATGTACGGACCAACCTGAAAGCATTCCATATGCAGGAAAGTCATTAATTGTCCACATTAAAGCCGCACGCAGTATGAAGGTTGTATTTGTGTTTGAATCATATGTCTCTACACCATCAATAAACAAAGTTTTCAGCTCCTCAATCAGAGGTCGGAGATAGACGTCGATATTGTTCCCCGGTGAGTTTGGTCCGTCGATAAGAAGAGGCATCATAAAGTATGATTGGTCCATAGCCAACCAAGGCGACAGATTATAAATTATCATTACAACGGGCCATGTACTGTGACTTCCAGCCATATAGTTGAATGGGCAGAAGCCATCGGCAGCCAGTCCGAGCCGGACATTGCGGGGATCGCTACTGAATATTGTGTGCCTCCTATCGAAATCCTTCCATGCCGGTGAATCTCTTGGATGGCTCATTTTTCCATTTTCGCTTGGAGGAGCACGATGATGCCAAATCATTGCCTCGGCTGTTTTCTTGCACCTGAATAGCCTCTGTAGCCTCTGTGTTATGGGAAAATATCGTGCTATCTTCACAGGTATATCAGGCTTCTTATCAGAATCTTTCGGCTTATACCTGGCCTCTCCGCATGTTGGACACTCTTTCAAATCTGAATTCTCTTTCCGGTACAACACGCAATTTTTAGGACATGCTTGAATCTTCTCGCACTTTAGACCCAAATCAGACATCATTTTCTGGGCTTCGTACCAGCTTTCGGGCACATTATTTCCCGGAGGCATAGAATCTTTCAAGAACGAAAGAAGCATTGTGAATGACTTGTTGCTCCATCCATTTAGGCACTTAATTTGGAAAAGTTGGACGAACCATGAGAGGGTGGAATACTTCGCATTCTCATAAATTGGTTTCCTAGCATCATTCATGAAATTTTCATATTTATCCGCACGCGGTCCTTGACCGGAAGGAATGTCATCTTCGGTACGAATAGATTCACCTAGGGCAGCCTCTACCATATCCTCCATTTCTTCTGATGGAAATAAATTTCCGTATCCTGCCGTATTACCGAATTCTTCTTCTTCTCCTGCCGCATTATCGTGTTCTCCTTCTTCTACCGCAGTACTGCATTCTTCTCCTTCCCCGTGATATTTCCAAATTGAATAAAGTCTAGTAAACCCATGTTTTACAATATGAAGCTCTGCCAATTCTACCTTCTGCCAGTACTTATTCCCACATCTATCGCACGGACAGAGAATCTTCTCTATTATGATCTTATTATGTGCTCGTGCAAATTCAAGGAAAGCAGCAACCCCTGCGACAAACTTAGGTTGCATACGTTGTTTCCAATCCATATACATCCAGTCCTTAACTCTGACGTACTCATGGGCCATGTTAGACTGAATAACATATAAATTGTAGGTTATGCTGACTATATTGAGAAATATAAGAACGGGATAGTTACTGACAAAGGAGAAAATCCATGTATATGCTTTGTGTGTGCGTTTGTCGTTGAAAAGAATAAATTATCGCACGTTATGTTGACCGATAGACGGGGACTAAGTGGCGCTTTTAATTAGTTTCATATATGGGTATCGATGGGAATATGAAGGTTTCATATTATCATATATTGGTTTTAACCCGAACATCTCGAGTCGCTCTCTGATTATGCGTTTGTATGTATGTGTTCCGGCTGTCGGGGGTAGGCTTCTATCCCATTAAGAATGTATAGAGCGAACGCCCATCACTTGTGCTTTCAACCGTTTCAAGTAAATTTCGGCAGCACCTCCCCGCTGTTCTCCGAGTACACTGTAATAGAATAGATAATCATTTCAAAGCTGTGAAACAACGTTGAAATGAACATCTAATCTATCTTTGTACACGGAGAACCAGCGGAAAGGTACCGACGAAATATCTCGAAACGGATGAAAACACAAGTGAATGAAGGCGTTTGCTTTATACATTCTTAATTTGTCCACACGGGACAAATCTATGGGTTACCATACGATTGAATTTTCTCGTCGCGCAGACTATACGACGGTTGTTAGTATCGAGCTATACTGTCCGATATTTAACAACCTTCGTATAGTTCTAGGTCACGACGAGCATCGCACGTATGTTAACCGATAGACGGGGACTAAGTGGCGCTTTTAGTTTCATATACGGGTATCGATGGGAATATGAAGGTTTCATATCATCATCGAGTATCATATATTGGTTTTAACCCGAACATCTCGAGTCGCTCTCTAATTATGCGTTTGTATGTATGTGTTCCGGCTGTCGAGGGTAGGCTTCTATCCCATTAAGAATGTATAGAGCGAACGCCCATCACTTGTGCTTTCAACCGTTTCGAGTAAATTTCGGCAGCACCTCCCCGCTGTTCTCCGAGTACACTGTAATAGAATAGATAATCATTTCAAAGCTGTGAAACAACGTTGAAATGAACATCTAATCTATCTTTGTACACGGAGAACCAGCGGAAAGGTACCGACGAAATATCTCGAAACGGATGAAAACACAAGTGAATGAAGGCGTTTGCTTTATACATTCTTAACTTGTCCACACGGGACAAATCTATGGGTTACCATACGATTGAATTTTCTCGTCGCGTAGACTATACGGCGGTTGTTAGTATCGAGCTATACTGTCCGATATTTAACAACTTTCGTATAATTCTAGGTCACGACGAGCATCGCACGTATGTTAACCGATAGACGGGGACTAAGTGGCGCTTTTAGTTTCATATATGGGTATCGATGGGAATATGAAGGTTTCGTATTATCATCGAGTATCATATATTGGTTTCATATTATTTATAGTTTACTTTATTTTATTTAATATATATAATTAAATATATTGATAAATAATATTTGCAACAGAGAATCAAATTACCGAAATGCCCCATTTCATCTCCAAAGCTATTTATTTCCCCCAAATTAAAACCCCTCCAAAATCCCAAAAGAACCTTATATGGATTGTATGTAAGCTGAAGTAGAGGGGAGCAACAGAGCATTCTCCATTTTATACTAACTTTCTTGATCTAGTCTTGTATGAGCCATAATCCTATATACCATCGGATCTTTTGAAATTAGATGCCTGGTGTGCGTATGCAAGCATGGACCTAGTCTGTTTTCTATTTGACATGAGGTATCCAATTCCCCCTAAATTTTAACTCGGAGAACTAATTATCTATCTATATCAAAAAATTGAAGCAGCAATTAAGCAGTGCCATTTCCTTCTCTTCTCCCAAAACCCAGCTCGCCTTCAATCTCTCCAACTCATCCTAACCCCAACCCAGCCCCAGCCGAACCCCAACCCAACACCAAACCCTAACCCGGCCTAACCCTAACTCCAACCCAGCCCCAGCCGAACCCCAACCCCAACACCAAACCCCAACCGAAACCCTAACCCTAACCCTAACCCCAACACCAGTCGTCGAACCCCAACCGCCGATCGAACCCGTACCCTAACCCTAATCCTAACCCTAACCACAACCGATACCTAATCCTAACCCTCATTGATCGCTACCCTAACATCATTATAATAATGTTTAAGTAATTACCTGTAGGCGATGACGGAGACGCAATCGGCGACGACAAGGGCGGTGGCGACAACGAGAACGGAGCACGGTGGCGACCACGAGATCACTGCGCAGGTGTGGCGACGACGATTCGGCTTGGATTCGGTGACGACGAGATCACTGCGGCGGCGGCGGCGGCGACGACGATCTCGATTTGGGAAATTTGGTTTCGCGCGAGAATAGGAAAGAGAAATAATCAGCGTAGGGATCGATCTATTAAATCCCTATTTATATCCCCCTACGGATATACCCGTAGGTGCTTGGTTTGCGCCACCGTAGGGGCAAAAAACACTTTAAGATTTAATAAATTTTAAATAAATATTGAACGACCGTAGGGGCAACCACTTTGACCTACGGATTAATCCGTAGGGCCAAACTTTTATTGCCCCTACGGATGATATTATCCGTAGGGGCAACCCCTTATTTTACTAGTGTCAATGTCATAATCCTGAGAAAACCCACGAGCCATGATTGATCTGTGATTTTGTGAAAGAAAAAGTAGTAGTAAAATAACCGCAATCAATAACGGTGTCGCGTGTAGCGAACCTTTAGTGAGTACGGGTCGTCCTCTAAAATTCATGGAATTTTATAGTTCTTACTTTAGATCGGTTGAAAGAAATAGAAAAGAGAAAATCAAGAAGATAGTTTCAAGAAAATCAAGAAAATAGTTTCAAGAAAATCAAGAAAATAGTTTTAGGATCTAATTGAATTATCAAGAAAATGGTTCAAGATCTAATTGAGTTATCCAGAAAATTTTATATGAAGAAGGCTTGTAGGATTCGATTGGATTTAGTAGCCCTGGATGACTAATAAAGATAACTGATCTTATCTATTAATAGATTTAAAACTAGATTGATGACGAAGAATGAGGATTAGGGTTCTTTAGAAGAAACTTGGGTTTCTCCTCTATTGACCCTTGTCCTTTCATTGATCTCCATTCATGTCTAACCCTTAACAAAAAGATCGTCAATCTTATCTCAAATTGTTGTCGAGATTATCAAGAAAATTGATATCGCGCCCGATAAGGATGTTGACGTTCTTTTGCTAAAGTTTATAAACTTCATAAGATTTAAAAGGAGTATAGAATTTTCTCACCCATTGATCTACCCTAAAATGGGTTGTAGAGGTATAATTGCAAGGAATTTAAATAACACAATTTAAAGAATATGGTTTTTAATAGTTTATAATATTTTGATGTAAAAGTCATATTTGCTACAAAATTATTGTTCAAGAAAATCGTGCTATGTCAAGATGCGTGTTTATGAGAGGTAGGTCATTATCTCGTAAGATTTTTCTAAAGGTAATATAAGAAAGAATGATTAAACAATGTCATGTAATTTCATGCTATTTAAGCGTAAAAACTTAATAAAAGTTGTTTTACAGGGAGTTTTAAAATGAAACTTGTTTCTAAATATTAGTTAATGTTTAACAAGCAAGATGTAATGATATGATTAAGTGGTTCTTAAGAGGAAATTGAAATTTAAAAGAGAGAAGAATTAAAGGTCGGTATAACTCCACTTACCGACGTGATTTGAAAAGAGATCATTTTAAGTTAAGAAGAGGAGAAGAGAAGTGGGACTTACAAGCTTAGAGAAGTGAGAGGAGGTTTAGGAAAAGATTAGTGGTTTCGTGGAGTCGTGGGGTCGCCGGAATCGCTTCGAATCCTCACCGGAAAATTGACCTAGTGCTAACTCCACTTGTACTCTTCTTTGACTTTGAAAATTTTGAGGATTATTTTTTACAATAGATTTCAGAAAGAGGAGGGCTAGGGTATGATGTTGTATTTATAGGGTAAAATTAGGGTTTTGAGAATTGAAAAGAGAATTAAAAATGCATTTAAACTTGGATTAATGGGATTTTAATCTCTTTGTTAATTTACAGGAAAATCAAACTGCATAGGAGTGGTGGGGTAGGCCAAGGGACTGAGGTGCAGAGTTAGGGGGCATTTCCTACGGGGAGCCCGGCGGCACCGGCCCAAGTGCCAATCTCGCCGGCCATCTGTAGGGGGTGGGGCTATGGATCGATACCACGTGTCCTAATCTATATAAATACCCTTTTGCATATGTTTATTTTATCTGATTTTTCATTTTTACGTGTATTGCACGTGTAAACTTTTGGGCTTCCAAAAAGTTTAAAATAAAAAAATCAGTAAAAATAATATGTGGCTGGGGGGATTTGAACACAGCGGCTATATTACACAGTGCAAGATTTTACCAATGAACTACATGTGCTTTCTTATTGTTTTTAAACAAAAATAATACTTAAAGTATATTCTGGCTTGCAAATACTTCATTCTGTACATTAACTTTATAATTTTGTACAATCAAAACAGAGTCGTTACAACCTCTTTCTCAGTATTAATGGTTCCATGTTCATTTCCATCTTGAATAACATTTTCTTTGACCGGGACAGATAACCCTATGTGAGGACTTTTCTGCCTTTGTTTTTCTACGCGGTTCTCCAAAATAAAGTAAATTCCAGTGCCATTTTGCATCGTAATCTTAAACTCTTGTATCATCTTATCATCAAGGACCTCTGATAACTGTCCAGGTCCAAATAGATACATGATTTTGCAGCTTTCATAACCCATGTTATGGACCATCTCAAGAATCTTTTGATAAGAGAACTTATGTAAAAATTATGCATACACAACTCGTCTATCCTGTTCTACGTTAATTTTCCTATATATATGACAAATTACTTTAATTTCAGGCTAAGACATCTATGAAAATACATAAATTTTTAATAATAGGAACATCTCAAGTATACAAAAGATATATCAATAAAATAATTGAAATGACAATAAGATGGATTCATATATCCAAGTAATGCATGTGAACCATTGACTCCTGCCTACAAGATCACTGCGATAACAAGAGTTAAACAATGCATCATGACAACAAAAAGAAGGTAAATATGAAGTTAGGGTTTCAATGTTAAAAAACTAACCTTGATTGCCAAAATCGATTATCTTTATGCTGAGTTCCTCCAGATCGCCGACTAAACAATTCCTCGCATGCTTCACTTTGCAAGATCTCCTTACTTCAAAGAAGTCGACTTCGAAAGCTCGCAAATCAAAGTCGAAAGCACCCAAATCGACGTCCAAATCCCTTTTCGCTTTCTTCAGCTGAAAACCTTTTCCCCTCTTCTATTGATTTAGATGAGAACCCTTTTTGAAAATATATGGAATGAATAAGGGTATTTCGGTCATTTGATAAGCAACTTAATGGGAGGGGGTCGCAAGGGGGTCGAGAGTAACGGAGTGAAACGTTGGGGGGAGCTGTGATGGGGAAAAAACTTAGAGTGGCGGTGGGAACATATGCCAAACCACATGATGGTTTTGGTGAAATTTCCCAAAAAAACAATAGAGGGAAAGTTTATTATTTGGAGATATTTATTCAGTATCAATAATTTGGTTTTGCTTTTAGGCTAACTTTTAAATTTTCTATCTATATGTTACTAGCATTTTGCACGTGCGATACACGTTTTATTAATAGAAGGTTAATACTTATATAAATCTGAATGAACTATGTAGCCTTATCCTATTTAGAACGAAAAAAAATTTCTTGAGCCCATGGATAAATATAAAATAGGGGTCTTTTGGTTTAAAATTATCTTGAATGTTGATAAGTGAAGAAAATAGCCATTTTAGTAACTTGGATCAAGAGTATTCTAAAATATATTATAATATGTTATTTAACATATTTAAGTAAAAGAAGATAGTTATAAGTAAATGAAAGTAGAATTTGAAAAATGATAAAATTAAAAAAACTTCTAGAAAGTTTTTTTTGTCTTAAGTTTGAGCATGATGTAAATTGAATTTGGAATTCAAACTAATTTCTAGAAAGTTCTTTTTTGTCTCAAGTTTTAGAGAATGTGGAGTTAATTTTAAATTTAAATTAATAAAGTAATTAATTATTTTTGTGTTTTTCTTTGATGATGTGGAGGCTCCAAGAATTGAAAATTTTTCTTCTTTTTCTTTGTTTTTCAAAAAATGAAGAAGGTGGACTCTAACCAATGTCATTTGCATTATATAGTAGTACTAGAATTTGTGCACGTGTGTTGCATGTGTTAATTTAAAAATTAATTATTTTTTTTGGAGGAAAGAGAGAGACGTGAAGGGTTCTAATAATTAAAATATTAATTATTTTTGTAATACCCAGTTCTTTTTGTACATCAATATCCGTATTTTTATAAAGTGTTGCTTACAAAATTTATTTATTTATATTTATAATTATTTTAATTATTTTAAAACCCCAACCTTTAAACCCACCCAAACCCTAATCCTATTTCCCTTTTATTTTCCTCTCTCCCCCAAGCCCAGCCCACTCCCTCTCTATCTCTCTTTTTATTATTTTCCAAGCCTGGCCCAAGAAACCCCGGCCCAACTTCCCCAACCCGACCCGCTTCCTTCTTCCCCACTCCCTTTTCTTCTTTTCCCGCTTCTTTTCTTTCCTCCCCACGTCGCACTCGTTCCCATGTCCCCGCTCCTCGTCGTGACCACATCCCCACTCCTTGGCCACGACCTCACGCGCGCGCTCGCTCACTCCCCTCGACCTCGTTTCCCTCTCCCCCCACACAAAGCCGAGCCCCCTCACCCTCACTACCTCCTTCATCGCCGCCGCCCCATGCCACCGCCGCCATCGTCACCATTTCCCCCCATCACATGCCCGAGCTCCCCCGCTCACCTCCCTCTCCTCCATCTCTACAACCCATCACCATCACCTCCCTCGAGCTCCTATCCCATCGCCGACAAGCCACCCTGCCTCACCACCGCAACCACCAGCTACCTCCTGACTACATAGCCGACCCCCTCGCCACCTTACCTTGCCGTCTCACCTTCAACCTCGCCTGCATCCCCGACTCCATCTACACAAACCACCACCACCATCATCATCGGCTGCAATAGTAACCCAACGCCAACTCAAGAAACCCACTGCCTCCTCTCCCGTGCACCCCGCCGAGCTCCTCCTCCATCGCCGGCGACCTCCACAACCACTACGACCTCCTCCCTTCACCACCTCAACTCCACCAAGCACCCCGGGCTCCCAGCAACCGAGCTCCTCAACCTCCCTCGGCAGCACCACCACCTTGTAGCCATGTCGTACCGTCGTCGACACGTCATCAGGCAAGTATAATGCTTGCTTCATGCTAATTTTACCTATTTCAATTCAAATTACCAATAAATTCCATATATATTTTTCGTGCGAATCGATGTAATGCAAGTGTTCGATGCAAAACCTGAATGGAAAACCCCCGTTAAATTGATGGAAACTAATCACATATGATGGCCCGAGTAATAAAGAACGCTGTGTTATGATTTGGCTGGAAAATACGGACTTTAATGACGTGATAGGTCTTTCCCATTTAGACCCGTTAAAACTGAAATTTTCCCGTACCTGAACCTTGTAAAAATCACAGTTAATTGATTTGAAATCGGAATTTTGTGTTCGAGGGCTCATATCGAAGAAGACTCAACGACCTAGAACACCATAAGAGTTTTAACCTGTTTCTATGCTAACAAGGTGACGGAAACTGGTTCGGAGTGCGGCTCTGGACTGCAGTCCAGAGCAGCACTGGCTGTCGATTCTAGTTTTGTAATACTTTCTCCCTGCTGTATGAAAATGTTATGATGCGGAACCCTATACCATAGCGAAGATAAATCTGTTAGATAACCATTGAAAGTGGTTTCATTCGTTTTTACTGTCGTTTACTATTTAAAGTATATTTTAAATCAACAGAACATTTAGCTGTCCCAAACAGGGACAGAACGTATACCTCTTCATTTTACAATGCATAACTTCCAGTACGCCATGGATATTACTGATCCGCCAATTGCATTGGGAACTTAACTGATAACCCTAAATATTATTCAACTATAGTGTCGCCTAATTATGATCCCAACTGGGAGTAAAATATGTTACGAAACGGACTTTCAATTCTGAAACGGATTTCCAGCAGTGAACACTTAAATTGAAATGGCCACAACTAGTAAACCTGAAACTTGAGGAGTGAGAATTTTTCTCCTTTTTTCGTTTTTTCTAGAAAAAAGGAGATGGATGGATATCTAATGAAAAGGTATTTGCATTATATATAGAAGAGAAGATAAATAAGCGAAAATAAATATCAAAAATTTAATAGATTGCAAATAAATAAGGCGACTTTCAACACTTTTTATCTAGGTTATGGATTTTTTTTTAATTAAAGGCCTCCCAAACCTTTGCTAATCCCTACCATTACAACTACAATTCTTAAGGTAGTTGCGATTAGAATTTCAAATTGAAAGAACATGCAACATATGGATGACATATGGAATTTTAATAAAATTTGAATTTATTTTTTGCGAAAATAGAATCAGGAGCTGCATGGATTAAGCAAATTAGGTTTAAAACAAAAAATAGGAAAAAGGTAAAAAGATTAATAAAGATTTTTAAAAATATTTAGTTAAGATAATAGATTCTTTATCCTTATTTTACTTTACACGTGTGTATCGCATGTGCAGCATACTAATCACTAATAACCCCCAAACTTCGCAATCACTTATTAACCTAAAAAAAATATAAGTTTCTCTTAAAAGTCCCCGAACATCTAGAGAAAAAAAATCTCTTTTTGAGTATTCCTTTAACACCATGCAGGGAACCTTGTTTTCGAACTAAGCCTTGTAGTTTTGGCACATGATTCATGTTGTTCTGTGGTCTGAAAACCGAGCCAAAGTCTGAGATTGAGATGGTAGGAATGGATATGGTTGGTTAATATGCAAGTTACGGTGTTATCACATTATGTATGCAGAGAAACTGTCCCAATTGTCCAGAAACAAGGGTAAAATCATGCCGGGTTGGAAGGAGTTTTGACAATTTTTATACCCCAGCCCAAAATGCCGGGTTGGAGGGAGTTTTGACAATTTTTATGTCCCCGGCCCAAAATTTAAAACCTCATCCCAAAGTGTGTCCGAACCCTACGGGTTTACAATAACTTATTTACAAACCCGTAAATTTGGGTTTCGGATAGGTTTGGACGGATTTCCAATTCAGACAGGTTGGTCCGTTCCACTGGTAAAAATTATAATACTAGAGTTGAGCTCTACCAAAAATGTCAGACCATAATTTATACTACGCAAAACAAAACTATATGCACTATATATCATAGATTTATAAATTGCACTTATAACAAGACCAACTAAAATCACACGATTAATTGTAATAAATAAATTACGATATTTAGAATTATAAATGAGTGATATATCAAGGCAGCTGATATAGGAAAAAATTTAGTTCGGGTCCGATATAGAGTTTGTTCGAACAGGTTTTACACTAAACCCACACCCGATCTAAACTTTTTGTATCCAACCTTTATCCGGTTCGACCAAGTTAAAAAAGAAAAAAAAAAACCCAGAAATTATTGTGCTGGGTCAGGTTGGGTCAAACCTGCCCCACTTCAATACTTGTATACAAAGGGCGGTTGTAACACCCTAGTTCATTTATACGGGTTCTATTTTGGGTCTTTATTTATGGCTATTTCTTAATTTATTGTGTTTTGGGTGCGAATAATATAATTGGTATCCGTGTTGGCATCCGACCCGACCCGCTTGCTGGAAACCCATCTTGATTCCTGTTTATGATTTATCCCGACTAGTTTTGAGAATTCGTGCACTTTCATGTTGTATATCTGCATAATATCGAGCATCTGCATTTTTTAATAAAACATATAAAGTCAAATATTATATTTTAAAAATATCTAGCATAGCCTGCATCATACCCCTGACCCTGTGGTAGCATCCATATATCGTGTTCTCGTCCCGTTCAGTGAAATGGACCTGTTTGGATTGCTATGTGCACGCTACGTGCATCCGTTCTTGGGGGTATGCTTTTCATTACCCGGATATCGTATTTTGGTTTTGGTGTACACGTATATTATCTGTATTTTCAAACCGTAATTTTAGACCCGACCCGGGCGCGTTTTGGACTACTTTTGATTAGCCAGAAAATCTCAAACTATATAATATAAAATTCTTTTATATATTCAACTATTTTATATAAGTTTATTTAAACTAAAATATTTTTTATATATAATAAAATCCTAACTGGTAACCCACTCTCCTCTCTCTACATATAACAATATTTATATTTTATATTTTTTTAAAATCCTAACAGTTCTATCTCACCGTTTCTCTCTCTCTCTCTCCCCTTCTCCAACCCCGAGCTCCTCCGCCTGCACCCACAACCCCGCAAAGATCCTCTCGTCGCAACCCATGCACCCATCACCTCCATCCCCGACCTCGTCGCCGATCAAGACCTCACCTCCACCTTCGCCTCGCCTTCATCTCGTCACCACCTCTCTCCTCTCCCTCCAAAACCCCAGAACCATTCCCTGCACACCCGAGCCCATTCCCTGCATCAAGAACCGCAGCCACTACCCTTCGCCAGCAAACCCCACGCCGGCAACCCCTCATCGTCTTCACCCCTCGTCTTCCTCTCTGACTCCAGAGCCAACTCCAGAACACCCAAACCAGATCACAACTCACTTTCTTCTTCTTCTTCTCTTTCGTGGATTCACATTTCCCGGTGATCGCCGGAGCTGTGCAGCCGCCGCCGATCAGGACGATCCAGTGGACGTTCCCAGCCAGCGTGGTCATGTTCTTGCTTTGCCTAGTTCAGTTCTGTGCGTCGTGTGTGCATTGCGACGTTTACCCGATGTCGGACGCAACGTACGCACCCCGTCGTGAGATACGTTCAGGCAAGTTCATCTTGCTATATGCTATGATACATATTTTGCATCCATATGAATAAAAATATCACATGTTTATTGCATTGTACATCCATATTATTGTTTTACTGTTTTCGGATATCCGTACGCATCCATATCATTAATTATATGTCTGGTTGCATGCAAGTAGTTTGATACAGGCTATATTATTATACTCGCATATATTAATAAGAATATTGCATGTTTATGGTATTGTGCATCCATGTTACAGTTTTACCCTTTTCCGATATCCGTTCGCATCGTATCATTTATTATATATCTAGTTGCATGCCAGATCATATTATTTCATGTTACTGTTATATTAACACCCCATGCTTGATAACATGCATCCTACGTAGTTATGGAGTTGTAGATGTAATCACTGATAGATACTTGTGCATTCGTGTTGTACTGTGCATCTGTACTTTATCGTGCATCCGTACTTGCTACAGTTTTATTATGAGCATCCGTTGATACACTGTGCACTACCTAATATAACTTGTTATACCACTGCTTGACTTGATACCTGATCCCGTTACTAATGCCGACAACCCTGACTTGTTGTCTCGATGGACGTTACTGTTGTCTGTACAGACAAAACATATACCTGCTTGATCCTGTGTTGGTATTAGATATCGATTGGCAATACCTGACTTGAACACATAACCTTAGGGGTAAGGGGAAATCAAGAATGTAACCGAACGTAACTCAAAGGGCTATTATATTGTTTGCCGTTTTTCCGGGTGTTACGGAATATATTGTTTGCCGTTTTTCCGGGCGTTACGGAATAATCCTGTTACCGTGGTCCCGTGGGGAATGAACGGGGTATAGACCGATGGGTTATGATAAGGATTATATTAATTGATTTCGAAGACTTTAGAATAGATAACGCAGTAGTATAGTTTAGATAACTCACTGCACTTCACCTGCACGTATACACTTCACTGTTGCATATCCATATTTACTGTTTATATTCATATTATCATTTATACTCATGCCTGCATATCTCGTGAATCATGTTCATTTATTATTGTTTGATATTATGACGCACTGACGTCTGGGTTTTGCATGGCCCAGATCCTTTACCTCTTTCGCAGGCCGATCAGGAGTATTTCAGCCGACAGGCCGAGCAGTGAGGATCCTGTATCTAGTTTAGTTTAGTTTTATTTCCGTATTTTCATTTCCTGATGTGAGCCCGTATTTAGGACGTACATTTCAGATGTTATTGTTTATTGGATTTATTGCTTCCGCATAATATTTCTTGACTCGTTTATTCTGGTATATAGATATATACTAGATAGTTTATTTTATTTTATTGTTCTAGATATCTTATAGACAGCCGTAATGTGACTGTCGAGGGGTGTTTCCTAACCACAGGTAGCATGGTTGGCTCTATCACATGCCGATCTTAGCGCACTCTGGGACGCGGGGCGTGACAGCGGTGCCCTTTTATCCTCTAACCCTGTAAATTGATACATGGCCCAATAGCAAATCTACATTCAAGAAGGGCCACATACTGCTACACGGGTCGATACGCACAGTGCC
The DNA here is from genome assembly GCA_030015575.1 of Agapanthus africanus. Taxonomy (NCBI): domain Eukaryota; kingdom Viridiplantae; phylum Streptophyta; class Magnoliopsida; order Asparagales; family Amaryllidaceae; genus Agapanthus; species Agapanthus africanus. The sequence continues at coordinate 800,046,104 of CM057340.1, forward strand.
AAGCATCCATCGCCTATCATCCATCGTTTACGGCTAGAACTACTGAGGTATCTAATCCCATTTGCTCCCCTAGTTTTCGTCTCTCAGTGTCAGTGTCAGCCCAGCAAAGTGCTTTCGCCATTGGTGTTCTTCCCGATCGCTAAAGAAGCTAGAGCAAGGCCTAATTGAAAATGAATTGAATTATTGATTGTGTCATACAGGCCTTTATGACCAGGTCCTAATTGACCCCCCGGAGGAGTATGTGCTTCTAAAAGATCTTTGATACTATGTCCAATTCCGAAGATAGTTCTATACATATGACCAGCAACGAGAATAATAAATGCAATAGCTAAATGATGATGAGCAACATCGGTCAGCTATAAGCTTTGCATTTGTTGAAGGAATCCCCAAGAATCAAATAAAGCATGATCACTTACATAATCTCATAGAATACTATTGTTCAATTTGCATGCACATAAACAAGACATGTGAGACATATATGACAGGTAAACCATGGCCCCCATGACTGCTGTCACACGATCCAGCTCTAGGAGTGGATCTCGTCCCAACCTAAACCAAGGACGCCTCTCAACCTTTTTAGCCTCTTTGGAGCTGTTGTGCCACTGTAGCCGCATATGACTCATCACTTTTTCACAATATCATGCTACAGAACTTTTTCTTCTTTAATCATGGTTCGCTCGAAGCAATATGTACTTCTGACATTTTTAAGTTTAATTCTCTTCATATATCAAAGATGACCTTTTCACATACATGTGGCCTTTGAACAAAAATATCAAATAATACATAAACAAGGGGGGTAATCATATGAAGAAACTTCTTGACGGGGCATAGCTTCTTCTGAAAAATGTTCAATGGGTTGAAATTTCATTATAGGCAACTTTCAGAGCTTCACCTTCAGAATTAGGGCCCCTGCATTTTATTGTTATCAATTTTGGACTTTTATATTAGAGGCCTAAGATACCTGAAAATATAGAAAAAAAATGAAGTAAAGCGACATGGTAAAACTTTGGAAAATATATCAAATCGAAGAATTAATCAATACATCATTATATGAAATCGAAGAATTGATTAGACCCCACATGTTATCAAATTTCAAAAAAAAATTACCTTGTACATATTTTTTCTACTTGAAATCCAATGGTTAACCAAGTACATTTTCTTGTATATATTCAAATAAAAAGGTATGAGCTTTAGCTTGAGAGACTCACCTAGAGAAATTTTGAAGCTGTATGGGGGCTACATCTCTAAAACAATAACTGCACAAATTGAAGAGAACATCAAATTAGCTAATTTAATATATAACTTCTTTTTTCTTCAAAAGCTATAAAATCTGAGATGGAACATGAACTTACAATCTGAATCGGTCTTCACCCATTTACAGCCATCATCCTCTTTCTCCTGCTCCTTCTCCTTGTATTCCAATTTCCCCGTCGATGATTTCGTCTCCAAATACCTTTTCGCCGATCTCGCAGTAGAACTTTGAGGGTATGTTTTCTTATGAATCAAAACCCTCATTAACTATATAAATAGAAAGGAAAAGGTTAGCATATCTAAGTTTTACTTTAGGAGTTGGAAATGAAAGGCCAACTACTCTCAACAACCCTCAATCATCTCTGTGTATCCATTAAAACTACCTTAAAGTTTTTTTTCCCCTTTGAAGTTGCATCAACCTCCCTAAAATGCAAAATTTAAGGGTATTCTAATGAAATTAAACTCCCTCAAAACCAAAATTAAAGGGAGTTTACTGGAATAAAAAACTTTCAAGTAGGTGAAAAACAACGATAATTAAGGATAGTTCAGTGTAAATTAGCCTAAATGTAAATGTTTCAACTATGATTATACCTTCTCCATCTTTGTCTCTGAAAGTTGATCTCTTAAGCTTGGAGCCGGCGCAAAACCACTCGAACAAACAAACACCTTTTTAAGTAGAAAGGAGAACAATTTTTTCCGAATTGTATTGTGTTTATCTGCCAATATATCTCTGGCTTTACTCAATATGATTTTGCTGTTAGGTGATAATTCACCGATATCCTCTTCTCTGCGATCAACCTCTAAGCTCGAAGGGCAATTTAGAAATCTATTCAATGGGAGGTTTGTTGCTGATCCATCAGTGCTTTTTTTGGGCTTATGAGAAAGTAATTCCGTAAGTTCTTTTTGTAATTTGACCACTTCTTCAATCGAGAAGTCTAAAGGATCATCTTGTGATGAATTCGAAATATCTTCAGTAGAGTAATCATGTACCGATCTTTCTGTGTCTTCTTTATCATTCAGGTTTGTGTTGCCAAGAGTTCCTATCGCAAGGAGAGATTGAGGCCAATCACTGAATTCTTCTTTACGATCGTCAGGAATTGATTTTCCTGTAAATGGTGCAATTATAATCAGATACAAATTATCGAATTGCAAATTGTATTATATATGTAACAAATTGTAAGAACATAGGAGCTGTGTCATGCGACCTAGTAAACAATCTCACTCTTGAAAATTTTAGTTCTAAGATAAATTTCCTTCAGTTCTCTGATTAATCGCCATTTAAATGTTTTTTTGATAGTAACCACTTCAAATGTGGGGTGGGGTGGGGTGGGGGGGGGGAGGCGATCGAATGGCTGTTTAATTGGTACTATGAAAAACATGTGGATGAATATCCATTTGTCAGACGCATATACAACACGCATAACCTCCACGGTATCCAAACTATATGTCCCCTTCATGAAAAGAAATTACAAAACACATGAAGGAAATTCATAATAAACGTCTGAAGTTCTATCATACCATTTATTGCACTAATAAAGTTTTTGTTACTTTTGAATAGCCATGTAAACTACTGGTAGCAGTTATGCAATGCAGAAACAACAACTAAACTACAGCAAGAAATTTCAAATATTAAAATTTGATGGAACTAGAGAAATAATACTCAACACATTCACAAGGCTCACCTACATAAAATTTTAAATGCATGGAATCATAGTAAAATATAAGCTTTTCCACTAGGGATAGCAATTTTGCCCCGTCCCGTGGGCACCACTCTGCCTCGTCTCGATCGGGACAGAAATTTTGACCGTTGACCGGGACACTAGATCGGGATGGTATTAGCTTCCTCCACCCCAAGCCCCACCCCGGCCCGCCCTGCCCAACAATATAGATACTTGCAAAAATATCTTCTTTCATAATATATTTACATTGTGTAGCTCCGTATATAAATACTCGTTATTCCATTTGTAATCTTAAACGTTTCCCTAGTCCTCACTTTTGCACTGTATAATCTTCATTTCTCACATAGTCACGGTTTTTCTTGAACTCTCCCAACTGATCTGCGACTGCATGAATATCGTTGATCGGACCATCGTTGTCTCTCTCTCTCTCTCTCATAGTTGCAAACGATCGGCATCACATCACCATTCTCACATGTTTCTCTCTCTATCTCTCACTATATATACACACACGGTTTCTAATACACAATATGATGGGACGGGACAGGATCCCCACGGGGAATTGGGTTCTCCGGTGGGACAGGGGCGGGTTATATTTTCCCCGCCCTGGCATGGCATGGGACGGGGACAGGATAGGCAATCCCCTGCCCCACCCTGCCCTGCCCCATTGCCATTCCTACTTTCCACAGATAAATATAATGCACACATTAATCTCCTCAAAGCAAGCAGAATGTTCCTACAGTGATTCTTTCATATTCCAGTTGATCACAGTCGAAATCTGTGTCTTTGAAATTGGGCAACATTCAAAAACAGAAAAATTTCAGCTCGGAGCTCGTCATCAACGAACTCCGGCATCCGAGCCTTGACGGTATCAAGGGTCTCGTGCCAGATGGCGGTAGTGGCCGAGGCTAGGACGATGTAAAATTGTTCCGACTTCTGGAAGTTCTCCACCGCTTTCACCGGTCTGAGGTCAGCTCGCTTCACCTCCTCTATTGCCGCCTCCAGCTCTTTCCGGAGGATGCTCATCGACTTCTTCAAGGTGCCGACGTGCACCTTAGAGTCCTGAAGCTTGGCATCGGCGGCCTGGGCGGCCTCGCGACACCTGGCAGCCTCCTGCGTCACTGCCACCACCCCTGCTTCACGGCCGCCATCTCCTGCCTCCCGGCCGCCACCTCGCCTTCCAGGGCAGCGACCCTCACCATCGCCGCCTCTAGCTCCCGCTTTGAGCTCTCCTCCAGCAAGGAGAGCTCTCCCGCAGCTCAGATCGCCGGGGTAATCTCCTCATCCTCTATATGGATGACGAGGGCGACGTGCTGGAGAACCTAAAGAAATCAGGGGGGTCAGGAAGAAAGGAGAGGCACCAAATCTTACGAATCGTAAGAAGCTGAAGCAAAATTCAAGTAAAGTACGGGCACTAACCTGCACGGCCTCTTGGACGATTGACGCCATCTGTGCCCTGAGAGTCCTCCGAGGGATCTTGCCCTTGGCTGACCTCTCCATGTCCGACAGCAAGCTGTTAGCGACAGAAAGTCCCGAGGGCACCTCAAAGCGGAGGCCCCCTTCGTCCACCAAGATCGGGGAGGCCGGGGTCCGTGGAACTGATCGGGGGAACCTCTTGAGGGGCGACGGCGGAGAGACAGTCTCCATCTCCGAAGCTTGGGCATCTTTTCCCCAAACCCGTTTTCTGCTCGGCGCCTAGCTGGGCTCCGGGGCTCGGCTCGCAGTCAAACGCTGGGGTGGGACGGCTGCCGGGGGAACCGGGACAGACGTCGGACGAGAAGAGCTGCAGCCCGAGGACAATCTCTCAAAGAAAATGAATTAAGACCAGTTTTTCTTTTCTTTGCTGATTCCTCTCAATGAAATTTGCCATGTTGCACTAACACTTCCAGCCTTCGATCCTTTCTTCGGCTTGCACATGGCTGCTCGGAGGTGGCTCAAGTCCATGGGTTCTACACAAGGAAAAATACAATGGAATTAGCAATACAAACAGAAATGAAGACAAACGCAAGCTCCTAACTTACCGACAAACTGGGCGGGGCTGAACCCAGCCCAACTAAGGGCCCACTCAACAAGCAGCACGTCGGCCCGAGGAATGGGCTCCCACTTCGCCACTCTCACTGTATCAGGATCGTTGGACGGAATTCCCCGCCAACACCTATCCCTAGACCACTGGGTGGGCACGGGCCAGTCCTCACCCTCTGGCGGCCCAACAAAGAAAAACTTCTTCTTCCAACCATGGATAGAAGAAGGCAAGACGACGACACCCAACCCGGTTGCGCTCCCCCGTTGTTTCCTAAAATAGAAGTAAACCCACCTCGGGTCGCCTGCGTGAGTGCCGGGGTGACTTTTGTAAATGAGGGAGGAGGCAAGGATGGACAGACTGAAGGGGATCATCTGCAACTTCAGGAGGACTAGGAACCCGAGGAGAATACTCCAGGAGTTCGGCACTAGCTGGCTCGGGGCTAGCCCAAAGTAATTTAGCGCTCCAATAACCTCAGGAGAGAAAGGCAGGCACATTCCGGCCTAAAAGGCCTCTAAGTACAGGGCAATCTCCTTGTCCCGTACCTGATCTGCCCTTTCCCCCTCCTCGGCCAAACGCAACGTGTAGCCGGGAGGAATATGGAAACGAGTCTGAGCATTGGCAAGCTCCTGCTCGTGCCTCACCGTAGACGGCATGCCAGGTGCGTCCGCGACCTCCACTCGGGGGACCGACCCCATCGCGCGACCCTGGGAAGGAGACATAACCCTAGCTCCCTAGGAGAACTCCGGTCCAGAAGAAGAAGAAGAAGAAGAAGAAGAAGGGGAAGAAGAGGAAGACTCTATAGAGGGCTCCCCAGACACTACACCAACTACATCTACAGACTTCTCAAAGGAAGACATCTAACCTGATGAAGAGGAGTCCTCGGAAAAGCAAACGTGGAAATCCCGACCTAAAGAGGAGAATGCCGAGTTAACAAGACCAAAGACGAGGAGATTATGAAGAGAAATGGGCCCTCACGTGGACCCCACCTCTACTTATTGCCACCGGCGTTCTTATCCAACGGCGACAGTCATCTCCCACCAAAATGGTTCAGTACACTCGATGACCATGATCGCTCTATCTGTCGCATGCACATTGACATATCCCCTCAGACGCCAGAGGTCTGCGGCCCGTCGCATCAGCCATCCAGCGCCTGACATGTGGACTGTCGCTTCAATAAGCGTACACACGATCCGGCGCATCCTCATTAATGCAGATATCTCTCCCCTGATCCGCTGGCATCATCCAGAAAATACAGCAGGTTACCCGGAGACACGCCTGACGATATCTTCGAAAGGAGCTCACCTCGGGTGACCCGGCAGACCACTCTCGACCCGACCCGTCAGCTGGTCGGGACGAGAGTGGGGGGCTAATGATGATGCTCGATATCGATGATCTCCCAGATCATGACATGTGGCAGATGGCGTGTCCTAAAGCTTACAAGAAAGGACCTATAGTGGCCGACCGGACCACTCCTGTGCCCGTCCCACAAACAAGCGTTGGCTCACCTCTGAGCCTCTAGCGCAATCGGCCTCCTCGGCCTCACAGCTCATCTCCGGGCTACTACGGAACTGTTCCCACAAAAAAAAATTGAACAAAAGAGCCCAAGGTATGAAATGGAAGCGATACGCTTAAGAAGATGCAAACCAGTATTTTCCAGGATATATTTTGATAAACCTCAAAACAACTAAATTCTGATGGTATCGAAAGCGTCTTAAAAAATCCTTCGATTTGATATATTATGGGCCTCATAATTCATCCGGGATCAAAAGTTATGAGCAAATGTGCTACGCACGTGTAATCTAAAGTAATGCTCTACTACATGGGGGCATTTGTTCGCTCATGGGAATTAAATAAAATACAGATAAAGCAGCAAGGGAAAGCTCAAATGAGGCACCACGTGCCCATACGTGACCGGGCATCACGTGCCCACACGTGACCCGGCCTCACGTGCCCACACATGACCATTTACAGGCAAAGCCTGTAGACACTGAACTAAATTCTGCTTAATCAGTGGGTCACGTGTCACCACGTGATAGGATCTTAAAAATCTCTGAGTTAGTGGAAAGAAAATTCTAAATAGGGCATCACGTGCCCACACGTGACAGGGGGTCACGTGCCAACACGTGATGGGTTCTTAAGGTCTCTGAACTGATAAAATTAAATTCTAATTAAATGGTCAATCAGTGGGTCACGTGCTAACATGTGATAGGCTCTTAAACCTTCTGAACTAGTAGAATTAAATTCTAATTAAGGGAAATCAAAAACCCTAATATTTCCCTGGATCTTTCCAAACAAAAAGATCGCGCTCTGTAAAGTGGAGCACCGTTGGATTAAAAATCCAATGGTGATTAAAAAATCACCAATTTATAGAAAGATCCTATACAAGGAAAGATTTCCCTGAAATTTGCCAGGAATAACAGACAAAATATCTTTTGGATTAAAATCCAATGGTAAATAAAATTCACCAAGTGATCTAAAAGATCATGTTGGTTATAAAATCAATTAAAATCTTTCAATGAAAGATTGACTAAACAAACTGATTCTTTTCTTTCTCCTATAAATAGGAGCCAAGAAGAGAAGAGAAAAAAGGAGAAAAAGAGAGACAACAAGAGAAAGAATACAAAAAAAGAGAATTTAATTCTCCAGAGAGAAAAGAAGATCTCTTCAGAAAAGAAATAAACCCTAGGTAAGAGAGGGAAAGAAATCATTCTATAAGCTCCCACAAAACAAAAAGAGAATTTAATTCTCAAACTAAGAGTTTAACTCTTATGAATAAGAACTTAGTTCTTCCTCTGATTGAAGATCAGGAGAAGCAGATCTCCTCATAAGTTGAGAATTTAATTCTCATTGGGGAGATTCTGTCATGCAGATCTAAAACCTAAGGGAGGACCTAAGTTCAGAGAGTTTTATTCTCCCACAAAGCACATAGGAATTTAATTCCTCCAACAAAAATAGGGTTTAACCCTTAATACAAGAACTTAGTTCTTCTTCATGGTTGAAGATCTACAGAAGCAGATCTCCCCATAAGTTGAGAATTTAATTCTCATCGGGAAGATTCTGCCATACAGATCCAAAACTTAGAGGGAGAGTTGGGTTTAAAGAATTTAATTCTTCCAAATATATAGGAATTTAATTCCTCTAAATAAAATTAGGGTTTAACCCTATAAAAGAATTTAATTCTTAAACAAAGGACTTTTCATGCACGTAAAAAGATCAAGTACCCAACCTGATCACGTGGCAACACGTGACCCTCCCCTCAATGGTCAAAAAAGAATGAATGAGATTGGGTCACGTGCTCCCACGTGACCCTTGAACAAACTTCTTAAAATAAAGACAGAACAGACTTTGGGCGCCCTCACGTGTCCCCACGCGGCCCCTGACAAACACCTCTTTAAAAAAGAGAAGATGGAAAGAACTGAAGGATTAAAATCCAATGCATGGGCGCCCTCACGTGTCCCCACGTGACCCCTAGCAAATCCCTTTAATATCCAGTGCATGGATACCTATCACGTGCTTACACGTGATGGCCGTGAAGATTTAGTGTTTAACACTTATTTGAATATTCTGAGAATAAAATAAAGGAAGTTTAGCTCAATTCTCAGGGCCTCACGTGATCCCACGTGAGCGTTTCACTTTTAGTGTTTAACACTATTTTTGAGCACATCGTCCCAAGTGTTTAACACTATTTTAAATGCACATCACATGGGAGCACATGATAGCCGAGTATGTGCTAGTGTTTAACACTATATCCAAAACAGTCTTAGCCCAAATTGGCTAAGTTTTCCAGAGGCAAGACTCCCCTTTGACTAAACCTCAAACACACTTTTGTCTTCCAAAATTGGTCATCTCATGTGATATTCAAAGTAGAACCCAGAGCCTTTCAGACAACTTTGGTTCAAGGGTACATCTCTCCACACCTCTGATGCATGTCGTTGTAATTTTTCAACGTCTTCAGAGAGGTGGTGGGTCCCAATGGCCAATAATTATCTGGTGCATTTCCAAACCCATGTCGGCATCTGAACTTGGACCGCAATGTCCCTAAACTAAACAACAGAGCCCAAATGCTTTTTTGTTGGATCTAAATGATCTTGTTGAGTAGATCTTAGTCTAAAATTAGACTAACGTATCCTTAACAAACATTTAAGTTGATCTTAATCTCAAACGAGATTAACGATCCTTAAATGAATCCAATTTCAGATCCATCAACCAATATTGGTTCAAGGGTACATCTCTTCACTCCTCTGATATATGTCGTTGTAATCCTTCAACGTCTTCAGAGAGGTGACGGGTCTCGACAACCAGATTTTACATGGACTATGATGTCCTTAACCTAGGACTATGGGGTCCTTAAACCCATAGACTATGATGTCCTTAACCTTGGACTGTGGGGTCCTTAAACCCATGGACTATGATGTCCGTAACCTTGGAATATGAGGTCTTTAAACCCATGGACTATGATGTCCTTAACCTTGGACTGTGGGGTCCTTAAACCCATGGACTATGATGTCCTTAACTTTTGATCGCAATGTCCCTAAACTAAAACAATAGAGCCCAAATGCTCTTTTGTTGGATCTAAATGATCCTGTTAAGTAGATTTTAGTCTAAAATTAGACTAACGTATCCTTAACAAATGGTTAAGTTAACCTTAGTCTAAAATCAGACTAACGTGTCCTTAACAAACTGTAAGTTGATTTTAGTCTAAAATTAGACTAATGTATCCTTAACAAACGTTTAAGTTGATCTTAGTCTCAAATGAGACTAACGTATCCTTAAACCCAACCACCAAACCCAAAAAAATACGGAATTGGATTAATCCACGCCCTACGGGCGACAACATAAATTAGTCTCCGTATACAATCCACGGGCAACCAAAAATAAAATAAACACACACGACACGAAGTGGCCATCTGAAGAAGGAGAAAGTGGTTACCGCGATGCGGTAGCATAATTAACTGCAGGGGCTTACGCCTGTAGGGAAGAGCGTCCCCACAATCAAAAACCCCTCAAATGAGGGGGATCTGACGAAGTCTGCTACATCGGCCGCATCCGTTTAAACCTTCGATACATGGTGCCATAAATCAACTTGGCATCTTCGGAGAGGTGGACGGATAACACCAATTAGCATCTGCCCCCAAATTCAGGCAAGACGAACCTACGCGGTCGCGTCTCTGTGTTCGGAGGAGAACATGAACGAAGATACCTCGGCTCTCCCGCTCGTCCGAGAGCTCTCCCGCCGAAGTCATCTTCCTCGGTCTCATCGACCGACCAATGGGACCACTCACAGGTGCAACCGCCATCCCGTGAATCTCGCCATACGCGAGATATCCGCCGACCACATCCCACGTTCCACGCCATCATGATCCCCCATTAACTAGCCTGTCTCGCCATTAATAGGGTTCCCGCTCATCACGCAGGCGTGACGTCGGGAGCGTAACGGCCGGCGTGATTCTCGCGCCTGCCCTGTCTGCTGCCATCGCTATATAAACCCCTCTTCCAGACAGTTCAAGTAAGCCATTTTTACTCCACTAAGCCATTACTCTGCTCGGATTCCCTCTCTAACTTGACCGTCGGAGGGTACTCGGCGGTACAACCACCCCGGGACTTCCTTGCAGGTAGCTCGGCGCCACCAGCCTCCCCATTGAGATCCATACGCTTCAGGAGCCTGCCTCCAGATCGAACATCAGCCGTCCATCGCCGCCATCAGCAGATCAACGGAAGGTAACATCTTAGCGTGATCGAGGTTACGTCACCCACCAAAAGCGGGCCAGTATCAAAATGAACGGGGCAGAGGTCAGCTCCATGCTGCTCATGCAAATAATCATATGATTTCCCTAAAATAAATAAAGGGGCGCTGCATGTTGATTTGTTGTTCTTTTGGGAAAGCACCAATTTACAAAATCCAAGAGGAAAATCAAGAAAAAGCTTTTATCATTCTTCAAACAATCAACTCCAGTACGAACTGAGAGAATAGTTGTACATAGTAAGAGTAGGCCATTATTAGGTGATTGTTAAGCTTTTTGCTGTAGACAACTAAGACGCATGGGCACCAAATAGAAAGTTTCCTAGAACGTTCACGATTTAATGAAGGGCCCATCATCTTTGATAAAGAGTGATGGGTAGGGAAGCGGTTTACTTCGTAACATCAGAATAGGAGTGATGATGCTCAATGTTGGCGACGCCTAGGATCAAGATACGTGGCGGATGGCATGTCCCATAACTCGAAAGAAAGGGCCCAAAAAGGCCGACCAGGCCTCCTCTGTACCCGACCTGCAATCACAAGCTAGCCCTCCTCGAAGCTCCCTGCAAATTCGCCCCCTCGGCCCCTCTGCTCGCCCTGAGCTGCCACAAGACTAAGTCTCCTCGGCCTTCTCGCTCGTTTCCGAGCCCCCCGGCCGAAGCCGTCTTCCTCGGTCCTCCGACCAGCCCTACCACTCACAGGCATAACCGCCACTCCGTGAATCTCGCCATGCGCGGATTCTCCGCCAGCAACATCCTACATTCCACGCCTCCATGATCCCCATTAATGGGCGATCCGCTCTCTACGCAGGCGTGACGTCGGGAGCGTAACCGCCGGCGAGATTCTCACGCCTGCTGCTGCGTGCTATCACCGCTATATAAACCCCCATCACATAAGGGTCAAGTAAGCCATTTTTGACTCCACTTAGCCATTACGCTGCTCGGATCTAGTATTAACTTGATCGTCGGAGGGTCCTCGGTGGCGTCAAACCATACCAGGACTTCTTTGCAGGTACTTGGCGTCCAACTCCCCCAATCACCAAATCTCCTCAAAACCCATTGAAACCCACACACGACAAGGGATCCCCTCCAGAATCCACCGGGAGATCGACGGAAGACAGCATTTGAAGGAAATCTGAAAAGGACCTCCATCAGCTGGCGCCGTCTGTGGGAACACGTAAACTCCATAAAAACAAAGTTGGCCTTCCGATCTCCGTCCACATGGCAAGCGACCATCCTGAAGATTCGGGTACCAGCCACCGCCTCCCCCTCACCAGAGGCACGGATGAACCCTCTCCGGCGACCATCATCCACACCCTCGCCAGCCAAATACATCGGCTACAGTCCCTCGTGGAGGCGCTCGTCCGAACCCAAACGGCCGTGCATGGGCTTCAGATCGTCGCCCCTCCACCTCCGGAATGCTCTGCCCCCATCGGTGCGGCCGACCACCAGCGGGCTGCGACTCCCGACCACGGATCCCACAGACCGATACTCTTTGAGGCCCGCTGGGCACCTCGCGGCTCCACCCCCAGGCCGCCGCCGAAGCACCACGCCTCGAACCTCTTAGCGGCCCTTGCCGCCCCCGAGGAGATGTCGGTCACCTCGCCTGCCTACAGGCATGACCGACACCCACTCCCCCGACGGGGTCGCACAGAAGGGGCTCGCCACGATGGCTCGAGAGCCACCGCGCCTGGGGATCTGAGGAACCTCATCGAGAGGAACCGGAGCCGTGCCCAGATGCAGGTCTCCCACAGCAGAGGCTAGGGATCACGAAATGCCGAGTACTCGGGGTACCACGGGTGAATCGACGCCCTCGAAAAGAAGATCGAGGGCATGCGCCGAGAAGGGCACCTCTTGGCCGACGGGGCCGAGTACGCCGCCGACTCACTCACCAAACCGTTCACCGAGGAACTTCTCGCTGTCCACGTCTCCTCGCACAACAAACCCCGAAAGTCTCTCTGTTCGACGGGAAAACCGACCCCAAAGACCATTTGGATGCTTTCACCGTGGGAATGAGCTTCTAGGACCATTCCGATGCCGCCCAGTGCAGGGCCTTCCCTGCCACCCTCATCCGTTCTGGTCAGGACTGGTTCCGAGGACTCGAGCCTCGCTCAATCTCAACCTTCGACGAGCTGGCTACTCAGTTTCTCGGCCACTTAGTTGGGAACTGTCGGCAGAAGCGCACTGTCGACTACCTCCTCACAATTAAGAGTAGAGATAAGGAGACGTTCAAGGCTTACATCACTCGCTTTTACAACGCCCTCCTCGAGGTTCCTGAGCACCGGGACGAGACCGTCATCACGGTGCTCAGATCTGGTCTAAGGCATAAGGAGTGGCTGCGCTCTTTTGTGTTGGCACAGCCTAAGACCATGGCCGAGGTCAAGGCATGGACCGAGCGCGAGGTTCAGCTAGAGTCCGAGGTGAACACGAACCTCCCCCGAACAGAGCGATCCGACCAGAAGAAGAGGGCTCAGGAGGAGAGGCCGGAGCGTCAGCAACCCTATCACCCGAAGTTCCAGGAGTATACCCCGCTCAACGTCTCCCTCGCAGTGTTACTGGAGGAGGCCCAAGGCGAAGGGTTCTTCAAGTTCCCTCCAATCCCGCGTCAGGCCTCAAAGCGGACCCGGGGCCCTTACTGCGCCTTCCACCGGACGCTGGGCCATGCCACCGAGGATTGCAAGCAACTCCGGGATTACATCGAGGAGCTCATCCGATCGGGGCACCTCGCCGCTTACTTGAGAGATAAACGGCAGGCCGACCGCAAATAGGAGCAGTGTCCTCCTCCTGCCGAGCTGACCATCAGCCAGATCATGCTTGTCTCCTCAGACGACCAGTCCGGCACCCGGACAGCCCCGTACCAGGTGCCAAGCACAGAGACCAGCAAGCTGCCAGGAAGCTTAGGCCACGCTGATAGGGTCATCTATTAGCATGTACTTTTCTTTTGGGGCAATGTAAACTCTCCCTAGGGCCTATTGTCAATTTAATAAAGATTAGCAGAACATTGCGAAGAAAGTAGAAAAGATCTTATTTATTCAAAAAAAACGGGGGGGGGGGGGGAGGGGGAGGGTTTATGAGCTCCTCAGCCGTACATGCAAAAAGAAAAAAAATATTACAACAGCGGGAGAAGGGGGTGCAGAGAGCACTGCTCATGATACTCAGTGAAGATCTCCGCCAGTTGAGGCCTCGCGAGATCCAACCTTTCCCCTCGGTTCCCCCCGCGCGCGTTAATCCCAAGCCTCAACTCGTAGCACTCACGGACAAGCGCCTTCGAGCGAGCCAGCCGGTTCGCGGAGATCAGGCCGAAGCGCCTCAGAGACCGAAGCTTGCCCACGGCCTCATCGTAGAGCTGCTCGGACAGGGGGTTGTAAAGCCCTGGCGACTCTCTCCAGATAGAGTACATAAGCAACTGTAGCAGGGAGGAACGTCGTGGGAGCAGCCGGCCGAAGTGGTCCTCGATGCCCCCACACACCAACCGCACCGTGTCCTCGGTGCAGTTCTGATTGTATAGGTACACATCTTCGAAGTGGATGATGTCAGGGATGGTGAACGGGAAGTCTTGCATTCTCGATCTTCTGTTTGCGAAGGAAGGAAGGACCAGTACTCATTCAGCCTTATATAGCCCACTGCGTCCCAGCGAAGCTCAACAGTCGCCCGCTTTCGCCCAAGAGGTCGCTGACACGCGGCAATCGTCGAGCCTTCTCTGGCAGAACGAAGCGACGTGACCCTGGCGCTTCACCTCCCCTCGCATTCAACGCGCATGCTAACCGTTCTTGTTCCCCAAATGTATGGTCGGGCGAAACCTCTTGAAGATCCGACCCAGCAGCTTCCCTGCTCGTTCACCCTCGGCGGGTAGCTTCCCTGCCGCAACGCCAGGGACCAAATCCCTCACCAAGAGGCAACCTAGCAGTTGCCCTGCTCGGTCATCCCGGGCAGGTAGCTCCCCTACCGCAACGCCGAGAATCAGAAAGTCCTCCCAGAGGCAGTCGGGCCCAACCATCGCTCGGCTATCCCTGGCGGGTAGCTTCCCTACCGCAATGCCAGGGATTAGAAAGTCCTCCTAGAGGCGGTCAAGCCCAACCATCGCTCGGCTATCCCTAGCGGGTAGCTTCCCTACCGCAATGCCAGGGATCAGAAAGTCCTCCCAGAGACAGTCGAGCACAACCATCGCTCAGCTATCCCTGGCGGGTAGCTTCCCTACCTCAACCCCAAGGATCAAAAAGCCCTCCCAGAGGTGGTCGAGCCCGAGGATCCCTCGCTCAGCTATCCTTTAGGACAAAACTCCTCGCCAAGTGGCACCGGGCAGTAACCCTGCTTGGTCCCCGTCCTGAAGGATCAAAGCCCACGCAAGAGGTGACCAGTAGCTGCCCTGCTCGGTTATCCCTGGCGGGTAGCCTCCATGCCTTAACGCCGGGGACCAAATCCCTCACCAAGAGGCAACCTAGCAGCTCCCTGCTCTGTCATCCCCGACGGGTAGCTCTCCTACCTCAACGCCAAGGATCAGAAAGCCCTCCCAGAGGCAGTCGAGCCCGAGGATCCCTCGCTCGGCTATCCTTCAGGATAAAAGCCCTTGCCAAGAGGCACCGGGAAATAACCCTGCCCGGCCAAGGGTCCTTAGTAGGCTTCTGCAGCCCCTCCCGCGCCAAGGACCAAAGTCTCCCACAGGCAATCGAGCCCTTGCTCGGCTATCCCCGGCTGGTAGCTTCCTACCACAACCGATAGGGATCAAAGTCCTCGTCAAGAGGCAATGAGCGGTAACCCTGCTCGGTCTTCGTCCTGAAGGATCAAAAGCCCTCGCAAGAGGCAACCGGGCAGCTACCCTGCTCGGTCCAAATAAGGCGGACAGCCCTCCGCCCACCATGCGCAGACGGCCTGAGCTGCCAACCAGGGGCATCAGGTCTATCCAAGTCTCGAGCGATCTCCCCTCGAATTCGGGGCCATGGGGACGCATGGAGACACCTTCTCCTCAGCATCGTTTGAATCAACTCGACGAACGATCGCTAGGCAGACAGCCGACCTGACATGGAGGCCCAACAGCGCAAGAAGAAAATTTTTACAAGCATTCTTCATGAACAAAAGACAAAAACGCAAATCAAGGAAACCAAAGAAAGAAAAAGTTTTATTGCTAAAAGTCGGTCTTTACAGAGGGTATTTTTGGCTCCTCAGCCTAACAAAATGCCCGGAGGCTTACAAAATTCTAGACGCAGGAAAACAAAAGAGGAGGAAGACGGGGGCTTTAGGCCTCGGGGCCAGGAGCGACCTCTGGGCCCTCGACATCCACCACGAGGCGAGCTGGGTCCTCGGCGACTTCCTCGTCATTAATCTCCTGCCCCTGCCCGCTGGTGTTCGCGAGGGGGTACTGGGCCCGGAGCTCTTCATCGGCGAACCCCGGCACTCGGGCCTTAACAGTGTCGAGGGCCTCGTGCCAGATGAGGGTCGTGGCGACGGCCAAATCATCATAGAAGTCTTTCGACTTCTTATAGCCCTCCACCGCCTTCGCCGCCGAGAGGTCGGCCAACTTGTCCGCCCTCAGGTTGGCCGACTTCGCCCATTCGGCCGCCGCCCTCAACTCCTTCCGGAGGGATTTTACTGTCTTCTTCAGATTGCCGGCCAACACCTGAGCGTCCTCAAGCTTGTCCTCAGCGACCGCGGCAGCCTCACGGTGCCGGGCGACCTCCCGCTTCCCGGTCTCCACCTCACCCTCCAGGACGATGACCCTCGCCTTCATCACCTCCAGCTCCTGCTTGGAGCTCTCTTCCAGCGAGGCGAGCTGGCCCGCAGCTTTCATCATCGGGGCTACCACCTCAGCCTCTATGCGCAAGGCGAGGGAGATGTGCTGAAGGACCTGAAAGGCAGAAGAGAGATCAGGAAAATGAGAGAGGCACCGAACCTCAGATAGTAATGAAAGACAAGCGCTTACCTGCACGGACTCCTAGGCGATAGATGCCAGCTGAGCCCTGAAGGTCCCCCTGGGGACTCTACCCCCGGTCGATGCCTCTATCTCATGCAGCAGGCTATCCGCGACGGATTACCCAGAAGGCACGGCAAACTGGAGACCGCCTTCCTCCACCGTGATCGGCGAAGACGGTCCTCAGGCAGATCTCCTCTTGAGCGGCCTCGAGGGAGAGCCGGTCTCTTTCTCCGAGGCCGGGTCCTCCAGAATCCAAGCCCGCCTCCGACCCGACATTCTGCTGGAACCCGGGGCGAGATTCGCTTCCGAACGCTCGCGGGGCACTACCGCCGGGGGAGAAAGAGCCGGGGCAGGCTGTGAACGGGAAGAGCCAGCGCCCCTAACCTTCGCAGCTGGCCTCGGCTGGCGTATTGAAGCCCGGAGCGAGTCTATATCCATGGGTCCTGCACAGAACTAAATGTAGAGGGAGTCGGCGATACGGGAAATATACAAACCAAAAAGGAAAACCTAAACTTACCGACGAACTCAACAGGGCTGAGCCCGGCCCAACTTAGAACCCTCTCAGACAGCAGCACATCGAATCGGGGAATGGGCTCCCACGACGCCACTCTCACTGCAACGGGGTCACTAGACTGGTTCCCCGGCAAGTGCTTCTCCATCGACCACTCTGTAGGCACGGGCCAGTCCTCGCCCTCGGGAGGAGAAATGAAGAAGAACTTCTTCCAGTTGTGAATGGTAGAAGGAAGGGCCACAACCCCCGTCCCGGCGGGGCCCCCTGGTCGCTTTCTGAAAGAGAGATAAACCCATCTCGGGTCGCCCGCTTGACCACCGGGGTGATTTTTGAAGACGAGGGAAGAATCAAGGAGGGAAAGGCTGAAGGGGTTCGCCTGTAACTTCAGGCGAACCAGGAACCCGAGGAGAATCCTCCACGAGTTTGGCACCAACTGACCGGGGGCTAACCCAAAGAAATTTAATGCTTCAACGACCTAAGGAGAGAAGGGCAGACGCATTCCACCCCAAAATGCTTCTAAATACAGGGCGATCTCCCTGCCCCGTACTTGGTATGCCCTTTCTCCCTCCTTGGCCAGGCAGAGCGTATAGTGCGAGGGGATGTGAAAGCGAGCCCACGCGTTGGCAAGCTCATCCTCATGCCTTATCCAACACAAGGCACTGGGGGCAGCATCTACCGCCTCCTCCCTGAGGGCTGCCCCCGCCACATGATCCCGGGAAGAAGGGCCAACTCCTGCCCCCCGGGAGGACTCAGGCCCACCTAAGGGGTTTCTAGAACCTACCCCAACGACATCTAACGACTCGACAAGAGAAGACATCTAACCTTGGGAAGAATGATCCTCGAGGAATGAAAGTGGAAGGAAGAAGACGAGCGCCGAGCAACCGAGACTTGGAACGGGAAATATGAAGGAGTAGGGGCCCCGGAACGGGCCCTACCCCTATTTTATCGCCATAGGCGACCTCATCCAACGGTGCCCTTCATCTCCCGCCAAGACGCCTCCTTGCATCTGACGGCCCCGATTGCTCTACTTGTCGTCCCCACACTGGACCGCATCCTTTCAGACGTCGCAGGTCTGCACACGTCGCGTCAGCCAACCGACGCTCGACACGTGGGCCGTGACTTCAAAGGCAGGATACATGAACCGGCGCACCCTCCTTAAATGCGGAGATCTCGCCCTGATTCGCTGGCAGAAAAAACAGCTCGCGGCCCGAGGACGCGTCCTGACGAAACCATTAGGAAGGAGCTCACCCCGGGCGGCCCGGCGGTCCACTCCTGACCCGACCCTCTGGCTGGTCGGGGCAAGAGTGGGGGGCTAATGATGATGGACACGTGGCGGATGGCATGTCCCACAACTCGGAAGAAAGGGCCCACAGAGGCCGACCAGGCCTCCCCTGTACCCGACCTGCAATCACAAGCTTGCCCTCCTCGGGGCTCCCTGCAGATTCGCTCCCTCGGCCACTCTGCTCACCCTGAGCTGCCACAATACTAAGTCTCCTCGGCCTTCTTGCTCGTCTCCGAGCCCCCGGGCCGAAGCCGTCTTCCTCGGTCCTCCGACCAGCCCCACCGCTCACAGGCGTAACCGCCGCTCCGTGAATCTCGCCATGCGCGGATTCTCCGCCAGCAACATCCCACGTTCCACGCTTCCACGATCCCCATTAATAGGCGATCCGCTCTCTATGGAGGCGCGACATCGGGAGCGTAACCGCCGGCGAGATTCTCGCGCCTGCTGCTGCGTGCCATCACCGTTATATAAACCCCCATCATAGAGGGGTCAAGTAAGCCATTTTTGACTCCACTTAGCCATTACGCTGCTCGGATCTAGTATTAACTTGATCGTCGGAGGGTCCTCGGTGGCGTCAAACCACCCCAGGACTACTTTGCAAGTACTTGGAGTCCAACTCCCCCAATCACCAAATCTCCTCAAAACCTATTGAGACCCACACACGACAGGGTATCCGCTCCAGAATCCACCGGGAGATCGACGGAAGACAGCATCTGAAAGAGATCTGAAAAGGACCTCCATCAAGGAGCATGTTGAAATCGGTAATAATTTTGAACGATAAAGGATAATATAAGAAAGAATCAACCAAGATGGTTTGAACATGTGCGACAAAGAATGATAAATGCAGTAGGAAGAGAGAGTGAGTGAATGAGTTAGTGGAATTAACATGATGGTGGATCTAAGCTAACATCGATGGCGAGAACTAACTAGGATACTTGTTAATTTAACAAAATAAACTTAATATAATGTATGGGAAAAATGATTGATTTAGCCAATCCTGATATTTTGGTATAAAGTAAGAGCTTAACCGGGCTGCGGTCGCCTGCAGGCTGACATTTATTTTTTATATACTGAATTTTGAACTTTACGCAGCTGTAAATTTTCCGCAACCATTAAATACGTGCCCAATGGGATTTAAACCTATCGAGTTACTTCATACCATTTTAAATTACCTGTGATTACATGTAAAAAAAATATGAATTTGTGATAAGGGCCGAGGGAAGTTTGTTTGTACACTAGTTTCCATGCCTCATTAATAAAACTTTATAGGCTGAAATGACGAACTGTGTCTTGGCAAGAGGAAATTGTGCATGATATAACTAATAGCAGTTGTAGGCAGGCCACCAATGAAATAGTAGCACTTTACCATTTTCCTTGCAGCTATTTAACCCTTCCAATTTACACACCCCATTGGCTAGGATCCTGATTAGTACTTGCTGCTCCTTTCTTCTAATTTGCAAAACCCCTCTCTTTGGATCTCAAAAGGCTTCAAGCTTAGTTTCTCTCACTCACTCACTCACTCCGGCCTCTCTCATATACTACACACGGACAAAACTTACAAATCTAGTGGCAAATATGAGGGTATCTAAGGATTACATTTTCATTACTTTTCTCTTGTCCTTAATTATTCATTCTTGATTGTTTTTGTGAATCTTTGTGATTCTAGATATTGAGATGGGTACAGAATAAGTTTAGTGGTAATCAAGAAAAGAAGAGATTTGATGCTGGTTCCTGCTCATTGTCGTAAGTTCTCTATAAATCCTAGGATTTGGTTTTTGTTCTCTGTTTCTTCATGGTTCTATGATTTGGTTTTCCCTTTCCCCTCCTTTTATATGGCTAATGTAAGTTTTATTTTTCTTGTTAATATTTACTCTAGATTGATGGCTGCATAGAAACTAAAAAACTTCAATTGCTCAGTGCTAAATTTAGGCATATTATCTCTTATTTAGATTTGAAAAAGGGTTTTAAACTTGGTTAGTGTGAAGGGTTGTTTTCTTTCATGTAATTTATTTTTCTGTTTTTGAATGTTGCCCAATTTCAAAGACACAGATTTCGACTGTGATCAACTAGAATATGAAAGAATCAGTGTAGGAACATTCTGCTTGCTTTGAGGAGATTAATGTGTGCATTATATTTATCTGTGGAAAGTAGGAATGGCAATGGGGCGGGGTGGGGCCGGGGATTGCCTATCCAATCCCCGGCCCCGGCCCCGTCCCATGCCCTGACGGGGCGGGGAAAATATAACCCGCCTCCGTCCCACCAGAGAACCCAATTCCCCATGGGGATCCTGTCCCGCCCCATCATATTGTGTATTAGAAACCGTGTGTGTATATATAGTGAGAGAGAGAGAAACATGTGAGAATGGTGATGTGATGTCGATCGTTTGCTACTATGAGAGAGAGAGAGAGAGAGACAAACCTGAATGATAAAGAAGACACAGAAAGATCGGTACATGATTACTCTACTGAAGAAATTCCGAATTCATCACAAGATGATCCTTTAGACTTCTCGATTGAAGAAGTGGTCAAATTACAAAAAGAACTTACGGAATTACTTTCTCATAAGCCCAAACAAAGCACTGATGGATCCGCAACAAACCTCCCATTGAATAGATTTCTAAATTGCCCTTCAAGCTTGGAGGTTGATCGCAGAGAAGAGGATATCGGTGAATTATCACCTAACAGCAAAATCATATTGAGTAAAGCCAGAGATATATTGGCAGATAAACACAATACAATTCGGAAAAAAATGTTCTCCTTTCTACTTAAAAAGGTGTTTGTTTGTTCGAGTGGTTTTGCGCCGGCTCCAAGCTTAAGAGATCAACTTTCAGAGACAAAGATGGAGAAGGTATAATCATAGTTGAAACATTTACATTTAGGCTAATTTACACTGAACTATCCTTAATTATCGTTGTTTTTCACCTACTTGAAAGTTTTTTATTCCAGTAAACTCCCTTTAATTTTGGTTTTGAGGGAGTTTAATTTCATGAGAATACCCTTAAATTTTGCATTTTAGGGAGGTTGATGCAACTTCAAAGGGGAAAAAAAACTTTAAGGTAGTTTTAATGGATACACAGAGATGATTGAGGGTTGTTGAGAGTAGTTGGCCTTTCATTTCCAACTCCTAAAGTAAAACTTAGATATGCTAACCTTTTCCTTTCTATTTATATAGTTAATGAGGGTTTTGATTCATAAGAAAACATACCCTCAAAGTTCTACTGCGAGATCGGCGAAAAGGTATTTGGAGACGAAATCATCGACGGGGAAATTGGAATACAAGGAGAAGGAGCAGGAGAAAGAGGATGATGGCTGTAAATGGGTGAAGACTGATTCAGATTGTAAGTTCATGTTCCATCTCAGATTTAATAGCTTTTGAAGAAAAAAGAAGTTATATATTAAATTAGCTAATTTGATGTTCTCTTCAATTTGTGCAGTTATTGTTTTAGAGATGTAGCCCCCATACAGCTTCAAAATTTCTCTAGGTGAGTCTCTCAAGCTAAAGCTCATACCTTTTATTTGAATATATACAAGAAAATGTACTTGGTTAACCATTGGATTTCAAGTAGAAAAAATATGTCCAAGGTAATTTTTTTTTTGAAATTCGATAACATTTGGGGTCTAATCAATTCTTCGATTTCATGTACTATTGATCAATTCTTCGATTTGATATATTTCCCAAAGTTTTACCATGTCGCTTTACTACATTTCTTCTATATTTTCAGGTATCTCGGGCCTCTAATATAAAAGTCCAAAATTGATAACAATAAAAAGTAGGGGCCCTAATTCTGAAGGTGAAGCTCTGAAAGTTGCCTATAATGAAATTTGAACCCTTTGAACATTTTTTCAGAAGAAGCTATATCTCGTCAAGAAGCTATATCTCGTCAAGATAGTTTTGAACTGTTGATGGAAGGAGAATCGATATGATGAGTAGGTGGCAAGAGTCTAGATGGGAAGTTATATATATACAAAACTGGAGTCTTTGGCAGCACAAATTAATATTCACCACAGTGGTAAAATATAATGCTACAAAAGAGAATATGATCATATCAACCGTAAATACACGACGGCCATTCTAGCAGTACCATCAGTTCAATTTTAAACAAAAAAAAGACTCCGGTAGAAAAAGAGGGAGCGGGGAAGGAAGAACAACAGCTTGAAACTGACGAGTATGGGAATCCCAATTTGCCTACGGGGTAAATCCCAAGTTTGTCTATAAAAAGCTGATCTTAAGTACTACTTCAAGTCAGGAAAAAAGAAGTTGAAAGTTACAAAAGTATACAGATGTCAGTATCATTTATCAGTCTTGACAGAGCGACGAAATAATGAGCTAAGACATCAATATGAAGAGGTCGGCCGATTTCATTCGGTAGACTACCATGCTCATTAAACTTCATATATATATAGAAATTGGAAAAAGAATTTCAAACCTTCTTGTCATTCCAATCCCTCTAATGAAGGCATTAATTGAAGTTGCAGACACTCCTCGGTGCCTTAACCCAGCTAGTGTCATGAGGCGTGGGTCATCCCAGCCATCCACCCACTTTTCTGTCACTAGACGATTTAACTGAAGGAACAAAACATGACCGCATAAGAAAATATAAAGATAATAAAAATATTATCATCATTGTTACAAATTGATAAAACCTACCTTACGCTTAGACATCATGGTGTTTGAAATATTTAACCTGGAATACTCCCAAACGTAAGGTTCATAAAGGTCTAGTGCTGCTAATAGCCAATAATACGAAGGGCGACGAATCTCGAACTCAAGAGTGCATAGCTTCAGAGCGTGCAAAAGTCAGTAGTTAGCATGACAAAGACATACAGAAAAGATTATTTATCAGCAGGAACTCGTAGAAAATTGGACTACCAAATTAGTGAAATCAAACTTAAAAACATAGATGATATCCAAGCCATACAAAAAATAAAAGGTGTAAAGGAAATAATGCAACGGACATATGATGTTAAGTACATATACATATTTCAAAAGACCAAAATTATAATGCCGCTCATATGAAAGATAAATGTGTGCAATTATCGTCAAGAAGTTTCTTCATATGAAAGATATATGTGTGAAATTATAATGCCACTCATATTTCAAAAGAAGTTTATGTATTATTTGATAATTTTGTTCAAAGGCCACATGTATGTGAAAAGGTCATCTTTGATATATGAAGAGAATTAAACTTAAAAATGTCAGAAGCACATATTGCTTCGAGCGAACCATGATTAAAGAAGAAAAAGTTCTGAAGCATGATATTGTGAAAAAGAGATGAGTCATATGCGGCTGCAGTGGCACAGCAAACCCAAAGAGCCTAAAAAGGTTGAGAGGCATCCTTGGTTAGGTTGGGACGAGATCCACTCCTAGAGCTGGATCGTGTGACTGCACATGGGGGGCACGGTCTATCTGTCATTTATGTCTGACATGTCTTATTTATGTACATGCAAATTGAACAATAGTATTCTATGAGATTATGTAAGTGATCATGCTTTATTTGATTCTTGGGGATTCCATCCACAAACGCGAAGCTTATAGCTAATCGATATTGCTCATCATCATTTAGCTATTGCATTTCTTTTTCTTGTTGCTGGTCATATGTATAAAACTAACTTCAGGATTGGACATAGTATCAAAGATCTTTTAGAAGCACATACTCCTCCGGGGGTTCGATTAGGACGTGGTCATAAGGGTCTTTATGACACAATCAATAATTGGATTCATTTTCAATTAAGCCTTGCTCTAGCTTCTTTAGCGATCGGAAAGAACACCAATGGCGAAAGCACTCTGCTAGCTGACACTGACACTGACACTGAGAGACGAAAGCTAGGGAAGCAAATGGGATTAGATACCTCAGTAGTTCTAACCGTAAACGATGGATGCTAGGCGATGGATGTTAGGCGTTGTGTGTATCGACCCGTGCAGCAGTACGTGGGCTTTCAATTTACAGGGTTAAAGGATAAAAGGGCACCGCCCTTTGTAGACAGGGATTGAAGTAGGGCAAGTTTGACCCAACCTGACCCAGCACAATATTTTCTGGGTTTTTTTCCTTCTTTTTTAACATGTCCGGACCTGATAAAGGTTGGATACAAAAATTTTAGATCGGGTGTGGGTTTAGTGTAAAACCTGTTCGAACAAACTCTATAACGGACCCGAACTAAATCTTTTCCTATATCAGTGCCTTGATATATCACTCATTTATAATTCTAAATATCGTAATGTATTTATTACAAATAATCGTGTGATTTTAGTTGGTCTTGTTATAAGTGTAATTTATAAATCGATGATATATAGTGCATATAGTTTTGTTTTGTCCTAGTATAAATTATGCAGAGACATTTTTGGTAGAGCTCACCTCTAGTATTATAATTTTTAGCAATGGAACGGACCCACCTGTCTGAATCGGAAATCCGTCCAAACCTATCCGAAACCCAAATTTACGGGTTTGGAAATAAGATATTGTAAACCCGGGTTCGGACACACTTTGGGCTGAGGTTTTAAATTTTTGGCTGGGAGTATACAAATTGTCAAAACTCCGTCCAACCCGGCATGGTTTTACCCTTGTTTATGGACAGTTGGGACAGTTTCTCTGCATACATAGTGTGATAATAACACCGTAACTTGCATATTAACGAACCATATCCATTCCTACCATCTCGATCTCAGCTTTTGGCTCGGTTTTGAGACCACAGAACAACATGAATCATGTGCCAAAACTACAAGGGGTAGTTTGAAAACAAGGTTCCCTGCATGGTGTTAAAGGAATATTCAAAAAGAGATTTTTTTTTCTCTCTAGATGTTCGGGGCGTTTTAAGAGAAACTTATATTTTTTTAGGATTAACAAGTAATTGCCAAGTTTGGGTGTTATTAGTCACTAGTATGCTGCACCCGTGTATACACACGAGTAAAGTAAAATAAGGATAAAGAATCTATTATCTTAACTAAATATTTTTAAAAATCTTTATTAATCTTTTTTACCTTTTTCCTATTTTTTGTTTTAAACCTAATTTGCTTAATCCATGCAACTCCTGATTCTATTTTCTCAAAAAAAAAAAATCAAATTTTATTAAAATTCCATATGTCACTACCTTAAGAATTGTAGTTATAATGGTAGAGATTAGCAAAGGTTTGGGAGGCCTTTAATTAAAAAAAATCCATAACCTAGATAAAAAGTGTTGAAAGTCGCCTTACTTATTTGCAACCTATTAAATTTTTGATATTTATTTTCGCTTATTTATCTTCTATTCTATATATAATGCAAATATCTTTTCGTTAGATATCCATTCCTCTCCTTTTTTCTAGAAAAAAAGAGAAAAATTCTCAATCTCAAGTCTCCACATCATCAACTTCAAAGAAAAAGACAACCAAAAAATTAAAAATTCTTCTATCTTTTTTTTTTTAAATTTAAAGAAAAAAGAGAGGAAAAAAAAACTCACCTCCCAAGGCCTTTACCTCACATAAGAAAAAGACAAAAATAATAATGCTCTCAAGTGAAAGTTTACACATACATCCTCATTATTTATAAATTTACACATAAATCCTCCTTTAAATGAAAATTTACATAGAAACCGTTATTATTAATAAATTTTCATTTTCACTTGTGAAATGTTAAATTCAAATGAAAAGAAAAAAAAGAAGAAAAATCCTTAATTCTTAGGCCATCCACATCATATATCTCTCTCTCTCACACCAAACAAAATTAATGGTTTATATGTAGAACCCTCTATATCTCTCTCTCTCTCCTCTCAAAAAATACTAGAACCCTCTACATCTCCCTCTCTCCTCCAAAAAAATATTAACCCTCCACATCTCTGTCTCTCTTCTCCTAAAAAATAATTAATATTTTAATTATTAGAACCCTCCACGTCTCTCTCTCCTCCCAAAAAAATAATTAATTTTTAAATAACACGTGCACAAATTCTAGTACTATATATAATGCAAATGATATTGGCTAGAGTCCACCTTCTTCATTTTTTGAAAAACAAAGAAAAAGAAGAAAAAATTTCAACTCTTGAAGCCTCCACATCATCAAAGAAAAACAAAAAAATAATTAATTACTTTATTAATTTAAATTTCAATTTCACTCCACATTATGAGACAAAAACGAACTTTCTAAAAATTAGTTTGAATTCCAAATTCAATTTACATAATGCTCAAACTTAAGACAAAAAAAACTTTCTTGAATTTATTTTAATTTTATCATTTTTCAAATTCTACTTTTATTTACTTATAATTACTTTCTTTTACTTAAATATGGTAAATAACATATTATAATATATTTTAGAATACTCTTGATCCAAGTTACTAAAATGACTATTTTCTTCACTTATTAACATTGAAGATAATTTTAAACCAAAAGACCCCTATTTTATATTTATTCATGGGCTCAAGAAATTTTTTTCGCTCTAAATATGATAAGGCTACATAGTTCATTCAGATTATATAAGTATTAACCTTCTATTAATAAAACGTGCATCACACGTGCAAAATGCAAGTAACATATAGATAGAAACTTTAAAATTTAGCCTAAAACCAAAACCAAATTATTGATACTGAATAAATATCTCTAAATAATAAACATTCCCTCTATTGTTTTTTTGGGAAATTTTACCAAAACCATCATGTGGTTTGGCATATGTTCCCACCGCCACCCTAAGGTTTTTTCCCATCACAGCTCCTCCCCAAGGTTTCACTCCGTTACTCCCGACCCCCTGTGACCCCTCCCGTTAAGTTGCTTATCAAATGACCGAAATATCCTTATTCATTCCATATATTTTAAAAAGGGGTTCTCATCTAAATAAACAGAAAGGGGAAAAAGGTTTTCAGCTGAAGAAACCGAAAAGGGATTTGGACGACAATTTGGGCGCTTTCGACTTTGATTTGCGAGCTTTCGAAGTCGACTTCTTTGAAGTGAGGAGATCTTGCAAAGTGAAGCATGCGAGAAATTGTTTAGTCGGCGATCTGGAGGAACACAGCATAAAGATAATCCATTTTCGCAATCAAGGTTAGTTTTTTAACATTGAAACCCTAACTCCATATTTACCATCTTTTTGTTGTCAAGATGCATTGTTTAACTCTTGTTATAGCAGTGATCTTGTAGGCAAGAGTCAATGGTTCACATGCATTACTTGGATATAAGAATCCATCTTATTGTCATTTCAATTATTTTATTGATATATCTTTTGTATACTTGAGATGTTCCTATTATTAAAAATTTATGTATTTTCATAGATGTCTTAGCCTGAAATTAAAGTAACATTTCATATATATAGGAAAATTAATCTAGAACGGGGTAGACGAGTTGTGTATGCAGAATTTTTACACAAGTTCTCTTATCAAAAGATTCTTAAGATGGTCCATGACATGGGTTATGAAAGCTGCAAAATCATGTATCTATTTGGACCTGGACAGTTATCAGAGGTCCTTGATGATAAGATGATACAAGAGTTTAAGACTACGATGCAAAATGGCACTGAAATTTACTTTATTTTAGAGAACCGCGTAGAAAAACAAAGGCAGAAAAGTCCTCACATAGGGTTATCTGTCCCGGTCAAAGAAGATGTTATTCAAGATAGAAATGAACATGGAACCATTAATACTGAGAAAGAGGTAGTAACGACTCTGTTTTGATTGTACAAAAATTTTAAAGTTAATCTACAGAATGGAGTATTTGCAAGCCAGAGTTTACTTTAAATATTATTTTTGTTTGAAAATAATAAGAAAGCACTTGTAGCTCATTGCTAAAGCCTTGCACTGCTGTAACATAGCCATTGTATTTAAATCCTTCCAGCCACATATTATTTTTACTGATTTTTTTATTTTAAACTTTTTGGAAGCCCAAAAGTTTACACGTGCAATACACGTAAAAATGAAAAGTCGGATAAAATAACCATGTGCAAAAGGGTATTTATACAGACTATGACACGTGATATTGATCTAGAGCCCCACTCCCTACAGATGGCCGGCGACATTGGCACTTGGGCCGGCGCCGCCGGGCCCCCCCACAGCAAATGCTCCTTAACTCTGCACCTCAGTCCCTTGGCCTATCCCACTACTTCCATGCTGTTTGATTTCCCTGTAAATTAACAGAGGGATTAAAATCCCATTAATCCAAGTTTAAATACATTTTTAATTCTCTCTTCAATTCTCAAAACCCTAATTTTACCCTATAAATACAACATCATACTCTAGCCCTCCTCATTCTAAAATCTATTGTCAAAAAATAAACCTCAAAATTTTCCAAGTCAAAGAAGAGTACAAGTGGAGTTAGCACTATGTCAACTTTCCGGTGAGGATTCGAAGCGATTCCGGCGACCCCGCAACTCCATAAAACTACCAATCTTTTCCTAAACCTCCTCTCTCTTCTCTAAGCTTGTAAGTCCCACTTCTCTTCTCCTCTTCTTAACTTAAAATGATCTCTTTTCAAATCACATCGGTAAGTGGAATTATACCGACCTTTAACTATTCTCTTTTAAATTTCAATTTCATCTTAAGAACGACTTAATCATATCATTACATCTTGCTTGTTAAACATTAACTAATATTTAGAAATAAGTTTCATTTTAAAGCTCCATGTAAAACAACTTTTATTAAGTTTTACGCTTAAATACCATGAAATTACATATGACATTGTTTAATCATTCTTACTTATATTACCTTTAGAAAAATCTCACGAGGTAATAACCTACCTCTCACAAACACGCATCTTAATATAGCACGATTTTCTTGAACAATAATTTTGTAGCAAATACGACTTTTACATCAAAATACCATAAACTATTAAAAAAAACGTATTCTTTAAATTGTGTTATTTAAATTCCTTGCAATTATACCTCTATAACCCATTTTTAGGAATCCGATTCGGTTGGTGCGGGTTATCGTAAATTCATCGGACTAGTAGGGCGAGATGCAAACCTTCTCACGGAGCATACGACCTCGATGGAATTTTTAATGCAATTTTTAAGAAAAACACGATTTTCTATTTAATAAATAAATTTTATTTTTAATAATTATATATAAATATTATCAAACTATCTATTTTAAATATATAATAAATTCCATGTTTTTCTAAATAAAAGAAAAGAATTACAAGTTTCATGAAAATACCATGAAGAATCTATACAAGTCAACTTTACACTAAAATACCATGTATTATTCAAGCTAGGTATTTATTCACTAGAATACCTCACTTTTAAAAATTATATCCATGAAAATCCTAAATACGATAAATAAATACTTGAGATTTATTTTGAAAGTATACTAAAAAATATTTTTCATAAAAACCCTCTCAAGTTATATTAATTTACATTAAGAACTCTAGTAAATATAGGATTAAGCAGGACCGATTCTCGTGAGCCTCAGGGAGCCGGAGAAAGTGAGTGCTTGCCTATTTAAGATAGAAAACTAAAACGGGGTTATCAATGAAAATTAGCTTGGAAAAAGTCACAAATCTTGCCGTCCATGTGCAGCAATTACCGATAACTCCTAAACTTAATCCAGGACCCAAATCTGTTTAAGTGTCTGACTCAATCTGAGTCTCAGTCTAATCTGAATACAATACAAATATGAATCCAACCATATATCTAATTCAACATGAATCCAATGTATCAAACATGAACACTTGAACATGAATACCGAACAATACGAACATGTAACATAACTTGACTTGACTGATCCATGGATATATTTTGAACTTGACTACATGACTATCCGTTTACATCCAAACCGTTTACATGAACAACTTATACCATGGTTTCGGCAAGACTTATACTACAGCTCATTACAATCAATACAATATGTATTACGGGGTTTAACGGGGTAGATTGGTACAGAATGTATTAGAAGTGGAATGAGACAGTCACTATAATACACCTAACCTGAATATCCGTGCCGTTGTCCTGTGGGTTTAACGGGGACTTATACTTCATATGCCTTAGTCCACGGAGCAAGTTGGACTCCTCTCGTATACACTGATACAACTAAGCTACAAACAACTAAGTTAGTATAACAAAAATAGATAAATTATTAGATCTATTCCTTTTACTTGATCTATCTCTCTTTTGGGACTTACTAAGCGATTGTTCGCTGACGACATTCCTATTTCTTCTTCTTTTGAATGTTGTCAGAAGGAACCGACTCTCAGGAGATCGAGCCCAGTCAGGACGATTTGGAGTAGTTCACTAAGATACAGAGTTCTAGATCTACTTGTACTTACTTTACTTTCAGTTCATATGCCATTGTTTAGGCATCGCTTTCCAGTATTGTATTTTACTTTCCAGTTGTATGTAAAGAATGAATATAAATAAAAGTTGTTGTTTCATTTCATCTCTTGTCATTCTTTTACTTTATTTTTATATTGCTTATTTACGCTTAACGTGTTTACTTCTGAGTAATACGCCGCGACCCTGCCGCGGCCTCTTCTCCATACATTGGGAAATGGGGCGTGATAGGTTTTGTTGGCGGCCTATGTAGGTCAGTTCTGCATGGAAACCTAAGCAATATATCACAAGAATTATATGAATCAGCAACTAAAAACATTTTACATTTCAAATTTCTTGAATCTATCCTAACCTTATTTTTCTTTCAAGGTTGTGGATTCCCCGAACAACACCAGTACTAACGTGAATGGCAACACCCCACCATCACCTCTACCACTTACAGCTACCGTAGCAGCTCCTATCAATGAGCAGACGGTATTGCTTGAGGCAATCAAGAGCCTCTTGGAGGGACAGCAGCAGCAAACTGCTATCCTATTGCACCGTCTAGAAGCTGAGCCACCCGGAGTGAAGCAATTCCGAGATTTTCACCCGAAGCACTTTTTAGGGAAAGAGAGCCCCCTACAAGCTGAAGAACAGGCTCAGTCGATTGAGGACGATCTGGCAGCAGCACAAGTGCCAGAAATTGCTTAGGTAAAGGTTGCGAAGCTGCAACTAACTGACAATGCCAGAGTATGGTGGAAGGCTGAAGAAGCCGACTTACCCAGCCGATCGAATGGAAGACATTTCACGATATGTTCGACGTGAAATATTTTCCCGAGCCCGTTTTGATATGGTGTAGCAATTCATTCACCTGCAACAAGGCTCTATGTGGAGAAAATCTGTAGATGAGTATGATGCTGAATTCACCATGCTGAGCAGGTAAAATAAATCTTAAATATTCGATTTTCTAATATCATATACTACACAGCTAACACAAGACCATAATAGGTTCGCAGCACATCTCATACCGACTACTGAGATCAGGGTTAGAGATTTCAATAAGGGTTGGATCCGGAGATCCAAGCTGCTCTAGCTACAGGGGATTTCCCAACCCACGACCTTGCACTAAAGGCTGCCCGAAGATATGAGGCAGTTGTGAAGAAGAAGAGAAGATCTCAATCTGCCGGTGTGAAGTGCCCTGCTACTCAGATAGTAGGAGGAGCCATTTCTAGGTCACCGTTTGTACCCAAGAGACCGGGAGTAACTTTTAACTGGCCCAGTCTAGACTTTTTCACCTACTGCAGGAGGAATGGACACCTGGCAAAAGACTGCAGGCATGCAAACGGCCTGTGCTTAGTCTGCGGCTCATCCACTCATGACATTGTTGCATGTCCTTGTAGACTCAATCCGAATCTAGCCCCTAGTTCAGCTTTCCGCAGTGGCCAGCTATCCAGGCACCTGCAACTCGTCTTGCTCTCCCAACTCCACTTTCTCATGGACCTACTGCACCTCCTCCTCGTCAGTTCCATCAAACACAAAGGAACCTACCTCAAGGACAGAGGAACAGACAGATGAATGCTCCTCCAGCATGGAGGAATGTACCTAGGCGTCGGGCTTTCACAATGACTGTGGAAGAAGCTGAAGCCACTGGCTATGTCATCACTGGTAACTTCCCATCTTTTAAATCTGTTCAATATTTGTTTACATATATATCTTTTCCTATACCTAAACATATCCCACACAACTTAGGTACAATCTTAGTAGCCTCACTTCCTGCACTAGCACTCTTCGATACTGGAGCATCGCATTGCTTTATGTCGCAACAGTTCGTCCGAACTCATGCGATTCCAGTAAAACTGCTCGTATCAGCTGGAATGTCAGTTCAGGGAACGGCGTTCTAAAGGCAACTTTAGGATACGACCTATGCCCAGTGGTCGTCTGCAGCAGAGAATTTTATGCTGACTTCAAGGTGCTCGACATACCGAACTTCGATGTAGTCTTAGGAATGGACTGGCTAGGAACTTTCTTCGCTACCATCGAATGTCGTCAAAGGAGGGTAGTGTTCGAGATTCCAGACCATCCGGTTTTTTATTTCAAGAGTGGAGACCGTACACTGGAACCTAGTGCTTACAAAGCTAAACCAAAGAAGGCAGTGGTTGCAACAATACAAGCTAAAGAAGATAAGCCAGAAGTAGTTCGAGAGTTCGAAGATGTATTTCCTGAAGACATCTCAAGTTTGCCTCCCGATCGAGCTCTTGAATTCAGTATTGACTTAGTATCTGGCGCACAACCGGTGATCAAAGCACCATATCGCTCAAGTCCTGAATGATTGAAGAAGATCCGTACTCAATTGAACGAACTTTTGAAGAAAGGATGGATTCGTCCCAGTACTTTAAGTTGGGGATCTCCAGTTTTGCTTGTGAAGAAGAAGGAAGGTTCATACAGAATGTGCATATACTACCGAGTTTTGAACGAAATCACGATAAAGAACAAGTATTCACTACCGCGTATCGACGATCTGTTCGATCAGCTAAATGGGTCTTGCATTTTCTCAAAGTTAGATCTTCGTTCGGGTTATCATCAGGTGAAGGTCAAATAGTCTGATATTCCGAAGACGGCATTCAGGACTCGCTATGGTCATTATGAGTTTCTCATGATGCCATTTAGAGTGACCAATACACCAACCATATTTATGAATTTGATGAACCAGGTTTTCCGAGAGTACCTAGACAGGTTCGTTGTCATATTTATCCACGACATCCTGGTGTATTTAAAGAATCGGAAAGAGCACGCTAAACATTTACGAATTGTTCTGGAGACTTTGCAACAGCATCAACTCTATGCCAAGTACAGCAAGTGCGAATTTTGGCTAGATCAAGTCGAATTTCTAGGACATGTCGTTTCACACGAAGGAATCTATGTGGATCCAGCTAAAGTATCAGCAGTAAGCGAATGACCGACACCAAAGATGGTGAAGAACATTCGAAGTTTCTTGGGATTAGCAGGATACTATCGAAGATTCATAGAAGGATTTTCGAAGATTGCAACACCCTCGACCAAGCTCACACGTAAAGATGAAGCATTCGTGTGGTCAGAAGCATATGAACAAACTTTTGAAGAACTCAAGTCAAGATTGAAATCAACACCTATTCTAGTAATACCGAATCAATTTGGAGGTTTCATTGTGCACTGCGATGCATCCGGTAAGAGATTAGGATGTGTTCTATACCAGCAAGGAAAAGTTGTAGCTTATGCATCAAGACGGCTGAAGATTCATGAGCGCTATTATCCAACACATGATTTGGAGTTGGCGGCCGTTATCTTTGCACTTAAGATTTGGCGCTATTATCTACTTGGAGAGCGAGTGTACATATACACTGACCACAAGAGTCTGAAATATGTGTTTACTCAGAAGGAGTTGAACATGCGGCAGAGAAGATGGTTAGAACTCATGGCAGATTTCGACATCAACCTACAATATCATCCAGGGAAGGTGAACGTGGTTCCCGATGCACTTAGTCGCCAGCCACTATCAATGAATCTCACCGCACAATGGAAGCTTCAACAAAAATTGCATAAGATGGAGATAGAAGTGGTTATGCCAGGTAATACTTCAAGATTGATGAACTTACAAGTTCAGTCTACTATTGTCAATCAGATCAAAGCAGCTCAAGAAAGTGATGCCAAGTTGCAAAAGATCAGAGAACAAGTAGAAAGTGGACTTAGAACAGACTTCATCATCCACGAAGACGGATTTTTGAGATATGGAAGCAAATTGTGTGTACAACAAGATCCTGTTTGGGAAGAGTTGATGAAAGAATCTCACAGCTCTCCGTATTCAGTACACCCTGGTGGTACAAAGATATACAAAGATATACGTCAACATTACTGGTGGTATGGAATGAAGCGTGAAGTAGCCAAAAGCGTAGCCAAATGCTTGGTGTGTCAGCAAGTAAAAACTGAACATTACATGACTGCTGGTTTACTTCAACCGTTACCTATCCCAGAATGGAAGTGGCAACACATCACCATGAACTTCATGATTGCACTTCCTCGCAGCACGAAAGGTAACGATGCGGTATGGGTTATTGTGGATCGACTCACAAAGTCGGCTCACTTCATCCTATTTCGAGTTGGCCAATCTACCAAGACAGTAGCAAAGAAGTACATGGAAGTAAGTCTGAATCTAAGTAAGATTTAACTCTTCATAGTGTACTATTGATGATACCCATGAACTTATGCAGGAGATCTTGAGATTTCATGGAGTACCGGTTTGCATTGTCTCCGATCGTGACACCAGATTCCGATCATAGTTTTGGCAGAGTCTGTAAGCTAGTTTGGAAACGAGTCTGAACTTCAGCACAGCTTACCATCCATAAACAGATGGACAGTCTGAGCGAACAATTCAGATTCTTGAAGACATGCTAAGAGCTTATATGTTAGAATTCGAAGGATCGTGGGAAGATCACCTACATCTTGTGGAGTTCTCATACAACAACAACTACCAAGCGAGTATTGGAATGGCACCCTTTGCAGCTCTCTATGGAAGGAAGTATCGATCACCATTAAGTTGGGACGACATCGAAGATAGGGAATTCCTTGGACCAAAGATGATCATGGCAACTGTGGATGTAGTTCGCACGATCAGGGAAAGAATGTGCATAGCCTAAGACCGATAAAAGTACTGGGCTGATACAAAGCGCCGACACCTGGAGTTCCAGCCGGAAGATCATGTGTTCTTGAAGATCTTTCCAAACCATGGAGTAATTCATTTTGGCAAGAGGGGTAAGCTCAGTTCGAGATACATTGGACCGTTCGATATTCTCGAACGAGTCGGAAAAGTGGCATATCGTTTGGCACTTCCACCCTCATTGGAAAGAGTGCACAACGTATTACACATATCCCAGTTTCGAAGATATGTGAGCGACCCTAGCCACATTCTTGATCACTCCGAGCTCACTGTACAGACAGATTTATTTTGTGAGCAACAACCCGTTGAGATCCTGGACAGAAAGGTGAAAGACACTACGGAACAAGGAAGTAAACTTAGTCTGAGTGATGTGGAGAAAAGATTCACTAGGAGAATCAACGTGGGACGAGAAGACGATATGCATGCAAGATACCCTTACTTGTTTGTATACTAATCCTCAAATAATTATAAATTTCGAGGACGAAATTTTTATAAGGAGGGTAGAATGTAACGACTCTGTTTTGATTGTACAAAAATTTTAAAGTTAATGTATAGAATGGAGTATTTGCAAGCATGAGTATACTTTAAGTATTATTTTTGTTTGAAAACAACAAGAAAGCACTTGTAGTTCATTGGTAAAGCCTTGCACTGCTGTGGCCCCTGTGTTCAAATCCCCCCAGGCATATATTATTTTTACTGGTTTTTTTTATTTTAAACTTTTTGGAAGCCCAAAAGTTTACACGTGCAATACACGTAAAAATGAAAAGTCAGATAAAATAAATATATGCAAAAGGGTATTTATACAGATTATGACACGTGACATCGATCTAGAGCCCCACCCCCTACAGATGGCCAGCTAGATTGGCACTTGGGCCGACGCCGCCGGGCCACCGTAGCAAATGCCTCCTAACTCTGCACCTCAGTCTCTTGGCCTACCCCCACTACTCCTATACTGTTTGATTTCCCTGTAAATTAACAGAGAGATTAAAATCCCATTAATCCAAATTTAAATGCATTTTTAAATCTCTCTTCAATTCTCAAAACCCTTTACCCTATAATTACAACATCATACCCTAGCCCTCCTCATTCTGAAATCTATTGTCAAAAAATAATCCTCAAAATTTTCCAAGTCAAAGAAGAGTACAAGTGGAGTTAGCACTAGGTCAACTTTCCGATGAGAATTCGAAGCGATTCCGGCGACCCCGTGACTCCACAAAACCACCAATCTTTTCTAAACCTCCTCTCTCTTCTCTAAGCTTGTAAGTCCCACTTCTCTTCTCCTCTTCTTAACTTAAAATGATCTCTTTTCAAATCACGTCGGTAAGTGGAGTTATACCGAACTTTAATTCTATTCTCTTTTAAATTTCAATTTTCTCTTAAGAACCACCTAATCATATCATTACATCTTGCTTGTTAAACATTAACTAACATTTAGAAACAAGTTTCATTTTAAAACTCCATGTAAAACAACTTTTATTAACCTTTTACGCTTAAATACCATGAAGTTACATATGACATCGCTTAATCATTCTTGCTTATATTACCTTTAGAAAAATCTCACCAGGTAATGACCTACCTCTCACAAACACGCATCTTGACATAACATGATTTCCTTGAACAACAATTTTGTAGTAAATACGACTTTTACATCAAAATACCATAAACTATTAAAAAACATATTCTTTAAATTGTGTTATTTAAATTCCTTGCAATTATACCTCTACAACCCATCTTGGGGAATCCGATTAGGTTGGTGCCGGTTATCGCACATCCATTGGACTAGTAGGACGAGATGCAGACCTCCTCATGGAGCATACGATCTAGATGGAATTTTAAAGCAATTTTTAAGAAAAACGTGATTTTCTATTTAATAAATAAATTTTATTTTTAATAATTATATATAAATATTATCAAACCATCTATTTTAAATATATAATAAATTCCATGTTTTTCTAAACAAAAGAAAAGAATTACAAGTTTCATGAAAATACCATCAAGAATCCATACAAGTCAACTTTACACTAAAATATCATGTATTATTAAAGCTAGGTATTTATTCACTAGAATACCTCACTTTTAAAAATTACATCCATGAAAATCCTAAATACGATAAATAAATACTTGAGGTTTATTTTGAAAGTATACTAAAAAATATTTTTCATAAACTCCCCCTCAAATTATATTAATTTACATTAAGGACCCTAGTAAATATAGATTTAAGCGAGACCAATTCTCTTGAGCCTCAGGGAGCCGGAGAAAGTGGGTGCTTGTCTATTTAGGGTAGAAAACTAAAACGGGGTTATCAATGGTAATTGGCTTGGAAAAAGTCATAAATCCTGCCGTCCATATGCAACAGTTACTGATAACTCCTAAACTTAATTCAAGACCCAAATCTATTTAAGTGTCTGACTCAATCTAAGTCCCAGTCTAATTTGAATACAATACAAATATGAAT
The DNA here is from genome assembly GCA_030015575.1 of Agapanthus africanus. NCBI lineage: Eukaryota > Viridiplantae > Streptophyta > Magnoliopsida > Asparagales > Amaryllidaceae > Agapanthus > Agapanthus africanus. The sequence goes on from CM057340.1 coordinate 800,083,830, forward strand.
CCAACCATATATCTAATCAACATGAATCCAATGTATTAAACATGAACACTTGAACATGAATACCGAACAATACGAACATGCAACATGACTTGACTTGACCGATCCATAGATATATCTTGAACTTGACTACATGACTATTCGTTTACATCCGAACCGTTTACTTGAACAACTTATACCATGGTTTTGGCAAGTCTTATACTACAACTCATTACAATCAATACAATATACATTATGGGGTTTAACGAGGTAGATTGGTACGAAATGTATTAGAAGTGGAATGAGACGGTCACTATAATACACCTAACCTGAATATCCATGCTGTTGTCCCGTCGGTTTAACGGGGCCTTATACTCTATATGCCTTAGTCTACGGAGCAAGTTGGACTCCTCTCGTACACACTGATACATTCTGCACCAAGTTACAAACAACTACGTTAGTATAACAAAAATAGATAAATTATCAGATTTATTCTTTTTACTTCATCTAACTTTCTTTTGGGACTTACCGAGCGATTGTTCGCTGACGACATTCATATTTTTTCTTCTTCGGAATGTTGTCAGGAGGACCCGACTCTCAGGAGATCGAGCACAGTCAGGACGATTTGGAGTAGTTCATTGAGAATACAGAGTTCTAGATCTACTTGTACTTATTTTACTTTCAGTTCATATGCCATTTTTTAGGCATCGCTTTCTATTATTATATTTTACTTTCCAGTTGTATGTAAAGAATGAATATAAATAAAAGTTGTTGTTTCATTACATCTCTTGTCATTCTTGTGCTTTATTTTTATATTGCTTATTTACGCTTAACGTGTTTACTTCTGAGTAAATACGTTGCGGCCCTACCACGTCCTCTTCCCCGTATATTGGGAAGCGGGGCGTGACATATGTGGTTATTTTCTAAATTCGTCTTGTATTAAACTTCATTATACAGTGCAATTGGATTCAATGGTAGTTAGTTGCAATTTTTTCATGTTTTTTCTATCAAATGCTGAAATGTGTGATATTTTGATTATGGATAGACCAATAGTGAAAAAATAAGGATGCAACTGGAACATAAAAGAAAAGAAAATGTTGACCATGAAACATTTAATACTCAGGAAGAGTTGGTTAGTTTCTAAAATCATCTTGCATTGTTTAGCGCTATTATCCCGGTGATCCTTAGTGTTTTTCATGTTTTTTTTCACGTTTTTTGGCTGAGCCTGCTATCAATGTAATTTTTCATAGTGCTGGGAAACTTAACACAGAAAAGACTATATATGAAGGGGGTACAAGAATTGTTTATCAAGAATTTTTACACAAGTTATCCCATCAAATTATTCTTGAGATGGTTCATGACATAGGTTATGAAAGTTGCAAAATTATGTAACTATCTAGACCTGGACAGCTATTAGTTGTTGTTGATGATAAGATGATACAAGAGTTTAAGAATGTGATGCAAAAAACTCTGCAATTTACTTTTATTTGGAGAACTGTGTAGAACTTAAAAGGGAGAAAAGTTATGAGATAGGTTATATGTGCCTGTCATAGAAGAGAAAATTCAAGATGAAAAAATAAGGTAAATGAATATCTCTATACTAAAGTTTATAACTATTTTCTGTTTTGCCAAATTAATACTCAATTTATGGCATATAAGAATACACTATTTTCTGTTATGTGTGTCAGAAATCTAGATACAGAAAAATATATAATATCTTTTAGGACTCAAAAGTTGAATCTATCAACCACAAAGGATGAATTGAAGAGTAAACAAATAAGATAAATGAATGTATCTATACTAAAATTTATTAATTTTTTTTAAATAAAGTAGATCCTATTATGCAAGAGTGCATAAAATAATTTATATGAATTGACAGGATGCATGCAAGCTTGAAATTAAGAAGATTGCCTAAGTGTCACCAAACAGAAAAACCAAATGTTGTCACCTACAAGGTAAAGAAACATTTTAGTGATATAATATGCTATTTTTTTTTATAAGTTTACACGATCAAGTATGTTTTTGTTTATAAACTACTTCATAAGGAGTCAATAAAGTTTCAACCCAGAAGGTCACCTAGGAACCACAGACCAGCTCTATCACCAATGAAAACTGAAGTTCCAAAAAAAATACTAAGCAAGTCAAAGATGTAGAATTTTTTGACAGTGAAGAGAGTTCAAGTGGCAGTGAAAAGAATTCCAATGACAATTCCAAGGGCAGTGAAAGGAAATCAAGTACAGTGACAAAAGTTTCAAAGCAGATTCCAAGGGCAGTGAAAAGAATTCAAGTGGCAGTGATAAGAGTCTTGAAGGAGCAGGTATTGGAGTGTTTACTCAGGAGAATGACAACAGAGAGGAATATTATGATAGCGATGAGCTGAGGTTTGCACATGAAGATGAAAAATGTGTTAAGTCTAACTTCAGGGAATTTGATATGGATCAACACATAGGGAAAATTATGCTTGTTGTAGGAGATAAATTCCCCAATGCTAAGCATTTCAGAAAGACTTTACATAAAGAGGCTGTAGATATAGGTTAAACAGTGAAGTATGTGAAGAATGAAAGTTGTAGAGTAATAGCAGTTTGCAGCAAAAAGGAATCTGAGAATTGTTTATGGAGGATACATATATCATGGGCCGAAGAAAAAGTTCATTTCAAATAAAGACCCTAAAGAACAAGCATATTTACCAAAGGTCATGGCAGAACAAGCATGCGAGTACTGAATGGATTGCTAAAGAATATGAAAAGCAGATAAGGGAAAATCCAAATTGGAATGTGAAAGCAATGCAGAGCACGATAAAGAGAGATTACTATTTGGAAGTTAAAGCTGGCCAGCTCTATAAAGCTAAAAGAGCTGTGAAAAGGTAATATGAAGGTAGCCAGAAGAAGCGGTATGCAAGAATTAGAGACTATACCAACATGATTCTATTGAAGAACCCAGGAACTTAAGTGAGAATCGAATTGGATCACATTTTTCTTGAATCTACACCTATCTGTAAAAGGACATATATTTCATTTGCTGCCCAGATCAAAAGTTTCAAAGCAGGATGAAGGCCATTCATTGGTCTAGATGGATGCCATCTCAATGTCCAACGTAGTGTCTTTTTAAATGCTATAGGAAGGTAAAAATTTAATTTCATTGCAAACATAAACATGTTCCTTAAATATATAGAAATACCTAAAGAGATGTGCTTAATTTTGATAGGGATGCAAATAATGAGTTGTTTCCTATTGCATGGGCTGTAGTGGAGACTAAGACAAAAATTCTTGGAAATTTTTCTTGGAATGTATATCTGATTTTTTGGGATCACAAGAAGAGAACAGTTTTTTTTCATGTCAGACAGACAGAAGGTATGTTTTCATTGCACATGTAATATAGATAATAAACTAAATTTTCATGACATTTTATCTTCCTACAGCTAACTATATATTCAAATATCATGCACCCTTTTAATAGCAAATCATCAATTCATGTTCTAAATGTCATGCACAAATTTGTTAAGTAAAGAAGTTGTTCCCTTCTTACTTCTTCCATTGATGTTATACTTATCAAATATTATGCGATACATATCTAATCTTTGTTCAAAATCTTTTTCCTATCAAATTTGACCATTGACTTGCTAAATGGATCCTAACTAGCATGAGGGACTTAACAGTATTGTAAAGCACAGACAAATGAACACGATTCCACATTGACTCATCAATTCAGAGATTGGATTGTCCCTGAATTGATGATTTGCTATTAAACGGGTGCATGATATTTGAATATATAGTTAGTAGTAGGAAGATCAAATGTCATGAAAAATTAGTTGGCCGGATCCCCGCAGTCAATAAACCCCAGCCTACCCTAGGTAGGGGGAATCTGTAATGCGCCTGACAAGCGCACGCGTATTCCCATCTCAATGGGGTGACGAAAAACACCCTACAGAATCTGGCACGTCCGGTGGGATTTATATTTCCTCCCATATTTCGGGTTAAACATTCATGCAAACTCAATCAACATATACATTGATTGCCTGTACTGAAATCATGCTTTTTTGTGCAGGTTAACAATTTCCAATTGCAATCTTCGGACGTAGCAAAATGTCTCTAAGGATAAGCTCAGCTCTCGACACACCTCCCATCTCCTACACGATGAAGATGGATGCCAGGACGGTCCTCCCGGCCAGTCTCGGGCGACAATGTGAGGAGCCGCTGCTACCATTCGGCTCTATTATGTTCATGACAGTTAGCGTCATCCCAGCTCCTCAAGCTCCAGCAACAGACAGGCAATTGGAAATGTAACAAAATACCTAGAAGCTTAGATATGTTAATGTGGAATCATGTTCATTTGTGGAGTTGTACTCCAATTGACTTTTGGGAGTTAAACTCCTTAAAAAAAAGATGTATTATTATTGTCAATTTATTCTTATGGAGTTAAACTCCCAGAAACTTTGATTTGTGGAGTTAAACTCTAAGAAATCTTTGCAAATGCTCAAGGGGACTCCTTTCTTCTCCCCTGAGCCTTGGATCTTTCCTAAAATGGGATTTCTGGAGATGGGTCTCCTTCCTCCTCTTTTGTTGGCCGGATCTTGGAGAACAAGAGGGGTGAGATTTTAAAGATCTCTCCTTCTTAAGATCTGATGGAAGATCCGAGCTCCCTTTTGTGGGTTTTGTGGTGGGAAACTATTTATTTTTAGAAGAGGAAGAGTTAAACTCTTAATTTAATTCAAAAAAAGAGAAGGTTTAGAACCTTGAGAAAGGAGAAGGAGGCACAAAAACCCTATAGTTTTAGGGAATGAAAAAATTTCTTTATTTTCATCATCATGTTGCCTTATATAGGTTTACACATTTACATATAGTCCCTTGGGCTTTACAAAATGATATTTTGCCCATCCCATGCCTCATGTGCTCATTTCTTTTGCACATGAGCCATGGACTTTACAAAAATTTGGCTTTATGCCCATTTTTCTTACATTCATGCATAAAAAATTACATCAAAATTATTTATTACATAATTTCGTTTTGGCATGGGGGAGCCGACCGCGGGGCTCAACTTGGGTATGAGCCTACTTGTTCTGGGCTTGGGCCCAATTGGGTTGGGGTTGACTTTGACTTTGACTTGGTCAACCAAGGTGCAATTTTCGACCCTAACTGGGCATACACTATTATTCAGTCGTTTTGACGATTTCACAAGATGCGTACTACATATATGTTAAAGTCTAAATTATATCGTATTTGATTTTCGTAATGGATTTTGACATTTGTATTGTCATCATAACTCCGATGATTGTGTGATGATTGACGGAGTTTCGATTTGAGTTTTGCACTCGTTTTCATGCGCATGCATTGCGCTATGATACGTTTTATGTATTCATGATTTCGGAGCCCCGACGACTTGATTGTCTTGTTGAAATGTTTTAGTATTTGGAGAGTTTAAAGTTAAATTTGGGGACCGAGTTTATTTAAGGGGGGAAGATTGTAACATTTCAGAAAAATAAAATATTATTTTTGGAATTTAAATAATTAAAATATTAAATTTCATGAATATTATAAAAATATTGAAATTGGTTTTAATGAAGTAGTATGATTATATACTTATAAATTGGGAAATAATTGGAAAATAGATATAAATTATTGATTTTGAAAGGCATCATATGATTTGGGCATTTTACAAATTATTATACAATTAATTGTATACAAGTTAATGCTAAAACTTGATTAATTTTCACTAATTATGCATTAATCTTGTTATATACATAGCATGCAACATATCATATTTGCAACACTTGTTACATATTTTGAACCATGACTTCATTTACATTCATATGGTTTTGTATTGTTTTTTTTTTAAAAAGAAAAGGGAAAATGAAAGAAAAGAAAGAGAAGATATTTTGGTGTGGGGGACACATAGGTATGGGCAGAGAGAGAGGGGGGAGAGAGAGAGAGGTTATTTTGCCATGGCTCCTTCACCCTCTTCATTCTTCATCTCACATTTTCCTCTCCTCCTTCTTCTCCCCATTCTCCACCTCCTCTACCTCACACAAACACCTCAAAACTTAGCCAAAACCTTATACCCTCATCACAAAAAACGATCTTTAGCTCACTACAAGCATGATGGTAGGAGCAAGTCAAGATTTTGAGCACTTTGCGCAACTCAAGAATATTCTTGAGTTGCCAAATGAGGTAAATCCTATATCTTTAGTTAAGTTTTTAGATTTTCTAATATCCTAGTGTAGTTTAGAATTAAACTAATGAGATTTAGTGAAGTTAGAATTTTCCAAGATGAGTTTAGGGGTTAATTGGAGTTGTGAAAGTGTAATTGAGGTGTAGTGAGTGTCTTTCAAGACCATAGTGATATTTATTGGTCTGGACCCGAGACTTGAAACCATACACGAACTTAGAATTTCCCGATGTCGGTTTCTTTGATTTTTTAGGATTATATGGAATCTGGAGCAACTTGAGATAATTGTATGAAAAACAAACAACTATTTTGACCTAGTTAGACCACCATAGGACCACTACAGAAGAACGAGACACCAATTCCTAGATATGGCCGGCGACACCGGGTACTGTAGCATATCTCGCCGGGTCGGTTTTGAAGTTTGGTGTTGGGTTTTGGCCTGTAGCTCATACTCCTCATAACCTAGCCCCTGTATTGTTAATTTTGTTCCTATCTATCTGTACAAAAATCTGGGAGCAGATTGTGTGGGTTTTGACAATGTTTTCCGATATTTGAAACTTGGATTTTGAATTTCTTGATAACTTGGTCGTTCGACGTTCGCACGTTGACGTCAGAGAGTATTTTGTAGTTTTAGCACGCGTTGACCATAGGTTCTAACCTATGTGCGCTTCGCATGTCTTGTCGGTTTTCGATTATGATTTTGATGCGATACGATGTGTTTTGAACTGTAGGTACCTTCACGAGGACTTCGGGACGACAAGGGAGAGCAGGGCGTCATCGAATTCGGCAAGCGAGGATCGAAGGTGAGTAAATGTATATCTACAGGGGAAGTCGGGTGGATGGCGTATAGCACTCCCGCAACCGTAGAATAGGATATCTTTATATACTTCATATATATATGTTTATGCGAGTTATGGATACACAGCAATAGGGTTCTAGGAGACCGTAGGATTAGATTAAGCGTACTTGTAGGAAGGTTTATCCTTAGTCTATTTTCCTTAGATGTGAGCCGTTAGTTTTACATCGTCGCGCACACACACACGCACACTTGGGTTGATATGTGTGTATATGTATACACACACACATATATATATATAGATATGTTGATATATATATATATATATATATTACATATACGTGTAAGATGAGGATATGATATGCGATATGGTTTTGAGTCGATACGATCGAACAAGATGTCAAGAGATATTGGCATATGATTGAGAGGAGACATCATTTATGATGCGATATATAAATGGATCGTTGGGCAAAATATATACATAACATGCGATAACATGTGATCTGATAATATAATAGATTGTACGAGAGTTTAGATCCGTACCCTGATTATGATATTGTACGATGAATGATACCGTACAAACTATATGATTTATATATGATATTTGACCCGTACCTTCGATTTTGAGAATGCCGTACGACGGACTATACCGTACGAGATATATATATGATGATTGATCCGTACTCTTAACTCGAGAATGCCGCATGATAGATATTACCGTACGTGATGCTATTAGGCTGGATTGCCGACCACTAGATATATCAACACGGATATGCTTTCGATTCCTATTTACTTTCGACTCGTTTCTTAGTTTAGTCTTTAGTTGCTTACATAGATGTTAGTTTAGGCTCGAGTCATACCTATTTTCAAAACTACGAATCGTAGGCATTTTCAAAGGATAAACCGAGGGACGCTACGGATTTTCAAAAGACATCTTTTTTCTCAAAACACCGTAGTCCCTACTTTTCTAAAAACAACGATTCGTGCTTTTTAAACACGATAAACGGTATGGCTCATATATAGATTTATATAGCTTATTGTTTCTTTTACTGTTTACTTTCTGTTATGATCTCGTCTGCTCAAACACCTGCACCATTACCGATGATGCGTATGTTGCACGTACCCTTGCTTGCCGGCTCACACACATCAGCATCGGTAATTGCTATGTCACTATACTGTAGTAACCGCTATTCCATTGTATACACTAATAATTGTAGCTAAGTAGTAATGTTTTGCATTCATGATATCATATGCTAGTTTAGACTTTGCATTTCTTACTTAGATGCCGCATGCATTTGTATACTTACATTCCGGTTATGTACTGCAGTTGGGCTCTATGCCGATATTCATTGTTCATTATTTACTCATGATTATGAGATTCTGACTTTCATAAGATTTCTGGATTTGGGAAACAGCATGTGCAACTAAAAACTTAAGCTCATTTTAAAAGAAAAATGCGGTTTTCCCTTGATATGATGTGTGGCGTCCACCATGAGATTTCTCGGTTCTGGAGGATATATGATATATGATTACTCTCCACGAGGAGCGAGGGCGATACCGTCTGCGGGTACATAGTGGACCTGGTGCGGTATCCCGGGGCAAGATTGACGTTGTCACGACCCGTAATTTAGCACGTGACCGGCACTTAAATCACGCAACATCTAAAGGCGTAACGTAATTGAAGTAAGCCGAAGCCCAGAAAATCTAAACCTTTTTGCGGAAAATAATGGGGGTGCAGTTTGAAATAAAAGTATAATAAAATAAAGTTTATCTATAGATGCATAATTAATGATATAAGAAAATGCAAGTAGATTGTACTAAAGTTGAGAATATTTTTTTCGTCTTTAAAATTTTGGTCAGCACCTCCCTTGTATATTTTGAATCGAAACCACATATATACACCAATATAAAATGCATCCCTAAGTTGGAGCTAGCTCTTCGCCAAATGGCGGAATCACAACCATGCAAGCAATGTATACGACGCCCAATGGAGAAGATCAACCCAGAAAGAATAATATGAATAAAGCAAGACATTAAATCCATACATAGCGAACATATACCCATTGCTCTAAGTCTCGCAACCACAAGTCCGTCTATGTCCACTAAATATACAAAGTCTAGTTTCTGATTAATAGAGTTTATCTAGATACAATAGGAAATAACAAATACAAGAGTGGGCACGATCCAATGCGTCCCACCTATCATAGCAAAACACCTGAATGCAAGCTGTGTGCCAGCGATACCTCTACTGATCCTAATTGGTCAAACCTGCAAGAACTGTGGCACAACAGGGGTGAGTTGCCAGCTCGTGAGTAGAAAACATCAGCAGGTAGAAATCGAATAAAACAACGATTTCCCAGGTCACTATATCAAGAAGGTAATACTATGATATCTAGGGTGACCATGTATGCACATATGTCAACAATATAATCAATGCCAATGATATATACAAATAAACATCTGAATCATATGCCTATATGCAGGTGGATATCATCCACGTGTCCACCAATGACACAATCAACATCATGGAACCTGAGTGTTCAATATCGACACTCGCAACATCATGAAAGCATATGCATATATGTATGAGGATATCAACCAACGTGTGTCCATCAATGACACATCAAAATCATGGAACCTGAGTGCCCAATACTGACACTCGAAATATCATGAAACCCGTGTCCAGTATCGAGACGTAAATCTTCATATCTCGGGCTCCGTCAGTCCGGATCGGCCCTTGGGCTTCATCAGTCCGGATCGGCCCATATTCATCTCACGACTCCGGTCGGTATCCTCCGGATAACCGCCGGGTCCAAACTATCACCGGTAGGTAGTAGTCCCTCTGCCAGGCTCATCGTCTACTGCACAACATATCTTTCTTGTCCCGGGGTACCATACCGGGTCCACCATGTACCCGCAAACGGGTCGTCCATCTCCTCGAATCGGGTTTCTAAAACCAATCTCAGAACTGAAAAAACTCATGGTGGACGTCTCGAAATATCATATCAAGAGAAACCGGGTTTTTAAAACAATACATAATTTCCTTTGAAATATAACCACGGTTCTCAAATCCAGAATCTCATAAAAACAGCATCTCAATGCGTATAATCATAAAGCATGATGTATGCAAACATAGAACAGAAATGTGAGCAGTTCAGTATATCATGCAACATAGAATAGTGATGTGAGCATATCAGTATATCATGCAACATAAAATAGTGATGTGAGCATATCAGTATATCATGCCAACGAGTCATGTGATAATACTGAACGATTAAGAGTAATAGCATGATATAGAAATTTGACTATGTAAGTGACATAGCAATTACCGATGATGAAAGTGTGTATCACGCCCCGCTTCCCAGTATACGGGCAGAGGACGTGACGAGACCGCTACGTATTTACTCTGAAGTAAACACGCTGAGCGTATCTAAGCAATATAAATAAAATGCACAAGAGACAGAGACAAAAGATATAATTGAACATCAACTTTATTTATTAACATTCTTTTTACAATACATCTGAAAAGGAAATACATGGAATGAAAAGCAATGCCTAAACAGTGGCATAACAGAAATGGAAAGTACTGAAATGAAATGTACAAGTAACTAGAGCTCCGGGTCAAAAGCTAGCTGGTCCAAATCCTCGCTGGTGGGCTCGATCGCCAGTGAGTCCGAAACACCTGACGACATTCCAAAGAAGATGAAAGAGAATGTCGTTAGCGAACAAATTGCTCGGTAAGTCCAGTAAATATACAAGAATGGAATAGACAAAATAGAGAGTATATTATTATAATGTTGTATTAATGTTAACGCTGTTGTTTGTAGCTTGGTACAGAAGAATGCCAGTGTGTACAAGAGGTGTTAGTTGTATGTATGCCCTAGAGCCCAGTATTGTACAGATGATGTATATTATATTGGATGCTTGGACATATATAGAGATGACTTTCTTGCTCGATATGATAGTATGCTATCTGGTTACTCTTTATCTTAACATGTACACTAGTCTCTTTATACTGTCTTATAGTTACATGTTGGTAAAGCCCTTAGGATATGTACTTGACTACCTGGACTGTGATGCAGATCATACTAGTGGGGACATGGTAGTCCATAAGTACATCCTTCATGGTCCCTAGTCGTGGGTGTATCGAGACGGGGCATCGATATACCAGTGTAGACTAGCGTATACGCTTCTCGACCCATGAGATGGGCGATGGATGATCCCATATCCATTGGTGTTTGACATCAGAGATGGTGTACGGGTGCTCAGTGGAGACTGGGTACACTGGACGGACTCGCCGAGAACTCCCAGATGGTATTATACCTTACGTCAGATGGCAGTTCTCAGGTGACACTTGTACAGGTTAGTCTGTAGACCCGAGATCGTCATAGAGTCTTGTGTGATTCCTACTGTGCTTTGATCTCCACCTTACCACGTCCATGAGGGCGTGCAAAACGGTGGTCTTTGGGTACAGTCCCGAGTCACATGGAGGCAATGAGCGATAGGAGGGGTTTCGTCTCTCCCGGTATTGGGGGTTGATGTTGCGCTGTGCTCGATTGGCCGTAACAGGGAAGTCCCTGGCCAGGACTGGTCAGAGATTTGCTGGTAAGTGTTACCAGTAGTTTCTCGACCCGTTACGAGCCTCACATCGGCATGACTTATCGGGTTATTGGGGTCTGACGTTTACCACCCCTAGACTTGATATGCGACATATCAGACGGAGAGACCGGACTGTACGGTAAGTGTTACTGGTCGGATTCGCAGGAGTGTGAGCGGGCTAGCTCGTCGATCTTCTGATCGCTCAATACCCGGGTGGCCGTTACGTTTAGCAGACCGCTTGCGGCTTGTGGGTGCTTGATATGATCATCATCTGCTACGGGCGTATTGACGAGTCTTTAGAGTCCTACACAGAGGTTTCCTAGCTCAAGCGAAACGAAATAGGAGCGCATATGAGATATGTGCAGGACCGAGAATAATGCGTGTATGTGATACCGCATTTCATTCTCGCGATATATGTTTCGATTGGTTATATTCGATATGACCTAGTTATCGAATCATTGATTCGATAAATCGATACATTGAATACTAGTCGGTTATGTGCGACATGAACGGATCATTGAATCAAGTGTTGATTTAATGATTTAATGTATAATTATATATTTGATATATTACTTTGCATTAACTAGTATTGGTTCACTTTAAACGGATTTTTCTCACTTGATGCACATTGTATATGTGATATGCTTTTGTGCACATGATTGTATCATGTTTGATGATGCATGTTGACTTGACTTTGTGTAAAAGAATTGAACCATGGTTATGAGTGGTTAGGATTTATGTTTTATTCACTTATTATTTAATCCATTCATTATTTATTAATTGGTTTTATGAAAATAAAATGGTTACATTTATCATGAAGAATGGTGAAGCTTCATGAAGCTTTTACTAATGATGCCATTTTGTCTTCATACTTAAATCTAACCACTCCCACTAACCATGGTCAATTCTCTACACTTGACCATGGTTAGGATATGATAAATATCATTTTCTTTTCTATTTTAAAAAAAGTTTTTATCATATTCTATCATCTTCTTCATCTTCTTCTTCAAAAGAAAAGCTTGCTACTTTAATGGCAACTTGAGTTCTAGTGAGAGAAATCCAAATCTAATGTGAACCCACCTCCTATTTCTTCATCCTCTACCTCTTGCCAAGTGGTTTTGGGTGTTTTCTTCACAAGTTTCACTACTTGGTGAAGTCGGAGCTTGAACTAGTGCAACCTCGACGTAGATCGTCTTTGACACGAAGCCGACAACCTAGCTCGCCCGTTTCTCCGATGAAGCCGACGATTGGGTTCGGGATTCATGATGGACAGCGAGAGGACACCCACGTGGAGCTAAGGAAGTAGAAATCCGGATCTACAAAGGTTGTAGCATCTTACTTCTAGTTAAATAGTTAACTAGTTTTGTGTTTCGCCTAGAAATCTAGCCGACGATCCGTATTAGGGTTTCTCGGCACCCATAAAATTTTAAATTGCCATGTTCGATGCCTTGTGAGACCTCTATAGTGTGCCTAGGAACCTTACAGTGGTATCAGAGCCTAGCTAGAGCCTTAGGCGAAGTCTAGACGCAATTTGAAGCCCGAACGAACCCGAAACCCTAAACTTAACATGCTCTCTGTACATTTTCTAAAATCTGGGATTTTTCAAGATTAAAAATGCCTAAAAAATTCAGCAGGAATATCTAAGAATTATGGTGAAACACGAGCTCATGAAGCTTCGAAACAGCCGCGGAAACGCGGCAGAAGCATGGCTTCTGCCGCTGTTCCGCGGCCAACTGTTCACTTTACCCAATATTGTTTGCACAGTAATTCTTCTTTTCTGGTGCTGAGTTTTATGGGAATTTTTAATAATTATTCAAGAGTTGAATTTTCTGGGGTTGCTTTGGGGATTCGGTGTTTCGATCGGGGTATCAAATTTCGTCTTTGTGTATTTCCGGATAATTTTTTGAATATGTTAAAAAGTTTGACCGGATATAAATACCCAATTTTTCCCCTGTCGGGAAATTTCCAAGTGTTGGATTTTTCCGTAGTTTAACGACGTTCTAAGTAGTGCAAGTAACGCGATGGACCCTCTAGAAGACAACAAACCTTAACTCGATTATGTGACCGTCTTGAACTGCCCTTTGAACCTTCGGGTTTGGGGTAGTACGGCATGCCACATGTGAGGCGTTGGCTTGACCCTTCTACGGCTGGACCGTTGGTACTGAGGCACGAACTGAATGTTGTTAGACTTATTTCATGTGTTGAGTTGTATCGGGAAAACTTGGGTATTCGACTGTTCGATCGGAAAGTTTAACATTTTCTGTTTATCTGGAATGTGATACAATAATTGGAATTCACAAGTAGTTATGAGATAACTGAATGAATGTTATAAATCTAGCAATTTAGTCCCATATGATATTGAAAAGAGTTTTCGATAATGAGACTAAAATGCGGGATTTATATCTGTTAGGCATGCGATGTCTAAAGAAGTTGCGGATTCCAATTGTTGTAGTTTTACACTTTCTTTTCTGTGACCGTAAGTGTAATATGTGATATCGCCGGTTTCGTTGCTATATGTCAACGACAATTGGGATGGACATATTTACTTACGTTGATGACATGTGATGTTATGTTTTGCTGGATATGTTATATTGGATTGTCGTGTTCGAATAGCCGGGGTTTTTTATGTGAGATGAGTGTTTTTCATTTTCATTCATGTAAAAACTTGTTTGTAATATTCTTTTATTTGGGGCACTTCCAGGTAGCGGAAGATGTCACCTTTTGTATATTATTTACTTTTCCGCATTAGGATAGACCCAAGGAGGGGAGCACAAGTAACCGGGTTTTGGGGTTCAGTGGGAGACCAACTCGAGGAGTCGAGTCCGGGTCTCCTAACCCTAGAATTGGCAGGGTTGCTTGCTGCTCTCGTAGGGGTCTAGGGGTGTGGGATTGGCTATTCATCACGACCATGGAATCCGTGTTTTATACTGGCTCGTATTGAAAACACGGACGTCCTAGTATATCCAATATTTCATATGTTTATTCTGCTGCGATATCTGTGATGTGATTCTGTGATGGATATAGTATATAGTATATATGATATATTATATAGACGTTACTTATGTTTTACACCCGCGCTAGCCCTGCCCTGCTCTGTCGTTAGTTACCTAACCTAACGGTGCACGAGGGGACATCGAGGCGAATGCGGATGGCATAAGTGTACGTCATATCTATCTGTGATGTTTAGGTATTTAAATGATAGGACTTCATTAATGTGATTAATGAAAGATAAGAAACCTAAGATGTTGTGGAATCGAATTTTAAAATAAAACAGGTAGCTACAGTTCTTGCTTTGCACAGCGGTATATATGATATACCCTGCACCTTATTCGATGAGGAAAGGACCGAGATCCCTTCACCGGGAGTGACTCCTTTAGCAGTAACTGGCAGATGCTACACACTCGGTTTGGCTTTGATTGCTTTTAAGAGTTTTTGCTTTGCACAGTGATATATATGATATATCCCGCACCTCATTCGACGAGGAAAAGGCCGACGATCCCTTCACCGGGAGTGACCCCTTTAGCAAAACTGGAAAAGCCTCAAAATCACTCCATTTTAAAACTTCATTTGATTCTACAACAATATCGAGTTCATTACGCAATAGGTTTTCAGAAAAACCTGACGTAGCCCTCCGTCATTTCAGATAAAGACTATTTAGTATTCGTGCTGCGTTTGTTGACCTCTGTCAAGGCGTAGTGTGCGGTAGCTAACTAGTAATTATCTGCAAAGCATGTGATGTGATTGGATTAGGGTAGTCGTACGACCTTGTTGACCTCTGTCAAGGGTCGTGCGAGTGGGTTTGATTCAATCAAGAAATGACGGGTTGAACTTGACTAGTGCACTATGATTTGTTGACCTTTGTCAAGGTCATGGCACACTAGGGGCAAAATATTATCGGGAATTTCAAGTGTTGAAATTTGCAATGAGATTGCATACCTTCTATGAGATAGTTGGATCCCGATACCCGCTGCGAGTAAGAGTTACTCCTGGGAGAGTTTTACACATTGCAATTAGCTGATCAAGTAGGTGTCAAGAAAGGTGTCAACGGGGTTACGCCTCTGGGAAAACGAGGTTTACATTAATTAGGTTCGTGCGAAAGCACGGGGGACCTCCCTCAAAGTACCGACACTGGCCTGGCTGAAAGATTGGCGAACTTATAGTGTGTAATTAATCCCGGCTAGTCTTTCCTTTTAGGGTTTGAAGGAAGATTTGATAAAAAACAGTGGGAGCCATCCTGATTAGATAAGATAATAACCAATCTGATCTTGCACGAGCATACGCTAAAGTGTTTTCTTCTCTCTCTCTCCAGGTAGCGACCATTTCATGCCTTAATGAAGATAATAATATGGATGTATTGACCGAACCCGCATGTTATACTGTGCTGGGGAACATTGGTTCCGTTCTATCTTATAAGAGTTATAGGAATGAACAGGAAATAGGGGAATACCAGGATTCCCATGCCACCCGATTGAAGAAAGTACATGTTGATGCATTTTCTTCGGGTTGTTCGTTACAGAGAACTGTTTCTCCATTTGCTCTACGTCCTGGGTATTAGATACCGGGTCAGGATCCCATATATGTAATCAGTTACATGGGCTTAGGAAAGGTAGAGAACTTGGAGAAGGTGATAAAGACATTAGAGTTAGAAATGGTGCAATTGTTGCAGCTAAGACTGTCGGGGAATATCACCTTGTATTACCAACTGGTAATACATTGGTTCTGAACGAATGCTATTACATGCCGAACCTGATATGCAACATTATATCTGTTTCTTTGTTGAGTAAAGAGGGATATAATTTTGTATTACAGGACAATGTTATGAACATTTTCCATAACCAAAAGTTGGTTGGATCAGGCACGTTATGCAATGGCATTTATGTTCTAAATCAATCAACAGTTCTGAGCATAACAAACACACACAAGAGGAAGAGTTCTGAACTCAACGAATCCTTCTTGTGGCATTGTAGACTGGGTCACATCAATGCGACACGACTGGCTAAGTTGCATAAGGATGGGTATTTGAAACCATTCGAATTTTCATCTTATGACACTTGCCAGTCATGTCTCAAAGGCAAGATGACCAAAACTCCGATTACGGGACACGGAGAAAGAGTTACCGAACTCTTGGGACTAATACATAGTGATGTATGCGGTCCCATGTCTACACATGCCAGGGATGGTTCTTCGTACTTCATTACATTCACTGACGATCTCTCAAGATACGGACATGTGTACTTGATAAGACACAAGTCTGAAGCTTTTGAGAAATTTAGAGAATATAAACAAGAAGTCGAGAAATAAACCGGAAAAAGTATTAAAATCCTTCGATCTGATAGAGGAGGTGAATACTTGAGCAATGAATTCCTGGACTTCCTAAAAGAGAATGGGATTCTCTCTCAGCTTACTCCTCCTTATACACCACAGCACAACGGTGTATCGGAGCGGAGGAATCGCACCCTATTAGATATGGTGCGCTCTATGATGAGTACAGCTGAGTTACCTATTTCCTTCTGGGGGTATGCGCTTGAGTCAGCGGCATACCTATTGAATCAAGTTCCAACTAAATCTGTACCTACCACACCATATGAGATATGGAGTGGGAAGAGACCATGTCTTAAACGAGTTAAGATATGGGGTTGTCTGGCCTATGTCAAAAGGCAAAATCCAGACAAACTCGAGGCACGGTCAGTTCTATGTAAGTTTGTGGGATATCCTAAACATTCAAATGGATATTTATTCTACCACAGTGAACAACAAAAAGTGTTTATTGCTCAACATGCCACCTTTTTAGAAAAGGAATTTCTTGCAAAAGAGATTAATGGCTCTGAGGTAGAACTGGAAGAAGTTCCAGAAACACAAACTATAACTGAAGATTTAGTGGAACCGGAGGATTCGGTAGTACCCAACGAACCCCAGCCTCTCCGCCGATCTGGTAGGGTTTCTCGTCCACCTGAGAGATACTACGGTTTTCTCATTGATGGTGGGAGCGAGGATTGCATCATGGAGGATGATGACCCAACTAGCTTCGAGCAGGCCATCACGAGTGGGGACTCAGTGAAATGGCTGGATGCTATGCGGTCCGAGATGGAATCCATGTACACCAACAAAGTATGGACTTTGGACGTTGCTCCTGAAGGGGTAAAACCCATTGGGAGCAAGTGGATCTTCAAGAAGAAACTTGGTGTAGATGGGAAAGTGGAGACTTTCAAAGCTAGACTTATAGCAAAGGGTTTTCGTCAAAGATCAGGTGTGGACTATGACGAGACCTTTTCTCCAGTGGCTATGTAAATCCATCCGGATTATGCTTGCCATCGCTGCTTATCATGATTACGAAATCTGGCAAATGGATGTTAAGACCGCCTTTCTAAATGGTGATTTAGAAGAGTGCGTGTACATGACTCAGCCAGAGGGCTTCGTAGACAGTGGGAGCAGCGGGAAGGTGTGCAAGCTGCTTAAATCCATTTATGGATTAAAGTAAGCATCGCGGAGTTGGAACATCTGCTTTGACGTCGTTATCAAAGAGTTTGATTTCGTCAAAAACCCAGATGAACCTTGTATCTACAAGAAGGTGGCAGAGAGTAAGGTTGTCTTCCTCGTATTGTACGTGGACAACATACTCTTGATAGGAAATGATATTCCTATGCTGCAATCGGTCAAGCTCTTCTTATCACAAAGATTCTCAATGAAAGATCTTGGTGATGCCTCCTGCATATTGGGAATTAGGATCTATAGAGATAGATCCAAAAGGATTTTGGGATTGTCCCAATCCAGGTACATTGACACCATACTAAAGAGGTTTAGTATGGAAGAGTCCAAGCGTGGGAACTTGCCCACGATCTCTGGAGTCACTCTCTCCAAAGAGATGTCTCCCAAGACTGATTTGGAGAGAGCTCGCATGCAAGGGATACCCTATGCTTCGGCAGTAGGCTCTATCATGTATGCGATGCTATGTACCAGACCCGATGTGGCATACTCACTAAGTGTAGTGAGCAGGTATCAAGCTGATCCTGGAGAGAGTCACTGGACAACTGTGAAGAGCATTCTCAAGTACTTGCGAAGGACTAGAGATATGTTCTTGGTGTATGGTAACGGAGAGCTCCAAGTGGAGTCCTTTACCGATTCGAGCTTCCAGAGTGATAAGGACGACTCTAAGTCGCAGTCGGGCTTTGTCTTTACCCTTTACGGAGGGGCGGTTAGCTGGAAGAGTTCCAAGCAGGAAACCGTGGCAGACTCGACGATGGAGGCTGAATACATCGCTGCCAACGATGCTGCTAAAGAAGCTGTTTGGATCAAGAAGTTCATTACTGAACTTGGTGTGGTTCCATCCATTGAGCATCCAATACCTTTGTATTGCGATAACAATGGAGCGGTGGCTTTGGCCAAGGAACCCAAGTCCCATCAGCGGTCCAGGCATATTCTGAGGCGGTATCACCTGATCCGGGAGATAGTTGATCGCCGGGAGATCGAGGTCAGGAGGGTTGACACGAAGAACAACACCGCGGATCCACTCACGAAGGCCATTCCCCAGATACAGTTTGAGAGACTCTTCGGGATGCTCGGTATGCGATACTACAGCAGCTGGCCCTAGTGCAAGTGGGAGATTGTTAGTTGTATGTATGCCCTAGAGGCCAGTATTGTACAGATGATGTATATTATATTGGATGCTTGGACATATATAGAGATGGCTTTCTTGCTCGATATGATAGTATGCTATCTGGTTACTCTTTATCTTAACATGTACACTAGTCTCTTTATACTGTCTTATAGTTACATGTTGGTAAAGCCCTTAGGATATGTACTTGACTACCTGGACTGTGATGCAGATCATACTAGTGGGGACATGGTAGTCCATAAGTACATCCTTCATGGTCCCTAGTCGTGGGTGTATCGAGACGGGGCATCGATATACCAGTGTAGACTAGCGTATACGCTTCTCGACCCATGAGATGGGCGATGGATGATCCCATATCCATTGGTGTTTGACATCAGAGATGGTGTACGGGTGCTCAGTGGAGACTGGGTACACTGGACGGACTCGCCGAGAACTCCCAGATGGTATTATACCTCACGTCAGATGGCAGTTCTCAGGTGACACTTGTACAGGTTAGTCTGTAGACCCGAGATCGTCATAGAGTCTTGTGTGATTCCCACTGTGCTTTGATCTCCACCTTACCACGTCCATGAGGGCATGCAAAACGGTGGTCTTTGGGTACAGTCCCGAGTCACATGGAGGCAATGAGCGATAGGAGGGGTTTCGTCTCTCCCGGTATTGGGGGTTGATGTTGCGCTGTGCTCGATTGGCCGTAACAGGGAAGTCCCTGGCCAGGGCTGATCAGAGATTTGCTGGTAAGTGTTACCAGTAGTTTCTCGACCCGTTACGAGCCTCACATCGGCACGACTTATCGGGTTATTGGGGTCTGACGTTTACCACCCCTAGACTTGATATGCGACATATCAGACGAAAAGACCGGACTGTACGGTAAGTGTTACTGGTCGGATTCGCAGGAGTGTGAGCGGGCTAGCTCGTCGATCTTCTGATCGCTCAATACCCGGGTGGCCGTTACGTTTAGCAGACCGCTTGCGGCTTGTGGGTGCTTGATATGATCATCATCTGCTACCGGCGTATTGACGAGTCTTTAGAGTCCTACACAGAGGTTTCCTAGCTCAAGCGAAACGAAATAGGAGCGCATATGAGATATGTGCAGGACCGAGAATAATGAGTGTATGTGATACCGCATTTCATTCTCGCGATATATGTTTCGATTGGTTATATTCGATATGACCTAGTTATCGAATCATTGATTCGATAAATCGATACATTGAATACTAGTCGGTTATGTGCGACATGACCGGATCATTGAATCAAGTGTTGATTTAATGATTTAATGTATAATTATATATTTGATATATTACTTTGCATTAACTAGTATTGGTTCACTTTAAACGGATTTTTCTCACTTGATGCACATTGTATATGTGATATGCTTTTGTGCACATGATTGTATCATGTTTGATGATGCATGTTGACTTGACTTTGTGTAAAAGAATTGAACCATGGTTATGAGTGGTTAGGATTTATGTTTTATTCACTTATTATTTAATCCATTCATTATTTATTAATTGGTTTTATGAAAATAAAATGGTTTCATTTATCATGAAGAATGGTGAAGCTTCATGAAGCTTTTACTAATGATGCCATTTTGTCTTCATACTTAAACCTAACCACTCCCACTAACCATGGTCAATTCTCTACACTTGACCATGGTTAGGATATGATAAATATCATTTTCTTTTCTATTTTAAAAAAAAGTTTTTATCATATTCTATCATCTTCTTCATCTTCTTCTTCAAAAGAAAAGCTTGCTACTTTAATGGCAACTTGAGTTCTAGTGAGAGAAATCCAAATCTAATGTGAACCCACCTCCTATTTCTTCATCCTCTACCTCTTGCCAAGTGGTTTTGGGTGTTTTCTTCACAAGTTTCACTACTTGGTGAAGTCGGAGCTTGAACTAGTGCAACCTCGACGTAGATCGTCTTTGACACGAAGCCGACAACCTAGCTCGCCCGTTTCTCCGATGAAGCCGACGATTGGGTTCGGGATTCATGATGGACAGCGAGAGGACACCCACGTGGAGCTAAGGAAGTGGAAATCCGGATCTACAAAGGTTGTAGCATCTAACTTCTAGTTAAATAGTTAACTAGTTTTGTGTTTCGCCTAGAAATCTAGCCGACGATCCGTATTAGGGTTTCTCGGCACCCATAAAATTTTAAATTGGCATGTTCGATGCCTTGTGAGACCTCTATAGTGAGCCTAGGAACCTTACAAGAGGAGTCCCACTATTCCGGAGACTAAGGTATACGGAGCACAAGGAGCCGTTTAGCCACGGTACAACATCAATTGAATTCAGGTTAGGTGTATTATGGTTACAGTCTCGTGTCACTTCTAACACCTTCCGTACCGGTCTACCCCTTATAAACCCCACGATGTCTTGATTGTATTGATGTATCGTTTGAATTGTATATTGTATATAGATGGATGACTTGCTGAAACCATGATATCAGTAAATGGATGTAACTGGAGAATCGTGTAGATGGATGTATATCCATGGTTCGGTTCGGTCAATATAGATTGAATAGATTGAATATATGGATTCATGTTGAATTGTAGTTTGTACTTGAATCATATTTAAGTCAGATTAATTATATCGAGACTCAGTCTGAGTCAGACAATTAGAAAAGAAATTGAATCCTGAATTATGTTTTGGTGCTATCGGTAACTGCTGCACATGGACGGCAGGATTTGTGTCTTTTTCAAAAACAATTACCGTGTTGATAACACCGTTTGTTAAGTTGTCTACCTTAAATAGGCAAGCACCCATATCTTCGTCTCCCTGAGGCTCAAGAGACCGGTCCCGCTTAAACCTATGTTCAGTAGGGTCTTTATTGTAAATTAGTATAACTTGAGGGGGGTTTATATAAAAATAATTTTGTATAATTTTCAAAATACACCTCAAGTATTTTATTATCGTCTTTAGAGTTTTCATGGATGTATATTTTATCAATGTGACATTTCTAGTGAATAAAACCTAATTTCATAATATATGGTATTTATTTGTAATATTGGAGTTGTATGGTATTTTCTTGTAAATGGGACGTTTTTCTTGAATTTTGGAAATGTGGAATATTATAACTATTAAAAATAGATATTTTGATATTAATTACATATATATTTAATTATTAAAAATATAAGTTTTATTTATAATAGAAATCACATTTTCTAAAGAAAATTGTATTTTAAATCTTTCGAGATCGTATACTCCTTACGGAGGTCTGTATCTCATTCTACGAGGCCCGAGGATGTGCGATAATCCGCACAATTCCAAACGGGTTTCCCAAAATGGGCTGTAAAGGCGCATTTGCAAAGATTTGTTAAAATACACTTCTTGTAGAAAAAAACATTTAATAGTTGATGGTAGTTATATGTAAAGTCGTATTTTTCCCAAATCTATGTTCTCGAATTTCCATCGTGCTATATTATATATGAGGAGCTAGGTCATTACCTCATGAGTTTTCTAAGGTAATTCGGTTTACAAAGTTCAAGTATGTCGAAATGAAAAATGAAGGTATTTTAATGTAAATGCGGAATAAAACTTGCTACGATTATTATTTGATATCAAACTTGTTCTATTATCTTTGTTAATATTTAATGGTCATGACATAAGAGTTTGGTATTATTGTGTTTAAGAAAAATAGAACTTTTTAAAGAAAACCGTATCGGAAGTCGGATTAACTCCACTTCCGTCGGGTTTTAGTTTTGAATATTTTTAGAATAGAGAAAGAAGAAGAATTAGGGACTTACAGGTTGATTAGCTAAAGAAGAGAATGGAAAAGAGATGGAGGTTGTCGGTGCGTCATTTTGTCATCGGAAACTTCTCGGATCGTCGTCGGAAGTTCATCGGAGCTTCGCCCTTTGCTAACTCCACTTGCACACAAAAAGTCTTGGGAATTTTTTTAAGAGTTTGGACAGGGATTTGGGAGTGAGGAGGGGTGATTTTAGGTGTGGTATTTATAGGAAAAATTAGGGTTTAGGGTAATGAAAGGGTGTATTAAAATTTTGTATTAAAATGGATTAAATGTGTGTTTTAATTTTCTCTGTAAATGTGCAGGGAATTTAAATAACACAGGGGTTATGAGGGGAGTTCAAAGGTCGCAACAGGTAAAGAAAATTAGGGTTTTGACTGAGTCGGACCGGCGGCGTCGGCCGAGTCGGGCGAGTCGCCGGCCCGAGTCGGGCCGCGTCTCCTTGCCACGTGTCCCCGTTACTTGGTCTTGACTCGTGAACCCGTTTGTTTATTCTGTAACTTACCCTATTATGTGTAGTGCACGTATAAACTCTTGGGCTTCTAAAATATTAAAAGAATTTTAAATAAAAAATATGTGTAGCTGATGGGATTTGAACTCTGGTGCTTTGGTTCAGCAGTGCAAGAACTTACCAATGAGCTACAAGCTCCTTCTTACTGTTCAAAAGTAAATCGAATACTTATAGTACTCACAGGAAATGTAAATACCCCAAGTATACATTAACTTTTAATCAAATTTATGTACACAAGCATTAGAGTTGTTACAGTCTACCCTCCTTACAAAAATTTCCTCCTCGAAATTTACAATTTATTTTAAGGACTAGTTTACAAATAAGTGGGGATATCTTGCACGCATCTCATCTTCCCTTTCCCATGTCGATTCTCCTGGAGTGTCTTTTTTCCACATCACTCGAACCAAGTTGACTTCCTTGTTCCGAAGTGACTTCACTTTCCTGTCCAGGATCTTCACAGGTTGTTGCTCACAAGATAAGTCGGGCTGTACAGTGAGCTCGGAATGATCAAGAATATGGATGAGGTCACTTACATACCTTCTGAGTTGGGATATGTAGAACACATTGTGCAGTCCTTCTAATGAAGGTGGAAGTGCCAAGCGATAAGCCACTTCACCGACTCGTTCGAGTATATCGAACGGTCCAATGTACCTTGGACTAGGCTTACCCCGTCTTCCAAATCGAATCACTCCGCGTTTTGGAGATATCTTCAGAAATACATGATATCCTGGCTGGAACTCCAAGTGATGGCGCTTTGCATCAGCCCAGTGCTTCTGTCGATCTTGGACTATGCGCATTCTTTCCCTAATAGTACGAACCACATCAATAGTTGCTACTATCATCTTAGGTCCAAGAAGTTTATTATCACCGATGTCATCCCAACTTAATGGCGATCGACACTTCCTTCCATAAAGTGTTGCAAAAGGTGCCATTCCGATACTTGCTTGGTAGCTGTTGTTGTATGAAAACTCCACAAGATGTAGGTGATCTTCCCACGATCCTCCGAAGTCTAACATACATACTCTGAGCATATCTTCCAAGATCTGAATAGTTCGCTCATACTGACCATCTGTTTGTGGATGATAAGCTGTGCTGAAGTTCAGACTTGTTCACAAGCTCGCTTGCAGACTTTTCCAAAATTGTGATCGAAATCTTGTGTCACGATCGGAGACAATGCAGAATGGTTGTAACAACCGAGTTCAGTTATACCAATTTTTGTTCCGTATTTATTATCTGTGATATTTTACTGATATATCTTGTTTGGGTGCGAATGGTAGTTACACTTTTACATTACATTCGACCCGACCCGCTTGCTTGAACTGGTTAATTTATATTTATAGACTACCCTGACTTGTTAATTAGACACGTGCATTTAATGTGGATACTGCATATCAACATTTCACCTAGCATCGCGTATTTTTACATATAACATTTTAGATCACGAAAAATAGATTAAAATTAAATTTCATAGCCTGCATGATACCCCTAACCCCGTGGTAGTGTCCGCGCATCTTGTTCTCGTCCCGTTCAGTGAAACAGACGTGTTTGGATAGCTACGCGCACGTACGTGCGTCCGTTCTTGGGAGTATATATTTTTGTTAACTGAACATTCATTTTAAAGTTTGGAAGTCGCATTTATTTTTTGTATTTTAAATCTAAATTTTTGGACCCGTCCCGGGCGCGTTTTGAAATATTTTGTATCCCGCCTAATTTCAAACTTATTTAATTTTTAAATTTAATTCTAATATTTTTTTAACAGTTCAAAAGATTTCTAAAACCAATTTTAAAATCTTATAAAATTTTCATAACAGAATCAGATCCCAACTCTCTCTCCCAATTTTCCTCTGAGCCAATCAAATCTCTTCTCCTATTTACCGGGCCCCACCTATATCTCTCTCTTTTCCTTTCCTCTTCTCTTTCTCTCTCCCCAGCGCAGCTCTCTCTCTCTCCCCTCTTTCTCTCTCCTCTCACACTCTCTCTCGCTCCTCTCGTAATCACTGTAGATTCCTCGAGTCCCATCACCCCCCGCGGATCTCGTCACCTCCCTTCTACGTATCCCCTTCTTCGTTCTTTTTTTTTTTACCGAGATCCTTTGCCTCGTCCCCATCACAACTCCTTCCTCTTCAAACCCTAACCCTAAACTCCATCGCTCCATCACCTCTCAACTTAGCAGAGCCTCCTCTCTCTCCTCCTCGTCATCCTTTTCTTTTCCTTCTTCCATTTCCCGAGCCCACTGCACCCACAAGAACCCCCGAGAACCCTTCACCACCACCTCATCCCGTCGCCGACGACCTCTCGCCGTCGCCTCCTCATTCTTCTCCTCTCTCCAAACTCCCCAACACCAACCCAACACCTACACCAGAACTCCCCCTGCACAGAAACCCTAGCACCCGAGCTCATTCCCTGCAACCAAGAACCCTTGCTGCCTTTCCATCGTTCTCGCCGGCGATTCCTTGCCGACGACCTCCCACCTTTGCAACCACATCCTAGCCTTCTCCCAACCCCAGTGAGCAACCCCTTCTCTCTCATTCTTCTCTTCTTCTTCTTTCTATTCTTCTTTCTTTTATTTTTCTTTTCTGTTTTTTTAAATACCTCTGTAGATCGCCGGAGCCGTGACGACGTCGACGATCCTGACAACCCAGCGAGCGTACCTGACCCGTGTGTTCACTTTGTGCGTTGTTTGGATCCGTTCCGTATACCGTACGCGCGTAGCGACTCTTCCCGCCGACGTATGACGTTCCGGATACCCGTTTCTTGATCTGTCGAGGCAAGTAAAACTTGCTACATGCTATTTATATTATTTCATATTTATTTAGATATATATTAAACATGTTGTTTGAATTTAGTACCCTATATTACATTTTACCATTCGATTCCCATTTATATCATTTTAGAGTTAAACATGAAAACATACCTTGTTGCATGTTAGATTACAATGTGTTGTAACCACGTCCATATTTATATCACATAGTGCTTGGTTGCATAGCCCATAATACCATTTTAATAATTTATAACCATTCGAACACCCGTTTGCATCCATCTCATCCAGTATACATATTATTGGATCCAATGATCACTTGAATATATAACATTGAAATTTTAACATTCCATATTTAATAAACTGTATTTAATTAATGTTGGAACCATAACCCTAACTCTAATCGATAATCGTGCATCCATATATTTAAATCTGTACCTATTTGCATACCACATTACAATGTTCCATTTTATTGTTCCATTAGTACCCTATACTTGTTTCGTATACCCCTGCTTATTTTAGTTTGATTATGAGCACCCACATGACATTTTGTGCACCTCTGACATGACTTGTTACACCTACTGCTTGACACGACATGGTACAGCGCACCTCTTGATGTGACATGATACCTATGTACTACTTGACTAGACCTGATGTACCATGGCTTTACCTATTACCTGATCTTGTTACTAATGCCAACAAACCTGACCTGTTGTCCCTACGGACATTTCCTGTTGTCTATCCAAACAAATCTGTACTTGCCTGATCATGTGTTGGCATTAGCTCCAGATTATTTAATACTTGACTTGAATACACAACTTGGGGGTATGGGAAAATCAATGATGAAACCTGACTTGTAACTCGATAGTTCGATACCTTTACTGATCAGTTTTAGAGGCTAGGCCAGCCTTGTGATGATACTGCTGACATCATCCATCGTTACCCACTACCTTTTTAGAGGCTAGGCCAGCCTTGGGATGATGCTGTTGACATCATTCATCGTTACCCCTTTTCCTTTAGTGCCTAGCGGCATGTCTCGGTTTCAGCCCGAGAATCTTCACCGTGATCCCGGGCATGCACGGGATACTATTGAGTTACTTCGATGATTCATCAAATTGATTTCAAAGACTTGAGAGTAGTTAACCCAATAGACCAGTTTAGATTACTCACTACACATTACCCCACTGTCCTTACTTTTATCACTGTTATGCCTGTTTATCATTTATACTCATATCTGCATGTATTGCTACCCCCTGTTTATAGTATTGCTTGATATTAGGACGCTCTGACGTCTGGATTTTGCATGGCCCAGATTCCTTGCCTTTGCTGCAGTCCGAGTAGGAGTATTTCAGTCAGCAGGCTGAGCAGTGAGGACTTGCTAGTGGTTAGTTTATTTTACTTTCGGTATTTTCATTCCTGATGTGAGCCCGCATTATGGGACGTACATTCCAGTTTATTCTTGTATTGGATCTTTTCCTTCCGCATTATTTTATTCTTGACTCGATTTATTTTGGCTTATGGACATGTGTTAGATAGTTTATTATTGTTCTTGATATCTCTACAGCCGTAATGTGACTGTGGAAGGAGATTTCCTATCCACAGGTAGCATGGTTGGTTATGTCACGTGCCTATCTTAGCGTACTCTGGGAAGCGGGGCGTGACATGGTTCTTTTGGTATCAGAGCATAGGATATAGGTTAATCGGGTTTGATTCTTTTTGTAGTTGGGTATTGGACCCAATACACGAATCAGAATACTCATGATTAGGAAATATGTCCTGTCACCTTACCGTGTTACCATTTTTGAATCTTAACCTCCTCTTGATTCTACTTTTACAATATGCAAACTTCCTTTGCATATCTACTCGAAACCTGGTTTCCTTTTGTTTATCTCTAGAACTTAGGCGACTTGGGTGGAGTTATGTGATTGTAGCTATAATACCGCGGCATGGTTACAATACGGTACTCTATTTAAGTAACTTGGAGTTCTAGCCTTGATTCGTATCCTTGATCTATATTTTGAATCTGTTATCATGCTAATCCTTTTGGTGCTTTGATTTCAGGAACATGGCAGACAAGAATCTAAAAACGTACTAAAGGCATGTTGACGAAGCTGCTATGCTTGGAGTAATACGTGGGATGTTAGAGAACCAAAAGCGACAGACCGAGCTGAACCAACAGCAAGATGAAGCTTTACAGGAAGGTTTGCGGACCGTTCAGCAGTCCGTGAACAATGTTGTGGCCAGACCAGTTGAACGTGTGGGTACCGTGGCGGATTTCAGGAGACTGGGTCCGTATGTTTTTACTGGTTTGGAGGAGCCATTGCCAGCAGAGCAGTGGCTGGTTAACACGGAGAATTTACTCATTGCGGCACAGATCCCAGAGGATAAGAGGGTGGATGTGGTACGCATCCAGTTGGTGGATTATGCCCGTGAATGGTGGCTTGTAGAAGAGACTCGCTTGCCCGAGCCGATCAGTTGGACGGTTTTTTCAAAGAGTTTCTTGGAGAAGTTCTTCCCGTGGACTGCACGGGAGGAAATGGAAGAAAAGTTCATCAGTTTAAAGCAGAACGGCGTACCTGTGGATGTACATGCAGCTGAGTGGACGCGGCTCAGTAGATTCGCTGGACCTTTGGTTGCCAACGATGCTGATAGGGCAAGGAGGTTCATGCGCAGTTTGGATGTAGACATCCAGAGGCAGATTGTCTCCCTGAGTTTGACCACTTTCTCACAGGTACTTACTGTGGCCCGAGAACAGCAGTGCCTATCTGTGAAGACTGGGAGTATACCGCAGATAGCAGTTATAGTACGGAAGCTGACATTTGCACCGAACCAAGCACATGGACGCAGAGGTATTCCAGTGAACCGTCGTGGTGTGACACCTATGAAGAAGCCTGCTGTCGTTGATCAAAGAATGAGCGTAATTTGTAACTACTGCCATTTACCCGTACATATGCAAAGAGATTGTCGAAGGAGGCAGGGACTCTGTTTGGTTTGTGGATCGGTGGATCATACTATCAACGCTTGTCCGTCGAAGCTTCACACGAAGGATGATGTTCAGAAGCCGCCGCAGAAACCGTTTCAAGGACAGAAGCTGCTGACTCAGGGACCCAATCAAGCTCGAGCATTTACCCTGACGGCTGAGGAAGCTAAAGCTTCAGGAGAAGTTGTTTCAGGTATTCTACTTGTTCATGGTTTTTCCGCATTAGCGTTATTCGATTCTGGTGCATCCCATTATTTTATGTCGTCCAAGTTTATTGCTACACACTCGATTAGTTGCATGACCCTGTCTAGTTTCTGGGACATACACACTGGGAATGGGAAGATCATATCTAGTAGAGAATGTAAGGATTGTGCAGTTGTTGTTTGCGGGCGGGAGCTTTTTGCAGATTTCTTGGTGATTGATAAAGGCAGCTATGAGGTTGTCTTGGGAATGGATTTTCTCGGCACTTTCCACGCTCACATCGATTGTAAAGCAAAGAAAGTAATTTTCCAGATTCCCGGACATCCAGAGTTTATCTTTACTGGAGGAAGCAGTCCTGTCGGTGTTCCCCTCCGAAAGACGCAACGAAGACGTGTTAGACGTATTGCCTGAAATTCGGGGTAGATACTAGTTGGTGCTATCCGTCCACCTCTCCGAAGATGCCAAGTTGATTTATGGCACCATGTATCGAAGGCTTAAACGGATGCGGCCGATGTAGCAGACTTCGTCAGATTCCCCATCGTTGAGGGGTTTTTGATTGTAGGGACACTCTTCCCTGCAGGCGCAAGCCCCTGCAGTTAATTACGCTACCGCATCGCGGTAACAACTTTCTCCTTCTCCAGATGGTCACTTCGTGTCGTGGGTGTTTGTTTTGTGTTTGGTTGCCCGTAGATTGTATACGGAGACTAAGTTATGTTGTCGCCCGTAGGGCGTGGACTAGTCCAAATCCGTATTTTTCTTAGATTTGGGTTTTGGGGTTTGGGTTTAAGGATACATTAGCCTCATTTGAGACTAAGATCAACTTAAACGTTAGTTAAGGATACGTTAGTCTAATTTTAGACTAAGATCGACTTAACGGGATCGTTTAGATCCAACAAAAGAGCAATTAGGGGGGGTGGGCTCTATTCTTTAGTTTAGTGACATTGCAGTCGATAATTATTTTAAGAACATTACAGTCGATTATTAGTTTTAAGACATCGCGGTCAAGGTTAAGAACATCATAGTCTGTGGATTTAAGGACTCCACAGTCCAATGTTAGTTTTAAGACATCACGGTCAAGGTTAAGGACATCATAGTCCGTGGATTTAATGACCCCACAGTCTATTGTTAGTTTTAAGACATCGCGGTCAAGGTTAAGGACATCATAGTCCGTGGATTTAAGGACTCCACAGTCCAATGTTAGTTTTAAGACATCACGGTCAAGGTTAAGGACATCATAGTCCATGAGTTTAAGGACATCACTGTCAAGGTTAAGGACATCATAGTCCGTGAAATGTATGGTTGTTGGGACCCGTCACCTCTTTGAAGACGTTGAGGAATTACAACGACAAATATCAAAGGAGTGAAGAGATGTACCTTTGAACCAAGGTGGATTAAATGATCTGAAGCCCAATTTGGAACCAAGACCAATTAATTATATTACGAGCACATTGGCTCAGTTGAATCTGGATTGAGGACTTATGGCCAACTTGGGCTAAGTCCAATTAAGTTTGGCCCTTTGTTGGACTATTTGACATTTGTCTGGTTTCAGTCCACATTATTTAGCAATGCCAAACAAAAGTTTTGAGGGCTTTGATAACATTTCTATCTTCGACCGAGCATTATAGCTCTGGATGTTATTCAATTTTGAGATTCAATTGAAGGGGAGGCTTTGCCTCTGAAAAATTAGCCAATTTGGCTAAAAGTAGTGTTAAACACTAAAGAACAAAAGTGTTAAACAGTAAAGACAGAACTCTTAAACTAGTGTTAAACACTAAAAGGACAATCAATGTTAAACACTGGAAATATAGTTCTCGATTTAGTGTCAAACATTAGAAAATAACAGTGTTAAACAATGCAAATAGGGTTTTCAAATCAGTGTTAAACACTGGGAATAAAGATCTCGAATTAGTGTCAAACATTAAAGAAAAAGGGGTCACGTGTGGACACGTGAGAGCGCCCAAAGGTGGGACCAGATTCCCCTTATTTTGCTCTGCAAAAAAATGTTGAATACTTTTATATTTTATTTTAGAGCATCACGTGCTGACACGTGACAGGGATTTGTGTGCTGATTATTAAAGCTTTTGCCAAGGGGTCACGTGGTAACACGTGAGAGCGCCCAGAGCTCCTATTTCTTTTGCTTTTTCTTTCTGTGCTTCAGGGGTCACGTAGAGCACGTGAGGCGTTGCCTCAGAGCCTTTTCCTTTTCATTTGTGGGATTCTTTTCAGGGGTCACGTGGGGACACGTGACCCGGGTTCTTTGCATGTTTGAAGATCCCTTTATCTTTTAAGAATTAAATTCTCTGTGGGTTTAACCTCAACTATAACTTTCGAGGAATTAAATTCCTATTTTCTTTGGAAGAATTTTATTCTTATGTAGGGTTAAACCCTAATTTTCTTTTAGAGGAATTAAATTCCCATATATGCAAAAGAATTAAATTCTTATATAGGGTGAAAACCCTAATTTCATCATTTTAAGAGGAATTAAATTCCTGTGAATTTAGAGAATTAAATTCTCAATTAGGGTTAAACTTTAGTTTGTCCATCTTGAAGGAATTAAATTCCTATAATTTTAGGAGAATTAAATTCTCATATAGGGTTAAACCCTAGCTTTGTTCTGGGAGAATTAAATTCTCTAAACTCAATTCCCCCTCTAAGTTTTGGATCTGCATGGCAGGATCTCAACCCGATGAGAATTAAATTCTCAATTTATGGGGAGATGTGCTCTTTGCAGATCCTCCACCAGAGGAAAAACAAAATTCTTTGGAAAAGAGTTAAACTCTTAGATTTTTGAGAATTAAATTCTCTATTTCTGAAGTTTTGATCCCCTTTCTTTTTCTCACCTAGGATTTTCTTTCTGAATTTTCAAGATGCCAAAATTCTCTCCAAAGTCTTCTCTCCAAAATTCTATATCTTTTCTTCTCTTCTCTTGGCTCCTATTTATAGGAGGAGGAAAAGAATCAATTTGTTTAGCAAATCTTTCATTGAAAGGTTTTGATTTGTTTTCATCATTAATCCGAGCCTTTAGATTATTAGGCGAATTTTATTCACCGTTGGATGTTTAATCCAAAGATATTCTATTTGTTATTTCTGGTGAGATTTAGGGGAAATCTTTACTTTTCCAAGATTTTTCCATAAATTGGTGATATTTAATCACCCCTGAATTCTTAATCCAACGGTTCTCCTTATTCCTTTCCCATTTGGAAAGATTTTAGAGAAAATTCAGAATTTTAATTCTGTTAAACTGTTAGGCTTTTAAAGCCAGTCACGTGCTGACACGTGACCCTTGGTCACGTGTGAGCACGTAACCCCCAATTGAGTCTTTTAACAGCCGCTTATTTATGTTGTTGTTTTAACCATCATGTGTCAACACGTGACCATTGGTCACGTGTGAGCACGTGATACCTCGTTGAGGTATTTTTTCTGACTTTTAGAATTAAATTCTTTTAGGCTGTAAAGCTTTCAAAGCCTGTCACATGCTGGCACGTGACCCTTGGTCACGTGTGAGCACGTGACACTTGGTCACGTGTGAGCACGTGACAATTGAGTTATTTTTCAGCAGTTTGTTTTCTCTTCTGTCTGATGAAGTTTTAACCATCACATGACAATTGGTCACGTGTGAATACGTGATACCTCATTGAGGTAATTCCTGATTTTTTAATCAGGAAACAAATGCCCCTACAGCGTTGCTCTTACGTGTCTGCACGTGAGTGTAACGCTGTCACTTTTGTGACCGTTGGATTCATCTAGGGAATCGGGAAGATGAAGCGTTTCTATCACATCCTATAAATGCAGGGGTCTCTTCAGAAGCGCCTCCACTCTTTCATCTTCTTCCTTGCAAGCCTTTCTTTTGAGAATTTAATTCTCGTTCTCAGAGCTTAGTTCTCTGTTCCAAAATCTTCAGAGTTTAACTCTGTTTAAAAAAGACCCTCTCTTCAGGTAATGATCTTTGAACGGTCGAAGAACTTTCACAGAAACCTTCACTGGATTTTAAATCCAGACCAAGGGCTTTCCCTTTAATCAAGAACCCATCTTTTTGAAACTCTCTAAAAAACAGAGAATCATTTAATCTTCAAATCATAGATCCCTTAGGGTTTTTCTGATCTTCACGGGGCTAATGGTGGCAGTTGTCTTTTCCATGGAATTTAATTCCATCGCACAAATATTTCTAGGAATTTAATTCCCCCTTTTTTAACAAGGAATTTAATTACTATAAAGAACTCAGTTCTTCCCAGAGAGCTTCTTGGGGTTTTCTTGCCCTGAGTTGTCTCCTTCACATCCGAGAAGAAGAATTTGCAATGTTTCTTCCTGGGAATTTAATTCCCTTGATTCTGTTTGATTTGTCACAGAGTCGAAAATGGATTTCTTTTTAGGGGAATGTGTAGGGTCATTTGAAATCCACTGCTTATTTAATGAGAATCTTCCTTTTGTCTCATTATAATTGCTTTGCTTCATCATTAGCCAGCAGCCATCTTGATTTTGTGGGACCCATGTGTTTTATAACAAGTGGTCCCATAAAATAAGTCTTCTGTCACTGTCTTTTCCCTTGTATGTATATCTATAATCACTGTTGGCTTCGCCTTAACCGTTTCCCCTTATTTTATTACAGGTGCAATGACGTCTGTTCTGTATTTCCCTTTCACCCGCTCGGAAGCCGCTTTCCCCAATCACCATCTGACGAGGAGGTAATGGCAATGATCAGGGCTCACGACCCGAATCGCACCAATCTACTTCTGTGGGGGATCTGGTACAGTCATATCATTCGAGGTCACCGGAGTTTTCTTTGCGAAATACCGACGGAGCCTACCTTTCCGTTCCTGCCGATGGATCCTCCAGGGACTGTCTTCACTGTGGAGATGCTGAATTGGACCCCGATAAGACGACTCGAGCCTTCGACGACCGGTATCCCAAACCATCCGATACCAGCCATAGATATTCTGGGACGCCGTATCTGCCAGGGCAAGGCCCAACCGTAGGGGCAGATTTATAAGATAGGGCTTACCCCTCGACGCCCTACTGGCTATCTCCTTTGGGCTCGATACATCCTGTCCGCCCACCGCGCGCGACTGCAGAAAGTTAGGCTTTATCAGGTGATATATGCATCCCTTTTCCACTACCAGTCTCCCCACGTCTGTTGGGTTAAGGCCTTCCTGAACCAGTGGAATCTTCCCACCAACACTTTTCTCTTGGGGGATCGTGAAGTTTCAATTTCTTTGGACGAATTTCGCGAAAACTCGGGGCTGCCAATCAGAGAGACACTTTACGAGGAATTGCTGCCTTCTGACGAGTACGTCTTTGAGACTGAGCACGCAACGCTTGACGGCTTGTCTACCGAGAACGCCGTCCGCCATAAGCGTCCGAGTTTGATCAAGACGTTGGGTATCTTCGACAAACTATTCACAGAATCTGAGGAGCAGAGCGTCACTTTCAAGAGCTTCATCGCTTGCTTCCTTCGCGGGGATGTTTTGTCGAAGACGGCTCCCAAGTTTGCAAGCATCAACGACCCCTTTGGGTTTGGTTTGAACAGGTGGCCGACTAAGGAATCGGATTTACCGCAGTATTATATTCCTATCATGTCGCCGGTATCTTTCGAATCGATTGCAGCTCCCGGCATGGACGAGGAGACATTCTTTGTGGGCTTTATCAGTGTCTGGCTCAGCTGGTTCGTCATCCCTATGCATCGCCACTTCATGAGAGTCTCGGTTATCTATCCGGCTCATCGTATCGCTGAGGGGACACGGCTGGCCATAGGCATCCCGGCGCTAGCGCATCTCTATCATGGATTGGACGCCGCTGCTAACACCTCAACTCTCGGTGTGGACGTAGTAAAATTCTCCCTTCACTATTTTACATCTTGGATTGAGATGCACGTGTTGGGGGCTTTTGCTACGCATCATAGACCTGCTTTTTATGACGCCTACACTTTTTCGCGACTCATGCGGCTGGTGGACGCTGCTGCTCCCGACCCGACTCAGTTTGGGGCTATTCGCGTGTTGATTGCTCCTTACGCTAGTGCAGGCGGGCTGGCATTTGTTGATCGGGTTCTATCTACTCCTTCAGGCCCGATTCAACAACTCCATGACCAGTCGAAAGGTGAGGTGCCTTCTCTGAAGCCCCGGGAGGCCGCGCACTTATACGCGATCAGACCGAGCTATCTTGTATTCCGTCA
Organism: Agapanthus africanus; assembly: GCA_030015575.1. NCBI lineage: Eukaryota > Viridiplantae > Streptophyta > Magnoliopsida > Asparagales > Amaryllidaceae > Agapanthus > Agapanthus africanus. The sequence goes on from CM057340.1 coordinate 800,119,340, forward strand.
GAACAGTGCGGCTCTGTTTATGCGGTACAATCCGTATCACTTCGCCCGACAGCTTGGATACGATCAGAGCGTCCCCTTTGAGGCTTTTACGGTTGCGCCGGTCCCTTCACCCGTAGCTGTTCGCGATGTCGCTCATCACTTCATGAGGTGGAACACCGGTTCTTACTTTATGATTCCCGAAGCAGATCATACTCCCCTATGCGTGGGGGCCTTCACAGGCTGGTATCTTCATCGGGTCAACCCAGTTGTTGCTGAGGAGAAGAGGTTGCTTCTTGGCTATGGCGCTCTTGCTCCGGCTCAGGCCGCGGGAATTCCGTTGCGGCCGCGTGCACCGGTCCGCTTTCCCCTGAGGGACACCAGTGTTGCGCTCATTCCAGGGGAATCAGAGGTGGACCTTACCCCCATAGTTGGTATGCCATTGGGTATCTGGTTGCGGGCTAATCGGGCTCCGGTAGCAGCACCACCACCCATGGCGTCGACAATGGCAGTGTCATCCTCGGCAGCACCGCCAAACGAGGGTGCCGGTAACGAGGGAGTTGAAGGTGAGGTAGGTCGGCGTCGCGCCAAGGCTCCACGGGAAAAGAAGCGAGCGTCCTCTGGCATTAGTTCTGGGCCAAAGAGGAGGAAGAAGACAGCCGCCCGTCTGCTCGATCTTTTAGAAGAATCCGAACCTGTCGTTCAAGACGAACCAATTTCCATGATATCGCCGGATGATGGTCTTCTTTTCCCAGGTTCATCTGCCGAGGAAGCCGCACAATTGGCTGAGGCTATAAGACGCTCGCAGCTTGAAACTAAGAAGGTAAGGATCCCGAAGAGGCCTTATCCTGCCGTCATCTTCTATGAGGATACTTCATGGATACGGCGGCGGTTCATCGGCCCTTTGGAGGAACAGGGGGAAAGGGCCCTTAAGCAGGCTGTTTCGGAGGATGCTGCGGACGCGCTTTCCTTGTGGACTGGCGGCCACGAGTCCACCCTTGAACCCCGGCGAGCATACCTCCTTGAGAAGGAGTATCGGCTTGAAGAAGCCATATTGAAGGCTTCCTTACGCATTGGTATATTCCTATATTGCTTTGCAGTACTTCGTATTGCTTGCACTTGTATACATGTATTCTTATTCTTGTGTGAATTGTGCAGAGACTTCGGCGATTGGAGAGGTTCCTACGGGCTTGCTGACGGTAGAGCCTGTTGACACCCCCAATGACACATTGCTCGATGCGGAGGGGGTTGACGACGCCATCCCTCTTACGATAGAGCCTCCTGTGGCGGTTCTTAATCCCGAAGCACTCGCCCCTTTGGGAGAGGTACCCTTGGTGGTCGCCGTCCCAACGGATCTTCCTGAGGGCGACCCGGAGGCTGGGATGGAGATAGTGGAGACTACCCTCCCTTTGTTGGAACCCGCAATGGCTGCCGCCGCTCCTTCCTCAGAGGCCGTTACACCGGCTCATGTCCTTGGTACTGTGCCTGAGGTCGCGGCGGAAGCCATTGAAGCTGCTATCCCTCTAGCTCATAATGGAAGGAGCGTCGAAGGTAACCTTCCACATTTTAAACTAGTGATCTTTCCGTTATCTGAACTCTTTTATCTTTTCAGAACTGCGCGGACTAGCGGCCTCTATTGCCGATCTGTCTCCCCGGCAATCCTTTCAGCACCTGTTGGAGATGACTGCTACATAAGCGATATCCCATCAACGCATCGTCCTCTCGTCTGGGCAAGGTTAGTGTTGTTCACCATTTCATAGCATTCGTTATTTCGCAAAATGAAATTGATGTTCTTTACAGTTCTGGAGGCCGATGACGAGGTTGAGGTCCTTGAAGGGCCAGGGGAACCTTCAGCTCCTTCTTGCATGACTGTGGGTAAGTAAAGTCTCAATATGGTCCCACTTGTTCTTTTGCTTAAAAGTTTCACTGACTGTTTACACATCTGAACAGCCCTTCCAGTTCTTACCACACTGGAGTCGCGCATCAATATGCCACCCGGCCCCTATGCTTTGCGAGCCTCGGAACGTTTGGCCAAGCTAAGCCTTGTCTCCCTGTCATCTTTGATCGAGGAGCTTCGCGCTGGCAGCGCAATCACAGCTAAGGCATTTGCTACTGAAGCTAACGGTTCCCTTCCTTTTCTTGCCACCTACCATAGCGAAGCGGTGGTGCAAGTCTGGGTTGAGTTTTGCCGGCAGGTGGAGGCTTGTTTGCATGTTCTTGAGTGTACTCGCCTTTCTTCGGAGGCTGTGGCTGCGAAGGCGAGCTTACGGGGCTTAATCGAGCGGTGCGCGGTGAATATGGTGTCATGGGAGAAGAGGCTCGGCCGCAAATTCTCAGAGAGGGAGCTGGCTTCGAAAGCATTGAATGAGCTCCAAGCCAACCTTACGGCCAAGGCCAACGAGGCGTATGAACTCTGGCGAGTGCTTCAGGAGTCTATCAAGGAAGTGGTGGCTCTCGATAAAGCTGCCGTGTTCACTCGTGAAAGGGTTGAGGCTCATAAGGCTACCGAGAAGGAGCTTGAAGGTCGGCTTGCCTCATATCAGGCCCAGCAGGCTCAGGCGGAAGCCCGTCTTTTGGCGATATTGAACCACGAAGGCGAGGCCCAGTGGAAGAGGGATGAGCTGACCACTCTGCTAAATCGCCCGCCGTCCTGAAGACTTGTATATTTTTTGTACATACTCCTGAATGAGAGTATATTTTTTTTTGTTCTTTCACAAATTGTACTTTGTATCCATTTTGGTTCATGAATAAAAGACATATTTTTCTTCTCAATGGCGTGTCCCTTTTTATTGCATGTATACTGCGGATAGTCTATCTTGATCTCTGCCGTGTTTAGCAAGGACCAGGCTCCGCTCTGGATGCTTTCCGGGGTACCGTAGTTTAAAGACATCGCGGTCGAGGTTAAGGACATCATAGTCCGTAGATTTAAGGACTCCACCGTCCATTGCTAGTTTTAAGACATCACGGCCGAGGTTAAGGACATCATAGTCCATGGATTTAAGGACTCCACAGTCCAATGTTAGTTTTAAGACATTACGGTCGAGGTTAAGGACATCATAGTCCGTGGATTTAAGGACTTCATAGTCCGATGTTAGTTTTAAGACATCGCGGTCGAGGTTAAGGACATCATAGTCCGTGGATTTAAGGACTCCACAGTCCGATGTTTGCTCTGGATACTTCCCACGGGTTCACTGCCATGTTTAGCGAGGACCAGGCTCCGCTCTGGATGCTTCATACGGGTTCACTGCCGTGCTCTGCGAGGACCAGGATCCGCTCTGGACGTTTTTCACGGGGTCAGAAGTGACGTCATCCGCGTTCCACGTGACCAGGAATTTTGCTCTGGATACTTCCCGCGGGTTCACTGCCGTGCTCTGCGAGGACCAGGATCCGCTCTGGACGTTTTCCACGGGGTCAGAAGTGACGTTATCCGCGTTCCACGTGACCAGGAATTTTGCTCTAGATGCTTCCCACGGGTTCACTACCGTGTTCGGCGAGGACCAGGCTCCGCTCTGGATGCTTCACACGGGTTCACTGCCGTGCTCTGTGAGGACCAGGATCCGCTCTGGACGTTTTCCACGGGGTCAGAAATGACATTATCCGCGTTCCACGTGACCAGGAATTTTGCTCTAGATGCTTCCCACGGGTTCACTGCCGTGTTCGGCGAGGACTAGGCACCGCTCTGGATGCTTCACACGGGTTCACTGTCGTGCTCTACGAGGACCAGGATCCGCTCTGGACGTTTTCCACAGGGTCAGAAGTGACGTTATCCGCGTTCCACATGACCAGGAATTTTGCTCTAGATGCTTCCCACGGGTTCACTACCATGTTCGACGAGGACTAGGCTCCGCTCTGGATGTTTTCCACGGGGTTAGAAGTGACGTTATCCGAGTTCCACGTAACCAGGAATTTTTCTCTGGATGCTTCACACGGGTTCACTGCCGTACTCTGCGAGGACCAGCATCCGCTCTGGATGTTTTCCATAGGGTTTGAAGTGACGTTATCCGTGTTCCACGTAACCAGGAATTTTTCTCTGGATGCTTCACACGGGTTCACTGCCGTGCTCTGCGAGGACCAGGATCCGCTCTGGACGTTTTCCACAGGGTCAGAAGTGACGTTATCCGTATTCCACGTGACCAGGAATTTTGCTCTAGATGCTTCCCACGGGTTCACTGCCGTGTTCGGCGAGGACTAGGCTCCGCTCTGGATGTTTTCCACGGGGTCAGAAGTGACGTTATCCATGTTCCACGTAACCAGGAATTTTGCTCTAGATGCTTCCCACGGGTTCACTGCCGTGATCGGTGAGGACTAGGCTCTGCTCTGGATGCTTCACACGGGTTCACTGTCGTGTTCTGCGAGGACCAGGATCCGCTCTGGACGTTTTCCACGGGGTCAGAAGTGACGTTATCCGCGTTTCACGTAACCAGGAATTGTGCTATATCCGTATTTCATGAAGTCGGGGTTTGACTCTTGGTTATCTGTGCACCGCCGAGTCATGGAACTGGGGGTTGCCTCTGTTCCGCTTTGTCTGATGTTGTCTCTGTTGTAATGAGATGAGTGTTGAGATGATCTCTAGGCTGTCTGTGAACCACCGAGATTTGGCTTCTTCTTCTGATGAAACGTGGGGAGGAGGAGTGTGATTCCTTCTCTGTTTGCGCCCCTGGATTGTATACTGAGACTGCTGTGATATCACCTATAGGGCATAAATTTCATTTTTATTTTTATTTTATTTCTTTCCGCGATGCTCTATCATTTCAGTTTTTAATATCGCGAAGGTCGCGATTGCCCAATCATTTCGGCTATTTTTCGCGGTGCCCAATTGTTTCGGCAATTTTTCTTTTTACTCGCTGCTTTTTATTGCGAGTTGCCCAATCATTTCGGCTATTTTGCATGCATACCTTTTTTTACCTGCTGATTTTATTTGCAAGTCGCCGCATCATTTCGGCTATTTCGTATGCATGTGTGGCTTGCTGCCTTTTTGCTGCAAGCTTGGGATTTGGCACCGATTTCGGCATCAGCACCGCTACAACTGGAATATTGCTAGGAGCGAATCATCATTTGCCTCTGTCGATGTCGAACAAAGGTGGCTTAGTAAACAGGGTTAGGATTCTGTCGACTAAGGCTTTTGACTTCATGAGCCGTAAGGGTCTCACAAAGGTATTTCTCCCTGCAAGTCGTGAGGATCTCGTAGGTGTGTTTTCTCCTTAGGAGTCGTGAGGATTCCTAAGTGCACGTTCTCCTGTAAGTCGTAAGGATCTTATGAGAGAGTCTCCTTATAAGTCGAGAGGACTCATAAGGGTTGTTCACCGTGTAGACATATCCCTAGTCACGGATGGGACTTGGTTAGGGAAATGTTTATTCGTGCCCGTAGATTGTATACAAGGGTCAGTATTGAGCCGCTTGTAGGGCAGTATTGGAGGTTGTGGGGATTGCTTAAGAACAGGTTTAGGTCTTTGTAACTTAAGACTTTCAAATCTTATGAGCCGTGAGGGTCCCATAAGAGAGTTCTCCTTACGAGTCGTGAGGATCTTGTAAGTGTAATTTCTCCTTAGGAATCGTGGGGATTCCCAAGTGTGTTGCTCCTTTGTGAGTTGTAAGGATCTCACGCAGGTGATTTCTCCTTACAAGGTCAAGAGGACCCTGTAAGTGTCTTTTAACGAGATTGTGCCCTTTTGGATTTTCATAAACACTCGCCGGTAGCCCTGCTGTTTTTACTCACGGAGCCCTTTCGGGTTTTCATCCGTACCCATTTTGCTTATGGACATACTGTTTTCTCTCTTTTTTTTATTCTTTTTTTTATTCAAACGAAGTTGCGCCCTTTCGGGTTTTCACAAGAGTCGCTGGTAGCCCTGCTGTTTTTACTCATGGAGCCCTTTCGAGTTTTCATCCGTGCCCATTTTGCTTATGGACATACCGTTTTCTTTTTTTTTTATTCTTTTTTTTTTATCAGCTTTGGGATGCTGCAATCCACCGTAGTTTCTCGACATCTCGATCAACAGCTAGTTTTAGGACATAGTGGTTCGTCGTTAGTTTAAGGACGTTTCGGCCCACTGTTAGTTTAAGGGCATTTCGGTCCGCTGTTAGTTTAAGGACATTTCGGTCCACTGTAAAAGAAGCCGGTTACTACTTATAGAGTTTGGGCTTAGGAAGATAGCGAGTGGACACAGTCGTCGTCATCTATCATTGACCTAGGTCGTGACTCGTCAAGCGTAGTACTTCTTCAGAAAGCGACCGTTTATTGGCCTGAAAGGTCTTTCACCATGCATGTCCATACGTAGATAGGCTCCACCCTGGTAGACCTTGTCTATGATGTATGGGCCTTCATAGTTCGGCTCAAATTTTCCCCGCTTGGCGCGATTGGGGATCGTAGGTCTTTTGACCACTAGTACGAGTTCGTCTTGGCGGAATGTCCTCGGCCTGGTCAATCTTTCATATGAGCGCGTCATCTTTGCTTTATAAGCTTCCAGATTTTGTTGCGCCAGGAGCCGAGTTTCATCAAGGACATCGAGCTCCTCAAGCCGAAGGTGAGAATTCTCTTCGTCCGTTAGCTCATAATGGACTGCCACTCGTAGAGAGGGTAATTTTATCTCGAGGGGAAGTATCGCTTCTGTACCAAATACCAACGCGTACGGCGTTGTGTTCGTGGCCGTCTTGAACGTAGTTCGATACGCCCAGAGAGCTTCTTGCAGTCTCTCGTGCCAGTCCTTCTTATTTCGGGACACCGTCTTCTTCACGATTTTTGTCAGAGTCTTGTTAAAAGCTTCAGCTAGACCGTTGGCTCAGGGATTATAAACTGAAGAGTATCTCCAGTCTATGTTGTGCTGTTGTGCGAAGCGGCTGATCTTATGGCTTCTGTAGGCTGGCCCGTTATCGGAGATGATCCGTCGCGGAGTTCCAAACCGATAAATGACGTGCGTTTTGAAGAAATGGAGGATATTCTCCGTCTTCACTTCCCTCAGCGGTACTACTTCTGCCCATTTGGAGAAGTAATCAGTCGTCGCCAAAATGAATCGATGTCCTCTGGACGATGCTGGTTTGATGGGGCTGATTATGTCGGTTCCCCACATTTCGAACGGCCAGCTAGCCACTGTCGGGTGTAGTGGATTTGGATGCTGGTGGATGAAGTCCCCATGGATCCGGCATGAGTGGCATTGCTTCGCATACTCGAGGCAGTCCTGAATCATCGTGGGCCAGTAGTAGCCCATTCTTTTGATCTTCAGCTTCATCTTTGGTCCGGCTTGATGAGAACCGCAGAGTCCGTCGTGAACTTCCTGAATGACTTTCTTCACCTCTTCAGGTCCCAGGCATCTCAACCACAGGGAATCAAATGACCTCTTGTACAGAGTATCATTGCCGAAGGCAAAAGATAGGGCTTGCTTCATGAGCTGATGTTTTGAAGACGCATCTTCAGGCGTTCGACGGGATTTGAAGTAGTCTATAAAGACTTCTCTCCAATCCTCAACCGTTTCCTGGTCTTTTATTTGCAAGGCCGTCTGCTTGGTCACTTCCTTTTCGTCGGATGATTCCAGAGATATTTCTGCCGGTGTGAGGACCCGTCGGCTTTGTACCACGATTCTTACGTCATCGAGGTTTTCGTCAGCCAGTTCTTTAGCAAGCTTGGCTAACGCGTCTGCCTTGCTATTTTCCACACGCGGTATGCTTTCCAAGGTGTAGGAAGGTATTTGGGTCAGCAGTTGCTTCACCCTCTCGCCGTACCTTACCGGCTCTGGTTTGCACGTTTGGTAGTCGCTATTTACATGACTGACAACCAATTGGGAGTCTCCGTATATGAGGAGGTTTTCAATCCCCATGTCGATGGCGATCTCGAGGCCCGCTATCAAAGCTTCATACTCGGCTTCATTGTTCGTCCTCGGCTCTGTCAAGGAGAAGGCGAAGCGCATTATCCCTCCTTGTGGGGTCACGAAGATAAGGCCTACCCCTGATTTGATTATAGGCATATTCTGTTTGCGCTTCTTCATGGAAGACGCTCCATCAAAATAAAGTTCCCATCGGATACCACCACCGTCGATCGCATCAAACGCATGTTCGTCTGGCAGTTCGCAATTCAAAAGGGAATCGGCCGGTATCGGATGTTCAGCGAGGAAATCGGCGATGGCCTGGCCTTTCACCGCCTTAAGAGGTTGATAAGTTATCGAGAACTCCATTAAGAGCAAGGCCCATTTAGCGAGCCGACCTGTAAATATGGCCTTTGACATCAAATATTTGAGAGGGTCCACCTTCGATATGAGACGGACTTCATGCGCCAACGCATAGTGCCGGAGTTTCGTTATCGCGAAGATCAACGCCAGGCAGTGTTTTTCGATGGGAGAATAATTGCTTTCTGCCCCCAGGAGAACTCGACTCAAGTAATAGAGAGCTCTTTCTTTCCCTTGGTCGTTCTCTTGTGCCCATAATGCGCCTAAGGAACCTTCGAGGGCGGTTGTATAAAGAATGAAGGGCTTTCCCTTGACCGAAGCGGCTAGTACTGGCGGGTTCTGCAGATACCTCTTGATTTCGTCAAGTGCGCCTTGGCATTTGTGATCCCAGAAGAACGGGGTTCCCTTCTTCATCAGGTGACTATAAGGATGGCACTTTCCAGAGAGATTGGCTATAAATCGCCGGATATACGCAAGCTTCCCTTGGAGGGACCGCAATTGCTTGAGAGTCCTTGGCGAGGGCATCTCCACAGTTGCTTTAATCTTTGACGGATCTATCTCGATGCCTCGGTGTCGGACGATGAATCCTAGGAATTTACCTGAGGACACCCCGAACGCGCATTTGAGAGGGTTCATCTTCAAGTTGTATTGCCGAAGGCGTTGAAATACGATCTTCAGATGTTCGAGATGTTCCTCGTATGATTTGCTTTTCACCACGAGGTCGTCGATATAGCATTCGACGATTTCATGTATAAGGTCATCGAAGATCTTCGTCATGGCCCTCTGATAGGTGGCACCGGCGTTCTTTAGACCGAAGGGCATCACCTTGTAGCAAAATATACCCAAAGGGGTCCGGAAAGCGGTGTGCTTCTGGTCCTTGGGATGCATCTTTATCTGATTATATCCTGATGAGCCGTCCATGAAGGAGAAAACTTCGTAAGTAGACGTATTGTCTATCATCAGCTCGGTGACCGGTACTAGAAAGTCGTCCTTCGGGCAAGCTTTATTGAGATCCCGAAAGTCTACGCAGGTGCGCACCGTCCCATTCTTCTTCATCACTGGGACGATGTTGGCGATCCAGTCAGGATATTGGACCTCTTGGATGAAGCCGGAGTCGATTAGCTTCTTGACCTCGGCGTTGATGCTCATCTCAAGCTCGAGCCGCATCCTTCTCGGTGCTTGTTTGACTAGCTTGATGTCCGGAGATATTGCCAATCTGTGCACGGTTATTTCTGGATCTAATCCCAGCATCTCGGAATAGTTCCATGCGAAGCAATCTCTATGCTGCATAAGCACGTTTTTTAGCGCAGCCACCCTTTCTTTAGATAGCAGCTCACTGACGAATGTCGGTCGTGGGTCGTTTGCCGTCCCCAAATCAATTTTCTTGAGGTTATCTGCAGTGGTATGTATTCCATTTTCCAGCTCTTTTGGCGTCGGTGGAAACTCTGAGATCACCTCGTCATCATTGTTTTCAAAGCACCAGGGGAGGTCATCCATATTCTCGGGTTCTTCTTTTGATAGCGTTATCACATGACAAGTACGAGCCTGCTTCCAAGACCGATGTTGATCTGGTTCTACATTTGCTACATGCACGGCTTTTGGTTCGTGCTTCTGTGGCTGATTTACCCTCCAGCTGCTGGACAGAGCGAACTTGCCAAGCTGATATTGGTCTTCGACCCAGTTCTTGAAAGCGAAGCAGTTTTCAATAGGATGTCCTATTGCCCTATGATAGGAGCAATAGTCCGGATGAGAGAATCCGTCTACTTGCTCGGGGTGCTTGAACTCCGGGAGCGTAAGCATCTGATGTCTTATGGCATGATCAAGTATTTTCCGTGTTTTGTTCTTAGGAAAAGAGTATGCCCGACTCATCTTCTTTATAAGGGACGAATCCGGATTGCTCGATTCCCGATCGCGTAGCTTCTTGGTCCCGCTTTGTTGCTGTCGAACGCCTTTTCCGCTCTTTGACTTATTTCTGCCTCTACGTCGGGCCTTTTGCACAACAGATTGACAGGGAGGAGCATTTTCGTCTTTCGCAGCCTGCTGAATAAGGCGTTGCATCCTGGCTTTCTCGTAGATGGCCATTACGCGATTATGGTCGTCTCGAACCTTTTGACCCGCTTCCCTGATAAGCTTGTCCATTCGTTCTTCAAATGACGGACTCGGCATTTTGATCGCAGGATCTCATTTTGGTTCGGGGTCAGCGTTTTCTGACAGGGCATCCTCTTCTTCATCGAAGTCATATATGACGTAGCTACCACGGACTCGTTCCCGTTTTCCGGATTTCACATATCCAAGCCCGAGCGTTTCCGTTCTCCCGTTAGGCAGCTTGTGCAGAGTTCCAGGGACATCCCAAATCCTGTTGTAGAACCGAGCTTGTCGAATGGTCTGTTTGAAAGGTACTCCTTGGCGCTTCAAGAGCCTTTTTAGTCCGTTCGTGTAATATCTGGGCAAACGGATGGGCTGGAGCCTGTCAAGTGTAGAATCCGCGCCATGCCAGATTTCTTTCTCCACTCTTGTTTCCGTGGACCGGTAGAATAGGATCGCCTTTTCACCCTTTCGCCTGGGAGGGACGTAAAATGTCTGCAGGTCTTGCACACTATAAACTTCAAGTGCGTCGAGATCTTTGTAGTGCTCCCGCGGAATCATGGTAATTTGCAAACTCTCATTATCACCAGCGAATGCTTGTATTGACGGCCGAGCGGAGAATACAGCATTAACCTCGTCTTCCGAATCGCTGCCGAAGATAAGCATAGGAGCGGAGGGTCCCGGCTTGTTGTACTGGGGCGGACCTGAATAAACTGTCTCTTCCTCTTCCTCAGTATCACTCCCGAAGACCGGAATGGTGGTGATAGCTTTGTTCTCCGGTTTGTGACATCTCTCCGTGTCCTCAAAATCTGGCAAAAAGTATTTTGCATCTTCGTACTTGCGGACTTCGTTCACGGAGAATGGGTTCAGCTCTCCTGTTACGGTATACTCGAGACCATCCTTGAAATACTTCATACACTGATGTTGCGTAGAAGGGATGATGTTGTACTCGTGTAACCAGGGACGACCGAGCAAAGAATTGTAGCAGGTCTTGGCGTCAATGACGTGAAACTTAATATCCATGATGAGTAGTCCGAAGCGTAATGTTAGTATCATAAATCCGAGAGTTCGTGATGACTGGGAGTCGAAACCAGAGATGGTGATTTTATCACGAGCGAGGTGCTGAACTCTCATGCAGATTTCCTTCAACACCCGTACATTAAGGAGATTGACGGAGGATCCATTATCGACCAGGATTTTACCTATCTTGATATCGTGACAGTATCCGGAGACATATAGGGGACGGTTGTGGTCGCACGTCCCGAGGAAAAGGTCTTCATCACCGAAAGTGACATCGGATGTGTACACTTCTTCCAGCCCGTCCTTCATCTTTTCTTCGGCGAGGAAAGCTTGGAATTGCTCGGGCTCTTGCAGTGCCTTGATTAATGAATCTCTTTCTTCTTTTGATAATAAGAGGGCGTCGAGAATGCTGAGCTGGGAGGGTAGCTTCCTCAGGTGCGCTAGAACATTGTAGTCCACCTTACTTTTCTTTGGTGGGTCCTTGGCAGTCAGCTCTTTCATGACTTGGTCATCTAGGGCGATATCCTCAGAGACCTTTTCTTTTCCCTTATCTTTCTTGTTTGAGGGTCCGAGATTCTTTTCGGGTAGCGTACGATTGCGTAGCTGGATATTTTCACAGACCTTCGGCTCCTCTTCTTTTCCTGAGGTGGACTCTTTAAAGAGAGGGCCAAGAGCCATTTCCTCGTCAGAGTCGCTCCCAAATGTGAGAATTTGCGATCCCCCGGCGTTAATTATGCGACAATTGCCGGTGGTTCTTTTATGCTCCTCAGTCGTAGTTCTCTGCTCCCGGCGAGCTTTGCGCTTCATCCGCTTAAAATGTTGTCGGTGAGCAACATGTCCCTGCCACCATCTTTTAAAAGCGTCGCACTCTTCGGTGGGATGCGAAATCTTTCGATGATATGAGCAGTAGCTAAGATGCATCTCTGCTTTACCGATAATGTATCCTTCGTAGGGTGGTAGCTTCATCCCCATTGAGATGGCTTTAGCAAACCTTTTCTTCGTCTTGAACTTGTTTTTATTCAGGACGGATGTCCCTTGATCCGGCGGGAGTGTCTTGACACTTTCTTCTAGTCGCCGGCGTTTGGCTCTTTCAAATATGGCCATCTCACGCTCCCGATCGGCTTTACTCTTCAGATGAATCTCATTCAGGAAGGCATCGATCATTTCGTCTGACGGCCATAGAAGTTCCGGCTCGGGACCTGCCCCCAGCTTCTCAATGCGAGGAGTTTCTTCATCGTTTATCGACGGTGAGAGATCACATAGCAACTTGCTACGTAACTCTCAGATTCATCCGAAGAGCCTTCTCCATCATCTTCCTCTTGAAAGATGTGACTGAGGAACTCTTGGAGCGTGATGGGAGTCCGCGCCTTCTGATTATACTCCTCCAGCGCGTCGATCTGTTTCTGCAGGTCCGTGCGCTTGTCGCCAGGCTTCACGGGCTTCTTGGATTTCTTCTTCTTTTTCTTTGAAGATTTTGACAGCTGGGTGTGAGTGCTTGGGCCATCACTACCCATCTTTGTAGTTAGGCATGGCTTCAGCATCCCTTCGATGATCTGGGGTTCTAGCGGGTTCTTCCACCTGATCGCCGGGAATGTCTGAAGATCATTCAGCATCCTTTTGGTTTTGGCTGAAAGCACGACTTCCCATGGAGCTTCTTCAACAAAAGAACACGTTGCCCCCGGTATGTCCGTCTTCTTAGGAGTGTGCGGTTGTGGTGGGTTTACTTTCCACTTCTCAGATAGCGCAAACTTGTCTTGCAGGTATTGATCCTCGATCCATCCCTTAAATACGAAGCAATCATCGATCGGGTGACTTACCGTTTGGTGGTAAGGGCAATAATTGGGATTATTCACTTCGCTGGGTTGCGGCGGTCGCTTGGGATTCGGCAAATTGATAAGCCTGTTATGCATAGCCAGCTCGAACAGACTCTTCGTTTTGTCCCGTGGGAATGAGTAAGGACGCTTCATTTTCTCATTATAATAGCGTCGTCTCTCCTCGAGTTGATCCGCTAGCTTTGAGGCACTGGGTTGCTGTTGGGTGTTCGCAATGAAGGTTGCCTTCCCTTTACCCTTGTCGTTCCGCGGTTCCGGCTTCGGGGGAGACGGTCTGTGACCCATTTGATCCATCTGGGCTAGCTTGTCGATTAAAGCCTGGAACGTGGTCGGTTTAAAGAACATCATGAACTGTGAAGTAGTTGCATGAGGGTCTAGGGTGCCCACGAACATGCCCACCGCTGGGGCTTCTTCGATGCGCTGTTCACACTTCGACCACAGGTTCCGCCATCGGATTGCGTATTGGACCCAAGTTTCGCCCGGCTTCACCCTTGCATTGATCAATGCCATTATTGGGGTGCGTTCGCTGGCGCTTGCGAATCGCTGGGTGAATAGCAACTCCATCTCTGCGAAAGTTTTGATGGAGTCGTTTGGAAGCTCGGAGTACCATTCAAACGCCGTCTCTGATAAGCTGCCGACGAATTGGCGAAGCAAGAGCTTATCATCGCCACCGGTTTTGCCACAAAGAGCCCTGAACTGGGCGACATGTTGATGGGGATTGCCTGTCCCCTTGTAGACATGGAATTTCGGAATCGTGTAGCCCGGCGGGTATTTTATCTGATCATACCAGCTCGAATATGGTCGCCCCATTTTGACGACCTGGCCGGCCGCTTCATTTGCCTGATGAACTCGTATTTGTTGAGCAATATAATCATCCAGGGCAGCTTTGGAGATTGTTTTCTCTTTGGCTGTTGAAAGAGCCGGAGGTGGATTTGATGTTTCTCCTCTGTCGTCTTCGAGGGTAATCGAAGGATCTTCGGCTGAAGGATCCGACTGTATCATCATGCCCACCATGTCTTGGAACAGAATAGCCATTTGCTTTATATTGGCCGCTTGTTCCGCAGCCTCCTTGTCCTTCTTCTCGAGCATTCTCTGAAGGAATTCAGCATCAGTCTCGTGTTCGTGACGTTGCTCCGAGGATGCCTCTGGGCTCTCTTTTGGCCCGGTGAGTGCGGCCATCGCAGTCAGCATCTCCTGGAGCTTCTGCTGCTGCTGTTCCTGGGCTCTTGTGATGGATCGAGTGAGTGGTCGGTGGCCCGTAGAAGCGCGTCTATCCTCCTTCCCGGATGCCATGTAAACAGTATGTACTACCATGCCCCCAGACTTAGGGCGTTTGGGCTCAGTGCCTTTGACATTTGTCGCGGGCATGGGGATTTTCTCCGTCCTTCTTTTCTTATGAGCGGTCGAAGTTGAGGGGGTCGTTGCGGTAGGCACCCAGATAGCTTTCCACGACTTGGCAGGTGGCTTTCCTCCTGTCGGACCTTCAGCTTTTTCTGTCGGCGGGAATATTCTTGATCCACCACCAAGTTCTGGACCTGCCGCCAGACTTTGTAGACCTTAGAAGACAGCCGCTGAGGGGATTATTTTGGCTTGGCTTTCACAACATCTTCCATCGGAGGAGGAGATCTTTTCAATACGGCAGTAGGAGAATTCCTATGCACCTTATTCAACAGCTCAAAGCTGTTCTCAGTTGGAACAACAGCATTAATTTCCACCGTTGGAGCTGGGGGAGTTAGCCCAGAAGGGAAGTTGCCCCCGGCCTTCCTTACTCGGCGCCAGTGGCGACGTCGAGCATGTCGAGCTGTTGGAGTTGGCTCGGTGACGGGGATGACCTTGTCTTGCCCCCTGTTCAGGTGAGGGACTGTTGCTGGTGTCAGCCTGTTAAAGACTGATGTCCATTGAGTAGCAGCAGCAGGAGTTGGAGTTGGGACGGTCAGTCTTGTAAAGACCGATCCCTTGGCAGGAGAAGCTGCCTTGACGACTTCGGGAGCAGGATTGGTTACTCTCTTCAGAATAACCTTCTCTGGGACTGCAAGCTTCAGGGCCCGCAGGAATTTTGGCCCAATCTGGAGAAAACCGAGGCGCTGGTGTTGGACGACCCGTCGAGAGGGGCCGCAGTAGCTGTAAGTCGATCGAAGACCGACTTCTTGGGAGCTTCTGGTGTCAGCACAGGAGCGGTGAAGCTCGTTGGCGGGAGCATGGTCCCGAAAAACAACCCTGTGGTGGCTTGAGTAATCTGCTCTACGGGCATCGTGAACAGGGAAGCCGCCTGGGGCCCGTAGGTTATGCCCCCAATTGAGGCAGGACACGAGTTGCAGCTGCATGTGGAACACTTTGAGTAGGTGAACGCCATTGATTCTTTGCTTTCTGCACCAAGCAAGAGACCAAGTCTTAGTAACTTGAAACCCAAAGGCAACCATTAACAAACCGCGATTCGTTCGCAAACACGACACACGAAGTGTGGAGTAGAAAGAGGAAAAGGTCCCACCGGGCGTGCCAGAATCTGTTCCCCTCTGAAAGACGCGACGAAGACGTGTTAGACGTCTTGCCTGAAATTTGGGGCAAATGCTAGTTGGTGCTATCCGTCTACCTCTCCGAAGATGCCAAGTTGATTTATAGCACCATGTATCGAAGTTTTAAACGGATGCGGCCGATGTAGCAGACTTCGTCAGATTCCCCTTCGTTGAGGGGTTTTTGATTGTGGGGACGCTCTTCCCTGCAGGCGCAAGCCCCTGCAGTTAATTACGCTACCATATCGCGGTAACAACTTTCTCCTTCTCCAGATGGTCACTTCGTGTCGTGGGTGTTTGTTTTGTGTTTGGTTGCTCGTGGATTGTATACGGAGACTAAGTTATGTTGTCGCCCGTAGGGCGTGGACTAGTCCAAATCCGTATCTTTCTTAGATTTGGGTTTTGGGGTTTGGGTTTAAGGATACATTAGCCTCATTTGAGACTAAGATCAACTTAAACGTTAGTTAAGGATACGTTAGTCTACTTTTTGACTAAGATCGACTTAACGGGATCGTTTAGATCCAACAAAAGAGCAATTAGGGGGGTGGGCTCTATTGTTTAGTTTAGTGACATTGCGGTCGATAATTAGTTTAAGGACATTACGGTCCATTGTTAGTTTTAAAACATCGCGGTCAAGGTTAAGGACATCATAGTCCGTGGATTTAAGGACTCCACAGTCCAATGCTAGTTTTAAGACATCACGGTCAAGATTAAGGACATCATAGTCCGTGAGTTTAAGGACCCCACAGTCTATTGTTAGTTTTAAGACATCGCGGTCAAGGTTAAGGACATCATAGTCCGTGGATTTAAGGACTCCACAGTCCAATGTTAGTTTTAAGACATCACGGTCAAGATTAAGGACATCATAGTCCATGAGTTTAAGGACCCCACAGTCCGTGAAATGTATGGTTGTTGGGACCCGTCACCTCTTTGAAGACGTTGAGGAATTACAACGACAAATATCAAAGGAGTGAAGAGATGTACCCTTGAACCAAGGTGGATTAAATGATCTGTAGCCCAATTTGGAACCAAGACCAATTAATTATATTACGAGCACATTGGCTCAGCTGAATCTGGATTGAGGACTTATGGCCAACTTGGGCTAAGTCCAATTAAGTTTGGCCCTTTGTTGGACTATTTGACATTTGTCTGGTTTCAGTCCACATTATTTAGCAATGCCAAATAAAAGTTTTGAGGGCTTTGATAACATTTCTATCTTCGACCGAGCATTATAGCTCTGGATGTTATTCAATTTTGAGATTCAGTTGAAGGGGAGGCTTTGCCTCTGAAAAATTAGCCAATTTGGCTAAAAGTAGTGTTAAACACTAAAGAACAAAAGTGTTAAACACTAAAGACAGAACTCTTAAACTAGTGTTAAACACTAAAAGGACAATCAATGTTAAACACTGGAAATATAGTTCTCGATTTAGTGTCAAACATTAGAAAATAACAGGTTTAAACACTGCAAATAGGGTTTTCAAATCAGTGTTAAACACTGGGAATAAAGATCTCGAATTAGTATCAAACACTAAAGAAAAAGGGGTCACGTGTGGACACGTGAGAGCGCCCAAAGGTGGGACGAGATTCCCCTTATTTTGCTCTGCAAAAAAGTGTTGAATACTTTTATATTTTATTTTAGAGCATCACGTGCTGACACGTGACGGGGATTTGTGTGCTGATTATTAAAGCTTTTGCCAAGGGGTTACGTGGTAACACGTGAGAGCGCCCAGAGCTCCTATTTCTTTTGCTTTTTCTTTCTGTGCTTCAGGGGTCACGTGGAGCACATGAGGCGTTGCCTCAGAGCCTTTTCCTTTTCATTTGTGGGATTCTTTTCAGGGGTCACATGGGGACACGTGACCCGGGTTCTTTGCATGTTTGAAGATCCCTTTATCTTTTAAGAATTAAATTCTCTGTGGGTTTAACCTCAAATATAACTTTAGAGGAATTAAATTCCTATTTTCTTTGGAAGAATTTTATTCTTATGTAGGGTTAAACCCTAATTTTCTTTTAGAGGAATTTTATTCTTATGTAGGGTTAAACCCTAATTTTCTTTTAGAGGAATTAAATTCCCATATATGCAAAAGAATTAAATTCTTATATAGGGTGAAAACCCTAATTTCATCATTTTAAGAGGAATTAAATTCCTGTGAATTTAGAGAATTAAATTCTCAATTAGGGTTAAACCCTAGTTTGTCCATCTTGAAGGAATTAAATTTCTATAATTTTAGGAGAATTAAATTCTCATATAGGGTTAAACCCTACCTTTGTTCTGGGAGAATTAAATTCTCTAAACTCAATTCCCCCTCTAAGTTTTGGATCTGCATGGCAGGATCTCAACCCGATGAGAATTAAATTCTCAACTTATGAGAAGATGTGCTCTTTGCAGATCCTCCACCAGAGGAAGAACTAAATTCTTTGCAAAAGAGTTAAACTCTTAGATTTTTGAGAATTAAATTCTCTATTTCTAAAGTTTTGATCCCCTTTCTTTTTCTCACCTAGGGTTTTCTTTCTGAATTTTCAAGATGCCAAAATTCTCTCCAAAGTCTTCTCTCCCAAATTCTATATCTTTTCTTCTCTTCTCTTGGCTCCTATTTATAGGAGGAGGAAAAGAATCAATTTGTTTAGCAAATTTTTCATTGAAAGGTTTTGATTTGTTTTCATCATTAATCCGAGCCTTTAGATTATTAGGCGAACTTTATTCACCGTTGGATGTTTAATCCAAAGATATTCTATTTATTATTTCTGGTGAGATTTAGGGGAAATCTTTCCTTGTCCAAGATTTTTCCATAAATTGGTGATATTTAATCACCCCTGGATTCTTAATCCAACGGTTCTCCTTATTCCTTTCCCATTTGGAAAGATTTTAGAGAAAATTTAGAATTTTAATTCTATTAAACTGTGAGGCTTTTAAAGCTAGTCACGTGCTGACACGTGACCCTTGAGCACGTGACCCCTAATTGAGTCTTTTAACAGCCGCTTGGTTATGTTGTTGTTTTAACCATCACGTGTCAACACGTGACCATTGGTCACGTGTGAGCACGTGATACCTCGTTGAGGTATTTTTTCTGACTTTTAGAATTAAATTCTTTTAAGCTGTAAAGCTTTCAAAGCCTGTCACGTGCCGGCACATGGCCCTTGGTCACGTGCCGGCACGTGGCCCTTAGTCACGTGTGAGCATGTGACCCTTGGTCACGTGTGAGCACGTGACCCTCAATTGAGTTATTTTTCAGCAGTTTGTTTTCGCTTCTGTCTGATTAAGTTTTAACCATCACGTGTCATCACGTGACCATTGGTCATGTGTGAATACGTGATACCTCATTGAGGTAATTCCTGATTTTTTAATCAGGAAACAGTCGGGCCAGTCGAGTTTAGGGCTAGGCCGACAACTAATGTTCTTTCGTCGATGGAGGTTGCTCAAGATGAAGCGCCAGCTGTTGTTCGAGATTTCATGGACGTGTTTGAAGACATATCAGGTTTACCGCCGAAGCGAGACATGGAGTTCGCGATTGATCTTGTTCCTGGTGCAGCGCCAGTTTCTAAAGCATATTATCCAATGGCACCAGTGGAGTTGGAAGAAGTTAAGAAGCAGGTTACTGAATTACTTGAGAAGGGTTGGATTCGCAGCAGTAACTCGCCTTGGGGAGCTCCAGTTCTTCTAGTCAAGAAGAAAGATGGCACAAGAAGAATGTGCATCGATTATCGAGAATTAAACCGGGTGACTATTAAGAACAAGTACCCGATCCCTCGCATTGGCGAATTATTTGAGCAGCTTAGTGGCGCGAGAGTATTCTCGAAGCTGGATTTGCGATTCGGATATCATCAGGTCCGAGTTAAAACAGAAAATATTTGCAAGATGGCGTTCCGAACTCGGTATGGACATTACGAGTACTTAGTGATGCCCTTCGGAGTAACGAATGCACCGGCGATATTTATGGACTTGATGAATCAAATCTTTTCACCATTCTTGGACCATTTTATAGTGGTGTTCATTGATGATATTCTGGTCTACTCGAAGAGTATTGAAGAGCATACAGAACATTTGAAGATCGCACTGCAGACATTGAGACAAGAAAAATTATATGCAAAGATGAGCAAGTGCGAGTTTTGGCTGGAAGAAGTAAAGTTTTTGGGGCATGTCGTGTCTAGCGTTGGAATCGCCGTTGATCCCGAAAAGATTGCAGTAGTTCGAGATTGGCCAATTCCGAAGAATGTTGCAGAAATCAGAAGCTTTCTTGGACTTGCCGGGTATTACAGAAGGTTCGTGGAGAACTTCGCTCGTGTGGCGGAGCCGTTGACCAAGCTTACGCGCAAGGAGGTACCTTTTGTGTGGACGGAGAAGTGTGCGTCAGCCTTTGAGGCGTTGAAGCAGAGATTGATAACCGCTTCTATTCTGATCGTGCCAGACAGTTCCGGAGGATTGGTGATTCACAGCGATGCATCTGGGAAAGGATTGGGATGTGTTTTGATGCAGCATGGGAAAGTTATAGCTTACGCATCGAGACAGTTGAAAACCCATGAGAAGAATTATCCAACTCATGATTTGGAGCTAGCAGCCGTGATTTTCGCTTTAAAGATTTGGAGACACTATTTATTGGGCGAAAGGGTCGAAGTATTCACCGATCATAAAAGCTTGAAGTATGTGTTCACACAGAAGGAGCTTTATATGCGGCAGCATAGATGGTTGGAGCTGATGGCTGACTACGAACTTGATCTTAAATACCATCCGGGAAAAGTTAATGTCGTACCGGATGCGCTTAGTCGGTTGCCAGCAATTCAGGTGTTGACTGCACAGAAGGAACTTATTGAAGTCTTTCGAAGATTTGATTTGGAGATTGTGCTACCGCATTCTTCGGGATAGTTGATGCAGCTGTAGGTACAGTCGTCGTTGATCGAGAATATTAAAGCAGCGCAATTGCAGGACTCTAGATTGCAAAAGTTTCGAGAGCAGGTTGAAGCTGGACTTCGAACAGACTTACTGATTCATGAAGACGGTCCGTTGCGTTATGGTAGCCGTTTGTGTGTGCCAAAAGGAGATATCCGCGAAGAACTTATGAAAGAGGCGCACAGTTGAGCATACTCCGTACATCCATGAGGCACGAAAATGTACCGAGATATACGACAGCATTTCTGGTGGGAAGGCATGAAACGAGAGATTGCCCGTTTTGTGGCAAAGTGCTTGGTGTGTCAGCAAGTCAAGGCTGAACATCAAAAGGTTGCTGGTTAATTGCAACCACTTCCGATTACTCAGTAGAAGTAGGAACATATAACCATGGATTTCGTGACGGCTCTACCGCGAAGTCCAAAAGGTAACAATGCAGTGTGGGTGATTGTTGATCGTTTGACTAAGGCAGCTCATTTCATCCCTTTTCGAGTTGGTCAATCAACAGAAACTTTGGCAGAGCGGTACATGCAAGAGATTGTAAGATTGCATGGTGTACCAGTGAGCATCGTGTCCGACCGTGACACTCGTTTCTTATCACACTTTTGGAGGAGCTTACAGGAAAGTTTGGGGACTCGTTTGAAGTTTAACACAGCTTATCATCCTCAAACAGATGGCCAGTCGGAGAGAACGATCCAAACTCTTGAAGATATGTTGAGAGCTTGCATGTTGGACTTCAAGGGTTCATGGGAGGATCATCTACATTTAGTGGAGTTTTCTTACAATAACAGTTTCCAGGTGACTATTCAGATGGCTCCATTTGAAACTTTATATGGTCGCAAGTGTCGTTCACCTGTTTGTTGGGACGATGTTGGTGAACGAAGGTTGTTGGGACCAGATTTGGTTGTGCAAACAGTTGAGAAGGTTAACACTATCCGGAATCAGATGAAAGCAGCACAAGACCGACAAAAGAGTTGGGCAGATACGTCGAGAAGACCTCTAGAGTTCGCCGTGGAAGATTTAGTATTCTTGAAGATATCACCGACTAGAGGGGTGATTCGTTTCGGAAGTCGAGAAAAGCTTAGTCCTCGTTTCGTTGGACCCTTTGAGATTTTGGAGCGTGTTGGAGAAGTGGCGTATCGGTTAGCGTTACCGCAATCCTTGGCGAATGTTCATGACGTGTTTCACGTATCTCAACTCCGTAAATATGTTCGAGATGAAACACATGTGTTGGATCATTCGGAGCTGACTGTAAGAGAAGATTTAACTTTTGAGGAGCGACCGATGTCGATTGTGGATCGAAGAGAAAAGGTTCTTAAGAACAAAGTTATCCCTCTTGTACTTGTTTCTTGGGGTAATCGCTCACATAGAGAATCAACATGGGAACGAGAAGATGAAATCCGGCAGAAGTTTCCACATCTATTCTTGTAGTTTGATTGGTTGTTTATCCTTTCTTATTCTTGGAATTTCGAGGACGAAATTCTCTTTGTAGTTGGGTATAATATAACAACCGAGTTCAGTTATACCAATTTTTGTTCCGTATTTATTATCTGTGGTATTTTACTGATATATCTTGTTTGGGTGCGAATGGTAGTTACAGTTTTACATTACATTCGACCCGACCCGCTTGCTTGAACTGGTTAATTTATATTTATAGACTACCCTGACTTGTTAATTAGACACATGCATTTAATGTGGATACTGCATATTAACATTTCACCTAGCATCGCGTATTTTTACATATAACATTTTAGATCACGTAAAATAGATTAAAATTGAATTTCATAGCCTGCATGATACCCCTAACCCTGTGGTAGCGTCCGCGCATCTTGTTCTCGTCCCGTTCAGTGAAACGGACATGTTTAGATAGCTACGCGCACGTACGTGCGTCCGTTCTTGGGGGTATACATTTTTGTTAACTGAACATTCATTTTAAAGTTTGGAAGTCGCATTTATTTTTCGTATTTTAAATCTAAATTTTTGGACCCGTCCCGGGCGCGTTTTGAAATATTTTGTATCCCGCCTAATTTCAAACTTATTTAATTTTTAAATTTAATTCTAATATTTTTTTTACAGTTCAAAAGATTTCTAAAACCAATTTTAAAATCTTTTAAAATTTTCATAACAGAATCAGATCCTAACTCTCTCTCCCATTTTTCCTCTGAGCTAATCAAATCTCTTCTTCTATTCACCGGGCCCACCTATATCTTTCTCTTTTCCTTTCCTCTTCTCTTTCTCTCTCCCCAGAGCGGCTCTCTCTCTCTCTCCTCTTTCACTCTCCTCTCGCACTCTCTCTCGCTCCTATCGCAATCACTGTAGATTCCTCGAGTCCCGTCACCCTCCGCGGATCTCGTCACCTCCCTTCTACATATCCGCTTCTTCCTTCTTCTTTTTTTACCGAGCTCCCTCGCCTCGTCCCCATCACAACTCCTTCCTCCTCAAACCCTAACCCTAAACTCCATCACTCCATCACCTCTCAACTCAGCAGAGCCTCCTCTCTCTCCTCCTCGTCTTTTTCTTTTCCTTCTTCCATTTCCCGAGCCCACTACACCCACAAGAACCCCCGAGAACCCTTCACCACCACCTCATCCCGTCGCCGACGACCTCTCACCGTCGCCTCCTTATTCTTCTCCTCTCTCCAAACTCCCCAACACCAACCCAACACCTACACCAGAACTCCCCCTGCACAGAAACCCTAGCACCCGAGCCCATTCCCTGCAACCAAGAACCCTTGCTGCCTTGTCGTCGTTCTCGCCGGCGATTCCTTGCCGACGACCTCCCACCTTTGCAACCACATCCTAGCCTTCTCCCAACCCCAGTGAGCAACCCCTTCTCTCTCATTCTTCTCTTCTTCTTCTTTCTATTCTTCTTTCTTTTATTTTTCTTTTCTGTTTTTTTAAATACCTCTGTAGATCGCCGGAGCCTTGACGACGTCGACGATCCCGATGACCCAGCGAGCGTACCTGACCCGTGTGTTCACTTTGTGCATTGTTTGGATCCGTTCCGTGTACCGTGCATGCGTCGCGACTCTTCCCGCCGACGTGTGACGTTCCGGATATCCGTTTCTTGATCTGTCGAGGCAAGTAAAACTTGCTACATGCTATTTATATTATTTCATATTTATTTAGATATATATTAAACATGTTGTTTGAATTTAGTACCCTATATTACATTTTACCATTCGATGTCCCGTTTATATCATTTTAGAGTTAAACATGAAAACATACCTTGTTGCATGTTAGATTACAATGTGTTGTAACCACGTCCATATTTATATCACATAGTGCTCGGTTGCATAGCCCATAATACCATTTTAATAATTTATGACCATTCGAACACTCTTTTGCATCCATCTCATCTAGTATACATATTATTGCATCCAATGATCACTTGAATATATAACATTGAAATTTTAACATTCCATATTTGATAAACTGTATTTAATTAATGTTGGAACCATAACCCTAACTCTAATTGATAACCGTGCATCCATATATTTAAATCTGTACCTATTTGCATACCACATTACAATGTTCCATTTTATTGTTCCATTAGTATCCTATACTTGTTTCGTATACCCCTGCTTATTTTAGTTTGATTATGAGCACCCACATGACATTTTGTGCACCCCTGACATGACTTGTTACACCTACTGCTTGACACGACATGGTACCGCGCACCTCTTGACATGACATGATACCTATGTACTACTTGACTAGACCTGATGTACCATGGCTTTACCTGTTACCTGATCTTGTTACTAATGCCAACAAACCTGACCTGTTGTCCCTACGGACATTTCCTGTTGTCTATCCAGACAAACCTGAACCTGCCTGATCATGTGTTGGCATTAGCTCCAGATTATTTAATACTTGACTTGAATACACAACTTGGGGGTATGTGGAAATCAATGATGAAACCTGACTTGTAACTCGACAGTTCGATACCTTTAATGATCAGTTTTAGAGGCTAGGCCAGCCTTGGGATGATACTGCTGACATCATCCATCGTTACCCACTACCTTTTTAGAGGCTAGGCCAGCCTTGGAAAGATGCTGTTGACATCATTCATCGTTACCCCTTTTCCTTTAGTGCCTAGCGGCATGTCTCAGTTTCAGCCCGAGAAACTTCACCGTGATCCCGGGCACGCACGGGATACTATTGAGTTACATCGATAATTCATCAAATTGATTTCAAAGACTTGAGAGTAGTTAACCCAATAGACCAGTTTAGATTACTCACTACACATTACCCCACTGTCCTTACTTTTATCACTGTTATGCCTGTTTATCATTTATACTCATATCTGCATGTATTGCTACCCCCTGTTTATAGTATTGCTTGATATTAGGACGCTCTGACGTCTGGGTTTTGCATGGCCCAGATTCCTTGCCTTTGCTGCAGTCCGAGCAGGAGTATTCAGTCAGCAAGCTGAGCAGTGAGGACTTGCTAGTAGTTAGTTTATTTTACTTTCGGTATTTTCATTCCTGATGTGAGCCCGCATTATGGGACGTACATTCCAGTTTATTCTTGTATTGGATCTTTTGCTTCCGCATTATTTTATTCTTGACTCGTTTTATTTTGGCTTATGGACATGTGTTAGATAGTTTATTATTGTTCTTGATATCTCTACAGCCGTAATGTGACTGTGGAAGGAGATTTCCTATCCACAGGTAGCATGGTTGGCTATGTCACGTGCCTATCTTAGCGTACTCTGGGAAGCAGGGCGTGACAATGGTACTCCATGAAGTCTCACAATTTCCTCCATATACTTCTTTGCTAATGTCTCAGTAGATTGGCCAACCCGAAATGGGATGAAGTGAGCTGACTTTGTGAGCGATCCACAATGACCCATACCGCATCGTTACCCTTTGTGCTGTGAGGAAGTGCAGTCACAAAATCCATTGTGATGTGTTGCCACTTCCATTCTGGGATAGGTAATGGTTGAAATAATCCAGCTGTCCTGTGATGTTCATCCTTTACTTACTGACACACCAAGCATTTAGCGACGCTTCTGGCTACTTCACGCTTCATTCCATGCCACCAGTAATTCTGACGTAGATTTTTGTACATCTTTGTACCTCCAGGGTGTACTGAGTAGGGAGAGCTGTGAGCGTCTTTCATTAACTCTTTCCGAACAGAACCTTACATAATCTGCTGCCGTATCTTAAAGATCCGTCTTCATGGATGATGAAGTCTGTTCTGAGTCCATTCTCTACTTGTTCTCTGATCTTTTGCAACTTAGCATCACTTGCTTGAGCTGCTTTGATCTGATTGACAATGGTAGATTGAACTTGTAAATTCATTAAACTTGAAGCGTTACCTGGCATGATCACTTCAATCTCCATCTTATGCAAGTCTTGTTGAAACTTCTACTGCGAGGTGAGATCTAATGGTTGGCGACTAAGGGCATCAGGTACCACATTCACCTTCCCTGGGTGATATTGTAGGTTGATGTCAAAGTCCACCATGAGTTCTAACCATCGTCTCTACCGCATATTAAGCTCCTTCTGAGTAAACACATATTTTAGACTCTTGTGATCTGTGTATATGTTCACTCGTTCACCAAGAAGATAATGGCGCCAAATCTTAAGAGCAAAGATTATGGCTGCCAATTCCAAATCATATGTCGGATAATTGCGCTCATGAATCTTCAGCTGTCTTGAAGCATAAGCCACAACCTTACCGTGCTGATGTAGAACACATCTTAATCCCTTACCAGATGCATCACAATGCACTTCTAAACCTCCAGATTGGTCCGGTATAACGAGAATAGGCACTGATGTCAACCTTGACTTGAGTTCTACGAAAGCTTGTTCGCATGCTTCTGACCACACGAATGCTTCATCTTTACATGTGAGCTTGGCCAGGGATGTTGCTATCTTAGAAAAGCCTTCAATGAACCTTCGGTAATATCCAGCTAGACCCAAGAAATTTCGAATGTCCTTCACTGACTTTGGTGTCGGCCATTCGCTTACTGCTGAAACTTTCGCTAGATCCACCGAGATTCCTTCGCCTGATACAATATGTCCGAGAAAACCAACTTGATCTATCCAAAACTCGCACTTGCTGTACTTGGCATATAATTGATATTGTCGTAAAGTTTCCAAGACAATTCGTAGGTGCTCGGCATGCTCTTTCTGACACTTAGAATACACCAGGATGTCGTCGATGAAGATGACAACAAACCTGTCTAAGTACTCCCGAAAAACTTGATTCATCAAGTTCATGAATATTGCTGGTGCGTTGGTCACTCCAAATGGCATCACAAGAAATTCGTAATGACCATAGCGAGTTCTGAATGATGTTTTATGACTATTAGCTTCCTTGACCTTCACCTGAACGAAGATCTAATTTAGAGAAAACACAAGAATCACTTAGCTGATCGAATAAATCGTCAATACGCGGTAGAGGATACTTGTTCTTTATCATTACTTCATTCAAGGCTCTATAATCGATGCACATTCTGTATGAACCTTCCTTCTTCTTTACAAGCTGTACTGGTGATCCCCAACTTGAAGTGTTGGGACGAATCCATCCTTTCGCCAATAATTCGTCCAACTGAGTTCGGACTTCTTTCAAACCTTTCGGACTTAATCGATAAGGTGCTTTGATCACCAGCTGTGCTCCTGGTACTAAAACAATGCTGAATTCAAGAGCTCGATCGGGAGGCAAACCTGATATATCGTCAGGAAACACATCGTCGAACTCTCGAACTATTTCTGGCTTTGATCCCTCCTCCACTTGAATTGCTGCTATCACCGCCTTCTTTGGTTTCGCCTTGTAAGTACTTGGCTCCAGGGTACGGTCTCCACTTTTGAAATAAAAGACCGGATGCTCTGGAATCTCGAATACTACCCTCCTTTGACGACAATCAATGGTAGTATAAAATGTTCCGAGCCAATCCATACCCAGAACCACATCAAAGTTCGGTATGTCCAGCACCTTGAAGTCTGCATAGAATTCTCTGCTGCAAACGACTACTGAACACAAGCTGTATCCTATTGTTTCCTTTAGAACGCCATTTCCTGAACTGACATTCCAACTGGATACGAGCGGTGTGACTGGAATCGCATGTGTTCGGACGAACCGTTGCGACATAAAGCAATGAGATGCTCCAGTATCGAATAGTGCTAGTGCAGGAAGTGATGCTACTATGATTGTACCTAAGGTATGTGGGATATGTTTTAGGTATAGGGAAAAGTATGTAGGTAGGTGTTAAGACTGAAAGAAAAAACTTAAGAAGAAAGGGTTACCAGTGATGACTTGGCCAGTGGCCTCAGATTCTTCCACGGTCATCGTGAGAGCCTATCGCCGTGGTACATTCCTCCTGGCTGGAGGAGCATTCCTCTGAATGTTCCATTGAGCTTGATGGAACTGACGAGGAGGAGGTGCAGTCGGTGGTCCTCTAGGTGGTGGAGCTGGGAGAGCGAGTTTTGGAGCAGGTGCCTGAAGGGCTGGTCTCTGCTAGTAAGTGATTGCTGTCCTGGGTGCAACAATTGGGTTGTGTCTTCGGGGACAAAACCCAATATCATGAGTAGCTGAGCCATAGACTAAGCAAATACGGTTGGCTCGCTTGCAGTCTTTCGCCAAGTGTCCATCTCTCTTGCAGTAGGTACAAAAGGACGGGCCGGGCCGGTTGATTGGTACTCCCGGTCTCCTTGGCACAAATGGTGGCCTTGATGAGGCTCCTCCTGCCATCTGGTTGGCAGGGCGCTTAACTCCAGCAGCTTGAGATTTGCCCCTCATCTTTACCACTGCCTCATAACGGCGGGCAGCTTTCAGAGCCGATTCATGAGTCGGAAAATCTCCTGTTGCTAATGCAGCCTGGATCTCCGAATCTAACCCTTGTTGAAATCGACGGGCTCTGATCTCATCCGTCGGTATCAGATGTGCCGCAAATCTATTAAAATATTATGTTAGCTGTGTAGTATGTGATTTATTGAAAAATCGAATTATTGAAATATATCTTACCGGCTGAACATGGTGAACTCAGCATCGTATTCATCCACTGATTTGGTCCACATCGAACCCTATTGTAAGTGAATGAACTGTTGTTCCATATCGAACATGGCAGTCTCTGGGAAGTACTTTGCGTCGAACATGTCGCGGAAAGTCTTCCATTCGATGTGTTGATCAAGACGGCTTTCTTCCGCCTTCCACCAGACCCGTGCATTGTCCGTGGGCTGCAGCTTCGCAACACAAACCCAAGCTATCTCTGGCACTTGTGCCGCTGCCAGATCATCTTCGATGCTTTGAGCCCATTCCTCCACTTCCAGAGGGCTCTCTTTTCCTGAGAATTGTTTGGGGTGCAAAGCCCTGAATTGCTTCACCCCTGGTGCTTCTGCCTCTGGTCGGTTCATCAAGATAGCAGTATGCTGCTGCTGCTGTCCTTCCAAGAGGCTGCGGATCGCCTCAAGCAGAACCGTCTGCTCGTTGATTGGAGCAGCGCCGGCAGGTGTGGGTGGTAGTGGGGGGGGAGTGTTGTTGACATTTGTGCTGGTTTTGTTTAGGGAATCTATAATCTTGAAAGAAAAATTTGGGTTAGGACAGATTCAAAATATATGAAATGATAAGATTCAAGAAATGTGAATTGTAAAGAATGTTTTCAGTTGCTGGTTCTTGTGTTATATTGCTTAGGTTGTCCATACAGTGCTGAACTGCATGGTAGGGTTCCATACAGCTCTGACCTGCATAGGCAACCAACAAAACCTGTCACGCCCCACTTCCCAGTATACGGGCAGAGGACGCGACGAGGCCTCTACGTATTTACTCTGAAGTAAACACGCTGAGCGTATCTAAGCAATATAAATAAAATGCACAAGAGACAAAGACAAAAGATATAATTGAACAACAACTTTATTTATTAACATTCTTTTTACAATACATCTGAAAAGGAAATACATGGAATGAAAAGCAAAGCCTAAACAGTGGCATAACAGAAATGGAAAATACTGAAATGAAATGTACAAGTAACTAGAGCTCCGGGTCGAAAGCTAGCTGGTCCAAATCCTCGCTGGTGGGCTCGATCTCTAGTGAGTCCGAAACACCTGACGAAATTCCAAAGAAAATGAAAGAGAATGTTGTTAGCGAACAAATCGCTCGGTAAGTCCTGTAAATAGACAAAAATGGAATAGACAGAATAGAGAGTATATTGTTATAATGTTGTATTTAATGTTAACACTGTTGTTTGTAGCTTGGTACAGAAGAAGGCCAGTGTATACGAGAGGAGTCCCACTATTCCGGAGACTAAGGTATATGGAGCACAAGGAACCGTTCAGCCACGGTACAACGGTAATTGAATTCAGGTTAGGTGTATTATGATTACAGTCTCGTGCCACTTCTAACACCTTCCGTACCATTCTACCCCTTATAACCCCCGCGATATCTTGATCGTATTGATGTATTGTTTGAATTGTATATTGTATATAGATGGATGACTTGCTGAAACCATGATATCAGTAAATGGATGTGACTGGAGAATCATGTAGATGGATGTATATCCATGGTTCGGTTCGGTCAATATAGATTGAATAGATTGAATATATGGATTCATGTTGAATTGTAGTTTGTACTTGAATCATATTCAAGTCAGATTAACTATATCGAGACT
The DNA here is from genome assembly GCA_030015575.1 of Agapanthus africanus. Lineage (NCBI taxonomy): Eukaryota > Viridiplantae > Streptophyta > Magnoliopsida > Asparagales > Amaryllidaceae > Agapanthus > Agapanthus africanus. The sequence goes on from CM057340.1 coordinate 800,149,407, forward strand.
CGGTCTGAGTCAGACAATTAGAAAAGAAATTGAATCTCGAATTATGTTTTGGTGCTATCGGTAACTGCTGCACATGGACGGCAGGATTTGTGTCTTTTTCAAAGACAATTACCGTGTTGATAACACCGTTTGTTAAGTTGTCTATCTTAAATAGGTAAGCACCCATATCTCCGGCTCCTTGAGGCTCAAGAGACTGGTCCCGCTTAAATCTATGTTTACTAGGGTTCTTATTGTAAATTAGTATAACTTGAGAGGGTTTTATGTAAAAATAATTTTGTATAATTTTCAAAATATATCTCAAGTATTTTATTATCGTCTTTAGAGTTTTCATGGATGTATATTTTATCAATGTGACATTTCTAGTGAATAAAACATAATTTCATAATATATGATATTTATTTGTAATATTGGAGTTGTATGGTATTTTCTTGTAAATGGGATATTTTTCTTGAATTTTGGAAATGTGGAATGTTATAATTATTAAAAATAGATATTTTGATATTAATTACATATATATATATTTATTAAAAATATAAGTTTTATTTATAATAGAAATCACATTTTCTAAAGAAAATTGTATTTTAAATCTTTCGAGATTGTATGCTCCTTGCGGAGGTCTGCATCTCACTCTACTAGGACCGAGAATGTGCGATAATCCGTACCATCCCGAACGGGTTCCCCGAAATGGGTTGTAGAGGCGCATTTGCAAAGATTTGTTAAAATACACTTCTTGTAGAAAAAGGTTTTAATAGTTGAAGATAGTTATATGTAAAGTCGTATTTTTCCCAAATCTATGTTCCCGAATTTCCATCGTGCTATGTTATATATGAGTGTTGTGAGGAGGTAGATCATTACATCGTGAGTTTTCTATGGTAATACGGTTTACAAAGTTCAAGTATGTCGAAATGAAACATGAAGGTGTTTTAATGTAAAAGCGGAATAAAACTTGCTACGATTATTATTTGATATCAAACTTGTTCTATTATCATCGTTAATATTTAATGGTCATGACATAAGAGTTTGGTATTATTGTGTTTAAGAGAAATAGAACTTTTTAAGGAAAACCGAATCGGAAGTCGGATTAACTCCGCTTCCGTCGGGTTTTAGTTTTGAATATTTTTAGAATAGAGAAAAGAAGAAGAATTAGGGACTTACAGGTTGATTAGCTAGATAAGAGAAAGAGGAAGATATGTGGGTTTCCGGTGCGTCGTTTTGTCGTCGGAAACTCTTCGGATCGTCGTCGGAAGTTCGTCGAAGTTTCGCCTTTTGCTAACTCCACTTGCACACAAAAAGTCTTGGGAATTTTCTTGAGAGATTGGGCAGGGATTTAGGAGTGAGGAGGGGTGATTTTAGGTGTGGTATTTATAGGGAAAATTAGGGTTTAAGGTAATGAAAGGGTGTATTAAAATTTTGTATTAAAATGGATTAAATGTGTGTTTTAATTTGCTCTGTAAATGTGCAGGGAATTTAAATAATACAGGGGTTATGGAGGGAGTTCAAAGGTCGCAACAGGTAAAGAAAATTAGGGTTTCGACTGAGTCGGACCGGTGGCGCTGGCCGAGTCGGGCGAGCCGCCGGCCTGAGTCGGCCGAGTCAGGCCTCGTCTCCTTGCCACGTGTCCCCGTCGTTTGGTCTTGACTCGTGGACCCGTTTGTTTATTCTGTAACTTACCCTATTATGTGTAGTGCACGTGTAGACTCTTGGGCTTCTAAAATATTAAAAGAATTTTAAATAAAAATATGTGTGGCTGATGGGATTTGAACTCTGGTGCTTTGGTTCAGCAGTGCAAGGTCTTACCAATGAGCTACAAGCTCCTTCTTGCTGTTCAAAAGTAAATCAAATACTTATAGTACTCACAGGAAATGTAAATACCCCAAGTATACATTAACTTTTAATCAAATTTATGTACACAAGAATTGGAGTTGTTACAGTGTGTGAGCCGGCAAATCTGTGTAAGTGTAACATACGCATCATCGATAATTGTGCAGGTGTACTAGCAGACGATATCATAACAAATAATGGAAGCACGGGTATATACAATGCAATGAGAATATCGTAAACGTAGCAGAAATTAAATCGTAAGCGCACTAATATAATGTATATGTATCTATTCTAACATCTATATAAGGGATAAACTAAGTAGTGTAGACAGTGATTAACAATATCTATAACATATCCGAGTCGATGAATCTATCAATCGGCAGTCCAGCGTCATAGCATCACGTACAGTATAATTCATCGTACGACATCCTCGAATCAAGAGTATGGATCAATCATCAGGTAAAACTTATAGTGTACGTTAATCCATCGTACGGCTGTATTAAACAAATAGGGATTCTATCAACCTATACAACAATGAGGGTACGGATCTAACGTCTCGTACGGTATATCACTCATTATTCTCATAAATATATATATATATATATATATATATATATATCAAGTCACATCTGTATCAATCTGATATCATGTCTTGGCAAAAGTATCTATATTCACATATCGCCTCTTATCCGTATATCAACATATTAAGCCAAGTCATCTTATTTCATCATATTCTCTTTTCCTCACATTAACATCTCACATCAAGTAATCTTATGTATATTTATCATATTTTACCGATCCCATAACACATCTATCTCAATCTTATCATATTCATCGATCTCCTGTCATATCCTTATAGCTTTCATCTCATATCTCGATATATGCATTCAATCATTAATATCATCTCAAACTAACATTTTGATCATATCCATAGTTTCTTAGTATAGGTTTCTCCGACTATATTCTATATATCGGTTTCCATTCATAATTTGCGGGGGTGCTATACGCCATCCACCCGACTTCTCCCATAGATATAAATCTACTCACATGCTAAACTCCTTGTTGAGCCCAAGTCGATGTTCTTCGTCGTCTCGGAAGTCCATGCGAGGTACCTACAAATCAACACATATCGCATCGTTATGAAAACCAAGTCTGAAAACCGATACGGCACAGGAATTTCTTATAGGTTAGAACCTATAGCTTATGAATGTAAGAACAACCAAACAATCCTCGTTGTTGACGTACAAACGTCTAACAACCAAATCAAATCTCAAATCTCAAAACTAGGAATTCGAATATCGGAAAATTTTGCCAAAACACTCACAAACAGCTCCCAGATTTTATCTCAGGTTAATTGGGACTAAACAAGTACAGGGGATATGTTATAAGAAAATTGAGCTACAGGCAAAACCCAAACACCATAGCAAGAAGGGGATCCGGCGAGATTGCTTCAAAATCCGGTGTCGCCGGCCATACAGAGGAGATTTGGGTTCGTATTTTTGTGGTGGTCTTCTAGGTTAATCTAGGTTAATGTAGTTGTTTGTTTTTCTTATACACATCCCAGGTTGCTCCAAGTTCCCTGTAGGCCAACAAAACTTCACAAAACCGACACGAGGTAAATCCTAAGTTTGTGTATCGGGTTCTAATCTCTGTTCTTGGCCAGCAAAACTTCACTAAGGGTTTGCAAACACTCACTACAGCTCAATTTACCAATTATAAGTCAAGTTTCCCACTAAATCTCAACTTGGAAATTTCTAAGATCACAAATCCACACTTAATCAAACTCTAAACTAAACTAGAAATCTAAAAAACTAATTACAAGGTAGGAAGTGGAGTTATACCTCATGGATGCAACTCAAGAAAAACCCTAGATACCCAAAGTCTCCAAAATCAAAACTTGGTTGGTCCATAGGGTTTAGGAAGAGGTGGGGATCATTTTTCATGAAGGTGGCATGAGGTTTTGATGAAGATTTGTAGATGTTTTCATGAGGTGGAGGAGGTGGAGGAAGCATGAAGATGAAGATGAAGGAGATGAGATGATGAAGGAAAATAATGGATGAAGGAAAATGGGTGAAGGAGAAAAGGTCAAGGGTAGGAGCCTCTCTCTCTTTCATACCCTCACATGGCATGCCATGCCTCATCATGGGTCCCCTCTCTCTCTCTCTTCAATTATCCTCTCTTTTCTTTTCTTTCTCTCTTTTCCCAAATAAATCACAAGTCATAAATACAAATGAACAACATGCAACAAAAATACAATATGTCATGGTACACTAGCCACGACTAATTAAAAATAGGGATTTGGCATAATCGTGATTAGTAGTGCACTAATCGAGTTTAATTTAAACTTGCATATAATTAATTATAAAAATGCCCAAATCCGATAAATATATTTTTAAATGAATAAATCATTTTAATCTCCAATTATTTCCCAAATATTGGTATATATTTATACCATTTTACGAAAACCCCAAATTCACAAATCGAATAGTTTTCGCGAAATATATTATTTTAATATTAAATTCCAAAAATAATATTTTATATTTCTGAAATGTTACTATCTTTCCCCCTTAAATAAATTCCGTCCCCGAATTTAAATTTAAACCCCTAAATGCTAAAATATTTCAATAATAGATCAACGGGGCTCTGAAATCACGGAATACATAGAAATACCAATGCGCATCAGGTGCACATGAAAACGAGTGTGAAACTCAAAATCGAACCCCCTCAAGCGTAACGCAATCACTGGAGTTGTAAAGGAGATGCAAATCTCGAAATCCAATGCCATTCTCAAATATGCTATACTCCAAAATCATAATACGTAAACAGTACGCATCGTGGTAAAACCCTTCTAAAAACTGAATAAATCACATGCAAAATCTTTTCCGAATCGCCGTGCGATGCATAGCTCACGGCACAAGTGGCGGACAATCAATTGTAAAGTGGTAAATATATCTATATATGTTTTGCTCAAAATATACGTTCCGCCTTTTGAAATACCTCAGAAGGTTTTCCTTGTAAAATTTCGTGTCACTCACGAACATGTAGGAAATAGCAAGACTATAGCTCATTTTTTGAAAACCTCTTGGTAAACTTTTAATGCATGCAAAAGTACTCAGGTACTGTCCTTAGATCAGTCCTGTTTGGTTACTATATATATAGTACCCAATATCAAAATATAATGCTCAAGAGCAAAAAAATCAGCCTCAAAAGGCGTATCCAATCATCACGTGCGGCTGGTGCGCACGGAAATTAAGGCCTAATACAAGTGCCACGAATGTGCACAAAAACCTAACAAAGTACAACGGGTGTGCACGAGAGCATCTGTCAAATACAACAGGTGTGCACGACAACAGTATCAAGTGCATCTAGAGTGCACGAAAATCTCATTCAAGCGCAACAACCATGCACAAATAAAGTCTCCATCAAGTACATCCAACATGCGCGAATAAAAATCTCAATCGAGTGCACCCGGTGTGCACAAAACCACATCTCATGCGTCCAGTGTGCACAAAAATCTAAATCAAATACATTAGGTCCGTATAAAGTATCTAGTGCAGTAGCATGCACGATAACGAACGTCAAGTGCAGACGCACACAAAAACATAAATATGGTGCAACAAATGCTCGAAGACATAAATCGGGTACAACAAATGTACGGAGTATAAATTTAGTGCAACCAATGCACGAAATACAAATCTAGTGCAACAAATGCACGAAATACCAATCTGGTGCAACAAATGCACGAAATAAAAATCTAGTGCAACAAATACACGAAATACCAATCTGGTGCAACAAATGCACGAAATACCAATCTGGTGCAACAAACGCACGACATACAAATCTGGTGCAACAAATGCATGAAATACCATCAATATCTCAAATGCGTATTAAAACAACACCGAGTGCACCAAGGTGTATAAAATCATAAACGTGTGTAACTGCGTGCACCAAACACGTATCAATGCACTGCAAGCACATGTGAGCTATACCGAGTGCAAAAATCAAATCGAGTGCGTACCACATGCACAAAATAAAATCGACCCCATGAAATCCACGAAGTTAAAACTACGTGCAGCCAAGGCGCAAAACCGATATCAAGTGCAATAGATATGCACAAATCATAAACTATTGTAGCGGTGTATAAACATAAATCGAGTGTAACAACTATGCACAAAAATGTAACCTCCAGTAGGTGCAGCCATAGTGCACGAAAGCATAAATTACAGAACCCAATCATCGATCTCAAGTCCAAGCGATAAAAGTGTGATACTCGGATCGCAAAAACGCAAATCGTAATAAATTACATTGAGGCATACCTCCTACAATGTTGAAAATATGCCGGTGCGTCCAAGCTGGTAGAGCAAGATCATCTACTTGCCTCCTGCTCACGGTCTGGCGTTTTCAGTCTCTGGGTCAACGTTTCCTCTCTGGATTACAAATCTCGCAATCTCTCGGCTCGTCGGCCCGGTCAGGTATACTAACGGAACAGTTTCGTTCTGGCACTCTGCTGATCCCTTCTTGGTCAATTAACGCGACCATTCGCAAAACAACACCTTACTGACGGTGGCATCTAGCCTTCTGAATATGCACGAAACGACTGACTCTAGGTGCAAATCTTTATCGCTTTGGTGTCCTGAAAAGAACCTGCTTATGGTTTCTTCTGATCTCACCTATGCCGAACTATACGGAAGTTGGCACGCTTGCTTAACTCTTTTCTCATAACCGGACAGCTGTGTCATCGGCACGGCTTTCATCTAAAATTTGGCTGTATCTAACGCCTCTGTACACATATCAACCCTCTGGCATCAACGGAGCATAACAACCGCTCGCTAACATCTCGCACGGACCTCTTGTCTACTCGTCTTTATTATTGTCCACATCGACGTCACGTCTCGCTGTTTGCATACTGCGATTTGTTCTCGGTTACAGTCAATCCGGAGTCTCTCATAAGGAGTAGAAATTTCGAACTCGGGTATCTTCACCACTCTGTGGAAGATATCAAGTCGAAACGTTCTCGGGAACTCGTCCAATTTATCGAAGGAAAATACGCTTCATTTGCTTGTTCTTGATCAACTCATAACGTATCTGGGTAAGGTCTTCTATCCGAAGCAGGTCAACTTACCGATCTCTTATCGGAGCATCCAACGAACAACGTCCTCTCTTGATCGATCTACTCTAGATCTGAGTAAGATTCTCCACACTGGAAATCTTCAACTCAACTGAGCCTACGTCGGCGCATCAAATCAGACAAATCATATCAGTCGCTCAACTCGAGATAGACTAGCTATCTCCTGTCACATCTCTGCTTGAAAGCTCCAGCGATTTCAGCTCATAAACTCTGGAAACAACATCCCATCAATCTTAACAACAGTTGTGTCATCTATCTGCACGATAGACAACATCACGATCTCTAAGATAGGTTGTACATTAACAGTCCTCCCAATCCGGCAGCCTCTATCAATGGCCCGATCATCCGGTGCAAAACCGAACACCCGCCTCAACAAGAGGTCACAACACAACACTAAACCGATACGTTCCCATGTCACCAGAAAACACGATGGTCAGTCGTCGTCCATGACAAGCTCGCCCTGACCGCATCACCAGCAGCAGCTCAATCTGTGCTCAAACCATGGTGACAGGAACCTCAAGCATGTATCGATGAAGATAGATCAAAGCAACGAAAGGATTCAACATATCCAAAATGGATACATGATCATAAGGAGGAACGGAATTATTGAGAGTATGATCATTGGAACGAATAGAAACAAGGATCTCAAGAATATACATCCTAAGGTCATTTAAGCGGAGTATCGTATCGTAAGTATGCCGCGGAACATACGCACGGTACGTTACTCTACTTAAGTTACCTACTCCATCAATCAGGATCAACCTAAGTAACGAAAGTTCGGGTCTAATACCCCCATCAAATCTAAGTTCCATAAGATCAAGCCTAGGTTCCGAAATATATACGCCCTAGACACCGCATAGTCAAACCCAGACTCAAACCAAGATTAAATCTAATGCTCTTATACCAACTTTGTCACGACCCATAATTTAGCACGTGCACCGGCACTTAAATCACGCAACGTCCAAAGATGTAACGTAATTCAAGTAAGCCGAAACCCAGAAAATCTAAACCTTTTTGCAGAAAATAGTGGGGGCATAGTTTGAAATAAAGGTATAATAAAATAAAGTTTATCTATAAATGCATAATTAATGATATAAGAAAATGCAAGTAGAATGTACTAAAGTTGAGAACATTTTTTTCGTCTTTAAAATTTTGGTCAGCACCTTCCTTGTATATTTTGAACCGAAACCACATATACACAACAATATAAAAGGCATCCCCAAACGGAAGCTAACTTTTCGCCAAATGGCGGAATCACAACCACGCAAGCAATGTACACGACGCCCAACGGCGAAAATCAACCCAGAAAGAATAATATGAATAAAGCAAGACATTAAATCCATACATAGCGAACATATACCCATCGCTCTGCGTTTTCTTAGGATTATGACATTGATTATGAAAAGACTTTTGCTCTTGTTGCCAAGATCACTTCCATTTGTGCGCTCATTGTAGTTGCTGCAGCCCGTCGCTAGCCTATATTTCATATAGACGTTAAGAATGCTTTTCTTAACGGTGATCTTTCGGAGACGATTTACCAGGAGCCTCCTCCTGGTGTCTTTGCTTCCCCTGGGTATGCGTGTCGTCTGCGTCGTGCTCTTTTGGATCTTAAGCAGACACTATATGCTTGGTTTGAGTGATTTCATCAAACCCTTCTGACTGCAGGATTCATCGAAAGCCTTGTTGATTATGCACTCTTCTATCTCTCTCCCTTTAATGGTCGAGCTTTTCTCTTAATTTATGTTGATGATATGATTATCACTGGTGATGACACAACAACTATCACATATCTAAAGAAACTTCTTCAGCAGCAGTTTGAGATGAAGGATCTTGGATATTTACGTTATTTCTTGGGGATCGAAGTTGCTTACTCTTCTCGCTGTTATCTTCTGTCACAACAGAAGTACATTTCTGATTTTCTTGCACGAGCCACGGTTGATGATTACACTATTACTGCCAGTATTTCTACAGCTACGCCGATGGAGTTTCATCTGATGTTTCGTCAAGCATATGGAGCGACCCTACCGAACCCCATTTGGTATCGTGAGTTGGTTGGTGCACTTATTTACCTCTCTTACCAAGTCAGACATTGCACATGTTATGCATGTTCTTAGTCAGTTTATGAGTATTTCTGCATCAGTTCACTATGCAGCTCTCATACGGGTTCTTCGATACTTTCGTGGCATTCATACTCGATCACTGTTGTTTCATTCCGATTCTAACCTTGCTTTACGCGCATACTCTGAGGCTGGATGGGCTGACGATCCTGATACTCGTCGATCTATCACTGGGTTCTGTGTCTTATTGGGTACATTTTTGATTTTCTAGCGCGGCAAACGCCAAGATACTGTTTCTCGCTCCAGCACTAAAGCTGAGTACTGTGTAATGGCTGATGCCGCTGCAGAGCTTAAATGGCATCATAATTTACTTGCCGATATGGGTGTCGTTATTCTTTCTCGCATTCCACTTTATTGTGACAACAAGAGTGCTGTTTGAATTGCTGAAAATCTGGTTTTTCATGAACGTACTAAGCATATTGAGGTGGATTGTCACATAGTTCGTCAAGAGTACAACCGAAATTAGATTTCACTTCTTTATATCCATTCCAATAATCAAGTGGTCAATCTCTTTATGAAGTCTCAAACACGCACTCAACTTTCGTATTTCTTGTCCAAACTCTCGGTTTATGATCCACCGTGAGTTTGAGGGGTTGTTAAGATATGCATCTCTTTTATATTATTTTGTATATGCATATCTTTTATCATATCTTTTATATTATTTTGTATTTATCTCTTTGCATAAGGGTTTACGTGTATTATACGTATATTACATATTAGGGTTTCATCTTGTGAGCTATATAGAGAGAGAGGCATATTGTACATTGCTTTTTGATTAATCAATAATATTTTTTTTCTCTTTTCTCAAATCTACGATTTGTAACAAGCATATATAGGTTTTTTTTCTTCCAAAAAGTATTTTTGAGTCGCAGACGATAATGGAAAAAATTAGAAAAGATGAGAGAAGAGAGCCACAGGGGGATGCTAGAAGCTGCCCCACCAAAAGCGGGCCAATATCAAAATGAACGGGGCAGAGGTCATCTCCATGCTGCTCATGCAAACAATCATTTGATTTCCCTAAAATAAATAAAGGGGCGCTGCATGTTGATTTGTTGTTCTTTTGGGAAAGCACCAATTTACAAAATCCAAGAGGAAAATCAAGAAAAAGCTTTTATCATTCTTCAAACAATCAACTCCAGTCCGAACTGAGAGAATAGTTGTACATAGTAAGAGTAGGCCATTATTAGGTGATTGTTAAGCTTTTTGCTGCAGACAACTAAGACGCATGGGCACCAGATAGAAAGTTTCCTAGAACGTTCACGATTTAATGAAGGGCCCATCATCTTTGATAAGGAGTGATGAGTAGGGAAGCGGTTTACTCCGTAACATCAGAATAGGAGCATGTTGAAATCGGTAATAATTTTGAACGATAAAGGATATTATAAGAAAGAATCAACTAAGATGGTTTGAACACGTGCGACAATGAATGATAAATGCAGTAGGAAGAGAGTGAGTGAATGAGTTAGTGGAATTAACATGATGGTGGATCTAAGCTAACATCGATGGCGAGAACTAACTAGGATACTTGTTAATTTAACAAAATAAACTTAATATAATGTATGGGAAAAATGATTGATTTTGGGCTGCGGTCGCCTGCTGCAGGCTGACACATATTTTTTATATACTGAATTTTGAACTTTACGCAGCTATAAATTTTCCGCAACCATTAAATACGTGCCCAAGGGAATTTAAACCTATTGAGTTACTTCATACCATTTTAAATTACCTGTGATTACATGTAAAAAAAATTATGAATTTTGTTTGTACACTAGTTTCCATGCCTCATTAATAAAACTTTATAGGCTGAAATGACGAACTGTGTCTTGGCAAGAGAAAATTGTGCATGATATAACTAATAGCAGTTGTAGGCAGGCCACCAATGAAATAGTAGCACTTTACCATTTTCCTTGCAGCTATTTAACCCTTCCAATTTACACACCCCATTGGCTAGGATCCTGATTAGTACTTGCTGCTCCTTTCTTCTAATTTGCAAAACCCCTCTCTTTGGATCTCAAAAGGCTTCAAGCTTAGTTTCTCTCACTCACTCACTCACTCACTCCGGCCTCTCTCATATACTACACACGGACAAAACTTACAAATCTAGTGGCAAATATGAGGGTATCTAAGGATTACATTTCCATTACTTTTCTCTTGTCCTTAATTATTCATTCTTGATTGTTTTTGTGAATCTTTGTGATTATAGATATTGAGCTGGGTACAGAATAAGTTTAGTGGTAATCAAGAAAAGAAGAGATTTGATGCTGGTTCCTGCTCATCTCGTCGTAAGTTCTCTATAAATCCTAGGATTTGGTTTTTGTTCTCTGTTTCTTCATGGTTCTATGATTTGGTTTTCCCTTTCCCCTCCTTTTATATGGCTAATGCAAGTTTTATTTTTCTTGTTAATATTTACTCTAGATTAATGGCTTCATAGAAACTTAAAAACAATTGCTCAGTGCTAAATTTAGGCATATTATCTCTTATTTAGATTTGAAAAAGGGTTTTAAACTTGGTTAGTGTGAAGGGTTGTTTTCTTTCGTGTAATTTTTCTGTTTTTGAATGTTGCCCAATTCAAAGACACAGATTTCGACTGTGATCAACTAGAATCACTGTAGGAACCTTCTGCTTGCTTTGAGGAGATTAATGTGTGCATTATATTTATCTGTGGAAAGTAGGAATGGCAATGGGGCAGGGCGGGGTGGGGCCGGGGATTACCTATCCCGTCCCCGTCCCCGTCCCCTGCCCTGCCGGCATTCAAAAGTAACAAAAACTTTATTAGTGCAATAAATGGTATGATAGAACTTCAGTCGTTTATTATGAATTTGCTTCATGTGTTTTGTAATTTCTTTTCATGATATTTGACTGATAATCACAAGTTTTTTTGTTAAATCTAGAATAGCTTATAATTAACTCCTTTTTCCTAATTGTTCCAAAAGAGTAATTATACTTCCTAGAATCTTAGTTTATTGAAGCGAATTTCGGTTGCATGAAGCTATGATTTTAAATTGCATGACCAGTATCATGGGCTAACATAAATTTGTAGGACATGGGTATTGTGTGACAGAAGATCGTGGGTTCATCACACGCAACCAACACAAAAGAACAAAAAAAAATTGATTAGGCGAAGGGTTGGTCGCATATGAGGAGGTTATGAAGGGGATATATAGTTTGGATACCATGGAGATTATATATGCGTGTTGTTTATGCCTCTGACAAATGGATATTCATCCACATGTTTTTCATAGTACCAATTAAACAGTCATTCAATCGCCTCCCCCCTCCCACACCCCAGCAATTTGAAGTGGTTACTATCAAAAAACATTTAAATGGCCATTAATCCGAGAACTGAAGGAAATTTATCTTAGAACTAAATTTTTCAAGAGTGAGATTGTTTGCTAGGTCACATGACACAGCTCCTATGTTCTTACAATTTGTTACATATATAATACAATTTGCAATTTGATAATTTGTATCTGATTATAATTGCACCATTTACAGGAACATCAATTCCTGACGATCGTATAGAAGAATTCAGTGATTGGCCTCAATCTCTCCTTGCGATAGGAACTCTTGGCCACACAAACCTGAATGATAAAGAAGACACAGAAAGATCGGTACATGATTACTCTACTGAAGAAATTTTGAATTCATCACAAGATGATCCTTTAGACTTCTCGATTGAAGAAGTGGTCAAATTACAAAAAGAACTTACGGAATTACTTTCTCATAAGCCCAAAAAAAGCACCGATGGATCCGCAACAAACCTCCCATTGAATAGATTTCTAAATTGCCCTTCGAGCTTAGAGGTTGATCGCAGAGAAGAGGATATCGGTGAATTATCACCTAACAGCAAAATCATATTGAGTAAAGCCAGAGATATATTGGCAGATAAACACAATACAATTCGGAAAAAATTGTTCTCCTTTCTACTTAAAAAGGTGTTTGTTTGTTCGAGTGGTTTTGCACCGGCTCCAAGCTTAAGAGATCAACTTTCAGAGACAAAGATGGAGAAGGTATAATCATAGTTGAAACATTTACATTTAGGCTAATTTACACTGAACTATCATTAATTATCGTTGTTTTTCACCCACTTGAATGTTTTTTATTCCAGTAAACTCCCTTTAATTTTGGTTTTGAGGGAGTTTAATTTCATTAGAATACCCTTAAATTTAGCATTTTAGGGAGGTTGATGCAACTTTAAAAGGGAAAAAAACTTTAAGGTAGTTTTAATGGATACACAGAGATGATTAAGGGTAGTTGAGAGTAGTTTGGCCTTTCATTTGTAAAACTTAGATATGCTAACCTTTTCCTTTCTATTTATATAGTTAATGAGGGTTTTGATTCATAAGAAAACATACCCTCAAAGTTCTACTGCGAGATCGGCGAAAAGGTATTTGGAGACGAAATCATCGACGGGGAAATTGGAATACAAGGAGAAGGAGCAAGAGAAAGAGGATGATGGCTGTAAATGGGTGAAGACTGATTCAGATTGTAAGTTCATGTTCCATCTCAGATTTAATAGCTTTTGAAGAAAAAAGAAGTTATATATTAAATTAGCTAATTTGATGTTCTCTTCAATTTGTGCAGTTATTGTTTTAGAGATGTAGCCCCCATACAGCTTCAAAATTTCTCTAGGTGAGTCTCTCAAGCTAAAGCTCATACCTTTTTATTTGAATATATACAAGAAAATGTACTTGGTTAACCATTGGATTTCAAGTAGAAAAAATATGTCCAAGGTAATTTTTTTTTTGAAATTTGATTACATTTGGGGTCTAATCAATTCTTCGATTTCATATACTATTGATCAATTCTTCGATTTGATATATTTCCCAAAGTTTTACCATGTCGCTTTACTTCATTTTTTCTATATTTTCAGGTATCTCGGGCCTCTAATATAAAAGTCCAAAATTGATAACAATAAAAAGTAGGGGCCTTAATTCTGAAGGTGAAGCTCTGAAAGTTGCCTATAATGAAATTTGAACCCTTTGAACATTTTTCAAAAGAAGCATGTCTCGTCAAGAAGTTTCTTCATTTGATTTCCCCCCATGTTTATGTATTATTTGATAATTTTGTTCAAAGGCCACATGTATGTGAAAAGGTCATCTTTGATATATGAAGAGAATTAAACTTAAAATTGTCAGAAGCACATATTGCTTCGAGCGAACCATGATTAAAGAAGAAAAAGTTCTGAAGCATGATATTGTGAAAAAGAGACGAGTCATATGCGGCTGCAGTGGCACAGCAAACCCAAAGAGCCTGAAAGGTTGAGAGGCATCCTTGGTTAGGTTGGGACGAGATCCACTCCTAGAGCTGGATCGTGTGACTGCAGTCATGGGGGGCACGGTCTATCTGTCATATATGTCTGACATGTCTTATTTATGTACATGCAAATTGAACAATAGTATTCTATGAGATTATGTAAGTGATCATGCTTTATTTGATTCTTGGGGATTCCATCCACAAACGCGAAGCTTATAGCTAATCGATATTGCTCATCATCATTTAGCTATTGCATTTCTTTTTCTTGTTGCTGGTCATATGCATAAAACTAACTTCGGGATTGGACATAGTATCAAAGATCTTTTAAAGCACATACTCCTCCGGGGGTTCGATTAGGACGTGGTCATAAGGGTCTTTATGACACAATCAATAATTGGATTCATTTTCAATTAGGCCTTGCTGAACACCAATGGCGAAAGCACTCTGCTGGCTGACACTGACACACACTGAGAGACGAAAGCTAGGGAAGCAAATGGGATTAGATACCTCAGTAGTTCTAACCGTAAACGATGGATGCTAGGCGATGGATGTTAGGCGCTGTGCGTATCGACCCGTGCAGCAGTACGTGGGCTTTCAATTTACAGGGTTAATGGATAAAAGGGCACCGCCCTTTGTAGACAGGGATTGAAGTGGGGCAAGTTTGACCCAACCTGACCCAACACAATATTTTATGGGTTTTTTCCTTCTTTTTTAACATGTCCGGACCTGATAAAGTTTGGATATAAAAATTTTAGATCGGGTGTGGGTTTAGTGTAAAACCTGTTCGAACAAACTCTATAACGGACTCGAACTAAATCTTTTCCTATATCAGTGCCTTGATATATCACTCATTTATAATTCTAAATATCGTAATGTATTTATTACAATTAATCGTGTGATTTTAGTTGGTCTTGTTATAAGTGCAATTTATAAATCGATGATATATAGTGCATATAGTTTTGTTTTGTCCTAGTATGAATTATGCAGAGACATTTTTGGTAGAGCTCCCCTCTAGTATTATAATTTTTAGCAATGGAACGGACCCACCTGTTTGAATCGGAAATCCGTCCAAACCTATCTGAAACCCAAATTTACGGGTTTGGAAATAAGATATTGTAAACCCGGGTTCGAACACACTTTGGGTTGAGGTTTTAACTGGGAGTATAAAAATTGTCAAAACTCCATTCAACCTGGCATGGTTTTACCCTTGTTTGTGGACAGGTGGGACAGTTTCTCTGCATACATAGTGTGATAATAACACCGTAACTTGCATATTAACGAACCATATCCATTCCTACCATCTCGATCTCAGCTTTTGGCTCGGTTTTGAGACCACAGAACAACATGAATCATGTGCCAAAACTACAAGGGGTAGTTTGAAAACAAGGTTCCCTGCATGGTGTTAAAGGAAATATTCAAAAAGAGATTTTTTTTCTCTCTAGATGTTTGGGGCCTTTTAAGAGAAACTTATATTTTTTTAGGGTTAACAAGTAATTGTCAAGTTTGGGTGTTATTAGTCACTAGTATGCTGCACCCGTGTATACATACGAGTAAAGTAAAATAAGGATAAAGAATCTATTATCTTAACTAAATATTTTTAAAAATCTTTATTAATCTTTTTTTACCTTTTTCCTATTTTTTGTTTTAAACCTAATTTGCTTAATCCATGCAGCTCCTGATTCTATTTTCTCAAAAAAAAATCAAATTTTATTAAAATTCCATATGTCATCCATATGTTGCATATTCTTTCAATTTGAAATTCTAATCGCAACTACCTTAAGAATTGTAGTTATAATGGTAGAGATTAGCAAAGGTTTGGGAGGCCTTTAATTAAAAAGAAATCCATAACCTAGATAAAAAGTGTTGAAAGTCGCCTTATTTATTTGCAACCTATTAAATTTTTTATATTTATTTTCGCTTATTTATCTTCTCTTCTATATATAATGCAAATATCTTTTCGTTAGATATCCATTCCTCTCCTTTTTTCTAGAAAAAAAAGAGAAAAATTCTCACTTCTCAAGTCTCCACATCATCAACTTCAAAGAAAAAGACAAAACCAAAAAATTAAAAATTCTTCTATCTTTTTTTTAAAATTTAAAGAAAAAAGAGAGGAAAAAAAACTCACCTCCCAAGACCTTTACCTCACCTAAGAAAAAGACAAAAATAATAATGCTTTCAAGTGAAAGTTTACACATACATCCTCATTATTTATAAATTTACACATAAATCCTCCTTTAAATGAAAATTTACATAGAAACCCTTATTATTAATAAATTTTCATTTTCACTTGTGAAATGTTAAATTCAAATGAAAAGGAAAAAAAGGAGAAAAATCCTTAATCCTTAGGCCATCCACATCATATCTCTCTCTCACACCAAACAAAATTAATGGTTTATATGTAGAACCCTCTATATCTCTCTCTCTCTCCTCTCAAAAAATACTAGAACCCTCTACATCTCCCTCTCTCCTCCAAAAAAATACTAGAACCCTCCACATCTCTGTCTCTCTTCTCCTAAAAAATAATTAATATTTTAATTATTAGAACCCTCCACGTCTCTCTCTCCTCCCAAAAAAAATAATTAATTATTAAATAACATGTGCAACACACGTGCACAAATTCTAGTACTATATATAATGCAAACGACATTGGCTAGAGTCCACCTTCTTCATTTTTTGAAAAACAAAGAAAAAGAAGAAAAAATTTCAACTCTTGAAGCCTCCACATCATCAAAGAAAAACACAAAAATAATTAATTACTTTATTAATTTAAATTTAAATTTCACTCCACATTATGAGACAAAAAAGAACTTTCTAAAAATTAGTTTGAATTCCAAATTCAATTTACACCTTGCTCAAACTTAAGACAAAAAAAAACTTTCTTGAATTTATTTTAATTTTATCATTTTTCAAATTCTACTTTTATTTACTTATAACTACTTTCTTTTACTTAAATATGGTAAATAACATATTATAATACATTTTAGAATACTCTTGATCCAAGTTACTAAAATGACCATTTTCTTCACTTATTAACATTCAAGATAATTTTAAACCAAAAGACCTCTATTTTATATTTATCCATGGGCTCAAGAAATTTTTTTTTCTCTAAATATGATAAGGCTACATAGTTCATTCAGATTTATATAAGTATTAACCTTCTATTAATAAAACGTGCATCACACGTGCAAAATGCAAGTAACATATAGATAGGAAATTTTAAATTTAGCCTAAAACCAAAACCAAATTATTGATACTGAATAAATATCTCCAAATAATAAACATTCCCTCTATTATTTTTTTGGGAAATTTTACCAAAACCATCGTGTGGTTTGGCATATGTTCCCACCGCCACCCTAAGGTTTTTTCCCATCACAGCTCCTCCCCAAGGTTTCACTCCGTTACTCCCGACCCTCTGTGACCCCCTCCCGTTAAGTTGCTTATCAAATGACCGAAATATCCTTATTCATTCCATATATTTTCAAAAGGGGTTCTCATCTAAATAAACAGAAAAGGGAAAAAGGTTTTCAGCTGAAGAAACCGAAAAGGGATTTGGACATCGATTTGGGCGCTTTCGACTTTGATTTGCGAGCTTTTGAAGTCGACTTCTTTGAAGTGAGGAGATCTTGCAAAGTGAAGCATGCGAGAAATTGTTTAGTTGGCGATTTGGAGTAACACAGCATAAAGATAATCAATTTTCGCAATCAAGGTTAGTTTTTTAACATTGAAACCCTAACTCCATATTTACCATCTTTTTGTTTCAAGATGCATTGTTTAACTCTTGTTATAGCAGTGATCTTGTAGGCAAGAGTCAATGGTTCACATGCATTACTTGGATATATGAATCCATCTTATTGCCATTTCAATTATTTTATTGATATATCTTTTGTATGCTTGAGATGTTACTATTATTAAAAATTTATGTATTTTCATAGATGTCTTAGCCTGAAATTAAAGTAAATTTTCATATATATAGGAAAATTAATCTAGAACGGCGTAGACGAGTTGTCACTACTACAAATAAGGGTTGCCCCTACGGATAACTCCGTAGGGACGAAAAAATAACCTGTAGGTGCAAACGCCATAGGTGCAAGTTGAAGCCCTGAACTTGCCCCTACGGGCAAAAACTTGCCCCTACGGAGTTCTTTGTAGGTTCAGTTTCACCTACGGAGTAGGCCGTAGGGGAAAAAAAGTTATTTTATTTACTGTTTTTTAAATATATTAACTGTACCTACGGAGGTATCCGTAAGGCCAAGTACTATCTCCTACGGATATATGCGTAGGTACTTATCCGTAGGGGCAAAATATCAGAAATCCTGATATTTGGCCCCTACGGATAACTCCGTAGGGGCCTTTGTTTGCCCCTACGGATATATCCGTAGGGGCAATCCCAACCCCCTGATACTGAGATCAGGGAAGAAATATCAGTTAATGCTGATATTTTGCCCCTACGGTTTAAGCCGTAGGGGCAACATGTGTACCTACGGATTAATCCGTAGGTACACATTATCTGTTTTTTTTAAAAAAGGGCTGCCTGATTTTTTCCCGCCCTGTGCACAATAATATATATATCAATAAAATATAAAATTAATCATCACACAACATATATCGCAGTATTCATAATCGCATCTCACGCATATAATATACAAAAGAAACCCAAAAACCGAATATGATATAAATATAAACCAATATCAATATCAATATCATTTCAAAATGTAGTACAATATGTATGATATAAATAAATACATGTTTCAAAAAATAAGAACAAAAAAGCTACCCTAGCTCGGTCCAGCTCCACCTCTGATAAACGATAGAATCAAGCGCGCCTGCTCCTCAGTCAATAAACCATGCAATTCGGCGCGTGCGGGAGTCTAAGCGGCCTGTGGAGCTGGTGATGTGGTCTGCGCAGCCGCGGCTGCGGGAGTCTGAGCGGGCGGTGGAGCTATAGGAGCTGTCTGCGGAACCGAAGCCAATGTAGTGGCTTGCGGAGCCGCAGCCGAAGAAGATGCATGTGGAGGCTCGGCCGATGTACCCTGTCCAGTCTGGACCTAACGTGTGTAAGAAGCGTGTAAGAACTGTGTATTATTCGAATTCGTATCATTATCAAGTTATTTCGAAACCCCATTTGGATATCTAGTTTGGAAAACCGTTGTTTATTTTAATTACATATGTATGTATGATTAATCAAACCTAAGTCTAAAACCAAATAAGCTCAAGCTACGTACTAATTATGGATATGTTGATATCTATAATATGACATGATATTTTACTATAAAGTAGTATACATACCAGCATCTCCTTCAACTCCTGAACGGTGGCCCTCAAGCTCTCCAGTTCCTGCTGGATGCGTCGCTCACTGGAGACGGAGGAAGTAACCGCCGAGGTGGAGTCCAACCTCATATGGGCCCTGCTAGGGCCCAGTCCCCGGCCTCTCTCCCAACCTTCGTGGTGCCTTCCGTGTACGGCGTCCAGAATTGGGGTCAGCAGCCTCGGATCGCTCTGTCCGGTAAAATCGATCCCCGAGGCCTCGGCCTGCTCAACCACCCGCTCTTACACCTACATTAAGCAATAAAGTATAAGTATAAAATTTAAACTTGAACCTTCCAAAAATAAAATTTCAAATATGGGTAGAATAAATATTAACACTTATGCAATACTCCTGGGTAGCGACGTCGGGATATCGAAGCTCGCCCGTGGAGGGATCTGTCGAGGTGCCGTGGACGGCAAGATATGCGGACAGCACGCTCGGTGTACCACCTTGCGCCACGGTCTGAGCTGTCTGCAATATTAGAAAATAACTCTTAATATTAGAAATATTAGAAAATAACTCTTAATATTGCAGAATATAACAAAGGTCGGTCTATTGTAATTTACCGATAACTCCATGGCTCGAGTAATATTCCTCGAGCCACCTGTGTAAGTGGGGCGACCCCTCTTCGCCGACTTCCTGTTCTCTGTATTCTGAGCGGCCAATTTCTACACAACGCATTAACATTTAGTTTTCTAATTAAGGAACACAAAAAAATAAATTATATCCTAAACAATGAATTCCATTTAAAATACATACCTGTTTGCGTTGGGAGTCGACTCTCGCAAACGCCGGAGTAGATAGGAGGGCCGCTCTCTCTGTCTCGGGGGTCGCCATCCACAGGGAGTAGCAGTCGGCCTTCAGCTCATTCCTGTTGTATCGGACCTTGGTCTGCATGTTCTTCATCAGGCCATTGTACAGAGCATGAAGGTCGAGCACCCTCCCAGGGTGATCAGGGTCGGGTACAGGCTGAAAATCGTAATCCGACTGAAAATACAAAAAAAACATTGTTATTAGATTGCAAGTATTAATAATAAATATATTGGATAAATCAAATGAAAATATATATTAATACGTACCCGAGCCTAATCAAAGAAGAGGGCGAATGAGCGCCGGTGCTGCTCGCCCCACTCAACGTGAAGTGGATAGTTCTTCACGAGCCGGCTCTCGTCCCCCATATACCGGCCGAACCTCTCGGCATGAGGACCGGTATAGCGATAGTCAAGGGTAAAAAAGAGGGGGAATGCTGCCTCCCCCTAGCTCTGTCAGGACTCAGCCTATGGGACTGATTCGGGCCTCGAGTCCCCCTTTGGGGATGGGGAGGCCCTGCGTCTGCACGAAATATCAAGACAATCAATATTAAGACAAAGTTGTATAAGAAATCAAGTTTAAACGAAAATTGAAGTGTGATATATACCTCCGGTGACTATCGCACGAGCCTGGGCCCGGGCAGCAGCACGAGCGGGACGATAGTTCCTCCGGTGAGGAACAACCGGGGTCCCGGATGCGGACGCATCCTCTCCAACTAGAAAATAAACATTGACGCTAAATTTCCATGAAGTTCATATTTATTCTATAGAGCATATGTAAAATGAATAAATATTTTATATTTATTCATACTAACCCGCAGACGATGCGGAGGGTATGGAAGCGGTAGGAGTGGCCCCTGTGGAAGATGTGGACGCACCACCTATAATTAGACAATTAAAAATAGATTATATAAGTAATTGCAAAAAGAATGTGTAGATCAATAATATAACGTTCTAAATCAATATGCATGCACTATAGGATATATAAACATACCCGCAGGTGCGGGGGTGTCACCACTTACAGCTAGACAATAATAAAAATTGCTAAGTAAGAGCAAAAGGAATGTGTGTATATTTATGATATAGCATTCTAAATCAATATACATGTACTATATGATATATAAACATACCTGGAGGAGCGGGAGTGGCCTCTGTCCCAGATGTGGATGCATCACCAACAACTAGACAATCAAACATTGACAATATAAGTAATTTTGACATAAACAAGCATGAATATCTGTAATATTACATTCAAAATGGATATGCGTGCAGTATACCTGGAGGTGTGGCAAAATCCACACGGAAGGAGGCATCCGAAGGGGTCTCCGATCTGGGTGCAAGACCGGCCCTCTGAAGCTCCCTACGCAACTCTCCGGGCGGCAGAACAGCTCTGCCTCTGCCGCGGCTGGAGCTCCTGCCGCCCCTCGCTGCTCCCGACATCGTCATCAAATCTAGATAAACGGTTCGTGGACGCATTAGACAATCATTAAAAGTATTGATTATATATGTATAGAGCGTAAAATGTGAAGTAATAATATAACATTACTGATAACCTTTTTCGTTTCATGGGCGCATTATACATATCTACTTGGATTTCATCGTCGATGTCATTTCTAACCCACGTAACTTCATGATCGGTCGAAGACAACCCGTCCTTCAAAACAGACGGTCGGAGCACTTTAAGCCTTCTCTCTTCTTCGTCCTCATCCCTGTCCTCAAATTCTGGGATATCGTAGACATCTCTGGGTTTCCATCGGCATACAACACTCCATCCCGGATGCTTCAAACACTGTGAGTAGTATACTTGGAACGCTTGGTTCGGAAAAATAAACGGATCTTCCTGACCGTAAAATCGAAGTGTGTTCACACTAGTCAATCCATATTCATCTTTCCAAGTCCCAAGATTGCTTCTTCACCTGTCCGTATCGGTTCGCGTATCGTACTAAGTACACTGGAATATATAAAAGGGTTCTGATCGTCCGGGATAGTGGATGCCGAGTATACAATTTATATACCCATAATAAATCACACCGTCCGATCCTACCGTCGCAATCCCACTATTCTGAGTGGTTCTAGATGTTTCTATGTCCTTAACTTCGAATTTGTATCCAAGGAAACCAAATCTTTTGTAATATGCAACCTCCATACTAGGAAATCGAGCTATACATCTTGAATCACTCTCAAATGATGCAGACAAATTCGAATCGTGGATCTAACAAAACAAATTTTACGACAAATACATAACGATACAAGTTTAGATTAAAACTGATAGTAATAAAATGTTATTCGAATAACTTAAATGATCTGTGACCTAATCACAAAAATTATCCTGATGATATTTTTCCAATCGTTCTTCGTTCCAATCAGTATGCCCCTCACGTACCTCGTTAAAATGAATTCTATTTTCGACAAATAATGGTGACATTAATATTATATCATTTCATACACACACAAGCACAGATATAACAATTAATCCAAAAAAACTTACTCTCTAATTTGTTCAGGACATGCGCAATTAAGCAAGATAAACCGGTATATCTTGTTGATAAACATAGTGTCTACCCTCTTATACTCGGCTTTACCATATGGCCTGTCTTGAATTCTTCGTGGCCGGTTAAGCCTTGTCTCAATGTTCTCGTCCAGATAGCGGGAACAAAATGTGGTTGCTTCATCAAGAAGATAATCTTGCATGATAGAACCCTCTGGTCGATTTTTATTGCGTATATACTTCTCAAGAGTGTAGAGGTACCTAATGAAAATATGTTGAATAAATAAATACGGGCATACAGGACAACAATAAATTTATAAATTGCACGAAACGAAAAATTATACGTACCTCTCGACGGGATACATCCATCGATATTGTACCGGTCCAACTAACTTCGCCTCAGTTGCAAGATGAACTGTCAAGTGTATTATGATATCGAAGAATGACGGTGGGAAAATACGTTCAAACTTTCAAAGTATCAACGCAATAGAATTTTCTAGTTTATCCAGCGTCACAACCTCCAGTGTTTTAGCACACAACTCCCTGAAAAAACAACATAGGTCGTTGATTACTAGACCAACCGATTCGGGGAGAGAAGTCCTGAGGGCTAATGGAAGAAGGTGCTCCACGATAACATGGTGATCATGACTTTTTAGCCCATCGATCTTGCCCTTCACAAATTTTATTTTCTTGCTGAATGATCCTGAGAAACCTGTGGGAACTTTCAAATCATGCAACACCTGCAGGAATCTTTTCTTCTCCGGTTGTGACATATGATAAGCGGCATTGGGAAGTACAAACTTGCCCGGTTTACCCGCTACCGGTCTAGGGTGCAATTCACTTCTTATTCCCCACTCTTGTAGATCCATCCGAGCATTCAGGTTGTCTTTCGATTTCCCGTCTTTACAAAGAAGCAAGTTAAGTATGTGCTCTGATACTCCCTTCTCTATATGCATGACGTCCAGACAATGACGCACTGAATTTGTAGACCAGTACGGAAGCTCGAAGAAAATGCTTAACTTGTTCCAAAATGGTGGTTTGACCTGTTTCGTCGGATCCATCCCGAAGGTCACATTATTGTAACCATCCCATTTAGCAGTCACGTCCTCTCCGGACAATGGGGATGGAGGTCCAAGAAGCTCTTGATGACCATCAAAGTGAACCGTGTCTAACCTATAGGGGTGGTCTGGAGGCAGGAAACGTCGATGGCCGTAATAACAAACCTTCCTGCTAAAATTCAAGAATTTCGATGTTGTGTGTTCATGGCAATGAGGACATGCTTTGTGATCATGTACGGACCAACCTGATAGCATTCCATACGCAGAAAGTCATTAATTGTCCACATTAGAGCCGCACGCAGTATGAAGCTTGTATTTGTGTTTGCATCATATGTCTCTACACCATCAATGAACAAAGATTTCAACTCCTCGATCAGAGGTCGGAGATAGACGTCAATATTGTTCCCCGGTGAGTTTGGTCCGTCGATAAGAAGAGGCATCATAAAGTATGATTGGTCCATAGCCAACCAAGACGACAAATTATAAATTATCATTACAATGGGCCATGTGCTGTGACTTCCAGCCATATAGTTGAATGGGCAGAAGCCATCAGTAGCCAGTCCGAGCCGGACATTGCGAGGATCGCTACTGAATATTGCGTGCCTCCTATCGAAATCCTTCCATGCCGGTGAATCTCTTGGATGGCTCATTTTTCCATCTTCACTTGGAGGAGCACAGTGATGCCAAATCATTGCCTCGGCTGTTTTCTTGCACCTGAATAGCCTCTGTAGCCTCTATGTTATGGAAAAGTATCGTGCTATCTTGACAGGTATATCGGGCTTCTTATCAGAATCTTTCGGCTTATACCTGAGCTCTCCGCATGTTGGACACTCTTTCAAATCTGAATTCTCTTTCCGGTAAACACGCAATTTTTAGGACATGCTTGAATCTTCTCGCACTTTAGACCCAAATCAGACATCATCTTCTGGGCTCCGTACCAGCTGTCGGGCACGTTATTTCCCGGAGGTATAGAATCTTTCAAGAACGAAAGAAGCATTGTGAATGACTTGTTGCTCCATCCATTTAGGCACTTAATTTGGAAAAGTTGGATGAACCATGAGAGGGTGGAATACTTCGCATTCTCATAAATTGGTTTCCTAGCATCATTCATGAAATTTTCATATTTATCCGCACGCGGTCCTTGACCGGAAGGAATGTCATCTTCGGTACGAATAGATTCACCTAGGGCAGCCTCTACCATATCCTCCATTTCTTCTGATGGAAATAAATTACCGTCTTCTCCTTCTGCCGCATTACCGAATTCTTCTTCTTCTCCTGCCGCATTATCGTGTTCTCCTTCTTCTTCTGCCGCAGTACTGCATTCTTCTCCTTCCCCGTGATATTTCCAAGTTGTATAAAGTCTAGTAAACCCATATTTTACAATATGAAGCTCTGCTAATTCTACCTTCTGCCAGTACTTATTGCCACATCTATCGCACGGACAGAGAATCTTCTCTATTATGATCTTATTATGTGCGCGTGCAAATTCAAAGAAAGCAGCAACTCCTGCGACAAACTTAGGTTGCATACGTTGTTGCCAATCCACATACATCCAGTCCTTAACTCTGACGTACTCATGGGCCATGTTAGACTGTATAACATATAAATTATAGGTTATACTGACTATATTGAGAAATATAAGAACGGTATAGTTACTGACAAAGGCGAAAATCCGTGTATATGCTTTGTGTGTGCGTTTGTCGTTGAAAAGAATAAATTATCGCACGTATGTTAACCGATAGACGGGGACTAAGTGGCGCTTTTAGTTTCATATATGAGTATCGATGAGAATATGAAGGTTTCATATTATCATCGAGTATCATATATTGGTTTTAACTTGAACATCTCGAATCACTATCTAATTATGCGTTTGTTGTGTATTCTTGTTGTATGTGTGTGTTCCGGCTGTTGGGGGTAGGCTTCTATCCCATTAAGAATGTATAGAGCGAACACCCATCACTTGTGCTTTCAACCGTTTCGAGTAAATTTCGGCAGCACCCCCCCGCTGTTCTCCGAGTACACTGTAATAGAATAGATAATCATTTCAAAGCTGTGAAACAACGTTGAAATGAACATCTAATCTATCTTTGTACACGGAGAACCAGCGGAAAGTGTTGGAGATAGTGCCCTCAGAGTCAATTATTGGATCACAGGCACGTGATTGCAATAATTGAGGGAGGACCTATCCCGGTAGGACAGTCTTACTCGAGATGATAGTATGCTATCTGGTTTACCTTTATCATCGTGTACTGCTTTAGGTGACCTGACATGTCGCTATTACACGTTGATAGAGCCCCTAGGATTCTTGCTTGACTGCCAGCAGTATGAGGGCGATCATATACGTGAGAGCTGGCAGTCTATAAGCACATCCTTAAAAGGTCCGTAGTCGTGGGAGTATCGAGACAGGGCATCGATACTCCAGAGTAGACTAGTGTATACAGTCGAGACCCCGACGAGGGGCGGTGGCCGGTCTCATAAGCCACTGGTGTCATTTGGTTCACCTAAGATGTATACAGGTGCTCATTGGGTTATGAGTACACCGGACAGGACTCGCCGGGAACCTGCTAGTTGGGGTTATACCAGACGTCAGATAGCAGTTCCCTGGTGACATGTGTACAGGTTAGTTCATCGACCTGAGATCGTCATTTGTCTCGTGTGAGTTCCCACTGTGCTTTGATTACTACCCTACCACGGCTCAAAGGAGTCGTGCAAACAGGTTTTAGTTGGGTACAGTCCCGAGCCACATGGAGGCAGTGAGCGGATCTGCAGGGGTTCGTCTCTCCCGGTATTGGGGGTGAGGTCGCGCTGTGTCTAGGAGAGCCATTACGCAAAGCCCTCGGCCGAGGCAGGAGATTTACTGGTAGGTATTCCAGTAGTATCTCAGCGCGTTCTGGGCTACACTCCGACACGACTTGTATCGCTTTTGGGGGTCTGACTTTTACCAACCCCCTAGGCCCGCCATGCGATACTCATAGACGAACGGACTGGACTGTACGGATATTGTCACTGACAGGCTCAGTAGGGTGTGAGGATGAGTTCGCTCATCGACGTCCCTTTTGGTCAATAGCTGGTGGCCCGTCACGTATTGGCTTATACCTCTGACGTGCTAGTGGTTAAATCCACAACCATAGTATTGACGAGTCTTTAGAGTCCACCACACTTTCAGTTACTCAAGCTTTCGGGCGAAACGCTGTAGAGGCCGTATGGAGATATGGCAGGGTCCGATCTGATACGTGCGGTATTGCACGGATCAGGATCGGACGGATATTACTAGCCGGTTTTGGTTTAAGCCGGATCCTAGTTTAGTACAGTGTAGATTTTGTCTCATTGCATTTGTATCCGGTCGGAATACAGATGCGGGTGTGTATGCACAGTATCGGGGTTTTCCTGTAATTTATTATGGGACCAGTTTTCTGGAGTTGCCAGTTTGCATTCCGTTCCGGCCGGTTTTCCTTTGTTCTTTCCCGGCCGGACTTTTCCGATGGAGGGGGTTATTTGCAAGTTTGCAAATAACCATTTGTGGAGGGGTTCTTTGTATTTGTGGCATTATGAAAGATTAAGCATCTTTGCTTTTCATGATGGCTTACTTTTTGAGATTAGAAGTGATTAGAAATTGATTTGAGAGAATGATCATTACCTTTTGATGTGAAGCTTACTTTTGATGTGGTCACCCTTTTGCATCTCCTACACTTACCTCCCTTCTTGTTATGGATGTTTTTCTTCTTTCCTCCACCATTATTCTCACTATGAGATGAGAGGCTTCACTTGAGAGAAAAAGAATGAAAGAGTTCAATTTGGTTATGTGAGGAATTCTTCATCTCATCTTCTTCTTGCTAGAAAATTGAAAGCACCAATTTTCTTTACCTCTTCCTCCATCCATCAATGGCAACTACATAAACTTCAAGAGACAAAGTTTCTACACTACACATTCTACAGCAAACCTTGGGCACGTCGACTAGCCAGCTTCGTGCCCGAGTTGCCTCGGTATTGAGGTGGGAGCCCGTAAAAGATGTAGACGATGTGGTGCCCTTCCGGCAAGGATGCGACGACCGGAGTTTCCGCGGGAGATCGGGACGACGACGAGAAGACCGGAGGACTCGGATCACTCGGTATATCTCTCACCCTTTCTCTTGTTAGCTAGTATCGGTTAATGGTTACGATCCGGGTAAATTGTCCACGGTAGCGCCAGTTTAAAAGTTAAGAAAAATTTTGATTCCGTATTTTGGCCTCGGATAGACGGCCGGGGCGCTGCCGTGGCGCAACATGGTATCAGAGCCTCGCCATTAACCTTGCCTAGCTTGTTCTAATGTGTTTTACTTATCCGATCGACTAAAATTCCAAAATCCGCGTTTTGCATGCATCAGTTTTCTGTCGATTTTTTCCGGGCTCGAAAATTTTTTCAGGTGATTGCAGAATGATGTACAGAGAATCCTAAGAACACTGCAAAAATTTGGTAGCTTGATCATTCCATACGACCGCGGAACCGCGGCAATGACCCCTCTTTTGCCGCGGTTCCGCCGCAGGAATAGTGTATCATTCCACCAATTTTTTGCAGTGGGGTTTTGGGCTTAAGATAGGGGTTTTGGAATATTAAAATTGGGCCCAGAATTTCTGTGAGTGCTACAGTATTACTTGGGGGCCCACTTGTTAATTTTTGATCGATTGGATATTTTAAACACATTATTTCACAGTATTTACATTATATCTGCGACCGTGAATATCACTTGATCGGTAAATCCTGTCTAACTGCTATAGCCCGGTTAGACGGATTTGCGAACGTGATTTTCACGTTGATGTTCTGTATTTATGCTGTGTTGTTGCGGATCGGTCGTGGGGGATAGCCTGGATGCAATGCTAGTACTGTTTTGTTTTATATGTACATTTGATATTGCGGGGCGAGCGTCCGACATGTGGACTGCCGTCACTGCCTGTTTGTATTATTCTTTTGGGGCACGACCTGGTTGCGGTCGATGTACCCGGTGTATGTATATTTTACTTTCTGTACTAGGATTGCCCCGCGGTGGGGTGCACGGATAGCCGGGTTCTGGAGGGCAACAAGCCCGCATCTCATGGCATTGGGACGGAGGGGGCTTCACTCCAGGATTGGCGGGCTATTCGCCGCACTCGTAGGGGGTACAGGTTGACCCAGGAGGGGTGCCCAAGTTACCGGATTCCGTGAAGTGCTGGGTGGTCCATTCACGGTGCTGAAGGGGGCTGCCTCGCTTCAGGTTTTGGCGGGTGACTTGCCGCGCCCGTAGGGGTCTAGGATTTCATTGCACAGGCTATCCACACGACCAGGGGAACGTCGGGTTTCAGCAGCGGCTCTGTGAAACCCGGGGCTTCCAGATATCTGTATTGTTCTGTGATGCTGTATATTTCTGTGATGTTGCATTTTATCACGCCTTGAGCGAATATAATATATTGGTATATATATTAGTAGATGTTGTATATGTTTTACATCCGCGCTAGTCCAGTCCCCGCTCTGTCGTTAGTTAGCTAACCTAACGGGTAATGACGGGACCCAGTGGCGAATGCGGATGGCATATACGTACGTCAGTATATTTTCGTTCTTTGTAGTGTGATTAATTGATGGGACTGCGTTGATTCGGATCAATGCTAGCTAAACAAACCTATTCTGATGTTGTTGGAACATTTTTCAAAAAGCTGTTATTGCAAGGACGTTCACTTTTGTTTTGCATCGTGGTATTCATTTGGAATATCCTGCTCCTCAGTCGACGAGGCAAGGGCCGAGATCCCTTCACCGGGAGTGACCCCTTGGACAGAAGTTTGCGTCAGGGCATTAACTTCACTATAGCCGATTACTTTTGCTTTGCATCGTGGTATTCAGTTGGAATATCCTGCACTTCATTCTACGGGGAAAGAGCCGAAATCCCTTCACCGGGAGTGACCTCTTTAGCAAAGGTTTTCGTCACTATATTTTTATAAAAAGTTATGCAGTTCCTTCAACGATATCAAGTTCATTACGTTAAAGGTTTTTCGCCAAAAACCAGCCGTAGCCCTCCGTCATTTCCTACAGGTATTATTTAGTATTCGTGCTGCGTTTGTTGACCTAGTCAAGACGTAGTGTTCGGTAGCTAAGTGGTACTTGTTTGTTGCATAAGTAGGATTGGTTAAGACAGTCGTGCGGCCTTGTTGACCTAGTCAAGGGCACGTACGGGTGGGTTTAATGCAATCCATAATAATGACGGGTTGAACTTGACTGGCGGTTTATGGTTTGTTGACCTAGTCAAGGTCATAAACCGCTTGGGGTAAAAACACACATCGGGAGTTTCAAAAGAACTGAAACTTGCCAGACATGCGCATACCTTCTGGAGTGTGGTGACGTGAGTGGATTCCGTCACGTTATCATACGATGATAGTTGGATCCCGATTCCCACTGATGAGTTGGTTTACTCCTCGGGTGACCCCGACTAATTCTTCTTTCAGGTTTGGGGAAGAATTTGAGGTTACAGTGGGAGGTTTCCAGATTAGATAAAGTGATAACCATTCTGATCTAGGTTAGAGTGCACGCTGAGTGTTTCTTTTCTCCCTCTCTTTGGCAGCGACCATTGACCCGACCCTGGACTATGACTCAGTGACCAAGTTGACCGAACCTTCTTAACACTAGCTTTTGGATTGTCAGAGTTGCAAACCTCATTGCCACTCCTACTTTTACCCTTTTCTCCAGGACACCCCGTATTACTACGAACGTCCACTTCCATTGGACAAAACCATCGTATGGTTAGATACGAACTCGAAGGAATTTATTCGAGGATGGTTTCCGGTTCTGGAGAAAACGAATAGGACTATTCAGTTGTCTTTTCCTTTTACCTTCTCTCAGGTTGCGAGTACTCCTTGGTTTAGGAGATAGCACACCTATTACGCAAATTGGATAGTCTTCTTCCAAACCATAGGCAGGTGCCGAATGGTGGGGAAAGAAGAAAACCAATTAGCATAACGATGGTGTACAGAAGGTATTAAGTTAAGACAAAGCAAGGGATTAGTAAGAGGGCAAAGTAAATTGCGACTGCTATTCACGACCGAACCAAGTATTTCTTCGCCAATCCTAAATCACCTTTGTATTTTTCCAGGACACTCCGTATCACTACGAAGATCCCAAGTTTATTGGATAATCCATCATATGGTCATATACAAACTCGAAAGGAACTTGTTCCAGTTCGGGGATGGATTCTGGTTCAGGAGAAATAGGAATATGGTTTATTCAGTTGTCTTTTATCTTCACCTTCTCTCGCATTCCGAGTGCTCCTAGGATTAGGACAGTACACCCATTATGCTTATTGGATAGTCTTCTTCCAAACCATAGGCTGGTGCCGAACGGTAGGGAAGGAAGAAAACCATTTGGCCTAAAGGGGTGTGCAGAAGGTAATGACTAAAGACATATAAAGGGATTTAGAGAGATGGCAAAGAATTATACGGTTACAGTTGTGAATCTGGATAATGGAAGAGGCATTACTAGGAATACCAGGATACCCCATCGAAACATTTCAATGTTTCAAGTTTCACTGTGTACTGTTAAAAGAAAACTGATTTCCCGATTAGACACTTGCTCCAGGGTATGTATTTACCAGGTTGGATTCTCACATCTGTACGGTTTTACAGATGATGAGTGGGAGTAAGTTATTGGGAATTAGGTGACCATCCTCATTATATCAGGATTCGTTGTAATTGCTGATATTTGAGGAAGCCACCTGGGTTGTTTGCCGGTCGGCAAATATTTGGTTTTGAATATCCGTTGCTATGCACCAATTTCAAATTGATATATCTGTACGTCTATTTTTATAGAGTGAGATGTGCCTTTTTGAAATTATGTCTATGACATTTACCTATATCAGTGGATGGTTAGGTAAGGAGTAT
This sequence comes from Agapanthus africanus, assembly GCA_030015575.1. NCBI lineage: Eukaryota > Viridiplantae > Streptophyta > Magnoliopsida > Asparagales > Amaryllidaceae > Agapanthus > Agapanthus africanus. The sequence goes on from CM057340.1 coordinate 800,181,264, forward strand.
TGAACAGCGGTGTAATTCTTCTTAACCATAAAGTACAGTTTTTAACCTACGACACACAGTGAATGAGTTATCAGACTCAAGGGACTTGTACAGAGTATTGTATGTTGTCCAGCGTCCATAAGGACAGAGGGGTTGGTCCTTGTACTATATTCGGTTTACTTATGACTTCTCTAGTTTTTTAGACAGCTGTTTCGTGGAAACACAGGGTCCGAATTTTGAGAAGTTGTAGGTATTTGAATAAAGTAGAGAACCAAGTATTGCAAGTATCGGGATTCTTCAAAGTGATTGAAGATGTAGATACTTGTGTATGGTGTTCAGTTGATAGTAATGGTTAAGAGAACTTGCTTCTCTTTCAGGTTACTCATAATTGGAAGCATTCCTAAGTTGAATAACGCTGATCGGCCTCCTTCCATTTAGTTGACATACACTGGAGACAACTGCATGATTTGAATCTGGTTCAATTAAATCAGTGCCTCTGTTTCTGTATTGGATATAGAACAGTTCATATCTTGACATTGTTAAGGTACGGGGAGTTGTCCGGCTTATGCTTAAAACCAGACTCTAGATAACTCAAGGCACGTTTCTGTAATGGCTGTTTGTGGGTTGACCTGGGCTATGACGAGGGTTGACTTTCTACCATCTGGAAGATCAATAGTGATATTGTTCTTGACTCGCCACATTTTTAAAAGAAATGGATTTTTCTGAAAACAGTAATGGGAGTATGGTAGAACTGGAAGCGATTCCAGAACCGCAAACGATTGCTGAAAATTTGATAAGAACCTAAAGATTCAATCTGGCTTGACATTCCATTAGCCACTCCGCAGATATGGTGGGTAACCTCAGGCACTCGAGAGGTAATTCGGTATGCTCAAGGACGGTGGCAGGGAGGATCTTGTTTACCCAGACTTGCCATTGCTGTTGTTCCAGACTGTGAAACCCGGCATGAGGATGAGTATAGCGTCGTTCTGAACTTGCTTTAGAAGTGTACATCTATATGACTCTGCCAGAGGGTTGTCGTAGTCAGTAGGAGCAGGGGAAGCATTGGTGGACAGGTGGCTTATGTCTATTTAGAGACCAAAGCAGATATAGCGGAGATAGATCATCTATTTCTGATGCGACAGTCATAGGTTTGACTTCATCAGAATAGGGGATGGATCTGTTAAGAAGGTAGTAGGGTGTGATGTCCTGGTATTTGGATGACATACACAGAGTAGGAAGTGATATTCCTATACTACGATCGGTTATACTTTGGTTGTCACACAGTAGTTTCTCCACACAGGACTTGGATATTATATCAGACATTCTGGTTACTAGATCTATGGTTTTAGATCTAGATTTGGGTGGTTTCCCAATCAGGGTACTTAGACAGCATTCTATGAGTATTTAGAATGGACGACTCCTGGCACGGTAGTGTACCTGCAGGTGATGGAGTCACCCTCTCTAAAGGTGTCTTACAGACTAAAAGGGAGAGGGATACGCATGATTGGCAGATCACTTGCTTAGGCAATTGAGTCAATCATGAGATGTCAAGTACCACACCAGATGTTGTTCTTGCAGTAGATGCAATAAGTTGATATTAATCCAATCCTGGAGAAACAGTCGGAAGCAGTTCTAGAACATAAGTTGATGTTCTAGGGAGGTGATAACGACAGCCTCTTTTAGGAGACGGTTATCATTCCACGCTTCCAAGGTGACATGGATGGCAGAGTGGCTGTCAGAGTTATAGTTTCTCCTTCTGACGAGGGGCAGTATTTTGGACAGGTGGTCCAAGGCAATACTGAGGGAGGAATGGCGCTGGGTACTGATTAAGTTCAGTTAGAGATACAGTCTAAGAAGTTTGGATTTGGAGTTCATTTATGAGCTAGGTCCCATCAGATATCCAGACATACTCTAAGACAGATATTGCTCATTTCGGGAGATGGTTTTCTTTGCGAACTTGAGATATAGAGAGACATAGAAAGAAACATCACAGCGGATCCACTCACTGAGGCTATTCCTCGAACGCAATAGTTTCGCAAACGAGCTTTGTGAGACTGACTAGTAGAGGAGTTGGGTGTTCGGTATCACACGGGCTGTGAGTATGCGACATCGCAATAATTAGCCTTGAGTGCAAGTGGGAGATTGTTGGAGATAGTGCCCTCAGAGTCAATTATTGGATCACAGGCACGTGATTGCAATGATTGAGGGAGGACCTATCCCGGTAGGACAGTCTTACTCGAGATGATAGTATGCTATCTGGTTTACCTTTATCATCGTGTACTGCTTTAGGTGACCTGACATGTCGCTATTACACGTTGATAGAGCCCCTAGGATTCTTGCTTGACTGCCAGCAGTATGAGGGCGATCATATACGTGAGAGCTGGCAGTCTATAAGCACATCCTTAAAAGGTTCGTAGTCGTGGGAGTTTCGAGACAGGGCATCGATACTCCAGAGTAGACTAGTGTATACAGTCGAGACCCCGACGAGGGGCGGTGGCCGGTCTCATAAGCCACTGGTGTCAGTTGGTTCACCTAAGATGTATACAGGTGCTCATTGGGTTATGAGTACACCGGACAGGACTCGCCGGGAACTTGCTAGTTGGGGTTATACCAGACGTCAGATAGCAGTTCCCTGGTGACATGTGTACAGGTTAGTTCATCGACCTGAGATCGTCATTTGTCTCATGTGAGTTCCCACTGTGCTTTGATTACTACCCTACCACGGCTCAAAGGAGTCGTGCAAACAGGTTTTAGTTGGGTACAGTCCCGAGCCACATGGAGGCAGTGAGCGGATCTGCAGGGGTTCGTCTCTCCCGGTATTGGGGGTGAGGTCGCGCTGTGTCTAGGAGAGCCATTACGCAAAGCCCTCGGCCGAGGCAGGAGATTTACTGGTAGGTATTCCAGTAGTATCTCAGGGCGTTCTGGGCTACACTCCGACACGACTTGTATCGCTTTTGGGGGTCTGACTTTTACCAACCCCCTAGGCCCGCCATGCGATACTCATAGACGAACGGACCGGACTGTACGGATATTGTCACTGACAGGCTCAGTAGGGTGTGAGGATGAGTTCGCTCATCGACGTCCCTTTTGGTCAATAGCTGGTGGCCCGTCACGTATTGGCTTATACCTCTGACGTGCTAGTGGTTAAATCCACAACCATAGTATTGACGAGTCTTTAGAGTCCACCACACTTTCAGTTACTCAAGCTTTCGGGCGAAACGCTGTAGAGGCCGTATGGAGATATGGCAGGGTTCGATCTGATACGTGCGGTATTGCACGGATCAGGATCGGACGGATATTACTAGCCGGTTTTGGTTTAAGCCGGATCCTAGTTTAGTACAGTGTAGATTTTGTCTCATTGCATTTGTATCCGGTCGGAATACAGATGCGGGTGTGTATGCACAGTATCGGGGTTTTCCTGTAATTTATTACGGGACCAGTTTTCTGGAGTTGCCAGTTTGCATTCCGTTCCGGCCGGTTTTCCTTTGTTCTTTCCCGGCCGGACTTTTCCGATGGAGGGGGTTATTTGCAAGTTTGCAAATAACCATTTGTGGAGGGGTTCTTTGTATTTGTGGCATTATGAAAGATTAAGCATCTTTGCTTTTCTTGATGGCTTGCTTTTTGAGATTAGAAGTGATTAGAAATTGATTTGAGAGAATGATCATTACCTTTTGATGTGAAGCTTACTTTTGATGTGGTCACCCTTTTGCATCTCCTACACTTACCTCCCTTCTTGTTATGGATGTTTTTCTTCTTTCCTCCACCATTATTCTCACTATGAGATGAGAAGCTTCACTTGAGAGAAAAAGAATGAAAGAGTTCAATTTGGTTATGTGAGGAATTCTTCATCTCATCTTCTTCTTGCTAGAAAATTGAAAGCACCAATTTTCTTTACCTCTTCCTCCATCCATCAATGGCAACTACATAAACTTCAAGAGACAAAGTTTCTACACTACACATTCTACAGCAAACCTTGGGCACGTCGACTAGCCAGCTTCGTGCCCGAGTTGCCTCGGTATTGAGGTGGGAGCCCGTAAAAGATGTAGACGATGTGGTGCCCTTCCGGCAAGGATGCGACGACCGGAGTTTCCGCGGGAGATCGGGACGACGACGAGAAGACCGGAGGACTCGGATCACTCGGTATATCTCTCACCCTTTCTCTTGTTAGCTAGTATCGGTTAATGGTTACGATCCGGGTAAATTGTCCGCGGTAGCGCCAGTTTAAAAGTTAAGAAAAATTTTGATTCTGCATTTTGGCCTCGGATAGACGGCCGGGGCGCTGCCGTGGCGCAACAGAAAGGTACCGACGAAATATCTCGAAACGGGTGAAAACACAAGGGAATGAAGGCGTTTGCTTTATACATTCTTAACTTGTCCACACGGGACAAATCTATGGGTTACCATACGATTGAATTTTCTCGTCGCGTAGACTATACGACGGTTGTTAGTATCGAGCTATACCGTCCGATATTTAACAATCTTCGTATAGTTCTATGTCACGACGAACATCGCACGTATGTTAACCGATTGACGGGGACTAAGTGGCGCTTTTAGTTTCATATATGAGTATCGATGAGAATATGAAGGTTTCATATTATCATCGAGTATCATATATTGATTTTAACTTGAACATCTCGAATCACTATCTAATTATGCGTTTGTTGTGTATTCTTGTTGTATGTGTGTGTTCCGGCTGTCGGGGGTAGGCTTCTATCCCATTAAGAATGTATAGAGCGAACACCCATCACTTGTGCTTTCAACCGTTTCGAGTAAATTTCGGCAGCACCTCCCCGCTGTTCTCCGAGTACACTGTAATAGAATAGATAATCATTTCAAAGCTGTGAAACAACGTTGAAATGAACATCTAATCTATCTTTGTACACGGAGAACCAGCGGAAAGGTACCGACGAAATATCTCTAAACGGGTGAAAACACAAGTGAATGAAGGCGTTTGCTTTATACATTCTTAACTTGTCCACACGGGACAAATCTATGGGTTACCATACGATTGAATTTTCTCGTCGCGTAGACTATACGACGGTTGTTAGTATCGAGCTATACCGTCCGATATTTAACAACCTTCGTATAGTTCTATGTCACGACGAACATCGCACGTATGTTAACCGATAGACGGGGACTAAGTGGCGCTTTTAGTTTCATATATGAGTATCGATGAGAATATGAAGGTTTCATATTATCATCGAGTATCATATATTGGTTTTAACTTGAACAACTCGAATCACTATCTAATTATGCGTTTGTTGTGTATTCTTGTTGTATTTGTGGGTTCCGGCTGTCGGGGGTAGGCTTCTATCCCATTAAGAATGTATAGAGCGAACACCCATCACTTGTGCTTTCAACCGTTTCGAGTAAATTTCGGCAGCACCTCCCCGCTGTTCTCCGAGTACACTGTAATAGAATAGATAATCATTTCAAAGTTGTGAAACAACGTTGAAATGAATATCTAATCTATCTTTGTACACGGAGAACCAGCGGAAAGGTACCGACGAAATATCTCGAAACGGATGAAAACGCAAGTGAATGAAGGTGTTTGCTTTATACATTCTTAACTTGTCCACATGGGACAAATCTATCGGTTACCATACGATTGAATTTTCTCATCGCGTAGACTATACGACGGTTGTTAGTATCGAGCTATACCGTCCGATATTTAACAACCTTCGTATAGTTCTATGTCACGACGAAAATCGCACGTATGTTAACCGATAGACGGGGACTAAGTGGCGCTTTTAGTTTCATATATGAGTATCGATGAGAATATGAAAGTTTCATATTATCAACGAGTATCATATATTGGTTTTAACTTGAACATCTTGAATCACTCTCTAATGATGCGTTTGTTGTGCATTCATGTTGTATGTGTAACATGATTTTAAACTTATGAAATAATACTTGCTTAGTTACTTGCAAATTGCAACTTGAGAATAAGATATATGAAGAATTGAGTATTAAAGAACTAAGATGCATTAGACTTGGGATTGAGATGCATACCTTTAACATAGAAAAGAAATCAATAAACAAGATGAATATAATATAAATTCATAATTAATGCTACATGACACGGGTCTCAGATCAAAATTAGTGTTGAAAGTTTGATTTCCAAAAGTATCTGGCAGAAAAGCTAATATGCGTATGTGTGTTATACATGCATGAATGAGGGAACATATAATGAACTATTTAGGCAAATTTTGTGATACACAATTCAAACATGACGGAGAAATATATAACTAGAGCCATTTACGGCTAAAAACAAATTATGCATGCCCCTAAACTAACAGATAGAAAAAGAAATTTGTGAATTTAGGCGGTCAACGGAAGTTTCACATGATGACATTGTCACACTAATGCCGCTCGGTTTCTCAAGTAGAGCTTTGGTCGATAAATTATCCAATCAATTAGGGATAGAAATGTAAAGTGGAAAATCTATCCCAAATCTAGAAAGAAAGGCACAACTGCGTAATCTAACTTAGCTAATCGTTGGTAGCAAAAGGAAGATGCAATTTCATACTGCTTGGATGTGCCTATCAATGGAATAAAAAACAAACAAACCCAACAAACAAATAAGCTCATATCTACAATATATGCAAGCAAGCGAACAAAAGTGGGAATCAACATGCATAACATGGATAAGTACTCATTGCAAGCGCAGCGCAATAATCAGGGTTTATTGCACAAACCCCCTTTATAGTTTACCATGCAAGACAACAGTTATGCGCCCCCCCAGCCGAACCCCAACCCTAACCCTAACCCAACCCCAACCCCAACCCAACCGAAACCGCAGCCCCAGACCCAGCCCCAGCCCTAACCCTAACTCTAACCCTAACCCAATCCCACCCAATCCGCAACCCCAACAGTTATGTGCCCCCCAGCCGAACCCCAACCCTAACCCTAACCCCAACCCCAACCCAACCACATCCCCAGCACCAGCACCAGCCCCAGCCCTAACCCCAACCCCAACCCCAACCCCAACCGCAACCCTAGCTGAACCCAACCCCAGCCGCAACCCTCGCCGAACCCCAACCCCAACTGCAACCCCAACCCCTAAAATAATAAAAAATCTCTTTAATTGAAGATTTAATTACTTACCTGTTCGGTGGATCGGCGACGAGGAAAAACGACGTCGAGATCGGGAACGATAGAGAGAGAATGACGACGAGATCGGTGAGATCGGCGAGGTCGGCGACGAGATCGGCGAGGTCGGTGACGCAGCGACGAGAAAAGGCGATTTGCGAGGTTTCGCGCGCTCGATCGAGGAGGAGGATAATCAGCGCGTAGGGAAATTATGTTTCTTTTCTATTAAATCCATATTTAGATGCCCCTACGGATTTATCCGTAGGTCCTTGGTTTGCGGCACCGTAGGGGAAAATAACAAATTAAGATTTAATATTTTTACGTTGGTGCGTCTTGGACCGTAGGGACAACCTTATGGCCCTACGGATTAGTCCGTAGGGCCAAAATAAATATGCCCCTACGGATTTCAATATCCGTAGGGGCAACCCCCTATTCTAGTAGCACCTTCCTGGTTTCGCTTGTAGCTAGTTAATTACCGCAATCAAGTCACCATGTTGGCCGCAATCAAGTCGGTTTCGCTTGTAGCTAGCCGGTTGAGTACGGGTCGTCCGCAGGGAGATGGGAATCTTTTTCTATGTGTTTTAACGAGTTAAGTCCAAATGTCCAGGTTTGTTTGAGATTAACTATGTGCTAAAATGTTATATAAAGAGAGCTTGTTAGGGTTAGGATTAGGTTAGTTTGAGTTAGGAGTCGCTCATTTCTTTCGTTGCCACTCTTAATATCGGTGTTACGGTAATCGACAACAACGGGAATTAGCACGACTAGGAAGGAACTTGCGAGTGTAAGCTAGGCTTTCCAACGCTTAAGTTCTTCCTTTTGGTGCTTGTCCGTCCGTTCTTGGCTCTTAGCCTTAACCTCCGGTTAATTCAACCACAACCGGTCTTACTAAGGAATCACCGCTATCATGTAGGATAGGGTGCCGTAGGGAGCGGATTGTGGTTGAATTAACGGGAGTCCGAATTAAGATGTTGCGCAAGAAAAGAGTGGGAGAGATTTCCTTCTCTCAAACTTTCCTTATCCTACCCTAACAAGTGAGAAAACTACTCACCCATTACAAAAAAAAGGAAGATAAAAAAAAGGAGAAAGATAGAAAGAAAGAGATTAGAAGATTACAACTAGCTATTTGAGACCTCACCTTGGCAAGGATCAAGCTTAAGCATCATTGTTATTAAGGATAAAGAAAAATAGAACAAGAAACAAACAAACAACAAATAACAACAACTAGATTAGCAAATGAAAATTACAAGCAATTATAATTAACAAAAGAACAAGACAAGTATGATAAAGAAAAGAACTCTTTTATTCATCACTTCACTCATACAAGCTCACTACAAAGTTTTAATGGAGAAAAGATGACAAGAAGAAGAAGAACAACAAAATATATCCTAGAATCTAACACAAGAATTGAGCACCCTCACTTGGCTCTGTTTTGGGTTATTTATAGGCAGGAAACTGAAACCCTAGGGCAACAATCAGACTCTGAATGATGTTACAAAAATGCCCCTAAAATTTGATCACCTGATGAGCCAACTTGGCCGCGGATCCGCGGCCATATAGTGTAGTTGGCTCATCGTATTTTTTGTGCTTCTCTGTGTTGTTATTTACATCAGTGTGGTACACTTTGTTTCTCAGAAGCTCTCCATATTTCTTCCAGATTTGCAGCAGGTCAAAAGGTGATTTGATGTGGATCTTTTGCCATGATTTCCTTGTGCTCCGCGTAGATATCTTGGATTTTGTGTTGCCATTGTGCTTTGTGCATGAAAATGACCATCGATTTGCCATTTTTTCCCTTAAACTGGTGTGTAGCAACATACGGATAGAGAGCGGAGACCCATATTTTATCTGTGGTTGGCAGTAATCCAGAATTTGTCACGCTTTTCCATAAATTTCACTGTTTAGAGCTGAAAACCTGTATCCTGCAATTAACTAGCAAACACGGCTCAAGAGTACCTACCGATAAGCAATGTGATAAAAAATGGGCGGTATAAAAATGCAAAAATCTGATATGAACAAATACCCCCAAACTTATCATTTTCTCGTCCCGAGCAAAGCCAGTTTATTCACAAAAAAAAAAAATAATTCCTAACCTCACTTTCACAGGAAACGCGATTGCACTGAGCATGTGCAACAAGCCGTTAAACCTCTAGGTGTCCCTAGTAGGAGGAGTGTTGTTTTCTGAGGGTTTTCAGCGGATACTACCCACAAAATCCGGTCAAGCTAGTTTTGCAAAATAATTATGATTCAAACCCTAAGGTTTTGTTTTAAAAATAATAATTCTATTATCCTAAGTCTAGACTATCGAACCTTTATTTTTCACACCTCGCTTCTCATTTAACTTAAGATTTTATATGTCTTTACGTGCAGTGCAAATAGTGTCGTTAAGTTCCAGAAGGATCGATTAAAGTCATCATGTCACAAAATAAAGCCCAGATAAAAATTTTAAAAGGATCACATAAGTTTTATAAAGAGTTAAGCATTTTTCAAGTTTCGTTTTCCAGTAACGTTTCAATTTCAGAATTTCTATCTTCATTAACAGGAAACTAGGTCTTATTTTTCACTCCACCTTTTTCTTGTTTTCATTTCATACACACCTCTGTGAACGTGCAATAGTCTTTATCATAGAATAAAACCTCCATATCTCCGCTAGAAATGTTTTTTTATAAAAACCTGTCTTTTGTCAAGATTATTCTCACACAAAGAACCGTTAGGAATTTTAACTCGGAGAGAACACTTGCTTGACTTTGTTTTAATCTGGACTTTCTAGGCTTCTTAACGAGCTTTGGGCCAATGCACCCAAACCAGTTGGCTTTAGGGAATTAGGTGTAGAGACACCCCAGCGGACTTAATTGCTCAAGTTATCTAGGCCCAAAAACAAAAGACAATTTAGCGTGAAAATCATGATGATTCAATGTGAACGGAGATATAACCGGCAGTTCAATTATTTTTTTGAATAAAAGACGTGTTTAGTGGGTTGGGTGTGTAATGATTCCAATCAAGTTTCAGACGGGTTATTTTTCAGAATTAGTTCCAATTAAGGCATCAATAACATCCCTTCATATCCGCTTCACTTCATAAACTATTCTTGATATTACTTATTTCAGAACAAACCTATTTGATCCTCATAAAATAATTTATCCATTTAAAAGTTTTTCAGACATAATAGACTTGTCATCAAATTTTCAAAACTCACGACACGTGTAGCGTGATGTAAAGACGTATATCAGCTATAGTTAACTTCAAAGGAGAGCTATCTTTCAGGTTTTCAAAATCTAAAAATAAGATTTAGTTATTCTTATCTTATCAAACAAAACCGTTGAAATGTTGAATCTGAGTTCTCCCACTAGCTAACTTGACGAAAAAGTTTTTATGTTTTTAGAAAATTTTCTGATTTTTATGGATTTTAGTATGCAGATGCAAAATATACATATGAATGCGAAGGTCAGAAATGCGTACCGAGCATACCCCTAAACTTAAACTGGACAGTGTCCTCACTGTCATTGCATGAAGAAATCATTGAAGGGTCAAAATTGTCGGTTAGATATACACATTTTTTTTTATATTTATTTTTAAAAGAAAATTGTTAAAAATGGATAGGCACCGGACAAGAATATCCACATATATACACAAAATGGTATATACATACCCCCAAACTTATTTGAAACAGTGTCCACTGTTTTGGCTGGATAACCGAAGTTTGGTGGTAGGCAGAGGAAGATTATGCAGTGTAAACCGGCTCCTGTAAGACCAGGAGCTCCTCTGTTGGTTCGGTGCTAAGGTACGGTTTTAGTCTATGTCCGTTTACTTTGAAAAATGAACCGTCCTTTGGATTCTCCAAATCCACAGCACCATGCGGATACACATTACGCACAAAATAAGGCCCTTTCCAGCGAGATCTGAACTTACCTGGATGGAAATGTAGCCTGGTGTCGTAAAGCAGTACCTGTTGGCCAGGTGCGAAAGTTTTGCGCAAAAGGTGTTTATCGTGAAACACCTTCGTTCGGTTCTTAACGACAACCGCGTTTTCGTAAGCCTCATCCTGAAGCTCGCTCAATTCGTTCAACTGCAGCTTCTGATGGCTGCCCGCATCTTCGAGAGACAGATTCAACTCCTTTATCGTCCAAAATGCGCGATGCTCGATTTCCACAAGAAGGTGGCAAGCCTTTCCGTACACAAACCGATAGGGATACATGCCAAGATCAGTCTTATAAGCAGTTCGAAATGCCCAAAGGGCATCAGTGAGTTTTAACGACCGATCCTTACGGTTCTTGGAAACCGTCTTCTCCAGTATCTGCTTGATTTGCCGGTTTGAAACTTCGGCTTGCCCACAGGTTTGGGGGTGGTAGGGCGTAGATAGCTTATGATTAATGGAATATTTTCGCATCAAGGCCTCGAAAGTCTTATTGCAGAAATGAGTTTCATTGTCGCTAATGATCGCTCGGGGGTGCCCAAACCAGGAGAAAATGTTTTCCTTAAGAAATCTAACGACAACCTTGTTGTCGTTAGTCCGTCTGGGCACAGCCTCGACCCACTTAGAGACGTAATCAACAGCGAGAAGGATGTACAAGTTCCCAAAATAGCTAGGAAACGGCCCCATGAAATCGATCCCCCAAACATCGAAAATCTCCACAACCAAGATTGGTTGGAGCGGCATCTCATTTCTCCTGGATATCCGGCCCAAGTGTTGGCACCGGGAGCAAGTCTTGCAATAGTCATGAGCGTCTTTGAAGAGTTGTGGCCAGTAGAAACCACACTGCAAGATCTTCTCAGCTGTCTTTCTGGGGCCAAAATGCCCGCCACATGCTTGATCGTGGCAAAATGACAGCACACTCTTGAATTCATTGTCAGGGACACACCGACGAATAATCTGGTCGGGACAGTACTTGAACAGATAGGGTTCGTCCCAGTAAAAGTGTTTTACTTGGGATAAGAATCGACATCTGTCCTGACTTGACCATTCAGTCGGTAATAATCCTGTGGCCAAATAGTTTACAATATCTGCGAACCAGGGTTCGCAAGATAGTGTCAAGAGCTGTTCATCCGGAAAAACGTCGTTGATCGGAATTTGAAGCGACGGTGAAGAAGGAAGTCGTGAGAGATGGTCGGCGATTACATTTTCACATCCTCTTTTGTCCTTGATGACAAGGTCAAACTCTTGAAGCAAGAGGATCCAACGTATCAGCCGAGATTTTGCATCTTTCTTCGCAAAAAGATGGCACAGAGCAGAATGGTCCGTGCAGACGATGACTGGAGAGCCGATGAGGTAGGGCCTGAACTTTTCTAAAGCAAATACAACAGCCAAGAATTCCTTCTCAGTTGTTGTATAATTCAGTTGGGCGTCGTTCAGGGTTCGGCTAGCATAATAGATTACGTGCGGCATCTTGTTGATTTGTTGTCCAAGGACAGCACCGATGGCAAAGTCGGATGCATCACACATAATCTCAAATGGGTGCGTCCAGTCAGGAGAAGAAAGAACGGGAGCAGAAGTGAGTGAGATTTTTAATGACTCGAATGCAGTCATACAGCTCGAGTTGAAGTCGAACGTCGTGTCCTTGGCCAGCAAAAGAGTCAAGGGCCTAGCAATCTTACTAAAATACTTGATGAACCGTCTATAGAAACCGGCATGGCCAAGGAAGGCTCGGATATCTCTGACGCATCGGGGAGGAGGGAGATTGGAAATGACTTCAATCTTTGCTCTATGTACCTCAATGCCATTTCGCGAGATGATATGTCCTAAGACAATACCTTCGCTCACCATGAAGTGGCACTTCTCCCAATTCAAAGTGAGATTCTTGTCCTTACACCGGGTAAGGACAGCGTCGGGATGCAGCAAACACTCATCAAAGGAATCACCGAAAATGGAGAAATCGTCCATGAAGATCTCCAAGAATTTTTCCACCATGTCTGAGAAGATTCCCATCATACACCGCTGGAAGGTACCGGGCGCATTGCATAACCCAAAAGGCATGCGACGATATGCAAACGTGCCGAAAGGAAAAGTGAATGTGGTCTTGTCTTGGTCTTTTTCGGCGATGGGAATCTGATTATAGCCGGAGTAGCCATCAAGAAAGCAGTAGTACGCGTGTCCAGCCAATCGTTCAAGCATCTGGTCAATGAAAGGTAGCGGAAAGTGGTCCTTCCGCGTTGCGGCGTTGAGTTTTCTGTAATCGATGCATACTCGCCACCCAGTCTGGGTGCGAGTAGGGATTAACTCGTTCGCCTCGTTGGTTATGACCGTTATGCCTGATTTCTTGGGGACAACGTGAATGGGGCTAACCCACTGGCTATTAGAGATAGGGTAAATGATACCACTATCTAGACACTTTATGATCTCCTTTTTCACAGCCTCCTTCATGACTGGGTTGAGTCGCCTTTATGGATCCCTGGCTGGTTTGGCATCATCCATCATATGAATGTGATGTTCAACGATCAGGGGACTAATCCCCTTGATGTCTGCCATTGACCAGCTAAAAGCTTGCTTATTGCTGTGCAAGACCACAAGAAGGGCTTTCTCTTGCTCTGGAGCTAGAGAAGTCGAGATGATTACAGGAAGAGTCTTGTTCTCACCCAAATAAGCGTACTTAAGGTGAGACGGCAATGGCTTGAGTTCGAGCGTTGGAGGTGAAACGACTGAAGGCAAGATTGGTGAAAAGGTCTCGAACTCAAAGGATTCCAGCAGAGGTTCAAAACGAGTGTAAGCGACCGAGTTGGATGGTTCGGGTAACTCATCCGGAAATTCAAAGGATTCAAACTCGGGTGGTGAGTGGCTAAGATCATTCAAGAAACTGAAACACTCGTAGTCATTGTCGGGCGCAGAAACAGCAGCAGGTTCGAAGAGGAACGCACTAGTGGCGTTAAGGTTGTCGTGATCGAACAAAAACTCCTCGAATTCACTCTCCTCTAGGGTGATTTCCTGGATTGAGCAAACGTCTAGTATATGAGCATTAGGTTCGGAGGGCTGATTCCCTAACCTAAAAATGTTGAGTTCAATTGTCATGTTTCCAAAAGATAGGTTCATTGAACCATTTCGACAATTGATCACAGCATTTGAGGTTGCAAGGAATGGGCGACCGAGTATCACCGGAATTTGATTCCGGGGGTTAGCTACAGGCTGTGTGTCTAAAACAATGAAGTCAACGGGGAATATGAAGTCCCCAACCTTGATTAACACATCCTCTAGTTCACCCCTAGGATGGGTGATCGATCGGTCGGCCATTTGGAGAGTTCAGTGTATGGGTTTCAGCTCTCCTACACCTAATTGCTCATATACTGAGTACGGAAGCAGGTTAACACTGGCACCAAGATCTAAAAGTGCGCGGTTGATATTCTTATCCTTAATGGTAATAGAAATCGTAGGATAGCCAGAGTCCTTCCGTTTTTTAGGTAAAGATTGGGTAAGAGCATCACTCACAGCACTAGCCAAGAAAACTTTCTTGGGTACCTGAGATTTCCTCTTTTTCGTGCACAAGTCCTTTAAGATTTTCGCGTAGGACGGGACTTGTTGGACAACATCTAAAAGGGGAATGTTGATGTTAACCTGCTTAAACAACTCCAGAATCTTCTCCATTTGTGAATTTTGTTTATCGGACTTCAACCGGTTTGGAAATGGAACGTTTTTAAAATTGGTTGAGTCCAATGCTTGTGGAGGAGATTGTGGAGTTGGAACGGATCCCAGAGCTGGTGTTTTCGTGGAGTGAGAAATGGGTCCGTTTAGAGCAGAAGAAGAGGAAGAGCCTTTTGAAGAATGGAGAATAGGCTCAGAAGACGAAGGAGGAGAAGAAGAAGAAGAAGCGGCCGGGGTGTCATCGTCGATTCGTGTGCCAATGTTGTTTTGTAGCATCCTTCCAGATCTCAATGTAATCACGGCACTCACATTATGGTTCTGTTGTTCAAGAGCAACATGTACATTATGTGGGTGACCGGGATTTGGGAGTGGTTGAGATGGAAGCTTCCCCTTCTCTCGCTCGCTTAAGGCTGCATTCAGTTGTGCTATCTGGGCTTCGATGGTCTTGATGCTTTGCCCGTGTGCAGCAGTGTGTTGCACCAAAGACTGAATGGAAGACTGGATGTTGGCGGTGGATTGAGTTGATTGCTTTACAAACGCCTCCAGATTTCGTTCGAGCGAGGAAACCTTATCGTTGTTTGACGGAACAAAGTTGTTTTGGGGAAAAGAATTGTTGGGTGCAAAGTTGTTCGTCTGATTTTGAAAAGGTTGGGGTTGGAAGGGCTGCTGAAATTGATGTTGAGTTTGTTGTTGAGCTTGTTGTTGCGGCGGAGGGGGCCTCTGGAAATTGTTGCCTTGGAATTGATGCTGGTTCTGATTCCAGGCGAAGTTGGGGTGGTTCCTCCAACCGGGATTGTAGGTGGAAGAGTATGGATCGTTTCTTGGACTTTGCTGAAATGCAGCATTAACCTGATCCTGTCCTTGAGATGGTGGATTGTAAGGACACTCTTCGGTTAAGTGAGAAGGATCGGAATAACAAGCACAAATGGTACGAAGGGGAAGAACAGGGGCAGGAGCAGGAGATGAAAATTTTCTCTCTATAGCTTCAAGTTTTCTCGTTATTGCAGCCATTTTAGCTTTCATCGCAATAGAGACATCGAGTTGGTGAATGCCTACCCTAGACTGACCTGTAGAAGTGGAGGAAGAAGAAGAAGAAGAAGTTGGTCTGGTGCTCTCCCATTGAAGCGTTTGTTCCGCAAGGTCGTCGAAGAATTGCCACGCTTCCTCGTCAGATTTCGATAGGAAGTGGCCCTGACAAATGGTTTCCAACAACTGCTTGGTTGCTGGGTTCAGGCCCTTGTATAAGGTTTGGCAAAGTTGCCATTTCTCAATACCGTGGTGAGGGCACTGAACAAGAAGGTCTTTATACCGATCAAAGCACTTCCAAAACGGTTCAGTAGGAAGCTGGGAGAATTGGTTGATTTCGTTACGGATCCTCGCGGTTTTATGATTCGGATAGAATTTTTTGAGAAACGCTTTCACAAACTCGTCCTAACTGGTTATGGAGTGAGAAGCAGTGCTATACAGCCACTTTTCAGCAAGATCGCACAAAGTGAACGGAATAACCCGTAGCCGTATAGCATCGTCAGACTGCTGGGTAGTTTTCATCATGGCACAAACATTTTGGAACTTGTTGATGAAGATATAGGCATCTTCAGATTCAAGCCCATGAAATTTCGGAAGCATGTTAATGAAGTGGGGCTTAATTTCAAAATTATCCCCATTGGTTGGTGGAAGGGAAAGACAGGTGGGAAGTGCAGAGCGGGTGGGATAGAAACGATCCTGGAGCGCGATTCGCTGTGGCGTTACAACAGGCGGTGGTGGTGGGTTATTCGCATCCATAGGAGGTGGAATCAATCCCGGGGGAGTCAAAGGGATGTTTGGATTAAATCCTGACATCGCAGAAGAAGAGGTTGGTGATAGTGAAGGTGAGGATGTATGAACAGAATCCTGGTCAACGTCGGAGTTGGCCGGCAAAGGTAAAGGTGAAAGAAGCGTGGAAGGAGTTTCGACGTCTAAGTCGATCGCGTAGTCGGTAGCGACTAACGTAACGCGGACTAGGCGGGCACTAGTGTCCCGAGTCCAACCGGACATACACTAAACGAGTTTAGTGTAGTCAAAGCGGAGAAGGTGAGGGCAAGAAAACGTCAATGGAGAAATACGATGGGTGGTGGGTGAAAAAATGGGATTCTGGGTGACAAAAGGTAAGTTTTTATAGAAGTTTTTGGTTTTTGCGTTTTTTTTTCTTTTTTTAGAAAGAGCTTTACAGAAATATGTACAGACTCACGGCTTCAAACAATCACAGACAAAATATGTACAATCACACCTAGATTTAGGGTCACCTAGGTCAGCTAGACAGCTCCTAACTGTTCCAAAGGGCTAGAAATAGGACCTCAAACCGCCTCTTCTCCGCCAATTGCGGCCAGGTAAGTGCCAGGTAAATGGGAGGCTCCCCACTACGTAAGTAGTGGTCCTAATTAAGTAACCACTTGCCTTGGACACACTTGCCTAGACACCGCAAAGTCAGGATAGGATAAACGGCCGATGCCTACAACCAGTCCTCTGTCCTATTGAGCGCGACATCCTTAGGGCTGAGTCTAGTATTTTTTAATTAAATAATGGTCAATGCATATGCCTTTTGTGATTTCTGGGGTCCTGGGAAGGGTGATGAAATCCCCACCCAATCTGGATTGGTTTCAAGCCCCTTAAAGTCCGATTAAAATATGCAAAGCAGTAACAATCAACTGCAATCAATTTTTTTTATTTTTTTAAGCGCGGCGCAAAGAATCCTGCACAAAAATAATTTATTGGAAGGGGGAAGAGAGTTTGCGCAAAGAATGCTGCAGAAAACACAGTTCAGTGGAGTTCAGAGGAGTGGGGAAGGAGGCAGAAAGACTTACAGGGATTTTTGGGTTTTGAAGGTAACAAATGGCCGCGGTTCCGCGGCCAGAGAGCGCTTAGGCCGCGGTTCCGCGGCAAGAAAGAGGACTTGGGGCTTTAAATTTCTTGCATGTGCTGCCTTGACTGTACTCTTCTTGTCTGGAGCTCCTGAATCTTGATTTGCTCACTAGATCTGCTCCAGAATTTTACAGTAGACCGTTGGCTCCGTCTTGATCCTTCGCGGTGTAGCCGCGAGGTATGGGTCTAACTTCCCACGTCTTTAGCACTGAACTCGAACTTCTTTTTATCCTGCACACTTGCACAAAAACTAATCAAAAATAACAAGATGATTTTTTACAATGTATATTATTTTTTTTTGTTTTTTCGGTTATATTCACAAATTAACCCGAAATTACACAAAGAAATAAACTACCGTCTCCCCGGCAACGGCGCCATTTGATTGGTAGAGTTTTTGCGTGCTTAGTTAATTACCACAATCAAGTCGGTTTCGCTTATAGCTAGCCGGTTGAGTACGGGACGTTCGCAAGGAGATGGGAATCTTTTTCTATGTGCTTTAACGAGTTAAGTCCAAATGTCCAGGTTTGTTTGAGATTAACTATGTGCTAAAATGTTATATAAAGAGAGCTTGTTAGGGTTAGGATTAGGTTAGTTTAAGTTAGGAGTCGCTCATTTCTTTCGTTGCCACTCTTAATATCGGTGTTACGGTAATCGGCAACAACGGGGATTAGCACGACTAGGAAGGAACTTGCGAGTGTAAGCTAGGCTTTCCAACGCTTAAGTTCTTCCTTTTGGTGCTTGTCCGTCCGTTCTTGACTCTTAGCCTTAACCTCCGGTTAATTCAACCACAACCGGTCTCACTAAGGAATCACCGCTATCATGTAGGATAAGGTGCCGTAGGGAGCGGATTGTGGTTGAATTAACGGGAGTCCGAATTAAGATGTTGGGCAAGAAAAGAGTGAGAGGGATTTCCTTCTCTCAAACATTCCTTATCCTATCCTAACAAGTGAGAAAACTACTCACCCATTATAAGAAAAAGGAAAATAAAACAAAAGGAGGAAGATAGAAAGAAAGAGGTTAGAAGATTACAACTAGCTATTTGAGACCTCACCTTGGCAAGGATCAAGCTTAAGCATCATTGTTGTTAAGGATAAAGAAAAATAGAACAAGAAAGAAACAAACAACAAATAACAACAACTAGATTAGCAAATGAAAATTACAAGCAATTATAATTAACAAAAGAACAAGACAAGTATGATAAAGAAAAGAACTCTTTTATTCATCATTTCACTTATACAAGCTCACTACAAAGTTTTAATGGAGAAAAGATGACAAGAAGAAGAAGAAGAACAAAACATATCCTAGAATCTAACACAAGAATTGAGCACCCTCACTTGGCTCTGTTCTGGGTTATTTATAGGCAGGAAACTGAAACCCTAGGGCAACAATCAGACTCTGAATGATGTTACAAAAATGCCCCTAAAATTTGATCACCTGATGAGCCAACTTGGCCGCGGATCCGCGGCCAAGTCACCATGTTGGCCACGGATCCGCGGCCATATAGTGCAGTTGGCTCATCGTATTTTTTGTGCTTCTCTGTGTTGCTATTTACATCAGTGTGGTACACTTTGTTTCTCAGAAGCTCTCCACATTTCTTCCAGATTTGCAGCAGGTCAAAAGGTGATTTGATGTGGATCTTTTGCCATGATTTCCTTGAGCTCCGCGTAGATATCTTGGATTTTGTGTTTCCATTGTGCTTTGTGCATGAAAATGACCATCGATTTGCCATTTTGTCCCTTAAACTGGTGTGCAGCAACATACGGATGGAGAGCGGAGACCCGTATTTTATCTGTGGTTGGCAGTAATCCAGAATTTGTCACGCTTTTCCATGAATTTCACTTTTTAGAGCTGAGAACCCGTATCCTGCAATTAACTAGCAAACACGGCTCAAGAGTACCTACCGATAAGCAATGTGATAAAAAATGGGCGGTATAAAAATACAAAAATCTGATATGAACATATCCCATCAAATTATTCTTGAGATGGTCCATGACATGGGTTATGAAAGTTGCAAAATTATGTAACTATCTAGACCTGGACAGCTATTAGTGGTTGTTGATGATAAGATGATACAAGAGTTTAAGACTGTGATGCAAAAAACTCTGCAATTTACTTTTATTTGGAGAACTGTGTAGAACTTAAAAGGGAGAAAAGTTATGAGATAGGGTTATATGTGCCTGTCATAGAAGAGAAAATTCAAGATGAAAAAGTAAGGTAAATGAATATCTTTATACTAAAGTTTATAACTATTTTCTGTTTTGCCAAATTAATACTCAATTTATGGCATATAAGAATTCACTATTTTCTGTTATGTGTGTCAGAAATCTAGATACAGAAAAATATATAATATCTTTTAGGACTCAAAAGTTGAATCTATCAACCACAAAGGATGAATTGAAGAGTGAACAAATAAGATAAATGAATGTATCTGTACTAAAATTTATTAATTTTTTTAAAATAAAGTAGATCCTATTATGCAAGAGTGCATAAAATAATTTATATGAATTGACAGGATGCATGCAAGCTTGAAATTAAGAAGATTGCCTAAGTGTCACCAAACAGAAAAACCAAATTTTGTCACCTACAAGGTAAAGAAACATTTTAGTGATATAATATGCTATTTTTTTTTTATAAGTTTACACGATCAAGTATGTTTTTGTCTATAAACTACTTCTTAAGGAGTCAATAAAGTTTCAACCCAGAAGGTCACCTAGGAACCACAAACCTGCTCTATCACCAATGAAAACTGAAGTTCCAATAAAAATACTAAGCAAGTCAAAGATGTAGAATTTTTTGACAGTGAAGAGAGTTCAAGTGGCAGTGAAAAGAGTTCCAATGAAAATTCCAAGGGCAGTGAAAGGAAATCAAGTGCAGTGACAAAAGTTTCAAAGCAGATTCCAAGGGCAGTGAAAAGAATTCAAGTGGCAGTGATAAGAGTCTTGAAGGAGTAGGTATTGGAGTGTTTAGTCAGGAGAATGACAACAGAGAGGAATATTATGATAGAGATGAGCTGAGGTTTGCACATGAAGATGAAAAATGTGTTAAGTCTAACTTCAGGGAGTTTGATATGGATCAATACATAGGGAAAATTATGCTTGTTGTAGGAGATAAATTCCCCAATGCTGAGCATTTCAGAAAGACTTTACATAAAGAGGCTGTAGATATGGGTTACACAGTGAAGTATGTGAAGAATGAAAGTTGTAGAGTAACAGCAGTTTGCAGCAAGAAGGAATCTGAGAATTGTTTATGGAGGATACATATATCATGGGCCGCAGAAAAAGTTCATTTCAAATAAAGACCCTAAAGAACAAGCATATTTACCAAAGGTCATGGCAGAACAAGCATGCGAGTACTGAATGGATTGCTAAAGAATATGAAAAGCAGATAAGGGAAAATCCAAATTGGAATGTGAAAGCAACGCAGAGCACGATAAAGAGAGATTACTATTTGGAAGTTAAAGCTGGCCAGCTCTATAAAGCTAAAAGAGCTATGAAATGGTAATATGAAGGTAGCCAGAAGAAGCGGTATGCAAGAATTAGAGACTATACCAACATGATTCTATTGAAGAACCCAGGAACTTATGAGAGAATCGAATTGGATCACTTTTTGCTTGAATTTACACCTATCTTTAAAAGGACATATATTTCATTTGCTGCCCAGATCAAAAGTTTCAAAGCAGGATGAAGGCCATTCATTGGTCTAGATGGATGCCATCTCAATATCCAACGTAGTGTCTTTTTAAATTCTATAGGAAGGTAAAAATTTAATTTCATTGCAAACATAAACATGTTCCTTAAATATATAGAAATACCTAAAGAGATGTGCTTAATTTTGATAGGGATGCAAATAATGAGTTGTTTCCTATTGCATGGGCTGTAGTGGAGATTGAGACAAAAATTCTTGGAAATTTTTCTTGGAATGTATATCTGATTTTTTGGGATCACAAGAAGAGAACAGTTTTTTTTCATGTCAGACAGATAGAAGGTATGTTTTCATTGCACATGTAATATAGATAACAGACTAAATTTTCATGACATTTTATCTTCCTACAACTAACTATATATTCAAATATCATGCACCCGTTTAATAGCAAA
This sequence comes from Agapanthus africanus, assembly GCA_030015575.1. NCBI lineage: Eukaryota > Viridiplantae > Streptophyta > Magnoliopsida > Asparagales > Amaryllidaceae > Agapanthus > Agapanthus africanus. Next base: position 800,202,888 of record CM057340.1, read on the forward strand.
TCATCAATTCATGTTCTAAATGTCATGCACAAATTTGTTAAGTAAAGAAGTTGTTTCCTTCTTACTTCTTCCATTGATGTTATACTTATCAAATATTTTGCTATACATATCTAATCTTTGTTCAAAATCTTTTTCCTATCAAATTTGACCATTGACTTGCTAAATGGATCCTAACTAGCATGAGGGACTTAACAGTATTGTAAAGCACAGACAAATGAACACGATTCCACATTGACTCATCAATTCAGGGATTGGGTAGTCCCTGAATTGATGATTTGCTATTAAATGGGTGCATGATATTTGAATATATAGTTAGTAGTAGGAAGATCAAATGTCATGAAAATTTAGTTGGCCGGATCCCCGCAATCAATAAACCCCAGCCTACCTTAGGCAGGAGAAATCTGTAATGCGCCTGACAAGCACACGTGTATTCCCATATCAATGGGGTGACAAAAAACACCCTACAGATTCTGGCACGTCCGGTGGGATTTATATTTCCTTCCATATTTCGGGTTAAACGTTCATGCGAACTCAATCAACATATACATTGATTGCCTGTACTGAAATCATGCTTCTTTGTGCAGGTTAACAATTTCCAATTGCAATCTTCGGACGTAACAAAATGTCTCTAAGGATAAGCTCAGCTCTCGACACACCTCCCATCTCCTACACGATGAAGATAGACGCCAGGACGGTCCTCCCGGCCAGTCTCGGGCGACAATGTGAGGAGCCGCTGCTACCATTCGGCTCTATTATGTTCATGCCAGTTAGCGTCATCCTAGCTCCTCAAGCTCCAACAACAGACAAACAATTGGAAATGTAACAAAATACCTAGAAGCTTAGATATGTCAATGTGGAATCATGTTCATTTGTGGAGTTGTACTCCAATTGACTTTTGGGAGTTAAACTCCTTAAAAAAAGATGTATTATTATTGCCAATTTATTCTTATAGAGTTAAACTCCCAGAAACTTTGATTTATGGAGTTAAACTCCAAGAAATCTTTGTAAATGCTCAAGGGGACCCCTTTCTTCTCCCCTGAGCCTTGGATCTTTCCCAAAATGGGATTTCTGGAGATGGGTCTCCTTCCTCCTCTTTTGTTGGCCGGATCTTGGAGAACAAGAGGGGTGAGATTTTAAAGATCCATCCTTTTTAAGATCTGATGGAAGATCCGAGCTTCCTTTTATGGGTTTTGTGGTGGGAAATTATTTATTTTTAGAAGAGGAAGAGTTAAACTCTTGATTTAATTCAAAAAAAGAGAAGGTTTAGAACCTTGAGAAAGGAGAAGGAGGCACAAAAACCCTAGAGTTTTAGAGAATGAAAAAAGTTCTTTATTTTCATCATCATGTTGCCTTATATAGGCTTACACATTTACATATAGCCCCTTGGGCTTTACAAAATGACATTTTGCCCATCCCATGCCTCATGTGCTCATTTCTTTTGCACATGAGCCATGGACTTTACAAAAAATTGGCTTTATGCCCATTTTTCTTATATTCATGCATAAAAAATTACATCAAAATTATTTATTACATGATTTCGTTTTGGCATGGGGGAGTCGGTCGCGGGGCTCGACTTGGGTATGGGCCCACTTGTTCTGGGCTTGGGGTTGACTTTGACTTTGACTTGGTCAACCGGGGTGCAATTTTCGACCCCAACAGGGCATACACTATTATTCAGTCGTTTTGACGATTTCACAAGATGCGTACTACATATATGTTAAAGTCCAAATTATATCGTATTTGATTTTCGTAATGGATTTTGACATTTGTATTGTCATCATAACTCCGATGATTGTGTGATGATTGACGGAGTTTTGATTTGAGTTTTGCACTCGTTTTCATGCGCATGCATTGCGCTATGATACGTTTTATGTATTCGTGATTTTGGAGCCCCGACGACTTGATTGTCCTGTTGAAATGTTTTAGTATTTGGAGAGTTTAAAGTTAAATTTGGGGACCGAGTTTATTTATGGGGGGAAGATTGTAACATTTCAGAAAAATAAAATATTATTTTTGGAATTTAAATAATTAAAATATTAAATTTCATGAATATTATAAAAATTTTGAAATTGGTTTTAATGAAGTAGTATGATTATATACGTATAAATTGGGAAATAATTGGAAAATAGATATAAATTATTGATTTTGAAAGGAATCATGTGATTTGGGAATTTTACAAATTATTATACAATTAATTGTATACAAATTAATGCTAAAACTTGATTAATTTTCACTAATTATGCATTAATCTTGTTATATACATAGCATGCAACATATCATGTTTGCAACACTTGTTACATATTTTGAACCACGACTTCATTTACATTCATATGGTTTTGTATTGTTTTTTTTTAAAAGAAAAGGGAAAATGAAAGAAAAGAAAGAGAAGATATTTTGGTGTGGGGGACACATAGGTATGGGCAGAGAGGGGGGGGGGAGAGAGAGAGGTTATTTTGCCTCCTTCACCCTCTTCATTCTTCATCTCACATTTTCCTCTCCTCCTTCTTCTCCCCATTCTCCACCTCCTCTACCTCATACAAACACCTTAAAACTTAGCCAAAACCTTATACCCTCATCACAAAAAACGATCTTTAGCTCACTATAAGCATGATGGTAGGAGCAAGTCAAGATTTTGAGCACTTTGGGCAACTCAAGAATATTCTTGAGTTGCCAAATGAGCTAAATCCTATATCTTTAGTTAAGTTTTTAGATTTTCTAATATCCTAGTGTAGTTTAGAATTAAACTAATGAGATTTAGTGAAGTTAGAATTTTCCAAGATGAGTTTAGGGGATAATTGGAGTTGTGAAAGTGTAATTGAGGTGTAGTGAGTGTCTTTCAAGACCTTAGTGATATTTATTGGTCTGGACCCAAGACTTGAAACCATACACGAACTTAGAATTTCCTGATGTCGGTTTCTTTGATTTTTTACGATTATATGGAATCTGGAGCAACTTGAGATAATTGTATGAAAAACAAACAACTACTTTGACCTAGTTAGACCACCATAGGACCACTGCAGAAGAACGAGACACCAATTCCTAGATATGGCCGGCGACACCGGGTACTGTAGCATATCTCGCCGGGTCGGTTTTGAAGTTTGGTGTTGGGTTTTGGCCTGTAGCTCATACTCCTCATAACCTAGCCCCTGTATTGTTAGTTTTGTTCCTATCTATCTGTATAAAAATCTGGGAGCATATTGTGTGGGTTTTGACAATGTTTTTCGATATTTGAAACTTGGATTTTGAATTTCTTGCTGTAACTTGGTCGTTCGACGTTCGCACGTTGACGTCAGAGAGTATTTTGTAGTTTTAGCGCGCGTTGACCATAGGTTCTAACCTATGTGCGCTTCGCGTGTCGTGTCGGTTTTCGAATATGATTTTGATGCGATACGATGTGTTTTGAACTGTAGGTACCTTCACGAGGACTTTGGGACGGCAAGGGAGAGCAGGGCGTCATCGAATTCGTCAAGCGAGGATCGAAGGTGAGTAAATGTATATCTACGGGGGGAAGTCGGGTGGATGGCGTATAGCACTCCCGCAACCGTAGAATAGGATATCTTTATATACTTCATATATATATGTTAATGCGAGTTATGGATACACATCAATAGGGTTCTAGGAGACCGTAGGATTAGATTAAGCGTACTTGTAGGAAGGTTTATCTTTAGTCTATTTTCCTTAGACGTGAGCCGTTAGTTTTATATCGTCGCGCACACACACACGCACACTTGGGTTGATATGTGTGTATATGTATACACACACACACACACATATATATGGATATGTTGATATATTTATATATATTATACATATACGTGTAAGATGAGGATATGATATGCGATATGGTTTTGAGTCGATACGATCGAACAAGATGTCAAGAGATATTGGCATATAATTGAGAGGAGACATCGTTTATGATGCGATATATAAATGGATCGTTGGGCAAAATATATACATAACATGCGATAACATGTGATCTGATAATATAATAGATTGTACGAGACTTTAGATCCATACCCTGATTATGATATTGTACGACGAATGATACCGTACAAACTATATGATTTATATATGATATTTGACCCGTACCTTCGATTTTGAGGATGCCGTACGACGGACTATACCGTACGAGATATATATATGATGATTGATCCGCACTCTTAACTCGAGAATGCCGCATGATAGATATTACCGTACGTGATGCTATGAGGCTGGATTGCCGACTACTAGATATATCGACTCGGATATGCTTTCGATTCCTATTTACTTTCGACCCGTTTCTTTGTTTAGTCTTTAGTTGCTTACATAGATGTTAGTTTAGGCTCGAGTCATACCTATTTTCAAAACTATGAATCATAGGCATTTTCAAAGGATAAACCGAGGGACGCTACGGATTTTCAAAAGACATCTCTTTTCTCATAACACTGTAGTCCCTACTTTTCTAAAAACAACGATTCGTGCTTTTTAAACACGATAAACGGTATGGCTCGTATATAGATTTATATAGCTTATTGTTGCTTTTACTGTTTACTTTATGTTATGATCTCGTCTGTTAGGACACCTGCACAATTACCGATGATGCGTATGTTGCACGTCCCTTATCTTGCCGGCTCACACACATCTGCATCGGTAATTGCCATGTCACGTACATTGTAGTAACCGCTATTCCATTGTATACACTGATAATTGTAGCTAAGTAGTAATGTTTTGCATTCATGATATCATATGCTAGTTTAGACTTTGCATTTCTTACTTAGATGCCGCATGCATTTGTATACTTACATTCCGGTTATGTAATGCAGTTGGGCTCTATGCCGATTTTCATTGTTCATTATTTACTCATGATTATGAGATTCTGATTTTCATAAGATTTCTAGATTTGGGAAACCGCATGTGAAACTAAAAACTTATGCTCCTTTTAAAAGAAAAATACGGTTTTCCCTTGATATGATGTGTGGCGTCCACCATGAGATTTCTCGGTTCTGGAGGATATATGATATATGATTACTCTCTACGAGGAGCGAGGGCGATACCGTCTGCGGGTACATGGTGGACCTGGTGCGGTATCCCGGAGCAAGATTGACGTTGTCACGACCCGTAATTTAGCACGTGATCGGCACTTAAATCACGCAACGTCTAAAGGCATAACGTAATTGAAGTAAGCCGAAGCCCAGAAAATCTAAACCTTTTTGCGGAAAATAATGGGGGTGCAGTTTGAAATAAAGGTATAATAAAATAAAGTTTATCTATAAATGCATAATTAATGATATAAGAAAATGCAAGTAGATTGTACTAAAGTTGAGAATATTTTTTTCGTCTTTAAAATTTTGGTCAGCACCTCCCTTGTATATTTTGAATCGAAACCACATATATACACCAATATAAAATGCATCCCCAAGTTGGTGCTAGCTCTTCGCCAAATGGCGGAATCACAACCATGCAAGCAATGTATACGACGGCCAACGGCGAAGATCAACCCAGAAAGAATAATATGAATAAAGCAAGACATTAAATCCATACATAGTGAACATATACCCATCGCTCTAAATCTCGCAACCACCAGTCCGTCTATGTCCACTAAATATACAAAGTCTAGTTTCTGATTGATGGAGTTTATCTAGATACAATAGGAAATAACAAATATATGAGTGGGCATGTAACGTTTCAAAATAATAAAATATTATTTTTGGGAATTTTTATAATTGAATATTATTTTAATGAATATTTTAATATTCCGGTATAATTAAATACAAATAAATGGGGAAAAATTATGGAAAATTCTAAAATAGGGTATTTTATGGAATTATGCCATTTTAAAGTTTTTATGATTAGTTATATGCTAATTTAGTGCTAATCGCGATTAAAAATCGCTAATCGGGTTTTTAGCATTTTTGTGCAAAAATGTGCACATATCATTTTCCACACTTGTTACACTTGTTACATGTCTTGGGTGCATAGTTGCTTAGGGTTCACCATGGTGGGAGAAGAAAGGAAAAGAAAAGAAAAGAAAAGTAAGTATGATGATGAGAGAGAAAGACAAGGTCAAATCTCTTTTGACCCATGCCCCCCATCATTTCCCTTCTCATTTTCTCTTCCCTCTTCAACATAAGCTGCTGCTGCTCTTGCTCCCTCTTCTTCCTCCTCCCTCTTCAACCTAGATCCACCATGAATACAACCCCAAAATCCTATTCCCATTTCACAAAACTTGTTCCCGAGCTCACTAGCTACACATTGAACCTAGCAAGAATGGATTTGGAGGACCTTGAGCAACTCAAGAATTTTCTTGAGTTGCCAAATGAGATAAATTCTGCACCTATTAGAGTAGTATTTCATTTCTTGTTCATCAATTCTAGTTTCATGTCGATATGGTGTCGTTTTGTGGACTTTGGAGAATTCTAGTTAGGGTTTAGGGTTAGACCTAAAATCAAAAGTGAAATTGAGGCTTGTGGTGACCCTAGAACCCCTGGTGTGATGATAGATTAGACCAAACCTGAAGCTAAAACATAGAATACGGATTTATGAGACGATGTCGGGGAAAAACTGTGAATCTGTGATCGTATTTCGGAATCTGCTATCACCCCAAGACCCCTAAAATAAAATTGAGTTGACAGTGAGATGTGCAGGCACCCTGGAACCACCACACCAAACCCTAGCCCCCAACTCCTATTCCCGGCCACAGATAAATCCCATCTGGCCGCAAATTGCGGCCAGAGCAGGGGGGTTTGGCCTCGTTTTTGGTGCATGGCCCTATTTCCAGTAGTCTTGACCCATAGCATGTGCAATTTTGTCTGATTCCATCTAGGGTAAAATCTGGATTGATTTTCCTATGTTGGCGCATGGTTTACGACTTGTTTTAGCATGGATTTTGGTATTTGGTGATTCGTTTCTTTCGGGTGGCGTTTGGACGTCAACGACAAGTGGATATTGATCGTGTTTGCATGCGAGACGATAGGTTTTTACCTATGCAAGTAGCGAGTGCTGTTTTTGTTTTCCGATGTGATTTTCATGTGCTTTAGCGTTTGTGATATACTTGTAGGTACCCTACGTGAGGTTGAGGCGAAGAAGATGAAAATGGCGACATCGGCATCGGCACACGAGAAGCAAGGTGAGTAGATTATATCTATGGGGGAAGTCGGGTGGATGGCATATAGCACCCCCGCAGTCCGTGGTGATGTATACGAATACGTATACACACATATATTTATTATGTTTATTATGTGTTGTTTAAGATTATTGATGATAAGGATGTATTGGTTTAGTATAGTGCGAAACCCTAGAGTAGGGGTTGCACACCCATACATACACGTACACATATACTTGCATACATTCTTTCTTTTATCTGTGCGCATATGGAGGTGTGTATATCTACACATGGGTATGGGACTATGTGTTCATATACGGGATTTGAGGATGATACGTGGGATTGAGATGAGTCGATGAGGTTTGATTGAGGCCGTGAGATTTGGCGATATGACAGAGTTCGTATTTGAGATGCGACATGATGGTTTTAGCGGGCCTTTGGGCATGTGTTTTACCTCGCATTCATATTTATATAGATGGTATCGATGGTACTAGACTTAGGGTGGTACCCTAGATTATGTGATATGATGGTAGTGATACCTGATATGTGATGTGATAATATGATATTGACCCGTACCCAGCTATTGGGATGGCGTACGACGATTTACCGTATGAGCTTTATATTGATGTTAGATCCGCACTCATGACTCGAGAATGTTATATGATATACCGTATCGTACGTGATACTATTGAGGCGAGATCACCGACTATTGTATATATATATATATATATATGTATATCGAGTCAGATTTAGGTGGTTTCCATACCCCTCCCGATTGACTTGATAGTTGGGTCCGTAGTTCGCAAAGTAGGCGTTAGACTAGACCCGAATCATACCTATTTCAAAACTAACGAATCGGGGATATTTTAAAGATAGGCAAAAGGGATTCTACGGATATTTTCAAACGATGCATTTTTCCTTAAAACACGTAGCCCTTATTTTACCAAAACCCCCGATTCGTCTTATTTAAAAAGGCAAGGCTGCATGATATATTTATTGTGGTAGCTTCCTTACTGTTGCGTTGATTATTCAATTCCGTATATTTATGATATTTGCATTGCTTGTGTTTATTGATGTGCTTACATTTCTTTTACATGTCGCATACATCATGCTTTCTGATTATACGCATTGAGAGTTGATGTTTCCATGATATTTCTGGATTTGGGAACCGTGGGTATTTCAAAAGAGAATATGTAATTGCTTTAAAAACCCGGTTACCCTTGATATGATATTTCAGTGCGTCCACCATGTGTTTTTTCGGTGCTGAGAGCGACATGTGAAACCCGATTCGAGGAGTGGACGAGGCCGATTGCGAGTACATGGTGTGCCCGATATGGTTCCCCTCGACAAGATGATCGAAGGACTTTGCCGATTGAGCCTGGAGGTGCCGGTGATTGGTTGGACCTGGCGGTCATCCGGAGGATACCGACCAAAGTCGATAGATGGATATGGGCGTACTGCTGGGGCCGAGGGCCGATTCCGCAGATGGAGCCCGATATATGAGAATTTACGTGCCGATGCTGGGCAAAGTTTTCATGATGTTTTCGAGTGTCGATACTGGACACTCCGGTTCCATGATTTTGACGTGTCGCGAGGGACACAGGTGGTTTATATCCTCATATTTCCATGCATATGCTGATGATAGTTACATGCATGATGGTTATTGTCATTGGGTGACGAGTGGATGGGATCCACGTACATGCAGATTGATTACATTGATCATACCTCATATTTATGATATGTTATTACCTGAGGCACTGGCACGGGCACTTGGCACTACACTCATGTATAGAGATTACATTGCCAGTTTAGCATGCTGCAGACTTATTCATATTGAGGTTTATATATATCTGATTGTATTGACCTAGGATGGGTCATACATTCGATCTCTGCTTGTAGATATTTTCTATTCACGAGTTGGAAACTCACCCCCGTTGTGCCACAGTTCTTGCAGGTTTTTGCCGTAGAGATTCCATAGCGGCTTTTCTGGCACACTGCTTCCATACGGGTGACTTGCTTTGGTAGATGGGTTCTTTTGTATCAGAACCGCCATTGTACATGTATTATTCATTGTATCTAGAAATTCCATCAATCAAAACTTGTATATTATTTCAGAATTAGACACAGTGATGTATTATTTCAACCTTAGAGTCGCGCTTGTAGTATTATGGTTTTCTGGCTGTTTTGAGTTTCTTTTTGGGTTTTGATCCTCGCCCTTTGGCGTTGTATATTATTATTGCTTGCGTGGTTGTGACCGTCGATTGACGAAGAGCTAGCTTCCGCTTGGGGATGCCTTTTATCATTTCATATATATTATTCTTGTTTTACCCCGTTCGGGGCCAGTTTTTACAAAAGAAACTCTGCCGAAATTTTCAGAAAAGACTACACATTTTTGAAATGCATTTTCGGCTTAGTTATTTGAAAACTTTGATTTCAAACATGCTTTCTTTACTTATTAAAAACCAGTTCCTTTATTTATTCCTTAAATGGTTTTAGATTTCTGGGCTTTTGGCTTACTTGGATCAGATGGAGTCCTATAGACTTCATAGGATTCAAGGGCCAGTCATGGGCTCTTTCAGGTCGTGACAGGGCACGATCCAATGTGTCCCACCTATCATAGCAAAACACCCGAATGCAAGCTGTGTGCCAGAGATACCTCTACTGATCCTAATCGGTCAAACCTGCAAGAATGTGGCACAACATGGGTGAGTTGCCAACTCGTGAGTAGAAAACATCAGCAGGTAGAAATCGAATAAAACAACGATTTCCTAGGTCACTATATCAAGAAGGTAATAGTATGATATCTAGGGTGACCATGTATGCATATATGTCAACAATATAATCAATGCCAATAACATATACAAATAAACATCTGAATCATATGCCTATATGATGGTGGATATCATCCACGTGTCCACCAATGAAACAATCAACATCATGGAACCAGAGTGTTCAATATCGACACTCGCAACATCATGAAAGCATATGCATATATGTATGAGGATATCAACCAACATGTGTCCATCAATGACACATTAAAATCATGGAACCTGAATGCCCAACACCGACACTCGAAACATCATGAAACCCGTGTCCAATATCGAGACGTAAATCTTCATATCTCGGGCTCCGTCAGTCCGGATCGGCCCATGGGCTTCATTAGTCCAGATCGGCCCATATCCATCTCACGACTCCGGTCGGTATCCTCCGGATAACCGCTGGGTCTAAACTATCACCGGTAGGTAGTAGTACCTCTGCCAAGCTCATCGTCTACTGCACAACATATCTTTCTTGCCCCGGGGTACCATACCGGGTTCACCATGTACCGGCAAACGGATCGTCCATCTCCTCGAATCGGGTTTCTAAAACCAATCTCAGAACCGAGAAAACTCATGGTGGACGCCTAGAAATATCATATCAAGAGAAACCGGTTTTTTAAAACAATACATAATTTCCTTTGAAATATAACCACGGTTCTCAAATCTAGAATCTCATAAAAACAACATCTCAATGCGTATAATCATAAAGCATGATGTATGCAAACATAGAACAGAAATGTGAGCATTACATAGCGAACATATACCCATCGCTCTAAGTCTCGCAACCACAAGTCCGTCTATGTCCACTAAATATACAAAGTCTAGTTTCTGATTGATGGGGTTTATCTAGATACAATAAGAAATAACAAATACAAGAGTGGGCACGATCCAATGTGTCCCACCTATCATAGAAAAACACCCGAATGCAAGCTATGTGCCAGAGATACCTCTACTGATCCTAATCGGTCAAACCTGCAAGAACTGTGGTACAACATGGGTGAGTTGCCAACTCGTGAGTAAAAAACATCAGCAGGTAGAAATCGAATAAAACAACGATTTCCTAGGTCACTATATCAAGAAGGTAATACTGTGATATCTAGGGTGACCATGTATGCATATATGTCAACAATATAATCAATGCCAATGACATATACAAATAAACATCTGAATCATATGCCTATATGATAGTGGATATCATCCACGTGTCCACCAATGACACAATCAACATCATGGAACCTGAGTGTTCAATATCGACACTCGCAACATCATGAAAGCATATGTATATATGTATGAGGATATCAACGAACATGTGTCCATCAATGATACATCAAAATCATGGAACCTGAGTGCCTAACACCGACACTCGAAACATCATGAAACCCGTGTCCAGTATCGAGACGTAAATCTTCATATCTCAGGCTCCATCAGTCCGGACCGGCCCATGGGCTTCATCAGTCCGGATCGGCCCATATCCATCTCACGACTCCGGTCGGTATCCTCCGGATAACTGCCGGGTCCAAACTATCACCGGTAGGTAGTAGTCCCTCTGCTAGGCTCATCGTCTACTGCACAACATATCTTTCTTTCCCCGGGGTACCATACCGGGTCCACCATGTACCCGCAAACGGATCGTCCATCTCCTCGAATCGGGTTTCTAAAACCAATCTCAGAACCGAGAAAACTCATGGTGGACGCCTCGAAATATCATATCAAGAGAAACCGGGTTTTTAAAACAATACATAATTTCCTTTGAAATATAACCACGGTTCTCAAATCCAGTATCTCATAAAAACAGCATCTCAATGCGTATAATCATAAAGCATGATGTATGCAAACATAGAATAGAAATGTGAGCATTTCAGTATATCATGCAACATAGAATAGTGATGTGAGCATATCAGTATATCATGCAACATAGAATAGTGATGTGAGCATATCAGTATATCATGCCAACGAGTCATGTGATAATACTGAACGATTAAGAGTAATAGCATGATATAGAAATTTTACTGTGTAAGTGACATAGCAATTACCGATGATGAAAGTGTGTGTCACGCCCCGCTTCCCAGTATACGGGCAGATGACGCAACGAGACCGCTACGTATTTACTCTGAAGTAAACACGCTGAGCGTATCTAAGCAATATAAATAAAATGCACAAGAGACAGAGACAAAAGATATAATTGAACAGCAACTTTATTTATTAACATTCTTTTTATAATACATCTGAAAAGGAAATACATGGAATGAAAAGCAATGCCTAAACAGAGGCATAACAGAAATGGAAAGTACTGAAATGAAATGTACAAGTAACTAGAGCTCCAGGTCGAAAGCTAGCTGGTCCAAATCTTCGCTGGTGGGCTCGATCTCCAGTGAGTCCGAAACACCTGACGACATTCCAAAGAAGATGAAAAAGAATATCGTCAGCGAACAAATCGCTCGGTAAGTCCCGTAAATATACAAGAATGGAAAAGACAGAATAAAGAGTATATTGTTATAATGTTGTATTAATGTTAACGCTGTTGTTTATAGCTTGGTACAGAAGAATGCCAGTGTATACGAGAGGAGTTCCACTATTCCGGAGACTAAGGTATACGGAGCATAAGGAACCGTTCAGCCACGGTACAACATCAATTGAATTTAGGTTAGGTGTATTATGGTTACAGTCTCGTGTCACTTCTAACACCTTCCGTACCGATCTACCCCTTATAAACCCCACGATGTCTTGATTGTATTGATGTATTGTTTAAATTGTATATTGTATATAGATGTATGACTTGCTGAAACCATGATATCAGTAAATGGATGTAACTGGAGAATCGTGTAGATGGATGTATATCCATGGTTCGGTTCGGTCAATATAGATTGAATAGATTGAATATATGGATTCATGGATTCATGTTGAATTGTAGTTTGTACTTGAATCATATTCAATTCAGATTAATTATATCGAGACTCAGTCTGAGTCAGACAATTAGAAAAGAAATTGAATCCTGAATTATGTTTTGGTGCTATCGGTAACTGCTGCACATGGACGGCAGGATTTGTGTCTTTTTCAAAGACAATTACCGTGTTGATAACACCGTTTGTTAAGTTGTCTACTTTAAATAGGCAAGCACCCATATCTCCGGCTCCCTGAGGCTCAGGAGACCGGTCCCGCTTAAACCTATGTTTACTAGGGTCTTTATTGTAAATTAGTATAACTTGATGGGGGTTTATGTAAAAATAATTTTGTATAATTTTCAAAATACACCTCACGTATTTTATTATCGTCTTTAGAGTTTTCATGTATGCATATTTTATCAATGTGACATTTCTAGTGAATAAAACCTAATTTCATAATATATGGTATTTATTTGTAATATTGGAGTTGTATGGTATTTTCTTGTAAATGGGACGTTTTTCTTGAATTTTGGAAATGTGGAATATTATAACTATTAAAAATAGATATTTTGATATTAATTACATGTATATTTAATTATTAAAAATATAAGTTTTATTTATAATAGAAATCATATTTTCTAAAGAAAATTGTATTTTAAATCTTTCGAGACCGTATGCTCCTTACGGAGGTCTGTATCTCATTCTATTAGGCCCGAGGATGTGGGATAATCCGCACAATCCCAAACGGGTTCCCCGAAATGGGCTGTAGAGGCGCATTTGCAAAGATTTGTTAAAATACACTTCTTGTAGAAAAAGCATTTAATAGTTGATGGTAGTTATATGTAAAGTCGTATTTTTCCCAAATCTATGTTCCCGAATTTCCATCGTGCTATATTATATATGAGTGTTGTGAGGAGGTAGGTCATTACCTCGTGAGTTTTCTAAGGTAATACGGTTTACAAAGTTCAAGTATGTCGAAATGAAAAATGAAGGTATTTTAATGTAAACACGGAATAAAACTTGCTACGATTATTATTTGATATCAAACTTGTTCTATTATCTTTGTTAATATTTAATGGTCATGACATAAGAGTTTAGTATTATTGTGTTTAAGCAAAATAGAACTTTTTAAGGAAAACATATCGGAAGTCGGATTAACTCCGCTTCCGTCGGGTTTTAGTTTTGAATATTTTTAGAATAGAGAAAAGAAGAAGAATTAGAGACTTACAGGTTGATTAGCTAGAGAAGAGAAAGGGAAAGAGATGGGAGTTGTCGGTGCGTCATTTTGTCGTCGGAAACTTCTCGGATCGTCGTCGGAAGTTCGTCGGAGCTTCGCCCTTTGCTAACTCCACTTGCACACAAAAAGTCTTGGGAATTTTCTTAAGAGTTTGGGCAGGGATTTGGGAGTGAGGAGGGGTGATTTTAGGTGTGGTATTTATAGGAAAAATTAGGGTTTAGGGTAATGAAGGGGTGTATTAAAATTTTGTATTAAAATAGATTAAATGTGTGTTTTAATTTGCTCTATAAATGTGCAGGGAATTTAAATAATACAGGGGTTATGAGGGGAGTTCAAATGTCGCAACACGTAAAGAAAATTAGGGTTTCGACTGAGTCGGACCGGCGGCGCCGGCCGAGTCGGGCGAGTCACCGGCCCGAGTTGGGCCGCGTCTCCTAGCTACGTGTCCCCGTTACTTGGTCTTGACTCGTGAACCCTTTTGTTTATTCTGTAACTTACCCTATTATGTATAGTGCACGTATAGACTCTTGGGCTTCTAAAATATTAAAAGAATTTTAAATAAAAAATATGTGTGGCTGATGGGATTTGAACTATGGTGCTTTGGTTCAGCAGTGCAAGAACTTACCAATGAGCTACAAGCTCCTTCTTACTGTTCAAAAGTAAATCGAATACTTATAGTACTAACAGGAAATGTAAATACCCCAAGTATACATTAACTTTTAATCAAATTTATGTACATAAGCATTGGAGTTGTTACAGTCTACCCTCCTTACAAAAATTTCGTCCTCGAAATTTATAATTTATTTTAAGGACTAGTTTACAAATAAGTGGGGATATCTTGCATGCATCTCATCTTCCCTTTCCCACATCGATTCTCCTGGAGTGTCTTTTCTCCACATCACTCGAACCAAGTTGACTTCCTTGTTTCGAAGTGACTTCACTTTCCTGTCCAGGATCTTCACAGGTTGTTGCTCACAAGATAAGTCGGGCCGTACAGTGAGCTCGGAATGATCGAGAATATGGATGAGGTCACTAACATACCTTCTGAGTTGGGATATGTAGAACACATTGTGCACTCCTTCCAATGAAGGTGGAAGTGCCAAGCGATAAGCCACTTCACCGACTCGTTCGAGTATGTCGAACGGTCCAATGTACCTTGGACTAGGCTTACCCCATCTTCCAAATCGAATCACTCCACGGTCTGGAGATATCTTCAGAAATACATGATATCCTGGCTGGAACCCCAAGTGATGGTGCTTTGCATCAGCCCAGTGCTTCTGTCGATCTTGGGCTATGCGCATTCTTTCCCTAATAGTACGAACCACATCAATAGTTGCTACTATCATCTTAGGTCCAAGAAGTTTCTTATCACCGATGTCATCCCAACTTAATGGCGATCGACACTTCCTTCCATAAAGTGCTGCAAAAGGTGTCATTCCGATACTTGCTTGGTAGCTGTTGTTGTATGAAAACGCCACAAGATGTAGGTGATCTTCCCACGATCCTCCGAAGTCTAACAAACACGCTCTGAGCATATCTTCCAAGATCTGAATAGTTCGCTCATACTGACCATCTGTTTATGGATGATAAGCTGTGCTGAAGTTCAGACTTGTTCCCAAGCTCGCTTTCAGCCTTTTCTAAAATTGTGATCGAAATCTTGTGTCACGATTGGAGACAATGCAGAATGGTACTCCATGAACTCTCACAATTTCCTCCACGTACTTCTTTGCTAATGTCTCGGTAGATTGGCCAACCCGAAATGGGATTGTTTACCCCAATCAGAGCAAAGCTCTGTTCAAATTCCAAGGCGGGAGATGAAGCAACGCTTCTGTTTCCCCCAATCAGAGCAAAGCTCTGCTTTGAAATTAAAGTTAAAATTAAAGAAGCAACGTTTCAGCTGACTTGCGCTATGCGCTGCGCGACACGTGTCAGCGCAGTTGCGCTCGCGCAGTTGCGCTGCGCTCTGCGCTGCACGACACGTGTCAGCGCAGTTGCGCTGTGCTCTGCGCTGCGTGACACGTGTCAAGCGCAGGTGCGCTTGCGCCAAACAGAAAAATTCTGAAAGATCTTTCTGATCTTGTTAAAACAAGAAGACTGTCTTCTGTAAAACAGAAGCCCTTGGATTAAAGATCTAATGGTGGGGAAAAATCCCCAAATCACTCAGAAAAAGATCTCTCTAACCAATTTAAAAAACTAATTGGCACTATAAAAGGGCCCCTAGACCCCAAGTCTAAAAGGGATCAACATAGAGAGAAAAACAGAGAATTCCTCTAAAGAATTCTGAGAAGAGATCAAAGAAAGAAAAGGTAAAAACCTTTAAATAAAAGAAGAATTTCTTCTAAAAAGATCTTTGATCTAAGAACAAGATCAAAGATCTTCAATAAAAAATATAATAATAACAAAGGCATTGCCTTTTTATGAACCATTGGTTCTGGAATCTTAAAGATTCTTTTCTTGAATCCAAAATTGGATCAAGATAATTAAAACAGTGCCTTGCACTTGCAAATCTGCACTGTTGTGCTCTCTGAATTGGTGCAAGCCACCAGAGAGCGCCACGTGTCAGCACCATAACAACTTGCGCTATGTGCTTTTAAGATAGAGCATTGCTCTATGAAATTGGCGCAACTCACCAGAGCGCGCCACGTGTCAGCAGCGCAACAGCGCAGCGCACTGCGCTTGCGCTCACCCGAGCGTGGCACGTGTCACCTCCACATGCACTTGCGCTCAATAATTGGCGCAAAGCGCCTGACAGGCCACATGGCCACTGTCAGTTTGATTAACGCACTGCATTATTTACAGAAGGGCCAAGTCCAATTAAAAAAGGCCTAACAGGCCTAATAAAATGCAATGCATTATTTTAAAAAAGGGCAGAGCCCAAACAAAAACAGATGCTGTGCATCATTTAAAAGGGACAGAGCTCAAATCAAAAAGGCCTAGCAGGCCAAAAGAAAATGCAGTGCATTATTAAACAGGGGCAAAGCCCTAGCACAGGCCTAATAGGCCAAAGATAAAAACGTTGAATATTCTCAACTGGACTTAGCCCAATCATGGCCGTAAGTCCTCAAATTAAATTGACTGAGAAAGACTGCTCTCTTAAATCAATTTACATCCGGTTCAAAGGTACATCTCTAAACTCCTCTGACACCTGTCGTTGTAATCCTTCAACGACGTCAGAGAGATGACGGGTCCCGACAACCACACATCCATATGGACTTATGCGTCCTTAAACTAATGGACTAATGCGTCCTCAAACACACCCATACGGACTGTGGGCTCTGAACTCCTCTGATACCTGTCGTTGTAATCCTTCAACGTCGTCAGAGAGGTGACGGGTCCCGACGGCCATATATTAAATGGACCACTACGTCCCTAAACTGGAACAATAGAGCCCCCTAAATGCTCTTCCCGTTAAGTTGATCTTAGTCTCAAATCGGACTAACGTATCCTTAACGAACGTTTAAGTTGATCTTAGCCTCAAACATGGCTAACGTATCCTTAAACTAAAACTCCAAACCCAAATCTAAGTAAATACGGATTTGGACTAATCCACGTCCTACGGGTGACGACATAAATCAGTCTCCGTATACAATCCACGGGCAACCACAAACAAAACAAACACCCACGACATAAAGTGAAATTCTGGAGAAGGAGAAAGTTGTTACCGCGATGCGGTAACGTAATTAACTGCAGGGGCTTGCGTCTGCAGGGAAGAGCGTCCCCACAATCAAAAACCCCTCAAGCGAGGGGGAATCTGACGAAGTCTGCTACATCGGCCGCATCCGTCTAAACCTCCGATACACGGTGCCATAAATCAACTTGGCATCTTCGGAGAGGTGGACGGATTAAACCAAATAGCATCTGCCCCGAATCTCAGGCAAGACGAACCTGCGCGGTCGCGTCTCCGTGATTCGGAGGGGAACAGATTCTGGCACGCCCGATGGGTCCTTTTCCTCTTTCCACTCCACATTTCGTGTGTCGTGTTTGCGAACGAATCGCGGTTTGCCGTGGTTGCCTGTGGATTCGAGGTACTAAGATTTGGTGTCTTGCTCCGTGCAGAAAACAGAAGATCAATGGCTTCAAACTGCACTGCCTGCAACTGCAACTCTCGCTCGGTCCTTGCTGGAGGAGTGACTTATGGGCCCCAAGCAGCCTCCCTTTTCAAGATGCCAGTGGAGCAGGTAACTCAGGCCACCACTGGATTATTCTTCGGGACCATGCTCCCACCGTTGAGCTTCAATGCCACAATGACGTTGCAAGAAGCCCCAAAGAAGTCGGTTTTTGATCGGCTTACTACTGCCGCGACCCCTCTCAACGGGTCGCCCACCTTCAATACCTCAGTTTTCAACAGACTGAGCCAGAACGTCTGCAAACCCGTGATACTCGAAGCTGCCATCCCAAAGCGAATAGCTATCCCGGCTCAAGCGGACGAAATCATTGGAAAGGCTCCTCCTTCCAAGAAGTCAGTTTTTACAAGGCTGTCCATTCCGGTTGCTGCTCCAGGCGAGGTCCTCAAAGCTGCTTCCCCTGCTCAGAGGTCTGTCTTTGACAGATTAGACATTGCTTCTCAACGGGTGTCAGTCTTCAATAGGCTAGCACCAATAACAGTCTCTCCTCAAAGCAGGGGGCATGAAGAAGCTTATCCAACAACGGAGGTGATCTCATCCACACGACATGCTCGACGTCGCCACTGGCGCCGAGTAAGGAAGGCTGGGGGCAACTCCCCCTCTGGGATAACTCCGCCAGCTCCAACGGTGGGGATCGATGCTGCTGTTCCAACCGGGAACAGCTTTGAATTGCTGAACACGGTGCGCAGAAACTCTCCTACTGCGGTGCTGAAGAGAACTCCTTCACCTGTGGAAGATACTCCAGAGAAGAAGCTGGAGCAGCCCCCTCAACGGCTACCCTCTAAAATTTACAAGGTCTGGTGACAGATCCAGGAGTCGGTGATTGATCAAGACTATCTCTGCCGACAGAAAACGATGAAGGTTCGGTAGGGGAAGGATTACTCCGTCAAGCCACAAAAAGAAACGGCTACTTGGGTGCCCACTACAACGGTCCCCTCAACTTCAACCACTCAAAAGAAAAGGAGGCCGCAAAAAGCCCTTGTGAACATGGCGAACCGTAAACGCGCTGAGCACAAACACCCCAAGTCTGGGGGCATAGTGGTGCACACTGTTTATATGGCTTCTGGAAAGGAAGAAAGCCGTGCTTCGACGGGTCACCGACCGCTCACCCAATCCATGACGAAAGCCCAGGAGCAGCAATAGAGGCTTCTGGAGATGATGACTGCAATGGCCGCACTTACCGGGCCAAAAGAAAGCTCGGAGGCATCATCAGAGCAGCGTCATGAACAAGAAACTGACGCTGACTACCTACGCAGAGTCCTCAAAAAGAAGGACAAAGAAGCCGCAGAGCAAGCGGCTAACATAAAACAAATGGCGCTTCTCTTCCAAGATATAGTAGGGATGATGATCCAGCAAGATCCTCCTGCTAAAGATCCTCCGATTGTCCTTGATGATGACAAAGGAGAGACATCGAATCCTCCTCCGGCTCTTTCAGCAGCCAAGGCAGAAACCATTTCCAAGGCCGCACTGGATGACTATATAGCTCAGCAAATACGAGCTCATCAGGCAAGTGAAGCAGCTGGGCAAATTGTTAGGACCAGACGACCCTATCCGAGCTGGTATGACCAAATCAGTTACCCGCCGGGATATACGGTCCCTAAGTTCCATGTATATAAAGGGACGGGAATCTACATCAACATGTTGCCCAGTTCAGGGCTTTTTGTGGCAATACCGGCGGTGATGATAAATTCTTGCTTCGCCAGTTCGTCGGTAGCTTATCGGAGACGGCATTTGAGTGGTACTCCGAACTCCCAAATGACTCCGTCAAGACCTTCACTGAAATGGAGTTATTGTTTACTCAGCGATTCGCGAGTGCTAGTGAACGCACCCCGATAACAGCACTGATCAACGTCAGGATAAGGCCAGGAGAAACGTGGGTTCAATACGCAACACGATGGCGGAACCTATGGTCGAAATGCGAACAACGCATAGAATAAGCACCTGCGGTAGGCATGTTCGTGGGCACTCTTGATCCGCAAGCGACCATCTCGCAATTCATGATGTTCTTCAGGCCGACCACCTTCCAAGACTTGATCGACAAATTAGCCCAAATGGACCAGATGGGCCAAGGACCGTCTCCTCCAAAACCGGACTCTCGAAATGAGAAGGGGAAAGGAAAAGCGATCATCGTCGCCAATGCTCAACAACAGCCAAGCAACTTGAAGCCGGTTGCCTGTCGAAACAATATGCGTCCACCCGTATCCCTCGAGGAGAGGCTAGGACGTCCTTACTCGTTTCCTCAAAATAAAACGAGAAGACTGTTCGAGCTGGCACTGGGCAACAGGCTCATCAATCTGCCAGATCCAAGACGCCCGTTGCAGCCAAACGACGTCAATGATCCCAATTACTGTCCCTACCACTGAGTGTAGGGTCATCCGATTGAGGATTGCTACGTCTTCAAAAACTGGATTGAAGACCAATACCTACAAGACAAGTTTGCGCTGTCTGAAAAGTGGAAAGTAAACCCACCACAGCCGCACACTCTAAAGAAGACGGACGCACCGGGGGTAACTTGTCACGTGATCTCTCACTCATTGATAGACGATAAAGAGGCTCCTTGTGCCGAGAAAATGAGGGCGGATTCTAAACCGGAACTTCTGTGGCCGTCAGACGAGATGATCGATACCTTCCTGAATGAGACTCGTCTGAAAGTTAAAGCCAATCAAGAGCGTGAGATGGCCATATTGGAAGGAGATAAACGCCGGCGATTAGACGAAAGAGCCGAGGCACTCCCGTCAAATCAAAAGACATCCGCTGCGGATAAAAACAAATGCAAGACGAGGAAAAGGTTTGCTAAGGCCATATCAATGGGAATGAAGCTACCATCCTCTGAAGAAAACATGCTCGGTGGAGTAGAGATGCATCCTAATTACTGCTTATATCATCAGAAGATCGCACATCCTACTGAAGACTGCGACTCCTTTAAGTGTTGGTGGCAAGGGTATGTCGCTCACAGGCAATACATCAACAGAACAAAGCGTGAAGCTCGTAGACAGCGGAAGAATGCGACAGATGAGCATAAAAGAGTTGCCGACAATTGTCATAGGGATGATCCCGGGGGATCACGAGTTCTCACCTTCAGGAGCAACTCCGACGAAAAAGTAGCCCTCGGCCCTCTCTTCAAGGAGTCTGTCTCTGAAGAATTGAGGAGTTGCAAGAACATTCAGCCGTGCAATTGCACGATACCCGAAGAGAATCTCAGACCCACAAACGACGGAGCGAACAAAAAGGATAAAGGAAAAGGAAAAACGACTTTTGTCGCCAACACTCAACAGCAATCGAGTGGCCTTAGACCGATTATTCGCCAAAACAACAAGCGGCAACCCCTCTATGAGAGGTTGAAACGTCCTTACTCATTTCCTCAGGATGAAACAAGGAGGCTGTTCGAAGTGGCGGTGCACAATAGGCTTATCACTCTACCGGAGCCGAAATGCCAACCACAACTGAACGATATCAACACTCCTAGTTACTACCCTTACCACCAAGTATTGGGCCATCTAATTGAAAACTGCTACGTCTTCAAAAACTAGGTTGAAGACCAATACCAACAGGGCAAGTTCGTCATCTCCGAAAACTGGAAGGTGAGCCCGCCACAACCGCACGCTCCGAGAAAGATGGATACACCGGGGGCGTCATGCTCATTCATAGGGAAAGCCCCATAGACCGAAAAGTCAGTAAACTAGAGATTTGCCTCGAATATGCGAAGCAATGCCACTCATTCCAAATCCATGGGGACTTCATCCACCAGCATCCAAATCCACTACATCCGACAGTGGCTAGCTGGCCGTTCGAGATGTGGGGAACTGACATAGTCGGCCCCATCGAACCAGCATCGTCCAGGGGGCATCGTTTCATCCTAGCGACGACTGACTACTTCTCCAAATGGGCAGAAGCAGTACCGTTAAGGGAAGTGAAGACGGAGAATATCCTCCATTTCTTCAAGACGCATGTCATTTATCGGTTTGGAGCTCCGCGACGGATCATCTCCGATAACGGGCCAGCCTACAGAAGCCACAAGATCAGCCGCTTCGCACAACAGCATAATATAGACTGGAGGTATTCCTCAGTTTATAATCCGCGAGCTAACGGTCTAGCTGAGGCTTTCAACAAGACCTTGACGAAGATCATAAAGAAGACGATGTCCTGAAATAAGAAGGACTGGCACGAGAGACTGCAAGAAGCTCTCTGGGCGTATCGAACTGCATTCAAGACGGCCACGAACACAACGTCGTACGCGTTGGTATTCGGTACAGAAGCAGTACTCCCCCTCGAGATAGAGTTACCCTCTTTACGAGTGGCAGTCCACTACGAGATGACGGACGAAAAAAATGCTCACCTTCGGCTTGAGGAGCTTGATGCCCTTGATGAAACCCGGCTCATAGCGCAACAAAATCTGGAGGCTTATAAAGCAAAGATGATGCGCTCATATGAAAGATTGACCCGGCCGAGGACATTCCGCCAAGGCGAACTCGTGCTAGTGGTCAAAAGACCTATGATCCCCAGTCGCGCTAAGCGGGGAAAATTCGAGCCGAATTATGAAGGCCCGTACATCATAGACAAGGTCTACCAGGGTGGAGCCTATCTACTCATGGATATACACGGTGAAAGGCCTTTCAGGCCAATAAACGGTCGCTTCCTGAAGAAATACTACGCTTAATGAGCCACAGCCTAAGCCAATGATAGATGACGACGATTATGTCCTCTCGCTATCTTCCTAAGCCCAAATTCTATAAGTAGTAATCGGCCTTCTTCAGCAACGGACCGAAACGTCCTTAAACTAATGACGGACCGAAACGTCCTTAAACTAATGACGGACCACTATGTCCTAAAACTAGTTGTTGACCGAGATGTCGATAAACTACGGTGGATTGAAACATCACAAAGCCGATATAAAAAAATAATAAAAAATAATAATAACAAAAATAAACGGTATGTCCATAAGCAAAATAGGCACGGATGAAAACCCGAAAGGGCTCCGTGAGTAAAAACAGCAGGGCTACCGGCGAGTGTTTGTGAAAACCTGAAAGGGCGCAACCTCGTTAGGAAAAAGAGAATAAAAAAAATAATAAAAAAAACAAAAAACGGTATGTCCATAAGCAAAAAGGGCATGGATGAAAACCCGAAAGGGCTCCATGAGTAAAATCAGCAAGGCTACCGGCGAGTGTTTGTGAAAACCCGGAAGGGCGCAACTTCATTAAAAGACACTTACAGGGTCCTCTCGACCTTGTACGGAGAAACCGCCCGTGTGAGATCCTTACGACTCACAAGGGAGCAACACACTTAGGGATCCCCACGATTCCTAAGGAGAAAATACACTTACGAGATCCTCACGACTCGTAAGGAGAACTCTCTTATGGGACCCTCACGGCTCATAAGATTTGAAAGTCTTAAGTTACAGAGACCTAAACCCGTGCTTAAGCAACCCCCACAACTTTCGATATTGCCCTACAAGTGGTTCAATACTGACCCTTGTATACAATCCACGGGCGCGCATAAACATTTCCCTAACCGAGTCCCATCCGTGACTAAGGATATGTCCGTACGGTGAACAAGCCTTATAAGTCTTCTCGACTTATAAGGAGAAAACCCTTTTGGAATCCTCATGATCCCTAAGGAGAAAACACACCTACAAGATCCTCACGACTTGTAGGGAGAAATACCTTCGTGAGACCCTTACGGCTCATGAAGTCAAAAGCCTTAGTCGACAGGACCCTAACCCTGTTCGCTAAGCCACCTTTGTTCGACATCGATAGAGGCAAATGATGATTCGCTCCTGGCAATATCCCAGTTGTAGGGATGCTAATGCCTAAACCAGTATCGAATTCCAAGTCCTTGCACGGCAAATGATGATTCGCTCCTGGCAATATTCCAGTTGTAGCGATGCTGAAGCTGAGATTGGCGTTAGATTCTAAATTCCACACTCGCGATAAAAGAAAATCAGCGAGCAATACATGCATACGAAATAGCCGAAATGATTGGGCAACTTGCAATAAAAAGCAGCGAGTAAAATAAAAAAAAAACAGCCGAAATGATTGGGCGACTCGCAATAAAAAAGCAGCGAGTAAAAATAAGATAAATAACCGAAATGATTGGGCACCGCGAAAAATAGCCGAAATGATGGGGCAATCGCGACTTTCGCGATATAAAGCTGAAATGATAGAGCATCGCGGAAAGAAAATAATAAAAAAATGAAAATGAATGAAACTTCTGCCCTATAGGTGAGATCACATCGATCCCTGTATACAATCCAGGGGCACAAACAAAGAGGGAACCATACCTTCCCAACAGGCTCCACCAGAAAGCGAAGCCAAATCTCGACGGTTCATAGACAACCTAGAGACAACCTCGACATTTGTCGCAATAATGCAGACACGATGTCAACAAATGGAGCAAAAGAAGATCCCTAGCTTCAGGGCCTCGACGTCGATATCGTCAACTTAGAGATTGCTAACGGCGTTTCTCCTCACTCCAACCAGATGCAGACATGACGTCAACATCCGACCTCAGAGTCGCAATGAAACAGAGCCACGACATAGTCCCTAGTTCCAAATCTTGACGGCAATATCTACAGCCTAAGAATCAACAAAGGCGTTCCTTCGCAGTCCAGCAAGATGCAGATACAACGCCAACAAAAGACCTCGCGGTCGAAACAAAGCGGAGTGACGACAAAATCCCAGCTCCACCTCAGCATTCGTCTCGTTACAGAAGACGCAATGTCGACAACAATGTCCTTCCTCCAACAGGATTTGGATATGACAAAACAAACGAAGCGAAGGCCCAAAAAAAACTAGCTTCCGAGTCTTAACGGCAAGTCATATAAAGCCTGAAAGACAACCGGAGATCATCTCACACCAGTGCGGAGTGGTCACCACCTCGACGTTCGTCTTGATACAGCAGACGAGATGTCACCTCAGCGTTCTTCCTCCAACAGGATTCAGACGCGACAATCAAACAGTGGAGCCACGTCATAGTCCCTAGTTCCAAACCTCGACGGTTCATAGACAACCTAGAGACAACCGCGACATTCATCTCGATATAGAGGACGCAATGCCAGCAAACGAAGCGAAGGCCAAATTCCTAGCTTCAAAGTCTTAACGACAAATCATATAAAGCCTGAAAGACAACCGGAGATCATCTCACACCAGTGCGGAATGGTCACCACCTCGGCGTTCGTCTTGACACAGCAGATGCAACATCACAAACAGCGGAGCCACGGCAAAGTCCCTAGTTCCAAACCTCGACGGTTCACCAACAACCTAGAGACAACCGCGACATTCATCTCGATATAGAGGACGCAATGTCAGAAAACGAAGCAAAGGCCAAATTCCTAGCTTCAGGGTCTTGACGGCAAGTCATATAAATCCTGAAAGACTATCGGAGATCATCCCACACCAGCGCGGAGTGGTTATGACTCATCGGGGCTCTCTAAAATGAGCCTAACCTCAAGTAAAAAGTGACATGGAATATCCTTACGCTTGCTCTTTCGACGGTAATACTACCTGGAAGATTACTTGAAGACGTCTTGTCCAGCCCCCGAAGGGATCAGAGACACGACAATCGCAAGGCTACTCGAACAACAAGATTGCATATCGAGGAATACATCAGCCGACGCGACGGTACGACGGACAAAACCCTAAGTACCACAGACCCTAACGGACCTTTGTCGTAAAGAACAAAGGTTAACTATGACGTTGGGATATTCTTGCGAGAAATGCTCGATTCGTCTCGACTCGTGAGGAAATTAGTGTCTTTGCGAGAACTACTCGATATGTTTCGACTCGTGAGGAAAATCCTTAGGCGACAGGGATTAAAAAAAACTGTTTCCTAAGTACTGGAACCCTGCAAGTCAGTCCAAAATGGACTTTGCACACTATTCACGGGTCACACTCTCTAAAGTCGAATCTCGACAAGGAGAGAAACAACCGCTTACGGGTCCTCTCGACTCGTAAGAGGGAAAAATTCTCTTACAAGATCCTTACGACTTATAAGAGAAAACGCACTTAGGAATTCTCACGATTCCTAAGGAGAAAATACACCTACGAGATCCTCTCGATCCGCAGGGAGAAAATTCTCTATGGGACCCTCATGGCTCATAGAGTTGAAAAGTCTTAGGTAGCAGATCTGAACCTGCGGCTTAAGCCATCACTACCTCTTGAAGAAGCCAATACAGGATGCCCACTTTATCATCCGTCAACCATGTTTACTAAGGCAGCATACTGATAATAAAAGAAAGAAGAAAGAGACAGAAAGAACATCTGATTCGCATTTGATCAAGCGCTCGAGACACATCCATTCATGCATGTGCAAAAGACTCAGAACGAGAAATAAGACAAGCTGAAATAAAAAAATTTCCATTCATATTGCAAAGGGTTCTTACAATCATAAAGAAATAAACAAAGATATTATTCAAATGATTACAGCGACAAAACCTCAGATCTTGCACAGGGATTTAGGAACTCGAAAGTGATCTTGTCCAAGACTTTCCAAGCTTGGCGAACCATCCTGGTGTGCTTCCTTTCGCGAGCACGGGCGTCGGGATCCCTACTGATATCCTCCACCCTCCGATAGGCAGCAAGAATGGCGGACTGTTGAAAGGCCTGGTGCAAGAGATCGACAAGATTGTCTCGCCGTCTCTTCGAGATTAAGTTCATCAGGTACACTGAGTGCACCTTATCCTCGGCGGCGTCCAATGCTCTAAGCGGCACGCCGGTAAAAAATAGGGGAAGAGCTTCCCAAATTGCTCCCACAATAAGCTTCAGGAGAGGGGAGCGCCGAGGAAGCAGTTGACCGTTGTATGCGTCGAAACGGCTCATGATTTCGGCACACTCGGCGTTGGTAAATTCTCGGTTTTGAGAACGGCCGAGTCGGCGGATGTCTCTGTAAGAAATAATCTCATCGAGATCGTACATGTGGGCGTCCATTGATCCTGTAAAAGAGAATAAATAAAATTATCAGAAAGACTGATTAAGCAATTTCTTATTCAAGACATGCACAGGAAGTTAAACTCCTCAAGAGCAATGCTCTACAGACAGGAGTGACACCTGTCAAAGTCAATTATGAAGGGAAGTTAAAGAAGGCCCCCGTGAACACTGATAACTCTGCTCTAAAAAGATGATATAATTCGTCAAAAATAAAATTCCATTTTTAAATCTTCAATATCCATGAAAAAAGGAGCAAAGCTCCATTAATGAATTAAGAAATCGCAAGAAAAATCCTTTTAAGAGAGCATAGTTCTGTTAAACCCTAATAGGATCCTCCTTAGTTCTCTTTAGATCCCTTTAGACCTATAGAGCAAAGCTCTGCTAAGTAAAACCCTAAATGGGTTTGGGTTTTCTTTAGATCAGGGATCTATTGAGAGCAAGGCTCTTAAAAATTAATTTAATCTAATTTAATTTTTACCTAAAGATTCTCTAGAGTCTAAACTCTTAAAAGTGCTTAAACAAAAGAGCAGGGCTCTGAATAAAAATTCTGATGAAGAGATGGAAATCATCTGAAGGACCAAAAGTCCTATTTATAGGCACTGAGTGCCATTTCAACTTCCAATAGTTGCCGCAACAGTTGGAATTCTGCCACCGCTGCGCTCACGTTTGGAGCCACCAAAGAAAAACGGTAGGGGGGGCATTTGTTTACCCCAATCAGAGCAAAACTCTGTTCAAATTCTAAGGCGGGAGATGAAGCAACGCTTCTGTTTCCCCCAATCAGAGCAAAGCTCTGCTTTGAAATTAAAGTTAAAATTAGTTAAAATTAAAGAAGCAACGTTTCAGCTGACTTGCGCTCTGCGCTGCGTGACACGTGTCAGCGCAGTTGAGCTGCGCGACACGTGTCAGCGCAGTTTCGCTCGCGCAGTTGCGCTGCGCGACACGTGTCAGCTCAGTTGCACTGCGCTCTACGCTGCGTGACACGTATCAAGCGCAGGTGCGCTTGCGCCAAACAGAAAAATTCTGAAAGATCTTTCTGATCTTGTTAAAACAAGAAGATTGACTTCTGTAAAACAGAAGCTCTTGGATCAAAGATCCAATGGTGGGGAAAAATCCCTATATCACTCAGAAAAAGATCTCTCTAATCAATTTAACAAACTAATTGGCACTATAAAAGGGCCCCTAGACTCCAAGTCTAAAAGGGATCAACATAGAGAGAAAAACAGAGAATTCCTTTAAAGAATTCTGAGAAGAGCTCAAAGAAAGAAAAGGTAAAAACCTTTGAATAAAAGAAGAATTTCTTCTAAAAAGATCTTTGATCTAAGAACAAGATCAAAGATCTTCAATAAAAAATATAATAATAACAAAGGCATTGCCTTTTTATGAACCATTGGTTATGGAATCTTAAAGATTCTTTTCTTGAATCCAAAATTGGATCAAGATAATTAAAACAGTGCCTTGCACTTGCAAATATGCACTGTTGTGCTCTCTGAATTGGCGCAAGCCACCAGAGAGCGCCACGTGTCAGCACCATAACAAACTTGCGCTATGTGCTTTTAAGATAGAGTATTGCTCTCTGAAATTGGCGCAACTCACCAGAGCGCGCCACGTGTCAGCAGGGCAACAGCGCAGCGCACTGCGCTTGCGCTCACCCGAGCGCGCCACGTGTCAGCAGCGCAACAGCGCAGCGCACTGCGCTTGCGCTCACCCGAGCGTGACACGTGTC
Organism: Agapanthus africanus; assembly: GCA_030015575.1. NCBI lineage: Eukaryota > Viridiplantae > Streptophyta > Magnoliopsida > Asparagales > Amaryllidaceae > Agapanthus > Agapanthus africanus. The sequence continues at coordinate 800,231,675 of CM057340.1, forward strand.
ACCTCCACATGCGCTTGCGCTCAATAATTGGCGCAAAGCGCCTGACAGGCCACATGGCCACTGTCAGTTTGATTAATGCACTGCATTATTTACAGAAGGGCCAAGCCCAATTAAAAAAGGCCTAACAGGCCTAATAAAATGCAATGCATTATTTTAAAAAAGGGCAGAGCCCAAACAAAAACAGATGCTGTACATCATTTAAAAGGGACAGAGCCCAAATCAAAAAGGCCTAGCAGGCCAAAAGAAAATGCAGTGCATTATTAAACAGGGGCAAAGCCCTAGCACAGGCCTAATAGGCCAAAGATAAAAACGTTGAATATTCTCAACTGGACTTAGCCCAATCATGGCCGTAAGTCCTCAAATTAAATTGACTGAGCAGGACTGCTCTCTTAAATCAATTTACATCCGGTTCAAGGGTACATCTCTGAACTCCTCTGACACCTGTCGTTGTAATCCTTCAACAACGTCAGAGAGGTGACGGGTTCCGACAACCACACATCCATATGGACTTATGCGTCCTTAAACTAATGGACTAATGCGTCCTCAAACACACCCATACGGACTGTAGGCTCTGAACTCCTCTGATACCTGTCGTTGTAATCCTTCAACGTCGTCATAGAGGTGACGGGTCCCGACGGCTATATATTAAATGGACCACTACGTCCCTAAACTGGAACAATAGAGCCCCCTAAATGCTCTTCCCGTTAAGTTGATCTTAGTCTCAAATCGGACTAACGTATCCTTAACGAACGTTTAAGTTGATCTTAGCCTCAAACATGGCTAACGTATCCTTAAACTAAAACTCCAAACCCAAATCTAAGTAAATACGCATTTGGACTAATCCACGTCCTACGGGCGACGACATAAATTAGTCTCCGTATACAATCCACGGGCAACCACAAACAAAACAAACACCCACGACATGAAGTGAAATTCTGGAGAAGGAGAAAGTTGTTACCGCGATGTGGTAACATAATTAACTATAAGGGCTTGCGCCTGCAGAGAAGAGCGTCCCCACAATCAAAACCCCCTCAAGCGAGGGGGAATCTGACGAAGTCTGCTACATCGGCCGCATCCGTCTAAACCTCCGATACACGGTGCCATAAATCAACTTGGCATCTTCGGAGAGGTGGACGGATAAAACCAAATAGCATCTGCCCCGAATTCAGGCAAGATGAACCTGCGCGGTCGCGTCTCCATGATTCGGAGGGGAACAGGGATGAAGTGAGCCGACTTTGTAAGCGATCCACAATGACCCATACCACATCGTTACCCTTTGTGCTGTGAGGTAGTGCAGTCACAAAATCCATTGTGACGTGTTGCCACTTCCATTCTGGGATAGGTAACGGTTGAAGTAATCCAGCTGTCCTGTGATGTTCAGCCTTTACTAGCTGACACACCAAGCATTTAGCAACGCTTCTGGCTACTTCACGCTTCATTCCATGCCACGAATAATTCTGACGTAGATTTTTGTACATCTTTGTACCTCCAGGGTGTACTGAGTAGGGAGAGCTGTGAGCGACTTTCATTAACTCTTCCCGAACAGAACCTTACATAATCTGCTGCCGTATCTTAAAGATCCATCTTCATGGATGATGAAGTCTGTTCTGAGTCCATTCTCTACTTGTTCTCTGATCTTTTGCAACTTAGCATCACTTGCTTGAGCTGCTTTGATCTGATTGACAATGGTAGATTGAACTTGTAAATTCATCAACTTGAAGCGTTACCTGGCATGATCACTTCAATCTCCATATTATGCAAGTCTTGTTGAAACTTCTACTGAGAAGTGAGATTCATTGCTAATGGTTGGCGACTAAGGGTATCAGGTACCACATTCACCTTCCCTGGGTGATATTGTAGGTTGATGTCAAAGTCCGCCATGAGTTCTAACCATCGTCTCTACTGCATATTAAGCTCCTTCTAAGTAAACAAATATTTTAGACTCTTATGATCTGTGTATATGTTCACTCGTTCACCAAGAAGATAATGGCGCCAAATTTTAAGAGCAAAGATTATGGCTGCCAATTCCAAATCATATGTCGGATAATTGCGCTCATGAATCTTCAGCTGTCTTGAAGCATAAGACACAACCTTACCGTGCTGATGTAGAACACATCCTAATCCCTTACCAGATGCATCACAATGCACTTCTAAACCTCCAGATTGGTCCGGTATAACGAGAATAGGCACTGATGTCAACCTTGACTTGAGTTCTAAGAAAGCTTGTTCGCATGCTTCTGACCACACGAATTCTTCATCTTTACATGTGAGCTTGGTCAGGGATGTTGCTATCTTAGAAAATCCTTCACTGAACCTTCGGTAATATCCAGCTAGACCCAAGAAATTTCGAATTTCCTTCACTGACTTTGGTGTCGGCCATTCACTTACTGCTGAAACTTTCGCTAGATCCACCGAGATTCCTTCGCCTGATACAATATGTCCGAGAAAACCAACTTGATCTATCCAAAACTCGCACTTGCTGTACTTGGCATATAATTGATATTGTCGTAAAGTTTCCAAGACAATTCGTAGGTGCTCGGCATGCTCTTTCCGACACTTAGAATACACCAGGATGTCGTCGATGAAGATGAAAACAAACCTTTCTAAGTACTCCTGAAAAACTTGATTCATCAGGTTCATGAATATTGCTAGTGCATTGGTCACTCCAAATGGCATCAAAAGAAATTCGTAATGACCATAGCGAGTTCTGAATGATGTTTTATGAATAGTAGCTTCCTTGACCTTCACCTGAACGAAGATCTAATTTGGAGAAAACACAAGAAACACTTAGCTGATCGAATAAATCGTCAATACACGGTAGCAGGTACTTGTTCTCTATCATTACTTCGTTCAAGGCTCTATAATCGATGCACATTCTGTATGAACCTTCCTTCTTCTTCACAAGCTGTACTGGTGATCCCCAACTTGAAGTGTTGGGACGAATCCATCCTTTCGCCAATAATTCGTCCAACTGAGTTCGGACTTCTTTCAAACCTTTCGGACTTAATCGATAAGGTGCTTTGATCACCGGTTATGCTCCTGGTATTAAAACAATGCTGAATTCAAGAGCTCGATCGGGAGGCAAACCTGATATATCGTCAGGAAACACATCGTCGAACTCTCGAACTATTTCTAGCTTTGATCCCTCCTCCACTTGAATTGCTGCTATTACTGCCTTCTTTGGTTTCGCCTTGTAAGTACTTGGCTCCAGGGTACGGTCTCCACTTTTGAAATAGAAGACCGGATGCTCTGGAATCTCGAATACTACCTTCCTTTGACGACAGTCAATGGTAGCATAAAATGTTCCGAGCCAATCCATACCTAGAACCACATCGAAGTTCGGTATGTCCAGCACCTTGAAGTCTGCATAGAATTCTCTGCTGGAAACGACTACTGAACACAAGCTGTATCCTATTGTTTCCTTTAGAACGCCATTTCCTGAACTGACATTCCAACTGGATATGAGTGTTGTGACTGGAATCGCATGTGTTCAGACGAACCGTTGCGACATAAAGCAATGAGATGCTCCAGTATCGAATAGTGCTAGTGCAGGAAGTGAGGCTACTATGATTGTACCTAAGGTATGTGGGATATGTTTTAGGTATAGGGAAAAGTATGTAGGTAGGTGGTTACCAGTGATGACTTGGCCAGTGGCCTCAGCTTCTTCCACGGTCATCGTGAAAGCCTGTCGCCGTGGTACATTCCTCCTGGCTGGAGGAGCATTCTTCTGAATGTTCCGTTGAGCTTGATGGAACTGACGAGGAGGAGGTGCAGTTGGTGGTCCTCTAGGTGGTGGAGCTGGGAGAGCGAGTCTTGGAGCAGGTGCCTGAAGGGCTGGTCTATGCTAGTAAGTGATTGCTGGCCTGGGTGCAACAATTGGGTTGTGTCTTCGGGGACAAGACCCAATATCATGAGTAGCTGAGCCATAGACTAAGCAAAGACGGTTGGCTTGCCTGCAGTCTTTCGCCAAGTGTCCATCTCTCTTGCAGTAGGTACAAAAGGGCGGGACGGGCCGGTTGATTGGTACTCCCGGTCTCCTTGGCCAAATGGTGGCCTTGATGAGGCTCCTCCTACCATCTGGTTGGCAGGGCGCTTAACTCCAGTAGCTTGAGATCTGCCCCTCATCTTTACCATTGCCTCATAACGGCGGGCAGCTTTCAGAGCCGATTCATGAGTCGAATCTCCTGTGGCTAATGCAGCCTGGATCTCCGAATCTAACCCTTGTTGAAATCGACGGGCTCTGATCTCATCCGTCGGTATTAGATGTGCCGCAAATCTATTAAAATATTGTGTTAGCTGTGTAGTATGTGATTTATTGAAAAATCGAATTATTGAAATATATCTTACCGGCTGAGCATGGTGAACTCAGCATCGTATTCATCCACTGATTTGGTCCACATCGAACCCTGTTGTAAGTAAATGAACAGTTGTTCCATGTCAAACCTGGCAGTCTCTGGGAAGTACTTTGCGTCGAACATGTCGTGGAAAGTCTTCCATTCGATGGGTTGATCAAGACGACTTTCTTCCGCCTTCCACCAGACCCGTGCTTTGTCCGTGAGCTGCAGCTTCGCAACACGAACCCAAGCTATCTCTGGCACTTGTGCCGCTGCCAGATCATCTTCGATGCTTTGAGCCCATTCCTCCGCTTCCAGAGGGCTCTCTTTTCCTGAGAATTGTTTGGGGTGCAAAGCCCTGAATTGCTTCACCCCTGGTGCTTCTGCCTCTGGTCGGTTCATCAAGATAGCAGTATGCTGCTGCTGCTGTCCTTCCAGGAGGTTGCGGATCGCTTCAAGCAGAACCGTCTGCTAGTTGATCGGAGCAGCGACGGCAGGTGTGAGTGGTGGTGGTGGGGGAGTTTGTTGAAATTCGTGCTGGTGTTGTTTGGGAAATCCATAATCTTGAAAGAAAAATTTGGGTTAGGACAGATTCAAAGTATATGAAATGATAAGATTCAAGAAATGTGAATTGTAAAGAATGTTTTCAGTTGCTGGTTCTTGTGTTATATTGCTTAGGTTGTCCATACAGTGCTGAACTGCATGGTAGGGTTCCATACAGCTCTGACCTACATGGGCCACCAACAAAACCTGTCACGCCCCGCTTCCCAGTATACGGGCAGAGGACGCGACGAGGCCTCTACGTATTTACTGTGAAGTAAACACGCTGAACATATCTAAGAAATATAAATAAAATGAATAAGAGACAAAGACAAAAGATATAATTGAACAACAACTTTATTTATTAACATTCTTTTTACAATACATCTGAAAAGGAAATACATGGAATGAAAAGCAAAGCCTAAACAGTGGCATAACAGAAATGGAAAATACTGAAATAAAATGTACAAGTAACTAGAGCTCTGGGTCGAAAGCTAGCTGGTCCAAATCCTCACTGGTGGGCTCGATATCTAGTGAGTCCGAAACACCTGACGACATTCCAAAGAAAATGAAAAAGAATGTCGTTAGCGAACAAATCGCTCGGTAAGTCCTGTAAATAGACAAGAATGGAATAGACAGAATAGAGAGTATATTGTTATAATGCTGTATTTAATGTTAACGCTGTTGTTTGTAGCTTGGTACAGAAGAAGGCCAGTGTATACGAGAGGAGTCCCACTATTCCGGAGACTAAGGTATATGGAGCACAAGGAACCGTTCAGCCATGGTACAACGGTAATTGAATTCAGGTTAGGTATATTATGATTACAGTCTCGTGCCACTTCTAACACCTTCCGTACCAGTCTACCCCTTATAAACCCCGCGATATCTTGATCGTATTGATGTATTGTTTGAATTGTATATTGTATATAGATGGACGACTTGCTGAAACCATGATATCAGTAAATGGATGTGACTGGAGAATCATGTAGATGGATGCATATCCATGGTTCGGTTCAGTCAATATAAATTGAATAGATTGAATATATGGATTCATGTTGAATTGTAGTTTGTACTTGAATCATATTCAAGTCAGATTAATTATATCGAGACTCGGTCTGAGTCAGACAATTAGAAAAGAAATTGAATCCCGAATTATGTTTTGGTGCTATCGGTAACTGCTACACATGGACGGCAGGATTTGTGTCTTTTTCAAAGACAATTACCGTGTTGATAACACCGTTTGATAAGTTGTCTACCTTAAATAGGCAAGCACCCATATCTCCGGCTCTCTGAGACTCAAGAGACTAGTCCCGCTTAAATCTATGTTTACTAGGGTTCTTATTGTAAATTATTATAACTTGAGAGGGTTTTATGTAAAAATAATTTTGTATAATTTTCAAAATATACCTCAAGTATTTTATTATCGTCTTTAGAGTTTTCATGGATGTATATTTTATTAATCTGATATTTCTAGTGAATAAAACCTAATTTCATAATATATGATATTTATTTGTAATATTGGAGTTGTATGGTATTTTCTTGTAAATGAGATGTTTTTCTTGAATTTTGGAAATGTGGAATATTATAATTATTAAAAATGGATATTTTGATATTAATTACATATATATTTATTTATTAAAAATATAAGTTTTATTTATAATAGAAATCGCATTTTCTAAAGAAAATTGTATTTTAAATCTTTCGAGATTGTATGCTCCTTGCGGAGGTCTGCATTGTTCCCTTCCGAATGACGCGGCGGAGACGCGATAAACGTCTTGCCTGAAATTCGGGGCAGATGCTATTTGGTTTTATCCGTCCACCTCTCCAAAGATGCCATGTTGATTTATAGCACCGTATATCGGAGGTTTAGATGGATGCGGCCGATGTAGCAAACTTCGTCAGATTCCCCCTCGCTTGAGGGGTTTTTGATTGTGGGGACGCTCTTCCCTACAGGCGCAAGCCCCTGCAGTTAATTACGCTACCGCACTGCGGTAGATACTTTCCCCTTCTCCAGATGTTCACTTCGTGTCGTGTGTGTTTGTTTTGTTTGTGGTTGCCTATGGATTGTATACGGAGACTAATTTATGTCGTCGCCCGTAGGACGTGGATTAGTCCAAATCCGTATTTTCTTAGATTTGGGTTTGGGGTTTTTGTTTAAGGATACGTTAGCCCTACTTAAGGCCAAGATCAACTTAAACTTTTGTTAAGGATACGTTAGCCTAATCTCCAGACTAAGATCAACTTAACGGGATCGTTTGGATCCGACAATAGAGCAATTGGCTCTATTGTTCTCATTTAGGGACGTAAGGGTCCATTTCCAGTTTAGGGACATGGTGGTCCATTTCCAGTTTAGGGACATGGTGGTCCATCATTCCCATTTGGGGACGAATATTAGTTTAAGGACGTTTCGGTCCAACATTCTCATTTCGGGACGAATATTAGTTTAAGGACGTTTCGGTCCACCATTCCCATTTCGGGACAGATATTAGTTTAAGGACGTTTCGGTCCACGAGTTTAAGGACCCCGCAGTCCGTATCGATGTGTGGTTGTCGGGACCCGTCACCTCTCTGACGTCGTTGAAGGATTACAACGATAGGTGTCAAAGAAGTTCGGAGATGTACCCTTGAACCGGATGTAAATTGATTTAGGAGAGCAGCCGTGCTTAGTCAATTTAATTTGAGGACTTACGGCCATGATTGGGCTAAGTCCAGTTGAAAAAATGTTCAACGTTTTTATTTATCTTTGGCCTATTAGGCCTGTGCTAGGGCTTTGCCCCTTTTTAATAATGCACTGCATTTTATTCTGGCCTGCTTGGCCTTTTTGATTTAGGCTCAGTCCCTTTGTAAATGATGCAGAGCATCTGTTTTGGTTTGGGTTCTGCCCTAAAATAATGCATTGCATTTTATTTGGCCGGCTAGGCCTTTTTTAATTGGGCTTGGCCCTTCTGCAGTGTATTAATTACTTGACAGTCGTTTGTCAGGCGCTTTGCGCCAATTATTGAGCGCAAGCACTTGTGGTAGTGACATGTGTCACGCAAGCGCAGTGCGCTGCGCCAGTGCGCTGCGCTGTTGCGCAGCGCAAGACACGTGGCGCGCTCTGGTGGAGTTGCGCCAACTTTAAAGATCAATGCTCTATTTTTAAAAGCGCATAGCGCAAGTGGTTATGGTGCTGACACGTGGCGCTCTCTGGTGGCTTGCGCCAACTCAGGAGCGCAACAGTGCAGTTTTTGCAAGTGCAAGGCACTGTTTCAATAACTTGATCCAATTTTGGATTCAAGAAAAGAATCTTTAAGATTCCAGAACCAATGGTTCATAAAAAAGTGCAAGGCACTGTTATTATTTATTTTTTATTGAAGATCATTGATCTTGTTCTTAGATCAATGATCTATTCAGAAGAAATTCTTCTCTTTTTTTTTGTAAAGGTTTTTACCTTCTTTCCCTTCTTGAGTTCTTCTCAAAATTCTTCAGAGTTCTCTCTGTTTTTTTTTTTGAAGTTCTCGATGTTTTTTTTTCTGAATTAGGGTCTAGGGGCCTTTATATAGTGCCCATTAATTTGTTAAATTTGTTAAAGAGATCATTTTCTGAGTGATTTAGGGAATTTTCCCCACCGTTGGATCTTTGATCCAAGGGCTTCTGTTTTACAGAAGACAATCTTCTTGTTTTAACAAGAACGGAAAGATCTTACTGGAATTTTAATTTTGCTTGGCGCAGATGCACTAGCGCTTGACACGTGTCGCACAGCGCAAAGCGCAGCGCAACTGCGCTGCCACGTGGCGCGCAGCACACAGCGCAGCGCAACTGCGCTGCCACGTGTCCCGCAGCGCACAGCTAGCGCAGCGCAACTGCGCTGCCACGTGTCGCGCAGCGCAGTGCTTGCGCAACTGAAGCATTGCTTCCTTTAATTTTGTTTTAAATAGAGCCTTGCTCTGATTGGGCGCGCTGCCTTGGGCGCTGCGCTGACGTATCAGCTTCTCACACGTGGCGAGTTGCGCGCAGCGCAAGAGATTTGAAGCGTTGCTTCATTTATTAAAATTTAAATTTTCAAAGTAGAGCTTTGCTCTGATTGGGGGGAATCAGAAGCGTTGCTTCATTTCCCGTCTTGGAATTTGAACAGAGCTTTGCTCTGATTGGGGTAAACAAATGCCCCCCCACCGTTGCGCTTACGTGGCCCCAAACGCGAGCGCAACGGTGGCAGAATTCCAACCGTTGCGGCAACTTTTGGAAGTTGAAAGGGCATTTGATGCCTATAAATAGGACCTTTGCTCCCTCAATAGATGATTATCATCTTCAACATTTTTACTTTCAGAATCTCAGAGCCCTGCTCTTTATTTTTAAGAACTCCAAGAGTTAAACTCTTAAAACTTTTAGGTGAAAAGTTTAATTTAAATTAAATTAATTTTCATTGACAGAGCCTTGCTCTCAATAGATCTCTGATCTAAAGAAAACCCATTTAGGGTTTCACTTAGCAGAGCTTTGCTTTAAAGGGGTCCAAAGAGAACTAAGGAGAATCCTATTAGGGTTCCACTAATAGAGCTCTGCTCTCGAGGAGTTTAACTCCCTATGCCTTTTCCTCATTGCTAATCTTCCAATGATGTTTCCTTCAGGCATTATGGCGGTGCGTCTATACAGTCTGGACGAATCCATCACCTATGAGGATATCCGTGTATAGGGCCGTCAACAAAACCAAGAGTTTACAGATGCCCAATGTGCGGAGGTCATGGGTCGCCTTAACACAAGCGTTGGTTGGCTGCTTCCTCGTCGTTCAGCTCTCTTGAAAGTCGTGCTGGGAGCAATATGGAGAGCACTTCCGGGGTTTCATGAGGCCCTACCGCTCAATACGCTGGATGATGCCGAAGACAAGGTGCATTCAGTGTACCTGTCGGGGCTGATCTCGAAGAAACGGCGGGATAGCCTCATCGACATTCTGCATCAAATTTTCCAGCAGATGACAATAATCGCTGCTTATCGAAGGCTGGGGGGCCTCGCCGAAGATCTTGACACACAGGAGGGCGAGAGGCTGCGCACGAGAATAATCAGAAAGGCCAGAAGAACTCTAGATGGCCTTACTTTTGAATTCCTCAATCCGTGCCCTGGATCTGAGGTTATACCATTGTAATAATTTGAATAATGTTTTTCGTTTATTGCTTTCATGATTGTAAGAATTTTTGGCAATATGAATGGAAATTTTTTATTCCAGCTTGTCTTATTTCTCGTTCTGAGTCTTTTGCCCATGCATGATGAGTGTGTCTCGAACGATTGATCAAATGCAAATCGGATGTTCTTTCTGTCGCTTTCTTCTTTCTTTTATTGTCAGTATGCTGCCTTGATAAACATGGTTGACAGATAATAGAGTAAGTATCTTGGTTTCTTTAAGAGATAGCGATAGCTTAGGCCGTAGGTTCAGATCTGCCGCCCAAGACTTTTCAACTCTATGAGCCGTGAGGGTCTCATAGAGACTTTTCTCCCTACGGATCGAGAGGATCTCGTAGGTGGAATTTCTCCTTAGGAATCGTGAGGATTCCTAAGTGTGTTTTCTCTTATAATTCGTAAGGATCTTATAAGAGAATTTTCCCTCTTACGAGTCGAGAGGGCTCGTAAGCGGTTGTTTCCCTCCTTATCGCGATTCGACTTTGGAGAGTGAGACCCGTGGATAGTATGCAAGAGACCGTTTTAGACCGACTTGCAGGATCCCAGTGCTTAGGAAATAAGTTTTTTGATCCCTGCTGCCTAAGGCTTCATCTTGTAAGTCGAGACGAATCGAGAAGTCCTCGCGAAGACACTAATTTTCTCACGAGTCGAGACGAATCGAGCAGCTCTCGTCAAGGACACTGATTTCCCTGAGTTGAAGAATTTTGCCGAGGACGCTGGTTTCCTCGAGGTTGAAACGAATCGGAGTATTCCTGCGGAGACACTGGTTTCTCTGTGGGCCGACGCGAATCCGGAGGCTCTCATCAAGGACGCAAGTTTCCCTGAATTGAGGTATTTGCCAGGGACACTGGTTTCCCTGGGGTTGAAACGAATCGATGTATTCCTGCAAATACGCTAGTTTCTCTGCGGGCTGACGCGAATCAGGATGTTCTCATCAAGGACACTGGTTTCCCTGAGTCGAAGGATTTTGCCGAAGACACTGGTTTCTTCGGGGTTGAAACGAATCGGAGTATTCCTGCGGAGACACTGGTTTCTCTGAGGGCCGACGCAAATCAGGAGGCTCTCATCAAGGACTCTAGTTTTCCTGAATTGAGGTATTTTCCAGGGACACTGGTTTCCCTGGGGTTGAAACGAATCGATGTATTCCTGCAAAGACGCTAGTTTCTCTGCGGGTCGACGCGAATCAGGATGTTCTCGTCAAGGACACTGGTTTCCCTGAGTCGAAAGATTTTGCCGAAGACACTAGTTTCTTCGGGGTTGAAACGAATCGGAGTATTCCTGCGGAGACACTGGTTTCTCTGAGGGCCGACGCGAATCAGGAGGCTCTCATCAAGGATGCTAGTTTCCCTGAATTGAGGTATTTGCCAGGGACACTGGTTTCCCTGGGATTGAAACGAATCGATGTATTCCTGCAAAGACGCTAGTTTCTCTACGGGTCGACGCGAATCGGGATGTTCTCGTCAAGGACACTGGTTTCCCTGAGTCGAAGATTTGTGGTGATCTTTCTGGTTTTATGTAAGTTATCGTCAGAACCGTGAAGCTAGGAATTTGATCTTCGCTTCGTTTGCTGGCACTGCGTCTGTTGTATCAAGACGAATGTCGCGGTTGTCTCTAGGCTGTTGGTGAACCGTCGAGATTTGGCTTTGCTTTCTGGCGGAGCCTGTTGGGAAGGTATGGTTCCGTCTTTGTTTGTGCCCTTGTATTGTATACAGGGATCGATGTGATCTCACCTGTAGGGCAAAAGTTTCATCATTTTTTTTATATTATTGCCTTATTTCCGCGATGCTCTATCATTTCAGCTTTTATATCGCGAAGGTCGTGATTGCCCAATCATTTCGGCTATTTCCCGCGGTGCCCAATCATTTCGGCTATTTATTTTATTTTTACTCGCTGCTTTTTATTGCGAGTTACCCAATCATTTCGGCTGTTCTATATGCATACGTTTTTACTTGCTGCTTTTTATTGCAAGCTGCCCCATCATTTCGGCTATTTTGTATGCATGTGCGGCTTGCTGGCTTTTTGCCGTGAGCCTGGAATTAGACACCGGTTTCGGCATCAGCACCGCTACAACTGGGATATTGCCACGAGCGAATCATCATTTGCCTCTATCGATGTCAAACAAAGGTGGCTTAGCGAACAGGGTTTAGGTCCTGTCGATTAAGGCTTTTGACTTCATGAGCCGTAAGGGTCCCACAAAGGTATTTCTCCCTACAAGTCGTGAGGATCTTGTAGGTGTATTTTCTCCTTAAGAATCGTAAGGATTCCTAAGTGTATGTTCCTCTGTAAGTCGTAAGGATCCTACAACAGGGTTTTCTCCTTGTAAATCGAGAGGACTTATAAGGGTCATTCACCATGCGAACATATCCCCAGTCACGGATGGGACTTGGTTAGGGAAATATTTATTCGCGTCCGTGGATTGTATACAAGGGTCAGTATTGAACCACTTGTAGGGCAATATCGAAAGTTGTGGAGGTTGCTTAAGCACAGGTTTAGGTCTCTGTAACTTAAGACTTTCAAGTCTTATGAGCCGTGAGGGTCCCATAAGAGAGTTCTCCTTACGAGTCATGAGGATCTCGCAATTGTATTTTCTCCTTAGGAATCATGGGGATCCCTAAGTGTGTTGCTCCCTTGTGAGTCGTAAGGATCCCACGCGGGTGGTTTCTCCTTACAAAGTCGAGAGGACCCTGTAAGTGTCTTTTAACGAGGTTGCGCCCTTTCGGGTTTTCACAAGACTCGTCGGTAGCCCTGCTGTTTTTACTCACGGAGCCCTTTCGGGTTTTCATCCGTGCCCTTTTTGCTTATGGACATACCATCTTTTTTTTTTATTTTTTCTAACGAGGTTGCGCCCTTTCGGGTTTTCACTAACACTCGCCGGTAGCCCTGCTGTTTTTACTCACGGAGCCCTTTCGGGTTTTCATCCATGCCCATTTTGCTCATGGACATACCGTTTTTTTTGTTTTTGTTTTTTTCATCTCATCAGCCTAAGGATGCTGCGGTAGTAGTTTAAGGACGTTTCGGTCCGTCATTAGTTTAAGGACGTTTCGGCCCGTGAAGAAGGCCGGCTACTACTTATAGAGTTTGGGCTTAGGAAGATAGCGAGCGGACATGGTCGTTGTCATCTATCATTGACCTAGGCTGTAACTCGCTAAGCATAGTATTTCTTTAGGAAGCGACCATTTATTGGCCTGAAAGGCCTTTCACCGTACATATCCATGAGTAGATAGGCTCCACCCTGGTAGACCTTGTCTATTATGTACGGGCCTTCATAGTTCGGCTCAAATTTTTCCCGCTTGGCGCGATTGGGGATCATAGGCCTTTTGACCGCTAGCACGAGTTCGCCTTGGCGGAATGTCCTCGGCCGGGTCAATCTTTCATATGAGCGCGTCATCTTTGCTTTATAAGCCTCCAGATTTTGTTGCACTATGAGCCGTGTTTCATCAAGGGCATCAAGTTCCTCAAGCCGAAGGTGAGCATTTTCTTCGTCCGTCAGCTCGTAGTGGACTGCCACTCGCAGATAGGGTGACTCTATCTCGAGGGGGAGTACTGCTTCTGTACCGAATACCAATGCATATGGCGTTGCGTTCGTGGCCGTCTTGAACGTAGTTCGATACGCCCAAAGAGCCTCTTTCAACCTCTCATGCCAGTCCTTCTTATTTCGGGACACCGTTTTCTTCATGATCTTTGTCAAGGTCTTGTTGAAGGCGTCGGCTAGACCATTAGCTCGCGGATTATAAACTGAGGAATATCTCCAGTTTATATTATGCTGCTGCGCGAAGCGACTGATTTTGTGGCTTCTGTAAGCTGGCCCGTTATCGGAGATGATCCGTCGCGGAGTTCCAAACCGATAAATGACATGCGTTTTGAAGAAATGGAGGATATTCTCCGTTTTCACTTCCCTCAACGGTACCGCTTCTGCCCATTTGGAGAAGTAATCGGTCGTCGCCAGGATGAAACGATGTCCTCTAGACGATGCTGGTTCGATGGGGCCGACTATGTCAGTTCCCCACATTTCGAATGGACAGCTAGCCACTGTCGGGTGTAGAGATTTAGGTGTTGATTGATGAAGTCCCCATGAATTTGGCATGAGTGGCATTGCTTCGCATACTCGAGGCAGTCCTGAATCATCGTTGGCCAATAATAGCCCATCCGTTTAATCTTCAACTTCATCTTTGGGCCTGCGTGTTGAGAACCGCAGAGTCCGTCGTGAACTTCCTGAACGACTCTTTTTGCCTCTTCAGGTCCCAGACATCTCAACCACAGAGAATCAAACGACCTCTTGTACAGAGTATCATTGACGAAGGCGAAAGACATAGCTCGTTTCATAAGCTGATGTCTTGAGGACGCATCTTCAGGCGTTCGACGGTATTTGAAGTAGTCTATAAAGACTTCTCTCCAATCCTCGGCCTTTTCCCGGCCTTTTATATGCAGGGTCGTCTGCTCAGTCGCTCCCTTTTCTTCGGATGATTCCGGAGATATTTCTGCTGGGGCAAGCACCCGACGGCTTTGTAACACGATTCTGACGTCATCGAGGTTCTCGTCAGCCAATTCTTTAGCGAGCTTGGCTAATGCGTCCGCTTTGCTGTTTTCCGCGCGCGGTATGTTTTCCAAGGTGTAGAAAGGAATTTGGGTCAAGAGTTGTTGCACCTTTTCGCCGTACTTCACCAATTCTGGTTTGCACGTTTGGTAGTCGCCATTTACTTGGCTGACGACTAGTTGGGAGTCTCCGTATATGAGGAGGTTTTCAATTTCCATGTTGATGGCGATCTCGAGGCCTGCTATCAAAGCTTCATATTCGGCTTCATTGTTTTTCCTTGGTTCTGTTAAGGAGAGAGCAAAGCGCATTATCCCTCCTTGTGGAGTCACGAAGATAAGGCCTACCCCCGATTTGATTATGGGCGTACTTTGTTTGCGCTTCTTCATGGAAGATGCTCCATCGAAATAAAGCTCCCATCGGGTATCACTACCGTCGATCGCGTCAAACACATGTTCATCTGGCAGATTGCAATTCAGAGGAGAATCGGCAGGTATCGGACGCTCAGCGAGGAAGTCGGCGATGGCCTGGCCTTTCACTGGCTTGAGAGGTTGATATGTTATCGAGAACTCCATCAAGAGCAGGACCCATTTAGCGAGTCGACCAGTCAATATGGCCTTCGACATCAAATACTTAAGGGGGTCCACCTTCGATATGAGACGGACTTCATGCGCCAACGCATAGTGCCTGAGCTTGGTTATCGCAAAGATCAACGCCAGGCAGTGTTTTTCAATAGGGGAATAGTTGCTTTCTGCCCCCAGTAGAACTCGACTTAAGTAGTAGAGTGCTCTTTCTTTCCCTTGGTTGTTCTCTTGCGCCCATAATGCGCCTAAAGAACCTTCGAGGGCGGTTGTATAAAGAATAAGGGGTTTTCCCTTAACCGGAGCAGCTAACACTGGCGGATTCTGGAGGTACTGCTTGATTTCGTCCAGCGCGTCTTGGCATTTATGATCCCAGATGAACGGGGTTCCCTTCTTCATCAGGTGGCTGTAAGGATGGCACTTGCCTGAAAGGTTGGCTATAAATCGCCGTATATACGCGAGCTTCCCTTGGAGAGACCGCAGCTGTTTGAGAGTCCTTGGCGGAGGCATTTCCATGATCGCATTGATCTTTGACGGATCTATCTCGATACCTCGGTGTCAGACGATGAATCCTAAGAACTTGCCCGAGGAAACTCTGAATGCACACTTGAGAGGGTTCATCTTCAAGTTGTATTGTCGAAGGCGTTGAAATACGGTCTTCAGATGCTCGAGATATTCCTCGTATGATTTGCTCTTAACCACGAGGTCGTCAATATAGCATTCGACGATTTCATGTATAAGGTCATCGAAGATCTTCGTCATGGCCCTCTGATAGGTAGCACCGGCATTCTTTAGACCGAAGGGCATCACCTTGTAGCAGAATATACCCAAAGGGGTCCTGAAGGCGGTGTGCTTCTGGTCTTCGGGATGCATCTTTATCTGATTATACCCTGATGAGCCGTCCATGAAGGAGAAAACCTCGTGAGTGGACGTATTGTCTATCATCAGTTCGGTGACTGGCACTGGGAAATCGTCCTTCGGGCAAGCTTTATTGAGATCTCGGAAGTCCACGCATATGCGCACTGTCCTATTTTTCTTCATCACCGGGACGATGTTGGCGACCCACTCGGGATACTGAACCTCCTGGATGAAGCCAGAGTCGATCAGCTTCTTGACCTCAGCATTGATGCTCATCTCAAGCTCGAGCCGCATTCTTCTTGGCGCCTGTTTGACCGGCTTGACGTCCGGAGATATCACCAATCTGTGCACAGGGATTTCTGGATCTAGTCCCGGCATTTCGGAATAGTTCCACGCGAAGCAATCTCTATGCTGCATAAGCACGTCTTTTAACGCAGCCACCCTTTCTTCAGATAGCAGCTCGCTGACGAATGTCGGTCGTGGGTCATTCGCTGTCCCCAACTCAATTTTCTTAAGGTTATCTGCGGTAGTATGTATTCCATCCTCCAGCTCTTTCGGTGCTGGTGGAAATTCTGAGATCACCTCATCGTTGCTGTTTTCGAAGCACCAGGGAAGGTCATCCATGTTCTCGGGCTCTTCCTTTGATATCGTTATCATGTGACAAGTACGAATTCGTTTCCAAGACCAATGTGGAGCTGGTTCTGCTTTCGTGGCTTTGGGTTCGTGCTTCTGTGGCGGCGTTACCCTCCAACTGTCAGATAGAGCGAACTTACCGAGCTGATACTGATCTTCAACCCAGTTTTTGAAGATGAAGCAGTCTTCGAGAGGGTGCCCTATCACTCGGTGATAAGAGCAATAGTTTGGGTGTGAGACTTCGCCTGCTTGTTCGAGGTGCTTGGACTCCGGTAGTGTGAGCATATGATATTTTAGAGCGAGGTTAAGTATCCTCTTCATCTTATCTTGGGGGAAAGAGTATGCTCGACCTATTTTCTTCATGAGGGATAGATTAGGACCGCTTGATTCCCGCTTGCGTGGCTTATCGGTCCCACTTTGCCACTGTCGAGCGCTTCTTTCGCTTTTCGACTTGTTTCTGCCTCTGAGTCGAGCCTTTTTTGCAACAGGTTGACATGGAGCGGCACTTTCATCTTTCACGGCCTGTTGGAGGAGGCGTTGCATTTTGGCTTTCTCGTAGGTGGCCATCTCACGGTTGTGATCGTCTCTGACTTTTTGGCCAGCTTCCCTTATAAGCTTGTCCATTTGTTCCTCGAACGACGAACTGGGTACTTTTACATCAGGAACTTTTACTGGTTCAGGATTAGCATCCTCCCATTGAGCATCCGCTTCTTCATCGAAGTCATGCACGACGTAACAGTCACGGAGCAGCTCTCATTTCTTGGACCGAATGTATCCAAGCCCGATTGTTTCCATTCTCCCATTAGGCAACTTGTGCTGAGTCTCGGGGACGTTCCAGACCCTGTCATAGAATTTGGCTTTTCGAGCGGTCTGTTTAAAGGATATCCCTTGGCGCTTTAGCAGCCTCTTCAAGCCTTATGTATAATATCTGGGCAGACGGATGGGCTGAAGTCTGTCAAGCGTAGGATCCATACCATGCCAGATTTCTTTCTCCACTTTGGTTTCTTCAGAGCGGTAGAATAGAATTGCCTTTTCGCCTTCTCGCCTGGGAGGGACATAGAACGTCCGCAGCTCCTCTACACTGTAGATATCAAGTGCATCCAGTTCTTTATGGTGTTTAAGTGGAACCATGGCGACTTGCAGACTTTGCTCTTCGTTAGCGGACGTTTGTATTGAAGGCCGAGCAGAGAATACAGCATGGACCTCATCTTCTGAGTCACTGCCAAAGATCAACGTAGGAGCGGATGGTCTCGGCTTATTGTATTGGGGCGGACCCGAATAAACTATCTCCTCTTCCTCCTCGGTATCACTGCCGAAAACAGGGATGGTGGCGTTAGCTTTGTTCTCCGGCTTGTGACACCTCTTCGTGTCTTCGAAATTCGGTAAGAAGTATTTGGCATCTTCATATTTG
Source organism: Agapanthus africanus (assembly GCA_030015575.1). Lineage (NCBI taxonomy): Eukaryota > Viridiplantae > Streptophyta > Magnoliopsida > Asparagales > Amaryllidaceae > Agapanthus > Agapanthus africanus. The sequence continues at coordinate 800,249,710 of CM057340.1, forward strand.
CGAACTTCGTTCACGGAAAACGGATTCAGTTCTCCCGTCACGGTATACTCGAGACCATCCCTAAAATATTTCATACACTGATGCTGTGTAGAAGGGATGATATTATACTCGTGTAACCATGGTCGGCCGAGCAGAGCATTGTAGCATGTCTTGGCATCTATGACATGGAACTTAATATCCGTGACGAGTAGCCCAAAGCATAGCGTCAGTATCACAGACCCAAGAGTTCTTGATGATTGGGAGTCAAATCCGGAGATGGTGATCTTGTCCCGAGCAAGGTGCTGGACGCTCATGCAGATTTCCTTTAACACCCGCACGTTAAGGAGATTAACAGACGATCCGTTATCGACCAGGATTTTGCCTATCTTTATATCATGGCAGTATCCTGAGATATAGAGGGGGCAATTGTGTTCACACGTCCCAAGGAGAAGGTCTTCATCGCCAAAAGTGACATCGGCCATGTGCACTTCTTCCAATTCATATTTCATCTTTTCTTCGGCCAGGAAAGCTTGGAATTGCTCGGGGTCCTGTAGTGCCTTGATTAATAAATCCTTTGCCTCTTTTGATAGTAAAAGGGCGTCAAGGATGCTGAGCTGCGAGGGTAACTTCCTCAGATGCGCTAGAACGTTGTAATACACCTTATTTTTCTTCGGCGGGTCCTTGGCAGTTAGCTCTTCCATGACTTGGTCATCTAGGGCGATATCCTCAGAGACCTTTTCTTTCCCTTTATCTTTTTTGTTTGAGGGTCCGAGATTCTTTTCGGGCAGCGTCCGATTACGCAGCCGGATATTTTCACAAACCTTCTGCTCTTCTCCTTTTCCCGAGGTGGACTCTTTAAAGAAGGGGCTAAGAGCCAGCTCCTCGTCAGAATCGCTCCCGAATGTGAGCACTTGCGATCCCCCGGAGTTAACCATGCGACAATCGCCGGTAGTTCTGTTAAACCTCTCGGTCGTATCGTTCTGCTCCCGACGAGTTTTGCGCTTTTCCCTCTTAAAATGTTGCCGGTGAGCAACATATCCTTGCCACCATTTATTGAAAGCTTTGCACTCTTCGGTGGGGTGCGAAACCTTCCGATGATATAAGCAATAGGAGGGGTGCATCTCCGCTTCACCAGTAATGTTTCCTTCAGAGGATGGTAGCTTCATGCCCATTGATATGGCCTTAGCAAACCTCTTCCTCGTCTTGAATTTGATTTTGTCCGCAATGAATGTACTTTGATTTGACGGAAGTGTCTCAACCTTTTCGTCTAATCGCCGGCACTTGGCCTTTTCAAATAGGAGCGTCTCACGTTCCCGATCAGCTTTACTTTTTAAAAGAGCTTCATTGAGGAATGCGTCAATTGTTTCATCCGATGGCCCCAGAAATTCCGGTTTAGGATCTGCCCCCATCTTTTCAGTGCAAGGAGTTTCCTCATCGTTTGTAAATGAATGGGAAATCATATGACAGCTCACCACGTATTCCTCGGATTCATCCGACGAGCTCTCTCCCTCATCTTCTTCTTGAAAGACGTGGTTGAGGAACTCTTAGAGTGTGATGGGAGTTCGTGCTTTCTGGTTGTACTCCTTCAGTGCGCCAATCTGCTTTTGTAAGTCCGTGCGCTTGTCGCCAGGCTTCACGGGCTTCTTGGATTTCTTCTTTTTCTTCTCTGAAGATTTTGACGGCTGGCTGAGAGTGCTTGGGCCACCACCATCGATCTTTGGAGTTAGGCGCGGCTTCAACATCCCTTCAATGATCTGAGCTTCCAACGGGTTCTTCCACCTGATCGCTGGGCATGTTTGAAGATCGTTCAGTATCCTCTTTGTTTTGGCCGATAGCACAACCTCCCATGGAGCTTCTTCAACGAGAGAGCACGTTGCCCCCGGCGTATTCATCCTTTTAGAGGTGTGAGGTTGCGGCGGATTCACCTTCCATCTGTCGGACAATGCGAACTTGCCCTGTTGGTACTGGTCTTCAATACAATTTTTGAAGACGTAGCAATCTTTGATCGGATGACCCAGTACTCGGTGATAGGGACAGTAATTGGGATCATGGATGTTGTTTGGCTGCGACGGACGTCTTGGATTCGGCAGATTAATGAGTCGGTGGCGTAATGCCAGCTCGAATAATCTTCTCATTTTATCTCGGGGAAACGAGTAAGGACGTCCTAGCCTCTCCTCAAGGGGTACGTGCGGACGCATATTATTTTGACGGACAGCCGGTTTCAAGTTGCTTGGCTGTTGTTGAGCATTAGTGACAACAATTGCTTTTCCCTTCCCCTTCTCATTTCAAGTGTCCGGCTTTGGAGGGAGGGTCTATGGCCCATCTGATCCATTTGAGCTAGCTTGTCGATCAGGGCCTAGAAGGTAGTCGGCTTGAAGAACATCATGAATTACGAGATGGTCACTTGCGGATCGAGGGTTCCCACAAACATACCCACTGTCGGAGCCTCTTCTATGCGTTGCTCGCATTTTGACCATAAGTTCTGCCACCGTATCGCGTATTGGACCCATGTCTCGCCTGGCTTTACCCTGGCATTAATCAATGCCGTCATCGGGGTGCGTTCGCTGGCGCTTGCGAAACGCTGGGTAAAAAGCAGCTCCATCTCTGCGAATGTCTTGATAAAGTCGTTTGGGAGCTCGGAGTACCACTAGAACGCTGTATCTGACAAGCTGCCGACGAACTGGCGAAGCAACAATTTATCATCACCGCCGGTGTTGCCGCAAAGCGCCCTGAACTGGGCAACATGCTGGTGGGGATTTCCTGTCCCCTTATAGACATGGAATTTCGGTATCGTATAGCCCGGCGGGTACTTGATCTGATCGTACCAGCTCGGATATGGTCGTCCTGTTTTTACGACCTGACCGGCTGCCTCAGTCGCATGATGAACCCGTATCTATTGGACTATATATTCGTCCAAGTCAGCTTTGGAGATTGTCTCCTCCTTGGCTGTTGACAGAGCCGGTGGAGGATTTGACGTTTCTCCCCTGTCGTCTTCAAGGACGATCGGAGGATCTTCTTCAGTAGGAGGATCTTGCTGGATCATCATACCCACTATGTCCTAGAACAGAAGGGCCATTCGTTTTATATTGGCTGCTTGTTCTGCAGCCTCTTTGTCCTTCTTCTCCAATATCCGACGAAGGAATTCAGCGTCAGTTTCTTGCTCCTGGCGTTGATCCGAGGATGCTTCGGGGCTTTCTTTTGGCCCAGTGAGTGCGGCCATCGCATTCATCATTTCTTGGAGCTTCTGCTGTTGCTCCTGAGCTTTGGTCACCGATTGCGTAAGCGGTCTATAACCTATAGATGTACGGCTGTCCTCTTTACCAGACGCCATGTAGACGGTATGGACCATGATGCCCCCGGACTTAGGGCGTTTAGGTTCACCACCTTCGACATTTGCTGCGGGCGTGGGGATCTTCCCCGGCCTTCTTCTCTTGTAGGCCGTTGAAGTTGAGGGGGCCGTTGCAGCGGGCACCCCGGCAGTCGTCGTCCTTTGCTGTTTAACAGGACGGTTCTTTTCTTCCTGCACTTTTGCCCTTTTCTGCCGGCGAGAGTGATCTTGGTCGATTACCGAGTCTTGAACTTTCCGCCAGACCTTATAAATCTTGGAGGACAGCCGTTGAGGGGGCTGATCCGGCTGAGTTTCTGTAACTCTCTCCGCAAGTGGAGGAGATCTTTTCAGTGTGGCAGTCGGAGAGTTCTTGCGTACCCTCCTTAGTGGTTCAAAGCTGTTCCCAGTTGGAACAGCAGCATTAACTTCCGTCATCGGAGCCGGTGGAGTTAGCCCTGGGGGAGTTTCCCCCGACCTTCCTTACTCGGCGCCAGTGACGACGTCGAGCATGACGAGCCGTTGGGACTGGCTCGGCGATAGAGACAGCTTCTTCTTGCCCCCTGTCCGAATGAGGTGCTGCTGGTGTTAGCCTCTTAAAGATTGATGTTGTCCTTTGAGTGGCGATGTTCAATCTGTCAAAGACAGATCCTCGAGCAGGAGCAGGAGCCGGAATAGTCAGCCTTGAAAAGACTGACTCTTTAACAGGAGAAGCCGCCTTGACGACTTCTGGAGCAGGGGTGGCTGTCTTTCTCGGGACAGCTATTTCAGGGTTCATGGGCTTCCTGGCGGGCCCATCAGGGTTCTGGCTCAGCCTGGAAAAGACAGAGGCTGCCGGTTTGATATTGGACGACCCGTTGAACGGGGCCGTTGTAGCAGTGAGCCAATCGAAAACCGACTTCTTGTTCGCTTCTGGTGTGGGCACTGGCATAGTGAAGCTTGCAGGCCGGAGCATGTTAGTTATATGTATGCCCTAGAGGCCATTACTGTACATAGGATGTATATTGTAGTGGATGCTGGGACATATATAGGGAGGACTTTCTTGCTCGACATGATAGTATGCTATCTGGTTGAATTTTACCTTAACGTGTATACTGATTGTCTCTCTGTTACATGTTGGTAAAGCCCTTAGGATGTGTGCTTGACTACCTGGACTATGATGCGGATCATACTAGTGGGGACATGGTAGTCCATAAGTACATCCTTCAAAGTCCCTAGTCGTGGGTGTATCGAGACGGGGCATCGATATACCAGAGTAGACTAGCGTATACCTTCTCGACCCATACAGATGGGCGATGGATGATCCCATATCCATCGGTGTTTGACATCAGAGATGATATACGGGTGCTCAGTAGAGACTGGGTACACTGGACGGACTCGCCGAGAACTCCCAGATGGTATTATACCTCACGTCAGATGGCAGTTCTCTGGTGACACTGGTACAGAGTAGTCTGTTGACCCGAGATCGTCATAGAGTCTTGTGTGGTTCCCACTGTGCTTTGATTTCCATCTTAGCACGTCCAAGAGGGCGTGCAAAATGGTGGTTTTTGGGTACAGTCCCGAGTCACATGAAGGCAATGAGCGATAGGAGGGGATTCGTCTCTCCCGGTATAGGGGATTGATGTTGCGCTGTATTCGATTGGCTATAACAGGAAATCCCTGGCCAGGGTTGCTGAAATTTACTGGTAAGTGTTACCAGTAGTTTCTTGAATTGTTATAGACCTCATATCGACACGACTTATCGAGCTATTGGGGTCTGACGTTTGCCACCCCTAGGCAAGATATGCGACATATCAGACGATCAGACCGGACTGTACGGTAGTGTTACTGGTTGGATTCACTGGAGTGTGAGCGGGCTTGCTCGTCGATCTTCAGATCGCTCAATACCCGGGTGGCCGTTACGTTTAGCAGACCGCTTGCGGCTTGTGGGTGTTTGATATGATCATCACCTGCTGCCGGCGTATTGACCAGTCTTTAGAGTCCTACACAGAGGTTTCCTGGCTCAAGCGAAACGAAATAGGAGCGCATATGAGATATGTGCGGGACCGAGAATGATACCAGTATGTGATACTGTATTCGATTCTCGCGATGTGACATTGATCGGTTATATGTGATATAGCCGGGTTATCGGATCAAGTGTTGATTCGATAAGTTGTTACTAATGATACCAGTCGGTTATGTGCGACATGAACGGATCATTGAATCAAGTGTTGATTTAATGATTTAATGCATAATTATATATTTGATAAATTACTTTGCATTAACTAGTATCGGTTCACTTTAAACGGATTTTCTCGCTCGGATGTGCACATTGTATATTTGATATAGTTTTGTGCACATGATTGTATCATGTTTGATGATACATGTTAACTTGGATTTGTGTGAAGATTAAACCATGGTTGTGAGAGTGGTTAGGGTTTTGTTTCTTCTCCCATTATTTATTTATTCATTTATTTGTTTATTTTTTTGGAAAATAAATGGAAAGGAGATAAGAATGGTGGCTTATTTTGGAGTTTAGTTGAAGCTTCATGAAACTTTAATCAAGTCAACCATTCTTATCTCATCCTTAACCCTAACCATTCCCACTAACCATGATTCATTCTCTACACTTGACTAGTGTTAATATTATGATAAGTATTGTTATTCTTTTCTTTTTGAATTAACTTATCATAATTAGCTTCTTCTTCTTCTTCATTTCTTCACATGAAGAAAGCTTGCTCCATTAATAGCAAGTGATGAAAAAGAGTGAGAAATCCAAAACTAAAGTCTACCCACTTCCTATTTCTTCATCCTCTACCTCTTGCCAAGTAGTAGAGTGTGTTTCCTTCACAAGTTTTCTAGACTTGGTGAAGGTGGAGCTCGATCTAGTGATGCTTCGACGTAGATCATCTTCGGCACGTCGTCGACGACCTAGCCCCTCCATTCTCCGATGAAGCCGACGCTAGAGCCCGGATTTGATTTGGACAGCGGAGAGGACCTCATCTCGGAGCCGTGGAGGTGGAGGACTGGATCTACAAAGGTTGTATTTCCGTATCTCTTAGTTAAGTGTTAACTAGTTTACTTTTCGCCTAAACTTCTAGCCGACGATCCGTAGTCGGGTCTCTCGGCACCTAGAATTTTTGAATTGGCATGGTTGATGCCTTGTGAGACCTCACTAGTGTGCCTAGGAACCCTACAGTGGTATCAGAGCCTAGCTAGAGTCTTAGGCGAAGTCTAGACGGATTTTGAAGTCCGAACGACCCGAAACCCCAACCGGAAATTGCTCTCTGGAAATTTTCTAAAATCTGGGATTTTCCAGAATTAAAAATTGCCAAAAAATTCAGCAGGGAATCCTATGAGTTACTGTGAAGCATGTGACTGTAAATCGATCAAAGAGCCCTGGGTTTCGCGGCGGTTCCGCGGCCATGATGGTGATTTGGGTCACGTGTCTTGCACAGTAATTCTTGTGTCAAAGAGCAGAGTCTTCTGGAAATTTTTATATTTTATTCAAGAGTTGAATTATCTGCAGTTGTTTTGGGGATTCGGTGTTTCGATCGGGGTATCAAATTTTGTCTGTGTGGCTTTCCGGATAATTTTTAGAATATGTTAAAAAGTTCGACCGGATATAAATACCCAACTTTTCCACTGTCGGGAAATTTCCAAGTGTTGGATTTTTCCGTAGTTTAACGACGTTCTAAGTAGTGCAAGTAACGCGATGGACCCTCTAGAAGACAACAAACCTTAACTCGATTATGTGACCGTCTTGAACTGCCCTTTGAACCTTCGGGTTTGGGGCAGTACGGCGTGCCACATGTGAGGCGTTGGCTTGACCCTTCTACGGATGGACCGTTGGTACTGAGGCACGAACGGAATGTTGTTAGACTTGTTTCATGTGTTGATCTGTATCGGGAAAACTTGGGTGTTCGAATGTTCAATCGGAAAGTTTAACATTTTCTAATTATCTGGAATGGGATACAATAATTGGAATTCACAAATAGTTATGAGATAACGAAATGAATATTATAAACATAGTAGTTTAGTCTCACTTGATCGGTTGCCACGGAATTTTGATGTGATCAAAAGTCCGTCGCAATCACGTAGCGTACGCGGATACTCGCCGGGAAAACTTAATAGACAGCCTCACTCTATAGCCCCGACCAAGTGACTGTAGGAGAACCCCGTCGCCGAAAGCATCCGTTTGGGTGCTCGCGGTAGCGGTGTTCCGTCTTGGTGCACTTCATCGACGGTATCGGGGGTGCGGCCGTCTACTGAAGTTTGCGACGAGCATTCGATCAAAATGTCGGGAATCCTGTTGAATGGCCCGACTTGGTATTGAAAAGTGTTTTCGATAATGAGACTAAAATGCGGGGTTTATAATTGTTAGGCATGCGATGTCTAAGTAATTCATTTGGTCAGGCATGCGATGTCTGAGGTGGTTGCGGATTCCAACTGTTGTAGTTTTAGACTTTCTTTTCTGTGACCGTAAGTGTAATATGTGATATCGCCGGTTTCGTTGCTATATGTCAACGACAATTGGGATGCGCATATTTACTTACGTTGATGACATGTGATGTTATGTGTTGCTGGATATGTTATATTGGATCGTCGTGTTCGAATAGCCGGGGGTTTTTATGTGAGATGAGTGTTTTTTCATTTTCATTCATGTAAAAACTTGTATGTAATATTCTTTTATTGGGGCACTTCCAGGTTGCGGAAGTTGTCACCGTTTGTATATTATTTACTTTTCCGCACTAGGATAGACCCAAGGAGGAGGGCACAAGTAACCGGGTTCTGGAGTCCAGTGGGAGACCAACTCGAGGAGTCGAGTCCGGGTCTCCTAACTCCAGAATTGGTAGGGTTGCTTGCCGCTCTCGTAGGGGTCTAGGGGTGTGGGTTTGGCTATTCATCGCGACCGTGGAATCCGTGTTTTGTACTGGCTCTTATTGAAAACACGGACGTCCTAGTATATCCAATATTTCATATGATTCTTCTGCTGCGATATCTGTGATGTGATCATGTGATGTTCTGTGATAGATACAGTATATAGTATATATGATATATTATATAGGCGTTACTTATGTTTTACATCCGTGCTAGCCCTGCCCCGCTCTGCCGTTAGTTACCTAACCTAACGGTGCACGAGGGGACATCGAGGCGAATGCGGATGGCATAAGTGTACGTCGTATTTATCTGTGATGTTTAGGTACTTAAATGATGGGACTTCATTAATGTGATTAATGAAATAAAAGAAACCTAAGATGTTGTAGAATCGAATTTCAAAATAAAACAGGTAGCTACAGTTCTTGCTTTGCACAGAGGTATATATGATATATCCTGCACCTTATTCGATAAGGAAAGGACCGAGATCCCTTCACCGGGAGTGACTCCTTTAGCAATAACTGGCAGATGCTACACACTCGGTTTGTCTTTTGATTGCTTTTAAGAGTTCTGCTTTGCACAGTGATATATATGATATATCCCGCACCTCATTCGACGAGGAAAGGACCGACGATCCCTTCACCGGGAGTGACTCCTTTAGCAAAACTAGAAAAGCCTCAAAAGCACTCCATTTCAAAATTCATTCGATCCTACAACGATATCAAGTTCATTACGCAATAGGTTTTCAGAAAAACCTGTCGTAGCCCTCCGTCATTTCAGATATGTACTAGTTAGTATTCGTGCTGCGGTAGTTTGGCATTCGTCAAGGTGTAGTGTACGGTAGCTAACTAGTATTTATCTGCTTGAGCATATGATGCGATTAGATTAGGGTATTCGTACGGCATTGTTTGGCATTCGTCAAGGGTCGTGCGGGTGGGTTTAATTCGATCAAGAAATGTACGGGTTGAACTTGACTAGTGTACTATGGGTTGTTTGGCATTCGTCAAGGTCATAGCGAGCTAGGGGCAAAATATTATCGGGAATTTCAAGTGTTGAGATTTGCAATGAGATTGCATACCTTCTATGAGATAGTTGGATCCCGATACCCGCTGCGAGTAAGTGTTACTCCTGGGAGAGTTTTATACATTACAATTAGCCGATCAAGTAGGTGTCTAGAAAGGTGTCAACGGGGTTACGCCTCTGGGAAAACGAGGTTTACATTAATTAGGTTCGTGCGAAAGCACGGGGGACCTCCCTCAAAGTACCGACACTGGCCTGGCTGAAAGATTGGCGAACTTGTAGTGTGTAATTAATCCCGGCTAGTCTTTCCTTTTAGGGTTTGAAGGAAGATTTGATAAAAAGCAGTGGGAGCCATCCTGATTAGATAAAATAAAAACCAATCTATTCTTGCAAGAGCGCACGCTGAGTATTTTCTTCTCTCTCTCTCCAGGTAGCGACCATATCACGCCTTAATCAAGATAATAATACGGATTATTGACCGAACCCGCATGTTATACTGAGCTGGGGAACGTTGGTCCCGCTCCAACTTATAATTGTTATAAGATAGAGAAGGAAATTGGGGATTACCAGAATTCCCGTGCCACCCAAACGAAGAGAGTGCATGCTGATGCATCATTTTCGGGTGTGTTCATTACAGAGAACTGTTTCTCAGTATCCTTTACATCCTGGGTATGTAATACCAGATCAGGATCCCAGATATGTAATCTGTTACATAGGGCTACAGAAAGGTAGAGAACTGAGAACGGGTGACAAGTTTCATGAGGCAGAAAACGGGGCAAGTGTTGCAGCCAAGTCCGTCGGTCACTGTCACCCTGTATTACCAGAATACATTGATTCTGAACGAATGTTATTAGATACCGAACCTGATATACCAAATCATATCACTCTCTTTGGTAGAAAAGAAAGGATATAATTTTGTATTGATGGATAATGTTTTGAACATTTCCTATATCAAAAGTTGATCGGTCCAGGCACGTTATCTAAAAGCATTGATGTTCTAAATCAAACTACATTTCTTAGTATACAGAACACACACAAGAGGAAGAGTTCAGAAATGAACGAATCCTTCTTGAGGTATTGTAGACTAGGTCATATCAATGCGATCCGACTGGCTGAGTTACATTTAGATGCATATTTAAATCAGTTTGAATTTACATCTTGTGAAACTCGCCAGTCATGTCACAAAGATAAGATGACCACAGATCTGTTTATTGGAAACAGAGAAAGAGTTAATGAACTCTTGGGATGATACATGTTGATGTATGTAAGGTCCCCTGTCTACACATGCCAGGACTGATTCTTTATACTTCATTATATTCTCTGATAATCTCTCAAGATTCAGTCATATGTTCCTGTTGAAACATGAGTCCGAACCTTTTGAGATATTCACAGAATATAAGCGAGAAGTTGAGAACCAAAATACGGGTATAAGTATTATGTCCTTTGATGTGATCAAGGAGGAGAATACTTGTGCACGGAATTCCTAGACTATTCTAAAGGAGAATGAGATTCTCTCTCAGCATTACTCCTCCGAATACACCATGGCACGATGGTATATCGGGGCGGAGCAGATACACCCTATTTGATATGGTGTGCTCTATGATGAGTACTGCTGAGTTACCTTTTTCCTTTTTGGGAGTTATGCGCTTGAGAAGCTGCATACCTATTGAATAGGGTTCGAATCAAATTAGTTGCCTACCACTTCATATATGATATGGAAAGGGAAGAGCCCATGTCTTAAGTTAGTTAAGATTTGGGGTTGTCCGGCCTATGTCTAAAAGCAAAATCCGGACAAGCTCGAGGCAAGATCTGTTATGTAGAACTGGAAATGTTCCAGCTAAACAAACTACAGCAGATGATTTGAAAGAACCAAAGGATTCAATAGTTACCAACGAACCTCAGCCTCTCCGCCGATCTAGTAGGGTTCCTCACCTACCTGAGAGATACTTCGGTTGCTCTATGACAGTGGGAGCGAGGATTGCATCATGAGATGATGACCCAACTAGCTTCGAGCTGGCCATCAGGAGTAAGACTCTGTAAGAATGGCTGGATGCTTAATGATCTGAGATGGAATCCTTATACACCAGCAAAGTATGGACTTTAGCTGCTATATCTGAAGGGTTAAATCCCCATCAGGAGCAAGTATATCTTGAGAAGATTACTTGGTGTACATGGAAAAGTTGAGACTTTCAAAGCTAGACTTGTTAAAAGTTTGCATCATTGACCAGGTGTGGATAATGATGAAACTTTTTCAAGTAGCTATGCTTAAGTCCATTCAGATCCTACTTGTCACGGCTACATACCATGACTACGATATCTGATGGTTGGGTGTCATGACTGCTTTTCTAAATGATGTTTTAGAAGAGTGCGTCTATAAGTACACAGCCAGAGGGCTTCGTAGACAGTGGGAGCAGCGGAAACGTGTGCAAGATGCTTTATAGGATAAAGCAGGCATCGCGGAGATGGAACGTCTGTTTTGATGTGTTAGTCAAAGAAGTTGACATCATCAAAATGGTAGATGAACCTTGTATAAACAAGAAGGTAGTAGGGAGTATGGTGACGATCCCCGTAGAGTACGTGGATGACATACTCTTGATAGGGAAGGAGTTTCCTATGCTATGTTCGATCAATCTCCGCTTATCATAATGATTCTCCATATAGGATCAAAGTGATACCTCCTAAATCCTGGGTTTTTAGACCTATGAGATAGATCTAATTGGATGTTAGGACTCTCAATAGTTGTAGTGAGACGGTATCAACCGATCCTGGGGAGAATCACTGGAAGGGTTCCAGGGTGATAAAGACGACTGAATGTCAGTCACAGGCATTGTCTTTACCCTCAGTAAAGGGACGGTATGTTGGAAGAGTTCCAAGCTAGATACCATGACATACTAGACGATAAAGGCGGGATACATCGCTACTTAAGATGCTACCAAAGAGGCAGTCTGGGTGTATACAGGTTCATGAGATGAACTATGTTCCTCCCATTGTGTGACAATGGAGTTGTGGTTTATGCCAAGGAACGCCGGTCCCATCAGTGATCCAGACATATTCTAATGCAGTATCACCTGATCGTGGAGATGGTTGATCTCTAAGGGATCGAGGTAAGGAGAGTAGACTCAGAGGAAAACACAGAGGATCCACTCACAAAGGCCTGTTCCCAGAGAGAGATTTTTATGGGATGGTTGAGTATGAGATACTACAACCACTGCTACAGATGGCCCTAGTGCAAGTGGGAGATTGTTAGTTATATGTATGCCCTAGAGGCCATTACTGTACATAGGATGTATATTGTAGTGGATGCTGGGACATATATAGAGAGGACTTTCTTGCTCGACATGATAGTATGCTATCTGGTTGAGCTTTACCTTAACGTGTATACTGATTGTCTCTCTGTTAAATATTGGTAAAGCCCTTAGGATGTGTGCTTGACTACCTGGACTATGATGCGGATCATACTAGTGGGGACATGGTAGTCCATAAGTACATCCTTCAAAGTCCCTAGTCGTGGGTGTATCGAGATGGGGCATCGATATACCAGAGTAGACTAGCGTATACCTTCTCGACCCATACAGATGGACGATGGATGATCCCATATCCATCGGTGTTTGACATCAGAGATGATATACGGGTGCTCAGTAGAGACTGGGTACACTGGACGGACTCGCCGAGAACTCCCAGATGGTATTATACCTCACGTCAGATGGCAGTTCTCTGGTGACACTGGTACAGAGTAGTCTGTTGACCCGAGATCATCATAGAGTCTTGTGTGGTTCCAACTGTGCTTTGATTTCCATCTTACCACCTCCAAGAGGGCATGCAAAACGGTGGTTTTTGGGTACAGTCCCGAGTCACATGAAGGCAATGAGCGATAGGAGGGGATTCGTCTCTCCCGGTATAGGGGGTTGATGTTGCGCTGTGTTCGATTGGCTATAACAGGAAATCCCTGGCCAGGGTTGCTGAGATTTACTGGTAAGTGTTACCAGTAGTTTCTCGAATTGTTATAGACCTCATATCGACACGACTTATCGAGCTATTGGGGTCTGACGTTTGCCACCCCTAGGCAAGATATGCGACATATCAGACGATCAGACCGGACTGTACGGTAGTGTTACTGGTTGGATTCACTGGAGTGTGAGCGGGCTTGCTCGTCGATCTTCAGATCGCTCAATACCCGGGTGGCCGTTACGTTTAGCAGACCGCTTGCGGCTTGTGGGTGTTTGATATGATCATCACCTGCTGCCGGCGTATTGACCAGTCTTTAGAGTCCTACACAGAGGTTTCCTGGCTCAAGCGAAACGAAATAGGAGCGCATATGAGATATGTGCGGGACCGAGAATGATACCAGTATGTGATACTGTATTCGATTCTCGCGATGTGACATTGATCGGTTATATGTGATATAGCCGGGTTATCGGATCAAGTGTTGATTCGATAAGTTGTTACTAATGATACCAGTTGGTTATGTGCGACATGACCGGATCATTGAATCAAGTGTTGATTTAATAATTTAATGCATAATTATATATTTGATATATTACTTTGCATTAACTAGTATCGGTTCACTTTAAACGGATTTTCTCGCTCGGATGTGCACATTGTATATTTGATATAGTTTTGTGCACATGATTGTATCATGTTTGATGATACATGTTAACTTGGATTTGTGTGAAGATTAAACCATGGTTGTGAGAGTGGTTAGGGTTTTGTTTCTTCTCCCATTATTTATTTATTCATTTATTTGTTTCTTCTTTTGGAAAATAAATGGAAAGGAGATAAGAATGGTGGCTTATTTTGGAGTTTAGTTGAAGCTTCATGAAACTTTAATCAAGTCAACCATTCTTATCTCATCCTTAACCCTAACCATTCCCACTAACCATGATTCATTCTCTACACTTGACTAGAGTTAATATTATGATAAGTATTGTTATTCTTTTCTTTTTGAATTAACTTATCATAATTAGCTTCTTCTTCTTCTTCATTTCTTCACATGAAGAAAGCTTGCTCCATTAATGGCAAGTGATGAAAAAGAGTGAGAAATCCAAAACTAAAGTCTACCCACTTCCTATTTCTTCATCCTCTACCTTTTGCCAAGTAGTAGAGTGTGTTTCCTTCACAAGTTTTCTAGACTTGGTGAAGGTGGAGCTCGATCTAGTGATGCTTCGACGTAGATCATCTTCGGCACGTCGTCGACGACCTAGCCCGTCCATTCTCCGATGAAGCCGACGCTAGAGCCCGGATTTGATTTGGACAGCGGAGAGGACCTCATCTCGGAGCCGTGGAGGTGGAGGACCGGATCTACAAAGGTTGTATTTCTGTATCTCTTAGTTAAGTGTTAATTTGTTTACTTTTCGCCTAAACTTCTAGCCGACGATCCGTAGTCGGGTCTCTCGGCACCTAGAATTTTTGAAATTGGCATGGTTGATGCCTTGTGAGACCTCACTAGTGTGCCTAGGAACCCTACAGAGCATGGTTCCGAAAAACAGACCGGTGGTGGCCTGGGTCACCCGGTCCACCGGCATGGCAAGGATGGAGGCCGCTTGAGGCCCATAGGCTATACCTCCAGGTGAGGCGGAGCGTTAGTTTCACTGGCACTTTGAGCAGCTCGAGCAGTTGGAGGCCATTGATGCTTGATTTCTGCGCCAGGCAACAGACCAAATCTTAGTAACTTGAAACCCAAAGGCAACCATTAACAAACCGCGATTCGTTCGCGAAGACGACACACGAAGTGTGGAGTCGAAAGAGAAAAGGTCCCACCGGGCGTGCCAGAATCTGTTCCCCTCCGAATGACGCGGCGAAGACGTGATAAACGTCTTGCCTGAAATTCGGGACAGATGCTATTTGGTTTTATCCGTCCACCTCTCCGAAGATGCCAAATTGATTTATGGCACCGTGTATCGGAGGTTTAAACGGATGCGACCGATGTAGCAGACTTCGTCAGATTCCCCCTCGCTTGAGGGGTTTTTGATTGTGGGGACGCTCTTCCCTGCAGGCGCAAGCCCCTGCAGTTAATTACGCTACCGCATCGCGGTAGCCACTTTCTCCTTCTCCAGATGTTCACTTCGTGTCGTGTGTGTTTGTTTTGTTTGTGGTTGTCCGTGGATTGTATACGGAGACTAATTTATGTCGTCGCCCGTAGGACGTGGATTAGTCCAAATCCTTATTTTCTTAGATTTGGGTTTGGGGTTTTTGTTTAAGGATGTGTTAGCCCTACTTAAGGCCAAGATCAACTTAAACTTTTGTTAAGGATACGTTAGCCTAATCTCCAGACTAAGATCAACTTAACGGGATTGTTTGGATCCGACAAGAGAGCAATTGGCTCTATTGTTCTAGTTTAGGGACGTAGGGGTCCATTTCCCGTTTAGGGACATGGTGGTCCATTTCCAGTTTAGGGACATGGTGGTCCATCATTCCCATTTGGGGACGAATATTAGTTTAAGGACGTTTCGGTCCAACATTCCCATTTTGGGACGAATATTAGTTTAAGGACGTTTCGGTCCACCATTTCCATTTCGGGACGAATATTAGTTTAAGGACGTTTCGGTCCACGAGTTTAAGGACCCCGCAGTCCGTATTGATGTGTGGTTGTCGGGACCCGTCACCTCTCTGACGTCGTTGAAGGATTACAACGATAGGTGTCAGAGAAGTTCGGAGATGTACCCTTGAACCGGATGTAAATTGATTTAAGAGAGCAGCCATGCTCAGTCAATTTAATTTAAGGACTTATGGCCATGATTGGGCTAAGTCCAGTTGAAAAAATGTTCAACGTTTTTATTTATCTTTGGCCTATTAGGCCTGTGCTAGGGCTTTGCCCCATTTTAATAATGCACTGCATTTTATTCTGGCCTGCTAGGTCTTTTTTATTTGGGCTCAGTCCCTTTGTAAATGATGTAGAGCATCTGTTTTGGTTTGGGCTCTGCCCTAAAATAATGCATTGCATTTTATTTGGCCTGCTAGGCCTTTTTTAATTGGGCTTGGCCCTTCTGCAGTGCATTAATTACTTGACAGTGGTTTGTCAGGCGCTTTGCGCCAATTATTGAGCGCAAGCACTTGTGGTGGTGACACGTGTCATGCAAGCGCAGTGCGCTGCGCTGTTGCGCTGCTGACACATGGCGCGCTTTGGTGAAGTTGCGCCAAGTTTAAAGAGAAATGCTCTATTTTTAAAAGCGCATAGCGCAAGTGGTTATGGTGCTGACACGTGGGGCTATCTGGTGGCTTGCGCCAACTCAGGAGCACAACAGTGCAGTTTTTGCAAGTGCAAGGCACTGTTTCAATAACTTGATCCAATTTTGGATTCAAGAAAAGAATTTTTAAGATTCCAGAACCAATGGTTCATAAAAAAGTGCAAGGCACTGTTATTATTTATTTTTTATTGAAGATCATTGATCTTGTTCTTAGATCAATGATCTATTCAGAAGAAATTCTTCTCTTTTTTTTGTAAAGATTTTTACCTTCTTTCCCTTCTTGAGTTCTTCTCAAAATTCTTCAGAGTTCTCTCTGTTTTGTTGTTTTTGAAGTTCTCGATGTTTTTTTCTGAATTGGGGTCTAGGGGCCTTTATATAGTGCCCATTAATTTGTTAAATTTGTTAAAGAGATCATTCTGAGAGTGATTTGGGGAATTTTCCCCACCGTTGGATCTTTGATCCAAGAGCTTCTGTTTTACAGAAGACAATCTTCTTGTTTTAACAAGAACAGAAAGATCTTACTGTAGGGTTCCTAGGCACTCTATAGAGGTCTCACAAGGCATCAACCATGCCAATTTCAAATTTTATGGGTGCCGAGAAACCCTAATACGGATCGTCGACTAGAAATTTAGGCGAAAAGATAATCTAGTTAACTACTTAACTAAAAGTTAGATGTTACAACCTTTGTAGATCCGGTTCTCCACTTCCTTAGCTCCACGTGGGTGTCCTCTCGCTGTCCATCATGAATCCCGAACTCAATCGTCGGCTTCATCGGAGAAACGGGCGAGCTAGGTCGTCGGCTTCGTGTCAAAGACGATCTACGTCGAGGCATCACAAGTTCAAGCTCCGACTTCACAAAGTTGTGAAACTTGTGAAGAAAACACCCAAAACAACTTGGCAAGAGGTAGAGGGTGAAGAAATAGGAGGTGGGTTCACTTTAGAATTGGATTTCTCTCACTAGAACTCAAGTTGCCATTGATGGCATCAAGGTTTCTATCTTGAAGATGAAGATGAAGAAGAAGAAAGAATATGATAAGTGTTGAGATAAAATAAAAATAAATCAATACTTATCATAATGTGAACCATAGTTAAGTGTGGAGAATTAACTAAGGTTAGAATAATGGTTAGGGTTTAGAGTGAAGACAAAATGGTCACAAAGTCAAAGCTTCATGAAGCTTCAACAATGTTCAAGAATGAAAGCAACCATTTTGTATTCTTATCCAATTCTTTTTCAAAAAATGAATAAATAAAAGAATGGATAAATAAAAACCCTAATCACTTTCTTAACCTAAGTTTAATTCTATAAACTTAACCAAATGAGCATGCATCATCAAACATGATACAAACATGTGCACAAAAGTATATCACATATACAATTTGCACATCAAGTGAGAATATCCATTTAAAGTGAACCAATACTAGTTAATGCAATGTAATATATGTAAGTCCATATTGCGACCCCCGGTACTTACGGGGAGGCGGAAACGGTATAAAAAACGAATTTTTATCGCAAGAGGCAACATGGACTAAACTATGTCGGGATCGTTGTCTAAACTAAAACTAGTTAACAAGCTAAAGAGAGTTAGCTACTATGGAAGATGGTTATACCTAAACTTGAACTCCTTCTCTTCTTGTTGTTATTCTTCTTTCTTGTTCTTTGTAGAAGCTTGAATGGTTCTCTTCTCGTCGCCTTCTTCTTGCCGAAGATAGATCCACCTTGAAGGTTCGACCTTTGGGCTCTTCCTCGATCTTTGAGTGAACTAGGGTTTCCGGCTTGCTAAACCTTCATCCTAGAATGAGTAGAGAGTGATTAGGGTTTGCTTTTCTATCTAAAGAGAATGATTCTCAACACATGAGAAGGTTTCTCTTTTCAAGAGGAAGAAGAAGATGAAATGAGGAGAGAGAGTGAGAATGATAGAATGAGCTCAATTATTTCTTTCTTGCAACCATATTGCAAAAGAAAATGAATTATCTAAATGATAATAATTGAAATAAGAATAGTTGATGGTTATTTTGGAATGACCACTATCATACCTCTTTTAATGAAGTGTAAGCATGAATCAAGGAAGACTTTCAAGGCATGAAAAGTGGTCAATGGTCAACAAGTCAACCAAGGTCAACAAGTCAACAAGAAAAACAACCATAACATAATTCTTATTTAATTACTATTATTAATAGATAATATACAAATTCATTAGGGTTTGGAAAATGATAACTGTCAACTGTGCATACGCACCCGATCCGAAACCCTAATGAAAAACCTCATTCTCCGCCTCAAGCAACTGTGCATACACACCTGCATTCTCGTTCCGAGGAACAAGAATACCAAGATATAAAAGCAACCCCCAAAACATATACCAGTATCTGGCTCAAACCAGAGCCTGCCAGTATAATCCGTCCGGACTCCAAACGTGCACAAGTGCGCGGATGAGAACGAACCCTGTCGCAAAACCATGCGACCTCTACTCTGTTTTGCCCAGAGGCGAATACCCTCTGTGTGGGACTCTAAAGACTCGACACTACGCTGGCAGTGGGTTTAACCACAGACCGCAAGCGGCACTAGCTGTGCGTAACGGTCCCCAGGTAGATGCCGACAAGAAGGCTGACGAGGTGAAACCCCATCTGAACTCCTACTGAGTCTGAATGTGACATTCTCCGTACAGTCCGGTCTGTTCGTCTGATACATCGCATGGCGGGCCTAGGGGGCGGTAAAACGTCAGTCCCCAAATAGCGGTACAAGTCGTGTCGGAGTGAAGCCCAAAAACACCCTGAGATAACACTGGAAACCTACCAGTATATCTCGCTTGCCCTGGCCAGGGACTACTCGTGTAATGGCTCTCCTAGACACAGCGCGATGTCAACCCCCAATACCGGGAGAGACGAATCCTGTCTAACCGTCACTGCCTCCAAGTGCTTCGGGACTGCACCCAACCACCACCTGTTTGCACGACTCCTTTGAGCCGTGGTAGGGTAGTGATCAAAGTGCAGTGGGAACACACTCGAGGCGAAGTGTCAGTGTCAAGTCAGCGGACTAAGCTGTACTCATGTCACCTGGGAACTGATAACTGACGATAGGTATAATACCAACCTGTCAGTTCCCTACGAGTCCTGTCCAGTGTACTCGTAACCCAACGAGCACCCGTATACTATCTCCAGTACGACGTACTGATGGCTGTGGGACAGACCATCTCCCACACTGGGATGAGAAGCGCATACGCTAGTCTACTCCGGAGTATCGATGCCCTGTCTCGATAGTCCTACGACTAGGGACCTGTATAAGGATGTGCTTATCGATTACCCAGCCCCCACTAGTGTGACTGCCATCACAACGCTGGTAATCAAGCAAAGATCCTAAGGGCTCCACTAATGCGTATAAGTGATATACTGAAATAAACACAAGTACACATTGAAGTAGAAACAAACCAAGTAGCATACTACTATATTGAGCAAGATTGTTTATACAAGGTGAATATCCCAAGCTTCCATCAAGTAATATACAAACTAGTATGATACAGTAATGGCCTCTAGGGCATATACACTAACAATCTCCCACTTGCACTAAGGCCATGTACTGGCGTATCGAAGACCTATCATCTCGATCAGCCGCTCGAACTGAGTCTGGGGTAGGGCCTTGGTGAATGGATCTGCAGTGTTCTCTTCTGAAGCAACCCTCCGAACCTCGATCTCCTTGCGATCCACAATCTCCCTGATCAGGTGATACCGCCTCAAGATGTGCCTGGATCTCTGATGGGACCTGGGTTCCTTTGCTAAAGCTATAGCCCCGTTGTTGTCGCAATACAGAGGTACTGGGTCAACAATGGACGGAACCACCTGAAGTTCTTTTAAGAACTTCCTTATCCAGACAGCTTCTTTTGCGGCATCAGATGCAGCGATGTATTCCGCTTCCATAGTCGAGTCTGCAACGGTTTCCTGTTTGGAACTCTTCCAACACACCGCCCCTCCGTTGAGGGTAAAGACAAAACCCGACATGGACTTGGAATCATCCTTGTCACTCTGGAAGCTGGAGTCAGCAAAGGCCTCAATCTGGAGGTCTTTTCCGCCATACACCAAGAACATCTCCTTAGTCCTCCTCAGGTACTTGAGAATGTTCTTTACTGCTATCCAATGTTTCTCCCCAGGGTTTGACTGATACCGGCTTACTACACTCAGTGCATAAGCTACATCCGGTCTGGTACACAACATCGCATACATTATAGAGCCTACCGCAGAAGCGTAGGGTATAATAGACATGCGATCCCTCTCCAAATCAGTCTTGGGAGACATCTCTTTAGAGAGGGTGATCCCGTGACAAGCCGGTAAGTTACCGCGCTTGGAATCTTCCATACTGAATCTTTTCAGTACGGTGTCGATGTACCTGGACTGTGAAAGTCCTAATATCCTCTTGGATCTATCACGATGGATCCGGATCCCCAGGATGTAAGAGGCATCACCCAGGTCTTTCATGGAGAACCTGTGTGACAAGAAACCCTTGACAGATTGTAGCATAGGAATGTCATTTCCTATTAAGAGAATGTCATCCACGTATAAAACAAGGAATACCACAGTTCTCGCTACAAATCTACTATAGATGCATGGTTCATCTGGATTTTTGATAAAGTCAAATTCCTTGACCGTCTCATCAAAACAGATGTTCCAACTCCGCGATGCCTGCTTTAGTCCATAGATGGACTTAAGCAACTTGCACACCTTTCCGCTGCTCCCACTCTGAATGAAACCCTCTGGCTGATCCATATAGACACACTCCTCTAAATTTCCATTTAGAAAAGCGGTTTTTACGTCCATCTGCCAAATCTCATAATCGTGGAAGGCAGCAATGGCAAGAAGGATCCGAATGGATTTCAGCATAGCCACTGGAGAAAAGGTTTCGTCGTAGTCCAAGCCAGGTCTTTGACGGAAACCCTTTGCTACAAGTCTAGCTTTATAGGTCTCAACCTGTCCATCTACACCAATCTTCCTTTTGAAGATCCACTTGCATCCTACGGGTTTTACCCCATCTGGAGCAATGTCCAACGTCCATACTTTGTTGGTGTACATGGACTCCATTTCGGTCCGCATTGCATCCAGCCATTTTACCGAGTCAACGCTCTGAACGGCCTGCTGGAAGCTAGTAGGCTCATCATAGTCTATGATGCAATCCTCTCTATCCCCGTCTATGAGAAAACCGTAGTATCTCTCGGGCGGATGAGACTGCCTACTACTTCTGCGGAGCGGCATAGGAATGTCCTGTTCATTTGAACCCTCTGGTTCCATTAAGCTTTCAGTAATAGTCTGTGGTTCTGGAATTTCTTCCAGTTCTATTGCGCTCCCACTTACTTCTTTTTCTAAGAACTGATGTTCCAGAAAATGGGCATTACGAGAAACAAGGACTTTTTGCTCCTCTGCGTAATAGAAAAGATACCCCCTGGAGTTCTTTGGGTATCCCACAAACTTGCACAGTACTGAGCGCGCCTCGAGCTTGTCCGTATGCTGTTTTTTGACATAAGCTGGACATCCCCAAATTTTCAGGTACTGAAGATAGGGTTTCTTCCCACTCCATAACTCATATGGTGTGGTAGGCACAGTCTTAGTAGGAACTCGGTTCAATAGGTATGCAGCTGTTTCTAGCGCATACCCCCAGAATGATCGCGGTAACTCAGCGTTACTCATCATAGACCGTACCATATCCAATAGGGTGCGATTCCGTCTCTCCGATACACCGTTATGTTGCGGGGTGTATGGAGGAGTAAGCTGAGAGAGAATCCCATTCTCTTTTAAGTAATTCAGGAACTCGGCACTTAAGTATTCTCCACCTCGATCCGATCTTAGAATCTTAATACTTTTGCCGGTCTGTTTCTCTACTTCATTCTTATACTCCTGGAATTTTCCAAAGGCCTCGGACTTATGTTTCATTAAGAAGACATAACCGTACCTTGAGAAGTCATCCGTAAAAGTAATGAAGTAAGAATGTCCGCTTCGGGCATGTGTAGACATTGGACCGCATACGTCACTGTGTACGAGTCCCAAGAGCTCGCTCGCTCTTACTCCATGTCCAGTAAACGGAGTCTTTGTCATCTTTCCCTTGAGACAGGATTGACAAGTGGCATACGATTGATATTCGAACGCATTCAAATACCCTTCTGTATGTAACTTCGTCAACCTTCTCTCATTGATGTGACCCAATCTACAATGCCATAAGAAAGTCTGATTAATATCTGGTGACTTTCTTTTGTGTGTATTCTGGACATTGAAAATCTGTGGTTGGTTTAATACGTATATACCATTGCTCAATGTACCTGACCCAATCAGAACTTGATTAAGGTGAATGTTAACAACATTACTTACAAACGCAAATTCATAACCTTCTTTAGAAACCAAAGATACAGAAATGATATTACAAGTTGCGTTGGGTACAAAAAAGCAATTACGCAAAACCAAAACATGTCCATCTGACATTCCTAGGTGATAGTCCCCCACGGCTTTAGCATCCATGCTAGCTCCGTTCGCAACTCTGAGGGTCATGTCACCTTCCTTCAAAAACCTACGGTTTCTCAACGCCTGCAAAGAATTACAGATATGAGATCCTGATCCGGTATCCAATACCCAGGAAGTAGAGTTTATAGAAAGACAGTTTTCAATAACATACACACCTGAAGCTGAAGCCGCAACCTGCTTCAGTTCCTGTGTCCTGGCTTTCCAAGCCCTGCAATCTTTCTTCCAGTGTCCACTCTTGTGACAATAGAAGCATTCCTCTTTACCAATAAGCTTCCCCGCTATCTTTGTTGCCTTTTCCTTTCCCTTCGCACCCACTTTACTAACACCGCCTCTTGGTTTGGCGGGGGCTTTCTTCTTCTTTCCCTTGGCTTTCGCCTTGGACCTAGAAGAAGAAGATCCTCCTACAAACAAAGTGGATGTATCCCTACCCTTCTGTAGGGTGCCCTCTGCGCTCCTCAGCAGGTTGAGGAGTTCTGAAAGTTCAACTTCCTTTTCTTGCAAGTTGAAATTCAGTATGAACTGGGCGTAAGTGGATGGAAGGGACTGGAGAATTATATCTGTGTAGAGTTCACTATCCAACGTGGTCCCAAGTTCCGCGAGCTCCTCAGTGTAGCCAATCATCTTAAGCACGTGGTCCGCTACCGATGATCCGACGGCCAACTTAGTCGAAAATAACTTCTTCGACACTTCGTATCTTGCGATACGAGACTGCTCTCCATACAGTTCTTTTGTATGAAGAAATATGGATTCCAAATCCATATTCTCGTGCCTCCTCTGATGGTCATTGTCCATCGAGGCAAGTACGAGGCATCTGGCCTTCGCGCTGTCAATCTCCCAAGTCTTACGGATTTCCTTATCCGCGACGCTGGAGGTGGGACCTGGGACGGGGGGAGCTTTGGTGGTAAGAAGATACCCCAGCTTGTCGTAAGAGATTGCCAATTTGACATTCCTGAGCCAATCTTTGTAGTTTGGCCCTGTCAATATGTTTTTATCTAGAAGTAACTTAAGTCCAGTCATTTCGATTTGGTCGCTGCAGGGGGAGAGAAGAAACACTTAGCACGATGCTCTTGCAAGTTTAGAATGGTTTTTAATTTGTCTAAACAGGATGGCTCCCACTGTCTCTCGAATCCCTCCTCAAACCACAAAGGAAGAATTAGCCGGGATCAATCCCACCGTACAATACTTGCTTAACCGTTCAGCCAGGCCAGTGTCGGTACTTCGAGGGAGGTTTTCCAACGCTTTCGCGAAGTTCCTTAATTTAAGAACCTCTTTTCCCTGGGGGCGTAGCCCCGCTAACACCTTTCTAGGCACCTACTAGGTTTATAGCATTGATCGTTTAGTGAGAAATTTCCCGAGGAGTAGCATATACTCACAGTAGGATCGGGATCCAAATATCATCGCGTGACGAAAATGAAGGAATCCTACCATAATCATCACACTCCAAATGGTATGCAAATCTAGCAAGTTTCAGTACTTATGAAACTCCCGATGTGGATTTTTTGCCCCATGCTCTTATGACCTTGGCGTGAGGTCAAAATGTCATAAGTCACATGTCAAGTTCTTCCCATCATTATCCCGGTTGATTTGAATCCACCCGTACCTACCCTTGACGTAGGCCAAAATGGTGGTACGACTGTCTCAAAACAACGCATTCTATCTATGCAACAGATAAATATCCGGCAGCTACCAATCACTATGCCTTGGCGTGAGGTCAAAATACATAGCTTGAATACTACCGTATATCTAACTGAAATGATGGAGGGCTACGAATGGTTTTGGCGAAACCGTGAACGTAGTGAACTTGATATAATCGATGGAACGAGATAGCTTTTAGAAGGAGTGGCTCAAGCTCCGCATTTAAAAGTTAGTTTTTGAAAAGAACCGAGTGGTTTTTCGAAAGTGTTCCATCGACTTAAACTTGGTTTATTATCTTGCATTAGTTCTTTTAATGCGTGATATTCTTGCATTAGTTCTTTTAATGCGTCCCATCATTTAATCCTACCATTGCAGAAAACAACCAAAATATGACGTACGCTTATGCCATTCGCATTCGCCACGGGGTCCCGTCATCACTCGTTAGGTTACTTAACTAACGACAGAGCGGGGGCTGGGCTAGCGCGGCTGTAAAACATAAGCAACGCCTAAATAGAAAGCAATGATAGACATTACAGATCACAGATGAATACATTGGATATACTAGCAATCCGCAATCCTTTCGAGCCTGAAACGAAAAGCGGATAACACGGTCGCGGTGAATAGCAAATACCCCACCCAAGACCCCTACGGGTGCGGCAAACTACCCTCCATGTCCCCGGTAGTTTGTGCACCCCAACATGGGTCTATCCTAGGAGCAAAAACAGTAAAAGAATTATACAATGACGGCTACAACCCCGACCCGGTTGTGCGGCCAAACAAATAATATAATTACATCAATTTACATTTACAATGAATGAAAGAAAAACAAAAGCTCATCTCACATCCACCCCGGCTATTCACCCGCGACAGTCCAACACATTCATATACACATTCCAGAACATTACAGATCATGTATAACCCCGACTAATCGACTTATAGCGATTAGCCGACGTTCAATACATGCAAACATCACAGATATAACCATCATAGTCAAAGTGCAGTGAAGTTCGGAAAAAAATACGGAATTATAGGACCCCAAAAGTGAATTTCAGTTCTGGAAAATCTGGGTACATATAATATATCTTAAAAATCCCAAAACCAACACAGAAGAACACTGCACGAAAAACGATGCAAAGAAGACACCAACTTGCGGCGGTTCCGCGGCCAGATGAGTAGGTGAGGCCGCGGAAGCGCGGCGGTTTGGAGGAAACATAATATCGTTTTTCTTGTGTGTTCTTAGAAAACCCTGAGACGATTTTACAAGTATAAAGTTTTTCATTTTGAGCAGAAAAAATTTCAACAGAAAGTTAGGTTTTCGTTTTTTCCGGTTTTGCGATTTTTCGGTTCCGAACTTCGTTACACCTTACTACCAAGCTAGTTTAAGTTTAGTTAGGCTCTGATACCACTGTAAGTCCATATTGCGACCCCCGGTACTTACGGGGAGGCGGAAACGGTATAAAAAACGAATTTTTATCGCAAGAGGCAACATGGACTAAACTATGTCGGGATCGTTGTCTAAACTAAAACTAGTTAACAAGCTAAAGAGAGTTAGCTACTATGGAAGATGGTTATACCTAAACTTGAACTCCTTCTCTTCTTGTTGTTATTCTTCTTTCTTGTTCTTTGTAGAAGCTTGAATGGTTCTCTTCTCGTCGCCTTCTTCTTGCCGAAGATAGATCCACCTTGAAGGTTCGACCTTTGGGCTCTTCCTCGATCTTTGAGTGAACTAGGGTTTCCGGCTTGCTAAACCTTCATCCTAGAATGAGTAGAGAGTGATTAGGGTTTGCTTTTCTATCTAAAGAGAATGATTCTCAACACATGAGAAGGTTTCTCTTTTCAAGAGGAAGAAGAAGATGAAATGAGGAGAGAGAGTGAGAATGATAGAATGAGCTCAATTATTTCTTTCTTGCAACCATATTGCAAAAGAAAATGAATTATCTAAATGATAATAATTGAAATAAGAATAGTTGATGGTTATTTTGGAATGACCACTATCATACCTCTTTTAATGAAGTGTAAGCATGAATCAAGGAAGACTTTCAAGGCATGAAAAGTGGTCAATGGTCAACAAGTCAACCAAGGTCAACAAGTCAACAAGAAAAACAACCATAACATAATTCTTATTTAATTACTATTATTAATAGATAATATACAAATTCATTAGGGTTTGGAAAATGATAACTGTCAACTGTGCATACGCACCCGATCCGAAACCCTAATGAAAAACCTCATTCTCCGCCTCAAGCAACTGTGCATACACACCTGCATTCTCGTTCCGAGGAACAAGAATACCAAGATATAAAAGCAACCCCCAAAACATATACCAGTATCTGGCTCAAACCAGAGCCTGCCAGTATAATCCGTCCGGACTCCAAACGTGCACAAGTGCGCGGATGAGAACGAACCCTGTCGCAAAACCATGCGACCTCTACTCTGTTTTGCCCAGAGGCGAATACCCTCTGTGTGGGACTCTAAAGACTCGACACTACGCTGGCAGTGGGTTTAACCACAGACCGCAAGCGGCACTAGCTGTGCGTAACGGTCCCCAGGTAGATGCCGACAAGAAGGCTGACGAGGTGAAACCCCATCTGAACTCCTACTGAGTCTGAATGTGACATTCTCCGTACAGTCCGGTCTGTTCGTCTGATACATCGCATGGCGGGCCTAGGGGGCGGTAAAACGTCAGTCCCCAAATAGCGGTACAAGTCGTGTCGGAGTGAAGCCCAAAAACACCCTGAGATAACACTGGAAACCTACCAGTATATCTCGCTTGCCCTGGCCAGGGACTACTCGTGTAATGGCTCTCCTAGACACAGCGCGATGTCAACCCCCAATACCGGGAGAGACGAATCCTGTCTAACCGTCACTGCCTCCAAGTGCTTCGGGACTGCACCCAACCACCACCTGTTTGCACGACTCCTTTGAGCCGTGGTAGGGTAGTGATCAAAGTGCAGTGGGAACACACTCGAGGCGAAGTGTCAGTGTCAAGTCAGCGGACTAAGCTGTACTCATGTCACCTGGGAACTGATAACTGACGATAGGTATAATACCAACCTGTCAGTTCCCTACGAGTCCTGTCCAGTGTACTCGTAACCCAACGAGCACCCGTATACTATCTCCAGTACGACGTACTGATGGCTGTGGGACAGACCATCTCCCACACTGGGATGAGAAGCGCATACGCTAGTCTACTCCGGAGTATCGATGCCCTGTCTCGATAGTCCTACGACTAGGGACCTGTATAAGGATGTGCTTATCGATTACCCAGCCCCCACTAGTGTGACTGCCATCACAACGCTGGTAATCAAGCAAAGATCCTAAGGGCTCCACTAATGCGTATAAGTGATATACTGAAATAAACACAAGTACACATTGAAGTAGAAACAAACCAAGTAGCATACTACTATATTGAGCAAGATTGTTTATACAAGGTGAATATCCCAAGCTTCCATCAAGTAATATACAAACTAGTATGATACAGTAATGGCCTCTAGGGCATATACACTAACAATATATCAAATATATAATTATACATTAAATCATTAAATCAACATTTGATTCAATGATCCGGTCATGTCGCACATAACCGACTAGAATCCAATGTATCGATTTATCGAATCAATGATTCGATAACTAGGTCATATCAAATATAACCTCATGTCGAAACATATATCGCGAGAATGAAATGCGGTATCACATACACGCATTATTCTCGGTCCTGCACATATCTCATATGCGCTCCTATTTCTTTTCGCTTGAGCCAGGAAACCTCTGTGTAGGACTCTAAAGACTCGTCAATACGCCGGTAGCAGATGATGATCATATCAAGCACCCACAAGCCGCAAGCGGTCTGCCAAACGTAACGGCCATCCGGGTATTGAGCGATCAGAAGATCGACGAGCTAGCCCGCTCACACTCCTGTGAATCCAACCAGTAACACTTACCGTACAGTCCGGTCTGTTCGTCTGATACGTCGCATATTAAGTCTAGGGGTGGTAAACGTCAGACCCCAATAACCGATAAGTCGTGCCGATGTGAGGCTCATAACGGGTCGAGAAACTACTGGTAATACTTACCAGCAAATCTCTGATCAGCCCTGGCCAGGGACTTCCCTGTTACGGCCAATCGAGCACAGCGCAACATCAACCCCCAATACCGGGAGAGACGAAACCCCTCCTATCGCTCATTGCCTCCATGTGACTCGGGACTGTATCCAAAGACCACCGTTTTGCACGCCCTCATGGACGTGGTAAGGTGGAGATCAAAGCACAGTGGGAATCACATAAGACTCTATGACGATCTCGGGTCTACAGACTAACCTGTACAAGTGTCACCTGAGAACTGCCATCTGACGTGAGGTATAATACCATCTGGGAGTTCTCGGCGAGTCTGTCCAGTGTACCCAGTCTCCACTGAGCACCCGTACACCATCTCTGATGTCAAACACCAATGGATGTGGGATCATCCATTGCCCATCTCATGGGTCGAGAAGCGTATACGCTAGTCTACTCTGGTATATCGATGCCCCGTCTCGATACACCCACGACTAGGGACCTTGAAGGATGTACTTATGGACTACCATGTCCCCACTAGTATGATCTGCATCACAGTCCAGGTAGTCAAGTACATATCCTAAAGGCTTTACCAACATGTAACTATAAGACAGTATAAAGAGACAAGTGTACATGTTTAGATAAAGAGTAACCAGATAGCATACTATCATATCGAGCAAGAAAGTCATCTCTATATATGTCCAAGCATCTAATATAATATACATCATCTGTACAATACTGGCCTCTAGGGCATACATACAACTAACAATCTCCCACTTGCACTAGGGCCAGCTGCTGTAGTATCGCATACCGAGCATCCCGAAGCGTCTCTCAAACTGTATCTGGGGAATGGCCTTCGTGAGTGGATCCGCCGTGTTGTTCTTCGTGTCAACCCTCCTTACCTCGATCTCCTGGCGATCAACTATCTCCCGGATCAGGTGATACCGCCTCAAAATATGCCTGGACCGCTGATGGGACCTGGGTGCCTTGGCCAAAGCCACCGCTCCATTGTTATCGCAATACAAAGGTATTGGATGCTCAATGGATGGAACCACTCCAAGTTCAGCAATGAACTTCTTGATCCAGACAGCCTCTTTGGCAGCATCGTTGGCAGCGATGTATTCAGCCTCCATCGTCGAGTCTGCCACGGTTTCCTGCTTGGAACTCTTCCAGCTAACCGCCCCTCCGCAAAGGGTAAAGACAAAACCCGACTGCGACTTAGAGTCGTCCTTATCACTCTGGAAGCTCGAATCGGTAAAGGACTCCACTTGGAGTTCTCCGTTACCATACACCAAGAACATATCTCTAGTCCTTCGCAAGTACTTGAGAATGTTCTTCACAGCTATCCAGTGACTCTCTCCAGGATCTGCTTGATACCGACTCACTACACTTAGTGAGTATGCAACATCGGGTCTGGTACATAGCATCGCATACATGATAGAGCCTACTGCCGAAGCATAGGGTATCCCTTGCATGCGAGCTCTCTCCAAATCAGTCTTGGGAGACATCTCTTTGGAGAGAGTGACTCCAGAGATCGTGGGCAAGTTTCCACGCTTGGATTCATCCATACTAAACCTCTTTAGTATGGTGTCAATGTACCTGGATTGGGACAATCCCAATATCCTTTTGGATCTATCTCTATAGATCCTAATCCCCAATATGCAGGAGGCATCACCAAGATCTTTCATTGAGAATCTTTGTGATAAGAAGAGCTTGACCGATTGCAGCATAGGAATATCATTTCCTATCAAGAGTATGTCGTCCACGTACAATACGAGGAAGACAACCTTACTCTCTGCCACCTTTTTGTAGATACAAGGTTCATCTGGGTTTTTGACGAAATCAAACTCTTTGATAACGACATCAAAGCAGATGTTCCAACTCCGTGATGCTTGCTTTAATCCATAAATGGATTTAAGCAGCTTGCACGCCTTCCCGCTGCTCCCACTGTCTACGAAGCCCTCTGGCTGAGTCATGTACACGCACTCTTCTAAATCACCATTTAGAAAGGCGGTCTTAACATCCATTTTCTAGATTTCGTAATCATGATAAGCAGCGATTGTAGGGTTCCTAGGCACACTAGTGAGGTCTCACAAGGCATCGAACATGCCAAATTCAAAAAATCTAGGTGCCGAGAGACCCGACTACGGATCGTTTGCTAGAAAACTAGGCGAAAAAGCTAACTAGTTAACACTTAACTATGAGAATCGAAAATACAACCTTTGTAGATCCGGTGCTCCACCTCCATAGCTCCGCAACGAAGTCCTCTCCGCTGTCCAAAAAGAATCCGGGCTCTAGCGTCGACTTCATCGGAGAATAAGCGAGCTAGGTCGTCGATGTCCATGCCGAAGATGATCTACGTCGAAGCATCGCAAGATCAAGCTCTCACTTCACTAAGTCAAGAAACTTGTGAAGAAAACACACTCTACTACTTGGCAAGAGCTAGAGGATGAAGAAATAGGAAGTGGGTAGACTTTAGAATTGGATTTCTCACTCAAATCATCAATCCACCATTGATGACCTCAAGCTTCTTCAAAGAAGAAGATGAAGAAGAAGAAGATGAAGGTTATGATACGTTTTTTTTAATAAGAATAATAAAAGCATTCTTATCATAATCTTTACCATGGTTAAGTGTAGAGAGTGAACCAAGGTTAAGTGAAATGGTTAGGGTTAAGCATGAGACAAAATGGTTACAAAAGTCAAAGTCTTCATGAAGCTTCATAATAAGAACAAAGAAAGCCACCATCTTATCTCTTTTGCCTTTTTTTCTCATTTATCTTTTAAATGCAAATGAAAAGATAAATGAATGAATAAAAGAAAACCCCAATCATTTACTTAACCTAGGTTTAATTCATTACACTTAACAAAAAAGATATGTATCATCAAACATGATACAATCAAGTGCACAAAAATCATATCGCATATGCAATGCGCACACCCGAGTGAGAAAATCCATTCAAAGTGAACCGATACTAGTTAATGCAAAGTAATATATCAAATATATAATTATGCATTAAATCACTAAATCAACACTTGATTCAATGATCCGGTCATGTCGCACATAACCGACTGGTATCTTCAGTAACAACTTATCGAATCAACACTTGATCCGATAACCCGGCTATATCGCATATAACCGATCAATGTTACATCGCGAGAATCGAATACAGTATCACATACTGGTATCATTCTCGGTCCCGCACATATCTCATATGCACTCCTATTTCGTTTCGCTTGAGCCAGGAAACTTCTGTGTAGGACTCTAAAGACTCGTCAATACGCCGGCAGCAGATGATGATCATATCAAACATCCACAAGCCGCAAGCGGTCTGCTAAACGTAACGGCCACCCGGGTATTGAGTGATCTGAAGATCGACGAGCAAGCCCGCTCACACTCCAGTGAATCCAACCAGTAACACTACCGTACAGTCCGGTCTGATCGTTTGATATGTCGCATATCTCGCCTAGGGGTGGTAAACGTCAGACCCCAATAGCTCAATAAGTCGTGTCGATATGAGGTCTATAGCAATTCGAGAAACTACTGGTAACACTTACCAGTAAATCTCAGCAACCCTGGCCAGGGATTTCCTGTTATAGCCAATCGAACACAGCGCAACATCAACCCCCTATACCGGGAGAGACGAATCCCCTCCTATCGCTCATTGCCTCCATGTGACTCGGGACTGTACCCAAAAACCACCGTTTTGCACGCCCTCTTGGACTTGGTAAGATGGAAATCAAAGCACAGTGGGAACCACACGAGACTCTATGACGATCTCGGGTCAACAGACTACTCTGTACCAGTGTCACCAGAGAACTGCCATCTGACGTGAGGTATAATACCATCTGGGAGTTCTCGGCGAGTCCGTCCAGTGTACCCAGTCTCTACTGAGAACCCGTATATCATCTCTGATGTCAAACACCAATGGATATGGGATCATCCATCGCCCATCTGTATGGGTCGAGAAGGTATACGCTAGTCTACTCTGGTATATCGATGCCCCGTCTCGATACACCCACGACTAGGGACTTTGAAGGATGTACTTATGGACTACCATGTCCCCACTAGTATGATCCGCATCATAGTCCAGGTAGTCAAGTACACATCCTAAGGGCTTTACCAACATGTAACAGAGAGACAATCAATGTACATGTTAAGGTAAAGAGCAACCAGATAGCATACTATCACGTCGAGCAAGAAAGTCCTCCCTATATATGTCCCAGCATCCACTACAATATACATCCAATGTACAGTAATGGCCTCTAGGGCATACATATAACTAACAATCTCCCACTTGCACTAGGGCCATCTGTAGCAGTGGTTGTAGTATCTCATACTGAACCATCCCATAAAAGTTTCTCTCTGGGAATAGGCCTTCGTGAGTGGATCCGCCGTGTTGTCCTCTGAGTCTGCTCTCCTAACCTCGATCACCCTGGAGATCAACCATTTCCATGATCAGGCGATACTGCCTTAGAATATGTCTGGATCACTGATGGGACACGCGTTCCTTGGTATAAGCCACAACTCTATTGTCACACAATGGGAGGAACATAGTTCATCTCATGAACCAATATACACCCAAACAGCCTCTTTGGTAGCATCTTTAGTAGCGATGTATCCTGCCTTTATCGTCTAGTACGCCACGGTATCTAGCTTGGAACTCTTCCAACATACCGTCCCTTTACTGAGGGTAAAGACAATGCCTGCGACTGACATTCAGTCGTCTTTATCATCCTGGAACCCTTCCAGGGATTCTCCCCAGGATCGATTAATACCATCTCACTACAGCTAGTGAGTAGCCTAACATCCATTTAGATCTATCTCATAGATCCAAAATCCAGGATTTAGTAGGTATCACTTTGATCCTATGTGGAGAATCCATGTGATAAGCGGAAATTGATCGAGCGTAGCATAGGAAACTCCTTTCCTATCAAGACTATGTCATCCACGTACTCTACGAGGATCACCACCATACTCCCTACTACCTTTTTGTTCATACAAGGTTCATCTACCATTATGATGATGTCAACTTCTTTGACTAATCCATCAAAACAGATGTTCCAACTCCGCGATGCCTGCTTTATCATATAAAGCATCTTACACACGTTTCCGCTGCTCCCACTGTCTACGAAGCCCTCTGGCTGTGTACTTATAGACGCACTATTCTAAAACATCATTTAGAAAAGCAGTCATGGCACCCAACCGCCAGATATCGTAGTCATGGTATGTAGCCGTGGCAAGTAGGATCTGGATGGACTTAAGCATAGGTACTGGAAAAGGTTTTATCATTATCCACGCCTGGTCAATGATTAAAACCTTTATCAAGTCTATCTTTGAAAGTCTCAACTTTTCCATTTACACCAAGTAATCTTCTCAAGATATACTTGCTCCTGATGGGGATTTAACCCTTCAGATATAGCAACTAAAGTCCATACTTTGTTGGTGTATAAGGATTCCATCTCAGATCACTAAGCATCCAGCCATTCTTACAGAGTCTTACTCCTGATGGCCAGCTCGAAACTAGTTGGGTCATCATCTCATGATGCAGTCTTCGCTCCCACTGTCATAGAGAAACAGAAGTATCTCTCAGGCGGGTGAGGAACCCTACTAGATCGGCGGAGAGGCTAAGGTTCGTTGGAATCTACTGAATCCTTTGGTTCTACCAAATCATCTGCTGTAGTTTGTATAGCTGGAACATTTCCAGTTCTACATAACAGACCTTGCCTCGAGCTTGTCCGGATTTTTCTTTTAGACATAGGCCGGACAACCCCAAATCTTAACCAACTTAAGATATGGGCTCTTCCCTTTCCATATCACATATGAAGCGGTAGGCAACTGATTTGATTGGAACCCTATTCAATAGGTATGCAGCTTCTCAAGTGCATAACACCCTAAAGGAATTAGGTAACTCAGTAGTACTTATCATAGAGCACACCTTATCACATAGGGTGTGATTGCTCCGCCCCGATATACCATCGTGCTATGGTGTATACGGAGGAGTAATGCTGAGAGAGAATCTCATTCTCCTTTAGACTAGTCCAGTATTTCCGTGCTCAAATATTCTCCTTCTTGATCTCATCATAGGACATAATACTTTTACCCGTATTGGTTCTCTACTTCTAACTTATATTCTGTGAATATCTCAAAAGGTTCGGACTTATGTTTCAACAGGAACGTATGTCTGAATCTTGAGAGATTATCAGAGAATGTAATGAAGTATAAAGAACCGGTCCTGGCATGTGTAGACAGGGGACCTACATACATCAACATATATCAATCCCAAGAGTTCATTAACTCTTTCTCTGTTTCCAATAAACGGAGCTATGGTCATCTTATCTTTGTGACATGACTGGCAAGTTTCACAAGATGTAAATTCAAACTGATTTAAATATGCATCTTTATGTAACTTAGCTAGTCGGGTCGCATTGATATGACCTAGTCTACAATGCCTCAAGAAGGATCCGTTCATTTCTGAACTCTTCCTCTTGTGTGTGTTCTGTATACTAAAGAACTGTAGTTTGATTTAGAACGTTAATGCTTTTGGATAACGTGCCTGAACCGATCAACTTTTGATATAGGAAATGTTCAAAACATTATCCGACAATACAAAATTATATCATTTCTTTACTAATAAAGAGACTGATATGATTTTGTATATCAGGTTCGGTATCTAATAACATTCGTTCAGAATCAATGTATTGGTAATACAGGGTGACAGTGACCAACAGACTTGGCTGCAACTCTTGCCCCGTTTTCTGTCTCATGAAACTTATCACCCGTTCTCAGTTCTTCTACCTTTCTGTAGCCCTATGTAACAGATTACATATCTGGGATCCTGATCTGGTATCACATACCCAGGACGTAAAGGATACTGAGAAACAGTTCTCTGCAATGAACACACCTGAAGATGATGCATCAACATGCACTCTCTTCGTTTGGGCGGCACGGGAATTCTGGTAATCCCCAATTTCCTACTCTGTCTTATAACAATTATAAGTTGGAGCGGGACCAACGTTCCCCAGCTCAGTATAACAAGCGGGTTCGGTCAATATTCCGTATTATTATCTTGATTAAGGCGTGATATGGTCGCTACCTGGAGAGAGAGAGAAGAAAACACTCAGCGTGCGCTCTTGCAAGAATAGATTGGTTTTTATTTTATCTAATCAGGATGGCTCCCACTGCTTTTTATCAAATCTTCCTTCAAACCCTAAAAGGAAAGACTAGCCGGGATTAATTACACACTACAAGTTCGCCAATCTTTCAGCCAGGCCAGTGTCGGTACTTTGAGGGAGGTCCCCCGTGCTTTCGCACGAACCTAATTAATGTAAACCTCGTTTTCCCAGAGGCGTAACCCCGTTGACACCTTTCTAGACACCTACTAGATCGGCTAATTGTAATGTATAAAACTCTCCCAGGAGTAATAATTACTCGCAGCGGGTATCGGGATCCAACTATCTCATAGAAGGTATGCAATCTCATTGCAAATTTCAACACTTGAAATTCCCGATAATATTTTGCCCCTAGCTCGCTATGACCTTGACGCATGCCAAACAACCCATAGTCTGCTAGTCAAGTTCAACCCGTCATTTCCTGATTGAATTAAACCCACCCGCACGACCCTTGACGCATGCCAAACAACGCCGTACGAATACCCTAATCTAATCGCATCATATGCTGGCAGATAAGCACTAGTTAGCTACCGTACACTACGCCTTGACGCATGCCAAACAACCGCAGCACGAATACTAACTAATACTTATCTGAAATGACGGAGGGCTACGACAGGTTTTTCTGAAAACCTATTGCGTAATGAACTTGATATCGTTGTAGGATCGAATGAATTTTGAAATGGAGTGTTTTTGAGGCTTTTCTAGTTTTGCTAAAGGAGTCACTCCCGGTGAAGGGATCGTCGGTCCTTTCCTCGTCGAATGAGGTGCGGGATATATCACATATATCACTGTGCAAAGCAAAAACTCTTAAAAGCAATCAAAAGACAAACCGAGTGTGTAGCATCTGCCAGTTATTGCTAAAGGAGTCACTCCCGGTGAAGGGATCTCGGTCCTTTCCTCATCGAATAAGGTGCAGGATATATCACATATACCGCTGTGCAAAGCAAGAACTGTAGCTACCCTTTTTATTTTGAAATTCGATTCTACAACATCTTAGGTTTCTTTTACTTTCATTAATCACATTAATGAAGTCCTACCATTTAAGTACCTAAACATCACAGATAAATACGACGTACACTTATGCCATCCGCATTCGCCTCGATGTCCCCTCGTGCACCGTTAGGTTAGGTAACTAACGGCAGAGCGGGGCAGGGCTAGCGCGGGTGTACAACATAAGTAACGTCTATATAATATATCATATATACTATATACTGTATCTATCACAGAACATCACATGATCACATCACAGATATTGCAGCAGAAGAATCATATGAAATATTGGATATACTAGGACGTCCGTGTTTTCAATACGAGCCAGTATAAAACACGGATTCCACGGTCGTGATGAATAGCCAAACCCACACCCCTAGACCCCTACGAGAGCGGCAAGCAACCCTACCAATTCTGGAGTTAGGAGACCCGGACTCGACTCCTCGAGTTGGTCTCCCACTGGACCCCAGAACCCGGTTACTTGTGCTCTCCTCCTTGGGTCTATCCTAGTGCGGGAAAGTAAATAATATACAAACGGTGACAACTTCCGCAACCTGGAAGCGCCCCAAATAAAAGAATATTACATACAAGTTTTTACATGAATGAAAATGAAAAACACTCATCTCACATAAAAACCCCCGACTATTCAAACACGACGATCCAATATAACATATCCAGCAACACATAACATCACATGTCATCAACGTAAGTAAATATGTCCATCCCAATTGTCGTTGATATATAGCAACGAAACCGGCGATATCACATATTACACTTACGGTCACAGAAAAGAAAGTGTAAAACTACAACAGTTGGAATCCGCAACCACCTCAGACATCGCATGCCTGACCAAATGAATTACTTAGACATCACATGCCTAACAATTATAAACCCCGCATTTTAGTCTCATTATCGAAAACTCTTTTCAATATCAAGTCGGGTAATTCAACAAGATTCCCGACATCCTAATCGAATACTCATCGCAAACTTTAGTAGACGGCCGCACCCCCGATACCGTCGACGAAGTGCACCAAGGCGGAACACCGCTGCCGCGAGCACCCGAACGGATGCTTTCGGCGACGGGGTTCTCCTACAGTCACTTGGTCGGGGCTATGGGGTGAGGCTGTCTATTAAGTTTACCCGGCGAGTATCCGCGTACGCTACGTGATTGCGACGGACTTTTGATCACATCAAAATTCCGTGGCAACCGATCAAGTGAGACTAAACTGCTATGTTTATAACATTCATTCAGTTATCTCATAACTTTTTGTGAATTCCAATTATTGCATCCCATTCCGGATAATTAGAAAATGTTAAACTTTCCGATTGAATATTCGAACACCCAAGTTTTCCCGATACAGATCAACACATGAAATAAGTCTAACAACATTCAGTTCGTGCCTCAGTACCGACGGTCCAGCCGTAAAAGGGTCAAGCCAACGTCTCACATGTGGCACGCCGTACTGCCCCAAACCCGAAGGTTCAAAGGGCAGTTCAAGACGGTCACATAATCGAGTTAAGGTTTGTTGTCTTCTAGAGGGTCCATCGCGTTACTTGCACTACTTAGAACGTCGTTAAACTACGGAAAGATCCAACACTTGGAAATTTCCCGACAGGAGAAAAGTTGGGTATTTATATCCGGTCGAACTTTTTAACATATTCTAAAAATTTATCCGGAAAGCCACACAGAAAAAATTTGATACTCCGATCGAAACACCGAATCCCCAAAAACACAGCAGAAAAATTCAACTCTTGAATAAATATTAAAAATTCCCAGAAAACTCAGCTCTTTGAACTAGGAATTACTGTGCAAAGGAACAGGGCTGACGTCATCAAGGGGTCGCTGATCCGCCGCAGAAGCCATGCTTCTGCCGCGGATCCGCCGCGAAATTTATTGTTCACCAGAAACTTTTTGCACCGTAATTCTTATTTTTCCCTGCTGAATTTTTTAGAAATTTTTAATTTGGAAAAATCCACGATTTTAGAAAATTTCCAGAGAGCAATTTTGATTTGGGGTTTCGGGTTCGATCGGGTTTCAAATTCCGTCTAGACTTTGCCTAAGGCTCTAGCTAGGCTCTGATACCACTGTAGGGTTCCTAGGCACACTAGTGAGGTCTCACAAGGCATCGAACATGCCAAATTCAAAAAATCTAGGTGCCGAGAGACCCGACTACGGATCGTTTGCTAGAAAACTAGGCGAAAAAGCTAACTAGTTAACACTTAACTATGAGAATCGGAAATACAACCTTTGTAGATCTGGTGCTCCACCTCCATAGCTCCGCAACGAAGTCCTCTCCTCTGTCCAAAAAGAATCCGGGCTCTAGCGTCGACTTCATCGGAGAATAAGCGAGCTAGGTCGTCGATGTCCATGCCGAAGATGATCTACGTCGAAGCATCGCAAGATCAAGCTCTCACTTCACCAAGTCAAGAAACTTATGAAGAAAACACACTCTACTACTTGGCAAGAGCTAGAGGATGAAGAAATAGGAAGTGGGTTGACTTTAGAATTGGATTTCTCACTCAAATCATCAATCCACCATTGATGACCTCAAGCTTCTTCAAAGAAGAAGATGAAGAAGAAGAAGATGAAGGTTATGATAAGTTTTTTTTAATAAGAATAATAAAAGCATTCTTATCATAATCTTTACCATGGTTAAGTGTAGAGAGTGAACCAAGGTTAAGTGAAATGGTTAGGGTTAAGCATGAGACAAAATGGTTACAAAAGTCAAAGTCTTCATGAAGCTTCATAATAAGAACAAAGAAAGCCACCATCTTATCTCTTTTGCCTTTTTTTTCTCATTTATCTTTTAAATGCAAATGAAAAGATAAATGAATGAATAAAAGAAAACCCCAATCATTTACTTAACCTAGGTTTAATTCATTACACTTAACAAAAAAGATATGTATCATCAAACATGATACAATCAAGTGCACAAAAATCATATCGCATATGCAATGCGCACACCCGAGTGAGAAAATCCATTCAAAGTGAACCGATACTAGTTAATGCAAAGTAATATATCAAATATATAATTATGCATTAAATCACTAAATCAACACTTGATTCAATGATCCGGTCATGTCGCACATAACCGACTGGTATCTTCAGTAACAACTTATCGAATCAACACTTGATCCGATAACCCGGCTATATCGCATATAACCGATCAATGTTACATCGCGAGAATCGAATACAGTATCACACACTGGTATCATTCTCGGTCCCGCACATATCTCATATGCACTCCTATTTCGTTTCGCTTGAGCCAGGAAACTTCTGTGTAGGACTCTAAAGACTCGTCAATACGCCGGCAGCAGATGATGATCATATCAAACATCCACAAGCCGCAAGCGGTCTGCTAAACGTAACGGCCACCCGGGTATTGAGCGATCTGAAGATCGACGAGCAAGCCCGCTCACACTCCAGTGAATCCAACCAGTAACACTACCGTACAGTCCGGTCTGATCGTCTGATATGTCGCATATCTCGCCTAGGGGTGGTAAACGTCAGACCCCAATAGCTCAATAAGTCGTGTCGATATGAGGTCTATAACAATTCGAGAAACTACTGGTAACACTTACCAGTAAATCTCAGCAACCCTGGCCAGGGATTTCCTGTTATAGCCAATCGAACACAGCGCAACATCAACCCCCTATACCGGGAGAGACGAATCCCCTCCTATCGCTCATTGCCTCCATGTGACTCGGGACTGTACCCAAAAACCACCGTTTTACACGCCCTCTTGGACGTGGTAAGATGGAAATCAAAGCACAGTGGGAACCACACGAGACTCTATGACGATCTCGGGTCAACAGACTACTCTGTACCAGTGTCACCAGAGAACTGCCATCTGACGTGAGGTATAATACCATCTGGGAGTTCTCGGCGAGTCCGTCCAGTGTACCCAGTCTCTACTGAGCACCCGTATATCATCTCTGATGTCAAACACCAATGGATATGGGATCATCCATCGCCCATCTGTATGGGTCGAGAAGGTATACGCTAGTCTACTCTGGTATATCGATGCCCCGTCTCGATACACCCACGACTAGGGACTTTGAAGGATGTACTTATGGACTACCATGTCCCCACTAGTATGATCCGCATCATAGTCCAGGTAGTCAAGTACACATCCTAAGGGCTTTACCAACATGTAACAGAGAGACAATCAATGTACATGTTAAGGTAAAGAGCAACCAGATAGCATACTATCATGTCGAGCAAGAAAGTCCTCCCTATATATGTCCCAGCATCCACTACAATATACATCCAATGTACAGTAATGGCCTCTAGGGCATACATATAACTAACAGCGATGGCAAGCATGATCCGGATGGATTTAAGCATAACCACTGGAGAAAAGGTCTCGTCATAGTCCACACCTGGTCTTTGACGAAAACCCTTTGCTACAAGTCTAGCTTTGAAAGTCTCCACTTTCCCATCTACACCAAGTTTCTTCTTGAAGATCCACTTGCTCCCGATGGGTTTTACCCCTTCAGGAGCAACTTCCAAAGTCCATACTTTGTTGGTGTACATGGATTCCATCTCGGAACGCATAGCATCCAGCCATTTCACTGAGTCCCCACTCGTGATGGCCTGCTCGAAGCTAGTTGGGTCATCATCCTCCATGATGCAATCCTCGCTCCCACCGTCCATGAGAAAACCGTAGTATCTCTCAGGTTGGCGAGGAACCCTACTAGATCGGCGGAGAGGCTGGGGTTCGTCGGGTACTACTGAATCCTCTGGTTCCACTAAATCTTCATTTGAGTTTGTGTAGCCGGAATTTCTTCCAGTTCCACCATATGCCCACTAATTTCTTTTGCAAGAAATTCCTTTTCTAAAAAGGTGGCATGTCGAGAAACAAACACTTTTTGTTCCTCTGTATGGTAGAAAAGATATCCATGTGAATGTTTGAGATATCCCACAAACTTACATAGAATTGACCGTGCCTCGAGCTTGTCCGGATTTTGCCTTTTGACATAGGCCGGGCAACCCCATATCTTAACTCGTTTAAGACATGGTCTCTTCCCACTCCATATCTCATATGGTGTGGTAGGTACAGATTTAGATGGAACTTGATTCAATAGGTATGCTGCTGTCTCCAGCGCATAACCCCAAAAGGAAATAGGTAATTCAGCTGTACTCATCATAGAGTGCACCATATCTAATAGGGTGCGATTTCTCCGCTCCGATACACCGTTGTGCTGTGGTGTATAAGGAAGAGTAAGCTGAGAGAGAATCCCATTCTCTTTTAGGAAGTCCAGGAATTCATTGCTTAAGTATTCTCCTCCTCGATCAGATCGTAGGATTTTAATACTTTTTCCGGTTTGGTTCTCAACTTCTTGTTTATATTCCCTAAATTTCTCAAAAGCTTCTGATTTGTGTTTCATCAGGAACACATAGCCGAACCTAGAGAGATCGTCAGTGAATGTAATGAAGTATGAAGAACCATCCCTGGCATGTGTAGACATGGGACCGCATACATCACTATGTATCAGTCCCAAGAGTTCGGTAACTCTTTCTCCGTGTCCCGTAAACGGAGTTTTGGTCATCTTGCCTTTGAGACATGACTGGCAAGTGTCATAGGATGAAAATTCAAACGAATTTAAATATCCATCTTTATGCAACTTAGCTAGTCGTGTCGCATTGATGTGACCCAGTCTACAATGCCACAAGAAGGATTCGTTCAGTTCAGAACTCTTCCTCTTGTGTGTGTTTGTTATTTTCAGAACTGTTGATTGATTTAGAACATAAATGCCATTGCACAACGTGCCTGATCCAACCAACTTTTGGTTATGGAAAATGTTCATAACATGATCCTGTAAAACAAAATTATATCCCTCTTTACTTAATAAAGAAACCGATATAATGTTGCATATCAGGTTCGGCATGTAATAGCATTCGTTCAGAACCAATGTATTACCAGTTGGTAATGCAAAGTGATATTCCCCGACAGTCTTAGCTGCAACAATTGCACCATTTCCAACTCTAATGTCTTTATCACCTTCTCCAAGTTCTCTACCTTTCCTAAGCCCATGTAACTGATTACATATATGGGATCC
This sequence comes from Agapanthus africanus, assembly GCA_030015575.1. Lineage (NCBI taxonomy): Eukaryota > Viridiplantae > Streptophyta > Magnoliopsida > Asparagales > Amaryllidaceae > Agapanthus > Agapanthus africanus. The sequence goes on from CM057340.1 coordinate 800,292,477, forward strand.
TGACCCGGTATCTAATACCCAGGACGTGGAGCAAATGGAGAAACAGTTCTCTGTAACGAACACACCCGAAGAAAATGCATCATCATGTACTTTCTTCATTCGGGTGGCATGGGAATCCTGGTATTCCCCTATATCCTGTTCAGTCCTATAACTCTTATAGGAAAGAACGGAACCAACGTTCCCCAGCACAGTATAACATGCGGGTTCGGTCAATACATCCATATTATTATCTTCATTAGGGCATGAAATGGTCGCTACCTGGAGAGAGAGAGAAGAAAACACTTTAGCTTATGCTCGTGCAAGATCAGATTGGTTATTATCTTATCTAATCAGGATGGCTCCCACTGCTTTTTATCAAATCTTCCTTCAAACCCTAAAAGGAAAGACTAGCCGGGATTAATTACACACTACAAGTTCGCCAATCTTTCAGCCAGGCCAGTGTCGGTACTTTGAGGGAGGTCCCCCGTGCTTTCGCACGAACCTAATTAATGTAAACCTCGTTTTCCCAGAGGCGTAACCTCGTTAACACCTTTCTAGACACCTACTTGATCGGCTAATTGTAATATGTAAAACTCTCCCAGGAGTAACTCTTACTCGCAGTGAGTATCGGGATCCAACTATCTCATAGAAGGTATGCAATCTCATTGCAAATTTCAACACTTGAAATTCCCGATAATATTTTGCCCCTAGCGTCCTATGACCTTGACAAAGGCCAACAAATCATAGCATGCTAGTCAAGTTCAACCCGTCATTTCTTGATTGAATCAAACCCACCCGCACGGCCCTTGACAAAGGCCAACAAGGTCGCACGACTACCCTGAAACAATCTGCATCATATGCATAAGCAGATAATCACTATTCAGCTACCGCACACTGCGCCTTGACAAAGGCCAACAAACGCAGCACGAATACTAAACAGTTCTTATCTGAAATGACGGAGGGCTACGACAGGTTTTTCTTAAAACCTATTGCGTAATGAACTTGATATCGTTGTAGAATCAAATGAAGTTTTAAAATGGAGTGATTTTAAGGCTTTTCTAGATTTGCTAAAGGGGTCACTCCCGGTGAAGGGATCGTCGGCCCTTTCCTCGTTGAATGAGGTGTGGGATATATCATATATATCACTGTGCAAAGCAGAAACTATAGAAGCAATCAAAAGTCAAACCGAGTGTGTAGCATCTGCCAGTTATTGCTAAAGGAGTCACTCCCGGTGAAGGGATCTCGGTCCTTTCCTCATCGAATAAGGTGCAGGGTATATCATATATACCGCTATGCAAAGCAAGAACTGTAGCTACCTGTTTTGTTTAAAATTTGATTCTACAACATCTTAGGTTTCTTTTCTTTCATTAATCACATTAATGAAGTCCCATCATTTAAATACCTAAACATCACAGATAAATACGACGTACACTTATGCCATCCGCATTCGCCTCGATGTCCCCTCGTGCACCGTTTGGTTAGGTAACTAACGACAGAGCAGGGCAGGGCTAGTGCGGGTGCAAAACATAAGTAACGTCTATATAATATATCATATATACTATATATAGTATCTATCACAGAACATCACATGATCACATCACAGATATCGCAGCAGAAGAAATATATGAAACATTGGATATATTAGGACGTCCGTGTTTTCAATACGAGCCAGTATAAAACACGGATTCCACGGTCGTGATGAATAGCCAATCCCACACCCCTAGACCCCTACGAGAGCGGCAAGCAACCCTGCCAATTCTAGGGTTAGGAGACCCGGACTCGACTCCTCGAGTTGGTCTCCCACTGGACCCCAGAACCCGGTTACTTGTGCTCCCCTCCTTGGGTCTATCCTAATGCGGAAAAGTAAATAATATACAAAAGGTGACAACTTCCGCAACCTGGAAGTGCCCCAAATAAAAAGAATATTACATACAAGTTTTTACATGAATGAAAATGAAAAACACTCATCTCACATAAAAACCCCCGGCTATTCAAACACGACGATCCAATATAACATATCCAGCAACACATAACATCACATGTCATCAACGTAAGTAAGTATGCATACCCCAATTGTCGTTGACGTATAGCAACGAAACCGGCGATATGAACATACTACACTTACGGTCACAGAAAAGAAAGTATAAAACTACAACAGTTGGAATCCGCAACCTCTTTAGACATCACATGCCTAATCAAATGAATTACTTAGACATCACATGCCTAACAATTATAAACCCCGCATTTTAGTCTCATTATCGAAAACTCTTTTCAATATCATGTGGGACTAAATTGCTAGATTTATAACATTCATTCAATTATCTCATAACTGTTTGTGAATTCCAATTATTGTATCACATTCCAGATAAACAGAAAATGTTAAACTTTCCGATCGAACAGTCGAATACCCAAGTTTTCCCAATACAGCTCAACACATGAAATAAGTCTAACAACATTCAGTTCGTGCCACAGTACCAACGGTCCAGCCGTAGAAGGGTCAAGCCAACGCCTCACATGTGGCACGCCGTACTGCCCCAAACCCGAAGGTTCAAAGGGCAGTTCAAGACGGTCACATAATCGAGTTAAGGTTTGTTGTCTTCTAGAGGGTCCATCGCATTACTTGCACTACTTAGAACGTCGTTAAACTTCGGAAAAATCCAACACTTGGAAATTTCCCGACAGGGGAAAAGTTGGGTATTTATATCCGGTCGAACTTTTTAACAAATTCAAAAATTATCCGGAAAAACACTTAGACAAGGTTCGATAATCCGATCGAAACATCGTTTCCCAATTTAACCCCAGAACACTCAACTTAAGATCCAATTTAAAAATTCCCAGAAAACTCAGAATAATTAATCAGGAATTACTGTGCAAACACTTAGGGCTGACGTCACCAAAGAGCCGCGGAACCGCCGCAGAAGCTAGGCTTCTGCCGCGGTTCCGCCGCACAAAGTACTGTTCATGGGAAACTTTTTGCACCGTAATTCTTAGATTTTATTGCTGAATTTTTTAAGCATTTTTAACTGACAAAAAACCACAAATTTGGAAAAAGTCCAGAGAGCATTATCGGGTTAGGGTTTCGGGTTCGTTCGGACTTCAAACTCCGTCTAGACTTCGCCTAAGGCTCTAGCTAGGCTCTGATACCACTGTAGGGTTCCTAGGCACTCTATAGAGGTATCACAAGGCATCAACCATGCCAATTTCAAATTTTATGGGTGCCGAGAAACCCTAATACGGATCGTCGACTAGAAATTTAGGCGAAAAGATAATCTAGTTAACTACTTAACTAAAAGTTAGATGCTACAACCTTTGTAGATCCGGTTCTCCACTTCCTTAGCTCCACGTGGGTGTCCTCTCGCTGTCCATCATGAATCCCGAACTCAATCGTCGGCTTCATCGGAGAAACGGGCGAGCTAGGTCGTCGGCTTCGTGTCAAAGACGATCTACGTCGAGGCATCACAAGTTCAAGCTCCGACTTCACAAAGTTGTGAAACTTGTGAAGAAAACACCCAAAACAACTTGGCAAGAGGTAGAGGGTGAAGAAATAGGAGGTGGGTTCACTTTAGAATTGGATTTCTCTCACTAGAACTCAAGTTGCCATTGATGGCATCAAGGTTTCTATCTTGAAGATGAAGAAGAAGAAGAAGAAAGAATATGATAAGTATTGAGATAAAATAAAAATAAATCAATACTTATCATAATGTGAACCATAGTTAAGTGTAGAGAATTAACTAAGGTTAGAATAATGGTTAGGGTTTAGAGTGAAGACAAAATGGTCACAAAGTCAAAGCTTCATGAAGCTTCAACAATGTTCAAGAATGAAAGCAACCATTTTGTGTTCTTATCCCATTCTTTTTCAAAAAATGAATAAATAAAAGAATGGATAAATAAAAACCCTAATCACTTTCTTAACCTAAGTTTAATTCTATACACTTAACCAAATGAGCATGCATCGTCAAACATGATACAAACATGTGCACAAAAGTATATCACATATACAATTTGCACATCAAGTGAGAATATCCATTTAAAGTGAACCAATACTAGTTAATGCAATGTAATATATCAAATATATAATTATACATTAAATCATTAAATCAACATTCGATTCAATGATCCGGTCATGTCGCACATAACCGACTAGAATCCAATGTATCGATTTATCGAATCAATGATTCGATAACTAGGTCATATCAAATATAACCTCATGTCGAAACATATATCACGAGAATGAAATGCGGTATCACATACACGCATTATTCTCGGTCCTGCACATATCTCATATGCGCTCCTATTTCTTTTCGCTTGAGCCAGGAAACCTCTGTGTAGGACTCTAAAGACTCGTCAATACGCCGGTAGCAGATGATGATCATATCAAGCACCCACAAGCCGCAAGCGGTCTGCCAAACATAACGGCCATCCGGGTATTCAGCGATCAGAAGATCGACGAGCTAGCCCGCTCACACTCCTGTGAATCCAACCAGTAACACTTACCGTACAGTCCGGTCTGTTCGTCTGATACGTCGCATATTAAGTCTAGGGGTGGTAAACGTCAGACCCCAATAACCGATAAGTCGTGCCGATGTGAGGCTCATAACGGGTCGAGAAACTACTAGTAACACTTACCAGCAAATCTCTGATCAGCCCTGGCCAGGGACTTCCCTGTTACGGCCAATCGAGCACAGTGCAACATCAACCCCCAATACCGGGAGAGACGAAACCCCTCCTATCGCTCATTGCCTCCATGTGACTCGGGACTGTATCCAAAGACCACCGTTTTGCACGCCCTCATGGACGTGGTAAGCTGGAGATCAAAGCACAGTGGGAATCACACAAGACTCTATGACGATCTCGGGTCTACAGACTAACCTGTACAAGTGTCACCTGAGAACTGCCATCTGACGTGAGGTATAATACCATCTGGGAGTTCTCGGCGAGTCCATCCAGTGTACCCAGTCTCCACTGAGCACCCGTACACCATCTCTGATGTCAAACACCAATGGATGTGGGATCATCCATCGCCCATCTCATGGGTCGAGAAGCGTATACGCTAGTCTACTCTGGTATATCGATACCCCGTCTCGATACACCCACGACTAGGGACCTTGAAGGATGTACTTATGGACTACCATGTCCCCACTAATATGATCTGCATCACAGTCCAGGTAGTCAAGTACATATCCTAAGGGCTTTACCAACATGTAACTATAAGACAGTATAAAGAGACAAGTGTACATGTTTAGATAAAGAGTAACCAGATAGCATACTATCATATCGAGCAAGAAAGTCATCTCTATATATGTCCAAGCATCCAATATAATATACATCATCTGTACAATACTGGCCTCTAGGGCATACATACAACTAACACTTACTGGAATTTTAATTTTGTTTGGCGCAGATCCACCAGCGCTTGACACGTGTCGCACAGCGCAGAGCGCAGCGCAACTGCGCTAGCGCAACTGCGCTAGCGCGTATCGCGCACAGCACAGCACAGCGCAACTGCGCTGCCACGTGTCGCGCAGCGCAGAGCGCAGCGCAACTGCGCTAGCACAACTGCGCTGCCACGTGTCGCGCAGCGCAGTGCTTGCGCAACTGAAATGTTGCTTCCTTTAATTTTGTTTTAAATAGAGCCTTACTCTGATTGGGCGCGCTGCCTTGGACGATGCGCTGACGTATCAGCTTCTGACACGTGGCGAGTTGCGCGCAGCGCAAGGGATTTGAAGCGTCGCTTCATTTATTAAAATTTAAATTTTCAAAGTCGAGCTTTGCTCTGATTGGGGGGAATCAGAAGCGTTGCTTCATTTTCCGCCTTGGAATTTGAACAGAGCTTTGCTCTGATTGGGGTAAACATGCATCTCACTCTACTAGGACCGAGAATGTGCGATAATCCGTACCATCCCGAACGGGTTTCCCGAAATGGGTTGTAGAGGCGCATTTGCAAAGATTTGTTAAAATACACTTCTTGTAGAAAAATGTTTTAATAGTTGAAGGTAGTTATATGTAAAGTCGTATTTTTCCCAAATCTATGTTCCCGAATTTCCATCGTGCTATGTTATATATGAGTGTTGTGAGGAGGGAGATCATTACCTCGTGAGTTTTCTAAGGTAATACGGTTTACAAAGTTCAAGTATGTCGAAATGAAATATGAAGGTATTTTAATGTAAAAGCGGAATAAAACTTGCTACGATTATTTTTTGACATAAAACTTGTTCTATTATCTTCGTTAATATTTAATGGTCATGACATAAGAGTTTGGTATTATTGTGTTTAAGAGAAATAGAACTTTTTAAGGAAAACCGAATCGGAAGCCGGATTAACTCCGCTTCCGTCGGGTTTTAGTTTTGAATATTTTTAGAATAGAGAAAAGAAGAAGAATTCGGGACTCACAGGTAGCTTAGCTAGATAAGAGGAAGAGGAAGAGATGTGAGTTGGCGGTGCGTCGTTTTGTCGTCGGAAACTCCTCAGATCGTCGTCGGAAGTTCGTCGAAGCTTCGCCTTTTGCTAACTCCACTTGCACACAAAAAGTCTTGGGAATTTTCTTGAGAGATTGGGCAGGGATTTGGGAGTGAGGAGGGGTGATTTTAGGTGTGGTATTTATAGGGAAAATTAGGGTTTAAGGTAATGAAAGGGTGTATTAAAATTTTGTATTAAAATGGATTAAATGTGTGTTTTAATTTACTCTGTAAATATGCAGGGAATTTAAATAATACAGGGGTTATGGAGGGAGTTCAAAGGTCGCAACAGGTAAAGAAAATTAGGGTTTCGACTGAGTCGGACCGGTGGTGTTGGCCGAATCGGGCGAGTCGCCGGCCTGAGTCGGCCGAGTCAAACCGCGTCTCCTTGCCACGTGTCCCCGTCGTTTGGTCTTGACTCGTGGACCAGTTTGTTTATTCTGTAACCTACTCTATTACGTGTAGTGCACGTGCAGACTCTTAGGCTTCTAAAATATTAAAAGAATTTTAAATAAAAAATATGTGTGGCTGATGGGATTTGAACTCTGGTGCTTTGGTTAAGCAGTGCAAGGTCTTACCAATGAGCTACAATCTCCTTCTTGCTGTTCAAAAGCAAATCAAATACTTATAGTACTCACAGGAAATGTAAATACTCCAAGTATACATTAACTTTTAATCAAATTTATGTACACAAGAATTGGAGTTGTTACAGTGTGTGAGCCGGCAAATCTGTGTAAGTGTAACATACGCATCATCGATAATTGTGCAGGTGTACTAGCAGACGATATCATAACAAATAATGGAAGCACGGGTATATACAATGCAATGAGAATATCGTAAACGTAGAAGAAAGTAAATCGTAAGCGAACTAATATAAGGTATACGTATCTATTCTAACATCTATATAAGGGATAAACTAAGTAGTGTAGACAGTGATTAACAATATCTATAACATATCCGAGTCGATGAATCTATCAATCGGCAGTCCAGCGTCATAGCATCACGTACGGTATAATCCATCGTACGACATCCTCGAATCAAGGGTATGGATCAATCATCAGGTAAAATTCATAGCGTACGTTAATCCATCGTACGACTGCATTAAACAAATAGGGATTCTATCAACCTATACAACAATGAGGGTACGGATCTAACGTCTCGTACGGTATATCACTCATTATTCTCATAAATATATATATATATATATATATATATATATATATATCAAGTCACATCCGTATCATTCCGATATCATGTCTTGGCAAAAGTATCTATATTCACATATCGCATCTTATCCGTATATCGACATATTAAGCCAAGTCATCTTATTTCATCATATTCTCTTTTCCTCACATCAACATCTCACATCAAGTAATCTTATATATATTTATCATATTTTACCAATCCCATAACACATCTATCTCAATCTTATCATATTCATCGATCTCATGTCATATCCTTATAGCTTTCATCTCATATCTCGAAATATGTATTCAATCATTCATATCATCTCAAACTAACATTTTGATCATATCCATAGTTTCTTAGTATAGGTTTCTCCAACTATATTCTATATAACGGTTTCCATTCATAATTTGTGGGGGTGCTATACGCCATCCACCCGACTTCTCCCATAGATATAAATCTACTCACCTGCTAAACTCCTTGTTGAGCCAAAGTCGATGTTCTTCGTCGTCTCGGAAGTCCATGCGAGGTACCTACAAATCAACATATATCGCATCGTTATGAAAACCAAGTCTGAAAACCGATACGGCACAGGAATTTCTTATAGGTTAGAACCTATAACTTACGCATGCAAGAACAACCAAACAATCCTCGTTGTTGACGTACAAACGTCTAACAACCAAATCAAATCTCAAATCTCAAAACTAGGAATTCAAATATCGGAAAATTTTGCCAAAACACTCACAAACAGCTCCCAGATTTTATCTCAGATTAATTGGGACTAAACAAGTAAGTACATGGGATAGGTTATAAGAAAATTAAGCTACAGGCAAAACCCAAACACCATAGCAAGAAGGGGATCTGGCGAGATTGCCTCAAAATCCGGTGTTGCCGGCCATACAGAGAAGATTTGGGTTTGTATTTTTGTGGTGGTCTTCTAGTGGTTAATCTAGGTTAATGTAGTTGTTTGTTTTTCTTATACACATCCCAGGTTGCTCCAGATTCCCTATAGGCCAACAAAACTTCATAAAACCGACACGGGGTAAATCCTAAGTTCGTGTATCGGGTTCTAATCTCTATTCTTAGCCAGTAAAACTTCACTAAGGGTTTGCAAACACTCAGTAAACCTCAATTTACCAATTACAAGTCAAGTTTCCCACTAAATCTCAACTTGGAAATTTCTAAGATCACAAATCCACACTTAATCAAACTCTAAACTAAACTAGAAATCTAAGAAACTAATTACAAGGTGGGAAGTGGAGTTATACCTCATGGATGCAACTCAAGAAAAACCCTAGATACCCAAAGTCTCCAAAATCAAAACTTGGTTGGTCCATAGGGTTTAGGAAGAGGTGGGGATCATTTTTCATGACAGTGGCATGAGGTTTTGATGAAGATTTGTAGATGTTTTCATGAGGTGGAGGAGGTGGAGGAAGCATGAAGATGAAGATGAAGGAGATGAGATAATGACGGAAAATAATGGATGCAGGAAAATGGATGAAGGAGAAAAGGTCAAGGGTAGGAGCCTCTCTCTCTTTCATACCCTCACATGGCATGCCATGCCTCATCATGGGTCCCCTCTCTCTCTCTCTTCAATTATCCTGTCTTTTCTTTTCTTTCTCTCTTTTCCCAAATAAATCACAAGTCACAAATACAAATAAACAACATGCAACCAAAATGCAATATGTCATGGTGCACTAGCCACGACTAATTAAAAATATGGATTTGGCATAATCGTGATTAGTAGTGCACTAATCGAGTTTAATTTAAACTTGTATATAATTAATTATAAAAATGCCCAAATCCGATAAATATATTTTTAAATGAATAAATCATTTTAATCTCCAATTATTTCCCAAATATTGGTATATATTTATACCATTTTACGAAAACCCCAAATTCACAAATCGAATAGTTTTCGCGAAATATATTATTTTAATATTAAATTCCAAAAATAATATTTTATATTTCTGAAATGTTACTATCTTTCCCCCTTAAATAAATTCCGTCCCCGAATTTAAATTTAAACCTCCAAATGCTAAAACATTTCAATAATAGATCAACGGGGCTCCGAAATCACGGAAGACATAGAAATACCAATGCGCATCAGGTGCGCATGAAAACGAGTGTGAAACTCAAAATCGAACCCCCTCAAGCGTAACGCAATCACTGGAGTTGTAAAGGAGATGCAAATCTCGAAATCCAATGTCATTCTCAAATATGTTATACTCCAAAATCATAATACGTAAATAGTACGCATCGTGGTAAAACCCTTCTAAAAACTGAATAAATCACATGCAAAATCTTTTCCGAATAGCCGTGCGATGCGTAGCCCATGACACAAATGGAGAACGATCAATTGTAAAGTAGTAAATATATCTATGTATGTTTTGCTCAAAATATACGTTCCGCCTTTTGAAATAACTCAGAAGGTTTTCCTTGTAAAATTTCATGTCACTCACGGACATGTAGGAAATAGCAAGACTATAGCTCATTTTTTGAAAACCTCTTGGTAAACTTTTAATGCATGTAAAAGTACTCAGGCACTGTCCTTAGATCAGTCCTGCTCGGTTACTATATATATAGTACCCAACATCAAAATATAATGTTCAAGAGCAAAAAATCAGCCTCAAAAGGCGTATCCAATTATCACGTGCGGCTGGTGCGCACGGAAATTAAGGCCTAATACAAGTGCCACGAATGTGCACAAAAACCTAACTAAGTACAACGGGTATGCACGGGAGCATCTGTCAAATACAACAGGTGTGCACGACAACAGTATCAAGTGCATCTAGAGTGCACGAAATTCTCATTCAAGCGCAACAACCATGCAAAAATAAAGTCTCCATCAAGTACATCCAACATGCGTGAATAAAAATCTCAATCGAGTGCACTCGGTGTGCACAAAACCACATCTCATGTGCCCAGTGTGCACAAAAATCTAAATCAAATACATTAGGTCCGTATAAAGTATCTAGTGCAGTAGCATGCACGATAACGAACGTCAAGTGCAGACGCGCATGAAAACATAAATCTGGTGCAACAAATGCTCGAAGACATAAATCGGGTGCAACAAATGTACAGAGTATAAATTTAGTGCAACCAATGCACGAAATACAAATCTAGTGCAACAAATGCACGAAATACCAATCTGGTGCAACAAATGCACGAAATACCAATCTGGTGCAACAAACGCACGACATACCAATCTGGTGCAACAAATGCACGAAATACCATCAATATCTCAAATGCGTATTAAAACAACACCAAGTACACCAAGGTGTATAAAATCATAAACGTATGCAACTGCGTGCACAAAACACGTATCAATGCACTGCAAGCACATGTGAGCTATACCGAGTGCAAAAATCAAATCGAGTGCGTACCACATACACAAAATAAAATCGACCGTATGAAATCCACGAAGTTATAACTACATGCAGCCAAGGCGCAAAACCGATATCAAGTGCAATAGATATGCACAAATCATAAACTATTGTAGCGGTGTATAAACATAAATCGAGTGTAACAACTGTGCACAAAAATGTAACCTCCAGTAGGTGCAACCATAGTGCACGAAAGCATAAATTACAAAACCCAATCATCGATCTCAAGTCCAAGCGATAAAAGTGTGATACTCGGATCGCAAAAACGCAAATCGCAATAAATGACATTGAGGCATACCTCCTACAATGTTGAAAATATGCCTGTGCGCCCAAGCTGGTAGAGCAAGATCATCTACTTGCCTCCTGCTCAAGGTCTGGCGTTTTCAGTCTCTGGGTCCTCGTTTCCTCTCTGGATTACAAATCTCGCAATCCCTCGGCCCGTCGGCCCGGTCAGGTATACTAACGGAACAGTTTCGTTCTAGTACTCCGCTGATCCCTTCTTAGCCAATTAACGCGACCATTCGCAAAACAACACCTTACTGACGGTGGCATCTAGCCTTCTGAATATGCATGAAACGACTGACTCTAGGTGCAAATCTTTATCGCCTTGGTGTCCTGAAAAGAACCTGCTTATGGTTTCTTCTGATCTCACCTATGCCGAACTATATGGAGGTTGGCACTCTTGCTTAACTCTTTTCTCATAACCGGACAGCAGTGTAATCGGCACGGCTTTCATCTAAAATTTGGCTGTATCTAACGCCTCTGTACACATATCAACCCTCTGGCATCAACGGAGCATAACAACCGCTCGCTAACATCTCGCACGGACCTCTTGTCTACTCGTCTTTATTATCGTCCACATCGACGTCACGTCTCGCTGTTTGCGTACTGCAAATTGTTCTCGGTTACAGTCAATCCGGAGTCTCTCATAAGGAGTAGAAATTTTGAACTCGGGTATCTTCACCACTCTGTGGAAGATATCAAGTCGAAACGTTCTCGGGAACTCGTCCAATTTATCGAAGGAAAATACGCTTCATTTGCCCGTTCTTGATCAACTCATAACGTATCTGGGTGAGGTCTTCTATCCGAAGCAGGTCAACTTACCGATCTCCTATCGGAGCATCCAACGGACAACGTCCTCTCTTGATCGATCTACTCTAGATCTGAGTAAGATTCTCCATACTGGAAATCTTCAACTCAACTGAGGCTACGTCGGCGCATCAAATCAGACGAATCATATCAGTCGCTCAACTCGAGATAGACTAGCTATCTCCTGTCACATCTCTGCTTGAAAGCTCCAGCGATTTCAGCTCATAAACTCTGGAAACAACATCCCATCAATCTCAACAACAGTTGTGTCATCTATCTGCACGATAGACAACATCACGATCTCTGAGATAGGTTGTACATTAACAGTCCTCCCAATCCGGCAGCCTCTATCAATGGCCCGATCATCCAGTGCAAAACCAAACACTCGCCTCAACGAGAGGTCACAACACAACACTAAACCGATACGTTCCCATGTCACCAGAAAACACGATGGTCAGTCCTCGTCCATGACAAGCTCTCCCTGACCGCATCACTAATAGCAGCTCAATCTGTGCTCAAACCATGGTGACAGGAACCTCAAGCATGTATCGATGAAGATAGATCAAAGCAACGAAAGGAATCAACATATCCAAAATGGATACATGATCATAAGGAGGAACGGAATCATTGAGAGTATAATCATTGGAACGAATAGAAACACGGATCTCAAGAATATACATCCTAAGGTCACTTAAGCGGATTATCGTATTGTAAGTATGCCGCGGAACATACGCACGGTACGTTTCTCTACTTAAGTTACCTACTCCATCAATCAGGATCAACCTAAGTAACGAAAGTTCGGGTCTAATACCCCCGTCAAGTCTAAGTTCCATAAGATCAAGCCTAGGTTCTGAAATATATACGCCCTAGACTCCGCATAGTCAAACCCAGACTCAAACCAAGGTTAAATCTAATGCTCTTATACCAACTTTGTCACGACCCGTAATTTAGCACGTGACCGGCACTTAAATCACGCAACATCCAAAAACGTAATGTAATTCAAGTAAGCCGAAACCCAGAAAATCTAAACCTTTTTGCGGAAAATAGTGGGGGCGCAGTTTGAAATAAAGGTATAATAAAATAAAGTTTATCTATAAATGCATAATTAATAATATAAGAAAATGCAAGTAGAATGTACTAAAGTTGAGAATATTTTTTTCGTCTTTAAAATTTTGGTCAGCACCTTTCTTGTATATTTTGAACCGAAACCACATATACACAACAATATAAAAGGCATCCCCAAGCGGGAGCTAGCTTTTCGTCAAATGGCGGATCACAACCACGCAAGCAATGTACACGACGCCCAACGGCGAAGATCAACCCAGAAAGAATAATATCAATAAAGCAAGACATTAAATCCATACATAGTGAACATATACCCATCGCTCTGCGTTTTCTCAGGATTATGACATTGATTATGAAAAGACTTTTGCTCATGTTACCAAGATCACTTCCATTTGCGCTCTCATTGCAGTTGCTGCAGCCCGTCGCTAGCCTATATTTCATATAGACGTTAAGAATGCTTTTCTTAACGGTGATCTTTCGGAGACGATTTACCAGGAGCCTCCTCCTGGTTTCTTCGCTTCCCCTGGGTATGCGTGTCGTTTGCGTCGTGCTCTTTATGATCTTAAGCAGACACCTTATGCTTGGTTTGAGTGATTTCATCAAACCCTTCTGACTGCAGGATTCATCGAGAGCCTTGTTGATTATGCACTCTTCTATCTCTCCCCCTCTAATGGTCGAGCTTTTCTCTTAATCTATGTTGATGATATGATTATCACTGGTGATGACACAACAACTATCACATATCCAAAGAAACTTCTTCAGCAGCAGTTTGAGATGAAGGATCTTGGATATTTACGTTTTTTCGTGGGGATTGAAGTTGCTTACTCTTCTCGCTGTTATCTTCTGTCACAATAGAAGTACATTTCTGATTTTCTTGCACGAGCCACGGTTGATGATTACACTATTACTGCCAGTATTTCTACAGCTACGCCGATGGAGTTTCATCTGAAGTTTCGTCAAGCATATGGAGCGACCTTACCGAACCCTATTCGGTATCGTGAGTTGGTTGGTGCACTTATTTACCTCTCTTACCAAGTCAGACATTGCACATGGTGTGCATGTTCTCAGTCAGTTTATGAGTATTCCTGCATCAGTTCACTATGCAGCTCTCATACGGGTTCTTCGATACCTTCATGGCATTCATACTCGATCACTGTTGTTTCATTCCGATTCCGACCTTGCTTTAGGCGCATACTCTGAGGCTGGATGGGATGACGATCCTGATACTCGTCGATCTATCACTGGGTTCTGTGTCTTATTGGGTACATTTTTGATTTTCTAGCGCGGCAAACGCCAAGATATCATTTCTCGCTCCAGCACTGAAGCTGAGTACCGTATAATGGCTGATGCCGCTGCAGAGCTTAAATGGCTTCGTAATTTACTTGCCGATATGGGTGTCGTTATTCTTTCTCACATTCCACTTTATTGTGAGAACAAGAGTGCTGTTTGTGTTGCTGAAAATCTGGTTTTTCATGAACGTACTAAGCATATTGAGGTGGATTGTCACATAGTTCGCCAAGAGTACGACCGAGATTAGATTTCACTTCTTTATATCCATTCCAATAATCAAGTGGTCAATCTCTTTGTGAAGCTTCAAACACGCACTCAACTTTTGTATTTCTTGTCCAAACTCTCGGTTTATGATCCACCGTGAGTTTAAGGGGTTGTTAAGATATGCGGGAGTCTAAGCGGCCTGTGGAGCTGGCGATGTGGTCTGCGCAGCCGCCGTCAAGGTAGTCGCTTGCGGAGCCGTGGCTGCGAGAGTCTGAGCGGGCGGTGGAGCTATAGCAGCTGTCTGCGGAACCGAAGCCAATGTAGTGGCTTGCGGAGCCGCAGCCGAAGGAGATGCATGTGGAGGCTCGGCCGATGTACCCTGTCCAGTCTGGACCTAACGTGTGTAAGAAGCGTGTAAGAACTGTGTATTATTCGAATTCGTATCATTATCAAGTTATTTCGAAACCCCATTTGGATATCTAGTTTGGAAAACCGTTGTTTATTTTAATTACATATGTATGTATGATTAATCAAACCTAAGTCTAAAACCAAATAAGCTCAAGCTACGTACTAATTATGGATATGTTGATATCTATAATATGACATGATATTTTACTATAAAGTAGTATACATACCAACATCTCCTTCAACTCCTGAACGGTGGCCCTCAAGCTCTCCAGTTCCTGCTGGATACGTCGCTCACTGGAGACGGAAGAAGTAACCGCCGGGGTGGAGTCCAACCTCATATGGGACCTGCTAGGGCCCAGTCCCCGGCCTCTCTCCCAACCTCCGTGGTGCCCTCCGTGTACGGCGTCCAGAACTGGGGTCAGCAGCCTCGGATCGCTCTGTCCGGTAAAATCGATCCCCGAGGCCTCGGCCTGCTCAACCACCCGCTCCTACACCCACATTAAGCAGTAAAGTATAAGTATAAAATTTAAACTTGAACCTTCCAAAAATAAAATTTCAAATATGGGTAGAATAAATATTAACACTTATGCAATACTCCTGGGTAGCGACGTCGGGATATCGAAGCTCGCCCGTGGAGGGATCTGTCGAGGTGCCGTGGACGGCAAGATATGCGGACAGCACGCTCGGTGTACCACCTTGCGCCACGGTCTGAGCTGTCTGCAATATTAGAAAATAACTCTTAATATTAGAAATATTAGAAAATAACTCTTAATATTGCAGAATATAACAAAGGTCGGTCTATTGTAATTTACCGATAACTCCATGGCTCGAGTAATATTCCTCGAGCCACCTGTGTAAGTGGGGCGACCCCTCTTCGCCGACTTCCTGTTCTCTGTATTCTGAGCGGCCAATTTCTACACAACGCATTAACATTTAGTTTTCTAATTAAGGAACACAAAAAAATAAATTATATCCTAAACAATGAATTCCATTTAAAATACATACCTGTTTGCGTTGAGTCGACTCTCACAAACGCCGGAGTAGATAGGAGGGCCGCTCTCTCTGCCTCGGGGGTCGCCATCCACAGGGAGTAGCAGTCGGCCTTCAGCTCATTCCTGTTGTATCGGACCTTGGTCTGCATGTTCTTCATCAGGCCATTGTACAGAGCATGAAGGTCGAGCACCCTCCCAGGGTGATCAGGGTCGGGTACAGGCTGAAAATCGTAATCCGACTGAAAATACAAAAAAAACATTGTTATTAGATTGCAAGTATTAATAATAAATATATTGGATAAATCAAATGAAAATATATATTAATACGTACCCGAGCCTGATCAAAGAAGAGGGCGAATGAGCGCCGGTGCTGCTCGCCCCATTCAACGTGAAGTGGATAGTTCTTCACGAGCCGGCTCTCGTCCCCCATATACCGGCCGAACCTCTCGGCATGAGGACCGGTATAGCGATAGTCAAGCGTAAAAAAGAGGGGGAATGCTGCCTCCCCCTAGCTCTGTCAGGACTCAGCCTATGGGACTGATTCGGGCCTCGAGTCCCCCTCTGGGGATGGGGAGGCCCTGCGTCTGCACGAAATATCAAGACAATCAATATTAAGACAAAGTTGTATAAGAAATCAAGTTTAAACGAAAATTGAAGTGTGATATATACCTCCGGTGACTATCGCATGAGCCTGGGCCCGGACAGCAGCACGAGCGGGACGATAGTTCCTCCGGTGAGGAACAACCGGGGTCCCGGATGCGGACGCATCCTCTCCAACTAGAAAATAAACATTGACGCTAAATTTCCATGAAGTTCATATTTATTCTATAGAGCATATGTAAAATGAATAAATATTTTATATTTATTCATACTAACCTGCAGACGATGCGGAGGGTATGGAAGCGGCAGGAGTGGCCCCTGTGGAAGATGTGGACGCACCACCTATAATTAGACAATTAAAAATAGATTATATAAGTAATTGCAAAAAGAATGTGTAGATCAATAATATAACGTTCTAAATCAATATGCATGCACTATAGGATATATAAACATACCCGCAGGTGCGGGGGTGTCACCACTTACAGCTAGACAATAATAAAAATTGCTAAGTAAGAGCAAAAGGAATGTGTGTATATTTATGATATAGCATTCTAAATCAATATACATGTACTATATGATATATAAACATACCTGGAGGAGCGGGAGTGGCCTCTGTCCCAGATGTGGACGCATCACCAACAACTAGACAATCAAACATTGACAATATAAGTAATTTTGACATAAACAAGCATGAATATCTATAATATTACATTCAAAATGGATATGCGTGCAGTATACCTGGAGGTGTGGCAAGACCGGCCCTCTGAAGCTCCCTACGCAACTCTCCGGGCGGCAGAACCGCTCTGCCTCTGCCTCTGCCGTGGCTGGAGCTCCTGCCTCCCCTCGCTGCTCCCGACATCGTCATCAAATCTAGATAAACGGTTCGTGGACGCATTAGACAATCATTAAAAGTATTGACTATATATGTATAGAGCGTAAAATGTGAAGTAATAATATAACATTACTGATAACCTTTTTCGTTTCATGGGCGCATTATACATATCTACTTGGATTTCATCGTCGATGTCATTTCTAAGCCACGTAACTTCATGATCGGTCGAAGACAACCCGTCCTTCGAAACAGACGGTCGGAGCACTTTAAGCCTTCTCTCTTCTTCGTCCTCATCGCTGTCCTCGAATTCTGGGACATCGTAGATATCTCTGGGTTTCCATCGGCATACAACACTCCATCCCGGATGCTTCAAACACTGTGAGTAGTATACTTGGAATGCTTGGTTCGGAAAGATAAATGGATCTTCCTGACCGTAAAATCGAAGTGTGTTCACACTAGTCAATCCATATTCATCTTTCCAAGTCCCAAGATTGCTTCTCCACCTGTCCGTATCGGTTCGCGTATCGTACTAAGTACACTGGAATATATAAAAAGGTTCTGATCGTCCGGGATAGTGGATGCCGAGTATACAATTTAAGTACCCATAATAAATCACACCGTCCGATCCTACCGTCGCAATCCCACTATTCTGAGTGGTTCTAGATGTTTCTATGTCCTTAACTTTGAATTTGTATCCAAGGAAACCAAATCTTTTGTAATATGCAACCTCCATACTAGGAAATTGAGCTAAACATCTTGAATCACTCTCAAATGATGCAGACAAATTCGAATCGTGGATCTAATAAAACAAATTTTACGACAAATATATAACAATACAAGTTTTGATTAAAACTGATAGTAATAAAATGTTATTCGAATAACTTACATGATCTGTGACCCAATCACAAAAATTATCCTGATGATATTTTTCCAATCGTTCTTCGTTCCAATCAGGATGCCCCTCACGTACCTCGTTAAAATGAATTCTTTTTTCGGCAAATAATGGTGACATTAATATTATATCATTTCATACACACACAAGCACAGATATAACAATTAATCCAAAAAAACTTACTCTCTAATTTGTTCAAGACATGCGCAATTAAGCAAGATAAACCGGTATATCTTGTTGATAAACATAGTGTCTACCCTCTTATACTCGGCTTTACCATATGGCCCGTCTTGAATTCTTCGTGGCCGGTTAAGCCTTGTCTCAATGTTCTCGTCAAGATAGCGGGAACAAAATGTGGTTGCTTCATCAAGAAGATAACCTTGCATGATAGAACCCTCTGGTCGATTTTTATTGCGTATATACTTCTTAAGAGTGTAGAGGTACCTAATGAAAATATGTTGAATAAATAAATACGGGCATACAGGAAAACAATAAATTTATAAATTGCGCGAAACGAAAAATTACACGTACCTCTCGACGGGATACATCCATCGATATTGTACCGGTCCGGCTAACTTCGCCTCAGTTGCAAGATGAACCGTCAAGTGTATTATGATATTGAAGAATGACGGTGGGAAAATACGCTCAAACTTGCAAAGTATCAACGCAATAGAATTTTCTAGTTTATCCAGCGTCACAACCTCCAGTGTTTTAGCACACAACTCCCTGAAAAAACAACATAGGTCGTTGATTACTAGACCAACCGATTCGGGGAGAGAAGTCCTGAGGGCTAATGGAAGAAGGTGCTCCACGATAACATGGTGATCATGACTTTTTAGCCCATCGATCTTGCCCTTCATAATTTTTATTTTCTTGCTGAATGATCCTGAGAAACCTGTGGGAACTTTCAAATCATGCAACACCTGCAGGAATCTTTTCTTCTCCGGTTGTGACATATGATAAGCGGCATTGGGAAGTACAAACTTGCCCGGTTTACCCGCTACCGGTCTAGGATGCAATTCACTTCTTATTCCCCACTCTTGTAGATCCATCCGAGCATTCAGGTTGTCTTTCGATTTTCCGTCTTTACAAAGAAGCAAGTTAAGTATGTGCTCTGATACTCCCTTCTCTATATGCATAACGTCCAGACAATGACGCACTGAATTTGTAGACCAGTATGGAAGCTCGAAGAAAATGCTTAACTTGTTCCAAAATGGTGGTTTGACCTGTTTCGTCGGATCCATCCCGAAGGTCACATTATTGTAACCATCCCATTTAGCAGTCACGTCCTCTCCGGACAATGGGGATGGAGGTCCAAGAAGCTCTTGATGACCATCAAAGTAAACCGTGTCTAACCTATAGGGGTGGTCTGGAGGCAGGAAACGTCGATGGCCGTAATAACAAACCTTCCTGCTAAAATTCAAGAATTTCGATGTTGTGTGTTCATGGCAACGAGGACATGCTTTGTGACCATGTACGGACCAACCTGATAGCATTCCATACGTAGGAAA
The DNA here is from genome assembly GCA_030015575.1 of Agapanthus africanus. Lineage (NCBI taxonomy): Eukaryota > Viridiplantae > Streptophyta > Magnoliopsida > Asparagales > Amaryllidaceae > Agapanthus > Agapanthus africanus. Next base: position 800,312,365 of record CM057340.1, read on the forward strand.
GTCATTAATTGTCCACATTAGAGCCGCACGCAGTATGAAGGTTGTATTTGTGTTTGCATCATATGTCTCTACACCATCAATGAACAAAGATTTCAACTCCTCGATCAGAGGTCGGAGATAGACGTCAATATTGTTCCCCTGTGAGTTTGGTCCGTCGATAAGAAAAGGCATCATAAAGTATGATTGGTCCATAGCTAACCAAGGCGACAAATTATAAATTATCATTACAATGGGCCATGTGCTGTAACTTCCAGCCATATAGTTGAATGGGCAGAAGCCATCAGTAGCCAGTCCGAGCCGGACATTGCGAGGATCGCTATTGAATTTTGCGTGCTTCCTATCGAAATCCTTCCATGCCGGTGAATCTCTTGGATGGCTCATTTTTCCATCTTCACTTGGAGGAGCACGGTGATGCCAAATCATTGCCTCGGCTGTTTTCTTGCACCTGAATAGCCTCTGTAGCCTCTATGTTATGGGAAAGTATCATGCTATCTTGACAGGTATATCGGGCTTCTTATCAGAATCTTTCGGCTTATACCCGACCTCTCCGCATGTTGGACACTCTTTCAAATCTGAATTCTCTTTCCGGTACAACACGCAATTTTTAGGACATGCTTGAATCTTCTCGCACTTTAGACCCAAATCAGACATCATCTTCTGGGCTCCGTACCAGCTGTCGGGCACGTTATTTCCCGGAGGTATAGAATCTTTCAAGAACGAAAGAAGCATTGTGAATGACTTGTTGCTCCATCCATTTAGGCTCTTAATTTGGAAAAGTTGGATGAACCATGAGAGGGTGGAATACTTCGCATTCTTATAAATTGGTTTCCTAGCATCATTCATGAAATTTTCATATTTATCCGCACGCGGTCCTTGACCAGAAGGAATGTCATCTTCGGTACGAATAGATTCACCTAGGGCAGCCTCTACCATATCCTCCATTTCTTCTGATGGAAATAAATTACCGCCTTCTCCTTCTGCCGCATTACTGAATTCTTCTTCTTCTCCTGCCGCATTATCGTGTTCTCCTTCTTCTTCTGCCGCAGTACTGCATTCTTCTCCTTCCCCGTGATATTTCCAAGTTGTATAAAGTCTAGTAAACCCATATTTTACAATATGAAGCTCTGCTAATTCTACCTTCTGCCAGTACTTATTGCCACATCTATCGCACGGACAGAGAATCTTCTCTATTATGATCTTATTATGTGCGCGTGCAAATTCAAGGAAAGCAGCAACTCCTGCGACAAACTTAGGTTGCATACGTTGTTGCCAATCTACATACATCCAGTCCTTAACTCTGACGTACTCATGGGCCAGGTTAGACTGTATAACATATAAATTGTAGGTTATACTGACTATATTGAGAAATATAAGAATGGGATAGTTACTGACAAAGGCGAAAATCCGTGTATATGCTTTGTGTGTGCGTTTGTCGTTGAAAAGAATAAATTATCGCACGTATGTTAACCGATAGACGGGGACTAAGTGGCGCTTTTAGTTTCATATATGAGTATCGATGAGAATATGAAGGTTTCATATTATCATCGAGTATCATATATTGGTTTTAACTTGAACATCTCGAATCACTATCTAATTATGCGTTTGTTGTGTATTCTTGTTGTATGTGTGTGTTCCGGCTATTGGGGGTAGGCTTCTATCCCATTAAGAATGTATAGAGCGAACACCCATCACTTGTGCTTTCAACCGTTTCGAGTAAATTTCGGCAGCACCTCCCCACTGTTCTCCGAGTACACTGTAATAGAATAGATAATCATTTCAAAGCTGTGAAACAACGTTGAAATGAACATCTAATCTATCTTTGTACACGGAGAACCAGCGGAAAGGTACCGACGAAATATCTCGAAACGGGTGAAAACACAAGTGAATGAAGGCGTTTGCTTTATACATTCTTAACTTGTCCACACGGGACAAATCTATGGGTTACCATACGATTGAATTTTCTCGTCACGTAGACTATACGACGGTTGTTAGTATCGAGCTATACCGTCCGATATTTAACAATCTTCGTATAGTTCTATGTCACGACGAACATCGCACGTATGTTAACCGATAGACGGGGACAAAGTGGCGCTTTTAGTTTCATATATGAGTATCGATGAGAATATGAAGGTTTCATATTATCATCGAGTATCATATATTGGTTTTAACTTGAACATCTCGAATCACTATCTAATTATGTGTTTGTTGTGTATTCTTGTTGTATGTGTGTGTTCCGGCTGTCTGGGGTAGGCTTCTATCCCATTAAGAATGTATAGAGCGAACACCCATCACTTGTGCTTTCAACCGTTTCGAGTAAATTTCGGCAGCACCTCCCTGCTGTTCTCCGAGTATACTGTAATAGAATAGATAATCATTTCAAAGCTGTGAAACAACGTTGAAATGAACATCTAATCTATCTTTGTACATGGAGAACCAGCGGAAAGGTACCAACGAAATATCTCGAAACGGGTGAAAACACAAGTGAATGAAGGCGTTTGCTTTATACATTCTTAACATGTCCATACGGGACAAATCTATGGGTTACCATACAATTGAATTTTCTCGTCGCGTAGACTATACGACGGTTGTTAGTATCGAGCTATACCATCCGATATTTAACAACCTTCGTATAGTTCTATGTCACGACGAACATCGCACGTATGTTAACCGATAGACGAGGACTAAGTGGCGCTTTTAGTTTCATATATGAGTATCGATGAGAATATGAAGGTTTCATATTATCATCGAGTATCATATATTGGTTTTAACTTGAACATCTCGAATCACTATCTAATTATGCGTTTGTTGTGTATTCTTGTTGTATGTGTGTGTTCCGGCTGTCGGGGGTAGGCTTCTATCCCATTAAGAATGTATAGAGCGAACACCCATCACTTGTGCTTTCAACCGTTTCGAGTAAATTTCGGCAGCACCTCCCCGCTGTTCTCCGAGTACACTGTAATAGAATAGATAATCATTTCAAAGTTGTGAAACAACGTTAAAATGAACATCTAATCTATCTTTGTACACGGAGAACCAGCGGAAAGGTACCGACGAAATATCTCGAAACGGATGAAAACACAAGTGAATGAAGGTGTTTGCTTTATACATTCTTAACTTGTCCACATGGGACAAATATATCGGTTACCATACGATTGAATTTTCTCGTCGCGTAAACTATACGACGGTTGTTAGTACCGAGCTATACCGTCCGATATTTAACAACCTTCGTATAGTTCTATGTCACGACGAACATCGCACGTATGTTAACCGATAGACGGGGACTAAGTGGCGCTTTTAGTTTCATATATGAGTATCGATGAGAATATGAAAGTTTCATATTATCATCGAGTATCATATATTGGTTTTAACTTGAACATCTTGAATCACTCTCTAATGATGCGTTTGTTGTGCATTCGTGTTGTATGTGTAACATGATTTTAAACTTATGAAATAATACTTGCTTAGTTACTTGCAAATTGCAACTTGAGAATAAGATATATGAAGAATTGAGTATTAAAGAACTAAGATGCATTAGACTTGGGATTGAGATGCATACCTTTAACATAGAAAAGAAATCAATAAACAAGATGAATATAATATAAATTCATAATTAATGCTACATGACACGGGTCTCAGATCAAAATTAGTGTTGAAAGTTTGATTTCCAAAAGTATCTGGCAGAAAAGCTAATATGCGTGTGTGTGTTATACATGCATGAATGAGGGAACATATAATGAACCATTTAGGCCAATTTTGTGATACACAATTCAAACATGACGGAGAAATATATAACTAGAGCCATTTACGGCTAAAAACAAATTATGCATGCCCCTAAACTAACAGATAGAAAAAGAAATTTGTGAATTTAGGCGGTCAACGGAAGTTTCACATGATGACATTGTCACACTAATGCCGCTCGGTTTCTCAAGTAGAGCTTTGGTCGATAAATTATCCAATCAATTATGGATAGAAATGTAAAGTGGAAAATCTATCCCAAATCTAGAAAGAAAGGCACAACTGCGTAATCTAACTTAGCTAATCGTTGGTAGCAAAAGGAAGATGCAATTTCATACTGCTTGGATGTGCCCATCAATGGAATAAAAAACAAACAAACCAAACATACAAATAAGCTCATATCTACAATATATGCAAGCAAGCGAACAAAAGTGGGAATCAACATGCATAACATGGATAAGTACTCATTGCAAGCGCAGCGCAATAATCAGGGTTTATTGCACAAACCCCCTTTATAGTTTACCATGCAAGACAACAGTTATGCGCCCCCCAGCCGAACCCCAACCGAAACCCCAACCCAACCGAAACCGCAGCCCCAGCCCCAGCCCTGACCCTAACCCAAACTCCAACCCTAACCCAACCCCACCCAAACCGCAACCCCAACAGTTATGTGCCCCCTAGCCGAACCCCAACCCTAACCCTAACCCCAACCCCAACCCAACCGCATCCCCAGCACCAGCACCAGCCCCAGCCCTAACCCCAACCCCAACCCCAACCCCAACCGCAACCCTAGCTGAACCCAACCCCAGCCGCAACCCTCGCCGAACCCCAACCCCAACCGCAACCCCAACCCCTAAAATAATCAAAAATCTCTTTAATTGAAGATTTAATTACTTACCTGTTCGGTGGATCGGCGACGAGGAAGAACGACGTCGAGATCGGGAACGATAGAGAGAGAACGACGACGAGATCGGTGAGATCGGCGAGGTCGGCGAGGTCGGTGACGCACGAGAAAAGGCGATTTGCGAGGTTTCGCGCGCTCGATCGAGGAGGAGGATAATCAGCTGTAGGGAAATTATATTTCTTTTCTATTAAATCCATATTTAGATGCCCCTACGGATTTGTCCGTAGGTCCTTGGTTTGCGGCACCGTAGGGGAAAATAACAAATTAAGATTTAATATTTTTACGTTGGTGCGTCTTGGACCGTAGGGACAACCTTATGGCCCTACGGATTAGTCCGTAGGGCCAAAATAAATATGCCCCTACGGATTTCAATATCCGTAGGGGCAACCCCCTATTCTAGTAGCATCCTCCTGGTTTCGCTTCTAGCTAGTTAATTACCGCAATCAAGTCACCATGTTGGCCGCAATCAAGTCAGTTTCGCTTGTAGCTAGACGGTTGAGTACGGGTCGTCCGCAGGGAGATGGGAATCTTTTTCTATGTGCTTTAACGAGTTAAGTCCAAATGTCCAGGTTTGTTTGAGATTAACTATGTGCTAAAATGTTATATAAAGAGAGCTTGTTAGGGTTAGGATTATGTTAGTTTGAGTTAGGAGTCGCTCATTTCTTTCGTTGCCACTCTTAATATCGGTGTTAGGGTAATCAACAACAACGGGAATTAGCACGACTAGGAAGGAACTTGCGAGTGTAAGCTAGGCTTTCCAACGCTTAAGTTCTTCCTTTTGTTGCTTGTCCGTCCGTTCTTGGCTCTTAGCCTTAACCTCCGGTTAATTCAACCACTACCGGTCTCACTAAGGAATCACCGCTATCATGTAGGATAGGGTGCCGTAGGGAGCGGATTGTGGTTGAATTAACGGGTGTCCGAATTAAGATGTTGGGCAAGAAAAGAGTGGGAGAGATTTTCTTTTCTCAAACTTTCCTTATCCTACCCTAACAAGTGAGAAAACTACTCACCCATTACAAGAAAAAGGAAAATAAAACAAAAGGAGGAAGATAGAAAGAAAGAGATTAGAAGATTACAACTAGCTATTTGAGACCTCACATTGGCAAGGATCAAGCTTAAGCATCATTGTTATTAAGGATAAAGAAAAATAGAACAAGAAAGAAACAAACAACAAATAACAACAACTAGATTAGCAAATGAAAATTACAAGCAATTATAATTAACAAAAGAATAAGACAAGTATGATAAAGAAAAGAACTCTTTCATTCATCACTTCACTCATACAAGCTCACTACAAAGTTTTAATGGAGAAAAGATGACAAGAAGAAGAACAACAACAAAATATATCCTAGAATCTAACACAAGAATTGAGCACCCTCACTTGGCTCTGTTATGGGTTATTTATAGGCAGGAAACTGAAACCCTAGGGCAACAATCAGACTCTGAATGATGTTACAAAAATGCCCCTAAAATTTGATCACCTGATGAGCCAACTTGGCCGCGGATCCGCGGCCAAGTCACCATGTTGGCCGCGGATCCGCGGCCATATAGTGTAGTTGGCTCATCGTATTTTTTGTGCTTCTCTGTGGTGCTATTTACATCAGTGTGGTACACTTTGTTTCTTAGAAGCTCTCCACATTTCTTCCAGATTTGCAGCAGGTCAAAAGGTGATTTGATGTAGATCTTTTGCCATGATTTCTTTGAGCTCCGCGTAGATATCTTGGATTTTGTGTTGCCATTGTGCTTTGTGCATGAAAATGACCATCGATTTGCCATTTTGTCTCTTAAACTGGTGTGCAGCAACATACGGATGGAGAGCGGAGACCCGTATTTTATTTGTGGTTGGTAGTAATCCAGAATTTGTCACGCTTTTCCATGAATTTCACTGTTTAGAGCTGAAAACCTGTATCCTGCAATTAACTAGCAAACACGGCTCAAGAGTACCTACCGATAAACAATGTGAAAAAAAATGGGCGGTATAAAAATACAAAAATCTGATATGAACAAATACCCCCAAACTTATCATTTGCTCGTTCCGAGCAGAGCCAGTTTATTCACAAAAAAAAAATAATTCCTAACCTCACTTTCGCAGGAAACGCGATTGCACTGAGCATGTGCAACAAGCCGTTAAACCTCTAGGTGTCCCTAGTAGGAGGAGTGTTGTTTTCTGAGGGTTTTCAGGGATACTACCCACAAAATCCGGTCAAGCTAGTTTTGCAAAATAACTATGATTCAGACCCTAAGGTTTTGTTTTAAAAATAATAATTCTATTATCCTAAGTCTAGACTATCGAACCTTTATTTTTCAAACCTCGCTTCTCATTTAACTTAAGATTTTATATGTCTTTATGTGTAGTGCAAATAGTGTCGTTAAGTTCCAGAAGGATCGATTAAAGTCATCATGTCACAAAATAAAGCCCAGATAAAAATTTTAAAAGGATCACATAAGTTTTATAAAGAGTTAAGCATTTTTCAAGTTTTGTTTTCCAGTAAGGTTTCAATTTCAGAATTTCTATCTTCCTTAACAGGAAACTAGGTCTTATTTTTCACTCCACCTTTTTCTTGTTTTCATTTCATACACATCTCTGTGAACGTGCAATAGTCTTTATCATAGAATAAAACCTCCATATCTCCGCTAGAAATATTTTTTTATAAAAACCTGTCTTTTGTCAAGATTATTCTCACACAAAGAACCGTTAGGAATTTTAACTCGGAGAGAACACTTGCTTGACTTTGTTTTAATCTGGACTTTCTAGGCTTCTTAACGAGCTTTGGGCCAATGCACCCAAACCAGTTGGCTTTAGGGCATTAGGTGTAGAGACACCCCAGCGAACTTAATTGCTCAAGTTACCTAGGCCCAAAAACAAAAGACAATTTAGCGTGAAAATCATGATGGTTCAATGCGAACAGAGATATAACAGGCAGTTTAATTATTTTTTTGGATAAAAGACGTGTTTAGTGGGTTGGGTGTGTAATCATTCCAATCAAGTTTCAGACGGGTTATTTTTCAGAATTAGTTCCAATTAAGGCATCAATAACATCCCTTCATATCCGCTTCACTTCATAAACTATTCTTGATATTACTTATTTCAGAACAAACCTATTTGATCCTCATAAAATAATTTATCCATTTAAAAGTTTTTCAGACATAATAGACTTGTCATCAAATTTTCAAAACTCACGACACATGTAGTGTGATGTAAAGACGTATATCAGCTATAGTTAACTTCAAAGGAGAGTTATCTTTCAGGTTTTCAAAATCTAAAAATAAGATTTAGTTATTCTTATCTTATCAAACAAAACCGTTGAAATGTTGAATCTGAGTTCTCCCACTAGCTAACTTGACGAAAAAGTTTTTATGTTTTTAGAAAATTTTCTGATTTTTATGGATTTTAGTATGCAGATGCAAAATATACATATGAATGCGAAGGTTAGAAATGCGTACCGAGCATACCCCTAAACTTAAACTGGACAGTGTCCTCACTGTCATTGCATGAAGAAATCATTGAAGGGTCAAAATTGTCGGTTAGATATACACATTTTTTTTATTTTTTATTTTTTATTTTTTTATTTATTTTTAAAAGAAAATTGTTAAAAATGGATAGGCACCGGACAAGAATATCCACATATATACACAAAATGGTATATACATACCCCCAAACTTATTTGAAACAGTGTCCACTGTTTTGGCTGGATAACCGAAGTTTGGTGGTAGGCAGAGGAAGATTATGCAGGGTAAACCGGCTCCTGTAAGACCAGGAGCTCCTCTGTTGGTTCGGCGCTAAGGTAAGGTTTTAGTCTGTGTCCGTTTACTTTGAAAAATGAACCGTCCTTTGGATTCTCCAAATCCACAGCGCCATGCGGATACACATTCCGCACAAAATATGGCCCTTTCCAGCGAGATCTGAACTTACCTGATGGAAATGTAGCCTGGTGTCGTAAAGCAGTACCTGTTGACCAGGTGCGAAAGTTTTGCGCAAAAGGTGTTTATCGTGAAACACCTTCGTTCAGTTCTTAACGACAACCGCGTTTTCGTAAGCCTCATCCCGAAACTCGCTCAATTCGTTCAACTGCAGCTTCTGATGGCTGCCCGCATCTTCGAGAGATAGATTCAACTCCTTTATCGCCCAAAATGCGCGATGCTCGATTTTCACAGGAAGGTGGCAAGCCTTTCCGTACACAAGCCGATAGGGAGACATGCCAAGATCAGTCTTATAAGCAGTTCGAAATGCCCAAAGGGCATCAGTAAGTTTTAACGACCAATCCTTACGGTTCTTGGAAACCGTCTTCTCCAGTATCTGCTTGATTTACCGTTTGAAACTTCGGCTTGCCCACAGGTTTGGGGGTGGTAGGGCGTAAATAGATTATGATTAATGGAATATTTCCGCATCAAGGCCTCGAAAGTCTTATTGCAGAAATGAGTTCCATTGTCACTAATGATCGCTCGGGGGTGCCCAAACCAGGAGAAAATGTTTTCCTTAAGAAATCTTGTTGTCGTTAGTCCGTCTGGGCACAGCCTCGACCCACTTAGAGACGTAATCAACAGCGAGAAGGATGTACAAGTTCCCAAAAGAGCTGGGAAACGGCCCCATGAAATCGATCCCCCAAACATCGAAAATCTCCACAACCAAGATTGGTTGGAGCGACATCTCATTTCTCCTGGATATCCGGCCCAAGTGTTGGCACCGGGAGCAAGTCTTGCAATAGTCATGAGCGTCTTTGAAGAGTTGTGGCCAGTAGAAACCACACTGCAAGATCTTCTCAGCAGTCTTTCTGGGCCCAAAATGCCCGCCACATGCTTGATCGTGGAAAAATGACAGCACACTCTTGAATTCATTGTCAAGGACACACCGACGAATAATCTGGTTGGGACAGTACTTGAACAGATAGGGTTCGTCCCAGTAAAAGTGTTTTACTTGGGATAAGAATCGACATCTGTCCTGACTTGACCATTCAGTCGATAATAATCCTGTGGCTAAATAGTTCACAATATCTGCGAACCAGGGTTCGCAAGATACTGTCAAGAGCTGTTCATCCGGAAAAACGTCGTTGATCGGAATTTGAAGCGACGGTGAAGAAGGAAGTCGTGAGAGATGTAGGGTTCCTAGGCACACTAGTGAGGACTCACAAGCCATCAATCATGCCAATTTCAAAAATTCTAGGTGCCGAGAAACCCGACTACGGACCGTTGGCTAGAAATCTAGGCAAAAAAATAATCTAGTTAACAACTTAACTACAAAGAAACGGAAATACAACCTTTGTAGATCCGGTGCTTCACCTCCATAGCTCCGCAACGAAGTCCCTTTGCTGTCCAAATGAATTCCCGGGCTCTAGCGTCGGCTTCGTCGGAGAAATGGCGAGCTAGGTCGTCGATGTCCATGCCGAAGATGATCTACGTCGAGGCATCGCTAAATCAAGCTCCACCTTCACCAAGTCATAAAAACTTGTGAAGGAAACACACTCTACTACTTGGCAAGAGGTAGAGGATGAAGAAATAGGATGTGGGTAGACTTTAGAATTGGATTTCTCACTCATTTCCATCAATCACCATTGATGGAGCTTGCTTTCTTCAAGTGAAGAAAGGAAGAAGAAGAAGAATTATGTTATGATCAGTTAATTAGAAAAGAAAAGAATAATAATCCTTATCATAAAGGTAACCATGGTAAAGTGTAGAGAGTGCACAAGGGTTAGTGGAGTGGTTAGGGTTAAGCATGAGACAAAAATGGTGACATAGTCAAAGTGTTCATGAAGCTTCATGAAAGATTAAAAGAATGCCACCATTTTTCTCACCCTTTTTCTTTTTCCAAATGAATAACTAAATAATAAATAAATAAATGAAAAAGAAAACAAAACCCTAATCATTAAGGTAACCATGGTTCAATTCTATACACTTAACCAAAGAAGCATGTATCATCAAACATGATACAAACATTTGTACAAAAAGTATATCACATATACAACTTGTACAACGAAGTGAGAAAATCCATTTAAAGTGAACCGATACTAGTTAATGCAAAGTAATATATCAAATATATAATTATGCATTAAATCATTAAATCAACACTTGATTTAATGATCCGGTCATATCGCACATAACCGACTGGTATCAATAGTAACAACTTATCGAATCAACACTTGATCCGATAACCCGGCTATATCGCATATAACCGATCAATGTCACATCGCGAGAATCGAATACAGTATCACATACTGGTATTATTCTCGGTCCCGCACATATCTCATATGCGCTCCTATTTCGTTTCGCTTGAGCCAGGAAACCTCTGTGTTGGACTCTAAAGACTCGTCAATACGCCGGCAGCAGATGATGATCATATCAAACATCCACAAGCCGCAAGTGGTCTGCTAAACGTAACGGCCACCCGGGTATTGAGCGATCAGAAGATCGACGAGCAAGCCCGCTCACACTCCTGTGAATCCAACCAGTAACACTACCGTACAGTCCGGTCTGTCCGTCTGATATGTCGCATATCTCGCCTAGGGGTGGTAAACGTCAGACCCCAATAGCTTGATAAGTCGTGTCGATATGAGGTCTATAACAATTCGAGAAACTACTGGTAACACTTACCAGTAAATCTCAGCAACCCTGGCTAGGGATTTCCTGTTATAGCCAATCGCACACATCGCAACATCAACTCCCTATACCGGGAGAGACGAATCCCCTCCTATCGCTCATTGCCTCCATGTGACTTGGGACTGTACCCAAAAACCACCGTTTTGCACGCCCTCTTGGACGTGGTAAGATGGAAATCAAAGCACAGTGGGAACCACACAAGACTCTATGACGATCTCGGGTCAACAGACTACTCTGTACCAGTGTCACCAGAGAACTGCCATCTGACGTGAGGTATAATACCATCTGCGAGTTCTCGGCGAGTCCGTCCAGTGTACCCAGTCTCTACTGAGCTCCCGTATATCATCTCTGATGTCAAACACCAATGGATATGGGATCATCCATCGCCCATCTGTATGGGTCGAGAAGGTATACGCTAGTCTACTCTGGTATATCGATGCCCCGTCTCGATACACCCACGACTAGGGACTTTGAAAGATGTACTTATAGACTATCTGTCCCCACTAGTATGGTCTGCATCATAGTCTAGGTAGTCAAGTACACATCCTAAGGGCTTTACCAACATGTAACAGAGAGACAATCAATCTACGCGTTAAGGTAAAGAGTAACCAGATAGCATACTATCATGTCGAGCAAGAAAGTCCTCCCTATATATGTCCCAGCATCCACTACAATATACATCCAATGTACAGTAATGGCCTCTAGGGCATACATATAACTAACAATCTCCCACTTGCACTAGGGCCATCTATAGCAGTGGTTGTAGTATCTCATACTCAACCATCCCATAAAAGTCTCTCTCTGGGAATAGGCCTTTGTGAGTGGATCCGCCGTGTTGTCCTCTGAGTCTACTCTCCTGACCTCGATCCCCTGGAGATCAACCATCTCCATGATCAGGTGATACTGCCTTAGAATATGTCTGGTTCACTGATGGGATCGGCGTTCCTCGGCATAAGCCACAACTCCATTGTCTCACAATGGTAGGAACGTAGTTCATCTCATGAACCAATATACACCCAAATAGCCTCTTCGGTAGCATCTTAAGTAGCGATGTATCCTGCCTTTATCGTCTAGTATGCCACGGTATCTAGCTTGGAACTCTTCCAACATACCGTCCCTTTACTGAGGGTATAGACAATGCCTGTGACTGACATTCAGTCGTCATTATCACCCTGGAACACTTCCAGTGATTCTTCCCAGGATCAACTGATACCATCTCACTACAATTAGTGAGTAGCCTAACATCCATTTAGATCTATCTCATAGATCCAAAATCCAGGATTTAGTAGGTATCACTTTGATCCTATGCGGAGAGTCATTGTGATAAGCGGAGATTGATCGAGCGTAGCATAGGAAACTCCTTCCCTATCAAGAGTATGTCATCCACGTACTCTACGAGGATCGTCACCATACTCCCTACTACCTTTTTGTTTATACAAGGATCATCTACCATTTTGATGATGTCAACTTCTTTGACTAATTCATCAAAACAGACGTTCCAACTCCGCGATGCCTGCTTTATCCTATAAAACATCTTGCACACGTTTCCGCTGCTCCCACTGTCTACGAAGCCCTCTGGCTGTGTACTTATAGACGTTCTCTTCTAAAACATCATTTTAGAAAAGCAGTCATGACACCCAACTGCCAGATATCGTAGTCATGGTATGTAGTCGTGGCAAGTAGGATCTGGATGGACTTAAGCATAGCCACTTGAAAAGGTTTCATCATAATCCACGCCTGGTCGATGACGAAAAGCTTTAACAAGTCTAGCTTTGAAAGTCTCAACTTTTCCATCTACACCAAGTAATCTTCTCAACATATACTTGCTCCTGATGGGGATTTAACCCTTCAGATATAGCAACTAAAGTCCATACTTTGTTGGTGTATAAGGATTCCATCTCAGATCGCTAAGCATCCAGCCATTCTTACAGAGACCCACTCCTGATGGCCAGCTCGAAACTAGTTGGGTCATCATCTTATGATGCAATCCTCGCTCCCACTGTCATAGAGAAACCGAAATATCTCTCAGGTGGGTGAGGAACCCTACTAGATCGGCGGAGAGGCTGAGGTTTGTTGGTTACTATTGAATCCTTTGGTTTTATCAAATCATCTGCTGTATTTTGTATAGCTGGAACATTTTCAGTTGTACATAACAGACCTTGCCTCGAGCTTGTCCGGATTTTGCTTTTAAACATAGCCCGGACAACCCCAAATCTTAATCAACTTAAGATATGGGCTCTTCCCTTTCCATATCACATATGAAATGGTAGGCAACTGATTTGATTCGAACCCTATTCAATAGGTATGCAGCTTCTCAAGTGCATAACTCCCAAAAAGGAAATAGGTAACTCAGTAGTACTCATCATAGAGCACACCTTATCATATAGGGTGTGATTGCTCCACCCCGATATACCATCGTGCTATGGTGTATACGGAGGAGTAATTCTGAGAGAGAATCTCATTCTCCTTTAGAAATGTCCAAGAATTTCGTGCTCAAGTATTCTCCTCCCTGATCGCATCAAAGGACATAATACTTATACCCTCATTTGGTTCTCTACTTCTAACTTATATTCCGTGAATATCTCAAAAAGTTCGGACTTGTGTTTCAACAAGAACATATGTCTGAATCTAAAGAGATCATCAGAGAACGTAATGAAGTATAAAGAACCAGTCCTGGCATGTGTAGACAGGGGACCTTACATACATCAACATGTATCAATCCCAAGAGTTTACTTAACTCTTTCTCTGTTTCCAATAAACGGAGCTATGGTCATTTTATCTTTGTGACATGACTGGCGAGTTTCACAAGATGTAAATTCAAACTAATTTAAATATGCATCTAAATGTAACTTCAGCCAGTCGGGTCGCATTGATATGACCTAGTCTACAATGCCTCAAGAAGGATTCGTTCATTTCTGAACTCTTCCTCTTGTGTGTGTTCCATATACTAAGAACTGCAGTTTGATTTAGAACATCAATGCTTTTAGATAACGTGCCTGAACCGATCAACTTTTGATATAGGAAATGTTCAAAACATTATCCAACAATACAAAATTTTATCATTTCTTTACTAATAAAGAGACTGATATGATTTTGTATATCAGGTTCGGTATCTAATAACATTCGTTCAGAATCAATGTATTTGTAATACAGGGTGACAGTGACCAACAGACTTGGCTTCAACTCTTGCCCCGTTTTCTGTCTCATGAAACTTATCACCCGTTCTCAGTCCTCTACCTTTCTGTAGCCCTATGTAACAGATTACATATCTGGGATCCTGATCTGGTATCACATACCCAGGACGTAAAGGATACTGAGAAACAGTTCTCTGTAATGAACACACCCGAAGATGATGCATCATCATGCACTCTCCTCGTTTGGGCGGCACGGGAATTCTGGTAATCCCCAATTTCCTGCTCTGTCTTATAACAATTATAAGTTGGAGCGGGACCAACGTTCCCCAGCTCAGTATAACAAGCGGGTTCGGTCAATATTCCGTATTATTATCTTGATTAAGGCGTGATATGGTCGCTACCTGGAGAGAGAGAGAAGAAAACACTCAGCGTGCGCTCTTGCAAGAATAGATTGGTTATTATTTTATCTAATCAGGATGGCTCCCACAGCTTTTTATCAAATCTTCCTTCAAACCCTAAAAGGAAAGACTAGCCGGGATTAATTACACACTACAAGTTCGCCAATCTTTCAGCCAGGCCAGTGTCGGTACTTTGAGGGAGGTCCTCCGTGCTTTCGCACGAACCTAATTAATGTAAACCTCGTTTTCCCAGAGGCGTAACCCCGTTGATACCTTTCTAGACACCTACTTGATCGGCTAATTGTAATGTATAAAACTCTCCCAGGAGTAACTCTTACTCGCAGCGGGTATCGGGATCCAACTATCTCATAGAAGGTATGCAATCTCATTGCAAATTTCAACACTTGAAATTCCCGATAATATTTTGCCCCTAGCAGCTATATGACCTTAACATAGTCAACAAATCATAAGTGCTAGTCAAGTTCAACCCGTCATTTCCCGATTGAATTAAACCCACCCGCACGACCCTTAACATAGTCAACAAAGTCGCACGACTACCCTAATCCAATCACATCATATGCTTATGCAGATAAGCACTAATTAGCTACCGCACACTACGCCTTAACATAGTCAACAAACGTAGCACGAATACTAACTAGTACTTATCTGAAATGACGGAGGGCTACGACAGGTTTTTCTGAAAACCTATTGCGTATTGAACTTGATATCGTCGTAGGATCGAATGAATTTTGAAATGGAGTATTTTTTAGGCCTTTTTAGTTTTGCTAAAGGAGTCACTCCCGGTGAAGGGATCGTCGGTCCTTTCCTCGTCGAATGAGGTACGGGATATATCATATATATCACTGTTCAAAGCATAAACTATAGAAGCTATCAAAAGACAAACCGAGTGTGTAGCTACTGCCAGTTATTGCTAAAGGAGTCACTCCCGGTGAAGGGATCTCGGTCCTTTCCTTATCGAATAAGGTGCAGGATATATCATATATACCGCTGTGCAAAGCAAGAACTGTAGCTACCTTTTTTATTTTGAAATTCGATTCTACAACATCTCAGGTTTCTTTTATTTCATTAATCACATTAATGAAATCCCATCATTTAAATTACCTAAACATCACAGATAAATACGACGTACACTTATGCCATCCGCATTCGCCTCGATGTCCCCTCGTGCACCGTTAGGTTAGGTAACTAACGGAAGAGCGGGGCAGGGCTAGCGCGGGTGTAAAACATAAGTAACGTCTATATAATATATCATATATACTATATACTGTATCTATCACAGAACATCACATGATCACATCACATATATCGCAGCAGAAGAAACATATGAAACATTGGATATACTAGGACGTCCGTGTTTTCAATACGAGCCAGTATAAAACACGGATTCCACGGTCGTGATGAATAGCCAAACCCACACCCCTAGACCCCTACGAGAGCGGCAAGCAACCCTACCAATTCTAGAGTTAGGAGACCCGAACTCGACTCCTCGAGTTGGTCTCCCACTGGACTCCAAAACCTGGTTACTTGTGCTCCCCTCCTTGGGTCTATCCTAGTGCGGAAAAGTAAATAATATACAAAGGGTGACATCTTCCGCAACCTGGAAGTGCCCCAAATAAAAGAATATTACATACAAGCTTTTACATGAATGAAAATGAAAAACACTCATCTCACATAAAAAAACCCCGGCTATTCAAACACGACAATCCAATATAACATATCCAGCAACACATAACATCACATGTCATCAACGTAAGTAAATATGTCCATCCCAATTGTCGTTGACATATAGCAACGAAACCAGCGATATCACATATTACACTTACGGTCACAGAAAAGAAAGTGTAAAACTACAACAGTTGGAATCCGCAATCTCCATAGACATCGCATGCCTGACCAAATGAATTACTTAGACATCGCATGCCTAACAATTATAAACCCCGCATTTTAGTCTCATTATCGAAAACTCTTTTCAATATCAAGTCGGGGAATTCAACAAGATTCCCGACATCCTGATCGAATGCTCGTCGCAAACTTCAGTAGGCGGCCGCACCCCCGACGCCGTCGACGAAGTGCACCAAGGCGGAACACCGCCACCGCGAGCACCCAAACGGATGCTTTCGGCGACGGGGTTCTCCTACAGTCACTTGGTCGGGGCTATGGAGTGAGGCTGTCTATTAAGTTTACCCGGCGAGTATCCGCGTACGCTACGTGATTGCGACGGACTTTTGATCACATCAAAATTCCGTGGCAACCGATCATGTGAGACTAAACTGCTACGTTTATAACATTCATTTAGTTATCTCATAACTTATTGTGAATTCCAATTATTGTATCACATTCCAGATAAACAGAAAATGTTAAACTTTTCGATCGAACAGTCAAACACCCAAGTTTTCCCGATACAGCTCAACACATGAAATAAGTCTAACAACATTCCGTTCGTGCCTCAGTACCAACGGTCCAGCCGTAGAAGGGTCAAGCCAACGCCTCACATGTGGCACGCCGTACTGCCCCAAACCCGAAGGTTCAAAGGGCAGTTCAAGACGGTCACATAATCGAGTTAAGGTTCGTTGTCTTCTAGAGGGTCCATCGCGTTACTTGCACTACTTAGAACGTCGTTAAACTACGGAAAAATCCAACACTTGGAAATTTCCCGACAGGGGAAAAATTGGGTATTTATATCCGGTCGAACTTTTTAACATATTCTAAAATTTATCCGGAAAGCCACATAGACAAAATTTGATAATCCGATCGAACATTCGAATCCCTAAAACAACCCAGAAAATTCAACTCTTGAATAAAATTTAAAAAATACCCAGAGAACTCAGCACAGTTAAATAGGAATTACTGTGAAAATAGGTATGGGTGACGTCATCAAGTGGCGGCGGAACCGCCGCACGAGGCATGCTCGTGCCGCGGTTCCGCGCCTGTTTAAAATCCAAACAATGTCGTATTTGCACAGTAATTGTTACAATTTCCTGCTGGGTTTTCTGCATATTTTTAATTTGGAAAAATCCACGATTTTAGAAAAAGGACAGAGAGCTATTTTGGGTTGGGTTTCGGGTTCGTTCGGGTTTCAAATTCCGTCTAGACTTCGCCTAAGGCTCTAGCTAGGCTCTGATACCACTGTAGGGTTCCTAGGCACACTAGTGAGGACTCACAAGCCATCAATCATGCCAATTTCAAAAATTCTAGGTGCCGAGAAACCCGACTACGGACCGTTGGCTAGAAATCTAGGCGAAAAAATAATCTAGTTAACAACTTAACTACAAAGAAACGGAAATACAACCTTTGTAGATCCGGTGCTCCACCTCCATAGCTCCGCAATGAAGTCCCTTTGCTGTCCAAATGAATTCCCGGGCTCTAGCATCGGCTTCGTCGGAGAAATGGCGAGCTAGGTCGTCGATGTCCATGCCGAAGATGATCTACGTCGAGGCATCGCTAAATCAAGCTCCACCTTCACCAAGTCATGAAAACTTGTGAAGGAAACACACTCTACTACTTGGCAAGAGGTAGAGGATGAAGAAATAGGAAGTGGGTAGACTTTAGAATTGGATTTCTCACTCATTTCCATCAATCACCATTGATGGAGCTTGCTTTCTTCAAGTGAAGAAAGGAAGAAGAAGAAGAAGAATTATGTTATGATCAGTTAATTAGAAAAGAAAAGAATAATAATCCTTATCATAAAGGTAACCATGGTAAAGTGTAGAGAGTGAACAAGGGTTAGTGGAGTGGTTAGGGTTAAGCATGAGACAAAAATGGTGACATAGTCAAAGTGTTCATGAAGCTTCATGAAAGATTAAAAGAATGCCACCATTTTTCTCACCCTTTTTCTTTTTCCAAATGAATAACTAAATAATAAATAAATAAATGAAAAAGAAAACAAAACCCTAATCATTAAGGTAACCATGGTTCAATTCTATACACTTAACCAAAGAAGCATGTATCATCAAACATGATACAAACATTTGTACAAAAAGTATATCACATATACAACTTGTACAACGAAGTGAGAAAATCCATTTAAAGTGAACCGATACTAGTTAATGCAAAGTAATATATCAAATATATAATTATGCATTAAATCATTAAATCAACACTTGATTTAATGATCCGGTCATATCATACATAACCGACTGGTATCAATAGTAACAACTTATCGAATCAACACTTAATCCGATAACCCGGCTATATCGCATATAACCGATCAATGTCACATCGTGAGAATCGAATACAGTATCACATACTGGTATTATTCTCGGTCCCGCACATATCTCATATGCGCTCCTATTTCGTTTCGCTTGAGCCAGGAAACCTCTGTGTAGGACTCTAAAGACTCGTCAATACGCCGGCAGCAGATGATGATCATATCAAACATCCACAAGCCGCAAGCGGTCTGCTAAACGTAACGGCCACCCGGGTATTGAGCGATCAGAAGATCGACGAGCAAGCCCGCTCACACTCCTGTGAATCCAACCAGTAACACTACCGTACAGTCCGGTCTGTCCGTCTGATATGTCGCATATCTCGCCTAGGGGTGGTAAACGTCAGACCCCAATAGCTTGATAAGTCGTGTCGATATGAGGTCTATAACAATTCGAGAAACTACTGGTAACACTTACCAGTAAATCTCAGCAACCCTGGCCAGGGATTTCCTGTTATAGCCAATCGCACACAGCGCAACATCAACTCCCTATACCGGGAGAGACGAATCCCCTCCTATCGCTCATTGCCTCCATGTGACTCGGGACTGTACCCAAAAACCACCGTTTTGCACGCCCTCTTGGACGTGGTAAGATGGAAATCAAAGCACAGTGGGAACCACACAAGACTCTATGACGATCTCGGGTCAACAGACTACTCTGTACCAGTGTCACCAGAGAACTGCCATCTGACGTGAGGTATAATACCATCTGCGAGTTCTCGGCGAGTCCGTCCAGTGTACCCAGTCTCTACTGAGCACCCGTATATCATCTCTGATGTCAAACACCAATGGATATGGGATCATCCATCGCCCATCTGTATGGGTCGAGAAGGTATACGCTAGTCTACTCTGGTATATCGATGCCCCGTCTCGATACACCCACGACTAGGGACTTTGAAGGATGTACTTATAGACTATCTGTCCCCACTAGTATGATCCGCATCATAGTCTAGGTAGTCAAGTACACATCCTAAGGGCTTTACCAACATGTAACAGAGAGACAATCAATGTACACGTTAAGGTAAAGAGTAACCAGATAGCATACTATCATGTCGAGCAAGAAAGTCCTCCCTATATATGTCCCAGCATCCACTACAATATACATCCAATGTACAGTAATGGCCTCTAGGGCATACATATAACTAACAAGAGATGGTCAGCGAATACATTTTCACATCCTCTTTTGTCCTTGATGACAAGGTCAAACTCTTGAAGCAAGAGGATCCAACGTATCAGCCGAGATTTTGCATCTTTTTTCGCAAAAAGATGGCACAGAGCAGAATGGTCCGTATAGATGATGACTGGAGAGCCGATGAGGTAGGGCCTGAACTTTTCTAAAGAAAATACAACAGCCAAGAATTCCTTCTCAGTTGTTGTATAATTCAGTTGGGCGTCGTTCAGGGTTCGGCTAGCATAATAGATTACGTGCGGCATCTTGTTGATTTGTTGTCCAAGGACAGCACCGATGGCAAAGTCGGATGCATCGCACATAATCTCAAATGGGTGCGTCTAGTCAGGAGAAGAAAGAACAGGAGCAGAAGTGAGTGAGCTTTTTAATGACTCGAACGCAGTCATACAGCTCGAGTTGAAGTCGAACGTCGTGTCCTTGGCCAGCAAAAGAGTCAAGGGCCTAGCAATCTTGCTAAAATACTTGATGAACCGTCTATAGAAACCGGCATGGCCAAGGAAGGCTCGGATATCTCTGACGCATCGGGGAGGAGAGAGATTGGAAATGACTTCAATCTTTGCTTTATCTACCTCAATGCCATTTCGCGAGATGATATGTCCTAAGACAATACCTTCGCGCACCATGAAGTGGCACTTCTCCCAATTCAAAGTGAGATTCTTGTCCTTACACCGGGTAAGGACAGTGTCGAGATGCAGCAAACACTCATCAAAGGAATCGCCGAAAATGGAGAAATCGTCCATGAAGATCTCCAAGAATTTTTCTACCATGTCTGAGAAGATTCCCATCATACACCGCTGGAAGGTAGCGGGCGCATTGCATAACCCAAAGGGCATGCGACGATATGCAAACGTGCCGAAAGGACAAGTGAATGTGGTCTTGTCCTGGTCTTTTTCGGGGATGGGAATCTGATTATAGCCGGAGTAGCCATCAAGAAAGCAGTAGTACACGTGTCCAGCCATTTGTTCAAGCATCTGGTCAATGAAAGGTAGCGGAAAGTGGTCCTTCCGCGTTGCGGCGTTGAGTTTTCTGTAATCGATGCATACTCGCCACCCAGTCTGGGTGCGAGTAGGGATTAACTCGTTCGCCTCGTTGGTTATGACCATTATGCCTGATTTCTTGGGGACAACGTGAATGGGGCTAACCCACTGGCTATTAGAGATAGGGTAAATGATACCACTATCTAGACACTTTACGATCTCCTTTTTCACAGCCTCCTTCATGACTGGGTTGAGTCGCCTTTATGGATCCCTGGCTGGTTTGGTATCATCCATCATATGAATGTGATGTTCAACGATCAGGGGACTAATCCCCTTGATGTCTGCCATTAACCAGCCAAAAGCTTGCCTATTGCTGTGCAAGACCGCAAGAAGGGCTTTCTCTTGCTCTGGAGCTAGAGAAGTCGAGATGATTACAGGAAGAGTCTCGTTCTCACCCAAGTAAGCGTACTTAAGGTGAGACGACAATGGCTTGAGTTCGAGCGTTGGAGATGAAACGACTGAAGGCAAGATTGGTGAAAAGGTCTCGAACTCAAAGGATTCCAGCAGAGGTTCAAAACGAGTGTAAGCGACCGAGTTGGATGGTTCAGGTAACTCATCCGAAAATTCGAAGGATTCAAACTCGGGTGGTGAGTGGCTAAGATCGTTCGAGAAAGTGAAACACTCATAGTCATTGTCAGGTGCAGAAACAGCAGCAGGTTCGAAGAGGAACGCACTAGTGGCGTTAAGGTTGTCGTGATCGAACAAAAACTCCTCGAATTCACACTCCTCTAGGGTGATCTCCTGGATTGAGCAAACGTCTAGTATATGAGCATTAGGTTCGGAGGGCTGATTCCCCAACCTAAAAATGTTGAGTTCAATTGTCATGTTTCCAAAAGATAGGTTCATTGAACCATTTCGACAATTGATCATAGCATTTGAGGTTGCAAGGAATGGGCGACCGAGTATCACCGGAATTTGATTCCGGGGGTTAACTACAGGCTGTGTGTCTAAAACAATGAAGTCAACGAGGAATATGAAGTCCCCAACCTTGATTAACACATCCTCTGGTTCACCCCTAGGATGGGTGATCGATCGGTCGGCCATTTGGAGAGTACAGTGTGTGGGTTTCAGCTCTCCTACACCTAATTGCTCATATACTGAGTACGGAAGCAGGTTAACACTGGCACCAAGATCTTAAACAACTCCAGAATCTTCTCCATTTGTGGATTTTGTTTATTGGACTTCAACCGGTTTGGAAATGAAACGTTTTTAAAATTGGTTGAGTCCAATGCTTGTGGAGGAGATTGTGGAGTTGGAACGGATCCCAGAGCTGGTGTTTTCGTGGAGTGATAAATGGGTCCGTTTAGAGCAGAAGAAGAGGAAGAGTCTTTTGAAGAATGGAGAATAGGCTCAGAAGACGAAGGAGAAGAAGAAGAAGAAGCGGCCGGGGTGTCATCGTCGATCCGTGTGCCAATGTTGTTTTGTAGCATTCTTCCAGATCTCAATGTAATCACGGCACTCACATTATAATTCTGTTGTTCAAGAGCAACATGTACATTATGTGGGTGACCGGGATTTTGGAGTGGTTGAGAAGGAAGCTTCCCCTTCTCTCGCTCGCTTAAGGCCGCATTCAGTTGTGCTATCTGGGCTTTGATGGTCTTGATGCTTTGCCCGTGTGCAGCAGTGTGTTGTACCAAAGACTGAATGGAAGACTGGATGTTGGCGGTGGATTGAGTTGATTGCTTTACAAACGCCTCCAGACTTCGTTCGAGCGAGGAAACTTTATCGTTGTTTGACGGAACAAAGTTGTTTTGGGGAAAAGAATTGTTGGGTGCAAAGTTGTTCGTCTGATTTTGAAAAGGTTGGGGTTGGAAGGGCTGCTGAAATTGATGTTGAGTTTGTTGTTGAGCTTGTTGTTGCGGCGGAGGGGGCCTCTGGAAATTGTTGCCTTGGAATTAATGCTGGTTCTGATTCCAGGCGAAGTTTGGGTGGTTCCTCCAACCGGGATTGTAGGTGGAAGAGTATGGATCGTTTCTTGGTCTTTGCTGAAATGCAGCATTAACCTGATCCTGTCCTTGAGATGGTGGATTGTAAGGACACTCTTCGGTTAAGTGAGAAGGATCGGAACAACAAGCACAAATGGTACGAAGGGGAAGAACAGGGGCAGGAGCAGGAGATGAAAATTTTCTCTCTATAGCTTCAAGTTTTCTCGTTATTGCAGCCATTTTAGCTTTCATCGCAATAGAGACATCGAGTTGGTGAATGCCTACCCTAGACTGACCTGTAGAAGTGGAGGAAGAAGAAGAAGAAGTTGGTCTGGTGCTCTCCCATTGAAGCGTTTGTTCCGCAAGGTCGTCGAAGAATTGCCACGCTTCCTCGTCAGATTTCGATAGGAAGTGGCCCTGACAAATGGTTTCCAACAACTGCTTGGTTGCTGGGTTCAGGCCCTCGTATAAGGTTTGGCAAAGTTGCCATTTCTCAATACTGTGGTGAGGGCACTGAACAAGAAGGTCTTTATACCGATCAAAGCACTTCCAAAAGGGTTCAGTAGGAAGCTGGGAGAATTGGTTGATTTCGTTACGGATCCTCGCGATTTTATGATTCGGATAGAATTTTTTGAGAAACGCTTTCACAAACTCATCCCAACTGGTTATGGAGTGAGAAGCAGTGCTATACAGCCACTTTTCAGCAAGATCGCACAAAGTGAACGGAATGACCCGTAGCCGTATAGCATCGTCAGACAGCTGGGTAGTTTTCATCATGGCACAAACATTTTGGAACTTGTTGATGAAGCTATAGGCATCTTCAGATTCAAGCCCATGAAATTTCGGAAGCATGTTAATGAAGTGGGGCTTAATTTCAAAATTATCCCCATTGGCCGGTGGAAGGGAAAGACAGGTGGGAAGTGCAGAGCGGGTGGGATAGAAACGATCCTGGAGCGTAATTCGCTGTGGCGCTACAACAGGCGATGGTGGTGGGTTATTCGCATCCATAGGAGGTGGAATCAATCCCGGGGGAGTCAAAGGGATGTTTGGATTAAATCCTGACATCGCAGAAGAAGAGGTTGGTGATAGTGAAGGTGAGGATGTATGAACAGAATCCCGGTCAACGTCGGAGTTGGCCGGCAAAGGTAAGGGTGAAAGAGGCGTGGAAGGAGTTTCGACGTCTAAGTCGATCGCATAGTCGGTAGCGACTAACGTAACGCGGACTAGGCGGGCACTAGTGTCCCGAGTCCAACCGGACATACACTAAACGAGTTTAGTGTAGTCAAAGCGGAGAAGGTGAGGGCAAGAAAACGTCAATGGAGAAATACGATGGGTGGT
The DNA here is from genome assembly GCA_030015575.1 of Agapanthus africanus. Classification (NCBI taxonomy): domain Eukaryota; kingdom Viridiplantae; phylum Streptophyta; class Magnoliopsida; order Asparagales; family Amaryllidaceae; genus Agapanthus; species Agapanthus africanus. The sequence continues at coordinate 800,336,841 of CM057340.1, forward strand.
GGGTGAAAAAATGGGATTCTGGGTGACAAAGGGTAAGTTTTTATAAAAGTTTTTGGTTTTTGCGTTTTTTTTTTCTTTTTTTAGAAAGAGCTTTACAGAAATATGTACAGACTCACGGCTTCAAACAATCACAGACAAAATATGCACAATCACACCTAGATCTAGGGTCACCTAGGTCAGCTAGACAGCTCCTAACTGTTCCAAAGGGCTAGAAATAGGACCTCAAACCGCCTCTTCTCCGCCAATTGCGGCCAGGTAAGTGCCAGGTAAATGGGAGGCTCTCCACTACGTAAGTAGTGGTCCTAATTAAGTAACCACTTGCCTTGGACACACTTGCCTAGACATCGCAAAGTCAGGATAGGATAAACGGCCGATGCCTACAACCAGTCCTCTGTCCAATTGAGCGCGACATCCTTAGGGCTGAGTCTAGTATTTTTTAATTAAATAATGGTCAATGCATATGCCTTTTGTGATTTCTGGAGTCCTGGGAAGGGTGATGAAATCCCCACCCAATCTGGATTGGTTTCAAGCCCCTTAAAGTCCGATTAAAATATGCAAAGCAGTAACAATCAACTGCAATCAATTTATTTTATTTTTTTAAGCGCGGCGCAAAGAATCCTGCACAAAAACAATTTATTGGAAGGGGGAAGAGAGTTTGCGCAAAGAATGCTGCAGAAAACACAGTTCAGTGGAGTTCAGAGGAGTGGGGAAGAAGGCAGAAAGACTTACAGGGATTTTTGGGTTTTGAAGGTAACAAATGGCCGCGGTTCCGCGGCCAGAGAGCGCTTAGGCCGCGGTTCCGTGGTAAGAAATAGGACTTGGGGCTTTAAATTTCTTGCATGTGCTGCCTTGACTGTGCTCTTCTTGTCTGGAGCTCCTGAATCTTGATTTGCTCACTAGATCTGCTCCAGAATTTTACAGTAGACCGTTGGCTCCGTCTTGATCCGTCGCGGTGTAGCCGCGAGGTATGGGTCTAACTTCCCACGTCTTTGGCACTGAACTCGAACTTCTTTTTATCCTGCACACTTGCACAAAAACTAATCAAAAATAACAAGATGATTTTTTACAATGTATATTATTTTTTTTGTTTTTTCGGTTATATTCACAAATTAACCCGAAATTACACAAAGAAATAAACTACCGTCTCCCCGGCAATGGCGCCATTTGATTGGTAGAGTTTTTACGTGCTTAGTTAATTACCACAATCAAGTCGGTTTCGCTTGTAGCTAGCCAGTTGAGTACGGGACGTCCGCAGGGAGATGGGAATCTTTTTCTATGTGCTTTAACGAGTTAAGTCCAAATGTCCAGGTTTGTTTGAGATTAACTATGTGCTAAAATGTTATATATGAAAGGTTCCTAGGCACTCTAGTAAGGTCTCACAAGGCATCGAACATGCCAATTTAAAATTTTTAGTGCCGAGAAACCCTAGACTACGGATCTTTAACTAGATGTTTAGGCGAAATAGAAAACTAGTTAACTATTTAACTAAAAGTCGGAAACTACAACCTTTGTAGATCCGGATTTCCACCTCTTTAGCTCCACATCATCATGCCCTCGCTGTCCATCACGAACCCTAGACTCCATCATCGGCTTCATCGGAGAAACGTGCGGAATAGCTCGTCGGCTTCGTGTCAAAGACGATCTACGTCGAGGTTGGACAAACTCAAGCTCCGACTTCACAAACTTGTGAAACTTGTGAAGTAAACACCCAAAACAACTTGGCAAGAGGTAGAGGGTGAAGAAATAGGAGGTGGGTTCACTTTAGATTTGGATTTAACTCACTAAAGCTCAAGTTGCCATTGGAGTAGCAAGCTTGAAGAAGAAGAAGAAGATGAGCTCAAGAAAAGATTATGATAAGTGTTATCATAAAAAAAATAAAATAAATCAAATACTTATCATATCTTGAACTAGGGTTAAGTGTAGAGAATTAACCATGGTCACTTTAGATGGGTTAGGGTTAAGCATGAAGATAAGGATGGTTAGCTAAAGTCAAAGCTTCATGAAGCTTCAACAAATGACAAACTTAGCCACCATTCTCATCACAATTTATTTCAAATAAATAAATAAACAAATAAATAAATAAACAAATATGCAAAACCCTAATTATCAAATTAACCATGGATTAATTCTATACACTTAACATAATGATCAAGTATCATCAAACATGATACAGAAAAGCGCACGAAAGTATATCACATATACAATGTGCAATCCAAGTGAGAAAAATCCGTTTAAAGTGAACCAATACTAGTTAATGCAAAGTAATATATCAAATATATAATTATACATTAAATCATTAAATAAACACTTGATTCAATGATCCGGTCATGTCGCATATAACCGACTAGTATTCAATGCATCGATTTATCGAATCAATGATTCGATAACTAGGTCATATCGAATATAACCATTCGAAACATATATCGCGAGAATGTAATGCGGTATCACATACACGCATTATTCTCGGTCCTGCACATATCTCATATGCGCTCCTATTTCGTTTCGCTTGAGCCAGGAAACCTCTGTGTAGGACTCTAAAGACTCGTCAATACGCCGGTAGCAGGTGATGATCATATCAAGCACCCACAAGCCGCAAGCGGTCTGCTAAACGTAACGGTCATCCGGGTATTGAGCGATCAGAAGATCGACGAGCTAGCCCGCTCACACTCCTGCGAATCCGACCAGTAACACTTACCATACAGTCAAGTCTCTTCGTCTGATACGTCGCATATCAAGTCTAGGGGTGGTATACGTCAGACCCCAATAACCCGATAAGTCGTGCTGATGTGAGGCTCGTAACGGGTCGAGAAACTACTGGTAACACTTACCAGTAAATCTCTAATCAGCCCTGGCCAGGGACTTCCCTGTTACGGCCAATCGAGCACAGCGCAACGTCAACTCCCAATACCGGGAGAGACGAAACCCCTCCTATCGCTCATTGCCTCCATGTGACTCGGGACTGTACCCAAAGACCACCGTTTTGCACGCCCTCATGGACGTGGTAAGGTGGAGATCAAAGCACAGTGGGAATCACACAAGACTCTATGACGATCTCGGGTCTACAGACTAACCTGTACAAGTGTCACCTGAGAACTGCCATCTGACGTGAGGTATAATACCATCTGGGAGTTCTCGGCGAGTCCGTCCAGTGTACCCAGTCTCCACTGAGCACCCGTATACCATCTCTGATGTCAAACACCAATGGATATGGGATCATCCATCGCCCATCACATGGGTCGAGAAGCGTATACGCTAGTCTACTCTGGTATATCGATGCCCCGTCTCGATACACCTACGACTAGGGACCTTGAAGGAGGTACTTATGGACTACCATGTCCCCACTAGTATGATCTGCATCATAGTCCAGGTAGTCAAGTACACATCCTAAGGGCTTTACCAACATGTAACTATAAGACAGTATAAAGAGACTAGTGTACATGTTAAGATAAAGAGTAACCAGATAGCATACTATCATGTCGAGCAAGAAAGTCATCTCTATATATGTCCAAGCATCCAATATAATATACATAATCTGTACAATACTGGCCTCTAGGGCATACATACAACTAACAATCTCCCACTTGCACTAGGGCCAGCTGCTGTAGTATCTCATACCGAGCATCCCGAAGAGTCTCTCAAACTGTATCTGGGGAATGGCCTTCGTGAGTGGATCCGCCGTGTTGTTCTTCGTGTCAACTCTCCTGACCTCGATCTCCCGGCGATCAACTATCTCCCGGATCAGGTGATACCGCCTCAGAATATGCCTGGACCGCTGATGGGACCTGGGTTCCTTGGCCAAAGCCACCGCTCCATTGTTATCGCAATACAAAGGTATTGGATGCTCAATGGATGGAACCACACCAAGTTCAGTAATGAACTTCTTGATCCAAACAGCTTCTTTAGCAGCATCGTTGGCAGCGATGTATTCAGCCTCCATTGTCGAGTCTGCCACGGTTTCCTGCTTGGAACTCTTCCAGCTAACCGCCCCTCCATAAAGGGTAAAGACAAAGCCCGACTGCGACTTAGAGTCGTCCTTATCACTCTGGAAGCTCGAATCGGTAAAGGACTCCACTTGGAGTTCTCCGTTACCATACACCAAGAACATATCTCTAGTCCTTCGCAAGTACTTGAGAATGCTCTTCACAGCTGTCCAGTGACTCTCTCCAGGATCAGCTTGATACCTGCTCACTACACTTAGTGAGTATGCTACATCGGGTCTGGTACATAGCATTGCATACATGATAGAGCCTACTGCCGAAGCATAGGGTATCCCTTGCATGCGAGCTCTCTCCAAATCAGTCTTGGGAGACATCTCTTTGGAGAGAGTGACTCCAGAGATCGTGGGTAAGTTCCCACGCTTGGACTCTTCCATACTAAACCTCTTTAGTATGGTGTCAATGTACCTGGATTGGGACAATCCCAAAATCCGTTTGGATCTATCTCTATAGATCCTGATCCCCAATATGCAAGAGGCATCACCAAGATCTTTCATTGAGAATCTTTGTGATAAGAAGAGCTTGACCGATTGCAGCATAGGAATATCATTTCCTATCAAGAGTATGTCGTTCACGTACAATACGAGGAAGACAACCTTACTCTCTGCCACCTTCTTGTAAATACAAGGTTCATCTGGATTTTTGACGAAATCAAACTCTTTGATAACGACGTCAAAGCAGATGTTCCAACTCCGCGATGCTTGCTTTAATCCATAAATGGATTTAAGCAGCTTGCACACCTTCCCGCTGCTCCCACTGTCTACGAAGCCCTCTGGCTGAGTCATGTATACGCACTCTTCTAAATCACCATTTAGAAAGGCGGTCTTAACATCCATTTGCCAGATTTCGTAGTCATGAAAGGCAGCAATGGCAAGCATGATTCGGATGGATTTAAGCATAGCCACTGGAGAAAAGGTCTCGTCATAGTCCACACCTGGTCTTTGACGAAAACCCTTTGCTACAAGTCTAGCTTTGAAAGTCTCCACTTTCCCATCTACACCAAGTTTCTTCTTAAAGATCCACTTGCTCCCAATGGGTTTTACCCCTTCAGGAGCAACTTCCAAAGTCCATACTTTGTTGGTGTACATGGAATCCATCTCGGACCGCATAGCATCCAGCCATTTCACTGAGTCCCCACTCGTGATGGCCTGCTCGAAGCTAGTTGGGTCATCATCCTCCATGATGCAATCCTCACTGCCACCATCAATGAGAAAACCGTAGTATCTCTCAGGTTGGCGAGGAACCCTACTAGATCGGCGGAGAGGCTGGGGTTCATCAGGAACTACGCAATCCTCTGGTTCAACCAAATCTTCTGTTGTAGTCTGTATTGCTGGAACCTCTTCCAGTTCTACCTCAATGCCACTTATCTGTTTCATAAGAAAACTTTTTTCTAAGAAAGTGGCATGTCGAGAAACAAACACTTTTTGTTCCTCGGATTGGTAGAAGATATACCCTCGCGAATGTTTGGGATATCCAACAAACTTACATAGAACAGACCTTGCCTCGAGCTTGTCCGGATTTTGTGTTTTAACATAGGCCGGACAACCCCATATCTGAATAAAATTAAGACATGGTCTCTTGCCATTCCATATCTCATATGGAGTGGTAGGCACTGATTTGGTCGGAACTCTATTCAGTAGGTATGCAGCAGTCTCCAGTGCATATCCCCAGAAGGAAATAGGTAACTCAGCTGTACTCATCATAGAGCGCACCATATCTAATAGGGTGCGATTCCTCCGCTCCGATACACCGTTGTGCTGTGGTGTATAAGGAGGAGTCAGCTGAGAGAGAATCCCATTCTCTTTTAGGAAGCCCAGGAATTCATTGCTTAAGTATTCTCCTCCTCGATCAGATCGAAGGATTTTAATACTTTTTCCGGTTTGGTTCTCAACTTCTTGTTTATATTCCCTAAATTTCTCAAAAGCTTCTGATTTGTGTTTCATCAGGAACACATACCCGAACCTAGAGAGATCGTCAGTGAATGTAATGAAGTATGAAGAACCATCCCTGGCATGTGTAGACATGGGACCGCATACATCACTATGTATCAGTCCTAAGAGTTCGGTAACTCTTTCTCCGTGTCCCGTAAACGGAGTCTTGGTCATCTTGCCTTTGAGACATGACTGGCAAGTGTCATAGGATGAAAATTCAAACGGATTTAAATATCCATCTTTATGCAACTTAGCTAGTCGTGTCGCATTGATGTGACCCAGTCTACAATGCCACAAGAAGGATTCATTGAGTTCAGAACTCTTCCTCTTGTGTGTGTTTGTTATGCTCAGAACTGTTGATTGATTTAGAACATAAATGCCATTGCATAACGTGCCTGATCCAACCAACTTTTGGTTATGGAAAATGTTCATAACATTGTCCTGTAATACAAAATTATATCCTTCTTTACTTAGCAAAGAAACCGATATAATGTTGTATATCAGGTTCGGCATGTAATAGCATTCGTTCAGAACCAATGTATTACCAGTTGGTAATACAAGGTGATATTCCCCGACAGTCTTAGCTGCAACAATTGCACCATTTCCAACTCTAATGTCTTTATCACCTTCTCCAAGTTCTCTACCTTTCCTTAGCCCATGTAACTGATTACATATATGGGATCCCGACCCGGTATCCAATACCCAGGACGTAGAGCAAATGGAGAAACAGTTCTCAGTAACGAACATACCCGAAGAAAATGCATCATCATGTACTTTCTTCATTCGGGTGGCATGGGAATCCTGGTATTCCCCTATATCCTGTTCATTCCTATAACTCTTATAGGAAAGAACGGAACCAACGTTCCCCAGCACAGTATAACATGCGGGTTCGGTCAATACATCCATATTATTATCTTTATTAAGGCATGAAATGGTCGCTACCTGGAGAGAGAGAGAAGAAAACACTTTAGCGTATGCTCGTGCAAGATCAGATTGGTTATTATCTTATCTAATCAGGATGGCTCCCACTGCTTTTTATCAAATCTTCCTCCAAACCCTAAAAGGAAAGACTAGCCGGGATTAATTACACACTACAAGTTCGCCAATCTTTCAGCCAGGCCAGTGTCGGTACTTTGAGGGAGGTCCCCCGTGCTTTCGCACAAACCTAATTACTGTAAACCTCGTTTTCCCAGAGGCGTAACCTCGTTAACACCTTTCTAGACACCTACTTGATCGGCTAATTGCACTGTGTAAAACTCTCCCAGGAGTAACTCTTACTCGCAGCGGGTATCGGGATCCAACTATCTCATAGAAGGTATGCAATCTCATTGCAAATTTCAACACTTGAAATTCCCGATAATATTTTTCCCCTAGCGTCCTATGACCTTGACGGAGGCCAAACAACCCATAGTCCGCTAGTCAAGTTCAACCCGTCATTTCCTGATTGAATTAAACCCACCCGCACGACCCTTGACGGAGGCCAAACAACGCCGTACGAATACCCTAATCCAATCGCATCATATGCTAGCAGATAAGCACTAGTTAGCTACCGTACACTGCGCCTTGACGGAGGCCAAACTACCGCAGCACGAATACTAACTAATACTTGTCTGAAATGACGGAGGGCTACGCAGGTTTTCATAAAACCATAAGCGTAATGAACTTGATATCGTTGTAGAATCAAATGAAGTTTTGAAATGGAGTGATTTTGAGGCTTTTCTAGTTTTGCTAAAGGAGTCACTCCCGGTGAAGGGATCTCGGTCCTTTCCTCGTCGAATGAGGTGCGGGATATATCATATATATCGCTGTGCAAAGCAAAAACCCAAAAGCAGTCAAAAGCAAACCGAATGTGTAGCATCTGCCAGTTATTGCTAAAGGAGTCACTCCCGGTGAAGGGATCTCGGTCCTTTCCTCGTCGAATGAGGTGCGGGATATATCATATATATCGCTGTGCAAAGCAAGAACTGTAGCTACCTGTTTTATTTTAAAATTCGATTCTACAACATCTTAGGTTTCTTATCTTTCATTAATCACATTAATGAAGTCCCATCATTTAATACCTAAACATCACAGAAAGATATGACATACACTTATGCCATCCGCATTCGCCTCGATGTCCCCTCGTGCACCGTTAGGTTAGGTAACTAACGACAGAGCAGGGCAGGGCTAGCGCGGGTGTAAAACATAAGTAACGTCTATATAATATATCATATATACTATATACTATATCCATCACAGAATCAGAACACAGATATCGCAGCAGAATAAATATATGAAATATTGGATATACTAGGACGTCCGTGTTTTCAATACGAGCCAGTATAAAACACGGATTCCACGGTCGTGATGAATAGCCAATCCCACACCCCTAGACCCCTACGAGAGCGGCAAGCAACCCTGCCAATTCTAGGGTTAGGAGACCCGGACTCGACTCCTCGAGTTGGTCTCCCTCTGGACCCCAGAACCCGGTTACTTGTGCTCCCCTCCTTGGGTCTATCCTAGTGCAGAAAAGTAAATAATATACAAAGGGTGACAGCTTCCGCTACCTGGAAGTGCCCCAAATAAAAGAATATTACATACAAGTTTTTACATGAATGAAAATGAAAAACACTCATCTCACATAAAAAACCCCGGCTATTCAAACACGACGATCCAATATAACATATCCAGCAACACATAACATCACATGTCATCAACGTAAGTAAGTATGCATACCCCAATTGTCGTTGACGTATAGCAACGAAACCGGCGATATGAACATACTACACTTACGGTCACAGAAAAGAAAGTGTAAAACTACAACAATTGGAATCCGCAATCTCTTTAGACATCACATGCCTAATAGATATAAATCCCGCATTTTAGTCCCATTATCGAAAACTCTTTTCGATATCCAATGAAACTAAACCGCTAGATTTATAACATCCATCCAGTTATCTCATAACCGTTTGTGAATTCCAATTATTGTATCCAATTCCGGATAAATAGAATATATCAAACTTTCTGATCGAACATTCGAACACCCAAGTTTTCCCGACACCGATCAACACATGAAATAGGCTCAAAGACATTCACTTCATACCTCAGTACCGACGGTCCAGCCGTAGAAGGGTCAAGCCAACGCCTCACATGTGGCACGCCGTACTGCCCCAAACCCGAAGGTTCAAAGGGCAGTTCAAGACGGTCACATAATCGAGTTAAGGTTTGTGTCTTCTAGAGGGACCATCGCGTTACTTGCACTACTCAGAACATCATTTAACCACACAATAATCCAACAATTGGATATTCCGGCAGGGGAAAACCTGGGTATTTATATCTGGTCGAACTCTTTAACATATTCTACAATTATCTGGAAAAACACTTAGACAAAGTTTGATATTCCGATCGAATTCATCGATTCCCAATATAACTCCAGAGCACTCAACCCTTAAATAAATTTAAAAATATCCAGAAAACTCACCAGAATTTTTCAGGTATTACTGTGCAAAACAAATTGGATGACGTCACTATGTGGCCGCGGAAGGGCGGCAGAAAGCATGCTTCTGCCGCGCTTCCGCGGCAGAATGAACAGTTCATGGAATCGTTTTACACAGTAATGCTTAGAATTCTATGCTGAATTTTTTAGACATTTTTAATATCAAAAATTCCCAGATTTATGAAAATGTCCAGAGAGCTCTAAAGTATTTGGGTTTCGTGTTCGTTCGGACGTCAAACTGCGTCGGGACTTCGCCTAAAGCTCTAGCTAGGCTCTGATACCAGTGAAAGGTTCCTAGGCACTCTAGTAAGGTCTCACAAGGCATCGAACATGCCAATTTAAAATTTTTAGTGCCGAGAAACCCTAGACTACGGATCTTTAACTAGATGTTTAGGCGAAATAGAAAACTAGTTAACTATTTAACTAAAAGTCGGAAACTACAACCTTTGTAGATCCGGATTTCCACCTCTTTAGCTCCACATCATCATGCCCTCGCTGTCCATCACGAACCCTAGACTCCATCATCGGCTTCATCGGAGAAACGTGCGGAATAGCTCGTCGGCTTCGTGTCAAAGACGATCTACGTCGAGGTTGGACAAACTCAAGCTCCGACTTCACAAACTTGTGAAACTTGTGAAGTAAACACCCAAAACAACTTGGCAAGAGGTAGAGGGTGAAGAAATAGGAGGTGGGTTCACTTTAGATTTGGATTTAACTCACTAAAGCTCAAGTTGCCATTGGAGTAGCAAGCTTGAAGAAGAAGAAGAAGATGAGCTCAAGAAAAGATTATGATAAGTGTTATCATAAAAAAAATAAAATAAATCAAATACTTATCATATCTTGAACTAGGGTTAAGTGTAGAGAATTAACCATGGTCACTTTAGATGGGTTAGGGTTAAGCATGAAGATAAGGATGGTTAGCTAAAGTCAAAGCTTCATGAAGCTTCAACAAATGACAAACTTAGCCACCATTCTCATCACAATTTATTTCAAATAAATAAATAAACAAATAAATAAATAAACAAATATGCAAAACCCTAATTATCAAATTAACCATGGATTAATTCTATACACTTAACATAATGATCAAGTATCATCAAACATGATACAGAAAAGCGCACGAAAGTATATCACATATACAATGTGCAATCCAAGTGAGAAAAATCCGTTTAAAGTGAACCAATACTAGTTAATGCAAAGTAATATATCAAATATATAATTATACATTAAATCATTAAATCAACACTTGATTCAATGATCCGGTCATGTCGCATATAACCGACTAGTATTCAATGCATCGATTTATCGAATCAATGATTCGATAACTAGGTCATATCGAATATAACCATTCGAAACATATATCGCGAGAATGTAATGCGGTATCACATACACGCATTATTCTCGGTCCTGCACATATCTCATATGCGCTCCTATTTCGTTTCGCTTGAGCCAGGAAACCTCTGTGTAGGACTCTAAAGACTCGTCAATACGCCGGTAGCAGGTGATGATCATATCAAGCACCCACAAGCCGCAAGCGGTCTGCTAAACGTAACGGACACCCGGGTATTGAGCGATCAGAAGATCGACGAGCTAGCCCGCTCACACTCCTGCGAATCCGACCAGTAACACTTACCATACAGTCAAGTCTCTTCGTCTGATACGTCGCATATCAAGTCTAGGGGTGGTATACGTCAGACCCCAATAACCCGATAAGTCGTGCTGATGTGAGGCTCGTAACGGGTCGAGAAACTACTGGTAACACTTACCAGTAAATCTCTAATCAGCCCTGGCCAGGGACTTCCCTGTTACGGCCAATCGAGCACAGCGCAACGTCAACTCCCAATACCGGGAGAGACGAAACCCCTCCTATCGCTCATTGCCTCCATGTGACTCGGGACTGTACCCAAAGACCACCGTTTTGCACGCCCTCATGGACGTGGTAAGGTGGAGATCAAAGCACAGTGGGAATCACACAAGACTCTATGACGATCTCGGGTCTACAGACTAACCTGTACAAGTGTCACCTGAGAACTGCCATCTGACGTGAGGTATAATACCATCTGGGAGTTCTCGGTGAGTCCGTCCAGTGTACCCAGTCTCCACTGAGCACCCGTATACCATCTCTGATGTCAAACACCAATGGATATGGGATCATCCATCGCCCATCACATGGGTCGAGAAGCGTATACGCTAGTCTACTCTGGTATATCGATGTCCCGTCTCGATACACCTACGACTAGGGACCTTGAAGGAGGTACTTATGGACTACCATGTCCCCACTAGTATGATCTGCATCATAGTCCAGGTAGTCAAGTACACATCCTAAGGGCTTTACCAACATGTAACTATAAGACAGTATAAAGAGACTAGTGTACATGTTAAGATAAAGAGTAACCAGATAGCATACTATCATGTCGAGCAAGAAAGTCATCTCTATATATGTCCAAGCATCCAATATAATATACATAATCTGTACAATACTGGCCTCTAGGGCATACATACAACTAACAATATAAAGAGAGCTTGTTAGGGTTAGGATTAGGTTAGTTTGAGTTAGGAGTCGCTCATTTCTTTCGTTGCCACTCTTAATATCGGTGTTACGGTAATCGGCAACAATGGGGATTAGCACGACTAGGAAGGAACTTGCGATTGTAAGCTCGGCTTTCCAACACTTAAGTTCTTCCTTTTGGTGCTTGTCCGTCCGTTCTTGGCTCTTAGCCTTAACCTCCGGTTAATTCAACCACAACCGGTCTCACTAAGGAATCACCGCTATCATGTAGGATAGGGTGCCGTAGGGAGCGGATTGTGGTTGAATTAACGGGAGTCCGAATTAAGATGTTGGGCAAGAAAAGAGTGAGAGAGATTTCCTTCTCTCAAACTTTCCTTATCCTACCCTAACAAGTGAGAAAACTACTCACCCATTACAAGAAAAAGGAAAATAAAACAAAAGGAGGAAGATAGAAAGAAAGAGGTTAGAAGATTACAACTAGCCATTTGAGACCTCACCTTGGCAAGGATCAAGCTTAAGCATCATTGTTGTTAAGGATAAAGAAAAATAGAACAAGAAAGAAACAAACAACAAATAACAACAACTAGATTAGCAAATGAAAATTACAAGCAATTATAATTAACAAAAGAACAAGACAAGTATGATAAAGAAAAGAACTCTTTTATTCATCACTTCACTTATACAAGCTCACTATAAAGTTTTAATGGAGAAAAGATGACAAGAAGAAGAAGAACAACAAAATATATCCTAGAATCTAACACAAGAATTGAGCACCCTCACTTGGCTCTGTTCTGGGTTATTTATAGGCAGGAAACTGAAACCCTAGGGCAACAATCAGACTCTGAATGATGTTACAAAAATGCCCCTAAAATTTGATCACCTGATGAGCCAACTTGGCCGCGGATCCGCGGCCAAGTCACCATGTTGGCCACAGATCCGCGGCCATATAGGGCAGTTGGCTCATCGTATTTTTTGTGCTTCTCTGTGTTGCTATTTACATCAATGTGGTACACTTTGTTTCTCAGAAGCTCTCCACATTTCTTCCAGATTTGCAGCAGGTCAAAAGGTGATTTGATGTGGATCTTTTGCCATGATTTCCTTGAGCTCCGCGTAGATATCTTGGATTTTGTGTTTCCATTGTGCTTTGTGCATGAAAATGACCATCGATTTGCCATTTTGTCCCTTAAACTGGTGTGCAGCAACATACGGATGGAGAGCGGAGACCCATATTTTATCTGTGGTTGGCAGTAATCCAGAATTTGTCACGCTTTTCCATGAATTTCACTTTTTAGAGCTGAGAACCTGTATCCTGCAATTAACTAGCAAACACAGCTCAAGAGTACCTTCCGATAAGCAATGTGATAAAAAATGGACGGTATAAAAATACAAAAATCTGATATGAACATATCCCATCAAATTATTCTTGAGATGGTCCATGACATGGGTTATGAAAGTTACAAAATTATGTAACTATCTAGACCTGGACAGCTATTAGTTATTGTTGATGATAAGATGATACAAGAGTTTAAGACTGTGATGCAAAAAACTCTGCAATTTACTTTTATTTGGAGAACTGTGTAGAACGTAAAAGGGAGAAAAGTTATAAGATAGGGTTATATGTGCCTGTCATAGAAGAGAAAATTCAAGATGAAAAAGTAAGGTAAATGAATATCTCTATACTAAAGTTTATAACTATTTTCTGTTTTGCCAAATTAATACTCAATTTATGGCATATAAGAATTCACTATTTTCTGTTATGTGTGTCAGAAATCTAGATACAGAAAAATATATAATATCTTTTAGGATTCAAAAGTTGAATCTATCAACCACAAAGGATGAATTGAAGAGTGAACAAATAAGATAAATGAATGTATCTGTACTAAAATTTATTATTATTTTTTAAATAAAGTAGATCCTATTATGCAAGAGTGCATAAAATAATTTATATGAATTGACAGGATGCATGAAAGCTTGAAATTAAGAAGATTGCCTAAGTGTCACCAAACAGAAAAACCAAATGTTGTCACCTACAAGGTAAAGAAACATTTTAGTGATATAATATGCTATTTTTTTTTGTAAGTTTACACGATCAAGTATGTTTTTGTCTATAAACTACTTCATAAGGAGTCAATAAAGTTTCAACCCAGAAGGTCACCTAGGAACCACAAACCAGCTCTATCACCAATGAAAACTGAAGTTCCAATAAAAATACTAAGCAAGTCAAAGATGTAGAATTTTTTGACAGTGAAGAGAGTTCAAGTGGCAGTGAAAAGAGTTCCAATGAAAATTCCAAGGGCAGTGAAAGGAAATCAAGTGCAGTGACAAAAGTTTCAAAGCAGATTCCAAGGGCAGTGAAAAGAATTCAAGTGGCAGTGATAAGAGTCTTGAAGGAGTAGGTATTGGAGTGTTTAGTCAGGAGAATGACAACAGAGAGGAATATTATGATAGCGATGAGCTGAGGTTTGCACATGAAGATGAAAAATGTGTTAAGTCTAACTTCAGGGAGTTTGATATGGATCAATACATAGGGAAAATTATGCTTGTTGTAGGAGATAAATTCCCCAATGCTAAGCATTTCAGAAAGACTTTACATAAAGAGGTTGTAGATATGGGTTACACAGTGAAGTATGTGAAGAATGAAAGTTGTAGAGCAACAGCAGTTTGCAGCAAGAAGGAATCTGAGAATTGTTTATGGAGGATACATATATCATGGGCCGCAGAAAAAGTTCATTTCAAATAAAGACCCTAAAGAACAAGCATATTTACCAAAGGTCATGGCAGAACAAGCATGCGAGTACTGAATGGATTGCTAAAGAATATGAAAAGCAGATAAGGGAAAATCCAAATTGGAATGTGAAAGCAATGCAGAGCACGATAAAGAGAGATTACTATTTGGAAGTTAAAGCTGGCCAGCTCTATAAAGCTAAAAGAGCTATGAAATGGTAATATGAAGGTAGCCAGAAGAAGCGGTATGCAAGAATTAGAGACTATACCAACATGATTCTATTGAAGAACCCAGGAACTTATGTGAGAATCGAATTGGATCACTTTTTGCTTGAATTTACACCTATCTTTAAAAGGACATATATTTCATTTGCTGCCCAGATCAAAAGTTTCAAAGCAGGATGAAGGCCATTCATTAGTCTAGATGGATGCCATCTCAATGTCCAACGTAGTGTCTTTTTAAATTCTATAGGAAGGTAAAAATTTAATTTCATTGCAAACATAAACATGTTCCTTAAATATATAGAAATACCTAAAGAGATGTGCTTAATTTTGATAGGGATGCAAATAATGAGTTGTTTCCTATTGCATGGGCTGTAGTGGAGATTGAGACAAAAATTCTTGGAAATTTTTCTTGGAATGTATATCTGATTTTTTGGGATCACAAGAAGAGAACAGTTTTTTTTCATGTCAGACAGACAGAAGGTATGTTTTCATTGCACATGTAATATAGATAATAAACTAAATTTTCATGACAGTTTATCTTCCTACAACTAACTATATATTCAAATATCATGCACCCGTTTAATAGCAAATCATCAATTCATGTTCTAAATGTCATGCACAAATTTGTTAAGTAAAGAAGTTGTTTCCTTCTTACTTCTTCCATTGATGTTATACTTATCAAATATTTTGCGATGCATATCTAATCTTTGTTCAAAATCTTTTTCCTATCAAATTTGACCATTGACTTGCTAAATGGATCCTAACTAGCATGAGGGACTTAACAGTATTGTAAAGCACAGACAAATGAACACGATTCCACATTGACTCATCAATTCAGGGATTGGGTAGTCCCTGAATTGATGATTTTCTATTAAATGGGTGCATGATATTTGAATATATAGTTAGTAGTAGGAAGATTAAATGTCATGAAAATTTAGTTGGCCGGATCCCCGCAATCAATAAACCCCAGCCTACCCTAGGCAGGAGAAATCTGTAATGCACCTGACAAGCACGCGCGTATTCCCATATCAATGGGGTGACAAAAAACACCCTACAGATTCTGGTACGTCTGGTGGGATTTATATTTCCTCCCATATTTCGGGTTAAACGTTCATGCGAACTTAATCAACATATACATTGATTGCCTGTACTGAAATCATGCTTCTTTGTGCAGGTTAACAATTTCCAATTGCAATCTTCGGACGTAGCAAAATGTCTCTAAGGATAAGCTCAGCTCTCGACACACCTCCCATCTCCTACACGATGAAGATAGACGCCAGGACGGTCCTCCCAGCCAGTCTCGGGAGACAATGTGAGAAGCCGCTGCTACCATTCGGCTCTATTATGTTCATGCCAGTTAGCGTCATCCCAGCTCCTCAAGCTCCAACAACAGACAAACAATTGGAAATGTAACAAAATACCTAGAAGCTTAGATATGTCAATGTGGAATCATGTTCATTTGTGGAGTTGTACTCCAATTGACTTTTGGGAGTTAAACTCCTTAAAAAAAGATGTATTATTATTGCCAATTTATTCTTATAGAGTTAAACTCCCAGAAACTTTGATTTATGGAGTTAAACTCCAAGAAATCTTTGTAAATGCTCAAGGGGACCCCTTTCTTCTCCCCTAAGCCTTAGATCTTTCCCAAAATGGGATTTCTGGAGATGGGTCTTTTTCCTCCTCTTTTGTTGGCCGGATCTTGGAGAACAAGAAGGGTGAGATTTTAAAGATCCGTCCTTTTTAAGATCTGATGGAAGATCCGAGCTTCCTTTTGTGGGTTTTGTGGTGGGAAACTATTTATTTTTAGAAGAGGAAGAGTTAAACTCTTGATTTAATTCAAAAAAAGAGAAGGTTTAGAACCTTGAGAAAGGAGAAGGAGGCACAAAAACCCTAGAGTTTTAGAGAATGAAAAAAGTTCTTTATTTTCATCATCATGTTGCCTTATATAGGCTTACACATTTACATATAGCCCCTTGGGCTTTACAAAATGACATTTTGCCCATCTCATGCCTCATGTGCTCATTTCTTTTGCACATAAGCCATGGACTTTACAAAATTTGGCTTTATGCCCATTTTTCTTATATTCATGCATAAAAAATTACATCAAAATTATTTATTACATGATTTCATTTTGGCATGGGGGAGCCGGTCGCGGGGCTCGACTTGGGTATGGGCCCACTTGTTCTAGGCTTGGGCCCAATTGGCTTGGGGTTGACTTTGACTTTGACTTGGTCAACCGGGGTGCAATTTTCGACCCCAACTGGGCATACACTATTATTCAGTCGTTTTGACGATTTCACAAGATGCGTACTACATATATGTTAAAGTCCAAATTATATCGTATTTGATTTTCGTAATGGATTTTGACATTTGTATTGTCATCATAACTCCGATGATTGTGTGATGATTGACGGAGTTTCGATTTGAGTTTTGCACTCGTTTTCATGCGCATGCATTGCGCTATGATACGTTTTATGTATTCGTGATTTCGGAGCCCCGACGACTTGATTGTCTTGTTGAAATGTTTTAGTATTTGGAGAGTTTAAAGTTAAATTTGGGGACCGAGTTTATTTAAGGGGGGAAGATTGTAACATTTCAGAAAAATAAAATATTATTTTTGGAATTTAAATAATTAAAATATTAAATTTCATGAATATTATAAAAATATTGAAATTGGTTTTAATGAAGTAGTATGATTATATACGTATAAATTGGGAAATAATTGGAAAATAGATATAAATTATTGATTTTGAAAGGAATCATGTGATTTGGGCATTTTAAAAATTATTATACAATTAATTGTATACAAATTAATGCTAAAACTTGATTAATTTTCACTAATTATGCATTAATCTTGTTATATACATAGCATGCAACATATCATGTTTGCAATACTTGTTACATATTTTGAACCATGACTTCATTTACATTCATATGGTTTTGTATTGTTTTTTTTAAAAGAAAAGGGAAAATGAAAGAAAAGAAAGAGAAGATATTTTGGTGTGGGGGACACATAGGTATGGGCAGAGAGAGGGGGGGGAGAGAGAGAGAGGTTATTTTGCCTCCTTCACCCTCTTCATTCTTCATCTCACATTTTCCTCTCCTCCTTCTTATCCCTATTCTCCACCTCCTCTACCTCACACAAACACCTCAAAACTTAGCCAAAACCTTATACCCTCATCACAAAAAACGATCTTTAGCTCACTATAAGCATGATGGTAGGAGCAAGTCAAGATTTTGAGCACTTTGGGCAACTCAAGAATATTCTTGAGTTGCCAAATGAGGTAAATCCTATATCTTTAGTTAAGTTTTTAGATTTTCTAATATCCTAGTGTAGTTTAGAATTAAACTAATGAGATTTAGTGAAGCTAGAATTTTCCAAGATGAGTTTAGGGGATAATTGGAGTTGTGAAAGTGTAATTGAGGTGTAGTGAGTGTCTTTCAAGACCTTAGTGATATTTATTGGTCTGGACCCAAGACTTGAAACCATACACGAACTTAGAATTTCCCGATGTCGGTTTCTTTGATTTTTTAGGATTATATGGAATCTGGAGCAACTTGAGATAATTGTATGAAAAACAAACAACTACATTGACCTAGTTAGACCACCATAGGACCACTACAGAAGAACGAGACACCAATTCCTAGATATGGCCGGCGACACCGGGTACTGTAGCATATCTCGCCGGGTCGGTTTTGAAGTTTGGTGTTGGGTTTTGGCCTGTAGCTCATACTCCTCATAACCTAGCCCCTGTATTGTTAGTTTTGTTCCTATCTATCTGTATAAAAATCTGGGAGCATATTGTGTGGGTTTTGACAATGTTTTCCGATATTTGAAACTTGGATTTTTAATTTCTTGATGTAACTTGGTCGTTCGACGTTCGTACATTGACGTCAGAGAGTATTTTGTAGTTTTAGCGCGCGTTGACCATAGGTTCTAACCTATGTGTGCTTCGCGTGTCGTGTCGGTTTTCGAATATGATTTTGATGCGATACGATGTGTTTTGAACTATAGGTACCTTCACGAGGACTTTGGGACGACAAGGGAGAGCAGGGCGTCATCGAATTCGGCAAGCGAGGATCGAAGGTGAGTAAATGTATATCTAAGGGGGGAAGTCGGGTGGATGGCGTATAGCACTCCCGCAACCGTAGAATAGGATATCTTTGTATACTTCATATATATATGTTAATGCGAGTTATGGATACACATCAATAGGGTTCTAGGAGACCGTAGGATTAGATTAAGCGTACTTGTAGGAAGTTTTATCTTTAGTCTATTTTCCTTAGACGTGAGCCGTTATTTTTACATCGTCGCGCACACACACACGCACGCTTGGGTTGATATGTGTGTATATGTATACACACACACACACACATATATATATATATGGATATGTTGATATATATATATATATATTATACATATACGTGTAAGATGAGGATATGATATGCGATATGGTTTTGAGTCGATACGATCGAACAAGATGTCAAGATATATTGGCATATGATTGAGAGGAGACATCGTTTATGATGCGATATATAAATGGATCGTTGGGCAAAATATATACATAACATGCGATAACATGTGATCTGATAATATAATAGATTGTACGAGACTTTAGATCCGTACCCTGATTATGGTATTGTACGACGAATGATACCGTACGAACTATATGATTTATATATGATATTTGACCCGTACCTTCGATTTTGAGGATGCCGTACGACGGACTATACCGTACGAGATATATATATGATGATTGATCCGCACTCTTAACTCGAGAATGTCGCATGATAGATATTACCGTACGTGATGCTATGAGGCTGGATTGCCGACTACTAGATATATCGACTCGGATATGCTTTCGATTCCTATTTACTTTCGACCCGTTTCTTAGTTTAGTCTTTAGTTACTTACATAGATGTTAGTTTAGGCTCGAGTCATACCTATTTTCAAAACTATGAATCATAGGCATTTTCAAAGGATAAACCGAGGGACGCTACGGATTTTCAAAAGACATCTCTTTTCTCATAACACCGTAGTCCCTACTTTTCTAAAAACAACGATCCGTGCTTTTTAAACACGATAAACGGTATGGCTCGTATATAAATTTATATAGCTTATTGTTGCTTTTACTGTTTACTTTCTGTTATGATCTCGTCTGTTAGGACACCTACACCATTACCGATGATGCGTATGTTGCACGTCCCTTATCTTGCTGGCTCACACACATCTGCATCGGTAATTGCCATGTCACGTACACTGTAGTAACCGCTATTCCATTGTATACACTGATAATTGTAGCTAAGTAGTAATGTTTTGCATTCATGATATCATATGCTAGTTTAGACTTTGCATTTCTTACTTAGATGCCGCATGCATTTGTATAATTACATTCCGGTTATGTACTGCAGTTGGGCTCTATGCCGATATTCATTGTTCATTATTTACTCATGATTATGAGATTCTGATTTTCATAAGATTTCTAGATTTGGGAAACCGCATGTGAAACTAAAACTTATGCTCCTTTTAAAAGAAAAATACGGTTTTCCCTTGATATGATGTGTGGCGTCCACCATGAGATTTCTCGGTTCTGGAGGATATATGATATATGATTACTCTCCACGAGGAGCGAGGGCGATACCGTCTGCGGGTATATAGTGGACCTGGTGCGGTATCCCGGAGCAAGATTGACGTTGTCACGACCCGTAATTTAGCAAGTGATCGGCACTTAAATCACGCAACGTCTAAAGGCATAACGTAATTGAAGTAAGCCGAAGCCCAGAAAATCTAAACCTTTTTGCAGAAAATAATGGGGGTGCAGTTTGAAATAAAGGTATAATAAAATAAAGTTTATCTATAAATGCATAATTAATGATATAAGAAAATGCAAGTAGATTGTTCTAAAGTTGAGAATATTTTTTTCGTCTTTAAAATTTTGGTCAGCACCTCCCTTGTATATTTTGAATCGAAACCACATATATAGACCAATATAAAATGCATCCCCAAGTTGGAGCTAGCTCTTCGCCAAATGGCTGAATCACAACCATGCAAGCAATGTATACGACGCCCAACGGCGAAGATCAACCCAGAAAGAATAATATGAATAAAGCAAGACATTAAATCCATACATAGTGAACATATACCCATCGCTCTAAGTCTCGCAACCACAAGTCCGTCTATGTCCACTAAATATACAAAGTCTAGTTTCTGATTGATGGAGTTTATCCAGATACAATAGGAAATAACAAATATATGAGTGGGCATGTAACGTTTCAAAATAATAAAATATTGTTTTTGGGAATTTTTATAATTGAATATTATTTTAATGAATATTTTAATATTCCGATATAATTAAATACAAATAAATGGGGAAAAATTATGGAAAATTCTAAAATAGGGTATTTTATGGAATTATGCCATTTTTAAGTTTTTATGATTAGTTATATGCTAATTTAGTGCTAATCGTGATTAAAAATCGCTAATCGGGTTTTTAGCATTTTTGTGCAAAAATGTGCACATATCATTTTCCACACTTGTTACACTTGTTACATGTCTTGGGTGCATAGTTGCTTAGGGTTCACCATGTTGGGAGAAGAAAGGAAAAGAAAAGAAAAGAAAAGTAAGTATGATGATGAGAGAGAAAGACAAGGTCAAACCTCTTTTGACCCATGCCCCCCCATCATTTCCCTTCTCATTTTCTCTCTCCTCTTCAACATAAGCTGCTGCTGCTCTTGCTCCCTCTTCTTCCTCCTCCCTCTTCAACCTAGATCCACCATGAATACAACCCCAAAATCCTATTCCCGTTTCACAAAACTTGTTCCCGAGCTCACTAGCTACACATTGAACCTAGCAAGAATGGATTTGGAGGACCTTGAGCAACTCAAGAATTTTCTTGAGTTGCCAAAGGAGGTAAATTCTGCACCTATTAGAGTAGTATTTCATTTCTTGTTCATCAATTCTAGTTTCATGTCGATATTGTGTCGTTTTGTAGACTTTGGAGAATTCTAGTTAGGGTTTAGGGTTAGACCTGAAATCAAAAGTGAAATTGAGGCTTGTGGTGACCCTAGAACCCCTGGTGTGATGATAGATTGAGCAAACCTGAAGCTAAAACATAAAATACGGATTTATGAGACGATGTCGGGGAAAAACTGTGAATCTGTGATCGTATTTAGGAATCTGCTATCACCCCGAGACCCCTAAAATAAAATTGAGTTGACAGTGAGATGTGCAGGCACCCTGGAACCACCACACCAAACCCTAGCCCCCAACTCCTATTCCCGGCCGCAGATAAATCCCATCTGGGCTCAAATTGCGGCCAGAGCAGGGGGGTTTGGCCTCGTTTTTGGTGCATGGCCCTATTTCCAGTAGTCTTGACCCATAGCATGTGCAATTTTGTCTGATTCCATCTAGGGTAAAATCTGGATTGATTTTCCTATGTTAGCGCATGGTTTACGACTTGTTTTAGCATGGATTTTAGTATTTGGTGATTCGTTTCTGTCGGGTGGCGTTTGGACGTCAACGACAAGTGGATATTGATCGTGTTTGCATGGGAGACGATAGGTTTTTACCTATGCAAGTAGCGTGTGTTGTTTTGGTTTTCCGATGTGATTTTCATGTGCTTTAGCGTTTATGATATACTTGTAGGTACCCTACGTGAGGTTGAGGCGAAGAAGATGAAAATGGCGACATCGGCATCGGCACACGAGAAGCAAGGTGAGTAGATTATATCTATGGGGGAAGTCGGGTGGATGGCGTATAGCACCCCCGCAGTCCGTGGTGATGTATACGAATACATATACACACATATATTTATTATGTTTATTATGTGTTGTTTAAGATTATTGATGATAAGGATGTATTGGTTTAGTATAGTGCGAAACCCTAGAGTAGGGGTTGCACACCCATACATACACGTACACATATACTTGCATACATTCTTTCTTTTATCTGTGCGCACATGGAGGTGTGTATATCTACACATGGGTATGGGACTATGTGTTCATATACGGGATTTGAGGATGATACGTGGGATTGAGATGAGTCGATGAGGTTTGATTGAGGCCGTGAGATTCGGCGATATGACAGAGTTCATATTTGAGATGCGACATGATGGTTTTAGCGGGCCTTTGTCCATGTGTTTTACCCCGCATTCATATTTATATAGATGGTATCGATGGTACTAGACTTAGGGTGGTACCCTAGATTATGTGATATGATGGTAGTGATACCTGATATGTGATGTGATAATGTGATATTGACCCGTACCCAGCTATTGGGATGCCGTACGACGATTTACCGTACGAGCTTTATATTGATGTTAGATCCGCACTCATGACTCGAGAATGTTATATGAAATACCGTATCGTACGTGATACTATTGAGGCGAGATCACCGACTATTGTATATATATATATATATATGTATATCGACTCAGATTTAGGTGGTTTCCATACCCCTCCTGATTGACTTGATAGTTGGGTCCGTAGTTCGCATAGTAGGCGTTAGACTAGACCCGAGTCATACCTATTTCAAAACTAACGAATCGGGGATATTTTAAAGATAGGCAAAAGGGATTCTACGGATATTTTCAAACGATGCATCTTTCCTTAAAACACATAGCCCTTATTTTACCAAAACCCCCGATTCGTCTTATTTAAAAAGGCAAGGCTGCATGATATATTTATTGTGGTAGCTTCCTTACTGTTGCGTTGATTATTCAATTCTGCATATTCATGCTATTTGCATTGCTTGTGTTTATTGATGTGCTTACATTTCTTTTACATGTCGCATACATCATGCTTTCTGATTATACGCATTGAGAGTTGATGTTTCCATGATATTTCTGGATTTGGGAACCGTGGGTATTTCAAAAGAGAATATGTAATTGCTTTAGAAACCCGGTTACCCTTGATATGATATTTCAGTGCGTCCACCATGTGTTTTCTCGGTGCTGAGAGCGACATGTAAAACCCGATTCGAGGAGTGGACGAGGCCGATTGCGGGTACATGGTGGGCCCGATATGGTTCCCCTCGACAAGATGATCGAAGGACTTTGCCGATTGAGCCTGGAGGTGGGCGAGTACCTACCGGTGATTGGTTGGACCTGGCGGTCATCCGGAGGATACCGACCAGAGTCGATAGATGGATATGGGCGTACTGCTGGGATCCACGTACATGCAGATTGATTACATTGATCATACCTCATATTTATGATATGCTATTACCTGAGGCACTGGCACGAGCACTTGGCACTACACTCATGTATAGAGATTACATTGCCAGTTTAGCATGCGGCCGACTTATTCATATTGAGGTTTATATATATCTGATTGTATTGACCTAGGATGGATCATACATTCGATCTCTGCTTGTAGATATTTTCTATTCACGAGTTGGAAACTCACCCCCGTTGTGCCACGGTTCTTGCAGGTTTTTGCCGTAGAGATTCCATAGCGGCTTTTCTGGCACACTGCTTCCATACGGGTGACTTGCTTTGGTAGATGGGTTCTTTTGTATCAGAACCGTCATTGTACATGTATTATTCATTGTATCTAGAAATTCCATCAATCAAAACTTGTATATTATTTCAGACTTAGACACAGTGATGTATTATTTCAACCTTAGAGTCGCGCTTGTAGTATTATGGTTTTCTGGCTGTTTTGAGTTTCTTTTTGGGTTTTGATCCTCGCCCTTTGGCGTTGTATATTATTATTGCTTGCGTGGTTGTGGCCGTCGATTGACGAAGAGCTAGCTTCCGCTTGGGGATGCCTTTTATCATTTCATATATATTATTCTTGTTTTACCCCGTTCGGGGCCAGTTTTTACAAAGGAAACTCTGCCGAAATTTTCAGAAAAGACTAAACATTTTTAAAATGCATTTTCGGCTTAGTTATTTGAAAACTTTGATTTCAAACATGCTTTCTTTACTTATTAAAAACCAGTTCCTTTATTTATTCCTTAAATGGTTTTAGATTTCTGGGCTTTTGGCTTACTTGGATCAGATGGAGTCCTATAGACTTCATAAGATTCAAGGGCCAGTCATGGGCTCTTTCGGGTCGTGACAGGGCACGATCCAATGTGTCCCACCTATCATAGCAAAACTCCCGAATGCAAACTGTGTGCCAGAGATACCTCTACTGATCCTAATCGGTCAAACCTGCAAGAACTGTGGCACAACATGGGTGAGTTGCCAACTCGTGAGTAGAAAACATCAGCAGGTAGAAATCGAATAAAACAACGATTTCCTAGGTCACTATATCAAGAAGGTAATACTATGATATCTAGGGTGACCATGTATGCATATATGTCAACAATATAATCAATGCCAATGACATATACAAATAAACATCTGAATCATATGCCTATATGATGGTGGATATCATCCACGTGTCCACCAATGACACAATCAACATCATGGAACCTGAGTGTTCAATATCGACACTCGCAACATCATGAAAGCATATGCATATATGTATGAGGATATCAACCAACATGTGTCCATCAATGACACATCAAAATCATGGAACCTGAATGCCCAACACCGACACTCGAAACATCATGAAACCCGTGTCCAGTATCGAGACGTAAATCTTCATATCTCGGGCTCCGTCAGTCCGGATCGGCCCATGGGATTCATTAGTCCGGATCGGCCCATATCCATCTCAGGACTCCGGTCGGTATCCTCCGGATAACCGCCGGGTCTAAACTATCACCGGTAGGTAGTAGTCTCTTTGCCAGGCTCATCGTCTACTGCACAACATATCTTTCTTGCCCCGGGGTACCATACCGGGTCCACCATGTACCTGCAAACGGATCGTCCATCTCCTCGAATCGGGTTTCTAAAACCAATCTCAGAACCGAGAAAACTCATGGTGGACGCCTAGAAATATCATACCAAGAGAAACCGGTTTTTTAAAATAATACATAATTTCCTTTGAAATATAACCACGGTTCTCAAATCCAGAATCTCATAAAAACAGCATCTCAATGCGTATAATCATAAAGCATGATGTATGCAAACATAGAACAGAAATGTGAGCATTACATAGCGAACATATACCCATCGCTCTAAGTCTCGCAACCACAAGTCCGTCTATGTCCACTAAATATACAAAGTCTAGTTTCTGATTGATGGGGTTTATCTAGATTCAATAGGAAATAACAAATACAAGAGTGGGCACGATCCAATGTGTCCTACCTATCATAGCAAAACACCCGAATGCAAGCTGTATGCCAGAGATACCTCTACTGATCCTAATCGGTCAAACCTGCAAGAACTGTGGCACAACATGGGTGAGTTGCCAACTCGTGAGTAGAAAACATCAGCAGGTAGAAATCGAATAAAACAACGATTTCTTAGGTCACTATATCAAGAAGGTAATACTATGATATCTAGGGTGACCATGTATGCATATATGTCAACAATATAATCAATGCCAATGTCATATACAAATAAACATCTGAATCATATGCCTATATGATGGTGGATATCATCCACGTGTCCACCAATGACACAATCAACATCATGGAACCTGAGTGTTCAATATCGACACTCGCAACATCATGAAAGCATATGTATATATGTATGAGGATATCAACCAACATGTGTCCATCAATGACACATTAAAATCAAGGAACCTGAGTGCTCAACACCGACACTCGAAACATCATAAAACCCGTGTCCAGTATCGAGACGTAAATCTTCATATCTCGGGCTCCGTCAGTCCGGATCGGCCCATAGGCTTCATCAGTCCGGATTGGCCCATATCCATTTCACGACTCCGGTCGGTATCCTCTGGATAACCGCCGGGTCCAAACTATCACCGGTAGGTAGTAGTCCCTCTGCTAGGCTCATCGTCTACTACACAACATATCTTTCTTGTCCCGGGGTACCATACCGGGTCCACTATGTACCCGCAAACGGATCGTCCATCTCCTCGAATCGGGTTTCTAAAACCAATCTCAGAACCGAGAAAACTCATGGTGAACGCCTCGAAATATCATATCAAGAGAAACCGGGTTTTTAAAACAATACATAATTTCCTTTGAAATATAACCACGGTTCTCAAATCCAGAATCTCATAAAAACAACATCTCAATGCATATAATCATAAAGCATGATGTATGCAAACATAGAATAGAAATATGAGCATTTCAGTATATCATGCAACATAGAATAGTGATGTGAGCATATCAGTATATCATGCAACATAGAATAGTGATGTGAGCATATCAGTATATCATGCCAACGAGTCATGTGATAATACTGAACGATTAAGAGTAATAGCATGATATAGAAATTTGACTGTGTAAGTGACATAGCAATTACCGTTGATGAAAGTGTGTGTCACGCCCCACTTCCCAGTATACGGGCAGAGGACGCAACGAGACCGCTACGTATTTACTCTGAAGTAAACACGCTGAGCGTATCTAAGCAATATAAATAAAATGCACAAGAGACAGAGACAAAAGATATAATTGAACAGCAACTTTATTTATTAACATTCTTTTTACAATACATCTGAAAAGGAAATACATGGAATGAAAAGCAATGCCTAAACAGTGGCATAACAGAAATGGAAAGTACTGAAATGAAATGTACAAGTAACTAGAGCTCCGGGTCGAAAGCTAGCTGGTCCAAATTTTCGCTGGTGGGCTCGATCTTCAGTGAGTCCGAAACACCTGACGACATTCCAAAGAAGATGAAAGAGAATTTCGTCAGCGAACAAATCGCTCAGTAAGTCCCGTAAATATACAAGAATGGAAAAGACAGAATAAAGAGTATATTGTTATAATGTTGTATTAATGTTAACGCTGTTGTTTATAGCTTGGTACAGAAGAATGCCAGTGTATACGAGAGGAGTTCCACTATTCCGGAGACTAAGGTACACGGAGCATAAGGAACCGTTCAGCCACGGTACAACATCAATTGAATTCAGGTTAGGTGTATTATGGTTACAGTCTCGTGTCACTTCTAACACCTTCCGTACCGGTCTACCCCTTCTAAACCCCACGATGTCTTGATTGTATTGATGTATTGTTTAAATTGTAGATTGTATATAGATGTATGACTTGCTGAAACCATGATATCAGTAAATGGATGTAACTGGAGAATCGTGTAGATGGATGTATATCCATGGTTCGGTTCGGTCAATATAGATTGAATAGATTGAATATATGGATTCATGGATTCATGTTGAATTGTAGTTTATACTTGAATCATATTAAATTCAGATTAATTATATCGAGACTCAGTCTGAGTCAGACAATTAGAAAAGAAATTGAATCCTGAATTATGTTTTGGTGCTATCGGTAACTGCTGCACATGGACGGTAGGATTTGTGTCTTTTTCAAAGACAATTACCGTGTTGATAACACCGTTTGTTAAGTTGTCTACCTTAAATAGGCAAGCACCCATATCTCCGGCTCCCTGAGGCTCAGGAGACCGGTCCCGCTTAAACCTATGTTTATTAGGGTCTTTATTGTAAATTAGTATAACTTGAGGGGGGTTTATGTAAAAATAATTTTGTATAATTTTCAAAATACACCTCACGTATTTTATTATCGTCTTTAGAGTTTTCATGTATGCATATTTTATCAATGTGACATTTCTAGTGAATAAAACCTAATTTCATAATATATGGTATTTATTTGTAATATTGGAGTTGTATGGTATTTTCTTGTAAATGGGACGTTTTTCTTGAATTTTGGAAATGTGGAATATTATAACTATTAAAAATAGATATTTTGATATTAATTACATATATATTTAATTATTAAAAATATAAGTTTTATTTATAATAGAAATCATATTTTCTAAAGAAAATTGTATTTTAAATCTTTCGAGATCGTATGCTCCTTACGGAGGTCTGTATCTCATTCTATTAAGCCCGAGAATGTGGGATAATCCGTACAATCCCAAACGGGTTCCCCGAAATGGGCTGTAGAGGCGCATTTGCAAAGATTTGTTAAAATACACTTCTTGTAGAAAAAGCATTTAATAGTTGATGGTAGTTATATGTAAAGTCGTATTTTTCCCAAATCTATGTTCCCGAATTTCCATCGTGCTATATTATATATGAGTGTTGTGAGGAGGTAGGTCATTACCTCGTGAGTTTTCTAAGGTAATACGGTTTACAAAGTTCAAGTATGTCGAAATGAAAAATGAAGGTATTTTAATGTAAACACGGAATAAAACTTGCTACGATTATTATTTGATATCAAACTTGTTCTATTATCTTTGTTAATATTTAATGGTCATGACATAAGAGTTTAGTATTATTGTGTTTAAGCAAAATAGAACTTTTTAAGGAAAACCGTATCGGAAGTCAGATTAACTCCGCTTCCGTCGGGTTTTAGTTTTGAATATTTTTAGAATAGAGAAAAGAAGAAGAATTAGAGACTTACAGGTTGATTAGCTAGAGAAGAGAAAGGGAAAGAGATGGGAGTTGTCGGTGCGTCATTTTGTCGTCGGAAACTTCTCGGATCGTCGTCGGAAGTTCGTCGGAGCTTCGCCCTTTGCTAACTCCACTTGCACACAAAAAGTCTTGGGAATATTCTTAAGAGTTTGGGCAGGGATTTGGGAGTGAGGAGGGGTAATTTTAGGTGTGGTATTTATAGGAAAAATTAGGGTTTAGGATAATGAAGGGGTGTATTAAAATTTTGTATTAAAATGGATTAAATGTGTGTTTTAATTTGCTCTGTAAATGTGCAGGGAATTTAAATAATACAGGGGTTATGAGGGGAGTTCAAAGGTCGCAACAGGTAAAGAAAATTAGGGTTTCGACTGATTCGGACCGGCGGCGCCGGCCGAGTCGGGCGAGTCGCCGGCCCGAGTCGGGCCACGTCTCCTTGCCACGTGTCCCCGTTACTTGGTCTTGACTTGTGAACCCGTTTGTTTATTATGTAACTTACCCTATTATGTATAGTGCACGTATAGACTCTTGGGCTTCTAAAATATTAAAAGAATTTTAAATAAAAAATATGTGTGGCTGATGAGATTTGAACTATGGTGCTTTGTTTCAGCAGTGCAAGAACTTACCAATGAGCTACAAGCTCCTTCTTACTGTTCAAAAGTAAATCGAATACTTATAGTACTCACAGGAAATGTAAATACCCTAAGTATACATTAACTTTTAATCAAATTTATGTACATAAGCATTGGAGTTGTTACAGTCTACCCTCCTTACAAAAATTTCATCCTCAAAATTTATAATTTATTTTAAGGACTAGTTTACAAATAAGTGGGGATATCTTGCACGCATCTCATCTTCCCTTTCCCATGTCGATTCTCCTGGAGTGTCTTTTCTCCACATCACTCGAACCAAGTTGACTTTCTTGTTCCGAAGTGACTTCACTTTCCTGTCCAGGATCTTCACAGGTTGTTGCTCATAAGATAAGTCGGGCCATACAATGAGCTCGGAATGATCGAGAATATGGATGAGGTCACTTACATACCTTCTGAGTTGGGATATGTAGAACACATTGTGCACTCCTTCCAATGAAGGTGGAAGTGCCAAGCGATAAGCCACTTCACCGACTCGTTCGAGTATGTCGAACGGTCCAATATACCTTGGACTAGGCTTACCCCGTCTTCCAAATCAAATCACTCCGCGGTCTGGAGATATCTTCAGAAATACATGATATCCTGGCTGGAACTCCAAGTGATGGCGCTTTGCATCAGCCCAGTGCTTCTGTCGATCTTGGGCTATGCGCATTCTTTCCCTAATAGTACGAACCACATCAATAGTTGCTACTATCATCTTAGGTCCAAGAAGTTTCTTATCACCGATGTCATCCCAACTTAATGGCGATCGACACTTCCTTCCATAAAGTGCTGCAAAAGGTGTCATTCCGATACTTGCTTGGTAGCTGTTGTTGTATGAAAACTCCACAAGATGTAGGTGATCTTCCCACGATCCTCCGAAGTCTAACAAACACGCTCTGAGCATATCTTCCAAGATCTGAATAGTTCGCTCATACTGACCATCTGTTTGTGGATGATAAGCTGTGCTGAAGTAAAGACTTGTTCCCAAGCTCGCTTTCAGACTTTTCCAAAATTGTGATCGAAATCTTGTGTCACGATCGGAGACAATGCAGAATGGTACTCCATGAAGTCTCACAATTTCCTCCATGTACTTCTTTGCTAATGTCTCGGTAGATTGGCCAACCCGAAATGGGATTGTTTACCCCAATCAGAGCAAAGCTCTGTTCAAATTCCAAGGCGGGAGATGAAGCAACGCTTCTGTTTCCCCCAATCAGAGCAAGGCTCTGCTTTGAAATTAAAGTTAAAATTAGTTAAAATTAAAGAAGCAACGTTTCAGCTGACTTGCGCTCTGCGCTGCGCGACACGTGTCAGCGCAGTTGCGCTGCGCGACACGTGTCAGTGCAGTTGCGCTCGCGCAGTTGTGCTGCGCTCTGCGCTGCGCAACACGTGTCAGCGCAGTTGCGCTGCGCTCTGCGCTGCGTGACACATGTCAAGCACAGGTGCGCTTGCGCCAAACAGAAAAATTCTGAAAGATCTTTCTGATCTTGTTAAAACAAGAAGATTGTCTTCTGTAAAACAGAAGCCCTTGGATTAAAAATCCAATGGTGGGGAAAAATCCCCAAATCACTCAGAAAAAGATCTCTCTAACCAATTTAAAAAACTAATTGGCACTATAAAAGGGCCCCTAGACCCCAAGTCTAAAAGGGATCAACATAGAGAGAAAAACAGAGAATTCCTCTAAAGAATTCTGAGAAGAGCTCAAAGTAAGAAAAGGTAAAAACCTTTAAATAAAAGAAGAATTTCTTCTAAAAAGATCTTTGATCTAAGAACAAGATCAAAGATCTTCAATAAAAAATATAATAATAACAAAGGCATTGCCTTTTTATGAACCATTGGTTCTGGAATCTTAAAGATTCTTTTCTTGAATCCAAAATTGGATCAAGATAATTAAAACAGTGCCTTGCACTTGCAAATCTGCACTGTTGTGCTCTCTGAATTGGTGCAAGCCACCAGAGAGCGCCACGTGTCAGCACCATAACAACTTGCGCTATGTGCTTTTAAGATAGAGCATTGCTCTATGAAATTGGCGTAACTCACCAGAGCGCGCCACGTGTCAGCAGCGCAACAGCGTAGCGCACTGTGCTTGCGCTCACCCGAGCGTGACACGTGTCACCTCCACATGCGCTTGCGCTCAATAATTGGCGCAAAGCGCCTGACAAGCCACATGGCCACTGTCAGTTTGATTAACGCACTGCATTATTTACAGAAGGGCCAAGCCCAATTAAAAAAAGGCCTAACAGGCCTAATAAAATGCAATGCATTATTTTAAAAAGGGGCAGAGCCCAAACAAAAACAGATGTTGTGCATCATTTAAAAGGGACAGAGCCCAAATCAAAAAGGCCTAGCAGGCCAAAAGAAAATGCAGTGCATTATTAAACAGGGGCAAAGCCCTAGCACAGGCCTAATAGGCCAAAGATAAAAACGTTGAATATTCTCAACTGGACTTAGCCCAATCATGGCCGTAAGTCCTCAAATTAAATTGACTGAGAAAGACTGCTCTCTTAAATCAATTTACATCCGGTTCAAAGGTACATCTCTAAACTCTTCTGACACCTGTCGTTGTAATCCTTCAACGACGTCAGAGAGATGACGGGTCCCGACAACCACACATCCATATGGACTTATGTGTCCTTAAACTAATGGACTAATGCGTCCTCAAACACACCCATACGGACTGTGGGCTCTGAACTCCTCTGATACCTGTCGTTGTAATCCTTCAACGTCGTCAGAGAGGTGACGGGTCCTGACGGCCATATATTAAATGGACCACTACGTCCCTAAACTGGAACAATAGAGCCCCCTAAATGCTCTTCCCGTTAAGTTGATCTTAGTCTCAAATCGGACTAACGTATCCTTAACGAACGTTTAAGTTGATCTTAGCCTCAAACATGGCTAACGTATCCTTAAACTAAAACTCCAAACCCAAATCTAAGTAAATACGGATTTGGACTAATCCACGTCCTACGGGCGACGACATAAATTAGTCTCCGTATACAATCCACGGGCAACCACAAACAAAATAAACACCCACGACATGAAGTGAAATTCTGGAGAACGAGAAAGTTGTTACCGCGATGCGGTAACGTAATTAACTGCAAGGGCTTGCGCCTGCAGGGAAGAGCGTCCCCATAATCAAAAACCCCTCAAGCGAGGGGGAATCTGACGTAGTCTGCTACATCGGCCGCATCCGTCTAAACCTCCGATACACGGTGCCATAAATCAACTTGGCATCTTCGGAGAGGTGGACGGATAAAACCAAATAGCATCTGCCCCGAATCTCAGGCAAGACGAACCTGCGCGGTCGCGTCTCCGTGATTCGGAGGGGAACAGATTCTGGCACGCCCGGTGGGACTTTTTGCTCTTTCCACTCCACATTTCGTGTGTCGTGTTCGCGAACGAATCACGGTTTGCCGTGGTTGCCTGTGGATTCGAGGTACTAAGATTTGGTGTCTTGCTCCATGCAGAAAACAGAAGATCAATGGCTTCAAAATGCACTGCCTGCAACTGCAACTCTCACTCGGTCCTTGCTGGAGGAGTGACTTATGGGCCCCAAGCAGCCTCCCTTTTCAAGATGCCAGTGGAGCAGATAACTCAGGCCACCACTGGATTATTCTTCGGGACCATGCTCCCACCGTTGAGCTTCAATGCCACAATGACGTTGCAAGAAGCCCCAAAGAAGTCGGTCTTTGATCGGCTTACCACTGCCGCGACCCCTCTCAACGGGTCGCCCAGCTTCAATACCTCAGTTTTCAACAGACTGGGCCAGAACGTCTGCAAACCCGTGATACCCGAAGCTGCCATCCCAAAGCGAATAGCTATCCCGGCTCAAGCGGACGAAATCATTGGAAAGGCTCCTCCTTCCAAGAAGTCAGTTTTTACAAGGCTGTCCATTCCAGTTGCTGCTCCAGGCGAGGTCCTCAAAGCTGCTTCCCCTGCTCAGAGGTCTGTCTTTGACAGATTAGACATTGCTTCTCAACGGGTGTCAGTCTTCGATAGGCTAGCAACAATAACAGTCTTTCCTCAAAGCAGGGGGCATGAAGAAGCTTATCCAACAACGG
Organism: Agapanthus africanus; assembly: GCA_030015575.1. Classification (NCBI taxonomy): domain Eukaryota; kingdom Viridiplantae; phylum Streptophyta; class Magnoliopsida; order Asparagales; family Amaryllidaceae; genus Agapanthus; species Agapanthus africanus. Next base: position 800,370,808 of record CM057340.1, read on the forward strand.
AGGTGATCTCATCCACACGACATGCTCGACGTTACCACTGGCGCCGAGTAAGGAAGGCTGGGGGCAACTCCCCCTCTGGGATAACTCCGCCAGCTCCAACGGTGGGGATCGATGCTGCTGTTCCAACCGGGAACAGCTTTGAATTGCTGAACACGGTGCGCAGAAACTCTCCTACTGCGGTGCTGAAGAGAACTCCTTCACCTGTGGAAGATACTCCAGAGAAGAAGCTGGAGCAGCCCCCTCAACGGCTACCCTCTAAAATTTACAAGGTCTGGCGACAGATCCAGGAGTCGGTGATTGATCAAGACTCTCTCCGCCGACAGAAAACGATGAAGGTTCGGCAGGGGAAGGATTACTCCGTCAAGCCATAAAAAGAAACGGCTACTTGGGTGCCCACTACAACGGTCCCCTCAACTTCAACCACTCAAAAGAAAAGGAGGCCGCAAAAAGCCCCTGTGAACATGGCGAACCGTAAACGCGCTGAGCACAAACACCCCAAGTCTGGGGGCATAGTGGTGCACATTGTTTATATGGCTTCTGGAAAGGAAGAAAGCCGTGCTTCGACGGGTCACCGACCGCTCACCCAATCCGTGACGAAAGCCCAGGAGCAGCAATAGAAGCTTCTAGAAATGATGACTGCAATGGCCGCACTTACCGGGCCAAAAGAAAGCTCGGAGGCATCATCAGAGAAGCGTCATGAACAAGAAACTGACGCTGACTACCTACGCAGAGTCCTCAAAAAGAAGGACAAAGAAGCCGCAGAGCAAGCGGCTAACATAAAACAAATGGCGCTTCTCTTCCAAGATATGGTAGGGATGATGATCCAGCAAGATCCTCCTGCTGAAGATCCTCCGATTGTCCTTGATGATGACAAAGGAGAGACATCGAATCCTCCTCCGGCTCTTTCAGCAGCCAAGGAAGAAACCATTTCCAAGGCCACACTGGATGACTATATAGCTCAGCAAATACGAGCTCATCAGGCAAGTGAAGCGGCTGGGCAAATTGTTAGGACCAGACGACCCTATCCGAGCTGGTATGACCAAATCAGTTACTCGCCGGGATATACGATCCCTAAGTTCCATGTATATAAAGGGACGGGGAATCTACATCAACATGTTGCCCAGTTCAGGGCTTTTTGTGGCAATACCGGCGGTGATGATAAATTGTTGCTTCGCCAGTTCGTCGGTAGCTTATCGGAGACGGCATTTGAGTGGTACTCCGAACTCCCAAATGACTCCGTCAAGACCTTCACTGAAATGGAGTTATTGTTTACTCAGCAATTCGCGAGTGCTAGTGAACGCACCCCGATAACAGCACTGATCAACGTCAGGATAAGGCCAGGCGAAACGTGGGTTCAATACGCAACACGATGGTGGAACCTATGGTCGAAATACGAACAACGCATAGAAGAAGCACCTGCGGTAGGCATGTTCGTGGGCACTCTTGATCCGCAAGCGACCATCTCGCAATTCATGATGTTCTTCAGGCCGACCACCTTCCAAGCCTTGATCGACAAATTAGCCCAAATGGACCAGATGGGCCAAGGACCGTCTCCTCCAAAACCGGACTCTCGAAATGAGAAGGGGAAAGGAAAAGCGATCATCGTCGCCAATGCTCAACAACAGCCAAGCAACTTGAAGCCGGTTGCCTGTCGAAACAATATGCGTCCATGCGTATCCCTCGAGGAGAGGCTAGGACGTCCTTACTCGTTTCCTCAAAATAAAACGAGAAGACTGTTCGAGCTGGTACTGCGCAACAGGCTCATCAATCTGCCAGATCCAAGACGCCCGTTGCAGCCAAACGACGTCAATGATCCCAATTACTGTCCTTACCACCGAGTGCTGGTCATCCGATTGAGGATTGCTACGTCTTCAAAAACTGGATTGAAGACCAATACCTACAAGGCAAGTTTGCGCTGTCTGAAAAGTGGAAGGTAAACCCACCACAGCCGCACACTCCAAAGAAGACGGACGCACCGGGGGTAACTTGTCACGTGATCTCTCACTCATTGATAGACGATAAAGAGGCAACTTGCGCTGAGAAAATGAGGGCGGATTCTAAACCGGAACTTCTGTGGCCGTCAGACGAGATGATCGATACCTTCCTAAATGAGACTCGTCTGAAAGTTAAAGCCAATCAAGAGCGTGGGATGGCCATATTGGAAGGAGCTAAATGCCGGCGATTAGACGAAAGAGTCGAGGCACTCCCGTCAAATCAAAAGACATCCGCTGCGGATAAAAACAAATCCAAGACAAGGAAAAGGTTTGCTAAGTCCATATCAATGGGAATGAAGCTACCACCCTCTGAAGAAAACACGCTCGGTGGAGTAGAGATGCATCCTAATTACTGCTTATATCATCAGAAGATCGCACATCCTACTGAAGACTGCGACTCCTTTAAGTGTTGGTGGCAAGGGTATGTCGCTCACAGGCAATACGTCAACAGAACAAAGCGTGAAGCTCGTAGACAGCGGAAGAATGCGACAGATGAGCATAAAAGAGTTGCCGGCAATTGTCATAGGGATGATCCCGGGGGATCACGAGTTCTCACCTTCAGGAGCGACTCCGACGGAAAATTAGCCCTCGGCCCTCTCTTCAAGGAGTCTGTTTCTGAAGAATTGAGGAGTTGCAAGAACATTCAGCCGTGCAATTGCACGATACCCGAAGAGAATCTCAGACCCACAAACGACGGAGCGAACAAAAAGGATAAAGGAAAAGGAAAAATGGCTTTTGTCGCCAACACTCAACAGCAATCGAGTGGCCTTAGACCGATTATTCGCCAAAACAACAAGCGGCAACCCCTCTATGAGAGGTTGAAACGTCCTTACTCATTTCCCCAGGATGAAACAAGGAGGCTGTTCGAAGTGGCGGTGCACAATAGGCTTATCACTCTACCGGAGCCGAAATGCCAACCACAACTGAACGATATCAACACTCCTAGTTACTACCCTTACCACCAAGTATTGGGCCATCCAATTGAAAACTGCTACGTCTTCAAAAACTGGGTTGAAGACCAATACCAACAGGGCAAGTTCGTCATCTCCGAAAACTGGAAGGTGAGCCCGCTACAACCGCACGCTCCGAGAAAGATGGATACGCCGGGGGCATCATGCTCATTCATAGGGAAAGCCCCATAGACCGAAAAGTCAGTAAACTAGAGATTCGCCTCGAATATGCGAAGCAATGCCACTCATTCCAAATCCATGGGGACTTCATCCACCAGCATCCAAATCCACTACATCCGACAGTGGCTAGCTGGCCGTTCGAGATGTGGGGAACTGACATAGTCGGCCCCATCGAACCAGCATCATCCAGGGGACATCGTTTCATCCTAGCGACGACTGACTACTTCTCCAAATGGGCAGAAGTAGTACCGTTAAGGGAAGTGAAGACGGAGAATATCCTCCATTTCTTCAAGACGCATGTCATTTATCGGTTTGGAACTCCGTGACGGATCATCTCCGATAACGGGCCAGCCTACAGAAGCCACAAGATCAGTCGCTTCGCACAACAGCATAATATAGACTGGAGGTATTCCTCAGTTTATAATCCGCGAGCTAACGGTCTAGCTGAGGCTTTCAACAAGACCTTGACGAAGATCATAAAGAAGACGATGTCCCGAAATAAGAAGGACTGGCACGAGAGACTGCAAGAAGCTCTCTGGGCGTATCGAACTACGTTCAAGACGGCCACGAACACAACGCCGTACGCGTTGGTATTCGGTACAGAAGCAGTACTCCCTCTCGAGATAGAGTTACCCTCTTTACGAGTGGCAGTCCACTACGAGCTGACGGACGAAAAAAATGCTCACCTTCGGCTTGAGGAGCTTGATGCCCTTGATGAAACCCGGCTCATAGCGCAACAAAATCCGGAGGCTTATAAAGCAAAGATGACGCGCTCATATGAAAGATTGACCCGGCCGAGGACATTCCGTCAAGGCGAACTCGTACTAGTGGTCAAAAGACCTATGATCCCCAGTCGCGCTAAGCGGGGAAAATTCGAGCCGAATTATGAAGGCCCGTACATCGTAGACAAGGTTTACCAGGGTGGAGCCTATCTACTCATGGATATGCACGGTGAAAGGCCTTTCAGGCCAATAAACGGTCGCTTCCTGAAGAAATACTACGCTTAATGAGCCACAGCCTAAGTCAATGATAGATGACGACGATTATGTCCTCTCGCTATCTTTCTAAGCCCAAACTCTATAAGTAGTAATCGGCCTTCTTCAGCAACGGACCGAAACGTCCTTAAACTAATGACGGACCGAAACGTCCTTAAACTAATGACGGACCACTATGTCCTAAAACTAGTTGTTGACAGAGATATCGATAAACTACGGTGGATTGAAACATCACAAAGACGATATAAAAAAATAATAAAAAAAATAATAACAAAAATAAACGGTATGTCCATAAGCAAAATGGGCACGGATGAAAACCCGAAAGGGCTCCGTGAGTAAAAACAGCAGGGCTACCGGCGAGTGTTTGTGAAAACCTGAAAGGGCGCAACCTCGTTAGGAAAAAGAGAACAAAAAAATAATTTAAAAAAAACAAAAAACGGTATGTCCATAAGCAAAAAGGGCACGGATGAAAACCCGAAAGGGCTCCATGAGTAAAATCAGCAAGGCTACCGGCGAGTGTTTGTGAAAACCCGGAAGGGCGCAACCTCGTTAAAAGACACTTACAGGGTCCTCTCGACCTTGTAAGGAGAAACCACCCGTGTGAGATCCTTACGACTCACAAGGGAGCAACACACTTAGGGATCCCCACGATTCCTAAGGAGAAAATACACTTACGAGATCCTCACGACTCGTAAGGAGAACTCTCTTATGGGACCCTCACGGCTCATAAGATTTGAAAGTCTTAAGTTATAGAGACCTAAACCCGTGCTTAAGCAACCCCCACAACTTTCGATATTGCCCTACAAGTGGTTCAATACTGACCCTTGTATACAATCCACGGGCGCGCATAAACATTTCCCTAACCGAGTCCCATCCGTGACTAGGGATATATCCGTACGGTGAACAAGCCTTATAAGTCTTTTCGACTTATAAGGAGAAAACCCTTTTGTAAGATCCTTACGACTTACAGGGGGACATACACTTAGGAATCCTCATGATCCCTAAGGAGAAAACACACCTACAAGATCCTCACGACTTGTAGGGAGAAATACCTTCGTGAGACCCTTACGGCTCATGAAGTCAAAAGCCTTAGTCGACAGGACCCTAACCCTGTTCGCTAAGCCACCTTTGTTCGACATCGACAGAGGCAAATGATGATTCGCTCCTGGCAATATCCCAGTTGTAGGGATGCTAATTCCTAAACCAGTATCGAATTCTAAGTCCTTGCACGGCAAATGATGATTCGCTCCTGGCAATATTCCAGTTGTAGCGATGCTGAAGCTGAGATTGGCGTTAGATTCTAAATTCCACACTCGTGATAAAAGAAAATCAGCGAGCAATACATGCATAAGAAATAGCCGAAATGATTGGGCAACTCGCAATAAAAAGCAGCGAGTAAAATAAAAAAAACAGCCGAAATGATTGGGTGACTCGCAATAAAAAAGCAGCGAGTAAAAATAAGATAAATAGCCGAAATGATTGGGCACCGCGAAAAATAGCCGAAATGATGGGGCAATCGCGACTTTCGCGATATAAAGCTGAAATGATAGAGCATCGCGGAAAGAAAATAATAAAAAAATGAAAATGAATGAAACTTCTGCCCTACAGGTGAGATCACATCGATCCCTGTATACAATCCAGGGGCACAAACAAAGAGGGAACCATACCTTCCCAACAGGCTCCACCAGAAAGCGAAGCCAAATCTCGACGGTTCATAGACAACCTAGAGACAACCTCGACATTTGTCGCAATAATGCAGACACGATGTCAACAAACGGAGCAAAAGAAGATCCCTAGCTTCTGGGCCTCGACGTCGATATCGTCAACTTATAGATCGCTAACGACGTTTCTCCTCACTCCAACCAGATGCAGACATGACGTCAACATCCGACCTCAGAGTCGCAATGAAACGGAGCCACGACATAGTCCGTAGTTCCAAATCTTGACGGCAATATCTACAGCCTAAGAATCAACAAAGGCGTTCCTTCGCAGTCCAGCAAGATGCAGATACAACGCCAACAAAAGACCTCGCGGTCGAAACAAAGCGGAGTGACGACAAAATCCCAGCTCCACCTCAGCATTCGTCTCGTTACAGCAGACGCAATGTCGACAACAATGTCCTTCCTCCAACAGGATTTAGATATGACAAAACAAACGAAGCGAAGGCCCAAAAAAAACTAGCTTCAGAGTCTTAACGGCAAGTCATATAAAGCCTGAAAGACAACCGGAGATCATCTCACACCAGTGCGGAGTGGTCAACACCTCGACGTTCGTCTTGATACAACAGACGAGATGTCACCTCAGCGTTTTTCCTCCAACAGGATTCAGACGCGACAATCAAACAGTGGAGCCATGTCATAGTCCCTAGTTCCAAACCTTGACGGTTCATAAACAACCTAGAGACAACCGCGACATTCGTCTCGATATAGAGGACGCAATGCCAGCAAACGAAGCGAAGGCCAAATTCCTAGCTTCAAGGTCTTAACGACAAATCATATAAAGCCTGAAAGACAACCGGAGATCATCTCACACCAGTGCGGAATGGTCACCACCTCGGCGTTCGTCTCGACACAGCAGACGCAACATCATCAAACAGCGGAGCCACGGCAAAGTCCCTAGTTCCAAACCTCGACGGTTCACCAACAACCTAGAGACAACCGCGACATTCATCTCGATATAGAGGACGCAATGTCAGCAAACGAAGCAAAGGCCAAATTCCTAGCTTCAGGGTCTTGACGGCAAGTCATATAAATCCTGAAAGACTATCGGAGATCATCCCACACCAGCGCGGAGTGGTTATGACTCATCGGGGCTCTCTAAAATGAGGCTAACCTCAAGTAAAAAGTGACATAGAATATCCTTACACTTGCTCTTTCGACAGTAATACTACCTGGAAGATTACTTGAAGACGTCTTGTCCAGCCCCGAAGGGATCAGAGACACGACAATCGCAAGGCTACTCGAACAACTAGATTGTATATCGAGGAATACATCAGCCGACGCGACGGTACGACGGACAAAACCCTAAGTACCACAGACCCTAACGGACCTTTGTCGTAAAGAACAGAGGTTAACTGTGACGTTGGGATATTCTTGCGAGAAATGCTCGATTCGTCTCGACTCGTGAGGAAATTAGTGTCTTTGCGAGAACTACTCGATATGTTTCGACTCGTGAGGAAAAGCCTTAGGCGACAGGGATTAAAAAAAACTGTTTCCTAAGCACTGGGACCCTGCAAGTCAGTCCAAAATGGACTCTTGCACACTATTCACGGGTCACACTCTACAAACTCGAATCTCGACAAGGAGGGAAACAACCGCTTAAGGGTCCTCTCGACTCGTAAGAGGGAAAAATTCTCTTATAAGATCCTTACAACTTATAAGAGAAAACGCACTTAGGAATCCTCACGATTCCTAAAGAGAAAATACACCTACGAGATCCTCTCGATCCGTAGGGAGAAAATTCTCTATGGGACCCTCACGGCTCATAGAGTTGAAAAGTCTTAGGTAGCAGATCTGAACCTGCGGCTTAAGCCATCACTACCTCTTGAAGAAGCCAATACAGGATGCTCACTTTATCATCCGTCAACCATGTTTACTAAGGCAGCATACTGATAATAAAAGAAAGAAGAAAGCGACAGAAAGAACATCTGATTCGCATTTGATCAAGCGCTCGAGACACATCCATTCATGCATGTGCAAAAGACTCAGAACGAGAAATAAGACAAGCTGAAATAAAAAAATTTCCATTCATATTGCAAAGGGTTCTTACAATCATGAAGAAATAAACAAAGATATTATTCAAATGATTACAACGGCAAAACCTCAGATCTTGGACAGGGATTTAGGAACTCGAAAGTGACCTTGTCCAAGACTTTCCAAGCTTGGCGAACCATCCTGGTGTGCTTCCTTTCGCGAGCACGGGTGTCGGGATCCCTACTGATATCCTCCACCCTCCGATAGGCAGCAAGAATGGCGGACTGTTGAAAAGCCTGGTGCAAGAGATCGACAAGATTGTCTCGCCGTATCTTCGAGATTAAGTTCATCAGGTACACTGAGTGCACCTTGTCCTCGGCGGCGTCCAATGCCCTAAGCGGCACGCCGGTAAAAAATAGGGGAAGCGCTTCCCAAATTGCTCCCACAATAAGCTTCAGGAGAGGGGAGCGCCGAGGAAGCAGTTGACCGTTGTATGCGTCGAAACGGCTCATGATTTCGACACACTCGGCATTGGTAAATTCTCGGTTCTGAGAACGGCCGAGTCGGCGGATGTCTCCGTAAGAAATAATCTCGTCGAGATTGTACATGTGGGCGTCCATTGATCCTGTAAAAGAGAATCAACAAAATTATCAGAAAGACTGATTAAGCAATTTCTTATTCAAGACATGCTCAGGAAGTTAAACTCCTCAAGAGCAATGCTCTACAGACAGGAGTGACACCTGTCAAAGTCAATTATGAAGGGAAGTTAAAGAAAGCCCCCGAGAACACTGATAACTCTGCTCTAAAAAGATGATATAATTCATCAAAAATAAAATTCCATTTTTTAATCTTCAATATCCATGAAAAAAGGAGCAAAGCTCCATTAATGAATTAAGAAATCGCAAGAAAAATCCTTTTAAGAGAGCATAGTTCTGTTAAACCCTAATAGGGTCCTCCTTAGTTCTCTTTAGATCCCTTTAGACCTATAGAGCAAAGCTCTGCTAAGTAAAACCCTAAATGGGTTTGGGTTTTCTTTAGATCAGGGATCTATTGAGAGCAAGGCTCTTAAAAATTAATTTAATCTAATTTAATTTTTACCTAAAGATTCTCGATAGTCTAAACTCTTAAAAGTGCTTAAACAAAAGAGCAGGGCTCTGAATAAAAATTCTGATGAAGAGATGGTCCTATTTATAGGCACTGAGTGCCATTTCAACTTCCAAAAGTTGCCGCAATGGTTGGAATTCTGCCACCGCTGCGCTCACGTTTGGAGCCACCAAAGCAAAACGGTGGGGGGGGCTTTTGTTTACCCCAATCAGAGTAAAGCTCTGTTCAAATTCTAAGGCGGGAGATGAAGCAACGCTTCTGTTTCCCCCAATCAGAGCAAAGCTCTGCTTTGAAATTAAAGTTAAAATTAGTTAAAATTAAAGAAGCAACGTTTCAGCTGACTTGCGCTCTGCGCTGCGCGACACGTGTCAGCGCAGTTGCGCTGCGCGACACGTGTCAGCTCAGTTGCGTTGCGCTCTGCGCTACGTGACACGTGTCAAGCGCAGGTGCGCTTGCGCCAAACAGAAAAATTCTGAAAGATCTTTCTGATCTTGTTAAAACAAGAAGATTGTCTTCTGTAAACCAGAAGCTCTTGGATCAAAGATCCAATGGTGGGGAAAAATCCCCAAATCACTCAGAAAAAGATCTCTCTAACCAATTTAACAAACTAATTGGCACTATAAAAGGGCCCCTAGACCCCAAGTCTAAAAGGGATCAACATAGAGAGAAAAACAGAGAATTCCTCTAAAGAATTCTGAGAAGAGCTCAAAGAAAGAAAAGGTAAAAACCTTTGAATAAAAGAAGAATTTCTTCTAAAAAGATCTTTGATCTAAGAACAAGATCAAAGATCTTCAATAAAAAATATAATAATAACAAAGGCATTGCCTTTTTATGAACCATTGGTTATGGAATCTTAAAGATTCTTTTCTTGAATCCAAAATTGGATCAAGATAATTAAAACAGTGCCTTGCACTTGCAAATATGCACTGTTGTGCTCTCTGAATTGGCGCAAGCCACCAGAGAGCGCCACGTGTCAGCACCATAACAACTTGCGCTATGTGCTTTTAAGATAGAGCATTGCTCTCTGAAATTGGCGCAACTCACCAAAGCGCGCCACGTGTCAGCAGCGCAACAGCGCAGCGCACTGTGCTTGCGCTCACCCGAGCGTGACACGTGTCACCTCCACATGCGCTTGCGCTCAATAATTGGCGCAAAGCGCCTGACAGGCCACATGGCCACTGTCAGTTTGATTAATGCACTGCATTATTTACAGAAGGGCCAAGCCCAATTAAAAAAGGCCTAACAGGCCTAATAAAATGCAATGCATTATTTTAAAAAAGGGCAGAGCCCAAACAAAAACAGATGCTGTACATCATTTAAAAGGGACAGAGCCCAAATCAAAAAGGCCTAGCAGGCCAAAAGAAAATGCAGTGCATTATTAAACAGGGGCAAAACCCTAGCACAGGCCTAATAGGCCAAAGATAAAAACGTTGAATATTCTCAACTGGACTTAACCCAATCATGGACGTAAGTCCTCAAATTAAATTGACTGAGCAGGATTGCTCTCTTAAATCAATTTACATCCGGTTCAAGGGTACATCTCTGAACTCCTCTGACACCTGTCGTTGTAATCCTTCAACAACGTCAGAGAGGTGACGGGTCCCGACAACCACACATCCATATGGACTTATTCGTCCTTAAACTAATGGACTAATGCGTCCTCAAACACACCCATACGGACTGTAGGCTCTGAACTCCTCTGATACCTGTCGTTGTAATCCTTCAACGTCGTCATTGAGGTGACGGGTCCCAATGGCCATATATTAAATGGACCACTACGTCCCTAAACTGGAATAATAGAGCCCCCTAAATGCTCTTCCCGTTAAGTTGATCTTAGTCTCAAATCAGACTAACGTATCCTTAACGAACGTTTAAGTTGATCTTAGCCTTAAACATGGCTAACGTATCCTTAAACTAAAACTCCAAACCCAAATCTAAGTAAATACGGATTTGGACTAATCCACGTCCTACGGGCGACGACATAAATTAGTCTCCGTATACAATCCACGGGAAACCACAAACAAAACAAACACCCACGACATGAAGTGAAATTCGGGAGAACGAGAAAGTTGTTACCGTGATGTGTTAACGTAATTAACTGTAGGGGCTTGCGCCTGCAGAGAAGAGCGTCCCCACAATCAAAACCCCCTCAAGCAAGGGGGAATTTGATGAAGTCTGCTACATCGGCCGCATCCGTCTAAACCTCCAATACACGGTGCCATAAATCAACTTGGCATCTTCGGAGAGGTGGACGGATAAAACCAAATAGCATCTGCCCCGAATCTCAGGCAAGACGAACCTGCGCGGTCACGTCTCCGTGATTCGGAGCGGAACAGGGATGAAGTGAGCCGACTTTGTGAGCGATCCACAATGAACCATACCGCATCGTTACCCTTTGTGCTGTGAGGTAGTGCAGTCACAAAATCCATTGTGACGTGTTACTACTTCCATTCTGGGATAGGTAACGATTGAAGTAATCCAGCTGCCCTGTGATTTTCAGCCTTTACTAGCTGACACACCAAGCATTTAGCAACGCTTCTGGCTACTTCACGCTTCATTCCATGCCACCAATAATTCTGACGTATATTTTTGTACATCTTTGTACCTCCAGGGTGTACTGAGTAGGGAGAGCTGTGAGCGACTTTCATTAACTCTTCCCGAACAGAACCTTACATAATCTGCTGCCGTATCTTAAAGATCCATCTTCATGGATGATGAAGTCTGTTCTGAGTCCATTCTCTACTTGTTCTCTGATCTTTTGCAACTTAGCATCACTTGCTTGAGCTGCTTTGATCTGATTGACAATGGTAGATTGAACTTGTAAATTCATCAAACTTGAAGCGTTACCTGGCATGATCACTTCAATCTCCATATTATGCAAGTCTTGTTGAAACTTCTACTGAGAAGTGAGATTCATTGCTAATGGTTGGCGACTAAGGGTATCAGGTACCACATTCACCTTCCCTGGGTGATATTATAGGTTGATGTCAAAGTCCGCCATGAGTTCTAACCATCGTCTCTACTGCATATTAAGCTCCTTCTAAGTAAACAAATATTTTAGACTCTTATGATCTGTGCATATGTTCACTCGTTCACCAAGAAGATAATGGCACCAAATCTTAAGAGCAAAGATTATGGCTGCCAATTCCAAATCATATGTCGGATAATTGCGCTTATGAATCTTCAGCTGTCTTGAAGCATAAGCCACAACCTTACCGTGCTGATGTAGAACACATCCTAATCCCTTACCAGATGCATCACAATGCACTTCTAAACCTCCAGATTGGTCCGGTATAACGAGAATAGGCACTGATGTCAACCTTGACTTGAGTTCTACGAAAGCTTGTTCGCATGCTTCTGACCACACGAATTCTTCATCTTTACATGTGAGCTTGGTCAGGGATGTTGCTATCTTAGAAAATCCTTCACTGAACCTTCGGTAATATCCAGCTAGACCCAAGAAATTTCGAATTTCCTTCACTGACTTTGGTGTCGGCCATTCGCTTACTGCTGAAACTTTCGCTAGATCCACCGAGATTCCTTTGCCTGATACAATATGTCCGAGAAAACCAACTTGATCTATCCAAAACTCGCACTTGCTGTACTTGGCATATAATTGATATTGTCGTAAAGTTTCCAAGACAATTCGTAGGTGCTCGGCATGCTCTTTCCGACACTTAGAATACACCAGGATGTCGTCGATGAAGATGACAACAAACCTTTCTAAGTACTCCCGAAAAACTTGATTCATCGGGTTCATGAATATTGCTAGTGCATTGGTCACTCCAAATGGCATCACAAGAAATTCGTAATGACCATAGCGAGTTCTGAATGATGTTTTATGAATATTAGCTTCCTTGACCTTCACCTGAACGAAGATCTAATTTGGAGAAAACACAAGAATCACTTAGCTGATCGAATAAATCGTCAATACACGGTAGCGGGTACTTGTTCTCTATCATTACTTCGTTCAAGGCTCTATAATCGATGCACATTCTGTATGAACCTTCCTTCTTCTTCACAAGCTGTACTGGTGATCCCCAACTTGAAGTGTTGGGACGAATCCATCCTTTCGCCAATAATTCGTCCAACTGAGTTCGGACTTCTTTCAAACCTTTCGGACTTAATCGATAAGGTGCTTTGATCACCGGTTATGCTCCTGGTACTAAAACAATGCTGAATTCAAGAGCTCGATCGGGAGGCAAACCTGATATATCGTCAGGAAACACATCGTCGAACTCTCGAACTATTTCTGGCTTTGATCCCTCCTCCACTTGAATTGCTGCTATCACTGCCTTCTTTGGTTTCGCCTTGTAAGTACTTGGCTCCAGGGTACGGTCTCCACTTTTGAAATAGAAGACCGGATGCTCTGGAATCTCGAATACTACCTTCCTTTGACGACAGTCAATGGTAGCATAAAATGTTCCGAGCCAATCCATACCTAGAACCACATCGAAGTTCGGTATGTCCAGCACTTTGAAGTCTGCATAGAATTCTCTGCTGCAAACGACTACTGAACACAAGCTGTATCCTATTGTTTCCTTTAGAACGCCATTTCCTGAACTGACCTTCCAACTGCATACGAGCGGTGTGACTGGAATCGCATGTGTTCGGACGAACCGTTGCGACATAAAGCAATGAGATGCACCAGTATCGAATAGTGCTAGTGCAGGAAGTGAGGCTACTATGATTGTACCTAAGGTATGTGGGATATGTTTTAGGTATAGGGAAAAGTATGTAGGTAGGTGGTTACCAGTGATGACTTGGCCAGTAGCCTCAGCTTCTTCAACGGTCATCGTGAAAGCCTGTCGCCGTGGTACATTCCTCCTGGCTGGAGGAGCATTCCTCTGAATGTTCCGTTGAGCTTGATGGAACTAACGAGGAGGAGGTGTAGTCGGTGGTCCTCTAGGTGGTGGAGCTGGGAGAGCAAGTCTTGGAGCAGGTGCCTGAAGGGCTGGTCTCTGCTAGTAAGCGATTGCTGGCCTGGGTGCAACAATTGGGTTGTGTCTTCGGGGAGAAGACCCAATATCATGAGTAGCTGAGCCATAGATTAAGCAAAGACGGTTGACTCGCCTGCAGTCTTTCGCCAAGTTTCCATCTCTCTTGCAGTAGGTACAAAAGGGCAGGACGGGCCGGTTGATTGGTACTCCCGGTCTCCTTGGCCAAATGGTGTCCTTGATGAGGCTCCTCCTGCCATCTGGTTGGCAGGGCGCTTAACTCCAGTAGCTTGAGATCTGGCCCTCATCTTTACCACTGCCTCATAACGGCGGGCAGCTTTCAGAGCCGATTCATGAGTCGGAAAATCTCCTGTGGCTAATGCAGCCTGGATCTCCGAATCTAACCCTTGTTGAAATCGACGGGCTCTGATCTCATCCGTCGGTATCAGATGTGCCGCAAATCTATTAAAATATTGTGTTAGCTGTGTAGTATGTGATTTATTGAAAAATCGAATTATTGAAATATATCTTACCGGCTGAGCATGGTGAACTCAGCATCGTATTCATCCACTGATTTAGTCCACATCGAACCCTGTTGTAAGTAAATGAATAGTTGTTCCATGTCGAACCTGGCAGTCTCTGGGAAGTACGTTGCGTCGAACATGTCGCGGAAAGTCTTCCATTCGATGGGTTGATCAAGACGGCTTTCTTCCGCCTTCCACCAGACCCGTGCTTTGTCCGTGAGTTGCAACTTTGCAACACGAACCCAAGCTATCTCTGGCACTTGTGCCGCTGCCAGATCATCTTCGATGCTTTGAGCCCATTCCTCCGCTTCCAGAGGGCTCTCTTTTCCTGAGAATTGTTTGGGGTGCAAAGCCCTGAATTGTTTCACCCCTGGTGCTTCTACCTCTGGTCGGTTCATCAAGATAGCAGTATGCTGCTGCTGCTGTCCTTCCAGGAGGTTGCGGATCGCTTCAAGCAGAACCGTCTGTTCGTTGATCGGAGCAGCGATGGCAGTTGTGAGTGGTGGTGGTGGGGGAGTTTGTTGAAATTCGTGCTGGTGTTGTTTGGGAAATCCATAATCTTGAAAGAAAATTTTGGGTTAGGACAGATTCAAAGTATATGAAATGATAAGATTCAAGAAATGTGAATTGTAAAGAATGTTTTCAGTTGCTGGTTCTTGTGTTATATTGCTTAGGTTGTCCATACAGTGCTGAACTGCATGGTAGGGTTCTATACAGCTCTGACCTACATGGGCCACTAACAAAACCTGTCATGCCCCGCTTCCCAGTATACGGGCAGAGGACGCGACGAGGCCTCTACGTATTTACTGTGAAGTAAACATGCTGAACATATCTAAGAAATATAAATAAAATGCATAAGAGACAAAGACAAAAGATATAATTGAACAACAACTTTATTTATTAACATTCTTTTTACAATACATCTGAAAAGGAAATACATGGAATGAAAAGCAAAGCCTAAACAGTGGCATAACAGAAATGGAAAATACTGAAATAAAATGTACAAGTAACTAGAGCTCTAGGTCGAAAGCTAGCTGGTCCAAATCCTCGCTGGTGGGCTCGATCTCTAGTGAGTCCGAAACACCTTACGACATTCCAAAGAAAATGAAAGAGAATGTCGTCAGCGAACAAATCGCTCGGTAAGTGTTAGTTATATGTATGCCCTAGAGGCCATTACTGTACATAGGATGTATATTGTAGTGGATGCTGGGACATATATAGGGATGACTTTCTTACTCGACATGATAGTATGCTATCTGGTTACCCTTTACCTTAACGTGTATGCTGATTGTCTCTCTGTTACATGTTGGTAAAGCCCTTAGGATCTGTACTTGACTACCTGGACTATGATGCGGATCATACTAGTGGGGACATGGTAGTCCATAAGTACATCCTTCAAAGTCTCTAGTCGTGGGTGTATCGAGACGGGGCATCGATATACCAGAGTAGACTAGCGTGTACCTTCTCGGCCCATACAGATGGGCGATGGATGATCCCATATCCAATGGTGTTTGACATCAGAGGAGATATACGGGTGCTCAGTGAAGACTGGGTACACTGGACGGACTCGCCGAGAACTCCCAGATGGTATTATACCTCACGTCAGATGGCAGTTCTCTGGTGACACTGGTACAGAGTAGTCTGTTGACCCGAGATTGTCATAGAGTCTCGTGTGGTTCCCACTGTGCTTTGATTTCCATCTTACCACGTCCAAGAGGGCGTGCAAAACGGTGGTTTTTGGGTACAGTCCCGAGTCACATGGAGGCAATGAGCGATAGGAGGGGATTCGTCTCTCCCGGTATAGGGAGTTGATGTTGCGCTGTGTTCGATTGGCTATAACAGGAAATCCCTGGCCAGGGTTGCTGAGATTTACTGGTAAGTGTTACCAGTAGTTTCTCGAATTGTTATAGACCTCATATCGACACGACTTATCGAGCTATTGGGGTCTGACGTTTACCACCCCTAGGCGAGATATGCGACATATCAGACGGACAGACCGGACTGTACGGTAGTGTTACTGGTTGGATTCACTGGAGTGTGAGCGGGCTTGCTCGTCGATCTTCAGATCGCTCAATACCCGGGTGGCCGTTACGTTTAGCAGACCGCTTGCGGCTTGTGGGTGTTTGATATGATCATCATCTGCTGCCGGCGTATTGACGAGTCTTTAGAGTCCTACACAGAGGTTTCCTGGCTCAAGCGAAACGAAATAGGAGCGCATATGAGATATGTGCGGGACCGAGAATAATGCGTGTATGTGATACCGTATTTCATTCTCGCGATGAATGTGTCGTATGGTTATATGCGATATAACCTAGTTATCGAATCGAGGGATGATTCGATAAGCCGATACATTGGATACTAGTCGGTTATATGCGATATGACCGGATCATTGAATCAAGTGTTGATTTAATGATTTAATGCATAATTATATATTTGATATATTACTTTGCATTAACTAGTATTGGTTCACTTAAGATGGATTTTCTCACTCGATGTGCAAGTTGTATATGTGATATACTTTTGTGCATATACATTGTATCATGTTTGATGATATATGTTGACTTGTGCTTGTGTAAAGATTAAACCATGGTTATATGAATGGTTAGGGTTTTATTTACTTATTCATTTATTTATATTCATTATTCATTTAAGGAAAAGAAAAGAAAAATGGTGGCATTCTTTTGTTCATTCATGAAACTTCATGAATACTTTGACTTAGTCACCATTTTTGTCTTCATTCCTAACCTAACCATTCACTTAACTTGGGTTTAGTCTCTACACATAACCATGGTCATGTTATGATAAAGATTGGATTATTCTTTTCTTTTTAATTAACTAATCATAACAATTAGCTTCTTCTTCTTCTTCATCTTCTTCAAAGAAGAAAAGCTTTCTTCATCAATGGTGGATTGATGAAACAAGTGAGAAATCCAATTCTAAAGTCTACCCACTTCCTATTTCTTCATCCTCTACCTCTTGCCAAGTAGTAGAGTGTGTTTCCTTCACAAGTTTTCAAGACTTGGTGAAGGTGGAGCTTGATTTAGCGATGCCTCGACGTAGATCATCTTCGGCATGGACATCGATGACCTAGCTCGCTTATTCTCCGATGAAGTCGACGCTAGAGCCCGGATTCTTTTTGGACAGCGGAGAGGACCTCATCTCGGAGCCGTGGAGGTGGAGGACCGGATCTACAAAGGTTGTATTTCCGTTTTCCCATTAGTTAAGTGTTAACTAGTTTTGTTTTCGCCTAGTTTTCTAGCAAACGATCCGTAGTCGGGTCTCTCGGCACCCGTAAATTTTTATATTGGCATGTTCGATGCCTTGCGAGACCTCCATAGGGTGCCTAGGATCCCTACAGTGGTATCAGAGCCTAGCTAGAGCCTTAGGCGAAGTCCCGACGGAATTTGAAATCCGAACGAACCCGAAACCCATATTCAAAAATGCTCTCTGTCCAGATTTTAAAATTGTGGATTTTTCAAGATTAAAAATATCCAGAAAATCAAGCTGGGTTTTTTATGAAATACTGTGAAAAACGGAGACTTAACTCCGTCATAACGCCGCGGAACCGAGGCCTAAGCCCACGTGGAGCGGCGGTTCCGCGGCCGTTTTGTTGACTCGTTGACTCCTGTTTGCACAGTAATTCCTATTTTAATATGCTGAGTTTTCTGGGAATTTTTAATTTGCAGTAAACAGTTGAGCATTTTTGGGTTGTTTTGGGGATTCGGTGTTTCGATCGGGGTATCAAATTTTGTCTGTGTGGCTTTCCGGATAATTTTTAGAATATGTTAAAAAGTTCGACCGGATATAAATACCCAATTTTTCCCCTGTCGGGAAATTTCCAAGTGTTGGATTTTTCCGTAGTTTAACGACGTTCTAAGTAGTGCAAGTAACGCGATGGTCCCTCTAGAAGACAACAAACCTTAACTCGATTATGTGACCGTCTTGAACTGCCCTTTGAACCTTCGGGTTTGGGGCAGTACGGCGTGCCACATGTGAGGCGTTGGCTTGACCCTTCTACAGCTGGACCGTTGGTACTGAGGCACGAACGGAATGTTGTTAGACTTATTTCATGTGTTGAGCTGTATCGGGAAAACTTGGGTGTTCGATTGTTCGATCGGAAAGTTTAACATTTTCTATTTATCTGGAATGTGATACAATAATTGAAATTCACAAACAGTTATGTGATAACTGAATGAATGTTATAAACATAGCACTTTAGTCTCACTTGATCGGTTGCCACGGAATTTTGATGTGATCAAAAGTCCGTTGCAATCACGTAGCGTACGCGGATACTCGCCGGGTAAACTTAATAGACAGCCTCACTCCATAGCCCCGACCAAGTGACTGTAGGAGAACCCCGTCGCCGAAAGCATCCTTTCGGGTGCTCGCGGTAGCGGTGTTCCGCCTTGGTGCACTTCGTCGACGGTATCAGGGGTGCAGCCGTCTACTGAAGTTTGCGACGAGCATTCGATCAGAATATCGGGAATCTTGTTGAATTACCCAACTTGATATTGAAAAGTGTTTTCGATAATGAGACTAAAATGTGGGGTTTATAATTGTTAGGCATGCGATGTCTAAGTAATTCATTTGGTCAGGCATGCGATGTCTGAGGTGGTTGCGGATTCCAACTGTTGTAGTTTTACACTTTCTTTTCTGTGACCGTAAGTGTAATATGTGATATCGCCGGTTTCGTTGCTATATGTCAACGACAATTGGGATGCGCATGTTTACTTACGTTGATGACATGTGATGTTATGTGTTGCTGGATATGTTATATTGGATCGTCGTGTTTGAATAGCCGGGGGTTTTTATGTGAGATGAGTGTTTTTCATTTTCATTCATGTAAAAACTTGTATATAATATTCTTTTATTGGGGCACTTCCAGGTAGCGGAAGTAGTCACCGTTTGTATATTATTTACTTTTCCGCACTAGGATAGACCCAAGGAGGGGAGCACAAGTAACCGGGTTTTGGAGTCCAGTGGGAGACCAACTCGAGGAGTCGAGTCCGGGTCTCCTAACTCTAGAATTGGTAGGGTTGCTTGCCGCTCTCGTAGGGGTCTAGGGGTGTGGGTTTGGCTATTCATCACGACTGTGGAATCCGTGTTTTATACTGGCTCGTATTGAAAACACGGACGTCCTAGTATATCCAATATTTCATATGTTTCTTCTGCTGCGATATCTGTGATGTGATCATGTGATGTTCTGTGATAGATACAGTATATAGTATATATGATATATTATATAGGCGTTACTTATGTTTTACACCCGCGCTAGCCCTGCCCCGCTCTGCCGTTAGTTACCTAACCTAACGGTGCACGAGGGGACATCGAGGCGAATGCGGATGGCATAAGTGTACGTCGTATTTATCTGTGATGTTTAGGTACTTAAATGATGGGACTTCATTAATGTGATTAATGAAATAAAAGAAACCTAAGATGTTGTAGAATCGAATTTCAAAATAAAACAGGTAGCTACAGTTCTTGCTTTGCACATCGGTATATGAGATATATCCTGCACCTTATTCGATGAGGAAAGGACCGAGATCCCTTCACCGGGAGTGACTCCTTTAGCAATAACTGGCAGATGCTACACACTTGGTTTGGTTTTTGATTGCTTTTAAGAGTTTTTGCTTTGCATAGTGATATATATGATATATCCCGCACCTCATTCGACGAGGAAAGGACCGACGATCCCTTCACCGGGAGTGACTCCTTTAGCAAAACTAGAAAAGCCTAAAAAACACTCCATTTCAAAATTCATTTGATTCTACAACGATATCAAGTTCATTACGCAATAGGTTTTCAGAAAAACCTGTCGTAGCCCTCCATCATTTCAGATAAGTAGTAGTTAGTATTCGTGCTACGTTTGTTGGCCTGCGTCAAGGCGTAGTGTGCGGTAGCTAACTGGTGCTTATCTGTAT
Source organism: Agapanthus africanus (assembly GCA_030015575.1). Taxonomy (NCBI): domain Eukaryota; kingdom Viridiplantae; phylum Streptophyta; class Magnoliopsida; order Asparagales; family Amaryllidaceae; genus Agapanthus; species Agapanthus africanus. The sequence continues at coordinate 800,391,105 of CM057340.1, forward strand.
AAGCATATGATGTGATTGGATTAGGGTAGTAGTGCGACTTTGTTGGCCTGCGTCAAGGGTCGTGCGGGTGGGTTTAATTCAATCAGGAAATGACGGGTTGAACTTGACTAGCGGACTATGGTTTGTTGGCCTGCGTCAAGGTCATAGGACGCTAGGGGCAAAATATTATCGGGAATTTCAAGTGTTGAAATTTGCAATGAGATTGCATACCTTCTATGAGATAGTTGGATCCCGATACCCGCTGCGAGTAAGAGTTACTCCTGGGAGAGTTTTATACATTACAATTAGCCGATCAAGTAAGTGTCTAGAAAGGTGTTAACGAGGTTACGCCTCTGGGAAAACGAGGTTTACATTAATTAGGTTCGTGCGAAAGCACGGGGGACCTCCCTCAAAGTACCGACACTGGCCTGGCTGAAAGATTGGCGAACTTATAGTGTGTAATTAATCCCGGCTAGTCTTTCCTTTTAGGGTTTGAAGGAAGATTTGATAAAAAGCAGTGGGAGCCATCCTGATTAGATAAAATAATAACCAATCTATTCTTGACAGAGCGCACGCTGAGTGTTTTCTTCTCTCTCTCTCCAGGTAGCGACCATATCACGCCTTAATCAAGATAATAATACGGATATTTGACCGAACCCGCTTGTTATACTGAGCTGGGGAACGTTGGTCCCGCTCCAACTTATAATTGTTATAAGACAGAGCAGGAAATTGGGGAATACCAGATTTCCCGTGCCACCCAAACGAAGAGAGTGCATGCTGATGCATCATCTTCGGGTGTGTTCGTTACAAAGAACTGTTTCTCTGTATCCTCTGCATCCTGGGTATATGATACCGGATCAGGATCCCAGATATGTAATCTGTTACATAGGGCTACAGATAGGTAGAGAACTGAGAACGGGTGATAAGTTTCATGAGGCAGAAAACAGGGCAAATGTTGCAGCCAAGTCTGTTGGTCACTGTCACCCTGTATTACCAATACATTGATTCTGAACGAATGTTATTAGATACCGAACCTGATATACAAAATCATATCAGTCTCTTTATTAGTAAAGAAATGATAAAATTTTGTATTGTTGGATAATGTTTTGAACATTTCCTATATCAAAAGTTGATCGGTTTAGGCACGTTATCTAAAAGCATTGATGTTCTAAATCAAACTACAGTTCTTAGTATACGGATCACACACAAAAGGAAGAGTTCAGAAATGAACGAATTCTTCTTGTGGCATTGTAGACTAGGTCAGATCAATGTGACCCGACTAGCTAGAGTTACATATAGATGCATATTTAAATCAGTTTGAATTTACATCTTGTGAAACTCGCTAGTCATGTCACAAAGATAAGATGACCATAGCTCCGTTTACTGGAAACAGTGAAAGAGTTAATGAACTCTTGGGACTGATACATGATGATATATGTAAGGTCTCCTGTCTACACATGCCAAGACCGGTTCTTTGTACTTCATTACATTCTCTGATAATCTCTCAAGATTCAGACATATGTTCCTGTTGAAACACAAGTCCGAACCTTTTGAGATATTCACAGAATATGATTTAGAAGTAGAGAACCAAAATACGGGTATAAGTATTATGTCCTTTGATGTGATCGAGGAGGAGAATACTTAAGCACGGAAATCCTGGATTATTCTAAAGGAGAATGAGATTCTCTCTCAGCATTACTCCTCCGTATACACCATAGCACGATGGTATATCGGGGCGGAGCAATCACACCCTATATGATAAGGTGTGCTCTATGATGAGTACTACTGAGTTACCTATTTCCTTTTGGGAGTTATGCACTTGAGAAGCTGCATACCTATTGAATAGGGTTCAAATTTGTTGCCTACCACTTCATATGTGATATGGAAAGGGAAGAGCCCATCTCTTAAGTTGCTTAAGATTTGGGGTTGTCCGGCCTATGTCTAAAAGCAAAATCCGGACAAGCTCGAGGCAAGATCTGTTATGTACAACTGGAAAGGTTCCAGCTATACAAACAACAGCAGATGATTTGGTAGAACCAAAGGATTCAGTAGATTCCAACGAACCTCAGCCTCTCCGTCGATCTAGTAGGGTTCCTCACCCACCTGAGAGATACTTCTGTTTCTCTATGACAGTGGGAGCGAGGATTGCATCATGAGATGATGACCCAACTAGTTTCGAGCTGGCCATCAGGAGTAAGACTCTGTAAGAATGGCTGGATGTTTAGCGATCTGAGATGGAATCCTTATACACCAACAAAGTATGGACTTTGGTTGCTATATCTGAAGGGTTAAATCCCCATCAGGAGCAAGTATATCTTGAGAAGATTACTTGGTGTACATGGAAAAGTTGAGACTTTCAAAGCTAGACTTGTTAAAAGTTTGCATCATTGACCAGGTACGGATAATGATGAAACCTTTTCAAGTGGCTATGCTTAAGTCCATCCAGATCCTACTTGTCACGGCTACATACCATAACTACGATATCTGGTGGTTGGGTGTCATGACTGCTTTTCTAAATGATATTTTGGAAGAGAGCGTCTATAAGTACACAGCCAGAGGGCTTCGTAGACAGTGGGAGCAGCGGAAACGTGTGCAAGATGCTTTATAGGATAAAGCAGGCATCGCGGAGTTGGAACGTCTGTTTTGATGGATTAGTCAAAGAGTTTGACATCATCAAAATGGTAGATGAACCTTGTATAAACAAAAAGGTAGTAGGGAGTATGGTGGTGATCCTCGTAGAGTACGTGGATGACATACTCTTGATAAGAAAGGAGTTTCTTATGCTACGCTCGATCAATCTCCGTTTATCACATGGATTCTCCACATAAGGATCAAAGTGATACCTACTAAATCCTGGATTTTGAATCTATGAGATAGATCTAAATGGATGTTAGGAATCTCACTAGTTGTAGTGAGATGGTATCAATCGATCCTGGGGAGAATCACTGGAAAGGTTCCAGGGTGATAAAGACGACTGAATGTCAGTCCCAGGCATTGTCTTTACCCTCAGTGAAGGGACGGCATGTTGGAAGAGTTCCAAGTTGGATACCGTGACATACTAGACGATAAAGGCTGGATACATCGCTACTTAAGATGCTACCAAAGAGGCTGTTTGGGTGTATATTGGTTCATGAGATGAACTTTGTTCCTTCCATTGTGTGACAATGGAGTTGTGGCTTATGCCAAGGAACGCCGGTCCCATCAAAGATCCAGACATATTCTATGGCAGTATCACTTGATCATGGAGATGGTTGATCTCCAGGGAGATCGAGGTTAGGAGAGTAGACTCAGAGGACAACACAGCGGATCCACTCACAAAGGCCTGTTCCCAGAGAGAGACTTTTATGGGATGGTTGAGTATGAGATACTACAACCACTGCTAAAGATGGCCCTAGTGCAAGTGGGAGATTGTTAGTTATATGTATGCCCTAGAGGCCATTACTGTACATAGGATGTATATTGTAGTGGATGCTGGGACATATATAGGGATGACTTTCTTGCTCGACATGATAGTATGCTATCTGGTTACCTTTTACCTTAACGTGTATGCTGATTGTCTCTCTGTTACATGTTGGTAAAGCCCTTAGGATCTGTACTTGACTACCTGGACTATGACGCGGATCATACTAGTGGGGACATGGTAGTCCATAAGTACATCCTTCAAAGTCCTTAGTCGTGGGTGTATCGAGACGGGGCATCGATATACCAGAGTAGACTAGCGTGTACCTTCTCGACCCATACAGATGGGCGATGGATGATCCCATATCCATTGGTGTTTGACATCAGAGGAGATATACGGGTGCTCAGTGAAGACTGGGTACACTGGACGGACTCGCCGAGAACTCCCAGATGGTATTATACCTCACGTCATATGGCAGTTCTCTGGTGACACTGGTACAGAGTAGTCTGTTGACCCGAGATCGTCATAGAGTCTCGTGTGGTTCCCACTGTCCTTTGATTTCCATCTTACCACGTCCAAGAGGGCATGCAAAACGGTGGTTTTTTGGTACAGTCCCGAGTCACATGGAGGCAATGAGCGATAGGAGGGGATTCGTCTCTCCCGGTATAGGGAGTTGATGTTGCGCTGTGTTCGATTGGCTATAACAGGAAATCCCTGGCCAGGGTTGCTGAGATTTACTGGTAAGTGTTACCAGTAGTTTCTCGAATTGTTATAGACCTCATATCGACACGACTTATCGAGCTATTGGGGTCTGACGTTTACCACCCCTAGGCGAGATATGCGACATATCAGACGGACAGACCGGACTGTACGGTAGTGTTACTGGTTGGATTCACTGGAGTGTGAGCGGGCTTGCTCGTCGATCTTCAGATCGCTCAATACCCGGGTGGCCGCTACGTTTAGCAGACCGCTTGCGGCTTGTGGGTGTTTGATATGATCATCATCTGCTGCCGGCGTATTGACGAGTCTTTAGAGTCCTACACAGAGGTTTCCTGGCTCAAGCGAAACGAAATAGGAGCGCATATGAGATATGTGCGGGACCGAGAATAATGCGTGTATGTGATACCGTATTTCATTCTCGCGATGAATGTGTCGTATGGTTATATGCGATATAACCTAGTAATCGAATCGAGGGATGATTCGATAAGCCGATATATTGGATACTAGTCGGTTATATGCGATATGACCGGATCATTGAATCAAGTGTTGATTTAATGATTTAATGCATAATTATATATTTGATATATTACTTTGCATTAACTAGTATTGGTTCACTTAAGATGGATTTTCTCACTCGATGTGCAAGTTGTATATGTGATATACTTTTGTGCATATACATTGTATCATGTTTGATGATACATGTTGACTTGTGCTTGTGTAAAGATTAAACCATGGTTATATGAATGGTTAGGGTTTTATATACTTATTCATTTATTTATATTCATTATTCATTTAAGGAAAAGAAAAGAAAAATGGTGGCATTCTTTTGTTCATTCATGAAGCTTCATGAATACTTTGACTTAGTCACCATTTTTGTCTTCATTCCTAACCTAACCATTCACTTAACTTGGGTTTAGTCTCTACACATAACCATGGTCATGTTATGATAAAGATTGGATTATTCTTTTCTTTTTAATTAACTAATCATAACAATTAGCTTCTTCTTCTTCATCTTCTTCAAAGAAGAAAAGCTTTCTTCATCAATGGTGGATTGATGAAACAAGTGAGAAATCCAATTCTAAAGTCTACCCACTTCCTATTTCTTCATCCTCTACCTCTTGCCAAGTAGTAGAGTGTGTTTCCTTCACAAGTTTTCAAGACTTGGTGAAGGTGGAGCTTGATTTAGCGATGCCTCGACGTAGATCATCTTCGGCATGGACATCGACGACCTAGCTCGCTTATTCTCCGATGAAGTCGACGCTAGAGCCCGGATTCTTTTTGGACAGCGGAGAGGACCTCATCTCGGGGCCGTGGAGGTGGAGGACCGGATCTACAAAGGTTGTATTTCCGTTTTCCCATTAGTTAAGTGTTAACTAGTTTTGTTTTCGCCTAGTTTTCTAGCAAACGATCCGTAGTCGGGTCTCTCGGCACCCGTAAATTTTTATATTGGCATGTTCGATGCCTTGCGAGACCTCCATAGGGTGCCTAGGACCCTACAGTAAGTCCTGTAAATAGACAAGAATGGAATAGACAGAATAGGGAGTATATTGTTATAATGTTGTATTTAATGTTAACGCTGTTGTTTGTAGCTTAGTACAGAAGAAGGCCAGTGTATACGAGAGGAGTCCCACTATTCCGGAGACTAAGGAATATGGAGCACAAGGAACCGTTCAGCCATGGTACAACGGTAATTGAATTCAGGTTAGGTGTATTATGATTACAGTCTCGTGCCACTTCTAACACCTTCCGTACCAGTCTACCCCTTATAAATCCCGCGATATCTTGATCGTATTGATGTATTGTTTGAATTGTATATTGTATATAGATGGATGACTTGCTGAAACCATGATATCAGTAAATGGATGTGACTGGAGAATCATGTAGATGGATGTATATCCATGGTTTGGTTCAGTCAATATAAATTGAATAGATTGAATATATGGATTCATGTTGAATTGTAGTTTGTACTTGAATCATATTCAAGTCAGATTAATTATATCGAGACTCGGTCTGTGTCAGACAATTAGAAAAGAAATTGAATCCCGAATTATGTTTTGGTGCTATCGGTAACTGCTACACATGGACGGCAGGATTTATGTCTTTTTCAAAGACAATTACCGTATTGATAACACCGTTTGATAAGTTGTCTACCTTAAATAGGCAAGCACCCATATCTCCGGCTCCTTGAGGCTCAGGAGACTAGTCCCGCTTAAATCTATGTTTACTAGGGTTCTTATTGTAAATTATTATAACTTGAGAGGGTTTTATGTAAAAATAATTTTGTATAATTTTCAAAATATACCTCAAGTATTTTATTATCGTCTTTAGAGTTTTCATGGATGTATATTTTATTAATCTGATATTTCTAGTGAATAAAACCTGATTTCATAATATATGATATTTATTTGTAATATTGGAGTTGTATGGTATTTTCTTGTAAATGAGATGTTTTTCTTGAATTTTGGAAATGTGGAATATTATAATTATTAAAAATGGATATTTTGATATTAATTACATATATATTTATTTATTAAAAATATAAGTTTTATTTATAATAGAAATCGCATTTTCTAAAGAAAATTGTATTTTAAATCTTTCGGGATTGTATGCTCCTTGCGGAGGTCTGCATTGTTCCCTTCCGAATGACGCGGCGGAGACGCGATAAACGTCTTGCCTGAAATTCGGGGCAGATGCTATTTGGTTTTATCCGTCCACCTCTCCGAAGATGCCAAATTGATTTATGGCACCGTGTATCGGAGGTTTAGACGGATGCTGCCGATGTAGCAGACTTCGTCAGATTTCCCATCGCTTGAGGGGTTTTTGATTGTGGGGACGCTCTTCCCTGCAGGCGCAAGCCCTTGCAGTTAATTACGCTACCGCACTGTGGTAGCCACTTTCTCCTTCTCCAGATGTTCACTTCGTGTCGTGTGTGTTTATTTTGTTTGTGGTTGCCCGTGGATTGTATACGGAAACTAATTTATGTCGTCGCCCGTAGGACGTGGATTAGTCCAAATCCGTATTTTCTTAGATTTGGGTTTGGGGTTTTTGTTTAAGGATACGTTAGCCCTACTTAAGGCCAAGGTCAACTTAAACTTTTGTTAAGGATACGTTAGCCTAATCTCCAGACTAAGATCAACTTAACGGGATCGTTTGGATCCGACAATAGAGCAATTGGCTCTATTGTTCTCATTTAGGGACGTAAGGGTCCATTTCCAGTTTAGGGACATGGTGGTCCATTTCCAGTTTAGGGACATGGTGGTCCATCATTCCCATTTGGGGACGAATATTAGTTTAAGGACGTTTCGGTCCAACATTCCCATTTTGGGACGAATATTAGTTTAAGGACATTTCGGTCCACCATTCCCATTTCGGGACGGATATTAGTTTAAGGACGTTTTGGTCCACGAGTTTAAGGACCCCGCAGTCCGTATCGATGTGTGGTTGTCGGGACCCGTCACCTCTCTGACGTCGTTGAAGGATTACAACAATAGGTGTCAAAGAAGTTCGGAGATGTACCCTTGAACCGGATGTAAATTGATTTAGGCGAGCAGCCGTGCTTAGGCAATTTAATTTGAGGACTTACGGCCATGATTGGGCTAAGTCCAGTTGAAAAAATATTCAACGTTTTTATTTATCTTTGGCCTATTAGGCCTGTGCTAGGGCTTTGCCCCTTTTTAATAATGCACTAAATTTTATTCTGGCATGCTAGGCCTTTTTGATTTGGGCTCAGTCCCTTTGTAAATGATGCAGAGCATCTGTTTTGATTTGGGCTCTGCCCTAAAATAATGCATTGCATTTTATTTGGCCTGCTAGGCCTTTTTTAATTGGGCTTGGCCCTTCTGCAGTGTATTAATTACTTGACAGTGGTTTGTCAGGCGCTTTGCGCCAATTATTGAGCGCAAGCGCTTATGGTAGTGACATGTGTCACGCAAGCGCAGTGCGCTGCGCCAGTGCGCTGCGCTGCTGACACGTGGCGCGCTCTGGTGGAGTTGCGCCAACTTTAAAGATCAATGCGCTATTATTAAAAGCGCATAGCGCAAGTGGTTATGGTGCTGACACGTGGCGCTTTCTGGTGGCTTGTGCCAACCCAGGAGCGCAACAGTGCAGTTTTTGCAAGTGCAAGGCACTGTTTCAATAACTTGATCCAATTTTGGATTCAAGAAAAGAATCTTTAAGATTCCAGAACCAATGGTTCATAAAAAAGTGCAAGGCACTGTTATTATTTAATTTTTATTTAAGATCATTGATCTTGTTCTTAGATCAATGATCTATTAAGAAGAAATTCTTCTCTTTTTTTTGTAAAGGTTTTTACCTTCTTTCCCTTCTTGAGTTCTTCTCAAAATTCTTCAGAGTTCTCTCTGTTTTGTTTTTTTTGAAGTTCTCGATGTTTTTTTTTCTGAATTGGGGTCTAGGGGCCTTTATATAGTGCCCATTAATTTGTTAAATTTGTTAAAGAGATCATTTTCTGAGTGATTTAGGGAATTTTCCCCACCGTTGGATCTTTGATCCAAGGGCTTCTGTTTTACAGAAGACAATCTTCTTGTTTTAACAAGAACAGAAAGATCTTACTGGAATTTTAATTTTGTTAGGCGCAGATGCACTAGCGCTTGACACGTGTCGCACAGCGCAGAGCACAGCGCAACTGCGCTGCCACGTGGCGCACAGCGCAGCGCAACTGCGCTGCCACGTGGCGCGCAGCGCACAGCTAGCGCAGCGCAACTGCGCTAGCACAACTGCGCTGCCACGTGTCGCGCAGCGCAGTGCTTGTGCAACTGAAGCATTGCTTCCTTTAATTTTGTTTTAAATAGAGCCTTGCTCTGATTAGGCGCGCTGCCTTGGGCGCTGCGCTGACGTATCAGCTTCTGACACGTGGCGAGTTGCGCGCAGCGCAAGAGATTTGAAGCGTTGCTTCATTTATTAAAATTTAAATTTTCAAAGTAGAGCTTTGCTCTGATTGGGGGGAATAAGAAGCGTTGCTTCATTTCCCGCCTTGGAATTTGAACAGAGGTTTGCTCTGATTGGGGTAAACAAATGCCCCCCCCCACCGTTGCGCTTACGTGGCCCCAAACGCGAGCGCAACGGTGGCAGAATTCCAACCGTTGCGGCAACTTTTGGAAGTTGAAAGGGCATTTGATGCCTATAAATAGGACCTTTGCTATCTTAATAGATGATTATCATCTTCAACATTTTTACTTTCAGAATCTCAGAGCCCTGCTCTTTATTTTTAAGAACTCCAAGAGTTAAACTCTTAAAACTTTTAGGTGAAAACTTTAAATTAAATTAAATTAATTTTCATTGACAGAGCCTTGCTCTCAATAGATCCCTGATCTAAAGAAAACCCATTTAGGGTTTCACTTAGCAGAGCTTTGCTCTAAAGGGGTCCAAAGAGAACTAAGGAGAATCCTATTAGGGTTCCACTAATAGAGCTCTGCTCTCGAGGAGTTTAACTCCCTATGCCTTTTCCTCATTGCTAATCTTCCAATGATGTTTCCTTCAGGCATTATGGCGGTGCGTCTATACAGTCTGTACGAATTCATCACCTACGAGGATATCCGTGTATAGGGCCGTCAACAAAACCAAGAGTTTACAGATGCCCAATGTGCGGAGGTCATGGGTCGCCTTAACACAAGCGTTGGTTGGCTGCTTCCTCGTCGTTCAGCTCTCTTGAAAGTCGTGCTGGGAGCAATATGGAGAGCACTTCCGGGGTTTCACGAGGCCCTACCGCTCAATACGCTGGATGATGCCGAAGACAAGGTGCATTCAGTGTACCTGTCGGGGCTGATCTCGAAGAAACGGCGGGATAGCCTCATCGACATTCTGCATCAAATTTTCCAGCAGACGACAATAATCGATGCTTATCGAAGGCTGGGGGGCCTCGCCGAAGATCTTGACACACAGGAGCGCGAGAGGCTGCGCACGAGAATAATCAGAAAGGCCAGAAGAACTCTAGATGGCCTTACTTTTGAATTCCTCAATCCGTGCCCTGGATCTGAGGTTATACCATTATAATAATTTGAATAATGTTTTTCGTTTATTGCTTTCATGGTTGTAAGAATTTTTGGCAATATGAATGGAAAATTTTTATTCCAGCTTGTCTTATTTCTCGTTCTGAGTCTTTTGCCCATGCATGAATGAGTGTGTCTCGAACGCTTGATCAAATGCAAATCGGATGTTCTTTCTGTCGCTTTCTTCTTTCTTTTATTGTCAGTATGCTGCCTTGATAAACATGGTTGAAAGATAATAGAGTAAGTATCTTGGTTTCTTCAAGAGATAGCGATAGCTTAGGCCGCAGGTTCAGATCTGCCGCCCAAGACTTTTCAACTCTATGAGCCGTGAGGGTATCATAGAGACTTTTCTCCCTACGGATCGAGAGGATCTCGTAGGTGGATTTTCTCCTTAGGAATCGTGAGGATTCCTAAGTGCGTTTTCTCTTATAATTCGTAAGGATCTTATAAGAGAATTTCCCTCTTACGAGTCGAGAGGGCTCGTAAGCGGTTGTTTCCCTCCTTGTCGAGATTCGACTTTGGAGAGTGAGACCCGTGGATAGTATGCAAAAGACCGTTTTAGACCGACTTGCAGGATCCCAGTGCTTAGGAAATAAGTTTTTTGATCCCTGCTGCCTAAGGCTTCATCTTGTAAGTCGAGACGAATCGAGAAGTCCTCGCGAAGACACTAATTTCCTCACGAGTCGAGACGAATCGAGCAGCTCTCGTCAAGGACACTGATTTCCCTGAGTTGAAGTATTTTGCCGAGGACGCTGGTTTCCTCGAGGTTGAAACGAATCGGAGTATTCTTGCGGAGACACTGGTTTCTCTGTGGGCCGACGTGAATCAGGAGGCTCTCATCAAGGACGCTAGTTTCCCTGAATTGAGGTATTTTCCAGGGACACTGGTTTCCCTAGGGTTGAAACGAATCGATGTATTCCTGCAAATACGCTAGTTTCTCTGCGGGTCGACGCGAATCAGGATGTTCTCGTTAAGGACACTGGTTTCCCTGAGTCGAAGGATTTTGCCGAAGACACTGGTTTCTTCGGGGTTGAAACGAATCGGAGTATTCCTGCGGAGACACTGGTTTCTCTGAGGGCCGACGTGAATCAGGAGGCTCTCATCAAGGACGCTAGTTTCCCTGAATTGAGGTATTTGCCAGGGACACTGGTTTCCCTAGGGTTGAAACGAATCGATGTATTCCTGCAAAGACGCTAGTTTCTCTGTGGGTCGACGCGAATCAGGATGTTCTCATCAAGGACACTGGTTTCCCTGAGTCGAAGGATTTTGCCGAAGACACTGGTTTCTTCGGGGTTAAAACGAATCGGAGTATTCCTGCGGAGACACTGGTTTCTCTGAGGGCCGACGCGAATCAGGAGGCTCTCATCAAGGATGCTAGTTTCCCTGAATTGAGGTATTTGCCAAGGACACTGGTTTCCCTGGGATTGAAACGAATCGATGTATTCCTGCAAAGACGCTAGTTTCTCTACGGGTCGATGCCAATCAGGATGTTCTCGTCAAGGACACTGGTTTCCCTGAGTCGAAGGATTTGTGGTGATCTTTTAGGTTTTATGTAAGTTATCGTCAGCACCGTGAAGCTAGGAATTTGATCTTCACTTCGTTTGCTGGCACTGCGTCTGTTGCATCAAGACGAATGTCGCGGTTGTCTCTAGGCTGTTGGTGAACCGTCGAGATTTGGCTTTGCTTTCTGGCGGAGCCTGATGGGAAGGTATGGTTCCGTCTTTGTTTGTGCCCTTGTATTGTATACAGGGATCGATGTGATCTCACCTATAGGGCAAAAGTTTCATCATTTTTTTTATATTATTGCTTTAATTCCGCGATGCTCTATCATTTCAGCTTTTATATCGCGAAGGTCGCGATTGCCCAATCATTTCGGCTATTTCCCGCGGTGTCCAATCATTTCGGCTATTTATTTTATTTTTACTCGCTGCTTTTTATTGCGAGTTGCCCAATCATTTCAGCTGTTTTATATGCATACGTTTTTACTTGCTGCTTTTTATTGCAAGCTGCCCCATCATTTCGGCTATTTTGTATGCATGTGCAGCTTGCTGGCTTTTCGCCGTAAGCCTGGAATTAGACACCGGTTTCGGCATCAGCACCGCTACAACTGGGATATTGCCAGGAGCGAATCATCATTTGCCTCTGTCGATGTCAAACAAAGGTGGCTTAGCGAACAGGGTTAAGGTCCTGTCGATTAAGACTTTTGACTTCATGAGCCGTAAGGGTCCCACAAAGGTATTTCTCCCTACAAGTCATGAGGATCTTGTAGGTGTATTTTCTCCTTAAGAATCGTAAGGATTCCTAAGTGTATGTTCCTCTGTAAGTCGTAAGGATCCTACAAGAGGGTTTTCTCCTTGTAAATCGAGAGGACTTACAAGGGTCATTCACCATGCGAACATATCCCCAGTCACGGATGGGACTTGGTTAGGGAAATATTTATTCGCGTCCGTGGATTGTATACAAGGGTCAGTATTGAACCACTTGTAGGGCAATATCGAAAGTTGTGGAGGTGGCTTAAGCACAGGTTTAGGTCTCTGTAACTTAAGACTTTCAAGTCTTATGAGCCGTGAGGGTCCCATAAGAGAGTTCTCCTTACGAGTCATGAGGATCTCGCAATTGTATTTTCTCCTTAGGAATCGTGGGGATCCCTAAGTGTGTTGCTCCCTTGTGAGTCGTAAGGATCCCACGCGGGTGGTTTCTCCTTACAAGGTCGAAAGGACCCTGTAAGTGTTTTTTAACGAGATTGCGCCCTTTCGGGTTTTCACAAGACTCGCCGGTAGCCCTGCTGTTTTTACTTACGGAGCCCTTTCGGGTTTTCATCCGTGCCCTTTTTGCTTATGGACATACCGTCTTTTTTTATTCTTTTTTCTAACGAGGTTGCGTCCTTTTGGGTTTTCACGAACACTCGCCGGTAGCCCTGCTGTTTTTACTCACGGAGCCCTTTCGGGTTTTCATCCGTGCCCATTTTGCTCATGGACATACCGTTTTTTTTTGTTTTTGTTTTTTTCATCTCATCAGCCTAAGGATGCCGCGGTAGTAGTTTAAGGACGTTTCGGTCCGTCATTAGTTTAAGGACGTTTCGGCCCGTGAAGAAGGCCAGCTACTACTTATAGAGTTTGGGCTTAGGAAGATAGCGAGCGGACATGGTCGTCGTCATCTATCATTGACCTAGGCTGTAACTCGCTAAGCGTAGTATTTCTTTAGGAAGCGACCATTTATTGGCCTGAAAGGCCTTTCACCGTACATATCCATGAGTAGATAGGCTTCTCCCTGGTAGACCTTGTCTATTATGTACGGGCCTTCATAGTTCGGCTCAAATTTTCCCCGCTTGGCGCGATTGGGGATCATAGGCCTTTTGACCGCTAGCACGAGTTCGCCTTGAAGGAATGTCCTCGGCCGGGTCAATCTTTCATATGAGCGCGTCATCTTTGCTTTATAAGCCTCCAGATTTTGTTGCGCTATGAGCCGTGTTTCATCAAGGGCATCAAGTTCCTCAAGCCGAAGGTGAGCATTTTCTTCGTCCGTCAGCTCGTAGTGGACTGCCACTCGCAGAGAGGGTAACTCTATCTCGAGGGGGAGTACTGCTTCTGTACCGAATACCAACGCATATGGCGTTGCGTTCGTGGCCGTCTTGAACGTAGTTCGATACGCCCAAAGAGCCTCTTGCAACCTCTCATGCCAGTCCTTCTTATTTCGGGACACCATTTTCTTCATGATCTTTGTCAAGGTCTTGTTGAAGACCTCGGCTAGACCATTAGCTCGCAGATTATAAACTGAGGAATATCTCCAGTCTATATTATGCTGCTGCGCGAAGCGACTGATCTTGTGGCTTCTATAAGCTGGCCCGTTATCGGAGATGATCTGTCGTGGAGTTCCAAACCGATAAATGACATGCGTTTTGAAGAAATGGAGGATATTCTCCGTTTTCACTTCCCTCAACGGTACCGCTTCTGCCCATTTGGAGAAGTAATCGGTCGTCGCCAGGATGAAACGATGTCCTCTAGACGATACTGGTTCGATGGGGCCGACTATATCTGTTCCCCACATTTCGAATGGCCAGCTAGCCACTGTCGGGTGTAGAGGATTTGGGTGTTGATTGATGAAGTCCCCATGAATTTGGCATGAGTGGCATTGCTTCGCATACTCGAGGCAGTCCTGAATCATCGTTGGCCAATAATAGCCCATCCGTTTAATCTTCAACTTCATCTTTGGGCCTGCTTGGTGAGAACCGCAGAGTCCGTCGTGAACTTCCTGAACGACTCTTTTTGCCTCTTCAGGTCCCAGACATCTCAACCACAGAGAATCAAACGACCTCTTGTACAGAGTATCATTGACGAAGGCGAAAGACAGAGCTCGTTTCATAAGCTGATGTCTTGAGGACGCATTTTCAGGCGTTCGACGGTATTTGAAGTAGTCTATAAAGGCTTCTCTCCAATCCTCGGCCTTTTCCCGGTCTTTTATTTGCAGGGTCGTCTGCTCAGTCGCTCCCTTTTCTTCGGATGATTCCGGAGATATTTTTGCTGGGGCAAGCACCCGACGGCTTTGTACCACGATTCTGACGTCATCGAGGTTCTCGTCAGCCAATTCTTTAGCGAGCTTGGCTAATGCGTCCGCTTTGCTGTTTTCCGCGCGCGGTATGTTTTCCAAGGTGTAGGAAGGAATTTGGGTCAAGAGTTGTTGCACCTTTTCGCCGTACTTCACCAATTCTGGTTTGCACGTTTGGTAGTCGCCATTTACTTGGCTGACGACTAGTTGGGAGTCTCCGTATATAAGGAGGTTTTCAATTTCCATGTTGATGGCGATCTCGAGGCCTGCTATCAAAGCTTCATATTCGGCTTCATTGTTTTTCCTTAGTTCTGTTAAGGAGAGAGCAAAGCGCATTATCCCTCCTTGTGGAGTCACGAAGATAAGGCCTACCCCCGATTTGATTATGGGCATACTTTGTTTGCGCTTCTTCATGGAAGATGCTCCATCGAAATAAAGCTCCCATCGGGTATCACCACCGTCGATCGCGTCAAACGCATGTTCGTCTGGCAAATTGCAATTCAGAGGAGAATCGGCAGGTATCGGAGGCTCAGCGAGGAAGTCGGCGATAGCCTGGCCTTTCACTACCTTGAGAGGTTGATATGTTATCGAGAACTCCATCAAGAGCAGGGCCCATTTAGCGAGTCGACCAGTCAGTATGGCCTTCGACATCAAATACTTAGGGGGGTCCACCTTCGATATGAGACGGACTTCATGCGCCAACGCATAGTGCCTGAGCTTGGTTATCGCAAAGATCAACGCCAGGCAGTGTTTTTCAATAGGGGAATAGTTGCTTTCTGCCCCCGGTAGAACTCGACTTAAAGAGTAGAGTGCTCTTTCTTTCCCTTGGTCATTCTCTTGCGCCCATAATGCGCCTAAAGAACCTTCGAGGGCTGTTGTATAAAGAATAAGGGGTTTTCCCTTAACCGGAGCAGCTAACACTGGCGGATTTTGGAGGTACTGCTTGATTTCGTCCAGCGCGTCTTGGCATTTATGATCCCAGATGAACGGGGTTCCCTTCTTCATCAGGTGGCTGTAAGGACGGCACTTGCCTGAAAGGTTGGCTATAAATCGCCGTATATATGCGAGCTTCCCTTGGAGAGACCGCAGCTGTTTGAGAGTCCTTGGCGAAGGCATTTCCATGATCGCCTTGATCTTTGACGGATCTATCTCGATACCTCGGTGTCAGACGATGAATCCTAAGAACTTGCCCGAGGAAACTCCGAATGCACACTTGAGAGGGTTCATCTTCAAGTTGTATTGTCGAAGGTGTTGAAATACGGTCTTCAGATGCTCGAGATGTTCCTCGTATGATTTGCTCTTAACCACGAGGTCGTCGATATAGCATTCGACGATTTCATGTATAAGGTCATCGAAGATCTTCGTCATGGCCCTCTGATAGGTGGCACCGGCGTTCTTTAGACCGAAGGGCATCGCCTTGTAGCAGAATATACCCAAAGGGGTCCTGAAGGCGGTGTGCTTCTGGTCTTCGGGATGCATCTTTATCTGATTATACCCTGATGAGCCGTCCATGAAGGAGAAAACCTCGTGAGTGGACGTATTGTCTATCATCAGTTCGGTGACTGGCACTGGGAAATCGTCCTTCGGGCAAGCTTTATTGAGATCTCGGAAGTCCAGGCATATGCGCACTGTCCCATTTTTCTTCATCACTGGGACGATGTTGGCGACCCACTCGGGATACTGAACCTCCTGGATGAAGCCAGAGTCGATCAGCTTCTTGACCTCAGCATTGATGCTCATCTCAAGCTCGAGCCGCATTCTTCTTGGCGCCTGTTTGACCGGCTTGATGTCCGGAAATATCGCCAATCTGTGCACAGCGATTTCTGGATCTAATCCCGGCATTTCGGAATAGTTCAACGCGAAGCAATCTCTATGCTGCATAAGCACGTCTTTTAACGCAGCCACCCTTTCTTCAGATAGCGGCTCGCTGACGAATGTCGGTCGCGGGTCATTCGCTGTCCCCAACTCAATTTTCTTGAGGTTATCTGCGGTAGTATGTATTCCATCCTCCAGCTCTTTTGGTGCTGGTGGAAATTCTGAGATCACCTCATCGTTGCTGTTTTCAAGCACCAGGGAAGGTCATCCATGTTCTCGGGCTCTTCCTTTGATATCGTTATCATGTGACAAGTACGAATTCGTTTCCAAGACCAATGTGGAGCTGGTTCTGCTTTCGTGGCTTTGGGTTCGTGCTTCTGTGGCGGCGTTACCCTCCAACTGTCAGATAGAGCGAACTTACCGAGCTGATACTGATCTTCAACCCAGTTTTTGAAGATGAAGCAGTCTTCGAGAGGGTGCCCTATCACTCGGTGATAAGAGCAATAGTTTGGGTGTGAGACTTCGCCTGCTTGTTCGAGGTGCTTGGACTTCGGTAGTGTGAGCATCTGATATTTTAGAGCGAGGTCAAGTATCCTCTTCATCTTATCTTGGGGGAAAGAGTATGCTCGACCTATTTTCTTCATGAGGGATAGATCAGGACCGCTTGATTCCCGCTTGCGTGGCTTATCAGTCCCACTTTGCCACTGTCGAGCGCTTCTTTCGCTTTTCGACTTGTTTCTGCCTCTGAGTCGAGCCTTTTTTGCAACAGGTTGACATGGAGCGGCACTTTCATCTTTCACGGCCTGTTGGAAGAGGCGTTACGTTTTGGCTTTCTCGTAGGTGGCCATCTCACGGTTGTGATAGTCTCTGACTTTTTGGCCAGCTTCCCTTATAAGCTTGTCCATTTGTTCCTCGAACGACGGACTGGGCACTTTTACATCAGGAACTTTTACTGGTTCAGGATTAGCATCCTCCCATTGAGCATCCGCTTCTTCATCGAAGTCATGCACGACGTAACAGTCACGGAGCAGCTCTTGTTTCTTGGACCAAATGTATCCAAGCCTGATTGTTTCCATTCTCCCAT
This sequence comes from Agapanthus africanus, assembly GCA_030015575.1. Taxonomy (NCBI): domain Eukaryota; kingdom Viridiplantae; phylum Streptophyta; class Magnoliopsida; order Asparagales; family Amaryllidaceae; genus Agapanthus; species Agapanthus africanus. The sequence goes on from CM057340.1 coordinate 800,408,653, forward strand.
TAGGCAACTTGTGCTGAGTCTCGGGGACGTTCCAGACCCTGTCATAGAATTTGGTTTTTCGAGCGGTCTGTTTAAAGGATATCTCTTGGCGCTTTAGCAGCCTCTTCAAGCCTTCTGTATAATATCTGGGCAGACGGATGGGTTGAAGTCTGTCAAGCGTAGAATCCATACCGTGCCAGATTTCTTTCTCTACTTTGGTTTCTTCAGAGCGGTAGAATAGAATTGCCTTTTCGCCTTCTCGCCTGGGAGGGACATAGAACGTCCGCAGCTCCTCTACACTATAGATATCAAGTGCATCCAGTTCCTTATAGTGTTTAAGTGGAACCATGGCGACTTGCAGACTTTGCTCTTCGTTAGCGGACGTTTGTATTGAAGGCCGAGCAGAGAATACAGCATGGACCTCATCTTCTGAGTCACTGCCAAAGATCAACGTAGGAGCGGATGGTCTCGGCTTATTGTATTGGGGCGAACCCGAATAAACTATCTCCTCTTCCTCCTCGGTATCACTGCCGAAAACAGGGATGGTGGCGTTAGCTTTGTTCTCCGGCTTGTGACACCTCTTCGTGTCTTCGAAATCCGGTAAGAAGTATTTGGCATCTTCATATTTGTGGACTTCATTCACGGAAAACGGATTCAGTTCTCCCGTCACGGTATACTCGAGACCATCCCTAAAATATTTCATACGCTGATGCTATGTAGAAGGGATGATATTATACTCGTGTAACCATGGTCGGCCGAGCAGAGCATTGTAGCATGTCTTGGCGTCTATGACGTGGAACTTAATGTCTGTGACGAGTAGCCCAAAGCGTAGCATCGGTATCACAGACCCAAGAGTTCTTGATGATTGGGAGTCGAATCCGGAGATGGTGATCTTGTCCCGAGCAAGGTGCTGGACGCTCATGCAGATTTCCTTTAACACCCGCACGTTAAGGAGATTAACAGACGATCCGTTATCGATCAGGATTTTGCCTATCTTTATATCATGGCAGCATCCTGAGACATAGAGGGGGCAATTGTGTTCGCACGTCCCAAGGAGAAGGTCTTCATCGCCAAAAGTGACATCGGCCGTGTGCACTTCTTCCAATTCATCCTTCATCTTTTCTTCGGCCAGGAAAGCTTGGAATTGCTCGGGGTCCTGTAGTGCCTTGATTAATAAATCCTTTGCCTCTTTTGATAGTAAAAGGGCGTCAAGGATGCTGAGCTGCGAGGGTAACTTCCTCAGATGCGCTAGAACGTTGTAATACACCTTATTTTTCTTCGGCGGGTCCTTGGCAGTTAGCTCTTCCATGACTTGGTCATCTAGGGCGATATCCTCAGAGACCTTTTCTTTCCCTTTATCTTTTTTGTTTGAGGGTCCAAGATTCTTTTCGGGCAGCGTCCGATTACGCAGCCGGATATTTTCACAAACCTTCTGCTCTTCTCCTTTTCCCAAGGTGGACTCTTTAAAGAGGGGGCTAAGAGCCAGCTCCTCGTCAGAATCGCTCCCGAATGTGAGCACTTGCGATCCCCCGGCGTTAACCATGCGACAATCGCCGGTAGTTCTGTTAAGCCTCTCGGTCGTATCGTTCTGCTCCCGACGAGTTTTGCGCTTTTCCCGCTTAAAATGTTGCCGGTGAGCAACATATCCTTGCCACCATTTATTGAAAGCTTTGCACTCTTCGGTGGGGTACGAAACCTTCCGATGATATAAGCAATAGGAGGGGTGCATCTCCGCTTCACCAGTAATGTTTCCTTCAGAGGATGGTAGCTTCATGCCCATTGATATGGCCTTAGCAAACCTCTTCCTCGTCTTGAATTTGATTTTGTCCGCAATGGATGTACTTTGATTTGACGGAAGTGTCTCAACCTTTTCGTCTAATCGCCGGCGCTTGGCCTTTTCAAATAGGAGCGTCTCGCGTTCCCGATCAGCTTTACTTTTTAAAAGAGCTTCATTGAGGAATGCGTCAATTGTTTCATCCGATGGCCCCAGAAATTCCGGTTTAGGATCTGCCCCCAGCTTTTCAGTGCAAGGAGTTTCCTCATCGTTTGTAAACGAATGGGAAATCATATGACAGCTCACCACGTATTCCTCGGATTCATCCAACGAGCTCTCCCCCTCATCTTCTTCTTGAAAGACGTGGTTGAGGAACTCTTAGAGTGTGATGGGAGTTCGTGCTTTCTGGTTGTGCTCCTCCAGTGCGTCAATCTGCTTTTGTAAGTCCGTGCGCTTGTCGCCAGGCTTCACGGGCTTCTTGGATTTCTTCTTTTTCTTCTCTGAAGATTTTGACGGCTGGCTGAGAGTGCTTGGGACACCACCATCGATCTTTAGAGTTGGGCGCGGCTTCAACATCCCTTCAATGATCTGAGCTTCCAACGGGTTCTTCCACCTGATCGCTGGGCATGTTTGAAGATCGTTCAGCATCCTCTTTGTTTTGGCCGATAGCACAACCTCCCATGGAGCTTCTTCAACGAGAGAGCACGTTTCCCCCGGCGTATTCATCCTTTTAGAGGTGTGAGGTTGCGGCGGATTCACCTTCCATCTGTCGGACAACGCGAACTTGCCCTGTTGGTACTGGTCTTCAATCCAATTTTTGAAGACGTAGCAATCTTCGATCGGATGACCCAGTACTCGGTGATAGGGACAGTAATTGGGATCATGGACGTCGTTTGGCTGCGACGGACGTCTTGTATTCGGCAGATTAATGAGTCGGTTGCGCAATGCCAGCTCGAATAATCTTCTCGTTTTATCTCGGGGAAACGAGTAAGGACGTCCTAGCCTCTCCTCAAGGGGTACGTGCGGACGCATATTATTTTGACGGACAGCCGGTTTCAAGTTGCTCGGCTGTTGTTGAGCATTAGTGACAACAATTGCTTTTCCCTTCCCCTTCTCATTTCGAGAGTCCGGCTTTGGAGGGGGGTCTATGGCCCATCTAATCCATTTGAGCTAGCTTGTCGATCGGGGCCTAGAAGGTAGTCGGCTTGAAGAACATCATGAATTGCGAGATGGTCGCTTGCGGATCGAGGGTTCCCACAAACATACCCACTGCCGGAGCCTCTTCTATGCGTTGCTCGCATTTTGACCATAAGCTCCGCCACCGTATCGCGTATTGGACCCATGTCTCGCCTGGCTTCACCCTGGCATTAATCAATGTCGTCATCGGGGTGCGTTCGCTGGCGCTGGCGAAACGCTGGGTAAACAGCGGCTCCATCTCCACGAATGTCTTGATAAAGTCGTTTGGGAGCTCGGAGTACCACTCGAACGCTGTATCTGACAAGATGCCGACGAACTGGCGAAGCAACAATTTATCATCACCGCCGGTGTTGCCACAAAGCGCCCTGAACTGGGCAACATGCTGGTGGGGATTTCCTGTCCCCTTATAGACATGGAATTTCGGTATCGTATAGCCCGGCGGGTACTTGATCTGATCGTACCAGCTCGGATATGGTCGTCCTGTTTTTATGACCTGACCGGCTGCCTCAGTCGCATGATGAACCCGTATCTATTGGGCTATATATTCGTCCAAGTCAGCTTTGGAGATTGTCTCCTCCTTGGCTGTTGACAGAGCCGGTGGAGGATTTGACGTTTCTCCCCTGTCGTCTTCAAGGACGATCGGAGGATCTTCTTCAGCAGGAGGATCTTGCTGGATCATCATACCCACCATGTCCTGGAACAGAAGGGCCATTCGTTTTATATTGGCTGCTTGTTCTGCAGCCTCTTTGTCCTTCTTCTCCAATATCCGACGAAGGAATTCAGCGTCAGTTTCTTGCTCCTGGCGTTGATCCGAGGATGCTTCGGGGCTTTCTTTTGGCCCAGTGAGTGCGGCCATCGCATTCATCATTTCTTGGAGCTTCTGCTGTTGCTCCTGAGCTTTGGTCATCGATTGCGTAAGCAGTCTATGACCTGTAGATGTACGGATGTCCTCTTTACCAGACGTCATGTAGACGGTATGGACCATGATGCCCCCGGACTTAGGGCGTTTAGGTTCACCGCCTTCAACATTTGCTGCGAGCGTGGGGATCTTCCCCGGCCTTCTTCTCTTGTAGGCCGTTGAAGTTGAGGGGGCTGTTGTAGCGGGCACCCGGGCAGTCGTCGTCCTTTGCTGTTTAACAGGACGGTTCTTTTCTTCCTGCACTTTTGCCCTTTTCTGCCGGCGAGAGTGATCTTGGTCGATTACCGAGTCTTGAACTTTTCGCCAGACCTTATAAATCTTGGAGGACAGCCGTTGAGGGGGCTGCTCCGGCTGAGTTTCTGTAACTCTATCATAACAAGTGGAGGAGATCATTTCAGTGTGGCAGTCGGAGAGTTCTTGCGTACCCTCCTTAGTGGTTCAAAGCTGTTCCCAGTTGGAACAGCAGCATTAACTTCCGTCATCGGAGCCGGTGGAGTTAGCCCTGGGGGGAGTTTCCCCCGACCTTCTTTACTCGGCGCCAGTGACGACGTCGAGCATGACGAGCCGTTGGGACTGGCTCGGCGATAGAGACAGCTTCTTCTTGCCCCCTGTCCGAATGAGGTGCTGCTGGTGTTAGCCTCTTAAAGACTGATGTTGTCCTTTGAGTGGCGATGTTCAATCTGTCAAAGACAGATCCTCGAGCAGGAGCAGGAGCCGGAATAGTCATCCTTGAAAAGACTGACTCTTTAACAGGAGAAGCCGCCTTGACGACTTCTGGAGCAGGGGTGGCTGTCTTTCTCAGGACGGCTATTTCAGGGTTCATGGGCTTCCTGGCGGGCCCATCAGGGTTCTGGCTCAGCCTGGCAAAGACAGAGGCTGCCGGTTTGATATTGGACGACCCGTTGAAAGGGGCCGTTGCAGCAGTGAGCCGATCGAAAACCGACTTCTTGTTCGCTTCTGGTGTGGGCACTGGCATGGTGAAGCTTGCAGACCGGAGCATGGTTCCGAAAAACAGACCGGTGGTGGCCTGGGTCACCCGGTCCACTGGCATGGCAAGGATGGAGGCCGCTTGAGGCCCATAGGCTATACCTCCAGGTGAGACGGAGCGTTGGTTGCACTGGCACTTTGAGCAGCTCGAGCAGTTGGAGGCCATTGATGCTTGATTTCTGCGCCAGGCAACAGACCAAATCTTAGTAACTTGAAACCCAAAGGCAACCGTTAACAAACCGCGATTCGTTCGCGAAGACGACACACGAAGTGTGGAGTGGAAAGAGAAAAGGTCCCACCGGGCGTGCCAGAATCTGTTCCCCTCCGAATGACGCGGCGGAGACGTGATAAACGTCTTGCCTGAAATTCGGGGCAGATGCTATTTAGTTTTATCCGTCCACCTCTCCGAAGATGCCAAGTTGATTTATGGCACCGTGTATCGGAGGTTTAGACGGATGCGACCGATGTAGCAGACTTCGTCAGATTCCCCCTCGCTTGAGGGGTTTTTGATTGTGGGGACGCTCTTCCCTGCAGGCGCAAGCCCCTGCAGTTAATTACGCTACCGCATCGCGGTAGCCACTTTCTCCTTCTCCAGATGTTCACTTCGTGTCGTGTGTGTTTGTTTTGTTTGTGGTTGCCCGTGAATTGTATACGGAGACTAATTTATATCGTCGCCCGTAGGACGTGGATTAGTCCAAATCCTTATTTTCTTAGATTTGGGTTTGGGGTTTTTGTTTAAGGATGTGTTAGCCCTACTTAAGGCCAAGATCAACTTAAGCTTTTGTTAAGGATACGTTAGCCTAATTTCCAGACTAAGATTAACTTAACGGGATTGTTTGGATCCGACAAGAGAGCAATTGGCTCTATTGTTCTAGTTTATGGACGTAGGGGTCCATTTCCAGTTTAGGGACATGGTGGTCCATTTCCAGTTTAGGGACATGGTGGTCCATCATTCCTATTTGGGGACGAATATTAGTTTAAGGACGTTTCGGTCCAACATTCCCATTTCGGGACGAATATTAGTTTAAGGACGTTTCGGTCCACCATTCCCATTTCGGGACGAATATTAGTTTAAGGACGTTTCGGTCCACGAGTTTAAGGACCCCGCAGTCCGTATCGATGTGTGGTTGTCGGGACCCGTCACCTCTCTGACGTCGTTAAAGGATTACAACGATAGGTGTCAGAGAAGTTCGGAGATGTACCCTTGAACCGGATGTAAATTGATTTAGGAGAGCAGCCGTGCTCAGTCAATTTAATTTAAGGACTTACGGCCATGATTGGGCTAAGTCCAGTTGAAAAAATGTTCAATGTTTTTATTTATCTTTGGCCTATTAGGCCTGTGCTAGGGCTTTGCCCCATTTTAATAATGCACTGCATTTTATTCTGGCCTGCTAGGCCTTTTTTATTTGGGCTCAGTCCCTTTGTAAATGATGCGAAGCATCTGTTTTAGTTTGGGCTCTGCCCTAAAATAATGCATTGCATTTTGTTTGGCCTGCTAGGCCTTTTTTAATTGGGCTTGGCCCTTCTGCAGTGCATTAATTACTTGACAGTGGTTTGTCAGGCGCTTTGCTCCAATTATTGAGCGCAAGCGCTTGTGGTGGTGACACGTGTCACGCAAGCGCAGTGCGCTGCGCTGTTGCGCTGCTGACACATGGCGCGCTTTGATGAAGTTGCGCCAAGTTTAAAGAGCAATGCTCTATTTTTAAAAGCGCATAGTACAAGTGGTTATGGTGCTGACACGTGGCGCTCTCTGGTGGCTTGCGCCAACTCAGGAGCACAACAGTGCAGTTTTTGCAAGTGCAAGGCACTGTTTCAATAACTTGATCCAATTTTGGATTCAATAAAAGAATCTTTAAGATTCCAGAACCAATAGTTTACAAAAAAGTGCAAGGCACTGTTATTATTTATTTTTTATTGAAGATCATTGATCTTGTTCTTAGATCAATGATCTATTCAGAAGAAATTCTTCTCTTTTTTTTTGTAAAGGTTTTTACCTTCTTTCCCTTCTTGAGTTCTTCTCAAAATTCTTCAGAGTTCTATCTGTTTTGTTGTTTTTGAAGTTCTCGATGTTTTTTTTTTCTGAATTGGGGTCTAGGGGCCTTTATATAGTGCCCATTAATTTGTTAAATTTGTTAAAGAGATCATTCTCTGAGTGATTTGGTGAATTTTCCCCACCGTTAGATCTTTGATCCAAAAGCTTCTGTTTTACAGAAGACAATCTTCTTGTTTTAACAAGAACAGAAATATCTTACTGGAATTTTAATTTTGTTTGGCGCAGATGCACCAGCGCTTGACACGTGTCGCACAGCGCAGAGCGCAGCGCAACTGCGTTAGCGCGTGTCGCGCAGCGCACAGCACAGCGCAACTGCGCTGCCACGTGTCGCGCAGAGCGCAGCGTAACTGCGCTAACGCAACTGCGCTGCCACGTGTCGCGCAGCGTAGAGCACAGCGCAACTGCGCTAGCACAACTGCGCTGCCACGTGTCGCGCAGCGCAGTGCTTGCGCAACTGAAACGTTGCTTCCTTTAATTTTGTTTTAAATAGAGCCTTACTCTGATTGGGCGCGCTGCCTTGGACGATGCGCTGACGTATCAGCTTCTGACACGTGGCGAGTTGCGCGCAGCGCAAGAGATTTGAAGCGTCGCTTCATTTATTAAAATTTAAATTTTCAAAGTCGAGCTTTGCTCTGATTGGGGGGAATCAGAAGCGTTGCTTCATTTCCCACCTTGGAATTTGAACAGAGCTTTGCTCTGATTGGGGTAAACATGCATCTCACTCTGCTAGGACCGAGAATGTGCAATAATCCGTACCATCCCGAACGGGTTCCCCGAAATGGATTGTAGAGGCGCATTTGCAAAGATTTGTTAAAATACACTTCTTGTAGAAAAATGTTTTAATAGTTGAAGGTAGTTATATGTAAAGTCGTATTTTTCCCAAATCCATGTTCCCGAATTTCCATCGTGCTATGTTATATATGAGTGTTGTGAGGAGGTAGATCATTACCTCGTGAGTTTTCTAAGGTAATACGGTTTACAAAGTTCAAGTATGTCGAAATGAAACATGAAGGTATTTTAATGTAAAAGCGGAATAAAACTTGCTACGATTATTTTTTGATATAAAACTTGTTCTATTATCTTCGTTAATATTTAATGGTCATGATATAAGAGTTTGGTATTATTGTGTTTAAGAGAAATAGAACTTTTTAAGGAAAACCGAATCGGAAGTCGGATTAACTCCGCTTCCGTCGGGTTTTAGTTTTGAATATTTTTAGAATAGAGAAAAAAAGAAGAATTAGGGACTCACAGGTTGATTAGCTAGATAAGAGGAAGAGGAAGAGATGTGAGTTGGCGGTGCGTCGTTTTGTCGTCGGAAACTCCTCGGATCGTCGTCGGAAGTTCGTCGGAGCTTCGCCTTTTGCTAACTCCACTTGCACACAAAAAGTCTTGGGAATTTTCTTGAGAGATTGGGCAGGGATTTGGGAGTGAGGAGGGGTGATTTTAGGTGTGGTATTTATAGGGAAAATTAGGGTTTAAGGTAATGAAAGGGTGTATTAAAATTTTGTATTAAAATGGATTAAATGTGTGTTTTAATTTGCTCTGTAAATGTGCAGGGAATTTAAATAATACAGGGGTTATGGAGGGAGTTCAAAGGTCGCAACAGGTAAAGAAAATTAGGGTTTCGACTGAGTCGGACCGGTGGTGCTGGCCGAGTCGGGCGAGCCGCCGGCCTGATTCGGCCGAGTCGGGCCGCATCTCCTTGCCACGTGTCCCCGTCGTTTGGTCTTGACTCGTGGACCCGTTTGTTTATTCTGTAACTTACCCTATTACGTGTAGTGCACGTGCAGACTCTTAGGCTTCTAAAATATTAAAAGAATTTTAAATAAAAAATATGTGTGGCTGATGGGATTTGAACTCTGGTGCTTTGGTTAAGCAGTGCAAGGTCTTACCAATGAGCTACAATCTCCTTCTTGCCGTTCAAAAGTAAATCAAATACTTATAGTACTCAAAGGAAATGTAAATACCCCAAGTATACATTAACTTTTAATCAAATTTATGTACACAAGAATTGGAGTTATTACAGTGTGTGAGCCGGCAAATCTGTGTAAGTGTAACATACGCATCATCGATAATTGTGCAGGTGTACTAGCAGACGATATCATAACAAATAATGGAAGCACGGGTATATACAATGCAATGAGAATATCGTAAACGTAGAAGAAAGTAAATCGTAAGCGAACTAATATAAGGTATACGTATCTATTCTAACATCTATATAAGGGATAAACTAAGTAGTGTAGACAGTGATTAACAATATCTATAACATATCCGAGTCGATGAATCTATCAATCGGCAATCCAGTGTCATAGCATCACGTACGGTATAATCCATCGTACGACATCCTCGAATCAAGGGTATGGATCAATCATCAGGTAAAATTCATAGCGTACGTTAATCCATCGTACGGCTGCATTAAACAAATAGGGATTCTATCAACCTATACAACAATGAGGGTACGGATCTAACGTCTCGTACGGTATATCACTCATTATTCTCATAAATATATATATATATATGTATATATATATATCAAGTCACATCCGTATCATTCCGATATCATGTCTTGGCAAAAGTATCTATATTCACATATTGCCTCTTATATAGTGGCCATTAATTTATTAAATTTGTTAAAGAGATCATTCTCTGAGTGATTTGGAGAATTTTCCCCACCGTTGGATCTTTGATCCAAGAGTTTCTGTTTTACAGAAGACAATCTTCTTGTTTTAACAAGAACAGAAAGATCTTACTGGAATTTTAATTTTGTTTGGCGCAGATGCACCAGCGCTTGACACGTGTCGCACAGCGCAGAGTGCAGCGCAACAGCGCAACTGCGCTAGCGCGTGTCGCGCAGCGCAACTGCGCTAGCGCGTGTCGCGCAGCGCACAGCACAGCGCAACTGCGCTGCCACGTGTCGCGCAGCGCAGAGAGCAGCGCAACTGCGCTAACGCAACTGCGCTGCCACGTGTCGCGCAGCGCAGAGCACAGTGCGCTGCCACGTGTCGCGCAGCGCAGTGCTTGCGCAACTGAAACGCTGCTTCCTTTAATTTTGTTTTAAATAGAGCCTTACTCTGATTGGGCGTGCTGTCTTGGACGATGCGCTGACGTATCAGCTTCTGACACGTGGCGAGTTGCGCGCAGCGCAAGGGATTTGAAGCGTCGCTTCATTTATTAAAATTTAAATTTTCAAAGTCGTGCTTTGCTCTGATTGGGGGGAATCAGAAACGTTGCTTCATTTCCCGCTTTGGAATTTGAACAGAGCTTTGCTCTGATTGGGGTAAACATGCATCTCACTCTACGAGGACCGAGAATGTGCGATAATCCGTACCATCCCGAACGGGTTCCCCGAAATGGGTTGTAGAGGCGCATTTGCAAAGATTTGTTAAAATACACTTCTTGTAGAAAAATGTTTTAATAGTTGAAGGTAATTATATGTAAAGTCGTATTTTTCCCAAATCTATGTTCCCGAATTTCCATCGTGCTATGTTATATATGAGTGTTGTGAGGAGGGAGATCATTACCTCGTGAGTTTTCTAAGATAATACGGTTTACAAAGTTCAAGTATGTCGAAATGAAACATGAAGGTATTTTAATGTAAAAGCGGAATAAAACTTGCTACGATTATTTTTTGACATAAAACTTGTTCTATTATTTTCGTTAATATTTAATGGTCATGACATAAGAGTTTGGTATTATTGTGTTTAAGAGAAATAGAACTTTTTAAGGAAAACCGAATCGGAAGCCGGATTAACTCCGCTTCCGTCGGGTTTTAGTTTTCAATATTTTTAGAATAGAGAAAAGAAGAAGAATTAGGGACTCACAGGTTGATTAGCTAGATAAGAGGAAGAGGAAGAGATGTGAGTTGGCGGTGCGTCGTTTTGTCGTCGGAAACTCCTCAGATCGTCGTCGGAAGTTCGTCGGAGCTTCGCCTTTTGCTAACTCCACTTGCACACAAAAAGTCTTGGGAATTTTCTTGAGAGATTGGGCAGGGATTTGGGAGTGAGGAGGGGTGATTTTAGGTGTGGTATTTATAGGGAAAATTAGGGTTTAAGGTAATGAAAGGGTGTATTAAAATTTTGTATTAAAATGGATTAAATGTGTGTTTTAATTTGCTCTGTAAATATGCAGGGAATTTAAATAATACAGGGGTTATGGAGGGAGTTCAAAGGTCGCAACAGGTAAAGAAAATTAGGGTTTCGACTGAGTCGGACCGGTGGTGTTGGCCGAGTCGGGTGAGCCTCCGGCATGAGTCGGCCGAGTCAAACCGCGTCTCCTTGCCACGTGTCCCCGTCGTTTGGTCTTGACTCGTGGACCCGTTTGTTTATTCTGTAACTTACCCTATTACGTGTAGTGCACGTGCAGACTCTTAAGCTTCTAAAATATTAAAAGAATTTTAAATAAAAAATATGTGTGGCTGATGGGATTTGAACTCTGGTGCTTTGGTTAAGCAGTGCAAGGTCTTACCAATGAGCTACAATCTCCTTCTTGCTGTTCAAAAGTAAATCAAATACTTATAGTACTCACAGAAAATGTAAATACCCCAAGTATACATTAACTTTTAATCAAATTTATGTACACAAGAATTGGAGTTGTTACAGTGTGTGAGCCGGCAAATCTGTGTAAGTGTAACATACGCATCATCGATAATTGTGCAGGTGTACTAGCAGACGATATCATAACAAATAATGGAAGCACGGGTATATACAATGCAATGAGAATATCGTAAACGTAGAAGAAAGTAAATCGTAAGCGAACTAATATAAGGTATACGTATCTATTCTAACATCTATATAAGGGATAAACTAAGTAGTGTAGACAGTGATTAACAATATCTATAACATATCCGAGTCGATGAATCTATCAATCGGCAGTCCAGCGTCATAGCATCACGTACGGTATAATCCATCGTACGACATCCTCGAATCAAGGGTATGGATCAATCATCAGGTAAAATTCATAGCGTACGTTAATCCATCGTACGCCTGCATTAAACAAATAGGGATTCTATCAACCTATACAACAATGAGGGTACGGATCTAACGTCTCGTACGGTATATCACTCAGTATTCTCATAAATATATATATATATATATCAAGTCACATCCGTATCATTCCGATATCATGTCTTGGCAAAAGTATCAATATTCACATATCGCCTCTTATCCGTATATCGACATATTAAGCCAAGTCATCTTATTTCATCATATTCTCTTTTCCTCACATCAACATCTCATATCAAGTAATCTTATATATATTTATCATATTTTACCAATCCCATAACACATTTATCTCAATCATATCATATTCATCGATCTCATGTCATATCCTTATAGCTTTCATCTCATATCTTGATATATGTATTCAATCATTCATATCATCTCAAACTAACATTTTGATCATATCCATAGTTTCTTAGTATAGGTTTCTCCAACTATATTCTATATAACGGTTTCCATTCATAATTTGCGGGGGTGCTATACGCCATCCACCCGACTTCTCCCATAGATATAAATCTACTCACCTGCTAAACTCCTTGTTGAGCCAAAGTCGATGTTCTTCGTCGTCTCGGAAGTCCATGCGAGGTACCTACAAATCAACACATATCGCATCGTTATGAAAACCAAGTCCGAAAACCGATACGGCACAGGAATTTCTTATAGGTTAGAACCTATAGCTTACGCATGCAAGAACAACCAAACAATCCTCGTTGTTGACGTACAAACGTCTAACAACCAAATCAAATCTCAAATCTCAAAACTAGGAATTCAAATATCGGAAAATTTTGCCAAAACACTCACAAACAGCTCCCAGATTTTATCTCAGATTAATTGGGACTAAACAAGTAAGTACATGGGATAGGTTATAAGAAAATTGAGCTACAGGCAAAACCCAAACACCATAGCAAGAAGGGGATCTGGCGAGATTGCCTCAAAATCCGGTGTTGCCGGCCATACAGAGAAGATTTGGGTTTGTATTTTTGTGGTGGTCTTCTAGTGGTTAATCTAGGTTAATGTAGTTGTTTGTTTTTCTTATACACATCCCAGGTTGCTCCAGATTCCCTGTAGGCCAACAAAACTTCACAAAACCGACACGGGGTAAATCCTAAGTTCGTGTATCGGGTTCTAATCTCTGTTCTTGGCCAGTAAAACTTCACTAAGGGTTTGCAAACACTCAGTACACCTCAATTTACCAATTACAAGTCAAGTTTCCCACTAAATCTCAACTTGGAAATTTCTAAGATCACAAATCCACACTTAATCAAACTCTAAACTAAACTAGAAATCTAAGAAACTAATTACAAGGTGGGAAGTGGAGTTATACCTCATGGATGCAACTCAAGAAAAACCCTAGATACCCAAAGTCACCAAAATAAAAACTTGGTTGGTCCATAGGGTTTAGGAAGAGGTGGGGATCATTTTTCATGAAGGTGGCATGAGGTTTTGATGAAGATTTGTAGATGTTTTCATGAGGTGGAGGAGGTGGAGGAAGCATGAAGATGAAGATGAAGGAGATGAGATGATGAAGGAAAATAATGGATGCAGGAAAATGGATGAAGGAGAAAAGGTCAAGGGTAGGAGCCTCTCTCTCTTTCATACCCTCACATAGCATGCCATGCCTCATCATGGGTCCCCTCTCTCTCTCTCTTCAATTATCCTCTCTTTTCTTTTCTTTCTCTCTTTTCCCAAATAAATCACAAGTCACAAATACAAATAAACAACATGCAACCAAAATGCAATATGTCATGGTGCACTAGCCACGACTAATTAAAAATACGGATTTGGCATAATCGTGATTAGTAGTACAGTAATCGAGTTTAATTTAAACTTGTATATAATTAATTATAAAAATGCCCAAATCCGATAAATATATTTTTAAATGAATAAATCATTTTAATCTCCAATTATTTCCCAAATATTGGTATATATTTATACCATTTTACGAAAACCCCAAATTCACAAATCGAATAGTTTTCGCGAAATATATTATTTTAATATTAAATTCCAAAAATAATATTTTATATTTCTGAAATGTTACTATCTTTCCCCCTTAAATAAATTCCGTCCCCGAATTTAAATTTAAACCTCCAAATGCTAAAACATTTCAATAATAGATCAACGGGGCTCCGAAATCACGGAAGACATAGAAATACCAATGCGCATCAGGTGCGCATGAAAACGAGTGTGAAACTCAAAATCGAACCCCCTCAAGCGTAACGCAATCACTGGAGTTGTAAAGGAGATGCAAATCTCGAAATCCAATGTCATTCTCAAATATGTTATACTCCAAAATCATAATACGTAAATAGTACGCATCGTGGTAAAACCCTTCTAAAAACTGAATAAATCACATGCAAAATCTTTTCCGAATAGCCGTGCGATGCGTAGCCCATGGCACAAATGGCGGACGATCAATTGTAAAGTAGTAAATATATCTATATATGTTTTGCTCAAAATATACGTTCCGCCTTTTGAAATATCTCAGAAGGTTTTCCTTGTAAAATTTCGTGTCACTCACGGACATGTAGGAAATAGCAAGACTATAGCTCATTTTTTGAAAACCTCTTGGTAAACTTTTAATGCATGTAAAAGTACTCAGGCACTGTCCTTAGATCAGTCCTGCTCGGTTACTATATATATAGTACCCAACATCAAAATATAATGCTCAAGAGCAAAAAATCAGCCTCAAAAGGCGTATCCAATTATCACTTGCGGCTGGTGCGCACGGAAATTAAGGCCTAATACAAGTGCCACGAATGTGCACAAAAACCTAACTAAGTATAACGGGTATGCACGGGAGCATCTGTCAAATACAACAGGTGTGCACGACAACAGTATCAAGTGCATCTAGAGTGCACGAAATTCTCATTCAAGCGCAACAACCATGCAAAAATAAAGTCTCCATCAAGTACATCCAACATGCGCGAATAAAAATCTCAATCGAGTGCACTCGGTGTGCACAAAACCACATCTCATGCGCCCAGTGTGCGCAAAAATCTAAATCAAATACATTAGGTCCGTATAAAGTATCTAGTGCAGTAGCATACACGATAACGAACGTCAAGTGCAGACGCGCACGAAAACATAAATCTGGTGCAACAAATGCTCGAAGACATAAATCGGGTGCAACAAATGTACGGAGTATAAATTTAGTGCAACCAATGCACGAAATACAAATCTAGTGCAACAAATGCACGAAATACCAATCTGGTGCAACAAATGCACGAAATACCAATCTGGTGCAACAAACGCACGACATACCAATCTGGTGCAACAAATGCACGAAATACCATCAATATCTCAAATGCGTATTAAAACAACACCAAGTACACCAAGGTGTATAAAATCATAAACGTATGCAACTGCGTGCACAAAACACGTATCAATGCACTGCAAGCACATGTGAGCTATACCGAGTGCAAAAATCAAATCGAGTGTGTACCACATACACAAAATAAAATCGACCGTATGAAATCCACGAAGTTATAACTACATGCAGCCAAGGCGCAAAACCGATATCAAGTGCAATAGATATGCACAAATCATAAACTATTGTAGCGGTGCATAAACATAAATCGAGTGTAACAACTGTGCACAAAAATGTAACCTCCAGTAGGTGCAACCATAGTGCACGAAAGCATAAATTACAAAACCCAATCATCGATCTCAAGTCCAAGCGATAAAAGTGTGATACTCGGATTGCAAAAACGCAAATCGCAATAAATGACATTGAGGCATACCTCCTACAATGTTGAAAATATGCCTGTGCGCCCAAGCTGGTAGAGCAAGATCATCTACTTGCCTCCTGCTCACGGTCTGGCATTTTCAGTCTCTGGGTCCTCATTTCCTCTCTGGATTACAAATCTCGCAATCCCTCGGCTCGTCGGCCCGGTCAGGTATACTAACGGAACAATTTCGTTCTGGTACTCTGCTGATCCCTTCTTAGCCAATTAACGCGACCATTCGCAAAACAACACCTTACTGACGGTGGCATCTAGCCTTCTGAATATGCATGAAATGACTGACGCTAGGTGCAAATCTTTATCGCCTTGGTGTCCTGAAAAGAACCTGCTTATGGTTTCTTCTGATCTCACCTATGCCGAACTATATGGAGGTTGGCACTCTTGCTTAACTCTTTTCTCATAACCGGACAGCAGTGTCATCGGCACGGCTTTCATCTAAAATTTGGCTGTATCTAACGCCTCTGTACACATATCAACCCTCTGGCATCAACGGAGCATAACAACCACTCGCTAACATCTCGCACGGACCTCTTGTCTACTCGTCTTTATTATCGTCCACATCGACGTCACGTCTCGCTGTTTGCGTACTGCAAATTGTTCTCGGTTACAGTCAATCCGGAGTCTCTCATAAGGAGTAGAAATTTTGAACTCGGGTATCTTCACCACTCTGTGGAAGATATCAAGTCGAAACGTTCTTGGGAACTCGTCCAATTTATCGAAGGAAAATACGCTTCATTTGCCCGTTCTTGATCAACTCATAACGTATCTGGGTGAGGTCTTCTATCCGAAGCAGGTCAACTTACCGATCTCCTATCGGAGCATCCAACGGACAACGTCCTCTCTTGATCGATCTACTCTAGATCTGAGTAAGATTCTCCACACTGGAAATCTTCAACTCAACTGAGGCTACGTCGGCGCATCAAATAAGACGAATCATATCAGTCGCTCAACTCGAGATAGACTAGCTATCTCCTGTCACATCTCTGCTTGAAAGCTCCAGCGATTTCAGCTCATAAACTCTGGAAACAACATCCCATCAATCTCAACAACAGTTGTGTCATCTATCTGCACGATAGACAACATCACGATCTCTGAGATAGGTTGTACATTAACAGTCCTCCCAATCCGGCAGCCTCTATCAATGGCCCGATCATCCAGTGCAAAACCGAACACTCGCCTCAACGAGAGGTCACAACACAATACTAAACCGATACGTTCCCATGTCACCAGAAAACACGATGGTCAGTCCTCGTCCATGACAAGCTCTCCCTGACCGCATCACTAACAGCAGCTCAATCTGTGCTCAAACCATGGTGACAGGAACCTCAAGCATGTATCGATGAAGATAGATCAAAGCAACGAAAGGAATCAACATATCCAAAATGGATACATGATCATAAGGAGGAACGGAATCATTGAGAGTATAATCATTGGAACGAATAGAAACACGGATCTCAAGAATATACATCCTAAGGTCACTTAAGCGGATTATCGTATTGTAAGTATGCCGCGGAACATACGCACGGTACGTTTCTCTACTTAAGTTACCTACTCCATCAATCAGGATCAACCTAAGTAACGAAAGTTCGGGTCTAATACCCCCGTCAAGTCTAAGTTCCATAAGATCAAGCCTAGGTTCTGAAATATATACGCCCTAGACTCCGCATAGTCAAACCCAGACTCAAACCAGGGTTAAATCTAATGCTCTTATACCAACTTTGTCACGACCCGTAATTTAGCACGTGACCGGCACTTAAATCACGCAACATCCAAAAACGTAACGTAATTCAAGTAAGCCGAAACCTAGAAAATCTAAACCTTTTTGCGGAAAATAGTGGGGGCGCAGTTTGAAATAAAGGTATAATAAAATAAAGTTTATCTATAAATGCATAATTAATAATATAAGAAAATGCAAGTAGAATGTACTAAAGTTGAGAACATTTTTTTCGTCTTTAAAATTTTGGTCAGCACCTTTCTTGTATATTTTGAACCGAAACCACATATACACAACAATATAAAAGGCATCCCCAAGCGGGAGCTAGCTTTTCGTCAAATGGCGGAATCACAACCACGCAAGCAATGTACACGACGCCCAACGGTGAAGATCAACCCAGAAAGAATAATATGAATAAAGCAAGACATTAAATCCATACATAGTGAACATATACCCATCGCTCTGCGTTTTCTCAGGATTAAAGACTTTTGCTCATGTTGCCAAGATCACTTCCATTTGCGCTCTCATTGCAGTTGCTGCAGCCCGTCGCTAGCCTATATTTCATATAGACGTTAAGAATGCTTTTCTTAACGGTGGTCTTTCGGAGACGATTTACCAGGAGCCTCCTCCTGGTGTCTTCGCTTCCCCTGGGTATGCGTGTCGTTTGCGTCGTGCTCTTTATGATCTTAAGCAGACACCTTATGCTTGGTTTGAGTGATTTCATCAAACCCTTCTGACTGCAGGATTCATCGAGAGCCTTGTTGATTATGCACTCTTTTATCTCTCCCCCTCTAATGGTCGAGCTTTTCTCTTAATCTATGTTGAGGATATGATTATCACTGGTGATGACACAACAACTATCACATATCCAAAGAAACTTCTTCAGCAGCAGTTTGAGATGAAGGATCTTGGATATTTACGTTTTTTCGTGGGGATTGAAGTTGCTTACTCTTCTCGCTGTTATCTTCTGTCACAACAGAAGTACATTTCTGATTTTCTTGCACGAGCCACGGTTGATGATTACACTATTACTGCCAGTATTTCTACAGCTACGCCGATGGAGTTTCATCTGAAGTTTCGTCAAGCATATGGAGCGACCCTACCGAACCCCATTCGGTATCGTGAGTTGGTTGGTGCACTTATTTACCTCTCTTACCAAGTCAGACATTGCACATGGTGCGCATGTTCTCAGTCAGTTTATGAGTATTCCTGCATCAGTTCACTATGCAGCTCTCATACGGGTTCTTCGATACCTTCGTGGCATTCATACTTGATCATTGTTGTTTCATTCCGATTCCGACCTTGCTTTACGCGCATACTCTGAGGCTGGATGGGATGACGATCCTGATACTCGTCGATCTATCACTGGGTTCTGTGTCTTATTGGGTACATTTTTGATTTTCTAGCGCGGCAAACGCCAAGATATCGTTTCTCGCTCCAGCACTGAAGCTGAGTACCGTATAATGGCTGATGCCGCTGCAGAGCTTAAATGGCTTCGTAATTTACTTGCCGATATGGGTGTCGTTATTCTTTCTCGCATTCCACTTTATTGTGAGAACAAGAGTGCTGTTTGTGTTGCTGAAAATCTGGTTTTTCATGAACGTACTAAGCATATTGAGGTGGATTGTCACATAGTTCGCCAAGAGTACGACTGAGATTAGATTTCACTTCTTTATATCCATTCCAATAATCAAGTGGTCAATCTCTTTGTGAAGCTTCAAACACGCACTCAACTTTCGTATTTCTTGTCCAAACTCTCGGTTTATGATCCACCGTGAGTTTAAGGGGTTGTTAAGATATGCATCTCTTTTATATTATTTTGTATATGCATATCTTTTATCATATCTTTTATATTATTTTGTATTTATCTCTTTGCATTAGGGTTTACGTGTATTATACATATATTACATATTAGGGTTTCATCTTGTGAGCTATATATATAGAGAGAGACATATTGTACATTGCTTTTTGATTAATCGATAATATATTTTTCGCTTTTCTCAAATCTACGATTTGTAACAAGCATATATAGGTTTTTTTTCTTCCAAAAAGTATTTTTGAGTCCCAGACGATAATGGAAAAAAATTAGAAAAGAAGAGAGAAGAGAACCATAAGGGGATGCTAGAAGCTGCCCCACCAAAAGCGGGCCAGTATCAAAATGAACGGGGCAGTGATCATCTCCATGCTGCTCATGCAAACAATCATATGGTTTCCCTAAAATAAATAAAGGGGCGCTGCATGTTGATTTGTCGTTCTTTTGGGAAAGCACCAATTTACAAAATCCAAGAGGAAAATCAAGAAAAAGCTTTTATCATTCTTCAAACAATCAACTCCAGTCCGAACTGAGAGAATAGTTGTACATAGTAAGAGTGGGCCATTATTAGGTGAGTGTTAAGCTTTTTGCTGCAGACAACTAAGACGCATGGGCACCAGATAGAACGTTCACGATTTAATGAAGGGCCCATCATCTTTGATAAGGAGAGATGAGTAGTGAAGCGGTTTACTCCGTAACATCAGAATAGGAGCATGTTGAAATCGGTAATAATTTTGAACGATAAAGGATAATATAAGAAAGAATCAACTAAGATGGTTTGAACACGTGCGACAAAGAATGATAAATGCAGCAGGAAGAGAGAGTGAATGAATGAGTTAGTACAACATGATGGCGGATGTAAGCTAACATCGATGGCGAGAACTAACTAGGATACTTGTTAATTTAACAAAATAAACTTAATGTAATGTATGGGAGAAATGATTGATTTAGCCAATCCTGATATTTTTGTATAAAGTAAGAGCTTAATCGGGCTACGGTCGCCTGCAGGCTGACACTTATTTTTTATATACTGAATTTTGAACTTTAGGCAGCTGTAAATTTTCCGCAACCATTAAATACGTGCCCAATGGGATTTAAACCTATCGAGTTACTTCATACCATTTTAAATTAACTGTCATTACATGTAAAAAAAATATGAATTTGTGATAAGGGCCGACGGAAGTTTGTTTGTACACTAGTTTCCATGCCTCATTAATAAAACTTTATAGGCTGAAATGACGAACTGTGTCTTGGCAAGAGGAAATTGTGCATGATATAACTAATAGCAGTTGTAGGTAGGCCACCAATGAAATAGTAGCACTTTACCATTTTCCTTGCAGCTATTTAACCCTTCCAATTTCTAAAAGGCTTTGGATCTCAAAAGGCTTCAAGCTTAGTTTCTCTAACTCACTCATGCACTCCGGCCTCTCTCAGATACTACACACGGACAAAACTTACAAATCTAGTGGCAAATATGAGGGTATCTAAGGATTACATTTTCATTACTTTTCTCTTGTGATTATAGATATTGAGCTGGGTACAGAGGCGTAAGATACAGCCAAATTTTTGATTGTTTTTGTGAATCTTTGTGATTATAGATATTGAGCTGGGTACAGAATAAGTTTAGTGGTAATCAAGAAAAGAAGAGATTTGATGCTGGTTCCTGCTCATCTCGTCGTAAGTTCTCTATAAATCATAGGATTTGGTTTTTGTTCTCTGTTTCTTCATGGTTCTATGATTTGGTTTTCCCTTTCCCCTCCTTTTTTATGGCTAATGCAAGTTTTATTTTTCTTGTTAATATTTACTCTAGATTAATGGCTTCATAGAAACTAAAAAACTTCAATTGCTCAGTGCTAAATTTAGGCATATTATCTCTTATTTAGATTTGAAAAAGGGTTTTAAACTTGGTTAGTGTGAAGGGTTGTTTTCTTTCGTGTAATTTTTCTGTTTTTGAATGTTGCCCAATTCAAAGACACAGATTTCGACTGTGATCAACTAGAATCACTGTAGGAACCTTCTGCTTGCTTTGAGGAGATTAATGTGTGCATTATATTTATCTGTGGAAAGTAGGAATGGCAATAGGGCAGGGCGGGGTGGGGCCGGGGATTACCTATCCCGTCCCCGTCCCCGTCCCCGTCCCCTGCCCTGCCGGCATTCAAAAGTAACAAAAACTTTATTAGTGCAATAAATGGTATGATAGAACTTCAGTCGTTTATTATGAATTTGCTTCATGTGTTTTGTAATTTCTTTTCATGATATTTGACTGATAATCACAAGTTTTTTTGTTAAATCTAGAATAGCTTATAATTAACTCCTTTTTCCTAATTGTTCCAAAAGAGTAATTATACTTCCTAGAATCTTAGTGTATTGAAGCGAATTTTGGTTGCATGAAGCTATGATTTTAAATTGCATGACCAGTATCATGGGCTAACATAAATTTGTAGGACATGGGTATTGTGACAGAAGATCGTGGGTCCATCACACGCAACCAACACAAAAGAACAAAAAAAAATTGATTAGGCGAAGGGTTGGTCGCATATGGGGAGGTTATGAAGGGGATATATAGTTTGGATACCGTGGAGATTATATATGCGTGTTGTTTATGCCTCTGACAATTGGATATTCATCCACATGTTTTTCATAGTACCAATTAAACAGTCATTCAATCGCCTCCCCCCTCCCACACCCCAGCAATTTGAAGTGGTTACTATCAAAAAACATTTAAATGGCCATTAATCAGAGAACTGAAGGAAATTTATCTTAGAACTAAATTTTTCAAGAGTGAGATTGTTTGCTAGGTCGCATGACACAGCTCCTATGTTCTTACAATTTGTTACATATATAATACAATTTGCAATTTGATAATTTGTATCTGATTATAATTGCACCATTTACAGGAACATCAATTCCTGACGATCGTAAAGAAGAATTCAGTGATTGGCCTCAATCTCTCCTTGCGATAGGAACTCTTGGCAACACAAACCTGAATGACAAAGAAGACACAGAAAGATCGGTACATGATTACTCTACAGAAGATATTTCGAATTCATCACAAGATGATCCTTTAGACTTCTCGATTGAAGAAGTGGTCAAATTACAAAAAGAACTTACGGAATTACTTTCTCATAAGCCCAAAAAAAGCACTGATGGATCCGCAACAAACCTCCCATTGAATAGATTTCTAAATTGCCCTTCGACCTTAGAGGTTGATCGCAGAGAAGAGGATATCGGTGAATTATCACCTAACAGCAAAAACATATTGAGTAAAGCCAGAGATATATTGGCAGATAAACACAATACAATTCGGAAAAAATTGTTCTCCTTTCTACTTAAAAAGGTGTTTGTTTGTTCGAGTGGTTTTGCGCCGGCTCCAAGCTTAAGAGATTGACTTTCAGAGACAAAGATGGAGAAGGTATAATCATAGGTTAAACATCTACATTTAGGCTAATTTACACTGAACTATCCTTAATTATCGTTGTTTTTCACCTACTTGAAAGTTTTTTATTCCAGTAAACTCCCTTTAATTTTGGTTTTGAGGGAGTTTAATTTCATTAGAATACCCTTAAATTTAGCATTTTAGGGAGGTTGATGCAACTTTAAAGGGGAAAAAAACTTTAAGGTAGTTTTACTGGATACACAGAGATGATTAAGGGTAGTTGAGAGTAATTTGGCCTTTCATTTCCAACTCCTAAAGTAAAACTTAGATATGCTAACCTTTTCCTTTCTATTTATATAGTTAATGAGGGTTTTGATTCATAAGAAAACATACCCTCAAAGTTCTACTGCGAGATCGGCGAAAAGGTATTTGGAGGCGAAATCATCGACGGGGAAATTGGAATACAAGGAGGAGCAGGAGAAAGAGGATGATGGCCGTAAATGGGTGAAGATCTAGACTGATTCAGATTGTAAGTTCATGTTCCATCTCAGATTTAATAGCTTTTGAAGAAAAAAGAAGTTATATATTAAATTAGCTAATTTGATGTTCTCTTCAATTTGTGCAGTTATTGTTTTAGAGATGGAGCCCCCATACAGCTTCAAAATTTCTCTAGGTGAGTCTCTCAAGCTAAAGCTCATACCTTTTTATTTGAATATATACAAGAAAATGTACTTGGTTAACCATTGGATTTCAAGTAGAAAAAATATGTCCCAGGTAATTTTTTTTTTGAAATTTGATTACATTTGGGGTCTAATCAATTCTTCGATTTCATATACTATTGATCAATTCTTCGATTTGATATATTTCCCAAAGTTTTACCATGTCGCTTTACTTCATTTTTTCTATATTTTCAGGTATCTCGGGCCTCTAATATAAAAGTCCAAAATTGATAACAATAAAAAGTAGGGGCCTTAATTCTGAAGGTGAAGCTCTGAAAGTTGCCTATAATGAAATTTGAACCCTTTGAACATTTTTCAAAAGAAGCATGTCTCGTCAAGAAGTTTCTTCATTTGATTACCCCCCATGTTTATGTATTATTTGATAATTTTGTTCAAAGGCCACATGTATGTGAAAAGGTCATCTTTGATATATGTGCAGGGTTCCTAGGCACTCTAGTGAGGTCTCTCAAGCCATCAACCATGGCAATTTAAAAAATTATGGTGCCTACAAACCCTAAACAACGGATCGTATACTAGAAGTCTAGGCGAACAAGAACTAGTTAACAGTTAACTAATGAGAATACGGAAATACAACCTTTGTAGATCCGGTTATCCACCTCCACGGCTCCGCAACGATGTCGTCTCCGCTGTCCAAATCAAATCCGGGCTCTAGAGTCGGCTTCGTCGGAGAATGGGCAAGCCAGATCGTCGATGTCCATGCCGAAGATGATCTACGTCGAGGCATCGACGAATCAAGCTCCACCTTCACCAAACCGTAAAAAGTTGTGAAGGAAACACACTCTACTACTTGGCAAGAGGTAGAGGATGAAGAAATAGGAAGTGGGTAGACTTTAGAATTGGATTTCTCACTCATATCATCAATCTACCATTGATGACTACAAGCTTTTTCTTCATGTGTTTTATGAAGAAGAAGAAGAAGCTCATGAAAAGTTATGATAAGTCAAAAGAATAATAAAAGAAAATGAATTCTTATCATAACTTTAAGGTGCAGGATATATCACATATACCGCTGTGCAAAGCAAGAACTGTAGCTACCTGTTTTATTTTGAAATTCGATTCTACAACATCTTAGGTTTCTTTTATTTCATTAATCACATTAATGAAGTCCCATCATTTATGTACCTAAACATCACAGATAGATATGACGTACACTTATGCCATCCGCATTCGCCTCGATGTCCCCTCGTGCACCGTTAGGTTAGGTAACTAACGGCAGAGCAGGGCAGGGCTAGCGCGGGTGTAAAACATAAGTAACGTCTATATAATATATCATATATACTATATACTATATCCATCACAGAAACATCACATGATCTCATCACAGATATCGCAGCAGAAGAATCATATGAAATATTGGATATTCTAGGACGTCCGTGTTTTCAATACGAGCCAGTATAAAACACGGATTCCACGGTCGTGATGAATAGCCAAACCCACACCCCTAGACCCCTACGAGAGCGGCAAGCAACCCTACCAATTCTAGAGTTAGGAGACCCGGACTCGACTCCTCGAGTTGGTCTCCCACTGGACTCCAGAACCCGGTTACTTGTGCTCCCCTCCTTGGGGCGCTTCCAGGTTGCGGAAGTAGTCACCGTGCTCATGAAAAGTTATGATAAGTCAAAAGAATAATAAAAGAAAATGAATTCTTATCATAACTTTAACTATAGTTAGGTGTAGGGAATTAATCATGGTTTAGTGGAATGGTTAGGTTAAGCATGAGACAAATATGGTCACAAAGTCAAACATTCATGAATCTTCATGAAAAAACAAAGAAAGCCTCCATTTCTTCTCATGCTTAATATATTCCAAAAAGAATAAATATATATATATATATAAATGAATAAGAAAACCAAAACCCTAATTATCCACTTAACCATTGTTTAATTCTTTACACTTAACTAAAAAGTCATATATCATCAAACATGATACAAGCATGTGCACAAAATCATATCACATATGTAATGCGCACATCCGAGTGAGAAAATCCATCTTAAGTAAACCGATACTAGTTGATGCAAAGTAATATATCAAATATATAAATATGCATTAAATCATTAAATCAACACTTGATTCAATGACCCGGTTATGTCGCACACAACCGACTAGTATACAATATATCGGCTTATCGAATCAACGCTTGAATCGATAACTAGGTTATATCGCATACAACCATTCGATATATTTATCGCGAGAATAGAATACGGTATCACATACACGCATTATTCTCGGTCCCGTACATATCTCATATGCGCTCCTATTTCGTTTCGCTTGAGCCAG
The DNA here is from genome assembly GCA_030015575.1 of Agapanthus africanus. Lineage (NCBI taxonomy): Eukaryota > Viridiplantae > Streptophyta > Magnoliopsida > Asparagales > Amaryllidaceae > Agapanthus > Agapanthus africanus. The sequence goes on from CM057340.1 coordinate 800,434,222, forward strand.
GAAACCTCTGTGTAGGACTCTAAAGACTCGTCAATACGCCGGCAGCGGATGATGATCATATCAAACATCCACAAGCCGCAAGCGGTCTGCTAAACGTAACGGCCACCCGGGTATTGAGCGATCTGAAGATCGACGAGCAAGCCCGCACACACTCCAGTGAATCCGACCAGTAACACTACCGTACAGTCCGGTCTGATCGTCTGATATGTCGCATATCTCGCCTAGGGGTGGTAAACGTCAGACCCCAGTAGCTCAATAAGTCGTGTCGATATGAGGTCTATAACTGTTCGAGAAACTACTGGTAACACTTACCAGTAAATCTCTGCAACCCTGGCCAGGGATTTCCTGTTATAGCCAATCGAACACAGCGCAACATCAACCCCCATATACCGGGAGAGACGAATCCCCTCCTATCGCTCATTGCCTCCATGTGACTCGGGACTGTACCCAAAAACCACCGTTTTGCACGCCCTCTTGGACGTGGTAAGATGGAAATCAAAGCACAGTGGGAACCACACAAGACTCTATGACGATCTCGTGTCAACAGACTACTCTGTACCAGTGTCACTAGAGAACTGCCATCTGACGTGAGGTATAATACCATCTGGGAGTTCTCGGCGAGTCCGTCCAGTGTACCCAGTCTCTACTGAGCACCCGTATATCATCTCTGATGTCAAACACCGATGGATATGGGATCATCCATCGCCCATCTGTATGGGTCGAGAAGGTATACGCTAGTCTACTCTGGTATATCGATGCCCCGTCTCGATACACCCTCGACTAGGGACTTTGAAGGATGTACTTATAGACTACCATGTCCCCACTAGTATGATCCGCATCATAGTCCAGGTAGTCAAGTACAGATCCTAAGGGCTTTACCAACATGTAACAGAGAGACAATCAGCATACACGTTAAGGTAAAGGGTAACCAGATAGCATACTATCATGTCGAGCAAGAAAGTCCTCCCTATATATGTCCCAGCATCCACTACAATATACATCCTATGTACAGTAATGGCCTCTAGGGCATACATATAACTAACAATCTCCCACTTGCACTAGGGCCAACTGTAGCAGTGGTTGTAGTATCTCATACTCAACCATCCCATGAAAGTCTCTCTCTGGGAACAGGCCTTTGTGAGTGGATCCGCTGTGTTGTCCTCTGAGTCTACTCTCCAAACCTCGATCACCCTGGAGATCAACCATCTCCATGATCAGGCGATGCTGCCTTAGAATAAGTCTGGATCACTGATGGGACCAGCGTTCCTCGGGATAAGCCACAACTCCATTGTCACACAATGGGAGGAACATAGTTCATCTCATGAACCATTATACATCCAAACAACCTCTTTGGTAGCATCTTAAGTAGCGATGTATCCTGCCTTTATTGTCTAGTATGTCACGGTATCTAGCTTGGAACTCTTCCAACATACCGTCCCTTTACTGAGGGTAAAGACAATGCCTGTGACTGACACTCAGTCGTCTTTATCACCCTGGAACAATTCCAGTGATTCTTCCCAGGATCGGTTGATACCGTCTCACTACAACTAGTGAGAATCCTAACATCCAATTAAATCTATCTCATAGATCCAAAATCCAGGATTTAGGAGGTATCACTTTGATCCTATATGGAGAATCATTGTGATAAGCGGAGATTGATCGAGCGTAGCATAAGAAACTCTTTTCTTATCAAGAGTGTGTCATCCACGTACTCTACGAGGATCGTCACCATACTCCCTACTACCTTCTTGTTTATACAAGGTTCATCTACCATTTTGATGATGTCAAACTCTTTTGACTAATCCATCAAAACAGATGTTCCAACTCCGCGATGCCTGCTTTATCCTATAAAGCATCTTGCACACGTTTCCGCTGCTCCCACTGTCTACGAAGCCCTCTGGCTGTGTACTTACAGACGCACTCTTCTAAATCATCATTTAGAAAAGCAGTCAAGACACCCAACCACCAGATATCGTAGTCATGGTATGTAGCCGTGGTAAGTAGGATCTGGATGGACTTAAGCATAGATCCTTGAAAAGGTTTCATCATAATCCACGCCTGGTAAATGATGCAAACTTTTAACAAGTCTAGTTTTGAAAGTCTCAACTCTTCCATGTACACCAAGTAATCTTCTCAAGATATACTTGCTCCTGATGGGAATTTAACCCTTCAGATATAGCAACCAAAGTCCATACTTTGTTGGTGTATAAGGATTCCATCTCAGATCACTAAACATCCAGCCATTCTTACAGAGTCTTACTCCTGATGGCCAGCTCGAAACTAGTTGGGTCATCATCTCATGATGCAATCCTCGCTCCCACTATCATAGAGAAACCGAAGTATCTCTCAGGTGGGTGAGGAACCCTACTAGATCGGCGGAGAGGCTGAGGTTCGTTGGTATCTACTGAATCCCTTGGTTCTATCAAATCATCTGCTGTAGTTTGTATAGCTGGAACATTTCCAGTTGTACATAACAGACCTTGCCTCGAGCTTGTCCGGATTTTGCTTTTAGACATAGGCCGGACAACCCCAAATCTTAACTAGCTTAAGACATGGGCTCTTCCTTTCCATATCACATATGAAATGGTAGGCAACTGATTTGATTGGAACCCTATTCAATAGGTATGCAGCTTCTCAAGTGCACAACTCCCAAAAGGAAAAAGGTAACTCAGTAGTACTCATCATAGAGCACACCATATCATATAGGGTGTGATTGCTCCGCCCCGATATACCATCGTGCTATGGTGTATTCAGAGGAGTAATGCTGAGAGAGAATCTCATTCTCCTTTAGAAAAGTCCAGGATTTCCGTGCTCAAGTATTCTCCTCCTTGATCTCATCATAGGACATAATACTTATACCTTTATTGGTTCTCTACTTCTAACTTATATTCTGTGAATATCTCAAAAGGTTCAGACTCATGTTTCAACAGGAACATATGACTGAATCTTGAGAGATTATCTGAGAATATAATGAAGTATAAAGAACCGGTCTTGGCATGTGTAGACAGGGGACCTACATACATCAACATGTATCATCCCAAGAGTTTATTAACTCTTTCTCTGTTTCCAATAAACAGAGCTGTGGTCATCTTTTCTTTGTGACATGACTGGCGAGTTTCACAAGATGTAAATTCAAACTGATTTAAATATGCATCTTTATGTAACTCTAGCTAGTCGGGTCACATTGATCTGACCTAGTCTACAATGCCTCAAGAAGAATTCGTTCATTTCTGAACTCTTCCTCTTGTGTGTGTTCCATATACCAAGAACTGTAGTTTGATTTAGAACATCAATGCTTTTAGATAACGTGCCTGAACCGATCAACTTTTGATATAGGAAATGTTCAAAACATTATCCAGCAATACAAAATTATATCCTTTCTTTACTTATAAAGAGATGAATATGATTTTGTATATCAGGTTCGGTATCTAATAACATTCGTTCAGAATCAATGTATTGGTAATACAGGGTGACAGTGACCGACAGACTTGGCTGCAACACTTGCCCCGTTTTCTGCCTCATGAAACTTATCACCCGTTCTCAGTTCTCTATCTTTCTGTAGCCCTATGTAACATATTACATATCTGGGATCCTGATCTGGTATCACATACCCAGGACGTAGAGAATACAGAGAAACAGTTCTGTATAATGAACACACCCGAAGATGATGCATCAGCATGCACTCTCTTCATTTGGGCGGTACGGGAAATCTGGTATTCCCCAATTTCCTGCTCTGTCTTATAACAATTATAAGTTGGAGCGGGACCAACGTTCCCTAGCTCAGTATAACAAGCGGGTTCGGTCAATAATTCGTATTATTATCTTGATTAAGGCGTGATATGGTCGCTACCAGGAGAGAGAGAGAAGAAAACACTCAGCGTGCGCTCTGTCAAGAATAGATTGGTTATTATTTTATCTAATCAGGATGGCTCCCACTGCTTTTTATCAAATCTTCCTTCAAACCCTAAAAGGAAAGACTAGCCGGGATTAATTACACACTACAAGTTCGCCAATCTTTCAGCCAGGCCAGTGTCGGTACTTTGAGGGAGGTCCCCCGTGCTTTCGCACGAACCTAATTAATGTAAACCTCGTTTTCCCAGAGGCGTAACCCCATTAACACCTTTCTAGACACCTACTTGATCGGCTAATTGTAATGTATAAAACTCTCCCAGGAGTAACTCTTACTCGCAGCGGGTATCGGGATCCAACTATCTCATAGAAGGTATGCAATCTCATTGCAAATTTCAACACTTGAAATTCCCGATAATATTTTGCCCCTAGCAGCTTATGACCTTGGCTAAGGTCAACAAATCATAAGTGCTAGCCAAGTTCAACCCGTCATTTCCCGATTGAATTAAACCCACCCGCACGACCCTTGGCTAAGGTCAACAAAGTCGCACGACTACCCTAACTCAATCGCATCATATGCTTATACAGATAAGCACTAATCAGCTACCGCACACTACGCCTTGGCTAAGGTCAACAAACGTAGCACGAATACTAACCAGTACTTATCTGAAATGACGGAGGGCTACGTCAGGTTTTTCTGAAAACCTATTGCGTAATGAACTTGATATCGTTGTAGGATCGAATGGTTTTAAATGGAGTGCTTTTGAGGCTTTTCTAGTTTTGCTAAAGGAGTCACTCCCGGTGAAGGGATCGTCGGTCCTTTCCTCGTCGAATGAGGTGCGGGATATATCATATATATCACTGTGCAAAGCAAAAACACTTAAAAGCAATCAAAATACAAACCGAGTGTGTAGCATCTGCCAGTTATTGCTAAAGGAGTCACTCCCGGTGAAGGGATCTCGGTCCTTTCCTCATCGAATAAGGTGCAGGATATATCACATATACCGCTGTGCAAAGCAAGAACTGTAGCTACCTTTTTTATTTTGAAATTCGATTCTACAACATCTTAGGTTTCTTTTATTTCATTAATCACATTAATGAAGTCCCATCATTTATGTACCTAAACATCACAGATAGATATGACGTACACTTATGCCATCCGCATTCGCCTCGATGTCCCCTCGTGCACCGTTAGGTTAGGTAACTAACGGCAGAGCAGGGCAGGGCTAGCGCGGGTGTAAAACATAAGTAACGTCTATATAATATATCATATATACTATATACTATATCCATCACAGAAACATCACATGATCTCATCACAGATATCGCAGCAGAAGAATCATATGAAATATTGGATATTCTAGGACGTCCGTGTTTTCAATACGAGCCAGTATAAAACACGGATTCCACGGTCGTGATGAATAGCCAAACCCACACCCCTAGACCCCTACGAGAGCGGCAAGCAACCCTACCAATTCTAGAGTTAGGAGACCCGGACTCGACTCCTCGAGTTGGTCTCCCACTGGACTCCAGAACCCGGTTACTTGTGCTCCCCTCCTTGGGGCGCTTCCAGGTTGCGGAAGTAGTCACCGTGCTCATGAAAAGTTATGATAAGTCAAAAGAATAATAAAAGAAAATGAATTCTTATCATAACTTTAACTATAGTTAGGTGTAGGGAATTAATCATGGTTTAGTGGAATGGTTAGGTTAAGCATGAGACAAATATGGTCACAAAGTCAAACATTCATGAATCTTCATGAAAAAACAAAGAAAGCCTCCATTTCTTCTCATGCTTAATATATTCCAAAAAGAATAAATATATATATATATATATAAATGAATAAGAAAACCAAAACCCTAATTATCCACTTAACCATTGTTTAATTCTTTACACTTAACTAAAAAGTCATATATCATCAAACATGATACAAGCATGTGCACAAAATCATATCACATATGTAATGCGCACATCCGAGTGAGAAAATCCATCTTAAGTAAACCGATACTAGTTGATGCAAAGTAATATATCAAATATATAAATATGCATTAAATCATTAAATCAACACTTGATTCAATGACCCGGTTATGTCGCACACAACCGACTAGTATACAATATATCGGCTTATCGAATCAACGCTTGAATCGATAACTAGGTTATATCGCATACAACCATTCGATATATTTATCGCGAGAATAGAATACGGTATCACATACACGCATTATTCTCGGTCCCGCACATATCTCATATGCGCTCCTATTTCGTTTCGCTTGAGCCAGGAAACCTCTGTGTAGGACTCTAAAGACTCGTCAATACGCCGGCAGCGGATGATGATCATATCAAACATCCACAAGCCGCAAGCGGTCTGCTAAACGTAACGGCCACCCGGGTATTGAGCGATCTGAAGATCGACGAGCAAGCCCGCACACACTCCAGTGAATCCGACCAGTAACACTACCGTACAGTCCGGTCTGATCGTCTGATATGTCGCATATCTCGCCTAGGGGTGGTAAACGTCAGACCCCAGTAGCTCAATAAGTCGTGTCGATATGAGGTCTATAACTGTTCGAGAAACTACTGGTAACACTTACCAGTAAATCTCTGCAACCCTGGCCAGGGATTTCCTGTTATAGCCAATCGAACACAGCGCAACATCAACCCCCATATACCGGGAGAGACGAATCCCCTCCTATCGCTCATTGCCTCCATGTGACTCGGGACTGTACCCAAAAACCACCGTTTTGCATGCCCTCTTGGACGTGGTAAGATGGAAATCAAAGCACAGTGGGAACCACACAAGACTCTATGACGATCTCGTGTCAACAGACTACTCTGTACCAGTGTCACCAGAGAACTGCCATCTGACGTGAGGTATAATACCATCTGGGAGTTCTCGGCGAGTCCGTCCAGTGTACCCAGTCTCTACTGAGCACCCGTATATCATCTCTGATGTCAAACACCGATGGATATGGGATCATCCATCGCCCATCTGTATGGGTCGAGAAGGTATACGCTAGTCTACTCTGGTATATCGATGCCCCGTCTCGATACACCCTCGACTAGGGACTTTGAAGGATGTACTTATAGACTACCATGTCCCCACTAGTATGATCCGCATCATAGTCCAGGTAGTCAAGTACAGATCCTAAGGGCTTTACCAACATGTAACAGAGAGACAATCAGCATACACGTTAAGGTAAAGGGTAACCAGATAGCATACTATCATGTCGAGCAAGAAAGTCCTCCCTATATATGTCCCAGCATCCACTACAATATACATCCTATGTACAGTAATGGCCTCTAGGGCATACATATAACTAACAATATGAAGAGAATTAAACTTAAAAATGTCAGAAGCACATATTGCTTCGAGCGAACCATGATTAAAGAAGAAAAAGTTCTGAAGCATGATATTGTGAAAAAGAGACGAGTCATATGCGGCTGCAGTGGCACAGCAAACCCAAAGAGCCTGAAAGGTTGAGAGGCATCCTTGGTTAGGTTGGGACGAGATCCACTCCTAGAGCTGGATCGTGTGACTGCAGTCATGGGGGGCACGGTCTATCTGTCATATATGTCTGACATGTCTTATTTATGTACATGCAAATTGAACAATAGTATTCTATGAGATTATGTAAGTGATCATGCTTTATTTGATTCTTGGGGATTCCATCCACAAACGCGAAGCTTATAGCAAATCGATATTGCTCATCATCATTTAGCTATTGCATTTCTTTTTCTTGTTGCTGGTCATATGCATAAAACTAACTTCGGGATTGGACATAGTATCAAAGATCTTTTAAAGCACATACTCCTCCGGGGGTTCGATTAGGACGTGGTCATAAGGGTCTTTATGACACAATCAATAATTGGATTCATTTTCAATTAGGCCTTGCTCTAGCTTCTTTAGCGATCGGAAAGAACACCAATGGCGAAAGCACTCTGCTGGCTGACACTGACACACACTAAGAGACGAAAGCTAGGGAAGCAAATGGGATTAGATACCTCAGTAGTTCTAACCGTAAACGATGGATGCTAGGCGATGGATGTTAGGCGCTGTGCGTATCGACCCGTGCAGCAGTACGTGGGCTTTCAATTTACAGGGTTAATGGATAAAAGGGCACCGCCCTTTGTAGACAGGGATTGAAGTGGGGCAAGTTTGACCCAACCTGACCCAGCACAATATTTTATGGGTTTTTTCCCTTCTTTTTTAACATGTCCGGACCTGATAAAGGTTGGATACAAAAATTTTAGATCGGGTGTGGGTTTAGTGTAAAACCTGTTCGAACAAACTCTATAACGGTCTCGAACTAAATCTTTTCCTATATCAGTGCCTTGATATATCACTCATTTATAATTCTAAATATCGTAATGTATTTATTACAATTAATCGTGTGATTTTAGTTGGTCTTGTTATAAGTGCAATTTATAAATCGATGATATATAGTGCATATAGTTTTGTTTTGTCCTAGTATGAATTATGCAGAGACATTTTTGGTAGAGCTCACCTCTAGTATTATAATTTTTAGCAATGGAACGGACCCACCTGTTTGAATCGGAAATCCATCCAAACCTATCTGAAACCCAAATTTACGGGTTTGGAAATAAGATATTGTAAACCCGGGTTCGGACACACTTTGGGTTGAGGTTTTAAATTTTTGGCTGGGAGTATAAAAATTGTCAAAATTCCATTCAACCTGGCATGGTTTTACCCTTGTTTGTGGACGGGTGGGACAGTTTCTCTGCATACATAGTGTGATAATAACACCGTAACTTGCATATTAACGAACCATATCCATTCCTACCATCTCGATCTCAGCTTTTGGCTCGGTTTTGAGACCACAGAACAACATGAATCATGTGCCAAAACTACAAGGGGTAGTTTGAAAACAAGGTTCCCTGCATGGTGTTAAAGGAAATATTCAAAAAGAGATTTTTTTTCTCTCTAGATGTTCGGGGCCTTTTAAGAGAAACTTATATTTTTTTTAGGGTTAACAAGTAATTGTCAAGTTTGGGTGTTATTAGTCACTAGTATGCTGCACCCGTGTATACACACGAGTAAAGTAAAATAAGGATAAAGAATCTATTATCTTAACTAAATATTTTTAAAAATCTTTATTAATCTTTTTTTACCTTTTTCCTATTTTTTGTTTTAAACCTAATTTGCTTAATCCATGCTGCTCCTGATTCTATTTTCTCAAAAAAAAAAATCAAATTTTATTAAAATTCCATATGTCATCCATATGTTGCATATTCTTTCAATTTGAAATTCTAATCGCAACTACCTTAAGAATTGTAGTTATAATGGTAGAGATTAGCAAAGGTTTGGGAGGCCTTTAATTAAAAAAAAATCCATAACCTAGATAAAAAGTGTTGAAAGTCGCCTTATTTATTTGCAACCTATTAAATTTTTTATATTTATTTTCGCTTATTTATCTTCTCTTCTATATATAATGCAAATATCTTTTCGTTAGATATCCATTCCTTTCCTTTTTTCTAGAAAAAAAGAGAAAAATTCTCACTTCTCAAGTCTCCACATCATCAACTTCAAAGAAAAAAACAAAACCAAAAAATTAAAAATTCTTCTATCTTTTTTTTTAAATTTAAAGAAAAAAGAGAGGAAAAAAAACTCACCTCCCAAGACCTTTACCTCACCTAAGAAAAAGACAAAAATAATAATGCTTTCAAGTGAAAGTTTACACATACATCCTCAGTATTTATAAATTTACACATAAATCCTCCTTTAAATGAAAATTTACATAGAAACCCTTATTATTAATAATTTTCATTTTCACTTGTGAAATGTTAAATTCAAATGAAAAGAAAAAAAAAGGAGAAAAATCCTTAATCCTTAGGCCATCCACATCATATCTCTCTCTCTCACACCAAACAAAATTAATAGTTTATATGTAGAACCCTCTATATCTCTCTCTCTCTCCTCTCAAAAAATACTAGAACCCTCTACATCTCCCTCTTTCCTCCAAAAAAATACTAGAACCCTCCACATCTCTGTCTCTCTTCTCCTAAAAAATAATTAATATTTTAATTATTAGAACCCTCCACGTCTCTCTCTCCTCCCAAAAAAAATAATTAATTTTTAAATAACACGTGCAACACACGTGCACAAATTCTAGTACTATATATAATGCAAATGACATTGGCTAGAGTCCACCTTCTTCATTTTTTAAAAAACAAAGAAAAAGAAGAAAAAATTTCAACTCTTGAAGCCTCCACATCATCAAAGAAAAACACAAAAATAATTAATTACTTTATTAATTTAAATTTAAATTTCACTCCACATTATGAGACAAAAAAGAACTTTCTAAAAATTAGTTTGAATTCCAAATTCAATTTACACCATGCTCAAACTTAAGACAAAAAAAAACTTTCTTGAATTTATTTTAATTTTATCATTTTTCAAATTCTACTTTTATTTACTTATAACTACTTTCTTTTACTTAAATATGGTAAATAACATATTATAATATATTTTAGAATACTCTTGATCCAAGTTACTAAAATGACCATTTTCTTCACTTATTAACATTCAAGATAATTTTAAACCAAAAGACACCTATTTTATATTTATCCATGGGCTCAAGAAATTTTTTTCGCTCTAAATATGATAAGGCTACATAGTTCATTCAGATTTATATAACTATTAACCTTCTATTAATAAAACGTGCATCACACGTGCAAAATGCAAGTAACATATAGATAGAAAATTTTAAATTTAGCCTAAAACCAAAACCAAATTATTGATACTGAATAAATATCTCCAAATAATAAACATTCCCTCTATTGTTTTTTTGGGAAATTTTACCAAAACCATCGTGTGGTTTGGCATATGTTCCCACCGCCACCCTAAGGTTTTTTCCCATCACAGCTCCTCCCCAAGGTTTCACTCCGTTACTCCCGACCCTCTGTGACCCCCTCCCGTTAAGTTGCTTATCAAATGACCGAAATATCCTTATTCATTCCATATATTTTCAAAATGGGTTCTCATCTAAATAAACAGAAAAGGGAAAAAGGTTTTCAGCTGAAGAAACCGAAAAGGGATTTGGACGTCGATTTGGGCGCTTTCAACTTTGATTTGCGAGCTTTAGAAGTCGACTTCTTTGAAGTGAGGAGATCTTGCAAAGTGAAGCATGGGAGAAATTGTTTAGTCGGCGATTTGGAGTAACACAGCATAAAGATAATCAATTTTCGCAATCAAGGTTAGTTTTTTAACATTGAAACCCTAACTCCATATTTACCATCTTTTTGTTGTCAAGATGCATTGTTTAACTCTTGTTATAGCAGTGATCTTGTAGGCAAGAGTCAATGGTTCACATGCATTACTTGGATATATGAATCCATCTTATTGCCATTTCAATTATTTTATTGATATATCTTTTGTATACTTGAGATGTTACTATTATTAAAAATTTATGTATTTTCATAGATGTCTTAGCCTGAAATTAAAGTAAATTTTCATATATATAGGAAAATTAATCTAGAACGGGGTAGACGAGTTGTCACTACTACAAATAAGGGTTGCCCCTACGGATAATTCCGTAGGGACGAAAAAATAACCTGTAGGTGCAAACGCCGTAGGTGCAAGTTGAAGCCCTGAACATGCCCCTACGGGCAAAAACTTGCGCCTACGGAGTTCTGTGTAGGTCCAGTTTCACCTACGGAGTAGGCCGTAGGGGAAAAAAAGTTATTTTATTTACGGTTTTTTAAATATATTAACTGTACCAACGGAGGTATCCGTAGGGCCAAGTATTATCCCCTACGGATATATGCGTAGGTACTTATCCGTAGGGGCAAAATATCAGAAATCCTGATATCTGGCCCCTACGGATAACTCCGTAGGGGCCTTTGTTTGCCCCTACGGATATATCCGTAGGGGCAATCCCAACCCCCTGATACTGAGATCAGGGAGGAAATATCAGTTAATGCTGATATTTTGCCCTTACGGTTTAAGCCGTAGGGGCAACATGTGTACCTACGGATTAATCCGTAGGTACACATTATCTGTTTTTTTTTAAAAAAGGGCTGCCTGATTTTTTTCCCGCCCTGTGCACAATAATATATATATCAATAAAATATAAAATTAATCATCACACAACATATATCGCAGTATTCATAATCACATCTCACGCATATAATATACAAAAGAAACCCAAAAACCGAATATGATATAAATATAAACCAATATCAATATCAATATCGTTTCAAAATGTAGTACAATATGTATGATATAAATAAATACATGTTTCAAAAAATAAGAATCAAAAAGCTACCCTAGCTCGGTCCAGCTCCACCTCTGATAAATGACAGAATCAAGCGCGCCTGCTCCTTGGTCAATAAACCATGCAATTCGGCGCGTGCGGGAGTCTAAGCGGCCTGTGGAGCTGGCGATGTGGTCTGTGCAGCCGCCGTCGAGGTAGTCGCTTGCGGAGCCGCGGCTGCGGGAGTCTGAGCGGGCGGTGGAGCTATAGGAGCTGTCTGCGGAACCGCAGCCAATGTAGTGGCTTGCGGAGCCGCAGCCGAAGGAGATGCATGTGGAGGCTCGGCCGATGTACCCTGTCGCGTCTGGACCTAACGTGTGTAAGAAGCGTGTAAGAACTGTGTATTATTCGAATTCGTATCATTATCAAGTTATTTCGAAACCCCATTTGGATATCTAGTTTGGAAAACCGTTGTTTATTTTAATTACATATGTATGTATGATTAACCAAACCTAAGTCTAAAACCAAATAAGCTCAAGCTACGTACTAATTATGGATATGTTGATATCTATAATATGACATGATATTTTACTATAAAGTAGTATACATACCAGCATCTCCTTCAACTCCTGAACGGTGGCCCTCAAGCTCTCCAGTTCCTGCTGGATACGTCGCTCACTGGAGACGGAGGAAGTAACCGCCGGGGTGGAGTCCAACCTCATATGGGCCCTTCTAGGGCCTAGTCCCTGGCCTCTCTCCCAACCTCCGTGGTGCCCTCCGTGTGCGGCGTCCAGAACTGGGGTCAGCAACCTCGGATCGCTCTGTCCGGTAAAATCGATCCCCGAGTCCTCGGCCTGCTCAACCACCCGCTCCTACACCCACATTAAGCAGTAAAGTATAAGTATAAAATTTAAACTTGAACCTTCCTAAAATAAAATTTCAAATATGGGTAGAATAAATATTAACACTTATGCAATACTCCTGGGTAGCGACGTCGGGATATCGAAGCTCGCCCGTGGAGGGATCTGTCGAGGTGCCGTGGACGGCAAGATATGCGGACAGCACGCTCGGTGTACCACCTTGCGCCACGGTCTGAGCTGTCTATAATATTAGAAAATAACTCTTAATATTAGAAATATTAGAAAATAACTCTTAATATTGCAGAATATCACAAAGGTCGGTCTATTGTAATTTACCGATAACTCCATGGCTCGAGTAATATTCCTCGAGCCACCTGTGTAAGTGGGGCGACCCCTCTTCGCCGACTTCCTGTTCTCTGTATTCTGAGCGGCCAATTTCTACACAACGCATTAACATTTAGTTTTCTAATTAAGGAACACAAAAAAATAAATTATATCCTAAACAATGAATTCCATTTAAAATACATACCTGTTTGCGTTGGGAGTCGAAATATTCGCACAATAGAGGCCATGTCTCTACGTCGACTCTCGCAAACGCCGGAGTAGATAGGAGGGCCGCTCTCTCTGCCTCGGGGGTCGCCATCCACAGGGAGTAGCAGTCGGCCTTCAGCTCATTCCTGTTGTATCGGACCTTGGTCTGCATGTTCTTCATCAGGCCATTGTACAGAGCATGAAGGTCGAGCACCCTCCCAGGGTGATCAGGGTCGGGTACAGGCTGAAAATCGTAATCCGACTGAAAATACAAAAAAAACATTGTTATTAGATTGCAAGTATTAATAATAAATATATTGGATAAATCAAATGAAAAAATATATTAATACGTACCCGAGCCTGATCAAAGAAGAGGGCGAATGAGCGCCGGTGCTGCTCGCCCCACTCAACGTGAAGTGGATAGTTCTTCACGAGCCGGCTCTCTTCCCCCATATACCGGCCGAACCTCTCGGCATGAGGACCGGTATAGCGATAGTCAAGGGTAAAAAAGAGGGGGAATGCTGCCTCCCCCCTAGCTCTGTCAGGACTCAGCCTATGGGACTGATTCGGGCCTCGAGTCCCCCTCTGGGGATGGGGAGGCCCTGCGTCTGCACGAAATATCAAGACAATCAATATTAAGACAAAGTTGTATAAGAAATCAAGTTTAAACGAAAATTGAAGTGTGATATATACCTCCGGTGACTATCGCACGAGCCTGGGCCCGGGCAGCAGCACGAGCGGGACGATAGTTCCTCCGGTGAGGAACAACCGGGGTCCCGGATGCGGACGCATCCTCTCCAACTAGAAAATAAACATTGACGCTAAATTTCCATGAAGTTCATATTTATTCTATAGAGCATATGTAAAATGAATAAATATTTTATATTTATTCATACTAACCCGCAGACGATGCGGAGGGTATGGAAGCGGCAGGAGTGGCCCCTGTGGAAGATGTGGACGCACCACCTATAATTAGACAATTAAAAATAGATTATATAAGTAATTGCAAAAAGAATGTGTAGATCAATAATATAACGTTCTAAATCAATATGCATGCACTATAGGATATATAAACATACCCACAGGTGCGGGGGTGTCACCACTTACAGCCAGACAATAATAAAAATTGCTAAGTAAGAGCAAAAGGAATGTGTGTATATTTATGATATAGCATTCTAAATCAATATACATGTACTATATGATATATAAACATACCTGGAGGAGCGGGAGTGGCCTCTGTCCCAGATGTGGACGCATCACCAACAACTAGACAATCAAACATTGACAATATAAATAATTTTGACATAAACAAGCATGAATATCTGTAATATTACATTCAAAATGGATATGCGTGCAGTATACCTGGAGGTGTGGCAAAATCCACACGGAAGGAGGCATCCGAAGGGGTCTCCGATCTGGGTGCAAGACCGGCCCTCTGAAGCTCCCTACGCAACTCTCCGGGCGGCAGAACCGCTCTGCCTCTGCCTCTGCCTCTGCCGTGGCTGGAGCTCCTGCCGCCCCTCGCTGCTCCCGACATCGTCATCAAATCTAGATAAACGGTTCGTGGACGCATTAGACAATCATTAAAAGTATTGACTATATATGTATAGAGCGTAAAATGTGAAGTAATAATATAACATTACTGATAACCTTTTTCGTTTCATGGGCGTATTATACATATATACTTGGATTTCATCGTCGATGTCATTTCTAACCCACGTAACTTCATGATCGGTCGAAGACAACCCGTCCTTCGAAACATACGGTCGGAGAACTTTAAGCCTTCTCTCTTCTTCGTCCTCATCGCTGTCCTCGAATTCTGGGACATCGTAGACATCTCTGGGTTTCCATCGGCATACAACACTCCATCCCGGATGCTTCAAACACTGTGAGTAGTATACTTGGAACGCTTGGTTCGGAAAGATAAACGGATCTTCCTGACCGTAAAATCGAAGTGTGTTCACACTAGTCAATCCATATTCATCTTTCCAAGTCCCAAGATTTTTTCTCCACCTGTCCGTATCGGTTCGCGTATCGTACTAAATACACTGGAATATATAAAAGGGTTCTGATCGTCCGGGATAGTGGATGCCGAGTATACAATTTAAGTACCCATAATAAATCACACCGTCCGATCCTACCGTCGCAATCCCACTATTCTGAGTGGTTCTAGATGTTTCTATGTCCTTAACTTCGAATTTGTATCCAAGGAAACCAAATCTTTTGTAATATGCAACCTCCATACTAGGAAATTGAGCTAAACATCTTGAATCACTCTTAAATGATGCAGACAAATTCGAATCGTGGATCTAACAAAACAAATTTTACGATAAATATATAACGATACAAGTTTAGATTAAAACTGATAGTAATAAAATGTTATTCGAATAACTTACATGATCTGTGACCCAATCACAAAAATTATCCTGATGATATTTTTCCAATCGTTCTTCGTTCCAATCAGGATGCCCCTCACGTACCTCGTTAAAATGAATTCTTTTTTCGACAAATAATGGTGACATTAATATTATATCATTTCATACACACACAAGCACAGATATAACAATTAATCCAAAAAAACTTACTCTCTAATTTGTTCAAGACATGCGCAATTAAGCAAGATAAACCCGTATATCTTGTTGATAAACATAGTGTCTACCCTCTTATACTCGGCTTTACCATATGGCCCGTCTTGAATTCTTCGTGGCCGGTTAAGCCTTGTCTCAATGTTCTCGTCAAGATAGCGGGAACAAAATGTGGTTGCTTCATCAAGAAGATAACCTTGCATGATAGAACCCTCTGGTCGATTTTTATTGCGTATATACTTCTTAAGAGTGTAGAGGTACCTAATGAAAATATGTTGAATAAATAAACACGGGCATACAGGAAAACAATAAATTTATAAATTGCACGAAACGAAAAATTACACGTACCTCTCGACGGGATACATCCATCGATATTGTACCGGTCCGGCTAACTTCGCCTCAGTTGCAAGATGAACCGTCAAGTGTATTATGATATCGAAGAATGACGGTGGGAAAATACGCTCAAAC
Source organism: Agapanthus africanus (assembly GCA_030015575.1). Lineage (NCBI taxonomy): Eukaryota > Viridiplantae > Streptophyta > Magnoliopsida > Asparagales > Amaryllidaceae > Agapanthus > Agapanthus africanus. The sequence goes on from CM057340.1 coordinate 800,450,726, forward strand.
TTGCAAAGTATCAACGCAATAGAATTTTCTAGTTTATCCAGCGTCACAACCTCCAGTGTTTTAGCACACAACTCCCTGAAAAAACAACATAGGTCGTTGATTACTAGACCAACCGATTCGGGGAGAGAAGTCCTGAGGGCTAATGGAAGAAGGTGCTCCACGATAACATGGTGATCATGACTTTTTAGCCCATCGATCTTGCCCTTCACAATTTTTATTTTCTTGCTGAATGATCCTGAGAAACCTGTGGGAACTTTCAAATCATGCAACACCTGCAGGAATCTTTTCTTCTCCGGTTGTGACATATGATAAGCGGCATTGGGAAGTACAAACTTTCCCGGTTTACCCGCTACCGGTCTAGGATGCAATTCACTTCTTATTCCCCACTCTTGTAGATCCATCCGAGCATTCAGGTTGTCTTTCGATTTCCCGTCTTTACAAAGAAGCAAGTTAAGTATGTGCTCTGATACTCCCTTCTCTATATGCATGACGTCCAGACAATGACGCACTGAATTTGTAGACCAGTACGGAAGCTCGAAGAAAATGCTTAACTTGTTCCAAAATGGTGGTTTGACCTGTTTCGTCGGATCCATCCCGAAGGTCACATTATTGTAACCATCCCATTTAGCAGTCACGTCCTCTCCGGACAATGGGGATGGAGGTCCAAGAAGCTCTTGATGACCATCAAAGTGAACCGTGTCTAATCTATAGGGGTGGTCTGGAGGCAGGAAACGTCGATGGCCGTAATAACAAACCTTCCTGCTAAAATTCAAGAATTTCGATGTTGTATGTTTATGGCAACGAGGACATGCTTTGTGACCATATACGGACCAACCTGATAGCATTCCATACGCAGGAAAGTCATTAATTGTCCACATTAGAGCCGCACGCAGTATGAAGGTTGTATTTGTGTTTGCATCATATGTCTCTACACCATCAATGAACAAAGATTTCAACTCCTCGATCAGAGGTCGGAGATAGACGTCAATATTGTTCCCCGGTGAGTTTGGTCCGTCGATAAGAAAAGGCATCATAAAGTATGATTGGTCCATAGCTAACCAAGGCGACAAATTATAAATTATCATTACAATAGGCCATGTGCTGTGACTTCCAGCCATATAGTTGAATGGGCAGAAGCCATCAGTAGCCAGTCCGAGCCGGACATTGCGAGGATCGCTACTGAATTTTGCGTGCATCCTATCGAAATCCTTCCATGCCGGTGAATCTCTTGGATGGCTCATTTTTCCATCTTCACTTGGAGGAGCACGGTGATGCCAAATCATTGCCTCGGCTGTTTTCTTGCACCTGAATAGCCTCTGTAGCCTCTATGTTATGGGAAAGTATCGTGCTATCTTGACAGGTATATCGGGCTTCTTATCAGAATCTTTCGGCTTATACCCGACCTCTCCGCATGTTGGACACTCTTTCAAATCTGAATTCTCTTTCCGGTACAACACGCAATTTTTAGGACATGCTTGAATCTTCTCACACTTTAGACCCAAATCAGACATCATCTTCTGGGCTCCGTACCAGCTGTCGGGCACGTTATTTCCCGGAGGTATAGAATCTTTCAAGAACGAAAGAAGCATTGTGAATGACTTGTTGCTCCATCCATTTAGGCTCTTAATTTGGAAAAGTTGGATGAACCATGAGAGGGTGGAATACTTCGCATTCTTATAAATTGGTTTCCTAGCATCATTCATGAAATTTTCATATTTATCCGCACGCGGTCCTTGACCAGAAGGAATGTCATCTTCGGTACGAATAGATTCACCTAGGGCAGCCTCTACCATATCCTCCATTTCTTCTGATGGAAATAAATTACCGCCTTCTCCTTCTGCCACATTACCGAATTCTTCTTCTTCTCATGCCGCATTATCGTGTTCTCCTTCTTCTTCTGCCGCAGTACTGCATTCTTCTCCTTCCCCGTGATATTTCCAAGTTGTATAAAGTCTAGTAAACCCATATTTTACAATATGAAGCTCTGCTAATTCTACCTTCTGCCAGTACTTATTGCCACATCTATCGCACGGACAGAGAATCTTCTCTATTATGATCTTATTATGTGCGCGTGCAAATTCAAGGAAAGCAGCAACTCCTGCGACAAACTTAGGTTGCATACGTTGTTGCCAATCCACATACATCCAGTCCTTAACTCTGACGTACTCATGGGCCATGTTAGACTGTATAACATATAAATTGTAGGTTATACTGACTATATTGAGAAATATAAGAACGGGATAGTTACTGACAAAGGCGAAAATCCGTGTATATGCTTTGTGTGTGCGTTTGTCGTTGAAAAGAATAAATTATCGCACATATGTTAACCGATAGACGGGGACTAAGTGGCGCTTTTAGTTTCATATATGAGTATCGATGAGAATATGAAGGTTTCATATTATCATCGAGTATCATATATTGGTTTTAACTTGAACATCTCGAATCACTATCTAATTATGCGTTTGTTGTGTATTCTTGTTGTATGTGTGTGTTCCGGCTGTTGGGGGTAGGCTTCTATCCCATTAAGAATGTATAGAGCGAACACCCATCACTTGTGCTTTCAACCGTTTCGAGTAAATTTCGGCAGCACCTCCCCGCTGTTCTCCGAGTACACTGTAATAGAATAGATAATCATTTCAAAGCTGTGAAACAACGTTGAAATGAACATCTAATCTATCTTTGTACATGGAGAACCAGCGGAAAGGTACCGACGAAATATCTCGAAACGGGTGAAAACACAAGTGAATGAAGGCGTTTGCTTTATACATTCTTAACTTGTCCACACGGGACAAATCTATGGGTTACCATACGATTGAATTTTCTCGTCGCGTAGACTATTCGACGGTTGTTAGTATCGAGCTATACCGTCCGATATTTAACAATCTTCGTATAGTTCTATGTCACGACGAATATCGCACGTATGTTAACCGATAGACGGAGACTAAGTGGCGCTTTTAGTTTCATATATGAGTATCGATGAGAATATGAAGGTTTCATATTATCATCGAGTATCATATATTGGTTTTAACTTGAACATCTCGAATCACTATCTAATTATGCGTTTGTTGTGTATTCTTGTTGTATGTGTGTGTTCCGGCTGTCGGGGGTAGGCTTCTATCCCATTAAGAATGTATAGAGCGAACACCCATCACTTGTGCTTTCAACCGTTTCGAGTAAATTTCGGCAGCACCTCCCCGCTGTTCTCCGAGTATACTGTAATAGAATAGATAATCATTTCAAAGCTGTGAAACAACGTTGAAATGAACATCTAATCTATCTTTGTACACGAAGAACCAGCGGAAAGGTACCGACGAAATATCTCGAAACGGGTGAAAACACAAGTGAATGAAGGCGTTTGCTTTATACATTCTTAACTTGTCCATACGGGACAAATCTATGGGTTACCATACAATTGAATTTTCTCGTCGCGTAGACTATACGACGGTTGTTAGTATCGAGCTATACCATCCGATATTTAACAACCTTCGTATAGTTCTATGTCACGACGAACATCGCACGTATGTTAACCGATAGACGGGGACTAAGTGGCGCTTTTAGTTTCATATATGAGTATCGATGAGAATATGAAGGTTTCATATTATCATCGAGTATCATATATTGGTTTTAACTTGAACATCTCGAATCACTATCTAATTATGCGTTTGTTGTGTATTCTTGTTGTATGTGTGTGTTCCGGCTGTCGGGGGTAGGCTTCTATCCCATTAAGAATGTATAGAGCGAACACCCATCACTTGTGCTTTCAACCGTTTCGAGTAAATTTCGGCAGCACCTCCCCGCTGTTCTCCGAGCACACTGTAATAGAATAGATAATCATTTCAAAGTTGTGAAATAACGTTGAAATGAACATCTAATCTATCTTTGTACACGGAGAACCAGCGGAAAGGTACCGACGAAATATCTCGAAACGGATGAAAACACAAGTGAATGAAGGTGTTTGCTTTATACATTCTTAACTTGTCCACATGGGACAAATCTATCGGTTACCATACGATTGAATTTTCTCGTCGCGTAAACTATACGACGGTTGTTAGTACCGAGCTATACCGTCCGATATTTAACAACCTTCGTATAGTTCTATGTCACGACGAACATCGCACGTATGTTAACCGATAGACGGGGACTAAGTGGCGCTTTTAGTTTCATATATGAGTATCGATGAGAATATGAAAGTTTCATATTATCATCGAGTATCATATATTAGTTTTAACTTGAACATCTTGAATCACTCTCTAATGATGCGTTTGTTGTGCATTCGTGTTGTATGTGTAACATGATTTTAAACTTATGAAATAATACTTGCTTAGTTACTTGCAAATTGCAACTTGAGAATAAGATATATGAAGAATTGAGTATTAAAGAACTAAGATGCATTAGACTTGGGATTGAGATGCATACCTTTAACATAGAAAAAAAATCAATAAACAAGATGAATATAATATAAATTCATAATTAATGCTACATGACACGGGTCTCAGATCAAAATTAGTGTTGAAAGTTTGATTTCCAAAAGTATCTGGCAGAAAAGCTAATATGCGTGTGTGTGTTATACATGCATGAATGAGGGAACATATAATGAACCATTTAGGCAAATTTTGTGATACACAATTCAAACATGACGGAGAAATATATAACTAGAGCCATTTACGGCTAAAAACAAATTATGCATGCCCCTAAACTAACAGATAGAAAAAGAAATTTGTGAATTTAGGCGGTCAACGGAAGTTTCACATGATGACATTGTCACACTAATGCCGCTCGGTTTCTCAAGTAGAGCTTTGGTCGATAAATTATCCAATCAATTATGGATAGAAATGTAAAGTGGAAAATCTATCCCAAATCTAGAAAGAAAGGCACAACTGCGTAATCTAACTTAGCTAATCGTTGGTAGCAAAAGGAAGATGCAATTTCATACTGCTTGGATGTGCCCATCAATGGAATAAAAAACAAACAAACCCAACAAACAAATAAGCTCATATCTACAATATATGCAAGCAAACGAACAAAAGTGGGAATCAACATGCATAACATGGATAAGTACTCATTGCAAGCGCAGCGCAATAATCAGGGTTTATTGCACAAACCCCCTTTATAGTTTACCATGCAAGACAACAGTTATGCGCCCCCCCAGCCGAACCCCAACCCTAACCCAAACCCAACCCCAACCCCAACCCAACCGAAACCGCAGCCCCAGCCCCAGCCCTGACCCTAACCCTAACTCCAACCCTAACCCAACCCCACCCAAACTGCAACCCCAACAGTTATGTACCCCCAGCCGAACCCCAACCCTAACCCTAACCCCAACCCCAACCCAACCGCATCCCCAGCACCAGCACCAGCCCCAGCCCTAACCCCAACCACAACCCTAGCTGAACCCAACCCCAGCCGCAACCCTCGCCGAACCCCAACCCCAACCCCAACCCTAACCCCTAAAATAATCAAAAATCTCTTTAATTGAAGATTTAATTACTTACCTGTTCGGTGGATCGGCGATGAGGAAGAACGACGTCGAGATCGGGAACGATAGAGAGATAACGACGAGAGATCGGTGAGATCGGCGAGGTCGGCGACGAGATCGGCGAGGTCGGTGACGCGGCGACGAGAAAAGGCGATTTGCGAGGTTTCGCGCGCTCGATCGAGGAGGAGGATAATCAGCGTGTAGGGAAATTATGTTTCTTTTCTATTAAATCCATATTTAGATGCCCCTACGGATTTGTCCGTAGGTCCTTGGTTTGCGGCACCGTAGGGGAAAATAACAAATTAAGATTTAATATTTTTACGTTGGTGCGTCTTGGACCGTAGGGACAACCTTATGGCCCTACGGATTAGTCCGTAGGGCCAAAATAAATATGCCCCTACGGATTTCAATATCCGTAGGGGCAACCCCCTATTCTAGTAGCATCCTCCTGGTTTCGCTTCTAGCTAGTTAATTACCGCAATCAAGTCACCATGTTGGCCGCAATCAAGTCAGTTTCGCTTGTAGCTAGCCGGTTGAGTACGGGTCGTCCGCAGGGAGATGGGAATCTTTTTCTATGTGCTTTAACGAGTTAAGTCCAAATGTCCAGGTTTGTTTGAGATTAACTATGTGCTAAAATGTTATATAAAGAGAGCTTGTTAGGGTTAGGATTAGGTTAGTTTGAGTTAGGAGTCGCTCATTTCTTTCGTTGCCACTCTTAATATCGGTGTTAGGGTAATCAACAACAATGGGAATTAGCATGACTAGGAAGGAACTTGCGAGTGTAAGCTAGGCTTTCCAACGCTTAAGTTCTTCCTTTTTTTGCTTGTCCGTCCGTTCTTGGCTCTTAGCCTTAACCTTCGGTTAATTCAACCACAACCGGTCTCACTAAGGAATCACCGCTATCATGTAGGATAGGGTGCCGTAGGGAGCGGATTGTGGTTGAATTAACGGGAGTCCGAATTAAGATGTTGGGCAAGAAAAGAGTGGGAGAGATTTCCTTTTCTCAAACTTTCCTTATCCTACCCTAACAAGTGAGAAAACTACTCACCCATTACAAGAAAAAGGAAAATAAAACAAAAGGAGGAAGATAGAAAGAAAGAGATTAGAAGATTACAACTAGCTATTTGAGACCTCACATTGGCAAGGACCAAGCTTAAGCATCATTGTTATTAAGGATAAAGAAAAATAGAACAAGAAAGAAACAAACAACAAATAACAACAACTAGATTAGCAAATGAAAATTACAAGAAATTATAATTAACAAAAGAACAAGACAAGTATGATAAAGAAAAGAACTCTTTTATTCATCACTTCACTCATACAAGCTCACTACAAAGTTTTAATGGAGAAAAGATGACAAGAAGAAGAAGAACAACAAAATATATCCTAGAATCTAACACAAGAATTGAGCACCCTCACTTGGCTCTGTTATGGGTTATTTATAGGCAGGAAACTGAAACCCTAGGGCAACAATCAGACTCTGAATGATGTTACAAAAATGCCCCTAAAATTTGATCACCTGATGAGCCAACTTGGCCGCGGATCCGCGGCCAAGTCACCATGTTGGCCGCGGATCCGCGGCCATATAGTGTAGTTGGCTCATCGTATTTTTTGTGCTTCTCTGTGGTGCTATTTACATCAGTGTGGTACACTTTGTTTCTCAGAAGCTCTCCACATTTCTTCCAGATTTGCAGCAGGTCAAAAGGTGATTTGATGTAGATCTTTTGCCATGATTTCCTTGAGCTCCGCGTAGATATCTTGGATTTTGTGTTGCCATTGTGCTTTATGCATGAAAATGACCATCGATTTGCCAATTTGTCCCTTAAACTGGTGTGCAGCAACATACGGATGGAGAGCGGAGACCCGTATTTTATCTGTGGTTGGTAGTAATCCAGAATTTGTCACGCTTTTCCATGAATTTCACTGTTTAGAGCTGAAAACCTGTATCCTGCAATTAACTAGCAAACACGGCTCAAGAGTACCTACCGATAAGCAATGTGATAAAAAATGGGCGGTATAAAAATGCAAAAATCTGATATGAACAAATACCCCCAAACTTATCATTTGCTCGTCCCGAGCAGAGCCAGTTTATTCACAAAAAAAAAATAATTCCTAACCTCACTTTCACAGGAAACGCGATTGCACTGAGCATGTGCAACAAGCCGTTAAACCTCTAGGTGTCCCTAGTAGGAGGAGTGTTGTTTTCTGAGGGTTTTCAGCGGATACTACCCACAAAATCCGGTCAATCTAGTTTTGCAAAATAACTATGATTCAGACCCTAAGGTTTTGTTTTAAAAATAATAATTCTATTATCCTAAGTCTAGACTATCGAACCATTATTTTTCACACCTCGCTTCTCATTTAACTTAAGATTTTATATGTCTTTACGTGCAGTGCAAATAGTGTCGTTAAGTTCCAGAAGGATCGATTAAAGTCATCATGTCACAAAATAAAGCCCAGATAAAATTTTTAAAAGGATCACATAAGTTTTATAAAGAGTTAAGCATTTTTCAAGTTTTGTTTTCCAGTAAGGTTTCAATTTCAGAATTTCTATCTTCCTTAACAGGAAACCAGGTCTTATTTTTCACTCCACCTTTTTCTTGTTTTCATTTCATACGCATCTCTGTGAACGTGCAATAGTCTTTATCATAGAATAAAACCTCCATATCTCCGCTAGAAATATTTTTTTATAAAAACCTGTCTTTTGTCAAGATTATTCTCACACAAAGAACCGTTAGGAATTTTAACTCGGAGAGAACACTTGCTTGACTTTGTTTTAATCTGGACTTTCTAGGCTTCTTAACGAGCTTTGGGCCAATGCACCCAAACCAGTTGGCTTTAGGGCATTAGGTGTAGAGACACCCCAGCGAACTTAATTGCTCAAGTTACCTAGGCCCAAAAACAAAAGACAATTTAGCGTGAAAATCATGATGATTCAATGCGAACGGAGATATAACCGGCAGTTCAATTATTTTTTTGGATAAAAGACGTGGTTAGTGGGTTGGGTGTGTAATCATTCCAATCAAGTTTCAGACGGGTTATTTTTCAGAATTAGTTCCAATTAAGGCATCAATAACATCCCTTCATATCCGCTTCACTTCATAAACTATTCTTGATATTACTTATTTCAGAATAAACCTATTTGATCCTCATAAAATAATTTATCCATTTAAAAGTTTTTCAGACATAATAGACTTGTCATCAAATTTTCAAAACTCACGACACATGTAGTGTGATGGAAAAACGTATATCAGCTATAGTTAACTTCAAAGGAGAGTTATCTTTCAGGTTTTCAAAATCTAAAAATAAGATTTAGTTATTCTTATCTTATCAAACAAAACCGTTGAAATGTTGAATCTGAGTTCTCCCACTAGCTAACTTGACGAAAAAGTTTTTATGTTTTTAGAAAATTTTCTGATTTTTATGGATTTTAGTATGCAGATGCAAAATATACATATGAATGCGAAGGTTAGAAATGCGTACCGAGCATACCCCTAAACCTAAACTGGACAGTGTCCTCACTGTCATTGCATGAAGAAATCATTGAAGGGTCAAAATTGTCGGTTAGATATACACATTTTTTTTTTTTATTTTATATTTATTTTTAAAAGAAAATTGTTAAAAATGGATAGGCACCGGACAAGAATATCCACATATATACACAAAATGCTATATACATACCCCCAAACTTATTTGAAACAGTGTCCACTGTTTTGGCTGGATAACCGAAGTTTGGTGGTAGGCAGAGGAATATTATGTAGGGTAAACCGGCTCCTGTAAGACCAGGAGCTCCTCTGTTGGTTCGGCGCTAAGGTACGGTTTTAGTCTGTGTCCGTTTACTTTGAAAAATGAACCGTCCTTTGGATTCTCCAAATCCACAGCGCCACGCGGATACACATTCCGCACAAAATATGGCCCTTTCCAGCGAGATCTGAACTTACCTGGATGGAAATGTAGCCTGGTGTCGTAAAGCAGTACCTGTTGGCCAGGTGCGAAAGTTTTGCGCAAAAGGTGTTTATCGTGAAACACCTTCGTTCAGTTCTTAACGACAACCACGTTTTCGTAAGCCTCATCCCGAAACTCGCTCAATTCGTTCAACTGCAGCTTCTGATGGCTGCCCGCATCTTCGAGAGACAGATTCAACTCCTTTATCGCCCAAAATGCGCGATGCTCGATTTTCACAGGAAGGTGGCAAGCCTTTCCGTACACAAGACGATAGGGAGACATGCCAAGATCAGTCTTATAAGCAGTTCGAAATGCCCAAAGGGCATCAGTGAGTTTTAACGACCAATCCTTACGGTTCTTGGAAACCGTCTTCTCCAGTATCTGCTTGATTTGCCGTTTGAAACTTCGGCTTGCCCACAGGTTTGGGGGTGGTAGGGCGTAAATAGATTATGATTAATGGAATATTTCCGCATAAAGGCCTCGAAAGTCTTATTGCAGAAATGAGTTCCATTGTCACTAATGATCGCTCGGGGGTGCCCAAACCAGGAGAAAATGTTTTCCTTAAGAAATCTAACGACAACCTTGTTGTCGTTAGTCCGTCTGGGCACAGCCTCGACCTACTTAGAGACGTAATCAACAGCGAGAAGGATGTACAAGTTCCCTAAAGAGCTGGGAAACGGCCCCATGAAATCGATCCCCCAAACATCGAAAATCTCCACAACCAAGATTGGTTGGAGCGACATCTCATTTCTCCTGGATATCCGGCCCAAGTGTTGGCACCGGGAGCAAGTCTTGCAATAGTCATGAGCGTCTTTGAAGAGTTGTGGCCAGTAGAAACCACACTGCAAGATCTTCTCAGCTGTCTTTCTGGGCCCAAAATGCCCGCCACATGCTTGATCGTGGCAAAATGACAGCACACTCTTGAATTCATTGTCAGGGACACACCGACGAATAATCTGGTTGGGACAGTACTTGAACAGATAGGGTTCGTCCCAGTAAAAGTGTTTTACTTGGGATAAGAATCGACATCTGTCCTTACTTGACCATTCAGTCGGTAATAATCATGTGGCCAAATAGTTCACAATATCTGCGAACCAGGGTTCGCAAGATACTGTCAAGAGCTGTTCATCCGGAAAAACGTCGTTGATCGGAATTTGAAGCGACGGTGAAGAAGGAAGTCGTGAGAGATGGTCGGCGACTACATTTTCACATCCTCTTTTGTCCTTGATGACAAGGTCAAACTCTTGAAGCAAGAGGATCCAACGTATCAGCCGAGATTTTGCATCTTTCTTCGCAAAAAGATGGCACAGAGCAGAATGGTCCGTATAGACGATGACTGGAGAGCCGATGATGTAGGGCCTAAACTTTTCTAAAGAAAATACAACAGCCAAGAATTCCTTCTCAGTTGTTGTATAATTCAGTTGGGCGTCGTTCAGGGTTCAGCTAGCATAATAGATTACGTGCGGCATCTTGTTGATTTGTTTTCCAAGGACAGCACCGATGGCAAAGTCGGATGCATCGCACATAATCTCAAATGGATGCGTCCAGTCAGGAGAAGAAAGAACAGGAGCAGAAGTGAGTGAGCTTTTTAATGACTCGAACGCAGTCATACAGCTCGAGTTGAAGTCGAGCGTCGTGTCCTTGGCCAGCAAAAGAGTCAAGGGCCTAGCAATCTTGCTAAAATACTTGATGAACCGTCTATAGAAACCGGCATGGCCAAGGAAGGCTCGGATATCTCTGACGCATCGGGGAGGAGGGAGATTGGAAATAACTTCAATCTTTGCTTTATCTACCTCAATGCCATTTCGCGAGATGATATGTCCTAAGACAATACCTTCGCGCACCATGAAGTGGCACTTCTCCCAATTCAAAGTGAGATTCTTGTCCTTACACCGGGTAAGGACAGCGTCGAGATGCAGCAAACACTCATCAAAGGAATCGCCGAAAATGGAGAAATCGTCCATGAAGATCTCCAAGAATTTTTCCACCATGTCTGAGAAGATTCCCATCATACACCGCTGGAAGGTAGTGGGCGCATTGCATAACCCAAAGGGCATGCGACGATATGCAAACATGCCGAAAGGACAAGTGAATGTGGTCTTGTCCTGGTCTTTTTCGGGGATGGGAATCTGATTATAGCCGGAGTAGCCATCAAGAAAGCAGTAGTACACGTGTCCAGCCATTTGTTCAAGCATCTGGTCAATGAAAGGTAGCGGAAAGTGGTCCTTCCGCGTTGCGGCGTTGAGTTTTCTGTAATCGATGCATACTCGCCACCCAGTCTGGGTGCGAGTAGGGATTAACTCGTTCGCCTCGTTGGTTATGACCGTTATGCCTGATTTCTTGGGGACAACATGAATGGGGCTAACCCACTGGCTATTAGAGATAGGGTAAATGATACCACTATCTAGACACTTTACGATCTCCTTTTTCACAGCCTCCTTCATGACTGGGTTGAGTCGCCTTTATGGATCCCTGGCTGGTTTGGTATCATCCATCATATGAATGTGATGTTCAACGATCAGGGGACTAATCCCCTAATCCCCTTGATGTCTGCCATTGACCAGCCAAAAGCTTGCCTATTACTGTGCAAGACCGCAAGAAGGGCTTTCTCTTGCTCTGGAGCTAGAGAAGTCGAGATGATTACAGGAAGGGTCTCGTTCTCACCCAAGTAAGCGTACTTAAGGTGAGACGGCAATGGCTTGAGTTCGAGCGTTGGAGGTGAAACGACTGAAGGCAAGATTGGTGAAAAGGTCTCGAACTCAAAGGATTCCAGCAGAGGTTCAAAACGAGTGTAAGCGACCGAGTTGGATGGTTCAGGTAACTCATCCGAAAATTCGAAGGATTCAAACTCGGGTGGTGAGTGGCTAAGATCGTTCGAGAAAGTGAAACACTCGTAGTCATTGTCGGGCGCAGAAACAGCAGCAGGTTCGAAGAGGAACGCACTAGTGGCGCTAAGGTTGTCGTGATCGAACAAAAACTCCTCGAATTCACACTCCTCTAGGGTGATCTCCTGGATTGAGCAAACGTCTAGTATATAAGCATTAGGTTCGGAGGGCTGATTCCCCAACCTAAAAATGTTGAGTTCAATTGTCATGTTTCCAAAAGATAGGTTCATTGAACCATTTCGATAATTGATCACAGCATTTGAGGTTGCAAGGAATGGGCGACCGAGTATCACCGGAATTTGATTCCGGGGGTTAACTACAGGCTGTGTGTCTAAAACAATGAAGTCAACGGGGAATATGAAGTCCCCAACCTTGATTAACACATCCTCTAGTTCACCCCTAGGATGGGTGATCGATCGGTCGGCCATTTGGAGAGTACAGTGTGTGGGTTTCAGCTCTCCTACACCTAATTGCTCATATACTGAGTACGGAAGCAGGTTAACACTGGCACCAAGATCTAAAAGTGCGCGGTTGATATTCTTATCCTTAATGGTAATAGAAATCGTAGGACAGCCAGAGTCCTTCCGTTTTTGAGGTAAAGATTGGGTAAGGGCATCACTCACAGCACTAGCCAAGAAAACTTTCTTGGGTACCTGAGATTTCCTCTTTTTCGTACACAAGTCCTTTAAGATTTTCGCGTAGGACGAGACTTGTTGGACAACATCTAAAAGGGGAATGTTGATGTTAACCTGCTTAAATAACTCCAGAATCTTCTCCATTTGTGGATTTTGTTTATTGGACTTCAACCGGTTTGGAAATGAAACGTTTTTAAAATTGGTTGAGTCCAATGCTTGTGGAGGAGATTGTGGAGTTGGAACAGATCCCAGAGCTGGTGTTTTTGTGGAGTGAGAAATGGGTCCGTTTAGAGCAGAAGAAGAGGAAGAGCCTTTTGAAGAATGGAGAATAGGCTCAGAAGACGAAGGAGAAGAAGAAGAAGAAGCGGCCGGGGTGTCATCGTCGATCCGTGTGCCAATGTTGTTTTGTAGCATCCTTCCAGATCTCAATGTAATCACGGCACTCACATTATGGTTCTGTTGTTCAAGAGCAACATGTACATTATGTGGGTGACCGGGATTTTGGAGTGGTTGAGATGGAAGCTTCCCCTTCTCTCGCTCGCTTAAGGACGCATTCAGTTGTGCTTTCTGGGCTTCGATGGTCTTGATGCTTTGCCCGTGTGCAGCAGTGTGTTGCACCAAAGACTGAATGGAAGACTGGATGTTGGCGGTGGATTAAGTTGATTGCTTTACAAACGCCTCCAGACTTCGTTCGAGCGAGGAAACCTTATCGTTGTTTGACGGAACAAAGTTGTTTTGGGGAAAAGAATTGTTGGGTGCAAAGTTGTTCGTCTGATTTTGAAAAGGTTGGGGTTGGAAGGGCTGCTGAAATTGATGTTGAGTTTGTTGTTGAGCTTGTTGTTGCGGCGGAGGGGGCCTCTGGAAATTGTTGCCTTGGAATTGATGCTGGTTCTGATTCCAGGCGAAGTTGGGGTGGTTCCTCCAACCGGGATTGTAGGTGGAAGAGTATGGATCGTTTCTTGGTCTTTGCAGAAATGCAGCATTAACTTGATCCTGTCCTTGAGATGGTGGATTGTAAGGACACTCTTCGGTTAAGTGAGAAGGATCGAAACAACAAGCACAAATGGTACGAAGGGGAAGAACAAGGGCAGGAGCAGGAGATGAAAATTTTCTCTCTATAGCTTCAAGTTTTCTCGTTATTGCAGCCATTTTAGCTTTCATCGCAATAGAGACATCGAGTTGGTGAATGCCTACCCTAGACTAACCTGTAGAAGTGAAGGAAGAAGAAGGAGAAGTTGGTCTGGTGCTCTCCCATTGAAGCGTTTGTTCCGCGAGGTCGTCGAAGAATTGCCACGCTTCCTCGTCAGATTTCGATAGGAAGTGGCCCTGACAAATAGTTTCCAACAACTGCTTGGTTGCTGGGTTCAGGCCCTCGTATAAGGTTTGGCAAAGTTGCCATTTCTCAATACCGTGGTGAGGGCACTGAACAAGAAGGTCTTTATACCGATCAAAGGACTTCCAAAAGGGTTCAGTAGGAAGTTGGGAGAATTGGTTGATTTCGTTACGGATCCTCGCGATTTTATGATTCGGATAGAATTTTTTGAGAAACGCTTTCACAAACTCATCCCAACTGGTTATGGAGTGAGAAGCAGTGCTATACAGCCACTTTTCAGCAAGATCGCACAAAGTGAACGGAATGACCCGTAGCCGTATAGCATCGTCAGACAGCTGGGTAGTTTTCATCATGGCACAAACATTTTGGAACTTGTTGATGAAGATATAGGCATCTTCAGATTCAAGCCCATGAAATTTCGGAAGCATGTTAATGAAGTGGGGCTTAATTTCAAAATTATCCCCATTGGCCGGTGGAAGGGAAAGACAGGTGGGAAGTGCAGAGCGGGTGGGATAGAAACGATCCTGGAGCGTGATTCGCTGTGGCGCTACAACAGGTGATGGTGCTGGGTTATTCGCATCCATAGGAGGTGGAATCAATCCCGGGGGAGTCAAAGGGATGTTTGGATTAAATCCTGACATCGCAGAAGAAGAGGTTGGTGATAGTGAAGGTGAGGATGTATGAACAGAATCCCGGTCAACGTCGGAGTTGGCCGGCAAAGGTAAGGGTGAAAGAGGCGTGGAAGGAGTTTCGACGTCTAAGTCGATCGCATAGTCGGTAGCGACTAACGTAACGCGGACTAGGCGGGCACTAGTGTCCCGAGTCCAACCGGACATACACTAAACGAGTTTAGTGTAGTCAAAGCGGAGAAGGTGAGGGCAAGAAAACGTCAATGGAGAAATACGATGGGTGGTGGGTGAAAAAATGGGATTCTGGGTGACAAAGGGTAAGTTTTTATAAAAGTTTTTGGTTTTTGCGTTTTTTTTTCTTTTTTTAGAAAGAGCTTTACAGAAATATGTACAGACTCACGGCTTCAAACAATCACAGACAAAATATGCACAATCACACCTAGATCTAGGGTCACCTAGGTCAGCTAGACAGCTCCTAACTGTTCCAAAGGGCTAGAAATAGGACCTCAAACCGCCTCTTCTCCGCCAATTGCGGCCAGGTAAGTGCCAGGTAAATGGGAGGCTCTCCACTACGTAAGTAGTGGTCCTAAGTAAGTAACCACTTGCCTTGGACACACTTGCCTAGACATCGCAAAGTCAGGATAGGATAAACGGCCGATGCCTACAACCAGTCCTCTGTCCTATTGAGCGCGACATCCTTAGGGCTGAGTCTAGTATTTTTTAATTAAATAATGGTCAATGCATATGCCTTTTGTGATTTCTGGAGTCCTGGGAAGGGTGATGAAATCCCCACCCAATCTGGATTGGTTTCAAGCCCCTTAAAGTCCGATTAAAATATGCAAAGCAGTAACAATCAACTGCAATCAATTTTTTTTATTTTTTTAAGCGCGGCGCAAAGAATCCTGCACAAAAACAATTTATTGGAAGGGGGAAGAGAGTTTGTGCAAAGAATGCTGCAGAAAACATAGTTCAGTGGAGTTCAGAGGAGTGGGGAAGGAGGCAGAAAGACTTACAGGGATTTTTGGGTTTTGAAGGTAACAAATGGCCGCGGTTCTGCGGCCAGAGAGCGCTTAGGCCGCGGTTCCGCGGCAAGAAAGAGGACTTGGGGCTTTAAATTTCTTGCATGTGCTGCCTTGACTGTACTCTTCTTGTCTGGAGCTCCTGAATCTTGATTTGCTCACTGGATCTGCTCCAGAATTTTACAGTAGACCGTTGGCTCCGTCTTGATCCGTCGCGGTGTAGCCGCGAGGTATGGGTCTAACTTCCCACGTCTTTGGCACTGAACTCGAACTTCTTTTTATCCTGCACACTTGCACAAAAACTAATCAAAAATAACAAGATGATTTTTTACAATGTATATTATTTTTTTTTTGTTTTTTCGGTTATATTCACAAATTAACCCGAAATTACACAAAGAAATAAACTACCGTCTCCCCGGCAACGGCGCCATTTGATTGGTAGAGTTTTTACGTGCTTAGTTAATTATCACAATCAAGTCGGTTTCGCTTGTAGCTAGCCGGTTGAGTACGGGACGTCCGCAGGGAGATGGGAATCTTTTTCTATGTGCTTTAACGAGTTAAGTCCAAATGTCCAGGTTTGTTTGAGATTAACTATGTGCTAAAATGTTATATAAAGAGAGCTTGTTAGGGTTAGGATTGGGTTAGTTTGAGTTAGGAGTCGCTCATTTCTTTCGTTGCCACTCTTAATATCGGTGTTACGGTAATCGGCAACAACGAGGATTAGCACGACTAGGAAGGAACTTGCGATTGTAAGCTAGGCTTTCCAACACTTAAGTTCTTCCTTTTGGTGCTTGTCCGTCCGTTCTTGGCTCTTAGCCTTAACCTCCGGTTAATTCAACCACAACCGGTCTCACTAAGGAATCACCGCTATCATGTAGGATAGGGTGCCGTAGGGAGCGGATTGTGGTTGAATTAACGGGAGTCCGAATTAAGATGTTGGGCAAGAAAAGAGTGAGAGAGATTTCCTTCTCTCAAACTTTCCTTATCCTACCCTAACAAGTGAGAAAACTACTCACCCATTACAAGAAAAAGGAAAATAAAACAAAAGGAGGAAGATAGAAAGAAAGAGGTTAGAAGATTACAACTAGCTATTTGAGACCTCACCTTGGCAAGGATCAAGCTTAAGCATCATTGTTGTTAAGGATAAAGAAAAATAGAAAAAGAAAGAAACAAACAACAAATAACAACAACTAGATTAGCAAATGAAAATTACAAGCAATTATAATTAACAAAAGAACAAGACAAGTATGATAAAGAAAAGAACTCTTTTATTCATCACTTCACTTATACAAGCTCACTACAAAGTTTTAATGGAGAAAAGATGACAAGAACAAGAAGAACAACAAAATATATCCTAGAATCTAACACAAGAATTGAGCACCCTCACTTGGCTCTGTTCTGGGTTATTTATAGGAAGGAAACTGAAACCCTAGGGCAACAATCAGACTCTGAATGATGTTACAAAAATGCCCCTAAAATTTGATCACCTGATGAGCCAACTTGGCCGCGGATCCGCGGCCAAGTCACCATGTTGGCCATGGATCTGCGGCCATATAGTGCAGTTGGCTCATCGTATTTTTTGTGCTTCTCTGTGTTGCTATTTACATCAGTGTGGTACACTTTGTTTCTCAGAAGCTCTCCACATTTCTTCCAGATTTGCAGCAGGTCAAAAGGTGATTTGATGTGGATCTTTTGCCATGATTTCCTTGAGCTCCGCGTAGATATCTTGGATTTTTTGTTTCCATTGTGCTTTGTGCATGAAAATGACCATCGATTTGCCATTTTGTCCCTTAAACTGGTGTGCAGCAACATACGGATGGAGAGCGGAGACCCATATTTTATCTGTGGTTGGCAGTAATCCAGAATTTGTCACGCTTTTCTATGAATTTCACTTTTTAGAGCTGAGAACCTGTATCCTGCAATTAACTAGCAAACACGGCTCAAGAGTACCTACCGATAAGCAATGTGATAAAAAATGGACGGTATAAAAATACAAAAATCTGATATGAACATATCCCATCAAATTATTCTTGAGATGGTCCATGACATGGGTTATGAAAGTTGCAAAATTATGTAACTATCTAGACCTGGACAGCTATTAGTTGTTGTTGATGATAAGATGATACAAGAGTTTAAGACTGTGATGCAAAAAACTCTGCAATTTACTTTTATTTGGAGAACTGTGTAGAACTTAAAAGGGAGAAAAGTTATGAGATAGGGTTATATGTGCCTGTCATAGAAGAGAAAATTCAAGATGAAAAAGTAAAGTAAATGAATATCTCTATACTAAAGTTTATAACTATTTTCTGTTTAGCCAAATTAATACTCAATTTATGGCATTAAAGAATTCACTATTTTCTGTTATGTGTGTCAGAAATCTAGATACAGAAAAATATATAATATCTTTTAGGACTCAAAAGTTGAATCTATCAACCACAAAGGATGAATTGAAGAGTGAACAAATAAGATAAATGAATGTATCTGTACTAAAATTTATTATTTTTTTTAAAATAAAGTAGATCCTATTATGCAAGAGTGCATAAAATAATTTATATGAATTGACAGGATGCATGCAAGCTTGAAATTAAGAAGATTGCCTAAGTGTCACCAAACAGAAAAACCAAATGTTGTCACCTACAAGGTAAAGAAACATTTTAGTGATATAATATGCTATTTTTTTTATAAGTTTACACGATCAAGTATGTTTTTGTCTATAAACTACTTCATAAGGAGTCAATAAAGTTTCAACCCAGAAGGTCACCTAGGAACCACAAACCAGCTCTATCACCAATATAAACTGAAGTTCCAATAAAAATACTAAGCAAGTCAAAGATGTAGAATTTTTTGACAGTGAAGAGAGTTCAAGTGGCAGTGAAAAGAGTTCCAATGAAAATTCCAAGGGCAGTGAAAGGAAATCAAGTGCAGTGACAAAAGTTTCAAAGCAGATTCCAAGGGCAGTGAAAAGAATTCAAATGGCAGTGATAAGAGTCTTGAAGGAGTAGGTATTGGAGTGTTTAGTCAGGAGAATGACAACAGAGAGGAATATTATGATAGCGATGAGCTGAGGTTTGCACATGAAGATGAAAAATGTGTTAAGTCTAACTTCAGGGAGTTTGATATGGATCAATACATAGGGAAAATTATGCTTGTTGTAGGAGATAAATTTCCCAATGCTAAGCATTTCAGAAAGACTTTACATAAAGAGGCTATAGATATGGGTTACACAGTGAAGTATGTGAAGAATGAAAGTTGTAGAGTAACAGCAGTTTGCAGCAAGAAGGAATCTGAGAATTGTTTATGGAGGATACATATATCATGGGCCGCAGAAAAAGTTCATTTCAAATAAAGACCCTAAAGAACAAGCATATTTACCAAAGGTCATGGCAGAACAAGCATGCGAGTACTGAATGGATTGCTAAAGAATATGAAAAGCAGATAAGGGAAAATCCAAATTGGAATGTGAAAGCAATGCAGAGCACGATAAAGAGAGATTACTATTTGGAAGTTAAAGCTGGCCAGCTCTATAAAGCTAAAAGAGCTATGAAATGGTAATATGAAGGTAGCCAGAAGAAGCGGTATGCAAGAATTAGAGACTATACCAACATGATTCTATTGAAGAACCCAGGAACTTATGTGAGAATCGAATTGGATCACTTTTTGCTTGAATTTACACCTATCTTTAAAAGGACATATATTTCATTTGCTGCCCAGATCAAAAGTTTCAAAGCAGGATGAAGGCCATTCATTAGTCTAGATGGATGCCATCTCAATGTCCAACGTAGTGTCTTTTTAAATTCTATAGGAAGGTAAAAATTTAATTTCATTGCAAACATAAACATGTTCCTTAAATATATAGAAATACCTAAAGAGATGTGCTTAATTTTGATAGGGATGCAAATAATGAGTTGTTTCCTATTGCATGGGCTGTAGTGGAGATTGAGACAAAAATTCTTGGAAATTTTTCTTGGAATGTATATCTGATTTTTTGGGATCACAAGAAGAGAACAGTTTTTTTTCATGTCAGACAGACAGAAGGTATGTTTTCATTGCACATGTAATATAGATAATAAACTAAATTTTCATGACATTTTATCTTCCTACAACTAACTATATATTCAAATATCATGCACCCGTTTAATAGCAAATCATCAATTCATGTTCTAAATGTCATGCACAAATTTGTTAAGTAAAGAAGTTGTTTCCTTCTTACTTCTTCCATTGATGTTATACTTATCAAATATTTTGCGATGCATATCTAATCTTTGTTCAAAATCTTTTTCCTATCAAATTTGACTATTGACTTGCTAAATGGATCCTAACTAGCATGAGGGACTTAACAGTATTGTAAAGCACAGACAAATGAACACGATTCCACATTGACTCATCAATTCAGGGATTGGGTAGTCCCTGAATTGATGATTTGCTATTAAATGGGTGCATGATATTTGAATATATAGTTAGTAGTAGGAAGATCAAATGTCATGAAAATTTAGTTGGCCGGATCCCCGCAATCAATAAACCCCAGCCTACCCTAGGCAGGAGAAATCTGTAATGCGCCTGAGAAGCACGCGCGTACTCCCATATCAATGGGGTGACAAAAAAACACCGTACAGATTCTGGCACGTCCGGTGGGATTTATATTTCCTCCCATATTTCGGGTTAAACGTTCATGCGAACTCAATCAACATATACATTGATTGCCTGTACTGAAATCATGCTTCTTTGTGCAGGTTAACAATTTCCAATTGCAATCTTCGGACGTAGCAAAATGTCTCTAAGGATAAGCTCAGCTCTCGACACACCTCCCATCTCCTACACGATGAAGATAGACGCCAGGACGGTCCTCCCGGCCAGTCTCGGGCGACAATGTGAGGAGCCGCTGCTACCATTCGGCTCTATTATGTTCATGCCAGTTAGCGTCATCCCAGCTCCTCAAGCTCCAACAACAGACAAACAATTGGAAATGTAACAAAATACCTAGAAGCTTAGATATGTCAATGTGGAATCATGTTCATTTGTGGAGTTGTACTCCAATTGACTTTTGGGAGTTAAACTCCTTAAAAAAAGATGTATTATTATTGCCAATTTATTCTTATAGAGTTAAACTCCCAGAAACTTTGATTTATGGAGTTAAACTCCAAGAAATCTTTGTAAATGCTCAAGGGGACCCCTTTCTTCTCCCCTGAGCCTTAGATCTTTCCCAAAATGGGATTTCTGGAGATGGGTCTTTTTCCTCCTCTTTTGTTGGCCGGATCTTGGAGAACAAGAAGGGTGAGATTTTAAAGATCCGTCCTTTTTAAGATCTGATGGAAGATCCGAGCTTCCTTTTGTGGGTTTTGTGGTGGGAAACTATTTATTTTTAGAAGAGGAAGAGTTAAACTCTTGATTTAATTCAAAAAAAGAGAAGGTTTAGAGCCTTGAGAAAGGAGAAGGAGGCACAAAAACCCTAGAGTTTTAGAGAATGAAAAAAGTTCTTTATTTTCATCATCATGTTGCCTTATATAGGCTTACACATTTACATATAGCCCCTTGGGCTTTACAAAATGACATTTTGCCCATCTCATGCCTCATGTGCTCATTTCTTTTGCACATGAGCCATGGACTTTACAAAAATTTGGCTTTATGCCCATTTTTCTTATATTCATGCATAAAAAATTACATCAAAATTATTTATTACATGATTTCGTTTTGGCATGGGGGAGCCGGTCGCGGGGCTCGACTTGGGTATGGGCCCACTTGTTCTGGGCTTAGGCCCAATTGGCTTGGGGTTGACTTTGACTTTGACTTGGTCAACCGGGGTGCAATTTTCGACCCCAACTGGGCATACACTATTATTTAGTCGTTTTGACGATTTCACAAGATGCGTACTACATATATGTTAAAGTCCAAATTATATCGTATTTGATTTTCGTAATGGATTTTGACATTTGTATTGTCATCATAACTCCGATGATTGTGTGATGATTGACGGAGTTTCGATTTGAGTTTTGCACTCGTTTTCATGCGCATGCATTGCGCTATGATATGTTTTATGTATTCGTGATTTCGGAGCCCCGACGACTTGATTGTCTTGTTGAAATGTTTTAGTATTTGGAGAGTTTAAAGTTAAATTTAGGGACCGAGTTTATTTAAGGGGGGAAGATTGTAACATTTCAGAAAAATAAAATATTATTTTTGGAATTTAAATAATTAAAATATTAAATTTCATGAATATTATAAAAATATTGAAATTGGTTTTAATGAAGTAGTATGATTATATACGTATAAATTGGGAAATAATTGGAAAATAGATATAAATTACTGATTTTGAAAGGAATCATGTGATTTGGGCATTTTACAAATTATTATACAATTAATTGTATACAAATTAATGCTAAAACTTGATTAATTTTCACTAATTATGCATTAATCTTGTTATATACATAGCATGCAACATATCATGTTTGCAACACTTGTTACATATTTTGAACCATGACTTCATTTACATTCATATGGTTTTGTATTGTTTTTTTTAAAAGAAAAGGGAAAATGAAAGAAAAGAAAGAGAAGATATTTTGGTGTGGGGGACACATAGGTATGGGCAGAGAGAGGGGGGGGGGGAGAGAGAGAGAGGTTATTTTGCCTCCTTCACCCTCTTCATTCTTCATCTCACATTTTCCTCTCCTCCTTCTTCTCCCCATTCTCCACCTCCTCTACCTCACACAAACACCTCAAAACTTAGCCAAAACCTTATACCCTCATCACAAAAAACGATCTTTAGCTCACTATAAGCATGATGGTAGGAGCAAGTCAAGATTTTGAGCACTTTGGGCAACTCAAGAATATTCTTGAGTTGCCAAATGAGGTAAATCCTATATCTTTAGTTAAGTTTTTAGATTTTCTAATATCCTAGTGTAGTTTAGAATTAAACTAATGAGATTTAGTGAAGCTAGAATTTTCCAAGATGAGTTTAGGGGATAATTGGAGTTGTGAAAGTGTAATTGAGGTGTAGTGAGTGTCTTTCAAGACCTTAGTGATATTTATTGGTCTGGACCCAAGACTTGAAACCATACACGAACTTAGAATTTCCCGATGTCGGTTTCTTTGATTTTTTAGGATTATATGGAATCTGGAGCAACTTGAGATAATTGTATGAAAAACAAACAACTACTTTGACCTAGTTAGACCACCATAGGACCACTGCAGAAGAACGAGACACCAATTCCTAGATATGGCCGGCGACACCGGGTACTGTAGCATATCTCGCCGGGTCGTTTTTGAAGTTTGGTGTTGGGTTTTGGCCTGTAGCTCATACTCCTCATAACCTAGACCCTGTATTGTTAGTTTTGTTCCTATCTATCTGTATAAAAATCTGGGAGCATATTGTGTGGGTTTTGACAATGTTTTCCGATATTTGAAACTTGGATTTTGAATTTCTTGATGTAACTTGGTCGTTCGACGTTCGCACGTTGACGTCAGAGAGTATTTTGTAGTTTTAGCGCGCGTTGACCATAGGTTCTAACCTATGTGTGCTTCGCGTGTCGTGTCGGTTTTCGAATATGATTTTGATGCGATACGATGTGTTTTGAACTGTAGGTACCTTCATGAGGACTTTGGGACGGCAAGGGAGAGCAGGGCGTCATCGAATTCGGCAAGCGAGGATCGAAGGTGAGTAAATGTATATCTACGGGGGGAAGTCGGGTGGATGGCGTATAGCACTCCCGCAACCGTAGAATAGGATATCTTTATATACTTCATATATATATGTTATTGCGAGTTATGGATACACATCAATAGGGTTCTAGGAGACCGTAGGATTAGATTAAGCGTACTTGTAGGAAGTTTTATCTTTAGTCTATTTTCCTTAGACGTGAGCCGTTATTTTTACATCGTCGCGCACACACACACGCACGCTTGGGTTGATATGTATGTATATGTATACACACACACACACACACACACACACATATATATATGGATATGTTGATATATATATATATATTATACATATACGTGTAAGATGAGGATATGATATGCGATATGGTTTTGAGTCGATACGATCGAACAAGATGTCAAGAGATATTGGCATATGATTGAGAGGAGACATCGTTTATGATGCGATATATAAATGGGTCGTTGGGCAAAATATATACATAACATGCGATAACATGTGATCTGATAATATAATAGATTGTACGAGACTTTAGATCCGTACCCTGATTATGATATTGTACGACGAATGATACCGTACGAACTATATGATTTATATATGATATTTGACCCGTACCTTCGATTTTGAGGATGCCGTACGACGGACTATACCGTACGAGATATATATATGATGATTGATCCGCACTCTTAACTCGAGAATGCCGCATGATAGATATTACCGTACGTGATGCTATGAGGCTGGATTGCCGACTACTAGATATATCGACTCGGATATGCTTTCGATTCCTATTTACTTTCGACCCGTTTCTTAGTTTAGTCTTTAGTTGCTTACATAGATGTTAGTTTAGGCTCGAGTCATACCTATTTTCAAAACTATGAATCATAGGCATTTTCAAAGGATAAACCGAGGGACGCTACGGATTTTCAAAAGACATCTCTTTTCTCATAACACCGTAGTCCCTACTTTTCTAAAAACAACGATTCGTGCTTTTTAAACACGATAAACGGTATGGCTCGTATATAGATTTATATAGCTTATTGTTGCTTTTACTGTTTACTTTCTGTTATGATCTCGTCTGTTAGGACACCTGCACCATTACCGATGATGCATATGTTGCACGTCCCTTATCTTGCCGGCTCACACACATCTGCATTGGTAATTGCCATGTCACGTACACTGTAGTAACCGCTATTCCATTGTATACACTGATAATTGTAGCTAAGTAGTAATGTTTTGCATTCATGATATCATATGCTAGTTTAGACTTTGCATTTCTTACTTAGATGCCGCATGCATTTGTATAATTACATTCCGGTTATGTACTGCAGTTGGGCTCTATACCGATATTCATTGTTCATTATTTACTCATGATTATGAGATTCTGATTTTCATAAGATTTCTAGATTTGGGAAACCGCATGTGAAACTAAAAACTTATGCTCCTTTTAAAAGAAAAATACGGTTTTCCCTTGATATGATGTGTGGCGTCCACCATGAGATTTCTCGGTTCTGGAGGATATATGATATATGATTACTCTCCACGAGGAGCGAGGGCGATACCGTCTGCGGGTACATGGTGGACCTGGTGCGGTATCCCGGAGCAAGATTGACGTTGTCACGACCCGTAATTTAGCACGTGATCGGCACTTAAATCACGCAACGTCTAAAGGCATAACGTAATTGAAGTAAGCCGAAGCCCAGAAAATCTAAACCTTTTTGCGGAAAATAATGGGGGTGCAGTTTGAAATAAAGGTATAATAAAATAAAGTTTATCTATAAATGCATAATTAATGATATAAGAAAATGCAAGTAGATTGTTCTAAAGTTGAGAATATTTTTTTCGTCTTTAAAATTTTGGTCAGCACCTCCCTTGTATATTTTGAATCGAAACCACATATATACACCAATATAAAATGCATCCCCAAGTTGGAGCTAGCTCTTCGCCAAATGGCGGAATCACAACCATGCAAGCAATGTATACGACGCCCAACGGCGAAGATCAACCCAGAAAGAATAATATGAATAAAGCAAGACATTAAATCCATACATAGTGAACATATACCCATCGCTCTAAGTCTCGCAACCACAAGTCCGTCTATGTCCACTAAATATACAAAGTCTAGTTTCTGATTGATGGAGTTTATCTAGATACAATAGGAAATAACAAATATATGAGTGGGCATGTAACGTTTCAAAATAATACAATATTGTTTTTGGGAATTTTTATAATTGAATATTATTTTAATGAATATTTTAATATTCCGATATAATTAAATACAAATAAATGGGGGGAAATTATGGAAAATTCTAAAATAGGGTATTTTATGGAATTATGCCATTTTAAAGTTTTTATAATTAGTTATATGCTAATTTAGTGCTAATCGTGATTAAAAATCGCTAATCGGGTTTTTAGCATTTTTGTGCAAAAATGTGCACATATCATTTTCCACACTTGTTACACTTGTTACACTTGTTACATGTCTTGGGTGCATAGTTGCTTAGGGTTCACCATGGTGGGAGAAGAAATGAAAAGAAAAGAAAAGAAAAGTAAGTATGATGATGAGAGGGAAAGACAAGGTCAAACCTCTTTTGACCCATGCCCCCCCATCATTTCCCTTCTCATTTTCTCTCCCCTCTTCAACATAAGCTGCTGCTGCTCTTGCTCCCTCTTCTTCCTCCTCCCTCTTCAACCTAGATCCACCATGAATACAACCCCAAAATCCTATTCCCGTTTCACAAAACTTGTTCCCGAGCTCACTAGCTACACATTGAACCTAGCAAGAATGGATTTGGAGGACCTTGAGCAACTCAAGAATTTTCTTGAGTTGCCAAAGGAGGTAAATTCTGCACCTATTAGAGTAGTATTTCATTTCTTGTTCATCAATTCTAGTTTCATGTCGATATTGTGTCGTTTTGTGGACTTTGGAGAATTCTAGTTAGGGTTTAGGGTTAGACCTGAAATCAAAAGTGAAATTGAGGCTTGTGGTGACCCTAGAACCCCTGGTGTGATGATAGATTAGAGCAAACCTGAAGCTAAAACATAAAATACGGATTTATGAGACGATGTCGGGGAAAAACTGTGAATCTGTGATCGTATTTAGGAATCTGCTATCACCCCGAGACCCCTAAAATAAAATTGAGTTGACAGTGAGATGTGCAGGCATCCTGGAACCACCACACCAAACCCTAGCCCCCAACTCCTATTCCCGGCCGCAGATAAATCCCATCTGGCCGCAAATTGCGGCCAGAGCAGGGGGGTTTGGCCTCGTTTTTGGTGCATGGCCCTATTTCCAGTAGTCTTGACCCATAGCATGTGCAATTTTGTCTGATTCCATCTAGGGTAAAATCTGGATTGATTTTCCTATGTTGGCACATGGTTTACGACTTGTTTTAGCATGGATTTTAGTATTTGGTGATTCGTTTCTGTCGGGTGGCGTTTGGACGTCAACGACAAGTGGATATTGATCGTGTTTGCATGCGAGACGATAGGTTTTTACCTATGCAAGTAGCGTGTGCTGTTTTGGTTTTCCGATGTGATTTTCATGTGCTTTAGCATTTGTGATATACTTGTAGGTACCCTACGTGAGGTTGAGGCGAAGAAGATGAAAATGGCGACATCGGCATCGGCACACGAGAAGCAAGGTGAGTAGATTATATCTATGGGGGAAGTCGGGTGGATGGCGTATAGCACCCCCGCAGTCCGTGGTGATGTATACGAATACGTATACGCACATATATTTATTATGTTTATTATGTGTTGTTTAAGATTATTGATGATAAGGATGTATTGGTTTAGTATAGTGCGAAACCCTAGAGTAGGGGTTGCACACCCATACATACACGTACACATATACTTGCATACATTCTTTCTTTTATCTGTGCGCACATGGAGGTGTGTATATCTACACATGGGTATGGGACTATGTGTTCATATACGGGATTTGAGAATGATACGTGGCATTGAGATGAGTCGATGAGGTTTGATTGAGGCCGTGAGATTCGGCGATATGACAGAGTTCGTATTTAAGATGCGACATGATGGTTTTAGCGGGCCTTTGGGCATGTGTTTTACCCCGCATTCATATTTATATAGATGGTATCGATGGTACTAGACTTAGGGTGGTACCCTAGATTATGTGATATGATGGTAGTGATACCTGATATGTGATGTGATAATGTGATATTGACCCGTACCCAGCTATTGGGATGCCGTACGACGATTTACCGTACGAGCTTTATATTGATGTTAGATCCGCACTCATGACTCGAGAATGTTATATGAAATACCGTATCGTACGTGATACTATTGAGGCGAGATCACCGACTATTGTATATATATATATATATATGTATATCGACTCAGATTTAGGTGGTTTCCATACCCCTCCTGATTGACTTGATAGTTGGGTCCGTAGTTCGCATAGTAGGCGTTAGACTAGACCCGAGTCATACCTATTTCAAAACTAACGAATCGGGGATATTTTAAAGATAGGTAAAAGGGATTCTACGGATATTTTCAAACGATGCATCTTTCCTTAAAACACGTAGCCCTTATTTTACCAAAACCCCCGATTCGTCTTATTTAAAAAGGCAAAGCTGCATGATATATTTATTGTGGTAGCTTCCTTACTGTTGCGTTGATTATTCAATTCCGCATATTCATGCTATTTGCATTGCTTGTGTTTATTGATGTGCTTACATTTCTTTTACATGTCGCATACATCATGCTTTCTAATTATACGCATTGAGAGTTGCTGTTTCCATGATATTTCTGGATTTGGGAACCGTGGGTATTTCAAAAGAGAATATGTAATTGCTTTAGAAACCCGGTTACCCTTGATATGATATTTCAGTGCGTCCACCATGTGTTTTCTCGGTGCTGAGAGCGACATGTAAAACCCGATTCGAGGAGTGGACGAGGCCGATTGCGGGTACATGGTGGGCCCGATATGGTTCCCCTCGACAAGATGATCGAAGGACTTTGCCGATTGAGCCTGGAGGTGGGCGAGTACCTACCAGTGACTGGTTGGACCTGGCGGTCATCCGGAGGATACCGACCAGAGTCGATAGATGGATATGGGCGTACTGCTGGGGCCGAGGGCCGATTCCGCAGATGGAGCCCGATATATGAGGATTTACGTGCCGATGCTGGGCACAATTTTCATGATGTTTTCGAGTGTCGATGCTGGACACTCCGGTTCCATGATTTTGACGTGTCGCGAGGGACACAGGCGGTTTATATCCTCATATTTCCATGCATACGCTGATGATATTTACATGCATGATGGTTATTGTCATTGGGTGACGAGTGGATGGGATCCACGTACATGCAGATTGATTACATTGATCATACCTCATATTTATGATATGCTATTACCTGAGGCACTGGCACGAGCACTTGGCACTACACTCATGTATAGAGATTACATTGCCAGTTTAGCATGCTGCCGACTTATTCATATTGAGGTTTATATATATCTGATTGTATTGACCTAGGATGGGTCATACATTCGATCTCTGCTTGTAGATATTTTCTATTCACGAGTTGGAAACTCACCCCCGTTGTGCCACAGTTCTTGCAGGTTTTTGCCGTAGAGATTCCATAGCGGCTTTTCTGGCACACTGCTTCCATACAGGTGACTTGCTTTGGTAGATGGGTTCTTTTGTATCAGAACCGCCATTGTACATGTATTATTCATTGTATCTAGAAATTCCATCAATCAAAACTTGTATATTATTTTAGACTTAGACACAGTGATGTATTATTTCAACCTTAGAGTCGCGCTTGTAGTATTATGGTTTTCTGGCTGTTTTGAGTTTCTTTTTGGGTTTTGATCCTCGCCCTTTGGCATTGTATATTATTATCGCTTGCGTGGTTGTGGCCGTCGATTGACGAAGAGCTAGCTTCCGCTTGGGGATGCCTTTTATCATTTCATATATATTATTCTTGTTTTACCCCGTTCGGGGCCAGTTTTTACAAAGGAAACTCTGCCGAAATTTTCAGAAAAGACTAAACATTTTTAAAATGCATTTTCGGCTTAGTTATTTGAAAACTTTGATTTCAAACATGCTTTCTTTACTTATTAAAAACCAGTTCCTTTATTTATTCCTTAAATGGTTTTAGATTTCTGGGCTTTTGGCTTACTTGGATCAGATGGAGTCCTATAGACTTCATAAGATTCAAGGGCCAGTCATGGGCTCTTTCGGGTCGTGACAGGGCACGATCCAATGTGTCCCACCTATCATAGCAAAACACCCGAATGCAAACTGTGTGCCAGAGATACCTCTACTGATCCTAATCGGTCAAACCTGCAAGAACTGTGGCACAACATGGGTGAGTTGCCAATTCGTGAGTAGAAAACATCAGCAGGTAGAAATCGAATAAAACAACGATTTCCTAGGTCACTATATCAAGAAGGTAATACTATGATATCTAGGGTGACCATGTATGCATATATGTCAACAATATAATCAATGCCAATGACATATATAAATAAACAACTGAATCATATGCCTATATGATGGTGGATATCATCCACGTGTCCACCAATGACACAATCAACATCATGGAACCTGAGTGTTCAATATCGACACTCGCAACATCATGAAAGCATATGCATATATGTATGAGGATATCAACCAACATGTGTCCATCAATGACACATCAAAATCATGGAACCTGAATGCCCAACACCGACACTCGAAACATCATGAAACCCGTGTCCAGTATCGAGACGTAAATCTTCATATCTCGGGCTCCGTCAGTCCGGATCGGCCCATGGGCTTCATTAGTCCGGATCGGCCCATATCCATCTCACGACTCCGGTCGGTATCCTCCGGATAACCGCCGGGTCTAAACTATCACCGGTAGGTAGTAGTCCCTTTGCCAGGCTCATCGTCTACTGCACAACATATCTTTCTTTCCCCGGGGTACCATACCGGGTCCACCATGTACCCGCAAACGGATCGTCCATCTCCTCGAATCGGGTTTCTAAAACCAATCTCAGAACCGAGAAAACTCATGGTGGACGCCTAGAAATATCATATCAAGAGAAACCGGTTTTTAAAAAAAATACATAATTTCCTTTGAAATATAACCACGGTTCTCAAATCCAGAATCTCATAAAAACAGCATCTCAATGCGTATAATCATAAAGCATGATGTATGCAAACATAGAACAGAAATGCGAGCATTACATAGCGAACATATACCCATCGCTCTAAGTCTCGCAACCACAAGTCCGTCTATGTCCACTAAATATACAAAGTCTAGTTTCTGATTGATGGGGTTTATCTAGATACAATAGGAAATAACAAATACAAGAGTGGGCACGATCCAATGTGTCCCACCTATCATAGAAAAACACCCGAATGCAAGCTGTATGCCAGAGATACCTCTACTGATCCTAATCGGTCAAACCTGCAAGAACTGTGGCACAACATGGGTGAGTTGCCAACTCGTGAGTAGAAAACATCAGCAGGTAGAAATCGAATAAAACAACGATTTCTTAGGTCACTATATCAAGAAGGTAATACTATGATATCTAGGGTGACCATGTATGCATATATGTCAACAATATAATCAATGCCAATGTCATATACAAATAAACATCCGAATCATATGCCTATATGATGGTGGATATCATCCACGTGTCCACCAATGACACAATCAACATCATGGAACCTGAGTGTTCAATATCGACACTCGCAACATCATGAAAGCATATGTATATATGTATGAGGATATCAACCAACATGTGTCCATCAATGACACATTAAAATCATGGAACCTGAGTGCCCAATACCGACACTCGAAACATCATGAAACCCGTGTCCAGTATCAAGACGTAAATCTTCATATCTCGGGCTCCGTCAGTCCGGATCGGCCCATAGGCTTCATCAGTCCGGATTGGCCCATATCCATCTCACGACTCCGGTCGGTATCCTCTGGATAACCGCCGGTTCCAAACTATCACCGGTAGGTAGTAGTCCCTCTACTAGGCTCATCGTCTAGTACACAACATATCTTTCTTGCCCCGGGGTACCATACCGGGTCCACCATGTACCCACAAACGGATCGTCCATCTCCTCGAATCGGGTTTCTAAAACCAATCTCAGAACCGAGAAAACTCATGGTGAATGCCTCGAAATATCATATCAAGAGAAACCGGGTTTTTAAAATAATACATAATTTTCTTTGAAATATAACCATGGTTCTCAAATCCAGAATCTCATAAAAAAAACATCTCAATGTGTATAATCATAAAGCATGATGTATGCAAACATAGAATAGAAATGTGAGCATTTCAGTATATCATGCAACATAGAATAGTGATGTGAGCATATCAGTATATCATGCAACATAGAATAGTGATGTGAGCATATCAGTATATCATGCCAACGAGTCATGTGATAATACTGAACGATTAAGAGTAATAGCATGATATAGAAATTTGACTGTGTAAGTGACATAGCAATTACCGATGATGAAAGTGTGTGTCACGCCCCGCTTCCCAGTATACGGGCAGAGGACGCAACGAGACCGCTACGTATTTACTCTGAAGTAAACACGCTGAGCGTATCTAAGCAATATAAATAAAATGCACAAGAGACAGAGACAAAAGATATAATTGAACAGCAACTTTATTTACTAACATTCTTTTTACAATACATCTGAAAAGGAAATACATGGAATGAAAAGCAATGCCTAAACAATGGCATAACAGAAATGGAAAGTACTGAAATGAAATGTACAAGTAACTAGAGCTCCGGGTCGAAAGCTAGCTGGTCCAAATTTTCGCTGGTGGGCTCGATCTCCAGTGAGTCCGAAACACCTGACGACATTCCAAAGAAGATGAAAGAGAATTTCGTCAGCGAACAAATCGCTCGGTAAGTCCCGTAAATATACAAGAATAGAAAAGACAGAATAAAGAGTATATTGTTATAATGTTGTATTAATGTTAACGTTGTTGTTTATAGCTTGGTACAGAAGAATGCCAGTGTATACGAGAGGAGTTCCACTATTCCGGAGACTAAGGTATACGGAGCATAAAGAACCGTTCAGCCACGGTACAACATCAATTGAATTCAGGTTAGGTGTATTATGGTTACAGTCTCGTATCACTTCTAACACCTTCCGTACCGGTCTACCCCTTCTAAACCCCACGATGTCTTGATTGTATTGATGTATTGTTTAAATTGTATATTGTATATAGATGTATGACTTGCTGAAACCATGATATCAGTAAATGGATGTAACTGGAGAATCGTGTAGATGGATGTATATCCATGGTTCGGTTCGGTCAATATAGATTGAATAGATTAAATATATGGATTCATGGATTCATGTTGAATTGTAGTTTGTACTTGAATCATATTAAATTCAGATTAATTATATCGAGACTCAGTCTGAGTCAGACAATTAGAAAAGAAATTGAATCCTGAATTATGTTTTGGTGCTATCGGTAACTGCTGCACATGGACAGCAGGATTTGTGTCTTTTTCAAAGACAATTACCGTGTTGATAACACCGTTTGTTAAGTTGTCTACCTTAAATAGGCAAGCACACATATCTCCGGCTCTCTGAGGCTCAGGAGACCGGTCCCGCTTAAACCTATGTTTACTAGGGTCTTTATTGTAAATTAGTATAACTTGAGGGGGGTTTATGTAAAAATAATTTTATATAATTTTCAAAATACACCTCACGTATTTTATTATCGTCTTTAGAGTTTTCATGTATGCATATTTTATCAATGTGACATTTCTAGTGAATAAAACCTAATTTCATAATATATGGTATTTATTTGTAATATTGGAGTTGTATGGTATTTTCTTGTAAATGGGACGTTTTTCTTGAATTTTGGAAATGTGGAATATTATAACTATTAAAAATAGATATTTTGATATTAATTACATATATATTTAATTATTAAAAATATAAGTTTTATTTATAATAGAAATCATATTTTCTAAAGAAAATTGTATTTTAAATCTTTCGAGATCGTATGCTCCTTACGGAGGTCTGTATCTCATTCTATTAAGCCCGAGGATGTGGGATAATCCGCACAATCCCAAACGGGTTCCCCGAAATGGGCTGTAGAGGCGCATTTGCAAAGATTTGTTAAAATACACTTCTTGTAGAAAAAGCATTTAATAGTTGATGGTAGTTATATGTAAAGTCGTATTTTTCCCAAATCTATGTTCCCGAATTTCCATCGTGCTATATTATATATGAGTGTTGTGAGGAGGTAGGTCATTACCTCGTGAGTTTTCTAAGGTAATACGGTTTACAAAGTTCAAGTATGTCGAAATGAAAAATGAAGGTATTTTAATGTAAACACGGAATAAAACTTGCTACGATTATTATTTGATATCAAACTTGTTCTATTATCTTTGTTAATATTTAATGGTCATGACATAAGAGTTTAGTATTATTGTGTTTAAGCAAAATAGAACTTTTTAAGGAAAACCGTATCGGAAGTCAGATTAACTCCGCTTCCGTCGGGTTTTAGTTTTGAATATTTTTAGAATAGAGAAAAGAAGAAGAATTAGAGACTTACAGGTTGATTAGCTAGAGAAGAGAAAGGGAAACAGATGGGAGTTGTCGATGCGTCATTTTGTCGTCGGAAACTTCTCGGATCGTCGTCGGAAGTTCGTCGGAGCTTCGCCCTTTGCTAACTCCACTTGCACACAAAAAGTCTTGGGAATATTCTTAAGAGTTTGGGCAGGGATTTGGGAGTGAGGAAGGGTGATTTTAGGTGTGGTATTTATAGGAAAAATTAGGGTTTAGGATAATGAAGGGGTGTATTAAAATTTTGTATTAAAATGGATTAAATGTGTGTTTTAATTTTCTCTGTAAATGTGCAGGGAATTTAAATAATACAGGGGTTATGAGGGGAGTTCAAAGGTCGCAACAGGTAAAGAAAATTAGGGTTTCGACTGATTCGGACCGGCGGCGCCGGCCGAGTCGGGCGAGTCGCCGGCCCGAGTCGGGCCGCGTCTCCTTGCCACGTGTCCCCGTTACTTGGTCTTGACTCGTGAACCCGTTTGTTTATTATGTAACTTACCCTATTATGTATAGTGCACGTATAGACTCTTGGGCTTCTAAAATATTAAAAGAATTTTAAATAAAAAATATGTGTGGCTGATGAGATTTGAACTATGGTGCTTTGGTTCAGCAGTGCAAGAACTTACCAATGAGCTACAAGCTCCTTCTTACTGTTCAAAAGTAAATCGAATACTTATAGTACTCACAGGAAATGTAAATACCCCAAGTATACATTAACTTTTAATCAAATTTATGTACATAAGCATTGGAGTTGTTACAGTCTACCCTCCTTACAAAAATTTCATCCTCGAAATTTATAATTTATTTTAAGGACTAGTTTACAAATAAGTGGGGATATCTTGCACGCATCTCATCTTCACTTTCCCATGTCGATTCTCCTGGAGTGTCTTTTCTCCACATCACTCGAACCAAGTTGACTTCCTTGTTCCGAAGTGACTTCACTTTCCTGTCCAGGATCTTCACAGGTTGTTGCTCACAAGATAAGTCGGGCCGTACAGTGAGCTCGGAATGATCGAGAATATGGATGAGGTCACTTACATACCTTCTGAGTTGGGATATGTAGAACACATTGTGCACTCCTTCCAATGAAGATGGAAGTGCTAAGCGATAAGCCACTTCACCGACTCGTTCGAGTATGTCGAACGGTCCAATGTACCTTGGACTAGGCTTACCCAGTCTTCCAAATCGAATCACTCCGCGGTCTGGAGATATCTTCAGAAATACATGATATCCTGGCTGGAACTCCAAGTGATGGTGCTTTGCATCAGCCCAGTGCTTCTGTCGATCTTGGGCTATGCGCATTCTTTCCCTAATAGTACGAACCAAATCAATAGTTGCTACTATCATCTTAGGTCCAAGAAGTTTCTTATCACCGATGTCATCCCAACTTAATGGCGATCGACACTTCCTTCCATAAAGTGCTGCAAAAGGTGTCATTCCGATACTTGCTTGGTAGCTGTTGTTGTATGAAAACTCCACAAGATGTAGGTGATCTTCCCACGATCCTCCGAAGTCTAACAAACACGCTCTGAGCATATCTTCCAAGATCTGAATAGTTCGCTCATACTGACCATCTGTTTGTGGATGATAAGCTGTGCTGAAGTTCAGACTTGTTCCCAAGCTCGCTTTCAGACTTTTCCAAAATTGTGATCGAAATCTTGTGTCACGATTGGAGACAATGCAGAATGGTACTCCATGAAGTCTCACAATTTCCTCCATGTACTTCTTTGCTAATGTCTCGGTAGATTGGCCAACCCGAAATGGGATTGTTTACCCCAATCAGAGCAAAGCTCTGTTCAAATTCCAAGGCGGGAGATGAAGCAACGCTTCTGTTTCCCCCAATCAGAGCAAGGCTCTGCTTTGAAATTAAAGTTAAAATTAGTTAAAATTAAAGAAGCAACGTTTCAGCTGACTTGCGCTCTGCGCTGCGCGACACGTGTCAGCGCAGTTGCGCTGCGCTCTGCGCTGCGTGACACGTGTCAAGCACAGGTGCGCTTGCGCCAAACAGAAAAATTCTGAAAGATCTTTCTGATCTTGTTAAAACAAGAAGATTGTCTTCTGTAAAACAGAAGCCCTTGGATCAAAGATCCAATGGTGGGGAAAAATCCCCAAATCACTCAGAAAAAGATCTCTCTAACCAATTTAAAAAACTAATTGGCACTATAAAAGGGCCCCTAGACCCCAAGTCTAAAAGGGATCAACATAGAGAGAAAAACAGAGAATTCCTCTAAAGAATTCTGAGAAGAACTCAAAGTAAGAAAAGGTAAAAATCTTTAAATAAAAGAAGAATTTCTTCTAAAAAGATCTTTGATCTAAGAACAAGATCAAAGATCTTCAATAAAAAATATAATAATAACAAAGGCATTGCCTTTTTATGAACCATTGGTTCTGGAATCTTAAAGATTCTTTTCTTGAATCCAAAATTGGATCAAGATAATTAAAACAGTGCCTTGCACTTGCAAATCTGCACTGTTGTGCTCTCTGAATTGGTGCAAGCCACCAGAGAGCGCCACATGTCAGCACCATAACAACTTGCGCTATGTGCTTTTAAGATAGAGCATTGCTCTATGAAATTAGCGTAACTCAGCAGAGCGCGCCACGTGTCAGCAGCGCAACAGCGCAGCGCACTGCGCTTGCGCTCACCCGAGCGTGACACGTGTCACCTCCACATGCGCTTACGCTCAATAATTGGCGCAAAGCGCCTGACAGGCCACATGGCCACTGTCAGTTTGATTAACGCACTGCATTATTTACAGAAGGGCCAAGCCCAATTAAAAAAAGGCCTAA
Organism: Agapanthus africanus; assembly: GCA_030015575.1. NCBI lineage: Eukaryota > Viridiplantae > Streptophyta > Magnoliopsida > Asparagales > Amaryllidaceae > Agapanthus > Agapanthus africanus. The sequence goes on from CM057340.1 coordinate 800,487,652, forward strand.
CAGGCCTAATAAAATGCAATGCATTATTTTAAAAAAGGGCAGAGCCCAAACAAAAACAGATGCTGTGCATCATTTAAAAGGGACAGAGCCCAAATCAAAAAGGCCTAGCAGGCCAAAAGAAAATGCAGTGCATTATTAAACAGGGGAAAAGCCCTAGCACAGGCCTAATAGGCCAAAGATAAAAACGTTGAATATTCTCAACTGGACTTAGCCCAATCATGGCCGTAAGTCCTCAAATTAAATTGACTGAGAAAGACTGCTCTCTTAAATCAATTTACATCCGGTTCAAAGGTACATCTCTAAACTCTTCTGACACATGTCGTTGTAATCCTTCAACGACGTCAGAGAGATGACGGGTCCCGACAACCACACATCCATATGGACTTATGTGTCCTTAAACTAATGGACTAATGCGTCCTCAAACACACCCATACGGACTGTGGGCTCTGAACTCCTCTGATACCTGTCGTTGTAATCCTTCAACGTCGTCAGAGAGGTGACGGGTCCCGACGGCCATATATTAAATGGACCACTACGTCCCTAAACTGGAACAATAGAGCCCCCTAAATGCTCTTCCCGTTAAGTTGATCTTAGTCTCAAATCGGACTAACGTATCCTTAACGAACGTTTAAGTTGATCTTAGCCTCAAACATGGCTAACGTATCCTTAAACTAAAACTCCAAACCCAAATCTAAGTAAATACGGATTTGGACTAATCCACGTCCTACGGGCGACGACATAAATTAGTCTCCGTATACAATCCACGGGCAACCACAAACAAAACAAACACCCACGACATGAAGTGAAATTCTGGAGAACGAGAAAGTTGTTACCGCGATGCGGTAACGTAATTAACTGCAAGGGCTTGCGCCTGTAGGGAAGAGCGTCCCCACAATCAAAAACCCCTCAAGCGAGGGGGAATCTGACGAAGTCTGCTACATCGGCCGCATCCGTCTAAACCTCCGATACACGGTGCCATAAATCAACTTGGCATCTTCGGAGAGGTGGACGGATAAAACCAAATAGCATCTGCCCCGAATCTCAGGCAAGACGAACCTGCGCGGTCGCATCTTCGTGATTCGGAGGGGAACAGATTCTGGCACGCCCGGTGGGACTTTTTGCTCTTTCCACTCCACATTTCGTGTTGTGTTTGCGAACGAACCGCGGTTTGCCGTGGTTGCCTGTGGATTCGAGGTACTAAGATTTGGTGTCTTGCTCCATGCAGAAAACAGAAGATCAATGGCTTCAAACTGCACTGCCTGCAACTGCAACTCTCACTCGGTCCTTGCTGGAGGAGTGACTTATGGGCCCCAAGCAGCCTCCCTTTTCAAGATGCTAGTGGAGCAGATAACTCAGGCCACCACTGGATTATTCTTTGGGACCATGCTCCCACCGTTGACCTTCAATGCCACAATGACGTTGCAAGAAGCCCCAAAGAAGTCGGTCTTTGATCGGCTTACCACTGCCGCGACCCCTCTCAACGGGTCGCCCAGCTTCAATACCTCAGTTTTCAACAGACTGGGCCAGAACGTCTGCAAACCCGTGATACCCGAAGCTGCCATCCCAAAGCGAATAGCTATCCCGGCTCAAGCGGACGAAATCATTGGAAAGGCTCCTCCTTCCAAGAAGTCAGTTTTTACAAGGCTGTCCATTCCAGTTGCTGCTCCAGGCGAGGTCCTCAAAGCTGCTTCCCCTGCTCAGAGGTCTGTCTTTGACAGATTAGACATTGCTTCTCAACGGGTGTCAGTCTTCGACAGGCTAGCAACAATAACAGTCTCTCCTCAAAGCAGGGGGCATGAAGAAGCTTATCCAACAACGGAGGTGGTCTCATCCACACGACATGCTCGACGTCACCACTGGCGCCGAGTAAGGAAGGCTGGGGGCAACTCCCCCTCTGGGATAACTCCGCCAGCTCCAACGGTGGGGATCGATGCTGCTGTTCCAACCGGGAACAGCTTTGAATTGCTGAACACGGTGCACAGAAACTCTCCTACTGCGGTGCTGAAGAGAACTCTTTCACCTGTGGAAGATACTCCAGAGAAGAAGCTGGAGCAGCCCCCTCAACGGCTACCCTCTAAAATTTACAAGGTCTGGCGACAGATCCAGGAGTCAGTGATTGATCAAGACTATCTCCGCCGACAGAAAACGATGAAGGTTCGGCAGGGGAAGGATTACTCCGTCAATCCACAAAAAGAAACGGCTACTTGGGTGCCCACTACAACGGTCCCCTCAACTTCAACCACTCAAAAGAAAAGGAGGCCGCAAAAAGCCCCTGTGAACATGGTGAACCGTAAACGCGCTTAGCACAAACACCCCAAGTCTGGGGGCATAGTGGTGCACACTGTTTATATGGCTTCTGGAAAGGAAGAAAGCCGTGCTTCGACGGGTCACCGACCGCTCACCCAATCCGTGACGAAAGCCCAGGAGCAGCAATAGAAGCTTCTGGAGATGATGACTGCAATGGCCGCACTTACCGGGCCAAAAGAAAGCTCGGAGGCATCATCAGAGCAGCGTCATGAACAAGAAACTGACGCTGACTACCTACGCAGAGTCCTCAAAAAGAAGGACAAAGAAGCCGCAGAGCAAGCGGCTAACATAAAACAAATGGCGCTTCTCTTCCAAGATATGGTAGGGATGATGATCCAGCAAGATCCTCCTGCTGAAGATCCTCCGATTGTCCTTGATGATGACAAAGGAGAGACATCGAATCCTCCTCCGGCTCTTTCAGCAGCCAAGGAAGAAACCATTTCCAAGGCCACACTGGATGACTATATAGCTCAGCAAATATGAGCTTATCAGGCAAGTGAAGCGGCTGGGCAAATTGTTAGGACCAGACGACCCTATCCGAGCTGGTATGACCAAATCAGTTACTCGCCGGGATATACGATCCCTAAGTTCCATGTATATAAAGGGACGGGGAATCCACATCAACATGTTGCCCAGTTCAGGGCTTTTTGTGGCAATACCGGCGGTGATGATAAATTGTTGCTTCGCCAGTTCGTCGATAGCTTATCGGAGACGGCATTTGAGTGGTACTCCGAACTCCCAAATGACTCCGTCAAGACATTCACTGAAATGGAGTTATTGTTTACTCAGCAATTCGCGAGTGCTAGTGAACACACCCCGATAACAGCACTGATCAACGTCAGGATAAGGCCAGGCGAAACGTGGGTTCAATACGCAACACGATGGCGGAACCTATGGTCGAAATGCGAACAACACATAGAAGAAGCACCTGCGGTAGGCATGTTCGTGGGCACTCTTGATCCGCAAGCGACCATCTCGCAATTCATGATGTTCTTCAGGCCGACCACCTTCCAAGCCTTGATCGACAAATTAGCCCAAATGGACCAGATGGGCCAAGGACCGTCTCCTCCAAAACCGGACTCTCGAAATGAGAAGGGGAAAGGAAAAGCGATCATCGTCGCCAATGCTCAACAACAGCCAAGCAACTTGAAGCCGGTTGCCTGTCGAAACAATATGCGTCCATGCGTATCCCTCGAGGAGAGGCTAGGACGTCCTTACTCGTTTCCTCAAAATAAAACGAGAAGACTGTTCGAGCTGGCACTGCGCTACAGGCTCATCAATCTGCCAGATCCAAGACGCCCGTTGCAGCCAAACGACGTCAATGATCCCAATTACTGTCCCTACCACCGAGTGCTGGTCATCCGATTGAGGATTGCTACGTCTTCAAAAACTGGATTGAAGACCAATACCTACAAGGCAAGTTTGCGCTGTCTGAAAAGTGGAAGGTAAACCCACCACAGCCGCACACTCCAAAGAAGACGGACGCACCGGGGGCAACTTGTCACGTGATCTCTCACTCATTGATAGACGATAAAGAGGCTCCTTGCGCCGAGAAAATGAGGGCGGATTCTAAACCGGAACTTCTGTGGCCGTCAGACGAGATGATCGATACCTTCCTAAATGAGACTCGTCTGAAAGTTAAAGCCAATCAAGAGCGTGGGATGGCCATATTGAAAGGAGCTAAATGCCGGCGATTAGACGAAAGAGCCAAGGCACTCCCGTCAAATCAAAAGACATCCGCTGCGGATAAAAACAAATCCAAGACGAGGAAAAGGTTTGCTAAGGCCATATCAATGGGAATGAAGCTACCACCCTCTGAAGAAAACACGCTCGGTGGAGTAGAGATGCATCCTAATTACTGCTTATATCATCAGAAGATCGCACATCCTACTGAAGACTGCGACTCCTTTAAGTGTTGGTGGTAAGGGTATGTCGCACACAGGCAATACGTCAACAGAACAAAGCGTGAAGCTCGTAAACAGCGGAAGAATGCGACAGATGAGCATAAAAGAGTTGCCGGCAATTGTCATAGGGATGATCCCGGGGGATCACGAGTTCTCACCTTCAGGAGCGACTCCGACGAAAAAGTAGCCCTTGGCCCTCTCTTCAAGGAGTTTGTCTCTGAAGAATTGAGGAGTTGCAAGAACATTCAGCCGTGCAATTGCACGATACCCGAAGAGAATCTCAGACCCACAAACGACGGAGCGAACAAAAAGGATAAAGGAAAAGGAAAAATGGCTTTTGTCGCCAACACTCAACAGCAATCGAGTGGCCTTAGACCGATTATTCGCCAAAACAACAAGCGGCAACCCCTCTATGAGAGGTTGAAACGTCCTTACTCATTTCCCCAGGATGAAACAAGGAGGCTGTTCGAAGTGGCGGTGCACAATAGGCTTATCACTCTACCGGAGCCGAAATGCCAACCACAACTGAACGATATCAACACTCCTAGTTACTACCCTTACCACTAAGTATTGGGCCATCCAATTGAAAACTGCTACGTCTTCAAAAACTGGGTTGAAGACCAATACCAACAGGGCAAGTTCGTCATCTCCGAAAACTGGAAGGTGAGCCCGCCACAACCGCACGCTCCGAGAAAGATGGATACGCCGGGGGCATCATGCTCATTCATAGGGAAAGCCCCATAGACCGAAAAGTCAGTAAACTAGAGATTCGCCTCGAATATGCGAAGCAATGCCACTCATTCCAAATCCATGGGGACTTCATCCACCAGCATCCAAATCCACTACATCCGACAGTGGCTAGCTGGCCGTTCGAGATGTGGGGAACTGACATAGTCGGCCCCATCGAACCAGCATCGTCCAGGGGACATCGTTTCATCCTAGCGACGACTGACTACTTCTCCAAATGGGCAGAAGTAGTACCGTTAAGGGAAGTGAAGACGGAGAATATCCTCCATTTCTTCAAGACGCATGTCATTTATCGGTTTGGAACTCCGCGACGGATCATCTCCGATAACGGGCCAGCCTACAGAAGCCACAAGATCAGTCGCTTCGCACAACAGCATAATATAGACTGGAGGTATTCCTCAGTTTATAATCCGTGAGCTAACGGTCTAGCTGAGGCTTTCAACAAGACCTTGACGAAGATCATAAAGAAGACGATGTCCCGAAATAAGAAGGACTGGCACGGGAGACTGCAAGAAGCTCTCTGGACGTATCGAACTACGTTCAAGACGGCCACGAACACAACGCCGTACGCGTTGGTATTCGGTACAGAAGCAGTACTCCCTCTCGAGATAGAGTTACCCTCTTTACGAGTGGCAGTCCACTACGAGCTGACGGACGAAAAAAATGCTCACCTTCGGCTTGAGGAGCTTGATGCCCTTGATGAAACCCGGCTTATAGCGCAACAAAATCTGGAGGCTTATAAAGCAAAGATGACGCGCTCATATGAAAGATTGACCCGGCCGAGGACATTCCGTCAAGGCGAACTCGTGCTAGTTGTCAAAAGACCTATGATCCCCAGTCGCGCTAAGCGGGGAAAATTCAAGCCGAATTATGAAGGCCCGTACATCATAGACAAGGTCTACCAGGGTGGAGCCTATCTACTCATGGATATGCACGGTGAAAGGCCTTTCAGGCCAATAAACGGTCGCTTCCTGAAGAAATACTACGCTTAATGAGCCACAGCCTAAGACAATGATAGATGACGACGATTATGTCCTCTCGCTATCTTCCTAAGCCCAAACTCTATAAGTAGTAATCGGCCTTCTTCAGCAACGGACCGAAACGTCCTTAAACTAATGACGGACCGAAACGTCCTTAAACTAATGACGGACCACTATGTCCTAAAAGTAGTTGTTGACAGAGATGTCGATAAACTACGGTGGATTGAAACATCACAAAGACGATATAAAAAAAAAATAATAAATAATAATAAAAAAATAATAACAAAAATAAACGGTATGTCCATAAGCAAAATGGGCACGGATGAAAACCCGAAAGGGCTCCGTGAGTAAAAACAGCAGGGCTACCGGCGAGTGTTTGTGAAAATCTGAATGGGCGCAACCTCGTTAGGAAAAAGAGAACAAAAAAATAATTTAAAAAAAACAAAAAACGGTATGTCCATAAGCAAAAAGGGCACGGATGAAAACCCGAAAGGGCTCCATGAGTAAAATCAGCAAGGCTACCGGCGAGTGTTTGTAAAAACCCGGAAGGGCGCAACCTCGTTAAAAGACACTTACAGGGTCCTCTCGACCTTGTAAGGAGAAACCACCCGTGTGAGATCCTTACGACTCACAAGGGAGCAACACACTTAGGGATCCCCACGATTCCTAAGGAGAAAATACACTTACGAGATCCTCACGACTCGTAAGGAGAACTCTCTTATGGGACCCTCACGGCTCATAAGATTTGAAAGTCTTAAGTTACAGAGACCTAAACCCGTGCTTAAGCAACCCCCACAACTTTCGATATTGCCCTACAAGTGGTTCAATACTGACCCTTGTATACAATCCACGGGCGCGCATAAACATTTCCCTAACCGAGTCCCATCCGTGACTAGGGATATATCCGTACGGTGAACAAGCCTTATAAGTCTTCTCGACTTATAAGGAGAAAACCCTTTTGTAAGATCCTTACGACTTACAGGGGGACATACACTTAGGAATCCTTATGATCCCTAAGGAGAAAACACACCTACAAGATCCTCACGACTTGTAGGGAGAAATACCTTCGTGAGACCCTTACGGCTCATGAAGTCAAAAGCCTTAGTAGACAGGACCCTAACCCTGTTCGCTAAGCCACCTTTGATCGACATCGACAGAGGCAAATGATGATTCGCTCCTGGCAATATCCCGGTTGTAGGGATGCTAATTCCTAAACCAGTATCGAATTCTAAGTCCTTGCACGGCAAATGATGATTCGCTCCTGGCAATATTCCAGTTGTAGCGATACTGAAGCTGAGATTGGCGTTAGATTCTAAATTCCACACTCGCGATAAAAGAAAATCAGTGAGCAATACATGCATAAGAAATAGCCGAAATGATTGGGCAACTCGCAAGAAAAAGCAGCGAGTAAAATAAAAAAACAGCCGAAATGATTGGGTGACTCGCAATAAAAAAGCAGCGAGTAAAAATAAGATAAATAGCCGAAATGATTGGGCACCGCGAAAAATAGCCGAAATGATGGGGCAATCGCGACTTTCGCGATATAAAGCTGAAATGATAGAGCATCGCGGAAAGAAAATAATAAAAAAATGAAAATGAATGAAACTTCTTCCCTACAGGTGAGATCACATCGATCCCTGTATACAATCCAGGGGCACAAACAAAGAGGGAACCATACCTTCCCAACAGGCTCCACCAGAAAGCGAACCCAAATCTCGACGGTTCATAGACAACCTAGAGACAACCTCGACATTTGTCGCAATAATGCAGACACGATGTCAACAAACGGAGCAAAAGAAGATCCCTAGCTTCAGGGCCTCGACGTCGATATCGTCAACTTAGAGATCGCTAACGACGTTTCTCCTCACTCCAACCAGATGCAGACATGACGTCAACATCCGACCTCAGAGTCGCAATGAAACGGAGCCACGACATAGTCCCTAGTTCCAAATCTTGACGGCAATATCTACAGCCTAAGAATCAACAAAAGCGTTCCTTCGCAGTCCAGCAAGATGCAGATACAACGCCAACAAAAGACCTCGCGGTCGAAACAAAGCGGAGTGACGACAAAATCCCAGCTCCACCTCAGCATTCGTCTCGTTACAGCAGACGCAATGTCGACAACAATGTCCTTCCTCCAACAGGATTTGGATATGACAAAACAAACGAAGCGAAGGCCCAAAAAAAACTAGCTTCAGAGTCTTAACGGCAAGTCATATAAAGCCTGAAAGACAACCGGAGATCATCTCACACCAGTGCGGAGTGGTCACCACCTCGACGTTCGTCTTGATACAACAGATGAGATGTCACCTCAGCGTTCTTCCTCCAACAGGATTCAGACGCGAAAATCAAACAGTGGAGCCACATCATAGTCCCTAGTTCCAAACCTCGACGGTTCATAGACAACCTAGAGACAACCGCGATATTCGTCTCGATATAGAGGACGCAATGCCAGCAAACGAAGCGAAGGCCAAATTCCTAGCTTCAAGGTCTTAACGACAAATCATATAAAGCCTGAAAGACAACCGGAGATCATCTCACACCAGTGCGGAATGGTCACCACCTCGGCGTTCGTCTCGACACAGCAGACGCAACATCATCAAACAGCGGAGCCACGGCAAAGTCCCTAGTTCCAAACCTCGACGGTTCACCAACAACCTAGAGACAACCGCGACATTCATCTCGATATAGAGGACGCAATGTCAGCAAACGAAGCAAAGGCCAAATTCCTAGCTTCAGGGTCTTGACGGCAAGTCATATAAATCCTGAAAGACTATCGGAGATCATCCCACACCAGCGCGGAGTGGTTATGACTCATCGAGGCTCTCTAAAATGAGCCTAACCTCAAGTAAAAAGTGATATGGAATATCCTTACGCTTGCTCTTTCGACGGTAATACTACCTGGAAGATTACTTGAAGACGTCTTGTCCAGCCCCCGAAGGGATCAGAGACACGACAATCGCAAGGCTACTTGAACAACAAGATTGCATATCGAGGAATACATCAGCCGACGCGACGGTACGACGGACAAAACCCTAAGTACCACAGACCCTAACGGACCTTTGTCGTAAAGAACAGAGGTTAACTGTGACGTTGGGATATTCTTGCGAGAAATGCTCGATTCGTCTCGACTCGTGAGGAAATTAGTGTCTTTGCGAGAACAACTCGATATGTTTCGACTCGTGAGGAAAAGACTTAGGCGACAGGGATTAAAAAAAACTGTTTCCTAAGCACTGGGACCCTGCAAGTCAGTCCAAAATGGACTCTTGCACACTATTCACGGATCACACTCTCCAAACTCGAATCTCGATAAGGAGGGAAACAACCGCTTACGGGTCCTCTCGACTCGTAAGAGGGGAAAATTCTCTTATAAGATCCTTACGACTTATAAGAGAAAACGCACTTAGGAATCCTCACGATTTCTAAGGAGAAAATACACCTACGAGATCCTCTCGATCCGTAGGGAGAAAATTCTCTATGGGACCCTCACGGCTCATAGAGTTGAAAAGTCTTAGGTAGCAGATCTGAACCTGCGGCTTAAGCCATCACTACCTCTTGAAGAAGCCAATACAGGATGCTCACTTTATCATCCGTCAACCATGTTTACTAAGGCAGCATACTGATAATAAAAGAAAGAAGAAAGCGACAGAAAGAACATCTGATTCGCATTTGATCAAGCGCTCGAGACACATCCATTCATGCATGTGCAAAAGACTCAGAACGAGAAATAAGACAAGCTGAAATAAAAAAATTTCCATTCATATTGCAAAGGGTTCTTACAATCATGAAGAAATAAACAAAGATATTATTCAAATGATTACAACGACAATACCTCAGATCTTGGACAGGGATTTAGGAACTCGAAAGTGACCTTGTCCAAGACTTTCCAAGCTTGGCGAACCATCCTGGTGTGCTTCCTTTCGCGAGCACGGGTGTCGGGATCCCTACTGATATCCTCCACCCTCCGATAGGCAGTAAGAATGGCGGACTGTTGAAAGGCCTGGTGTAAGAGATCGACAAGATTGTCTCGCCGTCTCTTCGAGATTAAGTTCATCAGGTACACTGAGTGCACCTTGTCCTCGGCGGCGTCCAATGCCCTAAGCGGCACGCCGGTAAAAAATAGGGGAAGCGCTTCCCAAATTGCTCCCACAATAAGCTTCAGGAGAGGGGAGCGCCGAGGAAGCAGTTGACCGTTGTATGCGTCGAAACGGCTCATGATTTCGGCACACTCGGCATTGGTAAATTCTCGGTTCTGAGAACGGCCGAGTCGGCGGATGTCTCCGTAAGATGTAATCTCGTCGAGATCGTACATGTGGGCGTCCATTGATCCTGTAAAAGAGAATCAACAAAATTATCAGAAAGACTGATTAAGCAATTTCTTATTCAAGACATGCACAGGAAGTTAAACTCCTCAAGAGCAATGCTCTACAGACAGGAGTGACACCTGTCAAAGTCAATTATGAAGGGAAGTTAAAGAAGGCCCCCGAGAACACTGATAACTCTGCTCTAAAAAGATGATATAATTCATCAAAAATAAAATTCCATTTTTAAATCTTCAATATCCATGAAAAAAGGAGCAAAGCTCCATTAATGAATTAAGAAATCGCAAGAAAAATCCTTTTAAGAGAGCATAGTTCTGTTAAACCCTAATAGGGTCCTCCTTAGTTCTCTTTAGATCCCTTTAGACCTATAGAGCAAAGCTCTGCTAAGTAAAACCCTAAATGGGTTTGGGTTTTCTTTAGATCAGGGATCTATTGAGAGCAAGGCTCTTAAAAATTAATTTAATCTAATTTAATTTTTACCTAAAGATTCTCGAGAGTCTAAACTCTTAAAAGTGCTTAAACAAAAGAGCAGGGCTCTAAATAAAAATTCTGATGAAGAGATGGTCCTATTTATAGGCACTGAGTGCCATTTCAACTTCCAAAAGTTGCCGCAACGGTTGGAATTCTGCCACCGCTGCGCTCACGTTTGGAGCCACCAAAGCAAAACGGTGGGGGGGCTTTTGTTTACCCCAATCAGAGCAAAGCTCTGTTTAAATTCTAAGGCGGGAGATGAAGCAACGCTTCTGTTTCCCCCAATCAGAGCAAAGCTCTGCTTTGAAATTAAAGTTAAAATTAGTTAAAATTAAAGAAGCAACGTTTCAGCTGACTTGCGCTCTGCGCTGCGCAACACGTGTCAGCGCAGTTGCGCTGCGCGACACGTGTCAGCTCAGTTGCGCTGCGCTCTGCGCTGCGTGACACGTGTCAAGCGCAGGTGCGCTTGCGCCAAACAGAAAAATTCTGAAAGATCTTTCTGATCTTGTTAAAACAAGAAGATTGTCTTCTGTAAACCAGAAGCTCTTGGATCAAAGATCTAATGGTGGGGAAAAATCCCCAAATCACTCGGAAAAAGATCTCTCTAACCAATTTAACAAACTAATTGGCACTATAAAGGGCCCCTAGACCCCAAGTCTAAAAGGGATCAACATAGAGAGAAAAACAGAGAATTCCTCTAAAGAATTCTGAGAAGAGCTCAAAGAAAGAAAAGGTAAAAACCTTTGAATAAAAGAAGAATTTTTTCTAAAAAGATCTTTGATCTAAGAACAAGATCAAAGATCTTCAATAAAAAATATAATAATAACAAAGGCATTGCCTTTTTATGAACCATTGGTTATGGAATCTTAAAGATTCTTTTCTTGAATCCAAAATTGGATCAAGATAATTAAAACAGTGCCTTGCACTTGCAAATATGCACTGTTGTGCTCTCTGAATTGGCGTAAGCCACCAGAGAGCGCCATGTGTCAGCACCATAACAACTTGCGCTATGTGCTTTTAAGATAGAGCATTGCTCTCTGAAATTGGCGCAACTCACCAGAGCGCGCCACGTGTCAGCAGCGCAACAGCGCAGCGCACTGCGCTTGCGCTCACCCGAGCGTGACACGTGTCACCTCCACATGCGCTTGCGCTCAATAATTGGCGCAAAGCGCCTGACAGGCCACATGGCCACTGTCAGTTTGATTAATGCACTGCATTATTTACAGAAGGGCCAAGCCCAATTAAAAAAGGCCTAACAGGCCTAATAAAATGCAATGCATTATTTTAAAAAAAGGCAGAGCCCAAACAAAAACAGATGCTGTACATCATTTAAAAGGGACAGAGCCCAAATCAAAAAGGCTTAGCAGGCCAAAAGAAAATGCAGCGCATTATTAAACAGGGGCAAAGCCCTAGCACAGGCCTAATAGGCCAAAGATAAAAACGTTGAATATTCTCAACTGGACTTAGCCCAATCATGGCCGTAAGTCCTCAAATTAAATTGACTGAGCAGGATTGCTCTCTTAAATCAATTTACATCCGGTTTAAGGGTACATCTCTGAACTCCTCTGACACCTATCGTTGTAATCCTTCAACAACGTCAGAGAGGTGACGGGTCCCGACAACCACACATCCATATGGACTTATGCGTCCTTAAACTAATGGACTAATGCGTTCTCAAACACACCCATACGGACTGTAGGCTCTGAACTCCTCTGATACCTGTCGTTGTAATCCTTCAACGTCGTCATTGAGGTGACGGGTCCCGACGGCCATATATTAAATGGACCACTACGTCCCTAAACTGGAACAATAGAGCCCCCTAAATGCTCTTCCCGTTAAGTTGATCTTAGTCTCAAATCAGACTAACGTATCCTTAACGAACGTTTAAGTTGATCTTAGCCTTAAACATGGCTAACGTATCCTTAAACTAAAACTCCAAACCCAAATCTAAGTAAATACGGATTTGGACTAATCCACGTCCTACGGACGACGACATAAATTAGTCTCCGTATACAATCCACGGGCAACCACAAACAAAACAAACACCCACGACATGAAGTGAAATTCTGGAGAAGGAGAAAGTTGTTACCGTGATGTGGTAACGTAATTAACTGTAGGGGCTTGCGCCTGCAGAGAAGAGCGTCCCCACAATCAAAACCCCCTCAAGCAAGGGGGAATTTGACGAAGTCTGCTACATCGGCCGCATCCGTCTTAACCTCCAATACACGGTGCCATAAATCAACTTGGCATCTTCGGAGAGGTGGACGGATAAAACCAAATAGCATCTGCCCCGAATCTCAGGCAAGACGAACCTGCGCGGTCGCGTCTCCGTGATTCGGAGGGGAACAGGGATGAAGTGAGCCGACTTTGTGAGCGATCCACAATGAACCATACCGCATCGTTACCCTTTGTGCTGTGAGGTAGTGCAGTCACAAAATCCATTGTGACGTGTTGCTACTTCCATTCTGGGATAGGTAACGGTTGAAGTAATCCAGTTGTCCTGTGATTTTCAGCCTTTACTAGCTGACACACCAAGCATTTAGCAACGCTTCTGGCTACTTCAAGCTTCATTCCATGCCACCAATAATTCTGACGTATATTTTTGTACATCTTTTTACCTCCAGGGTGTACTGAGTAAGGAGAGCTGTGAGCGACTTTCATTAACTCTTCCCGAACAGAACCTTACATAATCTGTCGCCGTATCTTAAAGATCCATCTTCATGGATGATGAAGTCTGTTCTGAGTCCATTCTCTACTTGTTCTCTGATCTTTTGCAACTTAGCATCACTTGCTTGAGCTGCTTTGATCTGATTGACAATGGTAGATTGAACTTGTAAATTCATCAAACTTGAAGCGTTACCTGGCATGATCACTTCAATCTCCATATTATGCAAGTCTTGTTGAAACTTCTACTGAGAAGTGAGATTCATTGCTAATGGTTGACGACTAAGGGTATCAGGTACCACATTCACCTTCCCTGGGTGATATTGTAGGTTGATGTCAAAGTCCGCCATGAGTTCTAACCATCGTCTCTACTGCATATTAAGCTCCTTCTAAGTAAACAAATATTTTAGACTCTTATGATCTGTGCATATGTTCACTCGTTCACCAAGAAGATAATGGCGCCAAATCTTAAGAGCAAAGATTATGGCTGCCAATTCCAAATCATATGTCGGATAATTGCGCTCATGAATCTTCAGCTGTCTTGAAGCATAAGCCATAACCTTACCGTGCTGATGTAGAACACATCCTAATCCCTTACCAGATGCATCACAATGCACTTCTAAACCTCCAGATTGGTCCGGTATAACGAGAATAGGCACTGATGTCAACCTTGACTTGAGTTCTACGAAAGCTTGTTCGCATGCTTCTGACCACACGAATTCTTCATCTTTACATGTGAGCTTGGTCAGGGATGTTGCTATCTTAGAAAATCCTTCACTGAACCTTCGGTAATATCCAGCTAGACCCAAGAAATTTCGAATTTCCTTCACTGACTTTGGTGTCGGCCATTCGCTTACTGCTGAAACTTTCGCTAGATCCACCGAGATTCCTTTGCCTGATACAATATGTTCTAGAAAACCAACTTGATCTATCCAAAACTCGCACTTGCTGTACTTGGCATATAATTGATATTGTCGTAAAGTTTCCAAGACAATTCGTAGGTGCTCGGCATGCTCTTTCCGACACTTAGAATACACCAGGATGTCGTCGATGAAGATGACAACAAACCTTTCTAAGTACTCCCGAAAAACTTGATTCATCGGGTTCATGAATATTGCTAGTGCATTGGTCACTCCAAATGGCATCACAAGAAATTCGTAATGACCATAGCGAGTTCTGAATGATGTTTTATGAATATTAGCTTCCTTGACCTTCACCTGAACGAAGATCTAATTTGGAGAAAACACAAGAATCACTTAGCTGATCGAATAAATCGTCAATACACGGTAGCGGGTACTTGTTCTCTATCATTACTTCGTTCAAGGCTCTATAATCGATGCACATTCTGTATGAACCTTCCTTCTTCTTCACAAGCTGTACTGGTGATCCCCAACTTGAAGTGTTGGGACGAATCCATCCTTTCGCCAATAATTCGTCCAACTGAGTTCGGACTTCTTTCAAACCTTTCGGACTTAATCGATAAGGTGCTTTGATCACCGGTTATGCTCCTGGTACTAAAACAATGCTGAATTCAAGAGCTCGATCGGGAGGCAAACCTGATATATCGTCAGGAAACACATAGTCGAACTCTCGAACTATTTCTGGCTTTGATCCCTCCTCCACTTGAATTGCTGCTATCACTGCCTTCTTTGGTTTCGCCTTGTAAGTACTTGGCTCCAGGGTACGGTCTCCACTTTTGAAATAGAAGACCGGATGCTCTGGAATCTCGAATACTACCTTCCTTTGACGACAGTCAATGGTAGCATAAAATGTTCCGAGCCAATCCATACCTAGAACCACATCGAAGTTCGGTATGTCCAGCACCTTGAAGTCTGCATAGAATTCTCTGCTGCAAACGACTACTGAACACAAGCTGTATCCTATTGTTTCCTTTAGAAGGCCATTTCCTGAACTGACATTCCAACTGGATACGAGCGGTGTGACTGGAATCGCATGTGTTCGGACGAACCGTTGCGACATAAAGCAATGAGATGCACCAGTATCGAATAGTGCTAGTGCAGGAAGTGAGGCTACTATGATTATACCTAAGGTATGTGGGATATATTTTAGGTATAGGGAAAAGTATGTAGGCAGGTGGTTACCAGTGATGACTTGGCCAGTGGCCTCAGCTTCTTCCACGGTCATCGTGAAAGCCTGTCGCCGTGGTACATTCCTCCTGGCTGGAGGAGCATTCCTCTGAATGTTCCGTTGAGCTTGATGGAACTGACGAGGAGGAGGTGTAGTCGGTGGTCCTCTAGGTGGTGGAGCTGGGAAAGCGAGTCTTGGAGCAGGTTCCTGAAGGGCTGGTCTCTGCTAGTAAGTGATTGCTGGCCTGGGTGCAACAATTGGGTTGTGTCTTCGGGGACAAGACCCAATATCATGAGTAGCTGAGCCATAGATTAAGCAAAGACGGTTGACTCGCCTACAGTCTTTCGCCAAGTGTCCATCTCTCTTGCAGTAAGTACAAAAGGGCGGGACGGGCCGGTTGATTGGTACTCCCGGTCTCCTTGGCCAAATGGTGGCCTTGATGAGGCTCCTCCTGCCATCTGGTTGGCAGGGCGCTTAACTCCAGTAGCTTGAGATCTGCCCCTCATCTTTACCACTGCCTCATAACGGCGGGCAGCTTTCAGAGCCGATTCATGAGTCGGAAAATCTCCTGTGGCTAATGCAGCCTGGATCTCCGAATCTAACCCTTGTTGAAATCGACGGGCTCTGATCTCATCCGTCGGTATCAGATGTGCCGCAAATCTATTAAAATATTGTGTTAGCTGTGTAGTATGTGATTTATTGAAAAATCGAATTATTGAAATATATCTTACCGGCTGAGCATGGTGAACTCAGCATCGTATTCATCCACTGATTTAGTCCACATCGAACCCTGTTGTAAGTAAATGAACAGTTGTTCCATGTCGAACCTGGCCGTCTCTGGGATGTACGTTGCGTCGAACATGTCGCGGAAAGTCTTCCATTCGATGGGTTGATCAAGACGGCTTTCTTCCGCCTTCCACCAGACCCGTGCTTTGTCCGTGAGCTGCAGCTTCGCAATACGAACCCAAGCTATCTCTGGCACTTGTGCCGCTGCCAGATCATCTTCGATGCTTTGAGCCCATTCCTCCGCTTCCAGAGGGCTCTCTTTTCCTGAGAATTGTTTGGGGTGCAAAGCCCTGAATTGTTTCACCCCTGGTGCTTCTGCCTCTGGTCGGTTCATCAAGATAGCAGTATGCTGCTGCTGTTGTCCTTCTAGGAGGTTGCGGATCGCTTCAAGCAGAACTGTTTGCTCGTTGATCGGAGCAACGACGGCAGTTGTGAGTGGTGGTGGTGAGGGAGTTTGTTCAAATTCGTGCTGGTGTTGTTTGGGAAATCCATAATCTTGAAAGAAAATTTTGGGTTAGGACAGATTCAAAGTATATGAAATGATAAGATTCAAGAAATGTGAATTGTAAAGAATGTTTTCAGTTGCTGGTTCTTGTGTTATATTGCTTAGGTTGTCCATACAGTGCTGAACTGCATGGTAGGGTTCCATACAGCTCTGACCTACATGGGCCACTAACAAAACCTGTCACGCCTCGCTTCCCAGTATACGGGCAGAGGACGCGACGAGGCCTCTACGTATTTACTGTGAAGTAAACATGCTGAACATATCTAAGAAATATAAATAAAATGCATAAGAGACAAAGACAAAAGATATAATTGAACAACAACTTTATTTATTAACATTCTTTTTACAATACATCTGAAAAGGAAATACATGAATGAAAAGCAAAGCCTAAACAGTGGCATAACAGAAATGGAAAATACTGAAATAAAATATACAAGTAACTAGAGCTCTAGGTCGAAAGCTAGCTGGTCCAAATCCTCGCTGGTGGGCTCGATCTCTAGTGAGTCCGAAACACCTGACGACATTCCAAAGAAAATGAAAGAGAATGTCGTCAGCGAACAAATCGCTCGGTAAGTCCTGTAAATAGACAAGAATGGAATAGACAGAATAGAGAGTATATTGTTATAATGTTGTATTTAATGTTAACGCTGTTGTTTGTAGCTTGGTACAGAAGAAGGCCAGTGTATACGAGAGGAGTCCCACTATTCCGGAGACTAAGGAATATGGAGCACAAGGAACCGTTCAGCCATGGTACAACGGTAATTGAATTCAGATTAGGTGTATTATGATTACAGTCTCGTGCCACTTCTAACACCTTCCGTACCAGTCTACCCCTTATAAACCCCGCGATATCTTGATCGTATTGATGTATTGTTTGAATTGTATATTGTATATAGATGGATGACTTGCTGAAACCATGATATCAGTAAATGGATGTGACTGGAGAATCATGTAGATGGATGTATATCCATGGTTTGGTTCAGTCAATATAAATTGAATAGATTGAATATATGGATTCATGTTGAATTGTAGTTTGTACTTGAATCATATTCAAGTCAGATTAATTATATCGAGACTCGGTCTGAGTCAGACAATTAGAAAAGAAATTGAATCCCGAATTATGTTTTGGTGCTATCGGTAACTGCTACACATGGACGGCAGGATTTGTGTCTTTTTCAAAGACAATTACCGTGTTGATAACACCGTTTGATAAGTTGTCTACCTTAAATAGGCAAGCACCCATATCTCCGGCTCCCTGAGGCTCAAGAGACTAGTCCCGCTTAAATCTATGTTTACTAGTGTTCTTATTGTAAATTATTATAACTTGAGAGGGTTTTATGTAAAAATAATTTTGTATAATTTTCAAAATATACCTCAAGTATTTTATTATCGTCTTTAGAGTTTTCATGGATGTATATTTTATTAATCTGATATTTCTAGTGAATAAAACCTGATTTCATAATATATGATATTTATTTGTAATATTGGAGTTGTATGGTATTTTCTTGTAAATGAGATGTTTTTCTTGAATTTTGGAAATGTGGAATATTATAATTATTAAAAATGGATATTTTGATATTAATTACATATATATTTATTTATTAAAAATATAAGTTTTATTTATAATAGAAATCACATTTTCTAAAGAAAATTGTATTTTAAATCTTTCGGGATTGTATGCTCCTTGCGGAGGTCTGCATTGTTCCCTTCCGAATGACGCGGCGGAGACGCGATAAACGTCTTGCCTGAAATTCGTGGCAGATGCTATTTGGTTTTATCCGTCCACCTCTCCGAAGATGCCAAATTGATTTATGGCACCGTGTATCGGAGGTTTAGACGGATGCGGCCGATGTAGCAGACTTCGTCAGATTTCCCATTGCTTGAGGGGTTTTTGATTGTGGGGACGCTCTTCCCTGCAGGCGCAAGCCATTGCAGTTAATTACGCTACCGCACTGCGGTAGCCACTTTCTCCTTCTCCAGATGTTCACTTCGTGTCGTGTGTGTTTATTTTGTTTGTGGTTGCCCGTGGATTGTATACGGAGACTAATTTATGTCGTCGCCCGTAGGACGTGGATTAGTCCAAATCCGTATTTTCTTAGATTTGGGTTTGGGGTTTTTGTTTAAGGATACGTTAGCCCTACTTAAGGCCAAGATTAACTTAAACTTTTGTTAAGGATACGTTAGCCTAATCTCCAGACTAAGATCAACTTAACGGGATCGTTTGGATCCGACAATAGAGCAATTGGCTCTATTGTTCTCATTTAGGGACGTAAGGGTCCATTTCCAGTTTAGGGACATGGTGGTCCATTTCCAGTTTAGGGACATGGTGGTCCATCATTCCCATTTGGGGACGAATATTAGTTTAAGGACGTTTCGGTCCAACATTCCCATTTTGGGACGAATATTAGTTTAAGGACGTTTTGGTCCACCATTCCCATTTCGGGACAGATATTAGTTTAAGGACGTTTCGGTCCACGAGTTTAAGGACCCCGCAGTCCGTATCGATGTGTGGTTGTCGGGACCCGTCACCTCTCTGACGTCGTTGAAGGATTACAACGATAGGTGTCAAAGAAGTTCGGAGATGTACCCTTGAACCGGATGTAAATTGATTTAGGAGAGCAGCCGTGCTTTGTCAATTTAATTTGAGGACTTACGGCCATGATTGGGCTAAGTCCAGTTGAAAAAATATTCAACGTTTTTATTTATCTTTGGCCTATTAGGCCTGTGCTAGGGCTTTGCCCATTTTTAATAATGCACTGCATTTTATTCTGGCCTGCTAGGCCTTTTTGATTTGGGCTCAGACCCTTTGTAAATGATGCAGAGCATCTGTTTTGGTTTGGGCTCTGCCCTAAAATAATGCATTGCATTTTATTTGGCCTGCTAGGCCTTTTTTAATTGGGCTTGGCCCTTCTGCAGTGTATTAATTACTTGACAGTGGTTTGTCAGGCGCTTTGCGCCAATTATTGAGCGCAAGCGCTTGTGGTAGTGACATGTGTCACGCAAGCGCAGTGCGCTGCGCCAGTGCGCTGCGCTGTTGCGCTGCTGACACGTGGCGCGCTCTGGTGGAGTTGCGCCAACTTTAAAGATCAATGCTCTATTTTTAAAAGCGCATAGCGCAAGTGGTTATGGTGCTGACACGTGGCGCTTTCTGGTGGCTTGCGCCAACCCAGGAGCGCAACAGTGCAGTTTTTACAAGTGCAAGGCACTGTTTCAATAACTTGATCTAATTTTGGATTCAAGAAAAGAATCTTTAAGATTCCAGAACCAATGGTTCATAAAAAAGTGCAAGGCACTGTTATTATTTAATTTTTATTTAAGATCATTGATCTTGTTCTTAGATCAATGATCTATTAAGAAGAAATTCTTCTCTTTTTTTTGTAAAGGTTTTTACCTTCTTTCCCTTCTTGAGTTCTTCTCAAAATTCTTCAGAGTTCTCTCTGTTTTGTTTTTTTTGAAGTTCTCGATGTTTTTTTTTTCTGAATTGGGGTCTAGGGGCCTTTATATAGTGCCCATTAATTTGTTAAATTTGTTAAAGAGATCATTTTCTGAGTGATTTAGGGAATTTTCCCCACCGTTGGATCTTTGATCCAAGGGCTTCTGTTTTACAGAAGACAATCTTCTTGTTTTAACAAGAACAGAAAGATCTTACTGGAATTTTAATTTTGTTAGGCGCAGATGCACTAGCGCTTGACACGTGTCGCACAGCGCAAAGCGCAGCGCAGAGCGCAGCGCAACTGCGCTGCCACGTGGCGCACAGCGCAGCGCAACTGCGCTGCCACGTGTCGCGCAGCGCACAGCTAGCGCAGCGCAACTGCGCTAGCACAACTGCGCTGCCACGTGTCACGCAGCGCAGTGCTTGTGCAACTGAAGCATTGCTTCCTTTAATTTTGTTTTAAATAGAGCCTTGCTCTGATTAGGCGCGCTGCCTTGGACGCTGCGCTGACGTATCAGCTTCTGACACGTGGCGAGTTGCGCGCAGCACAAGAGATTTGAAGCGTTGCTTCATTTATTAAAATTTAAATTTTCAAAGTAGAGCTTTGCTCTGATTGGGGGGAATAAGAAGCGTTGCTTCATTTCCCGCCTTGGAATTTAAACAGAGCTTTGCTCTGATTGGGGTAAACAAATGCCCCCCCCCACCGTTGCGCTTACGTGGCCCCAAACGCAAGTGCAACGGTGGCAGAATTCCAACCGTTGCGGCAACTTTTGGAAGTTGAAAGGGCATTTGATGCCTATAAATAGGACCTTTGCTATCTTAATAGATGATTATCATCTTCAACATTTTTACTTTCAGAATCTCAGAGCCCTGCTCTTTATTTTTAAGAACTCCAAGAGTTAAACTCTTAAAACTTTTAGGTGAAAACTTTAAATTAAATTAAATTAATTTTCATTGACACAGCCTTGCTCTCAATAGATCCCTGATCTAAAGAAAACCCATTTAGGGTTTCACTTAGCAGAGCTTTGCTCTAAAGGGGTCCAAAGAGAACTAAGGAGAATCCTATTAGGGTTCCACTAATAGAGCTCTGCTCTCGAGGAGTTTAACTCCCTATGCCTTTTCCTCATTGCTAATCTTCCAATGATGTTTCCTTCAGGCATTATGGCGGTGCGTCTATACAGTCTGCACGAATTCATCACCTACGAGGATATCCGTGTATAGGGCCGTCAACAAAACCAAGAGTTTACAGATGCCCAATGTGCGGAGGTCATGGGTCGCCTTAACACAAGCGTTGGTTGGCTGCTTCCTCGTCGTTCAGCTCTCTTGAAAGTCGTGCTGGGAGCAATATGGAGAGCACTTCCGGGGTTTCACGAGGCCCTACCGCTCAATACGCTGGATGATGCCGAAGACAAGGTGCATTCAGTATACCTGTCGGGGCTGATCTCGAAGAAACGGCGGGATAGCCTCATCGACATTCTGCATCAAATTTTCCAGCAGACGATAATAATCGCTGCTTATCGAAGGCTGGGGGGCCTCGCCGAAGATCTTGACACACAGGAGCGCGAGAGGCTGCGCACGAGAATAATCAGAAAGGCCAGAAGAACTCTAGATGGCCTTACTTTTGAATTCCTCAATCCGTGCCCTGGATCTGAGGTTATACCATTGTAATAATTTGAATAATGTTTTTCGTTTATTGCTTTCATGATTGTAAGAATTTTTGGCAATATGAATGGAAAATTTTTATTCCTGCTTGTCTTATTTCTCGTTTTGAGTCTTTTGCCCATGCATGAATGAGTGTATCTCGAATGCTTGATCAAATGCAAATCAGATGTTCTTTCTGTCGCTTTCTTCTTTCTTTTATTGTTAGTATGCTGCCTTGATAAACATGGTTGACAGATAATAGAGTAAGTATCTTGGTTTCTTCAAGAGATAGCGATAGCTTAGGCCGCAGGTTCAGATCTGCCGCCCAAGACTTTTCAACTCTATGAGCCGTGAGGGTATCATAGAGACTTTTCTCCCTACGGATCGAGAGGATCTCGTAGGTGGATTTTCTCCTTAGGAATCGTGAGGATTCCCAAGTGCGTTTTCTCTTATAATTCGTAAGGATCTTATAAGAGAATTTCCCTCTTACGAGTCGAGAGGGCTCGTAAGCGGTTGTTTCCCTCCTTGTCGAGATTCGACTTTGGAGAGTGAGACTCGTGGATAGTATGCAAAAGACCGTTTTAAACCGACTTGCAGGATCCCAGTGCTTAGGAAATAAGTTTTTTGATCCCTGCTGCCTAAGGCTTCATCTTGTAAGTCGAGACGAATCGAGAAGTCCTCGCGAAGACACTAATTTCCTCACGAGTCGAGACGAATCGAGCAGCTCTCGTCAAGGACACTGATTTCCCTGAGTTGAAGTAATTTGCCGAGGACGCTGGTTTCCTCGAGGTTGAAACGAATCGGAGTATTCTTGTGGAGACACTGGTTTCTCTGTGGGCCGACGTGAATCAGGAGGCTCTCATCAAGGATGCTAGTTTCCCTGAATTGAGGTATTTGCCAGGGACACTGGTTTCCCTGGGGTTGAAACGAATCGATGTATTCCTGCAAATACGCTAGTTTCTCTGCGGGTCGACACGAATCAGGATGTTCTCGTCAAGGACACTGGTTTCCCTGAGTCGAAGGATTTTGCCGAAGACACTGGTTTCTTTGGGGTTGAAACGAATCGGAGTATTCCTGCGGAGACACTGGTTTCTCTGAGGGCCGACGCGTATCAGGAGGCTCTCATCAAGGACGCTAGTTTCCCTGAATTGAGGTATTTGCTAGGGACACTGGTTTCCCTAGGGTTGAAACGAATCGATGTATTCCTGCAAAGACGCTAGTTTCTCTGCGGGTCGACGCGAATCAGGATGTTCTCGTCAAGGACACTGGTTTCCCTGAGTCGAAGGATTTTGCCGAAGACACTGGTTTCTTCGGGGTTAAAACGAATCGGAGTATTCCTGCGGAGACACTGGTTTCTCTGAGGGCCGACGCGAATCAGGAGGCTCTCATCAAGGATGCTAGTTTCCCTGAATTGAGGTATTTGCCAGGGACACTGGTTTCCCTGGGATTGAAACGAATCGATGTATTCCTGCAAAGACGCTATTTTCTCTACGGGTCGACGCCAATCAGGATGTTCTCGTCAAGGAAACTGGTTTCCCTGAGTCGAAGGATTTGTGGTGATCTTTTAGGTTTTATGTAAGTTATCGTCAGAACCGTGAAGCTAGGAATTTGATCTTCACTTCGTTTGCTGGCACTGCGTCTGTTGCATCAAGACGGATGTCGCGGTTGTCTCTAGGCTGTTGGTGAACCGTCGAGATTTGGCTTTGCTTTCTGGCGGAGCCTGTTGGGAAGGTATGGTTCCGTCTTTGTTTGTGCCCTTGTATTGTATACAGGGATCGATGTGATCTCACCTATAGGGCAAAAGTTTCATCATTTTTTTATATTATTGCTTTAATTCCGCGATGCTCTATCATTTCAGCTTTTATATCGCGAAGGTCGCGATTGCCCAATCATTTCGGCTATTTCCCGCGGTGCCCAATCATTTCGGCTATTTATTTTATTTTTACTCGCTGCTTTTTATTGCGAGTTGCCCAATCATTTCGGCTGTTTTATATGCATACGTTTTTACTTGCTGCTTTTTATTGCAAGCTGCCCCATCATTTCGGCTATTTTGTATGCATGTGCGGCTTGCTGGCTTTTCGCCGTAAGCCTGGAATTAGACACCGATTTCGGCATCAGCACCGCTACAACTGGGATATTGCCAGGAGTGAATCATCATTTTCCTTTGTCGATGTCAAACAAAGGTGGCTTAGCGAACAGGGTTAAGGTCCTGTCGATTAAGGCTTTTGATTTCATGAGCCGTAAGGGTCCCACAAAGGTATTTCTCCCTACAAGTCGTGAGGATCTTGTAGGTGTATTTTCTCCTTAAGAATCGTAAGGATTCCTAAGTGTATGTTCCTCTGTAAGTCGTAAGGATCCTACAAGAGGGTTTTCTCCTTGTAAATTGAGAGGACTTACAAGGGTCATTCACCATGCGAACATATCCCCAGTCACGGATGGGACTTGGTTAGGGAAATATTTATTCGCGTCCGTGGATTGTATACAAGGGTCAGTATTGAACCACTTGTAGGGCAATATCGAAAGTTGTGGAGGTGGCTTAAGCACAGGTTTAGGTCTCTGTAACTTAATACTTTCAAGTCTTATGAGCCGTGAGGGTCCCATAAGAGAGTTCTCCTTACGAGTCATGAGGATCTCGTAATTGTATTTTCTCCTTAGGAATCGTGGGGATCCCTAAGTGTGTTGCTCCCTTGTGAGTCGTAAAGATCCCACGCGGGTGGTTTCTCCTTACAAGGTCGAGAGGACCCTGTAAGTGTTTTTTAACGAGGTTGCGCCCTTTCGGGTTTTCACAAGACTCGCCGGTAGCCCTGCTGTTTTTACTCACGGAGCCCTTTCGGGTTTTCATCCGTGCCCTTTTTGCTTATGGACATACCGTCTTTTTTAATTCTTTTTTCTAACGAGGTTGCGCCCTTTCGGGTTTTCACGAACACTCGCCGGTAGCCCTGCTGTTTTTACTCACGGAGCCCTTTCGGGTTTTCATCCGTGCCCATTTTTCTCATGGACATACCGTTTTTTTTTGTTTTTGTTTTTTTCATCTCATCAGCCTAAGGATGCTGCGATAGTAGTTTAAGGACGTTTCGGTCCGTCATTAGTTTAAGGACGTTTCGGCCCGTGAAGAAGGCCGGCTACTACTTATAGAGTTTGGGCTTAGGAAGATAGCGAGCGGACATGGTCGTCGTCATTTATCATTGACCTAGGCTATAACTCGCTAAGTGTAGTATTTCTTTAGGAAGCGACCATTTATTGGCCTGAAAGGCCTTTCACCGTACATATCCATGAATAGATAGGCTCCTCCCTGGTAGACCTTGTCTATTATGTACGGGCCTTCATAGTTCGGCTCAAATTTTCCCCGCTTGGCGCGATTGGGGATCATAGGCCTTTTGACCGCTAGCACGAGTTCGCCTTAGAGGAATGTCCTCAGCCGGGTCAATCTTTCATATGAGCGCGTCATCTTTGCTTTATAAGCCTCCAGATTTTGTTGCGCTATGAGCCGTGTTTCATCAAGGGCATCAAGTTCCTCAAGCCGAAGGTGAGCATTTTCTTCGTCCGTCAGCTCGTAGTGGACTGCCACTCGCAGAGAGGGTAACTCTATCTCGAGGGGGAGTACTGCTTCTGTACCGAATACCAACGCATATGGCGTTGCATTCGTGGCCGTCTTGAACGTAGTTCGATACGCCCAAAGAGCTTCTTGCAACCTCTCATGCCAGTCCTTCTTATTTCGGGACACCGTTTTCTTCATGATCTTTGTCAAGGTCTTGTTGAAGGCCTCGGCTAGACCATTAGCTCGCAGATTATAAACTGAGGAATATCTCCAGTCTATATTATGCTGCTGCGCGAAGCGACTGATCTTGTGGCTTCTATAAGCTGGCCCGTTATCGGAGATGATCTGTCGCGGAGTTCCAAACCGATAAATGACATGCGTTTTGAAGAAATGGAGGATATTCTCCGTTTTCACTTCCCTCAACGGTACCGCTTCTGCCCATTTGGAGAAGTAATCGGTCGTCGCCAGGATGAAACGATGTCCTCTAGACGATACTGGTTCGATGGGGCCGACTATATATGTTCCCAACATTTCGAATGGCCAGCTAGCTACTGTCGGGTGTAGAGGATTTGGGTGTTGATTGATGAAGTCCCCATGAATTTGGCATGAGTGGCATTGCTTCGCATACTCGAGGCAGTCCTGAATCATCGTTGGCCAATAATAGCCCATCCGTTTAATCTTCAACTTCATCTTTGGGCCTGCTTGGTGAGAACCGCAGAGTCCGTCGTGAACTTCCTGAACGACTCTTTTTGCCTCTTCAGGTCCCAGACATCTCAACCACAGAGAATCAAACGACCTCTTGTACAGAGTATCATTGACGAAGGCGAAAGACAGAGCTCGTTTCATAAGCTGATGTCTTGAGGACGCATTTTCAGGCGTTCGACGGTATTTGAAGTAGTCTATAAAGGCTTCTCTCCAATCCTCGGCCTTTTCCCGGTCTTTTATTTGCAGGGTCGTCTGCTCAGTCGCTCCCTTTTCTTCGGATGATTCCGGAGATATTTCTGGTGGGGCAAGCACCCGACGGCTTTGTACCACGATTCTGACGTCATCGAGGTTCTCGTCAGCCAATTCTTTAGCGAGCTTGGCTAATGCGTCCGCTTTGCTGTTTTCCGCACGCGGTATGTTTTCTAAGGTGTAGGAAGGAATTTGGGTCAAGAGTT
Organism: Agapanthus africanus; assembly: GCA_030015575.1. NCBI lineage: Eukaryota > Viridiplantae > Streptophyta > Magnoliopsida > Asparagales > Amaryllidaceae > Agapanthus > Agapanthus africanus. The sequence continues at coordinate 800,514,198 of CM057340.1, forward strand.
GTTGCACCTTTTCGCCGTACTTCACCAATTCTGGTTTGCACGTTTGGTAGTCGCCATTTACTTGGCTGACGACTAGTTGGGAGTCTCCGTATATGAGGAGGTTTTCAATTTCCATGTTGATGGCGATCTCGAGGCCTGCTATCAAAGCTTCATATTCGGCTTCATTGTTTTTCCTTAGTTCTGTTAAGGAGAGAGCAAAGCGCATTATCCCTCCTTGTGGAGTCACGAAGATAAGGCCTACCCCCGATTTGATTATGGGCGTACTTTGTTTGCGCTTCTTCATGGAAGATGCTCCATCGAAATAAAGCTCCCATCGGGTATCACCACCGTCGATCGCGTCAAACGCATGTTTATCTGGCAAATTGCAATTCAGAGGAGAATCGGCAGGTATCGGACGCTCAGCGAGGAAGTCGGCGATAGCCTGGCCTTTCACTGCCTTGAGAGGTTGATATGTTATCGAGAACTCCATCAAGAGCAGGGCCCATTTAGCGAGTCGACCAGTCAGTATGGCCTTCGACATCAAATACTTAAGGGGGTCCACCTTCGATATGAGACGGACTTCATGCGCCAACGCATAGTGTCTGAGCTTGGTTATCGCAAAGATCAACGCCAGGCAGTGTTTTTCAATAGGGGAATAGTTGCTTTCTACCCCCAGTAGAACTCAACTTAAAGAGTAGAGTGCTCTTTCTTTCCCTTGGTCGTTCTCTTACGCCCATAATGCGCCTAAAGAACCTTCGAGGGCGGTTGTATAAAGAATAAGGGGTTTTCCCTTAACCGGAGCAGCTAACACTGGCGGATTCTGGAGGTACTGCTTGATTTCGTCCAGTGCGTCTTGGCATTTATGATCCCAGATGAACGGGGTTCCCTTCTTCATCAGGTGGCTGTAAGGATGGCACTTGCCTGAAAGGTTGGCTATAAATCGCCGTATATACGCGAGCTTCCCTTGGAGAGACCGCAGCTGTTTGAGAGTCCTTGGCGAAGGCATTTCCATGATCGCCTTGATCTTTGACGGATCTATCTCGATACCTCGATGTCAGATGATGAATCCTAAGAACTTGCCCGAGGAAACTCCGAATGCACACTTGAGAAGGTTCATCTTCAAGTTGTATTGTCGAAGGCGTTGAAATACGGTCTTCAGATGCTCGAGATGTTCCTCGTATGATTTGCTCTTAACCACGAGGTCGTCGATATAGCATTCGACGATTTTATGTATAAGGTCATCAAAGATCTTCGTCATGGCCCTCTGATAGGTGGCACCGGAGTTCTTTAGACCGAAGGGCATCACCTTGTAGCAGAATATACCCAAAGGGGTCCTGAAGGCGGTGTGCTTCTGGTCTTCGGGATGCATCTTTATCTGATTATACCCTGATGAGCCGTCCATGAAGGAGAAAACCTCGTGAGTGGACGTATTGTCTATCATCAGTTCGGTGACTGGCACTGGGAAATCGTCCTTCGGGCAAGCTTTATTGAGATCTCGGAAGTCCACGCATATGCGCACTGTCCCATTTTTCTTCATCACCGTGACGATGTTGGCGACCCACTCGGGATACTGAACCTCCTGGATGAAGCCAGAGTCGATCAGCTTCTTGACCTCAGCATTGATGCTCATCTCAAGCTCGAGCCGCATTCTTCTTGGCGCCTGTTTGACCGTCTTGATGTCCGGAAATATCGCCAATCTGTGCACAGCGATTTCTGGATCTAATCCCGGCATTTCGGAATAGTTCCACGCGAAGCAATCTCTATGCTGCATAAGCACGTCTTTTAACGCAGCCACCCTTTCTTCAGATAGCGGCTCGCTGACGAATGTCGGTCGCGGGTCATTCGCTGTCCCCAACTCAATTTTCTTGAGGTTATCTGCGGTAGTATGTATTCCATCCTCCAGCTCTTTCGGTGCTGGTGGAAATTCTGAGATCACCTCATCGTTGCTGTTTTCAAGCACCAGGGAAGGTCATCCATGTTCTCGGGCTCTTCCTTTGATATCGTTATCATGTGACAAGTACGAATTCGTTTCCAAGACCAATGTGGAGCTGGTTCTGCTTTCGTGGCTTTGGGTTCATGCTTCTGTAGCGGCGTTACCCTCCAACTGTCAGATAGAGCGAACTTACCAAGCTGATACTGATCTTCAACCCAGTTTTTGAAGATGAAGCAGTCTTCGAGAGGGTGCCCTATCACTCGGTGATAAGAGCAATAGTTTGGGTGTGAGACTTCGCCTGCTTGTTCGAGGTGCTTGGACTTCGGTAGTGTGAGCATCTGATATTTTAGAGCGAGGTCAAGTATCCTCTTCATCTTATCTTGGGGGAAAGAGTATGCTCGACCTATTTTCTTCATGAGGGATAGATCAGGACCGCTTGATTCCCGCTTGCGTGGCTTATCAGTCCCACTTTGCCACTGTCGAGCGCTTCTTTCGCTTTTTGACTTGTTTCTGCCTCTGAGTCGAGCCTTTTTTGCAACAGGTTGACATGGAGCGGCACTTTCATCTTTCACGGCCTGTTGGAAGAGGCGTTACGTTTTGGCTTTCTCGTAGGTGGCCATCTCACGGTTGTGATCGTCTCTGACTTTTTGGCCAGCTTCCCTTATAAGCTTGTCCATTTGTTCCTCGAACGACGGACTGGGCACTTTTACATCAGGAACTTTTACTGGTTCAGGATTAGCATCCTCCCATTGAGCATCCGCTTCTTCATCGAAGTCATGCACGACGTAACAGTCACGGAGCAGCTCTCGTTTCTTGGACCGAATGTATCCAAGCCCGATTGTTTCCATTCTCCCATTAGGCAACTTGTGCTGAGTCTCGGGGACGTTCCAGACCCTGTCATAGAATTTGGCTTTTCGAGCGGTCTGTTTAAAGGATATCCCTTGGCTCTTTAGCAGCCTCTTCAAGCCTTCTGTATAATATCTGGGCAGACGGATGGGTTGAAGTCTGTCAAGCGTAGAATCCATACCGTGCCAGATTTCTTTCTCCACTTTGGTTTCTTCAGAGCGGTAGAATAGAATTGCCTTTTCGCCTTCTCGCCTGGGAGGGACATAGAACGTCCGCAGCTCCTCTACACTGTAGATATCAAGTGCATCCAGTTCTTTATGGTGTTTAAGTGGAACCATGGCGACTTGCAGACTTTGCTCTTCGTTAGCGGACGTTTGTATTGAAGGCCGAGCAGAGAATACAGCATGGACCTCATCTTCTGAGTCACTGCCAAAGATCAACGTAGGAGCTGATGGTCTCGGCTTATTGCATTGGGGCGGACCCGAATAAACTATCTCCTCTTCCTCCTCGGTATCACTGCCGAAAACAGGGATGGTGGCGTTAGCTTTGTTCTCCGGCTTGTGACACCTCTTCGTGTCTTCGAAATCCGGTAAGAAGTATTTGGCATCTTCATATTTGCGGACTTCATTCACGGAAAACGGATTCAGTTCTCCCGTCACGGTATACTCGAGACCATCCCTAAAATATTTCATACGCTGATGCTATGTAGAAGGGATGATATTATACTCGTGTAACCATGGTTGGCCGAGCAGAGCATTGTAGCATGTCTTGGCGTCTATGACGTGGAACTTAATGTCCGTGACGAGTAGCCCAAAGCGTAGCATCAGTATCACAGACCCAAGAGTTCTTGATGATTGGGAGTCAAATCCGGAGATGGTGATCTTGTCCCGAGCAAGGTGCTGGACGCTCATGCAGATTTCCTTTAACACCCGCACGTTAAGGAGATTAACAGACGATCCGTTATCGATCAGGATTTTGCCTATCTTTATATCATGGCAGTATCCTGAGACATAGAGGGGGCAATTGTGTTCGCACGTCCCAAGGAGAAGGTCTTCATCGCCAAAAGTGACATCGGCCGTGTGCACTTCTTCCAATCCATCCTTCATCTTTTCTTCGGCCAGGAAAGCTTGGAATTGCTCGGGGTCCTGTAGTGCCTTGATTAATAAATCCTTTGCCTCTTTTGATAGTAAAAGGGCGTCAAGGATGCTGAGCTGCGAGGGTAACTTCCTCAGATGCGCTAGAACGTTGTAATACACCTTATTTTTCTTCGGCGGGTCCTTGGCAGTTAGCTCTTCCATGACTTGGTCATCTAGGGCGATATCCTCAGAGACCTTTTCTTTCCCTTTATCTTTTTTGTTTGAGGGTCCGAGATTCTTTTCGGGCAGCGTCCGATTACGCAGCCGGATATTTTCACAAACCTTCTGCTCTTCTCCTTTTCCCGAGGTGGACTCTTTAAAGAGGGGGCTAAGAGCCAGCTCATCGTCAGAATCGCTCCCGAATGTGAGCACTTGCGATCCCCCGGCGTTAACCATGCGACAATCGCCGGTAGTTCTGTTTAGCCTCTCGGTCGTATCGTTTTGCTCCCGACGAGTTTTGCGCTTTTCCCGCTTAAAATGTTGCCGGTGAGCAACATATCCTTGCCACCATTTATTGAAAGCTTTGCACTCTTCGGTGGGGTGCGAAACCTTCCGATGATATAAGCAATAGGAGGGGTGCATCTCCGCTTCACCAGTAATGTTTCCTTCAGAGGATGGTAGCTTCATGCTCATTGATATGGCCTTAGCAAACCTCTTCCTCGTCTTGAATTTGATTTTGTCCGCAATGGATGTACTTTGATTTGACGGAAGTGTCTCAACCTTTTCGTCTAATCGCCGGCGCTTGGCCTTTTCAAATAGGAGCGTCTCGCGTTCCCGATCAGCTTTACTTTTTAAAAGAGCTTCATTGAGGAATGTGTCAATTGTTTCATCTGATGGCCCCAGAAATTTCGGTTTAGGATCTGCCCCCAGCTTTTCAGTGCAAGGAGTTTCCTCATCGTTTGTAAACGAATGGGAAATCATATGACAGCTCACCACGTATTCCTCGGATTCATCCAACGAGCTCTCCCCCTCATCTTCTTCTTGAAAGACGTGGTTGAGGAACTCTTAGAGTGTGATGGGAGTTCGTGCTTTCTGGTTGTACTCCTCCAGTGCGTCAATCTGCCTTTGTAAGTCCGTGCGCTTGTCGCCAGGCTTCACGGGCTTCTTGGATTTCTTCTTTTTCTTCTCTGAAGATTTTGACGGCTGGCTGAGAGTGCTTGGGCCACCACCATCGATCTTTGGAGTTGGGCGCGGCTTCAACATCCCTTCAATGATCTAAGCTTCCAACAGGTTCTTCCACCTGATCGCTGGGCATGTTTGAAGATCGTTCAGCATCCTCTTTGTTTTGGCCGATAGCATAACCTCCCATGGAGCTTCTTCAATGAGAGAGCACGTTGCCCCCGGCGTATTCATCCTTTTAGAGGTGTGAGGTTGCGGCGGATTCACCTTCCATCTGTCGGACAACGCGAACTTGCCCTGTTGGTACTGGTCTTCAATCCAATTTTTGAAAACGTAGCAATCTTCGATCGAATGACCCAGTACTCGGTGATAGGGACAGTAATTGGGATCATGGACGTCGTTTGGCTGCGACGGACGTCTTGTATTCGACAGATTAATGAGTCGGTTGCGCAATGCCAGCTCGAATAATCTTCTCGTTTTATCTCGGGGAAACGAGTAAGGACGTCCTAGCCTCTCCTCAAAGGGTACGTGCGGACGCATATTATTTTGACGGACAGCCGGTTTCAAGTTCCTCGGCTGTTGTTGAGCATTAGTGACAACAATTGCTTTTCCCTTCGCCTTCTCATTTCGAGAGTCCGGCTTTGGAGGGGGGTCTATAGCCCATCTAATCCATTTGAGCTAGCTTGTCGATCAGGGCCTAGAAGGTAGTCGGCTTGAAGAACATCATGAATTGCGAGATGGTCGCTTGCGGATCGAGGGTTCCCACAAACATACCCACTGCCGGAGCCTCTTCTATGCGTTGCTCGCATTTTGACCATAAGTTCCGCCACCGTATCGCGTATTGGACCCATGTCTCGCCTGGCTTCACCCTGGCATTAATCAATGTCGTCATCGGGGTGCGTTCGCTGGCGCTTGCGAAACGCTGGGTAAACAGCGGCTCCATCTCCACGAATGTCTTGATAAAGTCGTTTAGGAGCTCGGAGTACCACTCGAACGCTGTATCTGACAAGATGCCGACGAACTGGCGAAGAAACAATTTATCATCACCGCCGGTGTTGCCACAAAGCGCCCTGAACTGGGCAACATGCTGGTGGGGATTTCCTGTCCCCTTATAGATATGGAATTTCGGTATCGTATAGCCCGGCGGGTACTTGATCTGATCGTACCAGCTCGGATATGGTCGTCCTGTTTTTACGACCTGACCGGCTGCCTCAGTCGCATGATGAACCCGTATCTATTGGGCTATATATTCGTCCAAGTCAGCTTTGGAGATTGTCTCCTCCTTGGCTGTTGACAGAGCCGGTGGAGGATTTGATGTTTCTCCCCTGTCGTCTTCAAGGACGATCGGAGGATCTTCTTCAGCAGGAGGATCTTGCTGGATCATCATACCTACCATTTCCTGGAACAGAAGGGCCATTCGTTTTATATTGGCTGCTTATTCTGCAGCCTCTTTGTCCTTCTTCTCCAATATCCGACGAAGGAATTCAGCGTCAGTTTCTTGCTCCTGGCGTTGATCTGAGGATGCTTCGGGGCTTTCTTTTGGCCCAGTGAGTGCGGCCATCGCATTCATCATTTCTTGGAGCTTCTGCTGTTGCTCCTGAGCTTTGGTCACCGATTGCGTAAGCGGTCTATGACCTGTAGATGTACGGCTGTCCTCTTTACCAGACGCCATGTAGACGGTATGGACCATGATGCCCCCGGACTTAGGGCGTTTAGGTTCACCGCCTTCGACATTTGCTGCGGGCGTGGGGATCTTCCCCGGCCTTCTTCTCTTGTAGGCCGTTGAAGTTGAGGGGGCTGTTGTAGCGGGCACCCGGGCAGTCGTCGTCCTTTGCTGTTTAACAGGACGGTTCTTTTCTTCCTGCACTTTTGCCCTTTTCTGCCGGCGAGAGTGATCTTGGTCGATTACCAAGTCTTGAACTTTTCGCCAGACCTTATAAATCTTAGAGGACAGCCGTTGAGGGGGCTGCTCCGGCTGAGTTTCTGTAACTCTCTCCGCAAGTGGAGGAGATCTTTTCAGTGTGGCAGTCGGAGAGTTCTTGCGTACCCTCCTAAGTGGTTCAAAGCTGTTCCCAGTTGGAACAGCAGCATTAACTTCCGTCATCGGAGCCGGTGGAGTTAGCCCTGGGGGGAGTTTCCCCCGACCTTCCTTACTCGGCGCCAGTGACGACGTCGAGCATGACGAGCCGTTGGGACTGGCTTGGCGATAGAGACAGCTTCTTCTTGCCCCCTGTCCGAATGAGGTGCTGCTGGTGTTAGCCTCTTAAAGACTAATGTTGTCCTTTGAGTGGCGATGTTCAATCTGTCAAAGACAGATCCTCGAGCAGGAGCAGGAGCCGGAATAGTCATCCTTGAAAAGACTGACTCTTTAACAGGAGAAGCCGCCTTGACGACTTCTGGAGCAGGGGTGGCTGTCTTTCTCGGGACGGCTATTTCAGGGTTCATGGGCTTCCTGGCGGGCCCATCAGGGTTCTGGCTCAGCCTGGCAAAGACAGAGGCTGCCGATTTGATATTGGACGACCCGTTGAAAGGGGCCGTTGCAGCAGTGAGCCGATCGAAAACCGACTTCTTGTTCGCTTCTGGTGTGGGCACTGGCATGGTGAAGCTTGCAGGTCGGAGCATGGTTCCGAAAAACAGACCGGTGGTGGCCTGGGTCACCCGGTCCACCGGCATGGCAAGGATGGAGGCCGCTTGAGGCCCATAGGCTATACCTCCTGGTGAGGCGGAGCGTTGGTTGCACTGGCACTTTGAGCAGCTCGAGCAGTTGGAGGCCATTGATGCTTGATTTCTGCGCCAGGCAACAGACCAAATATTAGTAACTTGAAACCCAAAGGCAACCGTTAACAAACCGCGATTCGTTCGCGAAGACGACACACGAAGTGTGGAGTGGAAAGAGAAAAGGTCCCACCGGGCGTGCCAGAATCTGTTCCCCTCCGAATGACGCGGCGGAGACGTGATAAACGTCTTGCCTGAAATTCGGGGCAGATGCTATTTGGTTTTATCCGTCCACCTCTCCGAAGATGCCAAGTTGATTTATGGCACCGTGTATCGGAGGTTTAGACGGATGCGACCGATGTAGCAGACTTCGTCAGATTCCCCCTCGCTTGAGGGGTTTTTGATTATGGGGACGCTCTTCCCTGCAGGCGCAAGCCCCTGCAGTTAATTATGCTACCGCATCGCGGTAGCCACTTTCTCCTTCTCCAGATGTTCACTTCGTGTCGTGTGTGTTTGTTTTGCTTGTGGTTGCCCGTGAATTGTATGCGGAGACTAATTTATATCGTCGCCCGTAAGACGTGGATTAGTCCAAATCCTTATTTTCTTAGATTTGGGTTTGGGGTTTTTGTTTAAGAATGTGTTGGCCCTACTTAAGGCCAAGATCAACTTAAACTTTTGTTAAGGATACGTTAGCCTAATCTCCAGACTAAGATCAACTTAACGGGATTGTTTGGATCCGACAAGAGAGCAATTGGCTCTATTGTTCTAGTTTAGGGACGTAGGGGTCCATTTCCAGTTTAGGGACATGGTGGTCCATTTCCAGTTTAGGGACATGGTGGTCCATCATTCCCATTTGGGGACGAATATTAGTTTAAGGACGTTTCGGTCCAACATTCCCATTTCGGGACGAATATTAGTTTAAGGACGTTTCGGTCCACCATTCCCATTTCTGGACGAATATTAGTTTAAGGACGTTTCGGTCCATGAGTTTAAGGACCCCGCAGTCCGTATCGATGTGTGGTTGTCGGGACCCGTCACCTCTCTGACGTCGTTGAAGGATTACAACGATAGGTGTCAGAGAAGTTCGGAGATGTACCCTTGAACCGGATGTAAATTGATTTAGGAGAGCAGCCGTGCTCAGTCAATTTAATTTAAGGACTTACGGCCATGATTGGGCTAAGTCCAGTTGAAAAAATGTTCAACGTTTTTATTTATCTTTGGCCTATTAGGCCTGTGCTAGGGCTTTGCCCCATTTTAATAATGCACTGCATTTTATTCTGGCCTGCTAGGCCTTTTTTATTTGGGCTCAGTCCCTTTGTAAATGATGCGAAGCATCTGTTTTAGTTTGGGCTCTGCCCTAAAATAATGCATTGCATTTTGTTTGGCCTGCGAGGACTTTTTTAATTAGGCTTGGCCCTTCTGCAGTGCATTAATTACTTGACAGTGGTTTGTCAGGCGCTTTGCTCCAATTATTGAGCGCAAGCGCTTGTGGTGGTGACACGTGTCACGCAAGCGCAGTGCGCTGCGCTGTTGCGCTGCTGACACATGGCGCGCTTTGGTGAAGTTGCGCCAAGTTTAAAGAGCAATGCTCTATTTTTAAAAGCGCATAGCACAAGTGGTTATGGTGCTGACACGTGGCGCTCTCTGGTGGCTTGCACCAACTCAGGAGCACAACAGTGGAGTTTTTGCAAGTGCAAGGCACTGTTTCAATAACTTGATCCAATTTTGGATTCAAGAAAAGAATCTTTAAGATTCCAGAACCAATGGTTCATAAAAAAGTGCAAGGCACTGTTATTATTTATTTTTTATTGAAGATCATTGATCTTGTTCTTAGATCAATGATCTATTCAGAAGAAATTCTTCTCTTTTTTTTTGTAAAGGTTTTTACCTTCTTTCCCTTCTTGAGTTCTTCTCAAAATTCTTCAGAGTTCTCTCTGTTTTGTTGTTTTTGAAGTTCTCGATGTTTTTTTTTCTGAATTGGGGTCTAGGGGCCTTTATATAGTGCCCATTAATTTGTTAATTTTGTTAAAGAGATCATTCTCTGAGTGATTTGGTGAATTTTCCCCACCGTTGGATCTTTGATCCAAGGGCTTCTGTTTTACAGAAGACAATCTTCTTGTTTTAACAAGAACAGAAATATCTTACTGGAATTTTAATTTTGTTTGGCGCAGATGCACCAGCGTTTGACACGTGTCGCACAGCGCAGAGCGCAGCGCAACTGCGTTAGCGCGTGTCGCGCAGCGCACAGCACAGCGCAACTGCGCTGCCACGTGTCGCGCAGCGCAACTGCGCTAACGCAACTGCGCTGCCACGTGTCGCGCAGCGCAGAGCACAGCGCAACTGCGCTGCCACGTGTCGCGCAGCGCAGTGCTTGCGCAACTGAAACGTTGCTTCCTTTAATTTTGTTTTAAATAGAGCCTTACTCTGATTGGGCGCGCTGCCTTGGACGATGCGCTGACGTATCAGCTTCTGACACGTGGCGAGTTGCGCGCAGCGCAAGAGATTTGAAGCGTCGCTTCATTTATTAAAATTTAAATTTTCAAAGTCGAGCTTTGCTCTGATTGGGGGGAATCAGAAGCGTTGCTTCATTTCCCGCCTTGGAATTTGAACAGAGCTTTGCTCTGATTGGGGTAAACATGCATCTCACTCTGCTAGGACCGAGAATGTGCGATAATCCGTACCATCCCGAACGGGTTCCCCGAAATGGATTGTAGAGGCGCATTTGCAAAGATTTGTTAAAATACACTTCTTGTAGAAAAATGTTTTAATAGTTGAAGGTAGTTATATGTAAAGTCGTATTTTTCCCAAATCTATGTTCCCGAATTTCCATCGTGCTATGTTATATATGAGTGTTGTGAGGAGGTAGATCATTACCTCGTGAGTTTTCTAAGGTAATACGGTTTACAAAGTTCAAGTATGTCGAAATGAAACATGAAGGTATTTTAATGTAAAAGCGGGATAAAACTTGCTACGATTATTTTTTGATATAAAACTTGTTCTATTATCTTCGTTAATATTTAATGGTCATGATATAAGAGTTTGGTATTATTGTGTTTAAGAGAAATAGAACTTTTTAAGGAAAACCGAATCGGAAGTCGGATTAACTCCGCTTCCGTCGGGTTTTAGTTTTGAATATTTTTAGAATAGAGAAATGAAGAAGAATTAGGGACTCACAGGTTGATTAGCTAGATAAGAGTAAGAGGAAGAGATGTGAGTTGGCGGTGCGTCGTTTTGTCGTCGGAAACTCCTCAGATCATCGTCGGAAGTTCGTCGGAGCTTCGCCTTTTGCTAACTCCACTTGCACACAAAAAGTCTTAGGAATTTTCTTGAGAGATTGGGCAGGGATTTGGGAGTGAGGAGGGGTGATTTTAGGTGTGGTATTTATAGGGAAAATTAGGGTTTAAGGTAATGAAAGGGTGTATTAAAATTTTGTATTAAAATGGATTAAATGTGTGTTTTAATTTGCTCTGTAAATGTGCAGGGAATTTAAATAATACAGGGGTTATGGAGGGAGTTCAAAGGTCGCAACAGGTAAAGAAAATTAGGGTTTCGACTGAGTCGGACCGGTGGTGCTGGCCGAGTCGGGCGAGCCGCCGGCCTGATTCGGCCGAGTCGGGCCGCGTCTCCTTGCCACGTGTCCCCGTCGTTTGGTGTTAACTCGTAGACCCGTTTGTTTATTCTGTAACTTACCCTATTACGTGTAGTGCACGTGCAGACTCTTAGGCTTCTAAAATATTAAAAGAATTTTAAATAAAAAATATGTGTGGCTGATGGGATTTGAACTCTGGTGCTTTGGTTAAGCAGTGCAAGGTCTTACCAATGAGCTACAATCTCCTTCTTGCCGTTCAAAAGTAAATCAAATACTTATAGTACTCAAAGGAAATGTAAATACCCCAAGTATACATTAACTTTTAATCAAATTTATGTACACAAGAATTGGAGTTGTTACAGTGTGTGAGCCGGCAAATCTGTGTAAGTGTAACATACGCATCATCGATAATTGTGCAGGTGTACTAGCAGACGATATCATAACAAATAATGGAAGCACGGGTATATACAATGCAATGAGAATATCGTAAACGTAGAAGAAAGTAAATCGTAAGCGAACTAATATAAGGTATACGTATCTATTCTAACATCTATATAAGGGATAAACTAAGTAGTGTAGACAGTGATTAACAATATCTATAACATATCCGAGTCGATGAATCTATCAATCGGCAGTCCAGCGTCATAGCATCACGTACGGTATAATCCATCGTACGACATCCTCGAATCAAGGGTATGGATCAATCATTAGGTAAAATTCATAGCGTACGTTAATCCATCGTACGGCTGCATTAATCAAATAAGGATTCTATCAACCTATACAACAATGAGGGTACGGATCTAACGTCTCATACGGTATATCACTCATTATTCTCATATATATATATATATATATATATATATATATATATCAAGTCACATCCGTATCATTCCGATATCATGTCTTGGCAAAAGTATCTATATTCACATATCGCCTCTTATATAGTGCCCATTAATTTGTTAAATTTGTTAAAGAGATCATTCCTGAGTGATTTGGTGAATTTTCCCCACCGTTGGATCTTTGATCTAAGGGCTTCTGTTTTACAGAAGACAATCTTCTTGTTTTAACAAGAACAGAAAGATCTTACTGGAATTTTAATTTTGTTTGGCGCAGATGCACCAGCGCTTGACACGTGTCGCGCAGCGCAGAGCGCAGCGCAACTGCGCTAGCACGTGTCGCGCAGCGCACAGCACAGCGCAACTGCGCTGCCACGTGTCGCGCAGCGCAGAGCGCAGCGCAACTGCGCTAATGCAACTACGCTGCCACGTGTCGCGCAGCGCAGAGCACAGCGCAACTGCGCTAGCACAACTGCGCTGCCATGTGTCGCGCAGCGCAGTGCTTGCGCAACTGAAACGTTGCTTCCTTTAATTTTGTTTTAAATAGAGCCTTACTCTGATTGGGCGCGCTGCCTTGGACGATGCGCTAACGTATCAGCTTCTGACACGTGGCGAGTTGCGCGCAGCGCAAGGGATTTGAAGCGTCGCTTCATTTATTAAAATTTAAATTTTCAAAGTCGAGCTTTGCTCTGATTGGGGGGAATCAGAAGCGTTGCTTTATTTCCCGCCTTGGAATTTGAATAGAGCTTTGCTCTGATTGGGGTAAACATGCATCTCACTCTACTAGGACCGAGAATGTGCGATAATCCGTACCATCCCGAACGGGTTCCCCGAAATGGGTTGTAGAGGCGCATTTGCAAAGATTTGTTAAAATACACTTCTTGTAAAAAAATGTTTTAATAGTTGAAGGTAGTTATATGTAAAGTCATATTTTTCCCAAATCTATATTCCCGAATTTCCATCGTGCTATGTTATATATGAGTGTTGTGAGGAGGGAGATCATTACCTCGTGAGTTTTCTAAGGTAATACGGTTTACAAAGTTCAAGTATTTCGAAATGAAACATGAAGGTATTTTAATGTAAAAGCGGAATAAAACTTGCTACGATTATTTTTTGACATAAAACTTGTTCTATTATCTTCGTTAATATTTAATGGTCATGACATAAGAGTTTGGTACTATTGTGTTTAAGAGAAATAGAACTTTTTAAGGAAAACCGAATCGGAAGTCGGATTAACTCCGCTTCCGTCGGGTTTTAGTTTTGAATATTTTTAGAATAGAGAAAAGAAGAAGAATTAGGGACTCACAGGTTGATTAGCTAGATAAGAGGAAGAGGAAGAGATATGAGTTGGCGGTGCGTCGTTTTGTCGTCGGAAACTCCTCAGATCGTCGTCGGAAGTTCGTCGGAGCTTCGCCTTTTGCTAACTCCACTTGCACACAAAAAGTCTTGGGAATTTTCTTGAGAGATTGGGCAGGGATTTGGGAGTGAGGAGGGGTAATTTTAGGTGTGGTATTTATAGGGAAAATTAGGGTTTAAGGTAATGAAAGGGTGTATTAAAATTTTGTATTAAAATGGATTAAATGTGTGTTTTAATTTGCTCTGTAAATATGCAGGGAATTTAAATAATACAGGGGTTATGGAGGGAGTTCAAAGGTCTCAACAGGTAAAGAAAATTAGGGTTTCGACTGAGTCGGACCGGTGGTGTTGGCCGAGTCGGGCGAGCCACCGGCCTGAGTCAGCCGAGTCAAACCGCGTCTCCTTGCCACGTGTCCCCGTCGTTTGGTCTTGACTCGTGGACCCGTTTGTTTATTCTGTAACTTACCCTATTACGTGTAGTGCACGTGCAGACTCTTAGGCTTCTAAAATATTAAAAGAATTTTAAATAAAAAATATGTGTGGCTGATGGGATTTGAACTCTGGTGCTTTGGTTAAGCAGTGCAAGGTCTTACCAATGAGCTACAATCTCCTTCCTGTTGTTCAAAAGTAAATCAAATAGTTATAGTACTCACAGGAAATGTAAATACCCCAAGTATACATTAACTTTTAATCAAATTTATGTACACAAGAATTGGAGTTGTTACAGTGTGTGAGCCGGCAAATCTGTGTAAGTGTAACATACGCATCATCGATAATTGTGCAGGTGTACTAGCAGACGATATCATAACAAATAATGGAAGCACGGGTATATACAATGCAATGAGAATATCGTAAACGTAGAAGAAAGTAAATCGTAAGCGAACTAATATAAGGTATACGTATCTATTCTAACATCTATATAAGGGATAAACTAAGTAGTGTAGACAGTGATTAACAATATATATAACATATCAGAGTCGATGAATCTATCAATCGGCAGTCCAGCGTCATAGCATCACGTACGGTATAATCCATCGTACGACATCCTCGAATCAAGGGTATGGATCAATCATCAGGTAAAATTCATAGCGTACGTTAATCCATCGTACAACTGCATTAAACAAATAGGGATTCTATCAACTTATACAACAATGAGGGTACGGATCTAACGTCTCGTACGGTATATCACTCATTATTCTCATAAATATATATATATATATATATATATATATCAAGTCACATCCGTATCATTCCGATATCATGTCTTGGCAAAAGTATCTATATTCACATATCGCCTCTTATCCGTATATCGACATATTAAGCCAAGTCATCTTATTTCATCATATTCTCTTTTCCTCACATCAACATCTCACATCAAGTAATCTTATATATATTTATCATATTTTACCAATCCCATAACATATCTATCTCAATCTTATCATATTCATCGATCTCATGTCATATCCTTATAGCTTTCATCTCATATCTCGATATATGTATTCAATCATTCATATCATCTCAAACTAACATTTTGATCATATCCATAGTTTCTTAGTATAGGTTTCTCCAACTATATTCTATATAACGGTTTCCATTCATAATTTGCGGGGGTGCTATATGCCATCCACCCGACTTCTCCCATAGATATAAATCTACTCACCTGCTAAACTCCTTGTTGAGCCAAAGTCGATGTTCTTCGTTGTCTCGGAAGTCCATGCGAGGTACCTGCAAATCAACACATATCGCATCGTTATGAAAACCAAGTCCGAAAACCGATACGGCACAGGAATTTCTTATAGGTTAGAACCTATAGCTTACGCATGCAAGAACAACCAAACAATCCTCGTTGTTGACGTACAAACGTCTAACAACCAAATCAAATCTCAAATCTCAAAACTAGGAATTCAAATATCGGAAAATTTTGCCAAAACACTCACAAACAGCTCCCAGATTTTATCTCAGATTAATTGGGACTAAACAAGTAAGTACATGGGATAGGTTATAAGAAAATTGAGCTACAGGCAAAACCCAAACACCATAGCAAGAAGGGGATCTGGCGAGATTACCTCAAAATCCGGTGTTGCCGGTCATACAGAGAAGATTTGGGTTTGTATTTTTGTGGTGGTCTTCTAGTGGTTAATCTAGGTTAATGTAGTTGTTTGTTTTTCTTATACACATCCCAGGTTGCTCCAGATTCCCTGTAGGCCAACAAAACTTCACAAAACCGACACGGGGTAAATCCTAAGTTCGTGTATCGGGTTCTAATCTCTGTTCTTGGCCAGTAAAACTTCACTAAGGGTTTGCAAACACTCAGTACACCTCAATTTACCAATTACAAGTCAAGTTTCCCACTAAATCTCAACTTGGAAATTTCTAAGATCACAAATCCACACTTAATCAAACTCTAAACTAAACTAGAAATCTAAGAAACTAATTACAAGGTGGGAAGTGGAGTTATACCTCATGGATGCAACTCAAGAAAAACCCTAGATACCCAAAGTCTCCAAAATCAAAACTTGGTTGGTCCATAGGGTTTAGGAAGAGGTGGGGATCATTTTTCATGAAGGTGGCATGAGGTTTTGATGAAGATTTGTAGATGTTTTCATGAGGTGGAGGAGGTGGAGGAAGCATGAAGATGAAGATGAAGGAGATGAGATGATGAAGGAAAATAATGGATGCAGGAAAATGGATGAAGAAGAAAAGGTCAAGGGTAGGAGCCTCTCTCTCTTTCATACCCTCACATAGCATGCCATGCCTCATCATGGGTCCCCTCTCTCTCTCTCTCTTCAATTATCCTCTCTTTTCTTTTCTTTCTCTCTTTTCCCAAATAAATCACAAGTCACAAATACAAATAAACAACATGCAACCAAAATGCAATATGTCATGGTGCACTAGCCACGACTAATTAAAAATACGGATTTGGCATAATCATGATTAGTAGTGCACTAATCGAGTTTAATTTAAACTTGTATATAATTAATTATAAAAATGCCCAAATTCGATAAATATATTTTTAAATGAATAAATCATTTTAATCTCCAATTATTTCCCAAATATTGGTATATATTTATACCATTTTACGAAAACCCCAAATTCACAAATCGAATAGTTTTCGCGAAATATATTATTTTAATATTAAATTCCAAAAATAATATTTTATATTTCTGAAATGTTACTATCTTTCCCCCTTAAATAAATTCCGTCCCCGAATTTAAATTTAAACCTCCAAATGCTAAAACATTTCAATAATAGATCAACGGGGCTCCGAAATCACGGAAGACATAGAAATACCAATGCGCATCAGGTTCGCATGAAAACGAGTGTGAAACTCAAAATCGAACCCCCTCAAGCGTAACGCAATCACTGGAGTTGTAAAGGAGATGCAAATCTCGAAATCCAATGTCATTCTCAAATATGTTATACTCCAAAATCATAATACGTAAATAGTACGCATCGTGGTAAAACCCTTCTAAAAACTGAATAAATCACATGCAAAATCTTTTCCGAATAGCCGTACGATGCGTAGCCTATGGCACAAATGGCGGACGATCAATTGTAAAGTAGTAAATATATCTATATATATTTTGCTCAAAATATACGTTCCGCCTTTTGAAATACCTCAGAAGGTTTTCCTTGTAAAATTTCGTGTCACTCACGGACATGTAGGAAATAGCAAGACTATAGCTCATTTTTTGAAAACCTCTTGGTAAACTTTTAATGCATGTAAAAGTACTCAGGCACTGTCCTTAGATCAGTCCTGCTCGGTTACTATATATATAGTACCCAACATCAAAATATAATGCTCAAGAGCAAAAAATCAGCCTCAAAAGGCGTATCCAATTATCACGTGCGGCTGGTGCGCACGGAAATTAAGGCCTAATACAAGTGCCACAAATGTGCACAAAAACCTAACTAAGTACAACGGGTATGCACGGGAGCATCTGTCAAATACAACAGGTGTGCACGACAACAGTATCAAGTGCATCTAGAGTGCACAAAATTCTCATTCAAGCGCAACAACCATGCAAAAATAAAGTCTCCATCAAGTACATCCAACATGCGCGAATAAAAATCTCAATCGAGTGCACTCGGTGTGCACAAAACCACATCTCATGCGTCCAGTGTGCGCAAAAATCTAAATCAAATACATTAGGTCCGTATAAAGTATCTAGTGCAGTAGCATGCACGATAACGAACGTCAAGTGCAGACGCGCACGAAAACATAAATCTGGTGCAACAAATGCTCGAAGATATAAATCGGGTGCAACAAATGTACGGAGTATAAATTTAGTGCAACCAATGCACGAAATACAAATCTAGTGCAACAAATGCACGAAATACCAATCTGGTGCAACAAACGCACGACATACCAATCTGGTGCAACAAATGCACGAAATACCATCAATATCTCAAATGCGTATTAAAACAACATCAAGTACACCAAGGTGTATAAAATCAAAAACGTATGCAACTGCGTGCACAAAACACGTATCAATGCACTGCAAGCACATGTGAGCTATACCGAGTGCAAAAATCAAATCGAGTGCGTACCACATACACAAAATAAAATCGACCGTATGAAATCCACGAAGTTATAACTACATGCAGCCAAGGCGCAAAACCGATATCAAGTGCAATAGATATGCACAAATCATAAACTATTGTAGCGGTGTATAAACATAAATCGAGTGTAACAACTGTGCACAAAAATGTAACCTCCAGTAGGTGCAACCATAGTGCACAAAAGCATAAATTACAAAACCCAATCATCGATCTCAAGTCCAAGCGATAAAAGTGTGATACTCGGATCGCAAAAACGCAAATCGCAATAAATGACATTGAGGCATACCTCCTACAATGTTGAAAATATGCCTGAGCGCCCAAGCTGGTAGAGCAAGATCATCTACTTGCCTCCTGCTCACGGTCTG
The DNA here is from genome assembly GCA_030015575.1 of Agapanthus africanus. Classification (NCBI taxonomy): domain Eukaryota; kingdom Viridiplantae; phylum Streptophyta; class Magnoliopsida; order Asparagales; family Amaryllidaceae; genus Agapanthus; species Agapanthus africanus. Next base: position 800,532,635 of record CM057340.1, read on the forward strand.
GCGTTTTCAGTCTCTGGGTCCTCGTTTCCTCTCTGGATTACAAATCTCGCAATCCCTCGGCTCGTCGGCCCGGTCAGGTATACTAACGGAACAGTTTCGTTCTGGTATTCCGCTGATCCCTTCTTAGCCAATTAACGCGACCATTCACAAAACAACACCTTACTGACGGTGGCATCTAGCCTTCTGAATATGCATGAAACGACTGACTCTAGGTGCAAATCTTTATCGCCTTGGTGTCCTGAAAAGAACCTGCTTATGGTTTCTTCTGATCTCACCTATGCCGAACTATATGGAGGTTGGCACTCTTGCTTAACTCTTTTCTCATAACCGGACAGCAGTGTCATCGGCACGGCTTTCATCTAAAATTTGGCTGTATCTTACGCCTCTGTACACATATCAACCCTCTGGCATCAACGGAGCATAACAACCGCTCGCTAACATCTCGCACGGACCTCTTGTCTACTCGTATTTATTATCGTCCACATCGACGTCACGTCTCGCTGTTTGCGTACTGCAAATTGTTCTCGGTTACAGTCAATCCGGAGTCTCTTATAAGGAGTAGAAATTTTGAACTCGGGTATCTTCACCACTCTGTGGAAGATATCAAGTCGAAACGTTCTCGGGAACTCGTCCAATTTATTGAAGGAAAATACGCTTCATTTGCCCGTTCTTGGTCAACTCATAACGTATCTAGGTGAGGTCTTCTATCCGAAGCAGGTCAACTTACCGATCTCCTATCGGAGCATCCAACGGACAACGTCCTCTCTTGATCGATCTACTCTAGATCTGAGTAAGATTCTCCACACTGGAAATCTTCAACTCAACTGAGGCTACGTCGGCGCATCAAATCAGACGAATCATATCAGTCGCTCAACTCGAGATAGACTAGCTATCTCCTGTCACATCTCTGCTTGAAAGCTCCAGCGATTTCAGCTCATAAACTCTGGAAACAACATCCCATCAATCTCAACAACAGTTGTGTCATCTATCTGCACGATAGACAACATCACGATCTCTGAGATAGGTTGTACATTAATAGTCCTCCCAATCCGGCAGCCTCTATCAATGGCCCGATCATCCAGTGCAAAACCGAACACTCGCCTCAACGAGAGGTCACAACACAACACTAAACCGATACGTTCCCATGTCACCAGAAAACACGATGGTCAGTCCTCGTCCATGACAAGCTCTCCCTGACCGCATCACTAATAGCAGCTCAATCTGTGCTCAAACCATAGTGACAGGAACCTCAAGCATGTATCGATGAAGATAGATCAAAGCAACGAAAGGAATCAACATATCCAAAATGGATACATGATCATAAGGAGGAACGGAATCATTGAGAGTATAATCATTGGAACGAATAGAAACACGGATCTCAAGAATATACATCCTAAGGTCACTTAAGCGGATTATCGTATTGTAAGTATGCCGCGGAACATACGCACGGTACGTTTCTCTACTTAAGTTACCTACTCCATCAATCAGGATCAACCTAAGTAACGAAAGTTCGGGTCTAATACCCCCGTCAAGTCTAAGTTCCATAAGATCAAGCCTAGGTTCTGAAATATATACGCCCTAGACTCCGCATAGTCAAACCCAGACTCAAACCAAGGTTAAATCTAATGCTCTTATACCAACTTTGTCACGACCCGTAATTTAGCACATGACCGGCACTTAAATCACGCAACATCCAACGTAATTCAAGTAAGCCGAAACCCAGAAAATCTAAACCTTTTTGCGGAAAATAGTGGGGGGCGCAGTTTGAAATAAAGGTATAATAAAATAAAGTTTATCTATAAATGCATAATTAATAATATAAGAAAATGCAAGTAGAATGTACTAAAGTTGAGAACATTTTTTTCGTCTTTAAAATTTTGGTCAGCACCTTTCTTGTATATTTTGAACCGAAACCACATATACACAACAATATAAAAGGCATCCCCAAGCGGGAGCTAGCTTTTCGTCAAATGGCGGAATCACAACCACGCAAGCAATGTACACGACGCCCAACGGCGAAGATCAACCCAGAAAGAATAATATGAATAAAGCAAGACATTAAATCCATACATAGTGAACATATACCCATCGCTCTGCGTTTTCTCAGGATTATGACATTGATTATGAAAAGACTTTTGCTCATGTTGCCAAGATCACTTCCATTTGCGCTCTCATTGCAGTTGCTGCAGCCCGTCGCTAGCCTATATTTCATATAGACGTTAAGAATGCTTTTCTTAACGGTGATCTTTCGGAGACGATTTACCAGGAGCCTCCTCCTGGTGTCTTCGCTTCCCCTGGGTATGCGTGTCATTTGCGTCGTGCTCTTTATGATCTTAAGCAGACACCTTATGCTTGGTTTGAGTGATTTCATCAAACCCTTCTGACTGCAGGATTCATCGAGAGCCTTGTTGATTATGCACTCTTCTATCTCTCCCCCTCTAATGGTCGAGCTTTTCTCTTAATCTATGTTGATGATATGATTATCACTGGTGATGACACAACAACTATCACATATCCAAAGAAACTTCTTCAGCAGCAGTTTGAGATGAAGGATCTTGGATATTTACGTTTTTTCGTGGGGATTGAAGTTGCTTACTCTTCTCGCTGTTATTTTCTGTCACAACAGAAGTACATTTCTGATTTTCTTGCACGAGCCACGGTTGATGATTACACTATTACTGCCAGTATTTCTACAGCTACACCGATGGAGTTTCATCTGAAGTTTCGTCAAGCATATGGAGCGACCCTACCGAACCCCATTCGGTATCGTGAGTTGGTTGGTGCACTTATTTACCTCTCTTACCAAGTCAGATATTGCACATGGTGTGCATGTTCTCAGTCAGTTTATGAGTATTCCTGCATCAGTTCACTATGCAGCTCTCATACGGGTTCTTCGATACCTTCGTGGCATTCATACTCGATCACTGTTGTTTCATTCCGATTCCGACCTTGCTTTACGTGCATACTCTGAGGCTGGATGGGCTGACGATCCTGATACTCGTCGATCTATCACTGGGTTCTGTGTCTTATTGGGTACATTTTTGATTTTCTAGCGCGGCAAACGCCAAGATATCGTTTCTCGCTCCAGCACTGAAGCTGAGTACCGTATAATGGCTGATGCCGCTGCAGAGCTTAAATGGCTTCATAATTTACTTGCCGATATGGGTGTCATTATTCTTTCTCGCATTCCACTTTATTGTGAGAACAAGAGTGCTGTTTGTGTTGCTGAAAATCTGGTTTTTCATGAACGTACTAAGCATATTGAGGTGGATTGTCACATAGTTCGCCAAGAGTACGACCGAGATTAGATTTCACTTCTTTATATCCATTCCAATAATCAAGTGGTCAATCTCTTTGTGAAGCCGCACTCAACTTTCGTATTTCTTGTCCAAACTCTCGGTTTATGATCCACCGTGAGTTTAAGGGGTTGTTAAGATATGCATCTCTTTTATATTATTTTGTATATGCATATCTTTTATCATATCTTTTATATTATTTTGTATTTATCTCTTTGCATTAGGGTTTACGTGTATTATACATATATTACATATTAGGGTTTCATCTTGTGAGCTATATATAGAGAGAGAGACATATTGTACATTGCTTTTTGATTAATCGATAATATATTTTTCGCTTTTCTCAAATCTACGATTTGTAACAAGCATATATAGGTTTTTTTTCTTCCAAAAAGTATTTTTGAGTCCCAGACGATAATGGAAAAAAAATTAGAAAAGAAGAGAGAAGAGAACCATAAGGGGATGCTAGAAGCTGCCCCACCAAAAGCGGGCCAGTATCAAAATGAACGGGGCAGTGGTCATCTCCATGCTGCTCATGCAAACAATCATATGGTTTCCCTAAAATAAATAAAGGGGCGCTGCATGTTGATTTGTCGTTCTTTTGGGAAAGCACCAATTTACAAAATCCAAGAGGAAAATCAAGAAAAAGCTTTTATCATTCTTCAAACAATCAACTCCAGTCCGAACTGAGAGAATAGTTGTACATAGTAAGAGTGGGCCATTATTAGGTGAGTGTTAAGCTTTTTGCTGCAGACAACTAAGACGCATGGGCACCAGATAGAACGTTCACGATTTAATGAAGGGCCCATCATCTTTGATAAGGAGAGATGAGTAGTGAAGCGGTTTACTCCGTAACATCAGAATAGGAGCATGTTGAAATCGGTAATAATTTTGAACGATAAAGGATAATATAAGAAAGAATCAACTAAGATGGTTTGAACACGTGCGACAAAGAATGATAAATGCAGCAGGAAGAGAGAGTGAATGAATGAGTTAGTACAACATGATGGCGGATGTAAGCTAACATCGATGGCGAGAACTAACTAGGATACTTGTTAATTTAACAAAATAAACTTAATGTAATGTATGGGAGAAATGATTGATTTAGCCAATCCTGATATCTTTGTATAAAGTAAGAGCTTAATCGGGCTACGGTCGCCTGCAGGCTGACACTTATTTTTTATATACTGAATTTTGAACTTTACGCAGCTGTAAATTTTCCGCAACCATTAAATACGTGCCCAATGGGATTTAAACCTATCGAGTTACTTCATACCATTTTAAATTAACTGTCATTACATGTAAAAAAAATATGAATTTGTGATAAGGGCCGAGGGAAGTTTGTTTGTACACTAGTTTCCATGCCTCATTAATAAAACTTTATAGGCTGAAATGACGAACTGTGTCTTGGCAAGAGGAAATTGTGCATGATATAACTAATAGCAGTTGTAGGTAGGCCACCAATGAAATAGTAGCACTTTACCATTTTCCTTGCAGCTATTTAACCCTTCCAATTTCTAAAAGGCTTTGGATCTCAAAAGGCTTCAAGCTTAGTTTCTCTAACTCACTCATGCACTCCGGCCTCTCTCAGATACTACACACGGACAAAACTTACAAATCTAGTGGCAAATATGAGGGTATCTAAGGATTACATTTTCATTACTTTTCTCTTGTGATTATAGATATTGAGCTGGGTACAGAGGCGTAAGATACAGCCAAATTTTTGATTGTTTTTGTGAATCTTTGTGATTATAGATATTGAGCTGGGTACAGAATAAGTTTAGTGGTAATCAAGAAAAGAAGAGATTTGATGCTGGTTCCTGCTCATCTCGTCGTAAGTTCTCTATAAATCCTAGGATTTGGTTTTTGTTCTCTGTTTCTTCATGGTTCTATGATTTGGTTTTCCCTTTCCCCTCCTTTTTTATGGCTAATGCAAGTTTTATTTTTCTTGTTAATATTTACTCTAGATTAATGGCTTCATAGAAACTAAAAAACTTCAATTGCTCAGTGCTAAATTTAGGCATATTATCTCTTATTTAGATTTGAAAAAGGGTTTTAAACTTGGTTAGTGTGAAGGGTTGTTTTCTTTCGTGTAATTTTTCTGTTTTTGAATGTTGCCCAATTCAAAGACACAGATTTCGACTGTGATCAACTAGAATCACTGTAGGAACCTTCTGCTTGCTTTGAGGAGATTAATGTGTGCATTATATTTATCTGTGGAAAGTAGGAATGGCAATAGGGCAGGGCGGGGTGGGGCCGGGGATTACCTATCCCGTCCCCGTCCCCGTCCCCGTCCCCTGCCCTGCCGGCATTCAAAAGTAACAAAAACTTTATTAGTGCAATAAATGGTATGATAGAACTTCAGTCGTTTATTATGAATTTGCTTCATGTGTTTTGTAATTTCTTTTCATGATATTTGACTGATAATCACAAGTTTTTTTGTTAAATCTAGAATAGCTTATAATTAACTCCTTTTTCCTAATTGTTCCAAAAGAGTAATTATACTTCCTAGAATCTTAGTGTATTGAAGCGAATTTTGGTTGCATGAAGCTATGATTTTAAATTGCATGACCAGTATCATGGGCTAACATAAATTTGTAGGACATGGGTATTGTGACAGAAGATCGTGGGTTCATCACACGCAACCAACACAAAAGAACAAAAAAAAATTGATTAGGCGAAGGGTTGGTCGCATATGGGGAGGTTATGAAAGGGATATATAGTTTGGATACCGTGGAGATTATATATGCGTGTTGTTTATGCCTCTGACAATTGGATATTCATCCACATGTTTTTCATAGTACCAATTAAACAGTCATTCAATCGCCTCCCCCCTCCCACACCCCAGCAATTTGAAGTGGTTACTATCAAAAAACATTTAAATGGCCATTAATCAGAGAACTGAAGGAAATTTATCTTAGAACTAAATTTTTCAAGAGTGAGATTGTTTGCTAGGTCGCATGACACAGCTCCTATGTTCTTACAATTTGTTACATATATAATACAATTTGCAATTTGATAATTTGTATCTGATTATAATTGCACCATTTACAGGAACATCAATTCCTGACGATCGTAAAGAAGAATTCAGTGATTGGCCTCAATCTCTCCTTGCGATAGGAACTCTTGGCAACACAAACCTGAATGACAAAGAAGACACAGAAAGATCGGTACATGATTACTCTACAGAAGATATTTCGAATTCATCACAAGATGATCCTTTAGACTTCTCGATTGAAGAAGTGGTCAAATTACAAAAAGAACTTACGGAATTACTTTCTCATAAGCCCAAAAAAAGCACTGATGGATCCGCAACAAACCTCCCATTGAATAGATTTCTAAATTGCCCTTCGACCTTAGAGGTTGATCGCAGAGAAGAGGATATCGGTGAATTATCACCTAACAGCAAAAACATATTGAGTAAAGCCAGAGATATATTGGCAGATAAACACAATACAATTCGGAAAAAATTGTTCTCCTTTCTACTTAAAAAGGTGTTTGTTTGTTCGAGTGGTTTTGCGCCGGCTCCAAGCTTAAGAGATTGACTTTCAGAGACAAAGATGGAGAAGGTATAATCATAGGTTAAACATCTACATTTAGGCTAATTTACACTGAACTATCCTTAATTATCGTTGTTTTTCACCTACTTGAAAGTTTTTTATTCCAGTAAACTCCCTTTAATTTTGGTTTTGAGGGAGTTTAATTTCATTAGAATACCCTTAAATTTAGCATTTTAGGGAGGTTGATGCAACTTTAAAGGGGAAAAAAACTTTAAGGTAGTTTTAATGGATACACAGAGATGATTAAGGGTAGTTGAGAGTAGTTTGGCCTTTCATTTCCAACTCCTAAAGTAAAACTTAGATATGCTAACCTTTTCCTTTCTATTTATATAGTTAATGAGGGTTTTGATTCATAAGAAAACATACCCTCAAAGTTCTACTGCGAGATCGGCGAAAAGGTATTTGGAGGCGAAATCATCGACGGGGAAATTGGAATACAAGGAGGAGCAGGAGAAAGAGGATGATGGCCGTAAATGGGTGAAGATCTAGACTGATTCAGATTGTAAGTTCATGTTCCATCTCAGATTTAATAGCTTTTGAAGAAAAAAGAAGTTATATATTAAATTAGCTAATTTGATGTTCTCTTCAATTTGTGCAGTTATTGTTTTAGAGATGTAGACCCCATACAGCTTCAAAATTTCTCTAGGTGAGTCTCTCAAGCTAAAGCTCATACCTTTTTATTTGAATATATACAAGAAAATGTACTTGGTTAACCATTGGATTTCAAGTAGAAAAAATATGTCCAAGGTAATTTTTTTTTTTTGAAATTTGATTACATTTGGGGTCTAATCAATTCTTCGATTTCATATACTATTGATCAATTCTTCGATTTGATATATTTCCCAAAGTTTTACCATGTCGCTTTACTTCATTTTTTCTATATTTTCAGGTATCTCGGGCCTCTAATATAAAAGTCCAAAATTGATAACAATAAAAAGTAGGGGCTTTAATTCTGAAGGTGAAGCTCTGAAAGTTGCCTATAATGAAATTTGAACCCTTTGAACATTTTTCAAAAGAAGCATGTCTCGTCAAGAAGTTTCTTCATTTGATTACCCCCCATGTTTATGTATTATTTGATAATTTTGTTCAAAGGCCACATGTATGTGAAAAGGTCATCTTTGATATATGAAGAGAATTAAACTTAAAAATGTCAGAAGCACATATTGCTTCGAGCGAACCATGATTAAAGAAGAAAAAGTTCTGAAGCATGATATTGTGAAAAAGAGACGAGTCATATGCGGCTGCAGTGGCACAGCAAACCCAAAGAGCCTAAAAGGTTGAGAGGCATCCTTGGTTAGGTTGGGACGAGATCCACTCCTAGAGCTGGATCGTGTGACTGCAGTCATGGGGGGCACGGTCTATCTGTCATATATGTCTGTATGTCTGACATGTCTTATTTATGTAAATGCAAATTGAACAATAGTATTCTATGAGATTATGTAAGTGATCATGCTTTATTTGATTCTTGGGGATTCCATCCACAAACGCGAAGCTTATAGCTAATCGATATTGCTCATCATCATTTAGCTATTGCATTTCTTTTTCTTGTTGCTGGTCATATGCATAAAACTAACTTCGGGATTGGACATAGTATCAAAGATCTTTTAAAGCACATACTCCTCCGGGGGTTCGATTAGGACGTGGTCATAAGGGTCTTTATGACACAATCAATAATTGGATTCATTTTCAATTAGGCCTTGCTCTAGCTTCTTTAGCGATCGGAAAGAACACCAATGGCGAAAGCACTCTGCTGGCTGACACTGACACACACTAAGAGACGAAAGCTAGGGAAGCAAATGGGATTAGATACCTCAGTAGTTCTAACCGTAAACGATGGATGCTAGGCGATGGATGTTAGGCGCTGTGCGTATCAACCCGTGCAGCAGTACGTGGGCTTTCAATTTACAGGGTTAATGGATAAAAGGGCACCGCCCTTTGTAGACAGGGATTGAAGTGGGGCAAGTTTGACCCAACCTGACCCAGCACAATATTTTATGGGTTTTTTTCCTTCTTTTTTAACATGTCCGGACCTGATAAAGGTTGGATACAAAAATTTTAGATCGGGTGTGGGTTTAGTGTAAAACCTGTTCGAACAAACTCTATAACAGTCTCGAACTAAATCTTTTCCTATATCAGTGCCTTGATATATCACTCATTTATAATTCTAAATATCGTAATGTATTTATTACAATTAATCGTGTGATTTTAGTTGGTCTTGTTATAAGTGCAATTTATAAATCGATGATATATAGTGCATATAGTTTTGTTTTGTCCTAGTATGAATTATGCAGAGACATTTTTGGTAGAGCTCACCTCTAGTATTATAATTTTTAGCAATGGAACGGACCCACCTGTTTGAATCGGAAATCCATCCAAACCTATCTGAAACCCAAATTTACGGGTTTGGAAATAAGATATTGTAAACCCGGGTTCGGACACACTTTGGGTTGAGGTTTTAAATTTTTGGCTGGGAGTATAAAAATTGTCAAAATTCCATTCAACCTGGCATGGTTTTACCCTTGTTTGTGGACAGGTGGGACAGTTTCTCTGCATACATAGTGTGATAATAACACCGTAACTTGCATATTAACGAACCATATCCATTCCTACCATCTCGATCTCAGCTTTTGGCTCGGTTTTGAGACCACAGAACAACATGAATCATGTGCCAAAACTACAAGGGGTAGTTTGAAAACAAGGTTCCCTGCATGGTGTTAAAGGAAATATTCAAAAAGAGATTTTTTTTCTCTCTAGATGTTCGGGGCCTTTTAAGAGAAACTTATATTTTTTTTAGGGTTAACAAGTAATTGTCAAGTTTGGGTGTTATTAGTCACTAGTATGCTGCACCCGTGTATACACACGAGTAAAGTAAAATAAGGATAAAGAATCTATTATCTTAACTAAATATTTTTAAAAATCTTTATTAATCTTTTTTTACCTTTTTCCTATTTTTTGTTTTAAACCTAATTTGCTTAATCCATGCTGCTCCTGATTCTATTTTCTCAAAAAAAAAAATCAAATTTTATTAAAATTCCATATGTCATCCATATGTTGCATATTCTTTCAATTTGAAATTCTAATCGCAACTACCTTAAGAATTGTAGTTATAATGGTAGAGATTAGCAAAGGTTTGGGAGGCCTTTAATTAAAAAAAAATCCATAACCTAGATAAAAAGTGTTGAAAGTCGCCTTATTTATTTGCAACCTATTAAATTTTTTATATTTATTTTCGCTTATTTATCTTCTCTTCTATATATAATGCAAATATCTTTTCGTTAGATATCCATTCCTTTCCTTTTTTCTAGAAAAAAAGAGAAAAATTCTCACTTCTCAAGTCTCCACATCATCAACTTCAAAGAAAAAAACAAAACCAAAAAATTAAAAATTCTTCTATCTTTTTTTTTAAATTTAAAGAAAAAAGAGAGGAAAAAAAACTCACCTCCCAAGACCTTTACCTCACCTAAGAAAAAGACAAAAATAATAATGCTTTCAAGTGAAAGTTTACACATACATCCTCAGTATTTATAAATTTACACATAAATCCTCCTTTAAATGAAAATTTACATAGAAACCCTTATTATTAATAAATTTTCATTTTCACTTGTGAAATGTTAAATTCAAATGAAAAGAAAAAAAAGGAGAAAAATCCTTAATCCTTAGGCCATCCACATCATATCTCTCTCTCTCACACCAAACAAAATTAATAGTTTATATGTAGAACCCTCTATATCTCTCTCTCTCTCCTCTAAAAAAATACTAGAACCCTCTACATCTCCCTCTTTCCTCCAAAAAAATACTAGAACCCTCCACATCTCTGTCTCTCTTCTCCTAAAAAATAATTAATATTTTAATTATTAGAACCCTCCACGTCTCTCTCTCCTCCCAAAAAAAATAATTAATTTTTAAATAACACGTGCAACACACGTGCACAAATTCTAGTACTATATATAATGCAAATGACATTGGCTAGAGTCCACCTTCTTCATTTTTTGAAAAACAAAGAAAAAGAAGAAAAAATTTCAACTCTTGAAGCCTCCACATCATCAAAGAAAAACACAAAAATAATTAATTACTTTATTAATTTAAATTTAAATTTCACTCCACATTATGAGACAAAAAAGAACTTTCTAAAAATTAGTTTGAATTCCAAATTCAATTTACACCATGCTCAAACTTAAGACAAAAAAAAACTTTCTTGAATTTATTTTAATTTTATCATTTTTCAAATTCTACTTTTATTTACTTATAACTACTTTCTTTTACTTAAATATGGTAAATAACATATTATAATATATTTTAGAATACTCTTGATCCAAGTTACTAAAATGACCATTTTCTTCACTTATTAACATTCAAGATAATTTTAAACCAAAAGACACCTATTTTATATTTATCCATGGGCTCAAGAAATTTTTTTCGCTCTAAATATGATAAGGCTACATAGTTCATTCAGATTTATATAAGTATTAACCTTCTATTAATAAAACGTGCATCACACGTGCAAAATGCAAGTAACATATAGATAGAAAATTTTAAATTTATCCTAAAACCAAAACCAAATTATTGATACTAAATAAATATCTCCAAATAATAAACATTCCCTCTATTGTTTTTTTGGGAAATTTTACCAAAACCATCGTGTGGTTTGGCATATGTTCCCACCGCCACCCTAAGATTTTTTCCCATCACAGCTCCTCCCTAAGGTTTCACTCCGTTACTCCCGACCCTCTGTGACCCCCTCCCGTTAAGTTGCTTATCAAATGACCGAAATATCCTTATTCATTCCATATATTTTCAAAAGGGGTTCTCATCTAAATAAACAGAAAAGGGAAAAAGGTTTTCAGCTGAAGAAACCGAAAAGGGATTTGGACGTCGATTTGGGCGCTTTCAACTTTGATTTGCGAGCATTAGAAGTCGACTTCTTTGAAGTGAGGAGATCTTGCAAAGTGAAGCATGCGAGAAATTGTTTAGTCGGCGATTTGGAGTAACACAGCATAAAAATAATCAATTTTCGCAATCAAGGTTAGTTTTTTAACATTGAAACCCTAACTCCATATTTACCATCTTTTTGTTGTCAAGATGCATTGTTTAACTCTTGTTATAGCAGTGATCTTGTAGGCAAGAGTCAATGGTTCACATGCATTACTTGGATATATGAATCCATCTTATTGCCATTTCAATTATTTTATTGATATATCTTTTGTATACTTGAGATGTTACTATTATTAAAAATTTATGTATTTTCATAGATGTCTTAGCCTGAAATTAAAGTAAATTTTCATATATATAGGAAAATTAATCTAGAACGGGGTAGACGAGTTGTCACTACTACAAATAAGGGTTGCCCCTACGAATAACTCCGTAGGGACGAAAAAATAACCTGTAGGTGCAAACGCCGTAGGTGCAAGTTGAAGCCCTGAACATGCCCCTACGGGCAAAAACTTGCCCCTACGGAGTTCTGTGTAGGTCCAGTTTCACCTACGGAGTAGGCCGTAGGGGAAAAAAAGTTATTTTATTTACGGTTTTTTAAATATATTAACTGTACCTACGAAGGTATCCGTAGGGCCAAGTACTATCCCCTACGGATATATGCGTAGGTACTTATCCGTAGGGGCAAAATATCAGAAATCCTGATATCTGGCCCCTACGGATAACTCCGTAGGGGCCTTTGTTTGCCCCTACGGATATATCCGTAGGGGCAATCCCAACCCCCTGATACTGAGATCAGGGAGGAAATATCAGTTAATGCTGATATTTTGCCCCTACGGTTTAAGCCGTAGGGGCAACATGTGTACCTACGGATTAATCCGTAGGTACACATTATCTGTTTTTTTTAAAAAAGGGCTGCCTGATTTTTTTCCCGCCCTGTGCACAATAATATATATATATCAATAAAATATAAAATTAATCATCACACAACATATATCGCAGTATTCATAATCACATCTCACGCATATAATATACAAAAGAAACCCAAAAACCGAATATGATATAAATATAAACCAATATCAATATCAATATCGTTTCAAAATGTAGTACAATATGTATGATATAAATAAATACATGTTTCAAAAAATAAGAATCAAAAAGCTACCCTAGCTCGGTCCAGCTCCACCTCTGATAAATGACAGAATCAAGCGCGCCTGCTCCTTGGTCAATAAACCATGCAATTCGGCGCGTGCGGGAGTCTAAGCGGCCTGTGGAGCTGGCGATGTGGTCTGTGCAGCCGCCGTCGAGGTAGTCGCTTGCGGAGCCGCGGCTGCGGGAGTCTGAGCGGGCGGTGGAGCTATAGGAGCTGTCTGCGGAACCGCAGCCAATGTAGTGGCTTGCGGAGCCGCAGCCGAAGGAGATGCATGTGGAGGCTCGGCCGATGTACCCTGTCGCGTCTGGACCTAACGTGTGTAAGAAGCGTGTAAGAACTGTGTATTATTCGAATTCGTATCATTATCAAGTTATTTCGAAACCCCATTTGGATATCTAGTTTGGAAAACCGTTGTTTATTTTAATTACATATGTATGTATGATTAACCAAACCTAAGTCTAAAACCAAATAAGCTCAAGCTACGTACTAATTATGGATATGTTGATATCTATAATATGACATGATATTTTACTATAAAGTAGTATACATACCAGCATCTCTTTCAACTCCTGAACGGTGGCCCTCAAGCTCTCCAGTTCCTGCTGGATACGTCGCTCACTGGAGACGGAGGAAGTAACCGCCGGGGTGGAGTCCAACCTCATATGGGCCCTTCTAGGGCCCAGTCCCCGGCCTCTCTCCCAACCTCCGTGGTGCCCTCCGTGTGCGGCGTCCAGAACTGGGGTCAGCAGCCTCGGATCGCTCTGTCCGGTAAAATCTATCCCCGAGTCCTCGGCCTGCTCAACCACCCGCTCCTACACCCACATTAAGCAGTAAAGTATAAGTATAAAATTTAAACTTGAACCTTCCAAAAATAAAATTTCAAATATGGGTAGAATAAATATTAACACTTATGCAATACTCCTGGGTAGCGACGTCGGGATATCGAAGCTCGCCCGTGGAGGGATCTGTCGAGGTGCTGTGGACGGCAAGATATGCGGACAGCAAGCTCGGTGTACCACCTTGCGCCACGGTCTGAGCTGTCTGCAATATTAGAAAATAACTCTTAATATTAGAAATATTAGAAATAACTCTTAATATTGTAGAATATCACAAAGGTCGGTCTATTGTAATTTACCGATAACTCCATGGCTCGAGTAATATTCCTCGAGCCACCTGTGTAAGTGGGGCGACCCCTCTTCGCCGACTTCCTGTTCTCTGTATTCTGAGCGGCCAATTTCTACACAACGCATTAACATTTAGTTTTCTAATTAAGGAACACAAAAAAATAAATTATATCCTAAACAATGAATTCCATTTAAAATACATACCTGTTTGCGTTGGGAGTCGAAATATTCGCACAATAGAGGCCATGTCTCTACGTCGACTCTCGCAAATGTCGGAGTAGATAGGAGGGCCGCTCTCTCTGCCTCGGGGGTCGCCATCCACAGGGAGTAGCAGTCGGCCTTCAGCTCATTCCTGTTGTATCGGACCTTGGTCTGCATGTTCCTCATCAGGCCATTGTACAGAGCATGAAGGTCGAGCACCCTCCCAGGGTGATCAGGGTCGGGTACAGGCTGAAAATCGTAATCCGACTGAAAATACAAAAAAAACATTGTTATTAGATTGCAAGTATTAATAATAAATATATTGGATAAATCAAATGAAAAAATATATTAATACGTACCCGAGCCTGATCAAAGAAGAGGGCGAATGAGCGCCAGTGCTGCTCGCCCCACTCAACGTGAAGTGGATAGTTCTTCACGAGCCGGCTCTCGTCCCCCATATACCGGCCGAACCTCTCGGCATGAGGACCGGTATAGCGATAGTCAAGGGTAAAAAAGAGGGGGAATGCTGCCTCCCCCCTAGCTCTGTCAGGACTCATCCTATGGGACTGATTCGGGCCTCGAGTCCCCCTCTGGGGATGGGGAGGCCCTGCGTCTGCACGAAATATCAAGACAATCAATATTAAGACAAAGTTGTATAAGAAATCAAGTTTAAACGAAAATTGAAGTGTGATATATACCTCCGGTGACTATCGCACGAGCCTGGGCCCGGGCAGCAGCACGAGCGGGACGATAGTTCCTCCGGTGAGGAACAACCGGGGTCCCGGATGCGGACGCATCCTCTCCAACTAGAAAATAAACATTGACGCTAAATTTCCATGAAGTTCATATTTATTCTATAGAGCATATGTAAAATGAATAAATATTTTATATTTATTCATACTAACCTGCAGACGATGCGGAGGGTATGGAAGCGGCAGGAGTGGCCCCTGTGGAAGATGTGGACGCACCACCTATAATTAGACAATTAAAAATAGATTATATAAGTAATTGCAAAAAGAATGTGTAGATCAATAATATAACGTTCTAAATCAATATGCATGCACTATAGGATATATAAACATACCCACAGGTGCAGGGGTGTCACCACTTACAGCTAGACAATAATAAAAATTGCTAAGTAAGAGCAAAAGGAATGTGTGTATATTTATGATATAGCATTCTAAATCAATATACATGTACTATATGATATATAAACATACCTGGAGGAGCGGGAGTGGCCTCTGTCCCAGAAGTGGACGCATCACCAACAACTAGACAATCAAATATTGACAATATAAGTAATTTTGACATAAACAAGCATGAATATCTGTAATATTACATTCAAAATGGATATGCGTGCAGTATACCTGGAGGTGTGGCAAAATCCACACGGAAGGAGGCATCCGAAGGGGTCTCCGATCTGGGTGCAAGACCGGCCCTCTGAAGCTCCCTACGCAACTCTCCGGGCGGCAGAACCGCTCTGCCTCTGCCTCTGCCTCTGCCGTGGCTGGAGCTCCTGCCGCCCCTCGCTGCTCCCGACATCGTCATCAAATCTAGATAAACGGTTCGTGGACGCATTAGACAATCATTAAAAGTATTGACTATATATGTATAGAGCGTAAAATGTGAAGTAATAATATAACATTACTGATAACCTTTTTCGTTTCATGGGCGCATTATACATATCTACTTGGATTTCATCGTCGATGTCATTTCTAACCCACGTAACTTCATGATCGGTCGAAGACAACCCGTCCTTCGAAACAGACGGTCGGAGCACTTTAAGCCTTCTCTCTTCTTCGTCCTCATCGCTGTCCTCGAATTCTGGGACATCGTAGACATCTCTGGGTTTCCATCGGCATACAACACTCCATCCCGAATGCTTCAAACACTGTGAGTACTATACTTGGAACGCTTGGTTCGGAAAGATAAACGGATCTTCCTGACCGTAAAATCGAAGTGTGTTCACACTAGTCAATCCATATTCATCTTTCCAAGTCCCAAGATTGCTTCTCCACCTGTCCGTATCGGTTCGCGTATCGTACTAAGTACACTGGAATATATAAAAGGGTTCTGATCGTCCGTGATAGTGGATGCCGAGTATACAATTTAAGTACCCATAATAAATCACACCGTCCGATCCTACCGTCGCAATCCCACTATTCTGAGTGGTTCTAGATGTTTCTATGTCCTTAACTTCGAATTTGTATCCAAGGAAACCAAATCTTTTGTAATATGCAACCTCCATATTAGGAAATTGAGCTAAACATCTTGAATCACTCTTAAATGATGCAGACAAATTCGAATCGTGGATCTAACAAAACAAATTTTACGACAAATATATAAAGATACAAGTTTAGATTAAAAATGATAGTAATAAAATGTTATTCGAATAACTTTCATGATCTGTGACCCAATCACAAAAATTATCCTGATGATATTTTTCCAATCGTTCTTCGTTCCAATCAGGATGCCCCTCACGTACCTCGTTAAAATGAATTCTTTTTTCGACAAATAATGGTGACATTAATATTATATCATTTCATACACACACAAGCACAGATATAACAATTAATCCAAAAAAACTTACTCTCTAATTTGTTCAAGACATGCGCAATTAAGCAAGATAAACCGGTATATCTTGTTGATAAACATAATGTCTACCCTCTTATACTCGGCTTTACCATATGGCCCGTCTTGAATTCTTCGTGGCCGGTTAAGCCTTGTCTCAATGTTCTCGTCAAGATAGCGGGAACAAAATGTGGTTGCTTCATCAAGAAGATAACCTTGCATGATAGAACCCTCTGGTCGATTTTTATTGCGTATATACTTCTTAAGAGTGTAGAGGTACCTAATGAAAATATGTTGAATAAATAAATACGGGCATACAGGAAAACAATAAATTTATAAATTGCGCGAAACGAAAAATTACACGTACCTCTCGACGGGATACATCCATCGATATTGTACCGGTCCGGCTAACTTCGCCTCAGTTGCAAGATGAACCGTCAAGTGTATTATGATATCGAAGAATGACGGTGGGAAAATACGCTCAAACTTGCAAAGTATCAACGCAATAGAATTTTCTAGTTTATCCAGCGTCACAACCTCCAGTGTTTTAGCACACAACTCCCTGAAAAAACAACATAGGTCGTTGATTACTAGACCAACCGATTCGGGGAGAGAAGTCCTGAGGGCTAATGGAAGAAGGTGCTCCACGATAACATGGTGATCATGACTTTTTAGCCCATCGATCTTGCCCTTCACAATTTTTATTTTCTTGCTGAATGATCCTGAGAAACCTGTGGGAACTTTCAAATCATGCAACACCTGCAGGAATCTTTTCTTCTCCGGTTGTGACATATGATAAGCGGCATTGGGAAGTACAAACTTTCCCGGTTTACCCGCTACCAGTCTAGGATGCAATTCACTTCTTATTCCCCACTCTTATAGATCTATCCGAGCATTCAGGTTGTCTTTCGATTTCCCGTCTTTATAAAGAAGCAAGTTAAGTATGTGCTCTGATACTCCCTTCTCTATATGCATGACTTCCAGACAATGACGCACTGAATTTGTAGACCAGTACGGAAGCTCGAAGAAAATGCTTAACTTGTTCCAAAATGGTGGTTTGACCTGTTTCGTCGGATCCATCCCGAAGGTCACATTATTGTAACCATCCCATTTAGCAGTCACGTCCTCTCCGGACAATGGGGATGGAGGTCCAAGAAGCTCTTGATGACCATCAAAGTGAACCGTGTCTAACCTATAGGGGTGGTCTGGAGGCAGGAAACGTCGATGGCCGTAATAACAAACCTTCCTGCTAAAATTCAAGAATTTCGATGTTGTGTGTTCATGGCAACGAGGACATGCTTTGTGACCATGTACGGACCAACCTGATAGCATTCCATACGCAGGAAAGTCATTAATTGTCCACATTAGAGCCGCACGCAGTATGAAGGTTGTATTTGTGTTTGCATCATATGTCTCTACACCATCAATGAACAAAGATTTCAACTCCTCGATCAGAGGTCGGAGATAGACGTCAATATTGTTCCCCGGTGAGTTTGGTCCGTCGATAAGAAAAGGCATCATAAAGTATGATTGGTCCATAGCTAACCAAGGCGATAAATTATAAATTATCATTACAATAGGCCATGTGCTGTGACTTCCAGCCATATAGTTGAATGGGCAGAAGCCATCAGTAGCCAGTCCGAGCCGGACATTGCGAGGATCGCTACTGAATTTTGCGTGCCTCCTATCGAAATCCTTCCATGCCGGTGAATCTCTTGGATGGCTCATTTTTCCATCTTCACTTGGAGGAGCACGGTGATGCCAAATCATTGCCTCGGCTGTTTTCTTGCACCTGAATAGCCTCTGTAGCCTCTATGTTATGGGAAAGTATCGTGCTATCTTGACAGGTATATCGGGCTTCTTATCAGAATCTTTCGGCTTATACCTGACCTCTCCGCATGTTGGACACTCTTTCAAATCTGAATTCTCTTTCCGGTACAACACGCAATTTTTAGGACATGCTTGAATCTTCTCGCACTTTAGACCCAAATCAGACATCATCTTCTGGGCTCCGTACCAGCTGTCGGGCACGTATTTCCCGGAGGTATAGAATCTTTCAAGAACGAAAGAAGCATTGTGAATGACTTGTTGCTCCATCCATTTAGGCACTTAATTTGGAAAAGTTGGATGAAGCATGAGAGGGTGGAATACTTCGCATTCTTATAAATTGGTTTCCTAGCATCATTCATGAAATTTTCATATTTATCCGCACGCGGTCCTTGACCAGAAGGAATGTCATCTTCGGTACGAATAGATTCACCTAGGGCAGCCTCTACCATATCCTCCATTTCTTCTGATGGAAATAAATTACCGCCTTCTCCTTCTGCCGCATTACCGAATTCTTCTTCTTCTCCTGCCGCATTATCGTGTTCTCCTTCTTCTTCTGCCGCAGTACTGCATTCTTCTCCTTCCCCGTGATATTTCCAAGTTGTATAAAGTCTAGTAAACCCATATTTTACAATATGAAGCTCTGCTAATTCTACCTTCTGCCAGTACTTATTGCCACATCTATCGCACGGACAGAGAATCTTCTCTATTATGATCTTATTATGTGCATGTGCAAATTCAAGGAAAGCAGCAACTCCTGCGACAAACTTAGGTTGCATACGTTGTTGCCAATCCACATACATCCAGTCCTTAACTCTGACGTACTCATGGGCCATGTTAGACTGTATAACATATAAATTGTAGGTTATACTGACTATATTGAGAAATATAAGAACGGGATAGTTACTGACAAAGGCGAAAATCCGTGTATATCTTTGTGTGTGCGTTTGTCGTTGAAAAGAATAAATTATCGCACGTATGTTAACCGATAGACGGGGACTAAGTGGCGCTTTTAGTTTCATATATGAGTATCGATGAGAATATGAAGGTTTCATATTATCATCGAGTATCATATATTGGTTTTAACTTGAACATCTCGAATCACTATCTAATTATGCGTTTGTTATGTATTCTTGTTGTATGTGTGTGTTCCGGCTGTTGGGGGTAGGCTTCTATCCCATTAAGAATGTATAGAGCGAACACCCATCACTTGTGCTTTCAACCGTTTCGAGTAAATTTCGGCAGCACCTCCCCGCTGTTCTCCGAGTACACTGTAATAGAATAGATAATCATTTCAAAGCTGTGAAACAACGTTGAAATGAACATCTAATCTATCTTTGTACACGGAGAACCAGTGGAAAGGTACCGACGAAATATCTCGAAACGGGTGAAAACACAAGTGAATGAAGGCGTTTGCTTTATACATTCTTAACTTGTCCACACGGGACAAATCTATGGGTTACCATACGATTGAATTTTCTCGTCGCGTAGACTATACGACGATTGTTAGTATCGAGCTATACCGTCCGATATTTAACAATCTTCGTATAGTTCTATGTCACGACGAACATCGCACGTATGTTAACCGATAGACGGGGACTAAGTGGCGCTTTTAGTTTCATATATGAGTATCGATAAGAATATGAAGGTTTCATATTATCATCGAGTATCATATATTGGTTTTAACTTGAACATCTCAAATCACTATCTAATTATGCGTTTGTTGTGTATTCTTGTTGTATGTGTGTGTTCCGGCTGTCGGGGGTAGGCTTCTATCCCATTAAGAATGTATAGAGCGAACACCCATCACTTGTGCTTTCAACCGTTTCGAGTAAATTTCGGCAGCACCTCCCCGCTGTTCTCCGAGTATACTGTAATAGAATAGATAATCATTTCAAAGCTGTGAAACAACGTTGAAATGAACATCTAATCTATCTTTGTACACGGAGAACCAGCGGAAAGGTACCGACGAAATATCTCGAAACGGGTGAAAACACAAGTGAATGAAGGCGTTTGCTTTATACATTCTTAACTTGTCCATACGGGACAAATCTATTGGTTACCATACAATTGAATTTTTTCGTCGCGTAGACTATACGACGGTTGTTAGTATCGAGCTATACCATCCGATATTTAACAACCTTCGTATAGTTCTATGTCACGACGAACATCGCACGTATGTTAACCGATAGACGGGGACTAAGTGGCGCTTTTAGTTTCATATATGAGTATCGATGAGAATATGAAGGTTTCATATTATCATCGAGTATCATATATTGGTTTTAACTTGAACATCTCGAATCACTATCTAATTATGCGTTTGTTGTGTATTCTTGTTGTATGTGTGTGTTCCGGCTGTCGGGGGTAGGCTTCTATCCCATTAAGAATGTATAGAGCGAACACCCATCACTTGTGCTTTCAACCGTTTCGAGTAAATTTCGGCAGCACCTCCCCGCTGTTCTCCGAGTACACTGTAATAGAATAGATAATCATTTCAAAGTTGTGAAATAACGTTGAAATGAACATCTAATCTATCTTTGTACACGGAGAACCAGCGGAAAGGTACCGACGAAATATCTCGAAACGGATGAAAACACAAGTGAATGAAGGTGTTTGCTTTATACATTCTTAACTTGTCCACATGGGACAAATCTATCGGTTACCATACGATTGAATTTTCTCGTCGCGTAAACTATACGACGGTTGTTAGTACCGAGCTATACCGTCCGATATTTAACAACCTTCGTATAGTTCTATGTCACGACGAACATCGCACGTATGTTAACCGATAGACGGGGACTAAGTGGCGCTTTTAGTTTCATATATGAGTATCGATGAGAATATGAAAGTTTCATATTATCATCGAGTATCATATATTGGTTTTAACTTGAACATCTTGAATCACTCTCTAATGATGCGTTTGTTGTGCATTCGTGTTGTATGTGTAACATGATTTTAAACTTATGAAATAATACTTGCTTAGTTACTTGCAAATTGCAACTTGAGAATAAGATATATGAAGAATTGAGTATTAAAGAACTAAGATGCATTAGACTTGGGATTGAGATGCATACCTTTAACATAGAAAAGAAATCAATAAATAAGATGAATATAATATAAATTCATAATTAATGCTACATGACACGGGTCTCAGATCAAAATTAGTGTTGAAAGTTTGATTTCCAAAAGTATCTGGCAGAAAAGCTAATATGCATGTGTGTGTTATACATGCATGAATGAGGGAACATATAATGAACCATTTAGGCAAATTTTGTGATACACAATTCAAACATGACGGAGAAATATATAACTAGAGCCATTTACGGCTAAAAACAAATTATGCATGCCCCTAAACTAACAGATAGAAAAAGAAATTTGTGAATTTAGGCGGTCAACGGAAGTTTCACATGATGACATTGTCACACTAATGCCGCTTGGTTTCTCAAGTAGAGCTTTGGTCGATAAATTATCCAATCAATTATGGATAGAAATGTAAAGTGGAAAATCTATCCCAAATCTAGAAAGAAAGGCACAACTGCGTAATCTAACTTAGCTAATCGTTGGTAGCAAAAGGAAGATGCAATTTCATACCGCTTGGATGTGCCCATCAATGGAATAAAAAACAAACAAACCCAACAAACAAATAAGCTCATATCTACAATATATGCAAGCAAGCGAACAAAAGTGGGAATCAACATGCATAACATGGATAAGTACTCATTGCAAGCGCAGCGCAATAATCAGGGTTTATTGCACAAACCCCCTTTATAGTTTACCATGCAAGACAACAGTTATGCGCCCCCCTAGCCGAACCCCAACCCTAACCCTAACCCAACCCCAACCCCAACCCCAACCCAACCGAAACCGCAGCCCCATCCCCAGCTCCAACCCTAACCCTAACTCCAACCCTAACCCAACCCCACCCAAACCGCAACCCCAACAGTTATGTGCCCCCCAGCCGAACCCCAACCCCAACCCTAACCCCAACCCCAACCCAACCGCATCCCCAGCACCAGCACCAGCCCCAGCCCTAACCCCAACCCCAACCCCAACCCCAACCCCAACCGCAACCCTAGCTGAACCCAACCCCAGCCGCAACCCTCGCCGAACCCCAACCCCAACCGCAACCCCAACCCCTAAAATAATCAAAAATCTCTTTAATTGAAGATTTAATTACTTACCTGTTCGGTGGATCGGCGACGAGGAAGAACGACGTCAAGATCGGGAACGATAGAGAGAGAACGACGACGAGATCGGTGAGATCGGCGAGATCGGCGAGGTCGGTGACGCGGCGACGAGAAAAGGAAATTTACGAGGTTTCGCGCGCTCGATCGAGGAGGAGGATAATCAGCGTGTAGGGAAATTATATTTCTTTTCTATTAAATCCATATTTAGATGCCCCGACGGATTTGTCCGTAGGTCCTTGGTTTGCGGCACCGTAGGGGAAAATAACAAATTAAGATTTAATATTTTTACGTTGGTGCGTCTTGGACCGTAGGGACAACCTTATGGCCTTACGGATTAGTCCGTACGGCCAAAATAAATATGCCCCTACGGATTTCAATATCCGTAGGGGCAACCCCCTATTCTAGTAGCATCCTCCTGGTTTCGCTTCTAGCTAGTTAATTACCGCAATCAAGTCACCATGTTGGCCGCAATCAAGTCAGTTTCGCTTGTAGCTAGCCGGTTGAGTACGGGTCGTCCGCAGGGAGATGGGAATCTTTTTCTATGTGCTTTAACGAGTTAAGTCCAAATGTCCAGGTTTGTTTGAGATTAACTATGTGCTAAAATGTTATATAAAGAGAGCTTGTTAGGGTTAGGATTAGGTTAGTTTGAGTTAGGAGTCGCTCATTTCTTTCGTTGCCACTCTTAATATCGGTGTTAGGGTAATCAACAACAACGGGAATTAGCACGACTAGGAAGGAACTTGCGAGTGTAAGCTAGGCTTTCCAACGCTTAAGTTCTTCCTTTTGTTGCTTGTCCGTCCGTTCTTGGCTCTTAGCCTTAACCTCCGGTTAATTCAACCACAACCGGTCTCACTAAGGAATCACCGCTATCATGTAGGATAGGGTGCCGTAGGGAGCGGATTGTGGTTGAATTAACGGGAGTCCGAATTAAGATGTTGGGCAAGAAAAGAGTGGGAGAGATTTCCTTTTCTCAAACTTTCCTTATCCTACCCTAACAAGTGAGAAAACTACTCACCCATTACAAGAAAAAGGAAAATAAAACAAAAGGAGGAAGATAGAAAGAAAGAGATTAGAAGATTACAACTAGCTATTTGAGACCTCACATTGGCAAGGATCAAGCTTAAGCATCATTGTTATTAAGGATAAAGAAAAATAGAACAAGAAAGAAACAAACAACAAATAACAACAACTAGATTAGCAAATGAAAATTACAAGCAATTATAATTAACAAAAGAACAAGACAAGTATGATAAAGAAAAGAACTCTTTTATTCATCACTTCACTCATACAAGCTCACTACAAAGTTTTAATGGAGAAAAGATGACAAGAAGAAGAAGAACAACAAAATATATCCTAGAATCTAACACAAGAATTGAGCACCCTCACTTGGCTCTGTTATGGGTTATTTATAGGCAGGAAACTGAAACCCTAGGGCAACAATCAGACTCTGAATGATGTTACAAAAATGCCCCTAAAATTTGATCACCTGATGAGCCAACTTGGCCGCGGATCCGCGGCCAAGTCACCATGTTGGCCATGGATCCGCGGCCATATAGTGTAGTTGGCTCATCGTATTTTTTGTGCTTCTCTGTGGTGCTATTTACATCAGTGTGGTACACTTTGTTTCTCAGAAGCTCTCCACATTTCTTCCAGATTTGCAGCAGGTCAAAAGGTGATTTGATGTAGATCGTTTGCCATGATTTCCTTGAGCTCCGCGTAGATATCTTGGATTTTGTGTTGCCATTGTGCTTTGTGCATGAAAATGACCATCGATTTGCCATTTTGTCCCTTAAACTGGTGTGCAGCAATATACGGATGGAGAGCGGAGACCCGTATTTTATCTGTGGTTGGTAGTAATCCAGAATTTGTCACGCTTTTCCATGAATTTCACAGTTTAGAGCTGAAAACCTGTATCCTGCAATTAACTAGCAAACACGGCTCAGGAGTACCTACCGATAAGCAATGTGATAAAAAATGGGCGGTATAAAAATGCAAAAATCTGATATGAACAAATACCCCCAAACTTATCATTTGCTCGTCCCGAGCAGAGCCAGTTTATTCATAAAAAAAAATAATTCCTAACCTCACTTTCGCAGGAAACGCGATTGCACTGAGCATGTGCAACAAGCCGTTAAACCTCTAGGTGTCCCTAGTAGGAGGAGTGTTGTTTTCTGAGGGTTTTCAGCGGATACTACCCACAAAATCCGGTCAAGCTAGTTTTGCAAAATAACTATGATTCAGACCCTAAGGTTTTGTTTTAAAAATAATAATTCTATTATCCTAAGTCTAGACTATCGAACCTTTATTTTTCACACCTCGCTTCTCATTTAACTTAAGATTTTATATGTCTTTACGTGCAGTGCAAATAGTGTCGTTAAGTTCCAGAAGGATCGATTAAAGTCATCATGTCACAAAATAAAGCCCAGATAAAATTTTTAAAAGGATCACATAAGTTTTATAAAGAGTTAAGCATTTTTCAAGTTTTGTTTTCCAGTAAGGTTTCAATTTCAGAATTTCTATCTTCCTTAACAGGAAACTAGGTCTTATTTTTCACTCCACCTTTTTCTTGTTTTCATTTCATACATATCTCTGTGAACGTGCAATAGTCTTTATCATAGAATAAAACCTCCATATCTCCGCTAGAAATATTTTTTTATAAAAACCTGTCTTTTGTCAAGATTATTCTCACACAAAGAACCGTTAGGAATTTTAACTCGGAGAGAACACTTGCTTGACTTTGTTTTAATCTGGACTTTCTAGGCTTCTTAACGAGCTTTGGGCCAATGCACCCAAACCAGTTGGCTTTAGGGCATTAGGTGTAGAGACACCCCAGCGAACTTAATTGCTCAAGTTACCTAGGCCCAAAAACAAAGACAATTTAGCGTGAAAATCATGATGATTCAATACGAACGGAGATATAACCGGCAGTTCAATTATTTTTTTGGATAAAAGACGTGTTTAGTGGGTTGGGTGTATAATCATTCCAATCAAGTTTCAGACGGGTTATTTTTCAGAATTAGTTCCAATTAAGGCATCAATAACATCCCTTCATATCCGCTTCACTTCATAAACTATTCTTGATATTACTTATTTCAGAACAAACCTATTTGATCCTCATAAAATAATTTATCCATTTAAAAGTTTTTCAGACATAATAGACTTGTCATCAAATTTTCAAAACTCACGACACATGTAGTGTGATGTAAAGACGTATATCAGCTATAGTTAACTTCAAAGGAGAGTTATCTTTCAGGTTTTCAAAATCTAAAAATAAGATTTAGTTATTCTTATCTTATCAAACAAAACCATTGAAATGTTGAATTTGAGTTCTCCCACTAGCTAACTTGACGAAAAAGTTTTTATGTTTTTAGAAAATTTTCTGATTTTTATGGATTTTAGTATGCAGATGCAAAATATACATATGAATGCGAAGGTTAGAAATGCGTACCGAGCATACCCCTAAACTTAAACTGGACAGTGTCCTCACTGTCATTGCATGAAGAAATCATTGAAGGGTCAAAATTGTCGGTTAGATATACACATTTTTTTTATTTTTTATTTTTTATTTTTTTATTTATTTTTAAAAGAAAATTGTTAAAAATGGATAGGCACCGGACAAGAATATCCACATATATACACAAAATGGTATATACATACCCCCAAACTTATTTGAAACAGTGTCCACTGTTTTGGCTGGATAACCGAAGTTTGGTGGTAGGCAGAGGAAGATTATGCAGGGTAAACCGGCTCCTGTAAGACCAGGAGCTCCTCTGTTGGTTCAGCGCTAAGGTACGGTTTTAGTCTGTGTCCGTTTACTTTGAAAAATGAACCGTCCTTTGGATTCTCCAAATCCACAGCGCCATGCGGATACACATTCCGCACAAAATATGGCCCTTTCCAGCGAGATCTGAACTTACCTGGATGGAAATGTAGCCTGGTGTCGTAAAGCAGTACCTGTTGGCCAGGTGCGAAAGTTTTGCGCAAAAGGTGTTTATCGTGAAACACCTTCGTTCAGTTCTTAACGACAACCGCGTTTTCGTAAGCCTCATCCCGAAACTCGCTCAATTCGTTCAACTGCAGCTTCTGATGGCTGCCCGCATCTTCGAGAGACAGATTCAACTCCTTTATCGCCCAAAATGCGCGATGCTCGATTTTCACAGGAAGGTGGCAAGCCTTTCCGTACACAAGCCGATAGGGAGACATGCCAAGATCAGTCTTATAAGCAGTTCGAAATGCCCAAAGGGCATCAGTGAGTTTTAACGACCAATCCTTAGGTTCTTGGAAACCGTCTTCTCCAGTATCTGCTTGATTTGCCGTTTGAAACTTCGGCTTGCCCACAGGTTTGGGGGTGGTAAGGCGTAAATAGATTATGATTAATGGAATATTTCCGCATCAAGGCCTCGAAAGTCTTATTGCAGAAATGAGTTCCATTATCATTAATGATCGCTCGGGGGTGCCCAAACCAGGAGAAAATGTTTTCCTTAAGAAATCTAACGACAACCTTGTTGTCGTTAGTCCGTCTGGGCACAGCCTCGACCCACTTAGAGACGTAATCAACAGCGAGAAGGATGTACAAGTTCCCAAAAGAGTTGGGAAACGGCCCCATGAAATCGATCCCCCAAACATCGAAAATCTCCACAACCAAGATTGGTTGGAGCGACGTCTCATTTCTCCTGGATATCCGGCCCAAGTGTTGGCACCGGGAGCAAGTCTTGCAATAGTCATGAGCGTCTTTGAAGAGTTGTGGCCAGTAGAAACCACACTGCAAGATCTTCTCAGCTGTCTTTCTGGGCCCAAAATGCCCGCCACATGCTTGATCGTGGCAAAATGACAGCACACTCTTGAATTCATTGTCAGGGACACACCGACGAATAATCTGGTTGGGACAGTACTTGAACAGATAGGGTTCGTCCCAGTAAAAGTGTTTTACTTGGGATAAGAATCGACATCTGTCCTGACTTGACCATTCAGTCGGTAATAATCCTGTGGCCAAATAGTTCACAATATCTGCGAACCAGGGTTCGCAAGATACTGTCAAGAGCTGTTCATCCGGAAAAACGTCGTTGATCGGAATTTGAAGCGACGGTGAAGAAGGAAGTCGTGAGAGATGGTCGGCGACTACATTTTCACATCCTCTTTTGTCCTTGATGACAAGGTCAAACTCTTGAAGCAAGAGTATCCAACGTATCAGCCGAGATTTTGCATCTTTCTTCGCAAAAAGATGGCACAGAGCAGAATGGTCCGTGTAGACGATGACTGGAGAGCCGATGAGGTAGGGCCTGAACTTTTCTAAAGAAAATACAACAGCCAAGAATTCCTTCTCAGTTGTTGTATAATTCAGTTGGGCGTCGTTCAGGGTTCGGCTAGCATAATAGATTACGTGCGGCATCTTGTTGATTTGTTGTCCAAGGACAGCACCAATGGCAAAGTCGGATGCATCGCACATAATCTCAAATGGGTGCGTCCAGTCAGGAGAAGAAAGAACAGGAGCAGAAGTGAGTGAGCTTTTTAATGACTCGAACGCAGTCATACAGCTCGAGTTGAAGTCGAACGTCGTGTCCTTAGCCAGCAAAAGAGTCAAGGGCCTAGCAATCTTGCTAAAATACTTGATGAACCGTCTATAGAAACCGGCATGGCCAAGGAAGGCTCGGATATCTCTGACGCATCGGGGAGGAGGGAGATTGGAAATGACTTCAATCTTTGCTTTATCTACCTCAATGCCATTTCGCGAGATGATATGTCCTAAGACAATACCTTCGCGCACCATGAAGTGGCACTTCTCCCAATTCAAAGTGAGATTCTTGTCTTTACACTGGGTAAGGACAGCGTCGAGATGCAGCAAACACTCATCAAAGGAATCGCCGAAAATGGAGAAATCGTCCATGAAGATCTCCAAGAATTTTTCCACCATGTCTGAGAAGATTCCCATCATACACCGCTGGAAGGTAGCGGGCGCATTGCATAACCCAAAGGGCATGCGACGATATGCAAACGTGCCGAAAGGACAAGTGAATGTGGTCTTGTCCTGGTCTTTTTCGGGGATGGGAATCTGATTATAGCCGGAGTAGCCATCAAGAAAGCAGTAGTACACGTGTCCAGCCATTTGTTCAAGCATCTGGTCAATGAAAAGTAGCGGAAAGTGGTCCTTCCGCGTTGCGGCGTTGAGTTTTCTGTAATCGATGCATACTCGCCACCCAGTCTGGGTGCGAGTAGGGATTAACTCGTTCGCCTCGTTGGTTATGACCGTTATGCCTGATTTCTTGGGGAAAACATGAATGGGGCTAACCCACTGGCTATTAGAGATAGGGTAAATGATACCACTATCTAGACACTTTACGATCTCCTTTTTCACAGCCTCCTTCATGACTGGGTTGAGTCGCCTTTATGGATCCCTGGATGGTTTGGTATCATCCATCATATGAATGTGATGTTCAATGATCAGGGGACTAATCCCCTTGATGTCTGCCATTGACCAGCCAAAAGCTTGCCTATTGCTGTGCAAGACCGCAAGAAGGGCTTTCTCTTGCTCTGGAGCTAGAGAAGTCGAGATGATTATAGGAAGAGTCTCGTTCTCACCTAAGTAAGCGTACTTAAGGTGAAACGGCAATGGCTTGAGTTCGAGCGTTGGAGGTGAAACGACTGAAGGCAAGATTGGTGAAAAGGTCTCGAACTCAAAGGATTCCAGCAGAGGTTCAAAACGAGTGTAAGCGACCGAGTTGGATGGTTCAGGTAACTCATCCGGAAATTCGAAGGATTCAAACTCGGGTGGTGAGTGGCTAAGATCGTTCGAGAAAGTGAAACACTCGTAGTCATTGTCGGGCGCAAAAACAGCAGCAGGTTCGAAGAGGAACGCACTAGTGGCGTTAAGATTGTCGTGATCGAACAAAAACTCCTCGAATTCACACTCCTCTAGGGTGATCTCCTGGATTGAGCAAACGTCTAGTATATGAGCATTAGGTTCGGAGGGCTGATTCCCCAACCTAAAAATGTTGAGTTCAATTGTCATGTTTCCAAAAGATAGGTTCATTGAACCATTTCGACAATTGATCACAGCATTTGAGGTTGCAAGGAATGGGCGACCGAGTATCACCGGAATTTGATTCCGGAGGTTAACTACAGGCTGTGTGTCTAAAACAATGAAGTCAACGGGGAATATGAAGTCCTCAACCTTGATTAACACATCCTCTAGTTCACCCCTAGGATGGGTGATCGATCGGTCGGCCATTTGGAGAGTACAGTGTGTGGGTTTCAGCTCTCCTACACCTAATTGCTCATATACTGAGTACGGAAGCAGGTTAACACTGGCACCAAGATCTAAAAGTGCGCGGTTGATATTCTTATCCTTAATGGTAATAGAAATCGTAGGACAGCCAGAGTCCTTCCGTTTTTGAGGTAAAGATTGGGTAAGGGCATCACTCACAGCACTAGCCAAGAAAACTTTCTTGGGTACCTGAGATTTCCTCTTTTTCGTGCACAAGTCCTTTAAGATTTTCGCGTAGGACGGGACTTGTTGGACAACATCTAAAAGGGGAATGTTGATGTTAATCTGCTTAAACAACTCCAGAATCTTCTCCATTTGTGGATTTTATTTATTGGACTTCAACCAGTTTGGAAATGAAACGTTTTTAAAATTGGTTGAGTCCAATGCTTGTGGAGTTGGAACGGATCCCAGAGCTGGTGTTTTCGTGGAGTGAGAAATGGGTCCGTTTAGAGCAGAAGAAGAGGAAGAGCCTTTTGAAGAATGGAGAATAGGCTCAGAAGACGAAGGAGAAGAAGAAGAAGAAGCGGCCGGGGTGTCATCGTCGATCCGTGTGCCAATGTTGTTTTGTAGCATCCTTCCAGATCTCAATGTAATCACGGCACTCACATTATGGTTCTGTTGTTCAAGAGCAACATGTACATTATGTGGGTGACCGGGATTTTGGAGTGGTTGAGATGGAAGCTTCCCCTTCTCTCGCTCGCTTAAGGCCGCATTCAGTTGTGCTATCTGGGCTTCGATGGTCTTTATGCTTTGCCCGTGTGCAGCAGTGTGTTGCACCAAAGACTGAATGGAAGACTGGATGTTGGCGGTGGATTGAGTTGATTGCTTTACAAACGCCTCCAGACTTCGTTCGAGCGAGGAAACCTTATCGTTGTTTGACGGAACAAAGTTGTTTTGGGGAAAAGAATTGTTGGGTGCAAAGTTGTTCGTCTGATTTTGAAAAGGTTGGGGTTGGAAGGGCTGCTGAAATTGATGTTGAGTTTGTTGTTGAGCTTGTTGTTGCGGCGGAGGGGGCCTCTGGAAATTGTTGCCTTGGAATTGATGCTGGTTCTGATTCCAGGCGAAGTTGGGGTGGTTCCTCCAACCGGGATTGTAGGTGGAAGAGTATGGATCGTTTCTTGGTCTTTGCTGAAATGCAGCATTAACCTGATCCTGTCCTTGAGATGGTGGATTGTAAGGAAACTCTTCGGTTAAGTGAGAAGGATCGGAACAACAAGCACAAATGGTACGAAGGGGAAGAACAGGGGCAGGAGCAGGAGATGAAAATTTTCTCTCTATAGCTTCAAGTTTTCTCGTTATTGCAGCCATTTTAGCTTTCATCGCAATAGAGACATCGAGTTGGTGAATGCCTACCCTAGACTGACCTGTACAAGTGGAGGAAGAAGAAGAAGAAGTTGGTCTGGTGCTCTCCCATTGAAGCGTTTGTTCCGCAAGGTCGTCGAAGAATTGCTACGCTTCCTCGTCAGATTTCGATAGGAAGTGGCCCTGACAAATGGTTTCCAACAACTGCTTGGTTGCTGGGTTCAGGCCCTCGTATAAGGTTTGGCAAAGTTGCCATTTCTCAATACCGTGGTGAGGGCACTGAACAAGAAGGTCTTTATACCGATCAAAGCACTTCCAAAAGGGTTCAGTAGGAAGCTGGGAGAATTGATTGATTTCGTTACGGATCCTCGCGATTTTATGATTCGGATAGAATTTTTTGAGAAACGCTTTCACAAACTCATCCCAACTGGTTATGGAGTGAGAAGCAGTGCTATACAGCTGCTTTTCAGCAAGATCGCACAAAGTGAACGGAATGACCCATAGCCGTATAGCATCGTCAGACAGCTGGGTAGTTTTCATCATGGCACAAACATTTTGGAACTTGTTGATGAAGATATAGGCATCTTCAGATTCAAGCCCATGAAATTTCGGAAGCATGTTAATGAAGTGGGGCTTAATTTCAAAATTATCCCCATTGGCCGGTGGAAGGAAAGACAGGTGGGAAGTGCAGAGCGGGTGGGATAGAAACGATCCTGGAGCGTGATTCGCTGTGGCGCTACAACAGGCGATGGTGGTGGGTTATTCGCATCCATAGGAGGTGGAATCAATCCCGGGGGAGTCAAAGGGATGTTTGGATTAAATCCTGACATCGCAGCAGAAGAGGTTGGTGATAGTGAAGGTGAGGATGTATGAACAGAATCCCGGTCAACGTCGGAGTTGGCCGGCAAAGGTAAGGGTGAAAGAGGCGTGGAAGGAGTTTCGACGTCTAAGTCGATCGCATAGTCGGTAGCGACTAACGTAACGCGGACTAGGCGGGCACTAGTGTCCCGAGTCCAACCGGACATACACTAAACGAGTTTAGTGTAGTCAAAGCGGAGAAGGTGAGGGCAAGAAAACGTCAATGGAGAAATACGATGGGTGGTGGGTGAAAAAATGGGATTCTGGGTGACAAAGGGTAAGTTTTTATAAAAGTTTTTGGTTTTTGCGTTTTTTTTTCTTTTTTTAGAAAGAGCTTTACAGAAATATGTACAGACTCACGGCTTCAAACAATCACAGACAAAATATGCACAATCACACCTAGATCTAGGGTCACCTAGGTCAGCTAGACAGCTCCTAACAGTTCCAAAGGGCTAGAAATAGGACCTCAAACCGCCTCTTCTCCGCCAATTGCGGCCAGGTAAGTGCCAGGTAAATGGGAGGCTCTCCACTACGTAAGTAGTGGTCCTAATTAAGTAACCACTTGCCTTGGACACACTTGCCTAGACATCGCAAAGTCAGGATAGGATAAACGGCCGATGCCTACAACCAGTCCTCTGTCCTATTGAGCGCGACATCCTTAGGGCTGAGTCTAGTATTTTTTAATTAAATAATGGTCAATGCATATGCCTTTTGTGATTTCTGGAGTCCTGGGAAGGGTGATGAAATCCCCACCCAATCTGGATTGGTTTCAAGCCCCTTAAAGTCCGATTAAAATATGCAAAGCAGTAACAATCAACTGCAATCAATTTTTTTTTATTTTTTTAAGCGCGGCGCAAAGAATCCTGCACAAAAACAATTTATTGGAAGGGGGAAGAGAGTTTGCGCAAAGAATGCTGCAGAAAACACAGTTCAGTGGAGTTCAGAGGAGTAGGGAAGGAGGCAGAAAGACATACAGGGATTTTTGGGTTTTGAAGGTAACAAATGGCCGCGGTTCCGCGGCCAGAGAGCGCTTAGGCCGCGGTTCCGCGGCAAGAAAGAGGACTTGGGGCTTTAAATTTCTTGCATGTGCTGCCTTGACTGTACTCTTCTTGTCTGGAGCTCCTGAATCTTGATTTGCTCACTGGATCTGCTCCAGAATTTTACAGTAGACCGTTGGCTCCGTCTTGATCCGTCGTGGTGTAGCCGCGAGGTATGGGTCTAACTTCCCCCGTCTTTGGCACTGAACTCGAACTTCTTTTTATCCTGCACACTTGCACAAAAACTAATCAAAAATAACAAGATGATTTTTTACAATGTATATTATTTTTTTTTGTTTTTTCGGTTATATTCACAAATTAACCCGAAATTACACAAAGAAATAAACTACCGTCTCCCCGGCAACGGCGCCATTTGATTGGTAGAGTTTTTACGTGCTTAGTTAATTACCACAATCAAGTCGGTTTCGCTTGTAGCTAGCCGGTTGAGTACGTGACGTCCGCAGGGAGATGGGAATCTTTTTCTATGTGCTTTAACGAGTTAAGTCCAAATGTCCAGGTTTGTGTGAGATTAACTATGTGCTAAAATGTTATATAAAGAGAGCTTGTTAGGGTTAGGATTAGGTTAGTTTGAGTTAGGAGTCGCTCATTTCTTTCGTTGCCACTCTTAATATCGGTGTTACGGTAATCGGCAACAACGGGGATTAGCACGACTAGGAAGGAACTTGCGATTGTAAGCTAGGCTTTCCAACACTTAAGTTCTTCCTTTTGGTGCTTGTCCGTCCGTTCTTGGCTCTTAGCCTTAACCTCTGGTTAATTCAACCACAACCGGTCTCACTAAGGAATCACCGCTATCATGTAGGATAGGGTGCCGTAGGGAGCGGATTGTGGTTGAATTAACGGGAGTCCGAATTAAGATGTTGGGCAAGAAAAGAGTGAGAGAGATTTCCTTCTCTCAAACTTTCCTTATCCTACCCTAACAAGTGAGAAAACTACTCACCCATTACAAGAAAAAAGAAAATAAAACAAAAGGAGGAAGATAGAAAGAAAGAGATTAGAAGATTACAACTAGCTATTTGAGACCTCACCTTGGTAAGGATCAAGCTTAAGCATCATTGTTGTTAAGGATAAAGAAAAATAGAACAAGAAACAAACAAACAACAAATAACAACAACTAGATTAGCAAATGAAAATTACAAGCAATTATAATTAACAAAAGAACAAGACAAGTATGATAAAGAAAAGAACTCTTTTATTCATCACTTCACTTATACAAGCTCACTACAAAGTTTTAATGGAGAAAAGATGACAAGAAGAAGAAGAACAACAAAATATATCCTAGAATCTAACACAAGAATTGAGCACCCTCACTTGGCTCTGTTCTGGGTTATTTATAGGCAGGAAACTGAAACCCTAGGGCAACAATCAGACTCTGAATGATGTTACAAAAATGCCCCTAAAATTTGATCACCTGATGAGCCAACTTGGCCGCGGATCCGCGGCCAAGTCACCATGTTGGCCACGGATCCGTGGCCATATAGTGCAGTTGGCTCATCGTATTTTTTGTGCTTCTCTGTGTTGCTATTTACATCAGTGTGGTACACTTTGTTTCTCAGAAGCTCTCCACATTTCTTCCAGATTTGCAGCAGGTCAAAAGGTGATTTGATGTAGATCTTTTGCCATGATTTCCTTGAGCTCCGCGTAGATATCTTGGATTTTGTGTTTCCATTGTGCTTTGTGCATGAAAATGACCATCGATTTGCCATTTTGTCCCTTAAACTGGTGTGCAGCAACATACGGATGGAGAGCGGAGACCCATATTTTATCTGTGGTTGGCAGTAATCCAGAATTTGTCACGCTTTTCCATGAATTTCACTTTTTAGAGCTGAGAACCTGTATCCTGCAATTAACTAGCAAACACGGCTCAAGAGTACCTACCAATAAGCAATGTGATAAAAAATGGACGGTATAAAAATACAAAAATCTGATATGAACATATCCCATCAAATTATTCTTGAGATGGTCCATGACATGGGTTATGAAAGTTGCAAAATTATGTAACTATCTAGACCTGGACAGCTATTAGTTGTTGTTGATGATAAGATGATACAAGAGTTTAAGACTGTGATGCAAAAAACTCTGCAATTTACTTTTATTTGGAGAACTGTGTAGAACTTAAAAGGGAGAAAAGTTATGAGATAGGGTTATATGTGCCTGTCATAGAAGAGAAAATTCAAGATGAAAAAGTAAGGTAAATGAATATCTCTATACTAAAGTTTATAACTATTCTCTGTTTTGCCAAATTAATACTCAATTTATAGCATATAAGAATTCACTATTTTCTGTTATGTGTGTCAGAAATCTAGATACAGAAAAATATATAATATCTTTTAGGACTCAAAAGTTGAATCTATCAACCACAAAGGATGAATTGAAGAGTGAAAAAATAAGATAAATGAATGTATACGTACTAAAATTTATTATTTTTTTTAAAATAAAGTAGATCCTATTATGCAAGAGTGCATAAAATAATTTATATGAATTGACAGGATGCATGCAAGCTTGAAATTAAGAAGATTGCCTAAGTGTCACCAAACAGAAAAACCAAATGTTGTCACCTACAAGGTAAAGAAACATTTTAGTGATATAATATGCTATTTTTTTTTAAGTTTACACGATCAAGTATGTTTTTGTCTATAAACTACTTCATAAGGAGTCAATAAAGTTTCAACCCAGAAGGTCACCTAGGAACCACAAACCAGCTCTATCACCAATGAAAACTGAAGTTCCAATAAAAATACTAAGCAAGTCAAAGATGTAGAATTTTTTGACAGTGAAGAGAGTTCAAGTGGCAGTGAAAAGAGTTCCAATGAAAATTCCAAGGGCAGTGAAAGGAAATCAAGTGCAGTGACAAAAGTTTCAAAGAAGATTCCAAGGGCAGTGAAAAGAATTCAAGTGGCAGTGATAAGATTCTTGAAGGAGTAGGTATTGGAGTGTTTAGTCAGGAGAATGACAACAGAGAGGAATATTATGATAGCGATGAGCTGAGGTTTGCACATGAAGATGAAAAATGTGTTAAGTCTAACATCAGGGAGTTTGATATGGATCAATACATAGGGAAAATTATGCTTGTTGTAGGAGATAAATTCCCCAATGCTAAGCATTTCAGAAAGACTTTACATAAAGAGGCTGTAGATATGGGTTACACAGTGAAGTATGTGAAGAATGAAAGTTGTAGAGTAACAGCAGTTTGCAGCAAGAAGGAATTTGAGAATTGTTTATGGAGGATACATATATCATGGGCCGCAGAAAAAGTTCATTTCAAATAAAGACCCTAAAGAACAAGCATATTTACCAAAGGTCATGGCAGAACAAGCATGCGAGTACTGAATGGATTGCTAAAGAATATGAAAAGCAGATAAGGGAAAATCCAAATTGGAATGTGAAAGCAATGCAGAGCACGATAAAGAGAGATTACTATTTGGAAGTTAAAGCTGGCCAGCTCTATAAAGCTAAAAGAGCTATGAAATGGTAATATGAAGGTAGCCAGAAGAAGCGGTATGCAAGAATTAGAGACTATACCAACATGATTCTATTGAAGAACCCAGGAACTTATGTGAGAATCGAATTGGATCACTTTTTTATTGAATTTACACCTATCTTTAAAAGGACATATATTTCATTTGCTGCCCAGATCAAAAGTTTCAAAGCAGGATGAAGGCCATTCATTAGTCTAGATGGATGCCATCTCAATGTCCAACGTAGTGTCTTTTTAAATTCTATAGGAAGGTAAAAATTTAATTTCATTGCAAACATAAACATGTTCCTTAAATATATAGAAATACCTAAAGAGATGTGCTTAATTTTGATAGGGATGCAAATAATGAGTTGTTTCCTATTGCATGGGCTGTAGTGGAGATTGAGACAAAAATTCTTGGAAATTTTTCTTGGAATGTATATCTGATTTTTTGGGATCACAAGAAGAGAACAGTTTTTTTTTTCATGTCAGACAGACAGAAGGTATGTTTTCATTGCACATGTAATATAGATAATAAACTAAATTTTCATGACATTTTATCTTCCTACAACTAACTATATATTCAAATATCATGCACCCGTTTAATAGCAAATCATCAATTCATGTTCTAAATGTCATGCACAAATTTGTTAAGTAAAGAAGTTGTTTCCTTCTTACTTCTTCCATTGATGTTATACTTATCAAATATTTTGCGATGCATATCTAATCTTTGTTCAAAATCTTTTTCCTATCAAATTTGACCATTGACTTGCTAAATGGATCCTAACTAGCATGAGGGACTTAACAGTATTGTAAAGCACAGACAAATGAACACGATTCCACATTGACTCATCAATTCAGGGATTGGGTAGTCCCTGAATTGATGATTTGCTATTAAATGGGTGCATGATATTTGAATATATAGTTAGTAGTAGGAAGATCAAATGTCATGAAAATTTAGTTGGCCGGATCCCCGCAATCAATAAACCCCAGCCTACCCTAGGCAGGAGAAATCTGTAATGCGCCTGACAAGCACGCGCGTATTCCCATATCAATGGGGTGACAAAAAAACACCCTACAGATTCTGGCACGTCCGGTGGGATTTATATTTCCTCCCATATTTCGGGTTAAACGTTCATGCGAACTCAATCAACATATACATTGATTGCCTGTACTGAAATCATGCTTCTTTATGCAGGTTAACAATTTCCAATTGCAATCTTCGGACGTAGCAAAATGTCTCTAAGGATAAGCTCAGCTCTCGACACACCTCCCATCTCCTACACGATGAAGATAGACGCCAGGACGGTCCTCCCGGCCAGTCTCGGGCGACAATGTGAGGAGCCGCTGCTACCATTCGGCTCTATTATGTTCATGCCAGTTAGCGTCATCCCAGCTCCTCAAGCTCCAACAACAGACAAACAATTGGAAATGTAACAAAATACCTAGAAGCTTAGATATGTCAATGTGGAATCATGTTCATTTGTGGAGTTGTACTCCAATTGACTTTTGGGGGTTAAACTCCTTAAAAAAAGATGTATTATTATTGCCAATTTATTCTTATAGAGTTAAACTCCCAGAAACTTTGATTTATGGAGTTAAACTCCAAGAAATCTTTGTAAATGCTCAATGGGACCCCTTTCTTCTCCCCTGAGCCTTAGATCTTTCCCAAAATGGGATTTCTGGAGATGGGTCTTTTTCCTCCTCTTTTGTTGGCCGGATCTTGGAGAACAAGAAGGGTGAGATTTTAAAGATCCGTCCTTTTTAAGATCTGATGGAAGATCCGAGCTTCCTTTTGTGGGTTTTGTGGTGGGAAACTATTTATTTTTAGAAGAGGAAGAGTTAAACTCTTGATTTAATTCAAAAAAAGAGAAGGTTTAGAACCTTGAGAAAGGAGAAGGAGGCACAAAAACCCTAGAGTTTTAGAGAATGAAAAAAGTTCTTTATTTTCATCATCATGTTGCCTTATATAGGCTTACACATTTACATATAGCCCTTTGGGCTTTACAAAATGACATTTTGCCCATCTCATGCCTCATGTGCTCATTTCTTTTGCACATGAGCCATGGACTTTACAAAAATTTGGCTTTATGCCCATTTTTCTTATATTCATGCATAAAAAATTACATCAAAATTATTTATTACATGATTTCGTTTTGGCATGGGGGAGCCGGTCGCGGGGTTCGACTTGGGTCTGGGCCCACTTGTTCTGAGCTTGGGCCCAATTGGCTTGGGGTTGACTTTGACTTTGACTTGGTCAACCGGGATGCAATTTTCGACCCCAACTGGGCATACACTATTATTCAGTCGTTTTGACGATTTCACAAGATGCGTACTACATATATGTTAAAGTCCAAATTATATCGTATTTGATTTTCGTAATGGATTTTGACATTTGTATTGTCATCATAACTCCGATGATTGTGTGATGATTGACGGAGTTTCGATTTGAGTTTTGCACTCGTTTTCATGCGCATGCATTGCGCTATGATACGTTTTATGTATTCGTGATTTCGGAGCCCCGACGACTTGATTGTCTTGTTGAAATGTTTTAGTATTTGGAGAGTTTAAAGTTAAATTTGGGGACCGAGTTTATTTAAGGGGGGAAGATTGTAACATTTCAGAAAAATAAAATATTATTTTTGGAATTTAAATAATTAAAATATTAAATTTCATGAATATTATAAAAATATTGAAATTGGTTTTAATGAAGTAGTATGATTATATACGTATAAATTGGGAAATAATTGGAAAATAGATATAAATTATTGACTTTGAAAGGAATCATGTGATTTGGGCATTTTACAAATTATTATACAATTAATTGTATACAAATTAATGCTAAAACTTGATTAATTTTCACTAATTATGCATTAATCTTGTTATATACATAGCATGCAACATATCATG
The DNA here is from genome assembly GCA_030015575.1 of Agapanthus africanus. Taxonomy (NCBI): domain Eukaryota; kingdom Viridiplantae; phylum Streptophyta; class Magnoliopsida; order Asparagales; family Amaryllidaceae; genus Agapanthus; species Agapanthus africanus. The sequence goes on from CM057340.1 coordinate 800,572,326, forward strand.
TTTGCAACACTTGTTACATATTTTGAACCATGACTTCATTTACATTCATATGGTTTTGTATTGTTTTTTTTAAAAGAAAAGGGAAAATGAAAGAAAAGAAAGAGAAGATATTTTGGTGTGGGGGACACATAGGTATGGGCAGAGAGGGGGGAGGGGAGAGAGAGAGAGGTTATTTTGCCTCCTTCACCCTCTTCATTCTTCATCTCACATTTTCCTCTCCTCCTTCTTCTCCCCATTCTCCACCTCCTCTACCTCACACAAACACCTCAAAACTTAGCCAAAACCTTATACCCTCATCACAAAAAACGATCTTTAGCTCACTATAAGCATGATGGCAGGAGCAAGTCAAGATTTTGAGCACTTTGGGCAACTCAAGAATATTCTTGAGTTGCCAAATGAGGTAAATCCTATATCTTTAGTTAAGTTTTTAGATTTTCTAATATCCTAGTGTAGTTTAGAATTAAACTAATGAGATTTAGTGAAGCTAGAATTTTCCAAGATGAGTTTAGGGGATAATTGGAGTTGTGAAAGTGTAATTGAGGTGTAGTGAGTGTCTTTCAAAACCTTAGTGATATTTATTGGTCTGGACCCAAGACTTGAAACCATACACGAACTTAGAATTTCCCGATGTCGGTTTCTTTGATTTTTTAGGATTATATGGAATCTGGAGCAACTTGAGATAATTATATGAAAAACAAACAACTACTTTGACCTAGTTAGACCACCATAGGACCACTGCAGAAGAACGAGACACCAATTCCTAGATATGGCCGGCGACACCGGGTACTGTAGCATATCTCGCCGGGTCGGTTTTGAAGTTTGGTGTTGGGTTTTGGCCTGTAGCTCATACTCCTCATAACCTAGCCCCTGTATTGTTAGTTTTGTTCCTATCTATCTGTATAAAAATCTGGGAGCATATTGTGTGGGTTTTGACAATGTTTTCCGATATTTGAAACTTGGATTTTGAATTTCTTGATGTAACTTGGTTGTTCGACGTTCGCACGTTGACGTCAGAGAGTATTTTGTAGTTTTAGCGCGCGTTGACCATAGGTTCTAACCTATGTGTGCTTCGCGTGTCGTATCGGTTTTCGAATATGATTTTGATGCGATACGATGTGTTTTGAACTGTAGGTACCTTCACGAGGACTTTGGGATGGCAAGGGAGAGCAGGGCGTCATCGAATTCGGCAAGCGAGGATCGAAGGTGAGTAAATGTATATCTACGGGGAGAAGTCGGGTGGATGGCGTATAGCACTCCCGCAACCGTAGAATAGGATATCTTTATATACTTCATATATATATGTTAATGCGAGTTATGGATACACATCAATAGGGTTCTAGGAGACCGTAGGATTAGATTAAGCGTACTTATAGGAAGTTTTATCTTTAGTCTATTTTCCTTAGACGTGAGCCGTTATTTTTACATCGTCGCGCACACAAACACGCACGCTTGGGTTGATATGTGTGTATATGTATACACACACACACACACACACACATATATATATATATGGATATGTTGATATATATATATATATATATATATTATACATATACGTGTAAGATGAGGATATGATATGCGATATGGTTTTGAGTCGATACGATCGAACAAGATGTCAAGAGATATTGGCATATGATTGAGAGGAGACATCGTTTATGATGCGATATATAAATGGATCGTTGGGCAAAATATATACATAACATGCGATAACATGTGATCTGATAATATAATAGATTGTACGAGACTTTAGATCCATACCCTGATTATGATATTGTACGACGAATGATACCGTACGAACTATATGATTTATATATGATATTTGACCCGTACCTTCGATTTTGAGGATGCCGTACGACGGACTATACCGTACGAGATATATATATGATGATTGATCCGCACTCTTAACTCGAGAATGCCGCATGATAGATATTACCGTACGTGATGCTATGAGGCTGGATTGCCGACTACTAGATATATCGACTCGGATATGCTTTCGATTCCTATTTACTTTCGACCCGTTTCTTAGTTTAGTCTTTAGTTGCTTACATAGATGTTAGTTTAGGCTCGAGTCATACCTATTTTCAAAACTATGAATCATAGGCATTTTCAAAGGATAAACCGAGGGACGCTACGGATTTTCAAAAGACATCTCTTTTCTCATAACACCGTAGTCCCTACTTTTCTAAAAACAACGATTCGTGCTTTTTAAACACGATAAACGGTATGGCTCGTATATAGATTTATATAGCTTATTGTTGCTTTTACTGTTTACTTTCTGTTATGATCTCGTCTGTTAGGACACCTGCACCATTACCGATGATGCGTATGTTGCACGTCCCTTATCTTGCCGGCTTACACACATCTGCATCGGTAATTGCCATGTCACGTACACTGTAGTAACCGCTATTCCATTGTATACACTGATAATTGTAGCTAAGTAGTAATGTTTTGCATTCATGATATCATATGCTAGTTTAGACTTTGCATTTCTTACTTAGATGCCGCATGCATTTGTATAATTACATTCCGGTTATGTACTGCAGTTGGGCTCTATGCCGATATTCATTGTTCATTATTTACTCATGATTATGAGATTCTGATTTTCATAAGATTTCTAGATTTGGGAAACCGCATGTGAAACTAAAAACTTATGCTCCTTTTAAAAGAAAAATACGGTTTTCCCTTGATATGATGTGTGGCGTCCACCATGAGATTTCTCGGTTCTGGAGGATATATGATATATGATTACTCTCCACGAGGAGCGAGGGCGATACCGTCTGCGGGTACATGGTGGACCTGGTGCGGTATCCCGGAGCAAGATTGACGTTGTCACGACCCGTAATTTAGCACGTGATCGGCACTTAAATCACGCAACGTCTAAAGGCATAACGTAATTGAAGTAAGCCGAAGCCCAGAAAATCTAAACCTTTTTGCGGAAAATAATGGGGGTGCAGTTTGAAATAAAGGTATAATAAAATAAAGTTTATCTATAAATGCATAATTAATGATATAAGAAAATGCAAGTAGGTTGTTCTAAAGTTGAGAATATTTTTTTCGTCTTTAAAATTTTGATCAGCACCTCCCTTGTATATTTTGAATCGAAACCACATATATACACCAATATAAAATGCATCCCCAAGTTGGAGCTAGCTCTTCGCCAAATGGCGAAATCACAACCATGCAAGCAATGTATACGACGCCCAACGGCGAAGATCAACCCAGAAAGAATAATATGAATAAAGCAAGACATTAAATCCATACATAGCGAACATATACCCATCGCTCTAAGTCTCGCAACCACAAGTCCGTCTATGTCCACTAAATATACAAAGTCTTGTTTCTGATTGATGGAGTTTATCTAGATACAATAGGAAATAACAAATATATGAGTGGGCATGTAACGTTTCAAAATAATAAAATATTATTTTTGGGAATTTTTATAATTGAATATTATTTTAATGAATATTTTAATATTCCGATATAATTAAATACAAATAAATGGGGAAAAATTATGGAAAATTCTAAAATAGGGTATTTTACGGAATTATGCCATTTTTAAGTTTTTATGATTAGTTATATGCTAATTTAGTGCTAATCGTGATTAAAAATCGCTAATCGGGTTTTTAGCATTTTTGTGCAAAAATGTGCACATATCATTTTCCACACTTGTTACACTTGTTACATGTCTTGGGTGCATAGTTGCTTAGGGTTCACCATGGTGGGAGAAGAAAGGAAAAGAAAAGAAAAGAAAAGTAAGTATGATGATGAGAGAGAAAGACAAGGTCAAACCTCTTTTGACCCATGCCCCTCCATCATTTCCCTTCTCATTTTCTCTCCCCTCTTCAACATAAGCTGTTGCTGCTCTTGCTCCCTCTTCTTCCTCCTCCCTCTTCAACCTAGATCCACCATGAATACAACCCCAAAATCCTATTCCCGTTTCACAAAACTTGTTCCCGAGCTCACTAGCTACACATTGAACCTAGCAAGAATGGATTTGGAAGACCTTGAGCAACTCAAGAATTTTCTTGAGTTGCCAAAGGAGGTAAATTCTGCACCTATTAGAGTAGTATTTCATTTCTTGTTCATCAATTCTAGTTTCATGTCGATATGGTGTCGTTTTGTGGACTTTGGAGAATTCTAGTTAGGTTTAGGGTTAGACCTGAAATCAAAAGTGAAATTGAGGCTTGTGGTGACCCTAGAACCCCTGGTGTGATGATAGATTAGAGCAAACCTGAAGCTAAAACATAAAATACGGATTTATGAGACGATGTCGGGGAAAAACTGTGAATCTGTGATCGTATTTAGGAATCTGCTATCACCTCGAGACCCCTAAAATAAATTGAGTTGACAGTGAGATGTGCAGGCACCCTGGAACCACCACACCAAACCCTAGCCCCCAACTCCTATTCCCGGCCGCAGATAAATCCCATCTGGCCGCAAATTGCGGCCAGAGCAGGGGGGTTTGGCCTCGTTTTTGGTGCATGGCCCTATTTCCAGTAGTCTTGACCCATAGCATGTGCAATTTTGTCTGATTCCATCTAGGGTAAAATCTGGATTGATTTTCCTATGTTGGCGCATGGTTTACGACTTGTTTTAGCATGGATTTTAGTATTTGGTGATTCGTTTCTGTCGGGTGGCGTTTGGACGTCAACGACAAGTGGATATTGATCGTGTTTGCATGCGAGACGATAGGTTTTTACCTATGCAAGTAGCGTGTGCTGTTTTGGTTTTCCGATGTGATTTTCATGTGCTTTAGCGTTTGTGATATACTTGTAGGTACCCTACGTGAGGTTGAGGCGAAGAAGATGAAAATGGCGACATCGGCATCGGCACACGAGAAGCAAGGTGAGTAGATTATATCTATGGGGGAAGTCGGGTGGATGGCGTATAGCACCCCCGCAGTCCGTGGTGATGTATACGAATACGTATACACACATATATTTATTATGTTTATTATGTGTTGTTTAAGATTATTGATGATAAGGATGTATTGGTTTAGTATAGTGCGAAACCCTAGAGTAGGGGTTGCACACCCATACATACACGTACACATATACTTGCATACATTCTTTCTTTTATCTGTGCGCACATGGAGGTTTGTATATCTACACATGGGTATGGGACTATGTGTTCATATACGGGATTTGAGGATGATACGTGGGATTGAGATGAGTCGATGAGGTTTGATTGAGGCCGTGAGATTCGGCGATATGACAGAGTTCGTATTTGAGATGCGACATGATGGTTTTAGCGGGCCTTTGGGCATGTGTTTTACCCCGCATTCATATTTATATAGATGGTATCGATGGTACTAGACTTAGGGTGGTACCCTAGATTATGTGATATGATGGTAGTGATACCTGATATGTGATGTGATAATGTGATATTGACCCGTACCCAGCTATTGGGATGCCGTACGACGATTTACCGTACGAGCTTTATATTGATGTTAGATCCGCACTCATGACTCGAGAATGTTATATGAAATACCGTATCGTACGTGATACTATTGAAGCAAGATCACCGACTATTGTATATATATATATATATATATATGTATATCGACTCAGATTTAGGTGGTTTCCATACCCCTCCTGATTGACTTGATAGTTGGGTCCGTAGTTCGCATAGTAGGCGTTAGATTAGACCCGAGTCATACCTATTTCAAAACTAACGAATCGGGGATATTTTAAAGATAGGCAAAAGGGATTCTACGGATATTTTCAAACGATGCATCTTTCCTTAAAACACGTAGCCCTTATTTTACCAAAACCCCCGATTCGTCTTATTTAAAAAGGCAAGGCTGCATGATATATTTATTGTGGTAGCTTCCTTACTGTTGCGTTGATTATTCAATTCCGCATATTCATGCTATTTGCATTGCTTGTGTTTATTGATGTGCTTACATTTCTTTTACATGTCGCATACATCATGCTTTCTGATTATACGCATTGAGAGTTGCTGTTTCCATGATATTTCTGGATTTGGGAACCATGGGTATTTCAAAAGAGAATATGTAATTGCTTTAGAAACCCGGTTACCCTTGATATGATATTTCAGTGCGTCCACCATGTGTTTTCTCGGTGCTGAGAGCGACATGTAAAACCCGATTCGAGGAGTGGACGAGGCCGATTGCGGGTACATGGTGGGCCCGATATGGTTCCCCTCGACAAGATGATCGAAGGACTTTGCCGATTGAGCCTGGAGGTGGGCGAGTACCTACCGGTGATTGGTTGGACCTGGCGGTCATCCGGAGGATACCGACCAGAGTCGATAGATGGATATGGGCGTACTGCTGGGGCCGAGGGCCGATTCCGCAGACGAAGCCCGATATATGAGGATTTACGTGCCGATGCTGGGCACAATTTTCATGATGTTTTCAAGTGTCGATGCTGGACACTCCGGTTCCATGATTTTGACGTGTCGCGAGGGACACAGGTGGTTTATATCCTCATATTTCCATGCATATGCTGATGATATTTACATGCATGATGGTTATTGTCATTGGGTGATGAGTGGATGGGATCCACGTACATGCAGATTGATTACATTAATCATACCTCATATTTATGATATGCTATTACCTGAGGCACTGGCACGAGCACTTGGCACTACACTCATGTATAGAGATTACATTGCCAGTTTAGCATGCTGCCGACTTATTCATATTGAGGTTTATATATATCTGATTGTATTGACCTAGGATGAGTCATACATTCGATCTCCGCTTGTAGATATTTTCTATTCACGAGTTGGAAACTCACCCCCGTTGTGCCACAATTCTTGCAGGTTTTTGCCGTAGAGATTCCATAGCGGCTTTTCTGGCACACTGCTTCCATACGGGTGATTTGCTTTGGTAGATGGGTTCTTTTGTATCAGAACCGCCATTGTACATGTATTATTCATTGTATCTAGAAATTCCATCAATCAAAACTTGTATATTATTTCAGACTTAGACACAGTGATGTATTATTTCAACCTTAGAGTCGCGCTTGTAGTATTATGGTTTTCTGGCTGTTTTGAGTTTCTTTTTGGGTTTTGATCCTCGCCCTTTAGCGTTGTATATTATTATTGCTTGCGTGGTTGTGGCCGTCGATTGACGAAGAGCTAGCTTCTGCTTGGGGATGCCTTTTATCATTTCATATATATTATTCTTGTTTTACCCCGTTCGGGGCCAGTTTTTACAAAGGAAACTCTGCCGAAATTTTCAGAAAAGACTAAACATTTTTAAAATGCATTTTCGGCTTAGTTATTTGAAAACTTTGATTTCAAACATGCTTTCTTTACTTATTAAAAACCAGTTCCTTTATTTATTCCTTAAATGGTTTTAGATTTCTGGGCTTTTGGCTTACTTGGATCAGATGGAGTCCTATAGACTTCATAGGATTCAAGGGCCAGTCATGGGCTCTTTCGGGTCGTGACAGGGCACGATCCAATGTGTCCCACCTATCATAGCAAAACACCCGAATGCAAACTGTGTGCCAGAGATACCTCTACTGATCCTAATCGGTCAAACCTGCAAGAACTGTGGCACAACATGGGTGAGTTGCCAACTCGTGAGTAGAAAACATCAGCAGGTAGAAATCGAATAAAACAACGATTTCCTAGGTCACTATATCAAGAAGGTAATACTATGATATCTAGGGTGACCATGTATGCATATATGTCAACAATATAATTAATGCCAATGACATATACAAATAAACATCTGAATCATATGCCTATATGATGGTGGATATCATCCACGTGTCCACCAATGACACAATCAACATCATGGAACCTGAGTGTTCAATATCGACACTCGCAACATCATGAAAGCAGATGCATATATGTATGAGGATATCAACCAACATCTGTCCATCAATGACACATCAAAATCATGGAACCTGAATGCCCAACACCGACACTCGAAACATCATGAAACCCGTGTCCAGTATCGAGACGTAAATCTTCATATCTCGGGCTCCGTCAGTCCGGATCGGCCCATGGGCTTCATTAGTCCGGATCGGCCCATATCCATCTCACGACTCCGGTCGGTATCCTCCGGATAACCGCCGGGTCTAAACTATCACCGGTAGGTAGTAGTCCCTTTGCCAGGCTCATCGTCTACTGCACAACATATCTTTCTTGCCCCGGGGTACCATACCGGGTCCACCATGTACCCACAAACGGATCGTCCATCTCCTCGAATCGGGTTTCTAAAACCAATCTCAGAACCGAGAAAACTCATGGTGGACGCCTAGAAATATCATATCAAGATAAACCGGTTTTTTAAAACAATACATAATTTCCTTTGAAATATAACCACGGTTCTCAAATCCAAAATCTCATAAAAACAGCATCTCAATGCGTATAATCATAAAGCATGATGTATGCAAACATAGAACAGAAATGTGAGCATTACATAGTGAACATATACCCATCGCTCTAAGTCTCACAACCACAAGTCCGTCTATGTCCACTAAATATAAAAAGTCTAGTTTCTGATTGATGGGGTTTATCTAGATACAATAGGAAATAACAAATACAAGAGTGAGCACGATCCAATGTGTCCCACCTATCATAGCAAAACACCCGAATGCAAGCTGTATGCCAGAGATACCTCTACTGATCCTAATCGGTCAAACCTGCAAGAACTGTGGCACAACATGGGTGAGTTGCCAACTCGTGAGTAGAAAACATCAGCAGGTAGAAATCGAATAAAACAACGATTTCTTAGGTCACTATATCAAGAAGGTAATACTATGATATCTAGGGTGACCATGTATGCATATATGTCAACAATATAATCAATGCCAATGTCATATACAAATAAACATCTGAATCATATGCCTATATGATGGTGGATATCATCCACGTGTCCACCAATGACACAATCAATATCATGGAACCTGAGTGTTCAATATCGACACTTGCAACATCATGAAAGCAGATGCATATATGTATGAGGATATCAACCAACATCTGTCCATCAATGACACATCAAAATCATGGAACCTGAATGCCCAACACCGACACTCGAAACATCATGAAACCCGTGTCCAGTATCGAGACGTAAATCTTCATATCTCGGGCTCCGTCAGTCCGGATCGGCCCATCGGCTTCATTAGTCCGGATCGGCCCATATCCATCTCACGACTCCGGTCGGTATCCTCCGGATAACCGCCGGGTCTAAACTATCACCGGTAGGTAGTAGTCCCTTTGCCAGGCTCATCGTCTACTGCACAACATATCTTTCTTGCCCCGGGTACCATACCGGGTCCACCATGTACCCACAAACGGATCGTCCATCTCCTCGAATCGGGTTTCTAAAACCAATCTCAGAACCAAGAAAACTCATGGTGGACGCCTAGAAATATCATATCAAGAGAAACCGGTTTTTTAAAACAATACATAATTTCCTTTGAAATATAACCACGGTTCTCAAATCCAGAATCTCATAAAAACAGCATCTCAATGCGTATAATCATAAAGCATGATGTATGCAAACATAGAACAGAAATGTGAGCATTACATAGCGAACATATACCCATCGCTCTAAGTCTCGCAACCACAAGTCCGTCTATGTCCACTAAATATACAAAGTCTAGTTTCTGATTGATGAGGTTTATCTAGATACAATAGGAAATAACAAATACAAGAGTGGGCACGATCCAATGTGTCCCACCTATCATAGCAAAACACCCGAATGCAAGCTGTATGCCAGAGATACCTCTACTGATCCTAATCGGTCAAACCTGCAAGAACTGTGGCACAACATGGGTGAGTTGCCAACTCGTGAGTAGAAAACATCAGCAGGTAGAAATCGAATAAAACAACGATTTCTTAGGTCACTATATCAAGAAGGTAATACTATGATATCTAGGGTGACCATGTATGCATATATGTCAACAATATAATCAATGCCAATGTCATATACAAATAAACATCTGAATCATATGCCTATATGATGGTGGATATCATCCACGTGTCCACCAATGACACAATCAACATCATGGAACCTGAGTGTTCAATATCGACACTGGCAACATCATGAAAGCATATGTATATATGTATGAGGATATCAACCAACATGTGTCCATCAATGACACATTAAAATCATGGAACCTGAGTGCCCAACACCGACACTCGAAACATCATGAAACCCGTGTCCAGTATCGAGACGTAAATCTTCATATCTCGGGCTCCGTCAGTCCGGATCGGCCCATAGGCTTCATCAGTCCAGATTGGCCCATATCCATCTCACGACTCCGGTCGGTATCCTCTGGATAACCGCCGGGTCCAAACTATCACCGGTAGGTAGTAGTCCCTCTGCTAGGCTCATCGTCTACTACACAACATATCTTTCTTGCCCCGGGGTACCATACCGGGTCCACCATGTACCCGCAAACGGATCGTCCATCTCCTCGAATCGGGTTTCTAAAACCAATCTCAGAACCGAGAAAACTCATGGTGAACGCCTCGAAATATCATATCAAGAGAAATCGGGTTTTTAAAACAATACATAATTTCCTTTGAAATATAACCACGGTTCTCAAATCCAGAATCTCATAAAAACAACATCTCAATGCGTATAATCATAAAGCATGATGTATGCAAACATAGAATAGAAATGTGAGCATTTCAGTATATCATGCAACATAGAATAGTGAAGTGAGCATATCAGTATATCATGCAACATAGAATAGTGATGTGAGCATATCAGTATATCATGCCAACGAGTCATGTGATAATACTGAACGATTAAGAGTAATAGCATGATATAGAAATTTGACTGTGTAAGTGACATAGCAATTACCGATGATGAAAGTGTGTGTCACGCCCCGCTTCCCAGTATACGGGCAGAGGACGCAACGAGACCGCTACGTATTTACTCTGAAGTAAACACGCTGAGCGTATCTAAGCAATATAAATAAAATGCACAAGAGACGGAGACAAAAGATATAATTGAACAGCAACTTTATTTATTAACATTCTTTTTACAATACATCTGAAAAGGAAATACATGGAATGAAAAGCAATGCCTAAACAGTGGCATAACAGAAATGGAAAGTACTGAAATGAAATGTACAAGTAACTAGAGCTCCGGGTTGAAAGCTAGCTGGTCCAAATTTTCGCTGGTGGGCTCGATCTCCAGTGAGTCCGAAACACCTGACGACATTCCAAAGAAGATGAAAGAGAATTTCGTCAGCGAACAAATCGCTCGGTAAGTCCCGTAAATATACAAGAATGGAAAAGACAGAATAAAGAGTATATTGTTATAATGTTGTATTAATGTTAACGCTGTTGTTTATAACTTGGTACAGAAGAATGCCAGTGTACACGAGAGGAGTTCCACTATTCCGGAGACTAAGGTATACGGAGCATAAGGAACCGTTCAGCCACGGTACAACATCAATTGAATTCAGGTTAGGTGTATTATGGTTATAGTCTCGTGTCACTTCTAACACCTTCCGTACCGGTCTACCCTTTCTAAACCCCACGATGACTTGATTGTATTGATGTATTGTTTAAATTGTATATTGTATATAGATGTATGACTAGCTGAAACCATGATATCAGTAAATGGATGTAACTGGAGAATCGTGTAGATGGATGTATATCCATGGTTCGGTTCGGTCAATATAGATTGAATAGATTGAATATATGGATTCATGGATTCATGTTGAATTGTAGTTTGTACTTGAATCATATTAAATTCAGATTAATTATATCGAGACTCAGTCTGAGTCAGACAATTAGAAAAGAAATTGAATCCTGAATTATGTTTTGGTGCTATCGGTAACTGCTGCACATGGACGGCAGGATTTGTGTCTTTTTCAAAGACAATTACCGTGTTGATAACACCGTTTGTTAAGTTGTCTACCTTAAATAGGCAAGCACCCATATCTCCGGCTCCCTGAGGCTCAGGAGACCGGTCCCGCTTAAACTTATGTTTACTAGGGTCTTTATTGTAAATTAGTATAACTTGAGGGGGGTTTACGTAAAAATAATTTTGTATAATTTTCAAAATACACCTCACGTATTTTATTATCGTCTTTAGAGTTTTCATGTATGCATATTTTATCAATGTGACATTTCTAGTGAGTAAAACCTAATTTCATAATATATGGTATTTATTTGTAATATTGGAGTTGTATGCTATTTTCTTGTAAATGGGACGTTTTTCTTGAATTTTGGAAATGTGGAATATTATAACTATTAAAAATAGATATTTTGATATTAATTACATATATATTTAATTATTAAAAATATAAGTTTTATTTATAATAGAAATCATATTTTCTAAAGAAAATTGTATTTTAAATCTTTCGAGATCGTATGCTCCTTACGGAGGTCTGTATCTCATTCTATTAAGCCCGAGGATGTGGGATAATCCGCACAATCCCAAACGGGTTCCCTGAAATGGGCTGTAGAGGCGCATTTGCAAAGATTTGTTAAAATACACTTCTTGTAGAAAAAGCATTTAATAGTTGATGGTAGTTATATGTAAAGTCGTATTTTTCCCAAATCTATGTTCCCGAATTTCCATCGTGCTATATTATATATGAGTGTTGTGAGGAGGTAGGTCATTACCTCGTGAGTTTTCTAAGGTAATACGGTTTACAAAGTTCAAGTATGTCGAAATGAAAAATGAAGGTATTTTAATGTAAACACGGAATAAAACTTGCTATGATTATTATTTGATATCAAACTTGTTCTATTATCTTTGTTAATATTTAATGGTCATGACATAAGAGTTTAGTATTATTGTGTTTAAGCAAAATAGAACTTTTTAAGGAAAACCGTATCGGAAGTCAGATTAACTCCGCTTCCGTCGGGTTTTAGTTTTGAATATTTTTAGAATAGAGAAAAGAAGAAGAATTAGAGACTTACAGGTTGATTAGCTAGAGAAGAGAAAGGGAAAGAGATGGGAGTTGTCGGTGCGTCATTTTGTCGTCGGAAACTTCTCGGATCGTCGTCGGAAGTTCGTCGGAGCTTCGCCCTTTGCTAACTCCACTTGCACACAAAAAGTCTTGGGAATATTCTTAAGAGTTTGGGCAGGGATTTGGGAGTGAGGAGGGGTGATTTTAGGTGTGGTATTTAAAGGAAAAATTAGGGTTTAGGATAATGAAGGGGTGTATTAAAATTTTGTATTAAAATGGATTAAATGTGTGTTTTAATTTGCTCTGTAAATGTGCAGGGAATTTAAATAATACTGGGGTTATGAGGGGAGTTCAAAGGTCGCAACAGGTAAAGAAAATTAGGGTTTCGACTGATTCGGACCGGCGGCGCCGGCCGAGTCGGGCGAGTCGCCGGCCCGAGTCGGGCCGCGTCTTCTTGCCACGTGTCCCCGTTACTTGGTCTTGACTCGTGAACCCGTTTGTTTATTATGTAACTTACCCTATTATGTATAGTGCACGTATAGACTCTTGGGCTTCTAAAATATTAAAAGAATTTTAAATAAAAAATATGTGTGGCTGATGAGATTTGAACTATGGTGCTTTGGTTCAGCAGTGCAAGAACTTACCAATGAGCTACAAGCTCCTTCTTACTGTTCAAAAGTAAATCGAATACTTATAGTACTCACAGGAAATGTAAATACCCCAAGTATACATTAACTTTTAATCAAATTTATGTACATAAGCATTGGAGTTGTTACAGTCTACCCTCCTTACAAAAATTTCATCCTCGAAATTTATAATTTATTTTAAGGACTAGTTTACAAATAAGTGGGGATATCTTGCACGCATCTCATCTTCCCTTTCCCATGTCGATTCTCCTGGAGTGTCTTTTCTCCACATCACTCGAACCAAGTTGACTTCCTTGTTCCGAAGTGACTTCACTTTCCTGTCCAGGATCTTCACAGGTTGTTGCTCACAAGATATGTCGGGCCGTACAGTGAGCTCGGAATGATCGAGAATATGGATGAGGTTACTTACATACCTTCTGAGTTGGGATATGTAGAACACATTGTGCACTCCTTCCAATGAAGGTGGAAGTGCCAAGCGATAAGCCACTTCACCGACTCGTTCGAGTATGTCAAACGGTCCAATGTACCTTGGACTAGGCTTACCCCGTCTTCCAAATCGAATCACTCCGCGGTCTGGAGATATCTTCAGAAATACATGATATCCTGGCTGGAACTCCAAGTGATGGTGCTTTGCATCAGCCCAGTGCTTCTGTCGATCTTGGGCTATGCGCATTCTTTCCCTAATAGTACGAACCACATCAATAGTTGCTACTATCATCTTAGGTCCAAGAAGTTTCTTATCACCGATGTCATCCTAACTTAATGGCGATCGACACTTCCTTCCATAAAGTGCTGCAAAAGGTGTCATTCCGATACTTGCTTGGTAGCTGTTGTTGTATGAAAACTCCACAAGATGTAGGCGATCTTCCCACGATCCTCCGAAGTCTAACAAACACGCTCTGAGCATATCTTCCAAGATCTGAATAGTTCGCTCATACTGACCATCTGTTTGTGGATGATAAGCTGTGCTGAAGTTCAGACTTGTTCCCAAGCTCGCTTTCAGACTTTTCCAAAATTGCGATCGAAATCTTGTGTCACGATCGGAGACAATGCAGAATGGTACTCCATGAAGTCTCACAATTTCCTCCATGTACTTCTTTGCTAATGTCTCGGTAGATTGGCCAACCCGAAATGGGATTGTTTACCCCAATCAGAGCAAAGCTCTGTTCAAATTCCAAGACGGGAGATGAAGCAACGCTTCTGTTTCCCCCAATCAGAGCAAGGCTCTGCTTTGAAATTAAAGTTAAAATTAGTTAAAATTAAAGAAGCAACGTTTCAGCTGACTTGCGCTCTGCACTGCGCGACACGTGTCAGCGCAGTTGCGCTGCGCGACACGTGTCAGCGCAGTTGCGCTCGCGCAGTTGCGCTGCACTGCGCAACACGTGTCAGCGCAGTTGCGCTGCGCTCTGCGCTGCGTGACACGTGTCAAGCACAGGTGCGCTTGCGCCAAACTGAAAAATTCTGAAAGATCTTTCTGATCTTGTTAAAACAAGAAGATTGTCTTCTGTAAAATAGAAGCCCTTGGATCAAAGATCCAATGGTGGGGAAAAATCCCCAAATCACTCAGAAAAAGATCTCTCTAACCAATTTAAAAAACTAATTGGCACTATAAAAGGGCCCCTAGACCCCAAGTCTAAAAGGGATCAACATAGAGAGAAAAACAGAGAATTCCTCTAAAGAATTCTGAGAAGAGCTCAAAGTAAGAAAAGGTAAAAACCTTTAAATAAAAGAAGAATTTCTTCTAAAAAGATCTTTGATCTAAGAACAAGATCAAAGATCTTCAATAAAAAATATAATAATAACAAAGGCATTGCCTTTTTATGAGCCATTGGTTCTGGAATCTTAAAGATTCTTTTCTTGAATCCAAAATTGGATCAAGATAATTAAAACAGTGCCTTCCACTTGCAAATCTGCACTGTTGTGCTCTCTGAATTGGTGCAAGCCACCAGAGAGCGCCACGTGTCAGCACCATAACAACTTGCGCTATGCGCTTTTAAGATAGAGCATTGCTCTATGAAATTGGCGTAACTCACCAGAGCGCGCCACGTGTCAGCAGCGTAACAACGCAGCGCACTGCGCTTGCGCTCACCCGAGCGTGACACGTGTCACTTCCACATGCGCTTGCGCTCAATAATTGGCGCAAAGCGCCTGACAGGCCACATGGCCACTATCAGTTTGATTAACGCACTGCATTATTTACAGAAGGGCCAAGCCCAATTAAAAAAAGGCCTAACAGGCCTAATAAAATGCAATGCATTATTTTAAAAAAGGGCAGAGCCCAAACAAAAACAGATGCTGTGCATCATTTAAAAGGGACAGGGCCCAAATCAAAAAGGCCTAGCAGGTCAAAAGAAAATGCAGTGCATTATTAAACAGGGGCAAAGCCCTAGCACAGGCCTAATAGGCCAAAGATAAAAACGTTGAATATTCTCAACTGGACTTAGCCCAATCATGGCCGTAAGTCCTCAAATTAAATTGACTGAGAAAGACTGCTCTCTTAAATCAATTTACATCCGGTTCAAAGGTACATCTCTAAACTCTTCTGACACCTGTCGTTGTAATCCTTCA
Source organism: Agapanthus africanus (assembly GCA_030015575.1). Taxonomy (NCBI): domain Eukaryota; kingdom Viridiplantae; phylum Streptophyta; class Magnoliopsida; order Asparagales; family Amaryllidaceae; genus Agapanthus; species Agapanthus africanus. Next base: position 800,588,407 of record CM057340.1, read on the forward strand.
ACGACGTCAGAGAGATGACGGGTCCCGACAACCACACATCCATATGGACTTATGTGTCCTTAAACTAATGGACTAATGCGTCCTCAAACACACCCATACGGACTGTGGGCTCTGAACTCCTCTGATACCTGTCGTTGTAATCCTTCAACGTCGTCAGAGAGGTGACGGGTCCCGACGGCCATATATTAAATGGACCACTACGTCCCTAAACTGGAACAATAGAGCCCCCTAAATGCTCTTCCCGTTAAGTTGATCTTAGTCTCAAATCGGACTAACGTATCCTTATCGAACGTTTAAGTTGATCTTAGCCTCAAACATGGCTAACGTATCCTTAAACTAAAACTCCAAACCCAAATCTAAGTAAATACGGATTTGGACTAATCCACGTCCTACGGGCGACGACATAAATTAGTCTCCGTATACAATCCACGGGCAACCACAAACAAAACAAACACCCACGACATGAAGTGAAATTCTGGAGAACGAGAAAGTTGTTACTGCGATGCGGTAACGTAATTAACTGCAAGGGCTTGCGCCTGCAGGGAAGAGCGTCCCCACAATCAAAAACCCCTCAAGCGAGGGGGAATCTGACGAAGTCTGCTACATCGGCCGCATCCATCTAAACCTCCGATACACGGTGCCATAAATCAACTTGGCATCTTCGGAGAGGTGGACGGATAAAACCAAATAGCATCTGCGCCGAATCTCAGGCAAGACGAACCTGCGCGGTCGCGTCTTCGTGATTCGGAGGGGAACAGATTCTGGCACGCTCGGTGGGACTTTTTGCTCTTTCCACTCCACATTTCGTGTGTCGTGTTCGCGAACGAATCGCGGTTTGCCGTGGTTGCCTGTGGATTTGAGGTACTAAGATTTGGTGTCTTGCTCCATGTAGAAAACAGAAGATCAATGGCTTCAAACTGCACTGCCTGCAACTGCAACTCTCACTCGGTCCTTGCTGGAGGAGTGACTTATGGGCCCCAAGCAGCCTCCCTTTTCAAGATGCCAGTGGAGCAGATAACTCAGGCCACCACTGGATTATTCTTCGGGACCATGCTCCCACCATTGAGCTTCAATGACACAATGACGTTGCAAGAAGCCCCAAAGAAGTCGGTCTTTGATCGGCTTACCACTGCCGCGACCCCTCTCAATGGGTCGCCCAGCTTCAATACCTCAGTTTTCAACAGACTGGGCCAGAACGTCTGCAAACCCGTGATACCCGAAGCTGCCATCCCAAAGCGAATAGCTATCCCGGCTCAAGCTGACGAAATCATTGGAAAGGCTCCTCCTTCCAAGAAGTCAGTTTTTACAAGGCTGTCCATTCCAGTTGCTGCTCCAGGCGAGGTCCTCAAAGCTGCTTCCCCTGCTCAGAGGTCTGTCTTTGACAGATTAGATATTGCTTCTCAACGGGTGTCAGTCTTCGATAGGCTAGCAACAATAACAGTCTCTCCTCAAAGCAGGGGGCATGAAGAAGCTTATCCAACAACGGAGGTGATCTCATCCACACGACATGCTCGACGTCACCACTGGCGCCGAGTAAGGAAGGCTGGGGGCAACTCCCCCTCTGGGATAACTCCGCCAGCTCCAACGGTGGGGATCGATGCTGCTGTTCCAACCGGGAACAGCTTTGAATTGCTGAACACGGTACGCAGAAACTCTCCTACTGCGGTGCTGAAGAGAACTCCTTCACCTGTGGAAGATACTCCAGAGAAGAAGCTGGAGCAGCCCCCTCAACGGCTACCCTCTAAAATTTACAAGGTCTGGCGACAGATCCAGGAGTCGGTGATTGATCAAGACTATCTCCGCCGACAGAAAACGATGAAGGTTCGGCAGGGGAAGGATTACTCCGTTAAGCCAAAAAAAGAAACGGCTACTTGGGTGCCCACTACAACGGTCCCCTCAACTTCAACCACTCAAAAGAAAAGGAGGCCGCAAAAAGCCCCTATGAACATGGCGAACCGTAAACGCGCTGAGCACAAACACCCCAAGTCTGGGGGCATAGTGGTGCACACTGTTTATATGGCTTCTGGAAAGGAAGAAAGCCATGCTTCGACGGGTCACCGACCGCTCACCCAATCCGTGACGAAAGCCCAGGAGCAGCAATAGAAGCTTCTGGAGATGATGACTGCAATGGCCGCACTTACCGGGCCAAAAGAAAGCTCGGAGGCATCATCAGAGCAGCATCATGAACAAGAAACTGACGCTGACTACCTACGCAGAGTCCTCAAAAAGAAGGACAAAGAAGCCGCAGAGCAAGCGGCTAACATAAAACAAATGGCGCTTCTCTTCCAAGATATGGTAGGGATGATGATCCAGCAAGATCCTCCTGCTGAAGATCCTCCGATTGTCCTTGATGATGACAAAGGAGAGACATCGAATCCTCCTCCGGCTCTTTCAGCAGCCAAGAAAGAAACCATTTCCAAGGCCACACTGGATGACTATATAGCTCAGCAAATACGAGCTCATCAGGCAAGTGAAGCGGCTGGGCAAATTGTTAGGACCAGATGACCCTATCCGAGCTGGTATGACCAAATCAGTTACTCGCCGGGATATACGATCCCTAAGTTCCATGTATATAAAGGGACGGGGAATCCACATCAACATGTTGCCCAGTTCAGGGCTTTTTGTGGCAATACCGGCGGTGATGATAAATTGTTGCTTCGCCAGTTCGTCGGTAGCTTATCGGAGACGGCATTTGAGTGGTACTCCGAACTCCCAAATGACTCCGCCAAGACCTTCACTGAAATGGAGTTATTGTTTACTCAGCAATTCGCGAGTGCTAGTGAACGCACCCCGATAACAGCACTGATCAACGTCAGGATAAGGCCAGGCGAAACGTGGGTTCAATACGCAACACGATGGCGGAACCTATGGTCGAAATGCGAACAACGCATAGAAGAAGCACCTGCGGTAGGCATGTTCATGGGCACTCTTGATCCGCAAGCGACCATCTCGCAATTCATGATGTTCTTCAGGCCGACCACCTTCCAAGCCTTGATCGACAAATTAGCCCAAATGGACCAGATGGGCCAAGGACCGTCTCCTTCAAAATCGGACTCTCGAAATGAGAAGGGGAAAGGAAAAGCGATCATCGTCGCGAATGCTCAACAACAGCCAAGCAACTTGAAGCCGGTTGCCTGTCGAAACAATATGCGTCCATGCGTATCCCTCGAGGAGAGGCTGGACGTCCTTACTCGTTTCCTCAAAATAAAACGAGAAGACTGTTCGAGCTGGCACTGCGCAACAGGCTCATCAATCTGCCAGATCCAAGACGCCCGTTGCAGCCAAACATCGTCAATGATCCCAATTACTGTCCCTACCACCGAGTGCTGGTCATCCGATTGAGGATTGCTACGTCTTCAAAAACTGGATTGAAGACTAATACCTACAAGGCAAGTTTGCGCTGTCTGAAAAGTGGAAGGTAAACCCACCACAGCCGCACACTCCAAAGAAGACGGACGCACCGGGGGCAACTTGTCACGTGATCTCTCACTCATTGATAGACGATAAAGAGGCTCCTTGCGCCGAGAAAATGAGGGCGGATTCTAAACTGGAACTTCTGTGGCCGTCAGACGAGATGATCGATACCTTCCTAAATGAGACTCGTCTGAAAGTTAAAGCCAATCAAGAGCGTGGGATGGCCATATTGGGATTAGACGAAAGAGCCGAGGCACTCCCGTCAAATCAAAAGACATCCGCTGCGGATAAAAACAAATCCAAGACGAGGAAAAGGTTTGCTAAGGCCATATCAATGGGAATGAAGCTACCACCCTCTGAAGAAAATACGCTCGGTGGAGTAGAGATGCATCCTAATTACTGCTTATATCATCAGAAGATCGCACATCCTACTGAAGACTGCGACTCCTTTAAGTGTTGGTGGTAAGGGTATGTCGCTCACAGGCAATACGTCAACAGAACAAAGCGTGAAGCTCGTAGACAGCGGAAGAATGCGACAGATGAGCATAAAAGAGTTGCCGGCAATTGTCATAGGGATGATCCCGGGGGATCACGAGTTCTCACCTTCAGGAGCGACTCCGACGAAAAAGTAGCCCTCGGCCCTCTCTTCAAGGAGTCTGTCTCTGAAGAATTGAGGAGTTGCAAGAACATTCAGCCGTGCAATTACACGATACCCGAAGAGAATCTCAGACCCACAAACGACGGAGCAAACAAAAAGGATAAAGGAAAAGGAAAAATGGCTTTTGTCGCCAACACTCAACAGCAATCGAGTGTCCTTAGACCGATTATTCGCCAAAACAACAAGCGGCAACCCCTCTATGAGAGGTTGAAACGTCCTTACTCATTTCCCCAGGATGAAACAAGGAGGCTGTTCGAAGTGGCGGTGCACAATAGGCTTATCACTCTACCGGAGCCGAAATGCCAACCACAACTGAACGATATCAACACTCCTAGTTACTACCCTTACCACCAAGTATTGGGCCATCCAATTGAAAACTGCTACGTCTTCAAAAACTGGGTTGAAGACCAATACCAACAGGGCAAGTTCGTCATCTCCGAAAACTGGAAGGTGAGCCCGCCACAACCGCACGCTCCGAGAAAGATGGATACGCCGGGGGCATCATGCTCATTCATAGGGAAAGCCTCATAGACCGAAAAGTCAGTAAACTAGAGATTCGCCTCGAATATGCGAAGCAATGCCACTCATTCCAAATCCATGGGGACTTCATCCACCAGCATCCAAATCCACTACATCCGACAGTGGCTAGCTGGCCGTTCGAGATGTGGGGAACTGACATAGTCGGCCCCATCGAACCAGCATCGTCCAGGGGACATCGTTTCATCCTAGCGACGACTGACTACTTCTCCAAATGGGCAGAAGTAGTACCATTAAGGGAAGTGAAGACGGAGAATATCCTCCATTTCTTCAAGACGCATGTCATTTATCGGTTTGGAACTCCGCGACGGATCATCTCCGATAACGGGCCAGCCTACAGAAGCCACAAGATCAGTCGCTTCGCACAACAGCATAATATAGACTGGAGGTATTTCTCAGTTTATAATCCGCGAGCTAACGGTCTAGCTGAGGCTTTCAACAAGACCTTGACGAAGATCATAAAGAAGACGATGTCCCGAAATAAGAAGGACTGGCACGGGAGACTGCAAGAAGCTCTCTGGGCGTATCGAACTACGTTCAAGACGGCTACGAACACAACGCTGTACGCGTTGGTATTCGGTACAGAAGCAGTACTCCCTCTCGAGATAGAGTTACCCTCTTTACGAGTGGCAGTCCACTACGAGCTGACGGACGAAAAAAATGCTCACCTTCGGCTTGAGGAGCTTGATGCCCTTGATGAAACCCGGCTCATAGCGCAACAAAATCTGGAGGCTTATAAAGCAAAGATGACGCGCTCATATGAAAGATTGACCCGGCCGAGGACATTCCGTCAAGGCGAACTCGTACTAGTGGTCAAAAGACCTATGATCCCCAGTCGCGCTAAGCGGGGAAAATTCGAGCCGAATTATGAAGGCCCGTACATCATAGACAAGGTCTACCAGGGTGGAGCCTATCTACTCATGGATATGCACGGTGAAAGGCCTTTCAGGCCAATAAACGGTCGCTTCCTGAAGAAATACTACGCTTAATGAGCCACAGCCTAAGTCAATGATAGATGACGACGATTATATCCTCTCGCTATCTTCCTAAGCCCAAACTCTACAAGTAGTAATCGGCCTTCTTCAGCAACGGACCGAAACGTCCTTAAACTAATGACGGACCGAAACATCCTTAAACTAATGACGGACCACTATGTCCTAAAACTAGTTGTTGACGGAGATGTCGATAAACTACGGTGGATTGAAACATCACAAAGACGATATAAAAAAATAATAATAAATAATAATAAAAAAATAATAACAAAAATAAACGGTATGTCCATAAGCAAAATGGGCACGGATGAAAACCCGAAAGGGCTCCGTGAGTAAAAACAGCAGGGCTACCGGCGAGTGTTTGTGAAAACCTGAAAGGGCGCAACCTCGTTAGGAAAAAGAGAACAAAAAAATAATTAAAAAAAACAAAAAACGGTATGTCCATAAGCAAAAAGGGCACGGATGAAAACCCGAAAAGGCTCCATGAGTAAAATCAGCAAGGCTACCGGCGAGTGTTTGTGAAAACCCGGAAGGGCGCAACCTCGTTAAAAGACACTTACAGGGTCCTCTCGACCTTGTAAGGAGAAACCACCCGTGTGAGATCCTTACGACTCACAAGGGAGCAACACACTTAGGGATCCCCACAATTCCTAAGGATAAAATACACTTACGAGATCCTCACGACTCGTAAGGAGAACTCTCTTATGGGACCCTCACGGCTCATAAGATTTGAAAGTCTTAAGTTACAGAGACCTAAACCCGTGCTTAAGCAACCCCCACAACCTTCGATATTGCCCTACAAGTGGTTCAATACTGACCCTTGTACACAATCCACGGGCGCGCATAAACATTTCCCTAACCGAGTCCCATCCGTGACTAGGGATATATCCGT